>OX387375.1:53323890-55995140 GCA_947563715.1 Lycia hirtaria
ACTTGGATGACATTTTTCCAATTATTTTGTTACAAAATCCAGAATACTGAATCGATTTTGATAAAATTAATATGGGACCACCTCTGAAATATTACCTACCAATCAAAAAAGAATCATATAAAACAATTCAGAATTGGTGTAGTAATAGCTAAACAAACAAAAAAAAAAACATAAAGACGAATTGAGAACATCCTTCTTCGTGGAAGTCGGTTAAAAAGTACCTTTTTTTTTTCACATTTTGCGAGATTTTTATTGTTGTTCCGAAATAAGTAGCATATGACACTTGTGAAATGAAATCGAATCTAACGACACGTTCTAGAACAAAATCAGTCAATCCGTTTAGGCTGGGGGTGGTAATATAAAACATAGTAATACATAATTATATTACACACACCCGAAAACCTTAATCTTCCAAAATATATAAAAAATATGCAGTGATATTGTGAGTGTGTTTTGTCGGGACTATCAATGGAGTTCGAGTGCCAGTGACAACGCTCTTCGCAGTAAAAGACAAAGAAAGAGGGTAGACAGATATGTCTGCTCTTTCTTAGCCGTATCATCCACCCGCATTCTTCAGTCGCCCGTGAACTTAATGCATGTAACTGTGCCGAAATATCGGGAGCTCAAAATTAACGCGAACCACAGTAAATATCCCGTTAATAATAATAGTGTTTCAATGAATGACCGTGATCGTTTAAAACCGTGAAGTGTCTTCCTTTTTGCGCGTTCGAGGAAATAACTCAAAAACATTACTTCACAGTTAGTCTGTCGGGCAAAGGTCGCTTTCTATTAACTTCCACGCGAAGTATAAGGTTTCAATTTTAGTAATTGGTATTTACCCCAAAAATTACCTAATAACCCCCGAGGGTGGAACCGCACTATAAGTACCTACCACTGTATTTTTCGAGAACGTCTATTACGAACTTTCCCATGGCGCTGGAAATCTTACGAAATTTAATTAAAATAGTAAAGTACGTCATTTCATGGCGAATGATTTTGTTGGTAAACATAGTATTGGGGTGCTTTTACCCCAAATTTGGGGTAATTAGGCGCTTCCAGCTTGCGGTAGATGCTTTTATGTAGAAACTATTTCTGTTAACTGTTACTTGTATGAACTTACTCGTGAGCTTATTCTAAGACTTCGTCTTTTTATATTTTGACAAATTGGATCATATTTAACCGATATCCAAGAAGAACGAGTTTTGTTGGTTTTTTATAATTTTTATAAACAAAACAACTGAAAAAAGTCAAATATACGAAATTGCATATTTTTAAGTCGGTTCAGTTCAGCTTCAGTTTTTGAACTATAATTATTATAGTATTCAAAATTATGTGAATACGTGTCCTGTGTGAGCGAGACAGAACATTAATTATCTACACCCATTTAAGAGAGGATTAAAAACATTTCGAGAAAAACCGGGGAACTCGTGGGTCACTTAACTAATATTTCGATAAAAATCAACTCGCCTTGCTCAATACAGCCATGAGATCACGAGATCACACACGGAGTCTTAATAAAATCAAGTTTTAATTAAATATAACCATCCCTCCCCGTATTTCCAATCTGCCCGGCGCGCGGCGTGCGGCGCAGTACAGCGCAGTGGCGCCATATGGCGACGATAGATTATGGATAGAGATAACTATCATAACATGCTGTTATGACGTTGGCTAAACTTAACCTACTGTAGAATAAGGACTAGATTTTTGATGTGAAACATCTCACACTTTGTCAGTAAAACTAACTCGCATGCCGTGACAGGAAATGGCGTGACGCCCTTTCATGCCGTAACGCCCCCATACTACCGGTTTTTTTCTATGACAATCTACCAGTCAGTGTAATCAAATAATATAGTAATGACAAAACAATTTATTTTTTAATTATTTGACATCAGGGGAAATCATTTTAGAATACTAGCGCATTTTTCGAGCATGAAAAATGAAAAATATGTCAAATAAACACAAAAAAACGTAACTTCAGATAACAATTTATTTCATCAAAATTACAATTATTAAAATTTAATCATTTACGTCACTGTAAAACAAAAACAATGAAAATGTTATAATAATTGCTGGCACTTATCGAAGCGCCCACGCGCGTGTGGGAGGGGGCAGAGGAAGGGGGTGTAGGTTGACAGCTGCGCCGGCGCACGAGTGTACAATTAACATAAAAGCTACGGCAATTTGTATACTTTGTACCTTTGATTTTGAGCAAATATCGTACATTCTCTATGATGAATAAATACGTTCATATTACGCTTACTTTGTTGCGTCGGTAACTTTACAACCAGCAGACTAGAATTTTACTAAAGTTAATTTAAATATACGTTAAAAACTGATTTTAAAATGCGCAATTGAACTACTGAACCGATTTATCTAGACTCTAGTTTACGATTGCTTATATGCTTACATTACCTGCGTGTACAAAAAAAAAATAAGTCACTTTAATTTTAGCTCTATAGAATTTGAATTTGCTCTTCAGAAGGGTTAGCATGGACAAATAGTCTTTCCGCCGTTTTACCCACTTTCCAGAGGATATAAAGTATGTACTGATATTAACTACTGACGTAACTACGTGGATAAAATTTGTTTATTTGATTTCCATGCTAGACCAGCTGGACATCTTTTCATTCCAAAAAAGACCTCCTGAAAGACACACTGCATTCCGCTTCAGATCTGAACTCAACTGAATTATTGTCACTTTATTTGGTCCCTTCTTACGTTTAGTTTGCCATAGAGTAAATTTTGAATATACCAAAGAGGTACTTATTACACATACTACTTCTACGGAAAATACCTCTGTTAATTTTCCGATAATAATTTACAAAATATGCAATGACATTCCAAACTTAACTAGCGTGAAATGTCACCAATAGGAATTCCATTAATTTCCTATAAGACCCGTTAAGGCTGGCCGCACACCGAAGCTACATGTCACAGTACAGAAAATTACAGATAACTTGGCGCTAAACACACTTTAGTCTCATCCATCTTACCTGTTTTATACTGAATGAATATGATTTTGAGCTCTCTCGTTGGTCACCGGTCCATCAATGTTCATTCATTATAAGATAGATAAGGTAGCTCAGATCATTTAATTACACAATCATTGTGATTCCGAAACTATAGTAACAAAACTTTAATGCTCCTTTTAGGGAGAGATGAGGCGAAATTTTAATAGCAGTTATATTACGTATGCCTGAATTACAAAAGTAAATAAATAATAATTAATTAAGTAATCATTGACAGCGATTATGGCCGTTAAAAACTCATAAAAATATTTATTGACTTGTATATTATTATGAAGTTATTTTGACGATTACACAAAGTACGTACCGTTAATGGTAAATAATTAAAAATAAAATAAAAATAATTCACTAAATCAAAATAATTATTCTAACAAATTGGAAATAAATTATCATTAATCTTCTAATTGAAAATTATTGATAAACAATTGAATTTCTTGAAAGTTTCAAAACGTGTCTCCGGTGTGGCTCTACCTTTAGACAGTGCGGTCCCGTAGTTACGGTACGAAACACAAACATACGCAGTGCCGAAACTCGGGTGAATTATTCATGAACAGTGCCACCTGCCGTTTAACCGACAACACTAACATTCGAGCATTTATATATACGGCTAATAAATATTTCAAAATGTCCCCGCTGGTGTGGCCATTACCTATGCCACGTGAGCGACAATAAAATATAGAAAAAGTAAAAACTCTTTTTTTTTGTAGTAAATTATACAAAATGTTATTGACTACCTAGACATTTTTCTACAGTGCGGTCCTAGATGACACACTAAAACTGCCAAAAATATGCCAATAATATCAAACTGCCGGAACACACCTTTAGGTGTTTGTCGTTAGATTTTCAATTTGAGGGCGGTAGACGTTCAGCTAATTAAGCATCTAGCTCATTATACGTATCGCACTGTTGAAAGTTTGCTACCTTCTAATCGGGAGGGGGTCAACCAACCGGACACTAAAATATATCTGCATTCTATTGTTTCCTTACGTTTACCTTTATCTAAAACTTAAGAATATTGTTGGGGTTTAGTCACAGGCTGTGCCCTGTGACTAATGCCTGGTATGAAAGTCCATCGCAGAATCGACTGGACTTGCATTACTTCAATCTTAAATGCATTTATTATTATTTATTCGGTAGGTATTTGCATGTTTGGATGCAGGTTTTAAAAGATCTCAAATGTCTCCGTTACATCGCCTTTTTTATTTTAAGAAAAAAAAAACATCCGGTCTCTCATTGACCCTGCGTAACAGTTGACAATTTCGATCTTGTTTATCTCTTTTGTTTATCCCATACCCCTTATGTCAAGATAATAGAGTTTACTTTCCCGCTTGTAATAAATAAAGCATTAAAAACGGTAAAAATCAAACGTCAAAACTAAAATCCGCCAAAACGTGTTCCGTCTATTCTGCCAGCATCACAGCACGTACCAAAATAACCAAAAAGGTTTCCCCGCCAACAGTCAACCTTATTCCTACTCACGTTCGGATACACGCGAAATGCTGAAGTGAATTTTGTTCCGAGTAAGCGAATAAGAAACTTTTTGTTCTGCGACCCTATATTTCGCGAGTCGAGACGTGCATTCGATATTTAAAAATGTTCCAGAAGTCTTAAATTCAATAGTAATTTGGTGTATAGGGAGAGGATAATACCTCGGTACGCCCTATTTTGCGGTCCTGTATTTAGGTAGGTCGCGAATTCTCGCGGGTAGTATTGTGCCATACTGGTTTCCGAACGCAGCGTGACTCCGTCTCTACATGCCGTGTATGAATGCGACCATAGTTTCTAATTACACAGTCAATTTGGTAAGTAAAACGAGGAATATGAGTTATTGCTCTGACCGTAGCCGGGGAGAAGGAAATGTACAGAGATCCGCATCATTTTCATGATATCACTTTTTCTTAAGAGCGTAGTTGTTGCGGCATCTTTAGTCAGTAAATGATCCGTTTTTTATACAATAGCCAACCTATTATGGATAGATAAACTGTTTTTACCCACGTTGTTATGTCAGTTGTCTATGTCAATACATACTTTATTTCTTTTGAAAGGTGGATAAAACGGAGGAAAGACTATTTGTCAACGTTCCATGCTAACCCAGCAGAAGAAAGCTGTTGTCTACCCCTGAATAATAGCTTGAACTATTAATACCTTTACGATTTGCTTTTTAAAATTGTAACTTTTTACTTTCTGTTTTTTTTTACTTCGGAGTTCTTTGAAAAATAAAACTGTAGAGACGTAGCACATTTATGATTCCAATCAGATAGAAAAAAAGAAAATTATCATCAAAATCGGGATAGGAAACAGATTTCTCCAATTTGCATAAAAGAGCGTGCGACATTTCTTTTATTTAAAAATAAATACCTTCATTTACGCGATATTTGGAATTTGTCGCAAGCATAGTTTGCCACATACGGACGGTTTCTATTCAGCCAACAAGAAAAATCTCATTTGTTATAAACTTCCAATAATCTAAATCAATCGAACGTCCATCGATCAGTAACCGCGGTTACTGATTTAGTTTTCCATGCGATTAACCGCATAGAAAACTTTTACGTTACTGATTTCTGTATCTTTACATTTTCAATACCTGTTTACAATCTATAAGTGTAGGTTGTAGATTTGAGCAAATATTTTCATTTGGTAGGTATTCAATAGTTTACCACTCACACACATTGATAAACGTCACATAGTTTCCGTTCTTAAGAATTGTTTCTTTATTACATTTTCTATTCGAAACCGTAGCCGAAATCTGATCGGCCATCTTTAATTTTTCAGCCCAGCAACAAAAGCTCAGTTTCGAGTATTCTTTCGAGTTTAAATAACAAATGGTAATTTACATTATATTTTCTAAGTGATTAGTCAGTTGATTAGAATATAATGTAAGGTTAGGGTGATGCGGAATCAGATTCGTTGCATATGCAATATCACAGTGGGTTAGTAGTGATTTGATTGATTATTTCATTAAGATGGCTTATAAATTGATTTATTTAAGAGCCTATAGTACAACCTCGTCCGTCTCGCTCGCACGTGTCAACATTTTTTAAGATATAAAAGACAGAATGCACTTATTTAAATAATTATAGTTTAAAAAACTGAAGCAACCGACTTCTCATGGATGCCATTGTGAGAACTGGACCAAATTGAAATGGGACCACACGGGAAGCACCAGCTGTCAAATGAAAAATAATCATCAAGGTAACATTACAAAAACCAAAAAAATGCAGTCGAATTGAGAACCTCCTCATTTTTTGAAGTCGGTTGAATAATTAATCCCACAGAACACTAGAAAGCAACATCACATACCTACACTCGACATCACGTATACATAAACGTACCGATGCGATGTACACTCAACAGCGTATCAAGGGTAACGAAATCTTAAGTTAAACTGTAAAAACCACCTTTCTGCAGTCGGGTATTTTTTTTCTGCATATTTTGTTTTTCTTCTAGTATAAATACTTGTTAACTGTCACTTTTACTCCGTTAGGTAAAAGCGATACCTCTTTATGTTGCTTGGCAAGTAGAATTTGAGGCTTCACAGTTTTCGCTTAAATTTTACGAGTTAATGACTTGCAGGTAGCAAGTATGTGAAGTATTTACAATTAACTGTTTGGTTTCGTGATTCAATAACCATATTGATGTTTACTTGGTGACATAGCTGAAATGAAGAGAGCAATAAGGCTTGTGACCTTGAATTATCTATTTGTTAAGACTGGATAAGACTAGATGGCAATAAAATGACAGTTTTTTGGTACACTACGTGACAGTGACAATTAAGTCATTTTTTTTTTTTTATTTATAACTACAACAAAACAATATACAAACTACAAACACATAGCTAACTTAACTATTACACAAAAAGAAAAGTCGATTACCCTAGACCGATAAAAGTCTAAAGACCATCCAAATCCTCAAACCCACTACCAGTTGGCAGCGTACCCAGCATGCTGCTGCATTGCTACGTTGAATGGCAATGCTTATGCGTTGGGCCAGATACGCACCAGCATATTGGTCACGCGTCGCATCGATCAGGCGCTCAGATAAATTTTTGAAAATGAGATGAGCTCCCGGTCCCCACGGACCCAGAGTCTCGACATCCAAACGACTCAAATAACCTCTAACGAGTTTAATAAAAAACCAATGTTATTATAAATTGTTAAACTAATTTGACATAAATCTCAAATAATGGTCGAGTATTGTTAAAGACGTTACTCGTGGATTCCTGGAGACGCTGCAGGTATGATTATTTTAAGTTCCTTTCATACCTATCTTTAGTGATAAAATAGGCATGTGAGTTAATTGGCATCCACCATCCCGTTTAGAGAGATCAGTTTATTGATGACGGCCGGACTACGACTTAACGGTCTACGAAATAATTAGAAACGCTTCCTTAGAAATAATCTATTTAATGTAAAGACACTCATATCAAATCTATCGGAGAAGAAGAACAATTTTATAAAGTGCTATCTAGCCTCAACAAACCAAGCAAAGCTTGTAATGGGCACCAGATATGTAATTACATTCATATTTTTTTTTTTGTAAATACATACTTATTGAGGCTACCTATGAATACCGATTTTCATTTCTCCGAAAAAGTATTTTTTTAAAGATACTGTCATAATCTCTCTAACAAACATCCATGACCATCACAAATATGTGTCCTGGGTGAGGATTGAACCCACAACCTAAAGCATACTACCAACTGAGCTGTAAGACCAATCTTTAAAGAGAGAGTCCTTAAAGAGTTGTAATTAGTTTATAACTACCCGAAAAAGCTCTAATACCGCGAAACTATGCATGCGCATGCGCATATTACGAATTTCACCACCGCGTCGAATCAGCTCATGACGGTCTACCAGCGCATTCCTAATGCTTCGAGTGAATGGACCGATTGAGGTAAACGATGGAAGTTAACTTACCAGCTTACTGTTATGGCGTGCTATCAAATTTTAAACGGTACGGTAATAAACTAGATCGATATGGATATGTGACTCATACTAAATTCTCTTGCAAATTTTATCTGAAGCAAACGTTTTACCTACAAACAACCTACAAAAATCTTTTGATTGGTTTTCAGTCCCTTTTTATCTCTGAAATCTTTTTTGGATGTTTTCAGTTAGTCACTTTTTACAGATTTTCGCTTAGTCATTTTTATCTATCAAAAATATTTTGGAAGTTTTCAATTTTGTCACTTTTTACAGGTTCTGTAACTGTACTTAGTTCCTTACTTTCCTTCACCTTACTTCAGGTACTGTCATTTTTACCTATTAAAATCTTGTTTTCTGTTAGTTCTATAGTAGCTAGTAGACTTATCAAAATATTTTGACAGGTAAAAATACCTGTCAAAAAAAAGTTCACTGTTTACCAATCAAAAATCTTTTGTTAGTCACTTGTTACCTATAATAAACCTTTTGATAAATTTTCAGTTAGTAAATTTTTACTAGCACTTGATTACTACCTTACCTATATACTAACCTATTGTTAGCGACGTTTCTGACTGAATGCAGTCAGTCAGCATTCTTAAATACCCACCCTTTCCGAAATATAATAAAAAGCCAAATCCAAAACTGCCAACCAAAAACAGTCTATCATAAAAAAAATCATAACACCTTCGTCTGAATGCCAACAAGATTTACGCTAACCCAATATGATGTTCCCTTAGTCCCATAACGCCACGTTATCCCGGAAAGCCGTGAGCTTTCCATCACACAGTCAAGCCTCAATATTTGCCCATAGAAGCGTATTCGTGGGCATACATAAACCATCAAAGCACCTTACTGATGTAGACAAGTAAAGCATGTTGGCAGTTTTTGTACACAGGTGTCACTGAGTCAGATTTTCTATAGTATGTGTACATAAAACACTATTCAGCTAAGGAGCAAGTTTTGTTTGGGGGCGTCAGCGTTCCCTCTTCAAAGCGCATACACACTTCTGGTGCCGTTCTGGAAGACAATACAGAACACAAGAAGAAGAAAGTTTAAGTTTAAGTTTTTTTTTAAATATATTTAACATAAATTATACTAAAATTAAAAATAAATATTAGTAAAACTGAGTAATTAAAATTAAAATATCCATAGGCATCAAAAACCTATGGATAGTTCAAATAATCTCCAGTTTCAGGCAAAGTGCC
The DNA here is from genome assembly GCA_947563715.1 of Lycia hirtaria. NCBI lineage: Eukaryota > Metazoa > Arthropoda > Insecta > Lepidoptera > Geometridae > Lycia > Lycia hirtaria. Next base: position 53,333,044 of record OX387375.1, read on the forward strand.
CAAAATGCTGGCCGCGTTTCCTCGCTGTATGGCAATGCTCACTTTTTGTCTAAAGTAAAGGCCAGCATTTTGGGCACGCAAACAATCCTAAATAATTATAGAAACAGCTGGTCGCAGTATATTGTGAAAAAACACCATGCTCATAATCTAAATAAATGTAGTTGTACTTAATTTATTTACAAATGTCACTGCAAGCCTTAGTGTCAGAAAATGTTGGGCAACCCGGGATTCAACTTCATCTATCAATTGTTATTATACACCTTAAAGATTTGTGTTTATATTTTGTATCCATACTGCTCGTAGTGTTCTCAAGACAGACTATATAAAATGAGGTCATGAGAATAGCATACTGATAGATTGATTACCATTTGTCAATCGTACGATGACGAAGTGTGATTGCGTCGCAGTTTTCTTCGATTAACAGTAATTTCAGCGTAATAATATTTACCGTATATAGAAAATAACACGTAATGTGGCTGTTCATTCTTTATTAATGTTCGTTGATGTTTAACTGTTGTTTCACTATCAAGAGTAGTCTCTACCGCAACATAAGAGTTCTTTTTATTTATTTCAGAATCACAATGTTGAAGTGGGCAGTATACGCAAAAAAGAGCCAAGATAACCAAGCTACAAATAATACGCAAACTGAAACATGCGAAGATTGTACAAAGGCTCCATTCAAAAATGTTACAAGAAAATCTCTGGATGCTGACACAGTCAAGAAAAGCAAAAAACCCAGCAGATATCAGAGAAGATCATTGGGAGCGACCGCAAGAAAAAACAGCACAAGAACAGTAGATAACAAAGAGAATTATAACTATATCGGATGTACACCCAATTACTATAAAGAAGGTTTTATCAAGAAAAACGATGGTCTTGTTTTGAAAGATGTCAGTAATATTACACCAACTTCTGCTACCCCAATACCAAGTTTTGATAAATTGAAATATTATTTGGATAGTTCTAAGAATGAGATTCCTCTTGATTTGCCTCGTACTCCAACTTACAGCAGAAGAGTTAGAGAAGCAAAGAAAAGAAAACTAGAAATGACTAGCATTAATAGTAATGAAGGTTTTAGAAGAGATAACTGCCTTTATAAATCAGAAAGGAGAATTAAGAGTGACAAAACGTCGTTCAGCTCACCAAAACTTAGCCACAGCACCTCAGAACCATCTCTAATAGATTTGTCAGATAGACTTAGTACAAATACGTACAACAACAGGAACTCGATTGTTCTAAGCAAAAGTAATAAACCAATATGCACAACTAAGACCACGAGTGAAGGACTAGTCGAAATAGAATATGATAAAGATGTAATCATTAATTTTATAGAAAAACCTGTATTGATTGACAAAACCAGTGATGGTAAAACTTTACCAATTTTTGGTCATCACATTTTCATGGAGAATCCCTTATATTTTAACAAAGATGATTCTGGCGTTACTAATATAAGACCACTGAAACGAACGAGAAAGAAATCGAATGATTTCGAAACTTCTTTTAAATCTCCTTCAGTAGACAAGAAAGATACACATACAATGCTTAGAGACGCTTGTTCACCCATTTCAATAACACCTTTGTCAGTGAAACTGGCTGCACTAAGATTCAGTACGATAAGCACACACACAAAATCACAAAGAATGCCCTTTACAAATGATGTATCAGAATATTTTCCTAAACTGGAAAACCCGTTCAGTATTCCTTTGCGAGATGAAGAAATGTCAACTGAAATGGAAAATAAATTCATTTTAGCAAAAGATACAGTTATAAAAGAAACAGAAGCATCCACACAATCGACAGTGTCAACCACTCAAATGGGAGATGTAACTCTCGAAAGAATGATTGAAGATATTATAAAGAGCACGAAGATTGTAAAATCAAAGAGACGAATTCTAAATAAAGCGCCAGACCAAGGGATAATCGAGGATGAGGTACCTTCTCTAAAAGTTGTTAAGGATTTGTTTGTAAATCCGCAAGCTCAAAACAAGGCAAACCTAATCAAAGAAGCTAAATATGTGAACTTGTCTAGAGAAAATTCAGTGTCTCCAAAAAATACACCTACAAAAAAGGTAGAGCCAATTCATAAGATAAATGAGAAATTGCTAAAGAACTTACCAATAGGTGGCTTCATTTTGGAAGATGGTTATAATGAAAGAGAAGTCCGAACACCTGACAATTTTGTTAGGACTACTTTCAAACCTATATCAACTGAAATTAAAAACAAATATCTGAATAGATCTCGATCTATGAGTTCTGCCATGAGCAAAGGACATTTAGAAGAGATGTCATCAGAATCAACTCCTGATTTGTTTTCAGTGGCTAATGAAAGAGCTAGCCTAAGGCTAAAAAGACAGAGGTGCATTCGGAGAAAAAAATCAACAGTAAGCAATGAAAGTCGATTTAAAATAAAAGAAGTTGATACAAAATCAATGCTGACTTTAGATATTGGCTTACCCAGCCCAGCAACAGAACTGCAAAATGTAACGTTCTGTGAACCTCTTAGTTCGCCTATTTGTTACTCACTGGCTGATGACAATTTATTATATCATAAAAACAGTTCCATCAGGTCAAATGTATTACACAGTAGCTTGATGCCAAACGAATACGCTCAAAACCGCCGAGTGAGAGAACTATTTGGTTTGACGCTAGAAAATGGTATTCCAAGTCCAATAACTCCTGTTCCAAATCTAAAAAGACCTGGTAAAGTGTTGAGTGAAGAGCGAGCACTGAAAACTAGTAAATTAGACGAGCTTTCCCTTCCTGCTGATGGATACACTCCTGTGATTGAACATAAATCTATACGAAGATGCTTAACATATTCTCCTGAAGAGACTAGTATATCTAGCAGTGAAGAAAAGCGAAGAAGCGTGGCTAGTAATAAATTTGAGGGGAGCAGTGAGCGCTTCCAAACTTTCAAGGGGACCATAGACTTGGAGATAATTACCAGAAATGACGTCATTGACGTCCACGGTGAGTGGTGACTATCAACCTTTGCTTAAAATATGTTTGTGTTGAGTTTGACTTTCTGTACATTAATTGATTTTTTTTATTTGCAGTTATCAGATGCAGAGATTTGCAAAGAGTTTCGGGGAAAACAGATGACATCAATGCTTACGCAAAGGTACAATGGTTATTATAAATTTATTAGATCCCACTGCTGGGAAGTTATTCTCGGATAGTTTTCTGTGCATGTCGTAAATAAAGATATTATTTTCATTGCATTCCATTAATCACGGTTTATAGCTAGTTGAGACCCATTATGACGACATGCGTTAAATTAATCCCGTCAATATTTTTGCAGCCTAGTTAGAAGTAATATCAATAGCGTTTTTTTTTTAAATTACGTATGTAATTACTACTTTTAAGCTGCTATTATTTTAAATAATATATCTTCCATTCTTAGTCTTATTCGAGATGGGGGCCACCAACGTCCCGCTTGGGGTGTATTGTGCATTTCCCCCCGCCAGCATCTATCCCAGCCAACCTAGCTTCTTAAAATATCGTAGCGAGGCCTTGGGGTGCTGACGTAATAGCTCCAGTGGTGAAGATGGAAATGATGATGATGATGATAAATCTTCCATATTCAATGCCTTTTTCTTTATGTTAGGTGGTCATAAGCGGAATACCGGAAGCTCAATCTCTGCCATCCCAGCGGTCAATATTCCAGCGAACCTCAGTTCTCTACGGGAAGCGAGAGCCAGAGTTTCAGAGGCACCTGAAACTGCCGCTACCAACAGTGATATATGACCATCAACTCATTCATATATCCGTATGGCACAGGGATAAGAAGTACAGGTAAGTTATAGTAATAGAAACACTGAAAGCAATTACGGTATATATGTAGAGGTATAGATTTATTTAGAGGGTGGCAGTGGGCTGGGCAAACAGCACATAGATCTGATAGCCGATGGGACCGAAAGTTTATCGAGTGGAGACCACGCACCGGCAAATGCCGCGTAAGAAGACCGGCCACGAGATGGGCAGACGACTTAATTCAAGTGACTCTGTATGTAAGCCGCTTCCAATCGGTCTTTTTGGAAATCCAATGAAGAAGCCTGTATCCAACAATAGACTTCTAAAGGCTGAGAAGATGACGATAGTTTTATTTAGCACATACTTATTATAATCACGCATTTTTCTTGTTTATGTAGGCAGAGAATAACATATTTTCATAGTCGCTACGACCCTGACACACTTTTTGCAACTGTTTAAAGTTATATAGTTCAGATTTATGTTTGAGTACAATATATAGTCCATCCCCTTTCCCTTGCCGAAAGTCAGTATATTCGCTCGTTTGTATTACGTAACTGCTATTATTGGAAGTATCGTTTATCGATCACATTAATACGTAGAGTCGTTAAATTTAACTGTTTTAAATAATAGATCGTAAAAGTGTGCTATACACGCGAGACTTTTTGGATCGTTACAATTTGTGAATGTTTTATTGTAATCGACTTTAATTTTTTTTGGCCACGATCTTTTCATCTGATTGGTGAAATTATTTCTGAGTTTTTTGTTATTTTTTTTTATTCGAAGATAGGCTTGCACTTGACCGTCAACTCACCTGGTGTTAGGCGACAGTTACGGTCTACGATGGAGCGCGCTTGCCTAGAAGAAACCTATTCACTCGCGATATGAAGACACACATTGAGTTTCGGGAAAGTGTCAAACATAAGACGTATGTTACGTCTTGTATTTGACATTTAATGGCATTATTAAAAAAACTAAATCATCTATTCAATTGCTATTTTTTATTTATTTAGTAAATAAAATAAATATTTGTGGTCATTTCACACAATACCATCTAGCCAAAACTAAGCAAAGCTTGTACTTTGGGAACTAGAGGACTGATAGAAATAGAAAAAGAAGAAGAATTACATTATGATACTGTAATTCTTAATTATGTTTGACATTTTATTTTTCGTGTTTTTACTGTTACTAAAAAAATTCAAATAGTAGTCATTAAAGTATCAATATTTGGACTACATCTAGGTCGAGAATTGCCCGCCTCTATCTAAAATTCTATTCGAGAGGAAGGGCGGCAAAAGTGGGACGTTTGAATAATGCATCTACAGATGAACTTGTTTCAGCCTAATAAGAGCACTCGAAGGAATGTTCCCGGAAACTGCGGAATAATAGTAATTTTTAATGTTTTGATTATTATTAATTTCCCATAAAACAAATTTTTGCAATACATTTAAAAAAATGTGCAAATGCACTACCTAATAGTATATTTTGCAAGTATTCATTTCGTAATATTGAGAAAAAATATTTTTTTTCTTATAATATACGAATATAATGATTAAATTCCTTATTGTATTAAACTGTTTTGTTTATTTATTTATTTATTTAGTACACAAAACAGAATATAGTTGATATTAAATATAAGTAAAAGAATGGGATAAGTTTTTGGATAGGTTAAGTTAAAGATAAGGTAAAGGTTAAGGATAAGTGTTTGTGAATATATCCGAAACCAAATATAGTGCAGAGTCAAAGGCAAACTTAATATAGGGAGAGATATTATCATTTATCAGAGGCAAACTAAATATTGATATTAAAAATTTAGTTCTTTTCAACAGTTTAATAAACAGCAGTTTAGTCAAGTCAATGTTCGAATCTATCTTACACAAGAGCGAGCCTCCACATATCATAGTTAGCGTTACACTGTTGGAGAACGTTTTTTCACTTTTTCCTCTGGCATATTCCGCTCTCATACATAAGATATTGGGGGTCGGAATGACGCGGGGCGCCACAGAGCATGCGCACTGCCATCGATCGAACCCGGCGCGATACCCGGGCAGTTGCGTTACAGGATTAAGGGGGACCGCCGTCTTTGCCCCACTCACCCCAAAAAAATACGCATTGAGATCTTAGAATAAGTGTCGTGTGTGTGGTGACAGTGAAATCGTGAAGTTTGGCAAAGGACTGTAGAGTCGAGAGTTTTGGTAAGGATTCTGGCTGGAAGACACAGTTCTTGGATTCCGCTCGCGCCTCATAAATTATTATCTGATAAGTGAATTATTTAAGTCACGACGTTCGTTTTCATCGGAAATTTAGCCCTTGATGTATTGTACGTATGTTTAATAGATTTGACTGAAATGGCGTTCTACAAGGCATTGAAATACATATCATATCAGTCTATTCGTAATGGATTGACCTGTCCGCCCATTTTCTACACTGCCATGCATAATAATTATAGTAGGTATAGATAACTTCTAGGTTTATCGTGACTTCTGTAATGGATCTCATAATTCAAATATAAATCAAGCTACGTATTAAACGCCCCTTATATAAGCAAACAGTACTTACAATTCTACATCTACGAGTATAATCAGATCTCCAATTTACCTGGACCCCATTTTGTCAAGCCATCCGTACAATCCTTTTAGATTACATTTCACGTCTTCCTTTTAACTGGAGTATTCTTTGATATCAGCCGTTTTATTAAGCAATAAATAACATAAGTAATTATATTTATTTTCTGTCATATCTTTCATGTTGTATATTTGTGAAATTAAGTTCGCCGATTCCATGTCAGAATCTAGCCAATTATCTCGCTGTTTTGACCAAATATGATATAAAATATTAATGAGAGTCAGATTTCAAAGTATATTATGAAACACGTCCAAAGTCGAGGCAATACCTAGTTGATGTATGGCTCAATCCATCATATTAATAACTTGCTACTTCATTATACAACAGCTAATAGGTACGAGGCATTCAGACTATGGATTTAGTTTTTATGTGGCATTTCTAGATCTTGGATTTCTTGACCTAGTTTTACCTTATCAATAATATTATGGGCTCGAGTAAGTCGTTAGTTACAAAGTTTAATACTTTTAATATAAATTGTATTGAAATTATATACTTCGTTTTATGTATATTGTTGTGTATATGTCTGGAGTGTAAGAAGGTGTCATACATTTTAGTAACTTATCTTTTATATCGATAGTCATTCTTTGTTTCGGTCTGATTACTCGCTTATTCCTGTATTTCTATGCTTTCTATCAATTTTAGTTGGTATCTTGGTTTCAATTATATATATTTATGCCTTTCATAAGTTTGATGTTTTTTTCTTAGATTCTTATTTTCACTTTGAGAGCACATGTGATGCATTTCATTTGTATATTTCTTCATGAATAGCTATTTCCATTTACTACTAGTATATTATTTTTTTATCCATGCAGTAGTATCTGTAGGGGTAAATACAATATGTAGTACTACTGTGCTACTGTGTACTGTGTTTTCTATCATTTCTACTACGATAAGTATAAGCATAACAATATTTAAAAAAATAGTAATAAAGTATCATTATACAGAGAGAATTGGTGGAAAGTCCCAAACTAACCAGTTTATTTATACCTGTTTATAACGTATGCTTCAATGCTTACGATTTACTCGTATTTCCATCAATATTGCGCCAAACGTAGGTATCTTAGGGATAAAGAGTACCCAATCGTTTTCTTATGATTCAAATAATATCCTTCCTACTAAATCTTGTGATAGATTAATGCATACAAATCAATGTGGTTATGCACGGCGTATTGGTCGGTGATTTATGCCCATATAGACAAACACAGCAATATTCAGTAGACGTAAGTCAAGATTCGATAAAATTTTAATAGTCATCATTCAATGCTTATAAAATCTTAATCCTTTTGGCATTTTTGGCCTTACCGTAAAAGGTTACTTAACTTTGATCAACGTCTTAAATTCTCTGTCTTCTTTTCGTAAGTATCATAACGTGTTAGCGAGAAAATGACAAAATAAGTGTATCATTTCTTAAAGTTAAGTAACGTTTTTCGGTAAGGCCATTACTTGATACTAGCTACTTTTTACACGTGGGAGTCTAATTGTGGGGCTATAAAAAGATACATCTAGATCAAGCAATAAGTGACCTTTCGATGGCCTTTCCATGCCGGACGCACAATCGTTTTTAATATACATTGTCAGTAATTAAACCAAACCTGATATTATTCTTTCGTACGCGAGCTAGTTAATTATTTATTGAGATAGATTAATAATTGAAATCGTGTAGAGATTCAATATCATAGTCTATTTTAAAAACTAGTTTTTTGTTCACCTCAGGTTAATGATTTTAATTATTGTCGACATAAGTAATAATATATTTATTTCTTATTTATTTTATATATTTTTAAATGGTTTGTGATCTTTCTATTTGCCCTACTATCCAAAAAGTTGGTAATGCATTAATTAACATCAGTTCACTTTGGTCTACTGCTGGACCTAAGTCCCTGAAACGCCATTCAGTCCGATCTTTAGCTTTCCATTTCTAGCCACTGTTGATTTAGTGCTTATTATAATCAGCAATCATTATCCACTGCTGAGTTTGAATCTCGTCTTTATCGATAAGGATGGTATCCTTATCGATTCTATGCCAGATGTGTGCCAGTCTCGTCCACTGTTTTCTTATAGCTCATATTTTCAGATCACAGATGAGAGTAAATGACAGAAATTTCGATTATCTACTCACTATAATTCTATACAAAAGTTCTCTATGCACGCAGATGTAGACCACTGTGTCGACAAGTACCGCAGATATATGCCGTTGTCAATAGACAGCCTTTTTAACCGGCTTCCAAAAGAAAAGAGAGGTCCTTAATTCGACTGTATATTTTTACTTCGTATGTTTGTAAGGATTACTCCGGCAATTGTGAATTTATTTTGATAATTGTTTTTTTGTTTGGTAGGTAAGACTTCAGAAGTGGTCCCATATAAATTTTATTAAAAATCGATCCAATACTTTAGTTTTTAAAACAAAATAACTGGAAAAATATGTCTTATGGTTCTTAAAACAAAATTGTGCATTTTGAAGTCAATTGTTTCAATAAAATAAAATAAAGATTTTTGAGTTTATTTTTGATTATTGTTTCAGTTTTTTTAACTATGAAAATTATTTATCGAACAAAAACCTTGTCTTTATTTCACCTGGAGCTAAGTTTTTATTTACCTAATAAGCTATTTATAAATGAAAGTAAAGTTTCATGAATTGGCTTATCATCAACAGCAAAAGTAAAAGTGGCTCAAGTCAAAAACCCAAACTAATCCAAAATTAAAATACGAATTATAGTTCATTGTTACGCCGAACGTAGATATATATAGGGCACATTTCCTGGCCGCGTAAGTCACTCGTCACCAAGTTTCTCCACTCGATAGGTTGGAGCTGCGCCAGGGTTTCCTCCTTAATGATGCCTTCGCAGGTTACACAGAACACATTTCCTTTTTTTTTTTTATAGAAGACGAATTTCTTAGTGCCCCCCCCCCCCCCCCACTAAGAAATTCGTCTTCTATAAAAACCAACCCCCCCGGGTTGGTTTTTATTTGTAATTGTTGAAATAACCTTGATGTAAAACATTATAAGAATTTTATATAATTATTATTATCTATTGGAAGACACACAGCACCATCTAGCCCCAAAATAAGCAAGGCTGTGGGAGTCAGAGGGCTGATAGAATACATATACTTTTTTTTGTATATACATACAGACACAGACCAAACATCCATGCTCATTCGAAGTGTTTGCCCTAGATATGGATCAAACCCACGACCTGTAGCTCAGAAGGCAGACGTACTATCACTAAGCCACGAGGCTTGTGTTTATCGCTTGTTTTCTCTACACAAATAAAATAACTAAGATTCATAAAATTAAGTTAAATGGTTTGAAAATTAATTAATTACCTCTAATACAGTCATCAGCTCCAGTTTTAATGGTCAGCTGTTCTTTCATATTTAATAACAGTTCTGTTGACACGGGTCATTTGTTTACTCTGTGAACATTTGTTACACAGTAAATAGTAAGTAGTAAGTTTTTATTAGTCCTAATATTGATTCTCAATTTACCTATCTTAAGGTATTCCAACTAGGATAACTGCATGGAAATATGCATGTCTTGAGAGTTTTTAACGTTATTGAAAATAACATGTGAAGTTTACTAATCCACACTTAGCTAGCATGGTGAAATATAGCCTATAGTGGATTTGCCATGAGCTCGAACAAAGCGTTTTGCTTCCACCTTCCTAATGCGAAACGCTCGGGAATGGAATGGCTTGCCGCTGTCCTTGTTTCCTGTAAACTATAACCCGGGTGTCTTCAAGTCTAGAGCGAATAAGTACCTTATAGGTCTACGTGCTTCATCTTCGGCCACGATATCGCTTTCCATCAGGCGTAAAGTGGTAAAGCTGTTGCGTATACTCACCAAAATAAATTCAACACAAATACATACTAAATTTACCTTGATTAGTATAATCATCGACTGTAATTTAACATTCTATTTTTTCTTTATTCACTGTCACTATTATTTTCTTTTATAAAAGACCAATTGCTCTAACAATGGTAATAGCCACCGATATACGTAGGTAATTACTCGAACTCAGTATATCATTAACCTGGTTATCTATCTATGGTCCGAAATACATTTGTTTAAATTTTACTTGTCCGAACCCGTTTCATAGAAATATCTGATCCTAGATGTTTTACTTCATATAGTTTCTGATTCCATAAGATTGCTAGCCAGTTTTTTTTTTTTATAAAATAGGTTAAGCAAAAAGGCAGACGGCTCGCCTGATGGTAAGCGATAACCGTCGCCTATGGACAACTGCAACATCACTGACATTACTGTTGCTTTGCTAACCCGGAAAGGTGCTTGTAGACACTCTTTTTAAAACGCTCTTTGTTGAAGCTCGGCGGGAAAATCTTCCGAGGAAGGACATTCCACATTTTGCTTGTTCGCGGGAGGAAGGAGCGTGAGAACCTGACTGTATGGGATTTCCAGTTATGCGAAATGTGGGGGTGAGCTTTTTGGCGGTTTCGTGAAGTACGATCGTGGAACTCCGAAGCAGGTATTAGTTCCAAAAGCTCTTCAGAGTATTCCCCGAAAAACAAGCGGAAGAAAATGCAAAGGGATCCCACATTTCTATATACGCAGACAAAGTGAGTCCAGTTTATTTGCCTGAATAATTATTAGGTTAGATTCGTTATTCATTTAACCGATTGACCGATTAATATCGTGAGTTTTTTCCGTTTAATCAAACAATATAGCTATTCGTTAGGTTTATATTTTTAACCGGCTTCCAAAAAGAAGGTTACGACTGTATTTTTTCACCGACTACTTCGCCAATTATAAATTGATTTTGATGATTAATTTTCTGTTTGGTAGGCCATACTTCAGAGGTTTCCATACTTACAAAATAACTGGAAAATATCGTTCAAGTAATCAAATTGGGTATTTTGAAGTTTTATTTTTTAGTTTTTATAAACTATAGTTATTAATAGTTATATTATATACAGAATATTTCGGTTGTCCGTTATGTCAATTATAGGATTAGATTCACTAGGTTTCGGTTTACAATATACGGAAACTTTTTTATTACAAAGATTCAGTTATCAGATGAATTGACAAATGAGCTTTCAGGATTTTGATAAAATGTCTTTTGAAAAAAATTATCGTGGAAATGATATTCGATGTTTCATAATTCGGTTTATAGATAGGTAACCCATTAACCTACTTAGTATAAAGTTGTTAGTCATAAATGTGTGCGGACTTTGGTTGTGTCCAAACTGTCTTTGTAGTGAGATGCAAATATATCTATTCATATTTAAAATGACATCATTTCGTAGTAGATATTCTGAAAACTCGTACAAAATGTTTTAACTCCACTTGTATAGTACGTATAGTATATTTTTTTATCTTATTCTCCCAAACGATGGGGTTGGGTTGAAAAAAAAATATTCTTTTCTTAATGTATGGAATGCCATCCACATGTTGAACTTTTTAGAAAATATCACCATTGTTTTTTTTACAATTTACGCTAAATTCTATGTCTCTGAGTAAATTGACTGTGACATATGGTCAGACGGACAAGTATACCGCCGGGAACAGCGAGTTTATAAGGGTTCCCGTAGTCACTACGGAACCCTCAAAAGTAGAAGCCGAGAATATGGTAAAAGTGCATTTGTATCTAGACTTACGTGTGAGTGACGTACACACTAACGCAATGTAAGTACCTACATGTATTTTGTATCAAAAACTTTTTGAGTATACCGAAAAAAGGCAAGACATGCAAGGCTCGCCCGCAACATCAGTCAGTCCAGGGGCCCAATTCAGTTATTCAAGACCGCCCCATAGACGAACCATATGTGGAGCGTTTCCCGTCGGCTGCCATAGTTTTTTTGATTCAGTCAGTTTTATGTCATACAATTGACACATTTGATGAAACGTAACACGTCCTTCGCTCGTTACTAAATCAAGAAAAGATAGCAGCCGACAGGAAATGCTTCGCACAAGGTTCAGTTACGGATCGGTTTAGATTAACTGAATTGCCCCCCAGCTGTTTGAAATCGATTGACTAACAGGGCCACAGGCGTAACGAGACTTGGGCTTCCTACTCTACTGCTTGTATGTGGATACTTCACAAAATACGATGAATTACGGGAAAATGGAAAAGTGTCTGTTTTTATCCACAATTGTAAATAATCTTGCTCGATAATGCAAATAAATTATTATTATATGATTACTAGGTATTATACAATGTACAATCATAGATCCGAAACACGTTAGGCGTCTTTTAGGTTGTTAGATAAAAAACAACTATAAATCTACCCAAATAACTACTAGGAGAGCATAAAAGCTATAGAAGCTATAAAACAGGCGATCGGCGGCGCCTATAAAAGCGTACTGTGCTCTTGAAGAGGCGTTAGGGCGCTGCGACTCCCGCGATGTTTAGGGCTCCGTTAACGGCCTGACCGGGGCCTGCTTATTTATTCTACGGAATTTATCTTTTGGTGCTGTTGTACATCTATTTTGTGATCTTTTTCAATTCTGCCCTTTCTTCTATCGGAAAGAAAAAAAAAACAGAAAATAACACAAAGATGATAGCTCGTTTCAAGGTAGATATTCCAAAAATTCGAAGAAAGTGTTGTGTTTTCAAAATAGTGGAACATATTATCTAAGTGAGTTTCCCGATAGATTAAACCTGGGTGTTTTCAGATCATTGATGAATAACTTCAAACCTTCTAGGCAAGCGCTCCATCGTAGACCGCAGCGCAGTAGAATTCAAGACGGCCCTTAGGAAAATCCACAATATATGGTAGTGAGCTGACTTTTTACTTGTTCTGTAGTAGAAAAGAGATGGTAGTATAAGGTTGCATAGCACAAATGCACATTCTCCGAAATGGATCCCGTAAAAACTTTACAAACTCCCAACATAACGGCGGCTTACCTTATTATTTGACGTAACAGAAGTTAAACTTCGTATCAGCAAGACCACTCCTATGATTAAAACAACTCATCAAATCCCCTACTCTAATAAAATAATAGTACAGAAACACAAACTACACCGAAAGCGGGCGAACGGCGTTCGCAAAGTAGTAACGACGTTGGGCGGCCGTAAAACGGCCGCTATACGCTATAACGCGCCGCAATGTTTGCAGGGTATCCTCTTTTTGTCAACTAATGGGATGGCGAGCCACTGTGTGGTTTAATTGCTGGATTAAGAAGTAATGATCATAAATCTTTAACCCCTGTATTTAATAATATTTGGTGTATCCGTAGATTTTAAACATTTATTGGTGGGTATTAATTTTATCACTAAGTATTAAGTCATTTAAAGGGATCAATAAGGAATAGTTTAAAACTAATACGTTGTTGTTTGGTTAATATGCTATAAAATTTGGCTTTATAAGTTCACTAGCAGTGTACCGCGGTGTTACCCGCTGTTTTACATAAATTATATCAAAGAAGATATTATTTCTCGTGATAAAAAGTAGCCTACGTGTTAATCCAGGATGTCAGCTACCTCCATACCAAATTACATCAAAATCAGTTTAGCCATTTGAGCGTGAAAAGTAACAAACATGCAAACACTTACAAACTTTCGCTTTTATAATATTGATGTGATAGCTATATAAACAATGTTTTTATAACAAGCTTACAGTACTACACAGTACTGTAAGCTACGAAGTACGAATAGCGTCGATCGACTCCTGAAGTGCATGTGTAGGTACCCTTATGATGGGACTCTGACAGTTCCGAAACCGGTTAGAAGACATCGATCTTTTGACCAATTAATATCATGAGTGCATTTTTTCATTTAATTTTTTTTTTTTTTTTTTTTTTTTTACCTTTCACTGAAGTTTTAGTACAGCTATAACGAATAAAACTAAAAAAACGTGACAGACCTGTGTGTAAATTATTATAGTTACAAAAAACTGATTCAACCGACAATTTGTATATATACCAATTGAATTCTTTGGATTCGACCGATTTTAACTAAATACTTCCGAACTAAACAATTTCGTTTACTCGGAAGACATATTTTTTTCTGGTTATATTGTTTTAAAAAACAATTTACAACATATTTTGACAAAAAATTTATGAGATCAATCTGAAAGTGTAGCCTTAAAAAACAAAAAAAAAACAATTTTCGGTTTATAAATGATGATCCTTTTTAAAAATCATTTCCATGCTTATCCTAACTACTATTATCAAAGCGAAAGTAACTGTGTCGTCTGTCTGTCTGTCTCTATGTCTGTTTATTACCTCTTCGCGGCTGAACGGCTGAACCAATCTTAATGCAATTTGGCACAGAGATTCTTTGAAACTTAAAGGAGGGCATAGGCTGTATGTTATTATTATTATTATCAGCACCGGTTTTATCACTACACGGGGGACACCGCGGGGCGCTACTAGTAATATATAAAGCGAACCGACTTTGTTGCGAGTTGCGATTTTCTTGAGTGCGTTGGTCGGATGAAAGTTATTTAGGTATTTGCAATTTAGAGACATCCAGATTTTACCTGTCGTTTAAAAAACGTTTGATGTTTTCAGGGCTTCCCTTCTTAATATTCAACTTTTTGTTTTATTATACTATTCAATTCAATTCAATTCAAATTCATTTATTTCAGATATTAATCCATAGTTAAAAAATCCATTAAAAATACATATAAAAAAATGTCAAATAAAATAATCATGAATAATTTAAAAACACAAATAAATAAATATCATTAAAAATCATCAAAAAAATTTAATACAAATAACTAAAATGTCAAATAAATAATAAAAAATTACAACAATAAAAATAAAAGAAAATGTCATAAGTAGTACTCGTACAGATGCTATCTTAACCTAAACTTCGGCTTGGATCCGGAATGCTCAAGATGGATTTTGGTCCAACGCTGCATTATTGGGCAGTCCAGAATCTAAGAAGCTTCTCTAGAATTATTTCTTATGTTTTCGTGTTTGTTCGGAAATTAAATGTTATATAATAAACACGACAAATCCGTTAAAAGTTATTTAACGCATCTATGACATTGAGTAAAGAAGAACCCCATAAATCTCCGAACAGACCTGGTGAAATCGTGGCGCCAGCATTTACAAAATATTCCGTGACCCCGTGTGACGTCATAAGCCCCGTTCCTCCAATTCCAACATAACAAGGAGCGCAGAGAGCGTTCCCCTACATTTGGCAGTCCGCCTCCACTTGATAGCCAATGTTTGCATGCAGTAACGATGTACTTGGGACGAACGATCCGAATCTATAGCGTAAGGTGAAATACTCTGACGGTAAGCGGAAATAAGAGACCCCACAGTAGTTGTAGGTTCGATCACGGGACAAATATTTGTGTGATGAGCATTAAAGAGTTCCGTAGTCAATAAGGAACCCTTATAGTTTCGCCATGTCTGTCTGTCTGTCCGTCCTCAGATCTCTTAGTACCTACTTGAAAGCAGTGATTTGATACCTATGTATAGATATTAATCACGCATAAAAAGTGGTAAAATTGTTTTTTAGGGTCTTTGTAGGGTTACCTCTCCTAAACGTAAAGTGAGGATAAATATTGTTTCTGTCTGTTTTCGCCTACCCCATGGTGTAAGATGTCGTTGGACAAGTAATTGGAAAATACAAAAAAAATGCAAAAGCCATTTTTCAATTTAGGGATCCGTTAATACCCAACCCCAACTCCTGCCAGCAAAATGGTTAGAGTTGAAATATGAAAAAAAAACTACTATAACGAAATAAAAAGTAAGAACTATCACAGATAAGTAGTCACAGCTGATATTAAATATAATATTACTACTTTTACCCTCTTTCTGGATAGTCGGATGAAAAAAAAAGATAAAAAGGGTTTTTCATAATCAGCCTAATTGGGAAACACCAAAGTAAACGAAATCACGAAATGGCCGCTTCATAACTCTTTGAGAACTTACCAACTCCCCTTTATTTCTCTTGTAAGGTTTGCAAAAAAATATGGTTTGCTGACGTCATCGAATTAAATAAGTAATCATAGGCAAATTTTACCCACTTTAAAGCATATAGTAGGAATTACCGGCGATATCGATAGTGTCTGGCAATATTGGTTATTTATTACTAATAATTTTGTGTAAAGCATATATAATAATTATAGCTTAAAAATTGAAGAAAAACCCCACTTCAAAATACTCAATTCGTTGACTTTGATGATATTTTTCAGTTATTTTGTTATGAATACCAAAGTACTAAACCGATTTTGATAAAATTTATATGAATCATAATTCGCGGAATAATCGCCACAAAACAACAAAAACATACAAAACAAAACATACAGTCGAATTGAGAACATCCTTCTTTTTAGAAGTCTGTTAAAAATCAGCAGTCAGAATGTAAAATTAGCTATGTTTATTTTACAACTGTAATTGGCCGTCGGTACAAGTTATTTAGTACATATGTATACCTTCAGAGCCTATACAAATACTACTATCATTGCTATACTTTTCTTTCGTCACTAAATGAGTAAGGTCTGGCGATAAACTAGCTGCCAAGAAGCTACTTAGTCTCGAGCACCGCCGTAAAGTAGCATGTCTGTCTATTTTCTACAGGATTCATTTCGGGGAATGTGCGCAAGAGCTTCACGACCTAATTCCACCCTCCCTATTTCACTACAGGACTAGCAGAAAGTCGGCGAATTACCGCCCATTTCTCGTTGAAATGCCAAAAATCCGTACTCAGTGATATCGATCCACATTCCTGTTGCGTACTGCACAAGAATGGAATTCGTTGCCGCCATCTCTGTTTCCTGAGACCTACAATCTTGGAATTTTCAGGGCTAGAGTGAATAGATATCTTCTAGATCGTCGAGCTCCATCCTCGGCCACACCGTCGCTTAACATCAGGCGAGTTGGTAGTCAATCGTAGATCTATAATGTATTAAAAAAAAACCGGGGCTCGCGAAATATATATTATGTCTAGATATTGTTGTCTCCCTAACGTCTTTATTTTTTTACGCAAGATAGATCTTCGATTCGCTACCAACTCGTCAGATGTTAAGCGACAGTGTGGCTGAGGATGGAGCTCGTCAATCTAGAAGATATCTATTCACTCTAGCCTTAAGCGACGGACGGACCGGTCAGTCTTCGGATGGGTGACCGTGAGTGGCATTTCTTTCTGAGCGCTACCGGGTCGGATGACACGTTAAATTGTAGGTCCCGGTTGTTTAGCAATCGTCAAGCCAAGTCAGAGGCCTTTCGGCGGCTTAATAACTCTGACAATACGGCTGGCCACTCAGTCTATACGAACTTACTTACTTACTCTAGCCTTGAACATTCCAAGGTAGTTCTTAAGAAACAGAGATTTATATTTATATTTCATGCGATGGTTACTCGTAGTTAACAAGTATCCAAAAAAGACCATGAATACGGTACAAGCAATTTCGCTTTTACTACTATCTGGTTATTTAAAAATAAAGGGATCTCCATAAATCGATTGTCTATATAAAGTACTTGTAGCTGTGGAGCAGTTTTTCCGCCGGCCCATCTATTTTGCAAAGGCAAGTGGGATTGAGTTGCCAACCCTACCCGCGGCGACTACGCCGCATTTCCCGAGCGAGCCGCCGTTTCCTTTCTAAATTATTTTTACGGGCCGTGTTTGTTACATTGTTAATACCTCCTCCGGCTCCCGGAGGTTTATGGTTTGGCGCTCCTGTTCTGTGACCGAATTTGGTCCGTTAAGTTAGGATTATGTTAGTAATTCGTTCGTTCTTCCTTCGTTCGTTTCGTTCACACGACTGAGTGAACGAAACGAACGAAGGTTTCTTCATCAACTGGCAATTTATTTTTCTGATTTCCAAAAAGACAGGTTGGAAGCGGCTTGCATCCCGCGTCTTCCTGTCACTTGTATGAGCTCTTGTGTCCACTTTGTGGCTGGTCTTCTTACGCTGTACTTGTCGGTACGTGGTCTTCACTCGAGAACTTTTCGACCCTATCGGCCATCAGTTCTACGTGCTATGTACCCTGCCCACTGCCATTACATCTTTCTAATCCGCTGTGCTATGTCGGTAGCTTTCGTACGTCTACGGATTACGCTTGATTAATATCTTTTATCTCTATATATCTCTTAATCATAATGATCCATGTTTCCGGATGAGAGTTACACCAGATCCGGATTCCGGATATGTAAAGCGAGCTTACTGTTTTCAGCTCGTTGCGCTGGCTGAACAGATCCGTGTTCATAAAACAAACAATATAAAACAAGCGTCAACTGGCATGTAAAGCTCTCCTTATCTATATTTTGTGTGCTACTGGACCATGATGTTGACGTCAATATTAATTTATATATATTTATTTATTTACTTGACACCGTATAGACGACTAATATACGTTAGATAATGGCATCAAAATAAACACACATAATTAAACAAGCTGGAAAAAATAATTACGTTAGTTAAATCATTAACAAGTATAAGTTTAAAAAACTCAAAAACCCCCGACAAAAAAACGGCTGAACCGATTCCGATGAAACATAGCTCAATCATAGAACATTCCCGACTAATTCACCTTTCAAACAAAATCAAAATCGATTCATCTGTTCGGGAGCTACGATGCCAAAGACAGACACACACACAGACATGTCAAACTTATAACACGCCATCGTTTTTGCGTCGGGGGTTAAAATAAAACGAAATATGTTTAATAGTTATTCTTTCTTAAGATTTTAAGTGAAATAAGCAACAATATTCGGCCTTACCGAAAAAAATTACTTAACTTTTAGCATTGCCTTACATATTTTGTCAACTTCTTGCTGACACGTAATGACAGGTGCGGAATAAAGACAGAGAATTTAAGACGATGGTTAAAGTTAAGTAACGTTTTTTGGTAAGGCCGTATATTATCGACAAGGATTTCGCGTCAGTGCTTAAAACATCCGAACTCAATCAGGTTCTTTACACTCACCGAAATAAATCGGTAAAGGACTTGAACCCGCATTATCCCGATCTGTACCTTTACCATTTTGGCCACGGAGGTGCCACGTGGTGCCGCGAATCCACGATCGACGATGGTCGAACCTTTCGAACGTTATTTTTTTTAAATGTACGGAACTTTGAATGAAATTATCACTCTAAGGTTATATGTATTTTGTAATATTTCCGTAAAATATCTGCAATTCACTGCTGACGCTACGCAAAATACCTACCACTGTAATTGGCCACACATCGCGAGTGAGGAAGGGATGGGAAGGGTGATTCCTTCCTCCCCTCCACTCTAAAGGTTAATAATTAGCTAATTAACGTGTGTAAGTATGTCGTTATCATTACTGATTACCTGAATACACAGAACAGGAAAGTACAGATTAAAATTAATCCAAATCCCGACTTTACAGTCGGGATTTCTTTATAGTAGGAATGTATAGTGATTTAAATCTTTTTTAACCCCCGACCCAAAACGAGGGTGTTCTAAGCTTGACTTATCTATCTCTGTATTTGTATATTTGTGTGTCTGTCTGTGGCATTGATGGACCAATTTTGATTTTTCATTCAAACAAAAAAAAACTAGATCAAATTCATCTAGGTCCATGCGTTTGAAAGCTACGATGCCAGAGACACACAAATATAAGAATTGAATTGAAATTGGGCATTCTGTCACTTACTTTTCATGTTTTAGTAAAGTCGAAGTAATGACATTTAACTGTTGAAATTTATAGAAAATAAAAAGAATTCTAAGGTGAACCTCTATGGACTTCACCCCACCATGTTAACTTTATTGGCAGTCATTTGTTTTAACTGCCAATTCATTAGCAACTACCCTCCATGAAGTTATTATTCTCCACGTGTGTTAGCGACCTCTGCAAGTATTTTAAACGTTACGAGTTAGGTAGTTACTCCGCGTAGTCGCGTGATCGTCGGCCATTTGTCCGCTTTACTTTTAGATATGGGTCCATCAAAAACGCTTTTGTGATAACTCATAAGAATGATAATAGCAAGTTTCTTTGTTATGTCTGGTCTGTGTTTTCAAGTGGCTGTTACAAAAATGTTGAGAGGCATTTGGAATCGTCTATATTTTTTGTTGTCGACCGAATACAAAATTCCTCATATTCCTGTCAACTTATACTACTTAGAGTTTATATTATTCATATATAGGGCTTATTCAAAATTCTGTTCATTGGTTAAGCCAAAAATTTATCAAAACGTGGGCATAAGCATCACCTATTTACTGTCTTTCACATGCACATGAGCGTTTGAATGATATTTCAAGTAAATAGACACGTTTATTACAAAGTTACGAAGTGAAATTGTACCCAATACCGCTTATTTGTCGTGTGAAGTGACAAGCAGAGTGACGTTTTAAGCCTTAAAAGACTTATTCAAAGTTGCTTCACTTGATTCACATTCTAAGCTTATTACTTCTATGCCTGTCCAAAAAAACAAATATATTGGAGACAAAGAAATGATCCAATCTTAGAATATGACAACCTGTTCAAACAAACCAGAGAAAACAGTTATATTTAATTTTGTTTTAGGCAACGTCCTATCTCGGCACTACGTTCTTATAAATAAACCATTGGTTTTTGTCAAGGAACAGCTTCCAAGAACGTGTTATTTTAGTGGGTGTAAGTAGTCTCACTCAACACGACTTAGACTTAAATAAGGCGAATCTTTTGAAAAATTCCATTAGTCACTCAAAAGTGATCCCAATAAAACAGCCATTCAGAAACTTAAAAATTCGTTAAAATCACAAAAAATACCCGGTCAGTGAAAATCTTATTAGCATAACTGAGAATTATTTTTGTCATAGTCCATATTGATACCACTATTGTCTGTTGCGTAGATGTCTATGGTCTGATACAAAGAGCAATATTAGGTTTCAGGAGGGTGTTCCCTTTGTCGTGTCACTCTGCAGTCAACGTGACGCTTAATTGGAAGCTATTTTTGGACACACCTTACGGCGAAAGGTTAGCAATGCTACGAATCTTTATTAAGTTCTCAATGCTACCTTTTCATAGTTAGTCACTTACTTACCTAGTAATTTTTGATCGTTTTTTTAATTTAATTGATATTGAAGTTATAATGTTGTGTAGTTTGCATATCATCAAGGGCTGCATAATCATTTTATCCATGAAGTTTGTAATCATATCAGTTTTTTGCTACGATTGATGAAATCGGTACAGCAGCAGCTGCTCGTTGATTGGTTTCGCATATTCACTATGTTAATTGTTTTAAGTATTCAAATTTTAGTTGAAGAAAACTTTAAGTAATTGAATACTTAATGGGTTCTTCAATCTATTTTGATTTATTTCCATCGCTAAACTACCGACCAACTTGAAAGTGGTTAGTAATGTGTCATTTTAGAAGTTTTAATGGAATCGACTTGCAGTTTGATGAGTTTTCCTGTACGACCTACTTATTATTATTTGGAGTGTATGAGCTTTACTATAGAAGGACATTACTTTGGATAAATGGATTTGTATTAGCAATTTCCTGATATATGTAAGGTCCTGAGGTTAAAAACAAAATGTACCTTATAAGATACCTAAGGCTAATACAAAAACGAAAAAAAAATATCATAAAAAAACTTCAACTAATCCTACAAAAGACAGTAAAAATACTCACAAAACATGAAATAAAAACCTTTTTACTCACTAATCTACATTTTCCAGTACCATCTAATTGAACACCCAGAAGGATGTCATTCGTATCGCAAACCGTAGCTGGGCTGAGCCAACAAACGCGACGCGAGGATCCTCCTCCGAGGCAGCACTGCTCACACCAGCACACCCATCGCTTCCACCTGTCCCGGAAGAACAGCCTGCCAGAATGGGATCCGCCAGAACCACGCGCCAGAAAAAACAGCCTTCCAGCCGATATTTTGAACGAAGATACACCGACAATAATGGAAGAGTGACATTCACCCCCGTAAGTCAGCTTGGTCAATGATCAGTGTCCCCCGTCACCAATAGTCGCATGGATGCACATAGCACCGGACTGGCAGGCTTCTTGGGACAGGCCCCCTTGCATGCTTAGAGGCTTCTGTGAGACCTTGGGGACCCTGCACGAATGACCCTCATAGATGTGTGTATCGATGTTAAATTAAGAAGATTTTATTTGTTGATGAAGAATGAAGAAATGTGTTTGTCCTGTGAACCCTTGAAGATCCTAACTTTGGAAGTTCCAAATGAAATGTAATTAACTTTATTAATGTTAAGAAATTTATCAGATTATGAAATCAGATATTGTGATCATAAGAAGACGTCGAAGACCTTGATATTGAAGAAGTTGAAAAAGAATAAATAATCGTCCTGCTGATTCTTTAAGTATTGAAGATAATGAAACAACGCATGAGAATATTAAAAGAAGAAATAAATTCAAAGGAAATAAGTTCGTAGATAATCTGAATCAGAGGAGATAATTGGTTACATTAAGCTTGTAAAGGTCTACAGCGGCAGCAGCAGTAATCCAGCAATTGAATTCTAGACTAACAATTTTCAAAAAATATAAATCTACAAATATAGAGAAACAGAATAAGGTAGGTAGAATATGATACAAGTTCGGTATTCCGGAACTAGTGTATTTGATAAACCACGAAAAAGCTTTTGATTGTGTTTGCTTAATATATTTTTGGGGTGTGTGAGTGAAATAGGGATATCTCGTCATCT
This sequence comes from Lycia hirtaria, assembly GCA_947563715.1. Lineage (NCBI taxonomy): Eukaryota > Metazoa > Arthropoda > Insecta > Lepidoptera > Geometridae > Lycia > Lycia hirtaria. The sequence goes on from OX387375.1 coordinate 53,355,960, forward strand.
GATACTACTTAAACAATCATTTACGTTTCAAACATGATTTGATACAGATAAATATGTCTAGGTATTAGAAATGCAAATTTATTTTACATATTTCACGTTTTTAAGTGTACTTCCATAATTTCCATAATTGGACCTGTTCTATTCATTATAAGTATATTATAATGCGCACTTACTGCAAAGATGATCTTGGTATACCTGGATCGTAGGCAAACTTCAATCAAAAATCTAAAGAATAAAATCAAATTAAGCTCAATTTATGACATCTATCGGATATTAGCTAGAAAATGAGACAATTTAAGGCTCCATTAGATTTCAGACGACTCGCTATCTAGTTAATTCCATCAATTGAAACCTTGTTATACTGAAACCTCTAGTCATAACATTTCGTGCGCTCGAAACTGGAAACTTGATCCTTAAAGTGATATAACAAAGTTATTTTGACAGCTCTCTGCAGAGTTATGTGAACAAACTTTCTAACTTTGATATCGAAATTCGGATAATACCATCCGAATGAGCTCCATCTTCAGCCACACCGTCGCTTAACATCAGGCGAGTTGGTGGTCAATCGCAGATCTATCGTGAATAAAAAAAAAATTGTTTAGAAATATCACATTGTACCAGTACCTATACATAACAAATAATATTCTAAATGTATAAAAAGAAAAGAACGTCATTCGATCGGTTATACAATTGTGAGACTGAAAAACCTAAGTAAATAATATGAGTAAGATTATGTACGTATACATCGCAGCACATTTCTACATAAATAGCTTTCAAAGAAAGCTAGTAGGTATTAATATAAACAATAGATACAAAGATTTCGTTTCGACAAAAATCCGAAAAGAAATTAAATTGTTTCATTTTCTTTAATCTTAAACAAATGTGATCTTACGAGTAAATACCGACGAGACTACAGACTGAGAGGAAAACACAAGCGAACCAAAAACTTTGTAGTCTCTAGTGAGTGGTTATCTACTTGACATATTTTATAAATTGTTTATTTTTAATCAAGATAAAATCAAAATAATAAAATATTGAATGTAAACTACAAAGACTGAAAAATGTCAGAACATTTTTTGATTATCGCTTTGTCTAGAGTCGAAGCAAAAATCAAAAGAAAAATTCACAATACAAAGAAAAACAAGACCATCCCATTTATCGGACCCAACAAAAGATCAACATCGACTGAAGAAAACTCACAACAATAAGATCCTTTACTATCAAACGAAACCATCTTAGTAGCCACCGCAATGCGTCCTAAATCCTTCCCAAGACAAAAAGAAGCTATCCATTTGTTATCACTACACAATCACGAGAATCCCCGACACAAAACGAGACGAAGTTAATCCCAAAATGATAAAAGCAAAAGTTTGGCAAGCCCACTTGGCTGCCAGTCTAGGCTAGGACATACAGTGACCCTGACTCAAGGTTGCCAGGGTGTTACTTTGATAGACATAGCAGTGAAAATGAATTGCCACTTTATTTCAATGATGTTCGCTCCGAAACTTTGCTTCAATTTCGTGTGCGCATCGCAAATGTAATATATATTCAAGCTGTCAACGCTCTGTTTTGTAGAAAAAAATATTTTCTATATATTTCCACTTTCATAATAATGTTTCATTTTTTGCAATTGCTTAAAATTTGCTAAGCGTATTCACGTTTTTGATGATTTTAAAATACGTCACAAAAATTCAACCTTATAATGATAAGCATCGCAAAGCGAGGCAAAGCAAAAAAGGTTAACACTGTAAACAAATAAGGCGCTTACTATTTAGCTGATGTTCTGGTTATAAACAGAAAAAACTTTATGGTAACCTAACCTAGACCAGAAACATAAAGTTCAACTCATTAGCTCCTTACGTCTGACCCCTCAAAGGTCATGTAAACTTCCCCTGGAGGGTGCAGACACGCGAAGGCAACTGGCACGTAACTGCAGCGCTTTCACCCGTGGCGTGCTACATCTGATAGCGAGGGTTTTACGGAAACTGCTGAATAAATATCCTTTACAAGGCCTTGATAAGGAGGTTCAATGGATGACTGGTAATATTAGGTTGAATTTAAGAGAAGGGCATGAAGCATCTTGAATTTGGGTCACACGTTTTGGGAATTTAATTTTTAAATTTCTAAGTCATCATCAGCTTAAAGGTCTCCTTTGGTCTTGGTATACACTTTTGTTTCTTATAAATCGACCTCATTCAAATTATTTTATACTTTTATTGTCGCATTCAAGCCATCACACTTTTTGGCCTAAATTTTGAGTATTCACAGGAAGTTGATAAAAAATGCATAACAATGTTAAACATTAGAAGTAGTCCTAATAATGGCAAACTTGCATTGTATTCCGTGGCAAGAATTTGTAGCAATGATCAAGATTCGTGCTTAGCGCTGAGCGAAATTCTTCAATTCTTCCAAGGCAAAGATGCCTTGGAAGAATTTCGTCCAAGAAGAAGATTTTTTTTTTGTTGACTGTTTCCAACACTTAAAGGTGTAAAGAAAACATGTCCCTGTCATTCATCTACTTCCTTGGGGGTTCATTTGCGATCATTTTATGACTATTCACATCATAGCTTGTTCCAAAAATAGCTTCCAAAAGCACCAGAGACAGTGCCATCGTCATGTAGGTAAACACATTAGGCAAGTATTTGGGGCGTGGATTCCCGAGTCACGTTGCATTAGCTGCCTTCCTGATTTGATGACTCATCGTGTGGATATTGTGTTATGTGCTAATGAGCCGTGTATATGTGTAGGCTCTTTCACGTGCTTATTTATCCAATCATTACCGAGAAAATTAATTTACCGATAATAGTTTCACAAATAAAGTTTAAGCGGGTCCATAGCGTATATTTTACGTAATGAGATCTAATGTATTTATATTGTTATTTTTTATTTTTAATATTTAACGGCTCTGGATTCTGAGTCCTTTGAACTATATTTATTAGTGTTACCTGTACAAATATTTTAAATCTTGTGGACATTGTGAAAGGCGTCAACAAGTCGAGCTTTTTGAAATGAAAAAAAAACGGAGTTATCGCGTATATTTTACATAATTTTGTGACCTGATGTTTCAAGTATTTTGCAGATTATTTAATTTTGATGAGTAACCCGAAAACTTTCTAAAATTCATCGTGCTTTTGTTTAAAAAAAAAATGCTGTAGTAAATTGTAATATTGTCATACCTGTTATGCAATCCTACCTTTTTTACCACTTCCCATTATAGTATAGGATCATTTCTAACAGTGTCTCTATTGAGTATATTTTTCAAATCGAAATAATTTATTTTATTTTATTTATGCACTACTTAATTGAATAATTGATTTATAAATCCATTAATTATATTATTTTCAATTGATTCAACTATACTGGAATGATTATTAAGCGTTATCGTTAGATTTGCGATTCCATTAGTAAGGTACTGTTCTGGTATTTTCATAAATGTCTTCTAAAAGCTCTTTGATGTATTGTATACCCACTTCATGTGACATGTTTTTTTTTTCAATATAATTCAATTCTTGTAAATGGCGCTTTTATGTTTTTGCCAATGTCAAGTTGTTTGATATTTTATTTGTCGTTTTTATGGTACAGTGATTATGCTTAGTATGTGATTCTCATGTCACTTTTTGTTTATACATATATCAAGTGATTAGTGGAGTTACAATCTTAAGTTTTCAAAGTCCCACCTTGTTTAATTTTCAAACGTGTTCATCCTTTCTACAGTAAATAATGTTAACATCACAGACATAGTAGATGAAGCATGTAACTTTATTTATATGAAAACCTTGCGTGTCACATTTTTGGTATCGACTATGACGTCTCACAAACGATTTAGAGATGGAATGTTCCATCCGCGGGAAATCTATTCAACCCAATGTATCCGTGCGCTTGTACGCTAGTACCTAACTAGTTGACAAAATATCAAATCGGAAGTACCTATATATCACTTGAAATTAAATAAATCTTAGGTCGTCAACTGTGATTTTTCATCTTACTCTTGACACGCTAGGTCACTTGGGGTATCTATAGAAGTATATGGTTAACATTAACATAGTATTTTCTTATCAGAGCCGGTCCACACGGCGCATTGCGTCGGCGTTGCGTCGACGTAGCGTAGTCGCGGCGTCGTTTTACATACTAATAATCATAGTGTACACACGGCACGTTGCGTCGACGCAACGCACACACGACTGAACGGCAGCCCTCGAGATGAAGCGGGCGGGGGTGTACTCATTGCGACGCCGGAACGGCAGCGCTCAGTTGTTTGTGCATTGATCTTGGCCTTGATAGGGAGGGAGGACATACGCAGAGCTCATTTCGTTTTTGCAATTTCCGGCGACGTCATGACTGCGTTGTAGTAACGCTGCGATGGCGCAGCGCCCGTGTATCGTCTGCGGCCGTCTATGCGTTAAAATGTTGGCGTTGCGACGACGCAACGCGCCGACTGGCTGTAAGTCTGTGACTATATTCTGAACAACTAATACCTTAGGGCCTCATTATTTGACATCCAGCCTGTTAGAACAGACTGCAACTGCAGTTTTTATTCATGTTCGTTCAAAGTTTCAAGATTCTCGCTACTCGTTTAAAATTTTAACAAGCCGAAGTTTTTATTGTTTATGTGAAAATATTCGAGTTAAAAGGAGTTTTGGAATGAAACGCCTCGCCAGCGAGGCTCTACGGAGCTGTTTAAGAGAAAATGGAACTTGTGACTTTAGATGTCTATTCATTATTTTTGAAGTCGTTTGGCACACGCAATGCTTTGAACTTTTAATTTAAATAAATGGTATTACTTAATTCAGTTTTGGAGTTTTGTTAGAATATTAAATAAAGAAATTTCTTACCTTAATGTAATTGTTGATAATAAAATGTCATTTTGTTTTATTCGGCTTATTTTATTTTGTGAAAGATCGTGTGTTATAATTTATTTTACTTTTTGTTGTCGTATTACCTCTTCTTATGTATTATGCGATTTTCGAGTGAATTAAAGGTACTTACTTTATATTTCCATATATAGCCTCGAGATATACATACAATATATCAGGCGAGTTGGCGGACAAGCACAAACCTATTTCTATATTTAAAAAAAACCTTTGAGAGTTGTTTATTTGTTTTTAATTATTTAAAATAATTTACTTTCAAAACATTATTATTTATATAAGTTAGGCCTTAACATCTCATGTTTATATAAATCAGTTTTTCTGGCACGCACAATACAGTTACATTTAAAATAGTTTGAAAATTTTCAAAGCGGGCGTAATAAAATTTGGCCAAAACTAGAAATTATAATTTCAATCAACTTTAATCAGGACCTGCTTCAGACTTTAAAAAAAACATATCAACTGTATATTTTTTCAAGGTTAGGTATTTCTGGGTAGGGTTCCGCGATATCTTCATCGGATAAATCAATTTCAATTATACATTTTGTATTAGACCGTCTGTGTATGAATGTATTATGTACCTATATTGAACTGGTACTACTTTTTTTATACCAGATAGATCTACGATTGACCACCAGCTCGCCTGATGTGTAACCGAAGATAGAGCTCGTCGATCTAAAAATTATCTATTCACACTAACCTTAAAAATTCCAAGACTGTAGTTCTCAAGAAACAGAGACGGCGGCAAAGAATTCAATGCCTGTGCAGTACGCACCAAGAACGTGGATCGACATTCATTGCTGAATACGGATTTTTGGCATTCGGGTTTTGTAGTTTTTATCGTAATTGTGCTTAAAATTAATAGTGCAAGTTGATTACTCGCACTAGTAATTATAGGCACAATTATGTTAGAACCGCTAAAGATAATGACGAAATACAACCGACCTGTTTCCAGATGCCTGTTTCACACTTAACTAAACTAAACTTTCAAACTTCATAGGTATAGGTCAACGGGAAGTACCCCATAGGTTTAGATTCCCTTGTGAGTGTCGAAATGTGCGTTTTCTACGACATATTCGGCTGTTACTTTTTTTACGAAAACTGAGAAATTGTATTTTTCTTTCTGCAGCAAGATACTATGGATCTGCGTATATGGTTTAATTTCAACTCGATACCTTCACGCGTTCCCGAGATAAAGGTCTTGACACCCGGACAGACGGACAGACAGACAGACGGACAACCAAGTGATCCTATAAGGGTTCCGTTTTTTCCTTTTGAGGTACGGAACCCTAAAAAAATTATTTCTCGGCTTGTTTAAGCAACAAGCTATATTATTGGTAAACAGAATAGCTAGATAATGTAAAGGATAATCTAAGATTAAAGCAAACATAGCGTAGCGTATCATACCACCTTTAAAAGTTAAAAAAATAAATGATTTTCACATTATACGAGTACGTAGTCATCTCATATTGTTCCAAGCGGAGCGAGTTCCTAGGATGCGTCTCTTTCCCGCTCAAAGCGTATCATACCCACCTTTAAAAGTAAAAAAAATAAATGAATTTCACATTATACGTGGTCATCTCATATTGTTTCAGGCGGAGCGAGTTCCTAGGATGCGTCTCGTTCCCGCTCAAAGATGCGAGTGAGTCGGACATCAGTGGCACGTACATCCTGCAGGCGAGTAGCAGACCGCCGCATGAGAAGACGCGACTAGACGCGCGCAACATGGCCACTGACAACACCGAGGCCAGCGACGGCACTAAAGAGAACCATAACGATAAAGGTAACAAACTCTACGCCAATTATGATAAATCTCCATGGTTAATTCAAAACCATGGAGGTTTAACCATTCAACCTCTGGCTAAGAAGAGGTTTGAATACGCCAAATTGTATCCTTTCCTTTCATCAATATTTTTGATAATACAAAATCCCAGAATATAATTAGGAGAAACTGTGTTATACAATGAGATTTCTATTTATAGAGAGCTTATACTCATTGAATATGAAGTAAAAGCATGACAAATCTTAGTTTTCAGCACTTTCGAGGACAAGACACATCCTTAAGGCCTTTTAGTATCTTGGCCTTATATATCTTGGTGTTGCACTTTCTAAGCACACAGGATGGCATTGTCATTGTTCACAAGTCACGACACTTAGAGTCGGTTAAAAAAAAAGAATCGTGTGACTTCTCGTAGCTTCCATTATGTTAGAAGTTATATGAAATGTTATTTGGTTAACAAACAGGTAGAAGCCAGGTAAACAGGTAAGGTTCAGAACACCGCCAACTTTTAGGGTGAACAAATAACCAAACTCATATTTACATTGAAATATGTCGCCCTGTTAAGTTGAAACCAGCCGCCAGTCACTCTCTCTACCTGACAAACTTTATTTTTTCATTCAAAATTTTTGTTGAATATCATCCAACCATAACTGAATTGTGGTTCCAAGAAGCAATCACAGAATTCAATTGCCTTATGAATAAAAACTTTAATGGCCTCATGAATGATGATGTAAGGAAACCACTCTAAGCTAAATATAACTAAATAATAATAGGAAAGCGTGTATATGTACGAATATACCCAGAGCACTCACGCTCACTAAAAAGCTTCTTCTTGTGGCGGCGTCGCGTGGTGAGTCGCCCTCTTCTCTCATATATGTATGGTTGAGGAGAGCATGGCTGGCACATGCTTCATCTCGTGAACGTTAACTAACACGCATGTAACGTTAAGTGTAATTTTGTACTTTTTTCTTAGAAAAGTGTAATCTTGTCTTAATTCATGTAAAAAAATAGCTAAAAGCGGAACCAACTTTGGACTCTTGGACTTTAGACTCTATGTCGAGACTAAAGATACTAAGGTCTATATCAAAAGACACCGCTCTCAATCTTGGGCAAATTCATACCAGGCCTGATCTATATTCAGCAAACCTTTGAACTTAGGGATTGCCATGTATCTTTGCAGTACAGCTTTCCAATCCCAACTAACTTGGTTTCAGGTGTAGCCACCAACGGTCCCTCATCCACCCCAGCCAACCAAGCGCAGGCCGTCGCTGCAGCGCTTCAGAGAGAAGCAGACGAGCACCTGTTCCTGCGGTACCTAGAACTAGACCCACCAGAGGAGCCCGGGGCACCGAGACGCCCTCAAAGAAATGGTCGGACACCATTCACTACTAGTAGAAAGTAAGTGCCATCGATTTTATGGTGATGCGGTTTCGAATGGTGTACCTATAAAATGCAAAAAAAGAGAATTAAGAGACAATACCCTGTGACTGGAGGAAAACAGGCAAACAAGGAAGGCATTAACCTGACGTCTCTAACACGAACTATTAGCAGGGTCCTGCATGTCTTCAGGCTTGATTCTGATCCTCCTTAATAGCACACGGCGTCATGGATATGGTTTATGTTTTTTTTTTTTTTATGTTTTAGGCAAAATGTTAGCAAACAATTATAATATAAGTTTAGAAAACTCAAAAACCTCCGACAAAAAAAGCGGTTGAACCGATTTTGATGAAACGTAGCTAAGAACACTCTCAATAAAATCCTCTTTCAAACAAAAAAAAATAGATCAAAATCGGTCCATCCGTTTGAGATCTACGATGCTATAGACAGACAGACAGAGATAGATACACATCAAACTTATGAGCTTATTAATGAGCAACACTCTTGTGAGCTATTGTTTATGGAGGATTATTTTTTTCATACTTTGTTACTAGATCTATAGATTCTAGAGTCTAGAGTAGTTCGAGACGTAATGCATGTCATCATCATCAGCCATAAGAAGTCCACTGTTGGACATAGGCCTCCCCCATGGATTAATGCATGATTTGGTAATGCATGTACGAACAGGCAATAATAACAGTTGGATCAGAAAACCGTTGTAATACTGGTGACTTGGCGTATCAGTTTCAATATAACTTGTACCTTAGAAGCCATAGTGGATTAATTTGAGTTCTGTACTGTAAGGCAAGTCAAAGTCAAAGTCAATAGTTTATTGCATTCATTATAGGTTACATGGAGATGTTACAGTACATGTTTGTTTTTAGTAATACAATGACCCTGGTAGGGTGTAGCAACTGGTACGGAGCGGAACAGTTTATTCGATAATTTTTTTATCATTAAGAAACTCGTCTAAGGTATAGTAACACTTATTAATTAATATAGTTTTGAGGGTCTGGGCAAACTCCTGTTCATTTTCAATTTCTTGTAATTGTTGTGGCAACTTATTATATATTTTAATGGCCATAACATGAGGGCCAGAGCTATGCATTATTAATTTGGACGTTGGTAATATTAGGTTATTTTTGTATTGTGATCTTAATTGATATTCTCTTTTCTGGTCTAGTTTTGTAAAAAGCTGAGGATGTTTTTTTATAAATTTACAGTTTTCTAGGATGTATACACATGTAATTGTTAGGATTTTTAATTTGATGAAAAGTGGCCGGTGGAAATTTGGTATACTTATGTCAGGCAATTTAATATTGGAAATGATACGAATGCATTTTTTTTGTAATATAAATAGATCTTTCGCATCTACACTGTGTCCCCAGAGTATTATTCCATATTGAATCCATGAAAATGCGTACGCGAAATAAGCTGTAGTGGCTGTATCCTGGTCAGTTGCTCGCCGGAGTTCTCTGAGGGCGTATGTGAAGCTCGACAGCTTAGCTTTAAGTTTTTTAATATGATTTTTCCAATTTAGGTGCTTGTCAATGTCTAAACCTAGCAGCGTAGCTGTGTCGACGCATTCTAATTTTTTATTATTGTATGAGAAGTGAATGTCAAGAGGCGCTTTTTGATATGGTCTAAATTGTATTAAAGCAGTTTTTGATAAATTTATGTCAAGGTTATGTGCCGTCATCCAGCTGGTCACGTTATTGAAAATGTCGTTTAGTTTATTATGAATATTAACATTATTCTTGCAAGATGTCAAAATAGATATATCGTCCGCGAAGAGTACACAGGATTCGTCAATTTGTTTCGGCAAATCGTTAATATATATTAAAAATAGAATACATGCAACAACACTCCCTTGAGGGATCGACTGGTTAATTTCTATGAGTGCTGATCGGATTATATTTATCATTCCGGTTTTTGGGTCGAAGTTTTCAATTTCTACACATTGAGCGCGATTTTCGAGGAATGATCTAAACCACTTGTGTGTAACACCCCTTATACCTACGTCATATAGTTTATTCAATAGTATGTCGTATTTTACTTTATCATAGGCTTTTGACATGTCCAGTAAAATGCCGATTGCATATTTTTTATCGTTTAATGTGTTTAATATATCATGAATTAATTTATACACTGCCAGAACAGTCGAGCGGTTTTTCCTAAATCCGTGTTGAGATTCGTCAAAAATATTATATTTTTCGCAAAATGAGTTAACCGTTTTTGCATCACCTTCTCAAAAATTTTAGAGGAAGTAGGTAAAAGAGCAATTGGCCTATAATTACCCGGTTCTAATTTTGATGACTTTTTATATATAGGTTTTATTAAAGCTGTTTTTAAGAGATCTGGGAATGTACCTTCATTGAAGGACTGATTGATGAGCAGATAGTATGGTAAGGTTAGTTCCTCAGCACAGTGTTTTATTAGGATAGGTGGTAGTTCGTCCACGCCGTAGCTGTATTTTCTTTTTAAGTTTTTAATGATTAGGTATATTTCGCGCGGCTCGGCGGGGCTCAGGTACATGGAGTTAGGTGTGCGCTGGCGCGGCGACCGGCCGCGCGCCGTGCCCCCTCCACTGCCCGTGTTACCTACCGACGCGAAGTACTCATTAAAAGTGTTTGCTACTTGTTGCGGCTCGGAATCTCGGAATGAGAATCTCGGAAGTGGAATTGGATTCCAAAAATATGCTAGTACTCATTTGCTTGCATCTTGCAGGAAAGGGAAATATCGTAAGCAATACTACGTTAGCTGGGTATTTTCTAGTTCGTCATGATCATCTCAGCTTTTATCGACCCATTTCTGGCTACTTCTATATAGGCCTTCTATTTATCACGCCATACTTTCAAATCCAGCGCTGATACCAGTTTCTTAAGCTATAATAAGTATGTTGTTGAATAATATTTTTTGCAATGGTTTAATAAAATGCGTTCGTCTCTGTTACAGACTGGTTCGTGGCGCCGGCGGTGGTTTCGGTTTCACAGTGGTATGGACGCGGCCTCCTCGAGTGGAGAGAGTGGCGCAGGGTGGCTCGGCCGAGAGGGCGGGCCTGCGAGCCGGGGATTACATAGTGTTCGTCGGAAACAAGAACGTCGTCACGTCGCCTGAGGAGGAAGTTCGGGCACTTGTCAAGTAAGTTCACCTGATAACCTACATGAGAAATCTTGCTCTTGTTGTTTTTGGGATTGACAGTCGTCTGCCAACACTTGCCTTCCTATTTGATTTGACATGACATTTGCTTTCTCTTAGTCATCATTTTCAACTTATGTGGAGTCGGTATAGCATATTCGTTATTTCCACTCTTCTCTATCACATATGCAGTGCATTTCCTCTCTTTTCTTTTTAGCTTATCACTCTTCACATAGCTTCTATTAATTTATTCATATTGTAGAAAAAAAACCTTGATTTTTCCTCGTCTCTATTCAAGACAGACGCCTCTTCCATGAATTCCCAAAAAGACCTGTTGGAAGCCACTTGCAGCCAGCATCTCCCTCCTACTAATATGAAGTCACCTGTTCACCAGCTGGTCTTGTGCGTGGTTTCCATCCGACAACTTTTTGGCTTTATTGGCAACCAATTTTTCATGCAATGTGTTCCACCTTTGTAATTTAATCCAAACTTTATCAAAATAACTCATAATTACAGACCTAGGTACATATCCTTTGATATTTGGGTTTCCTTAAATTAGACTTCGAGATTTTTACTAAAAAAATAGGTGTGACATCATTTTCGAAAGTATCCTACTATATTTATTACTCGTATTATTCTAATAGATTCTTCTCTATTATTTCCAGATCAGCTGGCCATATGCTCACAATAGAAACATACCGTCGAGTTCCACAAAATGGTGTCGGTATCAGAACACGACTAGCCCAAGCAGCCGTCGCATCTTTACCACCGGCAGAATCAACTCCTCCTCCACAACCTAGGTCACCTAGAACTGCTGCCTTATCGTCACCAGCGGCTGCTGCCAGGCCACCAACAGCCTGTTCTTCTACTAGCCAATCTCTAGACCGTCGTAAGCTGCATCTACCACAAGTCACGTTTTCCAAAGAGGTCGGTAACGGCATCATTGTATGAAAAATATTTAAATTCAAAATTACTCCACACTAGTCACGCGTCTATCGGATTTAAAACGAAAATTTTCGATATAAAAATGTGGTGCTAGCGGTAGATCTAGTAGAACAATATTGGTTGGTATGATTGTATGCGTGTTTCAAATTGTACAGATAAACTTAAGTCTGTTATTTATTTTGTACAGACTTCATACATTCCAGTTAGTTATAAGATGTGTTTGAATATATTTATTTTTAGAGTTAGAGGTATTAGTTAAGTCCAAATCATCAAATGGGGAATCGTTACGTTTAAGCTTACTGATTTTGTTAATATTTACATTGTTTTCTTTTTTATTTATTTCTTGTAGATTTCATGTGTTGCGTCAGTACATAATATCGTCATTAAATTTTGTTGCTTAAGTAGTGTTTTGTATATTTTTGTTTTCATAGCGAACAACATAGTTTTATTTTATTTTTGTAAGTAGTTTGTTCTCTTTATTCTTAAGACAAATTGGTTCCTTGTTGTTCTTTATTTCGTTTCTTATTTATGTTTTAGTAGCATTATTTTCAAATAAATTTATTGCTTTTACTTTTATTTTTTCTATTTTATTTTTATTCGCCTCATCCTAATCCTAATCTCCTAATCCTCGTTACATCATATGTCACTCCTCACTCACTCACAGAATCTAGTAATTACTATAAATCCGCAAGCTCTCACAAAGGTATCACAAAACACAATAATGGGATCCTAATAAATATCACTTTCACAAATACTTACATATATGCAAAACTTCGCACACGCAGAGAGTTGAATGACCAGAGTCCTTCCAGTAGATGTTATCATTACTAACTAGCAGTTTTTGTCTCAATTTGGCTATAAATCTACCACAATTAAATCCAGGATGTGCTACAAACAGGTCTGATAGTACTTTATAGGTTATTATCATTAATAAGATGGACAAAAGTGAAAAGAAATACTTTTTATAAATAAATATTTCAGAAATTGTTAACATAATTAACCATAGTAAAGAATTGAGAGTTAAATCAGTCGAAAGTCTTCACACAAGTCGAAATTCTAACCGTCGAATTATCTGTGAGTAGACAGCCCGACACAATGTGAAATAAACTACATATTATACTCCGGATTTTGTGAAAATATATTGAAGTCAAAATCCCTTCCTATATTAAAAAGCCGAGAGTCAATCTATTCTAAGGGTTCACTGAGGGCTAAACGTGGTGTTGGGCGTGGGCTATTTGGGAGTTTCGGGAGAAGTACTATCTGCACGGAGCTTCATCGTCAAGTAGCCGTAGCGCGAGAGACGGATGGTGGCGGCCGAAGCGACGATTCCGGCATCTCTCGAACAAAAGCAAATATTGTATATTATTATGGGAATGAATGTGTGGTTCTTTTTATGAAATCGCGGGTCAAGGTGCGACATGTGCCTAACGATGGTATGCATCACGGCGGTTCCCGCAGCACGTGATATTGTTAATTTTATCAATAAAATCGCTTAAAGCTACACCTCTATAAACGCACTCGTATATTACCATATGTTTGATTTGACCACACGATGTGCCATCTTCCCCAACTAGACAGTTAAATTTCTGTGATATAACGTCTTAAGAAGTGTCATAGATGAAAGGGCTGATTCAGAGATTCATGTATGTTTGATATTCGTTGATTAAGAACTACATGAGAAGCTGCATTGTTGCTTAAATCCCCTCCTGCAGACGCCAGGGTTGTCATCGGACGGGCGCAAGCGAGCTCTACTAGCGGTGATTGCAAGAGAACAGCACTACGCAACCTGCCTGCAGTTCGGCCTGGTGAGATTCGTCTCACCCCTAGCGGAGAGGGCTGACCTGATAGCGCCGAGTGATCAGCAGCTCCTTTTCCAGAATATCGAAGAAGTAAGTACAATAACATTAAAATACAAAACAAAAACTTTTACAGATAGTTCAATTTTATTTCAATAGAACTAGTAAGTAGGCTGTCTCTGAAATCTATATTTAAGGAATCTAAATAGGTTGACAGAAATATGACAGATATTTTATCACACAAAATGTGTCTGTGTAAAAAATGAAATTCTTTGCACTAAATCATAATTTTCTTACAAATTAAATTTAGATATTTTTTAGGATATAAAACTCTACCTTTCTGGATGAACGCAGGTTAAACTTGCCGACGCAGCGACTTGTAAATTACTTGAATCAGACAAACTTATCTACTTCAGATCTTCAGATTATCCGAAGACATCCTCGATCAAGTGGTGCAAGATGACGGCGAAATCCAGTCATCAACGGTAGTCGCGGTATATCTGCAGAAGACCCCTGTGTTCCTTAGCCTTTATAAGAAGTACTGTCTAGGATTGAAACGGGCTGACTGTGTTCTGGTAAGGAAAATTCCAAGACTATCTTACTACTTAACATAATATACCGTTTTACTCATAAGCCCTGACAGTTCGCGTAACAGTTCTCGTCTGACAGAAGTTAACAAGGTTCTTATTGAGTGAATAAGATTTTAAAATCCGTTTATAAATAACACTGACACTAAAATACTAAGGGCTTAATCCACGTCGGATCCCCTATGAATGGATGGCTACTGAATACAATCCGTATTTGTTCTAAAAATATACCAAAAGCACACACCGATCTCGCCGATGAAATCGAGAACTCCTCAGGTCTGTTAGGAGATCAGCTATAATTTGTGGTGCACATCTCTTCAGGGATGCCAGGGCAATTCGACTGCCCAATTCAGACGAGGTTCCAAGCTGGAGTCCGAACCTCCATCGAGGTGCTACGTAATTCCTAGTTTATAAGTCATCTGCATTGCCAAAGTCCAATATAGCTTTAAAACAATAATTGCTTTGCTCGTTTATCGCATACAAAGGTCACCGTAATAGGATTCCCAAAAAATGTGACCAAGACCCGGCTACAGGCATTCTACTTTTTAGAAGGTTGCATGCCTACCATGGAACAAAATACTCAAGAGATGCCTACCGTCTCGACCGAATACTAAGGCTGCGGTCGCTTTGACCCGCCGCCCGCGGCGTGCGGCGGCCCGTCGCCCGCACCAGCGTCTATATGCTATGTTCGGGAATGTTCGGCAACGGTCGCGCTCATCCGCCGCGTGCAGCGTCCACCCGCCGCCCGCGACCGACACCCGTCGCCCGCGACGTCTTTAGTTATTTCGAATTGCATTATAGCGGGTGGACGCTGGCGGTTTTTAAGAATAATTTTGACTCAATGGGGAAATTTTGCAAGCAAAGGACGAAACATTTTTATTATATAACGTTATATTATATAACGATTTTTGATTATATATATTATATAACGATTTTTATACATCTCATGCTTTTTTATTTTAGTGTTAGTTTGCGTTTAATTAAAATGACATCATCTTCTTGTAGCAGTAGTAATATTGCTAGTGTTCGTTTCATTTCGACTTGTGTTTTGACGTTGATCGCTCAGAGTTTACTGAAGATATTGCCGTCACATAAGACGGGTCAAAGTGATCATGCACCCGATGCCCGTCGCCCGCGGCGGACAGCGTTTGTACTCGTAGCAAACACACGCCGTACGCCGCGGGTGACGGGGCAAAGCGACCGTAGCCTTATAAGTACTTTTATGACAGGCCTCATGCCTGGTAGTGGTACGCATGCATGCATGCCAGTGGTAGTATGCCTGCCTTCTGAGCCGTGGTCGTGGGTTCGATCCACAGCCAGGGCAAACATTTTTGCTGAGCATGGATGTTTGTTCTGTGTTTGGGTGTTTATATGTATCATATGTATGTATTTACAACAAAAAAGTATATATGGATTCTATTAGTCATCTGGTTCCCATAGTGTAAAGCTATGCTTAGTTTGGGGCCAGAGGGTGTTGTGTGAAAATGTTCTCCAATATTTATGTATTTACTTTGCACGTGCCAGAAGAGGAGCTACACGACAGAAGGAGATGCACTGTGCCTGTTAGATAATAAGATTATTCCTCATGTAGATCAAATCACTTAAAGTATGAAAGAAGAAACGTAAATAAGTCTTTTTCCTCAGGTAAAAAAGTCCAAGGACCCAAGCGGCGCGTTCTCCCGTTTCTGCACCAGTCCACCCATCCCGCGTCGAAGGCCTGACATTACATCGCTGGTACACAAGCCGTTGGAACAGTTCCGAGAGCTGCTGAGGCTTATGAGAGCAGCGGCGTCTGCCAGCGGCGCCGGGCCCTACGACCAGCTGGAAAAGAAGCAGCTGCAAGCTATTGTTGAGCAGTTGCAGGTGGATATTTTGCATTAATTGTTTTTTTTTTCGTAAAGAATCGTTCAGTCCATACTAGTGGTTATGTCATTAAAATTATTATAGTAGTAAAGAAACTGAAAAAACCGACTTCGAAATTTAATCTATTTTGTTATGAAAACCAAAGTACTGAACTGATTTGTAAATGTTTGTATTTTCACTAATGGCTGGTTTTTGGACAGATGACCTCGTACAAGTTGTAAGAAGACGCTGGATGTAAGCCGCTTCCAACCTGCCTTTTTGGAAATTCATGGAGGTAGCCTACGTCCAGCAGTGGACTTCTTACGACTGAAATAAAAATGATTTTGTGTTTCCCAGGTTGGATATCAAGACGTGACAGCTGGGTCAGGTCTCATGGGGCTGGCGGGTGATGGGAAGCCTTTGCTCTCAGTCGCCGACTTGGAAAGTCGTCTCGTGTTCACTAGGTGTAAGGTACGAATACTTTTATGAAATTTGTGTATTGTTTGTATTAAGTACTGAAATATTTACAGCGAAATTACAAATATACATTATATTTACTATTAAATAAAACTAATTTTGTTATACTAAATTATTTCTGCAATGTCGAATATCCGACTCGATTGTCCATCAAAAGTTACCCGGAATTCCCTCATAATACAACTTTTGTAGAAAGGTTGTTTATCGGACTCCCCCTTTTATTTACGATAAGGTATGTCTATTGTTTACATATTCCCTTATTTTTCCAGCCATTCGTCCTAAGCACAGCGGGTCGTCAATGGATCTTCGGCGGTGAATTGTCCAGGGTGGAAGGTCGTGCCATCAGGCCGTACTGGGCGCTGCTGTTCAGTGACCTCCTCCTCTTCGCCACCGTCTCCAGAGATCGAGTACTCTTCGTTACCGAGGAACCTGTTGCCTTGACCACGGTCTCGGAAGCGCAGTTCAATGTTAGGAAAAAAGGTAAGAATGTAAATGAAATCATTTAATAAACGGTTTTGGCCTAAAACACAGCTTTAGTGACAGAGAAAAAGTATTTATTTCAAATTGGTAACAAAAGATGCTTGTTAATAAGTTTAAAAAATACAAAAACCCCCGACAAAAAAAACGGTTGAACCGATTTTGATGGAACATAGCAAAGAACATTCTCGATATTTTTTTTACATTTCACACAACACCATCTAGCCCAAACTAAGCAAAGCTTGTACTATGGAACTAGATGGCTGATAGAATACATAATAACTTTTTTTTGTAAATATATACATATGATACATAGAAACACCCAGCCACAGAACAAACATCCATGCTCATCACACAAATGTTTGCCCTGAGTGGGGATCGAACCCACGACCTACAAGCTCAGCAGGCAGATATACTACCAACTGAACCACAAGACCAGTCAAATTTGTCTTAAACGAAATAAACTAAAATCGGTCCATCTGTTTGAACTACAATGCCATAGACAGACATATAGATAAACAGATACACAAATTGATAGATAACTCTATTAAAAGACCACAAATACAGAAAAACATACATACACACGTCAAACTTAACGTCTCTTTTTGGGTCGGGGAACGAAACGAAAAGAAACGAAAAACAGTTCCGAGTAGGTGTCATCGATCATAAAGTACTCTGAAAGAAATTATTCTGGCAATCACTCACAAAACTAAGTTTGAAAGTATGTAAATAAACATTGTTGTTTTAAAAAGGTTTCACGGCAATTGGATTCCAGTCCTTTATACCATTTCTTAAATATTTTTTTCTTGAATTCTCATATTATTATATATCTCATATAACAGAGTCAAAGTCACGTTCAAGTCCTCGACACCTTTCAGTAAAGTGGTGGAGTCTTACCGACAATGTGAAAAGATACATTTCTCTACCGATTTCAGCGCTTTATTTCACTTTCCTACACTCACACGCTTGTTCGAAAACTTAGGTACATAATGAATAAAACACCATTTTTATACAATTAACATTCGAAATGTTTAGGTAAATAAAATAAAGCGACAACATGATTCTATGGCGTTCCCGCCAAAATTCACGTAAATAAGCCTTGCCTGAACAATGTTGTCATTGTTGTAGCAACAGAATTCCGTCTGATCCTGGGTCGTACCGGCGGCGAGTCGCCCCTGGTCTCTTGTGCGCCGCGCACTCCAGGCAGGACGCGGACTGTCGTGCTCCGAGCACCTTCGATAGACCTGAAGGCGGTGTGGCAGAGCCTATTACAGAGACAGATGTGAGTATCTAATTAAGGATAGGCTCGAAGCGCGCACCTACCTCTCTCGCGCATCACAACATTTTCAAATAAATTGTTATAAAATTACTGAGTGGGAATAATTTTGTTTATTTGGATAGGAGAAATATAAAACTACGGCTACGAAACCTTAGCCAAAAAACACTAATTTTTGCATTAAAACCTTAAATACCTATGATCGTAACCGTTCCGTTCAAACAAAAATGTAATTCGTTAAGAGTTTAACACATTTTCAGATATCGAGCACACACGATGTCAGGCACACCGCTGGGCTCACCGCTGGACTCCCCCGACCCGCAGCTCACGTTTTCCCTCGCGACCCTGGACTCTCAGCAGCGCCAGGTATCCGCGTCCAGCATACAGCGGCATTCGAGCCTGGCTCTGTTACCAGCTAGCTCCTACCGCTCTCACCTCAACATGCTCGTGGAAGAACGCCCAGAGAAAGAATGCCGAGTCAGCTTCGATGTTAGAACCAATTCAGACTCTCCCACTCCTCAACCCGTCCGAGGTCCTCTCAGCACCGTCTGGAGAACGGCTCCTACCCCTGAAACTCCTTCTGCAAACCTTTCGCCTGCCGAATCTCAAACATTTTCGTCACACTTTGTGTCGTCCTCTAGTATCGAAAGAAATGACGAACGAGCGACTTCTCCGAGCGCTCAATTAACTCCAGACGGTGGTGAAGAGGATTATTCAGAAATGTCCCCTTGCAGATGGGAGTCTTTCGAAGCTGACTTGGCTTTAGCCGATTTAGACGTGGACCCATCGTACAAGCATGCTGTCGAAGAACGTATATTCTTGCCAGATGATCCCATAATTCCTCGAATGGCCCTCCCGGAGCGGCCGACCCCACCCGCTTATCTAGAACTTTGATCCGCGGAGTCTGATCCGGAGCTGGCAGACTCCTGCTTCCCCCGGACACGTGATAATTGGAGATAGGAAGAGAGAAAACCTTGATCGGTGTGTTCTTAAAGTGCTGTTCGTAGCAAACGTTAGGCGTGTTAGGAGAGTGCTGTTTGAAGTCAGCGAGGCAAAGCTTTCATGTAGACTGGCCGGCTGCGGCACTGACGAAATTGTTGGATTGTTATGAAAATTGCTTATAGTTGAGATTAAGGTTGTGGTAACAAAATTTTGAGAGACATATTTTCGAACATTAGCAGTATTAAAAAAGTCGGTATTTTGATTATAATAAAAATCTAATTTATAAGTCTGATACCCACTTATGATGTTTATAGTGAAAAAAGTTAAAAAGCAACCGGATTCAGGATACTAGAACTCACTTGAATTAGTACTGATTCCACAATAAGTACTATACAATTCTCTATAAATTAATAAGTATGGAAACGTATTTGCCAACATTTTACAATTATAAAATAGCTATATTTCAGTGTCAAATCGTAACTTTAGGGTACCAATGGTAGAAAACGTGTACAATTACGATATTATTTCAACCTTTTTGTATATAAAACATTTGCTTTATGTCTTCCGTCCTTTTCGTAAGAGAAATTCAAGAAGCTTCCCTTAGTTTGATAATACGATTAGTGAAACTTTCATGCTGTTATTGCATTGATTCTACTGACTCTATAACCAACCTGTTTAACGGAACAATTAGCATAATTGTTGACAAATTTATTCGTGATATGAATGTTGTAATAGACAATGTACAGATCAATGTGAATGTAAATCTGTACATAGCCTTACTTGTACAGGTCATGTGGATATTTGGCGATCAGCTTCGCGAGTTTAATCATATAGATTCCATTGTAGACATAGCACATTTTGATTTAACGCTTGTTAAGTTTAACAGTATAAAAGCATTTATCGCCACTAGACTAAAATGTATTTACAATGAAAAATGGTAGTTGATGTTAATGTTTAACGTGACAAAATTGTTTGTTTATTGCTTTTTATTGGTGTTAACTTAGATGATTATCTCCTTCATGTAATATCTGATGTAAATGTTGTAATTGACTAGTGTTGCGTATTCATTATGTCGCTAGCATCGCAAAATGTTCACATAACCTAATTCTTGGGGTTATTTGTATGTGTAAATGACCTCCCTTTTATAAAAAAAAAATAAACAAATTCGTAGTTAGAATCAATAATTTTCGATGTCTTTGGCTGTGTGTAAATTTTAATATAGACTTTAATATTGTACGAGGAAAAATAATTTTGAGATAACATTTTACTCATAGTTCTGGATTCTTTGTGACGTAATTTTAATGGACGTAAATAATATATGAATCTGAATGTTTATGTTTAGATCGGAGCATTATATTTCTAATTATTCCGTAAATAAAGTGAATATGTCAATGGCGATTAAAACAATCTTTTTCATTTGTTCGTTAGGCCCCGTTTTGCGAAGCTAACGAAAATGCATATTCTACCATTTTTCTTTGTAATAAGCTATCTAAATTTAATTTTAAGAACACGACTTTTTAGATTTGACATAAAACTTACACTAGTATAACGTCACACGCAAATTCAATAGTTATGTTCTTATCCGTCACTTATATTGGGTGAGTATTTATGTAATTCCTATAAAACATTTTCATAATATAGGTACTTAGATTCCACAAATATCCACATTGACCATGAAAGGGAGCTCAATTAGATTTATATAATCTTATCAAAATACTGACTTAATACAAGCCAAATTTCTAGACAAGAAGAAGTTCAGCTGAAACTCAAACAGGGGCTGGAGGAAGTGCCACTGAAGGAGGTAGAAGCACTCGAAGTAGAGGCTCTACTTTACACCTTCAAAGATGGATGACTCAACTGCCCGAAGCTGAAGAAATGGATCCTCCTGAAGCTGATATGGAGGTGCAAATAAAATTAAATCTAGATAATAGTATTTACTGTAATACTATATACATTCTAATTGACCTACGAATTGTTACAGATGTGGAGTGTTGAAGAGTTGAGAAAAAGGTCAAAAGAACTGAATCTTTTAGAAGTAGCTGAACTTGTGGTTAACGTTGAATTAAAAGGAAATTCTCCTAATGAAAAGAAGGAAAATGATCGGAGTCCTTCTAAGAGCAGCAATTCTGGTAGCCAAGTAAGTAATACATAAGCAGGAATATATTTGACTCTTTATAATATTCTAGGGATTTTATAATAAAAAATACTATTCCTTTAGATTACAGTTCGAACGAGTCCAGTAGTTGTAGACACAATACCAGTTTGTAGGCAGTGTCATAAAAAATGCTTATCCAAACCAAATAGTCCTTTAATATCTCAAAAACAACCTCCAATAGTTCCGGCCAAACCAAAAACTGAAGCTTCGCCACAAAATTCTAATTCGAACAAAAGCTCAACAAGCACTTGTAGTGCAAATTGTGATTTTCGAAAACCAAAAACCTTTTCTTGTCACTTAGAACGTAAGAATGCCATGAAAATACGTCCAGAAGATGCCCCAAAGGCGGCAATGAAAGTTATAGACTCTATTGAGCAAAGTCAAAGAAAGCTCAAATCAACTTCATACGAACTGAAAACTGACTCACCCATTCTTACTAGAAGTATGTCAAGAAGTCAAACAAAAAGTCTGTTAGAATTACGAAAAGAAAACTCGATAAGATCTCCTAGTCCATCGTCTAGTAGTAGAAATAATAGTCCCCTATCAACTAGCCACACGACGTGTAGCTCTATGGTGTTCAATTCAAGTTCAAATGACTTAAGAATGTCTAATTCAAATATTCCTAACCAAGTGCAATGCGTGATAGCACAAGAAAAGTATTTGAATGAAATAAAATGTGTAGAAAATATTACATTGTCGAAAACCAAAACGACAACATCAAATTATCCATCACCAGCTTCAGCAAGAAGAGAACAAGTCACTAGACAAAAGGCTGAAAATGTACTTAATAAAGTATTGGGCATGAATATAATCACAAAAAGAGAAAATCTAGGTACATGCTTAAAAACATCATCCATATTCTTAGAGGATGATTCTATACACGAAGATGAAACTGACTATAGAATTGAGCGAGGCATGAGAAGGTCACCTCGCATGGGTATTTCAGCTGTGAGTAAAATGAATGGAGATATAAGTTTGATCAAAAAGACTGAAACAACTGAAGATCATAATGCTAATACGAATGCGAATGAAGTTGTGTCTGATGATGATTTAGAGCTAGGTCCATTAATGTTAATGGGACTATCTGCTATCAACCCAGCAGCACACTTGATGAGAGTGGAGCCTTTCAAGAGGAATTCGCCTACTAAATTAAATAATCCTAATACTAGGCCAGCAAGTTTGGGTTCAGCAAACTCAGAGTCTCCTGTTCCTAATATAGCTGTAGTTCCACCGACACCTGACTATAATTCTACAAATAAGACTGTAAGTTTTTCTAAAACCATTGTATTTTACGCTGTAGATATTATACTAGACAAGAATATAATTATCATTATTTTCGGCTAGTACCTACGTAATTTGGTTTTGTATTTTAGGATACCCTCGTAGATGATTCTCCTGACTCCCCTGACGTCCCTGAAGATCTACCTTATGTAACGCTCAAAAGGTTAGTAGATAATCTGAAGCTCGATCAAGTAGATATTAGTAGAAAAAATTAAATCATACGTTATTTTAGAAATTACTTTTATAGGTATGGCACAATGTCCAGCCTAGAGAGGCTACCGTCCGATGAGACTGACGATGGCAATGTAAGACTGACAGCGCAAGAACAAGACCACGCAAAGAATTTTAATCCAGGTACCTTCAAAACACAAACCTTAAAATATATTTATTTTAAGGTTTATGAAGCTTATAATGCAAAATGGCTAAAAAAATATTTTTAGTGGCTGGTGCAGCGGGAGGAATAATGGGATGGACTGCAAGAGCTGGATCTTTTGTAGTAGAGAAAATGAATATATTCAGTTATACAGAAAGTGTGCCTAGCACGGCTATAGCTCATAAACAGCCTTCATTTTTGGAAAGGTAAGATAATTTATTTTCAAATACAGTTATAGCCATGATTTTTCTTTTAACTAGTAATCGTTTAAAAAAACTAAAAAACGACTTTAAAATTCGCATTTCGTTTACTTAGATGATATTTTCCCACTTGTTTTATTATAAAAACCAAAATACTGAATCAATTTTCATAAAATTTCTATGGGACCTCGAGAAAAATAAACCCATTCAAACAAAAAAGAATTTTTCAAAACGGCTCGGATGTCCTCGAGTAATCGGGGAATTTGGGGAACATATATAAAAAAGATTCCAACGAATTGAGAACCTCTCCTTTTTGGAAGTCGGTTAAAAATAAGCTATAAATAAATGATAATATTCATTTATTGTGTTATTAGATCAATGGCTCTCAAAAGTTGCCAATGCAACTGATTTCTTTAGTGAAAAAAGTCAAATCTGAATTTATTAAAAAAAATACTTTTATGCTATAGAATTATGCAATAGTAATGTCTTTGTGTATTGTACTTCATTGTATTTTTTTAACAATAGGTGGAAAACGATACAAAGAAGAAACATGAGGCTACGATAAGTATGTGTATCAGAGAAAAGTTTGCCTACCTACATAACTCAATAAGGATTGTTTTACTCGTCTATCATAGCTTATTGTAGTTTTTTTTAATATACTAAATGCCAATAAGCTAGAATAGTAATGACATTCATGTAAAAAATTGTTACCTCTAGCAATAAATACTTTCAAAATCACGTTATATTAGCTTATAGATGTAAACTAGTGTGACTGTCTAGGATTTGTATTAAATTTATTTTTATTCATACATTAAAATATAGATTAAACATTATATAGTAAATACTACTATATAATGTTTAATCTATATTTTGAATTTTCGTACGTGTTATATACAGGTAGCTATTGATCGATTATAATTATTATGTAATAGTATTTCAATTACATCTAGAAAATCTAGTACAAAAATTAAATTTAGCTACAATATTTTGAATTTATTTTATCGTCTAGTCTTGATCTAGATACACATTGGATTTTCTTTGTTTGTATTGTGATCGTTTAGATGTTTTGGGTTTTCAATTATTTTATTTACAAGAAACACTAAGTCTTATTTTCGTAATAGGTGTCTCGGTGTAAGTGATTGGAAGACTACAATAGGTGCAGAAGACGGTGGTGGAGAGACAGGCGAAGGCAGTGGTGCAAGCGGGGAAGATGCTTGGGGTACTCCATCATCGGGAGACCTTTCTGACAACCTACCAGATTCAGAACATGGAACATTATCGGTGAGATATTTAAATTATTGACCGTTTTATAGATAACGTGTTGTTAATAAATAAAAGTTATTACAGAAAAAAAAAACAATTCTTAGTTTTAACATTTGAGCGGAAAATCTTTCATGGTTTCAGTCACCAACAAAGTCATCGTCATCGTACGCTGGTGATGATGATACTGAACTTATGATGGACGAACTTCTTATGGCACCTACTATAACAGGACCTACAACTTTAAGACCATTATTACCGAGGTAAATATCCATTTGTCGCTTTAACTTCTTTTAAATTTTTATAACACTCTTGCTTTGTAAACGCTTTCACAGTTATTTAAATATTTTTTATGAGTTAGGGGTTTGTAGTAAATATTGGCTTCTATTTTTCACTTTGACCACACTACTTTCAAACACAAACTAATAGTTACGTTGTAATGTAGGGATGTTTTCAGAAGAAGATTGGAACCTCTAATGGAAGAAGATGGCTCAGATAGTGGTAGTAGTGAAGACAACAAGGCTACTCCTACAAACTCTGATGACCAGGTGAATATCTTTGCTGTCATTGTTAGTAATAATATTAATGTGAATGAATGTGTATTTACAAGCTGTGTGTAAAATTACAAAACAATGTTGCTGGGTATTTTAAGCAATAGATAATGAAATATTTATGTAAATTCTATGTAACAGCATCAGTCAAAAAGCAATTTA
Source organism: Lycia hirtaria (assembly GCA_947563715.1). Lineage (NCBI taxonomy): Eukaryota > Metazoa > Arthropoda > Insecta > Lepidoptera > Geometridae > Lycia > Lycia hirtaria. The sequence goes on from OX387375.1 coordinate 53,381,447, forward strand.
AATATTTTGCATAAACAATTTGACAGATGCCTTAGATTTAGATCTAGTAGTGTGGAAATAATTTTATAACCAATGATTGTATTAATATTAATACTTACTAATATTGTTCAGGCATGCCAATTATCATTCAAAGCATATTCACTGGATCCAGCATGCTCGTTGCATGAAAAACCTAAATGTTAATAAACGTAATGTTGCTCACCTAATATAGAATCTAACAGCCCCATCCCTTAAAATAGATTTGCATTCTCTCATCACTAAAAACTAGCTACGAAGATTAGACTGTAAAACAAATTAAAGTTTTGGAAAAGTACTTCGTCGCTTTGGCTTTGTGCCGAGCGTATTAGCAAGTAGCAATCGCGTAGTCTGTAGCTAGGTTAAATCTCACATTGTGACTGGTCCGCTGGTGCGGCGCTTGGCGCAGGACAGCGGGCGTGGCCTCGATGCTGACGACTGCTGCGACGTGCCGCACCTGCCGCCCTCTGCTTCCGAGTCAGGTGAGTGTATTATTCAATTCATTTTTATTTTTTTCTAATTTGGATGACTTAACTAATGAGCGCTAACTGTTTTGAATAGCATTGTAAATGCTTGGACATGCAGACGTAAAGAAAACTGTACAATAGTTAGAATGCGCCTCATTAATGCCTCAATATTAAAATGTATGCGATAAAATATGTTGAAGACGTTATTTTTTTCAGCTAGATTACATACACCCATAATAATTAAACAATAGAATGCATATCACTGCATCATCACATTTCTTCAATAAAGTTATATGCTACTGTAAATAATAATACAATAATTATGAACACGATACTTTTTCAAATACTATTTATTAACTACACAAGTATAAACTAATAGAATAAAATAAATTTTGACAGAAAAATGGACCACTTAACAAACACTCAAAGGTGAGGGGGTGACAATTTAAACAGATCACGTCTCCAAAACACACACAATAAAATTACAAACAGAACAAATCCATAAAGCACTATGCATGCATGTCAGTCGAGGGAACAAACAAACACTACTTACCAAAAATAAGCATCAGAGTTTTCGCTGTTTATGCGTAGTTCAAATTCGATGTTGTTTTGGCGAACAGTGTGTTTCTTTAGCTAAGTTTTGCCCCGTATACTTTATACTTAGCACGTTCTCTTTATGTAGATTTGCACTCCACTGTATACAATATTTACTACTTATTACATATTTACGTCTATGCATTATTTTTACTACTAATTATATTTATTTTAATTAATGTAAACTCAAAATTTTATTAATATTTTATCTTCATGCTCAGGTTATAAAACCTACTAAGAAGAGGTTCCTATATTTTATGATGAATAGTAATGTCACAAGACATGTAGATAATTACATATCCAGATTAAATCAGCTGTAAAAATCTTACGATAGTAATGTAATTGATCAAAATGATTGTGACCATTTTATTGCAAAAGGTTGAAAAGATGCAAAATTATTTTCGCAAAAAAATACGAATTTGCACTCGGATTTTGTACGATTCATCATACCGCTCAATTTATAAGCATATGACATAGAAAATCGTTCAACAGAAGCAGGGGACGGGGGTGCGGACGCCGCACAAACTGTTGGAGAGGATCAAAGTGGTGGTGCCGGGTCCGAGCTGAGTCCCGACCGGACACCCACCAACGAGGGCCCTTCGACGCCCTTACTATATGGTAAGAACAGTCCTTCCAGCAAACATAGCAGCTTAGAATCAGAATATTTTTATTGTAACTTCCAGTTGCAATAAAATATTCTGATTCTGATTCAGTTGCCAGATTTCTAGGTACAAAATACCTAAATTGCTGTACCTATAAATTTTTTGAATGTTTATTGCCCAATATATGCTTTTTTTTCCAAGTATAATATAATCACAAAACTATGGATTCCGATCTGAAACTAAGTAAATTTTGAAATTTAAAATTAACGATAGATTATCATGAATTTCGTTGATATATGTAACACATATACAATGTAATTTTTTGAATTCGAAATGTTATATAAAATAGTTGGGCTTAGTCACCCAATGACTATGTCACCCCCGTAACAAATTAATTATAATTATCAAGCACTCATCTTATATATCTACTTATATCTTAAATCTTTACAATAATCGCTTATACAATTGTAACAGCATTTTGGCTTGCCCCGATGTTGGTGAAAGGTATAAAATATTTAGAATCGCGAGAATGCCCTCGGTCTGGACCCAATTCTTGGCAAGCATATTTATACATAAGATATGAAATCAATAAATAAGGGCCCAAGGGCGTCGCCAACCAATGGTCCAGGGGAAGGAGGGCAAGTTGATGTATGGCGGATGGAAAAGTTTGAATTAAAAAAAATAAAGATAACAAAACAATTAGAAGCAACTAAATCAAGAATTTAATAAGTAGTCGAGCGAGATTATTTTTATTTACTAAGTTAAAGTAGTTTATTGATTAAAAAAGTTTGTCAAATTGAATTTGACTAATTATTATGCTCTTGGCGACGCCCTTGGAATTGCCTTATATCCTTACATACTTCCTAAAAAATTGGTTGTCTGTAAAGTCGGTTTACGGACGATAGTTTAACGTAACAAAGTCATAACAAAACATTGATGAAATCATGATGATGATGATGTAACAGGACAATGAGTCATACTTTTTCATGCGTGCAGCCGGCGTTCATCAATTTATTAGAAGTTGTCACGTCAAAAGTAGAATAAATATGACTGTACATGTCAATGAGCAGTGGACAGCAAGGACCTTTTCTTTTGAGTGAACTTTTCTAATCAATAAGTATTCCCTAGTTTCAAAAGAGCTTGCGGAGGGCCGTGCCGCGGCTGGCAGTGCTGCGGCTCGTCGGGGCTCAGCCAGCTCGGCAAGCACGCCCTCAACACTCGAGCGTACCGCCATACACGTCCCGACGTCGACGCAGAGCGCGCCACTACCACGCTCACCACGTAAGAATAAAGGAGGAATAAATAAATATTTGTGGGCATTTTGATGACGATGTTTAAAATAAATTTAGAACTATGTAAAATTGTTTCCTATGTATTTTCCTAACGCATGAAATCCAACACAAGAATATTTAAAACAAACAAGTACGTTTATAAGAAAAATAAATTACTGCAAAAAAAGAGATTTTTGCAGTCCAACTTACGTTTTTGTTACGATTGATATGCTGTTGATTGTACGTTTTTTTATGAGAAAGTACGCGTTCAATTGCTGTAAAAGATTATAAATGCGAATTCTTTTAGAATAATTCTAGTAAAATAACTTGTTTATTATGAAAAAGTTCGTTGGAGGTTACGTAAAACCAATTTTTTTATTTTTCCGAGAGATGTATTATTATTATTACAAAAAAATATAGCCTATAACGCTCAGGAAATGAAGACGAATCTAACGACATCTCGCACATCAAAATCGGTCAAGCCATTTAGGCTGTAGGTGATAATATAGAAACATACATACATACAAACATACATACATACAAACATACATATGTACATTCGAAAAACATAACCCTCCTTCTTACGCAGTCGGGTAAAAACAGGAATTGGTATTGCAAATATTGAATGTATCAGGCAATTAGACCTATCGGACCCAAAATAAGACAAAAAGTCCCGAACCCAAGTTGTAGACCCGGCTTAAGACGATTCCTAACATCACCAAGATAAATAATGGCATCAATCTGTCGTTCTGCAGCCTCGGAGCAAGTACAAGCAGCGGTAGACTGTATACCACCAGCCGCGCCTCAGCCAGCGACGTCGGAGGAACGCCTCAGTCCTCGAGCGGAGATGAGGCTCGCTTTGGACCAGGGGAAGGATATGCTGGCAGAACAGGAGGTACCCTGGGTAAGACATGTTGCAGATAGACTGATAGAAGCAAACTATAACTATACAGATATACTTGTTCATGGTAGTTCACAACGCGCGCGAAACCCACTGCATCGTGCCTTTTATTATAGTATTATCTTAATGCCCTTCAGCTATGTGTGTTCCAGTACCCATATTTAAGGATCAGTTTCTATTTCAGGCTAGCCGTATTGCACGGTTTTACCCGGGATCGAGAACCCTTTCAAAGAGGACACCCTATATTTCACAAGAAAGTCATCCTCCAAATTTAAAGTCTGCGTCCAGTGGTTTAGGCTATTCGTTGTTTGTCAATCAATCAGTTCAAGGACATAGCCTGTTCATCTCACACGAATTGTGATCAGTTGCCTTGCTTGTCTCTTACGTTTTAGCTATGATGTAGTGTTGCTACTTGATCGGCATGTCTGACTCATGCTTACTTTGTACAGTATTTCAGTATCACACGTCACTTCTTAACATTACACGAATTGTGGCTTGTCGATCATAAGAACCTTGTCTCTATCATGGTGTGTTATGTAGCGTATTTGGAATTTATACCTTTACACAACGTTCCATAGTGTTGAGTTCGGGTATACAATAAAAATATATAGATATAGCCGTATTAAGGATTTCAAAGTATACCCGACTGCAACATTTTTTGGGGTATACTTTCAAGTAGGACATTCCATTTTGCTATACTGTAATCTATACCCGACGGGATGGTTATTTTAATATCTTAGGATTATACGTTAGGTTAGGTAAGGTTAGGTCAGGTTTTATAAAAAAAAAACCCTAACCTAATCTAGGGTTAGGGGTTTTTATTTACTCGTTTCGTTGCGGCCGGGTATGTTTTAAAATAACTGCGCGGGCATTTCCAAAGTGAAAGTATACCCGAAGTCAACACGCACTAGTGACGTCACAAATGTTAGGTAAAGGTAGGCTTTAATGAATAGATTTTCGCTTTCTGGATTTGTAATTATACCCGACAGCAACACGGTCTCTGACGTCATGAGCGTTGTGTGAAGGTATAAATTCCATATACGCTGCTATGTACCAGGTTGGCGCGTCCGACCCCTGGTCGTTTCGCGCAGCGTGCCAACGGTCGCTGCTCCGGCGCGTGGCGAGCGCGGACGCGGTGGCGATGTGCCGCGCGCCGCACCGCCGCACCGTCCCTCATACTACTTCGCGCAGTTCTGTATATGCTTGGAAACGTGAGTCCTATTAACACCTTCTCAGCACATCAATTCATACTTTACTTACAAGGTGAGTGTGGATTCATCATTATCATCTCGGCCACAAGAAGTTTCCTGCTGGACACAGGCCTCCCCCATGGATTTCCAAAACTGTGGTTGGAGTGTGGACTAATTTCAAATAATAAATTGACTGATACCTACATTAGTCATTGCTTATATCTTAGAACATTACTCCGCATTGCCACACCATCCCGCAATAACTGAGGTATCTTCATTTAGTGAAATAAGAACGTCAATAACCCAAATGTTGTTTCTTTTTGTAAAAACATGTGAAAGGTCTGTTATCGCATTAGAGCAATAGTACTTACATCAATTCGTATTCATTAGGAGAGTGTAGTCCAATAGAAGAATAGTAAACCTATGGACGCAATAATAATAAACCTCTTGATCACATTCCTATGGTTGGCATAGGAAGACAATTTTATTTGTTTTGACGAAAATTCTAACAGTATTAGATTCAGCAGGCGTCCTAGGACGCCTGCTGAATCGTTAAGATGAAGTGGAAAAAGATTAACGGGATCAAGCTTAGCTTGAACTTGCCCCATATTTATATAAAACCTTTTATATGAAGTGAAGACATAAGATTTTGTACAACAATACAAAATAATATTATTAATATTGATTCAGATAATTCTTATTTGGATCGAAGTGTAGAAAGTGACACACGAGGACATTTATCTGATGTTTAGTTCCAGAAAACGAGAAACTTATGGAGATGGAGCAACTGGCACGAGTGGAAGCTCAGACGATGCGTTCGCGGACGCGCTCTCTATGCCAGAACGGGAAGATGTAAGTCACCATAACTCAATCAATAACAATATGTGAATTCATCATCATCATCATCTCAGCCATAAGAAGTCCACTGCTGGACATAGGCCTGCCCATGGATTTCGAAAAAGAGCGATTGGAAGCGGCTTGCATCCAGCGTCTTCCCGCTACTTGTATGAGGTCATATGTCCATCTTGTGGGTGGTATTCCTACGCTGCGCTTGCCGGTACCTGGTCTCTACTCGAGAACTTTTCGGCCCCTCTACAAGAGAATATGTGAATTATCATCACGTAATTACTCTCTTTGACTGCATTTTAATGTATACTTATAAATTATGTATAAAGTATAAAGGTACCTAAGTAAATAGACATTTCCGTCAAAGAATTGGGAAATGAAACTGTGCAAAATTATTTTGAACTATTAATTGCTTATCAGACGTGAGTTGTAGCAAGCGATGTGACACGGAGTTAAGTAAAATTTTTTAGACAGTTAACAAATTTTCAACATCCGAATAACAATTCGACAATCGAATATTTACAACTGTGCAACATTCCTCGTCAGTACTTTAAAGGATCCAGCTGAGTAATTACACGCTTCAAGCTTGATTGATTAAGCAAAATACATCCAAAATTCCAAAACGTCCCACATCTCATACCTACACATCTGTGGGCAATTTATTTGAACTCCCAGGTTCGAGCCCCGCCGGATATTGATTTTTTTTAACTGTCTACAAATTTGGAAATCTTTAAATGTGGAAAAACACTTCAAAAATATTGAGTTAGAGTAAACTCATACTCTTAGTAAGCCGATAGCTTCTATGTATGTAACACGTTTTTTTTTTTTTTTTTATATAAATAAATATTGGTGGAATTCCACACAACATCTAGCCCAAACAAAGTAAAGCATGTACGTAACAAGTTTTTTTTTTTTTTTTTTTTTTTAATAAATAAATATTGATGGAATTCCACACAACATCTAGCCCAAACAAAGTAAAGCATGTATGTAACACACAATTTTTTTTTTTTTTTTTTATAAATAAATATTGGTGGTATTCCACACAACATCTAGCCCAAACAAAGTAAAGCATGTATGTAACAAGTTTTTTTTTTTTTTTTTTTTTTTTTTTTTATAAATAAATATTGGTGGTATTCCACACAACATCTAGCCCAAGCTAAGTAAAGCATAATGTATGTGGAACTAGATTAAAAACTTGTTTCTATTATCTAGAACGGGGTTCCTTCGTCGGCGCGCCTCCTCCGATAGCCCCCGCCGCGAGCCGTTTGTGGTGACGACTCGACCATTCTCTCCTCGCCGCACCACTGTGAGCACCAACGGATATTACAAGATATGCTTTGTCAATGGCTCTGTGTGATGCGCACGCGCACCTGCTTCGCTGTGCCAACCAAACAACCATTCACGCTGGATTTAAGCCTAGTTGGGAAAGTTTTTTCATTGATCTGTAATTGTATTGTCTTCTAGAATTTTTATTTCATCTTTACTTTGTGCTTTGTCTTCATCAATTGATTGATCTAAAATATTGAAAAGCATTGTAAGATTAATTAGGAATATCTAAAATAATTTGGTTGTAGACATTGTACGATCAATAGATCACTGTTTTTAGAATGGCGATCGTGGAGATTCGTTTTATAGTAAAATTATAAAAAAAAATGATGCTGCTAATGAAAAAACTTTCTATGATTCTGAAAATAAATTTAAAAATGCCTGTAAATATCACTGACACTAAGGACAAATACAATAATATAAGTACGGATATGGTATGGATATTATAATGAGTTATATGACCTTACTATTTAAAGTCAATTTTTAAAGTAAAATGGGAATTGAAATCTAAATTTCATTTGATTTTGCTAAAGTAATTGATACGATTAAAGTTTTTTTAAGAACGTACAATAACAATTTTCAATATTCGGCTGTTTTAACTATAGTGTTACAAATAAAATAATGAGTGGTTTGAATGAATTTAAAGTATAATCGAAATTTGTAGTGAGATTGTTTGTCAAATTGATAGTCGGTAATTGTATTGGCCAATGAAATTGCCTTTGAAAATTCTAATGTTTAATTTGTTATTTAGGTAAATACTTAACTTTAGAAAAAAATTGAGAGTAATTATTCCCTATTATTCAAAATTTATCTTCGCTTTAGCCCTAATTTGTTATCGTTGTCTTAAAAAACCTTGTGAATGTCTGGCACTAAGATAATGTCAATTCTCGCTAAGATTTAGTGTAAAAGTTTAAATCCAGCTTGTTCTGATGTTAAATTCTTGTTTTCGTTGTTTGTTGAATTAGTATGTCCATAAATTGGAGCGAAAATTCTCAAAAATATATTTTTATTAAAAATGTCACTGCGCTTTTCATTCTTCATCCCGCAGCTTAGCTCCTCTATACATTATACCTGCTAATGAACCTTAGATGGTTATAGCGATTCCTAGCTGGTTCTGCAGCTATATTTGTATTATTTAAACTAGCATCAATCAGCTCATTCAAATACCTAACCAATTAATATTTTATCGTACCTAGTAATTATATCTGATTTCAAAAACTGACCACTCAGTGATCAGAAAGACATAGATTAAAAAAAATGTTCACTAGAACATAACAAACTATGTAGAACATAAATAGACACTACAGCTTCACTAATAAAAAGCATTGCAGTATAAATTACTCACGGATACGAAACTGTGAAACGATAAGACAGTTTTTAAACGATAATTCGTGTAATATTTTTCCAGGAGAAGCAATTCGACAAACGATTCTGGAAACAGGTGACTCGAAGACGACAATCTTTGGGTTCCATCAGCCAGATCTGAAGATTTGAAACTCAAGTGTAAAGGGAGCATTCCTAACAAACAATTGAGTTTACTAAGAAACGATGGTTAACATAAAAGTGTTCATGTTGGTATAGATAGTTTGTAAAAAATAACTGTAGATGGTCGAATTGTTAATATTAATATACCACAAGTAAACGAAACTGACAAAAATAATTTTAGCATTTTCAACGAATTGGCTGTTATTAATTTGAACATTTTGGAAACGGATGCCAAAGATGCCGGGGATGTACAATATAATGCCAAAATCGAATGGGACCTGTCGACTTATTTCATATCGTAGGTAGATACCAGTATAAATGGTATTGCAGTTAAGGATATTACTTCATCTACTGGCCTTATATGAAAAGGCCTTATTGTAAATAAATGAGCGGTTTAAAGTTTCTCAATGTAGTTGTACAGTAAGTAGGTTAGTTATTATTTTACTGAGCTTGTAGATTAATGTTATACATGTATGTCTCGAATTCTAGCTATCTTGTACGTAATATGTTAACTATTTCACATAATATGTATATAGTTGTTTTACTAGTTGTATTTACTGTTATATAAAAATCTTCTCATCGTAATTGTACGTCCATTTTTCTAAGATATTTGCGCTTTATTTTAGTAGCACAAATTTAAATCGTAAATTTCAAAATTTGCATAATTTGTAACGCATAGTAAAGCTTCTGTACGTTCCTGAATTTCGAGTAATTTCTTAAAAATTTAACGCGATCGAATAAATGTTGTACGTGAAATGTCATCGAATTTATTAATTTTAAATTCAAGCGTTGTAATTCTCCATACTATTCGGTTTCTATTACTTTAACCATTTCGAAATAAAGTCCATACGATACATCGCTTTCTCATTTATTTTTCGACATAATTAATTTATACATGTACTCTGCGGTTTATAGGAAAATACTGACGAAAATAAAAAGCGTGATTAAAATGTTAAAAGTACGTATATTTGATTAAAATTTATCAAAATACAACTATAAACCAATCTGTAAATACAAATTTACAGTGTAAATATTAGTTTATCTCTTAACTTAGCACCAAATTCATCTGATTTCCTAGCTGGATTTTCATTATTTGATATTCACCAGATATAAAGTGAAAACTTAGATCAACAAATAACGCTGCTAAATGCTTGAAAAAGACCGGTACAAATATTAATTTTATAGGTTAGAATTATTATTATTAAATTCCAGTTAGAAAATCTCATAAAAACAACCGTTTTGTTGAGCTCGTCATGACTATTCCCAGACCATTGCCCACCTATGGCATAGCAGTAAAGGCAAAAATTGGCAAAATATCGCGTCCATAAAGGAAAAAGATTTAGTGCCTTTACAGAGGCAAGAACTGGATTACTTCTCTACAGAAATAAAATATTTAAGCAGACCAACATTTGCTATATTATTGATAAAATGAGGCGCAAAGTATTACCAGCACAAATCCGTCAAAAACTATAAAATCAAACGATTAAATATATATTAATGTGGCTAGAAATTGCTTTTGTTCTGTAGAGGAAAACAAAAACAAAATAACTGAAAAGGCCAGTTTGCCTTCACCGCTAGGCTGAACTCTCCTCGACTTACACAAATATTTACAAACTACATTAAAACTGGCAGAAAAACATTAGAAAAGCAAGACACGGCCCGTGATTCAAGCCTTTTAAGTACCCCTAGATAAAATTGTGAATTGTTAAAAAGCATGCATTATTTTGGCACAATGTTAGTAAAAAAATATAGACTGAAATAAAATTGAATCATAAAAATAATGGTAAAATATAACGAAATATTATACTACGTATGTTGAGATAGGCGTATTAAGCAGAGTTCCTATATAAACTGTATACTTAGCTATTACATTTTATTTATAATGATTTTTCAATCTACAATTTATAATTAATTATTAGTATGTCACTTTATCAGGTAATTAGTCACAGATGGACGGATATTAAAGTAATTACAAACATTTAAAACACGGAATGTACGAATATAAGGCAGTGAAAAATATCATTTTGAGCATAATTTTTAAAAATCTACACAAACAATTTCAGTTTCAGTTCCGTATTTATCAATGCGTTGACGTAAAACAGCGCCATCTATCGGCGACATCGAAAGTTTAGTAAATCTAAACTGAAATAAACAATCTGTGGGTATTCATGAATTATTGTTTGATCGTTTTAAGTCCTCGTTAAGCATTAGGGCCGCTCGGCTCACGGCCTTTTCTCTTCTACGTGAAAGATCAAAGTGTAGTCATGAGCCTCGCGGCTCCCGTGGATAAGCAGCTTCACGTTTGTGTCTAGTCCCTCCATTCCCTTGAGGATGCCTGGAAGGTTCTTACTTCAGATGACGTGAAGGTTGTCAAACCTTGAGGCCCTGAAATTTAATTTAGAAACTGAGTCAAAATTTTAAAATATAGACCAGGCAAAAAAAGTTACGTAATTCAACATTTTAAATTATTAACTTAAAAACTAATTACAACATTCTTGCGATTAATAGTTTTTTTTAAATAAATCTTAAGCTTTTTTAAATTATTAATTGTGTTGAACGCTGAGACACCAAGGCTCTTCATGTTGCTTAATTTACAGATTCCTATTTAATTTGTACCACTTTAATTCAGGTCCCAATATTCTGTTTGTCAACACTAGTCCTTCGGACCGGATAAACTGTTTTTATCTACCTACATTGTAAAGTCAGTTGTCAATGTCAGCATATACTTTGTTTCCACTGTTAAGTGGTCAAAACTTGCATTTTTGAACGAACCCTGAGTCAAAGGCACTAGCTGTGCACTAGACGAAATTTAGACGTCAAATCAAACCCAATTAATACAAAAAAATAGTAGTCAAAACATAAACGCCTCCAGCTGCCATATTTACAATTACGCATGAAAATATTTGCTACGGACGCATGATTTTTGGCAAACATTTATAGCTATAAACACAGATTCTCTTTACTGTGGCTATAATGGTTAGTGAGACACATTATGTTAGTTTTCATAGTCATCATCAAAGATAATTCAAAACTTCGTCATCATTAATTACCATCATTTCGCGGGGTCACAACTGGTTCCTAATAGAAGAGGCTTACCTCTGACGCGTCGTCCCGGAGTGGGTGTGACGTCACCGTCGGGGGCCGTCCACTGCTCCACCACCTCCGTGGCGGAGCGCGCCAGGGAGGGCTGGCTCGCGGACCGGTGCAGCGAGTGACGGGACCATGACCTGCGAGAGCGGTGGTGCAATTATAAAAGAGGGTACTTGGATATTAGATGGCGCTTTAGGTAGCTATAACATTAGACTTAAGATATAAAAATATTAATAAATAATTCAGCTGTCGTCGGACGCCTAGAAGATACGTATAAACGTATATCCGCTATTTAGTTTTATAGTTCCCGTCACGTAAAAAGAATGCTGATTTGTTCGTAAGCGCGAACAAACCAGCGTTCTTCTTCTTTTTACGTGAAGGGAACTATAGTCTATGAAAAATAAATATAATTTAGCTCATTGCCATCTAGCAAAACTAGCACAAACTATTTTGTAACGTAAGTAAACTCTGAACCATTTTAATATTTTCAGAGACAAATAATTGTAGTTCAAATTTTAGTACCACTGATTTTATATAGATGATGGTTTGGTATTTTTCTTTCGTAGACCATTTTTTATTACAATATTGCCACGTCGACAGCCGATCTAACCTGCCCCACGTTTAGGTCTTTGACCTAAGCTAATCAAATCAAAAGCTAAAGCATTGAATGAATCGACATAATAACTTTCTATAGAACTGACGACGAGGGAGTAAGGCCCTTCAGTCAAAATCTATTCAAAAAATATAATCCGAATACATCCAGTGTCTTTCCAGGGGCCGTACTTCAAGTGTACAAGCAGTCTTACTTTAATATTACTTTGACTGTTGTCTCGCTCTTTCTACAGTTGAGAAAACAAGACAAAGGTCAAATTGATATGATATTAAAAAAAAGGTTGCTATTAAGTTTGTGGTAACCCCCAGAACTGTGTGAAAACAGAGATAAAACTCACTGGTTCTGATGAAAGGGATGTTCACTGTCGCTGTCGTCTTCGTAGTACCTCCCAAGCTGCGTACCCGCAGACACCTCCGAGTGCGTGTCGGCCTGTTCTCGAGCGTAATCTACCATCATCTCGGACATCGACCTGGGAACGACGAAGACAATCTAATTAATAATATTTTATATTTTGTAATTGTACATGTGTAAATATCATAGATAATATATATGTATATATATATATATATATTGGAACAATAATAAATAAAAAATAAATAAATTTGTAGTTACTTCTGAAATATAACTGATTTTACAAGAATAAGTCCCAAGCATTCTTGAGAAAATAAACTCGCTTTTATTAATAATATAAACAAACATCTATATTAAAAGAAAAACAAAATACTTGATTGTGGAAAAGCTGTTGTCGCATTCTAGCTTACGATTTATAAACAATATAATTTTTTTTTTTTTTTTTTTATTCGAAGATAGGCTTGCGCTTGACCATCAACTCACCTGATGTTAAGTGACAGTTACGGTCTACGATGGAGCGCGCTTGCCTAGAAGAAACCTATTCACTCGCGATTTGAAGACACCTAGATTATCTCCAGTCGGAAAGACCCATTCAGGAAGCGCATTCCACAGTTTGGCAGTACGTACAATGAAAGTGGAGCCAAAGCGTTTCGTACGTGTTTTCGGAATATCAACCATATAACGATGTCGCTTTTTCATGCTTCTTGCAGTCCGATAGAAAAATGGGCATGGGGGAATGAGATCATGCAAAGCAGACGCACACTCACCGAAATGTATACGATAAAAAACCGACAAACTAGCTACTTTGCGACGATGCTCCAGACTTTGAAGCTTAGTCCGGACAAGGTAATCGTCACAAATGAGCCTCTTAGCACGCCTCTCAATGGTCTCTAACGCCTCGAGCTGGTACTTAGCAGATCCGTCCCAAAGGTGCGAACAGTACTCCATGCACGACCGAACTTGTGCTTGGTATAGCGTAAGCAGCTGTTCCGGCGTGAAGTACCGACGCACCTTCGAAAGGATACCCAGCTTTTTGGCAGCTAATTGAGCCTTAGACTCAATATAGGAGCCAAAGTTAAGGGTGGACGTCAGTGTTACGCCTAAGAGCTCGAGGTGGTCCTTAATCGGTATCGCAACATCCCGGAAAGTAGGAGCCAGCTGGAATGGGCTCCTTTTTGCAGAGAAAAGACACGCCTGCGTTTTAGCAGCATTGAATTTGACTAGGTTGGCATCGCCCCACTCGGAGACTGCCTTAAGAGCCAAATTCAAGCGCTCGACCATTGCCTCTCTAAGAGCATGGGTTTGAGGTACACTGGCTCGCGCGCTGGATATGTAACTCTCAACAACGGTGCTGTCGTCTGCGTACCCAAAAATACCGGGTTTTAGCAGACCATTAATGTGCAGCAAGAAAAGCGTAGCAGAAAGCACAGACCCCTGGGGAACACCAGCATTGATAGCCATTCGGTCAGACGAGCAGCCATCAATGACTACTCGTAGCGACCGGTCCCGCAGGAAGTCCGATATCCAAGCAATAAAACCGGCGGGCAGTCCATATGAAGGAAGCTTGCTGATAAGGCTGTCATGCCAGACCCTGTCAAAAGCCTTCGAGATGTCAAGGGAAACGGCGATTGCTTCCCCGTGCTTCTCTATGGCTTCACTCCAGATGTGGGTGACGTACGCTAAAAGATCTCCAGTAGACCGATTTCGCCGAAACCCGTATTGACGATCACTGAAAAGATCATTGGATTCAAGGTACGTCAAAAGCCTGTTATTGAGGATACGTTCCATTGTCTTGCAGAGAATGGACGTAACCGAGATAGGCCTGTAGTTAGCAGGGTCAGCACGACTACCTTTTTTGGGCACAGGTTGCACGTTAGCAACCTTCCACGATTTCGGCACTTGTCCAGTTTCAAAAGAGAGGCGAAAGAGGCGCGTCAGTACTAGAGTCAACTCAGGCGCACAAGTCCTCAGAACGATGGCTGGAATACCATCAGGGCCACTGGCTTTGTTCACGTCAAGACTGCGTAGCGTTTTGCGAACCTCCGTTTGGTGAATACGAAAATCAGGCAAGGTTGCCGTGCTAGCAGGTGGAGTTGGAGGTATCGCACTACCAGCGTCAAGACGTGAGGAATCCGCAAAAAGAGAGGCAAACAAGTTTGCTTTCTCTACCGCGTTATGAGCTAGTGTCCCGTCAGGTTTCAACAGGGGAGGAAACGAGGGGCGGCAGAAGTTCGCTTCAACAGACTTAGCTAGGGACCAAAACGCTTTACTACCCGCAGGGTATGAAGCAAGTTTGTTCCCTATCCGACTAATGTGCTCAAAGCGAGCCTTCTGTAGAACCTTTTTGCAGGACTTGGCAGCCCTGTTAAACGTTTTCTTTTTCAGTAGAACGTCCTTAGCCTTACGGTGACGAGCATCAACCCAAGCCAGGTAAGCCTCGTGCTTTAGCGCTTCCGCACTTCTGCAATGGGGGCCATACCATGGGCGAGCTTTGCCAGACAATGGTACGTCAGAGAATGGGATGTAATACTCCATACCCGTACGCAACACATCGGTCACGGCATCCGCACAGGTCGAAGGATCGCTGGAAGAAAAACACACAGACTGCCAAGGATAAGAAGCAAAGAAAGCTCGCATCTCATCCCAATCTGCTGACTTGTATCGCCACACTCGCCGGCTGCCTCTAAGGCTGGGATCGGCCGGAGAGTAGACAGATACAGATTTCACCAGACAATGGTCAGAGTTTCCCAGCGGCGAAGAAATCGATACCGAGTAACGGTCTGGATCCGTTGTCAGCAGTAAGTCCAAACAATAAGGCGTGTGCGACTCAACGTCAGGTACCCGTGTTGCCCCTTGGACCAACTGGGTGAGATCTAACGCTAAAGCAAGCTTTCGCGTCTCTAACCCAGCGTGGTTAGTGTCCCGGTATGGGTACAGCCACTCTTTGTGGTGGCTATTAAAGTCCCCCAGTAACACTAGTTGGGCTGAAGGATACCTTTGTTGAGCCGAATCCGCCGCCTCGCCAAGATATTCCATGAGCCTGGTTGTCTCCTGGTCTCCGCTGTGCGAGCGATAGACACAAGCATAGAGATTTTTTTCTATGCCTGTGTCTACCAGCACCCAAAGCACTGAAAATCTAGGGTCTTCAAGATTACGGAGACGCTGACAGCAGACGTCATCACGGGCGTACAGGCACACACCAGCACGAGGCTTGAAATTATGCTCCAGGGTGTACCCAGGGAACGACAGGTACGCCACATCCGAAGGTACCGCTATCTGCGTCTCCGTCAAGAACAAGAGTGATGGCTTTAATAAAGAAATAGAGAGGCTGGAATAATGAATTCCGTTTGGTCTTCTCGCAAACAGAGACTGCAAAAATGAATCCCTTTTGGTCTTCTTGCAAACAGAGATGTTGAAATAATGAATGCCATTTGGTCTTCTCGCAAACAGAGAGACTGAAAAAATAAAGCCCGTTTGGTCTTTTTGCAAATAGAGAGGCTGCAAAAATGAATCCCAAAAGACCAAAAGTCCAAAAGTCCAAAAAAATGAGAACCAAAAGTCTTCTTACAAATAGAGAGGCTGGAAAAATGAATCCCATTTGGTCTTCTTACAAATAAAGAAGCTGGAGAAATGTATTCAATTTGGTGTTATGTTATTGCAAGTATGGTTCAGAAGTATGAAGCTGACCTCATGTCGTGGTGGTCGCTGCGGTAGGAGGAGCGGCGCGAGCGCTGCGGATCTCGCAGCGAGGTCGCATCTGAGTCGTACTCGTACAGGGTGGGCAGGGAGCTGCGTCGCGACCGAGAGTCCCACTCTGACTTCTTGCGGTAACGGTTCTGGGATAACAACGGAATTTTTATTTCATTTAATACGAGTCGTTATTTTAATTTATTGAAATGAAATTGAAACATTATTTTAATTTATTTTGACCAGTTATCAAAAAGCCTTATGTGCAAATACAATGTTTTAAAATAAATAGACTAGAGTCAGTTTACAAGGCGAACTATCGTGAAAAAATAGGATGTCTGCTAGATAGATTGATAAACTCTTTATTGTAAACACCATAAAATTACAATGCACAGAGAGCTATATAAAACTAGTGTAACAATTGGCGGTCTTGTATTTTTTTGTTGCTAATCGAACAAAATTATAAAATAAGCAAAGTAGCGCTCTCTATTCCGTTTTAAGTTCCCTTTCCAAAGCTTCTCCTCCTTTTCTGAAATTGCAAGCATCCCACGCGTTATCATTACATTTATTGTTAGAAAATGTAGCTTTGCTCTCACAAATGTATCAAAAAACGTTGACACACGATTGAAATTAAATTTACCACTCGTACATAAAAATTAACTCTTGGAGCTCTTGCAGTTGACTATCACAATAACTGTAGTTCCTTCCATCATTTAATAACTGTAGTTCCTGCATCATTTAATAACTGTAGTTCCTTCCATTATGTATTACCTTGGGCCTGTCCGGAGGCGGCGCCAGGATCCTGATGATGACTTCCCACTTGGGCGGCGAGTAGAGCGGTGCGAAGCGCTGGTCGCGGGCCACCCGGGAGAACTCCTCGCGGGTGGAGGAGCTGGCCAGCTCGCGCCGGAGCGTGCTCTCGTGCGTGATCACCTCGCGCCAGCGGAGCCGCTCCTCGCGGGTCAGCCGGTACGCGCGCTCCGTCTCCGATAGCACCTGGATATACGAATCTACTTACAAAACGTGCCATTACTTTTTTTAAATTATTATCATAATTAATTATACAAACTATACAGAATAATACAGATACTTAACTAAACTACTATACAAAAAGCAAATCGATTACCCCAGACCGATAAAGGTTTAAAGATCCAAATCCAAAGGCTCAAACCCACACCCAGTTGGCAGCATACCCAGCATAAACATAACAACAGAAACATTTCCACAACAACTCCATCTCGTAGCTTTGTCAAAATGGGTAGCATTCATGGATCTTTATCGGTTGAGACGAAAATTGAATATTCATCGTCTAAAAAACATACATACACACATTATTGGCCTTGTTTGTACACATATTTATATGAAATAATTCTACTATACTTGACTCGGTTTGTCTTCTCATAGTGATTGAGTTGAGGCCATTGTCCACCACTCTAGCGAAGTGCAGGTTAGGACACATGACACATCTTCAATAAATCTGAAGTTACATCATCATCACCTCAGCCATAAGATTATCACTAACCATACAAAATATTCATATTCATTAAAGAACAGTCCTCTCAATAATCTCACCTCATCTTGAGCCTCCGTCTTCAAGACCCTCGTAAGCACGCTCCAGTTAGGCGGAACAGGTGGCGCTGGTATCGGCTCCGGAACATCCTCGTCATCTTCCTCCCTGTACAGGGGGTTCCTAGCGGGAGGGAGCTCGGGGAGGAGAGGTAGCTCTCCGGGGGAGCGGGGGCCGGGGGAGTAGTGGCTGGTTGCCGTCTGCTTGATAAGCTCGGGAGAGAAAAGATCAGGACCGCCTTTTCCTGTAAACAGACTGCAATTAAATAACAGGCCAATAGAAGAAACTAAGAGAACTTGTTTTATCTGACCCTATGGTTAATGTGTTGATAGATGACGGATAAACTCAATCCAAGACACCTAAAATATGACCAGAGTAACTTAAAATCCTACTGCTATATCTTACACTGGATGTTAGATACACTAGACTAGGCCATTCACCAAATAATACACGATAGAAGTCAACGAGATCTTACGAAAGCTTATCTTACATATCTTCTGGGCAAGCGTGCTCCACCTTAAACTTAGTTTTGGCTTAGTGAGATAAAGTCAAACGCAAGCCCATTCAATGTAAAAAAAAAGTGTACACAGTTTTAATTGTAGATATTATCTACTATTAAACTGTATGTCAAACCTTGTGGTGCTTTACAATTATAGCTTTCACAAATAGTATTTCCTTGAGCTTAAGCATCAGTTTTCCTTGAAGTTCGTTTAATTTAATTTTAAATTAATAAAAATAAATAAATAATTCACCTATATATTTCTGCGGTGGAAGAGACAGAGGCACCCTTTCCATCTTAGGTGTCAGGGTCATTCCCGAAGCACTGCTTATATCTGAGAAGTTCTCCCATTGAGCATCAGGTAATGTATGGTTCCTAATAGTAACATCGAACTGCGGCGGCGGCGCGGGGACTTGCTTGTACTCTGTGACGAGGCGCTTGTGGCGCTCGATGTCTTCGATAGTCTTCTTCTCTGTTATCGTTCGGAGGAACACGTCGTCTACCACGTGAGACGTGATCTCTGGTTTTCTGGTGACAAAATATACATAGTGTATATCAGAAGTGGGATACATAAAATAAAAATTAATTTGAGTTATTTTTAAACATTCGCAAGACGTTACTTCAAAACATCAAACTTAGCTCTTAAGAGATTTGTTGGCCAACAGACCATATCAATTCAACGGATATCTCAGGAAATTTCACGTGAAAACATGCAGTTTGACAAGAAACGAGAAAAATCAGGTGATGTTACCTTCGCCTGAGGAGTAATTTATTTATCCCCTTAATATATTATTTTAATGATTTTTTATTATCACATTCACGTAATCAAGCATTATGACAAATTATATCGTCTTTCAGTAGCGTTCAAATCAAACTTAAAATGAATGTCAATGTTAGGATATTCAATACCTGGCTGGCATGATGGGTGTTTCCGGCATGGGTTCCAGACTCTCCATTAGCACCTCCTGTTCTTCAGTCTCCAAACGTTCTCTCATCACGGGAGGTGGTGGAGGAGGTTTCTGAACAAGAATAATGTATTATAAAACAGAATTGAAAGTTATGAATTGCAGGATCTCTGGTTACCTTCAAATCAAAACCGTTAAATTTGAATCATCAATAATGTCTATTTTCTCACGTTTTTAAAAATTATCCTACTTTTGTGGGAACGGTTAATTAACATATTTGAATAGTAACCATAGATCGTGCAATTCAGCTGCGATCTGCTAGAAAGCTAGAAGCATCAGCTCAGACTAAGCCAAAGACTTTCAAAATTACAATAAATTCTTAAATAACACCCCAGTGCAATACCGATTCTGCGACCCAATTTTCTTAATATGCGCAATGGCAGCGAAAATGTTAGTTACAAAGAAATATTTTTGTCAGAACGTGCAGTAAACCTATTTAATGGAACGAATACCACGAAACACCTACGTTTTCTGATACGAAATAAAATTTCATTCAGATTTGAAATGTTATGAATATGAAATTTCGGATCTGGATACGAATATAAGAATAATATTATACCAGTTTTGGATATGCTTACGGATCTCTGAACTTATTTCAGATTATCCGTTGGTTTCAGTTATGAAAATTCAATTTTTAATGTAAATAATAAACAATGCATTAGACGCATTGCGGCTAGTGTGTCGGCTCGGCTGTTCAAAAACAAAAACCTGTCGTAAGATGTCTTATTTAGACTCCACTTTTATTCGACATTGTTCGAAAGTATTATCGGATTCGGTAACGAATAGATTTCTACTTCAGATATCTAGTTTCGATTTTAGGTTTACTGAACATTATGCACACCTTTTCCACGAAGTTTGCTAATGATCTCACCTTGATGTGGAACATCCTCGCGTGTGAACCGTCCGTTACCTCTGTAACGGAGTGGGTATCCGTGTGCTCCGTGTTGAGTGAGGCGAGAGAGCGCGGCCGACGGGACCACTCCTGATTAGTACACGAGGGTGAGTTGTGGGGGTGGCGTGAACACATACCAGACAGTAAGGTTTGAACTTGATGGTAATTACCCTTTGCCTATTTGTATTTTGTGGAACAAATTGTGGGTGAGGACCTTGGTGACAACAATGATGATGAGGTGAAATTAGATGTGGTTTTATCTAATAGAATATGGAGATACCATTGGTGATATTTTGGGTACACTTTGAGATAATTTGAAAGACGTAGTTATGAATTGATTAAATTTGACTACCTGGTGACTCATAGAAAAATAATTAATATAGGTACCAAATAAACCATTAGGAAAGAGAACACATTGTACTATTATATAAAGGTTATTCACACACATTATTGTTATTTCTCAGATATTACCAAATATAAATTAGTACTATAAAGTTAGGTATACTTGTTTTGCACAGTCAATAACTTTCACACCCCATACCAAGCTAGGTGTGCACAAACAAACTGTGATCAAAGGCTTGTCGACTACATGACCAGTTACGGTATTTTTGTCATTATTCAACCGTATTGCCATTAGCTCTATTCAGGCTTCTCTACAAACAGTAAAGCCAAGTTAGAAAGCCAGTTGATTTCATCTAAACAAGTTTGGTTATTATCAAAAATTACTCTTGTTATCTTTCTTGTGTATTTTTTTCTCCCATCTCACCTGTCGATCCCTCTCTTCTCCCTTGACTATCCCTGTATACCCTCTCACCTGTCCATCCCTATCTCCTTTCACCCTTGTCTATCCTTGTCTCCCTTCACACCTGTCTGTTTCTGATTTACTTATCACTTGTATATCCCTGTCTCCATTCTCACTACTCTATTCCTTGTCTTCCTTATCATCACATCACTGTCTCCTTTCTCACCTATCTATCCCTGTCTTCTTTATCACTTGTCAATCCCTGTCTCCCTTCTCACCTGTTTATCCCTGTCTCCCTTCTCACCTGTCTGTCCCTGTTGACCTGCGAGTAGACCGCGGGCGGGCGCGGGGGTCTCTCCGGCGGCGGCAGGTGTGCGGCGCGCGCGGGGAGAGGTAACGCCACAGGTGACACTGTGCGCACTGATTCTTGACGTTCGTGCTCTTCTAGGAGGGTAGTTTGTCTGTGGTTGGAGTGTATGGATTAGAATGATTTGGCAGTGCATCTTGAATGGCGGCATATAAAAATATGAAATAACGCAATTAAAAAATTGTTTCCACTTAAAAAGTAGTAAAATGTTTATTTTACACTTAATTAATAGTAATACTTGTCTTACTAATTTGTTTTTTTTTAGAGACATTGTAACAGCCCACATCATTTTGGGTTACAATTTAGATTGAATACTTTTGACAACGATTCAATATAATTAAAGTATTGTTTATATACACTAAGTAATTTGATGTGATACCATTATTTTCGAGTGTATTTGCGTGACAGCAAGAAGTTAACAGAATATTTTGAGCATTGATCTTTGAGTAACGTTTTTTGATAAGACTCATAATCGCAAGCAGTATCCGAGACTTTCAAACTATCCATGTATGGTCTTCAAAACGTATTGAAATGTCACACTTTACCAGTGACAATATATGACACTGAAACGTGGTCCCTCACAATGGACTTTATAAGGAAGCTCAAGATCACGCAACGAGCTATGGAGAGGGCTATGCTCGGAGTCTCTGCGAGATCAAATCAGAAATGAAGAGATCCATAGACGTACGAAAATCATCGACATAGCACAGCGGATTAACAAGTATACAATAGGCAGGCACATAGCACGTAGAACTGATGATGGCCGATGGGAGGAATTTTTTAGAGTGGAGACCACGCACCAGCAAGCATAGCGTAGGAAGACCAGCCACGAAATGACCTCATCCAACTGGCAGGAAGACGCTGGATGCAAGCCGCTTCCAATCGGTCTTTTTGGGATTCCTTGGGAGAGGTCTATGTCCAGCAGTGGAGTTCTTATGGCTGAGATAATGATGAAGATGAGTCACCTGATGCTTCCTCCATCAGTTTCCGTCAGGGTGATGGTAGAAGGCGGCGAGGGCGGGGCGGGGGGGCGCTTCACTCGCACGTGCACGTTGAAGGCAGGCGGCTCGCCCGCGGCGCGCATGCGCGTCTCCTGCATATCACCGTAACCTGAAATGCGGGTTTGGAATCTTACATGGCATACGTGGTTTTTAAGTTAAGAACTATAGGTCTAGCGCTACACTGAGTCTGTTTTTAAGGTACAGTGGGAACAGAGGGCGTAGTCGTAGAAATTCATTTCGGGGGTGTTCAGCAATGGACCATTGTCTCTGGTCCAAACCTAAACCTTTAACCAAAAACGAATCAGACTTTTTTTAACAAACTTACAATTTCACACAAATACAGATTCATCATGTCTCTGGTCTTCTTAGTCTAAATTAGGCTTTAGCGCGGCGACATAGTTTAAATCAAATTATGGGAGCGACAACGGAGGGGTATATTTATGGTACAAATGACGCGTGTCTTCAGACGGGCCTCAGCATTGCTATTATATGTTAACCCTCCGTGCCGCTCCCATACGGTATCTTCCAGGGTATACCTAGAAGATCTATCTCCAGGGTTTACCTAGAATATCTATCTCCAGGGTATACCTAGAAGATATATCTATTGTTTAACTGGTGATACCTTCGCTGTGATAGGATTCCTCCATCCTGAAGGCGTGGTTGACATGTGCTTGCTCCGCCTCGCTCGGCGTCTCCGAAGGGTAGTCCGAGGGGATGGTGTCTGACGCCACGCTCGCTGTCTCCCCCACTGGGTACACCGGGTGTGCTCGGGGGATCTTCACCTCTGGAGGAGGGATTCACAGATTATTTTAAGAGTCTATAGTTCGACCATCGGCCGTCTCACTCGGACATACCAACTTTTATTTAGAAATAAAATTACTGAATGAGTAGTTTACAAAACTGAAAATAATCGAGTCAATTTATTATAAAAACCAAAGTGCTGCATCGATTTTGATAAAATTTATTTGGGACTACTGAAGTATGATCTACCAAATACAAAATAATGATTTAAATCAATGCACTTTTGGATGAGTAATCGGTGAACAAACATACAGGCCGAATTGATAAACTCCTTTTCAAGTTAAAAATAATAATTTATTCACATGAAAACAAGAAGTCAGTTAAAAATAATAATTTATTCACACACTAGCAACATTACAACAATTTTTTGTAAAAAAAAGAACATTTTGTCCCAAGTTAATTTTCATACATAAAAAATATTTTAACAAATTATTAACGTAAAATTATTTTAAGCAATCCTGGTTGGAACCACCTGTACGGTTTGGTTGTTTAAAAATTTGTTTGTTTCATTGTTTTTTATAAATTTAAAGTATAATGAAATTTTTAAATAGCAAGCCACGGGAGGCATCGCCATTAATGATTCCAATCAGATGAAAATTATCAAAATTGGATAATGTTATTAGGGTCATTCCCGAAGCCTTGGATAATGTTTAGGGATAGAAAATAGTTTTTTTTTCTTTTTTGTATGGAAGACGATGACGACGCGACAATGTTTCTCTTACCGAGGCATTATTACTATCTCACCTGGCACTGCCAAGCTTTCCCTGCTCACAATAGAAGCGGAAGAATCATCGATCAGTCTTCTTGGCAGGGGCAGAGCCCGTCTTCTCAGGCACAGATACGACACTCCCAGGCCTAGGAGTAGCAGAGTCAGGAAGAGAATGGCACAGATGATCATCAGGATGTGGGTGCCGGCCAGAGGCGCCTTCGCTGGCAGCGGATTGACGGGTCTGAACGAAAAAAAACAACAAATACTTTATTCCATTTTATTTTACTTTATTCTTTTTTTTTTTTTTAATACTTTATTTTACAATATCTTAAATTTGTTAGATTCCAAACAATAAAAGTATTTTATCTCTATCTATGTGTAAAATATTTCGTTGAAGGAGTACATAGTCATGGCTTTGTCAATATTTCTTACAGGATACATGGTGCTATCGAAAAATCATCATCATCATCATCTCAGCCATTAGAAGTCCACTGCTGGACATACTAGTAGGCCTCCCCCATGGATTTCCAAAAAGACCCATTGGAAGCGGCTTGCATGCGGCGTTTTTCTGTCACTTGTATGAGATCATCTGTCCATATGGTGGCTGATCTTCCTTCCTATAGTATGTAGGTATATATAAAATGTCCACCACTAATGTATAAAATCTGAATGTCTTTATATCTCAAGTAATACTAATTTTACTAAGCCAACGTCCTCTATCGTAGACTGTAGCCACATCAAGTAAAACTATGGTCAAACGCCAGTAAAAAATTCAGAAGTCAAAGTGAAGTATCAATCACCTCAGTTACACTAATCAATTTCCTATACTATATCTAATCAGTCACAAAGTAGCCTTTAGAAAGAACAAAACCTGTAAATTATCTTGCGTCCATTGGGTCTCATGTGAAGATGAGAGGGATAATGAGCCGGTATGGTTATACCGGCTCATACCACCCACCAACTCGCCTGTGTGACAACAAAGTGACGGTGTAGCTGAAGATTGAGTTCGTCGATCTAGAAGATGTCTATTCAATCTAGCCTTGAAAATTCCGAGATTATAATCTTGGAATCAATACTTAACAATTTCGGTCCATTTTCTTAATTCGTACTGCACAAGAATTGAATCAATTGCCATATCCTCTCTGTTTCCTGAGAATTATATATAAACAGAGAAGGTGGCAATGAATTCCATTCTCGTGCAATACGCCTTAAGAACATGGACCAAAATCGTTGAGTATTTATTTTTGTCATTTCTGTTTCGGTCCTTTTAACAGAATGTTTGGCTGGACCATAAGCGGTGGCGGGAGAGTACTTACGTGGCGACTAAGTAGTTGGTGACAGGTTTGGGCACGATGGGGGGTGGGTAGCGGCACACGATGGTGATCACCTCGTCTCCATCCATCTCCAGGCCCGGGTGGAACCGCACCACGATGTTGTTTGTGAACACTCTCAGAGGTTCCTGGAATATAATAAAGGTACTGATACATTTGCTATTAAAAGAGTATGCTTATTATTAGCATGCGTAAGACGAGCATCTTTGAAATGAGCTTGCTTATTTCTAGCAATGCTTTGACACATATGCTACTAAGTAGCAATTGCTCAATAATGGCATGCTTTTGTGCTAATAATGAGCATGTGTAACGAGACCTTAACACATATTATATTGAGAGCAATCTTTATAGAATGTCAGATCAATCAAACAATCGCTTGACCGCAACTGTGTTGTTTTGTTGTTTTCCCAGCCGCATTTTTTTGTAATTTTTATTTATTTTCGAAAGTCGCGAAAACAACTCGTACGTACTCATGCTCATCTCTTAACTTCTTAGCTTCGGCACGGGACGGGTTAACTGTTTGTACGCCATAACGTAAACGGCATTGTAGTTTTTTGTACAACATCGTCATCACCTCAGCCAAAAGAACTCTTCTTCCTCTTCTGTAGGCCTCCCCCACACCATGGATTTCCGGATAACCCGACTGAAAGCAGATTGCATCGAGCGTCTTCTTGCCATTTGTATGAGGTCGTCCGTCCATCTTGTCTATGGCTATTTCTACGCTTGCCAGTGCATGGTCTCTACTCGAAAACTTTTCGGCCCCATCCATCGCAGCTCTGCGTTTTATGTGTCCTGCCCACTGTCACAAATTTCTAATCCGCTGTACTATGTAGGTGACTTTCGTACATGTGATCTCTTCATTTCTATTTCGGTCTCGAAGTACACCATGCAAAGATGGTATTCTAGGACTGCCTGTTAATGCTTTTCAATTATATACTAACTGACTAACTACTGTCGATTGTCACTGGCCATAGTTCTTATTTCATATTTTAATTGCATCCATAGTTTGAAAAGTTGTTACAAATTATATATGTTTAAGTGCGTAAGAACCCTGTAAAATTAAAGATAAGAACATACGTGTAGGTAATCTTCTCATTTAATAACATAGAACTGTAACTAGGTAAGTAGTTAGTTAATAAAATAATTATAGTCTCGAACACAAGTCACGGGAAACCAAAATAGGCTGTATCGTTTACTTGGTGACTATCGATGACTTATTTTTACAGTTATCAAATAAACTACTGAATCAATTCTGATGAGATTTCCATGTGCCAAATATGAATGTAAGTTATTTTTTTCAAATAAAATAATCTGATTTCCAAATAAGTTTATAAATGACGAAATTCTAAGATGACAAACATAAAAAATAATCGGCCAAGTGCGAGTCGGACTCGCGCACGAAGGGTTCCGTACTATCATCTATAATACTACAAAGTTTAGTTCTGTTTATAAAATAACGAGAAATCAACGAAATTCCAAGTAGTAAATTGCAAACTTATAGGTAGGTTTTCGATACACATCCGGGCAGCATGATGACGATTTTGTGAGTTTTTATGTATTAGATTAGGTATTTATTTTTATAGTTAATATATTCCTAAATATTTACTTACAAATATTCAAGTTTCTACCTGTTAATTAAGATCGACTAAAAATTGCTTAAAAATTACGTTTGTTGTATGGGAGCCCCCCTTTAATATTTACTTTATTGTTATTTGTTTTTTTTTTTGAAAGGTAATATACAAGTAAATATTCTGTGAAAATTTGAAGCGTCTACCTGTTACCATTTTTAATATTGAGCAAAAAAATACGAAAAAAACACGTTTATTGTATGGGGACCCCCCTTAATATATATATTTTTTTAATTTTTAGTATTTGTTGTTATAGCGGCAATGGAAATACATCATTTGTGAAAATTTCAGCTTTCTAGCTATCACGGTTTATGAGATACAGCCTGGAGACAGACAGACAGACAGACAGACAGACAGACAGCGAAGTCTTAGTAATAGGGTCCCGTTTTTACCCTTTGGGTACGGAACCCTAAAAATGAGATGAAATGGTTATGTCTTAGAAAACTAGTTATTGGTTGATGCTCCCACACAGTAGGTAAGATGAGGTGCTTCTGTATGGAAGCATCTGAATGAGATAACGGCACCTGCCAAATTCGTATCATTATACAAAAATGTTGAGGCAGGTGATGACTCGCCATCCACAAAATGGGCCTCCCATAGTGGCGCCGCATATTGGCGCCGGAAAAACCACATTGGCATGGGTGGCTAAGGGTGTTGAGCGGTAAGCGCGTTCAGCCTGGAGCTTAGGTAATTAGCTTTTGCTATTTCCATGCAGGCCAGGATTTAAGGCAACCTGCGGGGTTAGCATGGAATGTAGTGTCTAGTCTTTCCACCGATTATCCACCATTCAGAGGAAATAAAGTATGTACTGACATTGACAATTGACATAACAACGTGGATCTGTTTATCTACCATGCTAGGCCAGCTGAAGGTCAGGGGTTTCGGGGGGACCCCGATGTGTCCCTGGAGATAAGGGTTTCATTTATCCCTAGGGACACATCGGGGTTACGCGATGTCGCTACTCACCGACGGCTTGCCACAAAGGTGGCCCTGCGCAAAACTCACCTGTTTGGTCCCGCATCCTTTCAGCGGCAGCTCTAGCTTGTACGATAGGGCTCCCTTGCCGGTCACCTGGCACGCCGAGTGACGGTCGAAGTCCGCGTACGCTAACCCGTAGAATTTGTCGTTAAACTTCAGCTCTACCTGTAATGGAAAAACACAACTTGCATAATTATTATTTATCCAGCTAGAGCTGTCACGGACCAATCGTAGACTCAGTTGAACTTAATATCTACCGACTCAAAAATCATCATCCAAATTTACCTCAAAAGGAAAAAACGGAACCCTTATAGGATCACTTTGTTGTCTGTCAAGATGCAAGGGAATCAGAACCTATGGGGTACTTCCCGTTGACCTATAACTTTGAAATTTGGCAAGAAGCATTGTCATATAGTACACATAAAGGGAAAATTCCGAAAACTGTAGGTTTTAGTATTTATTGGTCTTTAATGGCGGTAAATCATATTTGTTGATAGAAAAAAGTTGCTATTAAGAATAGACTCAAGCACGCATCTATTTCTCTCGCGAATCACAGCACTTTTAAACAAATATTTTGTTAATGTCAAATTTATTTTTTTATATTCTTAAAATAGGCTTCTTTTTGACATCGATAAAAAGAGCTTTCTATTGTGATATAAAAAACATATAACGTATAGATGAAAATTACCACGACCAAAAAGCTATCTTGTAAAAAATCAAATGAAACAAAATAAGTAATGGCCTACATCCCAAATTCCTGCCAAACAGATTGAACCATGATTGCGGCCAGCCAGCGGCGCACGCTGCGCCTGCGCCGGTGGCACTATGAGTATCAACTCTCAACCTGTCAGTACCGTTGCACAGCGAGAATGTGTGAAAACTACTCGACAGTTAGGTGATAAAACAACACGAGTACGAGTTTGCTTTACTTCGAACCAACAGGAACGGTTATAAACTTCTCAATTGCACAATTATCAATTCAGTAGGTACTTGAATATTTGTCTGCCCGAAAATATAGCGCTTGGTGCTGCGGTGGATGCGGAGCTTTATTTTGAATTCAAAATACTAACTAAATATAAGTATATATATATTAGTTTTTTTTTATCAGCCCTGTTTGTACAAACTGTCCCACTGCTGGGAACGGGCCATCTTCTTATATATATTAGATATATTATTAAATATAAGTATATATATATATTAGTTTAATAAAGATATTTAATTTAATTTATGTATTAGGATGTATGGGGAGGCCTATGTCCAGCAGTGGACTTCTTATGGCTGAGATGATGATGATGATGATGATTAGGATGTAACTTGTATTAGTACTTATGTATTGTAATTGTATATTTGTATTTTGATTTTCTCTTTCATTCTCTTTGTTAATCACCCCACCATCTATTATTATCATTTCTCCATCCCAAGGTTGCCTGGAAGAGAGCGTTAATAGCGATAAGGCCGCCTGTTGTTTCACTAGCATTTAAGCCTTTTTCACTATGATCTGTGTTTTAGTTACAAGTGTAAACAATAAAGAGTTTATCTATCTATCTACTATCTATTACTTGTACGTAAAAGTAACAAATTCTATTTCGTAAAAACCTAAGCCTAGAAACAATGATACTTAAAAAAAACGTAGCAAATTAAAACATGTAGTTAGTTAAGTAATTCTCAACAAGTATCTATGTTAAAAGAAAAACAAAATACCCGACTGCAGAAAAGTAGTTTTTGAAGTCTTACGAATTCGTTACGCTTGATATGCGGTTGAGTGTACATTTTTGTGATAAAGTATGCGTAGAATTGTTGTAAAAGATTATAAATGCGCATTCTTTAGAATAATTCTAGTAAAACCACTTGCTTATTACAAAAAAGTTCGTTGGAGATTACGAAAAGACGCATTTTTTTGTTTTTGCGAGAAATTTCTTATTATTATTACAAAATAATATAGCTATAACACTCTTGATGTGAAGACGAATCTAACGACACCTCGCACATCAAAATATGTACGATTATATAGAAACATACATACATACCCACATACATACATACACTCGACAAACATAACCGTCCTTCTTACGCAGTCGGGTAAAAACAGGGAGTCAGCGAGTCCACTCCTGATCAGTACGCATCAATAATATGGACTAAATTCATTGCGTACAGATTTTGGGCATTTGAATCTGAAACGGTTAGTATTCAGAGTTCCTGTTTATCGTAACCAATAGAATTGCATATTTTATGGCATACTACAAGTATTGAAAGCCGACGGCATTGGTTGACGCCCACTTGTTGCCATTTCGCAAACTGAACACGACACAGGTTCATGTAATAGTCTCGACTGGGCCACGATGGCCTAAATTATTTCAATAATAAAATTAAAAATAAGATCAGACGATGGCTGTATGGGCTTGACACCCTTTGCCTATCCCGATAGTGAAAAATTAAGCAAAAAAAAGTCTCTGGTCTAAAAAAAACTGGTAAAAAAAAGGCTTCCAATCACGTTTCGGATGACATACAATCAGATATTTATGATATCATACGAGATGATATTTCCCTGCCTGTATTACAACATGCCGGAATAACCGCTTCATATTGGTAAAGTCATATTAAATAGTCAAGTAAGTTAGGAAAACCTAAAAACCCCCGACATAAAAACGGCCAAACTGATTGTGATAAAACTAAGGACGCTCTCGATCTCTTCAAACAAAAAAAATAGATCAAAGTCGAGACTAGGTATATCGTTCCAGTTATTACGATCCTGTTATAAATTTTATGCGTCTTCCACTTTCATTTGTATTTTACCAACTGCATAAGGTTAGTTGGTAGGTATGTATGTATGTTTCTCTATCACCTCCTTCACCCTAAATGATTGATCGATTTTCATGTGCGATTTTTTTTCGATAGATTCGTCTTCACTCTCTGAGCGTTATAAGCTATAAGGCTAAGGCCGCACTACGGTTAAACCGCAGCGGTTTTTAACCGCGTGAGTTTATGAAACAGGAAAACGAATACAAGCGGCCGCACTTGCGGTTTTTCCCCGCGACTGATTTAGTACCGTCTCGAGCGGTTTCGCGGTTTATAGCAGTTACCGCTCGCGGGAAAAAAACGTAGTGCGGCCTAGGCCTAATATATAATTAGCTATAAGCTATAATATATAATTAGCTATAAGCTATAATATATAATTAGCTATAAGCTATAATTTTTTGGAATAATTATAATACGACTCATGCAAAAATAATGCGCTTTTTCGTAACTTTCAACGATATTTTTTTCGTAATTAACAAGTGATTTTACTAGAATTATTCTAAAAAATACGCAATTATAACATTTACGCATACTTTCTCACAAAACAACGTGCACTCAGCAGCGTATCAAACGTAACGAAACCGTAAGATAAACTGCAAAAACCGGTAATGAAGAATCCCCTTTTTTTCTATCTTGTTTCTAAGTAAAATAGCTTTTTATTTGCGAGTAGGTATATTTGATATCACCGAAGCATGTTGGTTACTGCATCGTTACAAATATGGAAGGACACTAAGTTTAGTGTCAGAGTCAAAATGGGAATAAGAACCTTTTATTACATAAAACTGCTTTCATTAAGGTGTTATGTTATAAATTAACTTAATATCACAGTCTACCCATTTTGAAAGTACAATATTTTAAGTAATTTACAGTCTCCTATGTTTTATGTTTTATTTATTTAACAAAATCTACAGCCCTTTATAACGTACATAAATAACTTAGATAAGGCTTAAGGCCAATAATAGATTTACATTTTATATTTAATCTTATACAATTACAGTCGTAAAGTATACAAACAAAGTATACAAAGTATACTTTTACAATACTTTTTTGTTCTTATACCTCTGTATCTTCATTTATATATTATTAAATATATAGAATTTATATGAATAGGATGTTATGTTAATTCTCATGTTAGATGTTATATCTTAATTAATAAGGAACTAAATTATTGAGAAATAAAATGAGAAAACAATATAAACAGTGCTGTTGTCTTTATTTACAAACCTGCATTGATCCAGCTGCGCAGTTGAGGGCTGCCTTAGTTCGGTTCAGGAAGATCACTGGACTCAAGTCGTCTAGCTTCGTGACCTGGAAACAAATATAAATATTTATTAACTGCAAAACAAACGCGTAGCGCTCGTGGCTTAGCTTGACTGGGTGTTCCCGAACGATCACCAATGTTAAGCAACGGACGGACCGGTCAGTCTTCGGATGGGTGACAGTGAGTGGCATTTATTTCTGAGCGCTACCGTGGGTCGAATGACACGTTAAATTGTAGGTCCCGTTTGTTCAGCAATCGTCAAGCCAAGTCAGAGGCCTTTCGGCGGCTTAATAACTCTGACAATAGGGCTGGCCACTCAGTCTATACGAACTTACTTACTTTAACTGCAAAACAAACATTAATATAAATAACATGTATTTTTATAAATAATTAATATAAATAAATAGATGGCTCCCAAGTACATATCGGGATATGCGGGTTCAAATCCCGTCGGATGTGTAATTTTTGACTATAGCCTATGACTATAGAGTTAAAGATGTAATCTATACATCAGAAGTGTAAGGTCGGATGTCCCAGTCCTAACAGTCCAACCTTAATGTTCTAATGTCGAGTTTGAAGCAATCTTGAAATTGCACAATCTGTGCAGTTTACAGCTGATTTGAGCTTAAAGGGTGCAATTATCTCTCTCGAAAATATAAAATCACTGAGTGGATTTTATTAGAAAAGTTAAACACATAAACGTTTACTTTGATAACAGAAATGTGTTAATAATAAACAATCTCTCACTTGTCTTTTCCACTCACTGTTTTTTCATGTGTAATGTGTGAGAGAGAAAGCTACGCGCTTTAAGCACAACTCTCCACAACAGGACGCTTCAATGCGAACCGCTCGGAAATGCCGCCTTGCCGCCGTCCTTGTTTACTATTAGCTATA
Organism: Lycia hirtaria; assembly: GCA_947563715.1. Lineage (NCBI taxonomy): Eukaryota > Metazoa > Arthropoda > Insecta > Lepidoptera > Geometridae > Lycia > Lycia hirtaria. The sequence goes on from OX387375.1 coordinate 53,414,316, forward strand.
AGCTGGGTGTCTTCAAGTCTAGAGTCTTCTTCGGCCAGAGCATCGCTTTCCATCAGACGTGCTGGTGGTCAAACGTAGAGCTATTATATATAAAAAAACTTTAAAAAAAATTGCCGCCAGACAATAGTACGTCCGAAAAACATTACATTTCATTTTGGATTATCGTTTTTTTTTCTTTTGTTATTTACTGACTGACCGAGCAATCTACATTTTCCCTAACCTTTTCTACGAACACTTTATAAAGATATCAAATATCTTTCTTTTTTGGAACAAGTCATGAAATTAACCATCGTTAAGACGTCTACTAGAAACACAGTTTTAAAAGTTTCTGTGTAAAATTGCTGTGGCGATGTTGATGCGATCGCTCGGGGCGGATAGGCGGCTGCGCTCCGAAATGTGAATATAATGGTATATTTAGTTTTGTTTCGTTTGGAACTTGGCCATAAATCCATACTGCTAATTATTGGCCCGCGGGTATGTCTATCACGAGGTATGTGTGCGTTTACTCACGACAAATAAAGGGGATAGTTATTTATTTCTTTTCTCATAAAAAGCTACACATATGACTACACATTACGACAATATGACATATTTATATTACAATAATTACCAAGGTGGGTACTTTAGTACCAGTACCTAGTGTGGTCTGGTATAATGTAAGTAATACTTGCTTTATTTTATGTAAGAGATAAAGATAAAGATAATTTATTTGCATACAACACGAGAATTTTATACAACAAGTGCATAAAAGATGTTACACTAAATTTAGTCGCTTAAAATCATGTTGTGCCGATTAGGCGTACAAATGTCAGGTAGAAAGCAAAAAATTATAAAATAATAATAATTATTATTTGTTATTAGATTAATACACAAACCAAAAATATCTATAATATGACAAAGCAGAAGCAATAAAAGATACACATAATGTCAAATGAAATTAAAATTTGTCATTTAAAAAATCATTGATAGAATAATAACACTTCTGCAATAACAATGCCTTCAACTTTTTTCTAAATAAATTACTATTCTGGTCTCTTATTGACTTAGGAATCTTATTGTAGATTTTAGGACCCATACATACGATGCTATTTTGCATCAGTGCTGTCTTTCCTTCATGTACGCGCCGTTTGTCTTGGTCGCGCCTATTTCTTACAGTAGTATCAGATAGTGTGGGGAATCGCTCCCGGTTTGTTTTTACAAAAAGGGCCGTTTCTAAAATGTATAAACACGGAAGTGTAAGAATTTTATACTTTAAAAAATAGGGCTTACAACTATCTCTTTTTTTGAGTTTAAACATTGAACGAATACAGCGTTTCTGCCTTTTAAAAATAATAATTTTATTTGTTGAATTTCCCCAAATTGACGTGTAACTGTGAATTACGAAATAAATGAATATGAATAACCACAAATAATCCGTTTAGCAACAAGCATAAGTTTAGAAAACTCAAAAACTCCCACAAAAAAAACGGCTGAACCGATTTTGATGAAACATAGCTAAGAACACTCCCGACTAATTCACCTTTCAAACAAAAAAAAAACAAAATCAAAATCGGTTCATCCGTTCGGGAGTTACGATGCCACAGACAGACACACACACAGACACGTCAAAATGCAACGCATTACGCAAAAACTAGACTGTGTATTTCAATAATTCTTTTTTTATTGAATAAAGTATCTTTCAACTTAGGAGTCACTGTAAGTTTTATCAAAATCGGTTTAGTAGTTTTTAAGATATGGGCTTTTGAACACTCACTTCGTTCATCGCAACTGCAGAGCAGTGTCTACACCTTATATTTCAATTGTTTGATAGACAGTGGCATGAGCAGTGATGAGCTTTGACGACTGCTTTTAACCGACTTCCAAAAAAAGGAGGTTATCAATTCGACCTGTATGTTTGTAATATTGTCAGAACTACGCAGTTTTTGTATACCAGCTTCTAAATATGTGTGCCAAATTTCATAAGTGTATGTATGTTTGTATGTTTGGCCACGTATTATGCAGAAATTAGAAGTCGTATTGCAACAATACTATTAAAAATGAATAAATAAAATAAATTTAAAAAAATTAAACCGACTTCAAACTGAAAACAGAGAAATAACACGAAGAAAATCAATACTAGGCCTACCTAAGTAGGTACGTAAACTAACTATTTTTGAGGTCGGTGTCTGTTTAGGATTTACTTGATGACAGTTTAGGTCCTGACACCGACCTCAAAAATAGTTGCTAATCTTCTCTGCTCCAATTTACCCACTCACCCAAAAAGAGAACTGTTTTATTCCTCACTGCGGTCCGAATCGACCTATTCCAATATGATATTGGTCGATTCGCACCGCGGTGCGAAAGGACCTATTCCAAAAGAGCTCTTGGGTGATTCGGACCGCGGTTCGAACCACTTGCGGTGCGAAACGCCGAAGTACCCGGTTTACGTACCTACTTAGGTAGACGCCTCGTATTGATTTTCTTCGTGTTATTTTCTCTGTTTTCAGTTTGAAGTTGTTTTTTTTTTTTTAATTACTTTTTTGTAAGAGTAATCACCATATTATACGTCGACATTTTTAAAGTAACCAATAATGAAAGTTCTAGTTAATATATATATATATATTTTATTTAATTTTTATCTCCACAAACACCAGGGTCCGTGACCTTTGTCATAATTATAAACTATCGTTTACTACTTATCGTTACGGGAAAATTATTTTGTTTTAATTTAAGTACTTATTACTATGTTGCGTGCATACCGCGAGCAAACCAGCGACCCGCAAGCAGCACCCGATCACGAGTATGACGCATGTGCCAGCCATCGCCCTCCTCAAACATATGTTAGGGAAGAGGGCGACCCGCCACACGACGCCGCCGCAAGAAGGAGCCTTCGATGGTGAGCATGAATGCTCAAGGTATGCACACAACTCTTATTTCTAACTACTGAAATACTAGTATTTCTGTTAATGCAGTCACTGGTAGAGCCCAGTTAATATTAGTAACACATCTAAATATTTAGGTAAAACCAAAGTCCTGGCTGATGGACTGTTAGAAAGGCATAAAATAATGCGCTTCCTGAATGGGTCTTTCCGAATAGATATAATCTAGGTGTCTTCAAATCGCGAGTGAATAGGTGTCTTCTAGGCAAGCGCGCTCCATCGTAGACCGTAACTGTCGCTTAACACCAGGTGAGTTGACGGTCAAGCGCAAGCCTATCGACGAATAAAAAAAAAATGTGGGTCTCTCCCTTTTAAAGTGTAGGTATGAAATTAATACAGATAATATTCAAGTTGAAGTATTTAGGTACTAGAAGTAACTCGTCTCGTTTTCTTTTTCGCGCATAATCCCTTTCAACGTTTACAAGTTACAAAATATGACGTACGTAAAAAATGACGTATCTTCATGAACAATGGAACTTTATAGAGTCCACGGGCTATCTATTCGTAATGGCGCAGATACAGCATGTTCCTACGGACAGACATACAACCATGCAAATTGTATGTAGTTTGTATGATCTTACTGCTGTATGATAAATCTTTATCAGCACTAGAATGGTAATAAAATTATTGTTGTACTTTATTCAAAAGCTTTCAAAGGAATTAAATAACTGAATAATGTAACTGATCGAAATATTGCAAGCTAAGAAAGTGAGAACTTAATTTCACTCTTTATTGAGTGCTACGAAGCCCTCCAGTGCGCGTATCGCGACACGCACATGGTTTTTAGGGTTCCGTACCCAAGGGGTAAAAACGGGACCCAGGCTGTATCTCATGAACCGTGATAGTTTGTTGAATTTTTCACAGATGATGTATTTCTATTGCCGCTATAACAACAAATACTAAAAACCGAATAAAATAGATATTTAAGGGGGCTTCCATGGCTTCTTGTTTTTGCTCGATACTGATAACGGCAACAGGTAGACGCTTGAAATATTCACAGAATATTGAGTTATATTATTTACTTTCAAAATAAATAATTAAATTAAAATAAAATAAATATTAAGTGGGCTCCCATGCAACAAACGTGATTTATTTGCCGTTTTTATAGATAATGGTACGGAAACCTTCGTGCGCGAGTCCGACTCGCACTTGACCGGTTTTTTTTACTTAGCACGATTTAAATAACTAGGTAGGTATCGATAATCTTTAAGTGAGCAAAAACACAAAACATGGATAAACGATTTGTTTTTATTTTGTGAATATGCGACAAGCTTGTATAAATCTGTAAAGTTCGTTTTAAAATTAATTTCTATCATAAGAAATAAACATGTATCGATATTAAAAGAAAAACAAAATGCCCGACTGCAGAGAAGCGGTTTTTGCATCCTAACTTACGATTTTGATACAAATACAAATATTTATTTATAGCTCCATATTTACATGTCAAATAAATTCAATAAACAGTGTAGAATAATAATTATGAGTCTTCGATATTAATAATAATTGGTAATTCAATATTCAATAATATTACCTAAATACGATGTTAAGTGCCCCCCTGGATTCAGCTGTCAAGCCGGTCAGTAAAATACAAGATTCCTGTCTAGTACAACAAATAACTATTTTTATTAGACCATAATGGCAACACTAACACGTTCCTTTATCCATGGAAGTTGTTAAAGAATTTACTATTCATTATGATTTCATTGCCGCAACTAGTCTCTTACATTGTAACACCATTCAACTCTTCGTATAATCGTTTTTTAATGGTTTTATAGAAATAATGACAAACACCAATTATTTTTTTATTGAATTTGTACCCGATTAGAGCATTTACCAGTGTCAAGTTTCTTGAAAAAAACGAGTCACTAATGTTCTAGTCACAATCTAAGTCACATACACAGTCATTTTTAAATCCGAGACGTGCTTCAGTAAAACAATGGCGACTTTGCTGGAAACTTTTATGGAGTTTTGCCGACAACATGAAAAGACACGTTTCGCCGCTTTATTTCACTTGCCCACGCTCATGCACTTGATGAATAAAACACCAAACACCACCACTTTAGGAAAATAAAACATGTTACTATGACGTTCCCGCCAAAACTCGATACAGAATTTACAATTTATTATAGTTTCAGTGCCGCAACTAGTCTTTTACATTGTAACACCGTTCAACTCTTCGTATGATCGTTTAATAGCAATAATGACAGACACCAATACTGTTTATTATGCCACGATATATCTGACAATAAATGTGCGCATTTAACGTGCGATAAGATAACACTAAACTTGTGTGTTATTACAGACTTCAAGAAAGAGGTTAACAATTCAGCTGTTTTTTTTTTCTTTTATGATTTATGTTTTTCTTTTATATTTTGTATGAACCGGTCTCTGTATGATTTTTTGTTTGTAAAGATGTACTTTCAGATTGATCCCAAAGAGATTTCATCAAAGTCGGTTCAGTAGTTTGATTTTTTAAATAAACTTGCCTAAGATGCGCCTTTCAAAAAAAAACAAATCGGTTTATAAACGTTCTTATAAACCGACTATAAACCGTCTTTGTTTGTAAAGTCGGTAAAAAACATTGAATAAAGGAAAACAACAAGCCTTTCAATTTTCATCTATTTTTTTAAATGCGTAGATAATATGATGAAAATTCTGTAGATAGGTAATTATAGTTTAAAAAACTGAAGCAACCGACTTCTCATGGATGCCATTGTCAGAACTGGACCAAATTGAAATGGGACCACACGGGAAGCACCAGCTTTCAAATAAAAAATAATCATCAAAATCGGTTCACCCAGTCGAAAGATCTGAGGTAGCAAAAACAAAAAAAATACAGTCGAATTGGGAACCTCCTCCTTTTTTGAAGTCTGTTGAAAAGAAAAGAAACAAGATAAAAGCGAGTGCGAGCCAACCTTGAACGGTAAGTGTTAAGAGTTCGATCTCTTATTAAGGCGCTGTAGGAGCCTATCAAACATTATACGGTTGCAAAACAACACATTGTTTACTTAATATGCAGTGGCAATAAGACACACTAGAGTACGCTACATACATAGTTGCAAAATGTTGAATTCAAAGCTCTAAGCGTAGGACCTTGTCACAATAAGGAATATGCATATTTTTGTTATTTTCTCATAAAAACTAACCACAAATAAGCCCGTCCTACAAAAATGTCACAAAATTATGTGAAATACATTAAAAAATAAATACATTAAAAATTGTTTAATTTCAATTTGAATTTAATGTTACAAAGCCTACACCGACATAATATCTGCTAATGGCGGATGACGTCATACACCACGTGCGCCATACAAATTCTATACAAACACGCAGGAAAAGGGTAGAAATATCCCTCAACAAAAATTTTAATTTTCATATCTATTAATTTTATTTGCAAATTTTTAATACATGCATTTTATATAGTTATTATTCATCAACCCTATTATTTGTAATAAATGACAAACAAATGCATATTCATTAATAATTCATATATCTCTGTGTATGAAGGTGGTAAATATATTCGATAACTTTGACATATCTGCCCATTTATCTAAGAGGTAAATATGTTCATTATGACAAAGAGCTATAGATAGGATAATTGACTAGCAAAATTATCGTTGTCACCGATGGTAGCAAGTTAGTTATTTATAAATGGGGCGACATCACTTCATTCAAGGGCTATTAAATATTTATGAGGTATTAAAGGACACCCGTGGATCTTTATTATCAGTCGATATGCTTGTTTTCGTTTTTATGGGATTCGAAAATAAAGAAAATACAGTATAGGCTGCAGTTATACGAGCGCTTCATAAATGTGGCCTAATGCAGTCTGACACATCCTGCAGATGAAAATTAATTTGGCCCTCAGGACATGAAGGATATCCCTAGATATAGAGATAATTCCGCCTGTTCTTACACTTGAATGTAAGCTTTTTCATTTATTACGAAAAATTTAGTCTATGACACTCAGGGAGTGAAGACAAAATATGTAACGACATGATACCTTAAATATCAATATTGGAGCCGTTTAGGCTGTAACAGGTAATAAAGAAATATACACATATATGCATACAAACATAATAAAACTACTTGTCACTTAACTTAACAATAGTTTGTAATTATGACAAAGGTCACGGACCCTGGCGTCTGTGAAGAAAAAAAACATAATAAAACTCTCTTTCTTGCGCAGGCGGGTAAAAAAGAGGCCACTGTCAAAGATCCTCCTCGATTCAGATTCATTCGTTCGATACGCATTTCGATCACGTCTCGATCACATTGTTCTTATCCACGGCTGCGGTTTGACCTACACTTGGTGGACTACAAACCGACAACACAGTACCAGAACAAAACCAAAACAAGATGAAACCGCCGACGTACCTGCCTGTACTTCATTCGTCTTACTGGGTCACTGAGCTTAGTTCTTTTAATACTTAGGTACATTACTGAATTGATGGCCGATGGGGCCAAAAAGTTCTCGAGTGGAGACCACGCTCTGGCAAGCGCGGCGTAAGAAGACCAGCCATAAAGGGTCATCCATAAACTACGTCACACGAATTTCTTGTTTTTTTGACCCCTCCCTCCTCATTGTCACAGCTGGCTTAGGACCCCTCTCACCCCTTGTCTCACATTTTCACACTTCGTCGACCCCCTCCCGTCGCCTTAACTTGCGACGTAATTTATGGATGGCCCCTAAGATGAACAGCTCTGGTCGCTTCGGGAGGCCTATGTCCAGCACTGGACTTCTTATGGTTGAGATGATGATATTGAAATGACTGCATCAATAGCATCATCATTAACCCACTTTATTTAGTTGAGATCCCTACAGTTTTTGAAGTTCCTCAATGTGCAAAGCTTCTAATGACAAACTGGCATATATGAGTCACCAATTCTTTAACTTATTTCTTAATTCAATATGTAATTGATTTCGTTCATCGTATATGTTCGTTTTACTCGTTTGATCATTTTAATGTAGTCATTATAATTCATTATATCATTTTAATGCAATATTTCAGAATAAACCCCGTATTGTACATCAAATGCAATAGATACATAATTCGTAGAAATACCTAGAGCCTTTTACTGGTATCGTTAGCCAAGATTAGCATTTGAGTTCGAAATAAATTGACGAATATTCATCATCATCTGATGAGAGCAATACAATACAATATAAAATGTATAATACTATAATACAATATATAATACAATACAATATAAAATAATACAATCTTGGAATTTTCAAGACTAGAGTAAATAGATATCTATATCGACGAACTCCATCCTCTGCCACACCATCGCTTATCAGGCGAGTTGGTAGTCAATAATAATTGAAGATCTATGTTTGTGTCAAAGGCCACACGACAGAAGTGAAACTATATCAAAGCGATGTTAGTAACAGTTTTTTTACGCAAGTTAGATCTACGATTGACCAACCAACTCGCCTGATGTTAAGCGACAGTGTGGCGGAAGATGGATACTCGTCGATCTATATGATATTTATTCACTCTAGCCTTGAAAATTCAAAGATTGTAGTTCTAGGAAACAGAGATGGCGGCAAACAATTCCATTCCTGTGCAGTACGCATCAGGAACGTGGACCGATATCGCTGAGTACGGATTTTTGGCATTTCAATGCGAAATGGGTGGTAATTCGCCGACTTTCTGCTAGTTCTGTAGTGAAATTGACATCACCCTAACTAGCGTTACATAGCCAAGCGTGACGGGTCGAGCTCAATAAAAGCCCACGAAATAAAGTGCTCAGTGCGACCTAAAAAAAAACACTTCGAAAATCTCCCTCACCTTCCCGTCGAGCACCGTCTGCTCCGGAAGTCCTTCGCCCTGGTACTCGATGTTGTTCGCCTGCGAGTCGTAGTTGGACTGCGCCCGCGCACACGCCACCGCGCATGCGCATACTGCTAACCACAGCAACGCCATCTTTGATCTGGAACAAGGAGGCGTTGCCATGTTAAAAAATACAACATATAGATAGACTTTTATAATACACATCTAAAATTAAAATCAAAGGACATTCATTTAAAAGCGGCCTTTACGCTAATAGCGTATCTCCCTCTTCCAAGCAACATCAGAATAAAGACAACCAAATATAAAGTAATATGACAAGCCTTCTGGATTCAGCAGGGATCTTACCATAAATAAGAACTCGTAATTCTGGTGGCGCCAATAAAAAAAATGCTTTTCTTTTAAAATGCAGTCTTTAGTCTTATTTCATATTATTTTAGCTTTTACCTTGTTCTTTAAACTGTAAAAACGATGCGACAAAAGCCAAAGTTATCCTAAACTTTAAACGAGCAATTCTTGTAGGACTAAGGATGTCGGAAACGGCTCCAACGATTGCGATGAAATTTGGAATGTAGGTAGATTCGGAGACGATAAGTCATGGCTAGGTTCTTTCGTATTTTCAGTCATACAAAATCTGAGTGGAGGCACCGAGCTCCACTCGGATTTTGTATCGCCCAGGTACTGATAAAATAATAATCAATGTATCTCTATATTATTATGTAGTGGGAAAGCTAAAGTTTTTAGGGCTATAAGACTGCACTGATTATGAAGTATTTAGACAAGGAAGGTAAACATTGTCTAGATTAATACAAAACACTACGTAAATTATGGGACAGTCAGAAAATCAAGACTAAAACAGAAAACACAGCGTGTGTTCTCTCTTCTCTAATGGCAAAAGACAATAACAATTTTTTTTTTTAATATTCATGTTTATGAAATAAAATGACAGAAAGAATAAGATCAGGTTTTTCTTTGTACCATTGCGTTTTATTATAATTTCTAAGAGAAACTCCACATACGAACTAGTGACAAACTGGCTTGTAGTGGAATGGAAAGCTAGAAATTTATATGGTAAGAAAACTTAGATAATACAGTCGTATCGTGTAGTTCTTGCTGAGTAAATTCGAGGTATAATTATCCATATATGTTACTGTTTTTGAAAAGTTTGTTAAATCGTAACACAAGTAAAGCTGAATTCAATTATGTACGTTGTTGCGTTTGTTAAAAAGAGTTAAAAAGTTGTTTGGCTAGATTTACCTGCATAGGTGGTGATGAATAACTGTGATAATGAAAAACGGTGATGATGATGAAATATAGCATAATGTCCATCTCCAGTTACAATATGTTGATGAACTGTACAGCTGTTTAATCATGAAAAAATTACAAACTAACAGTGGGACTACCACTTTCACACTTAAAATAATAAGGATTTTTACTGTAATTAATATTTTATTTTTTTAAGGTTTTACTATGGTGGTCTACTAAACTAACGTAGTAACTATAGTTTCAACCGCATTTGCCGGTCTTTTTCAAAGGAGCAGCGCACACGTCACTCTCGGTCTAAGGTCTCGGTCTCGGTCTCGGTATTTTAAGGCTTTTTTTTTAATTACACACAAACATTTTTTTTGTTTACATCAAGCAGTTCAAGTGTCTTTATTAATTACTTAACAAACTACACATACTTAACTAACTAAACTACTACACAAAATCAATTTTAAGACATATTTTAGTTTCGAGTTTCAAAGTTAGACTATTGACACATATATTATTTAATATAGTTTTTACTAAGGTAACGATAGATCCGTAAAGGTCGCAGTGACGGGGGAGCTCCTCCTAGATCGAGTAATAATAATAATTTTTACTAAATGGAAGCCAAAAATATATACATACATATCAAGTACATACCTAAAGAAACAAGCCTTGAAATGACAATAGAGTTAACGCTGCCAGCAAAATGTCCAATCAAATTATAGCAACGCTGTTTTTATTGGAGGTAGGTATATATACATATTATAACTAGTCACATGTATAGTGGTTGCCAGTACTGAAATTTGCAAGGACGACTGCCTAAAACCTCTCACATAAGCTCTGTTGTTCGACAATGAAACTTGCTGTAATATACTTAGAGTGCAATTTTGAAGTATGACTTATTGTCAACCTCTTTACAAGAGTAAATCAGAATTGTTCATAGTATAGGTTACTTATTTATTATTTATTTTTTATACAATTAACATTCGAAGCACATACTAAATATATTAGTTAACATAATATAATAAAATAAAACAAATATAGTCTAATTCCTATAACAATCCAATACCACCAAAACATAGACTTAAGCTTGGAAATCCCACATGGCAATCCACTGCGTACGTCACTTACAAATTTACATAATTTTAGAATTTATTATCATTGATAATATCAATGATAATAAATCAATAGTTTTTTACACTATATTATAGTGTAAAAAACTTAAACAACAGAATTCAAAATACACACTTTTTTTACTCGATGTTATTTTTCCAGTTATTTTCTTTTAAAAAACAAAGTACCTACTGAACATATTTTGATTAAATTTCCTGTGTAAATGTGTATTCTTTCAAAATATCTCTAAATCGGTTTTTTAAATGACGGAGTAAGGAGGTAACAAACATACAAAAAATTATAAAACCTCCACCTTTTTTGAAATCGGTTGGAAATACTAAAGAGATTTTGTCTCCGTGCAAAGAAAACCTAGATTTTTTCTTGACAATGGCATTGCGCAGTTTGCACATTTGCCATTCGAGTTTGAAAAGCAAACCAAGTTATTGATGTTTAAAATAAGAAATAAATATACAAAAAAAAACTTCCTTGACAGTAAACTCCCGGTTTAAATATCATACGTCCAAATGATAAACACAAATTGTAATAAAATACGTTTTATGCGCGCGGTGCAATCAGCAATCTCTACTCCCAATCAATGTGCAGACCGGTAGAGACCCGAGAATCATGCGCTCTGTCATTATAGTGACTTATTTTACACTATACTTAGCTGTGTCCCGTGGATTCACCTTGCTATCCCTTGGATTCACCTAATATCCATATTTGTCTGTCTGTCCGCGGCTTTAGTACTAAATCTTAATAGTACTTAGTAATTTTTATTTAATAAGATCTTTGAGCTCAAAGTTCTTTGCTTAATAGTTGTATTTTGTAAAATGACAAAATTGGCGTATCATACGCGCGTTATACTCCTGCATACTTACATACTTTCAAACATACGCCCGAAAAGCATTACCCTTCTTCTTATGCACTCAGATAACTATCAGCTAGTATATTTATATCGTAAATATTTATAAAATTTATATTTATCGTTGCTGGCCGCGTGAACTAGTCTCTGAGGTCTTGTTTTCATAAAAATATAGTCAAATTCCATGTCCCTCATCGCTACCCTAGAAATATAATTAATAAAACATTTGGCCGTGAAGTATATCGTACTAACCTCGGTTTGAACTCACCTATGGTGCGCATGAGTTCATCTTACAATGATATTGGCAGCAGCGTGAATATTTATCATGCACTATAATACAGATTATGAAACAAGTTTTTGAGGCATTAGCTAAAAAGAAATAAAAATGTGCTGTCACATCCACAGTTCAATAACATTGATAATGATAGTTTTCTGTCTTTTGTTATGATTTTTTTCTATTTAATTTAATTTTTTACGATGTTTCTAGTTCATTTATTCAAATGTAAATTTATAGTCTGTATCTTATCAAGATAAGTTTATAACAAGCTTTGTATGCTTATAAATGGCACGTGTATCAGAATGTAACCGTTATCAATATGTGTGGTACCTTATACCTTACAATACGTACCTTATAATAAGTGTCCTGTTGGAGTACCTTAATAAATGAATAAAATCGTTAAAATGATATCACTTTTATTACACATTCTCAGATTGAGTATATGTATGTATATTGTGATATTTATTTAATTATTTAATCTCTTAAATATTAACTATGTGCTTATATATATATATACATACATATATATAAGCACATAGTTAATATTTAAGAGATATTCTATTTCCTATAACTTAAATAGGTACCTATTGTAATTTTGTTGTACTGTATACTGGATTTTACTTATGTTTTCAAAGGCCACTATCTGTGCCGTCTTTCCAATCCGTGCATGGTTGCCTGGAAGAGATCGCTCTAAGAGATAAGGCCACCAATTAAAAGCCTAGCCATAATCTTATTTTTCTATGTATCTTTTTCCGTGTATATTGTGGTATTTTAATAAAGAGTTATCAATCTATCTATTGATACTGCATCTTCATAAAAAGTATCGTTCCAGAAAATTATTTACAAAAGCATTCGAAATGTATGAAGCAACTTTGCACTGCTCCGCTCGGGGCGTCGAACTTTTTACTTCCCATTTATTCAGTGTTTTATTTTAAGAACGAACATAATTTTCATTTTATTCAGATTATATTGAGAACTGTCGTATTTTTGTATTTATCATGCCGTGCGATATACAAATTGTGCTAAGCAAAAAATAAATTTAAATTTTGCATTTGATAAGGGATAGCGTGTAATTTTTAATTTATTGTTATTGAAAATTCACATTAACTAAGTATTATGTTCATTCATAATTATAATTTTGGTCAGAATCTCGTCATTAGTGCATTATAATGCCTGGCTAGTCGGGAGACCGTCTGACTTGCGATCCACAGGTCCTGGGTTCGAATCCCGCGGCACGCACCTCTGTCTTTTCGGAGTTATGTGCGTATTGTTTATTTATTTATTTATTTAATTCAATTAATGCGGTTGAAGACCAATTGTTGATTGCCGCCAACTTCAAAACGGTGAAGCAAAACATCGTGAGGATTACCCTTCTCATAATGAGAAGATGGCTCGCGCCCAGCAGTGGGACAGTTTGTACAAACAGGGTAAAAATAAAAATACCTGGTTTATAAGCCATGTACTTTTCATTATTTCAGATTCCCTCTGAAAAATACTAATTAATACTCAATTAAATAGGGTTTAATATTTTTTACAGTCAGTGAATACGAATTTAAAAAAAAAACACGTTTTCATTTGTTTTACGTCCATCGACACGAGCATTTTCCGCAATGTTCAAAATGCGAATAGACGTGAGTGTGCCTCACTGTGTCTAGGGGACTCACTACGTCAGCTCCAACTTTGCATTTGCCTCACTCGTTTTCTTCTACTTGAAACTGTCATTTATAAGTTTTGTTTCGGGTTCTTTTTATTTACATTTATTTACTTCCTTGCCGAAAAACGATACTTAACTTTAAGCAATGCTTAACATATTTTGTCAACTTCTCGCTGACACGTAATGACACTTACGGAAAGAAGACAAAGAATTTAAGACGATGGTTAAAGTCAAGTAACGTTTTTCGGTAACGCCTTAGATTGATAACGTAAATGTCACCTTTATTTGTCAATATCGAAGCGGAAATAAACAAAATACTCAAATGTGATTACGTTGTCATTACGTATATTAGATAAAACGTTTGTATAATATTTGTTTGCGCTTATAAGCAATAATATATGCAAAAGATAAATACGTTATCATGGGTATACAAGTCGAACAGGCCGCCTCTGCCTGTCGTCGACTCGAAATACAGGTAAGGTGATTTAATTAACACATCTGTGAAGCTGTACTGTACCACACTAGATGGTGCGAATGAAATTTCTCATGCCTTATGCTTTTTTAATTATCTTACTCTGGAAGTATAAGTAGGTATATCATACAGCAGCGGCTAAATTCACTTAAATTCATAGTAGGTACCAAGAATAGGCATCTTTTTTACCCGACTGCGTAAGAAAGAGGGTTATGTTTTTTGAGTGTATGTATATTTGTACATATCTATGTATGTATGTTTCTATATGATCACCAACAGCCTATCGGATTGACCGATTTTGATGTGCGATGTGTCGTTAGATTTATCTTTACTTATATTTATAAATTTTCGATAGGAACTGTTTTATTTTACAGATTTCACAAAGTTGCTCTATCTTCACAGGAAACAAATAAGTCTAGAATTTGGAAGAGAGTGTTCAAAGTGTACAAGTGTGTGGTATGTCGTCTCAAAGTATGTTTGGTAAGATTTCTTAAAAGAAATCTTAAAACCCAATAAATTGGGTAGATCATGGGAACGAAAGAGTGGCCGCTGATGCGACTTCGCCCACGTCTACATTTGTCCACGCTACGCCACTGTCTCAATGCAACATTAGTCTAGCTGAACAGACTAAGCTTTCGTAAGGCACCCTTATGACCTTAGTCGTTTTATGGCCACTCGGCATGTCTGTGGGCGGCGGCGGCACTGCTCCTACACAGGGCTTTGTTCGCTCAATGCCGAATGTGTTAATTTGTATACAATGTTTGAATACCATCTATAACTTCGATTGCAACATCTACGATCGTACAGTCACATTGCAGTCGGTGAAATAATTTTTTTAACATAGATTCAACCTCAACCTTAACGACCTTAGCAACGTCGCTTGACAGCAGGCGAGTTATCTTAGCGGTCAAGGGCAAACCTATTTTTACATTAAAAAAAATTGAGGAAAGCTTTCAATTCGATCTGAATTTTAACAATCTTACAAGAGCCATAAGAAGCAGTCCTTATATCGATTGTATTTTGATTCAATATTTGATAGCGATTTTAATTTTTCTATTAGATAAATACCTAAATGATAGTCTCAGAAAAAAAACATAATTTAATACTAATGTGCAGCGCGAATTCACGCAGTGATGATGATGATGATAATGAAAAATTGCTTATGTCCGTCTCTGAGTTCTCAGCTACATTAACACTAAATTTCATAACAATCGGTACAGCCGTTTGGTCGTGAAAATGTAACAATCAGACAGAGTTACTTTTGCTTTTATAATATTACTAGCTGCGCCCCGCGGTGTCACCCGCGTAATGATGAAAAATGATGTTGATAAAATATAGCCTATGTATTTCTCCAGGTACTAAAGAATATATGTGCCAAATTTCATAACGATAATCATCCGTTTTGCCGTGAAGAGGTAACAAACAGACAGAGAGACAGACGACAGACGTTACTTTTGCTTTTAATTTTTTTTTCAGTTCAGTTTTTGCTTCAGTTTTTTAAACTATAATTATATAATATTATATAAGATGTTAGGTAGGATTTACTCCTAATCCAAAACTCTGTTAACGCATAAGCCTGCTGGATGAAGTCAGTTTTCTATCTAACTTCTCCTACTTTAAAAATGAATAACATATATCGATAGGACCGAAAAATGGAGACCACGCACCAGCAAGTGCAGCCTAGGAAGACCAGCCACGAGCTAGACTGGATGCAAGCTTCCAATCGGTTTTTTTGGACATCTGTGGGAGGCCTATGTCCAGCGGTGGACTTCATATGGCTTAGATGATGATAAACTTACATACAATAAGTTTATAAACTTATATCATTATTAATCGTAGACACTGCATACGAAACATGTATATGTACGTATTATCATCGGGGGAACCAGTTTGTACCAAAACCCACAGGTGCATGCAATGTTCAATAGTACGGACACAGTGCCATAAGGCTCGATGACACTGGGCTAGTTTACGAGCTGCTAGTCGGCGAGTTTAAAAGCTAGCGAGTGAGCGAGTGCGAGTGTCGATGACACAATCAAAAGCAGATTGTAAAAAAGCGCAATGACACGGAGCGAGTTTACAAGCTGCTCGCGAACTCGCTGGCTTGTAGCTTGTAAACTAGCCTAGTGTCATCGAGGCTATATATTAGCATTGTAAGCTAATGCCTCGAAAATTTATTAACAATGGTTGGATCAAGAGTCGGATTCAGAATGCAGTCATCCTGGACACGGCACGAATTGTCAAGAGGTTTCTGAGTCTGTAGTCGCCAGTAGCTTAGGCCCTGCCCCGCTGCCGGCGGCACCCTAGGTTTAAGTTTTTATAATGTTTTTATTGTATTTTGTATTTATAATATTTAATATTATAATTTTTCTAATATTGTAAAAACTTAGATTTAAAAAGATAAATAAATATGTGAATAATAATAATTTATTGCTTTATTGTATCTACACCATAGAAGAAACTTAAAAATAAACAATGATATAATAAACAGACAAGAGGCGGCCTTATCGCCTTAAGCGATTTCTTCCAGGCAACCTTTGGATGGACAGAACTAACAGTAATATTAACGGTCCGATGGTGTATTATGATAATCTGTAGGTAGGATATTTTAACCTGAGTATTATTTACTTATAGTACTTCATTTGTTTTAAGCAACCGACTTCAGAATACGCAATGTAGCCAACTATTTTGTTTTAAAAACAAAACTACTGAATCAATTTTGATGAAATTTCTGTGGACCATTTTGAAAGTATGAATGTATATCCTGTCAAATAAAAATTATATGTTTCCAAAATATATGTAGGTTTATAAGTTACCAACTTATGAGGTAGCAAACATTAAAAAAAAACAAAGGAATTGTGACACTTCCTCCTTTTTAGAAGTCGATTGAAAATGTGTCGTTGTTTTGTTACATCATATTAAAATTACAAATTGTTAAATAATACTAGTCTATTCATAGAAAAAAGTTAAATAAGGGCATCTCCGGAGACTGGTTTGCAATGATGTATTTATACGTAGATATGTTTTCCCCAGCTCTGCGTGGCAAGCCTCAAGTAAGGTAATCACCCTAATCGTCTTCAGTCGCGGCACGCCGCCGGGCAACGCTGTAAGACGCGTGTCGTGACTTGTCAACAGTGACAATGCTGTGTGCTTAGAAATTTCAACGCTAAGATATATAAGGCCAAGATACTAAATGGCCCTAAGTATGTGGTCTTATACTCGAAAGATGTTCCATGCTTTTACTTCATATTCAATAAATATAACCTCTCTATAGAAAAAATCTCATTGCTTGTCTGTCTATAAAGATAATGTTTCTAATAGTTTAATTTGTAATTATAGATTAAATACTGTCCCGGAAACTTGGAAAATTCTGAAAAAATCTGTAGGATTACCAGGAACCCTCCTGGTAAGGAAGCCAAGCTTGAGAAGCGGTAAACTTGATGGGCAGCATCTTCTGGACGCAGCTTATAATATAGATACATATCTGCATATTTATGACACAACATCTAGATGAGTAATTTTAATTCCAGCAATAAAATCCATTCCCAGAAGCCAACGGCGGCGTCCAGAGCACTGCTAGAAATCAGAATACGACACCTAATACCATTTTTACTATCAACCGGATTCCGCCTGTTAACGAAATAAAGACTATCGCACATCGCTTACGTGTGTACGCGACTCAAAAGAAGAAGAAAAACTGGTGTCTATATTTAAAAAAAAAAAAAAAAAACCCAACTGCAGAAGAGCGATTGTCGCAGTGTAACTTACGATTTCGTTACGCTTGATACTCTGTTGAGTGTACGTTTTTTTGAGAGAAATTATGCACACAATCGCTGTTAAAGGTTGCAAATAGCATATTGTTTACAAAAAAAAAATAACTTATAAGAAATCATCAAAACAGAGTCCTAGGTATAGTCAAAGTCAAGTAAAAGAAGTCATGGTCAAATCCACGTCACTTTTTCAGTAAAGTGGATCTTTACTGGAAACTTCTATGGAGTTTTGCCGACAACGTGAAAGGATACATTTCACCGCTTTATTTCACTTGTCACACCCTCATTCACCCTATATAAGGTTGGAAAATTTTGGACTAAAACGTTTTTAACATTTTGAATACGTAATAATTTACTAATATCACAGACTAATATACTTACTAATATAATATACTAATACTACTATACTTTTATACTTGACTGGCCTTGTGGCTCAGTTGGCAGTATGTCTGCTTGCCGAGCTGTAGGTCGTGGGTTCGATCCCCACCCAGGGCAAACATTTGTGTGATGAGCATGGATGTTTGTTCTGTGTCTGGGCGTTTGTACTCGTATGTATCATATGTATATATTTACAAAAAAAAAGTATATATGTACCTATTCTATCAGCCATCTAGTTCCATACAAGCTTTGCTTAGTTTGGGCTAGATGGTGTTGTGTGAAATGTCCACAAGTATATATTTATTTATTTACTCTCACTTCTCACATTTCAAGGCTATATTGTTTTATTTATTTTTTGTTTTTTCTTGCTTTATAGTTTTTTTTTTACTTTAAGTAGAGGTGAGCGATGGTCATTATTGGAATAAACCGATTATTTCCATGTCTTCCGTCATCGCATGCTATTAAACAACGTCAAAACATTGTTGATTAAATTCTAAAACTCACAAACTAAAGTCGAAAGTCGCTTGTGGAAGACAAGATGGATAAAGAAGTCGATGACTTAACTTTACAATAATAATGTTAAGTCACAATTTATGAGAGCTTTGGCGCGCTTTATGCTGATGCCAGTTTCATTATCGTTATTTACCATGTTGTGTTTTGAAACGAAAGAGCAGATACATATAAGTATACTGGTCTTGTGGCTCAGTTGGTAGTACGATGTTGTATGCCTGCTTGCTGGGCTGTAGGTCGTGGGTTCGATCCACACCCAGGGCAAACATTTGTGGGATGAGTATGGATGTTTGTTCTGTGTCTGGGTGTTTCTATGTATCATATGTATATATTAAGTATATTATATTATATTAAGTATAATAAGTATATATGTAATCTATCAGCCATCTAGTTCCATAGTACAAGCTTTGCTTAGTTTGTGCTAGATGGTGTTGTGGGAAATGTTCATAATATTTATTTATTATACAACTAGCTTATTTATATATCAAACAAGTTAGCAGTCAAGCACAAGCCTATTTGGCTACTGAATAAAAAAGCTAAAAAGCTTCACAACCCAGAGCAATATCAACTTTCAGACAACGATAAATGTTGAGGTTCTTTAAGCCATTTCTTCATATTTTTTCTTCTATTCTATTATTTTCGTCACCAGACTCCTAGTCATACTCAAAGTCAAGTAAAAGAAGTCAAGTCATCGTACCCTTTCAATAAAGTGGCAAAACTCTATAGAAGCTTCCAGTAAAGTGTGGTGAATTTACTGGAATCTTCTACGGAGTTCTGCCGACAACGTGTAAAGATACATTTCACCGCTTTATTTCACTTGACCACACTCACACAGTTGCTCGAACATTTAATTCGACCACCTTAAAACACCATCATTTTACAGCATTAATATTCTATTCGAAATACCACAAGTTTAGGAAAATAAAACAAAGCGACAATATGTTTCCATAGGTTTCCCACCAAAAACAATCTAATTTATCTATTTAAGAAAAGTGTTACCTACCGCGCGATCTCCCATACAAATAGGATAAACCTCTACTTTATTCATTAATCGATTTCAATGATTATTTTTATTTGATTTAATTCATAAATGTATTATATGTGCTATGCCTCAATTTCAAATTTCTTTGTAATCCCGAAGTTAAAAAAAAAGTTTAAATTAAAATCTTGAGAAAAAGCAAGCCCTAGACAAGATGTTTAGCCAAGCCATGGTTCCAATCCAACCATAGAAAGGAAACGTTAAATCAACATCAAATTAAGCATAAGTAACGAAAATACATATATAGCTCTTATGCAGTCTGGTGTGTTCATTGAAATGAAACAAATTTGAACGGATTTATCGCTTATATTTTACAATCGCGAAAATCTTAGAAAAGATTAGTCTGTAAGTTATTTTTCTCGTTTAAAACCACATACGAAAATCTTTCCTCCTTGGTCAATTGGTTAAAAATGAGATATTAAGCCGGTATTTTTAATACAACTAATATGAAAAAAACCGGCCAAGTGTGAGTCGGACTCGCGCACGACAGTTCCGTACCATTATCTATAATATTCAGTGAATATTTTAAGCGTCTACCTGTTGCCGTTATCAATATCGAACAAAAGCGAGCAAAAAATCACGTTTATTGTATGGGAGCCCCCTTAAATATTTATTTTATTCTGTTTTTTTTTTGTATTTGTTGTTATAGCGGAAACAGAAATACATCATCTGTGATAATTTCAACTGTCTAACTATCACGGTTCATGAGATACAGCCTGGTGACAGACAGACTGATAGCGCAGTCTTAGTAATAAGGTCCCGTTTTACCCTTTGGGTACTGTACTGGTATACAATACTGGTAATTTTTTTGTCTCACCCCGCTTTATTTTTTTCTCCCGTTCCACGAAACATAATTAACTTCGAGTCAAGAGACAATAACTCAGACACTGCAGGGGATATGCAATTTGAGACATAGCTACATTTCCGAATGTTAGACAAGGACAGTTTTTCCTAAAGTCGTAAAATAAGCAATTTATGGGACTCGCCTAAGGTTCAACCGAAAGTAGGTGGATGATGGGGGCACTTCGATTTCAGTCATACAAGTGGTTACACGTTTCTGCTCAGTGAATTTTGAAACACAATTTTAACTTTTATATGTTCAGTGTTGTAAGTTATGTAAATTCAGTGGTTCTAGACCACGAGTGAGGGAGTGTTGGTAATGTAAAACCCACTGAGATACCTACTCGTACCTAGATTACGCCAGTACAGTATAAAAGTTGGACCGTATAATCCACTTGACACCTAATTATACCTAATACATTTTGAGATAAATACCTGCTCCTTACCTGGCCATGTACAGTTGCCGATTGGGTTGGTTGATTGTTTCCTTAGAAACATATGCTTGTTTATGGTGTATAAAATATATTACATACGTGACATGTCTGTCTGGCGATATTTGGGAACAAGTTGGTGCTGTTTATTGACCTAACAATACTGATTATCATTATATCCTGATGTAAGTCGGTTTTCTTATTATTACAATAATTTCTTGTCTATAATACTTTAGGTGTCAATCGACACACTATTTTACATTTATATCAACGTAAATAGTCGCACTAAAACAACTAAACACTGTTCTTGAACCTAAACCTGTTGATACATTTAACTTATCATATTATAACCCAACTGCAGTTAAACAGTAGTTTACACTGACCAATGCGACTATCTCTTGCTTTAAATGTATTATTTTACATGTGAATTTATATTAGTAATTACCGGTTGGGTGTAAACATATAAAAATACTATGCTATAAAACTTCTCCTCTCTCGAGCGCGAAAATAATATAAATTTAAAATGATTGGTTATACCTACGCCTCCTGTTCTATTTAGAAGCCGCTTTTGTTGTTATATTATTATACTTATATCAAGAGTGTACCTCTATGTCGCTATGACAAACTAGTGACAGATTTATGTGATAAAACCCAATAAGACCGATTAACTTGTAAAGACATGGCTAATTATGATACTGATGAAACAAGTTAAATCATAGACATTACTTGAAAATGGGCTAAACTGATTAATCTAATTGACACCAATTATCCAAAGGGTTACAATAATGAATTTGCCTAACGAAAGGTAAACCTAAATGGTAAAACTAGCGGTAAAGGCTTGTTAATTTAAATGTACACAAATAAATATTAATTCGCGGCCAATATAATTACTCGACGAGGAGAGACAAAACCTTGACATTCTAAATAAACTCATCCTATATATATGGCGATCTCATACGTTCGGTATATCATAACTACATTATATTTATCAGGGCAGACAGTTTTCGTTAGATCGGTTGCTTTCTGTCTGTATCACCTGTAGGAGCCAATCGATCCTTCTTTGCTATTGTCATCCCAATTGCAAAGTATGATAAAATCATTATGACCATGATATACGTGAACCAATAATATCTTTAGTTTGACGAATAAACCTTTTATCGCCTTATTTTCTTTGTTTAATTTATTAAGTTATCATTTACCTTCCTTGCACTAAAGTATAGAGAAGCGAATTCCCAAACTTAACTGGAGCTAAACGTACTACTAGTATTTACTCGGGTCACAGAGTTACTTATTTATTATTATTTGTTAATTAATTAAGAAAATGTTGGGAAATCGCTGATCTAGTATAACTAGATCATACTTATCGTCTCATAAGGACTAGATCTAGACCTAGGAACAGATGCTGCCGTAACCGACGAGCTTACCAAGCAGAGGGAGATAAGATGTGAGTATATCTAAATATTTCTATAAATCAGATAAATATCATAGTATATTTCTATTATTGAGCAAAGTCTAGCTAGATCTTTCTTTCAATAAGGATGCGACTGGCCAAACTTGACCTAGCCTGATAGACGAGCTGATCCTAATTATTTATCTAGCTGAATTTATTTCAATAATGTAAGGCCAGATTTGCCTGATGTGTTCGACAGGGAGCTTATAGCCTGAGGTTGAGACATTGATCATAAGCCATATTATATAATGATAAAGCGACCAATCTCGTAACGATCACACATGTATGTATGTTTATTAGACTCACGTATGTATGTGTGTTACATGCTTATACATTTCGTGTAAGCTAGAATACTAAGTACAAGTATGAAGGTATATATGCTTCGAATCTTTTATTAGACAGAATATCCCGAGTCGGTGTGTCCGACTACATAAGTATGTATGTTCGTCAGAATCATGTATGTTTGACACAATAAAAAGGTCTATCAGGAACGTAGACTTGATAGATCTGTATTAGTCGATAATGATTTGCACTGTTATAACTTCAAGTTACTTTTCATACGCACAATACAAATACATATGCAATTCTCACACTAAAGAACTAATAAGATTAACTTTATTGGAATTTAAATACCAAGTAATGTTCTAGACATAGACGGATATCGTACTGGTCTGACTTGGAGATTTATCAGCGGCCCCGTCCTTGAGTGCGTCATAACATATGCCTCCGGCACACGGCCCGTCCCAGTGGTAACTTCTCTTCTGCCCCAAACACGTCCTCCCCTTTTGGCGACCACCTGTCGCTGTTAGTGGCCATTAACTTTGTTTGCTAAATATTCAAATCCATGGTGAATATATGAGGGCTAGTAAGCCCGGTAACGTAAAGCGTTCGCACGCTAAGGCAGGTGGAATTTCTCGCCCTAAGTTGTGCACGGCACACTCCAGCGCTGCGTATCCATAGGATGTAGTGTTCTGGATGTTAGGTCTTGCGGAATGGAAGAAGTTAGCTGGAAGACGGATATCACTTGCTTTGCCATTACGAACCAGTCACCCGAGTTCTGATTATGCACAAGCTAATATTCTTATACGAACGACCTAACTCAGGCTACATAATTATGTGTAGATAACGATTACTCATACGGAAGAGAACCGGGCTCTGGAAGATTGACGATGCAATTTGGTATGTGCCCCATATATACAAACCATAATATCACAATCATACGCTGCTCGGACGCAATTGGCCTGCTAACTATGACTTGTGACTGAATAATACTTGACTTAGGTCAAGACTAGTGCATACCCGAATATGACTTTTTTAATAGACGATCACAGCAAATTTACATTCAGAGAAAAGGTATATTAACGTCCCCTATTTGGTTAGATGTTAATATACCGTCGAATATAAGCTTTACAAGCTTTGCCACCACAGTACGGAACCCTAAAAAACATTTTGTATGTTCAAAATTTCCCAACTAACGATTTTCCAAATACATACGACCGACGCTCCAACAAAAACCACATCAAAACTGGTACAGCACTTGTAACCGACTGACTTGACATCAATACCTTTACCGATGCATTGCAAAAACAACTTGCATGCGCAAATATGAAACCGAATGATGAAAAACCTACCCTATCTGTAGAACCATAAAGTCTCAACTGGATTGTACTTTTAAGATACGACCAAGACCAGCAAAATGGAATAGCGTAAAAGAAAATGTACTTTAATTTAATGTTGTTAAAGTTTCGATTTATTTCTTATTATTAATTATGTCCAAGATAAACAAGATGAGCAAGTGTAAGACCTATTATAGTGATGTTAAGGTCTAGATTGTAATGAAGCCCATGATGTAATAGTGGACGACCTCCTCCATAATATTCTTTGGTGGAGCAACTTTCACTTTAGGTAAGTGCAAGTGACTTGTTCATTGTTTTTGTTTAATAAATAAAATAAATGTTATTGAACAATGTATTGTTTATTATTAAAGGTATATCTAAACATATGTATTAAACTAGTGGTTCTGAAGACGGTAGACCTCGCGAGAACTTTTTATGCGAGTTAACGATTTTTCGAAAGTCTTGTTTAGAAGAAAGAACCGAATGTTATCAAAATCGACCGATAAATTGCCTTGAAGCAAACGTTACAAAAAGAGGGATGTTATAAGTTTCACTGTGTATTGGGTGTATTTGTGTATCTGTGGCATCGTAGCTCTGAAACGGATAAATCGATTTTAATTCAGTTTCTTTGTTTTAAAGAGGATTTCATTAAGCGTATTCTTAGCTCAGTTTCATTAAAATCGGTTTAGCCGGTTTTTTCAGGGTTTTTGTTGGTTTTGAGTTACCCCTCCCCTTCAACGTTGACAGCATAAACATATATATATACAAAATTGTAAAACATTATGTTAAGATAAACATTTCGTAAGGTCGGTTGAAAAAAATACCTAAGTAGCTTCGCTCGCTCGACCAATTAACGAAATTAGCCCACATCTTCCCATTGTATCCTTTGTCCTCCTTCCAGATCTGCCTATTGTCAGCTATTTACACTATATACCTTATGATTTCTTAGGTTTTCACGATTTTTTTGTCAATAAATTAAACAACTTTTAACTGATTTATCGCGTTTACATAATTTTAAGACCTGCAGCCGTACTCAAACTTTTATATCGATGCAAAGTTCGCTCAGCACTCGTTTTTATATTGCTTTTTCTACAATTACAAGAGTGACACAAGAATTTAAGCGATTATTAAAATATCTCAATATAAAGTAGGCTCAGTTGAACTTTTGTCCAAGAGAAAGCAAGATAAAAACGGACGCTAAGCGAATTTTGCATCTCTATAAGTTGAGAGTAGGTAACCCCGCTGTAAAAAACACTGAATCGTCCGTGATCACAGATGAAACATTATACCTAGTATATAATCTAAATACCTGTGTAACATACCTAATTATGTAGAGTTCATACCTAGATAGAAGCCCCACTATCTGTGCTTCGTCCTTGCGTGTTCACTGGCCCACATACGAGGTGGTAAGCGGTATCCGCCAGCGTTCAACAATATTACTCATGTACGTCGCTATTTATACACGATCCTTTATATGTATTTATTTTAATCGGTTAAATCCTTCATTGTTGGAATCTGGCCTGTTTGTTTTTTTTTTCTATTTGTTATAGTTAACGAAAAACTTCATTAAGCCGTTTATAGTGATTAACTGACAAACACCTAATTTCATTATTATTTATTTAGTAGCGCTCCTGGCGTTTCTTGACTAAGTATTCTCGAACGACCAATGCTAAGCAACGGATGGGCCGGTCAGTCTTCGGATGGGTGACCGTGAGTGGCATTTTTTCTGAGCGCTCCCGTGGATCGGATCACACTGTAATTTGTAGGTCCCGGTTGCATTCGTCAAGCCAGGTCAGAGGTCTTTCGGCGGCTTAAGAACTCTGACACTAAGGCTGGCCACTCAGTCCTAGAAATTCATTTTTAACACGCTTTTATTAGGTCGACCTGTATATAACTAACTATGTAATGAAATCTAAGGTAACTAATTTAACCATCTTCCAAGAATCGTAGCGTCATGAAAATTGGCAGCTGTATGTAGTTCTAATGACAATACAATAATATGGTACTGTCGAACTGATCTGATGATGGAGCCGGAAGATATGAACTAGAACTTCATGATGGAACATCATCGTGTGTTTGGATTTGTTAGAAAAGTCTTGTAATGAACTTTGACCACAATCATTTGTAGCGTGTTTTTTAGTTTTTTAAACTGTAATTTATTATTAATTCAAGCTACTTCTCGGGATATATAAGCAACGAGGTGCATCATTGATAGTTAAATTGACGTGATAATTTAAATAATAAATCCTAAATTTTCGGAAACAACGTGATCACTTACCCAATCTAATTATAACAACAAAAACTCTGTTTGAAATTTGAATTTCCTGTGACATGTATAAGAGTCCCAATATTTAATCTTAGTAAATTTTCACTTAATCTGAAAATTCTGAAATGTTTTAATCCGTGTCACACAATGTTTTATGCAATTTACTAAAATAAAACACATGATTTGGTTATCAACTGATTGACATATCTAACTTACATTAATGCTGTAAAATGGCATCAAATATTTAGAAAAATAAAAATGCTTTTGCAAATACGCCTGCATTAAAAAAACAACTTGAATTAATTTTTACGTCTCACACACAAAAATATACCTTAACCAAATATTAATAAGATTACGATCGATTTGCAATTAAAGTTAAACTAAAATTGTAAAATTATGAAATATGTATTGTAATACTTCTACGCTAAGATAGAATATTAACTTGATTTGCAATAATGTTCACATCTGATCAACACCAACCAGACAAAGGAATTCAGAACCTGTTTCAACCTAGGTAAAGCACATATTTTATTGAGTCCTATGATGTAATAGTAGCCGACCTCCTCGATATAATTTTGGTAATGGCAACTTTCACTTTAGTTAGTGCAAGTAAGTTGCTCATTGCTTTTGTTTTACGTAAGATTTATGTAAATGTGTTGAACAATAGACGTATGTGTGTGTTTATTAACATGTATAAATTGTTTTACAAACGAGTTTCTATATAAAGAGAAAAACAAAATACCCGACTGCAGAAAAAAGATTAATAAATATAAATAAATAAAACAGTTCCATTGAATTCTCTTTGGTTTGATTCACAGACAAAGTTTTTTTTTGATTCGGTTGTCAATTATCTTTATTTTGTACTTTTCAGGGTTCCGTACCTCAAAAGGAAAAAAACGGAACCCTTATAGGATCACTTTGTTGTCCGTCTGTCTGTCTGTCTTTCCGTCCGTCCGGGTGTCAAGACCTTTATCTCGGGAACGCGTGAAGGTATCGAGTTGAAATTTAAACCATATACGCAGATCTATAGTATCTTGCTTCAGAAAGAAAAATAAAGTTTCTAAGTTTACGTAAAAAAAAAAGTTACAGCCGAATATATCGTAAAAACGTACATTTCGACACTCACAAGTACGAGTCAGACTCGCCCACCGAGGGTTCCGTACAAACTAGTAGATAAAAGGGTGAAATCATATATTTTTTTATATTTTCCTTCTTATACCGAAAAATATACATCGTAAAAATATTTAAAATCCTGTTTTAACTTCTGCTAAGTAAGCTCTTTCATATGATACGGTTAATTCACTTTAAAATTTGGACCCTCATTACTTGCATAAAGATACTATTTTTTGTGATTAAATTTAAAATGTCCAGTTTTCGGACTTTTTCCTATATGTGTACTCTAACTCAATGCTTCTTGCCAAATTTCATAGTTCTAGGTCATCGGGAAATACGATAGGTTTTGATTCCCTTGTGAGTGTCGAAATGTGCATTTTTTACGACATATTTGGCTGTAACTTTTTTTTACAAAAACGTAGACAATTTATTTTTCTTTCTGTAGTAAGGCATTATGGATCTGCGTATATGGTTTTAATTTCAACACGATACCTTCACGCGTTCCCGAGATAAAGATCATGACACCAGGACGGACGGACAGACAGACGGACAACAAAGTGATCCTATAAGAGTTCCGTTTTTTTCTTTTTGAGGTACGAAACCCTAAAAATGAAAAAGAAGTCGTTGACATTTGTATTTCAACCTTTAAATTCAAAACGTGCAAAATTCAAACGAAACGGTAATAAAGATTTAACGACACGAACACTAAAAATAAATAATTAAGTAATAACGAGCAGTGTTGCCAGTATGTGAATTTTGTAAAAATATTCATATAAAATATATAAAATCAATTCATAGTCGGCGAAGTAATCGCTGAACAAACATACAATAACAAAAAACGTTTTTTAGTCGCTTTACCAACACACACGTTTTCTTGCCCAATTAACATTCTTTGTTCCGGAACATATTTGTTAATTGAATCAATCAAAAAAGTTTTAATTATATTGGTTTAACATATTTTTTGATATTTGAATTATTAAAACGCTCACAAACTCGATTACATACGCTTTAAATAGAGATAATTAGTGTATTTTTCTTTACTCTACAAAATTAGGTTGTTAGATTCAAGACGTAATAAGGAGCTGTAATTTTGTTAAACAATAAAAAAAAAATTAGAGGTATGGCAACACTCGAGAAGACTGGCTGTCATCATTCTATATTTGGACTGTGAAGGTCACTGGACAGGGTCCGATCCCGCCTGTCAAGTTACTCAAGTTATTTGAGTTCATTAGTGGACACTGGACCCGAAGTGGGTCCCAATTTGGGTCAGGATTCGGCGGCAGCTTTTGTCTAAGGACTAAAACTTGTTTCCTTTAAAACTGATTTATTTTTGTTACGGCTGATTCTAAACTATCGAAAATAAGGCATCATCAAAAATAATACGTATGTATTATTTTTGATGATCCTGGGATAAAAACAAAATCAGAGATAATTTTCGATTATTAAATTCAAAAATAATAAATTTATAAGTGAGTAAACAGACAAGGCTTTTTCTGGGCCTGAGAGGCAAACGTACAGCCTAAAATTAAATAGCACTGTACGTAAAGACTTGGAATTTGAATCGTATATTTTTACACTGTTTTTTTTTAATACTAAGATATTCCGTTAAATATTCATCCTAAGGTATTCAAAGTCTTAAACTTTGACCTCCCATAACATCATTTTACACAGTCTATGCAATAAATATTTTCTGATTTATGATTTCTCCCCCATTTCTGACCCCCATTTCTACGTGGGCGAAGTCGCGAGCATAAGCAATTAAAGAATAAATTTAGATTCCTTTTCACGAAATGAATGAGGTCATCTCAGACTTCATTTTGAATTCTTCATATACAAATCATTTTCTTGCTGTTTTGTAGCAGTATTTTAAAAATTCCAATGTAATTTTTTTAAGATATACCAATCTTATATCCCGTTAATGAAGACTACAATATGTCAATCTACTTTTTTTCTCGGCTGACGAGAAAAATAAATTGAGATCAAATATTAAAATCGGCCGCAGAATGAATAATACTCGATCATGTATCGATAAAATTAAGAGATACGTCTGAAAACCTTTTCTTTTTTTCTCCTCTTATTATCAGACAAAATATTTTTAATCAACGAACTGTCAAATTTGAAAACAGAACAGGCGTCGTTTTGACAGAGGGTTATTGCTTTGAAAACAAAAGAGGTGCGCTTGTATTTGGATATCCGACACTACTGTTAGCTGTCGACGGGTTAATTTATTGACTTTAAAATTTATTGTTCCGTGATTAATTTATTCAGTTCATGGCTGGCCGGCAAAGTGTTAAGAATTTGAATAGAGTAGGTGTAGGTGATAGACAGTATAATGAAATCAATATCTTTTACGATTATGTACTCAACAAAGAACCCTTCTAGTTTCCTAATCCTAAGGTTTTCGGGATTATTACTCATTGAAATAAAAATAAAAACTGGTTTATCGATTTTTTGGTCGAGTTTTTTTTTTTGTATAAAACATACACAATAAATCTGTTAAAATTTGTTTGATTTCAATCGGCATACCCGTCCCTCTATCTGTATGAACATCCGCAGTTTTCCTCAAGGACTTTTAGTGCTATAGTAAAATTATTTAGTAATTCATAATGACATTAGCAATCACAGTGTAGATTTCCAGATAAAATATGTCCCAGTCACGGCGCTTGGCTGGAACCAGGTGGACCGGTTATTCTAATTGTTTCTACTGTAATTGGCAATAGAATTGTTAGATATGGCAATAATCTTGGAGCCAGTCTTAGCTGTTGTTCTTGAGTTGCCAGATTTGTTGATAAATCCCACCATATTGTCACCTCTGCTATATTTTATATAATTATATATTGACTTATTGAATTCAATTAATATGGTTGCGAACCAATTACATTAAAAAAAAATTAAATAAAAATCAAAATAAATCAATGAAAAATTGTATAGTAGGTGCAGTTTAAATAAATAATTCAAATAATTATAGTTCAAAAATCTAAAAAAAAAACTTCGAATTACGTAATTAGATTACTTGGCTTCTAAGCATTTTTCAGTTATTTTGTTATAAAAACCAAAGTACAAAACCGATTTTGATAAAATTTATATGTGACCATCTCTGAGGTGCATTTACCTACCAAACAAAAAATAATCATCAAAATCAATTCACAATTGGTGAAGTAATCGAACAAACATACAAAAAAACATAGTCGAATTAAGAACCTCTTCCTTTTTGAAAGTCGGTTAAAGAGGAAAATATTCTATTAATATTTCCACGAATCGCAAAAAATTACCTTCAACGTACCTACTTAATATTTAATAACTTTTATCTTTACTTTAAACTCGAAACTCTTTTTTTTCTAAATAATTATCACCAATTTCTGCACAAAAATCAGTCCAAAGCTACCATAATTTTATATTCAGAATGCATCGCTCGCTTCGCAGATAAGAATCTTGTTTCTACATCAAAATTCAATAAAATACTCTTGTAAATGCAAATATATAAAAAGGAATAAATATACATGTTTATTGACTCTCCAGGAACGTGGGCTCGAACTTTTTTTGAAATGTGTTCAAAAATGGAAATGACATCATGGTGTCTTTTGCAAAAGCTAATAAAATCACATAAAAAAAAAAAACAGAAGGTAGAGATGCAGGAAATTCTTGTATCAATGAATTGTAACCCAATTTATACACCTTTAAATGGTGAGTATAAAAAAGTCAATGCAGATTTTAAGCTATTGCATAGCTTCTATCGCGGGCCTTGAGCGTGGAGACCGAATCCAGAAATTCCGTAACGAAAATAACCTAACACACCGCGCGTAAAGCTATTATGCAATAGCTTTACCGCGGCAGTCTCCGAGTGCCACACGTCTTTTTTTTTTCTAAAGTTAAAATATTCCCAAAGTAGAGTTCTCAGATGATGTGAATGGACCTACTGGCAGGGAAACATTAAAAATAAATGGTTAGATATGTAAAAAAAGTTCCTGCCAGTAGCATATGGGTAGATTATCTGTTTGAATTAAAAGGAAAACTTATTACGGCTAAGTAGGCTTTATAAGTTATTTTGCAACTTGTAAAATGTACTTAGAAAAGTAATGATAAGTAAGATTTGAAAGCTTTTAGATTTATTTCTTTATTCATGTTTGAAAGGATATACTTTCTGATCGGTCTCATAAAAACTTCTACAAAATCGGTTCAATAATTTGATTTATAAAACAAAATTGCGCATTCTGAGGTCGGTTTTTAAGTTTTTTAAACTACAATTATTTTTAGAATGTAGGTTTTGAGATTGATAATGGACTTTTTGATCGTGATTGTACCCATAGAGCTCTTAATCACGAAATATTCTTAAAAAATCTCCAGTCCCAAGATCACCAGTTTAGTTTCCACGCGAAACACCGCCACAAGGATTCCTCGTATGCGCCATCCATTTTGTATGTCTAGATAAATGTTGATATTCTTTTTACTTGGACGTTAAACTTATGTACCCTTATCAAGTACCTGTTCCAACCTCTATTGAAGTGTCCGAGACGTAACGAGCCGATCCAAGATAATGCCTACCATACTTCTAGGATGCTTGTTAAGACCTACACTGGGGGATGATCAGAAAATAACTTTATTTTTATGGATGTAGAGTAGATTTTCAAATAGTAGATACGATAGTTTAGTGGGGGTTACTTTTGGAATTTGAAATTATTATTGGGTGCGTGGAAGTTATAAAGGGAATTTGAATTTTTTGTATCTAAAAAGTATTGTCTTATTTTTTATTTTATTTTTAATCATAACCAGCATCTCGGCCTCTTTGTCTCTCCATTTTGTAGCTGTAGTACCCATTAGTAGTCACCCATTTTTTTTATCTTTATATAGTTTAAATAGGTTTTAGTCATTCGTGACTATGTCACCCCAATTTGCATGTCTTAATCTATATTAGCTTATTTGGTCAACCTATGTCTAACCTAACCTATACATTTAGGGCCTTCCCAAAAATTTTTAACTAATGTCTTAAGTTAGATAGATAGATAACTCTTTATTAAAAGACCACATTGTACAAACACATTAAAAAAAAAAAAGTTCTCAAAAAAAAAAGTTCTCTGTCTTCTTTCCGCAACTGTAATTACGTGTCATCCAGAAGTTAACAAAACATGTTAAGCATTGCTTAAAGTTAAGTAACGTTTTTCTGTAAGGCAGTAAATGCATAAGCTAACCATTTTCATATAAAACTCAAAGCCTAATGTTTCAAATAAAAAAAAAACAATAAAATAATAATACATGAAATAGGACCTAATTTATAAGACAACAAAATCAAAATAAATAATCTAAATTGGAATTTATAAAATACCTCTATCGGTCTAGTAAATAATAAAATTTACCGACCAGTAATTTGTTAATACCGTAAAATTATGCGACAACTCTGTTCATACGAGACACATGTTAATAGCTTTCATAGTCACTGAGTCCAAAGTTTTAATGATATCATTGCTGAATCGGCAGCTTTCAATGTTACAGTCGATTAGTTAGTCAAAATAGAAGTTCGGGAATATGGAAATTGTGAGTAGATTGCCTATTCAATATTATGCAGATATTTTAATGGAAAAATTTGAAACGATTCCAGTATGATTCCAATATTGTTAATATACCTAATGTTGACGTTATATTTTTTCATAACTGCAATTCCTAGCAGAACATTTTACATGTTAGGTATATAGATAATTATTTATATACCAGACAAGCACTAAAGACAGTATTTATTCTTCTTATTAAAAAAACGATTTAAAGTCATTTAAGTCAGTAAGTAATAATGTTTACTTTTGTTTCAATTTTATTAAGTACATAATTTATGAAAACAATAAAATAAATAATAATCAAAAGCAGTACTTCACTTATCCAACAAACAAACCCTTTGCAAACATTATCAGATTTATGATTCTTATAAAACTGCTAGATGGCGCTAATTTCAATATACCGTCCATGATTAGGAAGCGTCCGATCCCCTTAGACAAAAATTATGTTCTTAGTACCTATAGTTTAAAATTTATATTGTAAATATTAATTTGACGCTGCTTAAAAGTTATTTTAACCGACTTCCAAAAAAAGTATGTTTTTTTTGTATTTTTGTTCAACGATTACTTTGCCAATTATGAATTATTTTTATGTTTTTTTTTGTTTGGTAGATGGTCCCATATATATTTTATCAAAATCAGTTCAGTACTTTGGTTTTATAACAACCTAAAAAAATATCATCCAAGTAAACGAATAGCGTATTATGAAAACGTTTTTTTTTTAAGTTTTCTTAACTATAATTACTAAGGTATCACATACGTACATAAGGTATCATATATATTTACGCGATTTATCTCAATTCTAATTCAATCATTTATCAATCTTATGAGATTTTATGAGAATGGCAAATGTAGCTCAATAGCAGCTTTCTATTCATAATTCTAAGCCTGCTATTGGACATCATTTGCCATTCTCGTAAGATTGATAAACGATTGAAATGGTAGCTTCAACGCCTAGTTAGCAGTAACGTCGAGTTCCAACAGTAGTACCCGAAGTGCACCGACGGAAAGTGATCCTGCGGCGTTTTTCTTACATTGTTAAATGTCACGCTGTCCCTATAAATTCAGATCTAGTTTTAGCCTCTGGCCATGACTCTGGATGTTTATTCCTTGTTTTGAACGCCTACAAGGGCGTCGCCAAGAGGAGGCAGGGGGGCAGCTGCCCAACCACCAGCTAGAGATTTAAAAAATGTAGCCAACTGCAAAGCAAAGTCCTAAGGCCGTGCAATTGTACCTGTACCTACAATTCATATTTTTCTCATCCTCCATAATATTAACTTGCCCCCCCCCCCCCCCCCCTCTCGCCAGCCCTGGGCCATGGGCTGGCGACGCCCTTAAACGCCTACAATATTGGGTTTTAAAGTTACGTATCGATTCAACCACATAAGAGAAAAAGAAGAAAAATAATAATTACAGTTTAAAAAACTTAAAAAAAACACGCTTCAAATTATTGTATTGTCACCGTGTCTCGATAAGTCTACAAAGTTTGTATGAAATCTGACCGTTTGAAGTGGGTCAAAATCAAGTCCAGAGGTGTCGGTTACAAACAAACAAACATGCATACAGGTGAAGCTAATAAAAGCATGTTAAAAATAGTATTTTCTCCTATTCTATGGCGTTTTCTCTGTTTTCAGAGAACTATCTTAGAATATTCAATGTTAAAGGCAGTGAATGATTGGTCATGTATATTTTCTAGATCTAAATGCAACATCCTTGACCTCACTGTCGCATACTATCAGGTGAGTTGGTTAATTAACTAGCTTAATAACTAGATAATATATTTTTAATGGTAGGTATTGATATTTTTCATTATTCTTGTCTTAACGGTTAGAGTCTTAAAGCAAAAGTAATTCAAATTTATTGGATACCATAATTTAAATTAAACCGATTATATAATTTTATTTGTGCTATTATTATAAAGTTTAGTTAATTTATCATATGTGTAATTCTGACTTACCTGTAACATGTTATTCAAGGTTAATAAATATTTATATTTTTATGAAACGTAGAGATATTTACTTAGTATTAAAAAATATCATAAATGGCTATGTCTCTGCGGTTAGCTTTTTCTAATTTCTATATAACTCCGAAATAAAAAAAAAGTTTAAATTTTGTAAAAAGCAAAACAGCCATAAATGATTCCAGCTAGAAAAGAGTTTTCTCGTACTGCAGGAAAACGCGTATATCTACTGTTGAAAATTGACTTCTTAGAAGATAAAACCTATGATTACGCCTTAATAGGTACCATCCATTACCTCATAAGTTCTCTGCAACTGTACTTATTGACGTAATTTACTCCATATAAGCAATCAAATAGAAATTCTATAGAAGCTTAGCGATTACCTAGCCATCTGGAATTCCTTCTAATCATACAGGAAATTCTAGCCGAGTAATAGAATTTTATTTTCGCGACGTCCTTGCAAAATCAATGAGCTGCTTTTTTAGGGTATCATACTAACTACGAGGAACCTATAAATTAGGCATATCCGTCTATCTGTCTGTCCGTATGTGACAGCTATTTTACTCAGAAACTATCGCCTCTACATAAAGGAAATTTGACACTTAGATGTGTTTTACAAACCGCTATTAAAATGCCGAAGCAAAATTTTCAAATAAGGTGAAAAATGGAAGGGAAATGAGATGGGGCTACGTATATATATATAAAGAAAGTATAATTTTATTTAACCCTACACGATAGGGTGGGGTATCGTTGAATAGGACTTAAAATTTCATGCATCATTTTGTGCTCAGATGTACCTAATGTTTGTGAGATATTAGCCCGTCAAAGATAAAAACTGTTGACCTAGAAAACCTAAAAATTCATGACTGACCATTAGTGTAAAACACTAAAGTCGTTATAGTACAGGCATTCATCAGTGACTTTTTTACAATGTAGTCTGAACAAACAATACTCAGTGGTTTTATTTTAGATTTCAGCATTAGCAACGAAACCCTACTATATACGTGTCTCGAGACGATCTTGGCTACTTATTTTTAAGCCCCGACGCAAAAACGACGAGGTGTTATAAGTTTGACGTGTCTGTGTGTGTGTCTGTTTGTGGCATCGTAGCTTGTTTTTTTTTTCGGGAGTGTTCTTATCTATGTTTCATCAAAATCGGTTCAGCCGGTTTTTTGTCGGGGGTTTTTTGAGTTTTCTAAATTTATACTTGTTAGTAAAAACATTTTCTCACCTGGCTACAATGTCTATGTCCCGTTCAAGATGGCTGATAAAATCAATGCGCGCACGACGCTCGTCACATGGTCGGCTCGTTACTGGAACAAAGAGGTTTACATTACCTGTTTGTTTTAATTTTAATGTTAATTAATTCGCGAGGAATGCGTGTGCGCATCCTTGATAGCTCGACTGCTCAATCAGAAGGGAGAAAAAATAAAACCGTAGATAAGTTTATTTATGGTTTGTAGCTTTTATAAATGTCAATAGAAAAACCTGTTCGCAATTAATAAAGTTGCTATGGAGGCATTATTTTATTAGCCGACTGCCCAAGAATGAGGGTTATGGTTTTCGAGTGTATGTATGTTTATCTATATGTATGTATGTATTTAAGTGGTATGTATGATAAACGGCTTGACTGATTTTGATGTGCGAGGTATCTTAAGATTTACTTTTACTCCCTGAGTGTCATATGCTATATTTTTTAAATAAAAAAATATATAGCCTATGGCATTCTGGAATTGAAAACGAATCTAGTGGCACCTTGCACATCAAAATCGGTCAATCCGTTTAGGCTATCATATAGAAACATACCTACATACATAATTACATACACTCGAAAAACATAACCCTCCTTCTTACGCAGTCGGTAAAAAATATCGATCTTGTTAGTTCACCCACATTATGGCAACTCTCCTACCAACAGTCATCAATCACAACAAAAAATAGACGAAATTCCCCGACCAACAAATGTTGCCAGATGTAAACAACTTTTTTCCTCATCAACAAAAACGCTTCACATTTCTCCAACACCAGTAGGCGTGAAGAATCAAAACAGACGTCGGATCTTTGTTAACCTGTCATCACATTTACATACAAAGGGATATTAACGGACACATAACCTATAAAAAGTAGTAAAAAAACTTATTAAAAACGAAGAGATGACTTATCAAAGGATGTTAGAAAAAATAGATTTAAGATTAGATCGGTGAAGGTAGTGGAATTGCTTAAGCTGGTTTTGTTTTTCTAATAGCGGCGTTTTTTTTTAAATATTTAACCGCTCTGGATTCATTTTTTGTGTTGCCAGTTCTAGTTTTTAAACTCAACTGGAGTTGCTTATCTTTCCTGCGATACATTGAAACATATAACTAATAAACTGAGCGTCATCAATTGACAAAATTAGCTTTTAGTCCAGTAAAAATAACAAATCTTATTTTTATCAACATAAAAGACATGTGTCAACATAGAAGATACTTAAGTTTTTTAAATATAATATTAAATAAAAGTACTGGTGTTTTAAAATGCATTAGTCACAATTTAATTATACACGGATACACAGATACACGCGTCAAACTTATAACACCCCCTCTTTTTGGGTCGGAGGTTAAAAATCATTTATTACAAAAAGTTCGTTAAATGTAACAAAAAGCGCATTTTTTTATTTTTGCAAGAGTCTTATTTTTACAAGAAATATATTCTCAACACTCAACATACATACATGCATACCCACATACATTCATAATACATATAAACATACATACACTGAATAAAATACTGCGTAAGGAGTCGGGTAAAAAAGTTTATGTTGAACATAAAAACATACATACATACAAGGACACATAAAAACCCATAGACGTAGTAAGCTTAGAATGTCCTCTACCTAAGTGAAGCCACTTAAAAACACTTTAACAAGCCTTTTAGATATTACACTCGATTTGATATGCACAATACACCCCAAGCGATGCACAATACACCCTAAGCGATGCACAATACACCCCAAGCGGGACGCCAATGCAGGTCTTATCACTCCCACTATTATTACACTCAACAGGTAACAAAAAATTGACACAATTATGCGTCTAAACACTAAAACATAATTTCAACGCTCATGTGCGTGTCAATGACAGTAAATACGTGATGAACGCTCACATTTTGATAGATTTTTGGCTTCACTTATCACGAAATTTTGAAAGAAACTGTCACTTTAAAAACATTAGCTTACCTATTGTGCAGTGGGTTAAAAAAGCCACGCGATTCAGTACTCGATACCGTACTCTATGCCCATCCTCAGTAATTCCCTCGGTATTGTGAGCGCTATGAATTCTGATGATTCTCATATCGAGCATTACCATTCTAGCCGAGTATGGGACAATGGTTAGTTATGGTGACCATGTGACGTGGCGGATTCGTCACTTGCACGACAATAACTTAACACTGATTCATCACCATCATCTTGGAATTATAAGTTTGTACTGCAATTTTATTGTCATTTGTCTTTTCAGTCAGTTGTATTGTAACTTAAAGCAAATAAAATGTGTTAGCCATATTACTTTACAATTTGCATAGTAATAATGAAATCTGATCTAAAAGTTTAAATTGACCTGAAAGAAAAATCTCACAGTCAAATCCAGGCTTGAGGGTGACCAGTGCGGTGCAATACCACGCAAGGTTCTGAAAAACTATTTGAAAATTGAATAAAACGTGTTGCTCCTCACCAATGTCAAGCGAGCAATGACTTGCCCGTTTGTTAAGCAAAATAAATTATATATTTATATATAACTTTTTTTTCACTTTTAAACAAAAATACTATAAAACTAAAGTGTCAAGCACAGTTTTTTCAGTTTTCATTATTTTAATTTCAGAGTTTAATTTTGTAATATCAAAGGATTTTTGAAAAAGAAAATACAACTAAAATTTCGAATAATGTAATGTTTTCAAGGTGTATTTCTACAAAATAAGGCCACGGCCTGAATTATAATTTCTTATTGCTGTTCAAAGTTAGCTCGCACCCATTTTAACGAGCCTTTTCTCTGTGCGGCAAAAGTTGATTCTATTATTAACGTCACAATTCAAAGTTGGCTCATTTTGACATCAACCTCGGCCGGAAAACAAGATAAAAATGACCGCGGAGCCAACTTTGAGCGATGGTAACAATAGTTCATAGGTGCGTCCTGAATTCAATAACTCCTACCTACTTTATGGTTACCCCACATCTAGTTCTGTTGCATTCGTAAATAACTGCGTGCTGCAGACTTGTTTGCGGAGTTTATCATCGACCTACCTAAATACCAACACATTTGTTATTTATAACAACATGTTGACTTGTATCACTTATTATATCGTATAATTATAACTTAGCTAACTTATGGAAGAACTAACGAACCGGCGAACTGGATTCGAACGAACTTAGCTGCGTCCCGCGGCGCTACCCGCTGTTTTACATAAATTATATCAAAGACGATATTATTTTTCGGGACAAAAGTAGCCTACGTGTATATCCAGGGTAGCCTAAGTGTCAGCTACTTCCACACCAAATTTTATAGAAATCGGTGTAGCCGGTTGAGCGTGAAGATGTAATAAACATACAAACACTAACAAATTTTCTTTATAATATTAGTGTGATGATAAGAAAGCTATGGAGAGGGCTTTGTGGGCTATGGGGTCTCAATGAGATCGAATCATAAGCGAAGACATCCGGAGATGTATGAAAGTCGCCGACATAACACAGCGGATTGTTGTCAGCAAGTTGAAGAGGCAGTGGGCAGGGTACATACATATTACGAATAACACGTAGAACTGATGGACCGAAAAGTTGAGACCACGCACCGGCAAGCGCAACGTAGGAAGACCAGCTACGAGATGGACAGATGACCTCATGCAAGGGGCTGGAATATGCTGGATGAAAGACGCTTTTTTTCCAACCAGCCTTTTTGGACTTTCCAACGTTCTCGAGTACTAGTAGCACTTGTAAGCTATATGGAATCCAACACAAAAATAATTTTCTGTTCACATTTTACAGAGAAATCGATGAACATCTTTAAAAAAAAATACATACAGTTGAATATAGAACCTCCTCATTTTTAAAGTAGGTTAAGAACTCCTTATGCTCGGGCCACACTATCGGGTAATGCCGTTAATTGTCACGATGATTGACGTTTAACGTAAGTGTGGCCACGACTCAACGCGATAATTTGACAACGACATTCACATTGCCGTTCAAGGAATTCTAGGAATTCAGCGCCAATTTTATCGCCAAGAATGGGCATTCACGTTGACCGTTCAAGTGTAGCCACTCACGTTAATAATTAACGCAATATTTATCGCGATGATAGGTATTGACGTGTCCCTTGACGTTAACCTTAGTGTGGCCCCAGCATTACAGTTGGTAAAAATACCAAATATATCAGTCATTCCCATGTAACGTCATTTCGATTCCATACACGGCCACATTCGTCATACTCGGCGCATACTCGAATCACGGATGCACACAGTTTACTTCGGAAACAATTGAATAGAACAGTTGTTAAAACATACACGTTTTGACTGTCCAACGTAAATGACGATACGCTGCGATGACTTTTCGGCTAAAAATGGCTTTGAGGATATCTTACAGACCTCGGAGTATTTATTTTATTCGTAGTGCTCCTTCGAAATCCGTTCGTCATGTCGGTACGACAGATTAGACTGTGTTAAAGTTCAGAATCCAAAATTTGTATTTGTCAGTTAATAAAATAATATGCACGATTTTCTTTATATGCTCATAAAAAATTCTTCCTTATATTTTCAATTATACGACCAAAATGCTGATGCGTGACCAAAATGCTGCGTATCTGGCCCAACACATAAGCATTGCCATTCAAATTGGCATTGCGGGCAGCATGCTGGCTACACTGCCAACTGGTAGTGGGTTTGAGCATTTGGATTGTCTTTAGACCTTAATTGGTCTGGAGTAATAGATTTGCTTTTTGTGTAGTAGTTTAGTTAGTTAAGTATGTGTAGTTTGTTTATTGTTTTGTTGTAGTTAATAAAGGCCCTTTAAAAAAGACGAATCCTAGACGAATCCTAGAAGATGACAATTCTACACAAATTGTCATTTCGCGGGATCCTACCGGATACGGTCCAGACCTACGGGTATCTACAGATATTCAGCTTTCTTACAGGTACAAATCGGAAAATAACTTATGAAGTGACAACAACTATTATGACTTCTTTAAAAAAAAGTCTTTTTTTATCGACATTACTTTTTATAATAGTGTAATTAATGTTAATTAGCCTGTTTTTATTTATTTCATATGCCTTCATTATTTGTACACTCCAACGAAATGTCAAAAAATTTACACATTATTTCGGTTCATGAGCTTGCATAGCAAAACCTGCTAAAGAAACTAATTAAAAATGCAAAATATCTGTCACTTTCAGAGCCACGCATTCATTAAAAAAAAAGAATATCTCCGAACACCGTGGCGCATAACTAAAGGACCACCTACATGGAGTGTAGGAGACGTTTTATATTTATCGAATCCAAGTGTTTTAATAGGTTCTAAGAGGTTCTAAGCTTTTAAGATAACGGACAACATAATTCATTGCTTCCTCTATGGGATACAGTGATTTCTTTTTATTTTTCTCTTAGTTTTAATTTAGAAAAGAATAAGAGCAAGACTTTCTATGCATTAATGAAATAAAACTAAGATTTTTTATAGTATGAAGTACCTACTTCCTTTTATAATAAAATGCTTTACAAAACGTATTTCACTCCTACTGCGACTCTAAACTAAAACTTTGCGAAAAATTTAATATAATACATACCTATGCATTATGTACATAGCTACGGAAAAACTTGTTTTTTTTAAACGCCGACCCAAAAATAGGGGTGTTATAAGTTTGGCGTGTGTATCTATATGTCTGTCTGTGGCATAGCTCTCAAACGGATGGACAGATTTTGATCTAGTTTTTTTTGATTGAAAAATCGGTTCAACCGTTTTTTTTGTCGAGGATTTTGGAGTTTGCACATAATGGTCACACCGATGTAATTTATCTTTGCCTTTTTTAATGCATACTCATAATAACGATTCTAAAAATGATAATACTAAAATTTCTAGTTTCTAGAAAGTATTACGTATTACAACTTTACTTATCGATAAGTGTTCGATGGTAGTTTCTAGAAGCACGGTGGTCGGTATCGTCTGTTCCGAGAACATGCGTATGCGCATCCAATTCGACGTGATGACATGCAGACATCGGGCTTGAAGAAGTAGGTTGTTATTTAGCTATTTAGACTCTATACAAATGTTATATTGTGGAATTAGAATTACTATGTTTCGGCCATGTTTTATATAAACTGTAATGTTTTACTGCTAGCTTTTATTTTCATTGTGAAAACCTAGTCGCCAATACGCACATTAAAATATCTTTGAGTTTTAGATATTTTTGTTTTAGTGATAGTTTTATATTGTGTTTAGATTACGTATTACCAAATTTTTCCTAAATACATTGTAGGGTTTTATATTTCCAAAAATATTTGTAAGCGAAAGAGAAGCTCGAGCCGTATTTATTTGTGATTTTTCTTCACACATTGCTTATACGTTTTCCCCGAGTCAAGGTCAAATGTTAAATCCACAAAGGACGGAAGCTGAGTCACTACCGGCGACGATGACGCCATGTCAAGAAATACAACCTGTGGATAGAATAAATACGTCTAATTGTAATCAAGTTCTGAGAATATTATAACACACAGACACGGACAGCTTTGTTTAGTTTTCTAGGTGTCGCCATTTCAACTGGTAACTTACAAAAGTACTCTACTTAGCCTCGAGCACCAACGTAAAGTAGCACAGCGCACACTCCCCGAAAAAATCCGAATATAGACATATTAGGTTTTTTTTCGGAGATTGTGCGCAAGAGCTTCACGACCTTATTCCACTCTCCCCATTCCACTACATGAGTAGCAGAAAAACGGTACATAACCATCATCTTTCATTGAAATGCCAAAATTCCTCGGCCACACCGTTGCTTAACATCAAGCGAGTTGGTGGTCAAACGTAGATCTATGAAAAGTAAAAAAAATGGCTCCTATGTGTGGTTACCGGAATGGGTAGTTAGAGGCTTGACCACAAATTTTCAACTTGTGAGTTTTGGCTAGCCAAGTTGAAAATTTGTAGTATAAGAATGTATATGTAAGAACTCTACAGTTTGTCAAGACAAACTGTATAGAGTTCTACTTTCATGCTAAGGTTTCCTTGGGCTATTTATCTTTACTTTGA
This sequence comes from Lycia hirtaria, assembly GCA_947563715.1. Classification (NCBI taxonomy): domain Eukaryota; kingdom Metazoa; phylum Arthropoda; class Insecta; order Lepidoptera; family Geometridae; genus Lycia; species Lycia hirtaria. The sequence continues at coordinate 53,457,820 of OX387375.1, forward strand.
TTTGCTAACTCAATCTCATTGACGGGATCCAAATATACGCTCACCGCACAACAGGGTTAACTTAGGGTCTACTCCTGTACCGATGGAAAGTTGTCTCGCGCCCGTTTTTATCTTGCTTTTTTTGTTATTAAGAGTGTGAGACAAAAGGTTAAATGAGCCTACATTAACTTGTGATATTTTTAACATTCTCTTCAACTTTTGTGTCACTCTCTTAATTGCAGAAAAAGCAAGATAAACATAAAACGAATGCTAGCTAACTTTGCATCGCTATAAGATTTGAGCGTATCCCCACAGAAGTTCCCACATCCCAAGGTTGTCTGGAAGAGATCGTTTTTAGCGATAAGACCGCCTTTTGTGTCATTTTCTTATCTATCTTAGTCTTATTACTTTATGTGGTGTCAATAAAGTGTTATTGATTGATTGATTGAAGTTCACACAGTCTACTAAGCTACCGTCGCTTCAAAAACTAAAAACTAATTATGATTTTTTATTAGACTTCACGTCACAAAAACTCGTCTATTTATCATCAACTGAAAATCTTTAATTATCTTACGAATACGTAATAATTAATCAATTGTATTGTAAAGCTAGTATACAATGACCTTGTACGTCCTGACCTTCAGGTCGACAAAGTGTATTGTAAAAATAAAATAAACCAACAGATGTCTGTCTGTTCTGAGTAAGGTCACATACTTTACACTTTACACGTTAAAATAGGTAATAATATCGTAGAAATTTAAGCCGCAGCGTAGCGTAGGAAGACCAGTCACGAGATGGATAGATGACGTTATACAAGTGGCGGGAAGACGCTGGATCCAAGTCGCTTGCAATCGGTCTTTTTAGAAATCCATGGGGGAGGCCTTTGCCCAGCAGTGGACTTCTTATGACTGAAATGATGATGATGATCGTAGATTATTATATTAATGCTTGGAAAACTACTTCTTTTCTGAAATTTGCTAGTAAATCAGTTTTTTCCTAGGCATCCAGGCTCCATCGTGAAGCGTAGCGTCGCTTTATCAGGCGAGGTGGTGGTCAAGCAAGCCTATCAACGTTTTCATAATCTTAAAACTTTTACACCTTTAAAAATGTTGGATTTTTTGTTTCAACAACAGTCTTTGATATTTGCCATTACGGTTTACGATAGACCGCATTTGCCTAGAAGAAAAAAACTTGCGATTTGAAAACATCCAGATTATATTTTCATCAGAAAAGCTCAACAATACTCGTATCATTTATTTATTCTATCAACAGAAGACTCAACAGGTTTAAATAAAATTTTAAAATCAAATAGATTTTGATGTTTTATTCAAATATGTTTAGATGAAGGGCCTAGCTGGTAACGTTATAATTAGAAATTTATGTGACTTGAAATCAAATAATTAATGCATTAAAAATCAACACCAACTGAATAAATGTGGCGTTCAATGGTCTCAACGTCTTTCTTTTCGATTTTATTTGGAAACAGAACGATCTTATAAAAAAACGGCCAAGTGCGAGTTGACTTCCGTACCATTATCGAAGCTCCATTAAATTTTTATTTTATTCTGTTTTTCAGTATTTGTTGTTATGGTGGTAACAGAAATACATCATCTGTAAAAATTTCAACCGTTTAACTATGACGGTTCCTGAGATACAGCCTGGTGGCATACGGACAGACAAACAGACAGACAGCGGAGTCTTAGTAATTGGGTCCCGTTTTACCCTTTGGGTACGGAACCCTAAAAATTAAACTTGCGCCTTAATTGTGTTGCTAGTGTGTTGCTATAAAACAAAATAATGAAATGAGGCGGCGCCCTCAATGCAACAATAGTTCTCTTCTTCTTCTTTTTTGTACTGGACTCCGCGACTAGCGATTTGCTTGTGTCAAGTATTGAAATATTTTCAAGTTTCTTGATAATACAAGTAATTAGTGTTCTAGTCACAGTCTAAGTCACGTAAACAGACATTTTCAAATTTAAGTCTCAGTAAAGTGAAGGCGACTTTACTAGAAGCTTCTATGAGTTTGGCGGACAACGTAAAATCACACGTTTCACTGCTTCATTTCACTTGCCCACACTCACGCACTTAATCGAACACTTAATTAATAAAACACCGCCATTTTATAGCATTAATGTTCAAAATAACACAAGTTTAGGAAAATAAAACAAAGCAACAACATGTTACTAAGACGTTCCCGCCAAAACCTCCATTATACCTTACAACAATAAACTTTCATAAATATGAAAAAATAAAAAACCATAGATAAATCTAATTTTCTTTTTGCTATTCAAAACGGGATACATGCCCATACAAAAGACATCAACGCGCGACTCTTCGCTTCTAAACTCCCTATATAGCAGTACAGTTTCCGAGTGGCGACTCATTTGCGTGCCATCAGCTCTCAGTTTTACCTAGAAACTGTTATCTAATCTTTGGCTATACTAGTTTTTTCAACTCGTTTCGAAATGTAGAATCAACAAATCGATAGCAAACATTGGCTCTGGCCGAGCGGCGAGCTTGAAAAAACGGACAAGAAAGAGCCTGACGTATTACAACAATATTTGAATAGTTCCGTATAAATTATTTTTAGTGTGTGTACCTGACACAGATTAAAAGGATAAATAAACGATAGGAGATGATGAACGAGATAAACTTTGACAAGATTTTGAAACAAATAAATACTGAAAGTATATCACGGTATTTAAGTTTTCGTTATTCATTAAAATTATTGTCATTCTATCTCCTGTGACCGCAAAACCACAAAGAGTATCTGGTAAAACAAACTTACGAGATATTTGACCATCAACTCGCCTAATGGTAAGCTATATTGTGGGCGAGGATGGAGCCAGTGATCTATAAGATATCTAGAGATACCTTATAGATCACTGATAAGATATAAAGAGTCAATTCTGCAAACTGGGTCCATAGGTAATAGGTTTAAGCTTTTGGATTATCTATAGACCTTTGTAATTTAGGTTTAAGTATGTACTATAATATTATGTAGTTTGTATTTTGTGTGGTACTAAACTAAACTGAAATCAAAACTTACTATATTTATGACAAAACCAAAAATAAATCTTTAAATTTTTTTTCTTTCTTATTACCTACGAAAAGATTTTGAAACCGGCTAGATTACTCATAGACAAATTCCAATGTCAACTTATATTTTCATCGTAAGCCGAGTAGCGGTTTCTATTTCCCGTTTGTCCGCGGAACCCCACCTGACCGAGGTACAAGCCCCGCGATAGGTGCAACAAACTTTACACCGCTATTGCTAATTGTTGTCTTCGCCGAGTAGATACCACGCGACGCCGGTAAATGCTCGGAACTGGATACATTCATTGCTGGGAATTCGAAGAAAAACTGTACTCAGGATGTGATCCAATGGACGTCTTTTAGTTCTGTAATCTTTAAAGTCTGTGAACGAGAAAAAAAATTATCAATGTATTACCTAAATATATAATTTCTCCTACAAGGCGTAGTTTTTGTCTCAGGACCGAAAGTCAATAAACCTTATTTAAACAACCTCTTTTACATTACATCTCTAGCAAAATGGAAGATTACCTTGAAGCCTATCTCAAAGACGATCGAAGATGGCTGCGCTACTTTTCAACGCCATATGGCCTTAGCAGCGAATCACGCTAAGTTTTAGCTCAGTTACGTAAACAAGGCGAGCGGTGGACGGTCAGAGTCACCGTTACCCTGGCTAGCAGTGGATGCCGCGCCCACATTGTAAATGAGTTATGTCATACACTCATACACATGGTAAGATCTTATGACATGATAGATTGTTTATAGCTTGTCATCATTTTGAAATGGGTTTATTTACCTTCACCCCGTTTGTTTTCTTTTTTCAAAAATGGAGGACGTTTTATTTTCAACAAAAAAATATATTGTCCTTTTCTATCTATGCTAGTTGAATGAATTTTATGTCAATGAAATTCCGTACGCACTTCGTTCTTCCTTCAGTTTCTTCGACCTAATTATGTACAAAAAGTCAATTATTTTACTACAAAGGAAAAATTATTATTAATTATTACTACAAATCTTAAAATTATTTCAATATTTGAAACTTATTTTCTAAACTTCTTTCTTAATATTTAGAAGTATTTTCCCAATAACTATCGATATTTATATGTAATAATTATTTTAGACATTTGCTTCATTTCAATTAAAGTTCATAGAAGGATATTACGTTATTTTTTTTAAATTATTAGTGTTACTAGCAATATATAATAGCCAAAATACTACAAAACGCTATTTACCGACACGCTTAGTACTTAGACAAGAATCAACGTCTCATCGGCGCCAGACGCACCTATTCCAAAAGAAAAACAACACACAACTACATTCTTCTCTTGACAAGCGTAATTATATCCAATTACAATGATCACGTAAGTAACGAGTTACTCGTGACTGCTTGAACAATCATAATTATAATACATATAAATAAACAAAACGGATCATATTTTCGCCGGCCAACTCTCAAAAGCACACACAAACTTATCCGTCTCAATGGCGACAATGGCGCCATTTTTTTTTTTTTTTTTAAGTGAAAACTTCTTTAGCGGAGTTGTGCATTTTTTGGATGGGTAAAAAATGTTAAACTCGCGTCAGATCGTCAGATTAAAATTCGTAATACGAAAATTTTTAAGACGGAAAATTCGTAAGACGGACGGATTATTTTAGTCAGAAACCTATTCTAAAGTTCTGCATTTAAAGTTCATTATTGTATGTACAAGTTCCTCCTTCTAGCATGACGTCATTTCGTTGAGGCGAATGCTTATTTTCGACACATGCACGTAAGACTCGTTAGCTCAGTAGGTTAGAGCACCGATATAAATTTCAATTTGTCCATCGGAGGGCGGAGGTTCAAATCCTTCACGAGTCCATCTTGTTGCTATTTTATTTTTTAGTTTTTACTTCTGCTGGCGCTCCCGGAGTGCAAGCCGTTGTTTTTTTTTTAATCTAAATGAAATTGTCTGGTGCTATAATAGGGATAATGCGAATTTGCATGAATTTCATTGCAATAATAATACAACTAATATAGTAACATACTAATATGTGATACATTTACTAAAAAATATTTCGATCAGTCAATAAACTGCAGAGATATACCTAAACATTTAAAGTTTTAGGGGAGGGATACTCTATCCCTCTCTCGCGAAACTACAGCTTGTATTGAATTTGTACGACGAACACGATGCGTGACGTCATCTATCGCTATCGTGTGCTCTTTGTCTAACATGAAATTAAAATGCTTTTACCTTTCTTATTTTCGAAGATAGAATCTATAGAAGCCTTTTTATAACCAAATAAAAATAAATCATGCATAAGTCCTATTGTAGTATAACTGGTAAACACTGAGCTTGGGACTCTAAAGAGTCTGTAGTTTGAAATCATCCATCTCGCTCGTATATTATACCAGCGGTGTATACCAACATTTTTTTTTATATAAAATAATTGAATGAACTTATAAAATATTCGTCACACCAAATACTAGAATAGCAACATCACAACTCTTTTACAAAAAAAAAACATTTTGATCCAATTTGACGTCTTTTTCTTTACTTATATTTTTGTGCAAATTAACATAGATAAAATTATCTGGTCACGCATTTCAGTGCAAAGCGAGATGATGAGATGCAACCATCAATTGATCTTATGAAGGCCACCTTAGGTTTTGCAAGGAATATAGTTTTTCCGACGATATAATTATAATATTGTCACGTATTCAATTATGTGATATAGGTAATTCCGGCCATATTATTGGCAAAGTAGATTCGCAACCAATTGCCAAATTAGTGAATTTCACTCCTACTTAATATAATAATATAACAGTAACGTGTTGTTCCTTTGTTTTATTTTCCTAAACTTGTGTTATTTTGAACATTATAAAAATAGCTATAAAAATGGTGGTGTTTTATTCATTAAGTGTTCGATCAAGTGCGTGAGTTTGGGCAAGTGAAATAAAGCAGTAAAACGTGTGATTTTACACAAACTAACATAGATATGAAAATAACAACGCAAAAAAACTGACGCATGTGCTCAAGAAAAAAATTGCATGGCATTATTGTTTTTGCCGTCAAAGCAGCACGCTTGGACGCTTTCAAAGCGTTAATAGAAAATTAACAGAGTTACTTTCTATAAAACGGATTATTATCGCCTATATTTAACATGATTTGAAAATATGATGTTCCGAAGACTTTTTAGTGTCCAAGAGCATTTGCACATTTTTTGTCTATTATGCAGAATTGTAACGATAATAAGCCAATGCATTTCATTGAAAACAATACCAACATTAAATGAAAAATTACGAAAATACCGATATCAGTGTACCATACCATACGCAAAAACGACAAAAAAGAGACGGCAAACAAATGGCTTGTGGCATAGTCATCCTCTCGCTCACTCACCCGTATACACTGTTAATACATTCTGCGCTCACATACGCACATCTACTGACGTGTGAGTATGTGTGCTGTCACGATATAACGTCACTGACCATAATCGCAAAGCAGTTGCATTTTAAACGAGACAAAAAGAAAACTTTAATAAATACGCTATTCCTCAACGGATTACACTTATCCAAAAGAATAAAATAGTTTAAAAATCTCAATGCACAAGCCTATACACTTACGATGCAAATGTATTGTCTAGTCTAGGGTGCATGAATCTCTAAGAGTGGCCTTGCCTTTCTTAAGTTGATTACTATATATTTATACACTAGGCTAATGAGATTCTATCTAAGTAAATCATTGCTTGGCACCTTGGTGTCCTACATTGCCAACCGACCATAGAGAATTTATCGCTCCATGTTGTTCAATTTTGTTAAAAGATCAGTTTCTCTGTAATCATTTTATACTCACTGCTTCCAACGAGAACAATTTCATAAGAGGCTGCGAGGATGCTAGTAAAAAAAACAAAAGAGATATTAAAATGTGCCAGGATTTCACAAATGCGACTATAAATGCAATGAATTAATTAATTAATCTACGCGTCGCTTCTACAAAATGGTGGAAATGGCACTTGCTAACGACGCGTAATTAGGGTCTTGACACTATAAAATCTCCTTAAAAAAGGTTTTCACTGGTTTCTTAGGTTTACGCGTTATTTATGCGAGCGAACGTTGTGCATCAATATCTTGGGAATTACTCTAGAAGATCCACTGATCTGATCTCCGAGATTTTGTCCAGGAAACTTATAGAGTGTAATATTATGGTACCATGAAACAGGGGCTGTACCATAAGTGGTCAAGCAAGCAGTTTTATTTAAATATTACTTTGCCTTTTGTCTCGCTCTTTCTACACTTGAGAGAACAAGACAAAGGTTTAAGTAATATTGAAATAAGATTGTTTTTTTTAAATTTATTTTTTATCAGCCCTGTTTATACAAACTGTCCCACTGCTGGGCGCGGGCCATCTTCTCATTGTGAGAAGGGTTAGGCCATAGTCTGCCACGCTGGCCAAGTGCGGGTTGGCAGACTTCACACATCCTCAAGATCATTGAGAACTCTCAGACATGTAGGTTTCCTCACGATGTTTTCCTTCGCCGTTTGAAGTTGCCGGCAGTCAACAATACGCACATAACTTCGAAAAGACAGAGGTGCGTGCCTTGATATAGATAAGATTGCTTGACCACTAGTAACCCCCTATACGGCCATTCACAACTTGTCGGATTCGGAATCGGGTCGGCAACTATATTTCCATCTCTGTCACTTCCATATAGAACAGACAGATATGGAAATATAGCTTTCGAATCGGAATGATTGAGAATAGGGGTACTGGCTGATGATGGAGTTGGAAAGTTAATGCTGGATGGCTTCTGTTGTATGGTAAAATGTACTGGCATAAATGAATCGAGATCTAAATTAATTTCCCAAAAATTGTCATAAGGATTTTATTAGGCTTCATTTTTAACCCCCAACCACAGAACATATAACATATTAACATATTACCCGAACCCAAAAAGGGATGTTTGTTTGACTTGTATATCTGTGTATTTTTTGTTTGTCTATGGCATCATAGCTCTCAAACAGTTGGATCGTTTTTGATTTTTTTCAAAGAGGATTTATTAAATCTAGAATGTTCTTAGCTATGTTTCGTCTACTCTAGAATAAACAGTTTTTTTTTATGTCGGTTTGTTTTAAAGTATTCTAATTTTTGTTCCGAATTAATTATTCTCAGTCTTACACTGAATAAGCACATTTTAGTTAAACAGTGTTTTGTTCCGTTTTCGCGCGTGACAGTTCCCGTCTGACAGAAAGTGACAAGTCCTTATTCATAGAATAAGATTTTAACTTGCGTATTTAAGTAAGTCGGCCTAGGATTTTATATTTTCAATAATATATGTATAAGCACTAAAGAGAGAAGTCCTCTAGCTATTCAATTGTTTTAACCGTCTATAAAGGCCATAGCCCACAAGTCTATGTTAACATTTCCACACCTTAAGAATGCCTTTGTGCTTACAATGTAATAAAATATATTCCTTTTAGAACAAAATCCGCTAAAAGAACGGTCATAAACACAGTTCAGATGAAGACAAGATAAGCAAAAATAGAATTGCAGAAAAATATAAAGAGCGCGAAATAACAGTCCCGCTTGCGCCATAAATCCGTACCATAGACAAGCAACATGGCCGCTCGCTCTACCTTGTCTCTGGCCCACATATTCAGGCTTTTTTTTTTTTTATTACTTTAAAATTTTTCAAACTAAACGTTGCTTTCTAAAAATTAAGGTTTGTTTTACGTTAGCTCTTGGTATTAATAATGTTGAATTGTTTGATGACAATCAAGATGGGCTCCTGCCGCGTTATAGCTCAAGTTATGTACGTCAAATGTGTTATTATTTATTTTATTGCTGATGCATGTTTTATTATATCATGGCTATTTGATTGAAGGTGGCTACTTTGTATTTTATTTTATGATGGTAGCAGGCAGGCGTATCGGTGTGATCTTCAACGAAGACTATAAATTCAGATCATTCAGACGGTAATACAGATTATTTACTAATCGACTTCAAAAAAGGAGGTCCTCAATTCGGCTGTTTTTTTTACTCCGTCATTTATAGACTGGTTTGGTAAATTATTTTTTAATTTGTAAGGATATACTTTCCATTGGTCCCATAACCATTTCATCAAAATTAGTTCAGTAGTTTGGGTTTTTAAAACAATATAACTAAAAATATGTCATCCAAGTGAACGATATTGCGTATTTTGAAGACGGTTGTTTCAGTTTTTTGCTGGATGACATATTTTTCAAGTTATTTAGTCATAAAAACCAAAATACTGAACCGATTTTGATAAAATTTCTGTAGGACTACCTGGGAAATGTATCCTTTGAAAACAAGAAAAAAAATATTTTCAAATCGGTCCAGGTGTCTTCCAGTAATCGGGGAATACACAAAAAAAATATTCCGATGAATTGAGAACCTCCTCCTTTTTGAAAGTCGGTTATAAACCAGAGTAAATTCATTCCTTTTGTCTTGGTTTTGTATCATTGGTAGGCTTGCGCTTGACCTCTACATTTACATCTACATTTGCTACGTTCCAATCTCCTATAGAGCGCCCTCTAGAAAGAAAACTAATTACTCAGAATTTAAAGGCACTAAAGTTATTTACTGTAATCCATAATATAGAAGTTCGCGCAATAAAAGTGAAATTAAAGCGCTACTGTTGGATTTTTTGAATATCCAGCATGAAACGATGTTGCTTTAATCATGCCTTTAACTCTCTGATAGCTACTTAGCTTCTTGACCCATGTATTTTTTTATTTAGTTATGTATACATAAATTAATACAATTTGTTATGAAATCATCTAAAAACCTAGATAAGGTTTATCTTAACGTGTTGCCTGTAGTAAAATACCTAACTAATCCTTAAAAAGTGTTTAGGTAGGCATAATTAATTAATTAAAAATAAACTTACCTCGATTATTTGACGTGTCCTCTGCCGGAAAGCCTCGGTAAGGCCGGCATCGAAGACAAGCGGTCGAAATCTGCAAACAAACACAACACCACATTAACAAATAAATCTTTGAACACGTATTCGATGACGCTACTGGCTCATTACCAATTTGAAAATTGCAATTTTGAATGTCGCTTTGTTCGAAATTTTAATACAATATATTTTTAATTACTTTAACTTTATAATTGGCCTATGTACAATTTATTAAAAAAATAAGTCCAACCAAAGCTGCATGCTTTGTTCGGACTTTTTTTTATTTTATTTCTAACACCGGATAAAAAAGGTTTTTTAACGATTGAAGATGCAAGATTCGATAAAACCTTCGTGACGTTAAGATACGTGACGTGACTTTAGATACTTATTAAAAACTGAAACATGAAAATACAAGCTTGTTTAGTTTAATTTAAAAATAATAATAAAATAGTTTAAAGTTATCAATCGTACTTCAAACTAGTTTTTTATTTATTATTTTCACTTACCTACTTTTAATTTATAAGAACATAACGAATAAGTTAAAGTGAAATTAAATAACTTTCAAGGATTTCTCCCGTACGTATTAACAACTCAAAATACAAAAATCCTAACAATTATAATATTGTTAATTTTAAGGTTATACAAATATATAAAAATAAAAATACGTAAGTATTTCATGCCAGGCCGTAAGGACTTCTTCCCCACTCAGTATTTAAAAAATAAATAATTTTCTTAAAACACAAGCCCTATTCAACTTCAAAATGCGTCCAACAAAACCTCTTTAAATGCATCCTTATTAATACCCGAACACTTCTCAGAACATGTTCCCAGGACCTGAAGGTCCTCCAAAGTGACTCTTTTGACATTACCAGGCCGGTTTCCGAAATACATTTCCAATATAATTTGAACTTTATCCTATAATCTATAGAGTTAAATTTTGTTATGAAATGCTAATTTAAATGTTAAAAGGAAAAGTGATTGCTGACCTTGAACCGGGGCTTTGTTTTTCGTATACATATTATGTGTGTTTAGGTATGAGATGTAAATATGAGGGCGAATTAGGGTAATTTTATTCCGAGAATATGGTGGTTGGGGTGATAGAGAGCTAATAATTTGGACTATTTTTGAAAAAATGGACTGTTCTATGTTTGTTCATTCCAGATATGTTTTTGTTGGTTTCTATCTATCTGAATGTGTTACCTGTGTTGCGGTCAATGATGGAGCAAGCCTATGTTGTATAGATCATGTTGCGGATTCGCTCAACGCGCGCAGATATCTCTCTCGCGCATCACAACGTTTTTAAACATATAAAATCATTGAATAGGGATAACAAAAGTGAGAGGCCAATTTGTTTATTTAAATAGGAGAAATATTTAAAAACAAGTTTTTCTTCGATATCCTTGAAATTGGCTGAGGAATTAGAAAATATATGTTTTTTTTCTAAATCCGTCGCCAGTATATATGATATCCGATTTTTTTTTTAATAATTCTTCTCCTATTTATATTTATTTATTGATTTTTATTGTCAATGTATATATGTACACAGTGTAGGTGAACTTTATAAATAAATAAATCGCCTCTAACTTTTCTAATATCCCTACTTAATAATTTTATATGTTTAAAAATGTTGTGGTGCGCGAGAGAGATAGCTGCGTGTTTTAGACCTTGACCTATTCCAAAAGAAGCAGTAAAGTTCGGCGAGCGACATGCTCGTCTAGTCGCAAAGTTATCAAAACCTTCGTTAAATTTTAATTTTGAAAATCCTCAAATGTAAAAATGTGTTTTCATATCGCTCAATAACAATTTAAAAATATAATTAACGACCACGTACAGAACACAAAATTCTTTGTGTTATTTTATTTTTATGTGTGACTTTATTGTCTCAGAAATTAATATGTGTACAAAATACTATAGATATACTACTGATAGTTGTGTGTACTATAGATAGTTTTTGAGGTACAGAATCCTAGAAAATGTAAATCATGTAAATCTCATCATTGTTCAGATGGAGATTATTTTGTTTAAATATTATTTTATAAATTATAAATAATAATTTTCGCTATCTTACAAGCGTGAAAAATAAAAGTGTAATAACTGTTCGAGGCCTATAAAAGTTTTAAAAGATATTATGCCAGATATTATTAGCTCAATTAAATCTCTTCAAACCAAGTCACCTCCATTTTCTAGTAATTTTTTTTTCTTGTCTTATCTAATCCCAAACCACCAGTTCCGTGTTAAGCACCCACACCGAGTGACTAATGCGACGTATACGACGAGGACTGGTCCTGTATTTGGAGTTGCCATTTCGTAATTATGGCGAGCCATTTTAGTTATTTGATGTGGCAAGGCGGCTTCGGAGAGTGGATTCAAAATCAACTTGAAATTGATGGGATGATGTAAACATTTAGTAATAAATGCGAGTGGGTATCATTTTTGCTTGAGACAGTGATATTTTCGTATCCAATAAGTATTAAAGAGGTTATATCTTACGTATGCTCTCCCGCTCACACATATCGATTTTTTTTAAAAAAAATATTGACTGTACCAATAAGCTAGTCAGTGGTAGTGCCATCAATATCATCATAGTGGTCAAGCGAAAACCTGTCTTGTTTAAAAAACTGCATGTATTTTTTGCATCATTTTTATTTATTTATTTTTTTTGTACCGGACCCCACATATTTTTTGACCTCTCCTTTGGTTATTTTTCATAATTGTTTCGAAAATAAGTAATATAAATCAAAATCAGAAATTTGCGGTTTTAGTTATGCAGGTAAAATAGTTTTAGTTAGTAAAAATGTATCCTATCACTTCATGTGACCTACTTACCATTTTGGTTAAAATTCCTTTAGAACCTCTAGCGACACTGAACATATGAAGTCTAGCCACATATCAAAAGATTGCGAGTCCATTCCCAGTAATAGTATTCTAAAGCTCGCCTTTCTCACTTCACCTGTGGGAACGGAGATGTCAGCTGTATAATAAGGACTTTTATTGTTCACGTCACGACTCACGATCGTGTACGTTATGTAATTTAGGTACATGTAGTTTGTTTCCCTACCGTCTACCTGTATACCTCTCATCTTATAATGTAAATAGCGAAATAGCTACTATAACATTCATTTGTTTTGTTTACACAAGATTGGTTTGCGCTTGACCGTCAATTCGCCTGATGTTAAACTATTTTGCGGTCGATGATGGAGCGCGTTTACCTAAAAGAAACCGATTCGAGACAAGCATTATCGATTCAATTGAGATTTATAGACACTCAGATTGTATCCATCGCGGAAGCGTATTCCTGATATGTAGATAAATGAAACACGTTAACTCGGTGTAACTGCTCGTTTATTAGGTACTGGCCAGGGACCCGCACTAGTCATATTCAAGCGCGTGTACATCAGTTCCACAATTTCACAGTCCGTACAATAAATGTAGAATTACATTTCGTTCGGCTTTTCTAAATATCCACAATGAAACAATGACATATTGCGTAAATCAGACGTTCAATTTATGATTAGCTCGCACGGAATTTACATGTGAATTTACTTGTCTTCAGAACAATATCATCAAAACTGTAATAGTTTTTTTTTGATAGAACTAAAGTACAAATGGTTGAGCGTACTCGTTGCGTTAGCGAGTGATGTGAATACTTAAATATAGTTCGAAAAAAGTCATGCCCGTATGCGATAACTTTCGAGCGATTAAAAAAGTCGTGTCGTGAGGTGTAAGCGCCTTGTAACAGTTCTGCAACGGTACACCATAGCTCTACTCGTATGTGACGTATAATTGACTCCGCTAGTACTTGTCCCTTTGGTTTGTTACATTGGCTTTAGTTAGGTATTTAACCACAACTCGTACGACGTGGTCGAATATGGTAAACACGCCTAGATTAATAATTAAAGTTTAAAAACTAAAACAACCGACTTATATAAATAAATAAATATTTGTGGACATTTCACACACCATCTAGCCCAAACTAAGCAAAGCTTGTACTATGGAACTAGATGGCTGATAGAATACATATATAGTTTTTTTTTTTGTAAATATATACATATGATACATAGAAATACCCAGACACAGAACAAACATCCATGCTCATCACACAAATGTTTGCCCTGGGTGGGGATTGAACCCACGACCTTTCAGTTCAGCAGGTAGACGTAAACACACTACCAACTGAGCCACAAGGTCAGTCAAATATTATTTATTTATATTATTTAGAGCTAATGTGCAAAGATAATTTGGGCTCTATTGCGTCGTAGCAAGAATCGGTGGTTAATTAAATATGTATGCGAAGTCTACTGCGCCTGTAAGTACCTACTACTAAGTATTCTGCGGATACTACACAGAGATCGCTTATCAAATAAAAGTGCACTCCAATATAAAAATGCAACAATGAAACGTGTAACGAAAGAAATCTCTAATGGCTGTATTTAACCGTTCTGTAATTCTCACAGATCTAATTCTGTTACGAAATCTTTCCCAGCGACATAACGCACGGAGAAAATGGCGTCTAACTTTCTTTATTTATGCACCTATTGTTGTTTTTGTTTATGAAAGCTGCAGCGGTGGGAATATTGAAGAAATACTGCTTTTGGTCCCATGTAATGTGTAAAGTACTTAGTACCTGGGCGACCGAGCTCCATTTCGGATTTTTATGACTGAAAATTCGAGCAAACCCAGGTTTACTAAAAATTAAACCTAGGACGATCGATTTATCGTCCCCTAATCTACCTACAAACCAAATTTCATTAAAATCGTTGGAGCCGTTTCCGAGATTCAGATTATATATATATACATACATATATACAAGAATTGATCGTTTAAAGGTATTAAATAGATAGATTAGATTGTGAAATGAAAACTGAGATTCGGTCCACGTTCTTGATGTGTACTGCACAGGAATGGAATTATTTGCCGCCATCTCTGTTTCCTGAGAACTACAATCTTGGAATTTCCAAGGCTAGAGTGAATAGATATCTTTTAGATCGACGAGCTCCATCCTCGGCCACAGCGTCGCTTAACATCAGGCGAGTTGGTGATCAATCGTCTATCTAACATAAAAAAGTCGGATACCTTTTTGCTCGACAACGCAAGGAGGGTTATGTTTTTCAGATGTACTTGTTTATGTTTGTATGTTTCTATATTACCTCTTATAGCCTAAACGGCTTGACCGATTTTGACGTGCGAGATGTCGTTAGATTCGTCTTTAGGTACCTGTACCTGTTTCCCGAGTGTCATCTCATATCATATACATTTTTTTTATGATACATAGTAATACAACTTTTGTATAATGTACCGTTTTACTATGGAAACTAACGTGGTTTTAACTCTCGGTCGGTGACGCGCCTCGCACTGCGCCCGAGAGTGACGTTTGCGCTGCTCCTTTGAAAAATACCGCCGAATGCGGTTAAAACTATAGTCGGATTTTTCGACTCAAACTGTTTTGAGTCGAAAAATCCGACTATAATTTTAAGTCACTCACTTATTAAGTGAGTACTTAAGTCACCCGTAGTTTTTATTTAAAATGCACCTTATCGTAACCTACAACGACCTTTTTCGTAACAAATAACTTTTGAGCTTTCTTCTTATGTAGTCGGGTACTTTGTTTTTAACCCCCGACCCAAAAAGAGGAGTAAGTGTGTATCTGTCTGTGGCATAGTAGCTTTCAAAGTTATGTACCGATTTTGATCAGGTTTTTTGTCTGATAGAGGATTCAATCGCGAGTGTTCTTGCCTATGTTTCATCAAAATCGGTCAAGCCGATTTTTTTATGTCGGTGGATTTTTAGTTTTCTAAACTGACTTGTTTAATATACATACTTTTTTATATTATTGGACAATAAAAACCATAATATAAGTATATTTTATAAACGACAATGTACCAGATTCACAACAAAGGATGCTAGAGTATCCACTCAGCAGCTAGATCAGGAAGCGAAACGAGTCTGACGAGTTCTCGATAGCCGTCTAGTGTTTAGGAATGTGCTTCCTATACTCATCTTGTAAAGAAACCAGAATACTGGATTACTTCACATGCTCTGCAGTATCATCATCATCAGTCTAGTCTACTTCACTGCTGGTCATAGGCCTCTTCCATTGAACGCCATTCAGCTCGATCCTCAGCTTTCCGTTTCCAGCCACTGCCAGCTGCCATTCGTATATCGTCACTCCATCGTGTCTCAGGGCGCCCTAGACTACGTTAGGATCATACGGTGCATCCTACCTGTCATGACATATGGTGCTGAAAGTAAATACGTTGGCATGGTTCAAGCGAGGTATAGAATAGGTAAGTGTAGTAGTTTAAATAACTAAAAAACAACAATCTTAATCTTATCAAATTATTGTATTGTCATCGGTCCTTGATAAGTATGCCAAATTTCGAGTCAATCCAACGTTTTGAAGGGGGTCAAAATCATGTTCAAAGTTTCCGTTACATATTAACATACGTATGAAGCTAATAAAAGCGTGTTAAAAAGCTACATTTGACGACAGGAAAAATGTATTCAATTCCTGTGCATTACGTATCAAGAACGTAGACGGAAATTGTTGAGTACGGATTTTTGTCATTTCAATGAGAAATGGGTGGTAATGTGCCGACTAGGGTTTCGGTCCCGGGATCCCAGGAACGGGAACTCCGGTGACTTTTATAATCCCGTATCACGGAATTATAAGGCCGGGAGACCTGGGGAAAAAATTACATAAAAATTCCACACAGCTACAGAAAAGTGCTTCTTTATGGGTAAAAAAAATTGTTATAAAATAAACCATTTTATTAACTGAATTATTTTCAACCATTCTAGTTCAACTGGAAGTACCCCATAGGTTTTGATTCCCTAATAAGTGTCGAAATGTACGTTTTTTACGACATATTTGGCTGTAACTTTTTTTCAATATCAAGGAAACCACACACACCCAGTTTAATGAAGCGTGTCGCACTTTCTATTACAGTAATGAAGGTACCTACCTAGGTGCTGCACTTATAAAGGTATTTCTGCCGATTCCGATTATATTAACTAGCTGCGCCCCGCGGTTCCACCCGCGTGGTGATCGATTATGTTGTTATTGTTTACTGTATCTCACAGGGACTGTCCAATTTCTCGGGATAAAAAATATGCCAGATCCGTCCAGATTATAAAAAAAAAGAACGTAACTCCCGTTCCCAAAAGAGGTGAACATAACCCCTTGTTCCCCAGTTCCCACAAGAGATGAACGTAACCCCAAGTTCCCACAAGATATGAACGTAGCCCGTTCCCAAAAGGGATGAACGTAACCCCCCTGTTCCCAAGTTCCCCACACGAGTTGATTCTGCCACCTGCATGCCAGTAATCAATGGGACGGAAGCGCAGGTCATTCATAACGGCTACTGGCCAGACAACACGCTACGTGGGTAAATAGAAGCTAGTTGCAAGACGCACGCAATGAGGTTCATACACATTTTTAGGAATTCGTAGTAAACAAGGAAGGGTTCCTTTATAGTTTCGCCATGTGTCTGTCGGCTTTGCTCTAACTTTTAGTAGAATCTTTGTAGAGTAGCATCGAACGAAGAGGGCTCAACACAGTTTTTATATTTTACATTTTAAAAGTTAAGAGTCTGAATACTGTCATATTTTGACGTCATTCGTCATGATCACGTCACGCACGCGCTTAGAAAAGGGCGAAAAGAAAACTTTAATAACTCCGTCATTTCCTATCGGATTATGATCAATCAAAAGAACAAAATAGTTAAGTCATACCATAGTAGATTTTAATGTTATAATGCACACGCCTATATGTATGTACGTAATTAAAATTCAAATATCCCTTGCGTGCACGAACCTAGTTATACTTACAACGGAATCGACATTTGGCTAATGTCGGTTTTCTACGAACCGATTATATTAATTAGTTTAACATTAACTGCTTTACCGGAAAACGTTACTTAAATTTAAGCATTGCTTAACGTATTTTGTCAACTTCTAGCTGATACGTAATGATACTTGCGGAAAGAAGACAGAGAATTTAAGACGATTGTTAAAGTTAAGTAACATTTTTCGGTAAGGCCGTAATTGCTTATCATGACAACAACAGAATCGTCGAACGCACCTATACAGTTGAAGGACTGCAGGGCCGCACTGCAAGTCAGGGCTTCTAAAGGAACAATAGGTACGCTGATTTATACAGACAGTGTGGACTGTGGATACATGGTTAGCACAGAGTAAATTATTGTCCACTTACCTAAGTTCAACCAAAAATACATAACTAGTAACAGTAAGTAAAGTCTCAGTATCTTTACATTAACAGGGGTTCATAATAAAAACATCTAGAGTCAGTTACATTCAAATAAATGTAATTCGCATAATTTAATACAATCCATTTTCATTCACAGCCTACATACAATACAAAATATCTGTCAATATTAGATTTTAAAATCTAAAATTACAACGATATTAGAGTGATGACTGAGACACCGGCCTTTGTTTGAGTTTATCAAAGCAACAGGTTGCCACGAACCTATGTAAGTGCGGGCGGTTGATTAATTTTATTAAATTTTTAGTTAAACTTGTTCCCCGACGATCAGTCACCATCTTAAGAAACATAAATTGTTGGCAGCGACCTAGGATATACGAGATTGTACTAACTTAATTCAAAAGAAACTTGTTTATACTGGCAATTAATGAATAAGTAATTATGTATATGTGACTTACATATATGAATAAATCATTCAGAATTAATACTGTAGACGACTTTCACTTGACTCATAGAAAAAGGCTGAAATATTCAATTTAAAGAGGTTTTTTTTTGTCAGCCCTGTTTGTACAAACTGTCCCACTGCTGGGAACGGGCCATCTTCTCATTGTGAGAAAGGTTAGGCCATAGTCTGCCACGCTGGTCAAGTGCGGGTTGGTAGACTTCACACATCTTCAAGATCATTGAGAACTCTCAGACATGTAGGTTTCTTCACGATGTTTTCCTTCACCGTTTGAAGTTGGCGGCAATCAACAATACGCACATAACTTCGAAAAGACTGAGGTGCGTGCCCTGGGATTCGAACCCAAAAGAAAGAGGTTTTATACGATTATATTCGATTTACGACGGATTTAAGCTGAAATATTCTATCTATGACCAAGGGCGTACCCTTGATTGGTGCTTAACAAAACCGGAAATTGCCGATTTTTAACCAACTTCCAAAAAGGTCACAATTCGTCGGAATCTTGGATTTTTTTAAATATATTTTTGTATGTTCCCCGATCACTTGAAGACACCTGGACTAATTTGAAAAAAAAACTCGTTTAAAAGGGTACTTATACTTCCCAAGTGGTCCCATATAAATTTTATCAAAATCGGTTCAGTATTTTGGTTTTAATAACAAAATAACTGGAAAAATATGTCCAAGGAAACGAACTGCGTATTTGAAGTCGGTTTAAAAAAAAGGTTTTTTTAAACGATAACTTGTATTCCTTATCTTTACTGTCGGAAATAAAGTGTACGTCTGTGATCTCTTTTCGATGCGTCAGTCAAGCAAGACGCGTAGGTATAGCAAAACAAAGTAGTACCTAGACAAAACAATACCTGCTTTTAAATAAAATACATCTGTAGGTACTTCTTCAAAAGGAAGGAACAGTTACATAATATCGTTTTCCAAAGACCCTGAATTTTTTTGTTGGTAATGTCACGCCTACAAATGCAAACAGACCTGGTGTGGGTGCACTTAAGAACTGTTAAATGCTTCATTATGCAAAACACTCCTAAAGAAGTCGGTTAAAAACTAACAGACATCTTTACATACTTGGTAGTTTACGGTTTTTATATGTTAGTACCTGGATATCCGAGCTTTGCTCGGTTTTTTTTATAATAGTTTTTCTCACAAAAGAAGGAACTTGAAAAAAAGTTAAAAATAATATCATTTACATAGCTGGAGTCGAACCGAGGTCTTCTGATCGAATCGCCCGATTGGGACCCACCTGAGCTATTACAACCTTGTAGACAGTGGCGAAATTTACCTTCGTTTTCTAAAGATATTGTACCAGTTTTTCATTGCCTGAAAACACGGATAAAACGACGTTTTCTAAAAATGAAACCTAGCTAGATCGATTTATCGTCCCCTAATCTACCTACAAACCAAATTTCATTATAATCGTTAGAGCCGTTTCCGAGATTACGATTATATAAATACAAGAATTGCTCTAGAGTATTAGATTTAGACAAAGTATTAGATTTAATCTAGAGAAAAACATACAAAAAATTTGGGGTAAAAATAAAATAGTTAAAAGGAAATTAGAGTCATTAAGTCACATGGGATTATTTTCAGTTCAATTGACTGTACCTTCAAGAAACTTTTTGCGGTTTAACCACATGAAATTGACAATACGGTCCAAGATGAGTTCAAAATTCCAAGAACACACGCGCCTTTTACATATCTGTTCACTGAGGAAGCAGGACGTTTGTTTCAAAAACTATTCCCATTATTGAATTTTTCCATTTGAGAGCTACGATGCCACAGACAGATTCACAAAACCACGTCAAACTTATAGCACCCTTTTTATGGGTCAGAGTTAAAAAACTTTTTACTCACGATAAGTACTTTAAGATTACGGAGGAACCGTATTACTTCCTCCGTTTCCTCGTAGCTATTGCCAAAGAAACTATCGCAAATAATCCGTAATATATCTAGAAAATCATCGTCCTCATCAAAAATTTACTAAACATTCCATCATAAAAACAATGCCTTCGTCACACCATGTCAATGATCCACAAAACAAATGATCTAAGAATTTTATACATGTAATATATTATTAACTCATCAAAAACACAGTCATTACTATATCGAGGTTCGCAAAAAAAACATCGAGCGATCAGTCACACAGTACTCTAGCTTAGTACATATGCTTTGACTGACTCTAATTGAACAAGCGAGGCCAATCGATATGACAGCAACTATTGTACCGATCGCGTTACACAAAAAAATTTATAGATACTTAGGAACAAATCGATATAATGTATGATACTCAGAGCTGTCAAATTTCACCCCCACAATGTTCTTTTTTTAGGGTTCCGTAGTAAACAAGGAACCCTTATAGTTTCGACATGTCCGTCCGTCCGTCCGAGGGTTATTTTTTGAGCTACGTCCCCTACACGTAAAGTGGGGATGAATATTTTTTTCCCATATACCCCATCGAGTGGGGTATTATTGAATAGGTAATCAAAAAACATTGTGGGTATGCGAAAACCATTTATCAATTTAGGTATCCGTTTGCGAAATTTGCGAAATATTAAGCTTTAAAGTGATCTTTTTTTGATAAAGTCAAGTGCCCCCCCTTCTACCGGCTAAACGGTTGACCTTGGAGATATAAAAAATTCAGGCTAGTAGAATATATGATGAAATTAAAAGGAAAACTATCACGGCTAATTAGGCTCTACAAGTTATCGAGTTTTAGTCAATCAACTTAAAATAGTTACCTACGTTGACACGTCAAAAACTAATATTTCATTTCAATTAACTTAACTCATATGATCGTAATATCAAACAAGAGACCCTGTACTAAGCTCACATAAATTATAATATGTAAATACGGAACCCTACATTGCGCGTGGCACGACACGCACTTGGCCATTTATTATTTTTTCCTTCCATAAGGTATATTAGACTCACATTGGATTAGGTTTGGCTTTTGCCATTTCCAAGATAATTGATAAATTCACAGCCAAGATCATGAAAAACAAATTAGGATAAGTCCCTTATCACACTTCGGTAAGTGCTGATGATTTTACTGGAAGCTCCTACGGACAAATTCCAAGAAAGAAGAAAAAGCATTTTTGTATACTGGTTGCAACATTCAGCTACCTAGAGGGCTGAAAGCATTTCGCCGACATCGTAAATAGATAAACATTAACCACCAGTCTATCTTCATTTACCACACGTGCTATGTGCGCAAGTCAAATACTTAAATACCAAAAGTTCTCATCAAAACTCAATACTGTCGTATAAGCGAAATGACAAGGTAGCAAAAAAATCATTTATTTGTGTATAGGTACAACACAGTTGGTGAACTTGCAATAGAAGTACCTATCTCTATAACCAACCAACCAACTGTATAACGATGACGAAGTTGACCATAAGTTGGCGAAGTTGACGAAATCTGAAAGATGACGAGAAAGGAAAGGACGAAGTTAACCCGAGCGTTGATCTTCTACTCGTATCACAGAAGGCGTTTTCTAAGGAAGGAGGTAAAATGTTTGCCGGTGGGTAATTTACGAGTAATAAAATTCGGGGTATTAAAATGGTAAGAAATTATATGCAGAAAATAGACAAAGGAAAAAAAACTTTCATAATTATACCCAACGTCAATGTACCCATTTCATGAAAACAATTGCTACCGCAGCTCCCCGCGGCGTACGCTCTGTTTTAGAAATGACCATTATCATTATCTGCGACAGCTGACTATTCACGTCATTAGTTCCACTTTCCTCCCGACATAACAAAACATGTTCAACTTACCGGCGTTACATAAGTGTTGTGGGTGTTCAATGATTGACAGGTGGATGCGCACAAGGCATGAGCGGAAGCGGGAAGTATATGCAACTGAGTAATAAATTACCTATGCTTAGCCAGGGTAATGGACTATGATGAAATCAAAACCTATCTGTTTACTGATACCATTCAATACTGTTAATTACCGTTCTTTTGAATATCAGGAAAGCCTAAATTAATTCCATTCATATTGCATCCGGAAATGCAAAATTTAATGTCAAGGTCGTACTGCTAAATGTCAAAAGCTCATTCATTTTGTGGTAAGGTATACTTTAATCTTCTTTAACAAGGATTTTTACGCGTACCTACTCCCCTGAGATTGCATTATTTAAAAGATACATCTTAATATCTCAGCCATAAAAAGTCTACTGATAGACCTTCCCATGGATTAAAAAAAACGATTGGAAACGGCTTGGATCCAACGTTTTCTCAAAGATTACTGACCCCTTATTTTCCAATGTTGTAGTATTTGCAAAATTATAATACTTTTCACTGAAGTTTCAACACACTAATATTTTTCACGTGCTAAGGCACCAGCAGTCAGCACCTTATAGTACGAATTAATTTTGATGAATTAAATACATGTAAAATGTAACTAAGTACACCATTCGGATCACAGAATTCGTTACGTTGAGTGAGGACTGTGACGAATAGAGCGCTGAGGAGGAGTTAATTCACGCAAAACATAAGACAGTAAACTATCCACGACACAGCCATTGTGATACTTTGCCGTTCCATCGTAAACCTTGCCCATGTTTATGTATCTGCTAACGTTTTCTACAAAAAAGTCATGAAGACAACTTTTGGCTGGTATAGCTATGGAAAGGACATGACAACAACATTTATTTTATGCTACTCAACTGGTTTGTTAATAAAAACTAAATTAAAGTCTGTCCACTTTTAACATGGAACTGGTTTTGAATCGTGATCACTAACAAAAAATACAGGAGATTGACCTTTGCAGCTAAAACATTCATAACATAAATCTTTACTGATAATAAAATCTCTTTGTATACTAAATACCAATAGATTCATAACGGTTTGAACATACAAAAAGTCGGGAATTGAAAACATCATATTCATAAGTTCATGATCTTTGAATTTTATTTTTACTGTATTTTTGGGTTTTTGTATGTTTTTGTATAGGAGTAGGACATGACGTGACTTTTATTACATTAAATTCTGTAAAATATATGAAAATAATTTATTAATCGGCACTTTTTTTTTATTACACGAAGCTAATTTTAACATAAATGCAGGCAAGAATTGACCAATGTCAATTTCTGCAATATTTTTTTTTTTATTCAAAAATAGGCTTGCGCTTGACCGTCGACCTGTTAAGTTAGCTCGCGCTCGTTTTTATCTTTCTTTTTCTGTAATTAAGAGTATTGAGGCAAAAAAAAAATGAGCCTAATTTGAATTGTGATATTTATAACAGTCTCTTCAACTATTGTGTGACATTCTTAATTGCAGAAAAAACGCGCGAGAGCCAACTTTTAATCGCTATAACTCGAATAAATCGAATTACTACTCGAAACATTATAAGCTCTATTTTTATACGGAAGCTGTGTGGTAGATAGCGACAGTATTACATCTTACCCTCTTATCTCCTCTAACCCTCTAATCTTCTAACCTTCTAACCACGGTCAAATGTGACGTCAAACGGCTTCACGGTCTTTGATGCTATCTGTACCTCGTAAGGGAAAACAGGTGTGATTTTATATATGCATTTCTTTCTATTATCAGTTAATGAATTAAACGTCGCTGCCCGCTAATCTCTTATGTCTTATGCGTGGCTGAAATCTCAATAGATCAAGCACGGACATAAAGCCGATGAAACCGTGTCAGGGCCGAGTATCGGCGTGACTCTATGCAAATGGAGCTGAGGCGACAACATTGTTCAACTTGTTTGGACTCGGTGCTCCAATGAGCCTACCAAATATACTGTCGGGTGACATATAGATTGGATTTTTGTCTGTGAATTGAACTATAGCTTGGGTTTCGGTTGTAGCCTTATGAATTATACCTCAGATATTGTATTTTTTTAATTTAGCTAATTTCTAAATTTTTTTGAGTAGGCGGTTAAGCGCATATTTTTTAGATTATGCTGACAAAATTGTTCTACATTGTCCAAACAAACTTGTTTGGACTCGGTGCTCCAATGAACCCACCAAATATACTGTGAAATATGGATTGGATTGCTGCAAGTTTAACTATGGCTTGGTTTTTGGTTGTAGCTTATGAATTATACCTCAGACATTGTTTTTTTTTTAACTTAGCTAACTTCTAATTTAAGCTCGCGCTTGACCTCATACTCATCCAATGTTTAGATCCGACGATGCGATTCACGATGGAGAAATAATAAAATCACATGGCGGGTGCACGGCACGGCGGTTGTACTAGTTATTATAATTTTAAATAAATAATACATATGCTTAGATCACCTACATCCGCAGACATTGTAAAGTATGTTTGTATCATTAATCAAATATATAATTTTTTGATAAGTTTTAAAACGCACAAGAAACTATGAGGTAATGATAAGTATCAAAGCCTCAGGTTTCTGCTAATAAATTGATTTAAATGGATAAAACGCAAACAAGAAAAAATATTATAAAAAAAATAATTAAAAAAGTATACATAAATACACAGTATAGTACTACTGTATTATATATACATAAATACATAATACAGTAAAGTATACATTTAATAAACAATATGAATACTTAATACAAAAAAAATAGACCTAATTCCACCCTCCCCATTTCCACTTCCGTTTCTCGTTGAAATGCCAAAAGTCTATACTCAGCGATATCGATCCACGTTCTTGATGCGTACCTACTGCACTGCACAGGAATGGAATTCTATGTCGCCACCTCTGTTTCCTGAGACCTACAATCATGGAATTTTCAAGGCTAAAGTGAATAGATATCTTCTAGATCGACGAGCTTCATCCTCGGCTACACCGTCGCTTAACATCAGCCGAGTTGGTGGTCAATCGTAGATCTATTTTGCATAAAAAAAAGAAAAACAATTCAGGCAAAATGTAGCCCATACAGTCGGAAGGTAAAGATTAATTTAACAAAATCTCAAACATCAAAATCGGTCAATCCGTTTATTGCAACAATATCATAATAATATACAAACACAAATATTTATTATAAATAAACATTATTATTTTGGGCAGTTGGGTAAAAACAAACTGTTAAATTCGTCATTCTAATTACATGCAAATAATAGTACAATCAAATCTTCGCTCTCATGACTAATTGTCCTATCTCATAATAGATATTTAGAATGCAAATACATTAAAAGTATCAATGTGAAATTAAAATGTATGTAACCTGCATGATGTATGAAAGCTAATATCTTAAGGTATGCAAAATAACCGATATTTAATATTTTTGACAGATACAATGTCATCTCAAAACCCAAAAACGTTTGTCCTGAACAAATGACTAAAATGAGATAGGACTTAGTCATTCGAAAGACCATATAACACCTACAGCTAAGTTTAACTTAGCAAAAATAAAACATTATCACTTGACACGTACTAAGTAATATAACTTGCGACTTAATATAATATAATATAATAATATAATAATAAATAATTATAGTTTAAAAAACTGAAGCAATCGACTTCTCAAGGATGCCATTGTCAGAACTGGACCAAATTGAAATTGGGCCACACGGAAAGCACCAGCTTTCAAATAAAAATAGAATCATCAAAATCGGTTCACCCAGTCGAAAGTTATGAGGTAACAAACTTAAAAACCCGCACTTGGCCAGCGTGGTATACTATGGCTTTACCCTTCTCACAATGAGAAGATGGCCCAGCAGTGGGACAGTTTGTACAAACAGGGCTGATAAAAAAACAGTCGAATTGAGAACCTCCTCCTTTTTTGAAGTCGGTTGAAAATACACAGATTCACTTTCACTGAGTCCGGAACGAATAAGTGCGGACATAAACACGATTTATTAATGAGACATGTATGTCGCATGAACAATTACTTGGAGGTTTTTTTTGCACATCAATAACTTGGCAGCTTTTTTGCACATCAATAACTTGGCAGCTTTTTTGCACATCAATTAGGTACAATACTTGCACGAGACATGAAGGATAAATCTTGTGTTTTTTTACTTGTGGCGACTGGTGAGACTGCAATCAGTCAAGAGTCAAGACATAAATAAATTATTATTGTTTGTTGTAGCGAATACATCGTAATTTACCTCTGTTTTTCTTATCTGTCCAATAATGTACACAAAAATGGCGAACTGTCGACCTATAAAAAGTATACATATCCCGTCATCTTTATTTCTTTTCGATTCTCTCCAACCTAAACTTGCCTAATATTTATCTCTATTTCGGAATCTGTGGTCTTTCGAACGGGCATGCTAATAAGCTGTCACTTTTACAGGCAAATCCTGTCCTAGTTAGTGCTGGACAAAAAAATCGAGGTCAGTGCAATGATAAATGTTACGCGATACGCGTTTACCACGTGTCTTACTCGATGATAGCCACATGAATTCAACCCTTATATGTAATTCACGTAGAGCTCACTTTTCGATGCTTTACTATTGGCCATTTTTTTACATGATATTTAAAACTACTAACCTTAACATTATTTATACAGTTCGTGATGGCTATTACTATAACATAATAAAAACGCGTTACGTTACAAAAATCTAGAATCAACCTTTACTTTAATACTATAAAATGTATGTATAATGTCTTAGTAGACGGACAAGTCAAGAAGGACATCATCATCATCATCCCTATTACAATTAAAACGCTGTGCACAAGGGTGCTCGATAAGTTAAACTATGTACTTATATGTACAACGTGTTAGGGAAATAAGTCAAAACACCAATGAAAAAAAAATTATTTAAATTTTTTATATATAAATAAGACATTAAAATTCTGAAAATACTTTCTTTGGTTTCCAATAAAGATGTAACATAAATACCAAAAATATTTGTACTTTAAACACCCCATTCCCTAACACGTTGTATAAAAGAAATAGCTTTCCATAATTTCAGTGTTTCTACACTACACTTACATACTAAAATTAACCACAAAAGCTATGATACTAAAACTGCTATGCTAAAATTATTGCTATACAAAAAGGATCAAGCATTGTAAAAGTATAAAATTAAGCTAAATAGTTATTTTTGCTACCTGAGCCACTAGCAATTAAAATAAATTTTAAAAAAATACATTAGATTAAACCTGCAAAAGTGCTCAAATGCTCAAGTATGGCGCAATTTTTTGCATTAAATACAACCTACAATACAAAGTATTATTTCTTATTATTATTGGGATTCCTGCCAAATCTGAATATTTCTGTTTAGATTTTAAGAACTAGCAATACTATGATAGACAATCGAAGATGTTTTGGGAAACTCGCACGTGACCTTTCAAATTACTTTTTTAATTTAAATACACTAAGCTGTTATTTGTAAGGGATAACAGTTGTCCAGTTATAACAAAAATACAGGTCAGTGATGCTAACCATTTTCTAAGCAATACAATATGAACATACAATATCAGTGTTTATAAATTTTAACAGGAAGTATACCATACACTTAAATCAATATCATCACATGTATCAATCAATTGTTAAATAAATAATACTACACAAACATGTCAATATCAACAATGGTGAGTGTGCATGAATTTTATTTTAAGAATAATAATTTTAATTGATAGTTTTTTAGTAAATGTGATACATTTTGTGTATCAAATTTACTTTAAAAAATCGATCGGTCAATAAACTTCCGAGATATAAACATTTCAAGTTTTAGGGCAGTGATGCTCTGCCCCTCTCTCCCGAAACAGTTTGAATTTGTACGACCAACATGACCCATGACGTCATCTTCTGCGATCGTTATCTAACATGAAATTAAAATACTTGTAACTTTATTATTTTTTAAGATATTTTGGTTTTCTGGAATGGAACTATTTGTCGTTAGCCTTTTTAGGACACAAAAAAAAACATGCATATCCCCTATTGTAGTATAACCGGATTCAATATGTTTTAGCTACTGTCAGGTCTTACGTACGAAACAGCTGACTCAAGTCAAAGTCCTTCAAGTTGACGAGTCCCATATGACCATTAATCATGCAGTAGTACTCTGCGCCCACTATGTACGCTAGGACCATCGCTCCGACCAGGCTGCCGAGAGGTGTGGACTTGGGGAGGAGGATCACAGTAGCTACGATCAGACCGAAGTATGTCAAGTACCTAGAAAATAATTATAGTTTAAAAAAGTGAAGCAACCGACTTCAAGGGATGACATATTTTTAACCGTCTCCCAAAAGGGTTGAGGTTCTCAATTGGACTGTATGTTTTTTTTTATGTTTGTTACGACATTACTCCGCCAATTATGAATTGATTTTGACGATTCTATTTTAGTTTGATATGTAAATACTTCAGAGGTGGTCCCATAGAATTTTTATCAAAATCGGTTCAGTACCTTGGTTTTTAAGATAAAATAATTTGAAAAAAATTGTCCCAGTTAACTTAATAGCGTATTTTGTTAAGTCCGTAGTTTCAGTTTCTTATACTATAATTATTTCAGTTATTCTGTTATAAAAACCAAAGTACTGGTCCGATTTTGATAAATTTCATATGGGACCCAGACCTCTGAAGTATGATCTACCATCAAAAAATTTATTAAAAACCTAGTAAAGTTCAAAATTGGCAAAGTAATATCGTAATAAACGTCCAAAAAACATACAGTCGAGAGCCTTTTTTGGAAGTTGGTAAAAAATTGAGAGTGGTTAGGTACGGTCCGATTGCTTTAGTCTTACCACAAAAATAATGACAAATTATGTAGATAAAAATATGCGCGAGCGAGACAAACAATGGTCGAACTACGGACTCTTTCAAATTCAAATTCGTTTATTGAGATAAACGGAAAAATACCAATTACAATTATCTCACAATATTCATTCATGTCTGAGGATTACGAAATTTTTATTTTATAAATATAATATCATTTAAAATGTCAAATGGGCAATACGCCTAGCATACTTGCCTTGCTTACTTAAGCCTCAAAATGTGTAGAATATTATTTTCGTAGTACGACTGATTACCAGAAGCTGTGTAAATAATATATGTTAATATGCGATCATAATATAATAATATGAAGTATACAAGTGTATATATTCTTCTTGAATTTATAAATTAGTCATTTTGAGTAATATTTGTAATTAACTACATAAATACATAACACAGAAATGGGCCAGTATGATCTATCTTGCCACCACATGACCACATGATCATTAAGTTATAGTCAAATATTGGCCCATTTATCAATAAAAAATAAATCTACCCAACAATGAAAAAAATTATTCATGAAAAAAATTGATAGATAGATAAACTCTTTATTGTACACGCCTTAGAACTTACAATTAAGAGAAATTATTTAAAACTAGTAAAATAATAATACAGTCATCAAAAAAATATCATAAATAGATAAAATTTAATTAGGTGTCACTTTGAGGAATTTAATTTTTTTGTAAGATAATAGGCTCATATTTTACTGTACACTTGCCTGGTGTTAAGCAACTCTACGATGGAACGTTAGTAAATCTAACTTAACTCATTTTCCTCATTCCACTTCAATGCTTTCAAAATAGGCCAGAGTACCAGCATGAAGACATGGTAGTGGATTACCCTAGATATTTAATTTTTGACCCATACATTTACTCAATAATGTTCTGTGATTTTTTTATTTTCTGTAATAGTTCAATATATATACATAAATAACATAAATCCCATTATAAAAGCACTAATAGCTACCCATCACCAATAACTATGATGAAAGTTACCTAGTTCTCCTACTGGGAGCATCTAAACCTTACAGCTCTTCATTTCTGAAATATAGATAATATTAGTGAAAAACAAATAAAGAAAAAAAAAAACAAAGTGAAAAGAAAGTTTTCATAACACCTTAGTCTCCATTATTTGTCTAGTAAAATGCTACATTTTATTTGTTTTTTCTCACTAAAACTTTACACTTTAAAAAATATGTAAAAGGCAATGCACAGAAGCAGTGCCATTTTATAATTCCAACTATACAATATAAAAAAAAACATCAAAATCAAACAATATTTAGAAGCAGAAAACAGTTTTCTTACATGACATCTCAATTACTCTCTTATGACACTGTTTTTTAAAGACTGCATCTTTCCAAATGTTTTTTTGTTGTGAGGTTTATTATGATTGAAGAGGATATTTGATTCTTCTAATGCATAGCTGGTGTTTGCTACAACTCTTGAAGAGCACAAATAAGTAAAATTTCTACACAAATTACGTATGAAAACTCACTCTTTAGATACTAGTTTATATTAATTTGATTAAAACACATACCTTGTATTGGTCATTGTTTCCGACGAGTCAATTTCATTCTCTCTATCTGCCACACAAAATTCACCCTTCTTTGAGTAGTCTTTAGCACATTTTCTGCACATATCTGGCCCATCTCCATGACAACCATTACATGCTTTATCACACTTCATACAAGCATATGATCCAATTGAATTCATACAGAATTCATCTTTCTTACATCTGTCTGTGTTGTCACATTCATTGATGTCTAAGCATCCTTCGTCAGCATCAAACATATAGCCCAGTTTGCAAGCGCTACAGTCTTTATTACTCCCCGCTCTACAACCACCAGCACAGGACTTGTGACATGGAGCACACAGCATTTTGGAGTCGTCGGCATAAGCTAAGTAGTACCCAGATGTACACCGGTCACAACTTTCTCCTGTATACCCAGAATCGCAAAGGCATGTCCCATTTCCTTTACGAGTCCCATCACCTCTGCATTTACCATTACCACTGCAAAGTTTATCATGATCTCCAGGGCAGGGAGTACATTCTTTGCCATAATGATGCTTGGGACAGCAAACCCTAATTTTTTCAATACAAATGTATGTGTACAAGTCCTCAGATTCATCTGGATCTTGAGCCCACCATTCTTCAATGAATTCTTCTGCTTTTTCAGCCATATGGTGACACTCAACCGAGTTTTTGCTCGTTTCCCTGCAGATTCCTTCTTGTATGTCGATGAGACGCATTTCACTGCGCTTGTAAGACTTCTTCAGTTTCTCTTCCTCCCATGCTGTGTCACCACCCTCATATTTACCCCTCGCAGTGCGCTCGAGGCCATTTTTAAATGATTCTATAAATAGTTTACATGCTTGGCAGTCGCCAATAGGAGTTCTCGATTGAGATATAACAGAGGGGTTCAACACCGGAGGCTGGACATTGCAAAAAACAGCAGACAATGAAAACAGGATCGCAACCAAGTGGAACACTTGATTTTTACACTTTCCCATATCGATAAGGCCCTGAAAATAATTAATCACTATAATTTAAGCTTGACCACTAATATTTTAATTCAGCATTCACTGTTATTAGGACTGTAAAAGGTAAAACACAAAAATGTCTCTTCAAAATACCTCTATCGATCCGCGACTATTCTCGAACAAAATTTTAATTAGTTTAACTTTAGTGAAACTAGAATGAATACATCCGAATGCACAATTTTATAATAAAAAAATACTAATCTTCTTTGCGCAAAGTTATTAAAATGGAAATAAACTGACGTGTTCCATTCCGACTCGCTCGCTTAATTTTTTGACGTTTGGACAAATCAGCTGTTGAACAGGTTGAACTTGAGATGACGTGCACGTGCGCGCCATTTTTTACGTTCCGTTCTACGAACTTAAAACTGTTTACGTATTCGAGATATCTCTAACACTTATTACTGTGAACATGATAACATCAAGGAATTATATTAAGGTACCATCAAATCATTGTACGTTATGTGGTTGTTGGTTTCGATATTATTTCCATAATTTCTTCCTACGTAACCACCTACGTGGCTAATATTTCTGGCCGTGGGATGAGATGTTAAAATGCGATGACCTTTCATTTGCAAAAGATTCCTCTTTACCTTGCCATTTCAAAGGTCGATGCTATCAGCTATATTATTACAAATTATGTTTGTAAATTTTAGCTAAAACTAAGATATCCTCAAAGAAAAAAAAGGCGACGTAGTAAATTACGTAAAGTAATAAGAACAATTTGCTAGTAGAGAGTAAAAGTATCGATATTCAGTTTGATTAACGAAAATCAACAAAAAAGAACTGAAAAAAGTTAACAACTCACTTTAAACTAACTTGCAGTATATCTTCTGTAAAATTGGTTTATCTTTCTTATTTTTCCTATCGTTTGTGTCAGATTTATAGCCTAAGCCCATGGAACCCAAGACCAAAGCACGTAAACATTTTATAGTTCATAGGGGGGTATAATATAGATGTATATGATCAATAAATTTCGTCCCAATTTAATCGAATAATCTTTAAAATGGTTATTCACTAAGGTAGGCACTGAACACTGGATACGTTTATATTATTCACATTAGCGCGGGAAGACTGGTTATAATTTGCAGTTTTGGAAAGTATCTATAAAATATAAGTACGAAGCCGCTATGGCTTTGTCATATTTTCCCGTTAAGCATACTTATAAAATTACATAATTTCATTTTTCATACCGCAATTTTATTTAAAACTTTTGAACTAGGCCGATTAGTCTAGTAAAAATAAGATTTGTGACAAAATAAAAGACTCCTAAATATATTGTTATTTAAATGAATGTACTGGTGTTTTGAAATACATTTAACACAATTTCATAATGATATTATAAAAGCTAAATTTGTTACCTTTACACGCTCAAACAGCTGAACCGATCGTTATGAAAATTAGTATAGAGATAGCTTTGGACCTGGAGGCGGACATAAGCTACTTATCATCATCATAATCATCACCGTTTTTCATAACTACTCGAGTGAAACCGCGGAAACCAGCTAGTCTATAAATCGGGGATTATTGTTGATCTATGATTTTTAGCTATTTTCCTATCATAATTTAAAAGAATCCCCCCAGTTGCAAATACTGTGATGTGCTCCATACAAACGGATTTATTTTTACTAGACTAGATCGAGATCTGCCTGGGCACACGCGATACGCAGCCATTTCTTGATTTGCCTGTCTAATACCGCCATATCGTTCAAGGAATAACTTTTGACGATTTGCCCGGCCACGCTTACACAAATCATTTCTGTAGAATAACCAAAGTAAAAATAATAAGAAAAAAGAGGCTCTCGCTTGATGGTTGGCTCAGGGGTCGGATTCAGAAGGCGGTCGTCCTAGACACGGCACGAATTGTCAGGAGGTTTCAGAGTCTGTAGCTCCTACCGCCGGCAGCTTAGGCCCTGCCCCGCTGTCGGCGGCATTCTAGGTTTAATTTTTTATAATGTTTTTATTGTTTTTTATATAAATATTGTTAAAACTAAGGCTTAAGATTAGTAAATAAATATCTCACAGAATTCGCCCTATTACATTGAAATATCTGAAAAAGAATAATAAATTTTTTACTTTCGACTTAGATAACAATTCAAGTATGCCTATAAGTATACCTATATAGTCTGCCTAGAACAATAGGCGTCAACTATCACAGTAGACGTACATACGTAATAATTGTACTGGCATTTCCACTTGCATAATAGCTTCCTGCTTTCACCTCCGCGGAAAATATTCTGCTGCTTCTTCTAAACAAACGTATGTTTGCAGGTCACAATCGAACGTAAATTATAAATGTTGGTAAGAAATCTTTGAATTTACAGTATAAAGTGTTTTAAAAAGGCACTGATATAAAATTGTGAGTTAAACAGACAATAGTTGTCTGTCCGCTCGCACGGTAAACAATATTTTTGTGCTAATGTGTCATGATTTGATAATTTATACAGCATTACGACTACAACTGCCCCCGTATTCTAAACCCATTCGGTTTCGGAATCGATTCGATTTGTATATCTCCGTCTCTGTCATTCTCTATGGAAATGACAGAGACGCAGATATACAAATCGAATCGATTCCGAAACCGAATGGGTTCAGAATACGGGGGCTGGTCTACATTTTCAAAATGTAGAAGTTGTAGAAGTAGCGTAAAATTCGAATTAATAGATATCGGTAAAATTTCTGTTAGTGAAATAACTTATAATCAATGTAATTTCCTAGGCACTCCATATATTATTTTTATAAAAAGCCTAATTAAATATCTGTTCTACTTACATTCAATATAAAACACCTCACTTTATTTACCAAGAACTTGGAGGTTTTAGCAGCTGTTCAAACAATTATTTCAAAAGAGACTTACTTTAAAATACTATTTCTTAAAAAAGTAGATATTGCAATAATCATGTGAAATATTATATTGTGTTAGTTTATTACCTTCTTAAGTCTATGATACGTATTTCTATGTTTAAGCACAGATGATTTTAATAATTTGGTTTTAACATAGATGTACTGAACCTATATATTTTTTTTAATTATCAGCCCTGTTTTGTACAAACTGTCCCACTGCTGGGAACGGGCCATCTTCTCCCTGTGAGAAGGGTTAGGCCCTAGTCTGCCACGCTGGCCAAGTGCGGGTTGGCAGACTTCACACATCTTCAAGATCATTGAGAACTCTCAGACATGTAGACCTCACGATGTTTTCCTTCACCGTTTGAAGTTGGCGGCAATCAACAATACGCACATAACTTCGAAAAGACAGAGGTGCGTGCCGTGGGATTCGAACCCAGGACCTGCGGATCGCAAGTCAGACGGTCTCACCACTAGGCTGCCGGAAACTTCACCTAGATAATTATATCTTAATAGTTATGGTTGCAAAAAAAACACTCCAATTCTAAAATTGAAACAGGAGTTAAATGCTTATCTTAATTATTTTTTTTATTTTATTCGAATGATCTTTGAAATTTGAAGATCAAGTACTGTTTATTGGTGGCGTTGAGTTGAGGGAACACAATATGCATCGTCATCTCGGACCGATCTAAAATTACTTATCTGATGATAGAGTAATTAAAAAGATGATTCAAGAATGATTGGCAATGGGACGATCTTTTCAAGACTTTTGTATTGGTTTCTTTCTTTGTTTCTATCCACAATAGCAAAGTTAATTATTTCCATAGCAAAAATAATGTTATTCAATTATTAAAGGAATGTTACTTTGTATAATACTTTACTACTAATCTTATCGTGTTAATATTTATTCGTCAGATACTCTTTCTTCACGCTAAAAAGAAAACAATAAATAAGCAGGTTGCCTGCAGGTTGCATGGTTGCCTGGAAGAGATCGCTCTAAGCGATAAGGCCGCCAATTAAAAGCCTAGCTATATTTATGTTTTCTCTGTATTTCTTTTTCTGTATGTGTGGTCTTTTAATAAAGAGTTATCGATCTGTCTGTCTAAGCAGATGTAATTAACTTCATTTAAGTATTAACATTAATAATCTACAAATACATACCTACATATAAAAATAAGTCGTCTCTATAAAATGTCAACTCGCTCTTGTCTATAACCTTGACAGGCTTCTACAATACGTACCAGACCCTACCTAGTCACCAAATGGATGACGCCATGGTTGCATTGCAAATGCCAAGCGACAGACGCTTGCTTGAGGCCTTATGTAGGTATGTACCATAAGATACCACAACACAATCGTACAACTTTTTTGAATTTTCAAACGAAATCAATGCTTGTAATTCACTTAATTGTTTTTTTTTTTAATTCGAGTATATACTAATTACTTCGAATAGGCTTTAATTTAAACCCTTCTTCAAGCTGACGTTTTGCTATAATATAAACTTCTGTTAATGTAAAATATTTAAATCAATATTACAAAATACTTAATATATAGCAGGATATTTTTCTATAAATATTATACTTAAAAACGCTTACAAAACCACTTTTTACTAAGTAATGTAATATGTAACAAAAATTTTACTCATTTAATTTTATTAACAGTTTAAAATGTTAAAAGACCGTAAAACGAAGCGGAACTATATTTCCCGCCAGAATTCAAATTAATTAGAACGCGGAGGTTGCAACGAGTGGGTGCGCCAACTACTTTACCCGCGAAAACCTTCAAAGTTCCTCCTTCAACTTGCGTAACTTTGCTGGCCATATGTTTTACTTGGCATACTTTAACGAAGAAACTAATGTTTGGACAGATTTTATACTTCTTATTTCAGGTGAAATATTTCTGCAGCAAATCGGCAAAACATTATTCATTACTTAAAGAAAAACGTGTTCGGCGAAGTGATAAAAAGCCAATAACGTCAGTAAGTAATTTTTTCACGTAAACGCTATCCAAGACAACACATCGTTAGCACCAGCGACAAAAAATATTGTCTTGTTGATGAGTTTTTCATTGAAGTCGAAAAGGGGCTATTATTTTTTATTATTACCTTTTTAGACTTCCGTACTAAGGGTGCGGGAGCCTATGTGAGGCTACGGTGTCTTTCTGTTTGTCCTACACTTAAATGGCTGTATATTTTGTATTAAAAATATATACAAGTCTCAAAATTGATAAAATTGTAGGGTTTACTTTGATGTAAATCTACAAATACTAAAAAGTGGTTAAGAGCGAAACAAGCTTGCGTAAATAATTTTTGAAAAAACTGGAAACTATTGTGCGAGATACAACCTTGTTGATTCCACATAAAATGAAACTAAAAATGACAAGGGAACATTTCGATGACAGTTTGTGTCATGTGACATAAACTTAAAATACAGTAAACGGTAGTGTTGAAATCCCTTTTAGATAAAGAAAATAGGTCTGATAAACTTGGTACTCATTGGAAACGCCAAACTTTTCAGGGTATTCCTACTGCTAGAAAATATTATGTGAAGTTTCCATCGATCTAAACATAGGTACTAGATGTCTTATTTTGAACACTCTGTTCATCGCAACTAGAGAGCAGTGTCTACACCTTGTAGCTGTCTGCTAGACAGTGACGTGAGCGACGATGTAATAGCGATGCGGCTTTAACGACCGTTTTGTTGTTTGAAATGTCTGTTCTAGTTTACATTAAATTCTTTGAAAATCACAACAAGTTACAAATATTATTAAATATAAAGCACATTTTGTTGAGTAATTAAGGGGGTGGTGTCAGTGTTCATGTGCATCTATTATGTCATGCATAGGAGTACGGAACCCTCGGTGTGCGAGTGAAACTAGTACTTGCCGGATTTGTTAATTTTAAATCAGCAAGTATGATGTTGGTTATTCAGCCAGAAAAAAAAAACAAATAAATAAGTCACGTCCATACATCCTGCGATGTGTCTTCCATAAAAACAGCTCGGCTAATCGGCGGTCATCGCTCTCTCTCTAGCTGTTTTGTAAAATATATTTTATTATTGCTGGCAAGCGGTTACAGGAAAGATGAGTTCCATTCTTGTTTCGCTATGTATGTACAAGTGTTGCCCGCGTAATGGTGACATATTGCCTAATTTGGACACAACGAACAAAAAGAGTTGTATCCTACTTTTAGTTTTTACAGGCCGTTTTGAAACATAATATAAGCTATTAAAGATACTTAACTTTAGCTGGTTAAAAAATTACCTTTATTAACGTAACAACAGAAGAAAATAGTCCGTCTATGAGGAGTCGTAAGTTGTATTGAGAATTTGGTTTAGCAATTAAGTATACTTTGGTGTATTGTTCCACCAAAAAAAATAAACTGACTATTCTGACAGCTTTCAAAGACTAATGATACTCATGTACATAATATGTGAAAGTTTGTGTATGTGTGTTTATATGTATGTGTATGACTCCATCACTCATCACTGCAACGGTTAGTGGATTTGAATAAAATTTTGAATTGAAATAGCTTATTAATTAAAATAATACATAGACTATTAAATAGTCCAAAAAGTGAACGGTTCGTGTGAGATGGCGAGTAAAACCGCGGGACGCAGCTAGTACAGAATTTAAAGTTTTAAATAATTTCATTTGAATATAATGTTATGGTTATAATATTGTATATAAAATGCATATCCTAGCATGTAAAATTCTAGATGTGAATAAATCATTTTCTATCAAAAATATTTTCATGAAAAGCAAATAACCTACACGCATTCTTGTCCTTACATACTTTAGCTAAAATTAGCAGTACATTCAAGTACAAGACTATGCACAAATCACTGGATCTTCGACGTCTATACTCCAGTGCTATTTTCCTAAGTGGTTCGTCGATAGATAACAAGTTAGAGACAACTGCCCCGAGCTATGGCCCCTTTGCCTGAACTGTACGAGATTTCGAGCTTCTAAAACGTGATTTAATCTGGTTTGCTAAATTACTATACACTTGAACGAAGAAAATTAACTTCTTTTTTTTCCTGTCGACGCTTATACGAAAACTAAATTAAGGTACAGAAGAGACTACAGTATTAGGGTGAAATTTAAAAGGGTGTTCGGTAGAGCGTACAGAATAACTCCAGGACTGAATTTAAAAAAATGAACGTTAATTTTTTCCCGCTATTTTCGTTTACGTTCCATTTTATTCTGCAAATAGATGGACCAACACAACGCGCTTGCTCTTCGTTATTACAAAAAAAAAGGTATAGCGCCTTTGCGGCTGCGAAAAACGACACATCGCTAAAAAATAAACTTTATCGATTGCTCTCTGCGGGATACCGCGATAAGTCCAGACCTAATGATGCATCAACTATCATATTCGAGTCTATAATATAGATGTTTTTGTGGAACACACAGTGAATAATTTTTCATTCTTATTTGTGCAGCAGAAAAATAAAGGAGAACGTCAATTTTTATACCTAAGTCGGAACTAGTTTACAAACCAGCCCCCGTATTCTGAACCCATTCGGTTTCGGAATCGATTCGATTTGTATATCTCCGTCTCTGTCATTTCCATAGAGAATGACAGAGACGGAGATATACAAATCGAATCGATTCCGAAACCGAATGGGTTCAGAATACGGGGGCAGGTTCTAACCAGTTATCTGTGGATTAGTTTTATATACCTATTCATAAAAGCCATAAAAAGGTCGTAAATTGCATTCATGTATAAAATAAAAAATAAACCCGACCTCAAAGATATAAAAGCAGAGTAGCCTTTGGCAGTAGCTACTCTGATAAATCTAACGTGAAAAATAAAAGAAATCTCATTATGTTCTGGCGTTAACGGCTCACTCTTCTTTGAATTGGTTATTAACGGAATAGCTTGAAAGTTTTATGGGCTTTAGCCCATATAATGTTTTTTTTTAGTTTATTCGTGACCCTATATACTAATTCTTTGGTCTTTAAGGGTTTTCACCAATAAGCGTTGCTAAGTGTTTATAATTCCCGCCATTTTGAAAGACGCTTGCGTGAGCGCACAGAGAGGCGGAACTATCGTAATAGGCGCATTCCGTCGGCTAGCCAGTGCCGCTGTACTTAGAATCTTTGAATGGCTTAGGAAATTGTGTTTCAAACTTTTTCTTTTTTACATATTGAACAGAAAAAACTCATAATAGCTTTTTACATTTTTACGATAGTGTTTCATTGCAGTTAAACCATTTTTAACGGGTTTCTCGCGCGTATTTTTGTAATTTTTAAACCTGACGCATCGAACACTGCAGTGTCCACTGTCACTGTTTTTTTTTAAGAAAATAAATTTTCTATATCTTGAGCAGAAGATGATTTCCTTAAATAAAATCGTTGCGCTCCATCGTAGACCGCAACCGATGCATCAGATGAGTTGGTGGTCAACCGCATACCTATTTATTATTATATTACTACGTGAAATCCGGTTACACAAAAATCCTTCAAAAATCAGTTAAATCCGTTTGTTAGCCTAAATTCGACGAAAAAATAATATTGTATCATTAATATACACAAAAAAAAATACAATACCTAAATATTTCTTTAATATTCAAATATTTTTTAATACTTAATATTTGACAGAATTAGGATTACTGATATTTTCACTTCAAGATATAAAAAATGCAGTACTTAATAATATTGAGATTGAAATGTTTTACGAATTTAAGACCATAAACCTTAACAATCTTAAAACATACCAGCTAGCTAGCTATAAATGAATGAAACATTAGTTTTAGTAACAATCATTTGATTTTGATACAAGGATTTTTTTCTTCATTGTGGCCTTAGAAGAATGGACATAGCACCTTTACATACTAGCCAAAATCTTAGCTTTAAAATATCACAGGAACACGGCATTTTATGATACCCATACATATTAAAGTTATTTAAGTGCGCCTACGCACAATCAAAGTATTATGAATGGTAGAGGATACCATTCATAATACGTTGACCGTGCGCGGAAATAGGACAACAAATAATTATTGTAATTTGTTGGATATGCAAACTTTCATAGATTATTTTTAACCTCTTTTCTGTCGTCAGTTTGTCTAAATGTTGAGAACCAGAGTCTGAGGAAATCATCAGCGGGTCGGCTGTTCCGTGGTTAATGCGCGGCCGTGATACCCTCCCTTTGTTTATCGTTACGCCGATGAGATTGAGGATTTTTATGTCTGATTGCGTTTTCATGCACTTCTCGGACTTGAGAAAAAAAAAAGAGTTAATTTAAGTTTACAGGTGCATCGCTTAGGTAGATTGGAATGATAATTAGATGGGTTTGAGTTTTTAGGGTTCTTTACCCAAAAAGGAATAAACTTAACTGAATACTTAAAAGAATGGAGTAATGAAGTAATTATATGATTAGCCAGTACGTTGTCCATCTCTTAGTCTGATATGTTGATATTCTAAATATCAACAAGTTTAGAAAATTTAAAAACTCCCAACAAAAAAACAGCTGTATTGATTTTTATGACACATATCTAAGACTTCAAACCAAATAAAGTGCAAACCAATGAGCCTTAATAAAGTAGTGCTTGACCATTTATTGTCAATTTACATGTTTGTAGTTAATTTAATGTATATCTATTTAATTCTAAACATGTATTAGTTACTAGCTGACCCGGCGTACTTCGTATACTACTCGTATCACTATACTATCAATGAGTGGACCCGATATTTTCTCAACGTTTAAACCTTCCCTGGACTACGACAAACATTTCAAAACCAAAATCAGCTAAATCGGCCCAGCCGTTCTCGAGTTTTAGCGAGACAATCGAACAGCACTTAATTTATATATATATAGAGATTTAATAGGTATTCTAGGACTAGAAAGGTACTAAGGTACTCAGAGCTAAGCTGACTTGCAAAACAACTTTTACGATTCAATTGTTGCTTGCAGTTTATAGCATAAGTTCAAGGAACTTAAATTGGATGATAAATTTTAATCGAAAGGTTAGAAGGCAAATTACTTAAACGTTATATTATCTATTTAATTCATAAATATTAAATGTTAACAAAATATTTTATTTTATTTATACTGTTGTATTAGATTTTACTTCAAAAATATTAGATTTAAAAGACTTTTATAAAATGAAAACATAAATATATATACCCCAATATTTCCATAAGTTTTCAAACTTTTATGATCTAAATCACTCCCGGTTAGCGTTAAAGCTACTAAGGACATTAAATTGAGGGTAATTTGGTTGGCTTTCCCCCTACCTTAAAAAATATGACATATACAGACAATTTAATAACCGGATACGTGTGGTTTCTTGTATAATTTTGATTTGTGTACAAAATGATAGAAAATTAATCGATGAATAGAGGTCACACTCATATTACTTAATGCGCGTGAGTACCATGGGAACCGCTGCGGTCACGCACGTCATAAGCGCGACACAGAAAGCTCGAGTGAACGTAAAAAACAGAAGTAATTGTCAAAAAAGTTTGCAGTAACGGTTTAAAAAAATAATTAGAAAAGGTAATGAAAGAGGCTAGATGAGAAATACAGTCACTATTAAAATTCACCAAGCAGCAGATACTTAATTAATAACTAGCTATTTATATTTAAGTGACGTAAGTAGCAAATCTTACTCGCTACATATAAATATCACTCCGAGGTCGAGTTAAGTAATCCTCGCAACAGACCGTAACAACTAATGAATGGCTTACAAAACGATGCAAATGAACCAGCGAACTGGGCCCGCCATTTATCGATATAAACTATCAGTATCGACTAGACCACAATAAACTAGAACTTTAAATGTAAAAGGAGAACTTAAACAAACCTCTTTGCAGAGTCGCTGTCAGGCGAACCGTCCGAAACTCGAGAATGAAAAAAATAAACAAGCACTGTTATGAAACACTGTAACGGGCACTGTAGTTTACGGCACAGGTGGGTTTCGAGATCGTAAGGCGGCTGAGTATTAGCGACGTGCGCTTGCGCCGGACGTTCCGCACTGACTGCTGTGAACGGTGAACGTTGCTTGACCTTCCTGCCCACGAAGCCTAGCAATAGAACCTCTTTTCCTTTTGAGACAAGACCCAAAATGCGAGGCCTTCTAGGAAAACGTTTGTTGGAGTAGTGGGCATTTCCTTAAGGCTAGGATTACATATATATACTTAGATTCATGCATGCTACATGAAAATAAGAAAAGTTTTGAAAACATAATACTAATCTAATTATTGTATTTTCTTTTCATATTTATGGAACCAGTACATATTATATTTAATTTCAAAAATATAATATCATACTTTATAATGTTAAAGCATATTAGGTTAATGGTCAATGATTTTTTATCATGGACAAATAATCTTCTTTAGTCTGGCACTGGTTCATGAAAATAAGTTTGGCCTGATCAATAAACAATAATGTTCTATGTGAATTTGAATAATTGATCTTTATTCATAAAATAATAGGCCATTCTTCGTGGTAAAAAATACTATCCCTTTAGCAATATTATCCTTAAAGTATTTAAATATTTACCGCCATATTGTGGCAAGAAGGTACCAGCTAAATTACATTCTTAAAATCACTAAATACAAAAAAAAATGTACGAGAAACTCGTTCGTTTTTTATTTTTATTTAGTTGTCTAAAACAACTAAATTTAAAAAAAAACTATCGAATTAATTAACACAACTTGTGTAATGTTTAAATGTTAATGGTGGCTTCACAATTGACAGCATATTTTTAAGTGAAACGGGACGTTAAAGGCATGAAATGATAAATCAAATAATATTCAGCAATCAACGTCAAAGAA
Organism: Lycia hirtaria; assembly: GCA_947563715.1. Classification (NCBI taxonomy): domain Eukaryota; kingdom Metazoa; phylum Arthropoda; class Insecta; order Lepidoptera; family Geometridae; genus Lycia; species Lycia hirtaria. Next base: position 53,501,248 of record OX387375.1, read on the forward strand.
ATGAAAATATATGTCAAAATCATACACAATCAATCAATGTCATTATCACAAAGAGAAAAAAAACAAACAAAAATCAAAATAGAAATCAAAATTATTGTTTTCCTTACTTTTTACTATTCCCTGTTAACTAAACAATAAAACACTGAATTATTTCATTTAGAAAAACACTAGGATTGAATTTAAAAATGCATTACTTACGCAGAATCACATTAACTATTGGTAAGTATAAGGTTATGCTTTCGATTCTAAACTTTGCCCATAACGTCGTTATTCAACACAAATTTCATATTTTTTCAAGGTTCTAAAGATTGCCGGAAAGCTTTACGACAAGCTTTCATTCATGTGAAATCAGAAAGTCGTACTGTAATGGAACTCCCGCCTGGAGAAAGACAACAACAATCAATGCCGCGGTTTGCCATACCTGATGGTATTCTTGGTCAAGCAACATGCCACACGCACCCTCATATGATTCCTATGGAACATCTGACCTGTGGGATTACGCAGGCTGAATATAAGGAACGCAGAGAGACACTTGTCGCCAAATTAGTGGCCGAAGTGGATAATAAGCACAAACACCATATTGTAAGTATTACGAGTACTTAGTTTAACTTTGAACTATCGTACAGATCTGTAACTATTAATTGTGAAGAACTTTCATATTGAACTAGTCTAGAAACTAAGCATGAGTTTATATATGTACACAGTCTTACTTATAAATGCTGAAATAAGCACATTTTAGTAAACAGTATCTTCTCCCGCTTTTGTGAGTGACATTTCCCACCTGACAAAAAGTGACAACTTCTTATTCAGTGAATAAAGTTTTAACATGCATTTATAATTAAGACAGCTAATGTATTTAAAAGCATATAATTACTTTAAAATATAACAGATAAAAAGCTCATTGTGATTGCATAGCAGTAACTGTCCTAGCAACAAAAAATTAGAGCTACCAATTGGATTGAATTCTCATTCTCACCATGAAACCAATATTTCTTTTTACTCATCAGCCATGTTGATGGATTTTATTTTACAAATCTGCTTGAACAAACTTAGGTGTTGTAAGATGTTTCTAAATTTATCTCTACCTCCCCAGTGTCATAGGGTACCATAATCTTCGAAAAAAATAACGATCTTAATTATATAACTATTTATGAGATATTTACTGTCATTTGGTATTTTGCACAGTTTCTAAAATTTTGGAATAGTAGCATACATTTTGCAGCAGGAAAAGATAAAGAAAGGGGTTAGAGCATTATGTCCACTCTTAACTTTTATACTTAACTAAATGTAATCTTCACTCTGACCTGAAAATACACCAAAATATTGGGAACTCAACAAAGCAATATAATTTTAGTGAATAACTGTGATAGCTTAAAAAAGAAAAAAAAAAACATTTTTCACTATGCCCATTTTAGTTGAATCCTGTATCTTATTATTTACTTGAAGAGAGCAAATGATTGAATTTTTATAGACATAGACATAAAGTTATTTGTGGAAGACACAACACTAAAAATACATAGAATATACAAAAATAAATAAACAAGAAAAATTGTGTCCGCCACAAATCGGTTCCAGGTCAGAATACTGCTGGCTGCGAACAGCCGGCGCTGGTCTTCCGTTTATATGTATATGCAGCACTTGAATTTTTTAATTCTTAAATTGATTATACTTGTTTTAGATTGTGATACCAGCAGCTCGGAAACAGTATATGTCAGACAAAATTCCTTATGTGTTCAGACAGAATTCAGATTTCTTCTACTTGACAGGCTGCTTAGAACCCTCTGCTATCTTAGTCATGGTGAAGCCAGCTCATATTGATACATACAAGGTAAATTAATATGTACTTCTAGATTACTTTTATCATTGACTAGCTGTGCCATGTAAATATCTGTGTTATGATGACAAATGGAGATGTTTAATGTAGCCTATCTCCTCTAATGTTTCTACTATCTATCTTATTATACATAAATTTACTGTAACAAAAAACATACAACAGAGAATAAAGATCATACACTCAAAATAGATAACTAAATAATGTTTTTGTCACAATCGGCCCCAGCTCAGGATAATTCTAGTTGTAAACAACCAGTGCTGGTCTTTCGCTTGGACCGGTAGATTTGATCATCACAAAGTTTTTTTAATTTGATAAATTTACATTTGACCAGCAACTGTGGTGTTAAGCTATGGTGTGGGTGAGGATGGAGCTTTTCAGTTTAGAAAATATCTATTCACTCTAGCCTTGAAAATTCTAAGGTTTTAGTTCTCAAGATAAATAGAAGGCGGCAAGGAATTCCATTCCATACATCAAAAATGTGGACCTTTGAACATAGAATTTTGACATTTCAATGAGAAATTGGTGGTAGTGTGACTACTAAAAACAGACAAAAAAGACAGAGTAATGAAAGTACTGTGCAAGAAACAGACAGAGATAATGTTAATATCACTTTTGTAATAGTTTTAGTTTTATTGTTCTCTCATATTTGGCTCTATGGATTTCAGTATGGATTGTATAATAATATGTTAATGTTTTCTAAGGTTTTTGTGATGGTTGTTTAATTTCAATTAATATAATCGTTTTCAAAGATATTTAAACACCCTTTTACTATGTAATTTAAATAAAAATGTGATCTTATCAAAATTTTCTTAAAATCCTAACAATTCACAATTATTACAAAAAAAAATACTTTTTCTTTTTCTGATTGTATTTGAAATTTAGTTGTATCTAATATTACTTTTCTATTTTTATTTATAGAGCATTCTATTTGTCCATGAAAAAGACAGCCATGCGGAGTTATGGGAGGGTCCAAGGACAGGCTGCTCTGCCTCAACTAGTCTGTTTGCAGTGGATGAGTCTAGACCTGTTGAGAACTTTGGCGGATACCTTAATAGGTCAGTAATTAGTACTAGTTTTCACGGTAATAGGAGTTTTTTGAAGAGTCAGAATTCTTCTGCAGACCTACTATATCACCTAGAGTTGATTAGAAGAAATTGTAGCAATTTATTGATAGAAATTAAATTATTTTTGATCTGCGTATTCCTTCTGACCTACTATATCAACTAGAGTTGATTAGAAGAAATTGTAGCAATTTATTGTTAGAAATTAAATTATTTTTGATCCGCGTATTCCTTCTTTTATTGTTACTCTAAATATTGAAAGAAAGAAAGAAAACATTTATACACCATATACTACAACAAAAAGAGAGAACACAAATACAAAGAACAAAAGTGAGACTATTGAGCCTAAAAAAATATGCAGTTATCGCTGTAGTATTTGGTGTATCAAACAAGGTAAGTGCTCAGTGATAATGCTGCTGAACGATCAGCAGCGCTGATTTAATTTTGTGCTCCCAATATAATAATAGTATTTTCATGAATGACCATGATAGTTTTAAAAAGTGTATTTACAGTATATTGCAAATGTAACGTATAAATAAGTATATATAACAAAATAAACAATATTAGAAGTTAAATTAGTTACGCAAAAAGTATATAGTTGTATCTTAATATATAACAGTTGAGTCATGATAATAAAGACAAAAATAAATAAATAATGAAATACACATTGCAGAGTCTTACATTGATGAGTGGGAAAGATTTTGCAAACTTTGATTAGAAAACTAGTATATATATATAACAAAATAAACAATATTAGAAGTTAAATTAAGTTAAGTTTTAATAAGTTTAAAGTCCGGTAAGCTGTAGAGGCCGTTAGAGGCCAACAGCTCTAGTCATTTCACACAACTAGAAGTTAAATTAGTTATGCAAAATGTATATAGTTGTATCTTAATATATAACAGTTGAGTCGTGATAATAAAGACACAAGATTTACTGAGATAATTCAGGGCAAAATAAGGCAAAAATTAATAAATAATGAAATACACATTGCAGAGTCTTACATTGATGAGTGGGAAAGGTTTTTGCAAACTTTGATTAGCAAAGTGTTTCTCTCTATATAATAAATCAAGTTACAGGTTTGGTTGTACAAAGTGCTTTTTTAGGGTTCCGTACCTCAAAAGGAAAAAACGGAACCCTTATAGGATCACTTCGTTATCCGTCTGTCTGTCTGTCCGTCTGTCCGGGTGTTATAAGACCTTTATCTCGGGAACGCGTGAAGGTATCGAGTTGAAATTAAAACCATATACGCAGATCCATAGTCTCTTACTCCAGAAAGAAAAATAAAATTCCTCAGTTTTCGTATAAAGAAAAAAGTTACAGCCGAATATGTTCTAAAAAACGCACATTTCGACACTCACAAGGGAATCAAAACCTATGGGGTACTTCCCGTTGACCTAGAACTATGAAATTTGGCAAGAAGCATTGTGTTAGAGTACACATATATAGGGAAAAATCCGAAAACTGGTCATTTTTAATTTAATCACAAAAAAATAGTGTCTCTATGCAAGGAATGAGGGCCCAAATTTTAAAGTGAATTAACCGTATCATGTGGGGTATCATAAAAAGAGCTTCATTAGCATAAGCTAAAACAGGTTCTTAAATATTTTTACGATGTATATTTTTCGGTTTATAAAGGAAAATATTAAAAAATAAATATGATTTCCCCCTTTTATTTAGTTTGTACGGAACCCTCGGTGGGCGAGTCTGACTCGCACTTGTACGGTTTTTTTACATTTTTTAATATCTCATAACACCAGTTCCACAACAGTGTTGCACGTCATTAAAACATCTAGAAAATACACATATTTATTTGCAGAGGACACAAGAATAGACAATAACAAAACACATTCACACAACCGAAAAATAAGTACAATAAGTTAGTTTAATATAAAGCGTCCCAGAGACAGTCTACACAATTCACGACAGAAATCATTGTGAAATTTAAAAACTCAGAGTAAAAATTTAGTAAGAGTTGTAGAGATTGAATTGTGTTCCACAGACTGTGTGTATTTTATGTGGAATATAGTCCTTTTGGATCATTGGGTAAAATCTTTTTTTTTTTTACTATGGATCCTAACGTGGTTTTCACACATTTGAAAATAAAAACTACGGGTCAGACACCTGTACGGGTCTGTTTTGAGTCAAAATTTCCGACTGTAGTTTCAACGGCATTCGGCGCTCTTTTTAATGGGGATATTGTGAGTTACGTCTGCTGAAACATTCCTGACTCGCATGTGGATTTTACTGAAGAGGACTCTCCAGCTGAACCGACGCAAGACGACCAGCCCGACCCTCTTGCAACCAATGAAGTCACGTGCGGCGCGAGAGGTACGTCGCAGTGCGAGGCGAATCACTGATAGAGAGTGACGTTTGCGCTGCTACGTAACACTCACCCAAGTAGGGGTAATACACTGAATTTAATAATTATTAGTTAAAAAAAGAAAGTAAAAAGGAATGAGCTGGAGACGTAAAATATTCAAAGTGAACGATAAACGGTAAGCGTCCGCTCCTCGATACCGCTAGATGTCGCGTCTCGGTGCCTGGCACAGGGTAGTACGGTGCGTCAAGTTAACCACGCACTTCACACCACTCAAGGAGTCTTCCGTTATTGGGAATAACGCGCGGCCTTATGTTGCGTTCACGCATAGAAAACTGAGTTCTGCGATCTTACTAAAATATATTTTAGTGCTATTAGTGGTATTGTAAAATTTTATTGGTAGAAACTGAATAAGTAGATAATTTTAGTTACGTGAAGTATTGTATTTAATTTAATTAAAAAAAATATAAAGAGACTGTAACAAAACCGTTACACCTTTGAAAAAAATCCCAAATGCGGTTGAAACTATAATCGGATATTTCGACTCAAAACAAACGTGAGTGACCCGTAGTTTTTATTTAAACAAGTATCTATATTTAAAGAAAAACAAAATACCCGACTGCAGAAAAACAGTTTTTGCAGTCTTATTTACGATTTCTCGCACATCAATATCCGTCACGCCGCTTATGCTGTAAGCGATCATATAGAAACATACATACATACACTCGAAAAACATGTTTTTTTATTATTCGATAATAGGCTTGTGCTTGACCGCTAACTCACCTGATGTTAAGCGATAGTTGCGGTCTACGGTGGAGCGCACTTGCCTAGAAAGGACCTATTCACTCGCGATTTGAAGACACCCATTTTATATCTATCCTGAAAGATCCATTCAGGAAGCGTGTTCCACATCTTGGCGGTGCGCACAATAAAAGTGGACCCTAACATAACCCTCCTTCTTACGCAGTCGGATGAAAAGTGTTATATTTGTTTAGATTAGCATCAGAATCGAAGCCGGCCGTCCTCTGGTACCACAACGAGAGCCCGTCGAACCCGGACATCCACCAGACGGTCCGGTCGGTGGTGCGCGCCGACAGCCAGGTGCAGATGTGCGACCCGCAGACCGCGCTGCACTTCATGCGCGTCGTCAAGTCGCCGGCGGAGATAGAGCTCATGAAACACACTTGCCACATCGGAGCGCAGGCCATGAACATGGCCATGGCTTGCACCAAACCAGGTTTTCTTTTTATTTTTATTTAGTTTCACCTGTCCGATGTTTGTCATCAAATCTTGCAAATTAAATTTGATCCACTTTTGCATACATGTGTAAATCGCGTGACAATGCAACATTATGATGACTTGGTGCTGATCTGATGATGGAGCTGGAAGGTGGCCAAAGGAACTTCGCAATGAAACGACACAACCTCATCGAGTTTGGGCTCATTTGAATCGTCTTGACGAGTAGTTTGTCTTTCAATTGTAACCAGGCTCTTGTGATGGAGCTGGAAGGTGGTCATAGGAACTCTGTAATGAAACGACGCAACGCCATCGAGTTTCGGCTCGTTTGATTCGTCTTGGCGAGTACTTTATTATTAACAAGAACATACCTAATAAAAGCTTATTTTTTAAAAGTTTTTTTAAATATAGATACTTGTTTGATTTTATAAAAAGGTTTAGCAATAATTCGAGTTCAAAAACTGAAAACCCCACGGACATAGTAGACGACGCATGCGACTTCTTTTATATGAAATCCTCGCGTGCCACATTTTTGGCATCGACTGTAATGTAACATCACAAACGATTTAATGATGGAATGTTTCATCTGCGCGAAATCGATTCAACTCAATTCATCTGCGCGGTTGCACGCTAGTAACTAGTTGACAAAATATAGAATCGAAACTATATCACCTGAAACTAAATAAATCTTAAGGCGTCAAGTGTGTGTTTCTATCTTTCTGTTGACACACTAGGTACATACACTTAGGGTGTCTATAAAAGTCTATGGAAAAAATCGACTTCAAAATACGCAAGACGCTTGTAGACACCCTTATTTAAAACGCTCTTTGTTGAAGCTCTGCGAGAAAACCTTCCGAGGAAGGACATTCCACATTTTGCTTGTTGGCGGGAGGAAGGAGCGTGAGAACCTGACTGTATGGGATTTCCAGTTATGCAAAATGTTGGTGTGTAGGTTCTATTATTCCACATATTTTACCGACTCCAAAAAGGAAGAGGTTTTCTGTTCGCCTGTATGTATTTTTTACGCGATTACTTCGCCAATCATGAATTGATTTTGATGAATATTTTTCGTTTGGTAGGTTACACTTCAGAGGTGGTCCCATATAAATTTTATCAAAATCGATTCAGTAGTTTGGTTTTTACAAACAAAATTACTGAAAAAATATGTCTAAGTAAAGGAAATTGCGTATTTCAAAGTTGCTTGAGTTTTTTAAACTATAATTATTAAAACCTAGTAACACGTTCACTAGGAGTATCCGAGCACGCCATTAATGCAGTGCTTGAGTACAGCAGTCGGCTGCAGGGGGCGGAGCACCTCGCCTTCCCGCCGGTCGTCGGGGGCGGAGCCCGAGCCACACACATACACTACGTCACCAACAACCAGCTGCTGCGCGACGGAGAGATGTTACTCGTCGACTCAGGTACGTCACGGAACCCTAAGACGCCAGGGTTCAGGTTGCACGTGTAGTTAATTATAAATAAATAAATGTTGGAGAACATTTTCACACAACACCATCTAGCCCCAAACTAAGCAAAGCTTGCTCTATGGAAACCACATGGCTGATAAAATACATATACACTTTTTTTTGTAAATATGATACATATAAACACCCAGACCATGGGTCATGGTGGTCGTCAGGGGTTTTGGGGGTTCAAGCCCTTCAATTTATTGGCAAAAGATCATGCGACAACATTATTTTATCTTAATTGTGGCCAAAAAACTTCAATTAAATGAGCAAAATTAAATTAACACTTCAATTAATGAGCAAAATTGTATAATTAAATGATCTAAAGCACAAAAACTGTGAAATCCTCTTAAACTATATATATTTCCCAACATCTCAAAAATATTTACTCGTATTCTTTTACAGCTTAGTTGCAGAAGGAACGATTGATCCAGATATGGCGTTATATTTTCTTGCATGTTTCAGGGTGCCAACGGTGGCTTTACAACAGCGACCTCTCGCGGACGTGGCCGGTGAATGGAACGTTTTCTAAGTACCACATGATACTTTATGAGCTCGTTTTATCAGTACAAGTAAGTGTCTACATATATATATAGGTTTTTTTTTACAAGAATTACGTAAAAAACAACACAGGCTGCAAGCACAAAAACAAAAATTTCGACCGTCATCTGAAATGATATATCTCTTCATGAATCCATGTTACATACGTATGTATACAATTCTACATACATGATAATTTTTAACCTTAATTTTTTTCAAAAAAAGGAGGTTCAATCGACTGTATGTTTTTTTTTTTATTATACAAGATAGATCTACGATTGACCACCAGCTCGCCTGATGTTAAGCGACGGTGTGGCTGAGGATGGAGCTCGTCGATCTAGAGGATATCTATTCACTCTAGCCTTGAAAATTCCAAGATTGTAGGTCTCAGGAAACAGAGATGGCGGCAAAGAATTCCATTCTTGTGCAGTACGCAACAGGAATGTGGATTGATATCGCTGAGTACGGATTTGATTTTGTTCACCGATAACTCCGCCAGTTATGAATTGTTTTTGATGATTCTTATTTTGTTTGTTAGGCAATAAAGATTCCAGATTTTGATTCCATATACATTTTATCAAAATCGGTTCAGTACTTTGGTTTTTATAAGAAAATAACTGAAAAAATATCATCCAAGTTAACGAATTGCGTATTTTGAAGTCGGTTTTTGCAGTTTTTTAAACTATAATTATTGTCGAATAAAATAATGATTAATCCATAATCCAGAGCTAATCTAGAAATTTTCATGGCTAGAATGAATAGCTATATTCTGGATCGACGAACTCCATCCTCGGCCACACCGTCACTTAACATTTGGTCGCTTAACGAGTTGTTTTTTTTTTCTCATTTTGTCTAGTTCATGTAAAAAAGGTATAAAATAAAAACAGGTTCTAACATCAAAATAATACCATAAAAATATGTCTTGTCTCCAATAGAAAACAGTCTCGGTAAATATGATTGTTTTATTTCCAGAAACGTCTAATAGAAATCTTAGGCGAGCACCGCCCTCCCCTGGACCAGTTGTTCGACGCCATGTGCCGGCTGCTGGGGAAGAAACTCCAGAATGAGGGTATCCTATCGAAACATATCGACGCTCACCAACTCGTCAGCGTAAGTAAAGATATAGATGGAGGACATTAGTGCACAAACGTAGTCATCACCTAGGCAAGCACATACTGCAACCAGATGAGGTGAAAAGTATTTCTCCCAAAATAGTATTGTACTTTTTAACGAGTTCAGGACTAGGGGGAGAAGTGTAATACAGCGGCAGTCACAATAAATCTAGGTCGCAGTGACATTTAAGCCGAAACCATACTAAAAAAAGTAAGTTCGTATAGACTGAGTGATCAGCCCTAGTGTCATAGTTATTAAGTCGCCGAGAAGCCTCTGACCAGTCTTGACGATTGCTGTTTGAGACCATACTGTCTCATGGCATTTTCGAACAAATTTTATGACAAAACATACTAATTTATATATTTGTCTTCCATGTTTTACCATTGAACAAGGCTACAGCTACAGTATCGTCTATGTACCAGATGATTTCACCCAATCTGTAATGAATAGATTAGATATTATTCATATATGAAATGTACAAAGTTGGACCTAGTATGGTGCCTTAAGGTACTCCAAAACAAATAAGCAGGGTCTTTCTGTAATTTTCTCAAATTTTAAGATTTCTTTGACCAGATTAATTTCACTACTCTAACAGCATTCTAGCAAGGTCTAGTTTTTAACCGACTTCAAAAATCAGTTAAATACATATATAATTTCCCCCTTTTATCAATGACTAGCTTCGCTCGATTGTTGTTTATGTCTAATTTGTACGGAACCCTCAGCGGGCGAGTCTGGCTCGCACTTGTCCGATTTTTTTTAATAATGGATAAATTATTTGATTATATATTTAATTCCTTATTATTTCGTAAGATGCTTGTAATGTATTTTTATTGTATGTATATGTAAACTTGACATATTGCTTACTATTATTAAGTATTGGTGTACAAAATATTGTGGCTAATTTTAGTATGTTGCAATATGTCAATAAATGAATCTATATATCTATTCGATGGGGCCGAAAGGTTCTCGAGTGGAGACCACGCACCGGCAAGCGCAGCGTAGGAAGACCAGCCACGAGATGGACAGATGACCTCATACAAGTGGCGGGAAGACGCTGGATGCAAGCCGCGCGCCAATCGGTCATTTTGGAAATCCATGGGGGAGGCCTATGTCCAGCAGTGGACTTCTTATGGCTGAGATGATGATGATGATGATCTATCTATCTATCTTGTAAAATAATATTTTATCTAAATATTTGTATGTCTATGTAATTATTTATAGTTTTTAATGTTACTTGTTTAATATCCCGTTCCACGCCCCGTCTGATTTTTGTTATATATTTGTCTTCATCCCTTTGCCTGTTGCCTGGAAGAGATCGCTTTTAGCGATAAGGCCACCTGTTGTTGCACTAGTCTAGTTAATTACTTTTAAGGTGTGTACAATAAAGAGTTCATCTATCTATCTATCTTTTACTAAGAAATATGACTGTGAATACGAATATGAACTTGAACGTCTATTTCAGGAGGCTTTCCGTCTGTGTCCCCACCACGTGTCTCACTACTTGGGTCTGGACGTGCACGACGCGCCGCGCGTGCGCCGCGGCACGCCCGTGCTTAACAACATGGTGGTCACTGTTGAACCAGGTTACTGTTTGGAATATTAAATGACAATGTATATATATAGCCTTTGCTTTTTACCCGACCGCGCAAGGACGATGTACATTTTTCGAGTGTATGTACGGCTTGTATGTGTGTACGTTTCTGTATCGCCTCTTTGCTTCAATAAAATGGTAAAGTCGACAAATAATTTTTAACTGACTTCCAAAAAGAAGGAGGTTCTCAATTCGACTGTGTATTTGTTACGCGATTACTATTTTTTGTTTGGTAGGTGGACCTCAGAGGTGGTCTCATATAAATTTTATCAAAATCGGTTCAGTACTTTGGTTTTTATATCAAAATAACTAAAAAAATTGCATCCAAGTAAACGCAAATGCGTATTTTGAAGTCGGTTGCTTCAGTTTTTTTAACTATAATTCATTTGTAATAATAATAATAATACATCTCGCGTAAAAAATTATCAAGCGTAAGTTACAGTACAAAACTCGCTCTGATGCAGTCGGATATTTTATTTTTCTGGAGGTCTGCATAAATTTCCAAAAAGCGGCTTGCATCCAGCCAGTGTCTTCCTGCCACTTGTATGGGGTCATCTGTCCACCTTGTGGCTGGTTTTCGTACGTTTACGCCAAGTTCCTTATACTAAGCACACAATAACATCACCGTCTACCCCCCGGCAGGTCTGTACATCCGTCCGGACGACGAACGCATCCCTCCCGAGTTCCGCGGCCTCGGCATCCGGATAGAAGACGACGTCCTCATCACGGACGCCGGGACCACCAACCTGACTCACTCCTGCGCAAAGGAGGTCCACGACATAGAGGCACTAGTCGGGACCAATAACCTGTGACGAGTTAATTGTGATAAAGATAATTGTTAATTTTATTGTTCCAAAATTACAGTTTCAAATTATACAAAAGACGATATACAAATCAAAGCTTCATCAAAGATATACTGAATTTCTACGGGGCCTCAAAATAGGCTAGGCCTGTCTTTTGGGCGCCCTAGGGCCAATAGTTGACAAAATCTTATAGTGCATTGAGGTTTGTACAATGATTAATTTAGTGAAAATCAGATTAAAATAAGTATGTTATATATGTTTCTATATGATCGCCTACAGCCTAAACGGCTTAACCGATTTTGATGTGCGAGCTGTCGTTAGATACGTCTTCACATACAGAGTGTCATATATTTTTTTGTAGTAAAAATACAATTCTCGCAAAAATTAAAAAAAAATGCGTAATAAATTTTCGTAACCTCCAACGAACTATTTCGTAATAAACATGTATATACAAACAACAATAATAAAAGTGTTTACTAGAGTTATTCTAAAGGACACCCATTTATGAAATCTTTTACAGCGATTACTCATACTTTCTCCCAATAAACGTACACTCAACTGCATATTAAGGGAAGTTAGAAATGTTCTGCGGTTCGAAATGTTGTGGACTAGTAATTGACTGCAATCCGCGGTTATACCCTCAAACGTCGAACATCAATCAATTGTGAAATTATTTATCGAATTTCTTTCTTGAATTCCATCACAAAGAAATTAATCGTGAGACAGTTATCCGTTAAGGCCACAGTTCTGATAAATATAAAATATATGTAAAACATTTGTTTAAATATTTTAAATACAGGCAAAATGGCCTCTCTGATCTCTATATCCTCTACAAATTATGTAAATTTGGAGTTTTCTAAACCGTATTGGTACCCCAAAAAGCTCGGAAACTATATCTCCATCTGTGTCATTTCTATACAGAATGACAAAGACGGAGATATAGTTTCCGACCCAATTCCGAACCCGATAAGTTGTGAATAGGAGTGCCGGTGTATACTGTGCATGTTAAAATATTGTAAAAATAGTAATACTGCACAAAAACAATGAAACAGTGATTAGAAATTATAAAATATATAGATGTAAGTACAAGTGCTTGTAAAATTATTGATGTACATAATTGTATATAGGTAAATTATTCGATTTCAATATATTATTGAGACTAATATTGATGTTTTCTTTATATTGTAGAAGTTGTCTTGGATATACAACTTGAAAATGCAGTAAAATAGACTTAATATTTGTGCTATCAATTTGTTAGATGATAAGTGATATTATAGCAAAGATGAAAACATGTATTATATATTTTATTTTATTTTTTTAATGCAAGATAGATCTACGATTGACCACCACCTCGTCTGATGTTAAGCAACGGTGTGGTCGATGATGGAGCTCGTCGATCGATTCACTCTAGCCTTGAAAATTCCAAGATTGTAGGTCTCGGGAAACAGAGATGGCTTGTTTCTCAAAAAACAAGGGAAAAGATGGCAATATAATAAACTAGCGTCCCGCAGCTTCGCCCGCATAAAAATGATGATAAAGTCGCCATACTCGTAGAACAACGAAGGATAAGCAATGCAGTAACATTGTGTGTATTTTTGCCCGATGAAGCAGACCAATAATGTTTATTTATGACAAAAAACGAAGTTTTTTCCGTCTTTTTAGGGTTCCGTACCCAAAGGGTAAAAATCGTCCCGTCGTCGTCGACGGGACGTCTGTCACCAGGCTGTATCTCATGAACCGTGATAGTTAGACAGTTGAAATTTTCACAGATGATGTATTTCTGTTGCCACTATAACAAATACTAAAAAACAGAATAAAATAAATATTTAAGGGGTGCTCCCATACAATAAACGTGATTTTTTTTTTGCCGTTTTAATAGATAATGGTACGGAACCCTTCATGCGTGAGTCAGACTCGTACTTGGCCGGTTTTTTATTTTTTTAAAGTTCGACTACGGTTTTTTTATCGGACGTCGAACAATACGGTTTTAATAAACTGTCGTTAAACGACTAATCTAATAATATGTACATACATGTATAGAACCATTATGTACAGTGAAATCTACTCCATTCTTATCCTATTGCTGAAGGAGGATGTTTTTCGAGCAATAAAAACCAGGCACATCAACGATTTTTACTAATTCTTTGGCACGCTTTACAGCCTAAACCGTTCGACGTAATTCAATATGAGGTGATTGTCCTTTGTTTTCTTTGTCGAATTAAAAGAAACTGCATATAAATAAAATCGTTTATTTGCAAAATATATGCATTTTTTGTATAATAATTATTTTAAAATAACATCTTTAACTAACAGCAAGGCACTTGGTTGTAAAGAATAGAGGATTTCTATTTTACAAATTCTTAATCTAAAACTTAGGAATGTAGGTAATTTAGGAATATTGGTACAAAAATGTACCTAACAATAAAAAAAAAGTATATTCGAGATTATAAGGTAGGGTGGTATAGTTTTAAAAATACCTACAATAGGTAGGATAGAAGGGTCTAGCACGACAAGTATTCGTATGCGAAACAACACCCTTAGCGGATGTGAACGTAAGCGCCGCTAGATGGCGTGGTCCCAATTTGTTACTCTTTACAGTTTGCATTAAGAAAAGTTGCCGCGCGATCTTCCGTACAAATAGGAGACAACTGCTTTCTGCCTTTAAGCATTCATCGATTTCGAGGATTATTTTTTTATCTGATATAAATCATAAATATATGTACCTCTACGGTTGGTTTTTTTCAAATTGCGTAATAAAAAGATAAGTTTGAATTTCGTAAAAAGCAAATCGTAGAGGCATAACCTGTAATGATACCAACCATATATAAAAAAAATAGAAATCGGATAATATTTAGCGGTTTTCTCCTGTTGTAAGAAAAACGTTTGTTTACTGACAAAAAAAAACGCGAGTAGGTGTATAAACTCGCATTAGACCCTCTATATTTCTGAGATTACTTTTCGGTTAAGAGATTACTCTGGCTGCTAGAAACGTAACTTATGCGCAATATTTTGAATGACACTTTATTGAGACAACAACAAAATAATTACATGCAATGGCATAAAAGACAGTTTTATGGCTGAATCTCTACGATCTGGTTGAAATTACGTGCTCTGAGTGTAATTTGTATTAAATTTGTGGATTCCCAACTAGTCCCACTGTGACTAGTTAGGAAGTTTTCCCGTCGAGGCACACAGCAACTCTCTTTGCATCGCTTAAAATGCGAATCCCGTACGTGAGATATGGGTAAAATTACTTCCCATGTAGTCACAATGTGACTTGTGCAAAGTATTATGTGTCGTTTATATAATTTATATGTCTCAGCAGCCAAAGTTGTTTATTGGGGTACAATATTATCAATATATGTATATATGTACATATATATGTAGGTACTAGTAGGTAGGGAAAACGGTCCACAATAATTCCAAAACATTCTTTCCAAGGAAATTCTTGGATATAAAATAACAGTAAAGTGGTCAACCATTTTCATAATAAGAATTATCGAATGACTTATACAACTTAAATATAACAATGTACGAAATACAGAATTAGCATACAGGATAAAACAAATTTATCATAACAAGATGAAACTATACTAACATAAGTTTTGTTCTGAAACTTATATTTCGAGGGATAAAAATAATACGCCTATTCGTACGTAATCCCAAATAAAACAAAATTAATAAGATAATTTCTAATTCGAGCCATATTTTTATAAAAACAGTATAGTAAGCATGGGCAACTTTGTATACAAACAGTTCAATGATCCAATGATGACAAAGTTACCCACGCTGACCTGTAAAATATGGTATTTTAAGATTAAATATTCGATAGTTCGATTGGACAGGTAAATTTTGACATTGGAAAGAAATTTCGATGTGTTAAATGCGTACACATTTTTTGTCATTTTCCCCACTGTCAACACAAATCCCGACCCCACAGGGAGGGCATCGATCTCGTCGAGGCGAATAGCATGCCGAACGATGCCAACATTAAGAGAAAAAAAAACATTTCCAGATCTCTGGGATCTACTTACGTTAAAACAACGCTATGACGAACATTATAATTTCGCCTGAACTCGTCGCAGCCAGCACGACTTATTTTACCTTAAAAACTAAACGTACATACATTAAAATGCGAGTTGTATAGAATAAGGCACTGTTGTATTTCGCTAGTAACGGGTGCCAGGAATAAGGATATTTGTTTGTTCTTAGGATTTCACCACATACAATTTTGCTATACTAAAAAAACAAAGTTTTCGTAACCGACAAATTCTATGGTGAACAGCCATGTAGAGTCCTGTTATATTTTGCAGCTATCTCGGTCGGGTGCATCTGTTTTTATTTATAAATATATAAATGCTAAAGGCACTAAGAAAATCTGGTTCAGTTCTTTTACATCTAAAGCAAAGTTGCCGCGCGCGCGACCGAGATAACTACTAAACTTAATAAGACTCCAATCTTAAATCTTTCTTTTTAAATTGTTTTTGATTTTGACGTTTCATTCTAACCTACCATTAAAACTATATCTACAGTTACAAAAAGCACATTAAACGCGAGAAACCAACTTGAACGGCGCGCGTTGTTTTACTACAAATAGAGAAAAGAGATCTAATTGTACCAAAACTAAATCTAATCGATCCAAAAGCAATCTAATGTTGACTGTAATACAATGCTAACGATGACAATTTTAAATGTGAATATTTAACATTTGCACCAACACAAATTAACATACACCGAGCACATAATTGGAAAATAAGCATCCATTAATTAAAAGAAAAACAAACTCTCGTCTACTTTATGGAACAAAGCGAAACTAAGTAGGTACAAGTACAAAACGTACCGCTAGAGGGTTAGATGGAAGGGAGAGGATATTAGAGGGTTAGAGGGGATACGAGGCTAAGATGTAATATTGGTTTATCTTGTCATATAAACATTTAAAGCTGTACCCAAACAGCGCGCGCCGTGCAAGCCGCGCAGTACAAGTATAGAACGCAATATCACCAGTCGACATCTTCAGGTAGTCCACCCGGGTACTCCCCGGTGAGGCAGGCGGTGCAGTGCCCTCCCACGCCGTCGCTCGGCGTCGCCTTCATGTTGTAGTGCACTGCGCTTAACAGACCCTCCACGCTTAGGTACTCGAGGGTGTCCGCTCCTGGGAGGGAAGTATTATATTTAATTAAAATATTAGTTTAAAAAACTGAAACAACCGACTTCAAAACACGCAATTTGTTTACTTCGATGACATATTTTTCCAGTTATTTAGTTAAAATCAAAGTACTGAACCGATTTTGATAAAATTTATATGAGACCACCTCTGAAGTCTGGCCTACCAAACAAAAAAAAATCAAAATCAATTCATTATTGGCGAATATAGCGTAACAAACGGTTTTTTAACTGTGATCTAAAAAACCGTTTGTTCCGTGATCCACCCAAGAGATGAACCACGAAAAAACTGTCTTTGAAGAACACAGAATTGAGAACCTCCTCCTATTTTGGAAATCTGTAAAAAAAGTGGATAGGTATGTATATCCTTGGCAGGCGTGCTACATCTTCGACCTCAGCATCGCTTCCCATCAGGTGAGATTATACAACGGAAGCCTAGTTCATCGAAAAAAAATTAAACAGCTATTTTGGCTCCTGTATTTGGTAGTTCGATTTAGACTAGCACTCAAATCTGAACGAGGTCTGTGAATAACATGACACAAGTATACAAGCATAGTAATAAACTGGTGTCCAGTTTGGTGTTGCTATTTTTAAGCAACGGAATAAAATATCATATAATATAACTTATTATTATGCAAACGACATAAATTAAACATCACAATTTTTTTTTTTGTTTTCAATAATTAAAATATTCAAGTTAGGGTTTTATTGTCTTCAAAAACCTGTATTTCAGCCTGATTCTGGATAATATTTTGTGTGTAACGCGGGTTGCTACGTCGGCCACACTCCCAAGTTCCGAAACACCTCTTTATTACTATGCCTGTGTAGTTGTATCATGCATGTATAATATTGTGGTGATGTATATTGTCATGTGTACTGACCGACGTGTTCCGCGAGCTGGTAGCTGTTCATCTTGTTCGCGATGAGCTCCTCGCGCGTCGGGATGTTGATGCCCATGTAGCACGGGAACTTGAGCGGCGGCGACGCTATCCGGATGTGCACCTGACGGGACAATACCACCTTACTACACTCATACATACATACACATCACAATAACTATAGATAGATATATTCTGGGTGTCTTAAAATCGCGAGTGAATTGGTTTCTTCTAGGTAAGCGCGCTCCATAGTAGACCGCGGCGTTGCTTAACATCGGGCGAGTTGGCGGTCAAGCGCAAACCTATTTCTACATAAAAAAAAATTAAGTTGGC
The DNA here is from genome assembly GCA_947563715.1 of Lycia hirtaria. Classification (NCBI taxonomy): domain Eukaryota; kingdom Metazoa; phylum Arthropoda; class Insecta; order Lepidoptera; family Geometridae; genus Lycia; species Lycia hirtaria. The sequence goes on from OX387375.1 coordinate 53,519,583, forward strand.
CGTCACGGCAGTGTTGTCAGGTGCTCCGCTTTTCTACGTTTTAGACGATGGATCCTTTGCTTTTTTGTCTGTCCTCTAAATATAAGAAGGGACAGAGGCTATAACTGTTGTGTTGTTGTTACGAAAATCCGTGTTTATTCTTGCAAACATACTTTTCTAAAGCACGGCTTCCAGATCTTTTTCAGATTCTCCATTTGGCAACAATGCGTGACGAGATACCCGGCAGACCTTTGGCAGGAACGCCATAAAAACATGTCGCTTTGTTTTTTTTCCCTAAACGAATGACAATAAGAGAAGAGAAAAAAATAATGGCATAAAAGACTAGTATCCAATTGCCGTTAAACAGAAGATACGAGTTGTTTCTAAATGCATTGCGCGCTAATAGACGTTTAACATCAAATAACGAATGTGTCCTCACCTCAGCCGCGCCGGCGTCCCTCAGCAGCTTGATGATGGGTCCGATGGTGTTCCCCCTGACGATGGAGTCGTCAATGAGGACGATGCGCTTCCCGCGCACGTTCTCCGAAAGAGCTCCGAACTTCTTGGCGACGCCGAGCTGCCGGAGCCGCGTCGACGGCTGGATGAACGTGCGACCCACGTAACGGTTCTTGCAGAGCACCTCCATGAACGGGATGCCAGACTGTCGACGGTTGCCATGGTTATACCATTGATTTATATGACACGGCCAATATTATCGCGATCCAAGTATCGTATTTCATGATGCCAAAATCAAGCAAAAAAAAGTATCGTATTTGGCAAATGTGCAAGCATGATTGCCAACATCAAGCAAAAAAAAATCGTATCGTATCAGTATCATGATACGTAATATGGTACCAGATATTGCTGTAATACTGTCATACGCCTCGATACTGCGTTGATATTATCGTGATATTCGCGGATTGCGTGATTATACTGTTTGTTTAATATAACCCACTCATTTAAATAACCATAGATAAAACAACCAGGAAGGAAAGCCCCCGAAAGCTTTGGCGGGATGACTTAACGCGTTTCGTCGTGATCGGTCTAATTATCAATGGAAAGAAATGGGGGACTTTTTCCCAGTAATGGGATCTGATAGGTGAATAAAAAAAATAACCGGAAAAACTCACGATATCATTCGGTCAAAGGAAAGAAGACTGATTCGATCTGTTTCGGGACTATAAAAGTCCCGAACCCTTTAAGTATCGTTAGGGACGTACGGAGTCGATCGACTTCAGATGTGCATGTTATGTGTGCACGATACTCTGAAGTTGGGATTTCACAATCCCAAAACCGATCCGAGACATCGTTCTAGCGACCGAAATACTCAACAGTTTTAAACATGCGAAACTTATAATTAGCTCATGCGCTTTGCGGCACGTTTCTCAAGTTAAGAGTTTGAAATAACTATAGTTTTGGTCACTTCCAACGGCCTTCTTCAGGGCGCACGCACGCGTCATGTTGTAGTACTGACCTGTCGCGCGTACCCGTGCGCGGCGGCTGTGCCAGACTCCGGCACAGAGGAGACGATGTCCGCATCGACGGGCGCCTCGCGCGCCAGCATGCGCCCGCATTGCATGCGCGCAGAGTATACCATCTGACCTGCACACCACAAACAATACTTAGATTTAGTACAAATTTGTAAATCTAACTATAGATATACAAATTTATAGACAGTTTAAAAATTACACACACACAACGGGACTTGAACCCGCATTATCCCGATCTGTACCTTTTACTTTTTACCATTTGGTCACGGAGGTGTCACATGGGATAGTCAAAACTTTCAATTTCACTTTCAATTTTCAATTGTTTTAAAAGCCCTCATTAGTTTTCCGAGCTTCGATGCAGTTCGAGCGACTCACCCTCGAATATGCTGTCCGCTCTGGCGAAATAGACGTACTCGAAGATGCAGAACGCCTGCTGGCGGTCCGCGGGCCGCTCCACCACGTCGACCGTGCGCACGCCGTGACGCGACATCTCGATGATCTCACCGGGGAGCACTTCGCGGACGTAGCGCGCGCCTGTACAATACAACAGGCTTAGACAACGTGGACGGCTACAGCGGGAACGTCATATGAATGAATGATAGATAGATAGATAAAACTCTTTATTGTTTACACCTTAGCTTACTAATCTATGAGAAAAAAATATTGAAATGAATGAATGATATTTATTGTCATAAAGTCACACAACATTTTATAAATAGGTATAGAATAATATGATTGCTTCTGAATAAAAATGCAAACATGTTGTTGCCAATGATGTATTATACGTAGATAGGTTTTCCCCAGCTCTGCGTATGGCAAGCTTCAAGTATCGCCCGACTCGTCTTAAGTCGCGACACTTCAGGCAACATTGTTAAGCGCATTTCGTGACTTGTGAACAGTGACAATGCCATCGTGTGTTTAGAAAATGCAACACCAAGATATATAAAGCCATTTATCCTCGAAAGTGTTGAGAACTGAGATTTGCCATGCTTTTACGTAATAGTTAGATAACTCTTTATTAAAAGACCACACATACAGAAAAAGAAATACAGAGAAAACATAAATATTGTAGAATTAAATAGGAAGGAAGAAAATATAATGAAACATTTTTATGCGACTGCACGCGTGTAAATTTTATTTTGAAGTAAATAACAAAAAGAACATAAGAATAAACAGTTTAAAAACAGATTCTTATTTTGAAATGAAAAAGTATGTACAACATCTCCTCCTTTACTTTAAAATAAAAATAATCTGCTACTCACTGCAAGAAAATAAATAATTTAATATATGCCTATCTGTTGTACACATTTGTTAAACTTGATTCGTCCTAAAGGTTTCGTTAGGACGTCTGCTGGTAACTTTTGGGAAGGCATATATTTTAAATCAATAACCTTCGTTCCCACTTTTTCCCTAATAAAGTGATATTTTACATCAATGTGCTTAGTACGATTATGGTGGACTGGATTCAGTGCTAATGCTTGAGCACTTTGACTGTCTGTAAAAATATCAACAGTTGGTGACTTACCAGTTACTTCACTGATAAATCTTTTCAAAAAACAAGCCTCTTTTGTAGCAGAAGACAGTGCCATATACTCTGCCTCGGCTGAGGATAGTGCCACTGTTGATTGTTTCCTAGACTCCCAGGATACGGCTCCTCCTGCCAGCTCCACGTAAAAACCCGTATGAGAACGTCGACTTTCTTGACAGTTCGCAAAATCTGAATCACTGTAAATTCTTAACTTTCTATCTTTCTCCTTTAGTTCTGTGTTCCTTTTATAAGTAATGCCAGCATTTTTAGTCCCACTCAAATAGCGAAGACATCTTTTTGCTGCATTCCAATGCGTTGCATCGTTACTTTTATTAAATTGGCTAAGGTAACTCACCGCATATGCGAGATCCGCTCTAGAGACCTCTGCTAACCACAACAGCGAAACCACAAGGGCCTGATAGGGGTAATTGCTCTCACCAGTTCCAGGGACGAGTTTCTTTTGAGCGAGAGGCGTCTCTACCGGCTTACAATCTCTCATATTGTATTTTTTTAACAATTCTTCAATATACGATCTTTGCGAGATCTTTATATTGTTTTCAGAGCAATCTATATTAATTCCAGTGAAATATTTAATTATTCCAAGATCTTTGCAACTGAAAAAATTTTCAAATTGTTTCTTGAAGTTGTCAATTGTGACATCGTCTCTGTAAAGAATGACAATGTCATCGACATACACTCCTAATATCAAAGAGTTTTCATCTGAAATCTTTTTTGTGTAGACACAAGCCTCCGAAGGAGTTTGAGTATAACCCAAACCTGTCAAAATTTGTTTTAGTTTCATGTTCCAGGCCCTAGATGCCTGTTTCAAGCCATACAAGGATTTTTGCAATAAACAGACTTTCCCTTCCTCCTTGTCTTGAACAAAACCTTGAGGCTGCATCATGTAGACTTCTTCCTCTAATTCGCCATTGAGAAACGCCGTGTCAACATCCATATGTCTTACTTTATATCCCTCCTGGACCGCTAAGGCCAAAAGTGTTCTAAAAGAAGAGTGTCTCACCACAGGAGCAAACGTCTCCTTGTAGTCTACACCTTCTATTTGTCGATAGCCTTTAGCAACAGTAACACGTCCTTCACTGATTTTCTTGTAATTCTGAAGCCAATCACCTCTTGAAGTCATGTGTGCAGTAGCTCCGGAATCTATAATCCATTTATCAGTATTTACTTTACATGGTGCTGATAAAGTGGTGCTAGTTACTTCAGTAACTGCTTGCGACGACATACTGCGATTTTCACTAGCAGCACCATCTCCTGTGGTATGATTAACCATCATGGTTTTACCTGACGTTGTCTCATTCTTTGTCTCTTTCTTTTTATTAAGACGACAATTTGGACTTTTATGCCCCCTTTTTCCACATCTGTAGCAAGTCACTACTCTCTTGGATGATGCAAAAGCTGCGTCTACATCTACTTTTCCATCTCCACGGATCATTTCACTCAAGAGTTTATTTTTTACCATCTCTGAAGTAACTTCTACATTACAATGTTCTAGCGCCATTATTAAGGGCTCGAACCTAGGTGTCAAGCCACCTAACATAATTGCAGCTAAAGAGCTGTCCTCTATTCTCTTGCCGATATCGGCAAGATCCTGAGCAGTCGTTGTTATTGCAGTCAAATACAGCTCCAAGTTGTCAAAATCATTTAATGAATACCTGTACAACTTCCTCTCCAACGAAAGTTTTCTTCCAAGGCTTTTGTCCTCATACGCCGAACATAACGCATCCCATGCTTCTTTTGCACTTGACGCAGTTCTCACGTGTGTAATTGCAGAACCGTCAATGGTAAGACAAATTTTTGACAATGCCTTTTGATCATTTTTATTCCGCAACTCCTGGGACGTTTTATCGCCTTCTGGATATCCTATTATAGTTACCCATAATTCCTCGTGAATCAATAGCATACGCATCTTAAATTTCCAGGTAGGATATCCATCTCTGCTTTTTAGAAGAGGTATTGAACTAATATTTGACGTACCGGCCATCTTTTTATTTCTTCTCAATTTAAACTCAAATATATAGTTTTCCGTAATAAATCTTCTTTTAATAGATTTATCTACTGGAGTTCGTGCTGATAACGAATGTAGAATTAAATAGGAAGGAAGAAAATATAATGAAACATTTTTATGCGACTGCACGCGTGTAAATTTTATTTTGAAGTAAATAACAAAAAGAACATAAGAATAAACAGTTTAAAAACAGATTCTTATTTTGAAATGAAAAAGTATGTACAACAAATATAGCTAGGGTTTTAATTGGCGGCCTTATCGCTTAGAGCGATCTCTTCCAGGCAACCATGCATGCACTGATAGGGAAATAATAATAGTATTCAATGAGTATTTGTAATATTCAATGAGTATAAGCTCTCTATAGATAAAATCTCAATGGTTGTTGTTGTTTTATTTTCCTAAATTTGTGATATTTCTAATATTCATGCTATAAGAATGGTGGTGTTTTATTCATTAAGTGTTCGATCAAGTGCATGAGTTTGGAGAAACGAAATAAAACAGTGAAACGTGTCATATTACGTTGTCGGCAAAACTCTATAGAAGGTCCTAGTAAAGTGGCCATCACTTTACTGAGGCAAGACTCAAAGTTGAAAATGGCTATTTACGTGACTTAGTCTGTGACTAGAACACTATATAACTTGTACTATTCAAGAAACTTGAAGATTGACACTGGCAAATCGCTAACTGCGTAAGTCCAATACAAAAAGGAAGAAGAGAACCTGGCAAACGTTTCTATTTCTACAAACGCGATTCAAAATGCTAAGGAACTGTGACGTGCCGTCACGTGACATTTCGTTAGCAAATGTCAATCCCATATCATTTACTTTTCTAATTACTGACGTTCACGAAATTAGAGTGCCACTTGTCTAAGCCTCCAGAAATAACTAGTGTTCGCCGTTTATACTCGGCCTGATCACGGATATTTTTCCATTTTTGTTATTTAGAGGAGGAATTAAATAAAATCCAAGTCACACGACTTAGTTTCTGACCATTTTTATTTCGTTGTTAATTTGACAGTGACATTTTACTTACTGCTAAGTGAAAGTGACATTATATAAAAGACCATAGATAAAAACACCTGTAGGTAGGAGCAAAACCCTAACAACTACAGTAAGTACGGTGTCGTGTACAGTAAATATCATTTGTGAGTTGGTGGTCAAACGTAAATTTATTTTGTATTAAAAAAATACAGTACCGTTAAATTTTGTTACTCTAAAAAATCGATAAGTAGCAGAGTATTGTATACCATTTTTTGTAACGTATTGATAAATAAGTTGACCGATTACGGATGACCTCAATTCACCTTGACTCCATGAAGTAAATTTTCTTCTCTAGTGTCAGATATCGCAGTAGGTTTTTTTTTTTTATCAGCCCTGTTTGTACAAACTGTCCCACTGCTGGGCGCGGGCAATCTTCTCATTATAAGAAGGGGTAAGGACATAGTCTACCACGCGGGCCAAATGCGGATTGGCAGACTTCACACATCTTCAAGATCATTGAGAACTCTCAGACATGTAGGTTTCCTCACGATGTTTTTCCTTCACCGTTTTGAAGTTGGCGGCAATCAATAATACGCACATAACTTGGAAAAGACAGAGGTGCGTGCCGCGGGATTCGAACCCAGGACCTGCGGATCGCAAGTCAGACGGTCTCCCGACTAGGCTGCCGGAAACTTAGGAATAATAGTAGCTATTATAGCGCTGGTTTTTTTTTAAAATTATAAATAAATAAATAATGATTGGCATCAACCATCACTTACCGATCGAGAGGAATCCGCAGGATTCGGAAGACACTACCCAGCCTTCGGCTCGCTCGTCCACGCCGTTCTTGGCGCATCCGTTCATTAGAACTGAAAGTTATATGGTACGTTGAAGAAATATCATATTAAGTGGTACTTATGATTATATTTATCTGAAAACTATAAATTCGATGTAGATTAGGTCTATGATCCGAAATATTTTGTTCGAATATTATTTTCCCTAATCCGTTTCATAGAATTGTCCGATTCCTAGTTTTATTTGACAAGGGTTTCTGATTGTATGTTTGTTAAACGAGTTTTAATTGCCCGAACAACTATTCCGTTAGCTTTCTTTTTTATTTGAACCCAGGAATTTTATCATTCACAAAAAATCGGTTATCAAACGCGTAGTGAGTCTTCGGGATTTTGATAGTGTCTTTAAGAAATCGTTTTCGCGGAAACTATATTCGATAAGTATATCATATTCCAGATCATATACAAAAAGGTAAGGTATATTTGTTAAGACTTAAGCGTATTTTTTTTTCGAGTAGTTTTCTACTCTATTTTTCAGCATTTTGGAGTTGAAACCAGCTAGAAAATATTCAGATTAAATATCAAATGTAGGTATAGTCTGGTCAACTACTGATACCTAAAACGGATGTCTAAAAAAATTATGAGCAATGTACGAACGGGTGATCAATGAGGGCTTGTAATTCCAAAAATAAGAGCTCTTTTTGGTCACTAGTTCGTTCCCTGTTCATTGATTCCAAAAATAAGAGTTCTTATTGGTTACTTGTTCGTCCCCTGTTCATTCATGACTGGTAAAGTTTAACAGACTATACCATATAAGTTTCACACATACGCATATACCATTAATTATTGCATATGTATATATAACATAACTTTCCCAATATGAAAAATATAAGGCTCAACATAAATAATTTGATTTACCTTACAAAAATATTGATAAATCTCCCACAGGACTAGTATATACATGCAAAAGAAAAGCATAATTTAATAGGTTATTCTCAAAAGCATACAGATAATATTAGTACGGGCTCCTTGAAAAGTTAGGATGTACTACTTGCCAAATATACTCAATGTTATTCGGGTTTCAAAACAACCCTAAGTGTTAGTTCTCACCACGCTAGTAATTTCGTAGAGTCAAAACATCGATTTAGTTGACTAGCACAATAAACGATTTAGAATTGATGGACTAAATCGCTTGTTACTAAATTCCGACTCATATTATGTCCGTAATTTAGTGAAGTAGTGAGTAATCTCGCGTTAGCACGTCAACAAATACTCCCTATATTATTTTTCAACGCTTGTTTAGTGTGCTTTAAGCAAGGGCTCATGCAATAGCTTACTCGCTACTTCACTAAATTACTAACTTAATGCATACTGAGCTTAACATATACGTACTAAGCTGTGAACTAAACATAATTTCAAATTAAGTGAATCTAGTTTTATCTAAGAATAAAAACTATTTCTAAGAAATTCCAGTTCATTACATTAAAATGTACACAATTAAAATAACGTAGATAAGTAGGTACAAAATGTAGACATAGACATAAGACATAATTTTATTGTAACAAAAACACACAGAAAATAAAAAAATCATACACACAAAATAGGTAACAAAATTATGTTTTTGTCATAATCCGGCCCCAGCTCAGCATAATGCTAGTTGTAAACAACCAGCGCTGGTTTTCCGCTGGAACCGGTAGGCGACGTCACACACGAGAAAACACTTAAAACTAACACTTATAATGTATTCAACATATAAATAGATAGGCTTATATAAACATACATATGCAATTAAACACAAAAATATTTGATATAGGTACAATATCTTTAACTTAAAAAACCAAAAATGTAAGAAAAAAAACAATAAATAAATGAATGTCAGCGCAGTTGTCATACCGTGCAACTGACAATGACGTCCCATGACACCGACTGACATTCGCAAATAACTATGCCTAATCGCACTCGCCTTACAGTTGCCTAATCGCATAGACACAATTTTATATTTTTAAAACTTTTTCTACTAATTTTGAAGCTTAGCTCACAGATATTAACAAGTATATATATTAAAAGAAAAATAAAATACCCGACTGCAGAAAAGCAGTTTTTGCACTCTAAGTTACGATTTCGTTACGCTTTTGCTGTCGATTGTACGTTTTTTGTGAGAAATAAGCGTAAAATCGCTGCAAAAGATTATAAATGCGCATTCTTTAGAATAATTCTAGTAAAATCACTTGTTTTTTAGGAAATAGTTCGTTGGAGATTGCGAAAAAACGCGTTTTTTTAATTTTTGCGAGAGATGTATTATTATTATTAAAAAAATATAGCCTTAGACACTAGACACTCAGGAAGTGAAGACGAATCTAACGACACCTCGCACGTCAAAATCAGTCAAGCCGTTGTGGTTGTAGGCTGTCATATAGAAACATACATACATACCTACATACCTACATACATATGTATATACATACAAACATACATACTCGAATAACATAACCTTCCTTCTTACGCAGTCGGGTAAAAAAAACGTAGTTATGAGGCCACAAACATTAAAAACAACCAAATTAAGAACCCTTCCCTTCACCTCCTCCCTTCCCTTCCTCCCTTCTTAAAGTAGGTTAAAAAATCCTACTATTAAAAGATATGGAATACGTAACTACTGATACAATAGTTGGTATACCACAGAGGTTGTCAATGCGTTACAAAAGTTAGATGCATCATACACCACATGCAACATGCTATGTTATAATGGTAATGGAATGTATGAAATTACCCGTCGCATGCTTTGCTGACGACTGTTTGTAGACATCTGAAAATGGGAATTAAACGTATGCAAATTACATGATAGGACGCTACAATCTTTCAAACTATAAATACAACAACAATATTTATCAAAATGTAGTGGCAGCATGGCTCAGAGTAGCACAATTTAAAAATAATAGGTAGTTTGATAGATAGATAAAATAATAGACAGTTTGTACTCTGTGTCAAACATTGTGCATTTTACTCAACAAATGGCAAATGTGCAAGCATGATGCCAGCATCAAGCAAAAAAAAACATTGTGCATTGTCTTTTTCAAAGGTCTTTTTGGAAGGTTTTTGATTTTCTGCCGAAAATATTAGTAGTCAAAACGAATGCTAATTAATTAATTATGTAATTTGAGTACTAATTTTTTGAAAAAAAAAATAAGATCATCGAAAGGCTATGAACAATCTTTGGAGTTTTTTTTGGCGGGAACGTCTTAGTAACGTGTTGTTGCTTTGTTTTATTTTCCTAAACTTGTGTTATTTTGAACATTAATGCTATAAAAATGGTGGTGTTTTATTCATTAAGTGTTCGATCAAGTGCGTATGTGTGGGCACGTGAAATAAAGCAGTAAAACGTGTGATTTTACGTTGTCGGCAAAACTCCATAGAAGCTTCTAGTAAAGTCGCCACCACTTTACTGAAGCAGGACTCGTCTTATAAATTGACTGTATACGTGACTTAGATTGTGACTAGAACATTTACAACTTGTTTTATTCAAGAAACTTGAAAAAATCCTAATACTTGACACTGGCAAATGCGGGTCCAATACAAAAAAGAAGAAGAACAATCTTTGACACAGAGAAAGTTACCCATGTTGACAGTATTATTATAGATAGGTTTTTAATGTTTATTTTTATGTTTTTAATATTTAGATTTTAATGGTAATGTTGTATCTACAGTTTTAAGGATTGTTTTTTATGTCATAATGCAAAGTATATATTGCATTGTCTCTGTAAAGAAAATTATGATTAGTTATCATTATTTTCATGCACAATGTACAGTAAGTACATATATATCAAATGATATTTTTCCCAAGACAATAGATTCAGGTGCTGTGAAATCATATGTTACAAGGTCTATTATATGTACTTGTTTTATTTTACATTGCCGAGGCATACCTAAAAATCCACCATAGAGGTCTACAAATGGAACGGTCAATGGTTATATATTTAGCACTGATCAACAGGGAATATGCATGAATTTCCCTTCTGGCCGTATTGGCAACTGGGATTCGCAACCAGGGTTAGCATGGAATGTTTTTTTTTATGTAGAAATAGGTTTGCGCTTGACCGCCAACTCGCCTGATGATTGATCGACGTTGCGGTCTACGATGGAGCGCGCTTACCTAGAAGAAACCAATTCACTCGCGATTTAAAGACACCCAGATTATATCTATCGGGAAAGACCCACTCAGGAAGCGTATTCCACATTTTAGGAGTCCGCACGATGAAAGTGGAACTAAAGCGTTTCGTTCGGGTTTTTAGAATATCCACCATGAAACATATATGAGTATTCTATCAGCCATCTAGTTCCATAGTACAAGCTTTGCTTAGTTTGGGCTAGATGGTGTTATGTGAAATGTCTACCAATATTTATTTATTTTATTTATATCTATGCATCCTCATGATACCGATATCAAATAAAAGGCTTTGCTAAAAAACTCGTTTTTAAAAGTTTTGAAACAAGTTTTTTAATATGTAAATAACATTCATGCAAGTTCCCTATTTTATTTTAATACGAAAAAGTGCTACTGTCGAATTAGACAGGAAGTATGTATTGCGTCGAGTGACCCCTGTATAAATATATGTTCACTCACATGAGGAACCGTGCGGCAGGATCTTGCCGAGACAGAGCGGCCGGTTGCCGTAGGGGTCGCGTACCGCGTAGATCTTGTCCTTTAGCATTATCACCAGGGAGTAGCTCAGAGGCGCCAGCCTACGACACATATAGGCTCTTTATTAAGGTGGGGCGGCACGCATGCAGCGGGAAATTCAAAGGAGAGGTCAATATTGGTACTTCATTCAGAAGTAATTCTACGCAAAATTATATATATACCTCATTTAAAAGTTTATATATTAAAAGAAATTGATATATGTAAATCTGCTTAATGATTTGGATAATACATGGGAACACTAAGGTATGAAATTATTAATGTAGAAAAAAAAAAAACTCGTCATCATGTAACCTGCTGCCACTCTCAGATCAAAGATCATGTTCCGAATTATGTACGTCAACAATCGTGTTCTACTTAAGATTGCGGAAAGGTGCAACATTTATTTATGCGACGTTGTTTGGAACATCTGTCGTTATAAATCAGAGTTATCAGTTACAAATAAGCTATCCAGTGTAATTACTATGGTATATTTCTAATATTTTTCAAGCTTACTTAAAAAAAAAATTGAGGTGCAAGGCGCGTCACCGACCAAGAGTGACGTGTGTGCTGCTCCTTTGAAAAAGACCGCCGAATGCGGTTGAAACTATAGTGGGATATTTCGGCTCAAAACAGACGTGAGTGACCCGTAGTTTTTATAAAATAATTTGGGCATGTTCGTTCAGTGCTTTTTATTTATGCCTGAATGTTTACTATATGTATGCTCTTTCTTCACGTCAAAGAATTCTTTTGCGTATATTTTTCAATTATTTCAATACCAGGTTCCATACATTTTTTGACCTCTCCTTTCAGTTTTTTTGTCTTTGTAACCCAAGTCGGGTATCTATTAATATTGATCATAATGTTTGCGACAATTTAAGATTATTCTTTATATTTTCATATTATTCTGTTTACCAATAATACATAGTATTACTTATATTAATCTTGAAATTATTCACAATTCCATTTTTGCTTAATTTAACGGTCCTTGCCCGTGGTCCGGTTCGGTTGTCCGGTCAACCGGACCACGGAATTTTATATTAAACTTTTTTGTGATTCTAAACGATTCTTATTTAGTCTGACCTTTGTAGGGGAGACCTTTGTAGGTCTAGCTGGTATCATTCCGGCTAGAACTATGTCCAACCAAACCCTAGTGGCTGATACTAGGTTTAGCCAATATCATAAATTAGGTTTGGGTTTTTTTTAACTTAAAAAGGCCAAATAAAATCAATTTTAAATCTTCCGTGGTCCGGTTAGCCAGACCATGGAAAAGAATAAATCTTCCGTGGTACGGTCACAGTACCATGGAAGAAATATTTTTCCCGTGGTCCGGTTGACCGGACAACCGAACCGGACCACGGGCAATGAGCGTAATTTAATTCTCGGGATATATAAGCAAAGAGGCGCGTTATCGATAGGTAAATAATTGATGTGATGATATAAAGAATAATCTTATATTACCGTAAACATCGCTTATAATACTCGTAGTTACCTGAGGTAGCTACAAGGACAAACGTATCTATATTAAAAGAAAAACAAAATACCCGACTGCAGAAAAGCAGTTTTTGCAGTCTAGCTCGCGATTTCTTTATACTTGATACGATGTTGATGGCACGTTTTTGTTAGAAAATATGCGTAAAATCGCTGTAAAAGATTACATAAATGCGCAATTTGTAATAATTCTAATAAAATCACTTGTACGATAAAGTTTGTTGGATGTTACGAAAAAACGCAATTATTTGTGAGAGATCTATTATTATTATTACAAAAAATATAGCCTATGACACTCAAGAAGTGAAGACAAATCTAACGACACCTCGAACATCAAAATCGGCCAAGCCGTTTCAGCTATAAGCGATCATATAGAAACATACACTCGAAAAAATATAACTCTCCTTCTTACGCAGTCGGGTGAAAAAAATGGTAGCTCACCTCATGAGATGGTTGATCCTGGCGGGCCAGTCGGGGCCGTTCACCTCGCCCTCAGGCGGGTTCAGGCAGAGTGCCTGAGTGATCAGCTCCGAGTCGGAGTGCGTCGACAGCCCCACCCCTCTACCCAACACCTAGCCGAGAAAACAAGATTAGAGCTTTAAATTCGGTGGACCGGCGATCTGTGAGGTTAATCGGTTACGATAAACTAGTTGCGAAGAAGCTACCTAGTCTCGAGCACCACCGTAAAGTAGCATGCCTGTCTGTATTCTATAGACATAGACATAGACAGAAATTTATTGTGACAAAAAACATACAAAACAAAATAAATATCATTCAGAAAAATATAAATCATACACAAAATACTTATTTAACATGTTTTTGTCACAATCCGGTCCCAGCTCAGCATAATTCATAAGCATAATAGGATTAATTTCGAGAGTGTGCGCAAGAGCTTGACGACCTAATTCCACCCCTCTCATTTTACAATACAGATCAACTTCTTATTCAAATAAAAAAAACACTGGATCAAAATCGGTCTATCCGTTTGAGAGCAACGATGCCACAGACAGATACAGCGAAACACGTCAAACTTATAACACCCCTCTTTTTGGTATGGGATTAAAACGAATAAAACTGTTTTCTACTACTAGACTACTAGATTTTTTTATTCGATTCGCATAATACTTCTCACCACCCAAACCCCCCACCCTCCCCATTTCACTACAGGACTAGCAGAAAGTCGGCGAATTACCACCCATTTCTCGTTGAAATGCCAAAAATCCGTACTCAGCGATATCGATCCACATTCCTGTTGCGTACTGCACAAGAATGGAATTCGTTGCCATCTCTGTTTCCTGAGACCTACAATCTTGGAATTTTCAAGGCTAGAGTGAATAGATAACTTCTAGATCGACGAGCTCCATCCTCGGCCACACCGTCGCTTAACATCAGGCGAGCTGGTGGTCAATCGTAGATCTAGGTATAATGTATTAAAAAAATGATTTGCGTGTTTCAGATTTCGTTCTTCTTCTTTACGTTCCGCTCCTATCGGTGGTTGGATAACATTAGGGCAATTTGGCTGCAGCTCTTGCTGCAATTGAACCAGTCCCGTAGGTTTTTTAACCAAGAATGCCGCGTCCTCCCAGCACTTCTCTTTCCAGTAATCTTGCTTTGGATTATGAGCTGGAGCAATTTATACTTGTCATTCCTCATAACGTGACCGAAATATTACATTATTCTATACTCAGGTAATAGTGTTATAATATCGAAATTAAAAAACATATTAAAATTTTGAATAAATCAAACCGTAGAGCTATTAATAGGCCCATAACTACATAAAACATTTTTTTAAATAATATTTAGGGGTAGAAAATATATATAGGGGTATTCGACGAAATGACCAATGATATTTACCATTCTTCTGAGGCTGCTGCAGTTGACAAGCTCGCCGTTATGTGCCACGGCGAGAGCCCCATGCTGTGTGTGGACCACGAACGGCTGACAGTTTACCTCTTCTGAAGCCGCAGACGTCGAGTACCTGATGAAAAGGAAACCGTTTTGTTCTGATCCATCTGAATTAGTATTTGCAGCATTTTTAACATCAAATAGCATACTCATTAAAAAATTATGTGTAGTGTCCTAATTTGCAGCATTTATGACATCGGATTGGCGGATTCAGTATAATTGATTTTAAAATACACTATTGAGATTGAGATGTTAAGAACTTAGGCTCTTCCCGAAAAATGTTACTCAAATTTGAGCAATGCTCAACATATTTTGTCAACTTCTCGCTGACACGTTATGACACTTGCGGAAAGAAGATAGACAATTTGAGACGTTGATCAAAGTACCATTTTTCGGCAAGGCCGAAGGATTGCAATAGTCGCTTTACATCACGCGATTTAGTGATCAAGCGCAAGTCTATTTATAATAAAAAAATAAACTAAGATATGACAAATAAATAAGGATAATTAAACGGACACACTGTACGGATTTCACTCAGAAATAGGAAAAGGGAAGGATGTTAATACGAAAATCGAGTGAAACTAAGACGAAAAGTATATTTATCTCCTTTGTTGACCATTTTGTGAAAGTGAAGGACTCCTTCCTTTACATGCATGACAGGAAACTTAATAAAAACAACTTCTTACCTGATCCTCTTCGGTCGAAGGCTTAGATCTATTTGGCGATTTTAATTCCCCTTTCTTGCCGCTTAGCCATTGGGAAACACGGGCACTGGCATGAGAAATACTTTTCCTCATGATATGTGCATACTGAACACTCATATTACGACGATTCAAAATTGGATAATTTTACCTAGTATGTCCAATTCCCAGGTTTCCCTTGAGCTTTTTCATCGCCTCGTCGTTGAATATATTGTTGATAAGGCCCATGCCCTTGTGTGAGTTGAACGCCTGCGCGTTCTTGCCCTCTGACGTCACTATGCCCGCAGATTCTTGACCCCTGCAAAAAGGTTGATAAGTAGGGCATTAGCAACGTCCCCGGTTGATAAATGGGTCGTTAGCTCCGTCAACTGTAGAGTAGGTTATGAAATTAGGTAGTTCAAGACCAAACACACAGCACAAACCAGCCAGCACAAACTTTTTACAACAACACTTGTTACGGAAAAGTCTGTGCTTGCGAAGTTTACTGCTCATAGTAGAAATGCTTGTTCAGAATTGAGTATCGAATGTTTTAACCAAATATCAAAATCGGCCCACAAAACCACTTTAACCGACATTCACAATATTTTGTCTCGACAACTTCTTGACCGATTTTTGGGATCTACCTGATGCCGAAACATTTATTCACTTCGCGCACTCGCTCAATTATACTTTATGACCATTCAGAGATTGATAATTTTATTTTGGGAAATCCGTGCATTCATGACTTAAAAGATTACTTTGAATGACCTTTGCAAAGCAGTGTAGTCTAATAAGTAAAAAAATTCGACAGTTTTTCCTCGTTTGGCAACATTATTATTAATTGGATATTTCGCAGTTTTATTTTTCGTGAAACAAGAGTACAACTAGTTCTGTCCGTCCGTTCGTCCGTCCGGGTGTCAAGACCTGTATCTCGGAAAAGCGTGAAGGTATCGTGTTGAAATTAAAACCATATACGCAGATCCATAATCTCTTGCTGCAAAAAAAAACAAATTTCTCAGTTTTCGTAAAAAAAAGTTACAGCCGATTTTTTTTTTTTTTGCAGAAGTAGGATCGAAGGAGATTTTTGACATTTCATTTGTAATGGTTTATTTAACGTCGATACCAATTTTCAGCTCTATGTGAATTTTGGCTAATTTGAATGTCTATTTTGACTGGACTACTATATCATACCTACATAATTTGCAAAATTCCATTTTAGTGAATGCATATACTTTTCAATACAGTTACTCGAAAGGGGAGCTTTATTTACGAGGCCTGGAGCATTTAAAATCGTTCGAAATCAAAGCGTAATGCTTTGCTTTCTTAGCACGATTGCTTGCGGTAAAGCATTTCTTGAAGGCCAGTTTGCAAGAAGTTTTATATAGAGCGCTTTGCATGAAAGACGTCGCACGGCAAACAGCGGAAGTAAATTTATTTCATTTCGTCCCGCAATGACAGGGCCGCGTCTGGGAATCTACTTTAACCTAATACATATTCGACCTACTTTGTTAAGCCTCCATAAATAACTACACTAAACATGTATAGTAATTCGTTTATTACCTGTGCTGTAGCGCGACTAATCCTAGACATATGACCTGGCCGATATCCACCTGCGTCGGCCATTCTCCAGTGCCAATCGCGCCAAACACTCCGCACTCGTGTGTCAGACCTGCAACAAAGGAAACGATACTTTATTTCAATTCACATAAGATTATGTTTGCAATGTATAATATACAGATACTGTGATCAAAGGTAAACATTCTAAAACAGACTTTTAGAGTGTCTAGTATTTCATTGCCTGTTTCGTTGTTTTATACTCTGTGGTTTGCATTTTATACATGTGCTTATTAAATGGCAACACTACTCTTCTTTGATTAACCAAATGACAAGCAGCTGCACCTGCGCGCTTTTGGCCAAAAAAGAGACTGTTTAAATGCATTAATAAAGAGAATGGTATTGGAAAAATCCCAATGTCTATAAAATACTTTTTATTTAACCTGGTGCTTAATCTCTTTGATACTGTTTAGCAACAAAAAACTGCCGAAAAACAGATTATCTTAAAACCAACGCTTAAAGTTCACAATGCCACGAATTGTGCCACGTTTTCCCCAAAATCACGTTTTAGCTGAAGATATCGCATCTGACGCTAAATATTTCTGTGACCTCTGTAAAGATCATCATTTTTGTAGATGCTGATAATCTTCCATGAACTTTATTTAATTATGGAAGTGAAGTAATTGTTGAAATTATATAATCCACTTAGCCAACATAGCTTAAACTCAATAATAATTAATTACATTATACTCACTGTCAAAAAGGCAAAATTTCAAGAAATTTATTATACAGACAGAGCGTATTCTGATCCAACGCGATGTATGCTTCCTATTTCGTACACTTTGACATCACAGTACACTTAAGCCATAGTATTGTTTCGTTATGATCCATCTGCTGTGTTAAAGATCCGAAGACGTACGAAAATCATCGACATAGTACAGCAGATTAGCAAATAGAAGTGGCAGTGGACAGGAAACTTAATACGCATAACTGATGGTCGATGGGGCCGAACAGTTCTCGAGTGGAGACTAAACATTGGCAAGCGCAGCGTAGGCCAGCCACAGGTTGGACAGACGACCTCATACAAGTGTCAGGAAGATGCTGGACGCAAGTCGCTTCCGACAGGTCTTTTTAGATATCCATGAGAGAGGCCTATGTCCAGGAGTGGACTTCTTGTAGCTGAGATGATGATTATGATCCATCCTTACAAGAGTTTATAATTCCCGTATCATAATAGACAAGGGCGTCGCCAGCCCATGGCCCAGCGGGGGGGGGGCAAGTTAATATTATGGAGGATGAGAACAATATGAAGTGTAGGTACAAGTACAATTGCACGGCCTAGTGGCCTAGTATCCTAGTAACAAGGACTTTGGTTGCTTTGCAGTTGGCTGCATTTTTTTCTATCCCAAGGGGTACTTCTCGTTGACCTATACTTTATAATTTGAAATTTGACAAGAATCATTGTCATATTGTCACATAAAGGAAAAATTCCGAAAACTGTACACATAAAATAGGGTCTTTATGCAAGGAAGGAGGGTGCAAATTTTAAAGTGCTTTAACCGTATCATGTGGGGTATTATATAAAAGAGCTTAATTAGCACAGCCTAAAACAGGTTTTTAAATATTTCTACGATGTATATTTTTCGATTTATGAAGGAAAATATTTTAAAAAATCCCCTTTTTATCTACTAGTTTGTACGGAACCCTCGGTAGGCGAGTCTGACTCGCTCTTGTCCGGTTTTTTCTCAAACATATCTCTTATTTGTACTAATATAACAATGTTTAATCTAACTGACTTTTTTTCTGAATTTACACATTAAGTACAATGACTTCGGTAAAAAATGTTTTCAGGCCTCAAAAAACTATTTTACGAAAACAATAAAAGTAAAATTAAATTAAGGCTCATGCATGCAGGACATATTTGAATTCTAAGTATATAGGCGAGAGCATTAAGACTTTTAGACTATTTTATTCCTTTTGCTTAGTATAATCCTTTAAATTTCCTCCCCGAAATCAGGACTAGCAGAAAGTCGTCTAATTACCGCCTATTTCTCGTTGAAATGCCAAAAATCTGAACGCGCCGATATCGGTCCACGTCCTCGATGCGTACTGCATAGGTATGGAATTCCTTGCCGCCATCTCTGTTTCCTGAGAACTACAATCTTGAAATTTCAAGGCTAGAGTGAATAGATATCTTCTAGATCGATGAGCTCTATCCTTGGCCATACGGTCGCTTAACATCAGGCGAGTTGGTGAGCAATCGTAGATCTATCTTGCGTAAAAAAATAACGAAGTTAAACGTTTTTGGCTCGTAAAAAAAGTGTTCGAACCGCATTGCCAACTGTTTGACAATATTTTTGGGTAGGGATCGGTTCGGTCCTGCTGCGGCATCTTCGGTGTCTTTCTACCTGCCCGGTCTGCCCATGGACAATAGGCGTGGACAAAGTTAGCTTTTTATACTTCGATCTTTAATTGATTTTATAGACGGAAGCCATTTAGAATAAATGACCAAGTGCATGTCGATCCACGCGCAAAGTAGGGTTCCGTAATAATTTATCTGAACTTAAAGCACAGTCTTCTATTTGAGACTATGAATATACCAGTTAATTTATGTTCGTTTAAACGAAATTTGCACAAAATTTTCAGTTATAACTTCTCTAAGAACATTTTTAAGTTGATAGACTATTACTCGTTGACTCGTAAAGTCTAGTTAGCCATGATTAGTCTAGTAAAAATAAATCCGTTTGTATGGAGCAGATCACAGTATTTGCAACTGGGGGGATTCTTTGAAATTATGATAGGAAAATAACTAAAAATCATAGATCAACAATAATCCCCGATTTATAGACTAGCTGCGTTCCGCGGTTTCACTCACGTAGTTATGAAAAACGGTGATGATTAGATGATAAGTAGCTTATGTCCGACTCGGTTCAGCCGTTTGAGCGTGTAAAGGTAACAAAATTAGCTTTTATAATATCATTATGAAATTGTGTCAAATGTATTTCAAAACACCAGTACATTCATTTAAATAACAATATACTTAGTTGTCTTTTATGTTGTCACAAATCTTATTTTAACTAGACTAGATAGTTTACCTTTTAATTTCATCATATATACCACTAGAATGATTTTTTCCATATTTCCAAGCTATAGATTGTGAGCTTAGATTCCCAAACTAGACAATCATTTATGTGATAAACACGATTCTTTGTTCTTTGTCTGGGTTTTCTATGCATCATATATGTATATCCAAAAAATACAAAATCTCATAATACAAGCATTGCTTAGTTTGAGGCCAGAAAGCGCTGTGCGAAATTATCCACCAATATTCTTTATAAATTCTTCAATATTCTGTTTAATTATTTATCTATTTTGTAACTACGTCATCTTAACAATAACAAACTAAATAGAACTCTAAACGACATAACGACGTAGTTCTTACAGCTTATCAAGATTTGCTGTAACACTGAAGCTTGAATTGGGTTGTCGTATTTGACCTACATTTTATATTCGGTCAATCACGTGAGATAAGTTATAGTCGTCTTCATAATAGAGCAACTGTACATGAAGTATCAGTAGGTATCGGTATTTATTGTGATTTGGATTATTACAGCCGATTGACGAGCAAATCGCTCGCCTGATGTTAGCACGTTCAATGCCACCCAATGTTTACCCGAAAGAAAAGTTTATGCGAAAGAGGGTTAAGTTTTTTGAGTATCCAACCAACCAACCAACCAACCACCAACTCGCCTGATGTTGAACGACGGTGTGGCCGAGGATGGAGCTCGTCGATCTAGAAGTCTATATAATACTTATTCACTCTAGCCTTGAAGATTCCAAGATTGTAGCTCTCAGGAAACAGAGATATCGGCAAAGAATTTCATTCCTCTGCAGTACGCATAAAAAACGTAGACCGATATCGCTATACGGATTTTTGACATTTCAATGACAAATAAGAAGATAATGAAGAGATACGTAGACGTACAAAAGTCACCGATATAGCACAGCTGATTAGCAAGTTGAAGTGGCAGTGGGCAGGACACATAGCACGTAGAACTGATGGCCGATGGGGCCGAAAGGTTCTCGAGTGGAGACCACGTACCGGCAAGCGCAGCGTAGGAAGACCAGCCACGAGATGGACAGATGATCTCATACAAGTGGCGGGAAGACGCTGGATGCAAGCCGCTTCCAATCGGTCTTTTTGGAAATCCATGGAGGAGGCCTATGTCCAGCAGTGGACTTCTTATGGCTGAGATGATGATGATGATGATGAATGACAAATAGGTAATAATGTGCCAATTTTCTGCTAATTCTTTGACAGACTAGCTTAACTAGTCCTAACAGTATTGAGTGGTAATATTGCAAAGTTGATTTGTTCGAAATTGGAGTTGTGTTTGAAATTGGAGTCTGTTCAATTAAAGAACTAATGCAGCATTAAGGGCGCTGCTGTCCTAATCTCTATGTATTGTTAAATCGAAACGTTAGTTCCTACTTTTTGTCGCGATAGTTCGTTATCCAAACTACATTATAGACCATGAAATTGATTTGATTCGACATTAGGTAACGCTGAGGTATCTACCTAAAATGGCCGTGACCTGTTTCTCAGAAGATAATTTATTTTAATCATAAATTTCAGCCACAAGAGCATTGCAAAAATAGTGTGCTAAATATGAAGTCTATATTCAGCGCACAGATTTCGGATCTGTCGTGTAAATTGAAAAACCAGCCACATTGTTATTTTGATAATTTTATGCGTTTTTTTGTTGTAGATGTTTTCGATACCAAAATAAATATGTCTATGTCAAACATGCGGGTTTCCTCACGATGTTATCCTTCATCGTTTGAAGATAGCTGCTACTTCGAAAAGCCAGAACTGAGGGCCTTGGAATTTTAACCTAGGTCTGTCGATTAGAAATCACCAGGCTGCAGTAGCTTGAGCAGTAGCACAGAATTACTTGTCTAACTTAATATATAGTACGAGTATTTACAGTATATATACACTACTAGTATATAGTACTTAATATACTTAATATGTTATACTACATATGTATATACTATATACAGAATTGCGACTCTTATTTGGAGTTTGGCTGAACTGACTGACACATTCGTTATCAGTGGATCAAAGCGTTAGCTTGAAGTAGAAGCACGTATAAGTAAAATATCAAAATCGTCTAAACGTCACGAGCAAGCGGCGGTGGTGGCCAGACGTCGATCCTTAATTACGGACGCTGCAGTGTTCGAAACGTCAGGTAATAAATGTATGTAAAATATACGCGATAAATCCTTTAAAATTTGTTTCATTTCAATCGCGAATACCTTAGAAAACGTCACCCTTAACTTCATGCATGTGTGTACGTTTTGTACAGATGTCAACTTACGTATGTATCAGAACAGTACGTTATATGGTAAGTCCGACGTGTGGCAATAGATTAATAGAAGCTAATAAATAACTGAAGAACAATAAATCATTATTAAAGCACTATTATTATTAACGGGGTATTTATCGTGGTTCGCGTAAATTTAAAATTATTAATTTACTATTAATTATTTTTAATTTACGCGAACCACGGTAAATACCCCGTTAATAATAATAGTGGTTTAATGAATGACCTTGATAGTTCAAAAAATAAATCATATTATTTTACCTGACTCGACTGCCCCTCTCCCGTACCTCTTGCTCCTGACTTTGACCTCTCCCTGTGTCTTGTCGCACTGACAGTTGGACTGACAGCTGTCAGAGTCTCGAAGCCTCTCCATCGCAGCGTCCGTGTGACATGGTGAAGGCCCTGAAGGACCGTCCATGGTCGTTTACTGAGGTTATTTGCCTGGAATCAATAAAATACGCGGTTTAATACATAGTGCGTTTTCCCCGATAAACGATATTTACTAAACATTAGAAGCAGAAGGTCATATTGTGTTGTGTATTATACACAACACAATATGACCTTCAATAGCATCCAGAAACTTAGGAACTACGAAAATCACTAAACAGAAATCAAGGTAAAACACGATAAGTAAATAGACGACCTTCCAAAATTAATAAATACCATACACCGTTAGATAATATAGTTATAGTTTAAAAACTGAAAAAACCGACTTCAAAATACGCAATACAATACATACACGACTTTGTGTTCACTTTTCTACAGGCACTTAGATGATATTTTACCAGTTATTTTGTTATAAAAACCAAAGTACCTACTGCATCGATTTTGTAAAATTTATATGGGACCATCTCTGAAGTATGACCTACCAAATACAAAAATAATCATCAAAATCAATTCACAATTGGCTGAGTAATCAGTAAACAAATATATAAATAAAACAGGACAAGTGCGAGTCAGACTCGCCCACCGGGTTCCGTACAAACTAGTAGATAAAAGGGGGACATCGTATTTTTTTTCATATTTTCCTTCTTATACCGAAAAATATACATCGTAAAAATTATTTAAAAACCTGTTTTAACTTATGCTAATTAAGCTCTTTCATATGATACCGCACATGATACGGTTAAAGAACTTTAAAATTTGGACCCTCATTCCTTGCGTAAAGACACTATTTTTTGTGATTAAATTAAAAATGTCCAGTTTTCGGTTTTTTTCCTATATGTGTACTCTAACACAATGCTTCTTGCCAAATTTCATAGTTCTAGGTCAACCTATGGGGTACTTCCCATAGGTTTTAATTCCCTTGTGAGTGTCGAAATGTGCATTTTTTGCGACATATTCGGCTGAAACTTTTTTTTACGAAAACTGAGAAATTTGATTTTTCTTTCTGCAGCAAGATACTATGGATTTGCGTATATGGTTTTAATTTCAACGCGATACCTTCATGCATTCCCAAGATAAAGGTCTTGACACCCGACGGACGGACAGACAGACTGACGGACAACAAAGTGATCCTATAAGGGTTCCGTTATTTTCTTTTGAGGTACGAAACCCTAAAAAACACAGACCAAACCTTTTTGGAAGTCGGTTAAAAATTAGCTATCTGTGAATTAACTACATGACAACCCAGGATCTTGCAACTCTTGGAAGACATTACATCAGTACCATGAGATAAGGAGGCATAGATCTACCCAGTGACCCCGACATTCGTCTATACATAGATAACGGAGTACTCCTACGTTGTCTATAATATACTTGACACAGTGGTCTCTCAGCAAGTCTCTTCGCAACTCTAGCGGCCTTACCGAAAAACATTACTTTAAGCTTTGTCAATTTCTCACTGACACGTAATGACACTTGCAGAAAGAAGACAGAGAATTTAAGACGGTGGTAAGTTGGTAGTTAAGTAACGTTTTTCGGTAAGGCCCTAGTTGTTTGACGGTATGAACGATATTAGACAATTATAGTTAGATATGTTTTCCGCGATACTGCGTGGCAAAACTAAAGTAAGTTAATTGCCCGACTCGTCTTCAGTCGCGACACGTCGGGCAGCGCTGTAAGGCGCGTGTACTGACTTGTGAACAGTGATGCCAGTTCTGTGTATTTAGAAAGTGCAACACCAAGAAGAGGATGTATCTTATCCTCGAAAGTGCTGATAACAGAGATTTGCCATGCTTTTACTTGATATTCAATTATTCAATGAGTATTACCTCTCTATAGAAAAATCTAATTTAAATTGTATCTAACCGAGGACTTCAAAAAGGAGGAGGTTCTCAATTCGACTGATTTGTTTTGTGTGTTTGTTACCGCATAACTTCGTCATTTATAAACTAATTTGGGAAATTATTTTTTGTTTCAACTCCAAATCCCCACAGAACTGTGAACTACAACAGTTCAGAACTCTGTGTGACAATCCCCTGTGCTCGTCACTGAAACAGATTTTTTTAATTCGATAATTATAGTTTAAAAAACTGAAGCAACCGACTTCTCATGGATGCCATTGTCAGAACTGGACCAAATTGAAATGGGACACGGGAAGCACCAGCTTTCAAATAAAAAAAGAATCATCAAAATCGGTTCACCCAGTCGAAAGTTATGAGGTAACAACATAAAAAAAAAAACTAAAAAAAATATAGTCGAATTGATAAACTCCTCCTTTTTGGAACTCGGTTGAAAATAGGCTTGCACTTGACCGTTATCTACCCGGTGTTAAAAGATAAATAGATAAACTATAGTACACACCATAAAAGTACAATAAGAAGAGAGCAATATAAAACTCGCGTAACAATTGGCGGCCTCATCGCTAATCTAAGCTGTCTCTTCCAGGCAACCTTAGGATGTAGATGAACAAAGACTAACATATACAAAAACTGTGCAATTCTGACAATATTACAAGCATACAGGTCGAATTGATAACCTTTTTTTGAAGTCGGTTAAAAAGAAAGTAATATGACAACGGGGCATGCAATTCTACGTTAAATCAAGTAAAGCAGAAACAGCAAATGAAGCGAAATTTGTAGGTCATCATGCCAAGAAATTTAGCTTAGTTTGCTTACTCGTACGTAGCAAAGGTACCTTGAATAGAAGCCTTCTATACCAGTTAAGTGACACGCGTTTATTTTTAAATGGCAGCGAGTCGTGTCGCTGACGGTGGAACAGCTACTAGCAACGACTCCTTCGAAGTATCAGATTAAATATGTCAATGTAAACATATTTTCTCAGCCAACAGCATAACAATTACTTCGATAACGGGTCAAAGCAAAACATGCGCTAGATTTCACTTTAATATCATGAAAAAATATTGCGACCCTCGAGATAAAGACGCTGGCGTAGCAATGACGTAAACGGGATTTATTTTTAACCGACTTCAAAAAGGGACGTTCTCAAGCCGACTGTGTGTTTTTATGTGTATGTTTGATACGCGAATACTTCGCCTATTATTAACTTTGTTTTTTTTTATTTTTTTTTATACATTATAGATCTACGATTGACCACCAACTCGCCTGATGTTAAGCGGCGGTGGTTTTTTACGGGCAAGTGCCTTTATTAACTACAGCAAAACAAATACAGACTCAACTAACTAAACTACTACACAAAAAGCATATTATGGATTACCCCAGACCGATAAAGGTCTAAAGATAATCCATATGCTCAAACCCACTGCCAGTTGGCAGCCTACCCAGCATTACTTTGATATTTTTTTATTTGATAGGTCCTATTTTTTTTTAGGCTTCCATACTAAGGGTGCGGGAGCCTATTCGTGAGTCTGTCTGTCTGTACTACAATTAAACGACTGTATCTATTGAACAGAAATAGATACAAGTCTCATAATTAACAAGATTGTAAGATTTACTTTGATGGAAATCTACAAATAATAAACTAGTCAAGATCGAGGAAAGCTTGCGTAAATAATTTTTGAAAAAATAATGGGTAATTATTGTGCGAGATATTTATCTCCTTGTTGATTCAAAAAAAAATATATAAAAAATCATTTCGTTGACAGGTAGTGTTAAAATCTCTTTGATTAAAGAAAATAGGTATGTAACACTTACTTATTTGTACTTGATATTGTACGAGTATGTGAACGCCTAACATTTCAGGCTATTCCTACTGAAGAAAATAATTATGTGAAGTTACTGATATTCTTAGATGTAAAGCACGTTTTGTTGAGTAATTAGTACAAGGTGTCAGTGTACATGTATTGTGTCATGCATAGGAGTACGGAAGCCTCAGTGTGTGAGTGAAACTCATCCTTTGCCGGATTTATTTAAACTACATATTATTATAATAATTACTTGCCTGGCCTTGTAGCTCAGTTGCTAGTATGTCTACCTGCTAAGCTGTAGGTCGTGGGTTCGATCCCCACCCAGGGTAAATATTAGTGTGATGAGCAAGGATGTTTTTTTCTGTGTCTGGGTGTTTCTATTTATCATATGTATATATTTACAAAAAAGTATATACCTATATTATGTACTCTATCAGCCATCTAGTTCCATAGTACAAGCTTTACTTAGTTTGGGCTAGATGGTGTTGTGTGAAATGTCCACAAATATTTATTTATTATTTGTTACTCGTGAGAATTTTGTTAGACGTCACGGCTTATTCATTTCTGGAGTAGTTCGGTGAAGACGATAACAGATAACAGTGTGTACTGTCCCAGTCGTAAATAAATCGTAGTTGGATTTTTCCTAGATATGTCAGTCATTAAGATTAGGTGACTCGAATCTATCTCGGAAGTCATTAGTTAAATGATTTATTTAATTTAAGGAAAACGAGTGAAAAAAGTGAAACTGCACGTTAACGAATTATTGAATTTTGCGGAAATCATGGAAATGCGGAATAATCTTCCCGTAACTTAAAGTAAGTCCGGACTTTAAGTAATTAAGTATCTGAGTAACTTAAAATTATGAGTTACTACTCTTTGGAAGTCGTTTTTTATGGCAATTTTCGCCAGTACATTACGTGGTTTTGAAGTGAAAACTTCTTTAGCGGCGTTGTGCATTTTTGGGATGGGTAAAAAATGTTAAGCTCGCGTCAGATCATCAGATTAAAATTTGTAATACGAAAATTCGTAAGACGGACGGATTATTTTAGTCAGAAACCTATTCTAACATTCTGCATTTAAAGTTCATTATTGTATGTACAAGTTTGTCCTTCTAGCATGATGTCATTTCGTTGCGCTCAATGCTTATTTTCGACACATGCACGTAAGACTCGTTAGCTCAATAGGTTAGAGCACCGATTTAAATTTCAATTTGTCAATCGGAGGGCGGAGGTTTAAATCCTTCACAAGTCAGTCTTTTTGCTATTTATTTTTTTAGTTTTCACTTCTGCCGGCACTCCCGGAGTGCAACCCGTTGTTTTTTTTTCATACAACAGAAGAAAACGGTTTCTACCCCTGAATATTATTATCTTTTATTTATTATCTTTTTTATATGCCTAGAACCGTTAATGGCTATGCCTTAAATGGCTATCCATTCCAGATATTGCAAGGTGTCGTTAAATTCGTCTTCACTCACTAGTGTCATATCATAGACTATATTTTATTGTAATAATAATAATAGCAAAAAGTAGGCTCTAGCTCGATGCTTGGGACAAGGGTCGGATACAGAAGGCAATCATCCTGGATACGGCGTGTATTGCCAGGAGGTTCTTCAATCTGTAGCCCCTACCACCGGCAGTTTGAGCCCCGCCCTGCTGCCGGCGGCATCCTAGGTTTATGTTTTTATAATGGTTTATTATTTTTTTATAGAAATATTGTAAAAACTTAGAATTAAGATGTGTAAATAAATATGTGAATACTACAACTCCCGAAAAAAAAAGCGAATTTTCGTAACCTCCACCGTTTTTTGTAATAAATAATTTTACAAGATTTATTCTAAAGCATTATCTTTTATAGCGATTTCACGCATACTTTCTCACAAAAAAATACGTAATACTCAACAACGCACTAAGCGTAACAAAGTCGTAAGTTAGACTGCTAAAACCACTTTTCTGTAGTCGGGTATTTTGTGTTTTTTTTTAAATAGATACTTGTTGAATAACAAAAAAAAACTAGATCCATTTCAGATAAATAAAGACACAAACGTACCATGAATTATTATGAAATATAAGTCACTATAGTTATTAAATGACGTCTAAATGTTCCACATTCCCTCAACGACTCAACATTTTAAACTAGACCAAAAACTACTTACGTCCTAATCACAGCTGGAATGCTCCAAAACAGTCCGTCAATAATGCAATAAACAACCCTTATCTCTACCAAAATAACTGACGAAACGGACTGTATTAAATAGTCGCAAGCTGTCACAAGAGCTGATAATGGAGTGAAAACAATATCCTAGCAATGGAGCAGTTTTGTGGCGTCATAGCTCCGGGGGGTCACTTATCTCCTGACTTCGGACGTTTCCACGGGGTCACAACAAACAACAACGATAACGGACACTTTACAACAATCATTAGTTACTTACAGCAATAATCTGGATATTGACTGCGAGGTATTTATAGTCTCTTTTTTTCATATCTTGGCACTAAAAATATATCTCGACTCTTGATTGTCCAGGCGATATCAATTTTTAAACAATAGGATTGGGGTATGTTTGCTCTAAGTTTACGCAATATGACAACATCCAAAATAAGTGATATAAAATGAAAAACATAATAGGAGGATATTAATAGCCCATATAGCACTCCAGAGATAACGATGAATCTAACGAGAGGCCACAGAATTCGTGGCCCTATTTATATAGGGCCGAGAAGCATATCTAAAGACAATCAGATATTTTCGGCAGTATGAGTAATTTCTTTTTTTTTATAAAAGCAGCAAAAAAACACAGAATTTGTTGCCCTATTTACAGTAACTCTTTGGTAAGCCATAATCCAAAGCGTTGCTATTGCTTTACTAGCCCGGAGAATACTTGTAGACCTATTTAAAACACTCTGCAAGTTATAGGAAAAAAAAAAACACTATAGTTTAAAAAAAAATAAGCAACCGACTTCAAAATACGCGATTTCGTTTACTTGGATGATATAGTTATTTTATTTTAAATCGGTTAACTGCTCAACCGATTTTGATGAAATTGCTATGGAACCAATTTGAAAGCATATCCTTTAAAGTATACAAATAACATAATTATAAAAAAAATGTGCAATTCTGACAATATTACAAATATACAGGTCGAATTGATAACCTATTTTTTTGAAGTCGGTTAATAGCTTTTCAAATCGGTTTATAAATGTCGGAGTTAGGAGATGACAAAAAAAATAACAGAATTGAGAACCTCCTTTTTGAAGTTATTTTTTGTATTGGACCACGCGATTAGCGATTTGCCAGTATCAAGTATTTATTTATTTATTTATTAGCATTCCACAATGTTACATAGGTTTTAAATAAAATATTAGTTGCAATTGCGGACCCCGTCGGGCACAGCTAAATAAAGAGAGAGGGACAGCATTAAAATCTTATTTAATTTTATACATTTATAGTTTAATTTTATCTGCTAGGAAATCATTAACGCTATAATATGCTTTTATATGCTTGAGATATCGTCAACTTTCTTGAATAATATAAGTTATATAGTGTTTTAGACACAGTCTTAGCCATGTAAACAGTCATTTTCAACTTTGAGTCTTGCCTCAGTAAAGTGATGGCTTTGGTGATGGTGACTTCTTCTTCTTTTTTGGATTGGACCCGCATTAAAGCATTTGCCAGTGTCAAGTATTTGGATTTTTTCAAGTTTCTTGGATAAAACAAGTAGTAAATGTTCTAGTCACAATCTAAGCCAACTATACAGTCAATTTATAAGTCGAGTCCTGCTTCAGTAAAGTGGTGGCGACTTTACTAGAAGCTTCTATGGAGTTTTGGCGACAACGTAAAATCACACGTTTTACTGCTTTATTTCACTTGCCCACACTCACGCACTTTATCGAACACTTAATGAATAAAACACCACCATTTTTATAGCATTAATGTTCAAATAACACAAGTTTATGAAAATAAAACAAAGCAACAAACACGTTACTAAGACGTTCCCGCCAAAAAAAAAGGATGGCGACTTTACTAGAAGCTTCTATGGAGCATGGAGAGTTTTGCCGACAACGTAAAATTACACGTATCACTGCTTTATTTCATTTGCCCACACTCAAGCTCTTGATCGGCCACTTAATTAATAAAACACCACCGTTTTTATCGCATTAATATTCAAAATAACACAAGTTTAGGAAAATAAAACAGAGCAACATGTTTCTATGACATTCCCGTCGAAGTTTGTTAAAAATACTTTGTATGGGCTCAAATATACACGATATAGGTCGCACTATTACATCTAATCCCCGCATTAGCCCAACTGTCTGTAAGACTCTTTACATAATAGTGCTCACTGGCTTGAAACTAGTTAAGGACTGTATTTTGGAAGATATGTAACTGTATATCATAGCCAGTATCTTGTTTTGAACGAACGAAAGCATATTTTGCATCAAATTGTAAGGTATAATATTACGAAGTACTCCAACCTACGAGTACGTTTACTTTCAATTCAATTCCATTACAACACAGTCACATTGCAATCGTAGGTTTCAAATTAACAAGTGGCACAACATTTGTATACGTTGATACTTATCTAGTTATATAACACATTGATGGCGAAATGTGTGTAAGTATCGGAAGATCCAATTGACTTGATGTATAAAGTTATTAATGACTAACTGTTGGTAATTTTCCGGTTTGATTGGCAGATAGCATTACCGCGGAAAGTTAGAGGCTACATAATTAAAACGGACCTTAAGATGTGTAAGTTTAGAACATCTTACATTTTGGGCGATTTCGTGAAATATTGTTGCCTATTAAAATTAGTATCATTATGACAGTAAAGATAAATGTTACGATACTTATCACGTCGAAATCGATCAAGCCATTTAGGCTACCCGAGCTAATACAAAAATACGCATATACATAGCCCCGAAAAACTTACCCTCTTCCTTGAGTTGTCGGGTAAAACGCTTAGGCTTAAAATTAGGCCCTATCTGCTACAAGTCTACCAGCCCTTGTGCCCTGCTAGCATGGAAGGTGGATAAAACGTTTTTGACCACGTTGTTATGTCAGTTGTCAATGTCAGTACATACTTTATTTCCTCTGAAGGGTGTATAAAACGGGGGAAAGACTATATGTCCATGTTCCATGCTAGCAGGGGGATCTCTAAATAGGCCAATCCCAAAAAGGGAAGGTATGCCCATAGTCGACATCCTGGGCAAGCCAAATAAAAGAAGTCTCTTATTAACATTTTTTTTTATGCATAATCCGTCTATATTTATAAACGCAACGCTTATTCAGCGTTTATCAAAGAAAATGAGTACTCTGGCGTTTATAAGACAGAATAATTTTAAGGAAAGTTACAACAATAACAAACAAAATAAAAAAGGCACAACATTCGAATGAGTACATTCGTAATCATGTTCATGTTTTGTATAAACAAATGCGCAGTAAGCACTTGTAGTCTAAGAACTAGACTATAGCTCATTACTAGAATTGTTTGCGAGAATAACGCCAATACCTAGACTCTTTCTAATGTTGTGATACACAGGCGTCTAACTGGGCCAATGACATTGCAGCAATTAACCATTGTTGTTGCAGCTAAGTAGATCGTCGTCGATCGTCGATGTCTTGGTTACAGGACTTTACTTTTGTAAATAATTACTTCATGTTGCCAGATAATACATCTGCCATAATAAAAACATTTTTGTGTTCCTAACTAGCTGTGCCCTGTGGTTTCACCCGTGTACTGATAAAAAATTGGTAGTGTTGAAATAATCTTTTTCATGGGCTCAGCTAACTCTATCTATACCAAACGGCGAGTGTACGCAAAAGCTTCATGACCTTATTCCACCTTCCCCATTCCACTACAAGACAAGCAGGTTGGCACATAATCATCCATTTCTCATTGAAATGTCCAAAATTCGTGCATAGCGATTTAGGTTGACATTTTTGATGCGTACTGCACAGGAGTAGAATTTGAAAATGTAAGGAGCAGACACACGTGTCATATATTTCTTAGATTGTTTAGTGTTGGCCATAAAAGACTAATAGTACTCATTGACTTAATAATTATAGTACTACATATTATAAGTTTCAAAACAACCCAATGTCCAGATTCAATTTATATTATAACAATGATCGATAACAATCTCAAAGATTTGTTATTAGCCGACTTCCAAAAATGAGGAGGTTATCAATTCGACTGTATTTTTTTTGTGTACTCGTATTATGAATTGAGTGTCAATTATGAATTGAGTTTGATGATTGTCTTTTTGTTTGGTAAGTCATACTTCAGACGTTCCCTTTTTTTTAATAACATATTAACTGGAAAAATATGACATCCAAGTAAACGAATTGCGTATTTTGTAGTCGGTTTTTTTCAGTTTTTCAAACTCTTCTTTAACAGTTTGTTCAATTTGTTGATGAACATGATAAACTTTTTGGTGAAAGTTATTGCAAATGTTTGTAAACAAACAATTGCATAATATTACAAACTTATGCCACATGACAAATTACAAGTATCTATATTAAAAGAAAAACAGAATACCCAAAGAATACACAGAAAAATGCAAGAAAGCAGTTTTTACAGTCTAACTTACGATTTTGTTACGCTTGATACGCTGTTGAGTGTACGTTTGTTCTGAGAAAGTATACGTAAAATCGCTGTAAAAAATTATAAATACGCATTCTTTAAAATAATTACAGTAAAATCACTCGTTTATTACGAAAACGATCGTTGGAGGTTACGAAAAAACACATTTATTATATTTGCAAGAGATGCATTACAGATAATAATAAAAAACCGGCCAAGTGCGAGTCGGACTCGCGCACGAAGGGTTCCGTACCATTATCTATAAAAACGGTAAAAAAATCACGTTTGTTGTATGGGAGCCCCCTTAAATATTTATTTTATTCTGTTTTTTAGTATTTGTTGTTATAGTGGCAACAGAAATACATAATCTGTGAAAATTTCAAATGTCTAACTATCACGGTTTAAGAGATACAGCCTGGTGACAGACGGACGGACGGACAGACAGCGAAGTCTTAGTAATAGGGTCCCGTTTTTACCCTTTGGGTACGGAACACTAAAAAAGGCGGTTCCGTGACGTCATTTAGGGGTCCACTAAAGCTCAATTATTATTGATACTTTTGTAAAAATATGCACCATATCATCATTTTAAGAGCCTAAAGTAAATAAATATGGTTTAGGAACATATAATCTCGAAATGGTTTTTGAAAAAGCATATGTTATTTATATACTGTCAATGTGGGTAACTTTGACTCAAACATTGTAAAGCGACTGTAAATAAATTGTTCAACTAATTTGACAACTAATCTGTTGGGAAAAAAATGAGAACCTTCTAAAAAGGTTATGTACAATGTTTGACGCAGTCAAAGTTACCCACGTTGACTGTACCCCATTTAAGATGATGGATAAAGTTAAGCAACGTTTTTCGATAAGGCCGTTAATGTGAACTATACAATGTGTACTGACAACATGCAATAAAAAGTGGATTTAATAGCACTCTAGACTGCTCTTGTAATAAGGAAAACATAAAATAAAGCATCTGTAACTGTAAGAATTTTTTATATTACACAATAGGTAAGCTTTGACTTAAAACACTGTAAATAAATACCTACATTAAACAAATAAATATATCCCCATCACAATAATTAAAATAAGTAATAGCTAATTATAGCCTTGGGGAAACTCTGGTTGAACTAAAATGGAGGTTTCGTTTGATATTCAATTGATTCAATCAATTCACATTTATCAATGCAAATACATATTTTAATATGCACATAGCATAAATCTATTTCTAAATGTGCTTTGTACATAAATAAATAAAACTATATTAGTATAGAAAATGATGACTATATAAATATGTTTTTATGGTTCTATAGTAAATAAGGAACCCTTATAGTTTTGCCATGTCCGTCTGTATGTCCATGGATTTGCTCAAAGAATATTAGTACTAGAAAGCTATAATTTTACATGGATATGCATATTAGTTATACCAAAAAAGTTATAGAATAAAATTTAGATATTTTTTTCAGTGTACCTCCCATCACAGAACATATACTCCCGCACATGTAAAGTAGGGTGAATTATTTTTATCTCATTTAAACCATTGAGTGGGGTATAGTTTGATAGGTAATCAAAAAACATTGGAAGTGTGCAAAAACCATTTTTCAATAAACATACATATTTCGTGCAAATTTTATTTAAACTAACATAAAAAGTTAACTGATATGTTCATAATTTCCTATTTCCCTATTTTAAGTTCACATAAATTATGTACAATGTGCAACTACAGAACCCTAATTTGCGCATGGGACGACACACACTTGGCCATGTATTTGAACTAAGCACTTAAATATTGACTATTAATACACATTAAGTTGCTAGTAAAATTGCACATTGTAATAATTTAAAATAAAAATTAGAAGCATACCTATATAGTTCCTGCATAAAAATAATGCTGGTTTGTTCATGTTTAAAAACAAACCAGCATTATTTTTACATGACGGGCATTAAACTCCCTTTATCATATAAATTATTTACATTTAGTTGGTTTGCCTTAAAAGCCTTATAATTGATACACCCTTTATAGTGCAACAGGTAATCTTTAATAAGATGAAATTCATATACAATTATAAATTCATACAGTTCATATTTAGACATATGTAAACTTTTTTAAAGTGTTTATAAACATTATGTTTATCCCTTTTTTAATTTAGATGTGGAGAATTTCCACAGCATTCTTAAGAAAATTTGGATGAAGAATAGTCAGGAGAGAAATACCTAATATAAATATTTTACTGAATTAGGGAACTAAATAATATAAAAATATATAATAGCGTTCTAAATAGCAGTTACCAAATGCGGAACAATAAGAACATAAAGCGCGAAAACAATTAAAGACCTAACCTACCTAAACAACAAAAACCAAACGCAATAGTTTTCCTGCCTCCAAAACAATAAAATTAAGGCACTGTGCCACAAGTTTTAACTATCAATCGAAAGCGTGAAAATTAAAAAAATTAACTAAGAAGTAAACTAAAGCCATGTGGTGGTATGAAATAACCACGCCAAAACACGGAGCACGTCTAGGCCTTCGAAATTTAAAAAGAAATTGGACGATTGCATCAAAAACACCTGCTAAAAAACTTTGTATTAACTTGGAAAAAAATAAACAAAGAAACTCACCTGTTTTGAAAGTTGAGGGTAATTTCTACAACATGTAGTTTAGCTTCTGCAAAGCCAATAAACAAACGGGTAACTCGACGTAGTTCTCGTAACGAAGCGGCAAGTTAATTTAACAAGAAATAAATTGAACCCGTATTTTAATTTGAATTGACGTTTCGTTTGACGTACATTTGACGTTTTGAGCGCGTAAGAGATGGATGTTTTCTTTCCTGCTCATTATAGTACGACTAATAGTTTTTGATACAAATTCATGAATATCAATAGAAACTAAAAAAAAAAGCTAAAAAATTTAAGGTTTTTTGCTTTAAAGTTGTTATGTTTAAAAAAGAGTCTGCGGCCATGTTGTCCCATATCTTACGTATAATGTGCGAGCGTAAAAAAAAATGAGCACTTAATGTCCCAAATGAATACCAAGTTTGTCTTAACAAAATGTGCTATTATGTTTGGGTAGTAATAAAAAAATATTTTTTTCGTTTTATCGAGCACTCAGCGCTTGCATGACCTAAATATAAACAAAAATAGGTAATAAGTATGCGCGAGCGAAGCGAGCGCGTAAATTTTAGCAGTGCTTTTATAGTAATATGCTTTGTTTCTTGTATTAGTGAACCCACGGTACTTCTCTGTTAAAATTGTAATAAAGCGCGAGCGAAGCGAGTGCGAAAATTTTAGTGGTGTTTTATAGAAATATGCTTTATTTCTCGTATTAGTGAATTCATAGTACTTCCTTATCAATATAATATGAATGCGCGAGCAAAGCGAACGCGATTTTTTTTGTGTAATATGCAAAATTTTCGTATTTGTGAACTCACAGTACTTCTATGTTAAAATAGTAATAAATGCGCGAGTGAGAAATGTTTTGTGGTGTTTTTATAGTAATATGCTTTATTTCTCGTATAGTTAACTCATAGTACTTCCATGTGAAAAAAATATAGTAATATTAATGCGCGAGCGAAACGAGCGCGAAAAATTTTTAGTAGTGTTTTATAGTAATATGCTAAATTTCTCGTATTTGTGAACTCACAGTACTTCTATGTCAAAATAGTAATAGTGCGCGAGCGCGAAAATTTTAGTGGTATTTTTACAGTAATATGCTTTATTTCTCGTATTAATGAACCCACAGTACTTACATGTCAAAATAAAAGATTTTTTTAAAGGTTTTTAATATTAAGTCATGGAAGTGATTTGATTCATTGATCGTGTTAGCGAGTCCTAGATTTTCGTGGACCAGATAAATCAAACAAGTAACTGTGTTAAAAGGAAATACCCGACTGGTAAAGAGCGACTTAACGCTATCAAAATTATAAATACCACCATTTGAATGCATTGATTGCCAATTTAATAATCCTAAATATAAATATATGACTTTATAGAAAATTACAAACATACCTACAAGATCGCGCAAAAATTTTTGGTTAGTGGCTATTTTCAGTGAATTATTTGCTCGTATTAGAAAGTTCACGGCACTTTAATAATCAATACAAATAGATCAATATGAAACAATTATGCGCGAGCGAAGTGGGCGCGAAACTTTTTGAAGCATTTTATAAAATATACATGCACTCGTACACAAAGAATCAGCAGCCACGGTAACGTAGTACGAGCAAAACGGCTTGAAAAAACGTCATGCAATTTTCTGTAACAGCATACGAGTGGTGGTTTTACTGCTAAGACACGATAATAGATATTTCACATAAAAAATTACACTCATTATATCGACTCATATCTTATTAAAATTAATACTTGCTTGAAACAGCATGCTTCAAGCAAGTATTAAAGCTGAGGTATATTGTATATAGCATATTGTGTATAGCATCAGTACCCTCGTAAATTCTCGTGTTGTATGCAAATAAATTATCTTTATCTTTATCTTTACCCTTATTCACATCTTGTCAGATTCAGAAACTATATTTCATTCTCTGTCATTCTTATGAATATTGATTGACATAGATGTAGATACAGTTTCCGACCCGATTCCCAATCCAACAAGTTGTGAATAGCCCTAGTGAACAATTAACACAAAGTTTTTTCACTGAAATTAAATAGCTTTCGACGGATTTGTCGCGTATATCACACTAATATTATAAAAGCAAAAGTTTGTGAGTGTGTTTGTATGATTGGTATGGAGATATGAATTGTTACACTAGTTTTATATTGCTTTCTTATTGTAATTTTATGGTGTGTAGAATAACGAGTTTATCTATCTATCTGTGAAATGAAGGATCTTTTATAAAATGAAATCTCCAGTAGCAATTCCGTCCACATTCATCCGCAAGTTCTTATCAATATCAAGTATCAAAATTACTCGTTCTAACTATAACCCCTTATCAATCGATCGACTCTTGTTGCGACAAATGTCCAAGAGCACGTGGGTATTTTGTTCTGACACCGGATAACAAAACTTTATAAAGGCACAAGATTTGCTGTGGAGTCATCGCGCGAACCCCTCTGAGCTGAATACCCGCCTCTTCAACTAGATCCTAAAAGAAAATCACAGAAATGGCTCATCCCAAAGAAGGTATTTTTTTTATTTTATGCACCTATATGTAAAACCCGGCTAAGATTAAAAGCATTTGTTTACTTTGCTACGTTTGATGAGATAACTGCGTCATTGTTGGTTGGGTTATAAATTCCTACTATGAATGCGTACGCGCAAAACACCTCTAAAAACGGCCTTGAAAATAATTTTATTTAATTAGACCCAGACTGCCAATGATCGACTCATTCAACAATTCTATTTTTCTTTTATTTGCAGTATAAACACCTATAAAGGTATGTGAAAAATATTAATCATGAACCAAAACCTTTATTTGATTATTTTTTTCGACGTATCCAAGTTTTTGTTTATATTGTTGTCATGGAAACTGATTTTTATGGATGGCCGATGGGCCGTACTTAGAGAATGCTAATGGTATAGGGGACCAATCACTTTTGGGCCTAAAGCCCAGTGGCCCCATGTCATTGACAAAAGTTCTTATATTTTTATACCCAACTGTACTTCTATTTTTTTTAAGAATATCGGTCGGAATTTCGTTAAAAATTTAAGAAGGGGCTTAAAGGGGCTTATGCCCAAAGTTTAAAACTCTTATTTGCTCATCTCACAAATACGCCTATATATGCAGACATAAAAATATGTACCTCACCTATTGCCTATTTCTCCTGAAACTTCCTACTCTTCGAAAAATTCATAATGCCTGCCATATGGCCCACAAAAAATCTGCCTACATTAAAATGTTCATGTCATGATTTACTTTTCCAGTTGGTGGTTACAAGCTGGGTGGTCTCATCATCGAGGGTAAAACAAAGCAAGTATTTGATCTGCCTGAGGTTCCTGGCCACTGCCTGCTCCTCAACAAGGACAGGATTACAGCTGGAGATGGCGTCAAAGCGCACGATTTGGAGGGAAAAGCCGCCATATCAAACCAGACCAATGCCAAAGTCTTCGAAATACTAAAGGCTGCTGGTAAAAATAACCATTTATGAACAGTTCATAGGTATAAATGTGATTAAATTTTAAATACCAGTTGCGTTACAACTTCGGAAACTTATTAACAGAAACAGATTAAAAACCTAAATCTAATTTGTTTAATATTCTAATGTGTTTTCGAGGTCTTCAAGCTGGTACTCTTCTCTGCTTCGGTGTCCTTTAGCTGGCACTCTTGACGGCTTCGATGTTTTCAAGTTGGTACTCTTGTCGAGTTACCCCTTCCTTTTCCTCCACGTGTTTTACCTCTTTACGAGGCATCATCAGGACTTCTTAACTCTTCAAGCCCTTGTGCGAGAATCCCGTTTTGTTTTTTTCTTTCTAATAAAACGTAACTATCCCGAATGAAAAAAACTGTTTAATTTAATCTAGACATGTTTATCATAGATATGGCCTACAATAAGGCAATTGATATTCGAAGGTCTATTTTATCTCCATTTTGAATGACGAGTATCTTGTAACATTGTTCAATAATTTCATTCAACAAACTGTTTTGCTGACCCCGTTTGATCTCAGCGAACAAACAACAAACAGATAATCGCGACGTAATAATATTTATTGTCAATATAAGGTCACTTTATTTTCACTCTATATCAAACGTAATAAATTGCAACCATTAAATTATTTATAATATTTTTAAACGAGCAAATAGTGTCATTCCATACCTACAAAGGCAATAATGCATTGAACTTATTGACGTAACTATAATTATTACGTAAGATAAAAAAAATCTTAATAAAACAAATACTGATAAGAGGTCATGCTAAGGTCAATAATAATGGTTTTGTTGGTGTAAACTCTTGCTAATGATGTCTAATGTTTGTTAAACTTAATAATCAATGATACAATGGAAACAAATATTTCGCAAATAAAATAAACCATCAACGTTATGTTCATGGTTTATTTTATTTATATGATAACTACCTACTTTCCCCTTGGACCGATACGTGTACCACCGATATGAAATGAAAATTTTAGGGTGATAAGGTAATATATTTTTAATATACTTAAATGGTATGTATTACTTTTACTATTTTAGGTTTCTTATTTGATTACTTCTACTACTACTACTACCACAAGTTACACGCTGAAGAAGAAGTATTCACCAATAAATCAAAATATATTATTTCCAGGCATCAAAACCGCATTTGTAAAAATAGCATCGCCAACCGCTTTTCTATCCAAAAAATGCGAAATGATCCCAATCGAATGGGTGACACGGCGGCTAGCGACAGGCTCTTTCCTGAAGAGAAACCCAGGAGTCCCAGAAGGATTCCGATTCACACCTCCCAAGCAAGAGACCTTCTTCAAAGACGATGCCAACCACGACCCGCAGTGGTCTGAGGAACAGATTGTCTGTGCTAAGTGGACCATCAATGGTCTGACTATCGGTGAGTTAATAATTCAAGGGGAGTTATTAAGGCATGTGAACTTTTGTGAGGTTTTTGGAAATCTTGAAAAAAATAACGTGATTTTACTCCAGGTCAGGATGAAGTCGATTTCATGAGAAGATCGACAATTCTGGTGTTTGAAATTTTGGAGAAAGCTTGGGCGCTCCGCGATTGCGCTCTTATAGACATGAAGATTGAATTCGGGGTTGATACTGAAGGTAAATTCATCATTTTCAAACATAGAATCTATAAATTAGGCAGTTAATTATTGTCATCAATTTTGATATGTTTCATTTGAATATTTCGTAAATTTTAGGAAGCATTGTTCTGGCTGACGTAATTGACTCAGATTCTTGGAGATTGTGGCCTTCTGGTGACAAGAGATTAATGGTGGACAAACAGGTATGTTCGAATAATCAAGAATTGTTTGACATACCTATTACATTTCTTTTAGTTTCCCCTTGTGCTGCTTGTGCTTAAAGTCTTTCATCTCAAAAAATAATTTTGTATTTTCCCTTCTTTTTTCTACACTTTTCTGATAATACATTCTACATAGAGATAAATATCCATCCATACAAATACCAAAAACTACCCATACATTGTATAATAAATCTTGATCATTTCACATACTCTAAAGTAAGATAACAAGAACTTGTTCACGACATCACTATTTTTTTCTGGTAGGTATATAGAAACCTGACCACAGTAACAGCGGCCGACTTGGATACCGTAAAACGTAACTTTGCCTGGGTGAAAGACCAGCTCGACCACCTGAAACCTACCGTACACCACAAGGTCGTCATATTCATGGGTTCTCCAGCCGATCAGGAACACTGCCAGAAGATTGCTAAAGGTGACATGTTATATTAAAAATATTGATTACTTCATGATTTCATTTTCAACCCTTGAGTGATAAAATGATGCTATTTAATTAAATACTTTTATCGTATTATGGCCAGTGTAAATTGATTACACAACAATCATTAGGTCTGCACTGTCTCCTCAGTTCATTGTCTGTATAATTGTCATGTTCGTCATAAAATAGGATTAAGTAATCGAAGCTTGAAACTCTCTAAACTATTATACTTTTTTCACTCCAAAGCTGCACGTGAGTTGGGTCTTGACGTAGACCTTCGCGTGACTTCAGCACACAAGGCCACAGAAGAGACCCTCCGTATCATGCAGCAGTATGAAGACACACACGGAGCGCTCGTGTTCATCGCTGTAGCTGGTCGTTCGAACGGCCTAGGGCCCGTTCTGTCCGGAAATACATCTTACCCAGTCATCAACTGCCCACCACCTTCCGATAAGCTAGTCCAGGTACTATTATTGAAAAAACAAATATTATCGAATATCTCTATGACCCACTCTTACTATTTATTTATGATCCATGCTTATATCCATCGGCATATACCTTTTTTATGGCTCATTCAAAGGTTATCTTGAAGAGATCTCTTTTAAGAACAAGATCGCATTTTACTTCAACAATGTTCTCTTGAAATGTGTTCAATAAATAGAGATAGATAAACTCATTATTGTACACACCTTTAAAATATATTATTCTCGCTAAAAATCTGACCAGTGGTGTGTTGTGGTACGTTGTCTACTTCCAAAGTTTGTTTTAATTATAAAAAATGTGGTTTACAGGATATCTGGTCATCTCTCTCAGTCCCGTCAGGACTGGGATGCGCGACGGTAATCTACCCCGACAGCGCAGCCCTCATGGCGGCTCAGATCATCGGCCTGCAGGACTACCTTGTCTGGGCCCGCCTACGTTCCAAGCAACTCGATATGGCCGCAGCGCTTAGACAGGCTGACAAAAAACTCAAAAACCTTACCGCTTAGGATCATTATACATCTAAAATACGTCATTCGATTAAGGCCAATAATAGGGGGGTTTGGACACTCA
Organism: Lycia hirtaria; assembly: GCA_947563715.1. Lineage (NCBI taxonomy): Eukaryota > Metazoa > Arthropoda > Insecta > Lepidoptera > Geometridae > Lycia > Lycia hirtaria. The sequence continues at coordinate 53,562,094 of OX387375.1, forward strand.
ATCAGTCTCATTTTTATTTTCTTGTTGAAATTTTGAATAAAATAGAACACAGAAAACTCAATAAATTCTTGGCTTTCATTGCTATGCTATTAGCCATAAAATTGTTATTTAATACCCCAGTAGTGACCATACTTTTATTGCATGTTTTGCTATTGAATAATTTGTTTTTATACTTTATAGTGTATCCCACTTAAAAATAGTAATGTGCGAGATATTATATTTAAAATGTACTTGTATGTATATACCTACCTACTAGTACACTTCATGAACTCGAATGTTATTCCACTTAGTGTTAAAACGTTTTCTTTAAATAATCAATTATACATATATTCAAGTATTTTTATAAGTTATGTAAGTGCGATGAATTATTTAACTACTTCATCAATCACATTCCCTTTTTTTTAAATATATTTGCTACAAATATTTGTATTGTGTTGTTAATCGTATACCTTAAATGGTCCGAACTTGGGGCCCTAAGCTGTAAGCAGTAGAGTGTTGAGGACCTAGACTGCTGATGCCTCTAACCCTTAAATGCGGACCTGTGTTTAGGTTTCTGTACACGTAGGAGCGGAAGCATATTCGTGCGTGAGGCAACGTTGTTGTCTGTATGTCCGTCTGTTTCTTCTACCTTTATTATTTTAAATAATTACTTTTTGCTATTATTCAATGTTTCTTTTCATTAGCAAAAATAGAAAGTAATAAAAACAACTAAAGATCGGTATGATTAGGTACAGAATTGGTTCTGATATAAATCAATAAAAACTGGCGGTTGTTCTAACGACACATCGCACATAAAAATCAGTACTACAGACGTTTAGGCTCAAGGAGCTAATACGGAATAAAAACATAAATACACCTGCCCCCGTATTCTGAACCCATTCGGTTTCGGAATCGATTCGATTTGTATATCTACGTCTCTGTCATTTCCATAGAGAATGACAGAGACGGAGATATACAAGTCCGAGACGGACTACAAGTCGCAAACTGCAACCGCAGGCTGCATGTAACACTGCTACAACAACCGTACTCCCAACTTTTATAGCGATGCATGCAAGGTTCGCTCACCGCTCGTTTTTAGGAAGCAATTAAGAGAGTGTCACAAAAGTTGAAGCGATTATAAAAATATCACAATTTAAAGAAAGCTCATTTGAAATTTTGCCTCTCATTCTTAATTACAGAAAAAGCAAGATAAAAACGGGCGTTGAACGAATACTGCATCGGTATAAGAGTTGAGAGTAACCCCGCTGGCCCCGGCGTGCGGTTAGGGCCCTTATGACCAACGGACGCATTACGTGAAAATAACGTAATAATAACGTAAATAATAAATGCGTTGACAATTACACTAAGTTAAATTTTTACTGTCAACACATCACGTAACACGACCGATTATCATTTATCATACGTGATTAGGGCCTAGTGGTGACGCTACAGAGGACCGTGCATTGGCTCACACGGTATCACGTCTTGTCTGTCTAGCGTGAAGGTACGGAAACGAGTGAAACCAAGGCATGTGTGGTTTACAGTCTATAGATCTCGGATTAGAAACTGCCGCGACCTAAAGTGGAAATACATGTTTGACTGTGGCTACAGCTAGGCTACACTGTCACCTGTCGCTGTGATCTGCGGTTCGTCTCGGACTTGTACCTTTTCAATCCTTTTTATGCAGTCGGATAAAAATTACAATACATACCCTAATTAATTTTATATGTTAAGCTCGGTCACAACTCACTTGATGAAAGTAATAGTTTGTTAGTGGTTAATAATTACCAATATAGCCTTGAATAAGAACTAGCTTTCAAGTGAAGGGGTTCCTATATTTCGGGTAAATGCAACAAACTTCTAAAACATATTACCCCTGCCCCCTTATTCTGAACCCATTCGGTTTCGGAATCGATTCGATTTGTATATCTCCGTCTCTGTCATTTCCATAGAGAATGACAGAGACGGAGATATACAAATCGAATCGATTCCGAAACCGAATGGGTTCAGAATACGGGGGCTGGTCTATGCTTAGATTAAAAATACATCCTAGATATGTCATTGTGCCCATCTTTCTGTTGGAGTTTTGGCGGGAACGTCTTAGTAACGTGTTGTTGCTTTGTTTTATTTTCCTAAACTTGTGTTATTTTCAACATTAATGCTATAAAAATGGTGGTGTTTTATTCATTAAGTGTTTGATTAAGTGCGTGAGTGTGGGCAAGTCAAATAAAGCAGTGAAACGTGTGATTTTACGTTGTCGGCAAAACTCCATAGAAGCTTCTAGTAAAGTCGCCACCACTTTACTTAAGCAGGACTCAACTTATAAATTGACTGTATTTAGATTGTGACTAGAACATTTACAACTTGTTTTATTCAAGAAACTTGAAAAAATCCAAATACTTGACACTGGCAAATGCTTTAATGCGGGTCCAATACAAAAAAGAAGAAGAAGAATCTTTCTGTTTAATGTCAAAGTCAGTTATGTTAGCAGTTCTGCAAAGGTGTCGTGCGAATGTGTGCAGTGGAGTTTTTGCAGCAAAATTAGCTTTAAGAACCATTTATACCCAAAAAATGGCTGAGAAATCGGCAGATTATTCGTCTACCAATGGCTTCGAGAGTAAAACTCCCTTTTTAATCGGTGTAGCAGGCGGTACTGCTAGCGGAAAGGTGAGCAAGAGTACATGACGCATCTTTGCTTGATATTTATTGATTTTTGTTTCTGAAAGGCTATTACATAAGTGACCCTGACCTAGCCTGGGTCGTATTGGTGTTATAATGTCAGGGTCATGGGAATGTGTGCAATTAAAGGAAGTTCTATATTTATATGTACTTAACCTCTCATGTTGCACCCCATTGTATCATAATGACAACAAAACACAGGAAACGTAATGAACAGTATCAGTCTTATTGCAAGAATTTATACACCCATTCATATAAACACCATTTCTTCTTAAATCAAAGTAGGGCCTAGAAATAAACTAAACAGACACGTTATTGCCAAAAGATTCACGAACTAATTCCATCCTCTCCATCAGGACTAGCAGAAAGTCGCTGAATTACCATCTATTTTGTCATTGATATACCAAAAATCCATAGTAAGCGATATCGGTCCATGTTCTCGATGCATACTGCATAGGAATGGAATTCTTTGCCACCATCTCTGGTTTCTGAGTTCCTGAACTACAATCTTAGAATTTTCAATGCCATAGTAAATATCCTGAGAACATCAAAATATCTTCTAGATCAACGAGCTCCATTCTTGGCCACACTGTTGTTTACCATTAGGTGAGTTGGTGGTCAATGATAGAACTATCTTGCGTATAAAAAGGTAATTTACACCAAATAATTCAAGCATATGTAAAACTTATAATGTAAATTTTCTTTTGTCTGGATTACAAAAATGTTTAATGAAGCCACACTGGTAGTTCGAAATTAGTAACCACTGATATGTATTAATTAATCACATAGTACTGTAGCTGAATAAGTTTTTATTTACATATACAATACAGATAAATTGGCACATGAATTTAGCAAAAATCTCAATTTCTTCTAATCTTATAGGTTGGTTGGACTGAAGATAATTGGACCTATTCTATTTATGCAAAAACATCTTTTGAATAAATGGGGCCAACTATTTTTCCTTACTCCTCCATAATACACACAAGAATCCAAATATAAATTTGATTTCATGTTAATAGGCATTTCAATTGAAGATAAAAATATTTTAAACATTTTGTATGTTTTTATTTCTGAACAGTCAACAGTATGCCAACGTATTATGGAGAAGCTCGGTCAACAGCACAAAGAGCAGACAGAAAGGAGAGTGGTCTGCATCAGTCAAGACTCCTTCTATCGCACACTGACTCCCCCTGAAAGGCTCCGGGCAGAACGCGGACAGTTCAACTTTGACCACCCTGATGCATTTGATGACAAGAAACTCTTGGCAGTGCTAAAAAGTATTCTAGCAGGGCAGAAGGTAGATGTTCCTGAATATGATTACATCAAAAATTCCATCAGGTGATTATTTTTATAGCTATGAGCTAAGATATTTTAGAGTCACAGTCATGTGAAAATTGTCCAAGTCAAAAGTCTACTCAAGGTTTTGTTGTTTGCTGATATTTTAACCGACTTCCAAATGGAAGGAAGTTCTCAATTTAACTAAATGTTTTTTTCTGTTTGTTCAGGTAATACTTTGCCAATTATGAATTGATTTTGATGATTCTTTTTTGTTTGGTAGGTCATACTTCAAGGGTGGTCCCATATAAAATCTAATAAAAGTTGCTAGTATAGTTTTTGCATAAATTAACTGTTTCCAGTGGGGTCTAGATTTTTAGCATGAAAGGTATTCCTCAGTATGTTTAGCTAACTTTACCTTATTTCATTGAGATTGATTTAGTCTCATGTTATAAATAATTGCAATTTTTACTTAGATTACTTGATATATGGTTTATGATTATTTTTTATATAAAAGCAAGTAGGGATATATATATGTCTGTGATAAAGACCTGCAAACTGCTGTTTGCTTATTTTCAAAAAACAAATATGTAAGAGCAGATATCCTACTTCCAATTTACACACATTCAACATAAAATTTTCCGATTTTTAGGGTTCCATACCTAAAAAGGAAAAAACGGAACCCTTATAGGATCACTTCGTTGTCTGTCTGTCCGTCCATCCGGGTGTCAAGACCTGTATCTCGGGAACGCGTGAAGGTATCGTGTTGAAATTAAAACCATATATGTAGATCCATAGTATCTTGCTGCAGAAAGAAAAATCAAATTTCTCAATTTTTGTAAAAAAGTTACAGCTGAATATATCGTTAAAAACGCACATTTCGACACTCACAAGCGAATCAATACCGGGGTACTTTCCGTTGACCTAGAACTATGAAATTTGGCAAGAAGCATTGTGTAATGTGCTATACTACATATTTATAGAAAAAAAAACTGAAAACTGGACATTTTTAATTTAATCACAAAAAATTGGGTCTTTATGCAAGCAAGGAAGGTCCAAATTTAAACTGCTTTAACTGTATCATGTGGGGTATCATATGAAAGAGCTTAATTAGCACAAGCTAAAACAGGTTTTTAAATATTTTTACGATGTATATTTTTCGATTTATGAAGGAAAATATATAAAAAAAATATATAATTTCCCCCTTTTATTTACTACTTTGTACGGAACCCTCGGTGGGCGAGTCAAACTCGCACATGTCCAGTTTTGTTTTCTATTTTACTATTTTGTCATCTTAGTTTTTTTACCTTAATTGTATTTGCCCACAGCCCAAACAACTCGCATACAATATACCCAGCTGATGTGGTGCTCATAGAAGGTATCCTGGTGTTTTATTTCCCTGAGGTGAGAGAGCTGTTCCACATGAAGCTGTTTGTTGACACTGATTCTGACACCAGGCTGGCCAGGAGAGGTATGTTTCTATTTGACAGATTTCAAAATACTAGGTTTAAGATGAGAGTTGGGCTGTAACTGCTAACTTTACTTTTATTTGAGTCCCAGATTCTGTTATTTGAAAATGAAAAGAACTGTGACTGCTATATTAGTTTTTATTTGGATCCACTAATTTGTCAAGGATTTATGTACTTACCAGTTAATTTCAAGACTTAAGCCAAGGCCGCACTACGGTTTTTTTCCCGCGAGCGGTAACCGCTATAAACCGCGAAACCGCTCGAGACGGTACTAAATCAGTCGCGGGGAAAAACCGCAAGTGCGGCCGCTTGTATTCGTTTTCCTGTTTCATAAACTCACGCGGTTAAAAACCGCTGCGGTTTGACCGTAGTGCGGCCTAGGCCTTAGATATAAAAATTATATTATTATTATTATTCACATATTTATTTACTAATCTTAAACGTAAGTTTTTACAATATTTATATAAAAAACAATAAAAACATTATAAAAACTTAAACCTAGGGTGTCGCTGGCAGCGGGGCGGGGCTCAAGCTGCCGGTGGTAGGGGCTACAGAGAGAGGAACCTCCTGAAAATACGTGCCGTGTCCAGGATGACTGCCTTCTGTATCCGACCCTTGACTCAACCATCGAGCGAGAGCCTCTGGAGATGATGGTCGAGGCTCTTCGCTATGACACCGTTCACCGATACGACTATCGGGACAATGATCGTAGAGTCAACATCCCACATGGCGGTTATCTCGTGAGCCAAGTCAAGGTACTTGCTGAGCTTGTCCTTCTCGGCCTTCACAAGATTCTCATCATGTGAGATGGTAACATCGACGAGCACTGTCTGGCGTTGGGAACGATCTACGATCACGATATCAGGCTTATTGGCAACAATAGTCCTGTCCGTGATTATAGAACGATCCCAGTAGAGCAATGCACGGCTATTTTCGAGAACTGGCGCTGGTGCGTACTGATAGTATGGCACCTCTGACTCGACAAGGCCGTATTGAAGGGCAAGTTGCAAGTTATAGTTATTATTATTATTCAATTTCATATTATCACTGATCGATATGGCTTAGTAACTTTTAATTATGTATTACTACTATTTATTATTTTAAAACGTATTTAATTACCAGATGTTTATTGGCCTGTAAACATAAATTCTAATGGTGAAAACTGTAAGGCTTATTCTGATTTATTAATTTATACTATATATATGTTCAAAGCTGTTTGTTTTCCAAAAATAAATAAATAACTAGATGTCGAGTGTCCACATTTGTTACATTAAAAACATTAAACTTTTTAATTGTTAAGGTATCTACATACGTAAGTAATCTACATACTTACCATGACATGTATCTTTATTTTGATAGTAATAAATACTATGAACTATTATATAATATAATGGTGGTCTTAAGATGAATATGTCCAAGACCAAGATCATGGCAAGTCAACAACTACGAGTATCTAATGTAGCAGTGGGTAACGCTACAATAGAAGTGGTAAATGACTATGTGTATCTGGGACATAATTTATCTTTTGGCGGAGAGTCACAAAAGAAAGAAATTACCCGACGCATACAACTAGGCTGGGCCGCATTCAAAAAACTGGAAGATACTTTTAAATCTTCTAAAATACCGCAAAGTCTCAAAACCCGAGTCTATAATCAATGTGTACTGCCTACCCTTACTTACGGGGCCGAAACGTGGGCGCTCACTGATGATCTTATGCACAAGATTAGAGTAGCTCAACGTGCCATGGAGCGCACCATGTTAGGTATCTCCTTAGTAGACCGAATCCCTAATAAAGAGATCCGACGTCGAACACGTGTGGTTGATGTCGGTCGAAGAATTACAGAACTCAAGTGGAGGTGGGCAGGACATATTGCAAGACGAGTAGATGGCCGGTGGACGAAGGCGGTCACAGAATGGTGGCCCAGAGGAGCGACTAGACCAGTAGGCAGACCACCAGCCAGATGGAGAGACGATATCGTCAAGTCAGAGGGCAAGAGCTGGATGAGATCAGCGCAGGACCGGAAAGAATGGTGTGATAAAGAAGAGGCCTATGTCCAGCAGTGGATCGATAAGGGCTGAAATGATGATGATGATGATGAATATTATAATATTGTATTGTAATGGTGGTTACCATCTAAAGAATTTGTCAACAAACACTTGAAATGGCATCTTGATAACTAATTCCAACTTTTCACCAGCTAGTTATACTGTAAACGTTAGTTCGATAATGAAAGATATCTTATTGTAAGTGTCCACATTTGTTACATAAAAATATTAAACTTTGTAATTGTTAAGGTATTATAACGGTGGTAATATTGTATTGTAATGGTGGTCACCATCTAAATAATTTGACACCAAACACTTGAAATGGCATCTTGATAACCAATTCCAACTTTTCGCCAGCTAGTTACACTGTAATCGTTAGTTTGATGAAAGATATCTTATTGTTGTTCTCAGTACCTCGCGATATCATGGAGCGCGGTAGGGACCTTGAACAAGTCCTCAACCAGTATATGAACTTCGTCAAGCCCGCGTTTGAAGAGTTCTGCCTACCTGTAAGTATTTCATTACTTTTTTGGGGTTCAGTACTTTAAAAAGTAAAAGAACATAAACCGTAGCTAAGGCGGTACATGCTGCAGAAACTCGGAACAGATGGCGGAAGATCATTCGAGAGAAGTTGAAACTATGATGACCCTCAATATTAAAGTTTAGTAAAAAAGTTTTTTATTTGTCGCAGGTCGTCCGGCGGTGGTCCTCTAAATCTGTTTAAACAAAACAAGATTTTGAGTAAACGCAATAAAAAATTTGCCTAAAAAACGTCAGGTTAGCGACATATTCGTCTCGTCACTCAGATATAAAAAGTAGCCCAGTCGAAATACGCATATATTAGGGTAGGGTAGAAATGCAAGGGGGGTGGAACACACACAATTTTTTCATCTTTAGAGAGCCGTATTTCGCACACATTTCATCTGAGAAGATAATTATATATGGTAGTCGCAGTAGTCAATAGTCAGACTGCATGCAAGATGCAAGCAAGTTCCACAAAAGCAGAGGCGCTATATAGCATCGCATCGTAAGCGCGTCGTTGCCACTCCGTGTTGTACGATTTAGTTCTACATACGGAAACAAGTATAAGCTTAAAAAACTCAAAAACCCCGACCAAAAAACGGCTGAACCTATTTTGATGAAACATAGCTAAGAACACTTCCTACTAATTCACCTTTCAAACAAAAAAAATATAAAAAATCGGTTCATCCGTTCGGGAGCTACGATGCCACAGACTGACACACACAGAGACACGTCAAACTTATAACACCCCGTCGTTTTTGCGTCGGGGGTTAAAAACAATTTGACGAGATTTTTACACGGCTGCCAGATACTTGCGTAAAACACTCAAAAATATCGAATATTTACTGTTACTATGGACTACAGACCCTCTTCTTTGGGCACCAAAATCACTAAACTGTGTATGTGTTTATTTATATATTTTTTTCGCTAGTTTAATAGCTGTACTTTTACATTTTACAGACAAAGAAGTTCGCTGACGTTATCATACCGCGAGGCGCGGATAATTTGGGTAAGTTTACTTGTACTATTCTAATTAGTTACGTTATATTAGCATCACCCGTCAATACTTGCTCTAATGTTATGCTAAAAAATCAGTAACAGTAAGTTATTTCACTTTTTACTTTTCCTAATGTTTTATTTCCATTAATCCATTGTCTATACAATTGGGCCGATTCCATTTTTAGGGTTCCGTACCTCAATAGGAAAAAACGGAATCCTTATAGGATCACTTTGTTGTCCGTCTGTCCGTTTGTCCGTCCGTCGGGTGTCAAGACCTTTATCTCGGGAACGCGTGAAGGTATCGAGTTGAAATTAAAACCATATACGCAGATCCATAGTATCTTGCTGCAGAAATAAAAATAAAGTCTCTAAGTTTTATAAAAAAATGTTACAGCCGAATATATCGTAAAAAAACACACATTTCGACACTCACAAGGGAATCAAAACCTATGGGGTACTTCCCGTTGACCTAGAACAATGAAATTTGTCAAGAAGCATTGTGTTAGAGTACACATATAGGAAAAAATCCGAAAACCGGTCATTTTTAATTTAATCACAAAAAAATTGTGTCATTATGCAAGGAATGAAGGTCCAAATTTTAAAGTGAATTAACCGTATCAGGTGGGGTATCATGTGAAAGAGCTTGAGTAGCATAAGCTAAAACAGGTTTTTAAATGTTTTTACGATGTATATTTTTCGGATTATGAAGGAAAATATAAAAAAATATATGATTTCCCCCTTTTATCTACTAGTTTGTACGGAACCCTCCATGGGCGAATCTGACTCGCACTTGTCCGGTTTTTTAAAATTTAATTCTACACAGTATACGAATGTGTGGAATTCTTGCAGTTTCAGAAAAAGAGGTCGAATATGAGCCTCAAAAGAAAAACACTATTAGGTAGACATAACTTTTTGGTATTTGGTCTTCAACAAATAAAAAATAAGGTTCTTCAGCACTATTGTGCTGAAGAACCATGGGATAACATTGGGATATCAGTGCATTAAGATCGAAAAATGCAACTTCTTTTTCAGTTCACTTATCATCAGGTTTATTTGACTGCACTATGTAAAGGGCAATAGCAACAGTTAAAAAATTACACATGTTGAGTAACCGTATTGAACAATTTTTGTGTCAATACAATAAAGACGATCGTTCTGATTCAGCGTCTAGTTGCGTCGCGATGCCATAGTTAAATGTCCAGGCTCATTGTCCAGGATATTTTAAAGTTTTTTTTTTTAAATCTGTGTATAGGGTCTAAGCGAATTGAATTCATTTTTATTTATTTCGCTTGAATTTCGCTAACGAAATTTTTACGTGTAAAGTGGAAACGTGCGTGCTTGTGATTTATTATTTCGAAAATTCATAAACACTGTGTTGAAAAGTCACACCGCAAGCACATCCCAAAAAAAACCATCGAAATTCGAATTTCAAAACTCCTCGACTCCAAGGTAAGTAGCGCGAGGTCATAGCCACTGCAACGTTCAGCCCCCCACTCCCCCCTTGCAGCGGCTATGTCCTACGTAGCTGCACCACCTTCCCGTACTTAACCCCCTTCTCCGTTGTTGCAGTGGCTATTGACCTAATCGTGCATCACATTTGGGATATCATGTACAAGAAGCATCCGCCGACGGAGAAAGTTGTCAACGGCGCGTGCAACGGAACGCACCACGAGGAGGAACCCAATGGCAGGAGGCTCTCGGGAAGTTCTGAAGATACGCTCAGTCGGTAGTGGACCAATGGGGACGTGGTTTTTTGTAGCTGGTAATAATAGACGAGAAACAGTCCGTGGCGAATTTTATGATAGCTTTGTATGTATGCCGTAGTTTCTAATATTAAAAATCGTGAAAACATTGACCTATAACTTCTTATAGTGTTCAGAAGCTTTTGTTTTTGTTCTTTTTCATTCGACTTTCTTTTTCAACCAACTTTAAAAAAGGATGTCTTCTGGTTCTCGATTCGATTGTATTTTTTTTAATGTTTGTTATAGTTTTGCTGGTTTGTTCGTAAACGCGAACAAACCAGCGTTCTTTTTACGTGACGGAAACTATACGGCATAACTCCTTCATTTATAAACCGGTTTGATTTTTATCTAAATTTGAATATACTTCCAGATTGGTCTTATTGAAATAACATGAAAATTATTATTTAATTATTAAAAGAAAGAAAGAAAACAATGTTGCGATCTTTCAGGCATTTTTTTTTTCTATAGCAACACTGCAAAGCGTTCGGTGAATTTCGGAGCTATCATAAAATTTTACGCGGACTAAAGTACTAATGAACTAATAAATAGTACCGAAATAAGATCTCTTTCCCAATTGTGTATGTATTTTCAAACACATATTGAGTTTATGCATTTAACTTTTGAACTGTTTCAACGTTTTTTTTTTTGATTGATGTCGTCGTTTGACGAATGATTTCCGTTTGGTTTCGGTCCTTTTATTTCACAGCTTAAAATAACATATTGTAAAGTAACTAAAAAACAACACTATATATTCCTGCACGTGGGATCGCCCTACATCCATCGTCTTTTTTTAGCCGACTTCAAAAAAAGAGGAAGGTTATCAATTCGTTTGGAGTCTTGACATGTTACGATATAAATGAGAATGGTTTCAAAAAGATTTTAAGGTCAGTGTTTCACACCTTTGTAAAATTATTAAAGCTAAAACAAATATCTATGTTAAAAGAAAACCTAAATACCCGACTGTATAAAAGCGACTTTTGTAGTGGAACTTACGTTACGCATGATATGATGTTGAGTGTACGTTTTTGCGAGAAAGTATGCACAAAATACTGTATAACTTAGTTAAATGATCATTTTTAGAACATTTTTGTAAAATCATTTATTTATTATGAAAAAGTTCGTTGGAGATTACGAAAAACCGTTTTTTTTAATTTTTGCGTGACATGTATTATTGTTATTCCAAAAAAAAAAAATGCCTGTGACACTCAGGGAGTGAAGACGAGTGTAACGACACCTCGCACATCAACATCGGTCAAGCCGTTTATGCTGTAAGCCGTAATATAGAACATGTATGTATGTATAACATACACTCGAAAAACATAACCTTCCTTCTTGCGCAGTCGCATAAAAACGACCTCAATCGCAAAGGCATAGAAATTAGTTCTTTAAAATAATCCAAGATTTTTAAGAAATGCATATAAATCAATGCTTAAAAAATACATACATACATAAACAAACATACTCGATGCAGTTGCAAACGCCACACAATTGTAGGTAGTATAATCTTCCCAATACATACATTATACGTGTTGAAAAAATATAATGAAAATCATGCAATCTGTTGTCGTGTTCATTTTTATTTTACGCACACATAGGTACTATATGTGACTGCAAATGAATTGCCTTTATTTTATAGCATTTCTGCTTGCGACCAATCAGAAAATATTGACAAAAGTATAAAAGCTACTTGACTTAATTTTACTTTATATGTATTTAAATGAAATAATCTGAATTATTATATATTACAAAAACTTGAATTCTTGTTACGCCGATCTTGTTACGTAGCGCTGTCTTCGCACAGCTGACGACGAATGTGTGTGTAGCATACATATAATACACTATTTTTATCTGGTTTTCCTTTCACGCTGATCGTCGACGACAGGTTGATATGTATAGGATTATTAGAAGTGCTTATGAATAATAACGCTGACCAATCAGCGCCAACGAGTCGACAACTAAGCTTGTCGTACACAGCGCGTCTCGGCAACGCTCAGCAAGCTAGTGAGCGCGTACCGTTATGGTCAGTGACTGTTTTCGTCTCGAACAAGCAAAGCAAGCATTGCAGCAAGCGTTGGTTATCAGCGCGATTAACGAGACCCCAGCCGAGTAGACGGCGCTGATTGTCAGCTCCGACGATTTGCATGAATAGAGAACCTAAAAACATATACAGTGTGTTTGGTTATGGATTACCAATTTATAGAGGTGTGTTTCAACTATTTTTACTAAAAAAATCTACCCGTATAGTCTACTTCCCTTGGAATGGGAGCCATTTTCAACACGCTTTTATTAGCCTCATCTGCATGAGTCTCGATCTCCCATTCTATATGGAATCAATGACAGAGATGGAAATATAGTTTCCGACCCGATTTTGAATCCGAATGATTGTGAGTAGGGATACAGTAAATATCTATGTAAACATGTTATGAAGGTGGAATTTAACCATCTTCTAATTGTCGTATCAATTTAAAACTTTCTAAATAGATATTAGATGTTATTCGAACGAGTAATATGTAATCTAACAATAAAAGATATCGATAAAAACTCCGTCAGTTGAGTTTTTATCGACTTGGTGAAGGTATTGAGTTGAAATTAAAACCATATACGCAGATCCATAGTATCTTGCTGCAGAAAGAAAAATAAAGTTACTAAGTTTTCGTAAAAAAAAGTTACAGCCGAATATATCGTAAAAAACGCACATTTCGACACTCACAAGGGAATCAAAACCTATGGGGTACTTCCCGTTGACCTCGAACAATGAAATTTGGCAAGAAAGATTGTGTTTGAGTACACTTATAGGAAAAAATCCGAAAGCTGGACATTTTTAATTAAATCACAAAAAATAGTCTTTATGCAAGGAATGAAGGTCCAAATTTTAAAGTTAATTAACCGTATCATGTGGGGTATCAAATGAAAGAGCTTCAGTAGCATAAGCTAAAACATGTTTTTAAATATTTTTACGATGTATATTTTTCGGTTTATGAAGGAAAATATAAAAAAAATATATGATTTCCCCCTTTTATCTACTAGTTTGTACGGAACCCTCGGTGGGCGAGTCTGACTCGCACTTGTCCGGTTTTTTTATTCAAGATTGACCACCAACTCGACTGATGTTAAGCGACGGTGTGGCCGATGGTGGAACTCGTCGATCCAGAAGATATATCCGTTCAAATATCAGTAAATGATGACCGAACACACTGTATGTAAGTAAAGTGTACGTAAGTAAAGTGTCTTAAGTAGTTACCCGACAGCGGCATAATAGGAGTTCAAGATTTCGGGTCTCCATTTACAGAAACCGTTATAACCATAGACTTATCGAATTTCGTTTTAAAAATTATGAAATTGTACACAGAATGTGTATGGTATTGAATGTATAAATTTTGTTCGAAAAGTATTTTGACAGTTTATTCCGATTGAATAATAATTTTAAGTTAATATTTACTTTATATCTATAGGAGTAAGTACTGTTGCACCTGGAAATCTGAAGTACATTATATTTCACTTGTCCAAAGTTGTAAACAAATATGGCATGTAACTATCGATTACTTGTAATATCGGAAATAAGAGCTCCCATTAGTCGCCAGACCGCCATTGATGCTTACATTGTTGGACGTGTGAGAAAAAACAGACCTTATATTGCTTGGTGCGCGATAGACATAACTCTTCCAATATACACCACTATTTTTTTAATAGTAAATATTTTAAGGGGTCGTTGTACTCGACATTATAAACGACGTTTATTAAAGGACCACTCCTGAAATCGCGAAAACAAAAATGAGCTGTTGCATACATTTTTTCCACAGGTCAATGAACTTTTTGTATGCAACTGCAGATTTTTATCACGATATCAGGATTTATCTTTTAGTAAAAATAGTTAATAATGATAGTACATTGACCTCTCCAAATATTTGTCAGAAAATATTGTTGTATTGTGTTTAACCTTAAATTAAGTTCCAATTTTATGTTAATATTTTATTCATAAGGCTGAAGCGTAGACTAAGAAAAAAACCTAAAAGATGTAAGAGTAGTTGGAAATTACTATAGATGATATATGACTGTAAAAAGCCATTCATACGTTCCAATCTTAAAAGTACAGTGTAGGGGTGGGTATCCATATTTTGTGTCGTGGTAGAAAACAGATTTTTGTTTTAATGCGCGATCTACTTACGCAAAATCTTTATCCAGTGATAAAAATGGAATATGTAAAACGTATTCAAACTTATTGTTGAAAGCGTAGTTCACTTTGTTTCTCTGCACTTTGGTTTTTAGTTTTTAATTTTGTTTTAGTAGTCTTGCTCTATGCATTTATATATTTAATAATTTACTCGATGTATATTATATTATATCTTTATTGTTTTATGTAAATATCCGTTACGCACAACATTAATATTTGCACAAACTTAGTACATAATTATGTATGTTTACTTTTGTATAATCTTTCGTATTTGTTGTATAAAATTGCGGATGTGTGCAAAACCAAGAATAACGCATCGGGTCTGACAAGTAAGTTAAAATATAGGAGTATGAAACACAATATCTATAGATACTCTTATACACTATAATAGTTGGGTATTTTCTTTTAAAATCATTGAAAATACCTAATAATTGTGTAATATTTCGCCATTATTTTTTTTAAAGTAGACTTCGTTGTGACTGTCTTTTAACCGCACATATTCCGCAATCAGTAAAGGTAGAAAAAGGAAACAATCTTACAGATACACTTACACTGCCATTTCACTGTATAAATAGTAAATAAAATGCTTGATTGACCCCATACATACATTTAAAACTTGGCTCTGAAATTTATTGGACTTTGGAGTTTGTCTCACTATTTCTATGTGAGGAAGCGAGACAAAAACGCTTTTATTCACTCTCTTCACTCGACAGAGCGTAACAAAATCCAAAGTAGAGTACGCGCTACCACTGAAGTCTATAGCGATTTTGGAAGTAAATTTAACATGGCCGCCATTGTTTGCCGCAACATAGAACACCTTAGCTTGTATGGCCGGAATGCGGTGAAAGCGCCGCATCTATAAAACTTGAGTGGTGGTGCGGATTGTATTAATGGCCTACAGTTAATACGCCGGGCCCTTGAATTTATCAGAATATGTAGTCTTGTGCTCTATTATAAATTCATATCATACAACCATGTACAATACATGTATATTTTAATACGAATTTAATATATTATGGCTCGAATTACTGTTCCAGAAATAGACTGAAGTATTATTTGTTCGAACTGAGAAATTAGAAATACTAGTTTAGTAAGTAAAACAGGTGCGACTTGGAAATTTCACTAACGTTTATATTGGCATCTTGAAATGTTTGAAGATTTATTCGATTCATGTTACTTTTCGCTTGATATGTAGATTATCTGTTCAAATTAACTTGTCCCATGGCTCTTTAAGAAATCTTTATTTATCAAGCAGTTAAAAATAGGAAGTACTTAGCTATTTAATAAATTATAGGGTTCATTTATCAACGCTAGCACAAGGTAGAACTGGTTTTTAATTATTTTTACGATGTGTAATTTTCGGATTATGACCAAAAATGTATAGTAAAAAAATTCCCCTTATTTCAATGACTAGCTTCACCCGGTAGTTATTTTATCTAGTTTGTACGGAACCCTCGGTGGACGAGTCTGACTCCCACTTGTCCGGTTTTTTTACTTGTCTACATCAAGACATCTCTCACTCACACGTTTAAATAATAAATGCCAATTTATGCGATTGTAGCGCTATGTGAAACAAGTTAATTTGAATAGACTATCAAAGCGAACTTTAAGAGCAAGTCCAGCTTCAGCATGTATCAAGGACCATTACTTATAAGGACACTATTATGTCGTATTTCCTCCTCATAACCGAGGTTGGACTGTATTTAGAGATTGGCAGCGAGGGAGAAAGTGGCCATGCGTTCCAAGATCGTGTGTGTACGCTGGCTAAACTCGATGGTGGACGTTCTACAAAGAAAAAAAATATGCGTAATAAGGAGATTGGTTAATACAAGAAATTAAGATTGGTCATTTCGAGTGTTGGTCGTTCTGCGTTAATTTTCTTGATAATTATGTTGGTCATTTTGCGCCTAAACCAGTACTACTATCGTCATCATAATTTTCAATTAAAGACGAATTACTGATATTTTGGTCATTAGCAACATCAAAACGGCCGGTTGACACATAGAATATTACTATTGTACATCCATACATAAACTTAATAATAATTTAAAAAAAAAAAAGTTCAAAGGCGGCCTTATCGCCTAGAGCGATTTCTTCCAGGTAACCTTAGGGTGGAAAAGAGTAGTAACGAGTTTGGTGGTGTACACCGACATGCGACCGATGCGCTCAGGGCGTTACCAGAATCTTAATAGCAATCTTATATCAATATTACTTTGACTTTTGTCTTGCTCTCTCAACTGTAGTAAGAGCGAGACGAAAGTCGAAAGTAATCTATACATATAATAAGACTGTAACGGGTCACAATCTGTACATTTAATATTTTAGAAAAAAATTGATTGGAGGATACTTTAATTTCGATACAGAAGCCAACACAGCAATGTTTATAATTTTTGTCTGTCTGTCTGTCTCTACGGTGTGTCCGATAGACGCCGAAACTACTGGACGGATTTGGACGAAATTTGACATAATTATTACCTAAACTATGGATCTGGCATACTTTTTATCTCGAAAAATTTGTCAGTCCCTCTGGGATACAGTAAACAATAACAATATAATCGATCACCACGCGGGTGAAACCGCGGGGTGCAGTTAGTATTAATATATGACTGCTTAAACGCTTGTGGTACGGGGGCAGAATTCCAACTGTGTAATGTTTAATGTAACGTAATGACCGCTAATAGAAACGCATGGCCGCTCTCTGTCTCACCAGTCCTTTGTTAAAATCATTTGGTATACGAACCAAAAGCGAATGTCCCAATATATTTAGTGCACAAATATTTATATCTTCTTTATGTCTTTTATGATTTTATTTCATGTATGTATGTGTACTTATGTGAAATCTTGAATATTAATTACGTTTCGTATATTTCCATTGAGAATGGTATTTGTACTTAGCATTAAGTGTATTATTATGAATTATTAAAGTGTTTGCATCCACATTTGTGTTTCATTGAAATTATATTTAAAAAAAAAAAAAAAAAAAAAAAAAAAAAAATTGCGAAGTTTTTTTTTTCCTTATAGATCTACGATTGACCACCAACTCGCCTGATGGCCGGTGTGGCCGAGGATGGAGCTCGTCGATCTAGAAGATATTTATTCACTCTAGCCTTGAAAATTCCAAGATTGTAGTTGATTTCATTATGGCTTAGAATTTATTACAGGCTTTTATTTATTTTTCCCGTCTCAATGTGTCTGTATTTGTTTTAACATTAAATAGATCTACGATTGACCACCAACTCGCCTGTTATGCGATGGCTTAGCCGAGAATGGAGGTCGCATGTAAATCGAAAGGCCCACTTCTCGGTTTCCGATTGAGCCGAAATTTTGCAAGCATGTAGATCAAATGACAAAGTATATAACATGCAGCTGCATCTAATGATGGAGCCGGGATGTAGGAACTTGAGCTTCCTGATAGAAAGTGCATAATAATAGGGAATATACATTTTTTTTTTATTTAGTTTTTAGCTCCACAGACACCGGGGTCCGTGACCTTTGTCAATTTAGCTAAATATTGCATACATTTTATTTCATAGGAATAATAGTTTTAATTGATAACATACTAAAATGTAATACATATACTAAAACACAACATTCAAAGTTTTAGGGGAGGGATGCTCTGCCCCTCTCGCGAAACAATAGTTTGTGTTGAATTTGTACGGCGAACATGACACCATGACGTCATCATTCGCTAGCGTGTGTTCTTTGTCTAACGTGAAATTAAAATGCTTGTAACTTTCTTATTTTTGGAGGAATTTTGTTTTTGTGTAATCGATTTATTTGTTTTTTTTTAGTGACCAAATAAAAATAAATCATGCATATTCCCTGTTGAGTTTGGGCTACATTATAAAGGACAACGACACCCTGAAAAGGGAGCCGGGATATTGCCACTGGAATATCCTGGCGGAAAGTGCGAAGATAGTCTATTTTTATTTTATTTTAAATTAGTCGGGTTTTTTTAGTTTTCTAAACTGCTAAGTAACTTAATGCAGTGATGATCTGGGTGTGCGAAATGTTTGTATTATGTGGGAGCCAAATCCACAACCTACAGCTTAGAAGGCAGATGTCAGACGTACTACCAAAGAGCTGTAAGGCCAGTCTTGATGTAAAACCAGCATTCGTTATATTGAACTTTTTTCTACCAGTTGCGATAGATCTGATCGTGCAGCACATCTCGGACTACCTGAAGCGCAGCCCGGCCGAGGCAGCGCGGGCGCTGGCGCCGCTCGTTGCCTCCGCGCCTGGCAGCCCGCAGCGCGGCAAGGCGGGTCGTCCGCATTAGCCACCATTTAGGTAAACTAACTTTACTAATTACTGCACACGATTGTACGCTATGCTGCAGAATACAATAATAGTATTACATACAGAACAAACACTCTCCGCCTCCCGCCAATCTCTGGTTCCTCACCCGCTCCCCGCGCTCGTCCTGTCCCAGTTTATGAGTATTGAAATTAAAATCAAAATAAGTAAACGATTATCGAACATGACAACATAACTTGACAATAAATAACTATTTAACCGACCAACGAAAAAAAGGAGGTTATCTATTCAACCTGTATGTATGTAATTTCAAAACTGCACAGTTGTATATGTTGTATATCTTAGTATATATACTATATCAGCTACAGCTTCTAATTATGTGTGCCAAATTTCCTGATGTGTATGTATATACATATATGTATGTTTGTCCACGTATTAAGCAGAAACTCTTAGTCTTATTGCAAAAAATCTTCTTCTTCTTTTTAATTAAATAAAATATCCCCCAACTTAGGTATCAATGTAAGTTTTATCAAAATCGGTTCAGTAGTTTTCAAGATATGAACTTTTTTAATTTTAAATAAAACATTATCATTTCAACGACGCTATTCAACCTACAGGACGGATTTGCGCAAAATTTGGTAGATTTATCACTCATACTATGTAAAAAGATCTGGCATACTTTGTAACGCAAAAATAAGGCGTTACAATGGTAGTGTGTTTGAAAAAAACAAAAAACTTACCCAGTGAAGTTTCGTATATACTATTTTTAGTTTCAAGAATAACGAGTAAATTCTATTAAAAATGATATGTAATTTAAAAAAACTACTTAAAAACAAACTAATTTACTGAAAAGGGAGAAATAACACGAAAAAAATCAAAACTGGGCGTCTACCTAAGTAGATAGGTACGACCAAATATTTTTTGATAAAGGCCGGTGTCAGGCCCTAAAGTATCACCAATTAAGTCCTACACAGACGTCAACCTCAAAAAATTGTTGGTGTACGTACCTACTTAGGTAGAAGCCAAGTTTTGAGTATTATTTCTCTTTTTTCAGTTAATTGGATTGTTTTTAAGTCGATTTTTTTTAAATTACTTTTATGCTACGAGATGTTGTTCAATAACACTTGCGAGACATTGCTCCACAAAAATGTAACTACGGTGTAGATGTACCTTATCCTGAAAGTGATATGTAAATAAAAAAAAAAAAAAAAAAAAATTGTGGACATTTCACACAACACCATCTAGCCCAAACTAAGCAAAGCTTGTACTATGGAACTAGATGGCTGATAGAATACATATATATATATATATATATATATTGTAAATATATACATATGATACATAGAAACACCCAGACACAGAACAAACATCCATGCTCATCAAACAAATGTTTGCCCTGGGTGGGGATCGAACCCACGACCTTTCAGTTCAGCAGGCCAGTCTAAAATAATTCTATATTTTTCGTTTCAGATTGTGTTTGAATGTCAGAATGAGTGCGAGTTTGTCTGCACGGCGGCACAAGGCTCAAGACTCGGCTCGAATCATGCACGGAGGAATCATCTTGTAAAGTTGTACTAAGGAAGGGTATACACGAGAGTTGACGAATACGTGGCGAAGTGATATTGTAGGTCATATATACACATTACACAGACATTTGTCGATTTTTTAACAGACTTCCAAAAAGAAGGGAGGTTCTCAACTCGACTGTATGTTTGTTACGTGATGAGTCCGCCAATTATGAATTGTTTTTGACGATAATTTTTTGTTTGGTAGGTAATACCTCAGAGGTGGTCCCAAATAAATTTTATTAAAATCGATTCAGTCCATCGCTTTTTATAACATTAACTAACTGAAAACTAGAATAACTGAAAAAACTGTCATCCAAGTAAACAAATTCCGTATTTTGAAGTCAGTTTTTTTAACTATAATTATTCTGACATCTTGTTGGAATTATCCTCAGAGAAAGATTTTAACTGTATATACGTATCCTACATATACATTTAACTGTATATATGTATCCTACATATACATTTAACTGTATATATGTATCCTACATATACATTTAACTGTATATATGTATCCTACATATACATTTATACAACCTCTTCGCCACATATTCGTCATTACAATTTTTTATTTGGATTTTGATCAAAATCTACATATCTACTGTGTACCTACTACCTACCTAATCTATTTTTCCTAGTAACTAACTAGTCAATCGAAATTTTACATGCTCAATGGGTTTTGTATTTAATTGAGCTATTTTTATAATAAAATTAAATTACCAAATATGTACGTACTTAATTGGATATGTAGTGAATTGGCATATTTTATAGTTTTATATCGTTCTAGCAAAGCCTATATTGAGGTAGCTTCAAGATTGTCGTATGACCAAAACCAGTGTAGGCGCGCCTTAAGGTGGAGACTTGTTTGTTTGTCGAGGTAATCCTGTTACAAAACGGTGATACACTAGAAGTGGGAAACGCTGGCTTCGAGCATATGTTTCAAATGAACTCCATTTTTACCCGACTTTCAAAAAGGTTCTCAATTAGACTGTTTTTTTTTTTTTGTATGTTTGTTCACCGATTACTCCGCCAGTTGTGAATTGATTTTGATGATTCAATTTTGTTTGGTATGTGATACTTCAGAGGTGGTCCCATATGAATTTTATCAAAATCGGTTAAGTACTTTGGTTTTTATAACAAAATAACTGGAAAAATGTCGTCCAAGTGAACGAAATTGCGTGTTCTGAAGTCGGTTGCTTCAGTTTTTTAAACTATAATTATTCAGAATAGTGGACGAAAAAACACTGACTACTGAACCCCTTTCCAGTGACTTGTATGGAAAAAAATGGTTAAGACCACATGACAAGTGAAAACTTCAGCAAGGCTACGTTAATTATAAGAAATAGTGTTATGGCAGTGACGCGTTGGCTATATTTCTCTTGCTCCCTTAGTCAACTCGAGCCGTCTTTACCCAAATTGCATAGCCTAGCACACACTTAGCATTCAAATATCTCTTGCGCACTGAGTCTCATTACTCAGACACACATCTGTTACAAGTCAGTCTCCGTCAGTTCTTACAAGTATGTGCGCGACAGGATGGGAAGATTCTCCGCTCTTCCGCAGTGCCTCTGGCGCCATCCTTCCCATCGCGAATAGGTATACCCACTTAAGGTGCGGTTCGGCGGTTCTGGTCAAATTATAATAATAAGGAAGAAATATAAACAAATTCAAAACTAGATCAGTAAAGGTCAAATACGCTCTCTTCCACGTGATCTCTTCCATTATTGCAGTTAAAATGTTTCCATGTTTAGGAACTTTGGTCGTTTGATATTGTAAATTAAATTACGCACTTTTCTGTTATAGTACTATTACACCACCATATTTATCGTGTCTGTCGCCAGGGACAGCTTAGTGTAATAAGAGACAGGGTCCAGGGTCCCAATTTGGAAATCGGGTAGTGTATTACGCCTTTTAGCTCCGCACTAGAGGCGTCACTGGCTGTGGTGTATGTGGCTCTTACCAAGGGCGTCGCCAAGGGGGGGGGGGGGCAGGGGGGGCAGCTGCCCCCCCCCCCCCCCCCAGAGATTAAAAAAATTAAAACGAGTTCGTGAAGCTTTACACATTGAAGTTGGAACCATTCTTAATACATAAATTCCATAATATTAACTTACCCCCCCCTGGGCCATGGGCTTGCGACGACCTTGGCTCTTACGTGCGTTCCCCTCTACCGTACCTTTACAAAATATTGGATCACTGGTTTGTGTTTAGTATAAAAACACTTGTTGATCTACGTGCCTTATTTACGACTACATCGTCACTTATATATGATTTGTTGGTCAATGTTGGTTATTAATTATTACAATAAAAGTAATAAAAGGTCTCGCTTCCTTTCGTTGAGCCAAGTATTATAATAAGCTATGTATCGTAAATCACGTGGAAGGGGTTTCATTTAAGGTGCAAGTTCATAACCGACCGCAGACAGCCGACGACAGACGACTTGTCGCGTCGCGTCGTGTCGCAGCGATTCAGCGCAGCTTGTATACAAGTGTCATTCTATTATATTACACATAAAACTCTCTATGGTGCGTTCCAAACGTTGCGTTATATTTTTGAAAAGCATATTTTCATTAATACATGATAAAATAATATGGTACTACAAACTTCCGTCCTCAAAAAATATTCTGAAGTTTTTATCATATATATTATCACAACAATACGTTCGATTTATTCATTTGTTCAACTTGACAATTGTAATGATCGAAGCGTCGCCTAGTGAACAACGTAACAAGTAAGGTTTTTTTAAACCCCTTATTACAACACCATAGAGTAACTTATTGTACAACACGTCAGCGTCGTCTGTTGCAGCTGAGTGCTGAGTGCTGTCGACTACGAACTCGCATCTTTAGAAATGCGACTTATAATTAGTGTTTATTAATTAATTGTTAATATATTTAAATAAATTCTTTGGATTGTAATTTGGAAATGACAGACTGGTGAAGTTACTAGTCAGATATTTCACAGGAGTCTGCGAGGGCTTGAGGCTGTTAGCTTTATTCGATTTTTATATTTCTAATCGCGAATGTTCGCTTGTGTTGTTGATTTTGTATATTCAATTTATTTATTTTATCTTAAGATATGTTTGAGAGGTTTGTTGTCGAGATAGTTTGCCGTTTTTTAATACGTCTCTGCTTTTAGACATTATTTAAGTGATGGGACTGTACTGTTTCCAATATTTATTTAGAATTTAAGCACGATGTACACGATACGTAATTTGCGGAACTTATTATGTAGTTTCCGTGGAGGTTGTGATGTCACACACAAAATGAAAAAAAGACGTGTGGCACTCGGAGACTGCCGCGGTAAAGCTATTGCATAGCATTTTTTACCAACTTATGTAATTATAATTATTTATTTATTTTATTTATGCAGTATTCCTAACACCCCCCACTCCGACCGGCACAGCAGTGATACTTTTTAGTTTTGCCATCTATCGATGAATAGCAGAACTTTTAATGACTTTTTGAAATATCACGCTTGTCTCTTTAGTTCTGCAAATCGCCTCTAGGTGGCATTGGTTGTATCGGCGTTACTGCGTTAGGTTATTTTCGTTACGGAATTTCTGGATTCGGTCTCCACGCTCAAGGCCCGCGATAGGAGCTATGCAATAGCTTAAAAACAAAATACCCGACTGCAAAATATAGAGTTATCTACTTCTTCGCGGTCGTTATATGTATTAAAATAATATACTCTATATACTCCAACAAATGATACGTCATATTGAGGTCATATAAGTTGAAATTGTCAAACGATTGGACGAATACTTATGAACACACAAACACCGTCGGGGTTCAATAAAGACATTGGATTTGAAGCTTAAGCGTAGGTTGCATTCGCGCAATTGTATCATGTACAAGCATGTTTTAAATTAGAATTTAGTGATTAACGATGTGTAGATAAGTAGTATGTACAGAGGGTTTCCTGACGGAATATTATGGCGAAAATTTGTTCTGCCCGTAATCCGTCTAAAGGAATCTAAAAAGAATGATGGCGTAGTTTGAGCAGTACCTAACTGGCATTTTTGAAGAACTGCCGTCTTATTAAGAGAAGCCTAAAGTTATCGTAGTTTAAATTTACGCCTTTACCGAAAAACGTTACTTAACTTTGATCAACGTCTCAAATACTCTTTCTTCTTTCTTTCTTTCATTTGTCAGCGAGAAGTTGACAAAATATGTTGAGAATTGCTCAAATTTTAAACGTTTTTCGGTAAGACCCTTACGGCTTTACCGAAAAACGTTACTTAGCTTTAAGTATTGCTTAACATAATATGTTAAATATTATGTTAAGCAATACTTATATATAATATATTATTTTGTCAACTTCAACTTAAAGCTAAGTTGAAGTTGACAAAATAATATATTATATTATTTTGTCAACTTCTCGCTGACACGTAATGACACATGCGGAAACAAAACAGAGAATTTAAGATGATGCTTAAAGTTAAGTAACGTTTTTCGGTAAGACCCTTAGTCTTTATCAGCTTGCGCGGATCCATGTTCAAACCGCGCCGGTTGCGTTTCATTCTCAGTAGAGCCACAGTATAATTTTAATAGCACACCTACTGCAGACTAACTTCGCAAACACATTTTATTAAGTAGCAACACTTGGTACGAAGCTATAAAGCGCAGTCAGCTTGCACAGGCTTTATATGCCTATACTTATATTAAACTACAGACACGTATAGAGTGCATCTCCTTCTATCATGTAGCTCGTAGCTCTTACAGTGTTAGTGGATAAGCTCTTATGTGAATAAATTATATCAATATCAATACAGATGTGAATGGGTGCGAAGATTTGTAGTTGTCAACGCCTTATTAGAATACTTAAAAACATAACAATTTTATTGTAATTTTGCGCAAATTATCTGTATATTGTTCATTTTGTTAGTGTCTTAGACCTACGTGCATTGTAGACATGACTTGCCATGATAGCCTTAAATAAATACATGGGACTTTTCGTTCTGCTAGTTTACGATTCACTAGGTTTGCCGATGCCGATGTTTATCTTGATGTAAGTTTTAAGGAGTTTGCATAGAAAAATAATTATATATACCTACGTATAGTTACCAACACATGACGCCTTTTTTATAATTGAACCAAAGAATCTAGGTGTTTAATTCGTGTTTGTACTTACCGAACTATTAATTGAGTTTTGAAATATTCAGATATACACTAGATTTAAGCGCGTTGCACACGAAAGTGACTTGCGCAAGTAGTAGTCTCAAGTTGCAGCGATTCGGTAGTAACTCACCCAAGTTGCAGCGATTCAGTAGTAACTCGCGCAAGTTGCAACGTTTCAGTAGTAACTTGCGCAGCTTTTCGTCTGCAACGGGCTTTAGGCATTTAGTATTTAGTACCTATTGTAAATATTTTCTTTATATACATTAATAACCAGCGTATGTTTTATTTTATAGTGATGATTCATCATTATATGCTTACGTTTTATGTTACGTACTTATTATTTTTGCACAGTTGCCTAGTTTATTATTCCACCTCAAATACTTGTAATATTTTAGAAATTTTAAGTTATAGCAATGCACTTAGCTGTAATAGTGTAGATTTTTTAATTGGGATAATTCAGTTGTAGACATTTTAGGCGTTCGCATACGGAGCATCTTTAATCTTCAAGTTGCGGCAACGGGCAACTCTCAATTAACTGTAGACGATTTTCATATAAATTTTGCAAACTATGCAGACAAGAGATACTTAGTTACTATATTTGCGAGTTTCGGTGATCGACAAGTTGTCGGTTGCTGCACGCGGTGGTAAAATTGATTTTAAATTTCCGCAACTGACTTTGTACCAGTTGTGTCAAGTTGCCAGTTTTTGCAATCAGCAACCGTATCAGGCGACAGTTTTCACTGACTCATTGTCTCCGGCAGCGTTGGTCTTGCTCTAGTCACTGACTGGTATCGAAAGTTGATTCCAAATCACGGCAACCGTCAACAAAATGGCTATCCTGTTGCTGCAACGGGCATTTGTTGATGGAAACTTGTAAAACGTTGATAGTTGCGTCAACTGAAACCCGTGTGTCCCATGAACTCCCATGCCTACTGTAATAGTTAGCTATAAATGATACAATAGCATATCATTGTTCTACAGTAAACTGTAAAAAGGTTATAGAAAAAATGCATTTTGTAATTCTAGATCTACTGAACCAAACTCTACGAGTATATACATTTTATTCACAATTGCATACCATGTTTATCACCTTACGTAATAAATGTTATAATTCACATATAATGTTATTGAGTTATTTATTTTTGAAATAAAGCTATTTTCATTTACTTTAGATGTATCTTATTTTATAAACCTTTCAATAAAACAACATAATGAAAAGTTGATCCGCATTTATTACATTACACATAAAAATAATAATTATTGCAATAATATAAATCAAGTTAATCGTTGCTTAAATACCTATCAGTAATGTTCTCTAAAGCTATGTGTTTGTGTGAAGCGCGCGCGGACTAGAAGGCGCTTTATTTGTATTCAGATCGATTTATTGCAAACAAATGAATCTTTAATAGTATACACAATTCAGAAGTTTTGATATCCTATGGGATTCGAACCTGCAACATTCCCATTCAGTTCCAAGGATGATAATCCATTGAAAAATAGTTACATTTGGGCTCTTGATTTTGTTGTCTCGCGTACTTTCCACTATATTAGACGGCCATATAAGTTATGGAATTTACACAATATGTCAAAAAATAATTACTCGATAAATGTCGTAACTGGATCCGTTCCGGTCTGCGCAAGACGCGCGATACTTCATTCTACAAACACTTCTATGTACTAACAGACGCTCGAATACGGTGCGAACGAACCACCATAAACCATGTGGTTTATGGCGGTTCATAAACCATGTGGTTTATGGTGGTTCATAAACCACATAGTTTATGATAAACGAGAGATGAAAAAAAAACCTTTTGAGTCACACCTGCCCCCGTATTCATCACTCATTCGCATTCGGAATCTATATCTCCATCTCTGGCATTCTTTATGGAATTGTCAGAGACGGGCTGATCTCTCACACTGTGACTCAATGGTACATTTCTTCCCATGGAGTCACAAAGTGACATGAATGAGAAATAATTTGATTTACTGTAGTTACATTACCGTTTACGAGCTGTTTATCATGGTTTGCCGTAAACGGTAATATGATTAGTAAACCATGATAATTTAAAGTAAATTTGCATTCATTTATTGACATAATTTGTTCTCCGAAATTCGCATTCATTAGTATTAAAAGTTTTAGCATTATAAATATATAATCAATACCATTTCAATCCAAATCAAAAAATATTTTAATTCCATCTGTAATTTAAATTTAAGTAATCATTACCCTAACGCAATAGTGTATTTTTTCTTTATATTTGTTTTTGTGCATGTAGTGTTCACTTCTAAAAGGTCGAACATCCTCACGCCTAGGTTTATAAATACCAGAAACTACTTAAGTTATAGAGCAGTGTGCGAAGTAGTATTACCCAACGTGAAGAAATATTCACAATAGATACATTGTGACAGTTCAAGTGTGACTTCAAGGAAATAAACCAAAAGTACGTAAATAGCTTTCTCTCTGTCTCTCTCATTGGTCTGATGATCTGCCACGCTATAATCGACCGTATGTTAGTACTATTACAGTATAAACTGCAAATCGAATAGTTTCTGCTCTAACTCTATACATATAACTATTTATATTAAATAAAATGCAGAAACTAATCGACAAGAAACGCGTTTATTTCGCAATGACTTTGAATAACGAACGTTTTTTCCCCATAAACAAAAGAAAAATAATGTAAAGCCGGGTGTATAGCTATATTTTCGGAAGCTCTTCTAAAACTCCATTGTTTTTTACCCGACTGCGCAAGGAGGGTTATGTATTACAAGTGTATGTTTGTTTTCATGTATGTATGTTTATATTATTATATTACTTCCTACAGTCTAAACGGCTTGAGTCATTTTAATGTGTGAGGTGTCGTTAAATTCGTCTTCACTGCCCGGGTATCATATGTTATGTTTTTTGTAATAGTAAAATAACTCTGCAAAAAAAAAAACGCATTTCCGCAACCTCCAACAAAGTTTTTGTAACAAATAGGTAAGTGAGTTTACAAAAATATTTTAAAGAATGTGCATTTACATAAATTATACAGTTAATTTGTACATACATTCTCACAATAAAGTACTCAGCAGCTATATCAAGCGCAAGCGCTGTAACTAATGCAAGCGTAAGTTACAGTGTGAAAATTTATCTTATGCAGTCGGGTATTTTGTTTTTCTTTTAATATAATACTTGTTGTATTTTCGTAGTTTAGTCAATTTCTCGTTACACAAAACCAGAGCGTTTGATTTTGTTTACATGCACATGCATATACAAAACCATATTATGACATATTTGGTAAAAAATAATTAAAAATAAAATGTACATTTATTATTAAAACTATTAAATTAAAAAAAGTATATATAGCGGAAACACCTAAATCTATTTTGTTACAAAAGAAAACTTAATTTGTGTATTGTTTTATTGTATTGCATTTTGTGTCGCTTATGGTACTGTATGATACAACATATTTACATCTGAGATTGATTTTTCTGAAAAAAACTGTTTTCTACCACTAAACATCGTCCAATTTCGATGATTCATTTTGTGTAGTATGTAATAAACTCTGTTTATACAAACCTTTAAGTGGTCATTGTACTCGGTATTACGAACAACTTACAAAATACAACCAATTCTGAAATTGCGAAAAAAAAACTGTTCCATACATTTAGTCGAAGGTCAACAAACTTTTTGCATCAATCATTGTTTTTTTACGCGTTTTCAGTTTTTTTTAGTTAATTTTCGTAGAATACAATGACCCTTTAATGCAAAGAGTAGAGTGGCATCGCTGCCTCGCTCGAACGTGGCACCTTTCTTTAGATATAAAACTATTTTTATTAGTTTAGTAAATATTCTCATTTATGAAAAATATTTTTTTTTTATCTTCATAAGAACACTATTACAATGTACCGAAATTAACGTGTAAACAAGGAAATTTTGTCATCAGTGCCGCGTGCGAGCGAGACAGCGGCTCCAACCTACTCTTTGCCAAAAAATATGTACGACGTTCATTGTTACCACTACTCTGTTCTATAAAGCAGCACGCTCCAACGCTGATTTCGAAATAAAAAGTGCGCGCGCGCATGATTTGACGCTTGACAGCTGTA
Source organism: Lycia hirtaria (assembly GCA_947563715.1). NCBI lineage: Eukaryota > Metazoa > Arthropoda > Insecta > Lepidoptera > Geometridae > Lycia > Lycia hirtaria. The sequence continues at coordinate 53,592,004 of OX387375.1, forward strand.
AGCGTGACAAGAGTTCACTAATCATTTAATTTCTGATTACATAATAATATTGTCAAAGCTACATTATTCGATTGATCATAGCTAATTTTGTAACTTTCTCCTAATATGAGGTACCGATGACTATTTCATTTTCAGGCAACAGTATACATATATTCAATTTAAAAAAGCTATGTATTTATTATTAACTGCCACTTACACGTGCTTATATGTACAAAATACATGTACAGCGATTTACTACCGCTAGCCAACACTCGCGAAAGACTCGTACTAACGGCGTTTCATTCATTCCTACGTTGCAAAAATGTAAGATTCAATATTAGAAACTGAAAACTAACGTGGTTACACATTTTTATTTTGAACAAACGGGTTACTCACGTCTATTTTGAGCCGAATTCTCCGACTATAGTTTCAACCGCATACGGCGGTCTTTTTCAAAAGGAGCAGCGCAGCACGAGACGTCCTTCGGTAGTGACGTCTGCGCTGCTCAAAATAGACGTGAGTAAACCGTTTGTTCAAAACAAAAAAATTGCATCTGAAGCACAAGAACACTTTATCCCCAGCTGCCGCCAGCCTGCTACTATACTTATGATACATAGAAACACCCAGATACATAACAAACATCCACGCTCATCAGACAAATGTTTGCCCTGGGTGGGATCGAACCCACAACCTATAGCTTAGCAGGCAGATATACTACCAACTGAGCTGCGAGGTCAGTCAAAAGATAGAGAAAGAACCGGCAGCACAATATATCAATTCTTTCATGCTTCATCTTTAAACATCTTTAAACACAGCTGCACTTCTACTCACTATGCATATTCCACACAATACTTTCACCCAGCTCCATACCCGCTATAGCTCAGGTTATTTAAGTAAAAACCAAACTCCAAGCCTTATGGCTAACAGGACGTAGATATTATTTGTCTCGCAAAACAGTCACAGAGTCCTTCGTGAATGTTGATTACAAACACGTTCCAAATACCGCTAATGCGCCACAGTGCTAACTTAGCTGACCATTCCTAATGAACCTAACACGCGTCTAAAAACTAAGCGTTTTAAAAAACCGCATCAGACACAACAGAATAAATGAATAGGACGATAAATTACCACAGAAAGTTAAGTAATTTTTATTAATATTTTTTTTATTATTATAACATTTTATTAATATTAATGTAATTTATTTTTATGGAAAATGTCTTCTTATGTCTGTAAGTCCGGAACTAAAATATCGTTTCTTCGAAATGAGGTGGACAATCGTAGAGATACGACGATTCGTGGCCTGCCCACGAAGTCAAACCAATATACTGCACAGATCTGAAGCGTCCGTCTGCGTCGTTGTACTGTATGAGCGGCGTGTTGGGAACCTCCTTACCCACCTCCAGCGTTTGATTTGTTATTTTGATGTAAAATGCTGTGTACCGATCCTGCCTGAGACCAGTAGGCGAGTCAAATTTCTTTAATATTACATGGGACTCTATAGTGTAGTCATTGTTTAGTTTTTCTAATAGTACATACGAATATGTACCATCAATCTGGAGTAATAAATAGCCTTCGCTTGGACCGGGATGAGGGACCCCCGAGAGCTGGATGTGCACTAAGTTGCCCTTAGCAGCGAAATGCATCTCAAAGTGCGTGAGTCTGCCGTCGTCGTCGGATTTGACTGTAGTGTAGTTGAAAGTGTCGTTGTCCAGCCGGAATAGTTCGAAATCGTGAATTTTACTCACTGTTCGGTTTTTACACTCCCAGTAACCGTGAGTTCTATTCGGTAGAATATTTTTCTCTTTTGTGTTTTCTGAAGCGTCCAATCTATTTTTGTTCTGTTCTGGAATATTTTTCTGTATTTTATCCAAAATTTCATGTAAATCCCAATTACAACTTTTGTTCTTTGTTATGTTTAGTATCTGTGTTTTGATAGTATTAAATTGAATGTTTATATTTTCCTCTATATGTTGCAGCAGTTTACTCTCCATTTCTTCATGCACTTTTAGCGGTGCTTCACTGATAGTCAAAACCTTTGTGTCACGCATTGTGTTTTCATCTATATTAGTTTGCATTTTATTTAATCCATCGAATTTACGATATAAAATAGCTATATCTGTTTTGTCAGGTATGTTTTTCTCCAGTGCATCTATCTTTCGGTGCATACGCTTTTCCAGAGAATCTAACTTCCCTTCTATGTACTCTTCTAATTTATCGAGTATGTTCTTCTCTAATTTGTGAAATTTTCCATCTATGCCGTCTTCCAAGTCATGCTTTGTCTTCCACAACTCGTCTACTCGTCTGTTGTTTTGTAACATTTCTGTTGTTAATAAAGACAATGCCGTCGATAATTTCACATCACACGAATTCCCTTCATGTGAGATATAGTCGAGGTTGTTTTGTAATGACTCATTATTGCCGCTTTCATCGGCACTACTCACACTCAAAGTTAAAGAGAAAACAATAAAAAGTTTTACATTAAATAGCATGTTTAGCCGCATTGCAAATCACATAACTGAGTTTCTCGCTGCTCCAATTCAAAACTACAGAATATGCGCTATTTATACTAATTTTTGTTTAATACAGGCTGTTTTGTATAACGGTTACCTTATGGACTGAGTACATGAGTTGATAACACTAATCTACAAACAATAATTAACCGTATGAGTCAGTGATCCTGTAGGTTAATACAAGCAAACAGGATAAGGTTTCCTAGAAGTAGGTAAGTATTATAATAAAATACAAATCTGAAACAGTTTTTTCTCTCGCGATTTCTGTTAACAGTAGGTAATATTATGTGGTCGGGTTGAAATATAGTTTTCATCCCCCCATCTCAGAAAGAGTATTTTTTCTCTTCGATATCTGAGTGCAAAAGCCGTTTTTATCCTCTAGCTAGAGGATAAAGTAAATTCATCGTGTGCACTAAGTTTGTGAATTCAAAACATCATTAAACATATTTACTTCCTTTTTTTTTTCTACCTCCATGGTGCCGAATTAATCATACAACCTTTTTTTAATTTGTTAAAAACTCAGACTCGGAACCTTCTTGGTGTAGTTTTTTTTTATTTGCTTTGTGCGCGCCATTTTCTTTTCACAACATATTGTTATAACCTTAGGTTAAAAACAAGAAATTTGAAAACAAGTGAAAAACTTAAAATAAATGATTCTAGCGACGAAGAAGTTTATTTGACGCCAACAGAATTGACTGAAACTGTTAATAATGCGCAAATGAGCTTTCTCCCTCAACAATCACGCGAGAAGTATTTGAAACAGTACGATATGTTTACCACGTGGCGACTAGCTAAAGGAGCGAAAAACTTTCTGCGACAACGTTTTGCTGGCATATTTTACTGAATTATCCGAGACCAAGAAATCAAGCACTCTATGGAGTACGTATTCAATGCTAAAAGCAACAATAAAGATGAAAAAAGACATACCTACCTATCGACACCTATCCTAAATTAGTGGCATTTTTAAAAAGAGCCTGATCTGGTCATCAACCATTATACCTAAGTGTTATTTGTTATAATTTAAAGATTATTCTGTAATACTTACATATCATAATGTAGTAGTTAATACCTAAACTGAAATAAAAGTATCTTGTGATTGTAAATGTTTTTTTTTTTGCATTTTGTCATTTCCTCGCTGAGATGGGATGAAAAGTTACGTGTTGCACTCGAGTGCAAAGATTTTTCACCTCGTGCTCTTTTGATTCCCTCGCTAACGCTCACGATTCAAATTTTGAATCACTCGCTGCGCTCGTGATTCAATTTTAGAGTCCTTCGCTTGCTCGGTCATCAAAATTGAGCAGGCGGTTAAAAAGCAACTTTGCACTCTTGTATAACAAATAGGTAACTATTGCATAAATTACAATTCGTGATTTTTGTTGTGTATGTAAGTTACTTATATAAATTAGGGACTGGAGATGCTATTTAGATGGATGCGTGGATTAATGAAACTAGATCAAATTATTTATTAATATCGATGTAATTTGTTGTTATGGAAAAGGTCTTCTGTTGTTTAGTCCGGAACTAAAAGATCGTTTCTTCGAAATTAGGTGGACAATCGTAGAGATATGACGATTCGTGCCCTGCCCACGACGTCAAGCCTATATACTGCACAGATCTAAAGCGTGCGTCTGTGTAGTTGTACTGTATGAGCGGCGCGTTGGGAACCTCCTTACCCACCTCCAGCGTTTGGTTTGTTATTTTGATGTAAAATGCTGTGTACCGATCCTGCCTGACACCAGTAGGCGAGTCAAATCTCTTTAATGTTTCATGGGTAACTCCAATGCCGTCACTGTTTCGTCTGGCTAATAGTACATACGAATATGTACCATCAATCTGGAGTAATAAATAGCCTTCGCTTAGACCGGGATGAGGGACCACCGAGAGCTGGATGTGCACTAAGGTGCCCTTAGCTGCGAAATGCATCTCAAAGTGCGTGAGTCTGCCGTCGTCGTCGGATTTTACTGTAGTGTAGTTGAAAGTGTCGTTGTCCAGCCGGAACAGTTCGAAATCGTGAATTTTACTTACTGTTCGGTTTTTACACTCCCAGTAACCGTGAGTTCTATTCGGTAGAATATTTTTCTCTTTTGTATTTTCTGAAGCGTCCAATCTATTTTTGTTCTGTTCTGGAATATTTTTCTGTATTTTATTCAAAATTTCATGTAAATCCCAATTACAACTTTTGTTCTTTGTTATGTTTAGTATCTGTGTTTTGATAGTATTTAATTGAATGTTTATATTTTCCTCTATATGTTGCAGAAGTTTACTCTCCATTTCTTCATGCACTTTTATCGGTGCTTCACTGATAGTCAAAACCTTTGTGTCACGCATTGTGTTTTCATCTATATTAGTTTGCATTTTATTTAATCCATCGAATTTACGGTATAAAATAGCTATATCTGTTTTGTCAGGTATGTTTTTCTCCAGTGCATCTATCTTTCGGTGCATACGCTTTTCCAGAGAATCTAACTTCCCTTCTATGTACTCTTCTAATTTATCGAGTATGTTCTTCTCTAATTTGTGAAATTTTCCATCTATGCCGTCTTCCAAGTCATGCTTTGTCTTCCACAACTCGTCTACTCGTCTGTTGTTTTGTAACATTTCTGTTGTTAATAAAGACAATGCCGTCGATAATTTCACATCACACGAATTCCCTTCATGTGAGATATAGTCGAGGTTGTTTTGTAATGACTCATTATTGCCGCTTTCATCGGCACTACTCACACTCAAAGTTAAAGAGAAAACAATAAAAAGTTTTACGTTAAAAAACATGTTTAGCCAATCTGTGTTTAACTGCAAATCACACGACTGAGTTTCTCACTGCTCCAATTCAAAACGACAGAATATGCGCTATTTATACTAATTTTTATTTAATATAGGCTATTTTGTATAATGTTTATCCTTATGTAGGGACTGTACCTAGTACATATCCTTTGATAACATTAATTTACATACAATAATTGACCTTATGAGTCAGTGATCCTGTAGGTCAATACAAGCAAACAGGATAAGGTTTCCTAGAAGTAGGTAAGTATTATAATAAATAAATACAAATCTGAAACAGTATTTTCTCTCGCGATTTCTGTTAACAGTAGGTAATATTGGGTGGTCGGGTTGAAATATATTTTGCATGAATTATCTTAGGTTAAATAATTACACAGAGGTTAGGACTCTCAACAAGAGTTATCATAATAATAAGAATTATTGGGTATTACATGTCTGTAAAACGGTCGAATTAACTTTTCAAAAGACTGATTAATTTAATTCACAGTTACTGCTAATGGCGCAAGACGTGATAATATTATGAATACCAACTTTGCAGTAAATTTTGATCGTTCATTATTTAAATACACTATTTCCCAATACAATTTATTAGTTACTAGCAGTGACCTACGGTTTCACTCGTGTAGTGATGCCTGTGACTGTCTTAAGATTATCATCTATCTCTATTTTAAATTTCATGCTGATCGATTCAGCCGTCAGGCTAAGAAAAGTAACAAACAGACAGAATTAATCGGACAGACAGTTTCAACTATTATGGTTAGTATAAGAATAGAATAATGTGCTGGATGGAGTTTCAGATCCGAGAGTTGAAAGCTAAATCAAAATCATCAATGTTACTTTTAAAATTTCGTGATTTTTGTTGTGTATGTAAGTCTTATTTACTACTTATATAAATTAGTGACTGGAGATGCTATTTAGATGGATACGTGGATTAAAGAAACCAGATAAAATTAGGAATGTGTAAACCAATATGTTAAATAAAGTATCATCTGTGAATGAAAACTTAAAAAACATGTAGGAGACTATCCTGGTTTGGATATCTGAGAAGGGGTAAGTAAGATCGTATAGATAGACTGAGTGGCCAGCCCAGTTAGAATTACTAAGCCGTCGTGTCGGAAGGCCTCTGACGCTTGACGATTGCTGTTTTTTAAGATTAAACAACTAGAACCTACAATTTAACGTGTCCTCCGACTCACTGTAGCGCTCAGAAAGAAATGCCACTCACGGTCACCCATCCGAAGAGACCGGTCCGTCTATCGGTAATCGTTCGAAAACACGAAGTCAAGCTACGCTACGAGCAAAAACGAACGCTAAAGGGAACGTGGAAATATACATATATAGTGAACCATCAAAACGCACGAGAAGCTTAAGATAGGCGCAGTATGATGACGTCATACCCCTGAAGGTTAAAGATTGCATGCTTAACCCTTTAACTGTCTGGTCTGATATTTCTATACAATAAATATCTTCTGATTTCTGATTTCTGACAAAAGTTTTGCGAGCTGTTAAAAGCGTCTGTGTCAGATATTTCCGACAAAAAAACTTACAGAAATAGCCGATTTAAAGTTAAAGGAAAATATTTTTCGAACCAGACCAAGATTTTCTGTCGTATATGTCACCATTTTTAGGATTTGGCTTGAAACGCTGTTGTCGAAAATATCCAACACAGGCGGCTATAGGATTAATTCAGAATGGCCCAGCTCGATAGCACTGTTGGCATGATTTGGAACACAATTTAAATCACGTTATTTTAAGTTAACAATTTAAATCAATTTATAAGTCGTGTAATGGCGGAGCGAAAACGATTGCGCGTTTAATAAATATTTTATTTAAAAAAAAAAACGCAAGAAAAATATACACGTTTGTATACAATTTAATACTGCAGTGCTGAACTATTTACATAAGCGTTGCTATGTACAACAATATATAATAAAGCTTGAAGGTAATATACACACAGTATACGTTTAATCTTTAGAATAATTAGAAGACCAAGTAAAGGCATGATATAGAAATGAGTGAACGTGACCAAGTAGTCACACCATACCTTTAATAAAATTACAGCCACAGTCAAATCTCATAAGTTACACGCGTTTAAACATCTCACTGTATTAAAAATAATCACAATTGTAATGCTATATAAGCGTACAGGGCCTGTGTTCAATGCTTCTCACTGAAAGGGCTATGACATTGTAAATAAAATGTAATCGATTCGATTGGTCTCTTCATGCACATTCTAGAAGATTTTACCCCCGACTTCGTGCCTATCCTAGATTCCTAATTTTCCTAATTTTGACACAGTGTCTAGAGTGGTGGTGAATTGCTCAACATCATCGTAGTTGGAGCACTGTATTGCTGTTTATACTGTGGTTTAGCCATGCTATGGTAGGCAATGGGAGATACCCGCAGAATAGATGGTGTTAATAATTACCTGATTATGCCTGTTATGCTTAATTAAGCGTAGTTACGCTATCGAAAGCGCAGTTACGCTTTTGCAACCGTAGCTACGCTATTATAAATGACATACATAAATGTGATGGTAAACAGTGAGAAGTCTCCGCGAGTAAAAAAAACGCTAATCACGCCAAATGACGCTATGGAAAGCGTTGTAATCATACTGACGCTACAATAAGCTATGTAGTTACGTTGTCGTAAGTGTAGATGGGTATGCGATGAGCAGTGAGGTATCCTTGTGAGGGTAGACGCGGCGGGCGCTAGTCGGCGGGGCGCGGGGGCGGGGCGCGCGGCGGGAGGGGAGACGCGGGTACGCTCCAACTGTCGCTGTTACCCCATCTGAAACGTATGAGACAACAATTAGCCCTTATAGATAAGTTTTAGGGCCTGAACACATTACATGAGGCGAAATCACGAATTTGCCAAGATTAATCTTTATATCTATGCAATAAATACGAAAGATCTCAATCGGCGTAGAGTCATGTCGTCTCAGCCGAATCTCGTTTTTTTTTTTGTGCTCTTATTACAAGGGAACAATTATTTTGCAGTCTCTGGGGATTTCGCGTCAAAAATACGGTCACACCCTCAAGAAATCTTTGTTACTGTTAAAATCCGTCACCGTTATGGAAAGTGTTGGGTCCTTATTTTGGATGGCCATTTAGCAAAGTAACGTCTAAAAATTACCTTTGGACATTTATACGTATTACGATGCCAATGGTCATACAGCATACTAATTCTCTAGCATCTGGTTACGAGGAATATGCATGGGGCTTTATACAGAATAAGTGCGTATGCGTAACCTATTGGCAAAGCATTTTATCATCTCAAAAAGCATACCTAATATAATATTAGCGCAAAATGTATATGTTATAGTTTAAGTAATGAAATTTTGCTACGTTAAACAGTCTATCTTCAAGCAATATTCATGCGGTGGAATCGGTGTTAGCTGAGCGAATCAATAAATGTATATTATATAAGATGGAAATCAAAACGTAATCTTACTGAACATTCAGTTTGTTTTTCTTGCTTGTTTATAATAAATTGTAATTTATTATGACTACTTGTCATAATAAAATACTGATAGCCGATGGGGCCAAAACTTTCTGGAGCGGAGACCGCGGGTCGGCAAGCGCAACGTAGGGAAACAAGCCACATGGTGGAGAGAAGACCTCATACAAGTGGCAGGAAGTCACTGGCTGGATACAAGCCGCTTCCATCAGATATTTTTGGTAACCAATGCCTATATGGCCTATGAGTTGTTGACTTCTTGTCGCTGAGATGATGATGATGACAAGAAACGTGACGACCAATAGAAGTATTAGATCTATAAATAGCAAGCTGCTATTAGACAACATTTACCGACGATTGAAGATTGATTTACCATTGAAATAGCAACTTCGATGGATTTTACTAACGGTTCACTGTGTGAGTTTCAGGTTTCTTATGAGGCCCATAGTGAGTGAACACTTTTCCATATCGCATTACTAGTAACACACACTGGTAGTACACTAGCAACTTGAGTCATTGAGTCATAAAGACTTCTATGTTTCGCAAACGCTGCCCAGCCGAGCTTAGGTCCATATTGAAGCGGAAACAAACTGAAGTTACAATAAGATTGAGTTTTGATGACCTTCCGCTGGATAATCATTGCAATAAGATGTAGAAGAGTATCTTCGCACAAAGTAACCCTTCGTAATCCAACTCTAATACCCTGTTCCCTGCATTTAACCCCCTAACCACGGTCAAATGTGGCGACAAACGGCCTTATTGATCTTCTGCCTACCCCGTAAGGGAAAACAGGCGTGATTTTATGTATGTATGTTTTTTTATATACAACATAGATCTACGATTGACCACCAACTCGCCTGATGTTAAGCAACGGTGTGGCCGAGGATGGAGCTCGTCGATCTAGAAGATATCTATTCACTCTAGCCTTGAAAATTCCAAGATTGTAGGTCTCAGGAAACAGAGATGGCGGCAAAGAATTCCATTCTTGTGCAGTACGCAACAAGAATTTGGATCGATATCGCTGAGTACGGATTTTTGGCATTTCAACGAGAAATTGGTGGTAATTCACCGACTTTCTGCTAGTCCTGTAGTGAAATGGGGAGGGTGGAATTAAGTCGTGAAGCTCTTGCGCACATTCCCCGAAATGAATCCTGTAGAAAATAGACAGATATGCTACTTTACGGCGGTGCTCGAGACTAAGTAGCTTCTTGGCAGCTAGTTTATCGTCACCGATTAACCTCACAGCTCGCAGGTCCACTGATTCTAAAGCATCCAGCTGATACTTGGCTGATCCATCAAAAAGGTGGCAGCAGTACTCCTTAAACGACCGGACCTGTGCTTAATACAGATGAAGCAGTAACCCGTATTCTAGTACAACAAAATAACCTTTCCCAGTAAGATATAGTAGTAAGATGTAGTAGTAAATAGCGAAGTGACTCCAGTAAGAGATAAGAGTTGTATTCCGCAAAGTAACAAAATAACATTTCCCAGTAAGATATAGTAGTAAGATGTAGTAAGTAGCGAAGTGACTACAGGAGTTATATTCCGCAAAGTAACCTTTCCCAGGAAGATGTAGTAGTGAGTGGCAAGTAGCCCGTTTTACGCACCTGTGTTGCGCGTGATGGTGATGGTGGTTCCCCCGTCGCGCTGCAACGTGATGCCAGTTGACGTAACCGCTGAGCCGGCGCTTCACGAGGCCGGCCAGCGAGCGCAGCCAGCCTGCGACACGCGCGCGGTTACACACCCGCCCCGCACCCCCGCGTCCCGGCCCCGGCCCCGCCCCCGCGCCACGCCCCCAGCACCACTACCACCGTTATACGCACTACTGACGCGTCTCTTTGCTTTACTTCTAACCGAGCGATGGGTGATAAATATGTGTAAAAAAAATACAATAAATAGATCGTATATAGAAATACACGATCGATTTAATGTATTTTATTTCTTTTACAAAATCGTTCTACGTTCTACTATCGTTCGCCTCCGTCAAACAAGTTCACAAAAAATAAATACAAAATATGAAGGCGGTTTTCCAAGGTCATTATTCCCGCTTATTTATTTATTAAACGCTTTTCGTTGCTAAGACCAGCGCTTGCTAACGGCTGCAACGATTTGGCTATTTAAAAGTTCTAATAAGGAAAAATTTAAAGTGCATTGTTCTCTGAGATTTTTGTGAATTCATAATATTTTACCAAATTTTAGTACTTTCCGTTATATTTTTTAGCTGGCAGCTACCTAAACTAGAACAATTACGTCTTCTGGTCTCAACTAGTTGGTAATAATACGAAGTAGCATTAAAATATTTACAAATTATATACGATGAAATACTTTATTAACGTAATGGGTGAGGTAGTAAAACTAAGAGAAGATTACTCGACTATCAATAGTGAGTCTAAACATCGACAGTTGACAGTTAGTGTAAAGCAAAGAGCGCCGCAATAAAGCCGAGTGATGATGGCCGGTGATGAATGAACGAACACCCTCACACCTCGCTATACATTTCAAATCATATTTATCAGTTCACACATTCGAAATACTTCGTTCATTTTGTTCGTCCAGTGAACGAAACTTGCTAATATTAGTAGGCTATTTGTGATGTAGCATATTGATTGTGTATACTATTTGTGATGTAGCATATTGATTGTGTATACTATTTGTGATATAGCATATTGATTGTGTATACTATTTGTGATGTAGCATATTGATTGTGTATACTATTTGTGATATAGCATATTGATTGTGTATACTATTTGTGATGTAGCATATTGATTGTGTATACTATTTGTGATGTAGCATATTGATTGTGTATACTATTTGTGACGTAGCATATTGATTGTGTATACCCGGTTTAAAAAAGAACTGACAATATAGAGCTGTTAAAGTCTTCACTAATTTCAGTAAACACTTTGGACACTCCATAAGCGGTAAATCAAACCTTACTAGCCAGGTGTTAGAGTCGTGTTTAGTGTAGCTAGGCATGTGGCGTCAATGGGCAGGCGATGTGGGCAAGGACAGCGGCAAAGCACAGGTATACAGAACATTCATAGAACTTCTTGAAAGGAAAAGGTGCCTTTTCTCAAGGTTTTTTCGACCAAGATTGTGTGAAGTTCTATGAATGCGAACAAAAATACAGATGTACATCGATTGTATGTATAGGTACAGTTGTTATGAAGAATAAAATAAATTCAAGAAGCTAACTATCAAGACTGGTTGATATTGGTGTCGATTCAGGGCTGGAAGTCTCGACTAAACAAGTTGACTCATCCAAACAGTATAGACATAGTCAGGTCAGTTCAGAGTATGTTAATGTTGATTTATTGCAGTATTTTCGGTTTATGTTTGTCTGTAATTTGACAAATCAACATAATATGGAGTGCATATAGAGATAAATTGATACTAACTTACTCTGTTAAATTATTATACTTACTCGGTTTTTGATACTAAACCGAGTTGATTCACATGAAATCGAGACTACCAGCCCAAGAGATCCACTTTCTTACATCATCAGACAGCATTTATTTTCATTTTAGTGCTTATAAGAAGGATAGTAACAATTTCAGAGCCGTTATTAGTTCAGAAAATGGACCGGAATAGACGCCATTGATTTTTTGATAGATTTTACATCAAATTAAGATTATATGAGTTTAAATGTGTTTTACCATAAGGTTTGCTGTTATCATTGTGGAGCGTCTAGAGCAAAAACTAATAAATCACATTTAATTTTCAATAGATTATATCAGACTTTCTTCCTATTTTCGACTAGTCTTCATACATAAGTAGCACTAAATAGGTTCCTCGACAGATTAACACACTTGAAGCTTCGGTACGAAGCAAAAGCTCAACCGCGAAGCAACAGAGGGAGTCTGAAGCACATTATATTTCCCATATATTTCGTGTTAAAGACTTGTATTTTCGAGAACATCCGATAGACTGGAAATAAAATATGTTTTGTCTCGTTTTAGCGTACGAAGATTCATATTAGTAAGAATTTGACGCACTATATAGTATATCGGACATTCGAGAAAAAGGTGGATATATACAAATGAAGGGGCCACAGACATGTGCGAATGGCGTGAGGGAAAAATGAAATGATTGTATTCAAAATAAAACTCTATATTAAGTTGCAGTTAGGTCGTTTTTCGACAATAGCGAAGTACCATTTTTAATTAAACAGTTTCTATCTCTTTTCATTTCTATATGAGTGAAAAGGCTAGCTACATTTGATACATCAGAATAAACGCCATCGAATTTCTACTCGAAGAGCCAAAATAATATACAAAGTTTTTGACATAGGATCTTGATTAAACGTCTTTTTCGTACTATCAGTGACGAAAACAATATTTATTTCTTTCTCTCATAATACAATCATTTCACATGATTCACGCATATAGTGGGTGCGAGTGAGATAGAGTGGCAAGCGCAGCTCTCGCTAGAATCCCTCGTGATAAGGTCGTAGGCTGGCTGCCCCCTTCGTTACGTACAAAAGTCAATATCAATACATACAATACACATATATCTAGAGGTCAACTATTGTCTGTTCTATCTGTTGGAAGTAAACAAATAAAACTAAATTAATATTTTTAATAATAGAGAATCCCTAGAAATTTACTTATTTAGTCAAAACCTATTAGAGGACGCTATTTGACAATAAACAACTGAAAATTAACTTCATACCGTGCTCAGTAAGACAGGATTTATATTGGCAATCTAGGCGTCAGAGTAAATAACTGATAAATTAAATCTTTGGGTACTTATTAGTTGGATTTCCAACTTTGAGAATAGCAATATTGAGTTCAGAATTCTTCATCAAATACCGTCCTTGGAATTAAAAAGTAAGATTTTTAGCTTATTACATATTTGGTAGCTTATACAGAGAAGTATTTTCAGAAAAGTGAAGTATAAAAACTAGGCGATTTTGAAAGTATATCTCATGCCAATGGTGTGATATTTTATCAAACTACTAATAAAATTTAAAATGTGGAAATAAATTTCATCATACTTTTGTGGTCGAGCACTCAAGGTCGAAGCTAAGGTATCCATGTAATTTTTTTTAATTACCATAATAAATTGCAAAAATATTCCAATTCTATTGTGATCTTGATACTGTGAAAAATTCTGCGAGATTTTTTTTTATCTAACATATAAAAAGGATGTGACATGACCCAATAGATTTTTTTAATCATTTAACAACTCGAAACTTACATTATAAATTTGCTTATAAGGTACCTAAAAATTACAGTTACTCGTAGTTTGTACTGGTACCTTTCGCAGCGCGTTGTCACTGAAGTGATAACTAAGCTTCCTACGCAGCTCCATTACTTAAAAAAATCATATTTAAAAAATGGTAAGCCTAAAATTTAAAAAAAAAGTCTTAACGTCAATCCCGAGTGCCCGACCACATACCATGGTTGCCTGGAAGAGATCGCTTTTAGCGATAAGGCCGCCTTTTGTTGCACTAGTCTATTTAAGTTCTTTGTTATTACTTTTAAGGTGTGTACAATAAAGAGTTCATCTATCTATTTACCTTTCAAAATCACCCCTCGCTGTGTGCGGCACCATTACTATAAGTACGTAGTATCACGCGGCTATAAGTACGTAGTGATTGGTACCTTGGTCGTCGTGGTGTTTGTTCGGCGGCGGCGGCGGCGGCTCCCGCAGCCCGTTGCGCAGCTCCGCGCGCGTCAGACTACGGCTGCGGGGTTCTGCTAGCCTGGTACGTCCACATGGTGATTTACATAAATATATCGGCATCGATCATAAATCGAATCGTCTACGCAGCGATTATTGGATGAATCGGAACGCCAGTGCCATCTCATTGCGCTCGATGGAGTATATAACGTAATAAGGTAATAATATACGTAATAACGTAATAATATTAATTAATGATTATATCTAATTTAATTTTATAGTGTTGACTTGTAATTGAATAATTATCAATAAAATATGTCTATGTCTATGTCTAAGGCGACCGAGCGTCAGCCAATCCCGTGGCGATGGTACGATTGCGAGATGTTGTGGAAACTATAGCGAGTTTCGTATCATGTCACAGGTGAGACTAGATGACAGTTCTTTTTAGGGTTCCGTACCCAAAGGTTAAAAATGGGACCCTATTACTAAGACTTCGCTGTCTGTCCGTCCGTCTGTCACCAGGCTGTATCTCATGAACCGTGATAGTTAGTTGTAATTTTCACAGATGATGTATTTCTATTGCCGCTATAACAACAAATACAAAAAAATAGAATAAAATAAATATTTAAGGGAGCTCCCATACAACAAACGTGATTTTTTTTAATATACCTATTATACCTATCTTCGATTTCATTCGCAATTTACATTAAACAGAGATGTGCCTGGAAGAGACAGACAGCAACGACACGTACATAAATTATTAACTCCTCAGCAAAGAGTACGCGTGTATAGTGACAATGTTTACTGCATGGCTATTACTATTTATAATAAATTACCAGATAGTTTTAAGGAATTGAATTTTAATATTCTAAAATACAAATTATTTAAATTATTAATGGACAAATGTTATTATGATGTGGATGATTTTTTAAGAGACAAAATGAAATGACTGTATATTTATATGTGTTTTAAAAATTGAATAAGAGAAAATAATGTGATCCCTAGATAGAAAAATATTCTAATGCTATTTAATTAAAGGGTTGTACACCTTAGGTATAAGGTAGAATATTTGAGACACAACATTGTACAACATCTTATGACAATATTCTTACAAATAAACAGATTTGATTTGATTGATTCAGCCGTTTATATCTAAGTGTGTGGTCAAACGTCTAACCTGATATTAAGTAAAAGGTACAAGATGAAAGTACTCACCTATCATTAAGTAGTAAAGGTGAGGGTGGGTGTAGCCGCTCGTACAGCGGCGGTGGTTCCAGCTCCATGCTTCCGTTCGCTGTAACAACATTATTATTTATACTGAAACATAACACATAAGCGATAAGGCCATCTTTTGTAACTCTCTAATGCCTTATCTTGTATCCATGTAATGTTATTATGGTGTCAATAAAGTGTTTAAAGAAAGTGTTGTTATTCAGAAAGATTATTAATGGTTGGTTCAAGGAATCCCCCAAGAATTTGTTCCCAAGATTCTCACTCACATCCCCCAAATTTCGGGAAACTCCCCAATCTGGCATCAGTGGAAAGTAATAAAATTAATGGTGGTTTTAATGGTTTAGTTACCTTCATGGCCCAGCACGTGGTATTGCCTGCTCATGCGCGGCGGCGGCTCGGGAGATCTCCCCGCGCTGTGCTCTCTACTTAAACTGAAACACACAATAAAAAATATCAGTAACAGTTCATTCTATTTCTAAAATGTAACTACACTTAAGTGCACGGCGCGTTACGGCCAGGGTGTTACACTCCGCGCGGGAGTAACGGGCTCTGTTACTTTGAAAAAGACCGCCGAATGCGGTTGAAACTATAGTCGGATATTTCGACTATAGCTTCAACCGTGATTTAAAACAGACATGAGTGACAAGTAGTTTTATTATATTTTCCGAGTTTTTTTTCTCGGAAATAGCTGAATTAGGCGATTAGAAGATTTTAACCACCTATAAATAAATAAATAAATATTTGTGGACATTTCACACAACACCATCTAGCCCAAACTAAGCAAAGCTTGTACTATGGAACTAGATGGCTGATAGAATACATATATACTTTTTTTTTGTAAATACATATAAACATATTGTTACGGGAAGTGGGTATAGGGATTGGAAGGAAACAACGATGTTATTCAAGCCCGTTTAATTCGTCTTCTACAGAGCACTCACAGTCTATAACACAAACACCGACAATCGTTACAGAATCGACGCGCTACAAATACACAGAGTATGTGTTTCGACCAACACTCTACTGCTATAACGTCTCTTCACTATACTGTTCACTTCAACACTTCACTTTCACTTGGAACTTTTTCTTCTTTCCTACTCGTATCTGAACTGCCCTCTGTCCGCGACTGAAGCTCCTTATATACCCCGCAGAACCTTCTAGAAGCTTTTATTTCGATAGTCATTTCGTTCGTCATTTGTTTCGTTCCAGAATGTTCAATTTCATGTTCAATTTCGACCGTCTTTTCGCTCGTCTTTTGTTTTTATCATTTGTTTCGAACTTTCTTGAATGTTGACGAGATTCTTTATTTAAATAGTCGAGGAGCATTTCCTTCTAGAAATTTCACCATCACCATCATCATCATCGTTACAATATGATACATAGAAACACCCAGACACAGAACAAACATACATGCTCATCACACAAATGTTTGCCCTGGGTGGGGATCGAACCCACGACCTTTCAGTTCAGCAGGTAGACGTAGACACACTACCAACTGAGCCACAAGGCCAGCCAATGTCGGATACTTCCACCAACAGTTTATTGAGTCCGACCAATATTTATTTTTTTGGGTCGTATATGTCGTAGGTAGTTTGGCGGAATGGGCTCGAAAAGCTCCAAATATCCATCACAGGCGGTTAAAGGGTTAAAGTTTTGTAAGATTTTTTTATTTTATTTTATTTCTATTAGATAATTTATGAAAAAAAAGTACAAGACTTGCCTTCTATGCCTGGGTGTTGAGTGTAAATCTACTCTCGATCTTCTCTGTTGATTCTGATGGTAAAACCTTTGTAGAACTATGGGACTAGTGTTGCCAGAACTCTGTAAACAATACATTCAGCTAAGAAATACATGTACACGTGACAAAAAAAACAATGTAATGAAATGACAGAGATCGATTTGCATCAGACTGGTTGTGAATAGCCCTTAGGAAATTACAGAAATGTCAGACATTTCCTGAGGGCTATTCACCTAATGTTTTCTATGTTTGCTTTATTTCAATGGGCTATTCACCTGATCATGTATGATTCAGATGTAAATTCGATCTGTCATTTATATGAGGACTAACTGAGAGAAAGTTATAATTCTCGAGATGAATCCGATATCGAACGATTGGGAATAAGGGTATGTATATTGTTAGTGTCAAACGCTAGATATCATCGATAGGATTACGTGTCAGCGCTCAAAAACCTCCGAGATCAATGCGGTCAAAAGATGCCTTTAGACCACTAACACGATTAAAATAATCTCAATTTTCAAAATAATTCGAAGCGGCAAAATGGATAACTCAATCCAACTTCTCAATCTAAATTAGGTTTTAGCGCGGCGACAGTTTAAATCAAAATCTATCGGTTAACTCCGAATACTTTTCGTAAATGTTGTTTTAGACTTTGCGTGCATGTGATAATAACGTCATTAGTCAGATAGATAGATACTCTTTATTGTACACCATTGAACACAATATTGCAGATGACTTACAGAACTAGGGTGACAACAGCCGGCCTTATCGCTAAAAGCGATACTGTGATGTGATTTATTAGATTTTTTTATTCTAGATAGATCTACGATCGACCACAAACTCGCCTGATGTTAAACGGCGGTGTGATCGAGGATGGAGCTCGTCGATCTAGAAGATATCTATTCACTCCAGCCTTAAAAATTCTAATATTATAGTTCTAAGTAAACAGAGATAGCGGCAAAGAATCCCATTTCTATGTAGTATGCATCAAGAACGTGGACCGATATCATTGAGTAGTACGAATTTTTTGTTATTTCAATGAGAAATAGGTGGTAATGCGCCGACTTTCTGCTCGACCTGTAGTGAAATGGGGAGGGTGGAATTAGGTAGTGAAGCTGTTGCGCACATTCCCCTAAATGAATCATATAGTATGCAGACAGACATGCAACTTTATGGCGGTGCTCGAGACTAAGTAGCTCCTTGGCAATCGGTTTATCGTCACTGATTAAGCTTACAACTCGCCGGTCAAACGATAAAGCTTCCAACTGATACTTGGCTGATCCATCAAAAATGTGGCAGGAGCGCTCCATACACGATAGGACCTGTGCCTGATACAAGTGAAGCTACTGTCCTGGTGACAAGCAAATAGAGAATATGCATAGCTTATTTTTATTTGGTCATAATAAGGCTAGCCATAATTATTAGTTCCACGTTCCATTCCACAAAAACAAAATTAAAATACCTTAAAAAATAAGAAAGTTACAAGCATTTTAATTTCATGTTAGACAGAGAGCACACGATAGCGAACGATGACGTCATGGTTCAAGTTCGCCGTACAAATTCGATACAAACTGATGTTTTGCGGAATCAGAAGCAGAAATCAGAAATCAGAGCAGTTCTCTAAAATTTTAAATGTTTATATCTCGGAAATTTTAATATTCATTCATTTTAATACTTATGTTATCAATTAAAATTATTATTCCAATGAAATAAAATGAATGCATATTCTGTATTGGCCCTCGTTTAGTGTATGAGTGACTGACCGCCGGCGATGCTCTCCACCGGTTGTCGACGGAGACGCGGCGCGCGGGCGGCGGCGGCGGCGGCGACGCACACGCATCTATCGTCCTGCAACGTCATAACCCACACATTCATAATATATACTGATGACAATGATTGTGATAAAATGTAACCATGTCTGTCTCCTGACCCTCAGCTATGTCTGTACCAAATTTTATAACAATCGGTTCAGCCGTTTAAAAGTAAAAGTTAACAAACAGAGTAACCGACTAGAGTTACTTTCGCTTTTATAATACAAATAAGTAATGATTGTGTGTATAACACGCGACACTAAAGAAGCGAATCAAATAGCAGCAGTGTCGAACTTGTCCTCTCACTCTGTCCAATGGATCAATTTTCAAAGTTTCATACTTTGGTCCATAGTTAATAAGTTCTCTGAATTAAATAAAAAAATTGTATATCCTTGCAAAAGTTTGCTTCATATTATTGAATGAGTATCTTCTTTTGCCTTTTTCTCTGGTCTGAGATTAATAACTACAATTTATAATAATGCTTGTGGACCTACATCATTTTAATTTTATAAATGTAAACTATTTATATAACTAGAATAAGTCATATAATTGAAAAAAAACTTGTTATTTATTCCTTTATTTTTTGAATAAAAAAACTTATTATTATTCTAATGATACTACTGAATGTGAGAAAGAGAGGGAAAGTTCAGCGCAGCTGCGATTTGATCGGTTTATTGGCGCGTATTATATGAGAATGAATGATGGGGCCGAAAGGTTCTCGAGTGGAGGCCACGTACCGGCAAGCGCAGCGTAGGAAGACCAGCCACGAGATGCACAGATGACCTCATACAAGTGGCGGGAAGACGCTGGATGCAAGCTTCCAATCGGTCTTTTTGGAAATCCATGGGGGAGGCCTATGTCCAGCAGTGGACTTCTTATAGCTGAGATGATGATCATGACTATTACCTGCGGCGAGGGTAGGGCGAGTGGTTGGAGAAGTCAGTCTCGAGGGAGGCGGGCTGCGAGCTGCTGCCGCCCGCGCTGCTGCCTGACGCCCACCGAGCGCTGGATCAACCGTACAGAGAGAATACAATAGAGTAACACTTTATTAATATGTTTCATGAAAATCGGTTCATCCGTTTTTTTTTATCGGGGGTTTTTGAGTTTTATCAACTTATACTTGTTATCAGTTAAAGACATTTTTATATCTCTATATATATATAAAAATCAATTGCTGTTCGTTTGTCTCGCTAAAACTCGAGAACGCCTGGGCCGATTTAGCTGATTTTGGTTTTGAAATGTTTGCCGTAGTCCAGGTAAGGTTTAAATGTTGAGAAAATATCGGGTCCACTCATTGATAGGTGATACGAAGTACGCCGGGTCAACTAGTCTTTTATAATATTTTATAAAGAAACTTTTTAGAAGCGTCACTCACCGCCCCGGCGTGGGCGTGGCCTGGTCCGGCGTCCACTGCTGCGTCACGAAGTTCCTCTCGACGCCGTTGGGCGCGTGCGCCGCCGCGAGCGCCTTGCCCGCGGATATCGCCAGCGAGGCGTACCAGTCGCCCACCGATACCGTGCTCTGCGTCGATTTCACTACGAACGCGTGCTCTAGGAGTTTAGCGTACTTCGGACGATGCCGGTAGTTTTTTGTTAGGCTGCAAACAAAAATATACAAATTTATTGATAGTTCGAAAATTTCACACATCTGACGGAACCCGCGTCGTCATCATCATCTCAGCCATAGATCTGCTGCACATAGGTCTCCCCCATGAACTTCCAAGAAGACCGATTGGAAGCGGCTTGTATCCAGCGTCTTTCTGCCACTTGTATGAGGTCATTTGGCAATCTCGTGGCTGGAACCCGCATATCCTTAGATATATAATTTTTGAACTGTCTATAAATTAACAGTTTAAAAATATTTTTAAATAAAAACTACGGGTCACTCACGTCTGTTTTGAGCCGAAATATCCGACTATAGTTTCAACCGCATTCGGCGGTCTTTTTCAAAGGAGCAAAAGTTTTTCCGTAGTTTTTATTTAAAAATGTGTGAAAACCACGTTAATTTCCATAGTTTAAAAATATGGAATAAATATATTTTTTTTTATCGTCCAATTTTGAGAGAACTTCAAATTGGTGTTATGATGTTTGCTAATGTTTTTGTGCTTGTTATCCATTGAAATGAAACAAATTTTAACGGATTTATCGCGTATATTGGTGTTATTAATCTCAAATATGATTTATTTATTACAATAATAACTTTGCGATTTATTTGTCACGATAATTTATTGTGTAATTGCCAAGGACGATGTATTTATTACTATAATTCATTATCATTTCTCGACCTCCCGAGTTAACACACAACTTATTGGAAATTCTGTGTAGTTATTGGTAACACTTGGACGATTTACTATGAAAAAAGAAAATCAAAATTATTTGTATTTAAGATAATACAAATGGCCGTAAGACTTACCACTGTGAAACGAATGACTTGAATTCCGGTGAGAAATCACTGTCTTCAGGTAACTGTGGTGGCGCGTCTACTATTACCTAAAACAAAAACATAATATCACATATTACAAACAGGTCATTGTAAAATCGTCACCTGAATAAGTGACTGGATCAAAATAGGTCCATCCGTTTGAGAGCCACGACGCCACAGACAGATACACAAATACACACGTCAAACTTATAAAACCCTTCTTTTTTGGTGGGGGGTAAAAAAAAATTGGAAACATTGTCTTTCAATCTCGAACGAAGTTAGTTATGCTTGTAACACGCAGTAGTGTTGACAGCTGAAAAATCTGGCAAAATGTGGAGTTCCCAAGGGTTTACAAATGAGTTTTGGCGGGAACGTCTTAGTAACATGTTGTTTGCTTTGTTTTATTTTCCTAAACTTGTGTTATTTTGAACATTAGTGCTATAAAAATGGTGGTGTTTTATGCAATAAGTGTTCGATCAAGTGCGTGAGTGTGGGCAAGTGAAATAAAGCAGTGAAACATGTGATTTTACGTTGTCGGCAAAACTCCATAGAAGCTTCTAGTAAAGTCACCACCACTTTACTGAAGTAGGACTCGACTTATAAATTGACTGTGACTTAGATTGTGACTTGAACATTTACAACTTGTTTTATTCAAGAAACTTGAAAAAATCCTAATACTTGACACTGGCAAATGCTTTAATGCGGGTCCAATACAAAAAAGAAGAAGATGAAGGGTTTACAAAAGAGTTCCACTTGCAAAAAAGGCCTATTTTCATAAAAAAATAATGTACGAGTGTTCCACTCACCCTAGTAAGAACTTCGAAGTCGTTCTGACAGTCTCTGTAGGGGAAGACGCCCGTCGCCAGCTCGACTAGCGAGATGCCCAACGACCACACGTCCGCGCGGATGTCGTAGTCCGGCCGCGACGGGTCCGGGGGGTCTATCCGCTCCGGCTACAAACAAACAACAACATCAAATTAGAATAAATTGAGCAATTAACAAATTAAAGCTCAGTTTAGTCTGAAATTGGTTGCACGCGCACTGTGCAGTACGTGACGTCACCTGTCGGATCCAGCGGAAGACCAGCGCCGGTTGGCAACAACCGGCACCATGCTGAGCTGGAGCCGACTTGTGGCAAAAACTTAGTTTAAGTATCTAAATTTAAACCATGTAAACATTTAGAAGTTTTTGTCACAATAAAAAGATTGTCTATCGTCAAATTCTCGTTGCACTGGAGACCATGCACCGGCAATCGCAACGTAGGAATATCAGCCACAAGACGAACAGATGACCAGTTGAGATGAACAGTTGGGGGAAGACGCTGGATGCAAGGCGCCTTCATCAGGCGATTTCGGCTCAAAAATATTCATATTAATTTAATTCGTAATTTGCAATTGACACGTCAATACTTAATAACTATTGTTTAATAGACGTGAGTGTCCCGTAAATCGTTCAAATGAAAAGTCGATTTACTGACCGCCATGTACGCGGCGCAGCCCGCGCTGCGCGTCTTCGCCTTGGAGTCGACGAGCCGGCCGCTGATGCCGAAGTCGCAGAGCTTCACGTTGCCGCGCTCGTCCAGCAGGATGTTGCTCGGCTTCACGTCGCGGTGGATCACGCCGTGCGTCTCCTTCAGGTACGAGAGAGCGTTCACCGTCTGCAACAAACAACATATCACTTAATCAACTACTATTTACAACAAAGAGAAACGTTGCCGCACGTTCTTACATACAAATAGAAGATTCTATACCTAAACATTACACGATTTGGACGATTATTTTTAACCGACTTCCAAAAAGAGAGATTTTGGTCTTATAAAATACGCAATTTCGTTTACTTGGATGACATTTTTCCAGTTACTTTGTTATAAAAACGAAAGTACTGGACCGATTTTGATAAAATTTATATGGGAGCACCTCTAACTATTCTGCATAATTGGCGGAGTAATCACGTAACAGACATAAAAAATGTCGAATTGAGAAACTCCTTCTTTTTGGAAGTTGGTTGTAAATAGTTGAGCCAACACTAGCTTCATAAGCCTGCTGATAAAACTCACCGCAACAGTGACCTTCCCCAATATGGCCTCTGGTATGGGCGCTCCGAGCCGTTTCAGCAGTTTGTCGAAGCATGATGCCATCAGCTCCATGCAGATCCAGACGTCGGCGTCCGTCACGAAGCAGCCCAGACACCGCACGATGTACGGACAGTCGTGCGAACGGACCACCACGTCCAGGTCCATTAGGATGCGTTTGGTTTCTTCAGAGTTGCCCGACCGACGCATTTGCTAAAAGATAAATAATAATAAATAGAAAAAAAAACAAATCGAATCAGTTCAAAAATTACATCCGATGGGACTTGAACCCACATTATCCTGATCTGTATATGGGAGCTTTGCCAAAATGGTAAAGGCTCCCAAAGGCGTACAGGTAAAAGTAGTAATAAATGCCACTTTCAGTATTACCTTGACAGCGATGACAGCTCCCGAGGGCCTGTGCAGCATTTTGACAACATGGCCGCAGGTGCCGCTGCCCAGCTCGCCCAGGTGTTGCAGCTCATCTATGTGAGAACGGTATTCCACTCCTTCCACATTCAGTTTACCGCTCACCTGCCAAAGGAGGATATTTTTAGTAAGGACTCTATTGACTGCCACAATCAGAGAACATTATATAGTTTAATAGCATAATGCCATTTCACTTGCACTTTTTTCGCAACTGTTTGCATATATGCACTTAAATCACTGAATCTTCGTTATTGTTCATTCAATTTTAATAAATCTCTTGCATATTTGATTGTATTATCAATCACATCAAATCTGCATAAAAATTGTGCATAAATCTCATTATATAAGAAATAATGAAAAATATTAGCAACCTTATAGACCTCCCGCATCCTATATTCAGTCTCAGTTGCTTGAGGTGATCTCGGCGGGAATGTTGGGATTTCTCTACTTGAGAATGGCAGAGCTGCAACAAAATAATTAACAATTAAATAAAAATGTGTAGAAATTGATGATTAACCACAATGGTAGACACTATCATAAGTTTCAATGAAAATTTTTAACTGACTTTCAAAAAGGAGAGGTTTTCAATTCAACTGCATGTTTCTTATATGTGATAATTTCGTCACATTTTGAATTGATTTTGATGATATATACATAATGAATGAACAAGAATGGACTGGTGACCAATGTGAGCTGTATAGGGGTATTCACAACTTGTCAGATTCAGAATCGGGTAAGAAACTGTATCTCTATCCGACTCTGTTATCTCAATACAGAATGACAGAGATTGAGATAGAGTATCGACAACAATTATTCCGAATCTGACATGTAGTGAATAGATCGACAACAATTATTCCGAATCTGACATGTAGTGAATAGGGGTACTAATTTTCCCAAATTACGAAATCTACGGACCACTCCATCTTTGTTTACACATTGTCCCGAGTCATATAGTGCAGATTTTAGCTAAGATGCTGATCATTCTCTTATATCTTGGTATGGTGAGCACCTATACAAATGCTCTTTATTTTTCAGTTATATCAATAAATGTATTAGTCTAAAGCTGGTAGCTAGCTGGCATTTGCCACAAGCAGGCAACTGATTGACTTTTTGAATCAATAATATCTAATAAATCATCCATCTGTGACAAAGTTGCATATTCAATTAGTTTGTACAATTTGTCTTTAGAAAATGCCAGCATGTTATTTTATTCAAGGATTTACATTGTATCCAAAAAACTCATACCATTATCAAAGATGCCAGTGCAGCAATTA
Source organism: Lycia hirtaria (assembly GCA_947563715.1). NCBI lineage: Eukaryota > Metazoa > Arthropoda > Insecta > Lepidoptera > Geometridae > Lycia > Lycia hirtaria. The sequence goes on from OX387375.1 coordinate 53,617,335, forward strand.
ACAATATTGGAAGTTAATATAAATAAATATTTGAGGTCATTTTTATGCACCATCTAGCCCTAAACTAAACAAAGCTTATATTATGGGAACCTGATAGTTAATAGAATACAATATATACTTTTTGTAAATACATACATATAACACACAAAACAATCATACATGCTCAGCAGAAATGTTTGCCCTGTGTTGGGATCGAACCCACAACCTACAGCTCAGAGGTAGACATACTACCACTGAGCCATGAGGCCTGTCAGAAAACCTTATGTTATATTATGTAAGTTACATATTTATTTGACTCATGAACACATCAATTCCAGCCAGACAATGCTCAGAGGCAAAGTGGAAACATAACACATTAGCACAAAATCATAAAAACAATGATCGACAGTTACCAACTTTAACAACATCCACAGAGTCTCAATGACAATTTATGCAAATAATTTAAACACAATGTGCAGTCTGACTGATGGGGAAACAGCTACAACTTGGGTAGACAGGGTTGTATAACCTTTGAAAACCTTTTTAGTAAATGGTCGAAAAATTTCAGGGTATTTTTCATGTCTGTATTGATAGTATTATATATTAGCAGGTTGTGTGAGCAATGTAATCAAATTTAAGCTGAAAATTTATGAAAATATGTATGATAATAAGAGTTTTGTATCAAAATATTACATTAAATAACAGGATGATAGCAAGGGGTCAGCAATAGATATCGACTGAAATTTAAGTTCTACAATGCAGTTCACTAAGCTAGGACTTACAAGGTCTAGTTCTCCGGCCGCTCCCAGGCCTGGGAGACCCAATTCCACCTTGATTATTAAAGCCACCTTCTCTCCGTATACGCATTTCATTTTCGAAACGTTCTTGTAAACCTTTCAACTTCCCTTCTATTGTACTACTTGACATTATAGCCAGAAGCGTAAATCACTTTTATCATCTAAATACTTATAAAATAACAAATAGCATATTTTTTTACAAAATTGCAAATTAACAGCGCAGCAATCCAAGGATTTTCTTTCAATTTCCTTCGCCAGCCAGCAGCCATTTCCATTCGGTCCTTTTTAATCTGTACTATTCTGTACTCAATTAAAGCACAGGCTATAATAAAAATGGTACTGCCACAGATTTTTCAATAAAATTACCTACGCGTTGCTTGTGATATCCAAAGAAGTAATCATAAATAAGGGACCATTCTTTTATTACGTAAGACGATTTAGGGGGGGAGGGGGGTCGACCATGTCTTATTTTTTCTTACAAGGGGGTGGGAGGGAGTCTTGATAGTTCTTACGTAAGATTACAAAAAATAAAATAAAAGTTAAAATTATACTTTGAACAGCGCGGGCAACCGCGCGAGTGCCGGAGTGCGCTCTGATGTGTATAAAAAAACAACTAAACATTCCTAAAAATTGTTACTTTGAAAATAAACATTACAATAAACCAAACGTGTATTATTTTTTTCCTTTAGATTCTTACATAATAAATATTACACAGGGGGGGAGGGGGTCGGCCTATTCTTATTTTTCTTATATAGGGGGAGAGGGTCAAAAACTGGCAAAAATTGTCTTACGTAATAAATGAATGAATAAATAATGTGGTTAGATGTGTTTCGATGGTCCAATCACGGTATTGACCACAAAATAATACAGAATTACTACGTATGTATACACTGATGAATGCTAGCTTTGTTTATCGATCGGAATACTAAATAGATATTTAAGGGTTCTCTCATACAACAAAAACGTGATTTTTTTGCTCGTTTTTGCTCGATACTGATTACGGCAACAGGTAGACGCTTGAAATGTTAACAGAATATTGAGTTATAATAGTTTTACTTTAAAATTAAATAATTAAATTAAAATAATATTAATAATTAAGGGGGGCTCCCATACAACAAACATGATTTTTATGCTCGGTTTTGCTCGATATTGATAGCGGCAACAGGTAGACGCTTGAAATATTCACAGAATATTGAGTTATATTATACACTTTAAAAATAAATAATCAAATTAAAAAAAAAGAAAAATATTAAAAGGCGGCTCCCATACAACAGACATGATTTTTTAGCGTTTTTTATAGATAATAATTTGACTGGCCTTGTGGCTCAGTTGGTAGTGTGTTTACGTCTACCTGCTGAAGGTCGTGGGTTCAATCCCCACCCAGGACAAACATTTGTGTGATGAGCATGGATGTTTGTTCTGTGTCTGGGTGTTTCTATGTATCATATATATATATATATATTTACAAAAAAAAAAGTATATATGTATTCTATCAGCCATCTAGTTCCATAGTACAAGCTTTGCTTAGTTTGGGCTAGATGGTGTTGTGTGAAATGTCCACAAATATTTATTTTATTTTATTTTAAATGGTACGAAACCCTTCGTGCGCGAGTCCGACTCTCACTTGGCCGGTTTTTTCTAATTTTAATCTCCCAGAGTAGTCTTCATTCTCGGTCTATGGGCCCTGTGCCCGTATTCTGAACCCATTCGGTTTCGGAATCGATTCGATTTGTATATCTCTGCCTCTGTCATTTCCATAGAGAATGACAGAGACGGAGATATACAAATCGAATCGATTCCGAAACCGAATGGGTTCAGAATACGGGGGCTGGTAACATCACGGTAACATAGCTCGTTATTCGTTCTTTTAGCAACGAATGAATTTATTTCATTCGTTCATTATGTTCATTGTTTATTCACTCACTCGCTGTTCACTGCTTTTCTTTCGCTGACAATTTCTAAATTGAGAGAAATAACTTTGAAAAACCATCGAAAACAGTAATTGTAAGAATAATTAAACGACTGACAGATTATAAGTGCAGCTACTATTGTGAAGAATTAAATAAAATTACAATCAAGTGTTGAATATCGTAAAACCAGTGGTAAACAATGAGGTGAAATGTCATAAAACTTGTTTCCGTAAAATTAATGACGTGAAATATTATTTGCCTTAGATATCTGCACGAGATGTATGTTAAAAACGTGTAATTGTGTGCAATAATGATGCAGTCTACCTCAGAAGGTGGTATGAACATTGCCGAGCTGGCAAACCAGCTCCGACGCGAGAAGATTTTTATAAACTCCGAGAGGCAGCTGTTGCAAAAGTTAAACGAAGATGTGGAGAAGCGAGCGCAGGAATTGCTGCAGGTGTCATGGGTATGCTCCATGCAGCGGCAGAACCTTACGAACTTGATCACATCAAGGAGTGACCAAGACTCTATTATCGCTTGTCAGAGGGCGAGTCAATTCGAAAGGGCTACTTTTGTAGATGTTTACAAGGTCCTGAAGTTTAAGGTAGGTAGACTTCATGTTTAGAGACATAGAAATAATATTGCAATATGTAATATCTGAATTTAACTCTTTCAAGGGAAATAGAAAGTTTGTATTACCCACAATATACAAAATTTCTGCTTTATGTACTATATGAAGTCTAATAAATTTAATACTATCTACCTACATTTTTTTTATTAGATAATAATTTTCCATATAACCTCTTTGTTTTACCCCATTGTTCAAGTGTCCGCCCACTTTTCTGATAATGAGTTATAGCTGTAGTATTTCATTTACAGTAATGTATAAACTAAGGTGATATGAAGTAAATACAATATAAGTAAATTGTTACATGAATGTAAAGTTAGTTATTCATTAAAATAGTTATTTTTTTTAACTATGTTCATACATTTAAAAAAACAATGGTGCTGCAGAAGGGGCAGCTGCCCCTTCTGCTCCCCCTTGGCGACGCTCTTGGACATGGAGAATGTAATAGAATTGGCCCATGGAGAAACTTTCCAGCTGAAAATTCAATTTTATATACTGCTCGAATAATAATTATACATAGTACTGTAATGACAGTTATGACAATGTTGGCAGTCTAAACACACATAACTTTATATCTAGGATAGTTTCATTTTACCTGTAATGACATTAAGTTATGCACACTCTCTTGAAATTCATTCATAAAATTAATATTTCCATTTTATATATAAGTGACTTTTTATATTATATTGGCCCTTATCTTGATCTCCTCAATGAAACTCAGTTATTCATATTTATTTATTTCAAATCTTATTTATTTTATTCTTACACCATCAAAACAACCACTAAGACAATTCAATAAAAATAAGGTATAAAAGTGAGACACATGTTGAGTGGCACTTCAATTACAGGTATAAACCATATGCAAGAAATTATACACCACATATACTACAATAGAATTTACACAAAAAAAACCCGGACAAGTGAGAGTCAAACTCGCCCACCGAGGGTTCTGTACAAACTAGTAGATAAAAGGAGGAAATCATATTTTTTTTAATATTTTCCTTCATAATCCGAAAAATATACATCGTAAAAATATTTGAAAACCTGTTTTAACTTATGCTAATTAAGCTCTTTCATATTATACCCCACATGATACGGGTAATTCACTTTAAAATTTGAATCCTCATTCCTTACATAAAGACGCAATTTTTTCTTATATGTGTACTATAACACAATGCTTCTTGTCAAATTTCATAGTTCTAGGTCAACGGGAAGTGCCCCATAGGTTTTGATTCCTTTGTGAGTGTCGAAATGTGCGTTTCTTACGACATATTCGGCTGTAACTTTATTTACAAAAACCGAGAAATTTTATTATTCTTTCTGCAGCAAGAGACTATGGATCTGCGTATATGGTTTTAATTTCAACTCGATACCTTCACGCGTTATCGAGATAAAGGTCTTGACACCCAGATGGACAGACGGAAAACAAAGTGATCCTATAAAGGTTCCGTTTTTTCCTTTTGAGGTACGGAACCCTAAAAATACAAATAATTTTGACTGTTTGAAAGTAATTTGACTTTAGAGATATACCAGATATAGATTAATTTCAATAGTTATATGATCCATTAGAGATCTTATTTTATACACTTGACATTTTTATTACAATAAATTTATGGTAATCATAATATTAGTATTGTCCTTTACATTTGAGCATGCATTACTTAAATCTTTGTTAAACTATACAGAACTATAATATATATGATTTTAAATTGAAAAGTATCATCCTATATTAATCTTTATATTGACTGTAAAATCCACTGTAAACTAACTTACTTCATATCCAATAAAGAATCTGATTCATCAGGATATGCATGATTCATATTCATGAGAATTTTGTTATTTACCCTTAAATGTTAGTTTAATTCATTTTTGCACACTCCATGATCTAGCCCCAATGGGAACTATCCCATGCTATGCATGATCAGTATTAATCTTCTTCTACACTGTCTCATAACATCAGATGACTTAGTCAAATACCTAGCCTGCCACAAAGTACAGCATTAGTCCAAATAAATAGCAAAAATTGTAATGTTAAAGAGAAAGTTCAAGGGCAGACAATAAACAGGCAGGTCATGCCATTGTTAATTTAGTAAGGTCAAAATGCATAACTAAATTAAAACTAAAATGATATTATATTTCTGGCAGCCTAGTTGGGAGACTGTCTGACTTGCGATATGCAGGTCTTGGCTTCAAATTCCGCAGTATGCAACTGTATTTTTGTAGTTGTGTAATATTAATATTTATTTATTTATTAACCGTTGTTAACACCAAAAGGTGGAACAAAACATTGTGAGGAAACCTACTACTGTGACCTTTTTTACATAGGAATCGTCCATTAATCATGTGAGGTTAAAATTAGGGGGTTCGGGTAATTTCACAAAGAGGGAGAGAGATATCACATGTATTCATTTTTTTGTTTAATGTACGATTTCTACACCGAAAAGTAGTGTGTGAGCTTGACTCGGTGTAGCAAGAAAACAGTTTCCCCTAAGTCTAAAATTAATTACACATGATTTTGGGTAGGGTGTGATCCATTATAATACTCTTTAGGGATCTAAAACCTGACCACATATCATGGGGTGGGGGAAGGAGGGAGGGGTTGAAAGTTTCTAGATGGGTCTTCTCTGATTAAATAATCAGGTCACAATTGTATATGTACAAGTTTGTCCTTCTAGCATGACGTCATTTCGTTGCGCCGAATGATTATTTTCGACACATTCACGTAAGACTCGCTAGCTCAATAGGTTAGAGCACCAATATAAATTTCTGTTTGTCAATCGGAGGGCGGAGGTTCAAATCCTTCATGAGTCAGTTTTTTTGCTATTTTATTTTTTAGTTTTCACTTCTGCCGGCACTCCCGGAGTGCAACCCGTTGTTTTTTATCTCATTGAAATCATACATGTCTAGGCCTGCTGTTGCTTGCTTTTTTTAAATTTTGTTATAATTCCATAACTAAAAAAATTAAAGAATGAGTTTTGAGATAAGCATACTGTAAAGCATAGCCATTAACAGTTCTGACCATATAATAAAAATAATTATCAAAATTGGGTAATATTTCTATATATCATATTTATGTTATGTTTTATTATTGTTATTTATAGATATATATGCTATCAGCTATCTAGTTCCCATAGTACAAGCTCTGCTTAGTTTGGGCTAGATGGTGTTGTGTGAAATGTCCATCAATATTTATTTATTTATTGTATTATTTAAGGGTAGAAAACTGTTGCATGGAAAACGCGTAAAATGCTGCCAAAAGATCGTGATCGTGTTATTATAGTAACATCAAGTGTTGTGGTATCCAAGGTCACTCCTATTATGTAATAAAAATATATATAAAATAACACATCCTACTTTCTGTATTTACATATTCTGTGCAGTATGAAACACATTGCTCACAAAGACAATGGTAATCCATCTCCATTGTTTCTGCCTTTTGTATGCATATGAGTAACTAGCTATTCATTCACATTGTATTTATTTATACTTTGCATATTTTTATAGTAATCACTGTTATTAAAAACTTACTTTGATTTTGTTTTTTACCCGACTGTCCAGGAAGGAGAGTAGTTTTTTCAGTGGGAATTAGTTATAATTTTGGAAACCATAACTTTCCTTTGTATTTTTTTTAATTCGAAAATAGGCTTGTGCTCGCCTGACGTTAAGCGACTGTCTGACTGGCGGTCTACGGTGAAGCGTGCTTGCATAGAAGGAACCTATTCATTCGCGATTTGAAGACACTCAGATTATATTCATCTGTACGGGTATTCAGAACTCATTCGGAATCGATTCGGAACCTATATCTCCGTCTCTGTCATTTCCATAGAGAATGACAGAGACTGAGATATAGATTCCGAATCCAAATAAGTTTTGAATATCCCTACTGGAAAGACCCAAACAGGAAGCGTACTCCAAGTTTTGGCGGTACGCACAATAAAAGTGGAGCTAAGGCGTTTCTTTCAAGTCCTTAGAACATCTACCATAAAACTATGTCGTTTTTTCGTGCTTGCCGTCCGATAGAAAAAAGGGCAGGGGGCTTATTCCCCCTTGTTTTTTCTATTGGACAAATCAGATACATAAAATCAATGAAATTGAATCGATAAAAACCGATAAGCTAGTAACTTTGCGACGATGTTCCAGTTTTTGGAGCTTAGCCCGCACACAGGCCGCTTAGTGAATCGTTACCAGTGAACGTAATGTATACTCCCAATATCTTTGCAGGAAGCACAAGCGCTGGGCGAGCTGCTAGGATGGCTGCGAGACACCCCGCACCTGGTGGCACTCAGCCTCCTGCTCGGAGAAGATCACATGCCTCCGTCTCTGCCGTCGGCTCTGGTCGCGGGGTTGTATGGCAGCTGTCGCTCCAACGAGGACAGGATGAGGCTGTTCGCGGTCATACGAAGCCTTATCAAACATCAGATGGTGCCGCATGCTGAGCCTAGGAAGTGAGTCGCATACACACAGACAAAAATAGATACTCCCACTCTCGTCCTAGATAAATGTGAAATATGTTTTTAAATGGGTTTTTCAAATAGGTATAATCTGGTTGTTTTTAAATCGCGCGCGAATCATGCATATTGCTTGTCTGTCTACATGTATTGTGCGCGGCTGCAGGAAGATGACTGATAGCGACGGCACGACTCGGGTGCAAAACTGCTTACACTTGTAATCCTCGCCCCCATAGTTTCTTCTAGGTCAACACGTTCCATCGCGGAAGAACGTGGACCAAGGATCCACCTGATGTTAAGCAACGTTGAGGACCTTGCTTAACATCAGGTGGATTCTTGCCTCAAGCCTACTCATACATCCTCACGAATATACGCACACTTTCTACAACTATGTTACTTCTAAAATATATACTTGCTCATTATCATTCCAAAAAAATGCCCGAAATCCGTTTACAGTTGTCCACTTTATTAATGCGTACAGAATAAGAATGGAAGTTACTACTTACTACCGCCACAACCTGTTTCCTGAGAACTATTGATCTCATCATCATTATCTCAGCCACTAGAAGTCCACTGCTGGACATAGGTCTCCCCCATGGATTTCCAAAAAAGACCGGTTGGAAGCAGCTTTCATCTTGCGTTTTCCTGCCACTTGTATGAGATCGTATGCCCACCTTGATCACATACTGATCTGAGTTCTGGGAATTTTCAGAGCTAGATTGTTTTTTTTTGCCAGTTTTCATATGTGTAAATGACACTATGCTTAGGTTACTCCGTGTGGGAAAATGCGCGCTGTCCTCGCTATACGCGGTGTTCCGAGACGGACACTCACCGGCTCGCCAGTTCCTGATCGCCGCGCTGCAGGCGCCGATAATGGCTGTGCTGCACGAAGACGAGTTCTTTCTGGACATCGACCCCGACAAGGCTATGGAGAGGTAACATTAAAGCGCAATACACACCAAACCCGACGACTTTATATTGGCAACTTTGCCGATATAGGGCCAACCTATGCAATATAGGGTTGTCGGCAGGCTGTATCGGCGGGTTAGCGGATTTCTTGTGTATTGCGCTTGATAACAAGTGAAAGTTAGCTAACGCATGTATGTTTAGTGCAATACGCCTACATCCTTCCTTTTCTTCGCAGTGGCTTGGTCGTTTTCAAGTATTAATTCAATCTCAAGTAATGAGTTAAATTAGTTTGAATCAAATTAACTTTGTGCTTTCAGTCAATGAAATTTCGAACATCTATCGAAAATCGCTGTGAATACTTGTTAAATAAGTATAGTGACTTTATTATATCATAGAGGTCACGAATAAAATACCCCTTGAATGTGCAGAATTTTCTACATTTACATTTTCTAGTCTTGGGGGGAGGGGGCAAAGAGGGGAAGTGATGTGTGCAGCGGTGATGCGTGGTAAGTAAGTTACCTTCCCCCGCCCCTGCGCGAATTTGATCACACCTGGAAATTTGTATACGTTATTTTATTGCAACTGTATCTACTCGACATTAGAATCATAAGGTCGGATGCCCCATTTATTATGAATGGGACAACCGACTTTATGGTCCTTAAGTCGCATAATTACAAATAGCCAAATTGTTAAATCGTCCTTTGATAAAATATCAACGGGATGTAGCGTCAGTCCTGAAAAATGTTCGAGCTCAATGAGATCTAATTAGACCCCTTACACGATTAAAATAATTTCGATTTTCAAAAGAATTCGAAGACGCAAAATAGACGGCTCTGACTTCTCAATCTAAATTAGGCTTTAGCGCGGTGACATAGAGTCTTTATATCAAAATCTTTAAGTTCGTCATTGTTGGTACATATATGAGTATCGGTCAACCCAGGACACTATATTCGTGAATGTTGACTTAGACTTTACGTCCACGTGATGGAAAGTCATTGAAATCACCATATTTTTTCAGGTTTTCGGCATCGGATCGTTTCAAGAAGTTCGGCCAGCCCAACAGTGCCGAGTACGCCGCCAAGGTGGCCCGCTACCGCAAGTGGACTGTGCAGTCTCTGTACAACCTGACCAGCAAGGTGATAGCCTCGTTGCGCGAGCACTGGTTCAACTTCCCCGCGGCCATCGCATGGATCGTGCACCAGATTGTACATCTCTTGAAGCAGCATTCCAGGTAGGTTTTAGTCAACTTGTGAATATTACTAGATCTTAGAAACTAGAACTATTAAGCTCATTCACAATTGTAAACTAAATTTTTTAACCGACTTCCAAAAAAATAAGTTCTCAATTCACAATTATTGTGAACTACGTTTTTTAAACGACTTCCAAAAAAAGGAGGTTCTCAATTCGATTGTATGTTTGTTCGCCAATTATGAATTGGTTTTGATGATTATTTTTTTGTTTGGAAGGTAATACCTCAGAGGTGGTCCCATATAAATTTTATCAGAAATGGTTCTTTACTTTGGTTTTTATAACAAAATAACGGAAAAAAATTCCAAGTTAACGAATTGCTATTTTGGAAGTAAGGTATTTCAGTTTTTTAAACTATATTTATTATAATTCAAGCTATTTTATTTCAGCAACAATGCATATAAACGAACTTTACCTTTTATCTCCGTCAGCTTTGTGGAGCGGCGTATTTACTTTACTCTGTGAATCTCTGTCGTATGAATTCAACTTCATCGCAACACCCTCCGCTAACTCCGCAGGACATCAGAGCGCGAGCTGCACTCCATCATCACGGAGCTGGTGCTGAACCACTACATCTGCCCCGCGATAGTGAACCCCGAGGCTCACGGCGTCGTCGAGGTGCCGGTCTCCTACATAGCGAGGTTCAATCTCATACAGATCGCGCAGATAGTGCAGATGCTCTGTCTGGCTAAACACCAGGAGGTGAGTATTCTGTACATTAAATAGTATGGACTCTTTCTATCATAAGTGTTCTCTCCCCTCCCCTTCTCTCTTCGCTCTCTTTCTCTTCCATATCCCCTTTGTCCTCTACCGCTCTTTTAGTTTAGTTTAATTCTCTCACTGCCCCTCCCCCTCCCCCTATTTCCACCCCTCTATCCCTCCCCCTATTTCCACCCCTCTCTCCCTCCCCCTATTTCCACTCCTCTCTCCCTCCCCCTCCCCCTACTTCCACCCCTCTTTCTCGTCGAACACCCTCTTGCTCCGTCTCCACTTTCCTTCTCTGTTTCTCCGCACTCCCCTTTTTACTCTTATTTCTTTCTCTCTGTCTCCCTTTCTCTCTACTCCACTCACAGATCACCACCAAGACACGTTTAGCACAAATTGCGCCTATAAAGTTTCACCTTCTGAACTTTCTCAAAATAGTGATGCTCTTGTTACATTTTGTTTCCTCCTTACAGGTGGACCCAAAAGTTCGCGATCTGTACACGAAGTTCGAACGTTCATGCGTGTGGTCGCTAGTGGAGAGTGTGACGTCAGAGGCACACCTGCCGGTATCCCCCGCGCCGCCGGGTGACGCGCCGCTGCGCACTGACGCCGCGCTGCACACTACCGTCGCGTTGTATACTGCGCAGGAGGCACGTCTGCTGGTGAGTAACGCTGGAAGCGTCTTCCCATCCCCCAGCACTGCTCAGTTACAACACACGAAGTTACATACGAAGTTTGCTAAATTGACATTTTATAGATTATTATAATAATTCATAATGTCTTTATTGCGCATATGGGTACAGTAGGTGGAACATCAGGTAAAAAACATAGCTCTCCATATTCTGCCTTACCGGCGTGCAAAATTGTATAGGTACATTGTTATCATATTATTATAATTTGTATACATTGTTTAACCGAATATAATTATATCGATTTCATTGAGTGTTAATAAATTTAATCTACACCTTAACGTCAATATTAAAAAGACGTAATATGAAGTCGTTGAAAAGAAGTCTTCTGACATAAGGCAAGACAGGTTCTAGGTTCAAAACAGGTTCTGACATAAGGCAAGACGCAAGTATAGGTTCTATAGCCGAACCGCTTAACTGAGTCTGTTTCTGGGGTATGGGAGCGGTACGGGAGGGGTTATATTACGGTACATCAAATGACTACTTAATGACTTAACTTAATGATTACTTTTTGAATAATCTCTAAAAGTAAAAATATTTTCACTGTATTCCTGAGTGAGTGCGTCAGATTATAGAATCGCAGAGTTCCACTGACACGTTTTTCTTTGCAAAAGTGTCAAATGTTGAGGTTGAATGTGTAAAAACAACCCATGGCTATACTATATGCTAAAGGTGGTTTGTCACTGTGCAGATATCCTACCTCCGACGGATTTCTTCGAAGCTAAATAACAATACGCCGAGTTTGACGGCTGAGGAGCTGCCGACCGCGGGACCGCTCGCCGAAGCCGGCCCTTCTAGGTAAAACATGCAATATACACATATTAACTCATTGGTTTAACTATCACTGTGGTTAGCTACGCTTACTTATGTATTTTCAAAATATTTACTAAATTTTGTGTGTAAAATATTTTTTTTATTATTTATTTTATGCTTTTATTCGTAACTGAATTGTTGTAAAAACTTATTTGAGTAATTCTATAGATATTTTAGTTCAATACACTGTGGTAGAAAGTGTGCCGGGCAAAACTCGATGAATATTGCTAAGATATTTGTTAGATGGTAATAAAGATGTTATCAAATGAATCATAGTGTGTTTCCGGATCGGAATTGTCGACATGTGTTTCACCTTTTCACGAAGCATCTGCAGGACTTCTTGTCTCTTCTCGTGCAAGGGCTCGAAGAGTCGACAAGAGTACCAGCTTGAAGACATCGATGCCGTTAAGAGTACCAGCTCGAAGACCTCGAAGAGGAAACAAACTAGGTCACCGAAAAACGTTACTCAAATTTGAATTATGCTAAACATATTTTGTCAGCTTCTCTATGACACGTCACTTGCGGAAAGAAGACAGAATTTGAGGCGTTGATCGAAGTTAAGTAACGTTTTTTTCTTGATTTAAGTTTTTGAATATTAATTTGTCCATAGTAGCAGCGACTCGAGCAGTGAAAGCTCATCGAGCAGTGAGGCATGCGCGGCTCGACTCGCCGCTCTGCTCCAAACGACGGAACCCAACTACCGCAGCCGGCTCCATGATCTGCTTAAAAAGATGCCGGATTTCACTAAATACAGGTAATGTACCAACATAGCTTGGTCTTTTATTTATTTATTTCATAGCACAAACAACATAAAGTAACAATATGTTGGTAAAACATGAGAGTACATTGGTGTCGTTCTAGGCTACTTTCCAAAAATATGTGTGCCTAATATGATATAGAACATAAAATGGTCAGAGCTAAAATCGCAAGAGGCAAAAGAATAACAATTTACAAAGCAAGCTGTAGTATATATAAATATGATGCGTAATATGTATAAATATCTTATCTTAAAATTAAAACAACATTTCCTTTAATTGCTTTTGAAAAATGTACAACTTCGAATTAAAAATATCAATACCAATGTCTCTGTTATATGCTAAATACACAATCTCATTGAACTGGCGGCTCATTTTACCAGCAATGTTGTGGGTTTCCTCTTGATCACCTACTTTTTCTTACCCTGTTCCCACTTATGTGGGGTCGGCACAGTATGTACGTTTTGCTCCGTTCATCTCTGTCATTCGTCATATCTGGACTCACTCCCTTTTTCCCCATGTCATCATTCACGCAATAATTCATACATACTTTCATCGGTCGACCTCTACCACCCCTTAATCTCTCATTCACGTTTACATATTTTTATGTCCCATACTTATAAACGTTTTACGAGATACGGGATAAATAAAATGCTATTTACATGCACACGTTTTATTTCCTATAACACATGCGTAGGTGTAACAGTAAGTACACTGTTTACTTACTTTTAGCAGAGACAATGATTCACTATTTACTGAAAAGAAACAGTATATTATTAATTATTTATACATTTTGACTGACGTATGTGGCGTCGGTTAATATCAGGCGAGATGGTGGTCAATCGAAGATCTATCACACATGCACAAGTATAAGTTTAGAATTTTCAAAAATCCCTGACAAAAAAACGGTTGAACCGATTTTGATGAAACAGCTAAGAACAATCTCGATTAACTCTTCTTGCAAACCGAAAAAGTAATAAATCAAAATCGGTCCATCCCTTTGAGAGTTACGATACCACAGACACAGATTACAGGTGCATAGATCTCTTTTAGGGTTGGAGGTTAAAAAAAAGTATCACACTAATTACAATTACTAACTACAAGTGTTTCCAGCACAGTTTAAATATGTAAAATGAGCTACACACATATGCGATCTTATGAATTGTTATCTTTTCAATTTAAAATAATACATTTTTTCACAGGCCATCACCGCCAGAGTCAAAAGAAATTGTCGAAAACGGACTCAGTACCAAGAAGAGTATCTTAGCGAAAGTGCCCAAACCCCGTCTTCCACGGTCCGCCAGCTCAAACTCTTCACTTGCGTTGTCAGACGATAAACCTGTTAATGGCAACGTTGAGAAGGCTGATAGTCCTTTGGAGCATCTGGAAGTGCTGGTCATTAAATTAGCGAATGTGGAGGAACATGATTATGTTGGTAAGTAGTTTTTATCTTTATGAGTTGTTTGTTTACATTTTAGAAATGGATTGCACGGTAGAGATTCTCCCAAACACATCTACTTATGCGATAAGGCCGCCAATTAAAAGCCTAGCTATATTTATGTTTTCTCTGTATTTCTTTTTCTGTATGTGTGGTCTTTTAATAAAGAGTTATCTATCTATCTATCTATCTATCTATTCGTGAATTAATGGAATCAAAAGATTCTTGAGTGGCAATAGTCAATAGTTTATTGCATTAATTATAGGTTACATGGAGATGTTGAAGTACATGTTTGCTTAGTGATACAATGACCCTGGTAGGGTGTAGCAACTATTATGGAGCGGAACAGTTTATTCGATAAATCTACAGATAGCCATTTTTTCTATAATCATTTAAGTTAATTTAGAGTTAATTCATTCAGTCATTCGTCTTGTTTACCATGTCCCAGCATTATGATGAAAGTGTTACTAGTCATATCTTGACCTCATTATAAGAGGATTTTATTTGTCGTGCAGGTCTAGTCCCGGAGTCGAAGGTACTTGAATGTTACTACGGCGGTTCAGAAGCGGGTGACGCAGACGACACCGGGTCGGCTCTCGCAGTGGCCGGACCCGGAGCACCTGTGCAAAAAAGAACTAGGTATTGTACTTTTTTAAGGTGCAAGCAGTAGTGTTAAAGGCTCTCATCTCTATTTCCGAGAGCTCTTGGAATTTTCAAGGCTAGAGTAGAATTATTACATTATTATTATTATAAACATATTATTACTGTTACCACGGGTAACTTTGACTCCGTGTGTGAATTGTGTCCAAACATTGTGATTTGGTCGTTTTTTCAAAGGTACTTGATTTTGTCCAAAAAAATTGTTGTCAAATTACTTAATCAATTAAATAGCAGTCTTTTTAATATTATTTAATATTATATTATTATTTATGGTATAAATCCAGAACTTTGAAAAAATCTATGTTTGACAAGAACTCAAAGATGTAGAGATGATTTCGTTTAAATGCTGTTTCTCCATAAATATAATAATAATGGTTTTATTGAAACTAATTTTTTTACAATAGATAGAAGAATGAATGAATAGAGTGAATAGATATCTTCTAGATCGCCGAGCTCCATCCTCGGTTACATTGTTGCTTAATATCAGGCGAGTTGGCGGTTAATCGTAGATCTATCTAATGTAAAGAAGGGCATTAGAAAATGCGAGTTGACCGATGCATTCATCGAAGATCGAACTAAGTAGAGAAGCAAGCGCAGGTAGACTGATGCGATCTTGTTAGATAATAGCTAGGAAGAGAGAGAGAGAGAGAGAGAGAGAGAGAACAGTCGATAGGTAATAATCAATAGTCTACATAGTGTCGCTGGTATGTTGAAAGTTTGTAGAGTTGTTTGTAGGCACTTTGAAAGAATTTCACAGAAATAATGCCATCTTAGTTCCATACCTAAAGGGGAAAATGGGGAATGGGACCTTGATAGGGTCATTTCATTGTCAATCTGTTTGTCTGTAAGTACCCTCGGCTTACTAACACTTCATACACATTCATAGTTGGCTGTTTTTTTTCTTTTTCTGTGTTACATGTTAAAATCATAACTGTTTCACTATTTTGCCTAATATTTGGTGTATGATTTGTCAGGTTCTCAGTGTCCCACGACGAAGTGTCCCTGGGCAACACGTCCGACAACTTGGAAGCGGTGTCAGAAGCCGCCTCCAACCACAGCGTCACCTCCAGTCTCGAGTTGGAGACAGAAGACCAGAACGACAATCTCTCGGACATGGTAAATATGTTGGATGCTGATTTGTCATCAATTTAGCCATAATAGTCCGGTGCTGATTTGTCAGGTGACGACCAACTTTAGGTGGCGATTCAGATAATGGATGAAAATAAAATCGGGGGATACAGTTTGATATTGCGACAACCTTAATTTAATTTCACTACTAGACAGCTACAAACTCAAAGAATTGGATACTTTGAGTGAGGACTGTGACGCATCGCGCGCGGCGGAGGCGGAAGAGCCGCCATTTTGACCATTTTTACCATGGATACCAGTACCCGTATTCACAACCATTTGGATTCGGGTCGGAAACTATATTTCCATATCTGTCATATCCATACAGAATGACAGAGATAAAGATATAGTGTCGGACTCTATTCCGGATCCGATAAGTTGTGAATAGCCCTACTAATTCAATAATTCTAAAGTAACAATCGTATTGTACAGGTGTCGGCAAATGTGTCAGGTCGCGGCAGTCCTAATATCTCCGGGCGAGAGACGCCTTCATCGCAAGTGACCGACGGGGAACCCGCCGGCGACGCACCGCCCAGACGGTAAGTTCTGACATTGTCATTAACCGATTTCAAAAAAGGACGAGATTCTCTATTCGCTTGTTTATTTTTTTCTATATGTGTAACCGCATAACTCTAGTATTTATAAACCGATTTGGTTTTTTTGGTGTTATTTTTAAGGATATACACACTGTCTATTTGGTTCCATAGAAATTTCATCAAGATTGATTCAGTTATTTGGTTATGGAAACCAAAATTACGGAAAAGTGTGTTGTTTCCGTTTTTTAAATGTAATATTTATTGACATAGCCTGTGTGATAGACATTTTAACATTTTATTTCGCAGCTTGCCACAGAACGTGCCGATCCCACAAGTGGGCAGCGCACAAGCGAAGCTGCTCAAGCAGACGCGAAACGAAATCGAAGACAAGTTCTGCAAGTTTGAGATCAAGGTAGAGCAATATATACAATTAAGAAATCTTGCAAAGTACGAGTTTCACTCGCACACCGAGGCTTCCGTACTATACATGATACATGAACATTGACAAAGTAAAGTAAATATTTATTTTCAAAATAGAATCACTAATGCAATGCATTCTCAGTGGGCCCCGAACTCGGCTAGGCCGGTATCTTGGAAGCCATAGAGCAGATGTTCCTATTTTACGATTTTTACGCGCGCTAGGAAATTAATTTACTCATTGTCAATGTAATTAATGACAAAAAATCTAAATACAAAAAGTTTGATATATTACAATAGAATTTTAACACTGCCATTTACTCTACTTTAAGTTTATGTCACATGGCACCAATTGTTAACAAACATTCTCTTGTCATTTTTCGTTTCTTTTATTGTGTAATCAACAAGAAGATTTTCTGCCTTACCGAAAAACGTTACTTAACTTTAAGCAATGCTTAACATATTTTGTCAACTTCTGGCTGTCAAGTAACGACAGTTGCGGAAAGAAGACAGATAACTTAAGACATTGGTTAAAGTTAAGTAACGTTTTTCGGTAAGGCCCTTTATCTTGCAGACTTGACACAATAATTTCCACTTTTGTCAAAAATTCTTAGTATGGAAGCTTAATAATGAACCAGGAACTCAACCAAAATATTTTGATCTCTATTTGTTTGATTACTTGATATTGAGAAAAACATAGACGCTGGATGCAAGCCGCTTCCAATCGGTATTTTTGGAAATCCATGGGGGAGGCCTATGTCCAGCAGTGGACTTCTTATGGCTAAGATGAATGAATGAATGATGAATGAGAAAAACATTAACCTTCTTTTTAAACGGTCGAGTAAAATAACAGGTTCAGAACAAAGTCGAAGTTATATGTAAACTCTTAAGGTGTACGTCCACTGGACCGGCGCAGATCATGTAACCATACCGACATGCAAGAAATATAGTTCGTATGTATGAGACAAGGTCTATTAGACCGTTACGGATCCGAACAAGACCGTAGCGTGGCATGCACGGTCCGGCAACAAAACTGATACCGATACGTTGTCTTCACGTTCTTGTGGGCGGAGTTCTACTGGTCAGCTATCTCTATTCCAAATTTCATTCTAATCCGGTCAGCTATTTGAGTGTGAAAGATTATCAAACGAATTCTATTAGACGTAAAAATAGGCAAATTTTTATTTGCGACAAAACAACCTTACCACGACATATAAACACATAAACAAAAACCAATAAACAAGAAAAAACAAACCGATTCGCATTTAAAATGTAGTGTGATGTATATGGATGATATAACATGGTTAGATTTTATCCGGTTAATGTTTCCTTCGTGTGCAGAAGTTGCTGGAAGGCGACGAGACGATCAGCATAATGTCGGACACCTGGAGCACTGACGTTCTGGCCTCCGACTCGGAGACCATCGGTGACTCCTGCGACCATAACCAGCTGCCGCCTGCGCAAGGTACACCCATATATACGTTTTACTACGCAAACTACAGGTCTAGCGCTTAAGAAGGCCCATCCCGGCGCGTCGAAGTACGATGCAGGCGTAATAGAAGTACAAGCAATCGTTTAAAAAACTAAAAAAAAAACGACTTCCAAATACGTAATTCGTTTATTTGGATGATGTATGCTTAGAGATATTTTGTTATAAAAACAAAAGTAATGAACCGATTTTGATAAAATTTCGATGTGACCACCTGGGAAGGATACCTTTTCAAACAAAAAAAGATTTGTTTCATTTCGGTCTGTTTTCGAGTAATCGTCGAGAACATACATAAAAAATAATAGTAACAAATAAAAAAATCCGACGAATTGAGAACCTCCTACTTTTTCGAAGTCGATTAAAAATGCATGTTGTATCCAAAGTAAGGTTTCGAAAAAAAGAGTGAACTTTTCACTAATTTTCCTAAAATTTCAATATGATCCAATTTTTAGAAATTACTAACCCAAAAATGATTTTATGTATGAAAATTAACTTGGATCAAACGGAAATTTTTGTCGAATATTTGTGATATTATTTTCTAGTTTTCGTCACTGAAACGTGGTCCCTAACTATGGGCCTCATAAGGAAGCTCAAGGTCACGCAACGAGCTATGGAGAGGGCTATGATCGGAGTCTCTCTACGAGATCGAATCAGAAATGAAGAGTTACGTAGACGTACAAAAGTCACCGATATAGCACAGCGGATTAGCAAGTTGAAGTGGTAGTGGGCAGGGCACATAGCACCTAAAACTGATGGCCGATGGGGCCGAAAGGTTCTCGAGTGGAGACCACGTACCGGCAAGCGCAGCGTAGGAATACCAGCCACGAGATGGACAGACAACCTCATACAAGTGGCGGGAAGACGCTGGATGCAAGCCGCTTCCAATCGGTATTTTGGAAATCCATGGCCTATGTCCAACAGTGGACTTCTTATGGCTGAGATGATGATGATTTCTAGTTTTACAAACGATGATTTTTTTATAAGTTCATGCAGTAAGTAAGTCATTTTATATTTAAAAAATATGGGTATGCGCGAGCGAGACGGACGATGCACTATTTCCATTATGTCAAGTTGTTATGATGTAACGTGATGTTTGTCAGGTGTGAGCGCGATGAACCCGCAGGCGCCGGACGTGTCGGAGACTGCGAGCGAGTCCGCCTGGAGTATGGACGTGCTAGCCTCCGACAGCGACAGGAACACCGAGGTAACACCGCACCAATACATCTAAATAAAACAAGTATCTATATTGAAAGAAAAACAAAATACTTGACTCCAGAAAAGCAGTATTTGCGGTCTATCCAACGATTTCGTTACGATACGCTATTGAGTGTACGTTTTTGTGAGAAAGTATGCATAAAATGTCCGTAAAGGATTATAGGCCTAGTGCTTTTGACTAATCTTCCCATTTAGCTTATAAAATAACAAGACCTCGTCTATGTAGGTATACAGTGGTTGTAAATGATAAAGACACTTATATTATATCTATTCGGAAATACCCATTCAGGAAGCGCATTCCACATTTTGGCGGTATGCATAATGAAAGCTCGATTTGCTCTGCCCATTTCCGCTTCAACTTGCTAATCCGTCGTTTACTGGTGCTTTAAAGTGAATTAATTACCTTATAGGTGGACACGGACGACTGTGTGTCCGTAGCTGCCAGGTCCGACACGTCGTGGCCGAGGCGGCCTTCGCAACAGGAAGATTTTCCGCCAGTCAGACTTCCTACACAGGTACTAATATTGTTGCAATGTTCACAATGATGGTTTGAATTTTTAAACGGAAGAATTAATCAGCAACATTGAATAAATAAAGCGTTTTTTTTAATGAATGAATTATTTACGGTCAATGTGTTTTTTTATCCCCCAACCCAAAAATAGGGGTGACTTAAGTTCGATGTGTGTATCTGTGTGTCTGTTTGTGCCAATGTAGCCCTCGACCCGGATGGACTGATTTTGTTTTAGTTTCTTTTTGTTAGTACATATAGATCGCTGTGTTTGAAAGACAATTTTATTGAGTGCTCTTAGCTATATTTGATCACACTGTAGTACTTTGCTATTTTTAATATTTATAGTTTTAGTTCAGTACTTATAATCAAGTTTTTTTATTCGACAATAGGCTTGCGCTTGACCGTCAGTTCACCTGATGTTAAGCGACAGTTACGGTCTACGATGGAGCGAGCTTGCCTAGAAGAAACCTATTCGCGATTTGATTTCTAGTTATCTTTAATTGCTAAATTGATATATTGTTCAACATATAACAAAACAACATATTAATTAATTGTTTAACATATTCTCAGCATATATCAACTTTATTTAATTGTAAATAAACGATTTGAATTTTGAATCAAAATCGTTTCAGCCGTTTTTTTTTTTCGTCGGAGGTTTTTGAGTTTTCTAAACTTTCACTTGTTTCAGAACGGGAATGTAAGGAGACCGGATTTGGGCAGCCCGAGGCATACATCGAGACCCAACCTGCCTAACAGGTAGGTACTGGGTGATTGGTACAGTACTCCGTGCGCGACCGAACCGTTTGATCGCGGTCGGTCAACTTCGCGATCAGTCAACTTCGATCAGTCAACTTTGCGATCAGACTTTTTGCTAAGTTGACCGACCGCGAACAAACCAACCGAACTTGTGCTTGGTGTAACGTGTGCATCTGTGACGATGAGATGCATCGTTTGTTTAAATGTCATTTTGTTTTCTTGGGTTTTCGCTATTTTTACTCATTGAAATGAAACACCTTTTAACGGATTTATCGCGTATATTTAACACAATTTTAAGATCTGACGTATCAAATACTATATTGCAGCGTCCGTGGTCACAGAGACAGGTGAGACCAGACGACAGTTGTATTTTTGCTATTGAAAATATTAATTGCTATCGCCTTTACTTCACCTGTGACTAAGGACGCTGCAAAGTGTACGACAGGTCAGGTCATAAAATTATATAAAATATACACGGTAAATCAATTAATGGTTGTTTAATTTGTATGTAATGTTGTGTTGAGATCCGGCGGCGGGTACCTGACGGCGACGGCGGCTCTCTCCCGCGGCGGCGAGCTCGACCTGCCGGCGCAGTCCGCGGCGCGCGCTGCCGGCGTCCCGCAGCCGCAGCCCTACCCCATCGAGAACAGGAAGAGCATACTCGTCAACGGATACCCGGTAACATATCTATGCAGATACAGTGCCGGATTTTTAAACCCCGACGCAAAAGGGTCTTATAAAAAAATTATTGTTTTTTTTTATTTCTTAAGTTTTCGCGATTGATTCAAGGTTTTACGAAAAATGATAACCGGTAGCACTGGCGTAGCCAGATTTAAATATCGGAGGGGGTTTTAGAAAATAAAACAACAAAAATGCAGTCGCGAATTCAACTCTCAAAAAAAGGTTTTGGTCACGGTTAGTAATAAATATTTTTATATCGACAAAACTTTCTATTTCATCCAAGTTAATTTTCATACATAAAAATCATTTCGGCGTAACAATATCTAAAAATGATTTTTATGTATTAAAATTAACTTGGATGAAATTGAAATATTTGTCCTATATGTGTTATGATGTTGTTATCTGGTTTCACAAACGATGACTTTTTATAAGTTCAGTCATTTTATTTCTAAATTCGACGATGGTTGAACTACATACTCTTGATAGTGGATTTGATCGGTGGTATTAGCTCAATCTCTATGTTTCATCAAAAATTATCCTGTCGTTCTTTTATTCCGGGGATTTTTAAGTTTTCTAAAAAAAAAGGCGTTAGCGATAAAGTCTACAATGAAACCCGTATTTGAAATTAAATTTTAAAATCGTTAGGTTTAGTGGTTCTCATGCATTAAATGTTTGAAGACGTACGTAGACCTCCAGAAAGGCCCAAAAAACCACGATGAAAGGGTCAGAACGAAACGTGTTCAAGTCGTCTGACTAGTCCCATGTAGTAATGGAACGTGAACAGTAGAAGGAAATGGATGGAGTGAATGAATGAATGAACCTTTGTTTAGCAGCGGTTCTAATGGAATGTAAAAATTTATCTCAACTCGACAAATGGCAAATGTGGAAGCATGATGCCAAAATCAAGGGGAAAAAATAAAATAAAAATTTATCTCTTCTTTTTATTATTTTTTGTATTGGACCTATGCGATTAGCGATTTGTCATTGTCAAGTATTGACTATCTTCCAGTTTCATGAATAATACAAGTTATATAGTGTCAAGTCATAGTCACAGTCTTGAGTCACGTAAAGTCATTCTAAACTTCGAGTCCTGCCTCGGTAAATTGATGACGACTTCACTAGAAGCTTCTATGGAGGTTTGCCGACAACGTAAAATGATACGTTTCACTACTCTATTTCACTTGCCCACAATCATGTACTATCATCTCATTTAAAAAAAAAAATCTGAGCGCCTGATCGATGCGATGCGTGACCAAAATGCTGGTGCGTATCTGGCCCAACGTATAAGCATTGCCATTCAACGTGGTAATGCGTGTAGCATGCTGGGTACGCTGCCAACTGGTTTTGAGCATTTGGATTGTCTTTAGATCTTTATCAGTCTGGGGTAATCGATATGCTTTTTGTGTAGTAGTTTAGTTAGTTGAGTTTGTATATTGTTTTGTTGTAGTTAATAAAGACACTTGACAGTTAATAAAGTCCCATTAAAAAAAAAACACGTATATGATCAAACACTTAATAATTAAAATACCATCGAAATAACACAGGTTCAGGAAAATAAAACAGAGTAACGACATTCTTCCATGACGTTTCCGCAAAAACCTCAGAATGGTTATATTGTCTAGGTGATGACGTGCTACGCCACGTCGGCACCGGAGAGTCCGAGCACGGCTGCGCCCGCGCCGCTGCCGCCCGACGTCTTTGACTTCGAAACGCAGAGGGACAGGTTTGTAACTTGGATTTGGTGATCCCCGCTCATGTGCGAAACAATACAATAGAAAAAAAAACTACTTTATTTTTCATGTAACTACTTTTATTGTAAAATTTGTCTGAAAGCAGATTTTATAAAAAATACCGATTTTAGGTGCCATTTTTGTAATTTAGCGGCGCTAGCAACAAAGATACGAGGTGGCAAAGCAAAATTCCCTTCTCCTATTGAGAAGATGGCCCGCGCCCAGCATTGGGACAATTTGTATAAAAACAGGGCTGACAAAAAAAAAATATTTCTTACCTAAC
The DNA here is from genome assembly GCA_947563715.1 of Lycia hirtaria. Lineage (NCBI taxonomy): Eukaryota > Metazoa > Arthropoda > Insecta > Lepidoptera > Geometridae > Lycia > Lycia hirtaria. Next base: position 53,641,060 of record OX387375.1, read on the forward strand.
CTTTTCTTATGCACCAAATGAGTGGGCTTTACTGGATATATTTATCCACAGGCAAGTCCCCACCGAAAGCGTGCAAACGGAGTCCACCCTAGACGCGAACTCGGACGCGACCTCCCAGTGGGTGGACGACAGCTTCCCCCCTCCCCACCACTCGCCGCACCGGCCCTACCCCTCTAGCTCTAAGTACGACCTACCCTCCACCTCAAAGAACTATGAGGACAACGATATGGACAGGTCGTTGAACTCCAGTGAGAGTTCCTTCAACGCGTTATCGGCATCGCAGGTATGACTCGAATCTACAAATTTTATAGACAGTTAAAAAATTACAGACACCCGACGGGACTTGAACCCGCATTATCCCGATCTGTACCTGGTAGCTTTTACCATTTTGGCCACGGAAATGTCACGTGGGTTAGTTGAAACTTTCGAACAATCTTTTTTGTCTATAAAATTTGTAACACACTAAAAAAAGACGTGTGGCACTCGGAGACTGCCGCGGTAAAGCTATTGCATAATTTTTTTTATCAACTTATGTAATTATAATTATTTATTTATTTTATTTATGCAATATTCCTAACACCCCCCACTCCGACGGCACAGCGGTGATACTTTTTAGTTTTTAGTTTTGCCATCTATCGATGAATAGCAGAGCTTTTAATGACTTTTTGAAATATCACGCTTGTCTCTTTAGTTCTGCAAATCGCCTCTAGGTGGCATTGGTTGTATCGGCGTTACTGCGTTAGGTTATTTTCGTTTCGGAATTTCTGGATTCGGTCTCCACGCTCAAGGCCCGCGATAGAAGCTATGCAATAGCTTAAAAATATCGAATATGCTCGAATCTGTCTGATGATTTTTGAACAACTTATAGAAACAAACTTGCGGGCCTGTGATGTGCGCCGCGGGTAACTTTTCACGATTGTAATGTTTCTAATGTTGCTGGATGCAGGCCGCTTCCAACTGGTCTTTCTGGAAATCTATGGGAGAGGCCTATGTCCAGCAGTGGACTTCTTGTGGCTGAGATGATGATGATGATGATGAATGTTTTCTAAGTATTTCAAAATTAAACAAATTCTGAGGCTTCTGCGTGCTTAGGGAACGTTTTGCATAGTAATTATAGTTTAAAAACCTGAAAAACTGAAGTATCAAAATCAGTTCCTATTTGGATAAGTAACCGCGTAACAAACGTATAAAAAAAACATACGGTCGAATTGAGAACCTCTTCCTTTTTGAAATCGGTAAAAAAAAACAATAAAGCTGTCTGTAACTTCTAGTACGACAGACGTTTCGACTCCGGCATCGACACCGAACGCCCTGAAGCGGAACCCCGCTCAACCATCACCGATCTGATGACGAGAATGTCTTCCGCAACAATCTCCACTTCCAATCTCGTCAATAACATCACCTCCCGAATAGTGAAATCAGAGATACGGACGAGTATAGTCAGCATCAGCTCCTCGAGGATCGAAAAGAAACGAGACGGCAATAGCAACATCTCGCTCAGCACGCTGTCAGTGAATAGCGCGGAGTCCGCATCCGACAAGAGCTCCAGTCAGGATGTTAACTCTGAGAACGTGACGGAGAGGAGAATCAGCCCGCCGCCTGTGAAGGTCGCTTCCACCGGTGCCATACCGAAGAGTATCAGTTTCGATGCTACGGCTGAGAAGTCGCAAAGGTAAGCCGTAATCTGGGTATCTTTAATTTGAGTGGATCGCTTTCTAAGTAAATGCCCTCTATTGTGAACCGAAATGAGGGGCTATCGGTTTACTCACACACTGTTTGTCTTGGATAGGTATGGGATGGTGGGGAGGAGAAAAGGAATAGGGTGGGGGGGGGGGGGAGGGGGGTGAAATTTGGTTAGCATCAGGTTAGTTGGCGGTCAGTCGCAAGTCTAACAAGTATTTTAAAAATTAGATCTTTCTAGGATACGTTTTTTACAGGTATGATTGGTTTAGTGCTCGATTTGATTTATTTATTTTTAAATTTAATTCTTGATATGGATAAAATGGTAGACTTATATTGCAGTGTCATGTACTCGTGGCGTAGCTTGACTAGGTGTTCTCGAACTATCACTAATGTCAAGCAATGGATGAACCGGTCAGTCTTCGGATGGGCGACCATGAGTTGTATTTCTTTCTGAGCGCTGCTGTGGGTCGGATGACACGTTAAATTGTAGGTCCCGTTTGTTTGTTCTTAAATACAGCAATCGTCGAGTCGGATCAGACGCCTTTCGGCGGATTAATAACTGACAATAGGGCTGGCCACTCGGTCTATACGAACTTTTTTTTTTAATACATTATAGATCTACGATTGACCACCAACTTGCCTGATGTTAAGCGACGGTGTGGCCGAGGATGGAGCTCGTTGATCTAGAAGATATCTATTTACGAGAAAATTCCAAGATTGTAGGTCTCAGGAAACAGAGATGGCGGCAAAGAATTCCATTCTTGTGCAGTACGCAACAGGAATGTGGATCGATACTTACTTACTTTTATCTAGAATAATATACTGAATGTATCATCGATCAATAAATTAATATGATATAATTATGTAAAATGACATCACCGGTTCAAGTAGACGCCGCATGATTGGCGAGGACGGGCTCGCGAGCAACCTGGACGAGTTGAAGAACAACATGCGGCGCTCCGGCGGCAACCTGCTGCACAAGATCAAGATGTTCCGTCAGAAGGGGCGGCACCATCAGAGCGGTCATTATCCCCGTTATTTAATAATAATTATATTAGTGCGACTAACATACACTGACCTAGCACAGCAGAGCACAGACATTAGCAAGTTGAAATGGCAGTGGGCGGAAAAGTTCTCGATTGGAGACTACACACCGGCGCAAGCGCAGCGTAGGAAGACTATGCATTCTATCAGCCATCTAGTTCCATAGTACAAGCCTTGCTTAGTTTGGGCTAGATGGTGTCGTGTGAAATGTCCACAAATATTTATTAACACCAGTAGATTAGAAAAGTTAATGTATGAAATCAACATTCTCTAACGAAATGTCACGTGATGACACGTCACGGTATAAGCGTTCACGCATTAGCGTTTGTAGAAAAAGAAATGGTTACCACTTGTCTAAGTCTGCTGGTATTGGTGATTTTGCTGTCAGTATCTTTAGTTTTACGATTTTAATGGATCTGAAAATGGAATTGGATCCGTGAGTATTTTAATCCAATATATATTAACAAAAGAACGCCAAGTCCGTTGAAAAAAAAAAAAAACTGAGAGCTAAACGTGACCTATAGATTAGAAAGGCTTAAAAGTATCTATATCTAAAGTATATATATCTTTCCGAATTTCACTCCATTCCTTGGTTGCCTGGAAGAGATCGCTTTTAGCGATAAGGTCGCCCGTTGTTACACTTATGTAAAAATTATTTCTTTTTTGTACTTGCTTTTGTACTCTACTACTCTTTTATTTTAATGGTGTGTCAATAAAGAGACACACCATTAAAATAAAATCAATCTATCTATCTATCTTCAAATGAATTGACAATACATATGATTTGTTTTGTATCCGTACAGAAGTGAAGCTACCGGAAGTGGAAGCGCTAACCGAGGACGCTTGCGCCGCGGACGCCGGCAGCGGCGAGACGTCTGAGGAGATATTGGCGAAGTATCGGCGACAGTGTACTACAGAGAACAACAAGTCGCGGCGCAGTCAGCGGCGCGTCTCCGACGTACCCGCCGCAGAGGTTGAGAGGTGACTTCACTGATTAAGAATAACTTTTAACGCGCATTTATTTATTTTATCAGCCCTGTTTGTACAAACTGTCCCACTGCTGGGAACGGGCCATCTTCTCATTGTGAGAAGGGTTAGGCCATAGTCTGCCACGCTGGCCAAGTGCGGGTTGGCAGACTACACACATCTTCAAGATCATTGAGAACTCTCAGACATGTAGGTTTCCTCACGATGTTTTCCTTCACCGTTTGAAGTTGGCGGCAATCAATAATACGCACATAACCCAGGACCTGCGGATCGCAAGTCAGACGGTCTCACCACTAGGCTGCCGGAAACTAAATGCCGGAACGCGCATTTGTCGCCAGTATATTGTACATTTTTTTCATACAGGAAAATAAAAAAAAACATTTTCTTGCTTAAATTTTTCTTATAAACACACATAAAACACGCCTATTTTCCCTTACGAAGTAGGCAGAGCATTAAAGGCTCCACCACATTTGACGGTGTTTAAAGGGTGCCTAGACACAAATAAGTAGCCAAGACCGTGTCGAGACACGCACATGGTATGGACTTTTGTACAACTTTAGCTACTTCCATATATAAAGCTATAATCTAAAAGAAGATCGTTTGGAGAGTATTTTTTGTTTGGACCACTTTGCAAAAAGGTCAATGACCTCTGTACCATAACAACTTAAGTGTTTTACAATTGCTATATCTTTGTATAGTTTTTTTTCCTCAAAAGTAAGCCGTTGAAGGTTAGGGCAGGCACCTCTGGTACGGAGCCTAAAAGTAGCGTTTCCCTTTGTTCCAGAATCGAAGGCATAGTAGACCTGAACGATCCCGAAGTGTTCAACAGCATGAAGCGTAAGTTGCGGCTCGTTCTCTCCGACCCGGACCTGCACTGCAACGAATATGTGCCTAACGTGAGTACCCACTGACTACCCTCATTTATTTTTGTAAAATGTAATTATTTTTTTATTCGACGATAGGCTTGCGCTTGACCTTCAACTCGCCTGGTGTTAAGCGACGGGCTACGATGCAATTTTACGTAATCCGTTTGGATAGAGAACTGTCGTGCTAAAAATGGGAACTAATATCTCCATTGAACAAAATAATGAAATAAGGCTGCTGTCCTTATTTCGCTCTTGTTCTCGAACAAAATAATGAAACAAGTATCAATGTTAAAAGAAAAACAAAATACACGACTGCAGAAAAGAGGTTTTTGCAGCCTAACTTATGCTTTTTTTATTTTGATGTACCCAGTGTCACTCTCACAACTAAGACGAATCTATTGACACCACTCACATCAAAATCGGTCAAGCCGCTTAGGCTCTAGGGCGTGTCAAAGAAATCTACATACATACATACACTCGAAAAACATAACCCTCCTTCTTACGCAGTCGGTTAATAAGAACAGCAGCGCTCTCAATGCTACATTAGTTCTCTATCCGAACAGACTGAATAAATTCTTAAATTAAGTGTCGATAGTATACTCAGAAACCGTCTTATTCATAAACGTGTTTGACAAGACAATTTCAGACATAATATTCTTAGTCTTGCCATACGGGGCCCGTCACGCGCGAAAACAAAATAAAACTCCTGTTGCAATATACCTAACATAAATAATATATGTATTATATCAGCCATTTGATTCCCATAGAGCTTTGTTTGGGGCTAGATGGTGTTGGGTGAAAATGTCCTCCAATATTTATTATATTAAAAAAATTGTTCTGTGTAATAAGGCTGCCGTTATACTTACTCTATATGGATGGATTTACAATAAAGTTATTCTACACACACACACATACGCACGCTCACACACACACCTCAGTTCCACACATAAACACTATATACACAAACAAATAGTTTCATCTGTATCGTTCTTTTAATACCTAATTATTTTCTAATTTTTTCATTATTTTTGGTAATGAACATTTATTATTCTATTAAATGCATCCTGCGAATCCACTTGTTCTAATCTTCGATACATTGATATGCGCATACTGAAGTGCAGTGTGATGTGCGTTGCAGATGTGCAGCGTGTCGGTGCTGGTCGAGTACGTAGGTGCGATGTGCGCGTGCGCGAGCAACGAGGCGGGCGCTGCGCACGCGCACGAGGTGGGTCGCGCGCTGCGCCAGCAGCAGGCGGCGCTGGGTGCGCGGCTCGCGGCCGCGCTGCGGGCTGACCTCGCCGCGCGCCGCCCCTACGCCGCATACCTCGCCTCGTGCCGCGCCGCGCTGCAACACACGCACACCGAGCTTCGCGCGTGAGTACACCGCACGGCTTGCCGCAGCTTCATACACACTTAAAAAAATTGATGAAACAGTTGCGAATAAAAAAACTGTAAAAACCGACTTCAAAATACGCAATTCGTTTACTTGGATGACTTATTTTTCCAGTAATTTTGTTATAAATTCCAAAATACTGAACCGAGTTTGATAAAATTTCTATCGGTCCACGCGACTTCGAGTAATCGGGAAACATACATAAAAAAAAAAAAAAAACCGACGAATTGAGAACCTCCTCTTTTTTGGAAGTCGGTAATTTTTTTTTTTTATTCAAATATTTTTTAGGGACTTTTAGACTACAAGTGCTATGCCAGCCCCATAATTTAATTTACACTGTTTGACACAAACTTCAACAGTTTTTTTTTTTATCTTTGACTGTTGTCTCTGAAGTCCATTCTTCTAACAACAAAAGGATGGACCGAAGTGACAAGATCTAATGAAGACAAATATTATTTATTGTAATAGGAAATTTCTTAAAAGTTTGCAAACGAATATTATTTTTTCCGACGTTTTTTTTTATAACGAATATTGTTGTTTCCTTAATATTGTACCATCACCATTAACGAAATTGAAAAGATGGACATGAAATTGATCGATTTATTTCAGTTGACAAAGACAGTTTGGCCAAACAGTTTTAGCCTACTCGTAGGGCGAATAAAAAAAAAAGAAGTTGACAATAATAACTGAAGTGATATCGAATTGTCAAATTCGAACAGAATTTCGTACCCGTTTCATACATTTCGACTTAAATCAAAATTTGAAATATCTTAATAGATTTTTTTCTCTATGAAAGATCCCGCTCTTATTATACAGCGTAGCGTTCTATCTCTTTGTCCACCACCACACGTCACACATACACGTTTATTTCTGTTCAGGCAAATTCGTCAAGTGCGTGCTGAGTGCGTGTGGTGCGCACGCGCCGCCGCCGCTGCGCGCGTTCTGGACCAACTGGAACGCGGGAACGCGCTGCGGAGGCTGGCTCGACATTACGCACACAACAACCTCGCCGTCCACAACGGTACATATGGTACATTCACACACACACGTGCACTTCTTTTATTTTAGACTCGCGCGATTAGCGCACTTTCCAGTATCAAGTATTGATATTTCTTCAAGGTTCATGAAAAATCCAAGTTATATGATACATATATTATATAGTTATAGTTTATCACTACTTACATAGTCATATTCAAGTCATGCTCCAGTAAATTAAACAGATACAACAGTAGATCTAACATAATAAAACTTGAATCGTACGAACTCGCGCGTCTCTTATTTACATTCAGACCTCAAAAAGAGTTGCGCGCATTCTACCTCTTTGTTTCTGAAAGTAATGTTGTTTATAGGCGGCGAGCTGATGGACGAGAAGGCTACAAGACTGACTAGCAGCATCAAGGCCATCACGGCCGAGGTGAAGGCAGACCCCTCTTGGGAAGGTAACCAGAAATACCTACTACTCAATTTTAAAGCATGAATTAGAGAAACTCTGCTAATAAGTAGAGGCTACTTGACAGAGAGGCTTAAAAAAATCGGGTTGTTATTTTTTTCGAAGCGATGCTATTTACAACAACTATTTATTTACTGATTTATTTTATTTTGACTGGCCTTGTGGCTCAGTTGGTAGTGTGTTTACGTCTACCTGCTGAACTGAAAGGTCGTGGGTTCAATCACCACCCAAAACATTTATGGATTTATGGATTAGCATGGATGTTTGTTCTGTGTCTGGGTGTTTCTATGTATCATATGTATATATTTACAAAAAAAAAGTATATATGTATTCTATCAGCCATCTAGTTCCATAGTACAAGCTTTGCTTAGTTTGGGCTAGATGGTGTTGTGTGAAATGTCCACAAATATTTATTTATTTATTTAATTGTAAAGTCAATCCCTTTTTTATTATATAATTAATATTATAGTAACAGTATATGGATTTTCTCGGGTAGTGGAACACCTGAACACTAGTTGTCCCAGTCATAGACTAGAAATACTGTCTATTCAAAAAGAGACCTGTCGTGGAATTCGAGGTTATATACACAATAGAGCATCAAAAAATCTTGATCCTTTAACCATATTGCAATTTGATTTCATATAGACGTAACTATTACACTTATTGTAGAATTACTACTGTATTATTATTTAAAAAAAAGCACTAAGTAAAAACTTAATGTTTTCCAAGGTTTTCGCTATCGTTACTGTAGCAGCGCTTAAAGATACATGCAAGCGCGTGCGCTCGCGCATTCTTCGGCGGCCGGCGAGGCGTGAGGACGTCGCGCACGCGTCGATGCTGTGCGCTGCTACATTACTCATTGAAATTAACGTCAAATGGAAATAATTCAATTGAAAGTAACGTTAATTGAGTGTCACAATAGATCTGGAAAGGTCGCAGTGACCAGCCGGGGCTGCCAAAGCCCGTTTGGCCCCCTAATGATCGAAACGTTAACTATAACGTCAGGAAAATAATACGCGATAAAAAAAAAAATATCGACATCCTTTACGTGCGTATGTATGTATTATTAAGAAATACTTCAGAGTGTTAGTGACCGGTAGCATGAGAAGAATCGAGAAAATCGAATCGTCTAATCGTTGTATATATCCGCCAGGAGCGTCCTCGACCGTGCTGGAGATGGCTGAGATAACCGTGGAGAGAGCGGCCTTCGCGCGCCTCTACTTGCACGTGCTGTTCCCCAACGGAGACGGAGACATCGCGAGAGACCAGTCAGTGTATAATACTTTTAATAACCGTGGAGAGAGCGGCCTTAGCGCGCCTCTACCTGCACGTGCTGTTCCCCAACGGAGACGGAGACATCGCGAGAGACCAGTCAGTATATAATACTCTTAATAACCGTGGAGAGAGCGGCCTTCGCGCGCCTCTACTTGCACGTGCTGTTCCCCAACGGAGACGGAGACATCGCGAGAGACCAGTCAGTATATAATACTCTTAATAACCGTGGAGAGAGCGGCCTTCGCGCGCCTCTACTTGCACGTGCTGTTCCCCAACGGAGACGGAGACATCGCGAGAGACCAGTCAGTATATAATACTCTTAATAACCGTGGAGAGAGTGGCCTTCGCGCGCCTCTACTTGCACGTGCTGTTCCCCAACGGAGACGGAGACATCGCGAGAGACCAGTCAGTATATAATACTCTTAATAACCGTGGAGAGAGCGGCCTTCGCGCGCCTCTACTTGCACGTGCTGTTCCCCAACGGAGACGGAGACATCGCGAGAGACCAGTCAGTATATAATACTCTTAATAACCGTGGAGAGAGCGGCCTTCGCGCGCCTCTACTTGCACGTGCTGTTCCCCAACGGAGACGGAGACATCGCGAGAGACCAGTCAGTATATAATACTTTTAATAACCGTGGAGAGAGCGGCCTTCGCGCGCCTCTACTTGCACGTGCTGTTCCCCAACGGAGACGGAGACATCGCGAGAGACCAGTCAGTATATAATACTCTTAATAACCGTGGAGAGAGCGGCCTTCGCGCGCCTCTACTTGCACGTGCTGTTCCCCAACGGAGACGGAGACATCGCGAGAGACCAGTCAGTATATAATACTCTTAATAACCGTGGAGAGAGTGGCCTTCGCGCGCCTCTACTTGCACGTGCTGTTCCCCAACGGAGACGGAGACATCGCGAGAGACCAGTCAGTATATAATACTCTTAATAACCGTGGAGAGAGCGGCCTTCGCGCGCCTCTACTTGCACGTGCTGTTCCCCAACGGAGACGGAGACATCGCGAGAGACCAGTCAGTATATAATACTCTTAATAACCGTGGAGAGAGCGGCCTTCGCGCGCCTCTACTTGCACGTGCTGTTCCCCAACGGAGACGGAGACATCGCGAGAGACCAGTCAGTATATAATACTTTTAATAACCGTGGAGAGAGCGGCCTTCGCGCGCCTCTACTTGCACGTGCTGTTCCCCAACGGAGACGGAGACATCGCGAGAGACCAGTCAGTATATAATACTCTTAATAACCGTGGAGAGAGCGGCCTTCGCGCGCCTCTACTTGCACGTGCTGTTCCCCAACGGAGACGGAGACATCGCGAGAGACCAGTCAGTATATAATACTTTTAATAACCGTGGAGAGAGCGGCCTTCGCGCGCCTCTACTTGCACGTGCTGTTCCCCAACGGAGACGGAGACATCGCGAGAGACCAGTCAGTATATAATACTCTTAATAACCGTGGAGAGAGCGGCCTTCGCGCGCCTCTACTTGCACGTGCTGTTCCCCAACGGAGACGGAGACATCGCGAGAGACCAGTCAGTATATAATACTCTTAATAACCGTGGAGAGAGCGGCCTTCGCGCGCCTCTACTTGCACGTGCTGTTCCCCAACGGAGACGGAGACATCGCGAGAGACCAGTCAGTATATAATACTCTTAATAACCGTGGAGAGAGCGGCCTTCGCGCGCCTCTACTTGCACGTGCTGTTCCCCAACGGAGACGGAGACATCGCGAGAGACCAGTCAGTATATAATACTCTTAATAACCGTGGAGAGAGCGGCCTTCGCGCGCCTCTACTTGCACGTGCTGTTCCCCAACGGAGACGGAGACATCGCGAGAGACCAGTCAGTATATAATACTTTTAATAACCGTGGAGAGAGCGGCCTTTGCGCGCCTCTACCTGCACGTGCTGTTCCCCAACGGAGACGGAGACATCTCGAGAGACCAACAAAGGCAGCTTTATTCTCGAAAAAATTAGCATTTTTAACCCCTAAGCCAAATAGAGGGGCGTTATAAGTTTGAAGTGTATATCTGTGTGTCTGTCTGTAGCATCTGTGGTAGCTCTCAAACGGATGTAATTATTTTGATCTAGTTTTTTTCATTTTTGTTTGAAAGAGAATTTCATCGAGAGTGTTCTTAGTTTTGTTTCATCAAAATTGGTCCAGCTGTTTTTTTTTTTGTCGGGGATTGTTCAGTTTTCTATGCTATTACTATGTTACCAATTTGCCGGGACCCCAAGAATTAGTAATGACGCGAGACACGCAAGGTCACCAATATCTAATTTCCTAATGTAAATAACCAAGCTTATATACTCATTACTACGTGCTAATGTATCCTAAGGATGCCTTATCTCTATCTATCTCAGTCACGCTTTTATTATCTATAACGTGCGCTAAAACAGGTGGCTACATTTTAAACTTATACTTCTTATAAAATAATATGTGCCATGCTGTGGGAAGCATCTACAAACATGATTTGTGTGTCGTGTAGGGTGCTGAGCGAGCACATCCGGCGGCTGGGCAGCGCGGGGTGCGCACGCGCCGGCATCCCGACCGCCCACCTCTGGGCGGCGCCCTACCCGCGCGCGCAGCTGCATCTCAGGCACCTGCCTGTCTACCGCACGCCCAGAGACAAGGTACGGCTCTCCCTAATATTATCCACGCAGCTGGAAACAGCCACAAAAAAAAACTAACCTCACTTAATAGGAAATATGCGTGATTCATTTTTATTTGGTCATGAAAAAGCTAACCTCGTAGACTGTAACTGTCGCTTAACACCAGGTGAGTTGACGGTCAAGCGCAAGCCTATTTTGGAATAAAATAAAAAAAAACTCAAATACAGTCATAAAAACAAAATACCTTCAAAAATAAGTTACAATCATATTAATTTCATGTTGGACAGAAAGCTATGATTGCGAATTATGACGTCATAGTTCATATTCGCCGTATAAATTCAATACAAACTGTAGTTTCGCGAGAGAGGGACGGAGCACCCCTCCCCTAAAACTTTAAACGTTTATATCTCGAAAGTTAATTGACCGATTGTTTTTTAGTATGTTATCAATTCGACTTAATTAAAATAATCGACTGGCCTTGTGGCTCAGTTGGTAATATGTCTGCTTGCTGAGCTGTAGGTTTACCCCTCACGGGGATGTGGACTCGCGCGGTCGGCGCATTTGTTATTTTTATCACTTTGTGTCTTTTGTCTTGAGGCAAGAGTCCCTAGTCTTAAGTCCCAAGTATTGAGTCTTGTCTTCTTTCCTTAGTTTCTAAATAAAAAGCAGAGTGCTTAACTCGGGTGGAAGACCTATTTAGGCAATCGAACTATTGGACACCAAACCATCTCGTGCTTGAATAGGCTACTTTCGACCCTTGTGTAACAATGTAATTTTTTTTTTTGTTTTCACACTGCAATATGACTATAACATGAATATTTATTGCGTGATTCAGTTGTCGTGTATAATGCGGTGCGTGACGTCGATCATGGCGGTACTCGGACTGAATGAGGGCGTCACCCCCTCCGCGGACGATCTCACCCCCGTGCTCATTTACGTCATCATCAAGGTAACAAGCATTTACAACATAAACCTTTCTTTCTCTTAGTTGAAAAGTCTCTAGATTTTTAAGTAAAATTACGGTTATTTAAATCTATTTTGAGTCGGCTGAAATTAGGAGCGAGTGATCATTGATATCGGCTGAAATTAGGAGCGAGTGATCATAGATATCGACTGAAATTAGGAGCGAGTGATCATAGATACGGCTGAAATTAGGAGCGAGTGATCTGTAGGTATCGGCTGAAATTAGGAGCGAGTGATCATAGATATCGGCTGAAATTAGGAGCGAGTGATCATAGATATCGACTGAAATTAGGAGCGAGTGATCATAGATACGGCTGAAATTAGGAGCGAGTGATCTGTAGGTATCGGCTGAAATTAGGAGCGAGTGATCATAGATATCGGCTGAAATTAGGAGCGAGTGATCATAGATATCGACTGAAATTAGGAGCGAGTGATCATAGATACGGCTGAAATTAGGAGCGAGTGATCTGTAGGTATCGGCTGAAATTAGGAGTGAGTGATCCGTGGATGTCGACTGAAATTAGGAGCGAGTGATCATAGATATCGGCTGAAATTAGGAGCGAGTGATCATAGATATCGGCTGAAATTAGGAGCGAGTGATCATAGATATCGACTGAAATTAGGAGCGAGTGATCATAGATATCGGCTGAAATTAGGAGCGAGTGATCATAGATATCGGCTGAAATTAGGAGCGAGTGATCATAGATATCGACTGAAATTAGGAGCGAGTGATCATAGATACGGCTGAAATTAGGAGCGAGTGATCATAGATATTGGCTGAAATTAGGAGCGAGTGATCATAGATATCGGCTGAAATTAGGAGCGAGTGATCATAGATACGGCTGAAATTAGGAGCGAGTGATCTGTAGGTATCGGCTGAAATTAGGAGCGAGTGATCCGTGGATGTCGACTGAAATTAAGAGGGAGTGACCCAGACTTTCTGATTTAAATACGTAATAAATATTAGTGAACATTCACACAATGCCATCTAACCCCAGACATGGGTTAAACTTGTAGCTACGGGTGCCAACTTTGTGTTTGAATGTGATATGTTTTGTATTGTGTTCAGGTGAACCCACCGTCGCTGCTGTCTACGATCGAGCTGGTTAACGCGCTTGGCGGCGCGGCGCTGGCGGGCGAGGCGCTCTACTGGTGGACGCAGTTCTGTGCCGCCGTGCAGTACATCAAGACCATGGACTACCCGCATACCTAGCCACGCACCGCGCGCCTGGTCAGTACACACACCACATTACATCACATAATAGTACAAACAGGTGAACCCACCACACATTAATTCACTCAAATGAACTCACCACACATGAATACGTCCAAGTGAATTCACCATACATGAATACACCCAAGTGAACTCATCACGTATGAATACACCCAAGTGAACTCGCCATACATAAATACCCCTAAGTGAATTAACCACAGATGAATACACCCAAGTGAACTCATCACGCATTAATACACCCAAGTGAACTCACCATACATGAATACCCCTAAGTGAATTAACCACACATGAATAAACCCAAGTGAACTCATCACGCATGAATACACCCAAGTGAACTCATCATACATGAATACCCCTAAGTGAATTAACCACACATGAATAAACCCAAGTGAACTCACCATACATGGATACCCCTAAGTGAATTCACCACACTTGAATACACCGAAGTGAACACATCACGCATGAATACACCCAAGTGAACTCGCCATACATGAATACCCCTAAGTGAATTCACCACACATGAATACACCGAAGTGAACACATCACGCATGAATACACCCAAGTGAACTCGCCATACATGAATACCCCTAAGTGAATTCACCACACATAAATAAACCCAAGTGAACTCACCATATATGGATACCCCTAAGTGAATTCACCACACATGAATACACCGAAGTGAAAACATCACGCATGAATACACCCAATTGAACTCGCCATACATGAATATCCCTAAGTGAATTCGGAAAAAAGTTTAGTTTAGTTTAGTATCGGCTGTTCCCAACCGGACCGATTATAAATATTACGAGGCGCAGGCCGCCACTAAAGTTTAGTTTTTTTTTGAAAAAAAAACTAAAGTCTAAAAAAAGTTTTTCATTGAAAGTGAATTTGTTTAATAATGAGGCCAGTGCAATGCCACACACATTATTTTGATGTGTTGAAGTACTTAGTTCTGTATGACATTTGACTGTTATCACGAGCAGCGTTTCATTTTTATTTATGTAGATCACAATAAAAAAAATACTATGTGCTATAATAATTTTCTCTTGATTCTTTCCAGATATCAGCGCGTGCTTCTTTATTGAAATCGGGCCCGTGTCTCCGCGGCCGGCGCCACTCTTTGTAAACTTCATCATAAACGTTACAGCATTCATGTTGTGTTACTAGCTACTTGTTTCTAGATAAACGCAAAATAATCAGCAAATAATCGAATCATTGTAGAGAATTGTACGCCATTTGTAAATGTAGCTCGCCGGATGGTGTGCACAGTCCTAAATGTAAATAATTAATCAAATAAAAAAAAACGTAACTGCAAAATAGTATGTAAATTAATATTTGGGTACTGTCGCTGGGTTACTTTGGATCCGTGCTAAACATTGTACATAGATTTTTTTTCGAATGTTCTCGATTTTTTCCCCCAAAAGAATAGTGGTCGAAACGACTGCTAATTAATTAATTAAGTAATTTGACTACTATTTTTTCTGAGAAAACGTCAAGAACCTTTGATGCTATGTACAATGTTTGACACGGATACAAAGTTACCCACGGTGACTGTATTTATTTGATGCTTCTAATAGAATCTGTTTAAATAACTAATTTTAATATTAATTTGAAGGTAGAAATTAAATAGGAATCATTACTGTCACGGTGGTAACTTTGAATCTATGTCAAACATAGCCTTTTTCGAAGTTTTTTATTTTATTTTTTTCCAAAATATTAGTAGTCAAATTATTTAATTAATTTATCAGCCATTTTCACTACTAAACTTTTAGAAAAAAAATCAAGAACCTTCAAAAAGTCTATGTACAATGTTTGCCGCGGAATCAAAGTAAATAAAAATAAAAGTATAAAATAAATACCTAAAATACTTTACACACCCCATTGGAAGGTGTATGTAAAGCTACGATTATTTATCCAACGAACAAGTGTATAAGTGAATTATTGTTTAATATGTAAATCTAGATAACTAGTAATTAAGTAATATTAGAGGTGAGCATATTTTTCGAAGAAAATGTTCTCCAGTGAAACCGTGGCTTTACGTGCGTCTTCGTGTGTCCAAATGAAAATAGAATCTGTTTTTAGTACTTCTACATTTTATCAAGGTAGCGTTCCTTGCGTTGCGGCCGATGCGAGCCCGCGGTCCATGTTATCGACTTTTTTATCATTAACAGGCATGCGCTTGACCGATACTCGCCCGATGTGATCTATAATGGAGTGCGGTCGTCTAGAAAAAATCTATGAACATGCGGAATTGACGACATAAAAAAAACAATTATCACAAAAATACTGAAATTATTCCCTTAAAATGGATCCGTTTTAAAAGAATAAAATAAATACCTAAATATTGCCTTTTCATTTCTGATACTCGGAAAGTACGCTTTAAGTCAATTCTACACAGGGATGAAAATAATATTTTCCGTCCCTAGGGAAAACCGTGTTCCATGCTGTAAAATTATTTAAAATAAAAACACTTTCTATTTTGACATTTCCTTGAACCATGTCGAATCTTTTTTCTTCTTTTTCCTTCACGGGAATGTTGACTCGCGCGGTCTGCGCATTTGCCATTTTCATGTTGTCGTTTGTCTTGAATCTTTTGAGTCTTGAGTGTATCTTGTCTACTTTCTTTATGCTCGCAATGAAAAGCAGAGTGTTTACCTTGGCTGAACGACCTATTTAGGCATATGAATTATTGACGTGGCGTTAAAACAATCTAGTGTCTAAATAGGTTACTTTAGATCCTAATGTAACAATCTACTATTAGCTATTACATACTCCCATTATCCATTGTTATCGCAATTTCTTGAATGCGATAATCGCGTACGTATATCGCATCGGCGGCGACTCTCGGAATGCTTTTACACCAACGGGCTTATAAAATACGGTAAATCGCTTCTAGATCTTATGAAAAAAATATCAATTTATAATCTCTTTTGCTAAGTAAAGTATATATTTTGCACATCAAAGATAATCTTAGTAATTAATTTATTTTAACATTAAAAATGTTTACTAACAATTTTACTATAGTGGCATAAATAACTAATCAGTATATTTAGTATCCATCGTGTGTGTATGTTATTTTGTTAATCTAGGTTACTCAGAAAGGAGCTTACTGCAGTCACCATTATGAATATTTTTTACTAAGGGATCAACTCTGAAATCACGAAAAACCCTGTTTTTAGGGTTAGGAAAAGTACATCAAAAGGAAAAAAACGGAACCCTTATAACCCTTTAACCCTCAAAGTGATCCTCACTTTGTTTGTCCGTCTGTCCGGTGTCAAGACCTTTATCTCGGGAATGCGTGAAGGCATTGAGTTGAAATTAAAATCATATATGCAAATCCATAGTATCTTACTGCAGAAAGAAAAATAAATTTTCTCAGTTTTCGTAAAAAAAAAAGTTACAGCCGAATATGTCGTAAAAAACGCACATTTCGATACTCACAAGGGAATCAAAACCTATGTACTTCCCGTTGACCTAGAACTATGAAATTTGGCAAGAAGCATTTTGTTAGAGTACACATACAGGAACAAATCCGAAAACTGGTCAATTTTTATTTAATCACAAAAAAACAGTGTCTCTGTGCAAGGAATGAGGGCCCAAATTTTAAAGTGAATTAACCGTATCATGTGGGGTATCATATGAAAGAGCCTCATTAGCATAAGCTAAAACAGGTTTTTAAATATTTTTACGATGTATATTTTTCGGTTTATGAAGGAAAATATAAAAAAAATATATGATTTCCCCCTTTAATTTAGTATGTACGGAACCCTCGGTGGGCGAGTCGGACTCGCACTTGTCCGGTTTATTTTATATAAAAAACGTACGTTCAGATTTTTTTAATATTCTTGAAGATTTCGTATTATGTTTTGTTTAGTGTTTATTTTTAAATCGAGTATTTTCTTGACTTCAGGATTAGTGCCATAGTAAAATGTATTCTAAATATTTAGTCCAATAAGCTAGTATCGGCTTAGTCCATGTTTTCTTACATATGTAATAATGAAGACAAAAATCTCGACCAATCACAGCGCTTAATCTCGAAAATCTCAACTTCTTATTGGTCAGTCATGAACATGTAAGGATAAATGGATTACCTGAAAATTAGAACTGAGGGTTTATATATGTAATAAGATTTCGAAAGTATATCGTGTCGTTCCTCTCGCATAGTCTACTCGCGCAATGAGTGCGGGCGGTACAAAACGATATCCGTGAGCCCCTTGTATAAAGCTACATTTAGATTTAAGGCTTATAGATATAAAATTGTGACGTTTTTCTAAAACATGTATAAAAATGATGGCACTTATTGAAATGATCGTCTCACTAACTGTGATGTTAAGATTTGGGTGGAATACTCGAGTATTTTTGGATGATGTGTAAGATTGTTATGTGATACAAACATGTGAATAAATCTGAATAATTAACGTAAGGTGATAATGCAGCGCATAATTTTAATACAACTTTAAAGGTAATCACAAAATAATTTTTTTTTCTGTTGTGTACAATAGTTTCGAAGTGAGAGAAGTTGAACGAATATAGTTTGATAAGTTTTTTTTTTTTTTATTATCATGAGGCTAAAATTAAGAAATGTGAATTAGTTATTTTTTGTGTTTCAAAAAATTAAAGCAAGTAGAAATATGTCATAACTTTTTAGAAATTTTATTTGTTACTAAATATTTTTTTTTTATATTTAAAAAAATATTTTTTTTAATAAAAAAATAAAATATTTTTTTTTAATAAAAAAATATTTTTTTAAATATCAAAAAATATTTTTTTTAAAAAGCTTAAGCTTACTTGACAGCATAAGACAAACTAAATATATAAAAATTACTAATAGAAATAGTGTTTTTTTTTTGTTTACTTGTCAGTATAGGACGAGATAATTTTAGGAATCTGAAAGAAACAATGATGTTATTATACATAGATGGGTTTTCCCCGACGCTGCGTGGCAAGCCTCAAGTAAGGTAATTGCCGGACTCGTCTTTAGTCGCGATACGTCGGGCAACGCTGTTAGAAGCTTTGTGTCGTGACTTGTGAACAGTTAGCTATCCTGTGTGTTTAGAAAGTGCAACACCAAAATATATAAGGTCAAGATACTAAAAGGCCTTAGGTATGTGTCTTATCCTCGAAAGTACAGAGAATTAAGAGTTGTCGCTTTTACTTCATATTTAATGAGTATAACCTCTCTATAGATAAAATCTCATTGGGTAGAAATAGTTTTTTCAATGTTTTATTTGTAAACACGCCTTTGATTCTACTAATTTGGTAAAATCAAACATATTAAAAACATTTTGCTCGATCAAAATTGTATAAAAATTGTACGCTTCGATATTACCTTATGACTACAATTTTATTGAGACTCGAATTTGAAGTGTGGAATAGACTGAAAGGTGGGATTAGGATGTTGTATAATCACGTTTAAACTAATAAATACTCTAAACTTAATATATATTCTACATTCAAGGGCGTCGCCAGCCCATGGTCCAGGGGGGGGGGGGGGGGGGGCAAGTTAATATTATGGAGGATGAGAAAAAGATGAACTGTAGGTACAGGTACAATTGCATGGCCTTAGGACTTTGGTTGCTTTGCAGTTAGCTACATTTTTTAAATCTCTATGAGGGGGGGGGGGGCAGCTGCCCCCTCTGCCCCCCTTGGCGACGCCCTTGTCTACATTAAACTAAATTAATATACGATAATATAGCTTTATTCATTGTTAAGCACCAGTTTATTTCGCACCCATGAAAATGTATAAAAAAGACACTAACTTATAAGTGTATCAAAAATAAATAAATAACTTAACAGTCATGTTCTTGCGAAATCTCGATTCTGTTGTGCCGTCTTATAAAGGGGTTTGCACATAGACGAAAGGGCATATCCACCCGCCGCCATTTTTTTAATGTGACTTCAAATAATTATAGTTTAAAAAACTGGAAAACCGACTTTAGAATAAACAATTCATTTACTTGGATGATATTTTTTTCAGTTATTGTGTTATAAAACCAAAGTGCTGGATCGATTTTGCTGAAATTTATATTTGGTCCCATATAAATTATAAATAAATAATAATAATATATGGGTGGTTTTTTTGTTTCGTAGGTAATATCTCTAAGGTTACCTACCAAACAAAAATAATCATCAAAAACAACATACATGAACAATTATTAAAAAAAAAACAGTCGAATTGACAACCTCCTTCTTTTTGGAAGTCGGTTAGAAAGGAGAACTTTCTAACCGACTTCCAAAAAGAAGGAGGTTCTCAATTCGGGTGTATTTTTTACCTCGGAACTATAATAATAATAATAATATGCATAAACAACAAACATATACATAAACGAAATTTAGCGTGAAGATGTGTTCCGTGAATCGCTACAAAACGTCGTTGTATAATTTTTAATTAAAAAACATAGGTGTGGCATTCCATACATAAAAAGGATTTTTTTCAACCCCACGCCATCGTATGAGATATCATTGAATCCTAAAATGAGACGGGTTTAATTTTTTTTTTCTCAGATGTTATTTGTGTGCGATATAGCCCGCCAATTGACTGGCCTTGTGGCTCAGTTGGTAGTATGTCTGCCTGCTGTGGCGTAGGTCGTGGGTTCGATCCCCAGGGCAAACATTTGTGTGATGAGCATGGATGTTTGTTCTGTGTCTGGGTGTTTCTATGTATCATATCTATATATTTACAAAAAAAAAGTATATATGTATTATATCAGCTATCTAGTTCCATAGTACAAGCTTTGCTTAGTTTGGGCTAGATGGTGTTGTGTGAAATGTCCACAAATATTTATTTATTTATTTATAAATGTGATAAAAGTGCCCCCCACACTCAAGTGCCCCCACGACTCCGTCGCCAGTATAATCGGTATCTAAATATGTTTTTAATATTTCTCTATATAAACAGAAAACTAAATAAACAGTTTCATTTCTCACATCTGTAACCAATGATTTTATATGTTTAAAAGGGTTGTGATTTGCGAAAGATAGCTGCGCGCGTTAATCTTTCGATGGTTGAGCTTCATTTTTTCCAAGCACATACTGAATGAAGAAAGGATTCCGATTTGGACACGGGTCAACAGAACGGGTGTCGCGACTTATTTAAATAATTCACAAAAGGCAGTTCCACTAGTATTGTATAATCTTGCCTGGTAGGTGTAGTCAGCAGTGTAGCGGCAAAATATTATATTTTAATGAACATTGTTAAAACTAGCGTTATTTTCAAAGTGTACCTAATGTAATCAAATCAAATCAAAATGGAAATATATTTAGCAATAAATCATGGTTATTTTATTGTATAATAGTCTTTGTTTACGGTTTTTCCTGTCCATTGTACAGGATACGACACAAAATAGTTAGCTATTTGTATTGTTTTTAGTTCTGTTATTGTTGTTGGTTATGATCGAATCAGAAATGAAAAGATACGTAGACGTACAAAAGTCACCGATATAGCACAGCGGATTAGCTGTTGAAGTGGCAGTGGGCAGGGCACATAGCACGTAGAACTGATGGCCGATGGGACCGAAAGGTTCTCGAGTGGAGACCACGTAACGGCAAGCGCAGCGTAGGAAGACCAGCCACGAGATGGACAGATGACCTCATACAAGTGGCGGGAAGACGCTGGATGCAAGCCGCTTCCAATCAGTCTTTTTGGAAATCCATGGGGGAGGCCTATGTCCAGCAGTGGACTTCTTATGGCTGAGAATCTGAGATGATGATGATGATGACTGTTTTTAGTTACCAAAAAATGGTTGTCTGTTAAGTCTGTTTACGGACGATAATTTTACGTGATAACGATGCGTCACAAGCCAAACGCTTAGGCCGATCGTGCCTCTCTATCGCTTGTTCCGCGCTTTCGGTCGTTCGGCGGAACATGACACTTTCGTGCGTGCAGCCGGCGTTCATCGATTAAAAGACGTTATCACGTCAAAAAAAAACAGAATTATGGATATCAGTTACCTCCTAACTAACCGCCGACACAAAAAGAAGGGAGTGAGTTATAAGTTTGACGAGTATGTCTGTGGCATCGCAGCTCTCAAACGGATGGACTGATTTTGATCTAGTTTTTGTTAGAAAGAGGATTTCATAGAGTATTTTTAGCTAAGTTTCATCAAAATCGGTTCGGCCTGTTTAATGTGACGGGGGTTTTGAGTTTTCTGAACATATACTTGTTCATAATCTGTTGAAATTTTGGGTCTGTGGACACATTTCATTTTTCAAAACTTATCTGAGCGCCTGTTCCAAGCGACGCAAGACGAAACTGCTGGTGCGTATTAGTCGTTCAACGCATTAATCTGGATTCAGATCTATTTGCGCCACATCCCTTTGGGAAAGGAGAAGGAAATGGCATATAGTGGCCTATTTAATCTACTTTTATTCATGCAACCTCAATACTCTTCAGTCTTGAGGAGTAGCAATACTGGGTTTATGCTGCCAATCGATAGTGGGTCAAGCATTCGGTTAGATTATCTTCATAGGTCTGTGAAATTTGAGGGCTAGAGTTAATAGATATCTTATAGATCGACGTGCTCCATTCTCGGCCACTCCATCGCTTACCATCATGCAGGTTGGTTTTTAATAATTGCATCACTTCAATAAACATGCCGGTTATATATAAATGAAATGCCGACAGAACCTTCGCGCTTATGCATTTTTTTTTCACGTGCACGGAAATACGGGGTAGAATAAAAAAAACAACTACTAAATAATGTCCAGTGTCTCATTGTTTTCATATTCTGAAGATTCTCTCGATCGCGGGTATTTCTGAATAAGAATCTACCTTCTTTACGTTATATTCAAAAGCCTTCAGACACTAGCTTACGAACAAACGACCGATTTCATAATTTTGTGCGATGTTTTTCCTGACTCCCAAAGAGGGTAGTTTTTTTAAATGTACCTACTAGCTCTGCCAAAGTTTATTTCCTTGAGGATTTTCAAATAATAATACAAGTGAGGGTAGCGATATATTTAAGGTTTTTACAAAGCGCTTTTAAAGTTCGAGCTCATTATACCGGGCCGTGTCGCAAGAATCTGCTTAGATCGCTTTCATACATTTTATAATAAAACGCACACTATGTCTAGTCGGGACGCAGCGGATTTCGACGGCCCCGCTGCACCCCGACATCAGTGTGCTAAGGCATGCGGAAATATGAAGGTACGCGTTCTCTGTATTTTTAGCCATACAAGTATCTATGTTAAAAGAAAAACAAAATACTCGACTGCAGAAAAGCAGTTTTTGCAGTCTAACTTAATATTTAATTACGCTTGGTATGCTGTTGAGTGTACGGTTTTTGTGAAAAAGTATGCGTAAAATCACTGTAAAATATGGACAAATAACAATTAATAATTTTAGTTATTAAGGCTACGAAGAAGAATGGAAGGAGGATAGGGAGGCCTTTGCCCAGCAGTGGACGGAACAGGCTCAAAATAATAATAATAATAAGGCTACGAAGGGCTATATACAAATAATAATAGTTACATATCCCTCCAATAGGGTCCGCTCCGCCCATAATGTGCTCGAACCTTTATACGTCAACAACCACCCACTCTGTAAAGGATGGTCTCACCCTAGCGCTAAAATATTCCCAGGGGGGTACCCTCACTCCTCCACAAGTCCAAAACAACCCCACATACGCATGCGCACAATGCTCCAGCGACTAATGCAAAGTTGGGTCGCGCTCGTTTTCATGTTTTTTCTGTAATTGAGCGTGAAACAAAGATCAAATGAGCCTATTTGAAATTGTGATATTTTTAAGTCTCTTCAACTTTGAGTCGCTCTCTTAACTACAGAAAAGGCAAGATAAAAACAGGCGCGAGCATCTCTGCATCGCTTTAAGTTAGCGTTATAGCGTAACCCCAGAGACCACGTGGCCGCCATGCCTACGTGATAACGCAAAACGCGTGGGCTGCGACACCCTACCGCGTTTTCAAGTAATTACTTGATTATGTATGATTCAGTACATATCACTATATTATTTTTGCGTAAATCATCATTCATACTATGTACCTTTTCTTATCTAAATAGAAAATTTTGCAGAGTTGTCATCCTACTTTTAAATTTCGTGCTTCCTAGCCAGTTATGTAGTTTGTCACGAATTTACTTTCGCATTTGAGAGATTACCTACTGTTTATATAGCTCTGATAACAATATTTACAAGCTAAGTTTGTAATGGCATTGATTCTGTTAAGATTTCTTTTAAAATGAGATCTTCAAATTAAAATTGTAGTAAAATAACTATTTCACCAATAAAAACAAAATCAACACCACTATTCAAATTATAATGGAATAAATAAACACAAATTGGTTGTACACATTTATTATGTACTAGATTTTTACATTTTGTAAATGTACACTTAAAAACAACACCTCCCAGCGGTCACTGAAACAAAACATTTCTATCAGAATCATCATTTCAATTTAAAAGAAAAACAGGAGAACAAAGATCTATCAGAAAATGTTTCAAACGTCATAGCAATCAGGAGTAGCAAATAAATTTACATCATTTACAAGATTAGTGAATTTGCTTTAAGCATTATTACAATCTATTTTAATTTAAACAAAACAGATCTGTTTAACCAGAAACTCATCTGTTGGTTCAAACAACAAGGTAGCCGAGAACATGATATAAAAAATCGAGAAGAGTGAGAATAAGTTTCTTAGAATAGTTTGTTCAAAATTATACATTATTTGATCTCTATGAAATTTTGTAGGTATATTTCAATACCTTTGACTAATAGTCTAATAATTTTTTTTACACATTTTAACAATTGTACAAGATAATTGTAGAATGGAATAATTACCTTATCACAGTGCAGTTGGTTGTCTATGATCGTGGCCTCTCCTTCTTTTCTTTGTACAAAGCTAGGAGCGAAACATTGGCCACCTTCACCACCTGCATGACAATTACAAAATGTAAAGATTTGGTCTACAAATACATTTACGCAAACAAGGACTTCAGTCCTTATTGTTAGTGTATTTGACAAATACTTTGATCAAAGTTTACAGCCACTATGGCTTGCATTATGTGTCACTTAACATATTTTTAAGTTAGAATAAAAGTAAAGAATTCAGATATAAATTGTTACAAGCTCTGTTAAAGTAATATTTTGGACTAATATGTTACTAGGTTGAAATAAAATATTGACACTTTTTGGAAGTTATTCTTCACATATGAGCATACAAACTCTGGTCATCCATTAATCTAGAAAATTGAGTAAAAATAAGCTAGGTTTTGAAACATACCTTGAATCTGACTCCGGGAATGTCACCGACGGCGTGACCCTTACGACCGAATCCCGCCACTAGCACTTCATCGTTCTCCTCAATGTGATTGAGGCAACCGTCCCGAGGAACGAATGCCGTCACCTTCTTGCCATTTTTGATCAGCTGGACTCTGACACACTTGCGGATGGCAGAGTTAGGCTGCTTGGCTTCAACACCACTGGAAGATACATTATTAATTTAACAAATCGATATATTACTACTTTAATGTCATTGAAAAAATGTTTCTAATGATAACTGTATAATTCGTTTACTATGTTCTTTCAGCACTAAATGAATAAAAGTTGTCTATAAATCAAGGACTGTAAGAAGTCTACTTAATACTAGATATCTGAACAAACAACTGTCTAGCTTTCTTTCGAGAGTAAACCAGTTTTAATGTAAACACCATAAATGCATATAACCTCAATCAGAGTTCATTGACCCAGAGTGTTGTTTTCCAAACACGTAAAATCGATAGATACGTCGCGGTTTCTGGTATCATTAGTCACGTACGTACTTAGTATTCATCTTGCGGGCGAATTTCTTTAGTTTGATGCAGCTTGCATAGAAGTGGAGGCGTCGCTGCCACTCGCAGTATTATCCTGTGATTGTAGTATAAAAAACACATTCACAGGTATAATACCACGCGCGGAGGGACGCTAACGTACTTTACACTTCGAAGAATCTTCTTTCTTGACTTCTACGATGTTAACTGCCAGACTTGGTAGGCAAATCAGAATTCTTTTTTTTCTTCAGATGAAAATTAAAATCATTAAACCAAACTTTTAAATGAAAATTGGAGAAACGTACTTACACTTTCTCCAGAACGATGCCCTTAGCGTGAGATGCGCCTCCGAAGGGGTTAGCCTTCCATCTCGTTCCCATGTGGGCTTTCTTGAATTCTTTATCCGCCCATCTCTGCTCACGGCGGTGGTTCACGTGCTTCCGCGCTGTGCGGATACCCCGAGGTTTGCCTGAAATTACGATCTCGCCGGTTACCACTTATGTTTATAATTCACAAAAAATCGAAACAAACTCAACTTTCCACATAACCACGAATGGAGAATCTTTTAATACACCTCATAACCGGCGCGACTGGGTCATGATGGAAATAGATTCATTTTACACCACGAGAAAAACATGTCTCCGCCATGGCTGACACCTATGCATGCACTATTATTTTGTGATTTACAGAGTTTATAAAGTGAAAATAAACACTCCTACATTTTATTCACAATAGTTGCACTATTCCGCACTCGAAAACAATTTTACGAATTAAAATAAAACAATTTTTGCACAAAACTGTTCCTTACCCATTGCAATAGCACGACGCGAATCGGCTACGGGTGGGAAAAGAAATTCGAGAGCAGACTGGCCAACCACCAGCTTCTATAAAACAGTTTAGACAACATGCAGAATCGAATTATATTGCCAGTAATGGGACAAATAACGGAAGTTCGAATCAATCGGTCATTTTGTTCTCTATTATTAGGCTTAAAAAAATGACGTCTCATTAGAACGTCAATGTCAATCGGGAACTATCAAGGTGATTCCTTTGGGTGATTCTACAAAATCTTGATTTTTCCAGAAAAGTAAATTATTTTCATAAAAATATAACTTAAATTCTGCACACTATTCAAGCAAAATGACAATGAATATAGCTAGAAAAGACGGAGGACCAGGCTACGTCGGTATACAGTTTTGTCAGGAGTGCAACAACATGCTTTACCCGCGCGAAGACAAAAACAACAAAGTTCTATTGTACGCTTGTAGAAATTGTGACTACAAACAACTGGCGGATTCCAACTGTGTGTACGTGAACAAAATTATGCACGAAGTAGATGAGTTAACGCACATAAACCCTGACGTCGTTAGTGACCCAACGCTACCTCGAACGAAAGACCACACATGCCCAAAGTGTCACCAGCGAGAGGCGGTGTTCTTCCAGGGCCAGACCAGACGCGCTGAAGAGGAGATGAGACTCTACTACGTATGTACTAGTTGCAAACACAGATGGACTGAGTGAACTATTGTATATTTTCTAAGAGCTTATACTTATAACGATAATAAATTGAAATATAGATATCACTTTTGGTTTTGAACTTTTTTTAAATTTGCAAAAAAAATATAAGTTACTATCAGAGAGTGCTGTAAAAGTTTAACTAATACAGAAATGTCTAAACCTATAAAAGGCTTTGTATAGTCTGACTCACTGATTAAAAGGCAATAAACAGACTAAATCATTTGTCCTAGAGTGTTTATATATGGTTGATGTGTTCAGTGTAAAGAGTAGGTTAGGTATACACTAACTAAAGGATTTCTTGAGTAGAAGTCACCTATTGAAATTGAGGTTCATTGAAAGACACAATACAGGGCCTGCGGAGATATACAACGGATATATGTATTGTGTGACTGTGAATCAATGGCAAGCTAGCAACTGGATCTCTTCAATTCAGCATGCCCTGAAAAACTGGAACTGAAAATTTGGAAAACTGGATGTAGATGTTTGTGTAAAGCTTGGGGTAAGTAGAAAAGGGTTCGAATTGGTTCTGTAAACCAGACCCCAAATAATATAGGATTTCTTAGTCACAAGTAAAACTGCAGGGCCTTAAGACTATCACTTGTTCACCACCCGCTGATATGATTTAGCTATAATTGTGACAAATTGCTAGTTTATTCTATGACATAGACTAGCGATTTATCACAAGTGGTGAACTAGTGGTAGTTCAAATAGCAGCCTTGAGACTCTGTATTTTATAAAACAGGAGGCAACATCAAATTAAACAACAAATTAAACTTTAAAATCATTTATTAACTAAAAATATTGCAAAGCCGTATTCAATCTAATATAACAGTAACAATTCACAGCCATTGATCAATTATTATGAACATTGAACATGTCTCTACACAACCTACAATATTTTATACAAAATAGCTAAACTTAACAACATTGCCATACCTCTTAATCTTGATTCACATGTCATTGTATAATTTTCATTAATTGGTTATACAAAATATCTACACTGGAAAAGTTTGCAAAGCTTTTGCAAGTAAACAAAGCTAAGAACGGAATAATTGACTAGGTACTACAGGCATCAGACAAAGCTTAGTTATAAAGAATTCATTTCCATATAAATTGTTCCTTACTATGGAAATTAACGTGGTTTTCACACATTTTTAAAAGATATATAGTCGGATATTTCGGCTCAAAACAGACGTGAGTGACCTGTAGTTTTTATGACTTGACTGACCTTGTGGCTCAGTTGGTAGTGTGTTTACGTATACCTGCTGAACTGAAAGGTCGTGGGTTCGATCCCCACCCAGGGCAAACATTTGTGTGATGAGCATGGATGTTTGTTCTGTGTCTGGGTGTTTCTATGTATCATATGTATATATTTACAAAAAGAATATATGTATTCTATCAGCCATCTAATTCCATAGTACAAGCTTTGCTTAGTTTGGGCTAGATGGTGTTGTGTGAAATGTCCACAAATATTTATTATTATTTATTTATTTATTTAAAAATTGTTGCTTAGTTATTATCTAATAAGAGGTATACCCTTAAGAGGCAGATTTGGCACACAGAAAATCTCAGTATATAATTAAAATTTCATTGCATGCCTGTAAGATAAAAATATAAAATATGTTAACACTTTCACTGCTGAGGCACATTATGTGAATGTTCCATTATGGAGTTGGTATTGAAAAGATTCAATGCAGATTTCTCAGATCATACGCATTTACAGTTATGAAATGAAGAGTTGATTGTCATCAGTGAAAGCATTAAAAAACATTACATACATTTTTTGTATGTATATATTTGAGAAGAGAGCAGCACTTCGTTGTTCTCATATTGTCATATAACAATATCATTATGAAAAAATAAACACAATGTAAATTTTAGTATCTAATCTAGCTTATTTTATTAAATATAGATTAAGAAAAAGTAGATACAAATAGAAGCTCTAAAAGTGTGTAATGGTCTAAAAGTCTATAAGAAGCCTGCGGAATTTTAAGACTAGATTTAATTTACAAGCACTAATTTACTATTACCACTTAACAGAATATATTTATCTGCCATTCGAGGCCTTTGTAAGGATATTCTGTTGTTGATCTGGATACCTTAATAGGGGTTTTTCCGTATTCAACCTATGAAATCTCATCCCATTCTTCACCCATCCCAAATACGTATTCCTAACTCAACCAGTCAAAAATATATTTATTTTCTTAATACATCCCATCACTATCTCTTTATTCTATAGGTTAACTGGTAGTTAGATATATTTCTTACATGGTGATCATTTTTATACAAATATTTAATAAACTTACATTTGATTTATACTTATATTAAACTTGTTTTTTTTCTGTTTTAGGAGAGCCATAAGTAAGATATACACCGGCATAACCCCTATTTCTAAGTCTGTTGAAATGCTTTATGTACATATGGTACCAGTTAAACATGAATCTATATGAAATAACGGTCTGGATTGAGTTGGATTAGGAATAGCGTATTACATGACATGGGTTAAATAAAGAATACATATATTTTTTAAATGCTCTGGGTAGAAAATGGAAAATGAGTTGAATTAACAAAATCACAAAAGGGTTGAGATTTGTGTGTTCAATACAGAACAACCAACTAAGGAACTATTTTATTTACGACAAGATACATGAAATCACCTCTATCATGAAATTCATGTTTATCACATGGTCAAATTTAGTTAATTTTTTACAGACTCTCTGATGAATACGACTTGGCGACATGACGTTTCTGGCATAATTATGCCAGAAAATTTAGGCCTTAACTTTAATTTACAAAATATTTCCTCTCATTTTATTACCCAAGCATTATCAAATACTTAAACGTGCCATACATAAATTCATAATTTTTGTTAATTTACGAAATAGTATTTCATGCTTCAAACTATCTTTTGTATCTCCACCAAAGTACAAATCACACAATCCAATATTTTAGTGTCAATTTCACTGATATTCACAACATTTTGCTTAGGTACCTATTTTTATGTAACAAGGGTAAACTAACAATTGTACAATTCATCAACCATTAGGAAGACGGGTTTCCAAATTAAGGGAAGAGCCATGTTTGTAAACACTTACATACTATAATTTACTACGCGCAACTGTCACTTTATGAACATAAACAGCCTTACCGAAAAACGTTACTTAACTTTAACAATCGTCTTAAATTCTCTGTCTTCTTTCCGCAAGTGCCATTACGTGTCAGCGAAAAGTTGCCAAAATATATTAAGCATTGCTTAAAGTTAAATAACGTTTTTCGGTAAGGCACAAAGAATCACCAATCTATGATATTACGTATGCTATTACTTAATCTGTGGCATTTAAGACCTTAAGGGCCTATAGTGTAAAACTCGCTATCTCGCGTATGCTTTTCAACGTTTTTAAAGATAGACATTTTCTAAACGTCATCATCATCATCATTTCAGCTTTTATCGATCTACTTGTGATATAGAAGAGGTTTATTTGTTGCCTCTTCTATATCACACCATTCTTTCCGGTTCTGCGCCTTCAGACAATTTTTATCTTTAGTTATTATAATTAAAAAAAATATGAAAAATTCGACTTTAAAATACGCAATTCGTTTAATGATATTTTTTCAGTTATTTTATTATAAAAGCCAAGGTACTGAACCGATTTTGATAAAATTTATATGGGACCACCTCTGTGGTATACAAACCTCTGTGGTACTCGCGTACGTGGAGTAATCGCTGAACAAGTATACAAAAAAAAGAACCGAGTCGAAATGAGTATTTTAGTATTTTCTATGAGTATTAACTCGAAATAAATGAATTTGAATTGAATTTGAATTTTAAATGAGAACCTCCCTCTTTTTGGAAGTCGCTAAAAAATTAGCGACCTTTATCGGCCCTTAGAAAGATTGTTGAGAGTGCATTTAATTTTGTCCAAAGATGATTTTCTACTCCTAACCATCCGATTTTGGAATGTTTTTGTATGTGCTTGAAACCACGAGTTTTGAGTTGAACCAGGTTTTTTTTTTTTCAAGTTTTTAAAATTTCTTAGAATTCGGACGTTAAACAACAAAAATCAGAAAATAGAATCCACCGTATAAAAAAGAATAATCGATACCTATTGCATAATGTTTTTTTCTTTATTGGAATAGTTTACTTTCTGTTATATAGAAAAATGTGCAAAATAGTGGCGAAAATTAAGTATTTTATATTTGTCTTTAATTCATCCATAATAGTGAAATATTTATCTCAAGGGTAAACTGAAATTATACAAAATTTATGCATCAAAGCGTCATGTAGAGTTTTTCACCAAACACTAAAATAACAATAATTTTGGCATATATAAATATTATTTTGTTAAATAATACTGCATTAAATCTACCAATGATCCGCATCTATTAGGTATACTTTAACATTGACTCGAGAAGCACCAACTATTTATCTAACCATATACCATAATTCACGAAAGGAATTCTAATTAAATTGACTAATTAATTCTAGTTAAAGTTTATCTAAAATTGTTCAATGTACGTATTGCTTGTGTCTATTATCTAAAATGCTATATAATCCAAGCTCGGGCAAAACAACCTTAATATTTAATAATTAACTATGCTCAAAGCTAATTGGACATTTTTGTGGACATATTTGGGTTTGGCTAGTGCCTAATTTTATTACATATTTTTTTATATTATCAGGGTAATTAACAAGCGTCTTTGTGGCTGCCATACTACATGTATGTATTTGTTTAATTTTCCTACTAAGTCCCCTACGATTAAAACGCTTACGACTCTTACAGATGTTTACAAAATCGTGTCCAAGTTTAAAACAATTTTATAATTAGAATGAAATAAATTACATTATAATTATAATAGTACGAGTATAAAGTCCAAAAAAATATATGCATATATGGAATTTAACACTTAAATAATCGTTAATAAAACGAAAATAGGTAGCACTAAAAATATAAAATAGAACTATTTCCATAAATTTTCTTATTTCCTTGATTTCATTCAATTAATCGAGTCAACGAAAATAATTGCTTAGTTTCTTGTGATAGTTTAAAACTAGTAAAGCAATAACATGAAACTAAGAAGGTATCGAGGGTTTGTTTGATCAAAATTAGTAGTACAATTAGGTTTGTTCGTTTTCCACTTAAATATGAATACGGCTCGAAGGACATTCATTTTATGACTCGCCAAGTCATACAAGATTCGCAAGAATTACGTCACGGCGTCGTTGGACTTCATAAATTAAAAATAATTTATAAAATTGTTGTTATATTATTTTTATATAAAATATAAACATATTTGCATATTTTTAAATTTTGTTCCTTGGGATCTTGGAAGAAAATGACTTGAAAATTTTATTACACTCTTGTCCAAGATTGGCATTGTCCATGAAATAGTCTCTTGGATTTATCTCACATTAACGTATTAGGTTAAACAAATAAAAGCACATAAAAAGACGAGATAAATGACCTACTTGAAGTGTATGTTTCTCTACCTGTCTTAAAATGTAATAACAATGACGGACCTAAGCAATGATAGCTCGTTAATTTTAAAATAAGTGCAGCAATGATAACTCGTTAATTTTAAAATAAGTACAGCAATGATAGCTCGTTAATTTTAAAATAAGTACAGCAATGATAGCCCGTTAATGTTAAAATAAGTGCAGCAATGATAGCTCGTTAATTTTAAAATAAGTGCAGCAATGATAGCTCGTTAATGTTAAAATAAGTACAGCAATGATAGCTCGTTAATGTTAAAATAAGTGCAGCAATGATAGCTCGTTAATTTTAAAATAAGTGCAGCAATGATAACAACTCGTTAATTTTAAAATAAGTGCTCACGTTGGTCTTATTACTTCGCAATTGTTATTTACATAAGCCAGATAGAAAAATATATAGATATATTTTAGTGATCGCAGTTCCACAAAAATAATTTGCCGAATGGTATTAGGCCATTGTTTATATATATATATATATATTACTATGGAAACTAACGTGGTTTTTACACATTTTAAAATAAAAACTACGAGTCACTCACGTCTGTTTTGAGTAGAAATATCCGAATATAGTTTCAACCGTATTCGGTGGTATTTTTAGGGAGTGCGAGGCGCGTCACCGACCGACAGCGACGTTTACGCTGCTTCTTTGAAAAAGAACGCCGAATGCGATTGAAACTATAGTCGGATATTTCGACTCAAAACAATCGTGAGTGACCAGTAGTTTTTATTCAATAACATATTTTGATAAAGTAAATTTTACAATCATCAGCAAGCATCAGCCTATCTGCATCTACTAAACCTTAAATTACAATAAAGACTTTGACTACAACAACATGATTTAGGTTTATATTTCTTTCCCGTCTATTTTCGGTATGTCGAATAAATTTTGTTTTCTTTCTTTCTATAACTAAACTTTCTTTTCAAGCACTAATTCGAAAGCTGTATACTAAAATGCTTTATAAAGAAGTCCTTTATCCGTGGCGATGTCCTTGAAACTCACGAAAACATTCAATATACCAAATGCACTAATTTTCCAAATCTGTAAACCTACTTTGTCTCGTTTCATCTAACTTCCCTTGATCTAGTCAATTTGTTGATAACAATAATTGTGATATTTCACATTTCTAAATCCCTGGAATCAATTCAGACCTCTAAAGTACGGACACCGAGCAAGAAGAATTTCGTACATTGACCTATGATTACCTATCTCTGTCACTCCCGCGTGATTATATTGCTATCGCGCTCGCACAGGTGCCGGTCGTTGCACCTTCCTGCTCGGCGTCCGTACTTTATATGTGTAAAAAGATTTTAAAATCCGTGGACATATGTGCAACAATTATAACTTACGGATAAAATTCGTTAAGTCATTTCTACATAGATCGTGTTCTGTCTGTCTCTAGTTGGTAGTCCTTTATCATCAACATTTGTTTTTCCTCTCTATATCGGATTTTATTACCCGTTGATTCTATCGTTATTTACCCGTTTACCTATTTAGTATACTTACATTCAAATCCTTTCGCGAAACGATTCATCCATTCTTTTCTAAGATGACTGGAACTCAGTTATCTGAGAAAAGTGCCGTCTATCCTAAGTCGTCTGCCACGGAATGAGAATCGTCAGTGTTCCGGCGGAGGCGGCAGGTCAGGGAAGTTCTCTGGTAGGGGCGGTAGGACATTAGTCTCGAAGTGTCCTGAGATGTTGCCTGGGGGTGAATAGTTTGCCACCACGATGACCTTCCCGGCCCGTGAGCGCGCCTTGCCCACGCCAAAGAGACGAGTTGAGACCCACACCATTTGGGTAAAGTGACCTTAAATACAGTAACAAAAAACATTATAGTTGAAACAACTGATACAACCGCCTTCAAAATACGCATTTTTTTTTTTACTTGAATGACATATTTTTTACAGTTATTTTGAACAAATTACTCAACTAATTTTGATGAAATTTGTATAGGACAAATCGGAAAGTATATTCTTTCAAATAAACAAGTTATCTGTATTAAAAGAAAAACAAAATACTCGACTGCAGAAAAGCAATTTTCGCAGTCTAACTTATGATTTCGTTTAGCTTGATACACTGTTGAGTGTGCGTTTTATGTGAGAAAATATGTGTGAAATCGCTGTAAAAGATTATAAATGCGCGTTGCTTAGAATAATTCTAGTAAAACCACTTACAAATACAAATACTTTATTTTGGTATTAGAAAGTAGATACAATATTTATTGACATTTATTGGCTTCTCTAATGTTCATAAAAAAATATCTATTATATACTATATTATTATAATGAAACCTTAAAATTACAATAAGTTTTAAAATTTTGATGATTAAAGTGTATACAATACAGGTTACAACTATTAATTCCGTTCAATTACGTAGCTATATATTGATGTAAGATTCACTAGTATTATAGTCCATACCTTTCAATATGTGTACAATATTTTGTTTAGATTGAAAAAAAAACTGAAACAACTACTTCAAAAAACACAATTCGTTTACTTGGATAAAAAAAATTCAGTTGTTTTGTTATTAAAATCGAAGTACCGAACCGATTTTGACAAAATTTATAAGGGACTACCACTAAGGTATTTACCAAACACAAGAAGAAACAATTAATTCATCATTAGCGGAGTCATCGTTGAACAAACATAAAAAAAATAGTCGAATTGAGAATCTGCTTCTTTTTGGAAGTCGGTTAAAAAGCAGAAGCGTTCGTAGGAATAGAAACGCTTGTCGCTTGTTTAAGCCTGCAGAAGAGAGCTATATCGATCTCGAATGTGTGTCAGCATAGTCGTGTCCAAAGTAAGTAGACGGTACCTGCATTAACATTGGCGTGGAGAACATCTGACTCCTTGAAGAAGTTGTACTGTCTGACCGCTGCATACCAGTACGAGGACACTTCTTGGCCTGGAACATCATTACATATCGGTTTTATTTTACACATGTAAATTACTGTAGTTCTGCAGGTCTATTTTCCTTTTCTCGATGAGGTTCTCGTAACAATTCAGTAAATTCGGTTCAGTGTTTTTTTTTTACCGGCTCGATATTTGTATATATATTATTCGGGCATCTGCTTCATGAAGAGTTTTTCAGATTTTTAAATTATGATTAATTGTATCTATAATATTGTTAGTGTCTGTACTACATTTTTCATCTATCGGAGACTACCGTAACACTACGTCGTAGACGAAGTCATCTACGCTACAAGTCTACAAGCTACACTGTAGCAACCGTAGGACGCCGTAGTCAAGCTACGAGGTGATAATTATGTAGCGTGGCTGCTTCTAAAGAGATTTTTCACTTTAAAACTGCACCCCATAAATGTCTACAAACTATCTACAAAGTTTTCTCTCTCCCTCTCTCTCTTATTCTGTCTTCCGGAACTATGAAAGCGCTATCTCTTTCTACTCTGTAGTAGGACGTGCATTTTTACACTGACAGACTATCTTTTCTTTTAATTTTATTTTTTTAACATCGGTGTTACCTTTATCCAAATTTGAAAAAGAGAAAATCGTTGAAGCATAGCCTTTTCAATTTGATATGTATGTATGTAATATTGTTAGAATTGCACAATTTTCAAAGCATTTTTTTTTACTGATAAAAAAATAATCATCTAAAGAAATCGAATGATGTTTAGGAGCAGGAAACATTTTTTCCTTTTTTTATGGAAGAGAGCGCGACATCGTTTCTCTTAAATACAAATACAAATAATTTTATTGCAGTTTGTAGGTACATTAAGGATCTTAACGTCTAATATATCGTATTCTAACAATTTCCATACATTATGCATTTTTTTTTGTTCTAGAGTAATATTTTTGCTAATTACATGGCTGTTAGCTAGACATATAACCACAGCTCAGGAGAGAACACATCATTTACATTCAGTCCCGTACTCGATAATCAATACATATAGTATATATTAGGAAGCAGACAGTTGCGGGTTCAGTGGATCCCCGCAGGGTCCTATAACTAGCGAATGTGCGTCGATAAAAATGTCACGCAGTATTTACACAATTTACACGACGCGGAAAAAATACGAAGAGAAATTATTGAATACATCGCGCAGTAAAAAAATGTAACAAAGTAATGTATTATTTATTTAGACATTCTTAAGTCTCCGTTGCAAAGATGTAGAACACTAGAAACCGCTATTCAACAGACTTCAATAATTATAGCTTAAAAATGTAAAATATAAATAATAAAATAACAACCCTTTTTCTTACGCAGTCGGGTAAAAAACTGAAACGACTGTCTTCAAAATAAGCAAACTCGTTTATTTGGATGACTTATTTTTTTCCAGTTATTTTGTTTTGAAAACCAAACTACTAAATAGATTTTGATTTCAGTTCATCGAATCTTAAGTGATTGCGTTGTCCAAAATGACCACGCTTAGCCTGAAATAGAACCTGACTTTCAAGTAAGGCTGCCACAACACACTGTTAGGAACTTGGTGTCATATTTTCAAATAGAGCGGCATATTTTTGAAGCGACGTCGTTTCACGGTTGCATTGGAACGAAACGATTTAGTTCCACTTTTATTGTGTGCATCAATTCTTCTTCCTATCGAGCATGTTCCATCCTAGACCGCAATAGTTGGTTAACATACACCTACACTACACACATACATACTCAAATTAGATCTCACCTATTCCTGCTTGACCGTTTTACTGTCGGATGGCTAGGAGCTCCAATATCAATTCATGGTGGATATTCCAAATATACGAACGGACACTTTAATCATACACACTGCAAAAATGTAGAATATGCTTCCTGAGTAGGTCTTACCTGATAGACATAATCTTGATGTACAGTTATATTATCTTTGATCTTGATGTCTTCAAATCACGAGAATTCATTTAAGCAAGCGCGATCGTAGATCGCAACACTCGTTTAACATCAGGCGAGTTGGCGGTCAAGCACAAGCGTATTTTTAAATAAAAAAAACATTAGGCTAGTTAGCTATCAAGCGTCAGCCTATTTTCGAATTAAAAAATAGGCTATTTAGCGGTCAAGCGTAAGTCTATTTTATTGGTTTAAAAAACAAATTTTGACTTATAGGGACCATTTCTTCATTTGTCTTTTTCTACTTATTCAAATTCAAATTCCATTTATTTCGACCATAAGTCATAGCATTACAAATTACAAATAAAGTTATTAAATTACATTCAATTAAATTAAATTAAATCAAATTAAAACAAATAAAATCAAATTAAAACCAAATAAATAAAATCAAATCAAAAAATTATGTCACACTCCGCCTGCCCAGACTATCTAGTTAGAAGCCTGTGTTTATTTATTTAGGATTGATGTCCCGTGGTCATCATGGTCCTGTACTGGTGGGATCACGAGTGTACCTGTGACATCAGGCTGCAGCGCGCTCACGGGCCGCTGGTAGAGGTTCTGCCCGACGTCGCGGTCGTTCCTGTACCGGAACTTATTCGTATGCGCCAGGTGGTTGGCCCACGCTTGCGCGTAGTCGCACAGCTGGGGGAAACATGATGGATCTTTTAAAATGTATGATTACACAATTCGAATGTGAGCCTACTACACGTAAAAAGGGTAATATATCGGTAATTATAGTTTGAAAAAACTGAAAAACCGACATCAAAATGCGCAATTTAAAAAAAACAACAAAAAACACTTCTAGCACAGTCGGGTAAAAAAAGGTAATTTTCAAGGGCTAATTGACTCCCCGCGCGGTATTTGTAGGTAGAAATATCTGTATTGAAAGAGTCCTTACCTCCGGTGCCATGTAGAGTTGCGGCGCGCCGTGCCGCTGCCGGTAGACGTTGTGCCAGCAGAGGCACTCCGTAATGAAGTCGCTGTCCTGCCACGCCGTGCGCACTTCACTCCACTGCACGACCATACTCACTGGACGCGATTGTAGCACCTAACAATTTAGGGAATATTATATATATATATATATTTATAGGAATAATAGTTTTATCATGAAAACTAACGTGGTTGTGTAAGAGTGATTTTCTTATTACAATAAGAAACTCACTTTTACACTCAACAGCATTGAAGCGTAACGTAAGCGTAAGTTACAACTTACGCTTGCGTTACGCTTCAATGCTGTTGAGTGTACTTTTTGTGAGAAAGTATGTGCAAAGCTACTATAGACTATAATTAGACTGTACGAAGCTAATTGAGGCAATATAGAAACATACAAACATACCCACATATATACAATTATAGTATACATATACTCGAAAAACATAACCCTTCTTATTGCACAGTCGCGTAATAAGCGTGCTCCAACGTAGATCCGCAACGCCACGAATTGGTAGTCAAACTATCGCCTCTGTCCTCTGCTTCAGGCAAATTTTGTCCACTCCTCTTTCTCCTCTCACGCCGTTACTTGTCAAAATACTAGAAATTGGGTTAAGTCAAGATAATATACAGCTACGGCTATCTACGTGAACCACGCTATGTCATATTTCATCCGCATTATTCAAGAGCACACGCCGGATAAAGTAAAATTGTTTACTAACTCCACCGCCCGTTTGTCCAGGTAACACAAGCGATATATTTTACGTACGCCTACATGAAATATAAGAGGTAGTAGTAGGTAGGTTTTATACAGGCTGTTTGGCCAGTTGACAGTCATACTTTAATAAAATATATAGTATAGGTCCTAGGTATATTTTCTCTAAGTGTGTCCCAGTATCCTAAATATTATCTCAAAGGATGGTACTATTATAGTATACACAATTAACACCCAAATATGTTAACAAAATTGTTTTGATTATCTGATTTACTAAAAGTTTGCTTATTTTAAGTATCGTAACCAAAAGCAAAGCATAATATGATTTCATGTAAGGTGATATCAAAACAATGAAATTGGACTACTAATTATTTGAAAATATTGTGAAGCTATCATTCTTTCTGGTAACTATCGTCTACAACAGAAACGGTTAATTTACACATGGAGGAGAGATAAAATTATCTAATCATTACGTCATTGTTTTTTTTTATTAAGTAATGAGCTTGTGCTTGACCGCCAACTCATCTCATATTAAACGATGTTTCAGTCCACGATGGAGCGCGCCTACCCAGAAGAAACCGATTCACTCGCAATTTTATAACACCCAGATTATATCTATCGGGAAAGTCCCTTTCAGGAAGATAATATAATTTTCCATAATTTTGCAGGCCGCACAATGAAAGTGGAATTAAAGCGTTCCGTTAGGTTTTGAAAGCATTTTGGTCTCGCACTCATTTAGCAATCCGTCTTACAATAACACGAAACGAATTTTCCAAATGATTAAGTATTTATTTGCTTTTGTTGCCAGTACGTATTTATAAATAAATAAAGTAACTCTGGCAGTACATAGAACTGTAATTGACGATAATGACATGAGCTTACGCAACAGGAGACCTCCCCGAGCATATGAACCTAGAGTTAGGACAGCCTTTGCACAACGCCTTCCAATATTTAGGTTTCCTTTTATCTATAATAAAGTTAATGCACATTGCAACATCCGGAATAAAACTCGAAGAGAATGTAAAATATTACTTCGCAGGTATCTTCTTTCTCTGACGTATGATGAAACTGAAAAACTATTACGTATAATTACTTGATAATGCGTCCACATCCACAACTGCTCTAATGGAAAAAGCTGCTGCTAAAAATTGGTCTTCATACATACACTATATCTCACGCACAAACGCACGTAATCATACCCTCCTTACATACACCCTCACACACACACACACACACATACACATTCACATTCTTACACATATCCCCCACTCACACATACACCCCAACTTGCATTTTATTATCCTACTCGTATAAGTACAATGTTCGTTTCTTGTTTTTTGTTACCAACTGCGTAATTTTAAGATATCCTGTAAAACTCACTGCACGTTCTGTTATTTTCTTTGGATAAAGAAAATAACAGAACATGTAAACATAACATGTGGACGCCTGCGATACAGGTTTCATACCTAGTGCAGGATTCACAAGAACATCTCTGTGTGAACCTGGTCACCAATTTTTCATAAAATTAAGAAGTACTTGTACTGGTTTTCTGTATCTTTTGGTTGATAATAAACTATTTGTATTTGTAAATAAATACGTATTATGTAATAAGCTCTAAATTATATTAATGAAAATTTTCGGTATTAGTCTGTCCGAACACTCAGTATGAGAAAATCTACCTAAACTGACCCATCTGGGCCTGTGCCAAGAGTATAACTTTCTAGTTTGGACCAAAATTGAAT
This sequence comes from Lycia hirtaria, assembly GCA_947563715.1. Lineage (NCBI taxonomy): Eukaryota > Metazoa > Arthropoda > Insecta > Lepidoptera > Geometridae > Lycia > Lycia hirtaria. Next base: position 53,681,567 of record OX387375.1, read on the forward strand.
ATCTATATACTAAGTAAAGCAAGTTTATTAATGTACTAGTTGAATCTAATGCCAAGTTTTGCAAGCCTCATTTGTACTAGAAATTTAACACTCTCGAAAACTCCATTCTTATTAGTAATATGCATGGGCGTCTAAGGCTCAATGTCACCCACAAGACAATTGAGAGAATTTTACTTGAAGTTTCCAGAAAATTTTAAGTCCAAAGACAATCCAAAACAAACGACATATAGCCTGAAGAATCGCTGTTAGTTGTTACTCGTAACTTAGTTCCTTAACATTTAACTTTGAACATGCTGCCCTATGTAATAGGGCCTCGAATTCTGTGACATTTGACATAAGTTGAACTGCTTCAATTCATAGATTCTTCAATATTTATAATCATTTGTTAGTTAATCAATTCAATTCAATTAATTAATTTGTTTGTTCAATTAGTTTGTTTTTTAAACCGACTTTCAAAAAGGAGGAGATTCTCAAGATTCTCAATTTGACTATGTTTTTTGTATGTTTGTTGCGCGATTACTTCGCCAATAATTAATTGATTATGATGAACTTTTTTGTGTTTGGTAGGTAATACTTCAGCGGTGGTCCCATATAAATTCTATCAGAATCGGTTCAGAACTTTCGTTTTTGAAACTAGACTAATTGGAAAAAATATGTCATCCAAATAAACGAGATTGCAGATTTGAAGTCGGCTGTTTCAGTTTTTTAGGATAGATAGATACTTGGTACTTATTATAAACTACTTGGTTCCAAAATTGAATCTTAAAATCGATAAAACAACGTCCATGAAACAAACCTCTCTATTAAAAATGGTCATAAAATTTAAACATATCGAACGAATAGTAAAACAGCTACGACTTCATTTTATTGGCCGTAAAGAGCTCGTTAGCTAGCCATTCAGATGTCTACTCTAGCCTACTAGCCTGGTAGCCTGGAACAATGCAAATGCACTGCTCAGTATAAAAATAATTATGTTAATTAATAAGCATTCGGCACGCGACGTGGTGATCAAACGGGCACAGTGAAATCATTGTAAAAAAATAATACTACTATAAACATCATCATCAGCCCCAGTGTACTCTAGTCCACTGCTGGACACTGGGCATAGTCCTCTCCCATTGAACACCTTTACATAAGGTCACTACTAAATAATACCGCAACTGCGTCCAGTTGACCTTGCATTTGTTCTCAAAATCTCTAATAACAAGTAAATTAAAGAAACTTTAAAACCCCCGACATAAAGAAACGGCTGGACCAATTTTGATGATACATAGCTAAGAACATGATTAAATCCTCTTTCAAACAAAAATATATACAGATATTAACACGTCAAGCGTAAAATACCTCTCTTTTTGGGTCTTCTCTTCTCTTCTCTTTTTTGGTCGGGATTTAATAAGTTTTTTTTATCAGCCCTGTTTGTACAAACTGTCCCACTGCTGGGAACGGGCCATCTTCTCATTGTGTTAATAAGTATAAGTTATGCCTGCCTGGAATCAACGTATGATTTCGTCACGTTTGCCGTCAAGACAGCGGAACCTTGGGGCTCAGAAGCCAGGGAATACATACTTGTCTACTTTGATTTATACATAAAAAAAAATTAGTCTAATTTCTTAGTCTAATGCTCCCCCCTCCCCAGGTTGAACCCCCAAAACCCATCAATATTTTACACACCATCTATCCCAAACTAGACAATACATTATATATATATATATATATATATATATATAATACATATTATGATACATAGAAATACCCAGACATAGAACAAACATCCATGCTTATCATACAAATTTGCCCTGGGTGGGGATCGAACCCATGACTAACAGCTTAGCAGTCAGACATACTACAAACTGAGCTGCGAGGCCAGTCAAGCCTATAAAGAAATAGGTAGAAAAAAGCACCCAAAAATATTGCTCTCCTTTGACAGTCGGATAAAAATTAAAGAAATAAACTTTTCACAGCGCATACCAACATCAATACTACACGAAACATGCATACTGAGCTCCATAGATGGTAACGAGAAAGCATGTGGGATGTAGGTAGGTTTAATACTTGAACGTTGAACATATGGCATGCATGCGCCGCGACACCTGGCGCAACTTCGAAATATTGGTAAAACGTGCACGAAAGGAAAATGTGCTTGGAATAATATTTCATTTTGATGTTATTTTAAGTAAGGTGCAATGTATACTGTTCTTTATTAGCATGTAGCAAGTAAGTATATAGGTGACTGTTTGAACAGTAGCAATATTGATACAGAGTGTTCAGCACTCGATTCTCGTTCCAAAACTTCATCCTCGGCCACATCGTCGCTTAGCATCACACGAGATGGTGGTCAAACGTAGATCTATAATGTATTTAAAAAATACTGGAGTCTTGGGGAAAACTTTAATTGTGAAATCAGTGTGTTCTGTGCCAAAATAAAATGTTCAACAAGTATATATATATATTAAAAGAAAAACGTGGGATATATCAGTGGGATATATGATGTATCAGTCTCAGTGGGATCTACCGCTAATCGAAATTACACACAAAGCCCTACTGGAGCAAGCTGCAGATAACACGGACCGAGCGCGTCTCTTAGCTGTATCAGAGGCGGAGTCGGGTCATTGGCTACATGCTCTCCCCTCCGATCATATAGGTACTTTACTCGACCCCAGTTGTCTGCGCATCGCTGTAGGTCTGCGGGTGGGAGCTAAGTTGTGCGAGTCTCATCTCTGCCAGTGCGGACGAGGTGCGGACCAATTAGGACACCACGGACTTTCGTGCTTTAAGAGTGCCGGTCGCCAATATCGTCATTGGGCTATTAACGATTTAGTTCGACGGGCACTCTCTACAGCATCCGTGCCGTCGACATTGGAACCGAGCGGAATGGTAAGGGATGATGGAAAGCGTCCAGACGGTGCCACCTTGATCCCTTGGTGTCTCGGCCGGGCTCTGGTCTGGGACGCCACGTGCGTAGACACCCTGGCACCGTCCTACGTCATCAGCTCGGCTCGCAGTGTCGGCGCCGCGGCTCAGCAAGCGCAAGTGAATAAACATAGAAAGTATTCAACCATTACTACTCACTATGAGTTCCTTGCGCTTGCTGTGGAGACGATGGGTCCGTGGTCTTCAGACATGAAGATGTTTTGCAAAGACATCGGCAAGAGATTGGTCCTCGCCTCGGGGGATCCCAGGGCTGGCGCGTTTTTCAAGCAAAGGTTGAGTTTAATTATTCAACGGGGAAACGCGGCCAGCGTCCTGGGAACCTTGCCTAACGGCGGAGTTTTAGATGGAATTTTTGTATTATAGTGTTTTGTAGATTATTATTGTTATTTTATTTTTATGTACTATATGTTTATTTTTAAGTTGTAAATAGTCAAAGTAAATAAACAAATAAATACACTGTAAAAAAAAAAAAAAAAAAAAAAAAAAAAAAAAAGAAAAACAAAATATCCGACTACAGAAAAGTAGTTTTTACAGTCTAACTTACGATTACGTTACGCTTGATACGCTGTTGAGTGTACGTTTTTTGTGAGCAAGGATGCGTAAAATCGCTGTAAAAGATTATAAATGCGTATTCTTAGGAATGATTCTAGTAAAATCACTTGTTTATTACGAAACAGTTCGTTGGAGGTTATGGAAAAAAATGCATTTTTAACACGCTTTTATTAGGTCGACCTGTATGTAACTAACTATGTAATGAAATCTAAGGTAACTAATTTAACCATCTTCCAAGGATCGTAGCGTCATGAAAATTGGCAGCTGTATGTAGTTCTGATGACAATACAATAATATGGTACTGTCGAACTGATCTGATGATGGAGCCGGAAGATATGAACTAGAACTTCATGATGGAACATCGTATCGTAGCTGTGTTTGGATTTGTTAGAAAACTTTGACCACAATAATTTGTAGCGTGTTTTTTAGTTTTTTAAACTGTAATTTATTTATTTTTGCGAGAGATGTGTTATTATTACTGCAAAAATATAGCCGGTCAAAATCGGTCAAGCCGTTAACGCTGTAGGTTGTCATATAGAAACATACCCACATACATACACTCAAAAAACATAACCCTCCTTCTTACGCAGTCAGGTAAAAAGTAAAAATATGAACATAATATTTTGACCCACCGCGCGCCGCTCGAAAAAACTCGAAGCAAACATATCTGCTAGAACGTACCGCCTACCTAATTGGAAAAGTTGTGTGGACCGCACGAGTTCGCAGTTTCACAAGAAAGCCTCGCGAGCCCGAGTCTCGGGTGGGACTGAGGACTTATGAGCATGAGTGACTCTGAGAGACGGCACTTGTAGCGGGAAGTTAACTTCACATATGTACTGTAATTTTGTTCAAAACAAGTAAAAATATGTTGTTCGATGGCATCTAAGTTTATATCTTTATACTGTGCCGAAATATCGGGAGCTCAAAAGTAGCATGCTGGGTACGCTGCCGACGGTAGTGGGTTTGAGCATTTGGATTGTCTTTAGACCTTTATCAGTCTGGGGTAATCGATATGCTTTTTGTGTAGTAGTTTAGTTAGTTGAGTTTGTATATATTGTTTTGTTGTAATTAATAAAGGCACTTGCCCGATTAAAAAAAAACATAATACTTAGCTGTGTATAGCAAAGAGCATTTCTTCCAAAGTATTCGCGATCAAAGCACTGGAAAGCTCGTCTAATGGCCTCTCTAGAAAGCCGCCGCCTCCCGCTAGCGGTGATGGCTAACTTTGAGCGGAGAGCTTGCCCATTAGCGGGAAACGCGTCTATAACTTTTTTATACTCGATACTAGTGGCGTCAAAAGTGTAATAAAGAAAAAGCAATTAAGTACTTTTATTTTTCAGGAACAAGTTTATGGTAAAACCAAATACCCGACCGCATAAGAGTGACTCTCGTACTGCAACTTACGTTTACCTTGCGCATGACATGCTGGGCAGTGGTTTTGCGAGAAAGTATGCGCAAAGCTACTGTATAATTTATGAACATTTAGAATATTTTCGTAAAATCACTTTTTAAGTGTTGGAGGTTACGTTTTTTTATTTTTTTTTGACAATAATAATAATTATTCCAAAAAAAATTAGAATTAAGAACCTCATCCTTTTTGAAGTCGGTTAAAAATTTGCGCAAATTTCATCAAATTTATAAGTAATTCAATTTTATTTTGAGAAATTTGCGGTCCTCGCGAGATTATAAGGTCCCATGCAAACGTCCGCAGCAGGCGGAGTACCTATCTATATTCCAGAAGTAGTAGGTTAATCAAAAGCAGTATAGCTTCCTACTCGTCTACTCCTTTCGGCTTAGTCCCTTTCAGTGTTACCTGATAATAACTCATTATTTGGGATGGTGGTATGGTGGTTTGAGGGCAATACCAACTACCAAGACACGGGTTCGAGACACCCAATTTGGTGGTTGGTGCCAGTACGAACATTTGTATTATCCTACGTGAATAAATTATTTTGTATTTTGTATTTGTAATATATTAATTTCTGACAGCATTACTAAGGCCGAAAGGGATGGGGTTGGGTCTAAGCTCGTCCATCAAGCTCACCGGAAGGGCGTCCTAATTCATTTGAAAAATGATTGGATTCACTTTATTTGCATTTTAGTGATGTTTTTACTACGTTTTATTTTAACCGACTTCAAAAAAGGAAGATGTTATCAATGCGGTTGTATTTTTGTTATATATTTGTTAACTTATAATTCCGGTAATTAGAAATCGATTTGGAAAATAATTTTTGTTTGAAAGGATATATCTACTTACCAACTTTCATATTGGTTCCATAGAAATTTAGTCTAAATCGGTTTGTTGGTTTTTAAAATAAAATAACTGGAATAACTTAGCGGAGTAAATGAAATAGGGTACGTAAAGTAATTTATTTGATGTTTGTATTCGAATATTTTGAACTATCTATTTTTATACTAAAAATTCACTATTCTTGTGATAAATGTTGTTTTTATATTAATTATGATTTAAAGTTTTGTACTTTGGGGACTTTGTTGGGGACTGTGGGCGCTGTGACATGTAAAAGATGGTCTAGTGTAGAAATAAAAGGATGTGTATTAAATGGGAAGAATAGTTAAAAGTACTAGAAATACTATTTTTTACATATCATCGGGCACCCCTCTACGAAACTTTAAAAAATAAAAATATAAAAAAAACATAAATCACCAAATTTTTTAAATTAGAAACTTTAAATAGTCCGAAATTTCAAAATTCATTCCTAAAAATTTACTTTACATACCCCATTGAGTATTTTGAAGTCAGTTGTTTCAATAAGTATATTTTTTTCTGTACGTAAAAACTTCGGCGTAAAATGCTATTTCATCCCGTGTCATTTAGGCCGCCTCCATTGCCAAATGGCAAGGTTATTTCCAATGAACGGTTACAAAATGAAAACGTCAGCTCAGGGTGGCTCAGCAGGCGCAGAGCCGCTGGCGACAGGCGCAGGGCTCCCTCGAAGGTCGAGAAATGTTTCCGCATACACGCGGGTCAAGGGTGCGCCCTTACCCCGTGTTTGTTTGTTTTAAAAGGGCTTTCTATCCGCAATGCTTTTATTTTGGTAAATAAAGTTGAGAATAGTGTTTTTTTTTTTTCTAACTGGACTGTTTTTCATAAAATTAAGTACTTTATAATTCTCTTTGTGCTTTTACCTTTTCTGTAGAACATTATAGGAACCGTTCATTTTTTATGGTCCCGTGGTACTACAAAAACATTTACCTATAGTTTGTTCTGCCTGCCTATATCCGTCGAACAAAAACAAGCCAAAATATTAAATTTTAAACCATGGAATAAACAGAAGTCCAGAAATTAATAATTGTGACATAAGTATTATAAATTCATCATCATCATCATCTCAGCCATAAGAAGTCCACTGCTGGACATAGGCCTCCTCCATGGATTTCCAAAAAGACCGATTGGAAGCGGCTTGCATCCAGCATCTTCCCGCCACTTGTATGAGATCTTATCTATTATAAATTATTATAGTTTAAAAAAACTGAAAATACCGACTTTAAAATACATAATTTCGTTTACTTGGATGACATATTTTTCATTTATTTTGTTTTAAAACCAAATAATTATATAGATTTTGATTAAATTTATATTTGACCAATCTGTGAAGCTGTATAATACAATATTATTGCTAAATAAAATAAAAAACGTGTGGCACTCGGAGACTGCCGCGGTAAAGCTATTGCATAATAGCTTTACGCGCGGTGTGTTAGGTTATTTTCGTTAAGGAATTTCTGGATTCGGTCTCCACGCTCAAGTCCCGCGATAGAAGCTATGCAATAGCTTAAAAACTATATAATTTGATTTCGTTTTTAAAATAATTATTTTTCCTCATCAACGAAATACACCGCACAGCTCTAAAGTATGATTTGACCCTTAATCTCGTTTCAAAATTGGCCGCTCACCCTAAGCTCTATATCTCAGCTCGAGCCGCAAAACAATTGCTTTTATAATCCGTAAATTCCACCGGGGCACAGAATAAATAATAGTGCCGGGGGAAATTGTGTGAGAGAGTGAGAAAGCTGGAATAATTCATCTCATGTTATTACATTCCCAAAACTGTTGACATTCTCATTTATACTCGAAAGTAAAAGCGCTTTAAGATTGTAAGATTTCCATACAAAATTATTTTTAATCCCAGACCAAAAGAGAAGGGCAAGTGTGACATGTGCATATTGTGCATGTGTGTCTGTATGTGACATCGTAGCTCTCAAAAGAATAGACCATTTTTTTTTATTCATATCTTTTTTAGAAACTTTTAGATTACCTAACCGGCCTTACTGAAAAACGTTACTTTAAGCAATGCTTAACATATTTTGACAATTTCTCGCTGACACGTAATGACACTTGCGAAAAGAAGACAGAGAATTTAAGACGTTGGTTAAAGTTAAGTAATGTTTTTCGGTAAGGCCCTACAAGTCTATGCCAGCCCCATCGTAACCTTTATATTAATATAGACCAATTTTGATTATGTATTATTCGTAAAGCATGTCTGTCTGTTCTACACTTATACGGCTGTATCTTTTGTAACGTAATAGTTATATTATGTCTAGTAATTAGTGCTAGTCTATTAGTGCTCTAAAACCAACAAATAATAAAAACTAGTCAAGGGCGAGACAAGCTATAAATAATTTTGAAATAATGTGAAATTCTTTTGCGAGAATTACAAAATGAAACCTCTTTATTGTGCGAGTGAAACTCGTACTTAGCCAGTTTTTTTAGGGTTCCGTAGCCGAATGGCAAAAAATGGAACCCTTATAGATTCGTCATGTCTGTCCGTCCGTATGACGTATGTAGTATGTAGATTCGTCATGTCTGTCCGTCTGTCTGTCCGTCCGTATGTCACAGCCACTTTTTACCGAAACTATAAGACCTATACTGTTGAAACTTGGTAAGTAGATGTATTCTGTGAACTGCATTAAGATTTTCACACAAAAATAGAAAAAAAAGCAAAAAAAAATAGGTCTTCAAAAATGATATTGAGGTTTCTAATATATATTTTTTCTAGACTGAATAGTTTGCGCGAGAGACACTTCCAAAGTGGTAAAATGTGTGTGATAAAATTAAAAAAATATATATAATGTACATTACCATGCAAACTTCTACCGAAAATTGGTTTGAACGAGATCTAGTAAGTAGTTTTTTTAATACGTCATAAATCGTAAACCGCAATTTACCTTTCATTCAATCAACTCAAATATTAAAAAATAATCGGCCAAGTGCGAGTAGGACTCGCGCACGAAGGGTTCCGTACTATCATCTATAATACTACAAAGTTTAGTTCTGTTTATAAAATAACGAGAAATCAACGAAATTCCAAGTTGTAAATTGCAAACTTATAGGTAGGTTTTCGATACACATCCGGGCAGCATGACGACGTTCGCGCGAATACGCGCGGTTATGGCTCGCTCCGTGATGTTACCTCCCCCGCTAACCGCGCGGCCGTGGCTTAGCAACCGCCTCGCTCTCGCGCCACCACCACACCGCGGCGCGGCGCTCGCACCGCGTTTAGATGCACGGATTATTTTCATTTTGTGAGTTTTTATGTATTAGATTAGGTATTTATTTTTATAGTTAATATATTTCTAAATAATTACTTACAAATATTAAAGTTTCTACCTGTTAATTAAGATCGAGTAAAAATTGCTTAAAAATTACGTTTGTTGTATGGGAGCCCCCCTTTAATATTTATTTTATTGTTATTTAATTATTTATTTTGAAAGGTAATATACAAGTAAATATTCTGTGAAAATTTGAAGCGTCTACCTGTTACCGTTTTTAATATTGAGCAAAAAAATACGAAAAAAACACGATTATTGTATGGGGACCCCCCTTAATATTTTTTTTTTTTTAATTTTTAGTATTTGTTGTTATAGCGGCAACGGAAATACATCATTTGTGAAAATTTCAGCTTTCTAGCTATCACGGTTTATGAGATACAGCCTGGAGACAGACAGACAGACAGACAGACAGACAGACAGACAGACAGACAGCGAAGTCTTAGTAATAGGGTCCCGTTTTTACCCTTTGGGTACGGAACCCTAAAAATGATTTCCCCATTTTATCTACTAGTTTGTACGGAACCCTCGGTGGGCGAGTCTGACTCGCACTTGTCCGGTTTTTTTGTATTATAACACTAACTTATTTGAACACTATATTCTATGTGAACGTCTATCATTTAAGGCTAATCCGACTGTATAGAAAATATTACATGAAGTTGCAAACATTTATAAATATAAATCATATTTTGCTGATTAGTCTTGGTGTCTGTGTTCATATTGTATGGTAAAGAAGTCTCTGTGTGCGAGTGAAACTCGTACTTTTCCGGATTTATCTGTTTTATTTTTTTATACGACCAAATATCTACTGTAGTGTACGATCGCGCCGATAGGTCGTATGCCTTGTAATAAAGGTATAAACCTAAACTGTAGAGTTCACCTGGCGTCACAAAAATCTCGCGTCATCAAGACTCACTCAGTCTACAAACTTAGGTAAGTACTTATCACACACACTATCAGCTCTCTTAATAAACGATCCTTTGACCTTTTCAGTAATTGGAGTTGACAGACAGATGGAAACCGAGTCGCTATTTCAGTACCAAGCTACCGCTATCTGTAAGAACGGGCAAAAAGAATACTACAAAAAAATCTAGTTTCTCTGAGAAAATTCGTCGGTGGCTCCACCATTCACTTCTGGAGATAACTTGGTCGTATACAATTAGACGCAGTTACGGGTCTCTAATTCCCGACAGATCTCCATTCCTGATGGTAATTTTTGTTATCTCAAAGGTCGCCAGCCTGAGTGTAACCAAGCGAATAGGACCTTTGGATGGAGATGACGTTCAAATGGATTCTTTTCTGTGAATGCTTTAGTTGGATTAGAATATTTTTGATCGTGAATTGAAATTTAATATTATTCATCAGCTTCGAGCATTCGAGATTGCCATTTGTCATTGCTATTTTGCAGAATGTATTGTTTTGTTACAGTAGGTAGGATACGACCACGGTTATCCTCTGAACACCACTATGAATATGTATGTATGTATGTATAATATTTATTTATAGTTTATTTAATAAACGATACATATGGATTAGTTTGTACATATTGAGAATATTTTCTTGTTTCATACTTTTTAGAGCGTAATTATTCAGTAGTCGGGTTTTAGTTTTTGTACTTATTTTTTATTTTATGTACATACCTTTTGTAAAAGTTTCGGTCTGTTGTCGAGTTGTTCGCTTTCGTTGTCATCTTTACTGGTTGACTCGTTGTTGTTGGCCTTATTCTGATATCTGTGAAATTGTATTTTTTTATTCCATCCAACCAAAATATCACTATCTAAGAATTTATTCAACAACCAGCCAAAATTCAGCCCTACAATTAAGCCCCAAAATACGGCCTCGATGTAAATAAAAAATTAGCAAATCACTTTGTAAGCCGACAAAGTAGTAAATACATTTCAAACTAAACCAGGGTAAAGAAACAAATTGGCAATTCAGCCGTTTCGCACGTAGGGCTGCGTGCCGCAAACCGTTTCAACTAAACCAAGATGTCTTTGCAGTTGAGTGGCCGAGCTACTATTAGATTTTCTTAACAAAACGCACAAAAGTCTGAAGAAATTATTAAGTTACATCGTTTTCCCAATTCTTCAAATATGTTGGTCTTATGTCAAAGATTTCAGTTCAAGGCCAGACTGGGAAATAAAGGGCTGAGCTGACAACCCTAAAAGCGAAATGTGACGTCAGCGGTGATTTGCCATTTAAGAAACTGATAAGTAGAATTTATGAGAGCGAAATGTCTTGACGACCTTTTCGTCTTATAATGAGGTACTTGGGCTGAAAGTTATGGAAACGGGGTAACGGGGTGTATTTTGGTTCTCTGGGTTACCTAATTTCGAAGTTTTTGCTGGTTACAAGTTACAATGTACTTAGGTGTTGAAGATTGGATTGTATGAGAAAATTAACAATTAAGAAATATATTCAAGTGTCCAGTCGGGCTGTTCAAAGACATGATTACGTTTAAAAAGCCTCACATTTTTATAAAAACACGTAATTATTTCATTTCATTAATTACAGCAATGATAGCGACATAGAAAGAGAAAGGCGGGCGCTCGCGGTGAGGTGTAACATGCTCGCACGGAGGTTCGCCAAGTGCAGCGCAGACGTAAAAGTAACGTTATTTAAGGCATATTGCCAATGTTTTTATACCTGCCAGCTGTGGGTGAACTTCCGCAGAGCCTCTATAAACACCATGAGGGTGCAGTACAATGACGCGTTCCGTATCCTCATGAAACACCCGCGCTACTGCAGCGCGTCGAGCATGTTTGCCGAGGCGCGAGTACCCGACTTTTTCGCTGTCATGAGAGGTCGCGTTGCTTCCTTTTGGAACAGCCTGCGATTATCTCGCAACACTATACTCCAAGCTATTTGTGAGGACTATACGTGTCCAATAGTTAAATACTGGCTATCAGTTCACCGGGACGCCAACCGCAAGTAGGTAACTACTTTTAATTTATATTTTTATTCTACAATTTGTATTGTTCTTTACACATACAATTGTCTTTATATTATATTATGTTCTATTTTAACTAAATTAATATGTAATGGGACTTGTACCTGAATAAAGAAATTATTATTATTACCCATCATCGTTCTCAGATGGTGATATTTACATTCAAATATATTGGAAATATGATATTTTACTACTTATTACTTTTTGTTAATGGGGCAAGTATACTAACTATAACAAAACAATATACAAACTACACATACCTACTTAACTAAACTACTACACAAAGAGAAAATCGTGTACCCCAGACTAATAAAGGTCTAAAGACAATCCAATTGCTTAAACTCACTACCAGTTGCCAGCGTACCCATAGCATGCTGCCTGCATTGCCACGTTAAATGGCAACTACTTACTATTTGGTATTTTTTATTTACTAATTTACCTACAACTTTCATTGTGTTCTGAAATATTAAAAAAAAAACAAAATGTTAGCGGTTCGATATTATATTTCCCTAAATTTGTGATATTTCTAATATTAATTCAAGTGCGTGAGTGTAGCCAAGTGAAATAAAGCAGTGAAACATGTTATTTTACGTTATCGGCAAAACTCCATAGCAGCTTCTAGTAAAGTCGCCAGCACTTTACTGAGGCAAGACTTAAAGTTGAAAATGAATGTTTACGTGACTTAGACTGTGACAAGAGCAATATATAACTTGTATTATTCAAGAAACTTGAAGATATCTCTATACTTGACACTGACAAATCACTAATCGCGTAGGTCCAATACAAAGAAGAAGAAGAAGACTACAGCCTGTACTTACTTGTCAGGGTTTAGCAGTGCCGGCGCTACCTTCTTCCTGAGGTTGGCGAGCGCAGCCAACTCTTCGCGCTTTCTGGACGGAGGCGGCGCCCCACACAGCGTCAGCAACGGCGTTGGACTTGGTTGGGCGGCGCGCGACTGCAATCTGAGAACAATACAACCATATAAAGCCAGACTAAGCAACTAGCAGAAATCAGTAGACACACAAAAATAGCCGACATAGCACACCAGATTAGCAAGTTAAAGTGGAAGTGGGCAGGCCACATAGCACATAGATGTCCGATGGGGCCGAAAAGTTCTCGAGTGGAGACTACTCACAGGCAAGCGCAGCGTATAGCGTAGTAAGACCAGCCACGAGATCACAGATGACCTCATACTAGTGGCAGAAAGGCGCTGGATGCAAGCCGCGCACCAATCTGTCTTTTTGGAAATCCATGGGGGAGGCCTATGTCCAGCAGTGAACTTCTTCTGAGATGATGATGATGAAGAAGCAACAAGCATTGCCATTCAAGGTGGCAATGCAGGCAACATGCTGGGAACACTGCCAACTGGTAGTGGGTTTGAGCGTTTGGATTGTCTTTAGACCTTTATCGGTCTGGGGTAATCGATTTGTTTTTTAACCGACTTCGAAAAAGGAGGAGGTTATCAATTCGTACCGTATATTTTTTTTTAATGTATGTACACGAATTACTCCGTCATTCGAAAACCAATTTTTGTGTTTCCTGAATTGGTGTATAGAGAAAGCTCCCAAGTTGATCCCATAATTATTTTATAAACATCGCTTTATTAGTTTAAGAATAATCTCTAAAAATTAAAATATTTTCATTGTATTCCTGAGTAAGTGCGTCAGATTATAGAATCGCAGAGTTCCACCTACACGTTTTTCTTTGCAAGAGTGTCAAATATTAAGGATTATCGTATAAACATCTGCACACTTTCTAATCTTCGAAGACGAGCATTTGACATTCAATGACAATTCGCATTCTTGACGAAAGAGAAAAAGAGCGAGTGAAGAGAGGTCTCTTTAAAAAGTTTACAATCGTGAAGGATTTAGTAAGTTGCGTTTGAAGTCGGTTTTTTAATAGAAAATTATTATATAGTAGTTTAGTTAGTTAAGTATATGTAGTTTGTATAGTTTTGTTCCAGGCACATGCCCTTTAAAAAGCGACTAGTAATACAATCTTGTAGTTGACTGCTGTACCTTCCAATTTTAAAAATACATGCGAAATTACATCCATCGAAAAAACTTTAGCGTCCTTCTCGGCAGAATCGCGCACAAAATTACTTTCTAAGTACCTTCAGCATTGGACATGGGCATAGCTTATAACCTTCTCATAGCGGGGGGAGTCTGCCATGTTGTCCCATTTTTCGTTTTAACGAGCACTTAGCGCTTTCATGACCTAAATATAAACAAAAATAGGTAATAAGTAAGCGCGAGCGAAGCGAGCGCGAAAATTTTAGTGGTGTTTTTATAGTAATATGCAATATAATGCAATATAATTAATCATATTCTGGACTGAAATTTCTTAGACAACCCATTTGCAATATATTTATTGACAATATAATTGAATATAAAATACTTTTCATCCATTAACCAGCTCGGTGAAGGTCGTCCTATAGCGGGATCTTAGACTAGTACTTCCATGTCTAAATAAAAGATTTTTTATGGTTTTTAATATTAAATCATGGAAGTGATTTGATTCATTGATCGTGTTAGCGAGTCCTAGATTTTCGTGGACCAGATGAATCAAACAAGTAACTGTGTTAAAAGGAAATACCCGACTGGTAAAGAGCAACTTTAACGCTATCAAAAATTATAAATACAACCATTTGAATGTATTGATTGCCAATTTAATATTCCTAAATATAAACATACGACTTTATAGAAAATTACAAACATACCTACAAGAATGCAAAGAAAAAACGAAGACCTAAAGATAATCCAAATACTATCATAATAACATTGAATGGCAAATGGCAATGCATATGCGCAGGGCCAAATAAGCACCTGCATTTTGAAAACGGGTCGCGTCGCTCAATGTTTTTTTGAAAAAGGATTGAGCTCTCGGCCCCCACGGATCCTAATTCGCGATACGAAACGGCTCAAATTTATGCCTCTTGGCTGCTCTGTCGAATCACCCGCGACACCAGCCCTATTGTGTCTCAAGAAGATGGGGCGATGCCAAAGTATCAACACACGTGACGTAGCTCAAGGACAGTTTCAACTTTCATGGCACAAGCGATAAAATAATTAATTAGATATATATTAAATAAAAGCTCAACAGTATTACTGCAAGATGTCTCAACACCGTGGGCGACCGTTTAAAAATAATAGGCGGATGAAATCTAATCATTTTATAGCAAAAATTATGCAAATGGCTATCGCAGCGTCGCTCAACAACAGGCTCAAGCGCCAGTCTATTAATAAATTAAAAAATCGTCTATAAATATAGACTATTTTAGACTCGCCAGTAACCACGAATAATGCAGTGTTTGAAGCAGTGAGATCCGTTGAACACTTTCAAAATTCGAAGAGTTTAATTTTATTCTATTGAATTTCGATGAGACTTAAATAGAATATAAGTAGGAAAACCTCAATATCGAGTTGTCACGAAGTCGAGCCATTTAGGTCAAGACGAGAGACCCCAGAATACACAATAGTCTCCAACTATATTGGAATATTTGTGGCCAATTCACATCAAACGAAAGGAAGATAACTAACTCGAGAATCGAGGAATTAATGACATTTACACGTAAATAAACTATCGGTTTCACATAAATAAATAAAACATATTATTTATTTGTATAAAATATTATCAGAAGAGAACCTTTGACGGAAATAAACTTGCCATGAAAACCGAGAAAAACATACGTGGACCAAATAAAAGAGAAAACAATTGGCATAATATAAGGTAGTGCAAGCCGAGTGAGCATGCAAATTATTCCATCGACACGAGCAATGCTCATAAATATCTAATGAATGTATGAATACTTTTTTAAGCTATTGCATAGCTTCTATCGCGGGCCTTGAGCGTGGAGACCGAATCCAGAAATTCCGTAACGAAAATAACCTAACGCAGTAACGCCGATACAACCAATGCCACCTAAGGCGATTTGCAGAACTAAAGAGACAAGCGTGATATTTCAAAAAGTCATTAAAAGTTCTGCTATTCATCGATAGATGGCAAAACTAAAAACTAAAAAGTATCACCGCTGTGCCGGTCGGAGTGGGGGGTGTTAGGAATACTGCATAAATAAAATAAATAAATAATTATAATTACATAAGTTGATAAAAAATGCTATGCAATAGCTTTACCGCGGCAGTCTCCGAGTGCCACACGTCTTTTTTTTTTTATCAGCCCTGTTTTTTACAAACTGTCCCACTGCTGGGAACGGGCCATCTTCTCATTGTGAGAAGGGTTAGGCCATAGTCTGACACGCTGGCCAAGTGAGGGTTGGCAGACTTCACACATCTTCAAGATCATTGAGAACTCTCAGACATGTAGGTCATTGCTGTTTTATTTTAAATATAATATATGGAAATAGGTCTACGTTTGATCAAAAGTTCGGGCTACCTAGATACCGGATGGATTCAGTATTTATCAAACAAGGATGGTGGTAAGGTATTCTCAAGCGGTTCCCATTAGGAAAAAATCTAGTAAAAACATATAAAACCGCGGACGGGAGCTACTAACAAACCAATTCAAACTCTGTTCTACCAACCTTGAAAAAGAGTTCAATAAGCGTGAGAAAGCATAGTTATTGTAGATAATTATTTTATATTTGTATTCTGTAAGGTCCGTAGCGCCTACGCACTGCAATGCATAGATGCGAGCGTAGACGTGAGATCGCTACAAAACACGCTACGTGCTACGCGCTGCGATATGTAGCTACGAGCGTAGACGTGAGATCGCTAAAAACATGCTACGAGCTACGGGGCTGTGTGCTTCGTAGCGTAGCAACTGCTGACACCGGGGTACTTCGATTTAATTTCAATTTGTATTATACAAAAAAGAAAATCAGTTTTTTGTTCGGTAGACGATTTTAAAGGTTGAGAGAAATAAAAAAAACCTTAGTCAAGTTGTTGAAAGTAGAAGAAGTATCATTGTAACCCTTATAACCCTTATAGTTTCGCCATGTCCGTCTGTCTGTCTGTCTGTCTGTCCGTGGCTTTGCTCAAATATTATTAGTACTAGAAAGCTGTAATTTGGCATGGATGTGCGTATTAGTTATACCGAGAAATATATTTAAAAAAAAAAATTACCACCGTACCTCCCTTACACGTAAACTAGGGATGAATTATTTTTTCAATGACTGGATAGATGATCAACCAAATAAAATTACTTACATAAGTAAAAAATGAAAATTTCGTGCAAATTTCATTTAAACTAACACAAGTTAACTCGTATGTTCATAGTATCATTATTTTAATTTCACATAAACTATAGTTCGTAACTACGGGACCCTACTTTACGCGTGGCACGACACGCATTATTTATTAAATTTATTATTTATTTTTATTATTTCCGATCTCTCTACCGGCTTTAGCCGAGGTAGATGGATTGGAGGAGACCGGCGTCATTGGCGGGAAGTAGGCCTCCTCAACGTCTCTATAGTTGTATATATCGTATAAAAATAGTTATAGTAGACTAACACTGACATGAAAAGTAATAACTGATTGTAAAAAATAAGACAAATTATTTTTTCAACATCTCCTATAGAGACCTTAGAAACAAAAAAAAAAAGTCAAAATATCTTGCATTTAATTTTCAAAAATCGCATCAATATCCATTTCCGAATTCGATTTTCAAAAATAAACAAAAAAATACCTTTTGGAGGCCGGCGTTCGTTTGGAAAGCAGCGTGTAGTCATAGAGATTAGATGTAGACGGATTGGAGAAGACCGGCGGCGGCGGAAAGTAGGCCTCCTCATCCTCTCGGTTATAGTTGTTGTTGACTAACGCCGACTTGAGTGGCAGTAACTCGACGGTGTCCTGACGGCAGTCGCGTGGTGCGGTCATGTCTCGACTGACATCGTGCCGGGCCGACCGCCTGCAACACACTGAGAGCTGCCCTTGAAAATGCTGCATTGTAGGGCGGGGAATAGGGGTTCATATTGTTGGGGTACGAATTACTTTTCTATGAAGCTTAGAAATGGTCCATTGACAGTTAATTTTTTAACAGATTTTTAAAAAGGAGGTTTCACCTCGGTTGTATTTTATTTAATGTTTTTTTTTTAACGTATAACTCCGTCATTTATAAACATAGAGGTACTATTATCTCTCTATGTTCATAAACAGAATATACTGTGCTTATCACTTTTTATCAGGATACACTGTGCTTATCATTCGGTTTAGTAGTTCGATTTTTAAAACATAATAACTGGAAAAAGATGGCGTCCAAGTAAACGAAACTAGTACTATTTGAATGATTTGGAAGTCAGCAGTTTTAAGTTTTATTTTCTATTTTGATTTTATTTTATTTTTGAACAGATTTAATTAATTTAATATCGGAAACTCAATATAAATACAAAACACTTTAAATATCCTGTTTAATAATTACAATGCAGTGAATAACCGTGATAGTTTAACAAAGAGCTTTAATTTAGTAAGTATATTAAGATAATTTTTGTTAGGGTGCTTGCTAATTGAAGTCTTTTTTTTTAGTTCTACAATCTTTTTAACCTACTTCCAAAAAGGAGGAGGTTCTCAATTCGTCGGAAACTTTTATTTTTTATGTATGTTCCCCGATTACTCGAAGACACCTCGACCGATTTGAAAATTTTTTTTTTTAGAAAGGATATACTTTCCAGGTAGTTCCATAGAAATTTTATCAAAATCAGCTCAGTATTTTGGATTTATAACAAAATAAGTGGAGAAATATGTCATTCAAATTAATGAATTGGGTATTTTAAAGTCGGTTTTCTTATATTTATAAGCGATTACTTGTTAGATTACTAGTCTTCTCACAGTCAAATGCCTAAATGTCAATTGTCTGGGTAGGCAATTGACATTTAGGCAATTGACTGTTATGAGAATGTAAGGAAAGGAATGTAAGGAACAAGTACTTACTTAAAAAAACTTTTTAAGTTAAACGGTTTTATTGAAAAGAAAGATAATGATGTAGGTAACGCATTTACTGTATTTTACTATAAAAGCCCTTTTATTTGATACCCATGCTGTGGGGGTTGTGTTAAAATATGAAATCCGCCATTTTGTGGCGGCGGCCATCTTGGATTTAATTAACAGAATGAGTATACTAAATTGTATTGTCATCAGGACCAAAGATGTATACCAAATTTCAGATCGATCCTTCAACTGCAAGGGGGTAAAATTTCAATTACTAAATTTGACCCAAACAAACAAATAAATAAACAAACATGCCAAGCTAAAGAAAACATATAAAATTTAAAAATGGACGTGATTTTATTTATTTAATTTTGATCTTTTTTCGCGCCATGTTTTTCGAGGTCATCCTTTGTTCCAAACTCAAAAATTTACAAATCTTGTAGAACATCACTAGAAGTAGCGGCATCCCGGTGCGAATCCCGGGCGCTGTCAGCGCATGCGCCCTGGCCCTGCGCGTCTTCCCTTCAATGCTCGGTGAAAGAATTTACATAAATAAAGAAACAAATCGAAGCCTTAGGTATATTTAGTGTTATCAAATGTACGTCTATAAGTACATTGTTCATTACGCATTTATAAAGTGTTGTAAGATTTATCGTGTATATCCCATTGAGCTGCATGTAGATCAATGGTACCTATAGCCTAATCCTAACTTAATATTATAATAAAATTATTATAGTAAAAAAAAAAACAACTTCAAATAACGCACTTCCTTTACTCGGATGATTTTTTTTCAGTTATTTTGTTATAAAAACCAAAGTACTAAACCGATTTTGATAAAATTGATATGGGAACACCTCTGAGGTATTTAGAATACCTGTAAAAGTAGATAAATGTGAAGAGGGACGTGAAAGAAAACTAGATACGTAGCCATGATTGATTTTATTTTATACCCACATTATTTACATGCAAATCTACAACACCCACAATCCCCTTATCAAACAAAAAGAAAGTTTATCAATAAACTAAACGTAATGAAGTTTATTGAAATTAAATAATTATATTTATGAATTTAACACGTATATTTTACTTAATTTAAATTGTTTAATTTCAATGAGTAACAATTACCAAAACATTAGTAAACAGAGAGTTTACAATGTTTTATAGACATAAGTACGTGGTGATAATATAATGACGTATTGTCTATTAAGATACTACTATACTATAGGTTTATTTAACATATTTTAAACAAATTACAATATCTGGTTGATTAGTTTAGTACCTATTTCAACTTATGAACTATGAACTAAGGCTAGAACAATATTTACTTACTTAATATCCTTTTTTTTTTTTTTTTTTTTTTTTTTTTTACATATATATATATTTATTCATTTGTGTTTATCTTATAATTCTATCTAAGTTTATAAGCTTTTATATATGTATATAATATTAATAAGATTTTATTATAAATAAATGTATATATTTTTAACTTATCTTTCTACATAACAAACTATTTCGTATATCTATTTATATGTAATCTAATATGTAAGTAATTATGAGTAGGTACTATAGCCGGATTTGGAACTAGCGAGCGGTCCGATTTCGCAATTCTCCAGGACAGGTCCACCGATCAGGAGGTATCACTTGCCTGCCAGAACGAGTATAGTGATTAGCAGAGGTAGAAGCTGGATTGACACTGGAGCCCTGCGTTGAGGAGCTTTCTCCATTATTATTTTGTAAATCATTAACTATAATGTCATCATAGTCGCAGCGTAACCTGTTATTCTGCAGAGGATCTGTTCGTTTGTCTGAGTCGATTATAATATGTTTCCTATTGCGCCTTAATGTATTACCTGCGACCATTCTTATTATATATGATCGTATACCTGCGGTAGATATCACGGTACCCGATTCCCACTTATTGCCTAATCTCACTTTTACTTTCTGTCCTATTTGCAATGGTTTTAAATCTCTCGACCCTCTGTCATAGTATAGTTTCTGGTTTGTTTGACGAGTTAATAGTTTTTCGTGTACGTTTTCATGTATTCTAGGCTTATAAAACGTCATCGACCTCGGTAAAATGCCGCGTAATTTTCTGTTATACAATAACTCAGCTGGAGATGGAAGTTCCGAGCTAATCGGTGTATTGAGATATTCTAAGTAAGCTAATCCAAAATCACCGTTATCTTCACGTACTTTTCTCATTATATTTTTGATAGTTTGTACACTACGTTCTGCCTGCCCGTTAGATTGAGGAAATGTTGGAGAAGAAGTGATGTGCTGAAAATTCCATTCTTGTGAAAACTGCCTGAAGCTATTACTGGAAAATTCTGGGCCATTATCAGAAATTAAAATATTTGCGATTCCATGTCTCACAAACACGCTTTTAATCTTGGATATTATCTCTTCTGTACGTAAAGAAACAAGTTTTTCTATTTCTATAAATTTGCTAAAATAATCTACTACGAGAATGTAGCTCTCGCCTGCAAAATGGAATACATCCGCACCTACTTTCTGCCACGGAGTGGTTGGTATATCATGCGGTATTAATGGTTCTTTTGTGTTTTGCTTCCTATATGTTAAACAAATCTGACAATTTGACAAGTAATTTTCTAGTTGTGTATTTATATTTGGCCAAAATATTATTTCTCTAGCTCTTAATTTACATTTTTCTATACCTAAATGACCTATGTGAATCTTTTTAATCATTTCGTTGCGCAAACATTTCGGTATTATTATCCTAGTGCCTTTCCAAACGATTCCAAAATTTACTGTTATTTCATCCCGGTAATCCCAATACGGTTTTAAAATATCGTCTAATTTATTTTTTTCTAGTGGCCAACCCGAACGAACTATTTTTATTAATTGTTGTAATTCGTCATCACTCCCTGTACATTTTTGTATTTGAATGAAATGCGTATCTATCAGGTGATTGCTAGCTGATAACGCACACACCTGTGCCCGCAGATCTAAGTAGTCGCGCGGCTGTGTGAGTGATGCGCTCGTGTCCGCGCCGCCGCCGGCGCCGGCATCGCCCGGTGCGACTGCCCGCGATAACGTGTCAGCGATGTATAGGTACCTACCTGGTTTGTATATGAGGTTGAACGTATATGGCTGCAATCGCAACAACATTCGTTGTAACCGGGGAGGAGCGTTAGCCAAGGGTTTTTTAATGATGCTTACCAGAGGTTTATGATCGGTTTCTATCGTCACATCTGTTCTTCCGTATATATATGTGTAGTACCTTTCGCACGCGAACACACATGCGTATAATTCCTTTTCTATCTGTGCGTACGCTTGCTCCGTTTTAGTTAAAGAGCGCGACGCGTATGACACCGGTAGACCGTCTTGCAAGAGACAGGCACCGAGCCCATTTTTACTTGAATCTACCGAAATCGTAACCGGTTTATCTAACGAATAATATTGTAATACGGGAGCGCTTATGAGAAACTGCTTAATTTTTTCAAAACATTTTTGATGCCTATCTTCCCAGTGCCATTCTATGTCTTTTTTCAATAGTTCTCTTAATGGGGATGTTTGTTCTGACATTTTAGGAATAAAATTACTCACATACGTGACCATACCTAAAAATCTTTCCACATCTTTTACAGATTTCGGCGTCGGCATATTTTTTATAGCGGTTACATGTGATTCATCAGGAGATATGCCTCTTTCCGATATCTTGTGTCCTAAATATTTAATTTCTGACAATCCTATCTTGCATTTTTGCTTGTTTAATTTAATATTAATTTCCCTACACCTTTGCAACACCGCTCGTAATCTGTGGTCATGGATTTCTTTTGTAGGACCATAAACCAGGATGTCATCGACAAATTGAATGACTCCTTCAAGGTCATCCAGATGTTCGTATAGCTTCCTATGAAATACTTCAGATGCGGAACATATTCCAAATGGCATGCGCAAAAACCTGAATCGACCAAAAATAGTGTTAAACGTGCATACGTCTGTGTCCTGTAATTTCACTTGGAAAAAAGAGTGCTTGGCGTCTAAAGTACTAAAAACCGTAGACCCTGATAATCGCGCCGTGACCTCTTCAAAAGTGGGAAGCTTGAAATGCTCGCGTTTTATTGCCTTATTTAAATTCTGTGGATCTAAACATATACGAATATCGCCGTTCGGTTTCTGAACGACCGTCATGCTGCTGACCCAGTCCGTCGGCCTGTCTACTTTAGCAATTATACCGTCTCTTTGCATTTCTATAAGTTTATTTTTAACTTGATTTTTAATAGCTTCAGGCAACTTCCTTGGAGGGTGTATGACTGGCTCAGCGTTCTCTTTTAATTGTATCCTGTATTCTCCGGGTAAACAACCTATTCCCTCAAATACGTCTTTAAATTCCTCGAGTATTTTTAAACTGTAATTTTCCTTACTTATTGACCATACTCTTTTTATTAATTGTAACTCTTCGCAGGCATGTTTACCTAATATCGGAATCGAATTCGTGTTGACAATAATGAATTTTAAAAAATGTATATTCCCTCTGTGTATAACTTTAAGATAGCATTTACCTTTGACGTCTAGCTCGCTTCCTGAGTACCCGTATAATTTTATCGAGGTTGAAACTAAATCGGCCTCAGACAAACCCATAATATATAAACATCGTTTAGGTATAATATTGACATCGGCTCCAGTGTCTAGCTTGAATTTTAGTTTTGTGTCATTTATAAGTAGCTCAGCTAGCCACTGTTCAGTTCTATTATTATAGTGATAATGTACCTGGTCGGTGTGCCCCTCCTGGACCTCAAAGACTCTGCATACTTTTGCAAAATGATTCATCCGGTTACACTTGTTACACTGACGACCGTACGCCGGGCACTGTTGCCTCCTGTGTTTTATGCCGCATCTAGAACACTGAACGACAAGATTTTCATTATAATAGTTATCAGGATACACCTGGGACTGAGTGTTTGCTCCGCCGCGTGTCGGTCTGCCGCGGGCCTGATTGACTTGTCGCGGGCCCGCCGCCGCCCGCTGTTTTGGTTGATAATTTTGTCCATCGCGACCGCGATTCACCCAGTGGACATTAGCTGATGTGTTTTGCACTGACTCACGATTGTTGACGATCACTTGATGCGCATGATGCGCCGCGTCCTCCGTGCTGAACCGATCCGCCTGAGCACGGGACATCTCAGCCAGCCTGCATATGTCGATCGCCCTCGACAACGTCAAGTCGACTTCCCTCAATAATCTCTCTCGCA
This sequence comes from Lycia hirtaria, assembly GCA_947563715.1. Lineage (NCBI taxonomy): Eukaryota > Metazoa > Arthropoda > Insecta > Lepidoptera > Geometridae > Lycia > Lycia hirtaria. The sequence goes on from OX387375.1 coordinate 53,705,665, forward strand.
TTCCGCCGTCCCTTATCCCACATACCAATCGGTCACGCAACAAATCTGCGGACAAATCTTTAAACTCGCAATTAGCCGCCATCTTATTCAATTCAAACACATACTGCTCGATTGACTCCAAATCTTTCTGATCTCTTGTGAAAAACTTATGTCGCTCCACAGTTAAATTTTTCCTTGGTAAGAAAACCTCATCAAATTTTTTTAGTAATTCTTCGACCGTTTTAACTTCTCCGAATTGATCCGACACCTCCCGGCATCGTTCTCCAATCACGTGTAATAATATATTCAACTGCACTTTCTTTTCTTTTTTAGTCAGTTCACAGGCTTCATAGTATATATTAAATGATTTTTTCCACTTTTCCCACTCCTTGCTTAGGTTTCCTGAGGTTACATTCGATAAATTATTTTCGAAATTGAATGGCTGCGGTGGTTGTAGCACGGAATCCATTTTCCTTAATATGTCATAAATCTTCACTATTTTTCCAAATTTCACTCTCGTACATATAATTTACAACTTTAGATTTATAATTTCACCATTTTGACTTGTTTTTATTCGGCTGCGCCATGTAAAAGTAGATAAATGTGAAGAGGGACGTGAAAGAAAACTAGATACGTAGCCATGATTGATTTTATTTTATACCCACATTATTTACATGCAAATCTACAACACCCACAATACCTACCAAATAAAAAAGAATTCATAAATAATTGGTGGAGTAATCGCTGAACAAACATACAAAACAAAACATACACTCGAATTGAGAACCTCCTTATTTTTGTAAGTCGGTTAAAAAGCGAAAATAACTCTGTATGTTTGTTACCTCTTCACGACTTAACGGCTGAACCAATCGTTATGAAATTTGGCACAGAACATACAATGAAGGACATAGGCTATATTTTATCATCATCATCAAAACCGTTCTCACAATCATCACCTACGCTATAAGTGACGCCGCGGAGCGCAGCTATTTATATATAATTACCCGACTACGGCGAAGCAAAAGGGAAGGTTATGTTTTTGACCGGCATGTATTAGTCACATTAAATTGAATATAACGCCTTATAAGGGGCACGAAATCAAGAAATTTTTTTTCGCCCCCCTCCATCATGTGCTTGAACAGGGATTTTCAAATGAAATTAGGGTTTCCTACATCATATTTTTGTCAAGCGTACCGTTTGCGAGATATATCCCGTCAAAGTCAGGAACACAATTTTTTTACCCGAATACCGAAGAGAGGAATTCATCGAGTTTTCTTAACTATATTATATTATAATAGAATAGAATATAACTTTAATGTACATCCATACAGTAAAAACTTAAAATAAACAATAAACTTAAACGACAGTACAAAGGCGGCCTTATCGCATAGAGCTATTTCTTCCAGGCAACCTTAGGGTGGATAGAATTTGTATAATTAGAATAAGGAGGTTTTGTGGTTACATTACAAAATTCAACAATAAAAATTCTTATGACACTTTATGTACTAATAAAGATTACATTATAGTAATACATAAATACTTGTTGTTGTTGTTGTTGTACTTGTTGTTTTTGTTATATTGTGTATAACGAGAGTAGTTTTTGGGTACATTACAGCCTACAGCCTAAACGGTTTAACCAATTTTATGTGCGAGGTGTCGTTAAATTCAACTTTAATTCTCGAGCTTTGATAGTTATATCTATCTATCGATATATATCTATTATGCAAAGAGGTTTTAAGTTACCAACTGTCACATGGATGTGCTCCGCAGTTTCATTAGCGTAGTGATGTAAAACGGTAAATAATGATGAAGTTATAATATATGTGGCTTATTTCCGTCTCTGTCTGTCTATTGCTATTAGCTATAAGTTCTCAGATAAATATGTATCATAAAATGATTTTTATGTCATTTTCACATGTTCAGTCGCCGTGAAAGAGGGTAACAATTAGACAAATAGTATTAAGAAAAAACATGATGATTGTAAAGAATAGAATTAAATGTAAACGTACATATCAATGCTAGATGATACGCTAGATGATACAAATATATTATAAAAATCCCGCGCTGCTGGCGCCAGATGGAGCTAAGTGAAGGAACGGTTACAAAATCGTAGTATCTTTTAACTTGTCTGTGACAAAATCTAAAGATTGAATGATTGATAGTCAACATAATTATTCAACATGAGACACAAACCCTCGTGGAGTAATAAATTAATGTTCCTTGCACAAACCAGCTAAAAGATACTACGTATAAAAGAGACACATGGGGAAGACAGAATTCGCCCTATTTACATAGGACCGAGATTGATCTTTAACATTTATCTGTGCTTCTTCAAAATTGGAACGAAAACTTAAAGCAAGAAAACGAAATGCTTGTCTGTCACAGATTAGGTAAACAAACCACAAACACTATGTAATACGTATGTTTCTCCAGTCTCCACCAAAACCGAAAACTATTATCAAAGGTACTCTGTGACTACGCCAAAAATGAAAGATGAATTTGAGTTGACACTTGCTGGAATGGCAGAAGACTGACAGTCAAATAAGCTCTTTTTTTTTCATTTCATTTGTTTAATTGTTTGATAACCTAAGTTGTTCCATTTCAATTTTGAAGTTTTTCCTTTAATAATTTTTTCTTGTATTTAGGAAGTTTTTTTGTTTTAAATTAAATGATTAAATGTTAAGCAGGTTATTTAAAAAGTAAGTTTATAAAGTTATCAAATTCGTAATCCTAACATTTAAAATAAAAATATGGTGAAATTTTCACGATGATTCATCGATGATTCGTTACTTCCCAGATACTGTTATTTGAAGATCTGGTGGAGTTCCAGGCATTTTCAAGGAAAGGACATTAAAAAAGCTGAAATGGAAGCCGATTACGTACGCAGGTGGCGTCACAAGGTAATCATATAAATATAAAAGTGTATTTTGTAAAATTCCTTGTTGTTATTATTCTGATTGTCTTCCGAAATGATATTACCTACCCTACTTGAAATTAATGATAACCACCCAAATCACTAGTATGTATACTAATCTTTAATATTTTCAGGGAAGTTCGGGCTATATTTCTACATTGTATCATTGTTCCACTGATAAGTCGTCAGACCTGTGTTTTTATGACATTGCCGAGAAATTGAAAAACAACAGCACCTATGACATCGGTGGCACATATACCGGAGATGAGCCAGATTTCTGGTTCTATTATACAACAACACTATGTCATGGAAACAATTGCTTACTTAACTTGTTTGTTCTTCCACGGAAGCCAAGCAACTTCTCAGTGTGTCTCCCTAAATATATTAACTTGAGTGGTCAAATCAAGAACAATGACGAAAAGACAGTGATTGCTTACGGACCACAAACGGAGTTTACATTCAGAACTACTCAGAAAGATGAGCATGTGTATATAACAACCCTGCGGTTTGATGCAGATTACATCGGTGCTCTAGAAGGCTGCACATTACTTTTACCGTTCTCAATACAGTTGCATACAAAGATGCAACTTGATCAAAACATTGTGAGGACTATAAAACTGCGTCATGATCTTAGCAATTTGATGTCACAAAATGAAACTAAAGATCTAACTCTTATTTCTATAACTGGTAAAGAGTATTCAGTACACAAAGTATTACTAGCAGCTCATAGCGGTGTCTTGAGGCAAAAGTTGAGAAATGCAGAGAGAACTCTTTCCCTAGACGTCACTGACGAGGGCATGGAAGTCATCCTTGAATTTCTGTATACTGGGACCTTAAGTAACTTATACAAACAAGACTTTATGATGCTACTGGGTATTGCTGAAGCGTTACAGCTTGAGCAGCTATTTGCCCTAGCTCAACAACTTCTAGGGGAACAAATTGAAGTTTCAAATGCTGTTAACGTAGCAGTGATAGCTAAGAAATATAACCTACAAAAATTAACAACAAACGTTTTCAACTTTATAAAGTTGAATCCTGAAGTAATGTCGACAGAAAGCTGGCACTCTTTGCAGGATATTGATTTGGTGAAGCAGCTGCTTAAATATATACATCCATCTTCACACAATGTTGACTGATCTTTCATGTATTTAACTGCACTTCATTTTTTTCTGTAAATTACATATTATTTATAATCTGTGCCATATAGATGTCACTTAACAAGTTTTTTGTACACAACTATGACACTATTATGTATAATTCTTTATTGGGTATTATGTTGCATGTATTTGTCGTCCAATCACAAAAATGTATTAAAAAAATTATTGATTATTTTTTCGTCATTATAATAATGATGAAAAATGTTAAAGAAAGCTGTTGTTTTCCCCAGACATAATCAAATTATTTGATTATATCTGGGATAACAAACAGTTTTCTGTAGGACTAAGAAATAATAAATAAAGTATTAAAATTGCGACAAATATATATTACATAGTGCTCTCCAGCTTCTACGAGAACTAAAATTAATGATGCATGCTCTCTTTACTGTGGACAGCTTAGATTTTTTATAAAGTAGGCTAACAAACTTTACCCTGCAATGTAATCCTATACTGCAGGGTGAAAGATGCTGACAATCAAATTTTTTATTTAATGACGGTTTTTTATTTTAACCAATTAAATGTTATGGATTGTTTTCAAGTACTAAGCTGCGCAGTTTGTATGGATACTTTTATGGCCTATTTTTTTTTTAAAGTTTTTATTTTATTATTTTGGAGTACATATGTAACAAAATATACTAAGTACATTATTAGTTTCTAAGGATAAATTGTCCTAGTTCTAGAAAGTTTACAAAAATTTGGTTAACTTTGCTATAATATATGTTTTTTTATATAATAAAGTTTTTGTCATCACAATAAGGAAATATTGATTATTCTCCCTGAATATTACCCAATTTTTAAGATTCTTTTTTTTATCTAGTTTGAATGGCTATGGTTGTTATTTTTTGTTTAGTTTGAATTATACTATAATATAATTTTATACTTTCAACCATACACAAAATAATAAGGGAATACCAACCGTATTAATAGCTAGTATTCCCGTATTATTTTGTGATCATATAATAAAGAAAAAGAATAATCGAAATAATTAGGTGTAGATTTTCTGCTGCTGAATGGGAAATTGTGACCACATACAACTATATAACTTGTGGATGTGACGCAGAGCACTTATTTTCTTTGATGTGACAAACGTACCTACTAGCAAAAATTTATGAGTTACAAGTATGTTAAAAGGAAAAACAATACCTGACTGTAGAAAAGCTGTTTTTGCAGTCTAACTTACGATTTCGTTACACTTGATATGCTGTTGAGTGTACGTTTTTGTTAGAAAGTATGCTTAAAATATTATGTATATCCTGTAAATAATTATAAATACACATTCTTTAGAATAATTCCAGTAAAACCACTTGTTTATTACGAAAAAGTTCGTTGGAGATTACATAAAAGGTACTCTTTGGAGATTACGAAAAAACGCATTTTTTTTTGTTTTAACGAGAGATTTATTATTATTATTACAAAAAATATAGCCTATGACACACTGGAAGTGAAGAAGAATCTAACGACGCCTTGCACATCAAAATTGGTCAAGCCGTTTAGGCTGTAGGCGATTATACAGAAACATAGATACATTCCCACATGACGTGTATGAATAAATTAAAGAATAAAAATAATTAATAAATATTTTTTAGTATTTGTTGTTATAGCGGCAACGGAAATACATCATTTGTGAAAATTTCAGCTTTCTAGCTATCACGGTTTATGAGATACAGCCTGGAGACAGACAGACAGCGAAGTCTTAGTAATAGGGTCCCGTTTTTTTTATTGAAGATAGATCTACGATTGACCACCAACTCGCCTGATGTTAAGCGACGGTGTGACCGAGGATGGAGCTCGTCGATCTAGAAGATATCTATTCACTCTAGCCTTGAAAATTCCAAGATAAATTCTGTGTTTTTTAAATTATTGACGTGACAACGTCTAATAAATCGATGAACGCCGGCTGCATGCACGAAAAAGTATGACTCATTGTCCCGTTACGTTACGCTCCTTGTCCCGTTACAACCGCGCGCGGTGGCTGAGGAAGCGGGCCCGACCGTCGCTTCAATTATCAATCCTCGGAGCTCGCGCGCGGACGTATGTTGTCACGTTAAACAATACACCGACTTTACAGACAACCAATTTTTTTATTTACTAATTTTGACGTGACAACGTCTAATAAATCGATGAACGCCGGCTGCATGCACAAAAAAGTATGACTCATCCGGCTCATCCCGTTATGCGTTAAGCTCATTGTCCCGTTACATCATCATCATTATCATTTCATCAATGTTTTGTTATGACGTTGTCACGTTAAACTATCGTCCGTAAACAGACTTTACAGACAACCATTTTTTTTAATGATATTTATTCGTTTTGCCTGAAACTAAAAATTTGATTTCAGCAGAGTTCACTGGGTAAGTTCGTTTAATTTTGAAACATACTTTTATAACACTTCCTTTTTGGGATAAAAGTATGTCAGATCCTTTCACATAATATGAGTAATTACCAAATTTCAATCAAATCCTTCCTAGTTTGAATTGCGTCGATGAAACATTTATATTTGAAAACTTTAAAAGTTCATATGTTGAAAGTACTGAATCGATTTCCGTGTTCCCTAATCTGGCACTCTGGCAGCTCTGATAAACTAAAAAGGCTCTCTTGCTCTGTGTCTGGCAGATACATTATTAAATAAAAAAATATTTTTTGCAATACGACTTCTAGTTTTCGCGTAATATGTGGACATACATACACTTATGAAATTCGGCACACGTACTTAAAAGCTCACATAGCTAACAAATGTGAAAATTGTACAATTCCACAGAACATTAAGGTATTTACAATTCTAACAATACTAAATACATACTTAACAAATTGATAATCTCCTTTTTTTCAAGTCGATTTAAAAATAGGTATTTGCATGGTTTTTGCCAATACCAATTTTATAGTCTATCACGACCTTGAAGAACGAAGTAAATACAGATAAAAATAACGTATTGTTTTGTTATCTGTAGTTTCACTCATCAAAGTAAATTTGATTTTCTTTCTCCCTCTTTCAAAGGCAGGTTGCCTTCCGTCAAGCGTGGCTAATCAAGGCACGAAAAGGTGAGGTTTGCCTTGATTTTCTGGCTTTTAAATCAGTTTATTTGCAATATTTCGGTATATATATAAGCAGTAAAATTGGAGTGTACTTTCTACACGCGCGAAGAATTACAAAAAATTAAACAATAATACAGGTGAAAACACGAATATGTTGAATTTTTGGTGTAACAGTGTGCTGATCAGTATGCAGTTGAAATGTGTTAGTTTTCTATGGCTACAGCTCTAAAGAAACTTATGATTTTAGGAAAATGAGCAGCTCGGAGGAGGTGTCATGGATTTCCTGGTTCTGTGGGCTAAGGGGAAACGAGTTTTTTTGCGAGGTAATGTATGCTGGAGTGTGTGAATATTTCGTGTCAATGGATAAACAATATTGATCCAATTTGTTGTTTTAGGTGGATGAAGATTACATAAATGATAAATTTAACCTGACTGGATTAAACGAACAAGTGCCGCATTACAGACAAGCCCTAGATATGATTTTAGACCTAGAACCTGGTGAGTTTATGACTAACTTGAACACTTACTCCATTTTGGTTCTTACAATAATCTCTCAACTAGTGTGTTTAATCTATTTATAATATCATCCAGTGGATATGATGGTTATTTGTAATCAGTGTGCAGTAACCTAGTTGGCCTAGTTGGGAGACCTTTTAAATTCACACTGAGAACCTCCATTTTGAAGTTATAAATTTTAGTGTTAATAACTTCTGACGAGATCAGATATATTGTAAAGAAACCAACCAATGGAATGTCTGAGAGTTCTTAACAGTAATTGAAAATGTATGAAGTTTGCCATCTCACACTTGGTCACTTTGGTGGATTATGGTCTTACTCTTCTCACAATAAGAGGATGGTCCATACACAATGCACAACAGGGGGATATTTTATACATACAGGGCCTCAAGGCTACTATTTGAGCTATCACTCTTTCACCACTTGTTGATACGATTTAGCAATGCTTAATGGTGTACAGGAAAGAGTTTATCCATCTATCAATTTGTCACAATTTTCACTTATTTGTATCAACAAGTGGTGAACAAGTGATAGTTCAAATAGTAGCCTTGAGGCTCATGGCTGATCCTATCATAATGATAGTTTGTCTCATTACCTATTTACATGAGTTTCTAAGCCAACAGATAAGCATAATGATTCCAAACATTGTCAGTACCATTATTATTAAAATACAACATAATCTTAATGTGCTGGATGTAATTTGAAAAAAATTGTGTTACTTTCAGATGATGACCTAGATGACAATCCGAATCAATCAGATCTGGTAGAGCAAGCATCTGAGATACTCTATGGCTTGATTCATGCTCGCTACATTCTCACTAACCGGTATGTTTTATTCTATGGTTACACCAACTAAGCAAGCACTAAGATAATTTAATAAATATATAAGAAGGGTCCAGTAGTTTGGTTTTTAAAACAAATTTGCATATTTTGAAGTCAGTTGTTTCAGTTCAATATCTGGATAAGATGGAGAGAGTTATGTTTTTTGTATGCATGTATAAATAAATAAATAAATATTGGAGGACATTTCACACAACGCCATCTAGCCCAAACTAAGCAAAGCTTGATGGTAAACTAGATGGTTGATAGAATACATATATACATTTTTTTCGTAAATACATACTTAAGATACATAGAAACACCCAGACACAGAACAAACATCCAGCATGGATGTTTGTTCTGTACAAACATCCATGCTCATCACACAAATGTTTGCCCTGGGTGGGGATCGAACCCATGACCTACAGCTGTATGTATGTATGTATGCAAGGCCATAGGCAGGGGGGGGGTTTGGGGGTTCAACCCCCCCCCCCCCCCCCCCCGAAATCCTGGCCATTATCAAAAATCCTTCCAGGCTTCAATAATTTTATAAAACGCTTCAAAAAGTTTCGCGCTCGCTTCGTAGGAATATTAAATTGGCAATTAATGCATTCAAATGGTTGTATTTATAATTTTTGATAGCGTTAAAGTCGCTCTTTACCAGTCGGGTATTTCCTTTTAACACAGTTACTTGATTGATTCATCTGGTCCACGAAAATCTAGGACTCGCTAACACGATCAATGAATCAAATCACTTTCATGATTTAATATTAAATCATGGAAGTGATTTGATTAAAAAAAACTTAAAAAAATATTTTATTTTGACATGGAAGTACTGTGGGTTCATTATTACGAGAAATAAAGAATATTACTATAAAAACAACACTAAAATTTTCGAGCTCGCGCATTATTACTATTTTGACATAGAAGTACTGTGAGTTCACAAATACGAGAAATTTAGCATATTACTATAAAACACTACCTACTAAAAAAAAATCGCGCTCGCTTCGCTCGCGTTTTAAAATTATTTTGACATGGAAGTACTAATACGAGAAATAAAGCATATTACTATAATACACCACTAATTTTTTTGCAGAGAAGTACCGTGGGTTCACTAATACGAGAAACAAAGCATATTACTATAAAAGCCCTACTAAATTTTTTGCGCTCGCTTCGCTGGCGCATTCATATTATTTTGTCATGGAAGTAGTATGGATTCACTAATACGAGAAATAAAGCATATTACTATAAAACACTAAAATTTTCGCTAGCGCTTTATTACTATTTTGACAAAGAAGTACCGTGGGTTCACTAATACGAGAAACAAAACACTACTAACATTTTCGCGCTCGCTTCGCTCGCGCATACTTATTACCTATGTTTTTATTTATTTAGATCATGCAAATACTAAGCCCTCATTATACAGCATATTAGAAACTTACGCTCGCACACCATAAGACATGGGCCGTAAGTTAGACTGCAAAAATTGCTCTTTTGCAGTCTGGTATTTTGTTTTTCTTCTAATATGGATACTTCTTTGTCATTTAAACACCTGCTAAACCAATATTTGATCCTATTATATTGTCCTGTTTTATATTTCAGTGGAATAGGCCAAATGTTAGAGAAATTCCAAGCAGGTGACTTTGGACATTGCCCACGTGTGTACTGCGAGTGCCAACCTATGTTGCCTCTTGGTAAGTAGCTTTATGTGCTTTATAAAAATACATCTCAATTATTTTTTTGACTGCCCAATATGTTTCCATATTATGCTGGCCTCACAGCTCACTTAGTAGTATCTCTGATTCTTAAACTGTGAACTATGGATTCAATTCCCACACAAGACAAGGTGTTTGTGACTAATGTTTAAATTATACTACCTACTAAGGCTTGACTGATATAGATGTGTAAGTTTCATGAAAGAATTAATCACACCAGGCTAGTTGGTGGTCAATCGTAGTCAAAATCTTGCTGTAAAAAAAATATCTGAAAAAGAAAAATGCACATATGATGGCCTCAGCTAGGGGCCATCATATGTGAAACTGTGGATTAAACACATGGATGTTATGTTTGCTGTTGGGTAAGCAATGTACTGATAAAAATCATGGTTCCAAAGTTTTCCCAGATTTATTTTTCCTTTTTACGAGAAGTTAGATAGATAGATAACTTTTTATTAAGTCTACAAATATAGAAAAATAAATACAGAGAAAATATAATATACATAGCTAGGCTTTTAATTGGCGGCTTTATCGCTTAGAGCGATCTCTTCCAGGCCACCATGCTTAGATAGGAAAGATGTTACAGATAGTGGCCTTTAAAAGTAACTAAAAACTATAATATATAGGTACTAAAACAATTTATAGTATGTACCTATTTATTTTACAAGAAAACTAAGAGTAGTTTTGAATTTGAATGTACAGGTTTATCAGACGTGCCCGGCGAGGCGATGGTGAAGCTGTACTGCCCGCGCTGCATGGACGTGTACACGCCGAAGTCGTCGCGCCACCACCACACGGACGGCGCCTACTTCGGCACCGGGTTCCCGCACATGGTCTTCATGGTGCATCCCGAATACCGCCCCAAGAGACCCGCCTCGCAGTTCGTGCCCAGGTATCTATTGTACAGGTTTATCACACGTTGCCCGGCGAGGTGCAGCTGTATTGCCCACTTTGTACGGATGTGTACACGCCGAACTCTTCTTGTCACCTCCACAAGGACAGCTCCTACATCGTCAACGTATCTATCTGTCAAACTGTTCCATACACATGTGGACTTATTTACTGGTATTTTTAACCTAGCACTGGTTTTTTGCTGTACAAATTAAATGAAAATTATTTATCAGTCATACAAAAAAATTACTCTTAATTGTAATTTTTTTAAAGGCCTGTTTGAAATAGAAACAATGTGTCGCATGGGCGTACCTTTGGGGGTTCAACCCTCGAAATTGTTAGTCATAGTATTAAATTTGCCAACTTTCGAGTGGTGTGACAAACCTTTTTTGAGGGTTGGATCCGCGACTGAATTTTTGTTGTTTTATTTTGTAAAATTTATATAGAAAGTTAGATTAGACAGGATTTTTTGAGGTATTATGAAATCAATTGAATAATTCTCTTGGACTAAAAAAATCTAGTCGAAGATATTTGATTTATTTCCGTTTTATCCATATGCATTTTTATCCGAAAAAGTATTGGATCGCGAGTGTTCTTAGCTATGTTAAATCAAAATCGGTTCAGCAGTTTTTTATGTTGTGGGTTTTTAGGTTTTCTAAATGTCGTTAGTTTTACCCATTTGATTCAGGTTTAGTTTTACATGTGCATTTAACTAATTTTTAGTTTTACCCATATGCATTTTTCATGTTCAGTGTTACCCATAGGTATTTGATACTTTTTTAGTTTTACCCGCATGCGTTTAATTCATATTTAGTTTTACTCGTGGGCATTTGAAGCATTTTTAGTTTTACTCATAAGCATTTGATTTAGTGTTCAGCCTTGTGTGGTGTCCTTGTTTGCAGACTGTACGGGTTCAAGATACACCCGCTCGCTTACCAGATCCAGCAACAGGCGGCGGCTAACTTCAAGGCGCCTCTGCGGAGTCTCTCGTACAACAACGGTAAACGTTAGGGCACCCGGTACAGACGCGCCCGTGTCCGCCCCAACTCTCACCCCCACCCCCACCCCTGAACCCTGAGCCGACCCTGCTCCACTCGCTCACCAAGTAGACTCTTACAATATGTCTCATTCCACATAAAATATAATTAAATTTTTTTCAAAGGAAGGTCATGAGCATACAAGTAATACAAGGCATACATTATAGAGTTGTCTCTAAATGACGTCATAGGTAGTTTAATTTAAAGAATACAATAATTCTTTAATCTTTTCGCTTATAGTAAACGCACATTACAATAATAGTTATTATTATCATTAATATACGAAATGAAGGACAAGGAACAATTACTGTAATTTTTAAATTCAAGTGCTGATGCATGATCACGTGACAATCCATATTTTGGTGAAGTATGCCTATGTACTTATATCATGGATACTGTTTTATAAAGGTGGTCTCACAAAAATACTATTTTGGTTCGGTAGTTTTTTCTAGGTAGTCCAAATATACTTTTGCGGCTATTAATTTGGTTTTAAATACGTCTCGTTTAAAAGATAAACATCATTAACATATTGACTTATTTCGACCCAAATGAGTAAATAGAGCAGATATGTCATCACATAATTTCATTTACTAATGTCGTCATAATGTCATGGAAAACATTCTGACTATTGGACTTAGATCTCTCTTGCTCGCTCAGAAAATGTCGTGTGGTGATCAGTGAAACTTGCCTATTCCACATACGGTACAGATGACTTGATTTTGACCAACATTTTTAATTCTTAAAAATACTGTATATGCCATGATACTAGCGTAATAGGTATGGTACTCTCAAGTTATGGAACTGACACTATACTTTCATCACCATTTTGAATTTAGAAATGAATTAATTCTTCAATAGTTTCGCTTGTTAAAAGAAACATGATGCCTGTCATCATGTTTCTTAAGAAATTAAACAACTTGCGCGTATAAAAAAACCGTTAACAGTTGTTTAATTTCGATGAATAACAATAGTGAAAACGTAAGAAACCTATAAGATGACAGTCATTGCAAAACGATTGGATTAATTATAATCAATTCTTTATTTACAATCGTAATGACGTCAGCATGACAGCTCCATATCTCGGAGTATTATACTTGTATGCTTTTATAATGGCATATGTCAATAATCTCAGTTTCCCTGCATGTAAGCAACAATGAGAGCTCATAAGTTCGAAAATAAGATCTCTCAATGGTCCCAGGTACGTCATTGTTGCTTTTAATGAATGTAGCGAAACATAGACTTCATATTCCTAAACCTGCCATCCAAAAATATCTATGTTCAAATGTAAGCCATTGCATGCATTCATGCATTTACCGGTATAGACATGAGTCCAACTGACTTACTATTCATTTCTTTTAGTTTGGGCTTCCCTGTTTTATAAACTGCAAATACAAGATTAGTGAGCAAAAAAAGCTCATAATTTCAACAATTGAAGTTCTCATTGTTTACCAATGGTTACCCGTATTAACAATTGTTCGTAATCGGGTCGGAGACTATATCTCCATGTATTCGATATTTTTTAGTGTTTCACCCACTGAAGTATCTACATATTTATAGAAAATTCAAAAATTACATACATCCGACATACATACATACATACTGTTTGGTCAAAATGTTAAAGACTCCCAGGTACACGTACGTCAGATGTGTGTGTGTAATTTTTGAACTGTCTATAAATTTGTATATCTCTAGACTCTTTCATTCTGTATGGAAATGACAGAGATTGAGATATAGTTTCCGACAAGTTGTAAATAGCCCTACAGGAAGGAGGAAGCTCAGACTATAATGTATGTTAAGTATCGTGCATTTGCTTCTGTTCCATATTATAGTAGTACCATAATAAGTCCCATTTCAGTGGTACAAGATCTATTGTATTCCCTCTACTCAGGTGTGTTCCGCTAACACTTCCCATACTGCAATTATGGACTTACATTACATTTTTTGTTTTGACACCAAGAGAAGCACATCTCGCCATGTACCTCTACTTTTTGGTATCATTATTACTAATATTATGTCACTAATACTGTAACAATAATTCATGTTGCATTATGGACTTTTGTGTTACTGACTCGAGTATGTAATGTTTGTGCTACAAGCTTGTATCGAGATGGCTCCTTCAGTTCCACTAACCCGGATCCCGGGGCGGGTCTGTATCATAACATTTTGGTGAACTTGGACACGCCAAAATACGGCCAGAAAATTAGGTCGCGGCTAAACACATTTCGATGCATTTGTTACGGGCTGTTATTGAGAACATTTCGGTCATAGATTGCGTAGTTAAGCTGACAAGATTACTGGTTTGATAAGAATTTATGGTAATGTAGTATATAGTAAAGTTAGATTATATTTTTGTATTTAGTAGCGTAGGTGCTACTAAATAGTATTTTAGCAACAATGATGAACAGTATTGTTGCCAACAACAAAGACATTTTTGTATTCTACAGATTTGACGATTGAAAGTACCTGTGGTGTCTCCAATTCAGTAATGTAGTATCACATTCGTATTAAAATCATAAGGTTGTTTATCCAATGTAACTGTAGTTCGTAAAATATACAAACTTTAAAATAAGTTCCATGTATGTTTTTATTTTTATATTCAAGTAATTCATTAGGCAATCATTTCACATTTTGCGCGTTTTTTCTTTTTGAAGATTATACTGATTCGTTAGTATGAAGGTTCCACTAATATTAATAAATGTTAAGAGAAATATCTGGCCTTTTTTCTTGCTTCTCCTGCATGTTAACCGTTCCCCCGCTGTGTGTTTGAGAACAGGGTGTACCACTACCTGCCTGGAGGTATCCAGGCTAACCAGGCGGATTCTATGAGTAGCTTCATCATTTGCATCTATTAGCTAGTTTTTGTACATACACAGTTGCTAAATCATAGTAGTAATGCTAATTGTTTCATGCTAAGTACATTTAGAAGTTGCAACAGACTGAGAATTGTTAGTTGGCTGAGAACGCAAAGAGGAACAGTTGAGGCCGTGTCTGTTAGCGTCAATAGCAGCTAGCTGATAACGTGAACTAACATTTTAATGGAGTAAAATGTTTGTTTGCCACAGAAACGAAGACTTCAAGTAACATTCCAAAATGATTTAGTAACGCGAGGCGCTCGCTGCGAGCGGCGCTCGGCCCTGGGCCGCGGCGCCTCGGCCGGCGCCCGCGCCCACGCAACGCCGCTACAATCTTTAAACATCCGACTACTACACCTCTCACTAATACTACCTAAATAATATAGTATTTATTCAATCGACTTACTCCTATTTAACTGAGCAGTTATGTTTTAAATTAAATAAAGTTTATTTTTACGTTTTCTGTATTATGTTTTTCATTTGATTAGGTGTTGTAAATAATACAAGCTTTACGAGTGTAGGTTAGTTACATTCTGGTATATTAAAATATTCAAAATAAACTTTACATTCTTAACAAACATACCTACATGATTAATCACAGCTTTCATAAATTTTATGAATTATAATTTTGAAGCTATTGTTAGGTTATACATAAATGCCAACATAATGAGTTATGTTGAAGCCTTGTTTTAAAGTATCACAAATAACTTATATATTTTTTTTCCTAACTTATAAAACTACTTTCATATAAAAAAAGATTGTTGCACCATGAATTCATGAAATTTGTCTATGAGGCCAGGTAAGCACATAATTCTCGCACTAGAGCCATGTTGTTCATTTCATTGAACGTGCTGCTGTTGAGGGCATCTCTATTCCTCTTGATGAACTTGAGTGTGGTGAGCTTGAGGCTATCAGAATCATACATGTCGGCGAGCAGAAGAATGTCCAGAGCATTGTCAGGAGTAAGTTGCTGAGCCAATGCGTGGTTACACAACTCACGTAAGCCTTTCAAGTTGTAGCGGTCAGCCAACATCAAGATATTTGTTAAACTAACATTTTCAATGTCATTGATGGTACCTGTGTAGATATACTCCAACATAGCGCGTACATCGTCCGTTGCCACATCCACCAGCCTGACGTAACTGTTCTGACTCTCAGCAGTGTCTTCTTTAAGCATAGCTTTAAATACATCACTGTGGCTCATCATAATCACTTTATGTACTCTAAACTGGACTCCTTCTTCACTTTCGATGATGAAGTCTGATCCAACAGGTTCTGTGAGCAGCGCCCGACAGTCATGTTGTGCCTTAATATTGTCTACTACATCAGCACTCAGATTAGCCTGAGCATCAATTTGTACAGCAATATAAAGCTTTCTATCTTTTAGAAACTCGACATCTAAATCGCTGAAACTGTAGGTAGTAATGTACACATGGCATTTTTTGTCTTTCACTGTATAGCTTGTATATTTAAGAGTTTCTGAGAGATAAGCAATATATTTTTTTTTATTGAGCTGGAGTTCATTTCCACTACTAAGGCCAAGAGTATAATTTCCTTCTATAAGGTTACCGGCAAATATATGTAGCAGGAAAATATCGCCGATTTGCTCAGTTTTGCACGTGAACCAGTGATCTGAGACGTCTTTTATGTATGTCCCACCGACATCGTAGATGTTGCTGCGATGAAATTTTTCGTATATATTATTGAGGCACAACCATATCACTTCGTTTGTTTGGCAGTGACGGTGACCGCATACGATGTCTGCATCCTCCTGAAAAACATATTACACCGTAGGTATGTGAGTCATCGATCGATGATTAAGATTCTAAGAAAAACTAATAAGGGATTACTTACCAATTTCTGTCTCGCTGTTGACATATCGGTATCCATATTATCCATACTAAAGCTGTTGTCAAGAGCGGAGCGATACACAAGACGAAAGTAATGTATTTCTATTAAATAAATTTACGAGCAGCCAAACAAAATCCTAATCACAAAAAAAAACATGCGCGTACAAACATGACCCACGACAAACGAAAACGTACATCAAAATAAAATTCAATTGATGATGATCAAATCAACTATCAAGAAAAAATCTCTACAGACGAATCAGAGGATTCAGATGTTCAATCAAGAAAACCTGTGGCCAATGAGACAGCGAAGAAACAAAATCAATTACATGTCAATTTTGATTACTAATTAGCAATTGTACAGATAAAATAAGTCAAACGGTCCATTCGAATTAATGAATAATAATATCCGCGGCCGTGAATTCATGGCGCGAATTCGCACCCTCCACATTCACGGAGGTCACTCATTTGTGCCGTGAAACGGACGTCGAAATTGCTACTGCGTTAACTTTGTTTGATGAAATCGTTCGAAAGCGTTGGAGAAAAAGGAGTTGATGGATGACTGAAATATATCGTAACCGATCGATATTAATTTGAAAACTAATCTTTCTCCAGACATCATAATTTTACTTTTATTATTATGATGTGGATGCTTCGAGTCCCACAGTATACGTTCAGCGTGAAAATATTTCAAAAAGCGAATTTCTAATTCACTATCTCAACTTATATTAATCCGATGCGCTACCATTTAGCTCGCATTACACGTCCGTGCGCGTCAATAGTCAGAAGCAAACTGGCACGGTGCCGTGAATGTGGATGTGCGCGCGTGAACGAGGTGCGAACTGCCGCGAACCCTATGTCGCGGGACAAAATACCGACTTCGATCGGGGAACAGGCGTGAACGGCTGCGAACGCCGTGAAAACCCTCCACACTTATGTTCACGCCTGTTCGCGGACGTTCACGGCACAAGTGTAGAGCCGCGGTATTACTTTAGCCGCGGCTCTACACTTGTGCCGTGAATTCACGGCACGAATTCGCGACAGAGGCGCTTCCTCCACATTCACGGGGGTCACTCATTTGTGCCGTGAAACCTGCCGTGAATGAAGTGAAACTTTGTTTGATGTGGCAACATAATCCACAAAATAAGAAAATCGTTCGAAAACGTTGGAGAAAAAGAAGTTGATGGATGACTGAAATATATCGTAACCAATCGATATTAATTTAAATAAATAATAAATAAATATTTGTGGACATTTCACACAACACCATTTAGCCCAAACTAAGCAAAGCTTGTACTATAGAACTAGATGGCTGATAGAATACATATATACTTTTTTTTTTGTAAATATATACAT
Organism: Lycia hirtaria; assembly: GCA_947563715.1. Taxonomy (NCBI): domain Eukaryota; kingdom Metazoa; phylum Arthropoda; class Insecta; order Lepidoptera; family Geometridae; genus Lycia; species Lycia hirtaria. The sequence continues at coordinate 53,723,784 of OX387375.1, forward strand.
ATGATACATAGAAACACCCAGACACAGAACAAACATCCATGCTCATCACACAAATGTTTGTCCTGGGTGTGGATTGAACCCACGACCTTTCAGTTCAGCAGGTAGACGTAAACACACTACCAACTGAGCCACAAGGCCAGTCAAATTTGAAAACTAATCCTTCTCCAGGCGTCATAATTTTACTTTTATTATTATGATGTGGATGCTTTCGAGTCCCACAGAATACGTTCAGCGTGGTAATGTTTCAAAAAGCGAATTTCTAATTCACTATCTCAATTTATATCCTCGCCTCGCGGTGGTAATTATTAAAAATACAACCCCTTACACCTTCACATATACACACTCGCACTCACTTTTTCACACAACCTTTCACACTATAAAAAAAATCTAGAATCACTAATATATAAATTTACAATTATAATTACTATAGATCGCAAAGTGGGCAAAAGTCCAGTTAGAAAACTGTACCCAGCTACACAGGCTCTAATGAGACCTAGTGCTGGGCCCAGAGTATCTAAATGGTATAACTTAGCCTACCAATAGCGCATAAAAAATAAGAGTCTGTATACCTACCGTTTATATTTTTTGTAAGAACAATTAAAACTTTTTAATATTATTGTTTATTATATTAATCTGATGCGCTGCCATTTAGCTCGCATTACACGTCCGTGCGCATCTATAGTCAGGAGCAAACTGACTATATTACAAAGTACTCTTTGCAAACTGGCATGGTGCCGTGATTGCCGTGAATGTGGATGTGCGCGTGTGAACGAGGCGCGAACCTTTGTCGCGGGACAAAATACCGACTTCGATCGGAGAACAGGCGTGAACGGGTGCGAATGCCGTGAAAACCATCCACACTTATGTTCACGCCTGTTCGCGGACGTTCACAGGCTTCACGGCACAAGTGTAGAGCCGCGGTATTTTAAGCTGTGTTTAAGCAATATTATTTTAATTTATATGAGTTAATAAGGTCAATGATGTAGAAAGATCTTAATTCACTTTATGAGTCTGAAACGTAGGTATTAGTAGAAGTTTGAATAGAAATATTATGAGTGAGAATAAGTGTATTGCTAAAGGTGCGCTTACACGAGGGCAATAATTGCTCGGCGACACGAATGGACCGATCTGCCCCCGTATTCTATTTGTATATCCCCGTCTCTGTCATTCTGTATGGAAATGACAGAGACGGAGATATACAAATCGATTCGATTCCGAAACCGAATAGGTTCAGAATACGGGGGCAGAACCCATTCGGTTTCGGAATCGATTCGATTTGTATATCTCCGTCTCTGTCATTTCCATAAAGAATGACAGAGACGGAGATATACAAATCGAATCGATTCCGAAACCGAATGGGTTCAGAATACGGGGGCTGGAGCAATTAATGGAGCAATTTCAATAAGTTGCGGCAATTATTTCGGCGATATTGCTTCTAATTGCTCCAGATATTTCATATCGCTCAATGTCGCAGATACGAATTGACGAATATCCAATGGGCTTGGAAATTCCTAGCAATTTTTGTATATATCTCATTCGCACTTGTTTGTTTTGCGGCTTGCCGTCTTGCTTCCGCTGGGAGAGCGAGAGGTCGTGTGGAAGTAGGATAGCGCGCGGCAAGGCGTCGTCAGTCCAGCGCGTTGTCAGCCTCTGTTTGTTGTGTGACTGCATTTTTACTTCAGTTTTGTTGATGCAGAAATTGGTTCTCTCATGTTGGTCGTCTGTTTCGTAATTAATGGGCTAACTTTATTCAAAAGTAATTCAAAGTCTGTTCGTGACATTCTAGTAAAGTTTTTGAATAATATATCATCTAATTCTTTACACAATGAAAATTGCGGCCTCTTTGCCAAAAACGATCGCACCCAGATACGCCTATTCCTTTTCTTTCTTTTTTGTTTTTGATGGATAATAAAAAAAGCGCTACAAGCCGCCGCAGCAAGAACAATGTCGTCCATAGCGAGCGAATACTGAAATGCTCGTGTAGGACAGTATTGCCTAGTTGATGAAGTTGCGCCATATCGCTCAATATTGTATTGCGCAATATTGATGCTTGTTGCCGTTGCCGTAAATTGCTTGATGTAGTCGTGACGTCATAGTTGATGAGTATTGACTGGAATTGAGCAATTTTAGTTGCCCGTATAAGCGCACCTTAAGGTTGTTATGTTGTGCTAAGTCATAGTAACATGTTGCTTTGTTTTATTTTCCTAAACTTATGTTATTTTGAACATTAATAATCTAAAAACGGTGGAGTTTTACTCATTAAGTGTTCATTCAAGTGCGTGAGTGTGGGCAAGTGAAATAAAGCAGTGAAACGTGTCATTTTACGTTGTCGGCAAACCTCCCTAAAAGCTTCTAGTAAAGTCACCATCACTTTACTGAGGCGAGACTTAAATTTGAAAATGACTGTTTACATGACTTAGACTGTTATTACTGTTACTAGAACAATATATAACCTGTATTATACAAGAAACTTGAAAATATTTCAATACTTGACACCAGCAAATCGCAATCGCGGGGTCCAATACAAAAAAAAGAAGAAGAAGTCAATTGTCAAATGATACGACAAATATGACAGTGATAGATAATTTCGACAAATTGACATTTTATTTTATTGAGCTCGTTTGTTTTTAGAATTTTCTTTTCCGATAAGTAGAATTTTAATTTTTCTTTATTTCCTAATGCTATGACGATTGCCGAGGCTCTAAGCCTCTTTAAATATGGTTTTAAACGCTGCTGTTCAAATGTTAAGGTAACAGTATTATAATGTTTACATTCACTAACCTCCTTCTCGGATTATTTGAGTCGTGCAGTTCTGTATTTTTAAGATTAAAAAACCTTCAGATTTTACAGTGAACTCTTACTTTACCAGTTACACGAAAGTGCTGTAGGGGTAAGAAACACCGTAGTTATATTTTGACTCCTATTCACCTTCAAATTAAAAAAAAAACATGAACTCTTGACTCAACTGCAATAAAAGAAAACAGTCTATCTTTCCCTTGACCTTGTTTGCTAATTGTTTCAATATAATAAGTAATTGCAATTTCTACTCTTTCTATAAACACGTAAAAGCTTAGTACTTAGATGTCTCATCATTCTGACAAAAAGATACTATCAGCATTTTCTGCTTGCCTATTATCTTCGGTTTTACCTGTTATCCATGGAGAACCCTGTATTTTTTTATATCAAATTTATTATGCTGTTGACATATCTGCACATCAGTGATAAAAATGGTGGTGTTTTATTCATTATGTGTTCAATCAAGTAAATGAGTGTGAAAAAGTGAAATGAAGCAGTGAAACGTGTCATTTTACGTTGTGGACAAAACTCCATAGAAGCTTCTAGTAAAGTTGCCACCACTTTACTGAAGCAGGACTCAACTTATAATATTTTTACTTATATATATTTTTTTGTTTTATTCAAGAAACTAGAAAAAATCCTAATACTTGACACTGGCAAATGCTTTAATGCGGGTCCAATAGCAAAAAGAAGAACTTGAAAAGATGTCAATGTGAAAAATGGATATAATATTTAATTAATTTGTTTAAATAATACATAAGTAAATAAAACGCAGTTTATCACGTTACAAACTATTTTATTGGATCCACACAGCACACCTGCTATATAGAATAGTATGAAGTAAGTCTTCACCGACTTAAAATTACTATAGGTCATGGGCCTATAGTAATTTTACGCCTCTTCTTCATTTTCTTCTTCGGCGTAATTATACGCCGAAGAAGAAGATGAAGAAGAGGTACATTATTATAAGAAGAATAAGAAACAATTTCAAAAGAAAGGAAATACAGATAAACAAAAGAAAGATGTATAATGTGTTACCTGTCAAAAAATTGGGCATTTAGAAAAAGATTGTTGGTCAAAGAAAAAACAAAACACTTGCCTTGTGTCAGAACACTGTTTATCACTCAGAAAACAAAACATAAACAATGTAATGAATTGGTGTTTAGACAGTGGATGTACCTCACATATGTGCAACGATAAAGAAATGTTCACAATAATTACTCCAACAAATGATAGTCTAAAATTAGCATCAAATGATAAAACTGAGACGATTGAAGGCAAAGGGACAGTTGTCCTAAAACTAAAGGACCAGATCACATTAAATCTGAAGGATACCTTATATGTATTGAATTTACCCACAAATCTGGTGTAATAGTAATTTATAGTAATTATTTATAGCATTTGACCACAATTTAGCTGATGTTAAGTCGCCTAGCTTGAATTGTAACGGATATAAAAAGTGAAAGTATATGCATAGTACACTAAGAGTATATGTCTGTTTTTATTACTTGATTGTTAAACAGCCGATTCAATGATTTTAGAATTTGGTATAGAAATAGTTGAAACACAGGAAAATAATTTAACCTATATTCATAAAAATTGTCACCTCATGGAGAAACCAAAAAAAGCTTCCTTAAAAAATCAATAATAAAATCAGTATTGATTGAATTTATCATTCATGTTTACCTCTAATGATAGGTATACCTGGGATGATAATTTATTTTATATGGTTTTAGCACAATAACTGCTGAGGTATTTTTAAATGCTCACAAATCACTGTGTTTTTTCGCACCATTGTAAAGAAACTTGGGCCAACACGCCTGTCTGCGTGGGAATAGAAAAAATACAAGGTGTATGTTATCAGCAGTTATTGTGTTAAGATAAATTTTGACACCACAATTTTTGTAATTTTCCACACAACAGGAGAAAACTCTTTTCTACCTAAAAATTATCTGATATGCATGGTAAACTTTTCTCTTAAGGTGCTGTTTCATGCTAGACTGCAAGTGCAGTGGTCGAGTCGGAGTGATGACACATTGCTGTCATGGCCACCACTACACATATACCATCTTACTTATAAACTCTGAATAAGCGCATTTTAGTTGTTTTATTCCGATTTCTCGCATGACAGTTCCCGTCTGTCAGAAAGTGACTTTTAGAAAGTCAGAAAGTCCTCATTCAGTGAATAAGATTTTAACATGCGTTTATAAGTAAAATGGCTGGTCTATAGAGTACCTCAGAATAACACCTTTTGAGATTAAAGGTGGTTTATTTGTTTAGGGAGGCGGATGAGCTGAAAGAAACTATTACAAAATTTAAAAGTGGAACTTCCATGCTTCAAGAGCGCAACCTCTGGGCTACACAAAAACAACTGCAGAAGGTAAGATTTTAATCATTACCCTCAGATACACTTTAAGAAATGAAACATCTTTTTTACCCGACTGCGTAAGTAGGAGTTTTTCGAGTGTATGTATGTTTATATGTTTCTATATGATCGCCTACAGGCTTAACGGCTTGAGCGATTTTGATGTGCGAGGCTCGTGTTCACTTCCAAAGTGTCAGGCTATATTTTTTTGTAATAATAATAATGTACATTTATTTATTTATTTGCTTGCAGCAGAAGCTGTTGAGCCTATATCCTATAGTGCAGAAATTTACTGTTTGTCTTTTAGTATAATTTGTTCCTTTTTAACCCATTGATCCAGTATCTCTCACAATAAGATAAATGCGTTTTATTGTAACCTCGAAGTCCTCCAACGAACTTTTTCGTAATAAACAAGTGGTTTTACTGAAAAAGAAGTGAACAAGTGGTTTTACTGAGGAATATTCTAAAGAATGCCCATTTATAATCTATTACAGCGATTTTACGTATACTTTCTCACAAAAAACGTACACTCAACAGCATATCAAGCGTAACGAAATCGTAAGTTCGACTGTAAAAACTGATATTCTACAGTCGGGTATTTTGTTTTCTTTAAACATGCAGACATTTTCTTATTGTTAAAACACGAAAAAAATTACTAAATTTAAGAAAGGAAATTTTTATACTCTTTTTTTTAATTATTATCATTTTCTTAAAATCTACACTGTAAAACCATTTTTTTAAAATAATTTTAAATGATAGTGCAGGATGTTAGCTACTAAAAAAAGTGCTGCTTTTTTTTGCTCTAAGTGCAATAGTTTAAAAACTAGGACAATTTGAATAAGACCCTGTAAAATGCACAATGAAAGTACTCAACCAAACTTTGAGGAATTTCGAGAACGGGTCTTAGACAATAGCATTTTTTTCAGCCGCTGATAACAATACGAGCCCTTAGGTGTGAGTGAGATAAAATATTAATTGTACTCAGGTAGGGGTGCAAAAAATCAGGTCAATCATTGTATAAGGTCCTATTCAAATTGTTCTAGTTTAGAAACTATTGCACTTAGAGTAAAGAAAGTAGTACTTTTTTAGTAGATAGCATCCTGCACTATCTTTTAAAACTATAAAAAAAATGGTTTGACAGTCTAGATTTTAAGCAAATGATAATAATTAAAAAAAAGAGTTAAAATAATTCACTATTTTACATTTAGTATTTTTTTTCGTGTTTTAACAATAAGAAAATATCTGCATGTTTGCTAGTTGTTTATTTCTTGCGCTTTTTGCTAGCAAACCAATTTTTTTTCCAAGTTTTTTGGTATGTCTAGAAAAAAAGTTATGGCTTAAGTAATAAAAGAGATGGCTGCAGTTTATTTCTGATGAACAATATTTTTTTTATGTGTTTTGTCGATGAAATTTACTGTATTATACGCCATTAAAGTCTCCGACACTGGTGAACTAACACATTGTATACAAGTCTCAAAATTGCTAAGATTGAAGGTTTTCTTGAATGTTTAGGATTTGAAGGTAAATCTGCAAATACCAAAAACTGATCAAGAGCGAGATAAGTTTTCCTAAATAATTTTTGAAAAAATGGAAAATTATTGTGTGAGATAAACTAGTGAATTCCACAAAAAAAGAAATGAAATTACATGTGAATGTTTCTTTGAGTTAGCTCGTGCCAGCCCTGCCCATATTACAAGCTTTGCTTAGTTGTGGTTAGATAGTCTTGTGTGAAATGTAAAAAAAAATGGTTGGAACCATTCTTGCCTCTACATTATGCTTTTTTCATAATTTAAACTTTTAATTATACACATCGTAATTATAACGCAATAAAAAAAAAACATACTGTTTGTGAAATGTCTCAATTTGTCACTAGATGGCGTTAGCCACACTTAACACACGCAAGCATTTTAGTCACAAATATCTCATAACCTTAGATGTTGGTATTGAATAAATAAGCAGCGCGAACACATACCATAGGAGCGTAGATATATATGGGAGATTTTTGTATGGGAAATTGTGTGACAACAATTTTCCCATGTGGTTAATTTAATCGGGTAAGAGCTTTAATCTTAACTAAACACGTTTTCATGCCCATAAAAATTAAAAAAAAGGTCCTATGTAATATATAAAACTGTTTTTTTATGTTGTAGATATATCAGAAAGTACTAGTATTAGACCTGGATTATGCATTGGACAAGAAAGTCGAGCAAGACCTATGGAATGTTGGTTTCAAGCAGCAAATCGAGGCTCTACAAGCTATCTCTAAAGACAGAAAGGTATGTATTTTATATCAAGACATATTTATATGGCACAATCTTACTCCCCCCAGCGCGTATTTATCGAACGCCATGAAGCACGAAAAAGCGATATCGTTTCATGGTAAATATTCGAAAAAATCGAATGAAATGCTTTAACTGCACTTTTATTGTCCGTACCGCCAAAATGTGAAATAAGCTTCCTGCATGGGTCTTTCCGAATAGATATAATTTGGGTTACTTCATATCGCGAATGTATAGGTTCCTTCTAGGCACTCTATCATAGACCGCAAGGAGCGATTAACACCAGTTAATCGCTCCTGGTGAGTTGAAACATAAGCCTATTAACGAATAAAAAAAAAACATTTTAAGAAATGTAAGGTTAAAAACCAATTTTGACAAGAATACATATTTAAATTTGTTTTCATAGTGGGAAGCAATTCATGAAACAAATGAATGATAACAAAACCAGGGAAATCGGTTTGATGTCAACATTAATTGTCTTGGCGGGCAGTACAGTACGATCTTCATCTTGCTGTACTGCCTGCCACGGTGACATAACATGCCCGACGCCTAACGACTTGCCACTTATTGTCGACTTGGCAACTACTCACTGTCGTTTTACATCGGATATCGTGTGTAACTTTGACGGGGTGTACAGCATGATAGATCGTGAATAAGACGCTTAAGAGTGCTCTGTGACGCATTGTGATGACGCATCTCACGCGGCGGAGGGGGAAGTGCCGCCATTTTGAAATCATTTCGACGTTACGTACAATTATTAACGTAAAACACAGCCACGCCCCTGTTATTAAACAATTTTTGGCCAGGCTTTTGGCCTAAATGTCACACTGTGGTTACTTACCAGGGATGACTGAGAATAATGATATAATTTTCAGAACCCGTTACGAAGCGAGGGGCAAGCGATGCTATCATGGGTCCTGCAAGCCGCCACTGGTTTCTATCTGTGTCTACTTCATCAGATCTGCACAACATTCCAACTTGACTTACCATTCAGGTAGGCATCCATTATGGATTATAATTTGATGAAATTTTATTTGTATTATTATTTTGGGTTCCATAGTCAACTATGAACTCCTAAAGTTTTACCATATCCGTCCGCGGCTTAGCTTAAAATCTCTTAGCATAGGTATACCTACATATAATCACGTGACGGCAATAAAGTGGTTGAATAAAACTTTGTGTGTTTTTGTACTACACCTTCCTTAAAATGAGGACAGATTATTTTTTTCTCGTCTACCCATCGTGGGGTATTGTTGTTATAAACGTTGCTTGACTGAGCTAGTGGCGACTCGCATTGCCAAGCCTGTTTAGACAAAAACGATGAGTCACGCCCGACTATAGTTTCAACCGCATTCGGGTGTCTATGTTTACAGACGGCGCGCGTCCCTGCTCGGCTGGGTGGAGGGGTGGGGTGCAGGTGAGGGGTGCACGGGGACGGGGGCGCGTCTCGCGGCGCCCGCCGCCGCTCGGTACATCTGCCAGCACTGCCTCGTGCACCTCGGAGACCTGGCGCGGTACAGGCATCAGCTGCGCGTCGCTCACACTTTCTACAGGTTTGTATTATTAAAATAATACTTTGAGAATTCGTTTTCCGACCATCGTCCGTCTCGCTCGCGCATACCCACATTTTTGAAGATATAAAATGACTTAATCAACTTATTAAAAAAAACCGTCGTTTGTAAGACTAGAAAACAACATTAAAAAATGTTCGACAATATTTTTTTTTGTTGTGCTGAATTTTCCATATTTTACAGACACGCTCTAGTAGTGTCAGTGCACTCGGGCCAGCCATACAACCAGCTCGCGCTCGTGTCCTGGCGGCGCGGCCGTCGGTTGGCGGCGCTCTACTGGCACGTGCGCTCGCTACTAGTACGCGCTCCCTTCCCTCCCGCGCCGGCCAACCTCGCGCGCACGCTGCGTGCTGCCGCGCTGCCACACGCGCCGTGAGTACTGACACTTGTCTCTGCCTATGGTGTGACATAATCGATAGCACTTGAAAGTTGAAACATCAGAGGATGGAGTTGCCTTTTGGTGTGACCCAATTGATAGCATTTGGAGCAACAGACGATTAAATGTTAGTGGATCATTCGCTATATACGCGATAAATGCGTGTGGTGAGCAAATAAATCACTGTAATCCTTTCCTTCCATGGTTTTAATGAAACTAGTAAGTACCATAGTTGTTTCACAATTTTAAAGCCTTTTTGATATTATATATAAATGCAAAATTACATTTATGTAGCTGACTTGCCCATGTCCATTTGCCACAGTGCAGACTTACCGGTACTGCCTGGAGTGACTCCCTCCACCCCCGTCCCCGCTCCAGCCCCCGCGGATGCCCCGCAGCGACTGGACGCGCACTCCTACGTCACAGAGCTGATACGAGCCCTGCACTATATACATACTGGAGATGAGTGAGTACACTCCTCAGGTCTAATAAAACTAGTGCTATAACTGTTACATCATTTATAAAGAACATCGTTTTTTTTTTTTTTTGTATACGTTATTAATTTCGATTTCCCACTACTTCGACATTTGCACGTTGAACGTTGTTTGAGTATAGTTCCCGTCACGTAAAAATAACGCTGGTTTGATCGCGTTTACGAACAAACCAGCGTTCTTTTTAATTTTCGGGAACTATAATGAATTATTGAATATCTATTTGAGGTCTGGTTATTACTAGTCCTATTCATTTGTATATGGTCACACAAGGAAGTCTAGTGAAAATTGGTGAGTGTTGTCATGAAGTTAAATGTAACGTAAAGTAACGTTATTATTATTTTTTTTATCAGCCCTGTTAGTGCAAACTGTCCCACTGCTGGGAACGGGCCATCTTCTCATTTTGAGAAGGGTTAGGCCATAGTCTGCCACGCTGGCCAAGTGCGGGTTGGCAGACTTCACACATCTTCAAGATCATTGAGAACTCTCAGACATGTAGGTTTCCTCACGATGTTTTCCTTACGAACCCAGGACCTGCGGATCGCAAGTCAGACGGTCTCACCACTAGGCTGCCGGGAACTTTATTACTGCCAGTTATTTTATCACGAACACTTAATTTCGACAACAGAACCATAATAGCTTATGTCCTTTTTTATGAATAGAATATCCAACTTAGATCTAATGTTGAGTAATTTTCCTGTTCTACTTTTTTGTTCATGAAAAAGTAGCTAAAAAAATACACCATTTAAATTTAAGATAACTTTTACTCTATAATTTTCTTATAAATTCGAATATTTTTGAACAAAATTATGAAGAAACATTTTTTAACCATTTAGTAGCTATATTGACGAACGTGTTATATTTCTTGAAATGTTTACTTATTTTTTTGTGACAGGTTGGACACGGCCGAGGCTTTAGTGAAGTCGTTAAACTCGTCTCTGACTACCCTCATAGCAACTGACAGTTTTGAGTCAATGACACTTATAAAGGTAAACAGCTCCACAAAAAGTCTATAATAATAAATTAATAATATGGTTGTAGTAAAATTTTGATAAAATCCAAGTTACACAAACCACACTAGAATATAAAATAAACTTTTTATTTTGTACAAATATCGTAGAACATTATATACACACGGCATTGACATACGGCACTGAAACGTGGTCCCTAACTATGGGCCTTATAAGGAAGCTCAAGGTCACGCAACGAGCTATGGAGAGGGCTTTTCTCGGAGTCTCTCTAGGAGATCGAATCAGAAATGAAGAGATACGTAGACGTACAGGAGTCACCGATATAGCACAGCGGATTAGCAAGTTGAAGTGGCAGTGGGCAGGGCACATAGCACGTAGAACTGATGGCCGATGGGGCCGAAAGGTTCTCGAGTGGAGACCACGTACCGGCAAGCGCAGCGTAGGAAGACCAGCCACGAGATAGACAGATGACCTTATACAAGTGGCTGGAAGACGCTGGATGCAAGCCGCTTCTAATCGGTCTTTCTGGAAATCCATGTGGGAGGCCTATGTCCAGCAGTGGACTTCTTATGGCTGAGATGATGATGATATAGAACAGTATAAATAAAAATAAAAACTTTGTTAAAAAAAATCGGAGTAACCCATACGCTGCGTTTCCACTGAAGCGGTGCATTAATTGACCAATCACAATGGTCGAAATCTTCTCATGAAAATTTGCGAGCTTTGCGATTGGTCACTTCATACACCGCTCCGCTTCAGGGGAAATGCAGCCATACTGCTTTGTATCGACGATGGTTCCGTGGTGTCCAGATGTGCGTGGTGGTGATATGGGCGGTGCACACGGCCACCGAGGAGCTGACGCTGCTGGAAGCCTCCGCGACGGCGGGCGAGCAGCGCGCCGCCGCGCTCTCGCTCTCTCTCGCGGCAGGCGCACTGCTCGCACTATTGCTGCCTGCGTACTCTGCGCCCGCGCCGCCTGCGCGAGCACTACCCGCACGTAAGTTTAACAGACTACCATAAAAGGAGGTTCTTAATTCGACTGTATATTTTTTGCGCTGATATTACGAGCTTTGTGATTGGTCAATTTTGCATCGCTAAGCTCCGCTTCGCTTCAGTGGAAACGCACCTTTAAGGTACGATTTCCATACAAAAGTATTTTTACCACATTATGAGTGTACATAAGAGTCACTGCTTATAGTTTTACAATCAACTATTTTGTATATGTTAACACAAAAAGGTGAAAGAGAAATTAAGTTTAATTAAATAATTTAGGCTAAGAAATATTTGATTTTGTCGTCTGAGAGTAAATGAATTTGAATTTATTAATCCAATTGAGTAGGTAAACGAAAATTAAAAATAATTTTTCTACTAGTAGCGAGTTGTTCCTCTAGTTTCTAGTGGCACCACGGTCGTTTATTTTTAACCGTGGTACCATTGAATGTGGTCCGTTGTACCACAGTTATAACCTTAGTACAACCTGTCCACTGCTTGTACCACGGTAGTACCTCTGGAGATAGAATTTCTTACGGATCCTGACTAGGCCTGCCTTTTGGGCACCGTGATATGATTGTTGTAAGTAAACATGTGAATATGTGTGCGTTTCAGTGAAGGTGTGGCTGGAGTGGTGTGTGTCTCAGGGCGGCGCGCTAGACAGCGCGGCGTGGCGCGCGCGCCCCGCGCTCTGGCCTGCGCTCGCGCACACGCTCAACCTGCTCGCGGCCCACCGGGAGACCAAGGACGCATGTAAGTCTCTACAGGGTGACTGTTTAAACACTAACAATATTGATACAGGATGTTCGATTAAGTATTCAATTCTCGTTCCAAATAAAAAAAAATAGGTGGCAAACACAAAAATTACGGGCACTTAAACCACGCGAGCCGAAAGTAAATGCAAGCTGAATCGATTTTGATGAATCATAGCTAAGAACACTCTGGATGAAATCCTCTTTCGAACAAAAAAAACTAGATCAAATCTAGATCTGTTTCATCATACACACGTCGAACTTATAACACCCCTCTCTTTGGAACGGGGGTTAATTATGTTAAATTTGCGCGATAAATCCGTTAAAAGTTATTTAATTTCAATAATGAGTATAATTGAGTCATCATCATCATCATCTCAGCCATAAGAAGTCCACTGCTGGACATAGGCCTCCCCCATGGATTTCCAAAAAGAGCGATTGGAAGCGGCTTTCATCCAGCGTCTTCCCGCCACTTCTATGAGGTCATCTGTCCATCTTGTGGCTGGTCTTCCTACGCTGCGCTTGCCGGTACGTGGTCTCCACTCGAGAACCTTTCGGTCCCATCGGCCATCAGTTCTACGTGCTATGTGCCCTGCCCACTGCCACTTCAGCTTGCTAATCCGCTGTGCTATATCGGTGACTTTTGTACGTATAATTGAGTATATAGACATAATTAGACACTCCATCTGCCATAACATTGTTATTGTAAATAAGAGTTTATTATCTGCCTACAAACTGCTATGCAGTTTAGCAGAACTGCGTCATTATAAGATTTCGTTATGTCATTAGAGAACAAAAAAAGACAGACATATCTATCTCTCTTTGTGACAAAAACAAACGCACAAATAAACAAAACAAACAACAACAGTATTTTTTGTTACAAACCGAAATATATGTTGTTGTAGACGCGACAGTCCCGCTTCCGGAAGACGAGGAGCTACACGGGTTCCTGCCGCTGGAAGGATACCTCAAGCAGCTCAAGTTCCCGAACCACGCCGCGTGGGACACGTACGGCGCGCGCGTGCCCACGCAACAAGAACACCCAGAGTTAGTATCGGGGGACGGCGGGACTTGATAATACAACGATAATGTTATAAATAAACAAATAAGAATATGCACAAATTATTTATATTTGGTCATAAAAAAGCTCACCAAAAATAGATCCATTCCATAAAAACGAAATTAAAATACCTTCAAAAATAATAATGTTACAAGCATTTTAATTTCATGTCAGACAGAGAGCACGCGATAGCGAATGATGACGTCATGGTTCATGTTCACCGAACAAATTCAATACAAAACTTGTTTCGGGAGAGAGGGACAGAGCATCCCTCCCCTAAAACTTTAAATGTTTATATCTCGAAAGTTTATTGATCGATCGAAATATGCTGGCTGCTCTTAAAAGGACTAATTTAATAGATGGCAAATTTTACAAATACCTAATTCTCAAAATGGGCAATATAGCAATATACGATGTGGCCGAGGATGGAGCTCGTCGATTTAAAAAATATCTATTCACTCTAGCCTTGAAAATTTGTATAATTGATCATTAAAAGTATTAGTCGTTTCTAGAATTTGCCATTTATTTGTAGTTGCCAATTAGTGCTTTAGAAACTTATACCACTTTGCACCTAAACCGAAACATTCTTGATATTTATTTCAAAGTGATACGTCATTTAATCGTTCCATTTGTATGCTAGTAGTGGATGTAAGTTCGTAGGTTCTGTTTTTTTTTTTTAGGAATTATAATTTTATATTCTATCTTGCGTCCGCGGTAGTTTTCAATTCTTATTAGCAAACATTTATTAAAATAAATTCCTGCTAGTAATCAGTACTATTCTGTCCAAATTGATATGTGATACTTGATGCTCCTGTGAGCATCAAGTATGTTCGACCAATGACAGCAAATACTTTTTTGCCAAACGTGTCTTCAATTATCGTATCACCAATGATCGTGTTCCACATCAATATTTGTATTAAATTATTTAAATAAAATCAAATCATACTATAATCAATTTTTATAACTAAAATATTTAAAGGTAATCAATGTAATATTAATAATGAATATTCACCCTGTGAGTTGTAGGTCGCCGCCAGAAGTGGCTTGCTGTTTGCTGGAGGAGCCCGAGCTGCAGTCCCGCGTGCGCGCGCACCGTCTCGTGCAGCTCGGGCGGCGGCTCGCGGACATGAGGCCGGACCAGTTCTCCTACACGTGAGTCATCTCTCTCCACCTACACTACACTACGTACTTAATAGTCAGCAGTTCAACCATCATCCGTCTCGCTCGCGCATACCAACATTTTTGATGATATAAAATTACCGAATGAACTTATAAAAACAATTTTTTAAAGCCGTTACGAGATTATTACATAACTACTTGCGCCATTACAAAACTACTGTATATTAATTTACTATGTACTGTATATGATATACTTTATTGGGTTATTTGTCAATCATATTTGTTGAAGAAAACAAGAGGATTTTATTCAAATGAAATTTTTATCTAAAATTATGGCTGAATATTTAATTGTTCATTAAATATTCAGGCTAAGCCTAAGAGTCCGCTGTCTCGCTCGTACGCGGCACCTTTTTTTTTAGATATAAAATTATTGGAATTACTGATATTTCTGATAAATATTCTTCCTTCAGATTCATAAGAACACTATTACAATGTACTGTAATTTCAGTATTTATTTTTGTATCTAAAAAAGGTGCCGCGTGCGAGCGAGACAGCGGCGCTCTTAGCCTTAAAAAGAAATATTTGGTTACAGGGAAGAAGACGACAAGCCGGTGTTCACG
Organism: Lycia hirtaria; assembly: GCA_947563715.1. Classification (NCBI taxonomy): domain Eukaryota; kingdom Metazoa; phylum Arthropoda; class Insecta; order Lepidoptera; family Geometridae; genus Lycia; species Lycia hirtaria. Next base: position 53,739,174 of record OX387375.1, read on the forward strand.
GCGGCGTCTGCGGGCGGCGAGCAGCTCTCCATGGCGCTGGCGGAGCTGAGCGCGGCGCGGGGCGAGCCGGGCGGCGGGGGCGGGGGCGGGGGAGGGGCGCCCGAGACGGACGACGAGAGCGACGAGGACGCGCCGCGACTCAAGCCGCCCGTCGTCATATCCGAGGCCGACTTCCGGGAGAAAGGTGAATACGTGCACATAGAGTGAGACGATAATATGTTGTGTTAATATCTTTCGTGTTGAATTATTCATATTATATCTTATTTATACTGAGCGATTATCTGTAAGCGAGAGCGCGGAACAAGCGATAGAGAGGCACGATCGGCCTAAGCGTTCGACTTGTGACGCATTTTTTTCTCTCTTCCACTCCATCGGCCGATGCGTTCGAGTATGACGTTCACGTAAAATTATCGTCCGTAAATCGACTTTACAGACAACCATTTTTTTATTTATTTAGAAAAACAGGTTCAAATGAGTAGGTTCCTTTTAATCAAGCGTTGTTCATCGTAGACCGCAACATGCGACATTTCAAGCGCAAGCTTATTTTCGAATAAAAAAACCTAGCGTTAAATTTTACCTAGCTTATGACAACAAGCTAATTTCTAAACACCATTTATTGGTTCCGCATTATGAGTAAATGTTCGGTTTTGGTTCCAATATCTGAATATAAACTCAATATTACAAAAGAGAAAGTAACTGTCGTCTGTCTGTCTGTCAGTCTGTTACCAATTCACGTCTAAACGGCTGAACCAATCGTTATGAAATTTGGCACTGATATTCTTTAATACCTGGAAAAGAATATAACCACGAAACCGCTTGGCGTAGCTAGTTTACTATAAAATAATGAATGAATGATAGATATATTCTAGATTAACGAACTCCATCCTCGGCCACACCGTTGCTAAATGTTAGATCTATCTTGCGTAAAAAACATCAATAATCTTACTGTTGTTTTTTTTTAGTTCGGGAGAAACGCGCCGGCATCCTGAAACCTCAAGGCTCGCTGGAGCGAGCGCGGGAGGAGCGCGCCATGCTCACACAGGAGGAGCAGGTGAACTTACCGCGACGGTTTACACCGATACATATGATCTGTGTGTCTTCAAATCATTAGTGATAGATTTCTTCTAGGCAAGCACACTCCATCGTTAATCTTAGCGTCGCTCATCAACGGGCGAGCTGGCGGCCAAGCGTAAGCCTATCATTGAAAAATACTATTAATTTAATGAAAACTGTTTCTATTATTATTAACGAGATGTTCACCATGGTTCGCGTTAATTTTGAGCTCCCGATATTCTAAATTTTTCTCAATTCTTGGAGGTTCTTAATTCGTCGGAATCTTTTGTATGTATTGTTCCCCGATTACTCGAAGACACCTAGACCGACTATAATTTTTTTATTTTATTTGATAGGGTATACTTTCCAGGTGATCCCATAGAAATTTTGACAAAATCGGTTCAATAATTTGGTTTTTATAACAAAATTACTGGAAAAATATGTCATCCAAGTAAGCGATTTGCGTATTTTGAAGTCTGTTTTTTTAGTTTTTTTAAAGAAAACATTACTTATGAATAGTTTGTAAACCAACCCGAGTTTTTACTTTGTCGTTCAGGACGAAGGCAGCGAGGACAGCGGCAAGTGTGAGGACAAGAAGGAACTCCGGAAACCCCGCGTCAACATCGCCATGGCGGCCATCATGCGCAAGCAGGAGGAATCTAATAAGCAGGCGAGCTGACTACAACACACACACACACACACAATAACACACACTCATGCACGCACGCGTATACGTAGACACTAATATGAATTATGTAATTTCATCATCATCATCTCAGCCATAAGAAGTCCACTGCTGGACATAGCCCTCCCCCATGGATTTCCAAAAAGACCGATCGAAAGCGGCTTGTATTCAGCTATAGACAGTTAAAAAATTACACACATCCGACGGGACTTGAACCCGTATATTGAAGACTTGAAGCCTTTACCATTTTGGCATTTTGGACGTTTTTGAGTGTGCAAAACATTCAAGTTTCCGGCAGCCTAGACGGGAGACCGTCTGACTTGCGATCCGCAGGTCCTGGGTTCGAATCCCGCGGCACGCACCTCTGTCTTTTCGAAGTTATGTGCGCATTGATGATTGCCGCCAACTTCAAACGGTGAAGGAAAACATCGTGAGGAAACCTACATGTCTGAGAGTTCGCCTTTCTCAATGATCTTGAAGATGTGTGAAGTCTGCCAACCCGCACTTGGCCAGCGTGGCAGACTATGCCAATCAAATTAAGTGAATGTAGGTACCTACGTCTCACATTTAGTATTTGCATACATCATTTGCCTGTCAATAATTATAGAATCTCATATTTATATCAAATTTGAAATTGGTTGAACGGAATATAGAAATTCAGATGTTATTGTTGACGCATTGTCGCGTTCCGCCTGAGCCGAGCGTGCAAGCGAGAGCGCCGAACAAGCGATAGAGAGGCACGATCGGCCTAAGCGGTCGACTTGTGACGCATTTTCATGATAACATTAATCACCATTACTGGCAAAACACAGCTACTCTTTGAGAAATAATTTATTGTGGATTTTTCATCCTAACAAAAAATATGCATTTCCACTAAAGGTATAAAACGAACAGAAAAAAACTTTGATACGATTCGTCTTAAAGTGAAAACCGTTTCAGGTGAAATTTGTGACGCCCCCACCCACTCCCGAGTCGACAGCCGACAGCACGGAATCTAAAGAAGAAAAGCCTAAAGTGATTCAACCGAAGGCGATCAAGTCGCTCGCGAACTTGCCTCTGGGAAGGAAAACTGGCGGCATCCTCTCCCTCAAGGACAAATCCGGGTACCCGCACCTTGTCAACACGGAGCCTGAAAAAAAAGAGAAGGAAGAAAAGAAAGAACAAAAGTTGAGCCAAAGCTCCCAGTCTCAGCCGTACCAGCCGAAGAGACAAGAAGTGCCACCTCCTCCAACCTGGCCGACCAACTCTCAATCGACCTTCAACGAACCCCGCATGACATTCCAGAAGAACTACGGCATCCAGAACGCTGGACTTAGCTACAACCCAGGCTTAACGGCTTACAACCCGTCAACGACTTACCAACCCGGAGTCAACAATCAAGGAATAAGACTACCCGTTGTGAACCCTAAAGAAATCGACGTCAGAACAGCGGCGCTGCAGAAACAGAATTCCCGACAAGAGATGTTCCAAGACGGACACAAATTCAACTATCCAGTCTCCGGGGATAAGAAGAATTTCTTGAACGATCTGCCGCCGCGCTTCGCCAACCAGTACCGGTACTGGCAAGCGGCGCAAGACAACCAGTTCAATGACAACAAATTCAGAGACGACAACTTCAAACCTGGCTCCAACGTGTTTAATCAACAACCGAGAAGCAGTTGGATGAACCAGCCGCAAGTGCCTGATAGTTACCAACCGGCGCCAGCTGCTTGGTGGAAACCTGACAACCCATCGCCGAACTTCAACTATTCGGGACCGATGAACCAAATGAAGCCCAACTATTTCACTCCACAAATGAACAACAACATTCCGAACCCCTATCAAAACGTGCCATCTTATAATCAGATGCAAAATAACATGGGGCAGAAACCAGAGAACGTCACAAACCAGCCATATTTGAATTTACCTTCCACAATTGGCCAGCCAATGCAGACCCTGCAGAATCTTGTAACGTCCCCCAATTTCAACTCTTCGTTGAATAGCTTTAGTTCGTACCCTCCCTCGGTCACTTATGACGCTGCAATGTACCCTCAGTTCAACAATGTAGGATACAGGCCGCTTCAAATGCAGAAGCCTCCGTCTTTCCAGGATAAGGATCTTATGGATTTGGGAGTCGGCTTCGGGAATCATATGGATTTGAAGCAACGCATGAACTTCAATGAGCCAAAGGGTGATATGGAGGGGATCAAATTGGAACAGAATAAGGTATGTTATAAGGTTTTTTGTGAGAAAGTAAGCGCAGAAAGGTTATCAATGCATTTTTTTTATACTAATTCTAGTAAAATCACTTATTTACAAAAATATTCGTTGGAGTTTACCCAAAAGTGCAATGTTTGCGAGTATTACTATTATTTAAATAAAATGTAGCTTATGACACTCAGAAATCGAATACGAATCTAGCCACACCTCGCACATCAAAATCGGTCAAGCTGTTTAGGAACACACATACACACATTCGAAAAACTTAACCCTCCTTCTTGGACAGTCGAGTAAAAAAGAAGAAAGAATATAGGGAGCTGATGAAAAATGAAAATCCAGAAATTATTGTAGCATTTGTTTCATGAAATCTTAATATGTTCCAGGTGGTAGACAGCCCGGGGGGCGAAGCGCCGGGCAATACTTATTCATTATTCAGCGGAGCGCCAAACACGGCCAATTGGGGCTCTGCTCAAAATCATCCCTCACAGGTAATCTGGAATAATGCTTACTTTAATATATTGAATAAATAAATGTCATCATCATCTCAGCCATAAGAAGTCCACTGCTGGACATAGGCCTCCCCCATGGATTTCCAAAAAGACCGATTGGAAGCGGCTTGCATCCAGCGTCTTCCCGCCACTTGTATGAGGTCATCTGTCCATGTCGTGAATAAATAAATGTATCTTATGCTATTTTTTGGGTTCCATAGTCATTCAGTACTTCCCGAAAAATCTTCCTTGATGCAAATCAAGGAAGTTTGATCACAATGCAAGGAGCCATGAACTTTGCTTGTCGCTGTGTAAAATGTGTCGGCTTTATTCCTACTCTCCGGTCATATATTGCGTCAAATGAGCGTCACGTGAAGAAAAATTGAGTTCTAAAATAGTTGATAATTGAATGCAATTAGTTTATGCCAACTAACTAGTGATGGCCTAAAAAATACCGACATACTTTTATAACCGCAGTAATTTTTATATTTCCATATTGTTTTGGCAAAAAAAAAAAAATTATTTGGCAATAAATAGTAAACACGGTGTGAAACACTACCCTCCATCTATTGAGCGTATATTTATCAAGTGTGATAATGACACAATATTTAAATGGTTTCTCTAAAAGTATCATTTGGCAACTTTATGCAAGTTTTTTTTCTCTCATATATTTTTAATATACATATTTATATTTTCACATATTTATATTTTTAATTGGAATTGAACCCGCTTAGACCATATGCCAGTGTCAAGTATTAAGATTTCTTCATGTTTCTTAAATAAAACAATTCATAAATGTTCTAGTCACAATCTCAGTCACTTAAACAGTTATTTTCAAATTGGAGTCGTGCTTCAGTAATGCGGTGGTGACTTTGCTAGAAGCTTTATGGAGTTTTGCCGAAAACGTGAAAAGACATGTTTCGCTGTTTTTTTTCACCCATACTCACGCACTTAATCAAACACTAAATGAATAAAACACCACCATTTTTATTGCATTAATATTCAAAATAAAATAAAAAGACAACATGTTTCCCTGACGTTCTCGCCAAAACTCTTTTTTTCTCATATTATTATGATGATTGTTTGTTTGCAGTCACTATGGTCAGGGCCGGGACCCTCGCCCCTCGAGCGCCTCCTGGAGCAGCAGAAGCAGCTGAGCGCGACCCCCGCACCGGCCGCATCTCCCGCGCACCAGTGACGCGCGCGGCATGCGGGAACACACGGCTACACTCATTTGGAAATTGTGATACTAAAAGGAAAATACTGTAAAATATGGGTTTAGCGAATTTTAACATCTTAACTTATAAAATTTTGCAAATGTTTCTTACTTTCACAAACGGTAAAGAGCGAAATTTGGCAAAACGGCAACAGGGACATGATAAGAAATTCCTTTAGTCGGAAAAAGAGAAGAAGAATTCCTTTATCTGTGTTAAACAAATGTTGCATTCTTGTGATGTTAATAGTGTTTTTGTTGTTTAAGTTTGAATACATCAAGTCACGGTTTCTTTTGAATATTGTGTAAATTTGCGATCCCCAAATCGCCCAATAGTAAGCGACTATGTGGTTGAGGTGGAAGCAGCGATCTAGGAGAAATTTATTCTAGCTTTGAAAATTTTAAGACCAGGTTTAAGGAAACAAGATAACGCCATTACTGCTGAAATTTACGTATATATCACTGTTTCGCTTTTATAGCCATTGAGTCAGCAGCTTTAAAAAAAATGTCTATAATTAGTTGATGTTGAAATTGAAATGAAATTGAAATTGAAATGAAAATTGACAATTTACCTTTTTCATCTACTATTACGTTGTTAATTTATGTGTTATTTCTCTCAACAAGATTTTTCTTTTCGTGCTTAGCTGAAACAGCCATATCAAAAGTATAAATTAAAAAAAGACAACTTCGACCGAGATGCCTTAAAAGCAACGTCGCGCGCTCTTCCATACATATAGGATATTTTTTTTATCCTATATATATGGAAGAGCGCGCGATTTTTCTTTTTTTTATTGGATTCGTAAATGGCTATGCATCTACAGTTTGATTCTATTTTTAGAAGCTTTTTTAAATGTCGTTATACCTCTGATGTTAAAAAAATAAAAGTGAAAGTTAAAACAAACCATAAAAGCATAGCCATTAACGGTTCCAACCATATAAAAATAAATTGTTTTTAGGCAAGCGCGCTCCATCGTAGATCGCTACGTCACTTAATATGAGGGGAGTTGGCGTGCAAGCGCAGCCTGTCTATGATTAAAAAAAGTGTGTGGCTTGCTTTTATGTAGCAATTCCGTTCCCTCTTAAACGGACTAGGTTTAGATTTGGACAGTTCAAAGTGTCTTTTTTCTGATTGTGTAAGCACTAAGCATGCTAGTATAGAAGTGCATAATGCTCGAAGACAATCTTCAGTTCCATTTATCATTCTCTCGTTTGCACAATACAAACTTGTGTACGTATTGACTTGCAAATGGCGTATTAACTAAATTTATTATTCATTTTTATAAAAACGTGTATTATACCTAATAATTATAATGAAGCAACAAAGATTTACAGACTGGTAAATATCGAACTAGTGTTTTAGCTACTAGTGCCAAGATGTTCTTACATGGACCGTTGTACATTTTTCACGAGACATTTTCTATTGGCTATTTATATAGAGTTTGATATTTACTGGTGAATAACTTATTTTAAGAGTTTTTGTTGTGATTTTAAGTGAAAACAAATTGTAATAATTTTTTTGTGCAACATTTTTTTTTTGTAATAAAATTATTTTTGTTAATCTGCCTTTTATTAATTATCATGCATGTAACTGACAATAAGGCATTTTCATTAAAGAAAGTTCATCAAATATAACGTCAATATTCATTCATCAGATGAATGAATTATCAACTTTCAAAATAAGCAAAAATTGTACTATGCAGATATCTTTGAACAATGAAGTACTCGGACACAGAAAACACATTAATATCACAAACGTCCTGTGAGATTAGAGATTGCAAACCGGGCCCGGTGCGTTTCAAGACACCCACCGGGCGCGGCCGGGTCCGGCCCGGCCATTCTTACCGAGCCCGGTTACCGAACCCGGTAGGTATGAAAACCGCTGCGAGCTGCCACGTTGCCGTTCTGACGCGCCAATAAGTATTTGTTTTATTTATACCAAAAAATACCAAAGCTACCAAAGTTTATCTATCTATCTAATCTAAGTTGTTATGACAAGTTTAGTGCTTTAAGCTTTATTAGTTTCTTATTCTAATAACTATGTTTCAAATGGACACTATAACGAGTAAAGAGAAAGACCTGCTTGCTTAAACTTATAAAAATTAATAATTACTAATACTAATGTTACTATTCCGTCCATAAGTAAAAGTAATCAATTCTGTATTATATCAGAGATTTTGAGTGAGACTGATTATTGTTGATTTGCTAGTTTGAAATAAATATAATTCGTAACCTTAAATCATTGTCCTTTTCCATTCTTTTATAGCAAATTTTCATAAAATACTTTAACGGTTTCATCGCTAACGCATCGACCCGCCAACCCGGCCGGGCCCGGCCGGGTTGCAATCTCTAGTGGAGATCAAACTTTCCGTACCTATATTACAAAATACTCTTTGGATCAAACCTACAGCTTCAGACATGCTTACCTATTGATTTGTAGTGCCAGTAAATAGTACTCTATAAATTAGTAGTTATTAGAATTTAAGTTACCAACTAAATCACACAAGTATCTCAAAATTTATAAACGGTTTAAAAAAATCACACCCTACGAGACTTGAACCCGCATATCCCGATCTGTACTTGTGTTACGGGTGGCGCCACCAACGCTAGATTGGTTTAAGCAAAAATACTGTTTTCGAGAGCTCACGATCACCCTACGTTACACTCCTGTAACGTAGTACCACACCCACAACCCACAAGTATAAGTTTAGAAAACTCAAAAATCCTCGACAAAAAAAACGGCTGAACCGATTTTGATGATACATAGCTAAGAACATTGGAGAGAGAGGGGAGAACGGACACAACATCTTATTTTCCGGCCCAAATGTCATCCTCACCTGCACGCGCCGAACTATGGCGGCGGCAGCCAACTTAGCTGCCGTGGTACTCCCTGCTAGAAAACAAACGAGGCAATGGCGACCGAGCATAGGCGGTATACCCTTATTTCCTAGATGGGCAACCATTTGGCAGAGGCTTCAATGACCTTGAGGACTAAATACCCTCTAAAAGTTTTGATGTGGAAGGTAACGGGAACCCGCCACAATTATTTTCCCAAGAAAACCTCATCATGCTTTGATGGGTCACGACCCCCCAGTATTGGGGTTTCGACGCAAGGAGGGAGGAGCTAAGAACATTCCCGACTAAGTCACCTTTCAAACAAAATCGGTTCATCCGTTTGAGAGCTACGATGTCGCAGACAGACACGTCAAACTTATAACACCACGTCGTTTTTGCCTCGGGGGTTAAAAATGATAAAGGCTAAAATACAGACTGGGAAATGCGGGTTCAAGTCCCGTCGGGTGTGGAACTTTTGAACCGTTTATAAATTTGTAGATAATTAGGCGTGGTTTAGTTGTTAATTGCATCAGTTGACATCCAAACTATTCAAAAAGATTGAAAGACTAAACCGATTTCCAAGAACAAGGAAAATTAGATTTTAGAGAAATAAAAAGAAACTTTATTCAGTCAATAATTTAAACTTTATTTCCTCCGCAATATTTCTAAACATGTTTATCACTGAATCTAGTGCGTAAAAAAGCGTAACTAATTTACCTAATTGCATTATACAAACAATATTTACAATATAGTGTTACTATATATTTGATACAAGCGTATTGATGACAAACATTTGAGACGTATAACGATACTGGGCAGTTTTTCTATTCAGTGATAGTTTCAAACAAAGGAAGAGATACGCTCTAACATTTCAGCCTAACAACTAGGGCTTAGCAAAGAACATTTTCTTCTGTCATGGTTGGAGCCGACTACAAATACACGAAAGTAACGTTAGGAAAAACAAATTTAAATAATGTGTGTTCTTAAGACCACACGACAGAAGTGAAAACTTCATCAACGCGATGTTAATACTACGAAATAGCAGTGACGGGTTGACTATATACATATGTTTCGTTCACTTAGTCGACTCAAGCCGACTTTACCCGAAAGAGCGTTACATAGCCGAGCGTGACGGCTCAGTCTCATTAAATACCCACAAAACAAAGTGCTCAGCTCACCTAAGTTTTCACTTTAAAAATAAAATATTACTGTATTTTACGAAAAGTATTTTTAAAGTATTTTTTTAATACGACTCTTGGAGTTTTAGTCTCCCTAATTCGGTGGTTTAATAAAAAATATACATTGGTGGATATTTTTACACAACTCCATCTAACCCTAAACTAAGTAAAGCTTTTACTATGGGAACCAGGTTGTTTGGATAGAGAAGCATAATGGCAAAAAAAATACGCTACGAATTGATAACTTCCTTCTTTTTGAAGTCGGTTAAAACTGAGAACTAACGTCTCGATTAAACAAAATAATGAAATAAGGACAACAGCGCCCTCTATCCGACCACAGTAGCTTTCTATCCGACCTGATTCTAGCTATTCTGTTCATATAAAGAACTGATGCTGGGATCGAACCCACAACTTGCAGCTTAGAAGGCAGACGTACTTTCTACTGAGCTGTGAGGCCAGGCAACTCCGGTGAGTTGAGACGAGCGTTCTCGGCTATGTTCAAAATGCAACTAAACCTGTTCGTACTCCGCTGCGTCCAGAGGACAGTAGGCTAGCTCCAACTTTGCATCTGCGTCAATGTCTGCCTCTATTTGAAACTGATTGTTTATATTACAAATATTCAACTAATAAAATAACTTTCTAGTTATTCTGTATACTCGTGTGTTGGGAACAACATGATTTCCTTAGAAATGCACTAATCTCCAATCTCACTACAAATGTAAGTGTATGAAACAAGAAATTCCATTATTGAAAGAAATGCAAGAGTGTATGTTATATATTTTCTACGGTCACACAATACTTTAACAGCGTGACAGTGTGGTCTAAGACGATAAGCACACCCAGGCTGGTATGAGAACTAGCTCTCAAGTGAAGCTGTAGGAACATGTGCATGCCAAGTCATTCGGTCAGTTTTGACCACGAGTCTCAAGAGTGACACTAGCGATGTCACTCTTATATTGTCGTCTTTATCGCACTTTCATAATTTAAATATTCCGCTCTCACCAGCGACAACATTGATGACGTCATTCCTGTCACTTAGTTTTTTCGGAATCATTCGGTAAAGCTCGGAAATTAAACTTTCAATTATGGAACTTCCTACAATTGACATGCAAGAGACGAAAATGTGTGATTGATTGGAAATTTAAAATGAGACAATATAAAACATAATTCATACTATCTTATAAAAAACAAATTCAATGTATTATAGTAAAATATAGGTACAAATATAAAATAATATAATTAACTATACAGTTCCAGCAACTTGCTAATAAAGGAACAAAGAACAAAGGCCAAATAGCCAACATTTATTATACTAAATGCCAGACACGGTTTAGACGCAAAATGACTAATTTTCGGAATAGAAATCATAAAAGCATTTTCTCTCCATTTTGAGATTTAGTCATTCTGCGTCTAACCTCAATATACGCTACTTCCTCGGCAAGTGCTGGTTATTACAATAAGGGTGATGACTGACAGAGTTTGTCGCGAGTCGTTTGCAACGAAGTAGCGACCGATTTATCCTCCCCATTATGGCAAACTTACTCCCGACCCATTTCGGTCATTCACCACCTTAATAAATACATCAACAGTCAAAAACTGTAAAAGATATGTACAAAGAATTGACAAACACAGGGTGCACAAGACATTGGGCGGCATAATTTATAGTTTAAATCCATTAACATTCTTCAACATAATTTATGCATTCACCATAATAATAATTACGATAAACGTATCTTAGATATTTCATATTTATATTTATTTATATAAATCGTATAAAGTCCACATTTTAATTCATTATTGTTATCATCGGGAATAGGACTCAAATCACAATTAGATCGGGGGGGACATCTCTGAAGACATTTCAAATCTGGTTCGAAAACCTAAAGCTATGTATCCACTTCTCTCAGACAAATCTACACTCCAAAGCCTCGATTCCGTATCACAAACCGCGTACCGGGAAACTAACGTAAATGAATTACAGTCAAAATTAGATTATAAGCAAAAATTTTTGAAGTCTAATTTGATTTCCACCACATTTACGTTACCCGGATGTAACGTAAATGCGTTACAATCAAAATAGGAGTATAAGCACATGCATTAAAGTGTAATTTTTACTGTAACCACATTCACGTTATACGGCTGAAGTTCATAAAGAATCAAGGCCCTGGAGCACGCAAAATTCGCTCAACTTGTCACTAGCACTAACAACAGTACATTCATGTAACGATGCATGCATAATTTCCAGAGACTAGAAACTATACATGGTGATTGTACATAAATAGATACCCAGATTAAACTAGTTTTGAGACTCACAAATCTCACAATAATGCGTTTTACTCGTCGTATCGTTTGTTCCTAAGAAATTTCTAATAAGACCTGTAACTACAAGGATTTAAATAATACATTAATCGTTAACTAAGTTTAGTTCCTTTAGGTAAATCGTAGACCTATGTTATTTCCGGCAAATGTTGAGACCGGCAAAATATTTTACAGGCATGCAAACAGGCTTGCGCCTGTTTTCGATATTTGCGTGCCTGTATTTTATATGTCATAGGCTATTTTTAAGTCCGCTAATTCTGTATACGAGTATATAATAGAAGACGACGCAATTAACGGCATCTTAAAAAAGTTTATTCCGAATCTTACTGTCTTTAGTAAATAAATACGTCCTTATAAGAAATTGGCCTTACAGAAACAAAACTTGTTTTTGCATTGCATAATAATGTGCACTGAGATGATAAAAAATTTCATGATATGGTGCTTAATATAATAATTTCGTTCTACATTGACTAGCTCCATTGGCTGGCTCGCGCCCGGTAACCTATTGAAATAAATTTGTTACGCTATTGACACAATTTAATACATTTATGGATAAAATGTGTAAATATAATTATCATACATAAAAAAAATCAGATCATTTTCTTAATGCGTGCTAGTACGAAGAAAATTGGTGCCTTATCGTGGTCGTTGTTCAGGGTAAAAAAAAAACATCTGAGAGAAACGGGATGGAACCTTCGTGGCATATCGGCCCGCCGCTATTTTTTTTTTCTCTCAGCCGTTACTGTCCCACTGCAGGGCAAAGGCCTCTCTCCCTCGGAATACTTTAGGGGTTATAGTAATATAGTATACTTTTAATTTTTTTGTTTGTAAAAGTTCCCTCTATTCATTTTCCTTTCATTTTCATGCAAAAGCACAAAAACTGAAAAATAAAAATGACTACGGGTGGAAGAAAAATGTTCAAGCCCCTTTAGATATTATGTCAATTGCGAACATTTCCTGACATGCATGTTGACAAACTCTGGTTTGTCACCCGTCAAAAAGAACACCGTCCACCGACAAGGCTCCCGGTTCACCACTTGCACCCATCATCATAATTTCAAGTCAAGACCTCAGGGACGCACCAATTTCTAACACATTTTTATTTCGTCACTATTTTATATCCAGCATTATTTCATAATCAACGCCACCGACCACAGAGTAGAGAAAAAGGCAGAAGGAACGCTCGGAACCCGAAAGTGAAATTAGATTTTGCAGGGAAAATATGAACCGATACGAAATCGTATTTCGCCAAAATTTGACAATTAAGATAATCGTAACTGATATTATGAAAGCAAAAGTAGCTCAGTCTCTCTGTTTGTCATTTTTTCGCGAACAAACAGCTGAACCGATACTCGTGAATTTTGATAACTATCTCTTTACCAGATTTCAAATACATCGGTTCATCCGTGTGATGGGTACAACCTGGAGACGGAGATAGGCTACATTGATTTTCGTCACTTCGCGGGCAGAAACACGAGACACAGTTAATTACTATATAAGAGTATATGATTTAAACGCGATTTCGTATATTGCAAAAATTGACTTCGCTTTCCATAGTACTGTGTACACCATCTACCTTTTCTCTAATCTGTGACTACCGGTACAGTCTGTGGGAAAAGCTCATTCGTTCACCAATTATAAACGTTCCAATATACATGTTTGATCCCTTTCTACCATTTCTATAAAAATAAATATCTATATTTCACCACAAAAGATAAAAGAGTTCAAATTCTGAACAAAAAAATTTTTGTTAAGTTTACGGGCACATACAGAACCATATATAAGAGATAGAAGGTCAGAATCCCGTAATCAATAAATAAATATTGGTGAACATTTTCATACAGCACTATCTAGCCCCAAAACAAAAAAGAGCCTGTAGATATTATGGGAACTAGATATCTAATACAATACTTATATATTTTTGTTGCAGTTGCGGTCTCAGTCCTCTAGCTAGAGATCTGACGGATACAAATACAGAATTTACCACAAACATGCTGATATGGCAGAAATCAGCCTCAAACGGCCACACTATTCAGAACTCCGGACCAAATAACTTTCTGTGGGTAGACAAGAGAAAACATCAGTGTGGTTCACATACAAAATGACAGGCCTCATGACTGAGTGGTAGTATGTCTGCCTCTGAGCTGTAGGTAGTGGGTTCGATCCCACCCAGAGCTAACATTTTCCTGAGCATTGATGTTTGTTCTGTGTCTGGGTGTTTCTATGCATCATAAGTATGTTTTTATAAAAAAAAAATTATATATGTATTCTATCAGCCATCTAGTTTCCATAGCTTTGCTTAGTTTGGGGCTAGATGATGTTGTGTAAAAATGTCCCACAATATTTATAATTTATTTATATAAAAAAAAAACTGTGGGTAGACAAGAAAAAAAAAACAGTGTGGTTTACATACAAAATATCAGATATGTTCACCAATTCCATCCATCCAAATCACATTCAGTAATACATTAAAATACTATATACTCACTATAATTTTGTGATCATACAAAACTAATTATGACTATAAAGATAATAATTTGTCAAAGTGAATTACACAACCGATTTTAATACGAATGTTTTTTTTTAAATATGACAATGAAACGGTGACGATGACATATACCTTGCTAAGACAATTAAATATGTAATTTAAACGTATTGAGCGATTATAAGCTCTTTAAATGAAGTTCGTGTAATTACAATTTTCTTTAATATTATTTTCGCTGCCTCATGCAAGTGGCGGGAAGACGCTGGATGCAAGCCGCTTTCAATCGGTCTTTTTGGAAATCCATAGGGGAAGTGGACTTTTTATGGCCGAGATGATGATGATGATGATTTTCGCTCTAAAGTGATCAAAATAACATCGTGAGCTTTTTTTTACACAATTATTCAAAAAAGGAAGGTTATAATTTCCTCTTCGGACACAGGTCCGACTATTTTGTCCGATTTTCGGACCATGTGAGCCTTTTTTCCCTTTATATTCGATTAAGGAATCGTACTGTAACAACTAACGCTTTTTTCGTTCTTTCATGGAGTTTTTATAGGTAAAAAAAATAAGATAATAAAAACACCGAGATCCGATCAGTGAAACATAAAAGGAATTATTTTTGTCCGATCTGTCGGACAAAGCTGTCGGACCACGTGTCCAGATTACAAAGAGAATATGATTTTGACAGTCTATGTATGTACGTTCGTGTTTCTTCATCTTCTAATAAACTACTGACCCGCTGCCAAATCAGCTAACTTGTATGACACTGCGCATGGCCGTCATGACCATTGCCAGACAACAAACAGCCAATTAGCATTGGTGAACTTCAACCAATCAAAACGGTTATTGAAGCCCAGTCATTATTTGTGTTCGATTACAACTAAGTTCATTACCAGAGACAGTCAGCCGATAAGGCAGCGATTTCTGCCAATCGACGCATGTTTCTACTCTATGTGTTCAAAACAAACCACATCGACATCACATTAGATCTGGCGGATTTCATAACTTAACAAGAAATCTCTTTTTCTTTCTTAAAATAAATACGTCTTTTTTGGTATCAAAAGAAAGAGCAGATAAATGTGTATAATTTTCTTATATAAATAAAGTAATGTAAAAATAATGTATCAGCATTAAAAATAAATTTGCTAAAAAAAGATGCAGCGCTAAAGAACGTTGTCGTTAAAGATAATAATCTTTTTAATTTATTTTTCGACAAAACGTTACTTAACTTTAACCAACGTCTTAAATTCTCTGTCTTCTTTCCGCACGTGTAATTACGTGTCAGAGAAGAAGTTGACAAAATATGTTAAACATTGTTTAAAATCAAGTAACGTTTTTCGGTGAGGCCGATGTCTTCAGTGAGAGAATAAGTAGCAATGTTAATATAATTTGTAAACAAAACTGTCGGGCATACTCATTCCAAGAAGTCAACTACCTGTGTATTGCGTTTGTAGTGCGGATTCGTCGACACAACAGGAAAAAAAATCTACCCAAAACATTATATATTTCGTTTTTTTTTTTACCTTAAAACTATGAATAGCTGTATCATTTAATTAGCCGGAAAAAACATGAGCACTGTTTTGCGTTTGTTTTTCAAATTTTATAATTCTATCTGGACACCTTTTCCAATAACTAGATAAAAAAAATTAAAGACCGTGAAAACTGGAAGGAGGATAGGAAGGCCTTTGCCCAGCAGTGGGACATGTCAAGCTATCATTACTAGTAAAACAAAACCCAAGAAATAGCAAAAACAACTCTAGCCATTCATGGTGTCAAATACATTATTTTAATAGAGCGATCACAGCCTGTGGACAACCGCGACTTTAGTGGGGTCGCTATCGCTTTGCGTTGCACATATTTTACTCGAATCCGGAAAATATTTAGAGTCAAATTAAGATTTATTGTTGAATAGAATAATGAACACTGAACTGGCGACAAATTCACACTAACGCTCCTAATCAATTCAATTCCCAACGCATCATTCTCAAAAAAAAAAAAACGATTTCTTACGAAAAGACTCGACATAATAATTTACAGAGGTATACAAGGTATCACAGAAAGGTAGACGAAGTAAGAAACAGTAAACAGTAAGAATATCAATCTATCCGTAAAAGTAAAAATCTTTTACTAAAGGACTATTCCTGAAATTGCGAAAAAATATTTGACTGTTCCTTAGAAAAAGTTTCTTGACCCCGGAAAAAAATATTTTTTTTTCCAGATTTGTTCCCATAATAAAATTTAAGGAAAATTAATTAATTAATTTAAATTTAATTTTCGGCAACTGCTGAATCCAACAAAAGGCGGAAATATGAATCTCTTGGCGATGGTTACATATTTCTGCCTTTTGGTGTGGAAACTTTAGGTCCATGGGGTCCAAGTGCGTGGCAGCTTTATAATGAAATTGCTATGCGACTGATAGAGAGAACAAATGACCAAAGGGCTGGCGCTTACCTCGGTCAGCGGATTAGCATTGCTATCCAACGAGACAATGTCGTCAGCCTTTTGGGAACGTTGCCTTGGGACTGTGACCCGAGTTCTGTTTTTATCTGTAATTTTTTTTTTTACAGTAATCTCTTTAGTTTGTTTTTTTTTTTTTAGGTCAAATTTAAGTATTGTAATAAAGTTACTGAACTTTCTGCGACACCTTGTAGTTTAAAAAAGTATTTACAAAAAAAACGCAGATATAATTTTCCGAGATATCATATCTTCCTAATAGTATTTGTCACGCCATTTGTTGCAAATTTAATTACATCGTGATGAATCAATTCGCGATCCGATTCACATTCAGTCACGGCGGAAGGTCATTCAGTACCATTCGCTGGAACTAACATTTAAAAATATACCTTATGGTAATGCAGTTAGGGTCGAGGTCGGTCTCACGTCTCGCACTGTCGCTCCACTGAAAAGTTGTAAGAGTACTCTCGGTCGAGATCGAAGCGCGTGCGCCGCTTGATCACGGGTAATTGTGTCTGAAACGAAACGAACACTCAAATAAGGTTTCGAGGTTAAGGCTGTCCTGTAATCATGTTATTTTATTTATTTACTTATTTGAACAATTTACATTATTTTTAATCGATTTCCAAAAATAAGGTTCTCAATTCCACTGTTGTTTTTTTTATGTTTGTTCACCGATTGCTCCGCTAATTGTGAATGTTTTGATGATTCTTTTTTGTTTGGTAGGTAATAGAGGTGGTCCCGTATAAATTTTATCAAAATTGTTTCGGTACTTTGCTTTTTACAGACATAGCTTTTTATAACAAATTAACTGGAAAAATGTAATCCAAGTAAACGAATTGCGTATTTTGAAGTCGGTTTGTTTAGTTTTTTAAAACTATAATTATTATATACACAATTACAATTATTATTATTTTTAATTAGTAATCTTGGTATTATCTAATTAATCCGGCAAAGTGCGAGTTTCACTCGCACACCGAGGCTTCCGTACACCTATACATGACACTAGATGAAGATGAACACTGACACCAGGGCTAATTACTCATTAATATGTGTTTTATATCTAAGAATACTTGTAACTTCACATATGTATTTTCTACACAGTAGGAATAGCCTGAAATGTTAGGCATTCACATAAATACAAGTTGAAATAAGTAAGTGTTACAGACCCATTTTCTTTATCCAAAGACATTTTAACACAACCGTTTACTCTATTTTAAGTTTATGTCACATGACACTAAATTAACAAAACATTCACTTGTCATTTTTCGTTTCTTTTTTTTGTGGAATCAACAAGGAGAATTCTCTCACACAGTAATTTCCTTTTTTTTATTAATTTACACAAGCTGGACTCGCACTTGACCACTTGTTAGTACTTGTTGATTTTGATCAAAGTAACCCTTACAATCTGGCTAATTTTCAGACTTGTATCTATTACAATTCAAAAATACAGCCGTTTCAGTGTAGGACAGACAGACAGACCGTAGCCTCACGAATAGGCTCCCGCACCTTTAACACGAACGCCTAAAACATACAATTGAATTGAGAACCTCCTCCTTTTTGAAGTCGGTTAAAAAAGGGCTTTGTTTTTGACCTATCGAAGTATGAAACCCCAAAACGGAAAACTCCCAACACGTATCGTGATTCCCTCACCAGAGTGTCACTGGGCAGCCCCCTCAGCTTGGGGTTGAGGTGGAAGGGCACGCCCTCCATGCCGTTGTAGCCGCCCAGCGTCTGGTACACGGTGTTCCGCGGCAGGGGCGCCGGGTTCCGCTTCCGCGCCGGCGCCGCCGGCGACGTGGGGCCCGCCGCCGCGCCCGGACTCGCGCCCACCGGGGACACGGCCGACGGAGGTCTGGAACCAACTTGTTAGGTTAGGGGGTACTGTACTGTAGGTAGTCCACGATTAAGATGTTTTGTGAAATAAATAAAATAAATAAACATTTGTGGACATTTCACACAACACCATCTAGCCCAAACTAAGCAAAGCTTGTACTATGGAACTAGATGGCTGATAGAATATATATATAATTTGAAATGTTTGAATATTAACGAAAAGGTGTTCTTAACATCTTTAATCTTTAACCACTGTCAAGTCAACCGTTATCACATTAGTGTATTGGATCCAAGACTATAACTTGGAGGCAATATACCCAATGTGAAGCGCCGGCATGAGACTAAATGACACTTGTCTTTTTGCTAGTGACCACAAACGCTGCAAAGTGTTCGAAACGTCAGGTCACAAAATTATGTAAAAGCGATAAATCCGTAAGTTCTGATAGACTGAGTGGCCAGCCCTATTGTCAGAGTTATTAAGCCGCCGAAAGCCAACTGACCTGGCTTGAAGATTGCTGATTTTTAAGAACAAACAACCGGGACCTACAATTTAACGTGTCATGCGACCCACGGTAGCGCTCAGAAAGAAATGCCACTCCCGTTCACCCATCCAAAGACTGACCGGTCCGTCCGTTGGTGACATTGGTGATCGTTCGAGAACACCTAGTCAAGCTACGCCACGAGCTACAAAAAATAAATCCGTGAAACGTCGTTTCATTTCAATGAGTACCAATCGTTAAAACTTTAAAGTACGGACGCCGAGCAGGAAGAATTTCGTACATTGACCTATGATTACCTATCTCTGTCAATCCCGCGTGATTATATTGCTATCGCGCTCGCACAGGTGCCGGTCGTTGCAGTTGCAGCAATATAATCATGCGGGAGTGACAGAGAAGGGTATTCATAGGTCAATGTACGAAATTCTTCCTGCTCGGCGTCCGTACTTTAGACAACATCAAATTAGGATTATAATATCATTAGTATTACGTATTTTTCTTTCATTAAGAGTTTGCAGTGTAAAGGATAATCGCACCTCGGTGCAGGCCTGGAGGGCTTGATGTTGTATGAAGGGCTGAGCGCCTCATACTCGTGGTCGGTGGAGAACTCTTCGATGCGCGGGAACCCGCCAGACTGCAGGCTCAGCTGGGTCAGATCCGAAACCAGCGGGGACAGCTTCGGCGGCCGCTCGGGAACGGCGCGCAATCTGGAGCAAAAACACGACATGATGCATACTTTGTAAAGTAAAAAAAACCGCGGAGGTTAACAATTCATTCGTCTGTATTTCTTTTATGTTTTTTATCGTATAATTTTGTCATTTATAAACGGATTCGAAAAATTCGTATTTTTTTATTATTATTTTTTGGAAAGAATATACTTTCAGATTGGCCTCATAGAAATTTTATTTAAATCGTTTCTGATTGGTTTTTAAAACAAAATAGGGCATTTAGAATTAGATTATTTTAGTAGTGTCGGGACCGCATTGAAAAGTAACCCACCTTATATTACGGAATACCGAAAACCATTTCTTCAAAAACCTTTTTTTTACACTTTATCAAAATCCCGAAAGCTCATGTATTAATTATTATTACAAAAAAATATAGCCTATGACATTCTGGAAGTGAAGACGAATCTAACGACACCTCGCACATCTAATCCGTTCGATCATATAGAAAGATACATACCCACATACATAAATACATATATTCGAACAACACAACCTTCCTTCTTACGCAGTCGGGTATAAAGGTGAACCAATTTCAAAGGAAACAATGCGAGTATGTCGCTGCTTCAATAGGTACACATTATTTTCGTCGGGCGAATTCTATTTCGGGAGCGGAGTGTTTTCCTCTCGAATAAATCAATCACTCGTGATCATACGTTTTCCTCTTACTGAAGGAATATTATCCATATGGTGTTATTGCACAAACAACAGAAAGTAACAAACGTATGGTTTTTATATATTCAATATTTTTCATATTTTGGAAGCAAGTAGCACCAGTCACCGAAAAGTTAAGAAGTGGATGGCTGTCCTGGTATGGGCATGTCATGAGACGGGAGGATAGCAATGTATGTAAGAGGGCCCTAAACATGATGGCAAGCGGTAGGGCCGCGGAAGAGGGAGAGCTAAGATAGTGTGAATGGACTGTGTGAAAGATGATATGCGTGTGAAAAGTGTAAGTGTAGAGATGACGTCTGATAGAGTGAAGTGGCGAAAGGAAACTTGCTGTGCCGACCTCACCTAGTGGTAAAAGGGCAAGAAAATGATGATGATTGTTAATATTTTGGACTTAGAAATATTTTTCGTTTAAAAAAAATAACAACATACTCAAACAAACGACGTTAGAACAAAATATATCAATATAACTCGATTTGGGTAAAAATACTATTTTTTGTAATTACAAAAAAAAAACACTTAAATTGAGAATGATCCTTTTTATATCGGTAAATAAAATTCAAATTCTTGACGAACACTGTCACAAAGAGACTCGACCTAAACAGCTGCAGATCCCAGAAACATAAAAATAATACATTGCGTGTAAGTACTTAAACTTAAAAGTGCAGGCAACTAGCAAAAAGATTTCGGAAAAAAAATAACTTCTAGCAGGTGAAACCGCAGGCCTTAGACAGTGATGAATAAATTATACAACATGCAGCAACAAAATGTAGGTCAAAGCAAAGCAACGCATTTCACTTATCAGAGAAATGCGATACCCTTGAGAAATCAACGGAAGACTACTTTCAACCTGCGTGTAGATATCACTGAGTGCAGCCTGGTCCAGTTTCTCTACTAGATCTCAAAAATAACTATTTGCACAATGTGGGCAATAAGAATTTTCCAAATATCGGAGATCGAATCAGAAATGAAGAGATACGTAGACGTACAAAAGTCACCGATATAGCACAGCGGATTAGCAAATTGAAGTGGCAGTGGACAGGGCACATATCACGTAGAACTGATGGTCGATGGGGCCGAAAGGTTCTCGAGTGGAGACCACGTACCGGCAAGCGCAGCGTAGGAAGACCAGCCACGAGATGGACAGATGACCTCATACAAGTGGCGGGAAAACGCTGGATGCAAGCCGCTTCCAATCGGTATTTTTGGAAATCCATGGGGGAGGTCTATGTCCAGCAGTGGACTTCTTATGGCTGAGATGATGATGATGAAATATCGGAGAAACATGCGTGAAGCCATGTGATGCGCCTAGTAAAATTAACTAAAGAAAAAACGAGAAATCAATTTTTAAATAAAAAAAAGCAGGCGCAGGCGCATCACCGACCGAGATTGACGTTTGCGCTGCTCCTTTGAAGAAGACCGCCGAATGCGGTTGAAACTATAGTCGGATATTTCGACTCAAAACAGACTCGATACCAAAAATGTGGCACGCAAGGTTTTCATATAAATGAAGTCGCATGCTCCATCTACTATGTTTGTGGCTTGGACTGACCGTATATTCAAGTTTATTTATAAACACTGTATATCGTAGGCAATAGTTGCAATGTTGCACAAGTTGCACAACCACTCTATTGTTGTATACAGTTATGATACACTGTTTATTTATAGATAGTTTACTATTAAAATATAACATTTTAGTTCAATGACTGATAACAAATATTATGTAGGGCACAGCGCGATAATTGTCTTAGGTTATGATAAAGAGCAAAGAGCATTTTCAATTACCGACGATTTTGTTTTTATAAAATAAGTCTTTAGATGTTAAGCGACTTTATTCAGTATAAAGGTTTTATCTTTCTAGTATTTTGTTATATAAGTCGAAGGCCAATCGATGAACTGGGTCGATCGAGAGCTGGCTGGGCACATCGCCATGCGCCGCTATTTCTCTGTCATCATTTGCCTGTCTAATAAGTACTATATCGTTCAAGGCATAACGTTTGACGATTTGCCCGACCACGCTAGACCAAATCGTTTCTGCAGGGTGGCCAAAGTACAAATAATAAATTAACAAGGAACATTCTGTAGGTTGGGGTTTAAAGGTACATAATAAAAGTAGGTGGTAAGGGTAACACTGTTACTTAAAAGTGTTGTCATGATTTCTTGTGACGCCGCCACGTTTCTCGCATCTAAACATAGCGTGCCCAGCTATATCTCGATTTAGCGAAGTGAGTGTGGTGACTTGGAGGGCAAATCGACAAATATATTCATCATCATCATCTCAGCCATAAGAAGTCCACTGCTGGACATAGGCCTCCCCCATAGATTTCCAAAAAGACCGATTGGAAGCGGCTTGCATCCAGAGTCTTCCCGCCACTTGTATGAGGTCATCTGTCCACCTCGTGGCTGGTCTTCCTACGCTGCGCTTGCCGGTACGTGGTCTCCACTCGAGAACCTTTCGGTCCCATGGGCCATCAGTTCTATGTGCCCTGCCCACTGCCACTTCAACTTGCTAATCCGCTGTGCTATATCGGACAAATACAAATGTATTGATTTGCCAATTTTATGAAAATAATCAACTAATAATCAGCCAAATCAAGAAATGGCGCTGTATTGTGATGTGGCCCAGTTCAACGATTGACCTTCGCCACATACAAACGGATAACCAATTCGGAAATTAAATGCAGTCTAACTTCAATAATTATAGTTAAAAAACTGAAAAAAACAGACTTCTAAATACGCAATTAATTTACTTGGATGAATTTTTTTTCAGTTACTTTGTTATAAAAATTAATCTACTGAACCGATTTTGATAAAATGTATATGGGATCACCTCTGAGGTTATTACCTACCAAACAAAGAAGAATCATCAAAAAATAAAAATAAAATACAGTCAAATTGAGATCCTTCTTTTTGGAAGTCTATAAAAATATGACGTTTAAATCTGTATCTGTATATTTATTTGTTTTAGGCGTCCACGGCAAGTATAGCTCACCTCCTGTTCGCCTCGGGCGTCACGTTGGAGACGACGTTCTCGTAGTCACTAGGCGCGTGCGTGGGGGAGGAGTCGACGCTGCCGCCACTCACTTTGTAGCACACCACCTTGCCGTTTATCTCGCTGGAACAATACGACACGTTGTTTACATGCTGCGCAGAAACGGTGACAACGTATTCGAATGGTATGCAGATATGCTAGGTATATTACCTAGCATATCTGTATGATAAGTTGAAGTGACAGTGGACAGGGCACGTAGCACGAAGAACTGATGGGGTCGAAAAGTTCTCGAGAGAAGACCACGAACCGGCAAGTGCAGCGTAGGAAGACCAGCCAAGAGATGAACATATGACCTCATACAAGTGGCGGGAAGACGCTAGATTCAAGCCGGTTCTAAGCGGTCTTTTTGGAAATCCATGGAGGCCTATGTCCAGCAGTGGACTTCTTAAAGCTGAGATGATACTGTATGATGACTGTGTTAATACGTCTTTAATTTTGCTTTCATAGTGGGGGGCAGATTAGAAATCTGATGATAACAAAATCAAAGGGTACACTTTGGTGTTAGAGTAATTATGTATCACCTACGTCTAAAATTGAATTACATCACTCGATACCAAAAAAATCAAATAATTCATTGAGTGATGACTGTGACGAACCGCGCGCGACGGAGGGGGAAGCGCTACCATTTCGAGATCGATTCGACGTAAGTTGCAGACACGTAACCGTATAAACACAGCCACGTCTTGATTTTGTGATTTTTGGGCATTTGGAATTACCGTTGACAACGATGCAACCAAGGCCACGATGTTTTCCCTAACTTGTACTATATTATTTACGTGAACGTACCCGGCGAGTAGGAAGCCACGCGGCGCGTGTCGCATGCGCGAGCACACTATCACGTCGGTGACGGGCGGCTGTGCGCGCGCGGCGGCGGCGGGACGCGACACGCGCGTGCACAGCCGCCGCTTGCCCGCACGCCCTGCCACGCTGTAGCCCGCCGGGGCCGGCTCCCGCTCTCCCACTATCACCACGCCGTCCATCACGTACCCGGGCACACCTGCAACAACCACATACTCATATCACACGACGGACACTCCATACAAAAGCGCGCTATTCGGAGACACATACGCAACTTGACATCTGTACACATATATGAAGCTACGGTTGTCGTCTGGTTGCCGCTCGCTCATAACGTCAATTGGAATACGAACACTTGATGACCGCGACAGTTGTCTCGACTGGCAAATGAAAGAGCCGTGATGCCAAAGTCCGGCACACAACAGGGCCAGCATGAGGAGCACCAGTAAATTAAGTCGACTTCTGTTGCAGCGCTGCTGCCGCGCGGCTGAGTCGCCTAATGTGAAAGCACTCTTTGATTTTAATTCATTGCGTTCTCTACATTTAAATCAATTTTGTCAAAATTGATGAACTTGAACACGATATAACAAAGGTATCCTATCACCTAGATATCAATATCCGCCAGTGTATACTCACTTCCCACATAGACGACTCCGCTTAGACTAGACCTAGAATATTATTTGTTGATCTAAGCCTAGAATTATGTCACCGTTGAGCTTGCCACATCATTTATTCGATCGATCCATCGATGATTCCATATTCATACTACGGAAATACACAGTCCGATAAAAAAATACCAAACGAATTCTATGATAATCGATAGGTACGTGATAATTATATGTACATGGGATTTTCCCGTTATTTAGTTACGAAACATGTTATTTAGTTACAAATGTAATAAAGTGATGTACGCTATATTATGAGTAAGTACGTTAAAAGAATATTAAAAATAATTTTAATCTGGTCAAGATCTATAATTTTCCATAGATCATACTTAAAAAAAAAATGTCTTGTTAAATTAGTTTATAATGACCTTTCGGCTTAGTTGGTACCACCCACTGTAATTCTAACTAGTATTATAGAATAAGTCCACTTTCATCGTGCGGACTGCTAGATTGTCGATTACGCTTCCTGAGTGGGTCTTTCCGATATATATATAATCTGGGTGTCTTTAAATCGTGAGTGAATAGGTTTCTTGTAGGTAAGCGCGCTCCATGGTAGACCGCAACATATTTCTACATAAAAAGTAGCGAAAGTAAATCTGTCTCTCTATCTGTTTGTTATCTTTTCACGACTAAACGGGTGAACCAATCGTAAAATTTGGTATCGATAACCTTCATTTTATTTGGCTATCTTGTATCATCATCACCGTTCACCATCACTATCGTTTTACATCACTACGACCACGGGGTACAGCTAGTAAAAATATGTTTGAAATGAGTTTGATCACGCAAAAAAAAACATCTGATCGACTTTTGACTTTTATCATTTATGAATATTCATCATTTTATCACGAGCCAATGTTTCCTGACTAATGACTGACTCAGTCTTGAATTCGAGTAAACGTGTGGCGATGTGGACACAGCGTGGGACCAAACCAAGCTGAATAAATACTTGCATGATTTTATGATGTCATACCTGTGTATACTCATTAACAGAGTGAAAAGAAAATACGTTTATAAATAATTAGTTACGCAAATTAAACTGTTTGTTTAATTGTTCGACTACTTATGCAGAACGTGTTCGGCCTATTTTTGAATTTATTTAGAAAGTTGGCCATTTGAATACCATTTGGCATAAAATGGCACAAAACCATAAATAATACGGACGCTTAGGTATCTTTCACTTGAAAACTGATTTCTACTCATAACCATTATCAGACATCGATGATATTATTTCGTGAGAAAGGAAACGTTAACATCTAGCTAGCTAAAGCATTCTTTTTAGCATTAGAACGGGTCAGTTGTGACCTCGCCCGATAAGAATGACACACAACACAGTTTGTTTTTGTTGCTGCACTGATGGACATATGATAGGCCTCCTCCATGGATTTCGAAAAAGACTTGAAGGAAGCGGCTTGCATTCAGCGTTTTCCTGCCATTTCTATGAGGTAGTCTGTCCACCTTGTGGCTGGTCCTCCTACGCTGATAGTGTGATGTGTTTAGTTTAGTATAAATATCTAAGTTTTTTACTCAATATCAGCGACTAACATATAAATATATTGCTTTGACTAATAGATAACAGTTTTCGTCTTATGTTGGAAAATGTGCGAATTATTGACGATAATAAAATTATGCGCTCAACGTTGCTCTCCCACAAGCTACAATATTAACTTTATAGACGCAAGACTTATTCGAGCCTAGCTGAACGGAGTTATGCATTTCGGGCGGAATTATACGGAAAATGGATGGACTAATAATTTAGTCATCCCTTCAACTACTTTCGACAACTGATGTTGACCTCTGTTATTACTACTTGAACATATAAGACTAGAGCTAGAAACAAGGCTGGAGTGAATAGATAAATTTCTAGATCGACGTGAGTTTCGTTCTAGCTGGTGGTCAATCGTAAACCTGCTTACGTAAAAAAAAAAATATGTCAGTACGCATGCTTGTATATTGTTACATTCCTGTAGCCTGTAGTTCAAAATAAGACCTTCGTCGTTATCTTAGTCTCTGGATTTAAGTGCGAATGAATACACTATAGTAGGAACAAGTTAAAACTAAAGAACCCCAGGCATAAAAACGGCTGAACTAATTTTGATGAAACATATAAGAACAATCGATGAGATCTAGACGTAGACGTACAAAAGTCACCGAAATAGCACAGCGGATTAGCAAGTTGAAGTGGCAGTGGGCAGGGCAAATAGCACGCAGAAATGATGGCCAATGGGGCCGAAAGGTTCTCGAGTGGAGACCACGCACCGGCAAGCGCATCGTAGGTAGACCAGCCACGAGATGGACAGATGACCTCATACAAGTGGCGGGAAGACGCTGGATGCAAGCCGCTTCCAATCGGTATTTTTGGAAATCCATGGGGGTGGTCCTTGTCCAGCAGTGGACTTATTATAGCTGAGATGATGATGATGATGAGATCTAGAAATCGTACCCTAAAACAGATTGTACTAAAATATCACTCTGCGTTCACTTTCATTGAGCTGGGACGAAGGTCACGCCGGTCGTCAACCATTCAGCACGTTCCAATCATTACTCGATCGCCGTAACCAGCGAATTGACGTCGCTACGCACAGATTACTCAGCAGTTACTATAGGATAACGGTCGATTGAGCTAGCCTGCAGTATTCAAGTCAAGGTCTTGTAGGCCTGGGTTTTTTACTTGTGTGAAACAGGTCGTAATACAAAGGCAGATAAAAAAATTGTTTCTTTTGTAATATCCAAATATACCTGTACGTATGTACAGGTATATTTGGATATGTTACTGTAAAAGCCCGAATATTGGTAAATCTTAGGTTTTACCAGTAAATCTTAGGGTTTACTAACACGAGTCGGTAAATGTAAGAATATGTAAAAAAGAAACGATTTTATCGGGCTTTTACCATTAGAATTTAGTACATGCTAGGTTTTACCTGTGACGGTTGGTAAATGTTGGTTTTGGAAATGAAACAATGCATAATAGACCAGTTTAGGCTAGGCCAAACTAGTTGATCCTGGTATAGGTATAAGCAATAATTTCTTCAGAGATTAGGTTATGTTTTTTTTTATACAAATTTATTTCCGGCTCGCTCTTGGGACTTTCCTCGTTTTCCCCCTTAGCGCTGTCGCAGAAAATTTATTTGCATCTGCTAACTTAAAGTGTAAGTTATCTGTATTCGTAAATTATTATCTATAAATTTCTATTAAAAAAAAAAAAAACCTAATCTCTGAAGAAATTATTGCTTATACCTAAGACTGCGTTGCACCAAACTACATCGTTCAATCAAACAAATGTTATTATATATTGTGGTGTAACGAAACTCTTTAGAGTTTCTTAAATAGACAAACTTTAACTATCGTGTTTGTCATATTGTGCCATTCTATTCTGTCATGTCATATTGAAAATTTTATGCATTGATACAGTTTATTTTTGTTGATTAAAACCGTTATTACATAGGTTTTAACTTATTTATCAATTTAATCAACAAAAATAATTCCATGCAATGGAAAAGTATCTGCGTCCAGACAAATTGGACATCGACCCATCCGATACCTCCGCCTCGCAAGAATGGGAACATTGGAAGAGGACGTTTGAAATTTTCTTATCATACAACGAAGCTACTGTAAATAACGATAAGATGAAATTAAATCTACTGACTAACCATGTGTCAGCAAAAATTTATTCATTTATTAGCGAATGCCCTTCCTATGCAAATGCTATGGAAAATCTTCAAAAAATATATGTTAAGCCACGAAACATTATCTACGCTAGACATATACTTGCAACGAGGAAGCAGCAGAATGAAGAAGATGTTGACGCATTTATACGGGCATTAAAATTACTAGCAAAAGATTGCAAATTTGCCAAAGTGGATGCAGAAACGAACAAAAGAGACTGCATCAGGGACGCTTTTATTGCTGGCATAAAATCAAATAAAATAAGGCAACGATTACTTGAAAATTTGACACTTACCCTAGATGAAGCCTACAATCAAGCATTATCTTTGGAAATGGCAGAAATTAGTTCGCAGAGCTTTACAAATACCAATTTAAATGCTGTTCAAAGTCCTCAAGAAACTGATAATGAAACAATTGCAGCCGCACTGTCAAAAAAGAAGTGTTTTTTCTGTGGAGGACCGATACATGCTAGGAAAAATTGCCCAGCGCTTGAAGCCAGTTGCCAATTCTGTGACAAGAAAGGACACTTTGCAAGGGTATGTCGTAGCAAACAATTTATTAAGACTGTGTCATCTGACAGTATGACCAAAAACAACGCCAGATCAGCCAGTATTATAGCTGCTTCTCCTGAATCTTTGAAGAAAGCGACAGTGACCGCCTATATCAAAGAGATTCGCGCTCAAGCATTAATCGATACAGGCAGTACTCTTAGCTTCATCGATAAAGATTTTTTTGAACTTTGCGGTTTGAAGAAGAAACATTGTAATCAAACGATTTCTATGGCTTCAACATCCCTTACGTCTCAAGTAGAGGGACAGACTTATGCTGCTGCTCAAATCGGGGACCATACTTATAACAATCTCAATTTACTTATCGTAAAGAACCTGTGCGCTGACCTTATCATAGGCCATGATATTTTGAAAAGCCATTCTTCACTCGAGCTTATCTTTGGAGGTCCAAAGGAACCTTTCAAAGTCTGTGGTGTCGCTGCAGCTTCTGTCCCTTCGGTACCTCTGTTTTCCAATGTTACTCCAGACTGCAAACCTATCGCTGTTAAGTCCAGAAGATACAGCAAAGAAGATAAAAAGTTTATTGGAGAAGAAATCAATAAACTTTTAGCTGAAGGAATTATTGAAGAAAGTACTTCTCCATGGCGCGCACAAGTTCTAATCTCAAAGAGTACTAATCATAAGAAGCGTCTTGTGATCGATTACTCTCGAACGATAAATAGATACACACAACTTGATGCCTATCCATTGCCAAATATGGAGGAAATGGTATCCCAAATATCTAAATACAACATATTCAGCACTATAGACTTACAAAGCGCTTATCATCAAGTACCGATTTTGCCTAAAGAACGCCAATTTACAGCTTTTGAAGCTCTGGGAAATCTTTATCAATTTCGACGTATTCCGTTTGGAGTCACAAATGGAGTCTCAAGCTTTCAAAGAACCATCGATTGGGTCATTCGTAAAGAAGGGCTTAATGGCACATATGCTTATCTTGATGACATTACAATTTGTGGAAAGACACAAGAAGAGCATGACGATAATTTGCGAAAATTCATGACAGCTGTCCACAAATATGATCTTACTATTAACAAAGACAAGAGCAAGTTTTCGCAACATTCCATTAACATACTGGGATATAATATTAAAGATCATTTAATAAAACCAGACGGTGAGCGTTTGCGTCCTCTGTTGAGCCTACCGCCACCAACTGATCTGCCTTCTCTAAGAAGAGCTATAGGCATGTTTGCCCATTACAGCAAATGGATACCAAATTTTTCCGAGAAAATTTATGCTCTTGCACATACTCGAGTATTTCCACTCAGGGACGAATTAATTGAAGCTTTTGAACTACTCAAAACTGACATCGCGAAGGCTACTATTCATTCTATTAATCACGAAGCACCATTTACAGTGGAAACAGATGCTTCGCAACATTCGATCGCAGCAACCTTATCACAAGCCGGACGCCCAGTAGCATTTTTTGCGAGAATGTTGAACAATTGTGAACTCAACCACTCTGCTATCGAGAAAGAAGCTTACGCCATTGTAGAATCTTTAAGGAAATGGCGCCATTTTCTTATAGGCAAACCATTTCGGCTCATAACTGATCAAAGATCTGTTTCATTCATGTTTGATAATAAAAAGACAAGCAAAATTAAGAATGAAAAAATACAACGATGGCGCTTGGAGTTGGCTCCATTTAAATATGATATTATATATCGCCCGGGAAAACAAAACGATGTTGCTGACGCATTATCGCGAGTGTGTGCATCGATGTCACAGAGGAATGAAAAACTGAAATCCTTGCATGAAGCACTATGCCATCCTGGAATAGTTCGTATGAATCACTGGATAAAATCTAAAAACCTACCTTATTCTGCTAAAGAAATTGAAGACATGACAAATTCATGTAGAATATGCTCTGAAATAAAACCTAAATTTTTTAGACCTGGAACTGACCCTATTTTGATCAAAGCAACGTCGCCCATGGAAAGACTAAGCATTGATTTTAAAGGTCCCGTACCTTCAAGTACAAGAAATAAATATATTCTGACTGTGATAGACGAATATTCACGTTTTCCATTTGCGTTCCCGTGTTCAGATATGAACGCCTCAACAGTTATAAAACATCTAAATGAGATATTTACGATATTTGGCTTACCATCCTACCTGCACTCAGACCGTGGAACTTCTTTTATGGCAGCTGAAGTTAAATCATTTTTAAACTCTCAAGGAGTAGCGACGAGTCGAACTACTCCTTACAATCCGAGAGGCAACGGACAAGTCGAACGCCTCAACGGAACTCTCTGGAGAGCAATACAACTGGCCCTCCGCTCTGCTAACAAACCAATAGAGCATTGGGAACAGGTCCTTCCACAGGCCTTAAATTCTTTAAGATCTTTGTTGTGTACAGCCACTCACTGCACACCTCATGAACGAATTTTCAATCATACGAGACGATCGACGAATGGAATGTCTATTCCTACTTGGTTAACTGAATCACAACGGGTTTTAATGCGGAAGTTTAACCGAACGAATAAATACCAACCTATCGTTGAGGAAGTCGAGTTGCTACATGTGAATCCAGATTACTCCTATGTTAGACTCGCAGACGGACGAGAATCCACGGTTTCTAATCGTCATTTAGCACCACTTGGGCAGGATGGTCAGATAGTCCACGAAGCACCTGAACCATTACATGAATCCAGTGGATCAAACGATGATGATTTCTTTGATGCCAATGACTCGGTTAACGACGAAGAACCATCATCTGCTCAACAAGAAACAAGAGGGACAAACGACCTTGTTCTAGAACAACCTGATAATGAACAGTTACGAAGATCCAGTAGAGAGCGTCGTTTACCAAGTCGATTGAACGATTACAATCTCAATTGACCAGTGGCTTGAAGTTTTCAGCCAGGAAGAATGTGGTGTAACGAAACTCTTTGTTACTGTAAAGCCCGAATACAGTAACATATGCATTGTTTTATTTCCAAAACCAACATTTACCAACCGTCACTGGTAAAACCTAGCATGTACGAAATTCTAATGGTAAAAGCCCGATAAATCGTTTCTTTTTTACATATTCTTACATTTACCGACTCGTGTTGGTAAACCCTAAGATTTACTGGTAAAACCTAAGATTTACCAATATTCGGGCTTATACAGTAACAGATATATATCTTTAAATTATTCTCATATTGCTAAAACTTACTGAGGTAATTTTCAACCGACTTCAAAAAAGGAGGAGGTTCTCAATTCGACAGTTATTTTTTAGAGTTTGGGTTGGCACGGCAAAGGCCTTTGGGTACGGCAAAGGGTAAAAACGGGACCCTATTACTGAGTCTTCGCTGTCTGTCCGTCCGTCCGTCCGTCTGTCACCACGCTGTATCTCATGAACCGTTATAGTTAGAGAGTTAAAATTATCACAGATGATGTATTTCTGTTGCCGCTTTAACAACAAATACTAAAAAGTCAAAGTCAAAGTCAAATGGAATAAAATAAATATTTAAGGGGGTCCCATACAACAAACGTGATTTTTTTTGCTCGTTTTTACTTGATATTGATAACGGTGACAGGTAGACGCTTGAAATATTCACAAAATAAAGAGTTATATTATTCACTTTAAAAATAAATAGTTAAATAAAATAATATTAATATTTAAGGGGGGCTCCCATACAGCAAACGTGATTATCTGCCGTTTTTTTATAGACAATGGTACGGAACCCTTCGCGGGCGAGTCTGACTCGCACTTGAAATCGTAAGAGGAGTGTGGGGTGCGTTTATAGGGTTCCGAGTAAACAATAAACCTTGTCTAGATTCGATTTTGTGAATAAAGTCGCACAAGTCATGAACTTATGACCTAATCTCAAGGTTCTTTGCTACGTTTCTGCTCGAACAAGTTCAGGGACCTTCAAATTGTTATTTTTTTATAAGCTTACAGAATTTTTCTCACAATTATTTTATTGTTGCTCAATCCGTTGTCTTACGCACCCACATCACTACACGCTTTACCCGACTGCGTAAGAATTATGAATTATATTTTTTGTAATAGTAGTACATTTCTCGCAAAAATAAAAAAATGCGTTTTTTTCGTAATCTACAACAAACTTTTTCGTAATATACAAGTGGTTTTACTAGAATTATTCTAAAGAATGCACATTTATAATCTTTTACAGCGATTTTACGCATACTTTCTCACAAAAAACTTACACTCAACAACATATCAAGCGTAACGAAATCGTAAGTTAAACTGCAAAAACTGCTTTTCTGCAATCGGGTATTTTATTATTGTTTTTCTTTTAATATAGATACTTGTTGCTCTCGCTAGCAAATTATCAGAAAATAAGAGCTTAAGCTAACCACATCATAAGAATACTCTTTGTACTCGTATTGTTTTTTTTTTTTTTTTTTGTATCCATATACAGCAATATTTTATTGCGGCTACAACTCCCAACGTCTAGCTCACTGGGTGATTCACTTTAAAAATATGAAGATACTTAATTAAGACACTCGGCTTGAGCACTATCAATTTATTCCGTGCCCTCAGTTGAGTTAGAGGAGACGCAAAGGGCTTTGAACTTCACAATCATAAGCTCACAAACTTACAAAAGAGGTTGTGATAGCTATCTAAAGTGACCCACTTGCGTTTGAATGGAGAATCGTGTTCAACTTTATAAAACGAGACCTGCGATCCGACAACGGCGTGGAATTCGATACAGTTCATAAGAATCGTCATTGTTTGGTGTTTGCTTGTATAGATTTACGGATCATTGTTTTCGATTGAGTCTGTCGCTATGTTGGATTGGAAAATTTCCGGGCATATCTTTTTTTAACTGACTTCAAAAAACGAGGACTATAATTTATTTTTGTTTTTAAGCTATTGCATAGCTTCTATCGCGGGCCTTGAGCGTGGAGACCGAATCCAGAAATTCCGTAACGAAAATAACCTAACACACCGCGCGTAAAGCTATTATGCAATAGCTTTACCGCGGCAATCTCCGAGTGCCACACGTCTTTTTTTTAAATGTTTGTTACCTCATAATTTTTGACTGGGTGAACCGATTTTGATGATTCTTTTTTTATTTGAAAGCTGGTGCTTCCCGTGTGGTCCCGTTTCAATTGGTTCAGTTCTGACAATGGCATCCATGAGAAGTCGGTTGCTTCAGTTTTGCGAGTGTCCTTTACGCAGACTGTTATCATGAATCGTGTAGTATTGATAGAAGCCCCAGCGCGGTTTCCCTACACAATCGCACACTCGAGCGCACTACACGTGTAGTGATCGCCAGTACAGGGGCACATCGTAAGGATTAACGTAACTTAATCACGTGACACGGGGATCCCGTATTAGAGGTGTTTAATCAGGTGGAAGATCAATGAGCTCCGGTTACTGGGCGCGTGCTTGCTGCTTACTGCAAGAAGCTCATGTAGCTCGGTGTTACAAACGTTACAAGTGATAAAGACATACAAACATACATTGTAGCGCTCGTGGCGTAGCTTGACTAGGTGTTCTCAAACTATCACCAAATGTCAAGCAACGGGCGGACCGGTCAATCATCGGATGGGTGAGTGGCAGTTCTTTCTGAGCGCTACCGTGGGTCGGAACACGTTAAATTGTAGCTCCCGGTTGTTTGTTCTTAAAAAAAACAGCAATCTTCAAGCCAGGTCAGAGGCCTTTCGGCGGCTTAATAACTCTGACACTAGGGCTGGCCACTCAGTCTATACGAACTTAATTACTTATACATAATGAATGGACATTCTCCGCCTCCCACCAATCTCTGGTTCCTCACCCGCTGCCAGCGCTCGCCCTGCCGTTTGCCGATTAGCGGAGCTTGGCCCGTGGTTGTCAGTCCAAACTAGACAAGCATTGCGGACTTGAAGCGTTCGAATTCCAATGACGTCACGAACGAGCGGCAATCAGACGACAACCATAACTTCATACATGTGTGAGTGTTATATACAGACGTCAACTGGCGTATGTGTTACTGTTTAGCGCGCCGTCGTATGGAGTTCAGTATCACCACAGAAGACTAATAGACAAACATACTACATAGTATTACTTTGATTTTGAGACTGGTCTAGGTAGCTCAGTTACAGTACGCCTGCCGTCGAAGGTTCGATCTCCGCCCAAGACAAGTATTTGTATGATGCACACTCTGACGAACTAGAAAGAGTAGTCTTTCTTGTAGCTCCGTGGATGCACATAGTTGTTTGTTCTGTGTCTGGGTGTTTCAATGTGTCTCATTATTGATTCTTCGTGTTTCCGCTAGCACATCTTTCTTTCCAGACTAATATATCCATGACTATAACTGTATCTATGACGCACAGTTCGAGACAAAATAACAAATTGTGAGACAGTCATTTTCGTACTCAGATAGTGAGATGTGATACAATTTATGTGAAATTTTTAAGGAAAATATATGTACTATATATATGACCAATAACATACCTAATAACGCAGGATTTTTGCCAATATTTACCTTGTAATTTTAAAACTAGATTTGAATTGGATTTGTTTATAAGAAATTAGAGAGACCACGTAATTACAAGTTGCATACTATATTAAAAAGAAAAACCAGATACCCGACTCCATAAAAACAATTTGAAAGATTTTCAACAACATTACGCAAACGTTAAAAGTCCGTACTCGGACGATGGTCGCATCGTTCGTCTCGCTCGCGCCGTTTGTAGAATTGTAGAATTGTATTGTAGAAAAAAAAAAATATGTAAGAAGAAACAGATAAACTTACCCTCAGATTTGGACAGGCAGATATAGTGACTAGGTTTCTTGCCAAAGAGTCCATTTTGGCGTAGCAGGCCCGCGTCCGCGTCCTCGTCATAGGTCCGGCTGACAGGGAAGTACCCCGCGGGACACTTCGCCACGCTTTCGACGATCTGCAGCGAGAGTAGGGGCCGCTCGTCAGGTAGCGCGCCGCCAAGCGACATCAGCACTTTGGACATCTTGGTTATGACATCGTTCAGTCGGGTTCAGTCTTGTGGTATTGCACACGGCTTGGCTTAGTTCAGTCTCTTGGTCGGTAGCACCTGGAACAAAACAAGATGGTAGTATTTTTTTTTTATCAGCCCTGTTTTATACAAACTGTCCCACTGCTGGGCGCGGGCCATCTTCTCATTGTGAGAAGGGTTAAATGTTGAAATGTCAAAAATCTGTACTCAGCGATATCGATCGACGTTCTCGATGCGTACTGCACAGGAATGGAATTCTTTACCTCCATCTCTGTTTCCTGAGAACTACTTTCTTGGAATTTCCAAGGCTAGGGATAATAGATATCTTATAGATCGACGAGCTCCATCCTCACACCGTCGCTTAACATCATGGCGGTAAATTGTAGATCTATCTTACATAAAAAAATGCTGGTAGACCACTTCTGATAGAGGAAATATATGGGAAAAAACCATCTATAAGTTTTCCAGCACTATAAAAATGCAAGTAAGCAAATCAGTTTGTATGGATAGTTTTGAAACTAAGTACACAATATGTAACTATGGTCGCCAACACTGCCATTCATTTATTGGGGCCATATTATTTGGGGATAAATATTATAGAAGAAGATATTTGGTGTGATAAATGTGTATATCCATACAAAATTAAACCTTTTTAGTAACTGGTAGTTTTTAAGATAAGCCGCGAACAGACATACAGACGGACGGACATGGCGAAACTAAAGGGTTTGTAGTTAAGTGTAAGGGTTTGTAGACTACGGAAACCTAAAATGGGGCCATTCATTTATTACGTAAGAAGATTTAGGGGGGTAGACCATAACTTATCGTCGGACCATGTCCATGTCGGCCTATTCTTATTTTTTCTTATATAGGGGGGGAGGGGGTCAAAAACTAGCAAAAATAGTCTTACGTAATAAATGAATGGCCCCTTACAATAGTGGTTGTTAGCAATAAGTTAAGTATGAGTCAATTGAGTTACAGTGTGCACCTGGTGAGCTTCACATGCACACAAACACTAATTGTTCAATAACCTACTTAAATAACACTGTATAATATGCACTATGCAAGGAGTATTCTGTACATTACACAGCTAGGTAAAACCTATTTTGTACTCCTAAACATTAACTCATTACGATGATTATTTTTTATCTAAGAATTTAATCATAA
This sequence comes from Lycia hirtaria, assembly GCA_947563715.1. Taxonomy (NCBI): domain Eukaryota; kingdom Metazoa; phylum Arthropoda; class Insecta; order Lepidoptera; family Geometridae; genus Lycia; species Lycia hirtaria. Next base: position 53,776,636 of record OX387375.1, read on the forward strand.
ATATCTAGGGCTCTATGGTTTACTTTTTTTAAATTTCGATATAATTTCGAAGTAAATATTAAAATATAGTAAATTATTTTTAAGTCAAAGTTTGAAAAACAGTAAACCGTAGAGCCACAGCCATTAATGGTTCCATATAAAAAAATAATTATCGAAATTGGATAATATAAAAAGAAAACAGTTTTCTCATGTTGTATGAAAAATGTGTAATGGTCTGGCAAAAAATTGTGCAGCGTGCAACACTTTTGTTAAGAAAATTATTGAGATTGCTTTTTTTTCCCCATAAAACTTTTCTACCCTTAATTATTACTTGATTTTAATGATTTTATATGGTTGGGTCCATAAATAACTATGATTTCCATTTTTAAGCTTTAAAGTCAGAGTGGATGCCCACAGAACCGGTGCATATCATGACTGTAATCATACCAACATATGCGAAAAATATTTCATTCTAAACTATAAAGTACAGCAAAGATTCTATAGTATAGCATGTCTTATAGGTTACTGATGCACCTACTACATGCTAATTGTCCAGTAACCCAGTTCTGAAAGTACTTATCTAACTGTATATGATGACCAATACTCCATGGACTAGCATAAGAAATTAACTAGAGCTGCATTATTTATTGAATAACTGTTAGTTACCTCCTTTTTTCATCTCAATGAAATAGATATCTACATACTTGTAATATACTTCTTAAAATATACAATTATTGTTTAATTTATGCACATAAAAAGACAAATCATAGAATAATAAATATTTGTATATTTCAAAGTATTTTCTGAGTAGTATTTATCTTTAAAACATTTTTTAAGTATATTATTAGGGCTTTAAGACATTTCATAACCATGATATCTTGATATTTCAAGATTTTTTTGTCTCTCTCAATGTTTTGTAATATCTCAAATATGCTTTTTAAGACTTCCTTTACTTTTAAATAGAAAGGGAGTTGTACTTGAACTAAGAATCAATTTAATTAAACCTACCTTATCACAAACAAGCTTGGTGCATTTAGGATCCAAATAAATAAAGCACAACACACAAAGAACACTTTTAGATGATAAAAGATAGTATATGCTCACAGAAGTAAGTCTCTCACAATAACTACACACAACCTATCAGCAAGACAATGAATAAAATGTTAGTTATATTCTGGGCGTATGAATGCAATGGTTACGTAGGCGACCGACTTGGCACAGTTCCATCGAGCGAGTAACGCTGCGCTGAGGACAGTGAGTACGCGTGCACCGCACCGTTGTGCGAGACAACTAATTGGAATTTAAAATCTGACTGCCTTCAATGGAACAATGACCCGCGTCTGCCAGATGATCAGAGCCGATTCTTGATTGATGCAATATTTACCAAGATAATTTATGTACATAATAAATATTGTTGCTCACCGTAGTCATGAAAACACGAGAAATCTACGCTGCCGTAGAATCATAAACCTCTATATCTTTTAGAAACAATGAGACTTCTTGAATGAAGTCACCAACACAAACATTCGAGTTCAATAAAAACTTGTAACATAATAAATGTCAATTGTGAGCTAAACACAGATTTGAATAGTTAATTAGCATACAGCATATTTGATATAATTGTTGTGTTAAATTAAAAACATCTAATTTTACTAGTAATCAATCAGAGAAGTCGAAAAACCGGAAAAACAAAGCAATATTTTGCATTTGAGCTTTTTACTGAAATGAGTTGCCACAACAAAAAAGTAATTGTGATGATGACATGACAGCGATGACAGCTCTTTTTTTACGACAGCACTTTTTTTATTCGTAGAAGTTTTGTTGGACGCCATTATTCATCCTACCACGTATGTAATTATCAAAGAAAATTATTACTTTCTACTATTACATCCTGAAAGGATTTAGTACTGTCGGATCGGATTAATTTGGCACGATGAAGGCCACATCGCACAAATACGTAGTTATTATTTTGTGATCGCATATACGTAGTATCTTTTAACTGGTTTTGTGCATCGCAGCCAAAATCTTCAAGGTTTTCGTCGTATTGCCGACAATATCCTCAAAGCTGCGGAAATTAACACGTTGCCTTCGTCCCACATTCTTATGACTATTGCATACAAATATATAATTTGTGACTATTAAGGTACATATTATTATAGATTAATTTAAATTGATCGGCAAAACCCGACTGGCATAAGTCGGTTAACTATTTACCCGAACATTAATCTATGTACATATTTTGCCGCGGCTGTGCTGATTATTGTGCCGGCCCGCTTAAATATGAAGCAACTCTCTAATATAACCAGGTTCCCACAATTTTTCAATTTCCATTTCAGACAATTTTTCCGTCGTTATAGGCACTACTGTTTTCAACCAAGGTGTGTAGAATAATACAATAATCTAAATGACTGTTTATTTACTGTATTAATACAATACATAACATTCTATACAAGGCTTTCACAGGTTTTATCTCACTAACACGGCAAAATAAATTCAAAATTCATTTTTATCTGCTCACATGAAAATTTCATTGAAGGTAAAAAGCAATTCCAACTTATAATAACATAACAATTGTGTATCAAAATATAACTACAATCATAACATTGATGATAAATATTTTCGTAGAGTTGGCTAAATATTTGAACTTTTCGTTGAATTCTACCAATCCACAATAATTGCTGTACTCTATGCACGATTTTTAAAGCTGATAAATAATTTTATCAAAACATGTGCCGATATTTTCTCCCAAATGGTAGAAACGTTTAATGACAACATTGATAATATACTCGCATTTGGATAATTTCGAGCTTATCTAAAGCATAGCTGTTCTTTTGATGACAATTTGCAGCCCTATTCTAGAACTTTGAAAGGCAGTGACGTGGTATCTGCGGTGCCTGCGGATGCGCTGAAGTAGGGCGAAACGTCGGACAGATAGTTTCTGGGTATGATGCCTATGAGAAGTGCGATTTTCGCTGCGATGGGAGCCTTCTCAGTGTCGTCTATGATTGTATCTTGGTCTGGCATTACCTGAAAACAAAATTGCATAGGTACTTTTTTAACTATTGCCAGTTGCATATATAAAAATCTGTCACCTGTTAAACCTAATACACAGGGCATTCAGCACCCATATTCACAATCATTCGGATACGGAATCGGGTCAGAAACTATAATCCATCTCTGTCATTCTGTATTGAAATGACAGAGATGAAGGTATAGTTTCCAACTCGATTCCGATTCCGACAAGTTGTGAATAGGCCTACAGATAGAATAGAACAAACTATAAGATGTCAATGGTTTTTTGGCGGGAACGTCATCTAAACATATAGTTGCTTTGTTTTATTTTCATAAACTTGTGTCATTTTGAATATTAATGCGATAAAAATGGTGGTGTTTTATTCATTAAGTGTTCGATCAAGTGCGTGAGTGTGGGCAAGTGAAATAAAGCAGTGAAACGTGTGATTTTACGTTGTCAGCAAAACTCCATAGAAGCTTCGTCCTAAAGTCGCCACCACTTTACTGAAGCAGGACTCGACTTATAAATTGTCTGTATACGTGATTAGAACATAGATTGTGACTAGAACATTTACAACTTATTTTATTCAAGAAACTTGGAAAAAATCCTAATACTTGACACTGGCAAACGCTTTAATGCGAGTCCAATACAAAAAAAAAGAAAATAAGATGTCAATGTACATAAGAAACTAAATTTAACTATTAAGAAAAGCATAGTAATAAATATAGAAAAAAAGACGTGTGGCACTCGGAGACTGCCGCGGTAAAGCTTAATAGCTTTACGCGCGGTGTGTTAGGTTATTTTCGTTACGGAATTTCTGGATTCGGTCTCCACGCTCAAGGCCCGCGATAGAAGCTATGCAATAGCTTAAAAATCTGTTGCATATATTTTTGATGTGAAACATTTCAATATTAACATCCAGCCAGGCTTCCCGTGATTCCTCAATTTTTCATATCGTTATATTAGCTTGCGTTTGACCGTCAACCGCCTGTGCCGGATATTTCCAACAAAAGTTTTTGAGCCTATTCCACTTATTTTAAATATCATTATGAAAATATCAGTCAGACTCGAAAAAGAAGTCAGAAGTATCCGTCATGAGCGTTTAGGCACCTTTCACAGCACAAATATTTTTTGTCGGAAATATCCGACCTAGGCGATTAAAGGGTTAAGGCGCATAGTGAAACAAACTTTTAAATTAAGTACATCAAGCAATGTAAAATTTACCTTGTCACAAATATGCTTCTGAATGAGACCATCTCCTCCAACGTAAAACGTGGAGAACCCATCATACCATCTGAAAGCAAAGAGAAGAATTTCTGAACTAAATAAAAATAGAATTAAATAAATCCGGCAAAGTACAAGTTTCACTGGCACACCGAGGCTTCCGTACGCATGATACAATACATGAACATTGACACCGAGGCTAATTAATACGAACATAGAAATCTTATCAACAAAGTTGTTTTCTGAACTGAACAACGCCATTTTCGTTTTTATTACATGGATACAAAGATTCATCTGTCCAGTAAACGTCTATTCCTTTTATTTTAATCTATTCATGACCATGGAAACAAGTCTTTTAGTCGAACTTCTATTCCATTTTTTTTAAACTGTGCTTTAAAGAGTTACCATAAAAGAACCCAAAAATTAAATCTTATAATCTGATTCATTAATCTCTTAATGGCGTATTACACTATCCGATTTCTCTTACTTACAGCTCTTGGTCTTTGAATACATTCTTTATATCCCAGAGTTTGTATTTCCAAAACATGAAGAAAACTTTTAAGCCCGATATGCCTCGGATACGCCATCTCATTCTGAAAAAAAAAATACAATTGAATAATATCAATAACATTTGGGGATAGAAATCCGATTCGTAGCTGAAACTTGTGCAAAGCATTTCCTGTCGGCTGCGCACATTTTTTGATTTAGTAACGAGCGAACGACGTGTTACGTTTCATCAAAAGTGTCAATTGTATGACATAAAAGTGACTGAATAAAAAAAAATGGCGGCCGACGGGAAACGCTCCACATATGGTTCGGCTATGGAGCGGTCTTGAATAACTGAATTAGGCCCCTGTTGTATGAAAAACACTTTAATTTATTGGCGAAATTGTCTCGACAAGCATGTTTCCAGGAAAAGGAAAACAAGATTTAAAAAAAAAACGCATTATTTTATTTTGACGAGAGTTGTATTATTATTTATTTATAATCTCGGGTCCGGCCAGCCCGGTCCTTTGATGGACATCAGTGTAGCCAAGGCCAAACACTGAGAGGCCCTTTACATCAAATAAAATAAAAAATACTGTTTCTTAGTATGTAGAATGTAGATGGATGATGGAACTATTGAACAATATGGAATTTGATAAATCGAGGCTACTGAGATAAAATGTTTTTGACTTAAAAAAACTAATTTTTTGCTGATGTTCCCACACAGTGAGTAAGATGAGGTACTTCTGTGTGGGAGCATCAGAATGAGATAACGGCAATTTTGTATCACTATGCAAAAATGTTGAGGGAGGTGAAGACTCGCCCCCCACAAAATGGGCTCCCCATAGTGGCACTGGAGAAACAACTGTGGGTGACTATGGGTGTCGAGAGGTGTGCTGCGCGTTCACTAAGTACTACTAGCGGCGTTATGCCCTTTAATACTTCCACCCTGGAGGTTAGGTACTTAGCTCTTGCTGTTTCCACCACCCAGCCGGCCAATCAAGGCAAGCTGGAGGTCAGGGGTCTGATTTCTGGTTTAGCCCCAGGGGAAACAACGGTTAACACTCAAAATATAGCCTATGACACTCAGGGAGAGAAGACGAATCCAACGACACCTTGCCCAACAAAATCAGTTAAACCGTTTAGGCTGTAGGAGGTACTATAGAAACATATATAAACTCGAAAAACATAACCCTACTTCTTGCGCAGTCGGATAAAAAAGATCCTAAATTGATGAATAAATAATTTACTTACTTAATAGAAGAGTCTTCAGGGTGTTGTGTAATCTTCATGACTTCCATTCTGACATAAGCAAACTTTAAGTGGCCAATGGTCCTCAGGAGAGCTATTTGTCTCACGTAAGGGAACAAACCTCTGTTGAAAAAATACTATGTTAATTATATAGACATACAAATACAAAATATTTTATTTTCAAAAGATAGACAAACACAAAAAAAACAAAGATTCAAACAAAAAAGACAGAGTTCAAAAGATTTTTTTTTAAAGATTTCATAGACAAGAACGTTTACATACATATAATGTTGAATAAGAGAAATGTTGGATACGATAATTTGCCAGCAAAATACGCGTTTTGTATACAATGGGAGAAAACTGTCTTCTATTCCTAAGTATTTTCCAGATTTCAATTATTTTTCAAATGATTGGAACCATTCATGGCTATGCCTCTACGGTCTGCTTTTCTCAAAAAATTTATTTAAATGATTTTTTTAACTTCGGAATTATATAATAATAAATAATAATAATCATTTTATTTCAGAAAATATCCATATAGGTATTATAACGAAATTCGAAAAATAAATCGTAGAGCATAGTAATATGATATCAATCAGATATAAATATATCTCTTAATGAGAGCTCATAATTTAAAAAATCAGAGCTACTATTGGACACCAGTCCACCACTGTTGTTGAGATTTTACAAACTCGAATACACACACTGGGATGGGAGAAAGTAATTAAAAGCTTCCATTATAAGAGTATAGTGTGATTGACTTGGCCATATACATATACATATTTATTTGTTTAAAAAAATATACAAATATATAACTACATGTATAGGTAACTAGCTTCGCCCTGCGACGTTATCCGCGTATTAATGAAAACAGTGATGATGATGATGATAAAATATAACCTATGTCCTTCTCCAGGTCTTAATGATTCTATGTGCCTGTGTTCAGCCGTGAAGAGGTAACAAACAGACAGAGTTACTTTCGCTTTTGTAATATTAATTAGGATGGTTAATAAAAGTATATATGAATGACTTACACAGTAGTAGTTCCTCTGATATTATTCACAAACACCAGGTTTGGATGGTAGATGGAGTAGTCCAGGGGTTGGATGAATAAATTGGGCATCTGAACCAAACCAAATCATTGTTGAACATTATGATTAATCAAACAAAAAAAAAACGAAAAATGAAAAAGAATTATTTGTATATATATATATATATATATATAATTCAATCATTTATTGATAATAATAATAATATATATTTATTCCATGTCCACATGTTGAGCACTAATCTAACATATACATAACAATAACTTATATAATATATTATACACTAGACAGCAGTCATTTGTTAGATAGCCTACTATATATAGGAAGAAAGAAGAATAGAAGACCTCAAAAGGCGCAAATATAGTTCGCTAGATAGTGGATATATATTTGAGCCTTTTGGGGTTGAAACTTTAGGACCGTGGGGACCAGCAGCAAAAAAAAAAATATATAGACAGCTCTCGTCTCATCTGATCGACGCAACATGTGATCAGAATGCTGGCCTCTACTTTGCTCAAAGAATAAGTATCTCTATACAACGAGGTAATGGGGCCATCATCCTGGGAAAAATACCCGCTGCTAACGGTCTTTTAGAGTAGTTTTATTTTTATTCATGTGAGTGTGTATATAGATGTATTTTGTTTTAATTTAATAATTACATTAATTTCAATAATAAAGTGCTGATCAATCAATAATTAATTACCAATTCAATTAATCAATAAGTTAGTTAACTCAACTCAATCAATAAATTTGATGATCGTCAATTCAGTTCTTATAGATCCAATCACAAATATTAATGCTAGGTTGTACAAGTTTACCTGCCGCTCAGCAATTGTTTTATGTGACAGGATCTATAATAATTGTCAATTTTTATATTCAGAAAATTAGTCAAAAAAAATATATTAAGAGAACTATAAGTTTAGAATTATTTAAAACTAACCAACAAAAAAAACCGGTTAAACCGATTTTGATAACGCATAGCTAAGAACACTCTCGATGAAACCTCTCAAACGATAAAAACTAGATTAAAATCAGAGCTACGATGCCACAGACAGACGTTTTTTTTAATTCATCTAGTTTTGATGCGTCATATTCACAATCAACTTCAAAAACAACAAAGAAAATACCTACAGTCTCAACTTCATGCAGCTCGGCTTGATGGACGACACGCTATCATAAGAAGTAACAAACTTATTGTGGATGGTAGAACTGTTCAGACTTACGTGCAAAATCAGCCAACACTAATCCCATCGATACAAACACAAAGAATATCGACACCACACGGATCCAAAAACATCACAATTTCAAACACAACAATAACTTCGGATACAAAACAAAATCATAACTTTCGTAACTACCAATCACACTGATTTAAATATCACATTCCAGAATATGCAAAGTCTATATGGGAAGCGACATACTGTACAAGATTTTTTGAATGAAAACCATTTAAAATTGCATGCATTTTGTGTGACCGAGAGCTGGCTGTCAAAAGCCAAACTAGAACTAATTGATTACACCGGGTATAATATTGCTGCCGCCTTCTGTAGGTATCAACGGAAGGGAGGAGGGACGATTATATTTCTACGAGACGACTTCGAATACACCGAGATTATAGATATATCAAACTTGTCAATTGAACATTGTGTAGAAATCAGTGCCATAATTATTCATAAAATTAATGTTTTGTTAATAACTATATATTATAACAATAAGCGGAGCGACTTGTTCTATAATCAACTAACTAAACTCTTAGAACTACTCACTAAATATAACTCAATGGACATAATAATTGGCGGAGACTTCAATATAAACGTGATGGACGTAAACACATACTCAATAAAGTTATTGGATTTAATGCGGGAAAACAACTTTACTCAGTTTGTCAACCAACCGACTAGAATCACAAACAATACAGCCACTTGTCTAGATCTAGTGTTTTCAAACTGTAATAAGGACAACATATGCGTCTCAGTATATGATAACGGATTTTCCGATCATTTAAGCACTAATATACAAATAAAAAATATTTTAAGCTCAAACGAAAAATCATCATCTTGGAAAATTAAAAAAAGGCTCTTCACTAAACAAAATATGGAAAAATTTAAAAATGAATTAAAAATTATAAAATGGCTAGACCTGTTCAGCATGAATACAAATAAAACCGTAAATGACAATTATGAAATTTTCCATAACACTTTAACAGATACATTAAATCGATGTATACCTAAAAAAATTATAAAATTAAACACAACAAAAAAATGTTATTAGCTAACAAAGGGTATAAAAATTTCTTGTAGAAATAAAAGATTGCTCAAATCCCATGTAATCTACAGTAGAAATCCGGTATTAACCAGATATTATAAAACATACGCGAAATTATTAAAAAACATAGTTAACAAATCAAAAAGAAATGAATATATAAGACAAATGAAAACTTCTGAAAATAAAACAAAAACAATGTGGAGAATAATTAAAGAACGCACGAATAAAAACAGTAAAAAACAAAAAAAATAATACAAAGCTAAAAATAAACAATACCACTATTTCGAACCCGCAACAGGTTGCAAATCTCTTTAATCAGTATTTTACAGAGGTAGGAGGCGCGGGCGCCGCCGCCGCCGCTGGCGGAGGGCCGACGGCGGCGGCGCGTGGCCGACCTGTACACACACCTACCAATAACTCGTTGTATCTGTCACCGGCCGAGCCATACGAAGTTTACTCCATAATAAAAAACTTGAAAGCTAAGTATAGCTACGGCATTGATGAACTTCCGCCGATTCTAATAAAATACTGTGCTGAAGAATTGACATTACCTTACTATCTATTAATAAATCAATCGTTCACTGAAGGCACATTTCCGGATTTATTAAAAAAGGCCATAGTTAAGCCAGTACATAAAAAAATATCTAAACTTGAACTAAAGAATTATAGGCCTATAGCACTGTTGCCTACCTCTTCAAAAATCTTCGAAAAAGTGATGCAATCGCGCTTAAACTCTTTTTGTGAAAAATTCGAAATTTTTGATGACTCCCAGTATGGGTTCAGAAAAAACCGATCGACGACATTGGCAGTATATAAGCTAATAAATGATATTTTAAAAACCTTAAATGATAAAAAATACGCAATTGCAATGATGCTCGATATGTCAAAAGCATACGATAAAGTCCAATATGATATTCTTTTAAAAAAGCTAGACGGAATAGGCATACGCGGGTTAGCTCACGAATGGTTCTGCTCATACCTAAAAGATCGAGAACAGTGCGTGGAAATAGAACACTATGACATTTCTACAGGAATGATAGACGTTGCGAGATCGATACCGATAAAAATCAACAGTTCTATTCCACAAGGAAGTGTCGTAGGATGCATTCTTTTTTTAATTTATGTAAATGACCTCCCAAAAATATTTGTCGAATCCTGTATACTTTTCGCGGACGACATCACTATCCTGACATCGTGTAAAAATAATATAAATTTAAATGAAAAATTATCTGACCTGTTTAATAAAACAACTGACTGGATGAATGACCATTGCCTTGACTTGAACCTCTCTAAAACTAAAATTATGCAATTTCGACCCCACCAAAAATCACCCCTTGACATGCATTTTAAATATAATAATAATAAATTGGAATTTGTTGACGCGACTACTCTGTTAGGCATAGATATCGATACTCACGTCAATTGGAAATCTCATATTACAAAAGTAAAAGCAAAACTGTCTAGCTTCATATATGCGCTTAAAGAGCTACGGCAAGCAACTGACGTAGACACAGCCTTAACAGCATATTATGCATTTGGCTTTTCGCTGCTTAATTATGCAATAATACTTTGGGGTAGCAGTACAGATGCCCATGCTCTCTTTACTCTTCAAAAGAAATGTGTGCGTATCCTTGCTAATATTAAAGTTCCCGACTTAAGTGTACCTTATTTTCACAGACCTTATTTCGTCGAATTTAAAATTCTAACTCTAACATCCATGTATATCTTAGAAAATTGTAAATTCGTTAAAAAGTATCCACGACTGTTCAAAAAAGTAGCTGATAATCGATGTTATTCAGTCAGATCAAATCACAAACATAATTTAATTGTACCATCGTCTAAACTAGCATTGCATAGCTCAGGGCCATATTCATCTGCAATAAAAATATTCAATAAACTCCCAATAAATTTAAAAGAAATCGAAAACTATTGTGAATTCACGAGTACTTTAAAAAACATACTTGTTTTGAAATCCTATTACAACATAAACGAATACTTTGAAGATAAGGCATTTATCATAGATTGAGTCCACCCGCATTTTATATTGTTACATTCATTGACATAATTGTATATGGAACAAATCATCCCGCTCTGATAAAATTGCAATACCCAACTAGGGTCATTATGTAATAACAACAATACAATTACTTGTTTATATCCAAAACCATGTACATAATGTGGCAATAAAGCATTGAAATTGAAATTGAAATTGAAAAGACGGAGGTCCTCAATTGTACTTTTTTATATTTATTACTGCATAACTCTATCACTTATAAACTGATTTGGAAGATTCTATGTTTGAAAGGTTATACTTTCAGGTCCCATAGATTATTAAAACATAAAACATTTAAATCTGTTAGTTAATTTAGTTTTTAAAATCAAAATTGCATATTTTGAATTTGGTTTTTTCATTTTATAACTATTTTATTATTGATTATTCTGTAAATTTAAAATACTCACAGTCTCTGACAAGACATTAAAGACTTTCATCAACTGCTCCTCAGAGGGTTTTCCATCTCTCACTACAGCAGCGCTACTTCTTGGACTAACATCTGAGCCTCGGCAGTAAGCAATAGCACTGCGCTCAAAGTCAGACAAGCAGGTTGGTTCTATTGTCTGAAATATAATAAAAAAACAAGTATATATATATATATATGTGTCGAAGTTCACACATCAACTAGATGGCGTTGATTAACATTAACACACACTATCAGTATGTGCAGTGTAGTAGGTGTAAATTTTGTGTTAAACAATAAATCAGATTCCTACCCAACACAACTGTGTTTTCCTTAGAACAAAGTTTCTCAATTTAGTCACCCCAACATAGGTGTAGTATATATTATAAGAAAAAAAATATACCCAACTACAAAAAAGAGGTTTTTACAGTTGTAACTTATGAATTTGTTATGCTTAATGTTGAATGAACATCCATTCTACAGCATTATGTGAGTTTTTTTTTTTTTGGTAAAAGATTATAAATGCTGCCTTTACAAAATTTCTAGTAAAATCTCTTGTTTATTATGAAAAAAATCATAGGAGGTCACGGAAATTTCACAAAAAATATTTAGTATAGCTAGTACTCCAGTATAACTTTTAATCAGTAGGTAACTTTGATTTGTCTTTAAGAGTCCACAGTTCAACCATCATCCATCTTGCTCACACATACCTATTATTTACAATTAATTATTATATACAATTATTTTTGCATATTTAATTATACAATTATTTAAGCCTTAATAATCTCTAAAAAATATTTTTATGTATAAAAATTAACTTGGATCAAATTGATTTTTTTTGTCAAATATTTGTGATATTGTTTTCTAGTTTTAAAAATGACAATTTTTTTTATAAGTTCATGCAGTCATTTTATATCTTCAAAAAGGTGGGTATGCTCGAGCGAGACCGACAACTCTAAAAATGTACATATGTTAATATTTTTTGACAAATAAAATGTAGACAATTTGCCATATCAGGTAACCTTGATGATGGATAATACAGATATATTGTTATCCAATTCAATATACAGAAATTGAATGTATATCAAAATTAGTCATTATTAAGTATAAAACTTACATCATTATTTAATTTAGTTAAATCTATGTCACTAATGTTGGTGTTTGGTATATCAAAGCTATAAGTAGGCAATCTTTGTTCAATATAATCATCACTGGTGATGCCAAGATGCTTTATTCCAAGCCCGTCATTGTAATACTTTTGTTTTACATCATGTGTGTCCTCATAATAGCTCAGAACTCCTAGTTTCTGGCTTTGCCGTGATCTACTATCAGTGATGAGGGCTTCATGAAGATAAATGTCATCGATGTTGCTCTCTGATAGAGCCTTCGGAACTAGTTGACAACTAGATATGCGACGTTGGTTCAGGAACTGAAAAACAACAATTGTGGTTATATCATCATCACAATCATGATAATAATGCCAAGTAAATTATGACAGTTTACGGCACAAAGTCAGTAAGCAATATTACACCATATCATCGTAGTTTTAAAGTGTAAATTTACACATACGTATGCGACAACACGTGAATATCATGTTCACAAGAAACTGCACATCTCTAATTGGTTCAATGTCAAGGGAGGAAATTCAAATACTCTAGAAATATGTACACTTTTGTGAATATACGCTTTTCAATTACTATCACAGAACATTAAGGGTATTATTACTATCAGTTTTAGAGAATGATATACAATGAAATAGGGTAAATTACTCACTTCTTCGAGAAATTGCGTCCTCGTCGGGATTTTTCTGGACAACCGGTTTGGGTGGTTTTTGGTAGATACAATTCCATTTATAGGCAGTATTTTATGTGACAAGGTGCGCAAACAAATAGCCATATTAACATGGAATACGTAAGCTATTCTTTATCACAATGAATTCCTAAATATTTCGAAAATAAGTCGCAGATCGCACCCAACATTTCTGAAAAATTGAAAATTGTTGACATTGACATAAGACTCTACTACTGACAATGGCACGAAAGTGTCATTACAGATTACACCAATAGCGCTATTGCAAGTTAGCTGTGACCGTGAAAACAATGATGCAACACTACGAAATTCAGCTTGTAGTGATGGGCGAATATGAATGATTACTTCCAATAATTATTCGAAGAGGCTAGGCAGATAATCGAAATTCGAATTTGATTGTACATAACAAATATTGTCGAATGAAATATCGAATACCACGCACTGTATCGAATGTTTTGATTCTTAATTTTTTGAACAATCGATTAAATCGAATAATCGACCGATTAATTAGAAAGAAGTGTTTTGATTAGTTAGTGATGCTAAATAATCAAAGCACTTATTTCTAAAAATCTCATAATTCGGAACGCATATTTTGTCCCTTCATGATAATGTCACTGTCAAATAGCAAATTCAGCTGTGCGTGAGTGGGTTTTCATAGGTCGACTCACTTATTAGTCTGTGACGTTTCGACGACATTCACTCCATACCGTATAAGTTACTCTATGACTCCATAGGTCAACTCTCTTACTAGTCTGTGACGTATTTTGTTCTATGTCTGTGACCCAGCCCAGTCTATGGTTGAGAACTTGAGTCTTGAGCAAAGAGTAATATACTAGTCTTGAGTCTTGAGAATTGTTTTGGAATTTGTTTCAGATTTTTCAGAATCAAGACGGTTTCTCTTGATCTCTTCGTTCCTTAAGATTTTTTTACTGAAGTTTGAGATAGAAATGAACGTACAAAAAGTGTTACAGAGAGTCTGCAATAATGGATTTACTGCTAAATTGAACGTAGTGAGTATTGAGTTACTCATACTTTGTTGGATTATATTCCAGGCCTTTCTCCTAAATCTCTTAATTTATGGCTCAATTGAATTTTACCTGCCGCTGAGTTGGGGACTGATTTTTTTTATATAGAAAGCTTATAAGAAATAAAGAAGAGCTATATAAGAAGTCTTCAGTTAAAGTTTAAACGCTAGAATATTAATGGTTTTGAAGAAATAAATTTTTAAATATTTTGGTTGTTTGGCAAATCTTACAAGAATTGTAGCCACATATTAAGATTTTAGCAGTAAAAAAATCTCTGTAAATAATATAGTGACCCAAAAAGTAGGTTAGGTTATATTAGAACATTAAAAACACATCGCGCGAGCCGAACGAGCGTGCCGCGGTAGCGGCCGGCGAAGCGCTAAATAATATGTTTTTGTACTTAACCTCAAAAACTATTAGAAAAAATTGTGATAAAAATAATAAATTCATTAATTTATTTCTCAGAAAAAAAATTGAACCCAAAATATTCATATACTTGTTCTAAAGTCCTTCCGAGATTTTGGTGTTTTTCACTTTCCCTTGGGATTTCGCACCCCCCCCCCCTTTTGGGGGGGAGGGTCCTACATCCTCCCGCCTTACTCCCTCCCCCTGTCGACCCCTTTCCCTCACCAGGAAAATAAAAAAGTACTAAAAATAATTTAAAATTTCATATCTCGGAGGGGGGGAAGAATCTAGCTTCCCCCCTTCTCAGGGGGTATCTACATATCCCCCCTCCCCCCCTCACCCCACCCTTAAATCGACGGCAGGTAAAGTACAGTGCTACCCCTCATATTTATTGGAATCTAAATACATACTGTGGTAATAGTAAACTTAGGTACTTTAGATATTTTATTTTGGTGGAAAGAAAGTTTTTCTAAAGTCCTTTACAGGCACTGCCATGCTATTCCTTCGTCCGACTAAAACACACCACTACAGAATTAAATGAGCACAGAGCTAAAGTGATGGGACGTGGTCTGCCTGAGAAGAAACCTTTGCCTGGAGTCAAGAGCATTATTCTGGTAGCATCGGGCAAAGGAGGCGTTGGAAAGACTACTACAGCTGGTTTGATATATTAGTAAATTAAAAGATAGTTTAGTTATAATAAAGTCATTGAAATGAAACAAATTTTAACAGATTTATTGTATATTTTACTTACATATTTTTATCACCTGCATGGGATTCGGCCTTCAAATTATTAAAATCTCAGACTTAACACAGATTTGTGATACCTGTTGACACCATGAGCGACTTCTGCGTTCATAGGGAATGTCTTGCATAGAAATAGTAGGTGGCAGTCATTAATATTACACTGGACACATACAATATAAACCTAAAATTTTGCCTGCCAAAGATGTTTATACATGAAAAGTTAGCGGGCTTTGTATTCCA
Organism: Lycia hirtaria; assembly: GCA_947563715.1. NCBI lineage: Eukaryota > Metazoa > Arthropoda > Insecta > Lepidoptera > Geometridae > Lycia > Lycia hirtaria. The sequence goes on from OX387375.1 coordinate 53,792,579, forward strand.
AATCACCTGTACATGACAAAACTAGCTTGTCAATAAGTATGTTAAAGTACGGACGCCGAGCAGGAAGAATTTCGTACATTGACCTATGAACTGCTATCGCGCTCACATAGGTGCCGGTCGTTGCACCTGTGCGAGCGCGATAGCAATATAATCACGCGGGAGTGAGATAGGTAATCATAGGTCAATGTACGAAATTCTTCCTGCTCGGCGTCCGTATTTTAGATAACTTTGGCTATAAGAGAAACATTGTTGCATGATCTTTTGCCAGCAAATTACGCGTTTTTCATACAACAGAGAAAAACTTTTCTACCCTGAAATATTATCCGATTTCGTTTTTTTTTTAATACGATTTGAATGATTAATGGTTCGCCTCTACGGTTTGTTTTTTCCAAAATTTTACCTCTTGATGTTATAACTTCAGAATAATAACGTAATTTGAAAAATCAAACCGTAGAGCCGTAGATATTTATGATTTCAATAAAAACACAATCATTGAATTTAGTTAATCTAATAGATAGCAGTTTTCTCCTATTTGTATGAGAGATCGCGAGACAACACTTCTCTTTAAAAATAGTTTTGAATTTTTACCCTACTGCGTGAGAAGGAGGGTTATGTAATTCGAGTGTAGGTATGTTTGTATGTATGTACATATTTATATTTCTATATGATTGCCTACAGCCTAAACGGCTTGACCGATTTTGATGTGTGATTTTAGTGTCGTTAGGTTCGTCTTCACTTCCCGAGTGTCATAGGTTATATTTTTTGTACTTATTAATAATACATCTCTCGTAAAAATAAAAAAATGCGTTATTTCATAACCTACAACGAACTTTTTCGTAATAAACAAATGATTTTACTAGAATTATTCTAAATAATGCGCATTTATAATATTTTACGTATACTTTCTCACAAAAAACGTACACTCAACAGCATATCAAATGTAACGAAATCATATGATTGACTACAAAAACTGCTTTTCTGCGGTTGGGTATTTTGTTAATCTTTTAATATAGATATTTGTTACACTTTGATGTCCAGGACATAGCAATGCATTTACGCCATAGTGTTCAAAAGTCTCAATTAAGAAACTATTTTTACATGAGAATTATGGTATTTATATTGTAATAGTGATAAGCAAGTTCACACTAAAGATAACCTCAGGTTATGTTTTGCAGTGAATCTCGCATGCGCTATGAAGGTGATAGAACCGGATAAAGAGATAGGGTTGCTGGATGCAGACGTGTTTGGACCCTCGGTGCCACTAATGATGAACATCAGTGGAGAGCCCATGCTCAATGATGATAATCTCATTGAACCACTCTTGAATTACGGAGTCAAATGGTAAAGTAGAACTGTTATTGTTATTGTTAACTGGCCTTGTGGCTCAGTTGGTAGTGTGTTTACGTCTACCTGCTGAACTGAAAGGTCGTGGGTTCGATCCCCACCCAGGGCAAACATTTGTGTGATGAGCATGCATGTTTGTTCTGTGTCTGGGTGTTTCTATGTATCATATGTATATATTAACAAAAAAAAAAGTATATATGTATTCTATCAGCCATCTAGTTCCATAGTACAAGCTTTGCTTAGTTTGGGCTAGATGGTGTTGTGTGAAATGTCCACAAATATTTATTTATTTATTGTAGCATGTCAGTAAAGGCATTGGCGTGTCTAGAGATTTTTGATAGTCGAGTGTCCCCCACCCCTCTACTGGTTAAACGGTTTACTTTGACAATACGAGTATAAAAATGCATGCTAGTAGCATATATGATGAAATAATAAGGATAACCATCACAGCTAAGTAGGCTTTGCAAGGTAACAAGTACTAGTCGATGAACTTAAAAAATGTATTAGAGACGTAAGAAATGAAAATGTTCGCTCTAATTTCGTTTACACTAACATAAGTTAACTCGTATTCTATGTCCATAGTATCAAACAGGAGACCTTGTTTTAAGTTCACATAAATTATTATGTGCAACTACGGAACCCCACTTTATGGGTGGCACAACTTGCTTGGCCGGTTATTCGTTATTGTGCGGGTGAAACCGCATAGCTGTGCAGTAGTGCAAAAGTAGACACTAAAAAGAAACGAACTCTGTTAAGTGTTATAATCAGGCACTGTAGATTTTTTAAGCAATTTAGACCGCATATTGCATTAGCTAGTTATATATGTTAGCTATAGTAATAGTAGTATTAATTTATATTCTCTATCATTGTTTCAGTATGTCAATGGGCCTACTAGTCTCCGGCGAGAACGCAGTAGTATGGCGCGGACTGATGGTGATGCAAGCGTTAGAGCGTCTGACGCGTCACGTGGCGTGGGGCCCGCTCGACTGCCTCGTGGTCGACACGCCGCCCGGCACTGGCGACACGCATCTCTCGCTTGCGCAGAACTTGCCTATAGACGGTTAGTATCTTCTGAAGATGCAGGTTAGAGAACGCATTGGTATGGCACGGACTGATGGTGATGCCAGCGCTAGAGCGTCTGACGCGTCACGTGGCGTGGGGCCCGCTCGACTGCCTCGTGGTCGACACGCCGCCCGGCACTGGCGACACGCATCTCTCGCTTGCGCAGAACTTGCCTATAGACGGTTAGTATCTTCTGAAGATGCAGGTTAGAGAACGCATTGGTATGGCACGGACTGATGGTGATGCCAGCGCTAGAGCGTCTGACGCGTCACGTGGCGTGGGGCCCGCTCGACTGCCTCGTGGTCGACACGCCGCCCGGCACTGGCGACACGCATCTCTCGCTTGCGCAGAACTTGCCTATAGACGGTTAGTATCTTCTGAAGATGCAGGTTAGAGAACGCATTGGTATGGCACGGACTGATGGTGATGCCAGCGCTAGAGCGTCTGACGCGTCACGTGGCGTGGGGCCCGCTCGACTGCCTCGTGGTCGACACGCCGCCCGGCACTGGCGACACGCATCTCTCGCTTGCGCAGAACTTGCCTATAGACGGTTAGTATCTTCTGAAGATGCAGGCTAGAGAACGCATTGGTATGGCGCGGACTGATGGTGATGCAAGCGTTAGAGCGCCTGACGCGTCACGTGGCGTGGGGCCCGCTCGACTGCCTCGTGTGCTTTATTACCCAACTACGCAAGGAGGGTTATGTTTTTCGCAGTATGTATGTTTCTATATAACATTCTATAGCTTAAACAGCTTGATCGATCTTGATGTACGATCAGCAGGGTTGCTCGCGCCCGTGCTTGTCTTCCTGAGAGTTGAAGAGACTGTTAAAAATATGACAATTTAAAGTAGGCTCATTTGAACTTTTGTCTCACACTCTTAAGTACAGAAAAAGCAAGATAAAAACGAGCGCTAGCCAACTTTGCATCGCTGTAAAAGTTGAGAGTAACCAAGTCGTTAGATAGTCTTAAAAATCACTTAGACTTAAAAATTTGGTATATTGATATTATACAATAACCAGTATCTAAATAATAGTACAGGCCATAGTTCCATAGTACAGGCTTTGCTTAGTTTGGGCTAGATGGTGTTGTGTGAAATGTCCACAAATATTTATTTATTTATTTAATATTAAAAGAAAAAATATCCGACTGCTGAAAAGCGGTTTTTGCAGTATAAATTTAGTACCTACTCTATTGAGCATACGTTTGTTCTATGCGATGTAAAAGATTATAAATGCGTATACTTTAGAATAATTCTAGTAAAATACTTATTTATTGAGAAAAAGTTTCGTTGTAAGTTACGAAAAACCACATTTTTTTATTTTTGCGATCGAGTCAAGCTATTTAGGCTGTAGCCGATCATATAGAAACATACATACACTTGAAAAACATAACCCTCCTTATGCAGACGGGTAAAAACCATAGGAGTACATACATCATAATTATTGTACGTATTAAACATAAAAATGTTACTAATTCTTATTTTACCTTTATTTTCAGGAGCAATCGTAGTAACGACTCCACAATCGGCAGCATTACAAGTAACCAAGCGAGGGGTGAACATGTTCGAGAAACTCAAAGTACCTATCATCGGCATGGTAGAAAACATGTCGCATGCTAAATGTCACAATTGTGGGACCAAAAACTTCGTGTTCGGAAACGAAACAAAAAAGACCGCAGACGAAATGGGTCTCGAGATCATTGAAAGCTTTGAAGTAGACCAGAACATGTCGGAGTGTATAAACAGCGGGAAACCAGCGATCTATGCGTTACCCGATAGTACTCATGCAGAAAAATATAGGATATTAGCAAATAAAGTGTTTAAATATATAGAGAGTAAGGACAGTGAGATTGCCAAGAAGGCGTAGGTTCGCACAATATTAATTAGTAGCTGTTGAATTATGTTTATTATACAAATAAAATATTATATCTTGTTTACATGATGCTATTTCTTTACAAAATGACTGGCTAAAGTTACCTACCTATATCATTTTTAACATCAGTACTATAACTTCCGTGAATATTCATTTATATTATTTAATGAACCGGAAAAAACTCGAGTTGGACGACATCGTCCGACCAGCGGCGCCGCTGTCGGGCGTCGTCCGTTTGGGACTGTCCTCTATAGGGCGCCATATTGAATTTTACTGTGACGTCACATACATGTGATGTGATGCACTGCGAGTTACAAAAGAGAACAATCGACTTCTTCTTCTAGCGACACGTCATTTGAGTACCTTATTTAGAAGTCGTGCGGGAATAGATGAACATGCACTCGAGTTATTCATAATCCTTCTTTTGCGTTTGTCATAGCGGGTAAAAATTTGAGAGATGCAAGGATACCTAGCCTGTACAAGAGTTTGGTGTCTCATAGGACATAACCAAGTTTAGAAATTTACGGACGGTTAATTTTTTACACAAATCCGATGGGAGTCCGCATTGCCCCGATCTGTACCTACCTGGGACATCTCTCGCCATATGGAAACTGTAGTGTCCAGCTGAGTATTTGCACGCTTGAAGCGTGTGTTACGGGTGGCGCCACAAACGCTTGATTGGTTAGGCAAAAATAGATTGTTCAAAGTTTCAACCATACCACGTGACACATCCGTGGCCAAATTAGTAAAGGTTCCCAGATACAGATCGGGATAATGCGGGTTCAAGTCCCGTCGGATGTGTGTAACGTTTGAACTGTCTATAAATTTGTAGATACGCCAGTGTGTATAACACTCATAAATATTTCAATATTTATGAGTGTTATATAACCAAGTTTTTTTATATTAGGATTGTCAGGACGTTTTTAACAATGTTAAATCCTTTTTAAAAGGTTCCTGACAATCGCGAACATATAATATATTCAATTGGTAAGCTGTTTTTAGTTTTAGCGAAAATAACAAACAGGTTTTTATTCTTTGACCTTCGGTTGAATCGAGATTTAAAGATTAAAATTTAAATCGCGTACTTGGTCTTAGTATTCCACACAAAGTGTAATTAAATAAATAAAATCGTTTCATTCAGGCATACACAAGGTACAAACATTCAAACAAGCATCTGTTTTAATATGTAATAAAATTTATTGGGAACTTATCATTATGACCGAACTGCAACTTATGAAATAAATAAAAAAAATAGTAATAATACAAAAATAATCTGTCTTTTAAATACTCTCAATATAACGTAATTTTTGTTGAGTAAAAAAAAATTATTATGTAAAGCAAAGAAGATACGATGATTTTCAGTTAGCGATTCCGACTAAGTTAATTACAAAACAGCTTTAATTTACTAAAGGGAAAATGTGTCATTCCCTCGGTTCCTCAGTCAATAAGTACAAAAAAGAATTATTTACATTGACATCACATTATGAAGAAATACGGAATGAAATTCAAAATTTGGAATGAAGACTTGCTAATAGTTGAGAGGTGATAGAGATTAACCTCAGTCCATACACTCACATGCAACCTACACGATGCCATACAAATATATCACTTTTGTGGGCACGAAAACAGTAGGATACGTAAATTATTTTTATTCTTATCGATTGTATGCTTCTATTCGAAATTTTGGATTATATTTTAGTTTCAGTGCGGAAGGCACAACAAGCGTGTCAAAGCCTTTGCGTGTCAAAATCTTTGTTTATCTTAAAAGGGATTAAATTAAGTTAACCATACCATTTATAACTCGGAGACTAGCGTGCTATAAAATATTATAGCAATGTCGACGCAATGAATCTGTTAAGAAACTCATTTCAATATTATTGCGATTGATACAGTTTTTATACTTTAAATCATTATTGAAGTGTGAGGATCTCTATGGCATCAAAAGTAACCTAGAACTTTTTAATGAACACTTTCATTTCGTTTTTATAATCCTTGATTTCAGATTCCATTTTTTCACGTAGATATACTTTGACTGCGTATTATTCCACAAAATGACATGATCAGCTTTTAATGTCAAAGCACTCAGCACAACAAAACTGAAAATGATCAAAATTATAAAAACGGAACCATTAAAAAAAAAACATTGTAATTACTTTCTTAAAACATTTAAAGTTTCTAATAGAAGCATAAAATCAATTCCTAAAAAAATACTTAACATATCGCTTAATAAGTACACATAGATGCAATATAACATGTCCATACTTTAACAACTTGGGTCCATTAACAACCAGCTCGTCTCACAAACAACCTTTCATGTTATAAAGCAAATATGGACATAGAGAAGCTTCAGAGTTCACAACACTCTACGTAATACAAAAAAAATTACGAAAATACAGTTCTGATAGCTGTACTTATGTATAAAATTGACGGAGACTTCCGACTGCATCCCAGGTATGGGTTGAAAATTGCTAAAATGATATGGCAAAGAGATATCTTTAGGCCTTGTATCCACTGGCGCGACATTAATATCGATATGTGTCGTTAGAAACATCGGGCAGTGTCGCAAGACAAAGTCTAACGATATTTGTTTTGGCGGAAACGTTAAAAAAACGTCGTCGCTCCATTTTATTTTACTTGTGTGTGTTATTTTGAATACCCGTCTTATTCACAAACATCCGATAACCCCATTTTAGTTTAAATATTGTTTATCAACTTTTGTCTCACGGGAACTGTCACGCGCTAAAACGGAACAAAATACTTTAAAACTAAAAGGCACTTATTAAGGGTTTATAAATGAAACGGCTTCACGTTTACGTTTATTACAAACGGATATCGATATAGCCACATTAAGACTCGTCTTGAGATAGTAAATGGTATTAATTTTCTCATTAAAGGGTCTTTAATTGGAATTATTTTGTTTACTTATTTTGCCCTATCAGTATAGTGGAAATGTAGAGCCGAGGTTACGATCAGCTCCAAGAATTTTTCAATTTTCATAGAAGACAAAAACGAAGAAAGATAATAGAAGAATACTAGTTAAGCAAGATATTAAGAAGACAAAATATTAGTAACAGCAGGTGGTTCAATTGCCGTAAACTTAAAAAAAACACCGAGCAATATCGTGCGAGTTGTTCTTCGTCATATAAACTTTATAATACACAGTTATAGCGGCAGGTAAATAAATTCGCGTTTTGAATAGAGCGAAAGTTTAGAATCAATAAACAAACGTGAACGAAAACTGTCGCGAGACAAAAATTGCATCGCCAGTGATCATTACAGACACATGTCGTGAAACATTAATATTTGTGTGTATTGAATTCAAGGTTTTAGGTGTGGACCGAAATCACGAGACATACACTTGTCGCGTACGTGAATGCTCAGTGAGCTTTGGTCGAGGCATTCGCCGCAAATGGCTCGCGATTTCTGGACACGTCTTATTCACTTTGCCATTTCATAAGTATAAATTAGCCTAAACATACTATCAGTGTATCAATACGTGCGCGCATCGAGAGCTAATCTAACACACGATCGGATATAGTGCGGCCGGACTATCATACAACCAACGAAGGAGAGGGAGGAACATATATTGCGACCTTTCTATCTCGATTATTCTATGTCGATCCTGTCGTATCATACGCATTACGTTTATTATGTAATATTATAGCATTACGAAAAACTAAGCTGTGCAACAGTAAAAAAGTGTCAGAAGAAAATATCAATCAAAATACACAAAATATCGGTCAATGTAAAAGAATATCAAAATAAAAAAGTCTAAATAAGTGCTGTTTATTCATAATTTACCATATTAAAAAAAACACATTGATTGTTTTGTTTTTATTAAAAAAAACATTAACATTAACAGACGCTCGAATATGGTGAAAACTAACCTCTATTAAAGAAAAAGAGATAAATTTTTCCTCTCTATTTCGTAGGTCCGTTGCACCATATTCGATCGTCTATTAGTACTTTTAATGTTAACAAAGCATGATATTCAACAGTAAGACGACGCACGCACATATAGATAACTCTGTATATAAAATGTTCACAGATATGGAAGTGTAGTCGCGAATCTGCCGCCGACTAGTCTAATGCCGATGTGTAGCCATTAATAACAGAGGATAATGCTTCGTGGAAGTCTTCGGAAATTAAGGAGACGGCGTTCAACATTTCGCCCGCATACGAATATTTCTTTTTTTTTTTATCCATTTACTGCACCACAAACTTATCTGGCCCGCTGACAGTCAATACTGTCATTGTCATATGTCAGCGCTACAATATGTCAACATGTTAGTACCACTTTTAGCCAACGAACCTGTTTGTGGCACTATACTCGCAATTTAAAGACTGCGGTTACACCTGGGGAAATTCTGCTTAGAAATTCAGTGTATTCCACAACTTTGAAAAATACGTCATAAATAGCGAAAACAAGTTTGTTTCAGTCACGAGGACCAGGGTTTCTTCAAATAGCGAGTGAATAGGTTCTACCTAGGCAAGCGAGCTCCAGCATATATCGCAGGTCACTTAACATCAGGCGAGTTAGCGGTCAAGCGCAAGCCTATTTTCGAACAAAACAAATTAGGAATATCCACCATGAAACGATATTTAGTTTATAATGGAAGTCAGTTTACTGAACGCAAGTGTTTGTTCATAGGACTGTAATGGTGAATAATCAATTATAAATTATTTTTGTAGTGGTTTAACTTTTTGAAGACTGCAGCCTACCACACTTATTAAAAAACAGACATCTAAAACAATAACAAATCAGTTGCTTATATTATTATTTCTATTACAGTAAAACCAGAATACTACCATAATGTAACGTGTTTAGAGTACGTATTCGCATGCGAGCGACCCAAAACTAGAATTCAACCTTGAGCAAAATCTTACCCCGGTTCATAACCCGACAAAACATGGTTTCAATTAGATATCAACAGTCAATAAGTCGTCTATGACTGGAGGCCCTGGGCCTGGAGTGTATCATGGAGAGCTCAGTCAAAAATTACTATTCATACACGAATTATTGACTATTGAAACACTTAAGACCCTGAAAGTTTACTGTGCAAGGTATTGATAGAAAGCGATCATGCGTTCCAGCGTTCTGCGTTCGCGTTCCACGTTTGCAGCGTTTTGTTACTTTACATTGACATAATCTGTTTGGAAAGAGACTATCGTGGCAAAATATGGGAACTGACGTTTCGATTGTGTTAATAATCGAACAAAATAGTGATATAAGGACAACAGCGCCCCCAATGCCACATTATCTGTTTCCGAACACTCTACCAACACACCACACAGCAGGCATTCGGGCCGCGTCGGTAAAGCAGACCACGTGCAGTCGAGCGTTCACTGTGCACCGGTTTCCAGCCCCCTTGTCGAATGGGTTCTGAATACGGGAGCTGGACGCGCCCAACATTTTTTGCGTGCTGCTGACCATAAAATCAATCAGTCGTCTTCTGATGAAGAACTATCGTCAACATTCATGGATGCAATAATGGTACTAGGTAGATCGTCCACCAACGAGGCTCGTAAGCAACTGAACGCCCAAACACTTGAACGCTTGACTACTGTCTGCCCAATCCCTAAGTCTACACATGTCAAATTTCCTATAGATGTGATTGTCATCCCATTTCCAACATGGAGTGGTAAAGAGATCCCCACAAAGCAACCCCCCCCCCTCCCCCCGCGTGTCGCCGGCCCCTGTTCGTTCCGCACCAACAGTAATGTTAATATCAAGAGTCTGTACACTAGGTGGCAGTAGTGTGCTCACTACCACTTCTTCTTGTGCTCGTCCATACTGACGCCTCCCGGACCGAGGTACACGATCATCAGCAGCCCGCCGATCACGGATAGCGTCTGCGGACGAGATACACACAATCATTATTATAGTGTAAATAAATCCGGCCAAGTAAGAGTTTCAATAGCGAAACTGACCGAGAACCTCCATTTTTGAAGTTGGTTAAATGGTTGTAATAATTTTACTAATAATATAAATGTGAATGTTTGTTGTTCTCGCTAAAATGGCGGAACGGAATTTGGAATGGATATAGTTTATACCGTGGAATAACACACATAACACCAATAACACATAAAAAACACGCCTATTTTCCCTTACGAAGACAGGTTTTTAGTCTAATTTAAGATATCGTTACGCTTGATTCCCTATTGTGTGTACGTTTCTTGTGAGAAATTATACGTAAAATCAAAGTAAAAGATTGTAAATGCGCATCCATTCATATAATTTTAGTAAAATAACTTGTATATTACGAAAAAGTTCGTTGGAGGCTTGGAGGTTACATTTTATTTTTATTTTTGCCAGAAATGTATTATTATTATTATTACAAAAAAAAAACGATGACTAAGCCTATGACATGAAGACGAATCTAACGACACATCGCACATCAAAATCGTTCAAACCTTTTAGGTTGTAGGCAATCATATAGAAACATACATACATAAATACAAACACACATACACTCGAAAAATATATCTCTCCTTCTTACGCAGACGGTTAAAAAACAAGTGAAATAAACAAATGTAAAAATTGATCTTGCAAAAAAAAAACACTCAAAAATATCGAATGAAGTTGTTCCTGACCTGGAAGAAGTCATACTTGAGGAAGTCCCGCAGCGGTTTGTACGATGGTACACTCCACCACGCGTTGTGGTACAGGTTCAGAACAGAGAGTACCAGTACCAGCATCAGCGCGGAGAGCTTCGTGCGGTACCCGACCGTCACCAGGACCATCAGGATGCTGCCCAGCAGGTCCTGCACGATCTGGAACACCAGTGTAACATACACATTAATCATTATCATCATCTCAGCAATCACAAGTCCACTGCTGGACATAGGCGGGAGGCCTATGGATGGAGGATTTCCAAAAAGACCGATTTGAAGCGGCTTGCATACGTCTTCCCGCCACTTGTGTAAGGTTACCTGTCCATCTCGTGGCTGCTCTACCTACGCTGCGCTTGCTGGTGCGTGGTTTCCATTGGAGAACTTTTCGGTCCCATCGGGCATCAGTTCTACGTGCTATGTACTCTGCCTACTGCCACTTGCGCCTACTGCTAATGCGCTGTGCTATGTCGGTGACTTGTACGTCTACGGATCTCTTCATATCTGATTCGATCTCGTAGAGAGACTCCGAGTATTGCCCTCTCTATAGCTCGTTGCGTGACCTTGACCGTTGTTGCCCTTATAATTCCCTTAGTTAGGGACCACGTACACATTAAATATTATTAATAATTAAATAAATATTGGTGGACGTTTCACACAACACTATCTAGTCTAAACTATGCAAAGCTTGGAACTGGCTACTATGGAAACTTAGATGGCTGATAGAATACATATTATATATTTATTTTTTGTAAAAAATATACTTCTGATAATTAGAAACACATAGAATTAGATAATTAGAAGATACACATGCTTATCACACAAGTGTTTGTCCTGGGTGGGGAAGGGGATCGAACCCACGACTTACAGCTTAGCAGGCAGACATACTACCAACTAAGTTGCGAGGACAGTCATTTGCTATGAAGCTCAGGATACCGGAATCGAAAATACATAACTATCAAGACACTATTAACAATTATGTAGGTATACTGCATAACGGTTACAAGCCATAATACTCTTACTCTAATTTTAATTAAATCGAGTCGTCCTACATTTATTTAGCCACCGATACACTCAAAAACCCGTACAAAATCATTGCAACCGCCCCATTTCAGCCGACAAAACAGGAAGCTCCAAGACCGGTAATTTCGCCGAAACCTGTTTCTCCATAACCGCATTTAATATGTAGGTCACATAATGATGTCATCATACAGACAGTGATTTACATAAACTGTCTGAATAATATTGAACAGGTATTTTCGAAAACGTGAATTTAACAGGCGTCCGTGTAGATTATACACGTGGATGCGTACGAAGGAGCGCGAGGGTGTGCTAGCGGCAGTTCAATGTCGACACATTAATTCATGCTCGTGGTATATTCTGATTGGTCGACAGTTAAGGCACGCAATAGTTCATGGACGGTCTATTTTTGTTCTAAATCAATTATCAAAGTTATCAAACACGTTTAGGACAATATTTGATTGATTAATTTAATAATTATAACTTTCGTTCATGCATTAAGCATTTTCCCATACAACAGGAATATAATCTTTTCTACTACTAAATATTTTCAGATTTCGAGGATTATTTTTTATATGGCATCTATGGATCCTGATAGAAGGAGAAAATGTAACTACATGAAGGAGACGTTACATACAAGGGAATTTTACAAACAAAAACGAAACTTTACCAGCAACAAGGGAACGTTACCAACACGTAACCAGCGAGAAAAGAACGTTACCAGCGAGAATGGAACGTTACCTGCAAGAAGGAGACCTCGAACCGCAGCAGCGTGATGAACATGAAGGCGAGCAGGATCCTGCCCGCCAGCTGTAGATACGTCTTGGGCTTGTTCTCGTCGAGGCTAGGCACGCCCGCGAACAGGCTGCGTCCCTCCGGGCGCGCCTCCGCCAGCACCAGCAGCAGAGCGCCGATCAGCGCCAGGTTGCGGAGCAGGAACTGGACGTCCCACAGTATGCTGTACGCGAATGTCTGCCCGGAAACAAACACTAATTAATATAAACCAGCGACCATATTCTGAACTAATATATAGAGATAGATAGATAGATAGATAACTCTTTATTAAAAGACCACAGTATACATGGAAAATGATACATAGAAAAATAAAATTATGGCTATTAAACTTAAACAACGCATCAAATGCAACTATTATACATATTTAAAAAAAACGCTCATATACAGTAGGGTATTTTATTATCTGACTTCCAAAAAGGAGGAGGTTCTCAATTCGTCGGAATCTTCCCCGATTACTCGAAGATACCTGGACCGATTTGCGGAATTATTTAAACGAGTAAAAGAAAGGGTATACCGCCCAGGTGGTCCCTTATAAATTTTGTAGCAGCGCACAGCATCGACGCGTGCGCGACGTCCTCACGCCTCGCCGGCCGCCGAAGAATGCGCGAGCGCACGCGCTTGCATGTATCTTTAAGCGGTGCGAGCGAGAGACTCGGCGCGAGAACGAGACGCCGCTATTAATTTTGTAAGTGCGGAGCATTAGAACCGACACAACATTTTACGTGTCGGTTAAATGTATACTGCTTACCAGTACAGCTAAGGCACATACTAATATATTCCTTATATTGGATACATTCCAAATAAATGATATTTCTACTCTCAACTAGTATTTCCTTTCTCACCTAATAACAAGGTAGATCCCTAAAGTGGTGACCCCGAAATTTCAACGAAAAGAAGAACACGCACTCTGAAAATTAAACAAATGGACGCAAACCGATCTGAGAAAACGGAACCTTCAAGCCTTCACCATGAAATCGCTGGTATCGCACTATCAATGCGTATTCCACCATTCTGGCGTGACAAACCTCGACTTTGGTTTATAAGTTTCGAAGCCGCTACGAACGAGTTAAAACGAAACCAGACGCAGCTCGCACAGATGGTCATCGCGCAACTGGACAAAACTGACATCGAGCAGATTAGCGATCTTCTTTTTAATCCTCCCGAGACGGACATATATAAAACACTAAAGCAACGGCTCATTACCATATACGAAGAATCTGACAGCCGACAGCTCCAGAGGTTACTAACCGATATGAACCTCGGCGACCAGAAACCGTCACGGCTCCTTCGACAGATGCAAAACCTAGCACGTGCCAAATTACCAGATTCGACTCTTAGGCTAATATGGACTAGTCACCTGCCTGCTCACGTGCGCTCAATGCTTGCTGTCAGTGAAACCTTTCAAGAACACACCTCCCTCAACGAGCTCGCCCAGCTAGCTGATAAAATGATGGAGTCGACGTCAGCTACACACGTCTCGGCTGTAGCAACAACTTCGGCCATCCCCATACACCAAGTCGATATGCAGAACCTGGCAGAGGAAGTTCAGAAGCTCAACATGGAAGTTGCAGCACTGAAACAGCAACAACACCGCCCACAGCAATGGCGTGGGCGTAATCGTTCACCTAGTAGCGCCTACAACAATAATAGCCCACGCAACGGATCACCAGTGCCGTATTGCTATTATCATAGACGATTCGGCAAGCAAGCGCGTCGTTGTACTACTCCGTGTTCGTTCAAGAATAGCACGCCGGGAAACTAGAACATACGCTGGCTGAGGCGGGACCCGGCGTAAACGAACTTTCCTACCGCCTGTTCGTCACCGACAAGAACTCAAACCTAACCTTCTTGATAGATACTGGTGCCAATATATCAGTAATACCACGAACAAAAAGGCAGCACTCGCAGCAACTTAACTTCAAGCTGTACGCCGCCAATAACACCGTCATCCCGACGTATGGAGAAAAAACACTCGAACTTGACCTCAATCTACGCCGACCTTTCAAGTGGACTTTCATCGTCGCCGAAGTCAGCAAACCCATCATAGGTGCTGACTTCCTTAAACAACATCAACTCGTAGTCGACATCAAGAATAGGAAACTTATTGATGGCAAGACTAACCTAGCTACAAGTTCCTATATTCAAGCAACAAGCACTCCAACGGTTCGCAGTATTGACGTACAAGAGCCCTATCATGACATCTTGGCAGAATTCCCCGGAACTACAAGATTAACCTCTATGAAGCTAAGTCCGAAGCTCCACGTTGAACATTTCATAGAAACAACTGGAATGCCTATATATTCACGCGCTCGGCCCATAGCACCGCATCGTTACAAATTTGTCAAAAAAGAATTCGAGAACATGATTGAACAAGGACTATGCCGCCCAAGCAAGAGCCCCTGGTCATCTCCACTGCACATCGTTCCAAAAAAGAATGGAGATCTTCGCGTGTGTGGTGATTACAGACGCCTGAACGCCATGACAATACCGGATCGCTATCCGATACCCAGAATTAAGGATTTCACGTTTCAATTGGCTAAAAAAAACGTGTTCAGCACCATAGACTTAAATCGTGCTTACCAACAAGTCTGTGTGAGAGAAGAAGACATCCAGAAGACTGCAATAATTACACCAATGGGTTTATTCGAATTCCCGAGGATGTGTCCTGGATTAAGAAACGCTGGACAGACTTTCCAACGATTTATTCATGAAGTACTACGAGGCTTAGACTGCGCTTACGTCTTTGTCGATGACGTTCTCGTGGCCAGCGAAAATGAAATCCTGCATAAAGAACATCTACGCACAGTACTACGGAGATTGGAAGACAATGGCATCACAATCAATCCATCAAAATGCGTATTGGGAAAACCTGAGGTTACGTTCTTAGGTTTTACCGTGAGCAATAAAGGGATCAAGCCGCCTACCGAAAAAGTCGCAGCAATACGCAACTACCCAAGACCAACTACAATCGAAGAATTAAGGCGTTTTCTTGGATTTTTAAATTACTACAAAGAACATATTCCAAAAGCGGCAGAAATGCAAGCACCGCTCCATGCTTACTTGCACTATGTAAAAAAAAGGGACAAGACGAAGATCAACTGGACCAATGATGCCACTGACGCATTTGAACATTGCAAGACTGCGATTCAAGATGCCGCTTTACTTGCTCACCCGGCTCACAATGCAACACTCGCTATTTTCACCGATGCATCTGATAAATGCGCTGGTGGCGCCCTTCAACAATACGTCAACAACAAATGGCAACCACTCGGATATTTTTCAAAGAAGTTTTCTGATGCGCAGCGTAACTACAGCACGTTTGACCGTGAGTTACTCGCTATCTACATGGCAATACAGCACTTCCGGAAAATGTTCGAAGGACGAAATTTCATCGTGTTTACCGACCATAAACCACTGACATACGTGTTCCAGAAGCCACCATCACCCTCAGAAACACCTCGTCGTGCACGTCAATTAATCTTTATCAGCGAATTTACCACCGACCTGCGCCATATCAGCGCTAGTGATAATGTCGTTGCCGACGCATTGAGCCGTATTCCAGTCGACAGTATTATGACGTCATTGGATTACCACAACATCGCAGAAGCACAAGAAAAAGACAGCACCATCATTCAGAAACTTGCACAGCAGAGTAACCTAACCATTAAACTGGTTACCTTGCCTGATGCACAGAAGTCAATCTACTGCGAGACATCCACAAATCGAAACCGACCTTATCTCCCTGAAGAGTTTCGACGACCGGCATTCGACGCAGTCCACGGTTTAAGCCACCCAGGAATTCGAACTACGCGCAAACTCATGTCAGAGCGTTTCTTTTGGCCAGCAATGAACATAGACGTCGGGACCTGGGCCAAGCACTGTATAGAATGTCAAAGGAGTAAAGTGCAGCGACATACGACAAGTTCAATTTCTGCATTTTTACCAACAACAGCAAGATTCCGACACCTGCACATCGACATCCTCGGACCATGGGCCCCATCACCACAAGGTCATCGATACCTTGTCACAATGATCGACCGACTTACGCGATGGCCAGAGGCAATACCTACCGACGAGATATCAGCAGAGTCCGTCGCGAAGATTGTCTATGAGCACTGGATCGCTCGCTACGGCCTGCCAGAAAACCTAACTACAGATCAAGGCAGATGTTTCACGTCACAGCTATTTGCCAAGCTCATGAGAACGATGGGAATCAAACGGACCCAAAGTTCCCCATATCATCCTCAATCGAACGGAATGGTAGAACGGTGGCACCGATCACTGAAAGCAGCACTTAAGGCTCGTCTGTCTGAGCAGACAACGTGGATCGCCGAGCTGCCTACGGTGCTACTTGGACTACGCGCCGCAACTCGCACCGATACTGGAGTGAGCGCTGCCGAGTTGACATATGGTCAGAACCTACGACTACCGAGCGATTTCTTCACAACATCAACAACAGACGAGCAAGACATGAACTACGATTTTGTCAATCAACTACGTGCTACAATCGAATCTGTGAAGCCACGCCTACTTACTGCGCCGCACGGTAACCTCCGTCCTATTTTCGTGCATCGAGATCTATCAACATGCTCACATGTTTTCGTGAGACATGACGCAGTCAAGAAACCGTTACAAGCTCCCTACGACGGTCCATACAAAGTCTTACAGCGAAATGATAAGACTTTCATACTTCAGTTCCACGATCGACGCACGCCCACAGTATCGATCGACCGTCTCAAGCCTGCCTACATACTAAATGAAGATTCACCGAACAACGGAACATCAATCACTCTCCAACCTACTGCACATACAAGCAAGCCTCCACCTACCTCGCCGCACCAAGCGACCGTGTCACCCAAACCAATTTTGAAGACAACACGGAGCGGACGCGTCGTAACTACTCCGGTACGCTTTCGCTAAGGGAGGAATCATGTAGCAGCGCACAGCATCGACGCGTGCGCGACGTCCTCACGCCTCGCCGGCCGCCGAAGAATGCGCGAGCGCACGCGCTTGCATGTATCTTTAAGCGGTGCGAGCGAGAGACTCGGCGCGAGAACGAGACGCCGCTATTAATTTTGTAAGTGCGGAGCATTAGAACCGACACAACATTTTACGTGTCGGTTAAATGTATACTGCTTACCAGTACAGCTAAGGCACATACTAATATATTCCTTATATTGGATACATTCCAAATAAATGATATTTCTACTCTCAACTAGTATTTCCTTTCTCACCTAATAACAAGGTAGATCCCTAAAATTTTATCAAAATAGGTTCAGGATTTTGATTTTTAATAACAAAATAACTGAAAAATATGTAATCCAAGTAAACGAATCGCGTATTTTGAAGTCGGTTTTCTAGTTTTTTAAACGATTACTTATTTTTAACCGACTTCGAAAAACGAGGAGGTTATCAACTCGTACCGTATATTTTTTTTTTATGTATGCACACGAATTACTCTGTCATTCGAGAACCAATTTTTGTGTTTCCTGAATTGACATATAGAGAAAGCTCCCAAGTTGGTCCCATAATTATTTTAGAAACATTGCTTTGTTACTTTTTGAATAATCTCTAAAAGTAAAAATATTTTCATTGGATTCCTGAGTGAGTGCGTCAGATTATAGAATAGCAGAGTTCCACTGACACGTTTTTCTTTACAAAAGTGTCAAATGTTGAGATTTTTCATATAAACATCTGCACATTTTCTAATCTGCGACGACGAAGCATTTGACATTCAATGACAAATGTCATTCTTGAAAAAGAAACGAGTGGGTGAAGAGAGGTCTCTTTAAAAAGTTTACAATCGTAAGGGATTTATTGCGCTTGAAAAGTAAAACCTACTTACTCCTCATCCAATGTGTATAAGGAGAAAATATAGTTATTTCAACGCTTGAGCGCCTTGTTTAATTATTATCCTTACTAATGTTACAAGTAAACAAAATAACGTTCTTAGAAGTCGGTTGTTTCAGTTTTTTTTACTTTAAAATTATTCTTTTATATGGAATGTTTTTTAGAAAGTGTCTTTCATGTGACGTGTGCCTTGGGGTGGGGCGGTTTCAGACTAGCATTTTATACGCGCGTATAAGCTTGTTTTTGGAAGCGCATGTAAGCGCGTATAGGCGCGTCTTTTGCTACACGCGCAATTCGTACGAGCGTTGACACGCTTCTAAGCTCGTATAAGCGCGAGTTCAGTGTTGATACTGACACGACACCACTTCCGGTTAGAGCGAACACGTCGAAATATGCCCGTTTACGCGAATCAGATTTTTTTGAAGCGCGCGTGTAAGCGCGTATGTAGAGTCGACCTTATACGCGCAGAAACATACGCTAATCTGAACCCGCTCTTAAAGGAATTCGTAACCACAGGCAAAACCACGTCACGTTTTTAATCATTATATAACAAAGAGACCTATTTCAACAATACGCACATAACTTTGAAAAAACAGAGGTGCGTGCCGCGGGATTCGAACCCAGGACCTGCGGATCGCAAGTCAGACGGTCTCCCGACTAGGCTGCCGGAAACTTGTTGATTGCCGGCAACTTCAAACGGTGAAGGAAAACATCGTGAGGAAGCCTACATGTCTGAGAGTTCTCAAGGATCTTGAAGATGTGTGAAGTCTGCCAACCCGCACTTGGCCAGCGTGGCAGACTATGGCCTAACCCTTCTCACGATGAGAAGATGGCCCGCGCCCAGCAGTGGGACAGTTTGTATAAACAGGGCTGATAAAAAAAAAGACCTATTTAAGAGAATTTTCAAGCAGTGCGATAATCAAGTAATCTACCCTCAATGTAGGGCATTAGACCGTTACTTAGATGGTGCGAAACGAAAATATTTACATTACCTACTTTAGCAACAGTGGAGCAAGTAGTTCTATTTAAAACTCGGCGATTTGTCGCTTTATTTTACCTGTTAGAAATATTCGATACTAGCAGCGCCCCGCGGCTTCATCCGCACGCGTAGTGATGAAAAGCGATGATCATGATAAAATATAGCATGGTTGCCTGGAAGAGATCGCTCTAAGCGATTAGAGCCAGAAAGAGCTAGAGCTAAAAACCTTAAGTACTTAATGTTATCGTTTTGTAACTTTGTTGTCATGTGGTCTTTAATAAAGTGTTATCTGTTATTTATCTATAGCCTACATAAATCCTTGCCCCAGGTACTGAAGAATCTTTATACTTTTCATAACGATTCATTCAGTCTTTTAGTCGTGAAAAGGTAACAAACAGATAGAGAATATAAATAATATAATTTGCAGGCAATGAACTCGCATCTAGTAATTCCCATTTCTGTTGGTATTACCTCTGACACCTGAAATAACATTGTAACAGCTGAATGAAAACATTTTTCTGAGCAATCTTTACTGAATGGTAAGCTCATACAGAAGTAAAAAACTGTTTTCTACACCTAAACATTAACTGTGACGATTCTCTTTTGACGTGATAACGTCTTATAAATCGATGAACGCCGGCTGCACGCACGAAAAAGCATGCCTCATCGTCGCGTTCCGCCTGAGCCGAGCGTGCAAGCGAGAGCGCGGAACAAGCGATAGAGAGGCACGATCGGCCTAAGCGTTCGGCTTGTGACGCATTTATCACGTAAAATTATCGTCCGTACACCAACTTTACAGACAACTATTTTTTGTTTTCGTTTAAGCTAGCTCGGGTAACTTTTGTAAGTGATAGATAGATAGATGGATAACACTTTATTAAAAGACCACAATACAGAAACATTAAATACATAGAGAATAATATTACAGCTAGGTGTTTAATTGGCGGCCTTATCGCTTAGAGCGATCTCTTCCAGGTGATCACAATGTTTGCGACAATCTAAGAATATTCTTTAAACAATTTAAAGATTTACACGTTAATTTAACTAAAAATAACGCACCTCATTACCTATCTAATCCTTAGAAACCGTTTGAATTTGTATAAATGAATTTCTAGATATTTTATTAATTCGAAAATATGCCTGCGCTTGACCGTCAACTCGCCTGGTGTTAAACGATAGTTACGGTCTACGATGGAGCGCGCTTGCCTAGAAGAAACCTATTCACTCGCGATTCGCGATTTGAAGACACCTAGATTATATCTATTCGGAAAGACCCATTCAGGAAGCGCATCCCACATAAATTATTCTTGATTAAAGTAACAAGATGTATTAATGGTAAATAGCTATGTTATAAAATGAATTAATATTAGATTGCCAAACAGAACAAAAAATAGCAAGTATCTATATTAAAATAAAAACAAAAATACCCGACTGCAGAAAAGCAGTTTTTGCAGCCTAGCTTACGATTTCTTTACGCTTGATACGCTGTTGAGTGTACGGTTTTTTGTGAGAGAGTATAAGTAAAATCACTGTAAATAATTATAAGTGCACATTCTTTACAATAATTGTAGTAAAATAACTTGTTTATTAAGAAAAAGTTCGTTGGAAGTTACGAAAAATAGCATTTTTTTATTTTTGCGAGATGTATTATTATTATTACAAAAAAAATATAGCCTATAAATATAATAAATAAATAAATATAGAGAGTGAAGACAGACCTAATGACAGCTCGCACATCAAAATCGGTCAAGCCGTTTAGGATGTAGGCGGTCATATAGAAACATACATACACTCGCACAACATAACCCTCCTTATGTAGTCGGGTAAAAAGAAGTCGAACCTTCAGTTCTTCATATAAGTCTTGTCACTCAGTTATACATATAAAAACATATAACAAATACCTGTAAAACTACTATGAAGAACAGCATCCCGCAAGCGATGTCTACCTTCAGCCTCCCGAGCACCATCACGCAGCCTCCCAGCTGACCGAACAAGTTTATTATCTGCAACACAACAAAGGAAACATATAGGGAAAGCATTTGAAATAATATATGATAAAACATATTGAAGGAGAAAACACACATAAAGGCGGGTGTATATGCCATCTTCGATAGAAAAATATTCTAACCCAATTAAACCTGCCGACTTAGCCCAGTACAATTTTTTATGTAAACGGTATTTTTCAGAATAACTCTACGTTTGACCACCAGCTCGCCTGATGGTAATAAGCTAATTTGAATAGTTTTTTTTTTAAATAACAAAAAAAATTAGATGATTATGTCATTTGTCTAATAATATTATTTTTTTCTGATTTTTCGTTTCGTCGCTAAAATTGGCAACACCAAACTCGTTTCCAATTTTTATTATATTTAAGCGTGATTTTCTTATGTCATGCGAAGACGTAAAAGGTAAGTACTTATTCACTCTAGACTTGAAGATATCCGGGTTATAGTTTTCAGTTTTCCTCAAAAAATCATTGTTGTACGTACCTATTTAGGTAGACGCCCAGGTTTGATTAAATTTTTCGCTATTACGTAACAGTTATTTCTCTCTTTTCAGTTAAACGGATTGTTTTGAAGTCGATATAATTTATAAAATTACTTTTATTATGTTTGAAAACTCCAGAGAAGTCAGGGAAATTCCTGTCACCTGGTAACCCTGTACACGAGTCATGACTTAGCAAATTGTCTTTGTCAATATCACTGACCACTTATTGCCACATGTTCCGGCTGCTGCACTTGATAATCAAACTACGATTACGGCGTGTACGTCCACGTATCCACATACGTAGATGCGGCCGCTTATTATAACCTTAGAATGCGAGTAGTCTTTAGTGAAACAGTTTCAAGTAAGCCTTTTAAGGCTAAGTACATATATCGCTCCGTCTGTCACTGCTCACGTCAGATTAGCAAAATTTGGCATTTTGCCATTTCATTTCCCAATTTTTGGACGGAAATGTCTATTTACTTCATCTCATCATCTCAGCCATAAGAAGTCCACTGCTGGACATAGGCATCCCCCATGGATTTCCAAAATGACCGATTGGAAGCGGCTTGCATCCAGCGTCTTCCCGCCACTTGTTCTATCATAGGGGGGTTTTGCCATTACTCGCCACGCTTGGCATGCGGGTTGGCGAGCGCAGTAGATATCGTTTTCCGCAGAGGATGCTGCTGCCCATCTCTGGTAGTATTTCCCTTAGCCGGTTCTTACGGCACCCACGGGAAGATCTATTTACTTGATACATCATTAAACGCTTAAATTGTGCTTAAACGAGCGATTCTTGTATGTATATAATCTGAATCTCGGAAACGGCTCCAAAGATTTTAATAAAATTTGGTTTGTAGGTTAGGTTAGATTAGAGGACGATAAATCGATATTTTATGTAAAGGGCCTCTCAGTGTTGGCTTCGGCTCCACTGATGCCCATCAAAGGACCGAGCTGCAACCCGAGATTTAAATTAATTATTACATAAATACGCACATTTTTATTGATTTTTGGCTTGAAATGTGAATGGAATTTTGAAGGAAACTATCACTACTCTATGTATGATATACTTTATGCATGTGTCTATAATAGTCTAGTAAAAATAAGATTTATGACAACATAAAAGACAACTAAGTATATTGTTATTTAAATGCATGTACTGGTGTTTTGAAATACATTTGACACAATTTCATAATGATATTATAGAAGCTAATTTTGTTACCTTTACACGCTCAATCGGCTGAATCGATCGTTATGAAAATTAGTATAGAGATAGCTTTGGACCTGGAGACGGACATAAGCTACATAATCATCACCGTTTTTCATAACTACGCGAGTGAAACCGCGGAACGCAGCTAGTCTATAAATCGAGGATTATTGTTGATCTATGATT
Source organism: Lycia hirtaria (assembly GCA_947563715.1). Lineage (NCBI taxonomy): Eukaryota > Metazoa > Arthropoda > Insecta > Lepidoptera > Geometridae > Lycia > Lycia hirtaria. The sequence continues at coordinate 53,815,990 of OX387375.1, forward strand.
TTTAGTTATTTTCCTATCATAATTTCAAATAATCCCCCCAGTTGCAAATACTGTGATCTACTCCATACAAACGGATTTATTTTTACTAGACTATAACAATTCCTGTAGCAAGCTTGACATACTGATGTCTGAAATGAAATAGAGACTTGGTTCGTATAAGCACCAGTCAAAGATCTTAACACATTTTGATTCTTATACAACCATATATTTTGTTTTAAAATGTAGGCCCTTACCGAAAAACGTTACTTAACTTTAACCAATGTCTTAAGTTCTCCGTCTTCTTTCCGCAACTGTCATTACGTGTCAGACAAAATATGTTAAGCATTGCTTAAAGTTAAGTAACGTTTTTTGGTAAGGCAGTAAATGTATATATTAGATATATGGAAGTAAATGTGGGAAACCCTTGCCCAGCAGTGGGATCTAGCAGGTTAAAAATAAATATATATATAGTCAAATCTTCCTATCCTAGAAACATCTGTCACATGTCGCACAATCGACATGAATGTGTATTCAGTCCGGAGAATCGCTTTGTCATCCAATTCAATAAGAATGAACGCTAATTGCCGCCACGACCTCTACAGATTTCAGCACCCCTATTCATCTCCGTCTCTGTCATTTCAAAGAGAATGACAGAGATGGAAATATAGTTTCCGACCCGATTCCGAATCCCACAAGTTGTAAATAGCCCTACAGAATACAGTTGGTCGCAACTAATTATAGACAGAATTCCTTCTTTATTAGAGCTTGTATCACCTTTAACTGTAAATTTTCAGAGGATGTCGACTTGTTTTCAATGAGACAAAACTATTTTATGCATCGTGCAATATCAAACTTTTTCAAAATTAATTAAAATCACACACATATTGTATATATATTTCATCATTTTTTAAATTTCAATTTCATGTTATCATTGATAACATGTACATTTATTAGTAACTTTTAATTATGTATTACTACTATTTATTATTTTAAAAAGTTTTTAAATACCAGATGCCTATTGGCCTGTAAACATAAATTCTATTGGTGAAAACTGTAAGGCTTATTCTGTAATATTAATTTATACTATATATTTTCAAAGCTGTTTGTTTTCCAAAAAATAAATAAATAAATAAACTAGCACCATGCTGAGCTGGGGCCGGTTCGCTACAAACCCCCTATTTAGTTATATAATTTATGATTTGTTTCTCGATTTCTGTGTGTATTTTTGTCACAAAAAAATATTTGTCTATGTCAAATTTAGTCAGCCAAGCCAGGAATCATACTCGCGACTTCCAGCTCTGAAATCGGACACAGAAATCAACGTAAGATCAATCGTCATCAACGTGAATCTTTGCTCTTTCTCCATCTTTGCTCTTTCTAGTTATGGTTTGTACTTCTCTTATTTTTTTCCTTTCTTATTATCTTTGTTTGTAGAAATATGTGTAACTTTTTAAATTCTTAATTGTTTGTCTTTTTGTTTTATTAGCAGTTCTTGTGTGAACTTTTATAAACTGGACACATCTTATAGGAATCCAACCGCGCCATGTATGATAACATGTCATAAGTATGCGCACTACAGGCCCCTGCGATACAGGCTATGCCTAGTGCAGGGTCCAATAGAACTCTGAGAGACCTCAATACTTGTATAACACTTGTATCATGTAAATAGATTAAGGTTTTAATTGTACTCTTTCTGCTAAATAATTTTTTTGTATTTTTGTATCAGCATATTGGCTTGCATTCGCGGAAGGATCTACGCACAATAAATAGCCGATGCGAACCCTTCAGAAATAGATGAAATAATACAATGTGCGCCAACGCACGTGTCGCAAAGCAGCGTCAGATAAAAGGTCACGATCAAGTAGTTTCGTTGGCACTATCGCCGCTCGTTAGATAAAGTAACGCTATCATCGCGACGTGATGAACGTAACGCAGGACGATACCACAAGATTGGCTTCAGAGACATATTTTAAGATATTTTCTATCTCTAGATATTTTTTTTCTATATATTATAGATCTACGATTGACCACCAACTCGCCTGATGTTAAGCGACGGTGTGGCCGAGGATGGAGCTCGTCGATCTAGAAGATATCTATTCACTCTAGCCTGGAAAATTCCAAGATTGTAGGTCTTCTTTACGCATCATCATAAGCTTAAAGAGTTTTACCGAAAAACTTTTCGCTGACACGTAATAACAGTTGCAGAAATAAGACAGGAGAGAACATTTCTCCTATGTAAATTAACAAAATCAAGTCTCATTTTTTTACCTGACTGCGAAGGAGGGTTATGTTTTTCGAGTGTATGTATGTATATATGTATGTATGTTTCTATATGATCGCCTACAGCCTAAACGGCTTAACGATTTTGCGATGTGCGAGGTGTCGTTAGATTCGTCTTCACTTCCTGAATGTTAAGGGCTATATTTTTTGTAATTATTACTATTGTAACACGTATCTCCCAAAAAAAAAAGCTTTTTTTACAATACAATATAAAAATAATTTATTGAGATCATATTATAATAACAATATGTACACGATTAGGGCGTAAGAAAGGTACAAAAGGTGGTCTTATCGCTAATAGCCATCTCTTCCAGACAACCTTTAGAAGATAAAAGAGGAATATTTATGTAAACGCGGACGGTGGTGAGGTTTTTTGTTAACCTCCAATGAACTTTTACTTAATAAACGAGTCATTTTACTAGAATAATTATAAAAAATGCGCATTTATCTTACAGCGACTTAACGCATACTTTCTCCAAAAAAAAAAACGTACACTCAACAGCGTATTAAGCGAAACGAAATCGTAAGTTAGATTGCAAAACATCTTTTCTGTAGTCGGGTATTTTGTTTTTTCTTTTAATATTGATAGATACTTGTCTAATATCCCCACTCAGTGATTTTATATGTTTAAAAATGTTGTGATGCTCGAGAGATAGCTGCGCGCTTTTTCCTTAACCTTAAATACTTTAAAGCAGGCAAGGGTACTAAGATTTAAGATATTAAGCAAGTAAGAGTACTGTTTGAACCTCTTAAACTGTTTTGCCCAGAACGGGCATAACATCTCGCCTTACGGCATTTATCCGGCAGATCCGCCGTCATCGATTTGCAGCTTTACGCCGCCCTCATAATATCTGGTTTCTTATACCAAACATCAAATTGTACACAGTTTTGCACAATTAAATATTCATTTCATTTCATTTCCACAATTGCATATTTATAGCTCAAATAGCATTGAAAAAACAATACACTACATATTTGATTCAGCACCTAAATTATGTTTAGGTATAGATTACTTATTTAGAATCCGAATTGTGAAATACCGAATATCATTTTTTCGAAAACGTTTTTTTTTTCAATAGACACTATCAAAATACCGAAAGCTCACTTGACAACTGGTCTGATAACCGAATGTTTGTAATACAAAAAATTACGTATATATACGGATGTTTGTTCTGTGTCTGGGTGTTTCTATAAATCATATGTATATATTTACAACAACAAAAAATTATATATGTATTCTATCAGCCATCTAGTTCCATAGTACAAGCTTTGCTTAGTTTGGGTTAGATGGTATTGAAAAAAATAATGGAATCAGTAGTTCTATGAAACGAATTCAGGCAATTAATATTCAAGATGAATTTCGGATTAGAGATAGGTCTGGTACCGTTTGTTTATTTCCGATATTTCTAAGGCAACATATAATATTGAAAGCACATTATACTGTTTTAGTTTTATTATATCTGTGTGCATAAAAACATGTGCAGTGCGAGAATACAATCACAATAAACAAGCACACGTGTATATGTGGTCGTGCCAAATACAAGCTACGTGTTGATACAGTATACACTTACACATCATATGTAAACAAATTACTTTTCAATTTAAACAAATGTGCACAAAGGAATATACATAAAGAACAATCATTAATTAATTAGTATGTTGTTTTAAGGTGCATGTGAGATGTTCACTAATTAATTATATTTATACTCGAAGAAACCTATCTTTATCCAAACCTACATTATATAGAATCATCGAAATCCATTCACTAAATAGACAAAACAAAAAATGTACATTTGAATCAACTCTTCTTTTTTAGACGACTGAGTCGTCAATATCCCGAGAAATTGTTTTAATTAGTAAAAAAAACGGACAAGTGCGAGTCCGACTCGCCCACCGAGGTTTCCGTACAAACTATTAGATAAAAGGGGGGAATTATATTGAGTATGTATATAAAATTAAATAGAAAAAGAACCTTTTTAATTTTACCAGCTTTTTTGCATGTTCCGGGTAAATCATGACTTTCTCCCTATCTTTATGATTTAAAAAGAAATAGCAAATCGAACCAGCCGATTTCATTTCACCAAAAAAAGTATTTGATTTGATTTTGACAAAATAATATAAGCTAACTGCTAAAATACGAAAGTGCATTCGTAACATGAGCTAACTAAAACATATTCTTACGCAAAAACTATTAGAATAAGCGGCGGTAATTGTAAAGAGTCAAAGCTCTACAGTTGAATTGAGTCGAGAGCGAAAGTCAAGACGTTTTGTCTGAAAGTGGGTCAAGGCCACTTTCGAACGGGCGACAAAAGATGTTCGCGCGCCTCGGTGATTCGGCTAACGCAGGTGTTTCTGCATAGCTAAAATTTGCTTCCACTATAACAACAGTTTCAAGTTATCCTAAGTATTCATAAACTATTATATTTTTTGTCCCTTTCACTACTATAAAATACTGAGTGGTTAGCCATTTCAATACTACATGCATAGTATTGAAAGGGCCAACCACTCAGTATTTTTAAAAGTTTTTCATAAACTTTTTAACGCGAATAATTCTGTGAATAGGTATGTTTTTATTTCTATTGATGTTAAACAAATAATGCTGTGTAATACAATATTTATACCACACTAACAAAACCCGGCTCATTGCCCTGCAAGTTTAACTATAGTTTGACGGTTAAACTATAGTTAACTACAGTTAACCGAAAGTGCTGAGCGGCATTATTCTACAATAATGCCGCTCAGCACTTTCGGTCAAACTTTGGCCGAAAGCGCTGTGGCGCGCCTTGGAGATTGTGAGTGTGAGAGGCGGAACGGACGACACCAGAGGCAATGTAGAGGGGCGCGGGGAGTCTTCCGTACAGCCGCTCATGCCCAAGACGCGGTACAGTGATTTCGGTCAAACTATATATACATATTCGATAGCTCAGCTTTCGGCCTCGGCTCGCTAGAAGACTGAGATCTCGACTTGACACAAACACTCATAGGAAAAACACTGTTTCTCCCAAATTTAATTTAATTTAATCTAGGTTTCTTCAAATCGTGAGTAAATAGGTTTCTTCTAGGAAAGAGCGCTCCATCGTAGACCGTAACTGTCGCTTAACACCAGGTGAGTCGACGGTCAAGCGCAAGTCTATCGTCGAATAATAATAAAAAAAATGTTTTGTTTTCAAATCACCCTATAACGAACATTTCGTTATTACGAAAAGTGTTACCACGTATAGAGTTAAACAAATCATTTATGCACCTGAAAAAGTTTACCATCTTTCTTGCGTAATTTGGAAAACAATAGGCAAATTAGTCCCGTCGTCATGTGATACGCTTCTTACCAACGAAAAGGGATCGACGCAAAAGACCAGCATTTCATTTTTATTAAGGTTCCGTAGTAAACAAGGAACCCTACAGTTTCGCCATATCCGTCTGGACAGACAGACCGCGGCTTTGCTCAAAACTATAAGAACTAGAAAGCTGTAATTTGGTATAGATATCCGAGAAAGTCGTAAAATAATACTTAGAAAACAATCAATTTTTGCGTCATGGTGACTCACCACAAACATGGTGGCGAGGAACTTGCCGCATCCCCAGGAGATGTCCATGTAGTCGCGCTGCTCTGACCACTGGAACCACATCCGGAGTCCGTCTTCCAGGAATGTAGAGATGAGACACAATCGCGCCACTGTTGGCAGAAAATTCTTGCCTTTTCGGATAACCTGCACAATGAAACACGTGTTTGAAATATATGTATCTATGTATGTACATATGTATGTGAGTAACTATTATGTGTGTGCGTATGTATGTATGTTTCTATATTACCTACATCCTAAATGAATTTTCATCGATTTGATGTGCGAGGTGTCGTTAGATTCGTCTTCACTCCCCGAGTGTCACAGGCTAAATTTTTTGTAATAATAATAATACAACCATCGCAAAAAAAAAAAATGCGATTTTTCGTAACCTCCAACGAACTTTTTCGTAAAAAAATAAATGATTGTACTAGTGTTATTCTAAAGGATGCGCATTCGTAACCTTTTACAGAGACTGCACATTCTTTATCACAATATATCATACATACATTCATACATTCTTTATCACAATTAAAGTGCGTAGCGGGCCACGCGCAGTGCGAGGTTCCGTAATTGCTGATTACAATATGCGCACTTAGAATAGGGCATCTTGTTTGATGCTATTAAAAATAATAAAAAAAAAAAAAACGACTTCAAAATTTAAAAGAGAGAAATAACAACTGATACCTATTACCAATAAATTAAATCAAAACTGGGCGTCTACCTAAGTAGGTACCACGTACCCCAATTATATTTTCATCGGATATCGATTCATCGAACTTCACCGGGTAAGTTCGTTTAATATTTAAACACACTTTACTACTACTGTAACACCTAATTTTAAGGATAAAAAATATATGTATCAGATCCTTTATCCTTTTACATTGTATGAGTAATAAATCTACCAAATTTTGTTCAAATCCGCCCTGTAGTTTGAACTGCGTCAATGAAACGTTTATATTTTAAAACTTTAAATGTTCATATCTTGAAAGTACTGTTCCCTAATCTGGCAGATACTTTATTCAGTGAAAGTTTTTGCAATACAACTTCTAGTATTCGCGTAATACGCGGACAAACATACACTTATGAAATTTGGCACATGTGTTTAGAAGCCCACATAGACTAACATATGTCAAAATTGTGCAATTCTAACAATATTATATACATACAATATCAAATTGATTGAATCATTTTTTTGAAGTAGATTAAAAAAGAAACTTGTACTAAATTTAAATTTTTACTCCTCAAAATACATTTTATAAATTGTTACGACTAATACTCATTAACTTATAAAGTCTGCTTAGCCTTGATAGTTTTCCTTTGTACAATAAATTATGACATTTATTATATTACATAAAAAAAAAACTGTATCGCATTTTAAAACAAACACATAAATAAAAAATCATCATGATTAATACAAGTGTAATTATTTTTGTGACTATTAAATATGTACATGATAACAGTACAAATAGTAGGTATATAACTACACACGTGTGTGTGTGTGTGTATACAATTAATAATATTATAAGATTAAACTTCATTCAGATACCTACCGACTTGAAATATCAGATAAAAGTTATAAAATTGATTACATAAGTACTATGTACATAGGTAGTTGAAATAGGTTCAAATACCGTTTGTGATATGGTTTATTCATATATTATTATTACAAGCTGCGCCCCGCGGTGTCGCCCGCGTAGTGATGATGATGAATAACGGTGATGATGATGAATAACGGTGATGATGATAAAATATAGCCTAACTATCTCGTCCTCCAGGTCCTAAAAAATATTGGTGCTTAATTTCATAATGATTGGTTCAGCCGTTATAAGATAACAAACAGATTTTATAATATTAGTTATGATTAATGAAGGGCAGGTTCTGTACATCATAAAATAGCTTTTCTTTTACATAATTAGTGAAAAAAACAACTCTTACATTCTAATTCACACTATAAAAGCGAAAGTAACTCTGTTACATTTTTACGATCAAATGGTTTAAACAACATTTATGAAAATTGGCACAGAATTGAGAAACGGATATAGGCTAATTATTTAATCATCATCAGCATTTTTTTATCGCTACATGGGTAAAATCTATGATATGAAAATTAACCCTATGTCCATCTACACATTCCTAGCTATCGCTGTACCAAATTAACCCTATGTCCATCTACACATTCCTAGCTATCGCTGTACCAAATTAACCCTATGTCCATCTACACATTCCTAGCTATCGCTGTACCAAATTAACCCTATGTCCATCTACACATTCCTAGCTATCGCTGTACCAAATTAACCCTATGTCCATCTACAGATTCCTAGCTATTGCTGTACCAAATTTCATAACAATTGTTTCAGCCGTGTGGTTGTCAAAATATAACAGAGCTCCTTTAGCTTTTATAATACATATTACTTAGGATTGGTATTGAACTCTTGTCACTGACAATCACCATCATCCGAGTTACATGCTTGTTTTATCACTCAGTTGTATAAAATGATATTATGCTGGCCTTAGAGTGGCCTTGTGGCTCAGTCGGTAGTGTGTCTATGTCTACCTGCTGAACTGAAAGGTTGTGGGTTCGATCCCCAGCCAGGGCAAACATTTGTGTGATGAGCATGGATGTTTGTTTTGGGTCTGGGTGTTTCTGTGTATAATATGTATATATTTACAAAAAAAAGTAAATATGTATTCTATCAGCCATCTAGTTCCATAGTACAAGCTTTGCTTAGTTTGGGCTAGATGGTGTTGTGTGAAATGTCCACAAATATTTATTTATTTATACTGAATTTATGAATGAAACATAAACAACATGGTAATAAAATAAATAAACATGTACTATATTTAAAAAATAAATGTTTTTTTAGGTATACACAATTATTAACCATTGTCAATAAACAGCTATGCAAAATATATGCGATAAATACATTAAAAGTTGTTTAATTTCGATATAATTCAATAGTAATAAAAGTAATAACTACTTGGGAAATAAATGTTCATTTTATCATTACGGAGTTATTTATGAAACAATGATAAATTGCAGGCAATGAACTTGCATCTAGTAATTCCCATTTATATTGATATTACCATTAATTTACTAACATTGCAACAGCTGAATGAATTTTTTTTTCTGAGAAATGCTTACTGCATGGTAAGCTCATACAGAAGTAAAAAACTGTTTTCTACACCTAAACATTAACTGTGATGATTCTCTTTTTATGTTTGAAACGTCACTGGCTTGCAATCGTAAGTGCCATGCCGATATGATTGGCTTTTTTCAAACATTAAAACTCTAAAATACAAAAAAAAAAAAACATTAAAATTTTGAAAAAGCTAACATCCAGCTATAGATATTTATGAACCCTAAAAATAAAAATGATAATCATTGAAACTATATAATTATTATTTTATATTTAAGGGTTAAATATAAAAAATACTTTTGGTATAATTATATACATAAAGTTTTAAATAACTTTTAATGTAAACAAAAACAGCCAACTGGAGACTGATAAGAGTTTGTAATTTGTATAATAAGATCTTTCATTGGATGTTTGTCTGTTAATTACGTTATAATGCATGTAGTGAATGCAGACTTTAACCGTCTTATGTATAAACTATGAATAAGCGCATTTTAGTTAACCAATTTTTTTTTTCCATTTCGGCTCATGACAGTTCCCGTTTGACAGAAAGTGACAAGTCCTTATTTAGTGAATAAGATTTTAACATCTGTTTATAAGTAAGACAGTAAATATGTAGATAGTTACGCTTAGATATTTTTTTTTTTCTTAATGTACTCACTTAATTAAATAATAAAGTATGTATTTTATATTTGTTATTAAAATATATAAAATTGTAGGTGTTCCATTCATAATAGAATAATGTCTAAACATAATAAAGAACATGTTTAAACTGAAAGTGAAAGTACTACACTAACACAGGCAACCTCTGATGAATGATAAGTGAAAACTACTAAGCACAGATGAATAATTTTATTCTGCCAAATATTTTAATCCATCGGCTTAATGCAGTTTTACCAAATATTATCATCATCAGCTCATTACAGTCCACTTCTGGAGCATTCAGCTTTCTGCTTCCAACCACAGCTACCCTCTTTAAATACAGTCATATCACATTGAATGAAAACTTATTTAATTTATCAATTTATTTTTGTGAATTGATAGAAGAGAGTGAGAATATACAATATTTTTTGAGTAAGTGTCTCCAGGGTGTGTCAGAGGATGTAAACAACTTGTGTCAACTTCAAAAAAAAAGGGGGGGAAAACACCTTTGTTGGTTTTAGATACACTATATGGAAATTGGAGAGTCACACAGTACATGATTCTAGCACAGGTCAGAAAGCAAGATATCACATGGAAACAATGTTTCTAGCCAATATGTTAAATGAATGTAACCTTTGTTTCAATGTGAGCTTTGAAGCTACAAAATTTTTTTTTTAATCATTGATAGTTTATCACTTGGTGTTGACTACCATTGCAGTCCACAATGAATTGTTGACTAGAAGAAATCTATTCACTTGTGATTTAAAGATATTATTTAAAGATATTATTTAATGATATAAAGGTTATTGTTTTCAACGAATTGCACTAAATGATTTTTTTTTAAATGCAAGAGAGAGTCAAATCTATTTATTTATTCTATTTGGTGTCAAATTTAATTAAGTTTACAGAGAATTCATTTTGGCTTATGAATAATATTACAACAGTAATTGAGTTCATTAATTAATAGCTAAAGTTAAGTAACAGCATAGAAAACAAATTATCTTAATTACTTTATAGAGCAAATATGTTTATTTTAACATGCCTAATAATAACATGCTGTATATTTTAAAAGTATTAGTAAAATAAGTATATAAGAAGTGTTGCTATCTTGTAAACCTGTACTGATAAATTATTTAGCTAACACTATTGTATTACATACTTCTAGAATAATATTCTGAAGACCATGCCCCATCATTCCTTTGTATATACTAAGAAACTATACTGCTCATATCGAAGACACTCATATCGGTTGTATTAACAGAGATAATCCGTAAAGAATAGCCGCCAGGGTGAAACAGGTTGTTTCACATGAACTTTTACCGAAGTTTGGTCTATGTTCCCGAAGCGTAAACAATAGTAAATAAAAACGATACAACGGTAGGCAGCAACTCAGATCTTTAAAAATACAATTCCAATGAGTTATATTATCTTTTCGACTCATATAAGCGAGCGCCAACAAGAAAGTTGGGTGACGTGACAAACCCCATCCAATATACGCAGCCAAATAACACATTTCAAAACAAAAATCTGCGTTAAAAGTTGACCAACGTGAACATTATATTACCTGATCCGCTATATCTTCAGCAGTCGACACATATTCATTTGGAATTTGCATTTTTTAGTTTATAATCACAAGCACATTCACAAAAAATGAAATTTCACTGAATTTATTTCTTCGCGGAGAGGGTCGCACGTCAGTGGTAATGGTACGGCTATCGCTGTCAAATGACGTGTGGGACAGTTGGAATTCTTATTGTGTCAACTGAAACACTATTAAATGTAGTATCTAAACAAGTGTAGGAAACAATTATATTTATATGTATGAAAGCAATAAAATTATAGTAAATAATTAAAGACGCATATTTTTTACAAGCATTGCAGTTGAAATATATTTAAACCTCGAAAGTAGTAACGTTTACCGGATATCTGAAACGTACAGGAAGAACTATGCCTAAAATTGACAGAAAATGACAAAATGATAACAGCGTTTTGTTTCTTGCAGAAAGTAAAAGTTGCTGGTTGTTTAAGCTTTGCTGTAAAAGTATACGATAAATTATTTTATACAGTACACGTTTTGATAGTTTAGTTTAGTCCAAAAATCATATGAAATTACAAAAAAATTAAAGCCTGGATGTGAAACGAATAAAATGAAATATTTTCTGCAGTTCTTTCTTGTCTCCCAGATGCAACGTTATCATCATACATTTTCTGTAATAAGTATATAACATAAATCTAAGAAGTTAGGTCCTTCTACAACAATTTGTAGCTTAAGAAACTGAAACAACCGAATTCAAAATGCGAAAAGTCGTTTCAAAAACTAAACTAAAGCAATTTTAATTAAACTATTAAACCATTATTATTTATATATAAAAAAAAAGATTGTTTGTAAAGTTGGTTTACGGACAATAATTTTACGTGATAACGATCCGTACGCAAGCCGAACGCTTAGGCCCATCGTGCCTCTCTATCGCTTGTTCCGCGCTCTCACTTGCACGCTCGGCTCAGGCAGAACATTACAATGAGTCATGCTTTTTCGTGAGGGCAGCCGGCGTTCATCGATTTATAAGTGTTATCACGTCAAAAACATCGATTTATATATGACGGACTTATGCGCTATCAAAGAAAAATATATACAGCCGAATTATTAACCCCTTCTTATATCTTCTTCTCTCCTTGAAGTTGGTAAAAATAGGAGTGGGATAACTTGAGACTTTATTTCAATGATTCAAATTGTCCTTTAACTTTATGGGACAATATTACGTCCATGGGGACAATAGCCACCGAAAAAAAAAGGAGTCTGACACTGACAGTACTGCTATACACTCAACACTGTCTGATTTTCATATATTTTTTTGTCCATTGCTGTCATAACTGTCAGCTGTCCTGTCTTGTCTGAAGTGTCTAGAGGTCTTCACAAATTTAATATTTACTTTTGGAAAAACTTGTTTCGTATCCATAATTCTAACTCAAAGCGAGTAATAAACACTGTATTTAAATAACATAGTGATTGCTTAACCCGATAAGACCACATTTAGCAAGCAATTGACCGATTCTTGCTATTAAAATAACAATACACTGCTTCCTAACCTTAGCCATATTTCAGAAAATGCTAGAAGTTACTTGCAATGACCGCCTTGGGAAAAAAGTCAGAGTAAAATGTAATCCTGACGACACTGTTGGAGACTTGAAGAAGTTAATAGCCGCACAAACTGGCACGCGATATGATAAAATTGTCTTGAAAAAGTGGTACACAGTCTTCAAGGACCACATTAAGCTATCTGACTGTATCCTTTTTAACAGCTTATTTAATTTTTGAGCCTTTAGCACTATTATGAAAGTAGTTTTGTTCGAAATAGTAGACCTGTTCTTCTATTTCGAACAGTTATTTATTTGGCTGAGTGACTGACAACCAACTTAGTTTTCATAACTAGAAACTGACTTGGTATATTGACTAATTCTTAGAAGTTCTCTAAGAATTAGTCAATAGTTGCTTTACATTGATATGCCAAATTTTTTTCACATACTTAGTTATAGTTTCTGATTCTGATGACATGTTACTTTGTTTGTTTTATTTCTCAACTAGACTGACTAGACATGCTGTAGTTTTTCATATATAATGCATATTTTCAGTAACATAGTATCTTTGGCTCAGTTCTCTCAAGTATAATGCCATAATCTACCTAAACTAGAAATGAACTTTTTTTAATTTCTCATACTTAGCCAAATGTAATTAACTTACTGCACTGTCCATTTTATTTAAGACTGCCTCCTAAAGGACGTCAGTGCAGGTCTTAACACCCTCAATTAGGTTGCATAAAAGAAATTTAAAACTTTAAACTTAAACATTTAGTTTTAGTTTAAAGTAGGGCTGCCAGTTGTTTAATCTTATACCTTATAGACATTGATTTGCACTTCAGATGTTCTACTCTGTGGGGTAATTTTATTAGTAACTAGCCCTGCTATGTCCCCGGCATAGTGATGAAAAACACAATGATGATGATAAAATATAGCCTATGTCCTTTCCTAGATTCAATCGTTTTGCCATGAAGAGAACAAACAGACAGACGACCGACAGAGTTACTTTCGCTTTATAATACTAGTTTAGGATATATTCATAATGTGAATATATTAAATAGTAAGTTCGTATAGACTGAGTGGCCAGCCCTATTGTCACAGTTATTAAGCCGCTGAAAGGCCTCTGACTTGGCTTAATAAACATATTAAATAAATATATAAGTATAATTGTATTTAAATACAAGTAAAATAAATAAACTCTCTTATGATGATGGTCAACATAAATGATTATGTTTAAAAACATTACATTATCTGAAATGGCAAACAACAATTATTTGACAATTATCAAAGTATGTTTATTATACCTATTTCTATAACTCTCCATATCACAGATGAGATTCACGATGGCATGAACCTGGAGCTGTATTATCAATAAACCATATTTTATATTTATTTTAGCATTAAGTAAATTCTTCGAAATAAGTACCTGTTGTCTTTTATTTCTTTAGTCAATAACATTATGAATGTTTTCGATTATCAATATAGTTAAGCATTTGTGGTAATTGAAAACGATTGCTAATATAATACAAAACGTAAAGCCTGGTGAACTTGAGTTGCTGAAAAGCTCTTGCATAGCTTAAGTTGCGGGACCCAGATCTTCTAACTGGTCTGTGGTGAGACCCACCATTATTGAAAATGGAACCATTGAATTTTACACCAATGGCTGGAACCTAATCCCTGTTGCTCAACATATATAATGTTACTCTATGGGCTCAACTGTGGCTAGAATGCGATTGAAGCGCTGCCTAGCGCTAATTATAAATAATATTCCTTTGATGTCGTAGACGATTATCCGTCTACGTTTGTTTGTAATGCTACGTTTACACGCTTGCCAAGCCGCGGCAAGCCACCACAAACACAAGCGTGTAAACGGGGTGTTTAGCGTGGCTTGCGTGAGCTTGTTGCCGATCCGGGCTTGTGTCGGTTTTTGAACACAGATCAAAGGGAGTTTGTGGCAAGCGTTTGCGACTCGTTTACACGTTGGCGCGTGCTTACTTGCTTAGTGTTTCGCGCGAGTTCGTGCCGAATGGATGTCGACAGCGACAGTGATACGATAGCGAAACGATGAAACTATGGCATTTTTCGATGCATATCAATCAAAGTGAATCGAGACGAAAACCACAAAGATAAAAAGAAAGTAGCAGACACTTGGTTTCATATCAGTCACACATTAAAAAACAGTTTTTAACTTCATAACTTTTTCTGCTGAACTTTTCACTTCCTTTGTTTTTATTTATATTTTGAATTACTAGTATAAGTTTAGAAAACTCGGAAACCCCTTACAAAAAAAACGGCTGAACCGATTTTGATGAAACATACCTACGAATACTCCTACCTACGATAAAACACTATTTCAAATAAAGAAACCGCATCCAAATCGGTTCATCCGTTTAAATTAAAGCTGTTTAGGAGCTGTCGCGACGTTCGTCACGAGGCAACACTTTAAATTAAATAATGATACTGGCAAGACTGAGGAAACGGATGTTTGCTATTGTGCGCGACCATGTGAGTACTTTCATAATTCTAAAAGTAGCAATATAACAGACTATCAATATGGCGGCTCCCACGAGGAGGTTGACAGTGTGCGATCCGCCAGTCTGTTACTAAATTTCGCGCCTGACGCACGTGCATAAGTATAAAAGTGTTGAAGTGTTGAAGTAACCTACTGAAGATGGAGCTAGAGTCAGCTGATGAAAGTTAAGTGCTTAGGCCAATACTAAATTCATATTACTGTGCTTATACCCTCTTATACCTTATCTATAATACTCTCTTTACACTTACCCACATTTACACTAGATGATTTCGCCTGGGGAACTTGGGGAACATTAGGTGAGGGTCGCAGCACCCACGAACATTAGGTGAGGGTCGCAGCACCCACGAACATTAGGTGAGGGTCGCAGCACCCACGAACATTGCGTGAGGGTCGTCGCACCCACGCCTATTAGGTGAGGGTCGCCGCACCCACGAAATGTAGGTGAGGGTCGCCGCACCCACGATTCTTAGTGAGGGTCGCCGCACCCAAGAACATTAGTGAGGGTCTCCGTACCCACGAAAGTTATGTGCGGACCGCCGCACTCATGACCGTTATGTGGGGTTGACACACCCAGGAGTGATCGGTCCGGGTCGAAGGACCCTGCAGAGTCTGGTGGAGTTGAAATTATTCATTGGCCTTGGCCATCAAGCTGCCAGAATACGAACGGGGTTCCTTAGACTAAAAGCACGACTCGACTTACTGAAATACTGTCGTTATCACATTTTAGGGTGCATGATCACATACACAACCTTACCTCTCAATGTACCCTCTACGATGTCTTTATTCATGTACTTTCTATACTATGTATGTCGCCTCAGAGGATGATGTTAAGTGACTATAAGAAAAGAGAAAGAGCCCAACTGCACTTGGGGTACACTGTTCGGCATGTGCCGGAAGTGGGACCCAGCTCGGTGGCACCACGACCGTGGTGTCACCGATACTTCAACTTCCAGATTGCACAGCAGTCCGATGCCTCAGTCCTACTTGCCTTGCCGATAATAATACCATGCGAAGCAGTTAACGGATACATTACGAAATGCGAAGCAGTTACAAAGGAGAGAGAGAGAGAGAGGCAACGAAGGTAGATGTCTTCCAAGGAGGACGATCATGTCTGACCCTAAGGTAAGCCAGAGATACACCCGAATCTAGTTGTTAAGTAATTTTGCTTTTTTCCTCTCTCGAAATATATAAATAGACATTGAATAACATTAACAGTTACATTCCCCAACGCGGCTTCTGATGCTAAGCCTTAAATACTAGGCTTAATATTTAGTCGCCGCGACAGGAGCTATGATGCCACAGACAGACACACATAGCAGTCAAATTTATAACACCCCTTTTTTGCGTCGGGGGTTAAAATATGTCAAGCCGAACGCAATAACCAACAACGCGTAGCGTTCTCTTACTAATCTGTGTAGCCGACATAGCTCAATATCCACGTCTGCCATGCTTGCCTGTTCGGAACATAACTGACGCACTCGTAAGCGTGTGAATGGCATCCAAGCATTTGTAGAGGCTTGGAGCTTGTGGGCGCTTGCCAAGCTTCGGCAAGCGTGTAAACGTAGCATAAGAGTTCACAGAAGTAATGGCACGGTATAGATAAAACACTGACTCTATGTTTTATCTGTGGTGTTATGTGCTTGCTTCATGTTTGCCCCGATGAAATATTTCTAATAGCAACATTGAATAAGCAATCACCTAATACAATTCGATTTTGTATGTTGTTTATTTCCGGTTTGCATTTTTAAGTTCATTCGTTTCTAAATTCTTTCACTCATTCCAACTCATTCTTTACCTTGCCGCCATTGTGGATTGCGTTGTTTTGTTACAAATTTTTGTTAAAGTTAAATTGTATGAGATTCAAAACAATAGATTTCTTGACTAAACTCATAACTGTTATTTACATTACAGTAATTCACGATAAGTATATAATAATGACCGAAGTTGAAGGTATGTTTTTGTGCAAACGACGAGTGGTCTTGAAAGGAACTGTGTCACTGATCTTTCTTGAATTTCAGAGTTCAACCAGCAAAAGCCAGCTAAGACAGGCAAGCAGCACAACGTATTACCAATATGGGGTAATGAACAGACTATGAACCTGAACCCTCTAATCTTAGCAAATATTCAGGGCTCTAGCTACTTCAAAGGTAGGTAAGCAAACGTAACAACGCAGCGGAGCTTCAATTTACATATT
This sequence comes from Lycia hirtaria, assembly GCA_947563715.1. Lineage (NCBI taxonomy): Eukaryota > Metazoa > Arthropoda > Insecta > Lepidoptera > Geometridae > Lycia > Lycia hirtaria. The sequence goes on from OX387375.1 coordinate 53,833,390, forward strand.
ATTTTTGTAGTTTCGTACACTTTACACACGTATTAGTATTGTTTATACAATTTGTAGTATTCAGTTCTTTTGAATCATCCAATTTAGTAAATCAAAATGACTCAGACCTGCTTAAACAACTTGTATTTTCCCATAACATGTCATCTTGTTATTTATTCTATTGTATTTCTCAATCATAGATAACTGATCTGTAGTCTATATTGTTTGGCATAAAAGTTCTATTAAGCTTAATAAACAAAAATTGTTTCATAGTAAATACTTGTTTTATATTATTCATCACATTAATGTTTGTTTTAAATGATTAGGACAGTGTAGTTAATTTCTGACTGTTGTCAACAGTGCACCTGTTCAAACTGAAGACATACCATGAGGTGGTAGATGAGATCTACTACCAGGTGAAGCACCTGGAGCCATGGGAGCGTGGCAGCCGCAAGACAGCCGGACAGACTGGCATGTGTGGCGGCGTGAGTATGTTGTTTCTACTTCTTCTATATGTTTTCTCATCATATATACTGTGCATGGTATTTTTATACTGCTTAGAACATCGGGTGGTGATGGATTTGTCATACTATATACTGATTTCTAACCACCTTTCAGCAATTTTTATTCTTATTTATTATTCTGTTATTTTTTTATTAGTTATTTTGAATTTTATTGTAATTTTGAAGTTAGTAACTAAAAAAAGTTAAGGTAGAAACTTAACTATTACAAATAGTAATTAATTTACAGTTGGTAAGCAGAAGTGAGCTGCAAATGATTTATAAAAAACCTACAACATTATTGAGTTGAAACAGGTGTTCTTAATTTTGTAAAAATTTTGTGTACAGCATAATCAACACAAAACTAAAACCATGTGATTTTAAAGTTGTGCTTGATAGTAGGTATTTGTAGATGACTGATTTTAAGTACATAATGTATTGTGTAATTAAACATCTGAGATTATTCCAAACCATAAATAGCAGGTTTGTTGCCTTCTACCTGTCTCTGACAATGAAATTCATTATTATTGAACCTAAAATGGTCACTCTGGTTTCTTCAATACCCATTTTAACCCCCCAAAAGAGGTGTTTATAATTTTGTTATGTCTGTCTGATGGATTACAAGTCCAATTTTGATTTTGATTTTTTTTGTTTGAAAGAAGATTGGATTAAAAATGTTCTTTGGTATGTTTAATTAAAATCAATCCAGCTGTTTTTTATGTTGGGGGGTTTTAAGTTTTTAAACTTTTAATTGGTTGATTCCTCAACATCACTATGTAGATAACCAACAGTAATTGGCTTTTTGTGATTGGGCAATGAAGTTCATTGTCCTAATAAGGTCAGAAACATTTGGGAACAAATTGTTCCTAAACAGAGATAATACAAACTAAACTTGAATGGATATCTACTATGATCTCGAGGCTGTTGAGTGATAATGATAACAAAATACTATATTTTACATATTTTTATGACCTGACATTTTGAACTTGAAGTTTCATTTATTCTCATATCCCCGTAGGAGTGAAACACGCGATTTCTAAGGCTGCTAACATAAATATCTATGTGGGTAACTTTGACTCTGTATCAAACATTATACATAGCACATATTTTGAAGGTTTTTGATGTTTTTCTCGAAAAAATTGTAGACAAATTATTTATTTATCTAGCAGTAGTTTGAACTACTAATCTTTTGGGGGAAAAAATGGAGATAATAATTTTTTACTCAATAATATCGCTACATGGATCATTTATTCAGTTACAGTGTGATAGTTAATATAAATTTGTCTTATTTATTTCACTACAGATCTAAATGATTCCAATATGGCTTGTATAAGTCGATATCTCTGCTTGAAGTTTATCCATGAGCGTGGTGTCCCCAGGTGCGCGGCGTGGGCGCCGGCGGCATCGTCTCCACGGCGTTCTGTCTGCTCTACAAGCTGTACACGCTGCGGCTCACTCGGAAACAAGTGAATGGCCTCCTCACACACAGTGACTCGCCTTACATCAGAGCGCTCGGTAGGTATGAATATTATTTCATATTTTTTATTCACTTTTACATCTCTGTGTGTAAAACAACATACTTGTGATGTGTCTATAAAATAACATACTTGTGATGTTCTACATGATTTTAATCAATCATCAGTGCTGGGTGGTTGGCTAGTGAAAATTGGATCATAAAATTATTTCATGATCTCATGTTTTCTAAGGTTCTCTGTTAATTTTGACTAATTTTACAGGTCTTTAGATTGAGAAAAAAACAACAATAATATATCTATAAGATATCTATTTTCTTTGTTCCTGGGAATGAGACCTTATTCATGATCATGTGTGTGTGTGATTTCTTTACCAAGTTCATCAAAGTCAATTCAACAATATAGTCATAAATACATAATGTAATTAGAAAAATATCTGGGGGCACGGTCGTGAGCCAGCAGGTACGGCCGGTTTATTTTTTCTTGAAGAGATTCATTGGATTTTTAGACCCTCATAGCTTCGGCCTCGATATATATATGTTCCAAATTACAAAAGATACGCAATCCCCGCGCTGACTCGCCGTAACTGCTTTGTCCTCAGGCTCCATAATGCAAAAGGCCCAACTCAGCAAGTAGCGTTATAGTAATTAGTAATATCACACCTGTCATCGGAGCGGCTAGCTGCGGCTCCCGTTTTACGTTTTGGCCTATTTAGCCACCAACGCAAGTGTTTCAATTCGTGACTCTGTTTATTCATACATAAAACCACGCCTATTTTCACTTAGGGCGTAGGCAGCGCGCCAAAGACCATAAGGTGGTTTGTCGCCACATTTGACCTTGATTAGAAGGTTAGATGAAAGAGAGAGGACTTTATGGGAGATACCGAGGGAAAGATGTAATATTGACTTGCAGTGACAGAAGGTCAGCCTATCGTAAATGACAATTTTCATCAAGTCGTTTTAACTGACTTACAGTATGCCTGGGACGAGGACGCTGTTTATATTATCTGATAAGATGGAATAGCCATGATGAATAGTAATATAGTTGAAAACCCGCTCATCGGCAGGATTCATGTACATCCGCTACACGCAGCCGCCGGCAGACCTGTTCGACTGGTACGCCGAGTACATGGACGACGAGGAGGAGGTGGACCCGCGCGCGGGGGGCGGCGGACCCACCACCATCGGAGCGCTCGTCAGGCAGATGCTCATCAAGCTGGACTGGTTCAGCACGCTCTTCCCCAGGATACCCGTGCCTATACAGAAGCAGATTGAGCAGAAGTAGGTATTACGACAATATTTTTTTTTAAATGTATTTATTAAGTTCACCTACACTGTGTACATCTATACATTGACAGTAAAAATCTTATAAAGAAAATCTCAAAATATTATTCTTTAAAGTAAGCTCTACTTTCATTATAAGATTTTGTTACAATAATTACAGATGAAGTCAGCATGCATTAATATTGGGCGAAAAATAAAATAGTCATTAAATATTAAAAATATGTCATTAAATTACATATGAAATTAATTTCGAATAATTATAACCTATTGAATTATATGTCCACAAGAACTGCTGAGGTATTTTTAAATGCGCACGAAATACAACGTGATTTGTCACACTGTTGCACATGTTGTCCAACATCTGTACGTACACCTGCCGTGTGTAGTAAAAAACACAATGTGTATGTTTTGAGCAGCTAATTTTAATCATTAAAATGAGGATGCCTGTGGCTATGTAACAATTCCGAAAACCTTCGAAAACATTGTCTGTGGCTATCTAACAATCTTGAAAACATTATTGTCTATGTCTAAGTTTATACATTCAGAAACGCAACAAAAAAGTAGCAAAGCTGGTTTCCAATTATATACAAGAAAATATCAGAATTGTATAATATTTTGGGGTAGAGAACGATTTTCTTGTTTTTATGGAAAATGCGAGTACCTACGAAAATTATGATCTCAATGACTATGAATTCTGTTAAGAATAATATCTTAAATATCATTGAGAGGTTTCCAATACAGTATTTCTTCTTATATATATTAGTCTATAAGCCTGCAAACACCGACGTGAAAAAAATCTCAAGGATGTTAATATTGTCCTGGTCACTTCTAGATTTTTTTATGTAAAAGTTGAAAAAGAAGAAGTTGTGAAACAGATGTACTTCTCGCAAGACAGAAATTTAGATAATGTTGAAGTCAGATCTTGCAAAATATAACTTATTTGCCTGTAATTGTTGCAGGTTATTAACCAATCTTCTGTTTCAGACATGAAGGATCACAAATCTCTTATACAAGGATTAGTATATCAATGCATGATATGGCATATACGCCTTTATTTACTAAGAATACATTTCATATTATGTTTATCTATCCATACCTAGCATGGGAGAATGTAAGGGAAAGTAATAAGCATGCTTTCAGTGTTAAAATAATGTTTAACCGATTTCCAAAAAAGAGGTTTCCAATTCGACTGTATGTTTTTTTGTATGTATGTACAGTGGAATCCGGATAGTGCAACCTTCGAGGGCCCGCCAATATTACGTTGTCGTACTAACCGGACAACGTACAAGACGGACGGGTTTTTATTAATTCGTTATTCGTGCGACAATTTCTCTGTATATTTGTAGCTACGCAGTGCGAAAACATTAAAATTTTTACACATAAATACAAATTAAAACGTTTCGTCGTAATAAAAACATGGTGGATATTCCCAAAGGCCGAACCTTTTGGAATATCCACCATGAGACAATGACGCTTATATCTATCTATCTGATAGAAGAGTCATCTGAAGGTATAACTCGACAATCTAGGAATCGGTAAAAATTACGTTAAAAATATTATAATTACATACAGGGGGGCTACCTACCACAACCTCAACAGCATTCTTATTTCAATATTACTTTGACCTTTGTCTTGCTCTCAACTGTATAGTAAGAGCGAGACAAAAGTCAAAGTAATATTGCTGCTTAAACGTTTGTGATACGGGGGCAGGTGAAGTCTACGTGCTTCTACAAACTTGTTTCTTATAGTCGTGTTCTGTGTTCCACCTAACATGGTGTCTACGTGTTGTAGGTTAGCGGAGCACAACAGACAGAAGGCGCCGGCGCCGCCGGCCGCGGGCAACTTCCGCGGGGGCGCCGCCAGCGGGAACTACCGCGACGCGGGCAGGGTCGACGACAGGCGGGAGCACGACGATAGGGACCGACGAGACTACGGCGATGACAGGTCGGGGCGCACACACATTCATTCCCACTTCGTCATTATTAAGGACCGTATTATATGTACGAAAAATACGTAAAATATGCAACATAAATAATGAATTTTAGAAAAGGAAAAAAGGGTTATATTTATTTCTTTATTTTTAATTCAGCATAAAATCAGTAAAATACGTATGCGTTCAAAATTTAACTGCCATAAAGACTATAAGTTATAGTCTATAATAATATTAATACTTAATATAGTTAAACAAACAATTATATAACTTTAAAAAAAAAAAGATTAAATTTTTTAGTGTAGGTAGGAAAAAAAATCCTAGAGTTAATATTACTTTTATAGGGTCACCTACCGAAAAATGTAATAAATATAGCGAAAATATACATGATCACTAAATTTCAGACAAAATATGCAATGATAACTGAAAATGTGGTAAATATGCAAATGCATATAAGCCAGTCCCTAATCATTATTATTTTCAACAGTGGCAGATTCATGATTTTGATTCAGGAGGGGCTTGACCCTGGTGTGGGTAGGTTTTATCAATCTCCAATCAAATATCCTAACTTTATGATTTCGTTTTTGGAAGAAAAAAAAAGCAATTCAAAGATGTTTAATTTATATCATTTGCCTAATAATAAGAGCTATATTTATGTTTTTTTGTTTCATTGTTAAAAAATAGCTATACCAAACTGTTATCCAATTTAGTTTCTTGTGTCATGGGGCCGTACTACAATCGCTCCAGCAGTCGTATTTCATTATTACCTTGACTTGTGTCTCGCTCATTCTACATTTGAGAGAGCAAGACAAAGGTAATATTGTAATAACCAACCCCCTCTAACCGATACTTGGTATTTTCAGGTATCCAAAAGACAGACCGAAACGGGACGACAGAGAGCGCGACCGCGAGCGCGACAGACGCGACCGTGACCGCGACCGACGCGACCGCGACCGGCACCGCGACAGGTCGCGGGAGCGACCACGCCACCGGTCGCGCTCCAGGGACCGCCGCCACAGATAATGATACGCTAATGGATAGGGGTTAATTCAAGTGTCTTCAGAATAAATAGTAATTATGTTCATATACTTGAGTTTAATTTATGCAGCGGTATGCTCGTCAGCATACCGCACATTGACCTGGTTCAGTAGTGCTTTAGTTATTTCCGCAGCATTCTGTTTCTTAACGTTACCATAATAGGAATTTTACTGGTATGTAGGTAGGGATGCCTTGGAACAGAACAGGCTAATTTAATAAGTTTCAGGTAATCCGTTTTTTTTCTAATGTCACTTGCTAGTACGACCTGTCAATGTGGCTACAACAAGCAGATATGAATATTTGGATTCATTTATTTTTATTGGTTAGGCTTTTTTTTATATTCTTATTTATTTAAGAGGAACATTGCAAGAGATAACTTATTGGATTTCAATATTTAATTTTTTTTAATAGGCCATCCTACTCTACAGTTAGCTTCTTTTTAAATTTAGACATTATTTTTTTACCCGACTGCGTTAGAAGGAGGGAGATGTTTTTTGAGTGTGGCGAAGTCTTTTAGGCTGTAGGCGATCTTATAGAAACACATCTCTATATGATCGCCTACAGCCTAAACGGCTTGTAGTGACCGATGTGTGAGGTGTTGTTAGATTAGTCCTCACTCCCTGAGTGTCTTAGGCTATAGTTTTTTGTAAATATGAGCCTATGAGGATATCATACAAGTGGCAGGAAGACGTCGGTATTTTTGGAAATCCATGGGGAGGCCTATGTCCAGCAGTGGACTTCTTGTGGTTAAGATGATGATGACGTCTTGCAAAAAAAAAAACGCGGTTTTTCGTAACCCTCAACGAACTATTTCGTAATAAGTGATTTTACTAGAATTATTCTAAAGAATGCACGTTTATCATCTTTTACAGCGATTTTACGCATACTTTCTCACAAAAACGTACACTCAACAGTCTATCAAACGTAACGAAATCGTAAGTTATACTGCAAAAACTGCTTTTCTGCAGTCGGGTATTTTGTTTTTATTTTAATATAAATACTTGTTTAATAGTTAGCACGCGATGTGGTTATCATTCCATGCCTTGTGTCTGTATGTCAGAGGAAATAATTGTATCTCATAAAACCACTTAGAGCACACCATCGAGGAAAGGATAAATACTTTGATGTTCGTCAAGGACTATTATACATACCTAGCATAGCGAAAAAATTCCCAATCCATGATACATACTTTATTTATTTTATTTGTTTTCTGTATATATATATTTAAAAATTGTTTTTTTTTTAATAGTCTTAATGTGTAGATAGTAATGTATAATTAATTTTTATGTTTTTTAAACTGTAATTACAATAAATCGATTTTGCTACTTTATTTATTACAGTGAATGTACGTAGTTCATACATTGTACGAATTTTTTTGCCATGTTGTCTAGTAAGTTGAATTGTATTCTTACTAATAATATTATAAAAGCGAAAGTAACTTAATTATATAGTAAAATATTTCTTATCTTTTCATAGTTAAACGGCTGAATGATTATTATTAAATTTGAACTTATTTATTTGGATTTATGAAATGGACCAGGACATATTCAATTCAATTTTAAGCTATTGCATAGCTTCTATCGCGGGCCTTGAGCGTGGAGACCGAATCAAAGAGTACCTTTGTAATATACGGACCGAATCCAGAAATTCCGTAACGAAAATAACCTAACACACCGCGCGTAAAGCTATTATGCAATAGCTTTACAGCGGCAGTCTTCGAGTGCCACACGTATTTTTTTATTTCAGACCATAGGTTATGTAAACAACAATTGGTAATGTCAATTACAATATCTTTTATAATAATAATTACAATTCATTAACATAGTGGCTGTAAAAATGGCTTTGTTAATTACCTAGGTGCAGCTATAAAAGGGCTTTGTCGAAAAGTCAATAAATAATTATTTATACAGTCAGTCAAATATTTTGATTTCAAAACAGATTGTTTCCATTGTTTTTTGCCTTCTACAAATACATTTTTGGTGTTAATATGCTTTACTTAATAAACAGTTTTTTAGGCATTTTTAAATTGCATTTCATTAAGATCTACTAACTGTTCAGGAATAAAATTAGAAAGGCAAACACAATTACCGATAAAGGAAGTACATAGGCTACATTTAAGATAATCACCATTACCATTTTTCACCACTATGCATGTGTAACAATGGGGCGCAGCTAGTTAGCTATAATTCTTTCTTTCTTTCTATATCTTTGTTTCATAGTTTTACTTATGTGACCAAACAATATTGGTATAATATTTCACAAATTGTGAAAAATAATAAACCTTAATTTCATATAAGAAAGTCATGTAATAAACTAATATGATAATAGATAAGGCATAACATCATTACAAAGATAAGGGTTGTTTGAAATCAAAGCATTACATTTTCAATGAAATTATATTTCTTTAGCAAATCCGGCAAACAAGTTTCAACACATGTTCTGATATCAAGCTTAGATAAATAAATACATTATGTGTAAGATCTAAAAAGCAGCTGTACAAACAGAAAAATGATGCAATCACGCAGCAGCGCCTTTCACATTCTCCTGCTGTTCAAACTTTGGATATTTGTTTTCTACATCAGCCCAAGATATCTTGCTGTTGGAAAGGTCCCTCACAACTGCTGGTACATCAGTCAATGGCAACCTGACTTGGCCCATGCTGTCTCTTTCTCTCAATGTTACTGAGTGAGGTTCTTTGATAGTGTCAAAGTCGACAGTGATAGCATATGGGACACCCAGTTCGTCAGTTCTGGCGTATCGGCGCCCAATAGAGCCAGACGAATCATCAATTTTGTGGGAAACATCAACTGATGTTAATTCTTGGTTTAGTTCTTTTACAAATGGCTGGAACTCTGCATTCCCACTCAGCGGCAAGACAGCGCATTTCATGGGAGCAACAGAAGGAGGCAGGGAGAAGTAGGTTCTTTGCTCATCACCTTCTCTCATCTTGAAGCTATGCTCCAAAATGCAGTAAAGTATTCTACCAATGCCAAATGAAGGTTCAATGACACTTGGAATAATTTCTTCCACATGGACTGTCTTCTGAGTTTTCTTCACATTGACAAGATTAGGTGTGAGTTTAAATTGACCATTGGCAGTAGATAGCAAATACTCTCCATCACTTTCTAGGGTGCTCTGCATATTTTCAAGGCCAGCATTTTCTAAAGCTGCAAGGGCATCATTGATAACTTTAGCATCTTTCTTGAATTCTTTACCAATGGCTGCCTTGTTGGGGACAGCTTCAACTACTTCAATTTGTTTAGGAGCAGGAAGTTTCTTTTCAGCTGCTAATCTAATGCCTGTTGCTTTTGTATGCTGAGTCAAGTCATAGGCAGACCTGTCTGCGCATCCAACACATTCTATCCAACCATAACTACAGAGAATTTCAGCATCCCAACAATCACAGGCGTAGTGTGCCATCTCATTCCCCATGTGTTGTCTGAACCTCAGTTTCTTCGGGTCAATGCCTACAGCTATCAGATACAGGTAGATTCTAGCCATAAAGTATCCAAGGGTCTCATTATTTACTATGCCTTTAGAAACTGCTTCTCCGATAGTCATGATCTCTGCAGCCCTACCTTGTTCTTGATTGTCAGCAGAATAGAACAGCATCTGGGTATCTTTCACAGTTTCAAACTTGGGATGCTCCTTGCTGTCACAGAAGTGTTCAATTTCACACATAGTGAACTCTCTTACTCGGAGTAGACCAGACCTCGGAGAGATTTCATTCCTAAAAGAGTTGCCAATTTGTGCAGCAGCAAATGGTAATCGTCCTTGGTTGAACTCCAATAGCCGCTTAAAGTTCACAAAGATACCTTGAGCTGTTTCTGGCCTTAAGAATCCTTTTACAAGTCCAGAGGGACCAATCTGGGTGTTAAACATAAGGTTGAACTCAATAGGTGGTGTAAGCTCATTGCCACTTATAGGTGACTTCATTTCAAACCTTTTCATCAGGGCTGACATGTCATCAGCTGTCATGCCATCGAGTTTCACTAAAATATCTTCTATTTCAGCCTTCAATTCAGCCTTAGTGTTTTTCTCACTTTTGATTTTCTCTAAATGAGCCTTGATTAAGTGATCTAACCTGAAGCATTCTCCAGATTTAATATCCTTTGTCATGAGATCAGCAAATCTCTCCACATGGCCAGATGCTTTGAGTATGGGTTCAGGAGTCAAAATTGAGCAGTCTACTTCTAACATCTGCTCTTGAAGAATGAAATACTTTCTCCACAGCTGGATCATGTTGCTCTTCAATGCGCATCCCATTGGACCAAAATCAAATTGACCAGTGATACCTCCATAGATTGCAAATGACTGGTCGTAAAAGAACCTTCTCTTGATCAGATCTTCCATTTTAGCGCGGTCGAACAACTCTTCAGTAGGTGCAAGACTTAACTCCTTGTCTTCCAGTACTTTTTTACGCGCTTTCAATTCGGCCACAGCCTTTTTTATGTCTATTTCTGGTGCTTTTTCCTCCTTAAGTTTGCGGACCAAATCGCCTTGTTCCTTCACGAGAGCGCGGAGTGGCGCAAGAACTTCTTCAACCTTAGGATCAGCCATTATTATTTCTCGTAAAGGATTGGGGATCTTGATTTTCCTATGGAGTTTATTGGTTCCCCAATACTGAGTGTGAGAAAGTCGGACTGGAGTGAGACACACCAAGGGGGCGCGATAACTAAGTACACTACACCTAACTACTAGAGTGAGAATATTTCTCATTTAACTATGACTTCGAAACAGCTGGTTTTTAATTATTACATCTGTTCAGCCGGTAATTAACTTATTGATCGCGTGGAGGAATTATGACGAACGAAAGCAGCTTTCACGTTTCCACTTGAAAAGAAGTGACATTGACAGCAAAGAGAATGTAAGATTGACAGTTGATTGACATTACTGACACAGATTCTATAAATATTATTTAATATATCTTCTTCTTTTTTGTATTGGACCCGCATTAAAGCATTTGCCAGTGTCAAGTATTAGGATTTTTTCAAGTTTCTTGAATAAAACAAGTTGTAAATGTTCTAGTCACAATCTAAGTCACGTATACAGTCAATTTATAAGTCGAGTCCTGCTTCAGTAAAGTGGTGGCGACTTTACTAGAAGCTTCTATGGAGTTTTGTCGACAACGTAAAATCACACGTTTTACTGCTTTATTTCACTTGCCCACACTCACGCACTTTATCGAACACTTAATGAATAAAACACCACCATTTTTATAGCATTAATGTTCAAAATAACACAAGTTTAGGAAAATAAAACAAAGCAACAACACGTTACTAAGACGTTCCCGCCAAAACTCCCATTATTTAATATATAGCATTAGTGGAGGACGCAGAGATACAATAGATAAAAGGTTGTATCGGAAATGTCGCAGAATGGAGGTGAAACAAAGATTTTATTTTTGAATGCTTAGACATAACAACAAATATCACCAACCAATACTTTAGGGAAATAATCAGAAATAAATGAATGCTCTATCCTTTTTCCCACGTTTTGTCTTTGTTATATAAACGTTTTAAATTACTAAAAAGTTTTTTTTTATAATAACATTAATTATGAACGCATCTCAATTCGATCGCGCAGTCGCGCTGCACTCATAAAGTATGGCATCGATATTTATTATATTATCTCTCTCGTTCTGGTAAATCATTACTGCACGTACATAAGATAAAGCGTGACAGGTATAGTTTTATTTATTTGTTTTCATTTCATATAATTTAGTTTTGACAGCACAAAGGAAGGAGCGGCCATTTTATTGCTGATTAGCGAACGAGGGCGAAGCTGTGGCTGTATGCCCCAGTGAAGCATTGTTATTGTATATTTATTAGATTTTATTTTCTAATTATCCGTTAAAATCCACGTACAAAACAGTATACGGTCTTAGTGTAAGTTGAAACGTTTTTATGTATTGAGACGAAGCAGAAATGGACGATCCGAACAGAATGATGGCGCACAGCGGCGGTCTAATGGGACCGCAGGGCTACGGGCTGCCCGGAGGCGAGGGTGCACCGGCGGCTGGCGAAGGAGAGGCACGCAAGCAGGATATTGGCGAGATCTTGCAGCAGATCATGAATATCACCGACCAGAGCCTCGACGAAGCGCAGGCTAGAAAACATACGTTGAACTGTCACAGAATGAAGCCTGCCCTATTTTCAGTGTTGTGTGAAATCAAAGAGAAAACTGGTAAGCAATTTCTACAGTTGAGAATATCTGTACAGTCAATAAACTGGTAATGTTATTGCGAAAAGCAAAGTTGTCAGACAGGTTTTTCTGAAATTTTGGTCATGTAGTGTAACTCTTCCATAATGTGCTTAAAAAGTTAGTCTTGGGCTCTTCACCATACTCTTTGACCTAAGCAACCTTTTTGAAGGAATATTTCCATTGCTTTATATTGTTTTTTTTTTTTGTGGCAAGGGCCTTTATTAACTACAACACAACAATAAACAGACTCAACTATCTAAACTACTACACAAAAAGCTTGATATTGTTGACTGTATAATATTTACAATAGATAGATAGATAACTCTTTATTAAAAGACCACACATACAGAAAAAGAAATACAGAGAAAACATAAATATAGCTAGGCTTTTAATTGGCGGCCTTATCGCTTAGAGCGATCTCTTCCAGGCAACCATGCATGGATAGGTAAGATGTTACAGATAGTGGCCTTTTAAAGTAACTAAAAACTATATTATACACTAAAACAATATACAGTAGGTACCTATTTATGTTACAGGAAAAAAGATACCTTCGTATCACAAAAGTTAGATAGAAGTAAAGATATAGTGATTACTCAATGAATAGTTTAGTCGACATTTCTTGTTATTTGTTTATCAACAAAAAACAATATCCATGCATCTGGCAGGGAGGAATGCAGAGGGTCTTCCTCTCCCATTCCTCTATTGTGAACGATGATGTCATGGTTCATGATTGCTATACAAATTTTATACAAATTATTGTTTTGCGAGAGAGGGACAGAGCATCCCTCTCCTAAAACTTTAAATGTTTATAATTATAACTTGGAAGTTTATTGATTGATTGTTTTTTTATTTTTATAAATATATTACATTTTAGTATGTTATCGATTGAAACCATTATTCCTATGAAATAAAATTTAAGCATATTCCCTATTGTATAAAAAAATACTATTTCTCAATTTTTATTTCATTAATTTGCAGTACTATCTCTGCGCAACACACAAGAGGAGGAGCCTCCAGACCCGCAGCTAATGAGGCTAGACAATATGTTGATCGCAGAGGGTGTAGCGGGCCCGGAAAAGGGTGGCGGTGCTGGGGCAGCTGCCTCGGCGTCTGCAGCGGCGGGTGAATGGGGTAGATTATATTTTACAATTTAATTTTATTATTATATGGGATTATTAGGGTACACTGTACTAAGGTTATTGTACTCAGCATTGTAAACAACATTCATTATAAGCACAACTTAAGAGTCCATAATCTGACCATCGTCCATCTCGTTTGTGCATACCCACATTTTTGAAAATATAAAATGACTGAATGAACTCATAAAAAAAATAATTTTACTAAATTCAATCACAAATATTAAATATTATAATTATCACAATAGATTTTGTTGGGGTACAATGAACTATATTATAACTAATATACTAATTTTTCGCTAGTTTTGACTGTGCCTGTGCACCTAGTAAAAGTTGTTTATTTGACAGGCCTCATGGCTCAGTGCTAGAATGACTGCCTCTGAACTGTAGGTTGTGGGTTCGATGGGTGGGGACCCAGAGCAAACTTTTGTGTGATGAGCATCATATGTATGTATTTACAAAAAAAAAAAATATATACATATGTATTCTATCAGCAATCTGGTTCCCATAGTGCAAACTTTGCTTAGTTGGGGCTAGAAGGTGTGTGATAATGTCCTCCAATATTTATTATTATGTTGACGTTGTAAAGAAGGGGTGTCGCGTTTTAAATAAAAGGGAGGGTTTTAAATAAAATATGATATTGTACATGATATGGAATAATGTTGATAATGTGGTATTATTCGTTTTATGTCTCTATCTTTATTCATTCAGCATTCATTTGCAGCATTCTTCTCTAATTATGCTTATTTATTAATGTTAGGAGTCTTGTAGTACGACCATCATCTATCTCCCTCGCACATACCAACAATTTTGAAGATATAAAATAATTGAATGAACTCATTAAAAAAAATACAAAACACTAGAAATCAACATCACAAGTTTTCGACGAAAATTCAATTTCGATCAAAGTTAATTTTGAAATGTAAAATTGATATATTTTTTTATAAGTTCATTCAGTCATTCTAAATCTTCAAAAATGTTGGTATGCGCGAGCGAGACGGACGATGGTCGAACTTTAGACTCTTCATAAATTAAATATTATTGGTCTTTATCAAGGCTTACACCTCCTTGTAGGACATGATGTTAGACTTTTTCTTTATTTAAATAATAAAGAAAAAGTCTAACATCATGTCTACCATAAAGTATGTAAATCCTACTTCACAATTTCCTATTAAATTAAAAATGATGTGACTATCAGATGTCCATGGAATATTTATTTTGAGTAACCATAAAGAGGCCAGTTTTTTAGAGGGGATTAGACAAGTGGCAAAATTTCGCCAGTAGAGTAAAAAAGTCAATGTATGGGATTGACACTAGCTGATGAAAACGTCACAGTTCCTTAGCGTTTAGAAGCGTAAGCTTTTGTAGACATAGGAACGGCGCTTAATATTTGTAAAAACCGCTTTATATCACACACACGTAATAATTATATTCAGCGTGTTCACAAGCCATAAATATAAATATTGGTGGATATTTTACACAACACTATCTAGCCCAAACTAAGCAATGATTGTACTATTATAACTAGATGGCTGATAGTATACATGTTATACTTTTTTTGTAAATGCATACTTATGATACATAGAAACACCCAGACACAGAACAAACATCCATGCTCATCCCACAAATGTTTGTCCTGAGTGGGGTTCGAACCCACGACCTACAGTCTGCTTAGCAGGCAGACATACGACCGACTGAGCTGCAGGTTAGTCAAAATACCTAACTGATATCTAGTGCGACAGGCAGAGCTTGTAAGTAGTGCGTGTGTTGTTTCCGTGGTGAGTGAAGGCAGTGCGGCCCTTGCAGATAACGCAATCGAGCACTCGGACTACCGCGCAAAGCTCGCCCAGATCCGGCAGATCTACCACCAGGAGCTGGACAAGTACGAGAACGCGTGCAACGAGTTCACAACGCACGTCATGAACCTGCTGAGGGAGCAGAGTCGCACCAGGCCCATCACGCCCAAGGTATTTATTATCATATCGCCCATCCCTGGCTTTTCACCGATTTCCAAAAAGGAGGTTTTTTTATCAAAATTGGTCCAGTAGTTTAGTTGTTAAAATAAAATTTCGTATTTTGAAGTTGGTTGTTTAAATTTTTTAAACTCACGCTTAGAAGATCCACGCTGAGCGCAAAAGAATTGACTGAATCGTTCAGAGCTTCACTCTTTACTTCACTCTCTGAACAACTCGGTTCATTCCGTTCAGTTCAGATTACATGCTCTGAACGCGACCCTGCATGTAAGCAGATGACTCTCACCTTCAGATGATCACTAGCGTTCTATTATTTTTTTGTGAAATCGAGAAGGGTCACGAAATTAGTGATTTCTTAAAGATCCTGGGGGTTAGACAAGTGACAATTGTCAATCAATATTCGTGAACGCCAGTAGAATAGAATAGTAAATGTATGGGATTGACATTAGCTAAAGATATGTCACGTGACGGAACGTCCCAGTCTCCTATCATTATAAAATGTTTGTTGTCAAAATGAGCGTTTTCGTCATAGCCGTAGGACAACGACGGTTGTGCAAATCAGTAACATTTTTTGACAAAGTATTTTTGACCGATGAAGCAGAACAAATTATGTTAATTTATGACAAAAACGAAGTTTAAAATTTTATTTCGTCGAACTTTTTCAAAATAAGTTTATTTTTAAAGTGCGGCGGTTTTTTAACGGTTGTCGACGATTATGACCGTTTGTAGAAATATAAACGTTTGTCTAAGCCTGCCTGTATGAAACATTTGAAACTGTGACTGAAATTGCATTGAATTAAGCTATCTATTGCACAAAGAATTGTTGGTAGTGTATATCACCATAACTTTGCAGTGCTACGATCAAATATTTAGTCAACCGGGCTGACCCTATCTACAGGCAACTTTTAAATGTTTTGTTTAAGTGTTTGTAAGAGTGACTCCGACGTTCTGTTTTTATTAATCGGCAGCTAAGCATCTACAGTACCGTATCAAATAGGCGTTGGCCATGCTTGACTAGCACATTTATTATGGTACGCTTATGCTGTTAGATATAAAACACAATGTTGATACAAAGTGTGGGTGACATGTATGTGAGGTTTTTTTTATTCGTACTAGATCTACGTTTGACCATCAACTCTCCTGATGTTAAGGGATAGTGTGGCCGATGATGGAGAATCTAGATCTAGAAGATATCTATTCATTCTAGCTTTGAAAATTTCAAGCTTACAGTTTTACAGTGTGCTGACGTTTAACAGGGGGAAACGAAAGGAAGTCTCCTGTGCCAACCTCACCTAGTGTATAAGGGCTGGGGGATGATGGTATATTTAATGTTCAAAATGTCTGGGGGGAGACATTATGATCTTTATAGCAAATGCAGTACTTCCAAAATCTAAACATCACGTCCATGATAAATAACTTTTTAAAGAACAAAAAAAAAAAAAACAGGCTTCCTGTTGACATATTATCTTTTTTACTTTATTGTCAAAAGTTGAAAACCGAAAAATGACGATTACTGCAAGTGTTATTATGAGGGCAGATGCATTGATCCATATAGACTAAGAGCGGGCCCTATTTTTGTTTACCCACCTCAAGGGGTAACAAGATGTGACCTATCTAGGATGACGCACATTAGTAAGACGTTTCTAAATGTACAGGATTGCCGAGGCTAAAGTTGGAGCGTTTTGTACAGTTAGCAAAAATGTGACCAACTATTGGGGGGTCCACCACTTAATCGGGTAACAAGTAGTACATTCTCAAGTGCCTATAGAGAAATGCCAAAATCAATAATTTGCCACCTTGAAGCTTTCGTGAGTTGATCTAACTTTACGGTGCCAAGAAATAGTACCAATCACGTCATTGAGGAACAAATAAGACTTATGTAACCACTTATTGATTTTGGCACTTTTCGATAGGCACTTTCGAATACATTATGTACCGACTTGTTACCCGATGCGGTGGTGGACACCTCAATAATTGGTCACATTTTTGCTAAATGTACAAAACTAGCTTAAAACTAGTTTAGCCGAGGCAACCCTGTACATTTAGAAACCCCTTACCAATGTGCGTCGTCCTAGATAGGTCGCGTCTTGTTACCCAATGAGGTGGGTAAACATACGGCCCACTCTTAGTCTAATATTATGAAGATTTATGTCACATATTACTGTGGAGTGAAGGGTATACATATCAGTGAATGTGAACACTTCAACTGTAACTACCTCCGCAGGAGATCGAGCGTATGGTGCAGATCATCCACAAGAAGTTCAGCTCCATCCAGATGCAGCTGAAGCAGTCCACCTGCGAGGCCGTCATGATCCTGCGCTCACGGTCAGTTAATACGCACACGGCCTTACCAAAAAACGTTACTTTGAATAACGTCTCAAATTCTCTGTCTTCTTTAAGCAAGTGTCCATGACGTGTCAGCGGGAAGTTGACAAAATGTGTTGAGCATTGCTCGATTATGTAACGGTTAAGACCCATAATATTTATCAGTTGTAGTGCTTCGTATATGTTAAGATTTACGTCTGTATCTTGTACACTTTTTAAAATGTAAAAACGTCAACGTCAAAATCATAGTCAAGGAATAGACAAGATGTAATCTCTCTCCCTTACCGGAAAACCTACTCCACTGTATGTTCATCTGTCTTTCAATAGATAAAAAGATAACTATGCCCCTATGCTAATGAAGCTTATAGAAGAGAATAGATATATCAGCAACTTGCACAAATAAACGAGTTTTTCATACAACAAGAGAAAAATTTATTATGAAAACATACGTGGTTGTTACACAATGTTATTTGAACAATTTATGGGTTACTCAAGTCTATTTTTGACGCCGAAATCTCTGACTATAGTTTCAACCGCATACAGCGGTATTTTTCAAAAGTGCGCAGATGTTACATCTGGTACCAGACGAGACGTTCTTTGAGAGTGATGTAATCATGCGCGAGTAATATATTATAATATGTCTCGACATTTTTGTACAATGATACGAAATTGGCAGGTGCCGTTATCCCATTCTGATGCTCCCACACAGAAATACCGTATCATACCCACTGATATGATACATAGATGTCTGTGTGGAAGCATCAGCCCATAGCATAGGTTAGATCCCACCCAGGACAAAATTTGTGTGATGAGCATGGATGTTTGTTCTGTGTCTGGGTTTTTCCATGTATCCTAAGTATGCATTTACAAAAAAAAAGTGTATACATATGTATTCTATCAACCATCTAGATTCCATAGTAGAAGCTTGGGTTAGATGGTGTTGTTCGAAATATCCACCAATATAGCGTATTTTTTTTTAAAGTCGCAAAATTTTATTTCAATAGCCATTATTTGTTAAACTACATATTATACAATAATTTATTCGGTTTATATATCCAATTTTTGTAATTTTGTATGTTTTTTTTTTTTTTTTTTATTAATTTTTTTTTTTTTTTTTACCTATCAGTTGTAGCTTCGGCCCATCTGACCAAAAGACCGAGCTTGATCCGAGAGTTTATCTAAATCACATCATCTTAAACTTAATAAAAAACAATAATTAATCGGTCAAAATCCATTAAACTAAAAATTTACTACCCTCAAAAAAAAATTTGTTTAAAAAACTGAAAAAAAAACTACTTCAATATACGCAATTCGTTTACTTGGATGACATGTTTTTCAGTTATTTTGTTATAAAAGAACCATGTTTGATAAAATTTATATTTAAAGCGGAGTAATCGCTGAACAAACATATAAAAAGAAACAGTCAAATTGAGAAGCTTCTCGTTTTTGGAAGTCGGTTAAAAATAAACAACCAGCTCAACTTTGGCCTCTGACAAAACAGTTCACATGACCGTTGAATTCCCGCTTGCAGTTTCCTGGACGCGCGCCGCAAGCGCCGCAACTTCAGCAAGCAAGCGTCTGAGATACTGAACGAGTATTTCTACTCGCACCTCTCCAACCCGTACCCGAGCGAAGAGGCGAAAGAGGAGCTGGCCCGCAAGTGCGGCATTACCGTCTCCCAGGTAACGTGTGCGCGGCTCGTTGCAGCTTCCTCGACTGCCGGCGCAAGCGACGCAACTTCACCAGGCATGCGCTGGAGTTGCTCAACGAGTACTTCTACTCGCACCTCGCGAACCCCTACCCGAGCGAAGACGTGAAGGCGGAGCTCGCGGCGCAGTGTGGGATTACTGTCTCGCAGGTATCACTGACTTGGCACTTTGTGGAAGGCAAAATAATGAAGAACAAACCTGTCGAGTGCGTGTCGTGCCACGCGCAATGTAGGGTTCCGTAGTTACACATAATTTATGTGAACTCAAAACATCTTGTTTGATACTATAAACATAATATGTGTTAACTTATACGTTGGTTTAAATAAAATTTTCATTTCTTACTTTTTTAAGTACATTTTTAGGGTTCCTTACCTGAAAAGAATAAAAACGGAACCCTTATAGGATCACGTTATCCGTCTGTCCGTCTGTCACTAAAGCTTAATATTTCGGAAACGCATCATTAAATTTAAAAATTACCAGGCGAGTTGGCGGTCAAGCGCTACTCTATTTTTAAATTAACAGGTATAAGCTTATAAAACTCAAAAACCTCCGGCAAAATAAACGGCTGAACCGATTTCGATGAAACAAAGAACACTATGAAATCTGCTTTCAAACAAAAAAAAAAAAGATTAAAATCGGTCCATCCGTTTGCGAGCTACGATGCCACAGATAGACACACAGATACACACGTCAAACTTATAACACACCTCTTTTTGGGGCGGGAGTAAAAAAAAATACACCGACCAATTTTATTATTATAGACCGACAAATTATAGAAAGTTAAAGCGTACCAAGTGTGCTGCGACGTCATATTGTGCGCTCTACATACTTTCAACGGAGGGTAATGATCTTGTCTCCGCAGGTGTCCAATTGGTTCGGTAACAAGCGCATCCGCTACAAGAAGAACATCGGCAAAGCGCAAGAGGAGGCCAACCTGTACGCAGCCAAGAAGGCAGCCGGTAAGTAACCTCACTTGACTACCAGCACCCTAGCGCGAACCACTGTCCTATTGGATCCTTAACAAATAAAAAAGTTAATCAGACAGTACTGTCAAAGTGGGTAACTTTGACTCCGCGTCAAATATTGTACATAGCTTTATCGAAGCTCCCTGATTATTTTCCCAAAAGATTATAGTAGTCGATTTACATAATTAACTATATTCGAAGTTGTATATTTAAAATGCGGGTACTTTTTCGATAGTGGATCCTACTAGGGTGCTAGATCTTTAGTTGATTTATATTATGTCCATACTGGCAGTCCGGAATTTGTTTCTAAGTTTAGTGTTTCGAGTGGAGAGCTAAAACTTACAAAATCACCGATAACCAACCACGTATTTTACGTCTCTACTTCTACATAGAGTCTTTTGCATTGAATGTAGCAGTAAGGTATAGTCAACATAGTATGTTCAAAATTCAAATAATATATTGTCTATGACTTCATCAGCCCGTATCATGACAAATATGAGCTCTGATTATTCCGGAATATGAACGTCGCAGTAGATTATTCTGTATGTTATTTTGTCATACGAAAATCCATAATAAATGAATCTGTTTCAAGTTTTATGGATTTATGGATCTTTCAATCCAGTAGAGCGACTGACCGTGTTGCTAATTTACTCTTGTAAAAGACGGGTTGAAATCGCTGAAAAAAGATTTTTTTTAAAGATTATATAAAGTCGTTTCTTCATATTTCATTGTCATCAATGATATTCCAACGGTTCTTTTCGGAACTCTTGCTTGTTTATGTGCAATGCCATAAACCATAAACATGCACCATAAACACAATATATTATTTCCATGGTATAAATATAGTACAAAAATACGGCTGTAAACGTTAAAATTATAAATTAATTTTATTAATTCCTTATTTATCTGTAGTCTTAATTTCTTTCTTGCCTCAGTGATAGTAAAGAGTAGCTAAACCTATATCTTTTTAGCTGTTGAAACAGGGCTGTAGTTAATCTAGCTGCTAATAACTCTTGAATTAGTATATAGGTTTGTTCTAGGTAAGCACGCTCCATCTTGGATCACAGCTCAACATCGCTCAACAACTTTAGGTGTGCTGGCAGTCAAGCGCAAGCCTATCGATGAATAAAAAAAGTTGGCAACACTTAGTATATTCGACCAAAGGTCTTATATCCACAGTCATGAATAAATTAAAAAAAAAAATAGTATGTAATGTCAGTGAATATGACTCGCATTGTTTCCGCACACAGACTTGCCCTGGATCGGCGCGAGACGCGACGCTAGCTCGCCCGACGCCAGGCCCACATCCTATTACAGTAAACTATATTCCTTACTGCCGACGCAGTTCATACGAACGAAACATGTTCTAGGGAAAACTGCTTCAAATATAATATTATATATCAAAGCTGCCGAGTGGTCGAAATCTTTCACTGAAGTGGGTAGAAAACGACTAATTTCCATTTGTTGAAACGCCGTAAACAAACATGGTGAATCCAACAGCCAATGACAATTTCTTTTTTTTTTCAGGCATAGCACTCGTGTGCATTCTGCCATTCTTAAGTTTTTAACTAAAATCTTCGAAAGACTTTATTCTCTAATTTCGAAGAAATCAAAGTAAAGTAAAATAATTTATCGGACGCTTAATGAATAAAACACCACCAGTTCTGCACATTACCAGCCGGAAAAAACATGAGTAAAATAAAACATAAATGGTACTAGGTACATGGTTATCTAGCATTTTTGCTAAAACCCCGATTTCTATTTGGTCATTACCTGTTCTGATTTCTGATTGGTCGTCAATCCCGCCATGTTTGTGACAAGTAATAATTTAAAATCCGAACGAACGAAATCTGCTTAAAATAAAATTACCAAACTGATCAGTGAGAAAGATCGACCACCTGCATACACTCGGACAAGGATATTTTACAAACATGACCAAGTGATAGCTTGTCATCCTACTCATGTTTGTAAGCCATCCTTGCCCATCTATAGAAGCCATAAAGGTGGGTACTCACCAGGGTTATTCGCGTGAAATATAACATTGCAAAATTCTACTGAGATTTACAGTACAATAGTGCCAGTTTAACATACATTCAGTGAGCGTTAAAAATTGGATTTGGTTATCGAGTAAAATATACCGGTTAAGCATATTATATTAGTATACTATCTGTGCCCCGCGGTGTCACCCGCGTAGTGATGAAATACGGTGATGATGATGATAAAATATAGCCTATATACTTTACCAGGTTCGAAAGAATCTCTGTGCCAAATATCGTAGACAATTGGTTCAGCTGTTTAGCAGTGAAAATGTAACAGATAGAATTACCTTCGCTTTAATGATCAGTGTATTAGATTAGTCACTACCTAGATGTTTTCTTATCTCACTAATAAACATGCAGAAGGTGTGTGTTTGTTACTCCTTTACACTAAAACGACTCGAGGGATTATAATGAAATTTAGAATGGAGATAGCTTATATCTTAGAATAACATGTAGTGTATTTTTATCCTAAAAATGAGCAGTTCCTCCGGTCAATAGCAGGTGAAACCACAGGGTGCAGCTAGTAAACGAATATAACCGATTTTACCTGGTAACTGAATTCTATTCTTAGGGTTCATGTACTGTACTGTTTTGAAGGTCTGAGATGCGCTCCGCGACAATATTTTCTACAATTCTTTGTTGTGCTAGAATGTAATACGATTTACGAGATCTATTAGTATATAGTTTTGATTGGCCTAGCAGCTCAGTTGGTATGTCTGCCTGCCAAGTAATAAGTCGTGGGTAAAATCTCCAGTCTCCACTCAGAGCACATTTGTGTGATGAGCATGGATTTTTGTTGTGTATCTGGGTATTTCTAATTATCATAAGTATATATTTACAAAAATAAATATATATGTATTCTTTCAGCCATCTAGTTCCCATAGTACTATAAGCTTTGCCTAATTTGGGCTAGATGGTGTTGTGTGAAATGTCCACCACCAATATCTATTTTTCACTCGACATAAAGAAAAGAAAACAGGAAATTATGTCGCGACGCGCATCTTTGTTCACCGGTACGGCTATTTACAACTTGTTGGATTCGAAATTGGGTCACTAAATCTCCATCTCTGTCACTTTCATACCGAATGAGAGAGATGGGGATTTAGTTACCGACCCGATTCCTTATCCGAATCATTGTGAATAGGGATACTGGAAGCGCTAGCATTCGTTCATCGAATAAACGTATAAGTACGCATAATGTACGAATTCGAAGTTATATTTGACGCGAATGTCCCCCTTACGTGCGGTGTAGACAAGGTGTATGTTTGTGCGCACAGCAGGCGCGTCTCCGTACTCGATGGGCGCGGCGAGCGGCACGGCGACGCCCATGATGTCGCCGGCGCCGACGCAGGACTCCATGGGGTACTCGCTGCCCGCGCCGGGGTACGACCAGCCGCAGCCGGGGTACGACGGCTCCATGGGCTACGATCCCATGCACCAGGACCTCTCGCCGTAGGGGGTAACACACACAGGTACGACACATCGTTTATTTATTTTCTTCATCATCATCATCTCAGTCACAACAAGTCCACTACTGAACTGCCTGGACCATGGATTTCCAAAAAGACCGATTGGAAGCAGCTTGCATTCAGCGTCATCCGCCATGCGACGTGTGCATTAAATAAATACTTATATATATATTTTTGGAAAAGCAAGTCTAATGAAACAGGACTCAAAACAGTTATTTTTTCACGTTCGTCTGTTTGCACGGATTTCTCGATGTACGCGAGACATGAATAAAATTTGGCAGGATTAGCACTCATACTAGACTGAAGGATCAGGCATTCTTTTTATCTGAAAAATCAGGCAATCTTTTTATCTGAAAAATCAGGCAATCTTTTTATCTGAAAAATCAGGCAATCTTTTTATCTGAAAAATCAGGCAATCTTTTTATCTGAAAAATCAGGCATTAAGGGAAAGAGTAGGGTAGCGCCACTGTCTCGCTCGCGGTATCATATTTTCAGTTATAAAATTATTGAAATTACTTTTTTAATTTTCTCTTTTTAGCTTCATAAAATGTATTAGATTGTTCATAAAATGTGTTATAAGTTTGACGTGTGTATGTGTGTTTGTGTATCTATATATCTGTGTGTCTGCCTGTGGCATCGTAGCTCAAAGGGTTGACCCGATTTTGATTTAGTTTATTTTTTGTCTGAAGTTCATCATGATTTCATCGAGCGTGTACTTAGTTGTTTCATCGAAATCGGTTCAGCCGTTGTTTTTGTCGGGGGGTTTTCGTTTTGTAAACTTATTTTATCTATTTTTTGATCGAAATAAGCGTCCGATCGACAAAATTTCCACGTTAAAACATAAATAAATAAATATTGGTGGACATTTCACACAACACCAGCTAGCCCAAACTAAGCAGAGCTTGTACTATGGAAACTAGATAATTGATAGTATACATGTATACTTTTTGTAAATACATACTTACTATACACAGAAACACCCAGACACAGCCCAAATATCCATGCTCATTACACAAATGTTTGCCCTGGGTGGGGATCGAACCCACGACCTTCAGCTCAGAAGGCAGTCGTACTACCAATGAGCCATGAGGCCTGTCAAATATTTGTGAAGTTTATTTGTAAATTAAGAACATACGGAGTAAAGATGGTGGATCAGATTGACAGGTAAACGCGCATGTCGCTTAACATTAGGCGAGTTGGCGGTCAAGCGCAAACCTATTTTTACATAAAAAAGTCGTGGCTGCAGCTGATTTGCCCTAAAGTAACCAGGTATGTTTGTATTGTTGCAGACGCGAGGTGACACGTTGATTGTGCAGCTTCCACAGAATTGCCATTTACATTACATACTATTATAACATTAAGTAGGTAGCTGAACTACAGACATATACTAACTCACGCCGGCGGCGCCGCTCGCCGCCCGGCTCTACGCCTTAGCTCTAGAACTTTGTATACTATTGCATTACGCGTCATACTATATTATATAAGTAGCGATCGTATTTTTGGACGGACATGTAATTCGAAACGTACGTATTTTATTTGTATTAATATTTTTAAAAACTAATACGACTGGCGATTCAGTATTTTTTTTTATTTATTATTGGCGATTTTTTTTTTTTTTTTTTATAGTATTACAATTTTAAGTATTTTTTTTTATATAGCATCATGGTGGAACAAAATTAGGTATGATCATGAGGGCTTTAAAATAAAGAAATTTTGAAAATTGCCGATAGATGGCACTCATAAACACAACATTCACATTATATGAAAGTTGGTTTCTAAACGGAACATTATATTTTTTAAATTCATTTTTTCAAAATTTTGTCGTTAATTTTCTCCCAGTTCAGTTAAATAACCCGCTGCTGGCCGTCCTCGATGCAAAGGTGCCTATAAGGTTATTGGCATTTCTGCACTGGATAGCAATGTCCAGCCTTTAATGGGATCAGGACAGCGCCCACACTGGTCTTATGCGTTGCCCTGACTCACATATAATTTCTTTAGCATCTCATTTTTACCTTTTTTTTTTGCATCCACGCTCCATTCATTAAGTTAATAGAGAGATAACATATTTTTTTTCCAATTTTCTAATTTAAATCCTTGTTGTAAGTAGATCTATGATCGAGGTAGGTTACGGGAGCCGGGAGGAGAGGTAAATTATAATATTTGAAAGCAATTTTAACGCTTGCCAAATGCTAACATTTTATGTAATATTGTTCACTGACACATCCCGATCAAAGATCGACAATAGAAACCCTACTGTTAAAAGTAGGACTCTGAATTGTCATACCAAATTTTTTTCGGCCATGTTCGACAGCATATTATGAAACTTGTTTGGGATTGACAAATAAAGAGAATATATGTTAAGTTGATAAAAATCACAAAAACTTTTATATGTTTTCTGGTCCCGATTTGTAAACAAATATGGCATACGATTACCAATCAGAATACGTAATTTGGAAAATAACGAGTCGTCATTGGTCGTCAGTATGCTATTTTTGTTTACATTAGTCGACACGTACAGTAAGATACAAAGCTAAGTCCAATTCCGTGCTTTACCAATACATGTTATTATGGAAATTATTGTGAATTTCACACATTTTTAACTAAAATATGTGTCACTCACGTCTATTTTGAGTCGGCATCTGCAACTATTGTTTCAACCGCATACGGCGGTATTTTTCGACGAAGTAGCGTACGCGACATTACGGCGCGTTTTGCTTGCGTTGGCTGCCGCGTGTGCCTCGTAAAATAGACTTGAGTGGGCCTTACTTACAAATGAATATTATTTTATATACAGTGTTTGTATATTTGTTTTCTTATTATTATTATTTTCTAAAACTAATGTATTTATGCAGTATTAGTAATGTTTACATGGAATTCAACACATCGATCGATGGGATCTCGTTTTGTATTCGTTCATTGATAAATTTAATCTTCTCTACGGTGGATATAAATATACGATAGTGTGTAAGTGATATAGTGTTAATATTTAATTGTAAGTATTCAGATATTTTGTGCTGACTAGTGTCCTATGTAATGTGCGTCCGGGGTTCGCGCGACTCTTACCCGATTACACTGTTATTTGGAGCTTTATTAAAGACAAATAAGAAAGCGTCGGATCTGTAATACGAATTTAAAAAAAAAAACGTAATGAGGGCTTAAAAAATTGCTAAGGCAACTAAATCTCTATGAACGGTACGTTCGAAAGTTTGCCGACACTGAATTATATTTAAAATTATTTTTTTCTATCATTACAAGATAAAATAGATTAGATTGTTATATCCTATCAGGGTGATTATGTAACTCCCGTAAGACATGTAACATTTAAAAAATATTTTCTATTTTTTTTTAAAGATTCTGTAGTTTTTATCAAGTTTGTCACCGTAATACGTTCGTTAAGCGCCCATTTATTCATTTGACAACGTATTAGAACAGACGTTTTCGACCTCAGTAGTTCGACTTGATAGTTGCCATGCTTGAAGCGCCACCTAGTGAAAAACGTAAGAAATAAGCTTATTTTTTCTTTTTAAAAACCTCATTAGAATGGTGCCAACTCGTTTGTGTAAAAAAGCAACGCTGTACATCACGCGATCATTTTAGTCGCAGTCAGCGTTACCGTGCGCGTCGACTGAGAGCGAACATATACTATTCAAATGCTCATTTATGACGAATATGTGAAAATATATCTATTTAAGAGGCTTAATTGACTGATGGAAAACATTTAGCTTAAACTGCTGGACATAGATACTCGGTATATATCTGTATTTTTCTTGAGAAGTGTACTTTTGCGTTGAGGTGGAATTTTTAGTTTCCAAGTAAAACCATGCAATGCTGTTAGTCTTCTAGATTACACAGCTATTATCTACAAGTACAGTATACAGCAATTAGTCGCTTTATTGTTGGGCATAATTTTGAGCCCAAAATGTGTGGTGGGATAGAATCAGTTCCAGGATACAGTGTGTTCGGGTAAGGTAGTGCGTCGTGCGCGCTCGGCCGCGACTTGTGTGCAATTTTAATACGTTTAGTAGGTACGGTTGTGTTAGTTGTCGCACACGCAATCTTCGTCTCTTGCTATACAAGAATCACATTTTGATCAACGATATACATAATAATTGAACTTTGAACACAAGGAGTTGTGAATATCAGAACAAAATATATTTTTACGCGGTGCTATTGTTTTCGTAGCACTTTATATTTTATTATTATATTTTCTTTAGCTGTAAGTAACGTTATTTTTCGTCGTTCGCCAACTCCGTCGAGACAGTTTCCGAGTTTCTGTTCCACTTAGTTGATAGTTTTGAGGAAATAAAATTGCTAGCGTTAAGTTGATGTGTTCTAAAACAGAATATCTGAAACAGTATACGAGAAATAAACGAAGAAATTAATTGAATGTTAAAGTTTGCCGCGGATCATTGAGATTGCATCGCGCCGCTGTGTTTTAACGTTTTATCGCACTAAATGTATACAATAGAGTACGTATTTATGTATTGTAATGAATGATGTTATAGAAGCAATATAAGGGCGGCGCGAACACCATGTATACGACGAGTTCAATGTTATTGCGACCATCAGATTGACTAAATACATTTTTGTGTAGTTAACTATTTGCTGTTTTATTTCGATGACTTATTTAGTTTCTTATCCCGTATTCTTTAACTCACCTTTAGTCGGTAAAAAAAATCCTGTAAATGAAGTTAATCTATGAACAAAGTATACTTTCAAGTCGAGTTTTCAGAGTTATATTCAAGAATGTTAAGTCTATACTGCAGATATAAATAAGGATATCAAGTTATTTAATTAAATTCTTACTTATCCAAATATGTAACAAAATATGGCGCATGTAAAACTAATAATCACAGCTTATAATTTCCAAAATATGAGCTTATTGGTCGGTAGTCCACAGTTGTTGTTTACATTATTGGACATGTGCTATGAAAATGGTCTGAGGTATAGATAGGTCCCATGATCCCATCACATCTTGAATAAAAGCATGCATGATAAATGCATGCTTTTATTCAAGATGTGACTGATAAAGTCAAAATTAAAAAAAAGGTAATTTTAGGCAGTGTATTAAGACGTCGAGAGCTGTATAGTACAATCAGTCTGATTTCACAGCTGCACGGGAGGACCCTACAGGACCCTACGGGTCGTCCGTCCATGAGAGATCCATACGGGTAGAGTACTTATTTTGTTTGCCGTACGTGTAGCGTCCGCAGTGCTATGAAACGAGGGTTCAGTACGATACGTTGTACGGGCTCTACCCGGAGCGTCGCGTACAGACCGCGTGGCTGTGAAACGATGTTCTAGCGCCTGACGTGTCTCCGTTCCGGGAACCTCTAAGGGTCTCCCGGACAGCTGTGAAGTCAGTCTCCCAAGCCCCGCTGCGCTTTAGCGCTTTTTATTCGTGATTATTTTGGATGGTTTGTGTAACTACCCGGTACATAGTTGTTCGGCGGACGTCTAACAATTCTCGTTTTTACGTTTATGGACCTCTTAATATCATATCCTGTGTAGAAAAAATATCGAACAAAGGTTTATAATTTAATTTGCAGCTAAAAAAAAGTGCTCTTAATATAAAGAACCTAGAAAAATGAATTGTTTTCTTTATTTACTTTTTTAGCTACGAAACTGCGATTTTCGAGGTACTGGTGTAAAAGTATGTAACTATGCAGATGCATACATAAACCTACTTCTGATTTTTAATAATTATTTTTGTGTATCTACGAACTTACATGTTTATACATTGGAAAAATTAAAAGTTCACGTAGTAGACTGTGATATTTATAGAGTTTTACGTTGGATTTTTTTCAAATAATCTGAAATGTATGTGCCAATTACCTAATTTTATATCATATACATAGCACGAAAAATAACAAGTGTTAAAGTGTAAGATACCGGCAAGCGCGGCGTAGGAAGACCAGCCACGAGATGGACAGATGACCTCATACAAGTGGCGGGAAGACGCTGGATGCAAGCCGCTTCCAATCGGTCTTTTTGGAAATCCATGGGGGAGGCCTATGTCCAACAGTGGACTTCTTATGGCTGAGATAATGATGATGAAAGTGTAAGATATTATTTTATTATAAACCATTTTTCTAAGTTTCTTTGCTCTGGGACTTATAGGAAAAAAGATGTCACGATTTAAAGATTTTTAAAAACTTTTAAACTGCTGTAAAATGTGTGTTTTGCAGATACCTACATGTGCGAGCTGGCGTTAGATTCGTCTTCACTCCCTGAGTGACATTGACTATATTTTTTATAATAATAATAAAATACATCTCGCAAAAAAATGCGTTTTTCATAATCTCCAATGGACTTTTTCATACTAAACAAGTAATTTTACAGAATTAGATTCCAAAGAATGCGCATTTATAATCTTTTACAGCGGTTTTACGCTTACTTTCTCACCAAAAATGTACTTTCAATAGCGTATGAAGCGTACAAAATTGTAAGTTAGCCTGCAAAAACCTATTTACTGCAGTCGGATATTTTGTCCGTCATTGTCTATGTAACCCCCAAAACCCCCCCTAGATACGCCCATGGACCAAGCTGAGCTCTGTGTGGGGGTGAGGTATGAAGTGTTATTTACAAAGTTAAAAATAGTAAGTGTGAGTCATTTTTAGGGTTCCGTACCTCAATAGGAAAAAACGGAACCCTTATAGGATCACTTTGTTGTCCGTCTGTCCGCAACGTTAACTGCCTCAAACGCCGGCGGTTTACTGACTACTACAAAATGAATGGGACACTTGCTCGGATCCGGGCGACAGGCGCCGCTACTATAGCCCCGCTCCATTCGGATCCGAGTGGTGAGCAAGGAATAAGTTAAATATTTTTACGATGTATATTTTTCGGCTTATGAAGGAAAATATAAAAAAATGATATGATTTCCCCCTTTTATTTAGTTTGTACGGAACCCTCGGTGGGCGTGTCTGACTCGCACTTGTCTGGTTTTTTTTTATATTTACTTAGTTAATAGCACATTCTGGATCTAATTTGAAAAGAGCACCAGTTACCAAAGGCCAATGTCCTGTTACTAGAACAGAAGGTTTGTTATTTTCGTTCTTTATTGTATTTATAGCATCTGCAACACATTCGAATTCCTCGAGTTTAGCTGCGCAATTGTTGTTTTCCCAAAGGCGCTTGCATGCTTCAATCATTCCGTCCATGCATAGAAACCGTGTATCTTGCACAAAGAACACTTTTTTGAACGGTATGGCCATGAGGTGTTCCGCTAACTTTTCAAGATTTTTGTCCCTGCCACAGCTGAATATCAGGATTTTTTCTGATGCGCTGAAAGACAAATTGCGTTGTTAGAATTTGTGATGTGGTTGGTAGAAAAAAAAAATAGAGTAAGGTTTGAGAATAGCGCACGTCTATTTTATTTATTAGGTCTCGTACGTGGTCATACGTGGAGTGACGCGACGCGAGAGGCAGCGGCTGGTGCCCGCGGGGCACATGCGCATCCAGCATTTAGGGCGTAGTGGGTATACTCACAATCTTATCAATATTACGTTAATAGGTGACGATAAAGTAGTTGCCAAGAAGCTACTTAGTCTCAAACACCGCCGTAAAGTAGCATTTCTGTCTATATTCTACAGGATTCATTCTGGGGAATGTGTGCAAAAGCTTAATAACCTAATTCCACCCTCCTCATTTCACTACAGGAGTAGCAGAAAGTCGGCGTATTGTAACCTTTCCCTGTCAATAATTTTTAAAAGGAATATAACGAATAATAATCTAAATATAATGATCTAAGCCTAACCAAACTCTACCAAGTCCCCTTCAGACTACTTTGCCCTCTACCCCTAAATTACTTTTAAGAAATATATATATAAATATGAAACCTGATACCCTACATTGCAGCACCTAATTATAATGTTTCATTTACCCTACTATAAATAGGAGGACATGAGAAAGGTTCTCAACTTAGTATGCAAAAGTCTATACCTATAATTTATTATCGCTTAACATACCTACTTATGAAAACCTAGGTAGTCAAGATTATACAAGCTTCCGGAGGATAGTGTTTTACTTAAAATGAAAGATTAAATAAACCGAAATATAGATCTGCTCAGAAGGGCATGAGCTTATTTAACGAATCAAATGTTACACTATTTTACCTAAAATAACGGAGGGTCGGGGCGACGGCGGGCGCACCACTTGAGTGTTATGTTATAAAAAATTACGGCCATAGGAATGCGACTTGCTAAAGTTGATAACATTTCTAAAAATAACGAAGGGTCGGTGCGACAGCGGGCGCACCACTTGAGTGTTGTGTTATAAAAATACAGGCCGTTGGAATGTGACTAGCTACAGTTGATAACATAAATAGGAAGTATTAAAACATACAGGTAACTAATTTAATAAATGAATGATAGTAAATCCTAACATATTATTTAAATCTAGAATTGGCTAGTGAAAGTCTAATGGTTAGAGTGGCTCGTGTATCATCTAGTGAATAGGACCCCTTTCGTTGTGTGTCGTCGTAGTAAACCAGTAAAACATTGGAAATGAATATATTAGATCAATCTAGCCTAACTGAGAATTGGTACCCGAACTGTGATAAAGTTAACGATCCCTACTTAATTCTAAAATGTCTGTTAAGCCTAACATTATAATAAATTCAGTCAGTACTATCATATATGAAACATAGAGCTTACCTAGAAAGATATACGTTTGAATAAAGCTAAACTGTAACTGTGTCTGTAACTCGAGAAGTAGTAAGTCGTAGTAAGGTCAATAAGAAGATAATTTAGATGTATCGCTGACTTTTTAGTCAGGGGCGGACTCCAGCCACCGTCCAAAGCCCGATTCGTCTCATACCAACTACGGGGCTAGACGACCTCCGTTAATGGATCTCGAAGTCGGCCTCCGATTGACTCTAATTGTAAAATTCAGTCGTAAAAGTCATATTTATTAATTATATTCAGTCATATCTACAAGCAAAAGACAGAGGGAACACTCCCTTTTCTTTCAAGAGGACGTGTGTATTGTCTGTATGTAGGTACTTTCTTTCTTTTTCTTCTAACAAAATTACAAAAACTCCAGCCCGATTTCTGGGTTTTTGGGCATCAGTCAATGATTGTCAGTAATTCTGTCATATTTGAAGTCTAGTCAAACCCTATGTAGGTATATCTCTCTTGTTTCCGTTACATATTTTGTTAACTTAAGTCATGAACATCTCAACCTTTAGGTAATTTAACCTTGATACATAACTTTGTTTATTTTTCATACTTGTTTAGTCATTAATTGTTTAGTTCACAAGATAAACTGAAATTATAAATATTTTACATTTCAATCAGTTTATTTTTGTTCAATAATGAAATCATTAGCTTAGTTTAACTTTAGTCAGTTGTTATGTTATCCCTCAATAAATCCAATGTAGAAAAGTCGAATTCCTTTTTCTAGTGAATTCTAATTGACCCTAGGGACGATCTGCCCTATTAGATTCCATTAAAGGAGAACAAAACTCACAGTACCTTTTCACTGAGAATATAGATTGGCAATCACCAAACTATTAATTAAACACGGATCTATTTGCCCGTATGTAGTCACAATACTTTGCAACTTTTATGTACATAATATGTAAATATTATTTAGCTAGAACTCAAGCTAATTATGGTTATTCTAACCAGTTAAATTGAAAATAAACCAAATCTATAATTTCAGTTTATTTGTTTATATTCAACAATATTTAGAGGTTAAATTTCCCAAGAGTTTCCTTTCTATGTTTATTATTATTATTATTTTCTAAATATTATTTTGGTTTTGACTCTATGATTATAGGCAGGGTTGCTAACTAAAACCGAAATATTTAATAATGTAAGAACACTAGTATTAGGTTTCGGGTTCCGCCTATAATAAAAGAAAATGAAATTTTTTAAACTTGATAAATATGATTATGGTGCTTTAGCGTTTCTTGTGGAATGTATTTTTAGAACACTAAACACCAGTTAAAGTTATTTGTTTATCGTATAATCTTACTCCAAACCCCAGATAGAATATTTTCAATGCTCTTCATTGATTTAATTTTTAGAACATTATAGTCCCTATTATTCCCTACTAAATGTATAACCACCTACTTTCCTAATGGTTTCCTAAAATCAACTACCTAGAGTTTCCCTACCTAAAATATTATTCAAGAACAATTAGCGACCTTATGAAATTTTGTTTTTCAGTACACTAATGTCCATTATTAAAATGAATTTACCTAATTAATAAAGACCTAGAGAATTTTAAGACTTTACGAAATGTGCATGTCTTCAGAAAGCCAAGGGGTTTCTAAAGGTGTGTAATTGTGGTGAAAGGTGTGTGTGCTTCATTGTTAGTGTACCTAAAACCTTCCTGATGAGACCTACTCCTCATTACAGCCCTAAT
Organism: Lycia hirtaria; assembly: GCA_947563715.1. Lineage (NCBI taxonomy): Eukaryota > Metazoa > Arthropoda > Insecta > Lepidoptera > Geometridae > Lycia > Lycia hirtaria. The sequence continues at coordinate 53,867,786 of OX387375.1, forward strand.
CTGCTAAACAACGTTGACCTATCTCTAACCCCATGGAAATCGGTTTCCACACGGAACTGTCCCTCCTACAAAGGCGTTTCCCCACGTCCGGTTCCGCGCCTGCTACAATGTCCTAACCAGTCTGGATAGCAACTCCACGATCCTATTCAGCTCCTAGAGTTCCCTAAAAAATCTAATGATACCATCGGCCCGGCATAAGAATATTTTCCTACTCGCGCCCGTGACAATCAAGAACTGATTCATAACTCAGGTTTTTGCGGTCATTTGACCTCACGAACTCTTCAACGCACGTTACAAGAACCATAAGAGAGAACCAATCCCCAACCGGAGGTAGCCAGGCATGTTCAAGCAGTTAAGCAAGCACAGCCTCTGTCCGTACCTCAACGAACAGCATAAGTATACCTAAAACCCCTGGACGAGAATAGAAATTATTACAATCTTGGAAAGTAATAATCCCATCTCAGCAAGTCACTTTGGGACTATAAATTAAAAAGACTCTGCGATTGCCTTTCCCTATTCGTTTCACGTTATTTTCAACTAGAGTTCTCGTACTAAGAGTTACGTATCAATTCGCGCATCCCCACCTTAAGGTCGGAATAGCATCGAACCAAGCCTTGACTATTTTCGGATTACGTAGCTAAAAAGAACGTAATTTATTTCTTAAAACATTTTTCCCAACACTGAACTAATCTCCATAATAAACACAATTAAAACACAATCCACAATAGATTTTAACACAACAAAGTTAATAAGCCACAATTATTTAGGCAATTCAACATTAAACATAATAAAATGACTCCCCTTTTTTTTCTTTAAATTACGCAAAATTAATATCGATAATATCCCAAAATGAGGCAACCTCGAACAGAGAGTAAAGAGAAACGCGCTATTCAAAAATCCAATAGATTCTCGGTCCCACCCCCACGATCCGACTCCTTATAAACTAACCAGACTCGCACCCCGCACCCCGCACCCCACCTCATACTTTTTCTCCCGAGCTCTGCGCACAAGATCGACTTCGCTAGCTTTTCGCGACTCCTCGAATTTTCCCGCTTTTCCGATTTTCGCACAGACGTCGTATCGCGCATAGACTCAATTTTCCGACCTACGCAACAAATGCACAAGATGGCGTCTTTGCTTTGAATGTGATGTTTATTCCGAACATAATTAATTCAACTTCGGTGTAAATTCGAAACGTCTTCCATTTTGATTTTGATGATTATTGTTATAAGTTATAAACTCAAGCAATTAGATTCATTTACGAAATATAATAATAAAGAAATAAAGAATGAAATATTTGACCGATACCGTTTTGTGATTTGAAGACTCTTATTTTCGTTTTGTCTACAAAAATGTGTCAAAATTACAGTGATAATTAAACCAACTGGAAAGAATTTTCATAGTAATTTGTTAAACATTATATTATCGAGGTATCATTTTATTTATTTTAATCTTTTATTAGTAAAAGCATGTGGAGAACTTAATTAAAATAGTATTATAAAGTCTTTTAGTGTTGGTTATTTATGACTAAACTTCATCGGCAAGTTTTTACTAAAAATATTTGCATAATGGTACGGGACAGTAAACCTGTACCGTTACATTCGACCCCCAAAATTCGTGAAGGAGCAATGTTATGTAAACGAAGCGAATTTTTCAAGATAAATTTAAATTTCATCACAAATATTTTTCTATTTAATTAATATAATCTGCATTTAACTGAAAGCAAGTGCAAAATTTAAGTCTGTTAGGATTCGATTTTCAACATAATAATTATGTGTCAACGAATGAAAGTCTATCCCTATCACAATATGAATAAAGTGTATTTAAACCAATCCAATTTTAGTCAACCTGCAATGTCTTGACATTATGGCTTATTAATACATTAGCCACCGTTAAATTAACATATTTACAGAGATTCCCAAACCCTGGAAAGGAAACAGTTTGCGAGACTGCTCGACCATAGCGACCCCGTGTCACCAGTCTAAAATCGCTCTTGCTAACCTTAGAACTAACCAACACGACCCTAACAAGATTCAGATACCTCCTTAAGCAAAAATGAAAATAAACCGGATGACCGCTGTATCTCACCATAAGCCGCAACCACAGTTTAAGTAATATCGTCGGGCGCATGTGGAGTGTGAGTAGGTATCATGTCCGCTTCTTGTGCAGTATTAAAGCCCCTTATAAGCAACATATGTTGCTGTCGTCAAAATTTACCCCTAGCACCAAATTTTCTCCTATAAGAGACTTACTTGAGGTAGTGTGATGTTAAACGTCGAATCCTTACAAACCCGTCCTAAATCTAGCATCGATATGCCGCATGCCACTCTATAATCCTAAAGATAACTTTCACATATAAACACTCATCACCCACCATTCATCATACTGTCTTACATATGAAAATCTAGACAGAACCCTCATTCTACTTTCAATACGCCTTTCTTTGTACTATCACACTGACTCTGCGCAATACCGTACCGTTTGAAATAGAACGGAGCAATTTTGCACATTTCAAAATTTTACTTTACTCAGATTAATCAAATTACTAGATTTAAACCTTCATTATTAACTACGCTCGACCCCCCGTCTATTAAATTCCCAAGAACTCTTAAAAGTTTAAATTTCAACAAAAGAAAACATTCAACTAATGAAATTATGTTGTTATTGAATGTTTTACAAAATAATACACAAATAAAATTTAAACGAAAACCCCAACAAAATTAATTTATATTTATTCGTAAAAGTTACCTTAAATATCTTAAACATGTTACGATTAAGAAATCTTTATACTGAATAAAATTTGTATATATGCTTTATCAATTGTGTATTTTCCCTTAGCTGCAACCATCCCTAACATTACTATTTCTAATTGTACAATAATTTGAATTAAACCTTTTTTTTTATGTCAACCCTATTGCAGAAAAAAAATCAAAATTATTTCCACCAATTTTTTTTTTTTTTTGACAACCCTATTTTATTTTATTTTATGACAACCCTATTCTCACAAGTACATCATCTAGGTATCATAAAATAAATTTTTACGAAATTAAAATTTTAGTCAAAGATGGTAAAGTCAAAGTCGCAACTTACAAAATTAAGAACTCAGTCAAAGACAGTAAAGTCAAAGTCACAACTAAATAAGTCCGGTCAGTTTTTCGTCGAACCCCAGAAAAAGAAAAAATAATTTTACTAAAAATGAAGTTACACCCTTAACAAAACCCCCCTTAAGAAACTTTACTCTTAACAACCCTGACCCTCTTAAAAAGATTTACTCCAAAACTCCCTCTTAAAATTATAATTAAAATTTACTCTTAACAAAACCCCGTTACTTCCCTCTTAAGATAATCTTCCCTTAATAAACTTTCCCCTTTTACAATACAACCTATTAAAAATTCGACCCCCCGTCTGAAAAACTTCTAACCTTTCAGGAAAATTCAATTAAATCGTTTGACCGCAAAATTATTTTAAATCTAGGTTTTCATAAGACACACAACTGGCAACCCTAAATCTGGTACCTTGCATAATAAAAAAAATGTATGTAATATTATCAACGTATACAAAACCCAAGTACTAAACTTCTTTCTCACACTCGAAAACATCGCCTCTTTACCGTTGTCGGATAAGATTTTAAAATAGTTATACAAATAACATAACATTTCTACAAACAAGATCAAAGAAAATATGTAACACAAATAATTTCACCCTCCGGGATTCGAACCCTGGTAATATCTCTCGAAAACATTTCCATTTTTACGTAGTTTGTTAAAATATTGCAATAATAAACATCAAAACACACGCGAAACATCATTAACACCACCAGTGCTTATCCTCGAAAACAATTGTACATTTGAAAAAATTTTAAAACCTATCACCTGAAAACAGCAATATTAAAAGAAAAACACGTCACTACATCACTAATAAATATCTGTAATTCAAATATTCCCGCGAGTTTACTCTATAAAATGTCAATGACTTCTAGTTCTAAAGTCTTACTTATTAACCGATTGTAGCGCTGGATGAATCGAACAAAATTGGAACTAACTGTCTTCGTCTTTAGCAATCAACCTTATGGCAGTATGGCTAAACGGCCTTAGCTTGCCCGTAAGGCAAATAAAAAAAAATAAAAAAGCAATCAAGCATAGATAATGTTAATTTTATTTTTTAAGCTTACGAGTGATGTGATATTTTATCTATTAAAAATCTTACTTTACATTTTATCGATTACTATTTTGATTACACGGAAAATAAAATTATGTGAATTTAGTCTAACTATAAAGTAATTGTAATTTTGATTAGTTTAATTTGTGTTAAAATTCGAGTTGGCATATTTTATGAACTATGATGTTAACCTGACTTCACTCGCATTACTTTCAAATCCGTTCCGATATATCGACAGGTTACGTTAGCTTGCTAATAATTTGCCTGATGGTAAATGTATTGAAAAGTACATAAAATAAAATGAACGAAATATAAATTATACACAGGAAATATAAGAGTTAATAAAGTTCTATTCGCGGTTCAATTGTGTAACTGAAAACAAGTTGTTAGATCAAAAACATTTCTAACACATAATAATCGAATCGAACTAAAATAATCGACTACATAATTATGTCCTAATTTTGATTAAGGTACATCACTAATAATATTCTCTCGTTAGCAAACAGACATACAAAATGGCTATGAAACTCAAAATAATAGAATTTGGAAAGAAAATCTCGGATTTGCGCTTCAAGACAACCGCAATATCCCGCTAATTTTATCTCAGTACAGAATAAAATTATCATCCCGGACGAAGTAAGTACTTAGTCTTGTTTAGTATCAAAATTATTACGTTCGATTTTCAATTATCTATCATTGTCGAAACTACGCTATAATGTTCCATGTTTTTGTTACAGAATACACGTAGAGACACACAGAATATACAAAGAAGAATACATGCATAGAATAAAACTGCAAACATACAGAAAACCGGACTAATTGGAACCTGTACGAAATAACCAAGAATTTTCAAGTCTATTGTGTTTCAAAGCAATAATCTTTTCCTACGACCGTCGTATCAGCTCTATTGGATATGGTTGGCAAGTGGATATCTGACGAGTGAGAAGAAATTGCTGAAAAATCTATCAAATATGAAATATACAAAGTGATAAGTTGATAACCTATTGATTGAATGTAGCTAGAAGTGTTGATAGTGTTTTAATTTTGTTGTAAGTGTTAATACCCCATTGTGACCATTCATAGCTAAAATTCATCTGATAAACCAAGCAAAGATCATATACCAGACTAAGTCAAATTATGCTAAAAAAAAACCCGTAAGTAAAGTGAATTAATTTTATAGTAATCTGAAATAAAGTTGGCAACCTAAGTGAATATGTGTTGAGTTTATAATTTACCCATTTACTTGTATGTACTAAAGGTATTCCTAAAGCTGTTAACTTGAGAAAGCATTGCTTGGTATTAAAACAATGACTTTAAAACATTTTCTCTATCGTTCCCTTTTATGGCGTCGACCATAAAATCTAAATTAGCCCATGAATTTTGATGAAACTTGGCTAAAATATTAATTACACTACACAGAATGACCTGACAAAGTTTTTAAGTTCCATCTTTACACTAAGCTTTACCCAAAAGTAAGATAACCTTACCAAACACTTAGTGAGCCTGACTTTTTACTTTGTTGATGAAAAATGATTTATCTAATTAGTATAACCCCTGATTTAATTAATCTTAATCAAGCAATGTCTAAATCAATCACATAAAACTCTAGTTAATATTCTATGAAACAACAATTCCTAGTCATTAAATGTAAGTAAATGAAATCATGTCTTGAAAGATTTGTAAAATGGATTTATACCTTTCAAATGAACCATGCTATTTATTTAAACCATAAATTTGTATGTTACTATGTGTAAAATAAAACAAAAGAATGTTGTAAATCTAGTGCTACTTAAATCTGCTGAAAATTGCCAATTTTATTTTAGTAAAATGAAATAAGTTATCCCTGGAATATATGTTTAATATCAAACAACAAAATTGACTACTGAAGTTGTTACTATACTAGCTTTTGCTCCTGGCTTTGCCTGTTTTAACAAAATTTTAATTTGAAATTGTGACCTGCATTTTTTAATAGGTTTTGTGAATTTACTATTTGATTTTTAAAATGTTATTTGTAAAATATGGTAACCTAATGTTATTAAAATGTTTATATCTACCTGGTGGGTCATATATTTAGAAGCTTGAAGTTAGTTTTAATTGTGTTAATGTTCCTAAAGTAAAAATTCTTGACCTATTACACAAATGAAATTAAAGTTTTCCCTAACTAATGAGAAGAGAATCTAGAAGTAAATTCCTATAGATTAAATCATTGCCTACATATATATTCATTTCCAATTGCAAAATTCGCATCTCTACACGGTGTAGCGATCAGTATCGCTACTGTTATTTAAAAATCTTCTTATAGTATCCTTCATGCATTCCAATGTAAGGTTTCACAGTTTTCCAATGACGAATCCGCGAAGCAACACAACTACGTAGAATTCTGAGAACAATAACACTTATTTATAACATCACAATATTCACTGTTCTTGGTTTGCTCTTTCTTTTCAATGTAATTGTTACCTGCTTGAGTTTATATCCTGTTTTTAGTAATTTTGTTTATTGAATTCCGAAGTCGATTTGTTATTTTCTGGCGAGCGAGAGTAGATCGTGGATTTGACGGATGACACTGACAGCCACGTTTCGCAAGACATCGACTGTTCTAATTGCAAACCATAAAGGCTAAGTGTCGTACCGCAAAATACTATCTGCTCTCCAAGCGAATCTATTCGATGTTTTTAATCGTCTTTGTTTTAAATATTTTATTTTAAGAAAGCATTTCAGCAGTGTTTTCCTTAATGCTAGTTTAGCATTTGTTTTATAATGTAAAACAAATTGGTTTCGGACACTATTCTTAAGTATTTTTTATTTTGTAAACTTATTCAAAAGAAAACTTAATCGATTGAACGCATCGACTGAGTGATTGAAAGCGAAACATTTTTTACTCAACGGAGGGACATCCCACCACTATTGAGATGAGTTGAGAGGAGTCGAAATGGAGATAGGGAAGAAGGCTTACACTTCCGGACATCGGCTGAAGAACACCTCTTTCTACTGAAGATCGAAGAAAGGACGCTCCGAGGAACGCAGGCGTGATCTCGCCCGAGCAGGGCTGAGCGACATCCACAACCTAGCTTCTGAGACGACCTTTGGAGAACCTGAGGAGGCGTGATGAGACATCCCGTCGTCTAGGTTGTATTTTTATTCCCGAGGATCACCGTCATGGAGCATCCTTCTTGACGATCAGCCCGCCATTAGCCTGCTGTTCAGGACGTCGTGGAGCGCCCAGCGCCCGACGTCATTTCCATGTGCGTGTCCATTGACCGCATGCTCACTTTATCTGCGAGGAGCTTACCATCGGCGCGTGCTTTGACCCGCCGATTTATCATCACCGTCAAAAGTGAATCTCACGTGAGTAAAGCGATCGATCGATTTTTATTTGCGTAAAATGGCCATTAGTGTAATATCTGTGCGCGTTCGGAACCTTTCGTATCCACGCTTACAAAGTTCTTGAAGAACTTTGAACCGTATCTTTGTAACTAGAATATTTGTAACCTACATTCAACTTATATCATGATTTTTGCTAAATATAACCTTCATTATTAATTCCAACACTTTTGTTTCTTTTGTGAGCTAAAACCCATATGTAAGCCGGCCGAACAGCAAGAGGACCCTTGAACTAAATGTTCAATGGCTCTCCGCTGAACCCTATCTAGGTAACCTTTTTTATCTAATTAACTAAGTAATTCCCTTTTTTTTACTTTTCGTAGCAGTGCGGAGAAAATCAATTTTTCACCCTCACTTTTTCCTCTTTCGAGGTAAAAGTCTTTTTTTTTATTATTTTTTTTTGCACGCTACAACGGCAAAACTTTGTGATGTGAGAGGCACATCACATATTTTGAAAGAATGATGATGAATTTAACAGAAGTTCAGATCCTGGTCACGGCACCACTTTGTAACCTTTCCCTGTCAATAATTTTTAAAAGGAATATAACGAATAATAATCTAAATATAATGATCTAAGCCTAACCAAACTCTACCAAGTCCCCTTCAGACTACTTTGCCCTCTACCCCTAAATTACTTTTAAGAAATATATATATAAATATGAAACCTGATACCCTACATTGCAGCACCTAATTATAATGTTTCATTTACCCTACTATAAATAGGAGGACATGAGAAAGGTTCTCAACTTAGTATGCAAAAGTCTATACCTATAATTTATTATCGCTTAACATACCTACTTATGAAAACCTAGGTAGTCAAGATTATACAAGCTTCCGGAGGATAGTGTTTTACTTAAAATGAAAGATTAAATAAACCGAAATATAGATCTGCTCAGAAGGGCATGAGCTTATTTAACGAATCAAATGTTACACTATTTTACCTAAAATAACGGAGGGTCGGGGCGACGGCGGGCGCACCACTTGAGTGTTATGTTATAAAAAATTACGGCCATAGGAATGCGACTTGCTAAAGTTGATAACATTTCTAAAAATAACGAAGGGTCGGTGCGACAGCGGGCGCACCACTTGAGTGTTGTGTTATAAAAATACAGGCCGTTGGAATGTGACTAGCTACAGTTGATAACATAAATAGGAAGTATTAAAACATACAGGTAACTAATTTAATAAATGAATGATAGTAAATCCTAACATATTATTTAAATCTAGAATTGGCTAGTGAAAGTCTAATGGTTAGAGTGGCTCGTGTATCATCTAGTGAATAGGACCCCTTTCGTTGTGTGTCGTCGTAGTAAACCAGTAAAACATTGGAAATGAATATATTAGATCAATCTAGCCTAACTGAGAATTGGTACCCGAACTGTGATAAAGTTAACGATCCCTACTTAATTCTAAAATGTCTGTTAAGCCTAACATTATAATAAATTCAGTCAGTACTATCATATATGAAACATAGAGCTTACCTAGAAAGATATACGTTTGAATAAAGCTAAACTGTAACTGTGTCTGTAACTCGAGAAGTAGTAAGTCGTAGTAAGGTCAATAAGAAGATAATTTAGATGTATCGCTGACTTTTTAGTCAGGGGCGGACTCCAGCCACCGTCCAAAGCCCGATTCGTCTCATACCAACTACGGGGCTAGACGACCTCCGTTAATGGATCTCGAAGTCGGCCTCCGATTGACTCTAATTGTAAAATTCAGTCGTAAAAGTCATATTTATTAATTATATTCAGTCATATCTACAAGCAAAAGACAGAGGGAACACTCCCTTTTCTTTCAAGAGGACGTGTGTATTGTCTGTATGTAGGTACTTTCTTTCTTTTTCTTCTAACAAAATTACAAAAACTCCAGCCCGATTTCTGGGTTTTTGGGCATCAGTCAATGATTGTCAGTAATTCTGTCATATTTGAAGTCTAGTCAAACCCTATGTAGGTATATCTCTCTTGTTTCCGTTACATATTTTGTTAACTTAAGTCATGAACATCTCAACCTTTAGGTAATTTAACCTTGATACATAACTTTGTTTATTTTTCATACTTGTTTAGTCATTAATTGTTTAGTTCACAAGATAAACTGAAATTATAAATATTTTACATTTCAATCAGTTTATTTTTGTTCAATAATGAAATCATTAGCTTAGTTTAACTTTAGTCAGTTGTTATGTTATCCCTCAATAAATCCAATGTAGAAAAGTCGAATTCCTTTTTCTAGTGAATTCTAATTGACCCTAGGGACGATCTGCCCTATTAGATTCCATTAAAGGAGAACAAAACTCACAGTACCTTTTCACTGAGAATATAGATTGGCAATCACCAAACTATTAATTAAACACGGATCTATTTGCCCGTATGTAGTCACAATACTTTGCAACTTTTATGTACATAATATGTAAATATTATTTAGCTAGAACTCAAGCTAATTATGGTTATTCTAACCAGTTAAATTGAAAATAAACCAAATCTATAATTTCAGTTTATTTGTTTATATTCAACAATATTTAGAGGTTAAATTTCCCAAGAGTTTCCTTTCTATGTTTATTATTATTATTATTTTCTAAATATTATTTTGGTTTTGACTCTATGATTATAGGCAGGGTTGCTAACTAAAACCGAAATATTTAATAATGTAAGAACACTAGTATTAGGTTTCGGGTTCCGCCTATAATAAAAGAAAATGAAATTTTTTAAACTTGATAAATATGATTATGGTGCTTTAGCGTTTCTTGTGGAATGTATTTTTAGAACACTAAACACCAGTTAAAGTTATTTGTTTATCGTATAATCTTACTCCAAACCCCAGATAGAATATTTTCAATGCTCTTCATTGATTTAATTTTTAGAACATTATAGTCCCTATTATTCCCTACTAAATGTATAACCACCTACTTTCCTAATGGTTTCCTAAAATCAACTACCTAGAGTTTCCCTACCTAAAATATTATTCAAGAACAATTAGCGACCTTATGAAATTTTGTTTTTCAGTACACTAATGTCCATTATTAAAATGAATTTACCTAATTAATAAAGACCTAGAGAATTTTAAGACTTTACGAAATGTGCATGTCTTCAGAAAGCCAAGGGGTTTCTAAAGGTGTGTAATTGTGGTGAAAGGTGTGTGTGCTTCATTGTTAGTGTACCTAAAACCTTCCTGATGAGACCTACTCCTCATTACAGCCCTAATCTGCTAAACAACGTTGACCTATCTCTAACCCCATGGAAATCGGTTTCCACACGGAACTGTCCCTCCTACAAAGGCGTTTCCCCACGTCCGGTTCCGCGCCTGCTACAATGTCCTAACCAGTCTGGATAGCAACTCCACGATCCTATTCAGCTCCTAGAGTTCCCTAAAAAATCTAATGATACCATCGGCCCGGCATAAGAAGATTTTCCTACTCGCGCCCGTGACAATCAAGAACTGATTCATAACTCAGGTTTTTGCGGTCATTTGACCTCACGAACTCTTCAACGCACGTTACAAGAACCATAAGAGAGAACCAATCCCCAACCGGAGGTAGCCAGGCATGTTCAAGCAGTTAAGCAAGCACAGCCTCTGTCCGTACCTCAACGAACAGCATAAGTATACCTAAAACCCCTGGACGAGAATAGAAATTATTACAATCTTGGAAAGTAATAATCCCATCTCAGCAAGTCACTTTGGGACTATAAATTAAAAAGACTCTGCGATTGCCTTTCCCTATTCGTTTCACGTTATTTTCAACTAGAGTTCTCGTACTAAGAGTTAAGTATCAATTCGCGCATCCCCACCTTAAGGTCGGAATAGCATCGAACCAAGCCTTGACTATTTTCGGATTACGTAGCTAAAAAGAACGTAATTTATTTCTTAAAACATTTTTCCCAACACTGAACTAATCTCCATAATAAACACAATTAAAACACAATCCACAATAGATTTTAACACAACAAAGTTAATAAGCCACAATTATTTAGGCAATTCAACATTAAACATAATAAAATGACTCCCCTTTTTTTTCTTTAAATTACGCAAAATTAATATCGATAATATCCCAAAATGAGGCAACCTCGAACAGAGAGTAAAGAGAAACGCGCTATTCAAAAATCCAATAGATTCTCGGTCCCACCCCCACGATCGCGACTCCTTATAAACTAACCAGACTCGCACCCCGCACCCCGCACCCCACCTCATACTTTTTCTCCCGAGCTCTGCGCACAAGATCGACTTCGCTAGCTTTTCGCGACTCCTCGAATTTTCCCGCTTTTCCGATTTTCGCACAGACGTCGTATCGCGCATAGACTCAATTTTCCGACCTACGCAACAAATGCACAAGATGGCGTCTTTGCTTTGAATGTGATGTTTATTCCGAACATAATTAATTCAACTTCGGTGTAAATTCGAAACGTCTTCCATTTTGATTTTGATGATTATTGTTATAAGTTATAAACTCAAGCAATTAGATTCATTTACGAAATATAATAATAAAGAAATAAAGAATGAAATATTTGACCGATACCGTTTTGTGATTTGAAGACTCTTATTTTCGTTTTGTCTACAAAAATGTGTCAAAATTACAGTGATAATTAAACCAACTGGAAAGAATTTTCATAGTAATTTGTTAAACATTATATTATCGAGGTATCATTTTATTTATTTTAATCTTTTATTAGTAAAAGCATGTGGAGAACTTAATTAAAATAGTATTATAAAGTCTTTTAGTGTTGGTTATTTATGACTAAACTTCATCGGCAAGTTTTTACTAAAAATATTTGCATAATGGTACGGGACAGTAAACCTGTACCGTTACAGTATTACCACCCATTTTTCGTTGAAATGCCAAAAAACTATACTCATATCGGATCGTACCGATATCGGTCCACGTTCTTGACGCGTAGGTACTGCACAGGAACGGAATTCTTTGCCGCCATCTCTGTTTCCTGTGAACTACTACAATCTTGGAATTTTCAAGGCCAGAGTGAATAGTTATCTTCTAGATCGACGAGCGCCACTCTCGGCTACACAGGCGAGTTGGTGGTCAATCGTAGATCTATCTTGCGTAATAAAATAATTAACAACGTTAGTCAATTTTACAAAATCAGCCAAACGTATGCGTAGCGTACGGTGATGTGTCAAAATATAAATACCATTCAAAAGAACTTAGTAAGTACACCATTACACAATTTAGTCTACAACTAGCGTTAGCTTAGCAAGGTACAACTTAGTTCTAGGCTTTGAGTGCGTATGCACACAACTTGTTCGACTCGACATTTTGACTATCCCATATTTTTAGCCATGAGCAATATCCAAAGTTAGGGTCACCACCTAGGGACCAGAATCAGATGTGCGGTTTCGAATTTTCCTTCCTTCGGTTTTTGTGTAATTTTTTTTTGCGTTGCTTCGGGATTTCATTAATGTGAACAGGTAAGTATCTGATAAGAAATTAAGTAACCATGTTGGGGTGTATCAAACGAATTACCACGTACCTGTCACTAGTATTGGCGAACCATTGCGCACAAACTTCCACAGATTTAGGGGTGTGAGATACGTCCATAAAGAATGTTGCATATTGTTCGTCGACTACATGGTACCTCCCCGGCCAGCGGAACTGACTGACCCCCAGCGCCGTGGGGAGCGGTAGTTCGTAGACGAGCCTCGGCTCGGTGTCTCCGCGCGTGACGCGCAGCCACGCGTGCGCGAGCTGCACTGCGAGAGACGCGTTGATCCTGTACGAAGGTACATCCACAGGCGGCTGTACGTGCGACCCCTCAGAGGAACTGTATTGAGACAGTGCGGGCACTACACTCAGAGGACACTGCAACAAAGGTACACATTTTTTAGGCAATATTGATCTACGATTGACCACCAACTCGCCTGGTGTTGACAACCGGTTAGCCGAGGATGGAGCTCGTCGATCTAGAAGATATCTATTCACTCTAGCCTTGAAAATTCCAAGATATACAGGGTACCTCCCATCCCCTTCAAAATTTTGGAAGAACGAAGCTTAAATTAAGCTTCGACGATTAAGAATTATTCTTAATCGTGTTCGTTCTTTTCAGGTTTCCGTAGTAACTACGAGAGGAACAATCTTTATAAATTCACCAGTTCCGTCTATAGTCCGTCCGTACTTTGGTCCGTATGTGACAGTAGGTACTTATTTAAACTCCGTAGATTTTACGCTACATATAGGTACTTATGGCAGGTGACTTGTTCAGTGAGCCGCTACAAAATATTGTAATGCAGTAAACATTTAAAAAAGGTGAATATAATTTGTTCGTTTTTACATTTTCGATGCCTCCTCTCAGCTGCCTGCATCATGGCCTGCATCACCACAGTACTATTCAGCCAATATCTAGATTGTATTCTTCGGGAGGTCTATAGGTCTTCGGTGACGCACGCCGTCGCACGAAATTGATTGATTGTGTGTTCGTTCTTCTAATTATTTCGTTTTTATATATACAACAAAATATACAATAAAAACACACCTATTTTACCTTACTGAGTAAGCAGAGCATCAAAGACCATAAAGCAGTTTGACGCCACATTTGACCTTGGTTAGGGGTTTAGATAGGAGGGAAAGGGTATGAGGGGATTAGAGGGAAAGATGTAATATTAATTTGCAGTCACAGAGGGTTAGCCCTTCGCTTAAAATCTATATAAACTTCTCGACTATTACAGTACATACATACACAATCATACAATCACGCCTATTTTTCCTTGCAGAGTATAGGCATAACGTCAAAGGCCAGTCAACGCCATGAGGCCGTTTAACACCACATCTGACCTTGTTTAGAGGGTAAGATGAAAGGGAAAGGCTTAGAGGGTCTCCCGTCGCCTACATAAATGCCAGTTTCCCCTGATTTTACAGTATGCCCAGGAAGAGACGCAGCTTGTGTATTCTGTAAGTGTTTTACTTGTGTGTGATACACACAAGTACACAACACACTTACGCGGAGCTCCCGCGCGCGTGCCATGAGCACCTCCATCGCTTCTGAGTCTTGTGGAACGGTATACGCCTGGCAGCCGCGCTTCATGATTCCCGCTTTGTGCGCCGCGATCTCCAGGAGCGTCTGGCCTAGTACGTTGGTGTGTTCCAGCTCGAGCAAAGTAATTCCTACTACGGGTACTTTCCTGCAAAGTGTGGACAAACATTTCTCCATAAATCTCATTTCTTCATAAGGGTATTTTGTCTAGGTTTGAAAAGTAGAGTATGCACCTCGGGGATGAAGATATTGTTGCCTAGGGCGAGCTTGAATCTCTCGTCGGATTCTCTTATATTATGCTACAGTCGCTAGGAAGCCTTCGTTACTTACGCTCGAGATTCTATCTACATATCCCGTGACATAAAAAATACTATATTCCATTTTTGCATAATCTACTGTTAAATGTGAAATTAACCTTAAAACATTGGTGGAGTCGTGGGTTCCTCCGAAGCCAACTTCTAAAATAACCACGTCGACTTTTTCTTCCAGAAAAACATGGAACCCCATTAAGGCTATGAACGAGCCGAAAATGGGCATGCTGCTGCCAGTCTCCTGGAACATAGCAAATGTTCAAAATAGTTTTTTTATTTACCTACTTAAGATAAAATCTTGAACTTTAATCCTTTATTACTCAACTCGACGTTCCCTCAAGATGTCTGCTCTATCCAAGAAAAGCTATGAGCAATTTATTTTAATCATAATAATGATTATGATCATCATCATCTCGGCCATAAGAAGTCCACTGCTGGATATAGGCCTCCATGGATTTCCAAAAAGACAGATTGGAAGCGGCTTGCGGTCATCTGTCCATCTCGTGACTGGTCTTTCTACGTTGAGCTTGCCGGTATTTATATATGTACATAAGACGATTCATTCATAGAGTTAATTGTTTGTAAAACATTACGTACCACCCTTATATCAAACTATTAATCTGCAATTGAAATTTTAATATTATATCTAATAAAAGAAAAACAAAATACTCGACAGCAGAAGAGCTATTTTTGCGACTAACTTACGGTTTCGTTATACTTGATATGCTATTGAATGTAGTTACGTTGTTTTGTAAGAAAATATACGCAAAGTCACTATAAAAGATTATAAATGCGTGTCCCTTAGAATAAAACCACTCATTTATTATCAAAAAGTCCATTGGAGGCTACGAAAAAGTACAATTTTGAATGTTTGCAAGTACAAAAGTAAAAGTAAAAACTAAAAGTACCCTCTATCTATACCATATTTTATATTTATCAGTACCTGCGTTTCAAGCAGTAACTCATAGATATGTTGCGCATATTTAGCGAACTTGTCAGCCTCCAGCGGCCGTCCGTCGAGCCGGATCCTCTCGCGATGGTACACGAGGTGCGGACTCGCGAGATATCCGGTGCGAAACCCGTGCTGTCGCAGGATACTCTCAGTTATTGCACACGTTGATCCCTGAAATTTTGATAACAATCTGTAACACAAATGAAATTCAATTTCCAATGGAGTCTGATATGTCTTTAGGATATGTAAGTATATGTATTCCAAAAACTCGAACAAAACGCTTTCTTTTATAGTGCGTTCCTACGTCAAAATGTTGAATACGCTTTCGAACTGAATCTAGATGTTTTCAAATCGCAAGTGAATGGATTTCTTCTAGTTTCTCTCTCGGTCGCTTAACATCAGGTGAGTTAGCGGTCAAGCGCAAGCCTGTTATAAAATAAAAAAAATAGGCAGGTATGTACGGAAGGTGTGTTATTTGTGATGTGAATTCACTAAAAATAAGCTATTTATGTAACTTAACATATTATTTATTTGCATAAGATATTAACAAGTATCTATGTTAAAAGGTTTTAATTTCAACTCAATACCTTCACGCGTTCCCGAGATACAGGTCTTGACAGACGGACAACAAAGTGATTCTATATTGGTTCCGTTTTTTCCTTTTAAGGTACGGAACCCTAAAAATGCACATTTATTCAATTCAATTCAATTTATTTCGGACCATAGATTATTTAAATAGCACTTGGTAACGTCAATTACAATATAGTTTTTTACAATAATAATAATTACAATTCAATAACATAGCGGCTGTAAAAAATGGCCTTGTCAATTACCTAGGTGCAGCTGTAAAGGGGCTTTGTCAAAAAGTCAATAAATAATTATTTATACAGTCAGTATACACGAAATTTCTAATCATCAGGTATATAATTTAGATTTCAAAACAGATTGTTTCCATTGTTTTTGTCTTCTACAAATGCATTTTCGGTGTAATATTGTTACGGGAAGTGGGTATATAGGGATTGGAAGGAAACAACGATGTTATTCAAGCCCGTTTAATTCACTGACACGTGGTATCTTCTACAGAGCACTCACAGTCGATAACACGAACACCGACAATAATTACCGAATCGACGCGCTACAAACACACAGAGACCGTGTTCCGATCAACACACTACTACTATAACGTCTTCACTATACTGTTCACTTCAACACTTCACTTTTACATGTAACTTTTTCTTCTTTCCTGTATGCTACTTGTATCTGAACTGCCCTCTGTCCGCGACTGAAGCTCTTTATATACCCCGCAGAACCTTCTAGAAGCTTTTATTTCGATAGTCATTTCGTTCGTCATTTGTTTCGTTCCAGAATGTTCAATTTCGATCGTCTTTTCGCTCGTCTTTTGTTTTTATCATTTGTTTCGAACTTTCTAGAATGTTGACGAGATTCTTTATTTAAATAGTTGTGGAGCATTTCCTTCTAGAAATTTCACCATCATCATCATCATCGTTACAATATGCTTTACTCAATATTTTTTATGGCATTTTTAAATTGCCTTTCATTGAGACCTACCAACTGTTCAGGAATAACATTATAAAAGCGAACACAATTACCAATAAAGGAAGTATTTGTTTTCTGCAGTCTACACTTTGGAAATACAAGTTTAAGTTTATGACGTGTTTTGGGATTAGATTAGAATCACCAACTTCTTTTAAGTTTGATAGATTCTTTCTAGCATACATAATGCATTCGTATATATAGAGGGATGGGACCGTCAAGATATTTATAGTTTTAAATATATCTCTAAGTGATTCTCTAGTAGGCAAATTATATATGGCACGTATTGCTCTTTTTTGCAAAATAAAAATTGAATCGATATCTGCCGCTGATCCCCACAACAGTATGCCATAAAAATAAGACATTTTATCATGTAAGACATTATGCTATAAAAATAACCAAAATAAACTATCCTATCTGTTGCCACATCAGTGAGTTTTCTGATTTGTCGCACTGCGTGTGCAGCCGAACTAAGCCTATCGGTAAGTGCATTTATGTGCGGACCCCATTGCAGTTTGGAGTCAACCGTTATTCCTAGAAATACAGTGTATGCTACAGGTTCAATTACCTTGTTTTTCAATTCTATTTTCAGTTGTATGTTTTGTACATTCGACAGGGAAAATCTAACGCACTTAGTTTTCGAAGGATTCAAAACTAAGTTATTTGCATCAAACCAACTACTTAAAATACCCAAAATTTTGTTAATGGCTGAATAATCTGGAAAACCTCTTTTTGTTTTGAATAATAGTGACGTATCAACAGCAAACATAATGATCTCGGTGTCTCTTTGCTTCTCTATTAAGAAGAGTAAATCATTTACATAAACAAGAAACAAAAACGGCCCGAGAATAGACCCCTGAGGGACACCCATCTTTACTGGAGTTCCTTGTGATTTTATACCATTGATCTCAACAACTTGTAAACGATTGTTTAAGTAAGACGAGATAAGGTCCAAAGCTAATTTTGAAACTCCATAAAATGATAATTTGTCCAAAAGAGTTTGGTGGTGGACACAGTCAAATGCCTTTGAAAGATCACAAAAAACGCCTATGACATCGTGGTAGTCCTCCCGTGCATTGATTATATACTTCATCAAACTCAACCCTGCATCTGTAGTTGATCGACCTTTGGTAAAACCAAATTGATTGTTATGTAACAAATTCTTTAGATTAAAATACGATACAAGTTGATTGAATATCAATTTTTCAAATATTTTGCAGATACTAGGTAAATTTATGATCGTTTACAGTGATTTTAGGCATACTTTCTCACAAAAAATACACATTCAACAGCATATCAAGCGTAACGAAATCGTAAGTTAGACTCCAAAAACTGCTTTTCTGCTGTCGGTTATTTTGGGCTTCCGTACTAAGGGTGCGGGAGCCTATTTGTGAGGCTACGGTCAGTGATATGCTGCTGCGGTATCGGTCTGTCTGTCCTATACTTAAATGGCTGTATCTTTCGAAAGGTAATAGATTGACTGGTAACTATAATTACCAGTCTG
The DNA here is from genome assembly GCA_947563715.1 of Lycia hirtaria. Lineage (NCBI taxonomy): Eukaryota > Metazoa > Arthropoda > Insecta > Lepidoptera > Geometridae > Lycia > Lycia hirtaria. Next base: position 53,886,620 of record OX387375.1, read on the forward strand.
GAACCAAGTATAGGCAATATCCGAGATTTTGCGCTCGTGGCGTAGTTTAACTAGGTGTTTTGAACGATCACCAATGTCAAGCAACGGACGGACCGGTCAGTCTTCAGACGGGTGACCGTGAGTGGCATTTCTTTCTCAGCGCTACCGTGGGTCGGATGACACGTTAAATTGTAGGTTCCGGATGTTTGTACTTAAAGAAACAGCAATCATCAAGCCGAGTCAGAGGCCTTTCGGTGACTTACTAACTCTGACACTGGCTGGCCACTCAGTCTACACAAACTTACTTTATTTGAGATTTACCTTCCCCTTAGATCCAGCTACGTGGATAACAGAGAGTTCCTCCATCCTCGAGTCAAGTCCAACCCTTTTCAACAATAATTCCATATTCTGCACAGTTCTGTTCTCCTGAAATAAATAGTTCAAATATTCAAAAATAAAACCGGACAAGTGCTAGTCAGACTCGCCCACCAAGGATTCCGTACAAACTAGTAGATAAAAGAGGAACATCATGTATTTTTTTATATTTTCCTCCATAAACCGAAAAATATACATCGTAATAATATTTAAAAACCTGTTTTAGCTTATTCTAATAAAGCTCTTTCATATGATACCCCACATGATACGGTTAATCCACTTTAAAATTTGGACCATCATTCCTTGCATAAAGACACATTTTTTTTTGTGATTAAATAAAAAATGTCCAGTTATTGCTTCTAACCAAATTTCATAGTTCTAGATCAACGGGAAGTACCTAATAGGTTTTGATTCCCTTGTGAGTATCGAAATATACGTTTTTTACGACATATTCGGCAGTAACGTTTTTTACCAAAACTGAATAATTTGTTTTTCTTTTCTGCAACAAGAGACTATGGATCTGCGTATATGGTTTTAATTACAACACGATACTTTCACGCGTTCCCGAGATACAGGTCTTGACACCTGGACAGATGGACAGACGGACAACAAAGTAATCCTATAAGGGTTCAGTTTTTCCCTTTTCAGGTACGGAACCCTAAAAACCGTAAAAAAATAAAGTTTATACCCCAGAAATGTCAATTTGAAGACGGGCGAATACAGAGAGCGGGATGGCAAGTACTATTTCGGACATTTTTGCATGGGTTTTTCAAGTTTTTTGTTTTTCAAGCGTATGATAATTAATAAAATGTATTTGAAATTAGCCAAAATTATCCAGAAACCATTGTGCTCACTCGCGAATCGCGAATTATTATTAATATTTATGTATTGCGTTGTGATTGTGACGCTAGAACTGCCAGAATCTGCCTACAAACTGCTATGCAGTTTGGCAGAATTTAGTGATTGTTTTTTATGATGTAATTGGAGAACAAATAAATAAAAATAAAACGTGGGCCTTTCAAGTACATTGTAATACAAGCTAAAAAGCATATTAATTACTACTTAAACAATGATGAAAAACAGTCCCAAAATTTCGCGTTCACTTGCGCATTATCAAATATGTTATTTATTATCTTTTGAACACTTGGGTCATGACAGTGCTGAAAGCACACTAATAGCAAAATTCATCATCATTATTCAGCTATAGAAAGTCCACTGTTGGACATAGGCCTCATGGATTTCCAAAAAGACCGATTGGCGCGCGGCTTGCATCCAGCGTCTTCCCGCCACTTGTATGATAATATCCTCTGTCCATCTCGTGCGTGGCTGTCTTCCTATGCTGCGCTTGCCGGTGCGTGGTCTCTACTCAACAGCAAAATTGCATATCCAAAATTTGTTGAAAAAAGCTTTAAAATTATTGCATGTTGTTTTTTTATTTGTGTCGTGAAATGGGTCATGAAAATGTCGGAACTCGCTAATACAAGCAAATAATCAAATCACTACCCAAAAATATATAAAAAAAGTCTTAAAAAAATTGTTCATTGTATATTATTTAGGGGTACTTACTGTGATTCTTCCAGCAAGTCGATTCCTATCCATTTCTGCTCTAACCGCTTGACTATTTTGTAAGGTCAGCAACTTACTTACAGCTTCCTGAAAATTATTGTACTGTAAATTCTATTGTAATACTGTCAATACGGTCCGAACGAAACGCATTAGTTCCACTTTTATCGTACGGACTGCTAGAATGTGGAATACGCTTCCTGAATGGGTCTTCCCCGATAGATATAATCTGGGTATCTTTAAATCGCAAGTGAATTGGTTATATATATATATATATTATAGTTTCCGGCAGCCTAGTGGTGAGACCGTCAGACTTGCAATCCGCAGGTCCTGGGTTCGAATCCCACGGCACGCACCTCTGTCTTTTCGAAGTTATGTGCGTATTGTTGATTGCCGCCAACTTAAAGCGGTGAAGGGAAACATCGTGAGGAAACCTACATGTCTGAGAGTTCTCATGATCTTGAAGATGTGTGAAGTCTGCCAATTCGCTCTTGGCCAGCGTGGCAGACTATGGCCTAACCCTTATCACAATGAGAAGTTGGCCCGTTCCCAGCAGTGGGACAGTTTGTACAAACAGGGCTGATAAAAATATATATATATATATATATGTATATATAAAATTCGGTTGTATTCGAAGAGGAAAATCAAAGCAAAAGGGTCACCGTTGAATAATCTTTTCATCAGCAGCGACCCTTATTAACTTATCAGTCGAGTATACTTATTGTTTTTTTAAAAATATAATTTGATATAAAAATAATTAATCAAAAATCTCTATACCATACATAACAATCTGTTCAGCCGTTTCGTAATGAAAGGGGAAAGAGATGGTTCGCTTATATAAATATTAGGATTTGTACCTATTTCTAAATAAATTACACTTCAGCCACAAGAATTCAGTGTGTCAAACATCTACTCGGCCGGGAATTAAACCCGACACCTATAATAGGTGGATGCAATATCGTTGATCCATGCAGGTTGTCAAGATCTAATATTTGATTTTATGTGAAGTTGCAGTCTATGATTTCTAGCTATATTGGATGTCGAACCAAGTAATAAAGACTTTATTATTTTTAGGGTTCCGTACCTTAAACGGAAAAAACGGAACCCTTATAGGATCACATTGTTGTCCGTCTGTCCGTCCGTCCGGGTGTCAAGACCCTTATCTCGGGAACGCGTGAAGGTATCGTCTTGAAATTAAAAACATATACGCAGATCCATAGTCTCTTGCTGCAGAAAGAAATATCAAATTTCTCAGTTTTAGTAAAAAAAAGTTACAGCCGAATATGTCGTAAAAACGCACATTTCGACACTCACAAGGGAATCAAAACCTATGGGGTACTTCCCATTGACCTAGAACTATGAAATTTGGCAAGAAGCATTGTGTTATAGTACATATATAGTAAAAAATCCGAAAAGTGGACATTTTTAATTTAATCACAAAAAAATCGTGTCTTTATGCAAGGATTGATGATCCAAATTTTAAAGTGAATTAACCGTATTATGTGAGGTATCATATGAAAGAGCTTAATTAGCATAAGTTAAAACAGGTTTTTAAATATTTTTACGATGTATATTTTCGGTATAAGACGGAAGATATAAAAAAAAATGTGATAAAGATAAAAGTAGATAAAAGGGGGAAACCCTTTTATCCACTAGTTTGTACGGAACCCTCGGTGGGCGAGTCTGACTCGCACTTGTCCGGTTTTTTTTTATTAATACGTCTGACCTATAATTAATGAGTTTACTGACCTCGTAACTCCAATTTGAGGAAGACATCGCGATTTGATCCAGAAGTAAGTATTTGTAGACGAGCGAGAGGTCTCAAGGCTAGGCACAACCTGGTGTTACGTTATCCGTCAAGTCACATTTATATGTTTTCCAGTTGTTAATATTTATAAGCGACAATATAGACCGGTTAAGTGCGAGTGAGGCTCAAGCTAGATAGAGGCAATATCTAAAAAAAAATATTAATCAGATATGACATATATTTGCGACAGATTTTTGAAAAAAAAATATCGTTAATAATTTTTGAATCTCAGCCATGTTAAAAAATATCGGAGATTTTTTTAAACATTTCTTCTATTTAAATGAACAAAACTGTCTCTCACTTTTATGGCATGACTCAGCATAATTTTAATGTTTAAACTACGAATAATAATTATTATTCGTATTTTAAACATTAAAATTATCAATCATATATATTTATTATTAATAAATATATTTATTATTAATAAATATATATGTTTGAGAGATAGCTGCGCGTTCTGAGCACAGTCGCGCAAAACCTGCCGCATTGTACTAGTAACTCTACTTTGAAAATAAATATTTACTTTACTTACCTATGCATAATTTACCTCCCATGCACTACTCCTGCCGCTGCCGCATGCACTGCTGCGGCAGTAACGACGTGCGTGAGTGACCTGTTTGCATTCTCGCGCTGCCATTTCCCTGCCCAACAGAGCAGAGTTTAAACCGAGGGGTAAAGTGAGTATGAGTTGAGCGGCACCGCGCGCACTCACGACAACGATACCACATCAACAGTCAAGTGCGTCATGTCACGCGTGCAGAAATAATTGCCCTGATCATACCATAAAAGTGAGAGATAGTTTTGTTCATTTAAATAGGAGAAATGTTTAAAAAAATCTTCGATATTTTTTAACTTGGCTGAGGTTCAAAGCCCTGAATAGGGATCGAATCCACAATCTGCATCTTAAAAGTCGTATGACACAACCAGCAATATTTTATATTCTGTGCCCAGAATATTTCCTTTCCGTGCATGTATATTGATTTGTTTCAAATAAATGCGTTAGATGCACATCTATATTTACAAGATGCCACTAATTCAGCAAACATTAATTATTTTATTTATACCATTCAAATGATGTAAAAGAAATTATAACCATATCCGCATAGCCAGACAACATAAAACAAGAATTGTAGCCAGTTTTTGAAGGTCGCATTAAATATTTGTCTAGTTACAACTTTTTAAGTCATTTTATAATTTATACTTACAAATTATGGCTCGCGGTTCCACCCGCGTGTTGATAAGAACCAGCGATGATGAAGATGGTGAAATACTCAAATAATAATATCTGTCAGTTATCTACTAATTTATAATTAGTTTAGAAATTTGACAAGTGAAAAGGTTACAAACTGGCCGAGAGACGTAGCTAACTATGGCTACGTACTTACTACTACAAGGTTGCCTGGAAGAGATCGCTATTAGCGATAATGCCACCTGTTGTTTCACTGGCATTTAAGCCCTTTTCACTATGTAATTTGTGTTTTAGTTAAGGTGTAAACAATAAAGAGTTTAACTATATATCTACCTATGTAATAGGGCGAATTCTGTGATATCTACTATAAATGCGTAGTACCTAAGTAATTACTCCTTTATAATATTTAATGACATTCTTATCACAATATCTTTGATAGTATTTATTTATGCTAGCTGCGGTGGTGGTATAAATATAGAGAAACTAAGTATAGGGTCAGACCAGCCGCAATGTAAGGTTCCTAAGTTATACATCAAATTACGTGAACTTAAAACAGGTCTTCTTGTTTATATTTATACCTACTATAAATATACGTGATACGAGTAAAGTTCAAATGATGCTCGAAATATTAATTTTCAACCGACTTCAAAAAAGGAGGAGGTTCTCAATTCGACTGTTTTTTTTTGTTACCTCATAACTTTCCACTTGGTGAACCGATTTTGATGATTCTTTTTTTATTTGAGAGCTGGTGCTTCCCATGTGGTCCCATTTCAATTTGGTCCAGTTCTTGCTTTAGTTTAAACTATAATTATTACTTCTAAAGTACGTTATTTAAGTTATTATTTCTTAGGATTAAGTGAGCTGATTTCTTCGAGAACTTTTACACTTTTCTTACTCCATCCTTGGTCACAACGTCGCTCAAGGCAAGGTGGGGCCCGTTTTACGTCTCAATCTGGATCGCGATCCGTGATCAAAGTCAAGGATCACGATCTCGATTGAATGTGTACGAAGATGATATTTTCGTACACATTCAATCTAGATCAACACGCGAGTCTGTAAGTTTGAACTTGATGTATTTCTCATAAATAACAGGTAACTCGCTTAGATTAGGTATGTGGGTTTGGAAAGCCTGATTATTGTACATAGCAAGCCTTAAACGCAACAAGCGTCATTTTTTAAATTCGCAGGCGCTTTCGTTGGTATAATCAAAAACAAACGGCCCAATGACCATTACACCCTGCATTACCATGGCCACCGTTATGGCCAGGGTGACTGGGACTACTATGGGCCGTAATTCATTTTATGTGAAGTTATTATCCATTTATTAATTATATTTCTTAATTTTTAAGATTTTTTACTATAAATAAATAATAAAATAAAAATAATTATAAATAAAAATAATTTTAATATGTATAAAAACATATATAGCATAAAAAACTTTAAAACTCGTTCTTATTAATATTTAATTTTACACCTCATCAACATTTAATTTAATTTTGATGTCTTTTTTTGACAGTTTACTTTTCAATTTACATTTCACATTATTTCAATTTACTTTTTATCAATATTTGTATGCCAGTAATGGCAAGTTCTGGCAATGGGATAAAACCACAAAATTCGTGGCCCTATTTACATAGGGCATTAAACATGAACCTAGCTTATTACAATGCAATGCAACTGTGATGCCCTCGTGGACGGGGATGATCATTCTCGAAATTGACTATTCCACATCAGAGGACTTCAGCTATAATCTTTTTAATGATAGTCGATGTTATCGAACACATTCATCCATTAAAGGTATGCACCTAAGATAGTAGTATCGTCGACTAAGTTTGTTGCCCTCCCGCTACTCGAGATAAAATATTGGTAGGTATAATATACCTACTTATTCATTGGATGGGGTTCACCCATAGTCGCCATGCATGTCTTGCACTTGTTTGTTCTGTGTCTGGGTGTTTCTATGTATCATAATAATGTATTGACAAAATATATATATATACTTATGAGTACATCACCTATATTTACTTCACATTGTAAAAAAGGCTTTGCTTAATTTGGAGCTAGATAGTGTGATGTGTAAAAATTGACCACCGATATCTACTATTATATCTAGTACCTACCTGGGCGACCGAGACTCGGGTTTTTTATGACTGAAAAGTGAAAATACGAGCAAATCCGGTTTCACTAAAAATTAAACCTAGCAAGATCGATTTATCGTCCCTTAATCTACCTACAAACCTAGCCTAGCCCTTTTCACTATGTAATTTGTGTTTTAGTTAAGGTGTAAACAATAAAGAGTTTATCTATCTATCTATCTACCTATCTATCTACAAACCAAATTTCATTAAAATCGTTTGAGCTGTTTCCGAGATTCAGATTATAATATACCTACATATTATATTAAGTATATACAAGAATTGCTCGTTTAAAGGTATTAGCTTCGGGAACTAAAGCTCGTTTTATTTTATTTAGTTATTATTTATTTACTAGTGACTAGTTATTTTTCTTTTAGTATTCAGTACTTCAAAAGTGGAATGTACCGTACCGAAAATATGGAAAAGGAGAAATCGGCATTGTACGTTATATTGCGTATATACATTTTGGAATTATTCGATATTTTTCAGTGTTTTACACACTAAAGAATCTACAAATTTATAGATAGTTATATATAGAGAGTTAAAAATTTACACACATCAGACGGGACTTGAACCCGCATTATCCCGATCTGGGGCGGTACCACAAGCGTCCAAGCAGTCTTATTTCAATATTACCTACTTTAACTTTTGTCTCTCTCTTTCTCGATTGTGGTAGCCCTACCACAGTCTTAATAGAAATCATTACAATATTACTTTGAGCCTTGTCTTGCTCTCTCAACTCTAGAAAGAGAGAGAAAATTTAAAGTAGGTAATATTGAAATAAGACTGCTTGGACGCTTGTGCGTGTGCTTGGCCAAAATCATAAATTTTGGAGTAAGAGTAATTTTCGTAAGAATTTACGATTTTGGCCAAACTGGTAAAGGCTTCCACAAGGACAGAATATTAGCAGTCGGACGACATCTAAGGTTTCGACTATCCCACGTGACACCTTGGTGCCAAAATGTTAAAGGCTCTCTCAGGTACAGAGGTTATTAAAATAAGGTATCTGAAAGCTGTTTATCTACTGATAGTTGGATCAACGAGAACGCTTAGCTCCTATATAACTTATTCGTATGCTAACAAATCCTGAAAATCAGCAACATTAGTAGAAATAATAATTATAGTAAAAAAAAAAACTGAAAAAAAAGACTTTATTACGCAAATTATTTACTTGGATGACATATTTTTCAATTACTTTAAAACAAAAGTACTAAATCGATTTTGATGTAATTTATCTGGGACCACCTCTTAAGACAATATGACCTACTAAACAAAAAAGAATCATCAAAATCAATTCATAATTGGTGAAGTAATCACTGAACAAACATACAAAAAAAAACTGATCGAGAACCTCCTCCTTTTTTGGAATTCGGTAAAAAATATATCAATGTGATAACAACGAGTAAACATGAGGTGTACAAATATTTATTATACATACGAGCTTCGATGTTTTTATTTATCGACGCACGACCTTGGTGAACAGCATGCAGACAGTGCGCAAGCGCAAAGTAGCACATTGTTGCCATTTTAGCAAATTTTTAGCTAGATTTGGAAATTTTTGTCTCTCCAATCCACTGCAAAATTATTTAGGAAGATAAAATAATATTATCTTAGAAAATAAATAAAAAAATATTGATATATAATTAATATTAGCTTTCAATTTTCAGAAAAAAAGTATTACTTACCTATATTTTTTACATTAGATAGATCTATAATTAACCACCGACCAACAGCAATGGTGTGGATGAGGACGAAGCTCGTCGATCTATCTAGATGACATTATTCTAGCCTTGAACATTTCTAGATAATAATAATAATTGTAAAAACTACGGGTCACTCACGTCTGTTTTGAGCCGAAATATCCGACTATAGTTTCAACCGCATTCGGCGGTCTTTTTCAAAGGAAAAATTTATTTATTATTTTTATTTAAAAATGTGTGAAAACCACGTTAATTTCCATAGTAAAATAATAATTGTCTTTTTTTATATAGGAATATTGTAAAAAACTTAAATTTAAGATATCGAAATAAATATGTTAATAATAATAAGAACATACTTCTCAGGAAATAAAGGCGGCAAAGAATTCCATTGCTGTGAACTACGTTACTCATCAAGACGCTAATCTAAATCTATAATTGTATTAAAATCCCATCAAAAATTAATTAGATGCATATCAATTTGTAAACGTAACACTATATATAAATTAATCGGATCTATATATAAATTAATCGGAAGACGTCTTTTATAGCCACAATAAGTTTTGTTGTATCGGCATCTATTTTGTTTGGCTATACAATAATCACAACAATACCGTATCTTTTTTAGTTTTTCTGATTTACTTTTAAATTTTCAACTGTACATAATACTGTAACGTGCAAATACGTAGTGGCCTATGATTATGAAGAAATATACAGAAAAAAATAGAAATTCAGTTTTCTTTTTGGTTAGAAACTTATGCAAGTTTTAAATGTATTTAATGTAGCCACTTTTCCGTATAGTTTAGCTACTATATTTGATACTAAGGTGACAACCCTAACTGTTGCCTCTACTGTCAGTAAAGTTACATCATCCGATCTAGACGCAAGTCTCTGTAGAAATTTAAATGATAAAATCTATTGTCAATTCGGCTACGGTTGCAACTAGTAGAATACAATGTAAGTGCCATTTTTAAATACATTTTATTTTGAAATTGATTTTTTTATAAGTCTTGTTCGTTTTATTTATGAATTTATAGATAGTAGGTACAAGGAAGTTTCACTATTTTAATGGTGTTTACTTAAGTCATTTAAAAGAAGGGTATGAAGCGGAAGCAGCATTACATACTCAATCAATGGGTAGGAGCTGTGGTAAACACAACACAAAATTCTAAAGAGAGTGATTTTGAAAGGGCGGGAAAAAGTTTTTTTCTCTAACATTGGATTATGATATTTATGAAATCCAGTTTATACCTACCATAGTCGATAACATTCGAATGACATCGTATCGTAAGTACTTTAAGCAAGAAATGGTTAGTGCAACTATTCGCATCCGGTGTAAGACAAAAACTGAACACTCTTTCATATCATTATTGTTATAATTAGGTATATATATTTTTAAATAAATTATGCTTTGTATGGTTTGGATATAAGCACCAACATTATATCATACAATAACTTTATATCATACATTTCATATTTTCAAATTGTAGCACGTACTTTATTATCAATTATTATTAACAAAATTATCTCGAAAGATAGCGAGATAAACCTGCCAATTTCGCAAGTTATAAAAGCCATATTACACAAACAATGCCTTTATTGCTACCAGAATGGACATAACATTAATCACATTAAGAACTTGGATATCACAATGAAGACAGCTCAGAGGTTCTTAAATTTGTGTCTAATTCCATTGAATTTATTGTTACTTTCGTTTGCAGCGGCCAAGATGACGAGTGTGCACAGCGCGTATGTAACCGAGGTCCACGATGTTCCCATGTCGGTCATCATCAGGCCGTTCATACCGGAGCTGGACGAGAAGAAAGTGCAATCGCTGATGGAGACTATTCAGGTTTGTCACTTTTTACTAAAGCTACCTCTAGCTAGGCTGTGCTCTATATATATGTAGGTATAATATTCTGAGTAATATTTTATTCTCTAGTAAACCGGTCCCCAGATATGCTCCATCCTAGATCATTACGTAAGAAGGAGGGTTATATTTCTTGAGTGTATACATATGTTTCTATAATTTCTATATTACCTCCTACATCCTAAATGGCTTGACACAGATTTTGATGAGCGAGGTGTCGTTAGATTCGTCTGTACTTCTCGATTCTTATAGATTACCTACGTCGTTTGCAGTATAACTCTCGCAAAAATAAAATTTGTTTTTATCTTAATCTTTGCCTAACGGACTTTTTCGTGTTAAATAAAATATAAATTATCCTTCAAGTAGCAAAGTAAGCAACACAATCACCTCGATCGATTGTTGTAAATTCCTTCCTTTTGGAAAACTAGATTTGTTTCTTGTTTACTTTATAAATATTCGAAGCGAAAGGCGAGCCGGTACTACTTACATGGCAGGCAGGTACAGATACCTACGCGTTTGTTTTGCTTATTTCACGAATCAAAATGTAAATTTCGCACCCATTTGCGTTGGTGACGCCAGTGTTTACCTGTCTATATTTTTTATATATACCTATGTTAAGGGTTACCGTAGAGAGAGAGTGAGAGATAGAGAAAAAGCAATAGAGTAGGTACGACACATTTCTTTCACTTTTACTCTCCAGTGAAACAGCGTAATGTGATTATAGCAAGCGTGAAAGAGAAATTTTTCTCTTTCACGCTTGCTATAATCACTATTACGTATTTTGTTTTTATCTGTGTAGCCGTTTGTCCTATAACTGTCACCAAGAATAGAACTACAGTTAGGTGACAAGTAGCGGACAATACATTAGCCCAGTAACTAAAGTCAGGCCGCTCTTGAGATTTGTTCTTCCATCTTTTCTGTCTTTTCCTCCGCGTGGACGAAAAACGATGGGTTGGCCGTAGAGCGAAGGGCGAGGCAGAACATCACAAGCGTTCAAGCAGTCTTATTTCAACATTATTTTAACTTTTCTACAGTTGAGAGAGTAAGACAAAGGTGGATCGCGGTAACCTCCTTGACCTCATGATCCCTTTCTTGGCGAGCAAGAGTTATGAACTCACGGGCCGCAACTCTATTGTGGTCGATATTATATTGATCTTTGATCGGAAGGAATTTAGTTTTCTTTTTATCACCTGTCGATAACCTCACCTACGGATAAAGCTGACAATTTACAAGGTTAGGTAATGACACTGAATGACTCTTTATTTTATATACCAACACAATAAAATTATAATCAAAACAAATTAATTTATAAACTTGTGGGTAACTAGCGGTTTCATCGCTAATAGCAATCTCTTTCAAGAAGCGTCATGGCGTAAGCCCTCTATTACAATCGGTTTTTAACCGCCGACCCAAAAAGTTATGTTATAAATATAACGTGTGTGTCTGTGGCATCGTAGCTCTAAAACGGATGGACCGTTTTGATCTAGTTTTTTTGTTTAAAAAGGGTTTTCATCAAGAATGTTCTTAGCTATGTCCATCGAAACCGGTTCAGCCGTTTTTATTTGTCGGAGGTTTTGAGTTTTCTTCTTATTCGGCCTTACCGAATAACGTTACTTAACTTTAAGCAATGCTTATCATATTTAGTCAACTTGTCGCTGACACGTAATGACACTTGCGGAAAGAAGACAGAATTTTCGATAAAGCCGATAGAACTGTTTTGTACTTGTGTTCAGAAAGAAGAAGAGTCCGGCGTGGTTCCGCCCATAGACGTCCTCTGGATCCAGGGCTCGGAAGGCGGCGACTACTACTACAGCTTCGGCGGCTGCCACCGGTACGCGGCTTACAAGCGGCTCGACCGTCCCACCATCCCCGCCAAGCTCGTACGGTCCACGGTGACCGACCTCAGGACCTACCTCGGCAGCAGCACGCCTGACCTCAAGTAGACATTACTTTACTACAGCCCCGGATTTACGATTTTTTCGATTCGGGGTAGAAATTTGATAGTGGCGCCCCTTTCTCCAGCGTTTGAGATAAATTAACTTAAAAACTCACAAATATCTACGTGATTTATCTCAGTGCTACTATAATCAAACTAAGAAGAGTTTTAAAACATAAATACGGTATATTGTAATACAGGAACAGAGTAACTTTAAAGTATTAAGTTGTGGCTGAGACAGTGGCGGATTTGCACTAGGCTATAAAAAAAAAACCGCCCCTACTAATCTTGAAAATCGATACCTTAGTTCATCAGCCGCCACTAGGCCGCGGCCTATACGGCCTATTGACAAATCCAGGACTGGGCTGAGATGGTTTTGAAAGTATTCTCATCTCACGATGAAAAGTAATGAACCTGCCCTGCCCCCAAACCACAAGCGTTCCAGCAGTTTTATTTCAATATTACTTTGACTTTTGTCTCGCTCTTACTACAGTTGAGAGAGTAAGGCTGGTTTTAGAGTCACGCTAACCGCAAGCTGACCGTCGGTGCTGACAGCCGAAACGTATGAACTTCTAGGAAGCGTTTTAGAATAATGCGTAGCTATCAGCGCGTGCGGTTCCTAAAAGTTCATACGTTTCGGCTGTCAGCACCGACGGTCAGCTTACGGTTAGCGTGACTCTAAAACCAGCCTAACAGTGGTCAAAGTAATATTGAAATAAGATTGCTATTAAGATTGTGGTAGCCGCCCTGACCCTAGGAGATACCTATTAACTTTGTTCTAGAACAACAAGGTTTTTATTGTAGTATTTGTAAAATTATTAGGCATTTACTTAAATTATTTAAACAAAATTATACAAAGCTTAAGTATATAAAAGTTGATCTATTTTGTAAATGTATTTCCTAATATTAAGACTGTTATTTGTATAACTAGACTAAGTTTGTATAAAATAAAACGATGAAATCTCTCCGACACAGTATTTATTGTGGAGTCTCTTACCTACAGAACAGAGATATGCCATTTCTGTATAATATTATACCTATGTATTTACAAACATGAACATAAATAATATCAAAATACATTTTCTACTTTCCGTCTGTCGCGCCTGCGTATTACAAACTTTACAAGCGGTGTTGCCATGTTGGCACAGTGAAGACACCGACAGGATACGAACGTCAAGTTTGTGATTTTTTTTTCTCTTTTTTATTGGCATGGTTATTGTGTGTGTTCTGCCAATAATATCTTTTTTAGATTTTCACTTTCAAAAGTTTTAATTTTCTTCAATTTCGTCGAATAATGCCAAAGCAAAGTCAAGTACCTAATAAGGGAAGATTGGGTGATAAAAATGTTACTAAAAAAAAATATTTAGAGGATGGATGATCTAGTACGCTATATCCGGTTATACATTTAGCATCTAACCGGTTAAAACGTCCAAAATCCATCAGATCGCACGCCCTTTCCCCGGAGTGTCTTCACCGCGATAAAAAGCACTTCAATTTAGCGAACACAAAATAAAATAGCACCAACATTATATCAAGCGCGTTGATGACAAAAAACGACAATCTAGTAAAATAACAACGTTTGTGCGTGATTATGCCGATGACAAAGAATATTTCCAATAAATGATTTCTTTTACATTCATACAATGACTTCAATTTAACATTTGCATTATTTTGCATTGATTGATTGACGACACTAACAACCTTTGAGCGTGTAGAATTAGAGACGACTATAAAATAATTCGTAAACGTTTACTTCAACTCCTTTTTTTCAGAACGAAGTAGATAAGCACGTATTACACACATTTCCACAAAATAAATCCCTATTCATTTCCTGCCTTACCGAAACGAAACTTAACTTTAAGCAATGCTTAACATATTTTGTCAACTTCTGGGTGACACGTAATGACACTTGCGGAAAGAAGACAGAGAACTTAAGACGTTGGTTAAAGTTAACGTTTTTCAGTAAAGCCCTTCATAACGTAGCATAACACCGTGTGATGAATAGCCGTAAACTTCGATTCAGATCTCCAATTCTATAAGCTCTAAGCAAAACACATGTCAAAGTAACAGTTAGGTACTTAATTATGTTAGTCATAGAGATCAGTGATACTGCACATTATGTTTTGGCACGAAAAATATAAAATTATATAATATAATAATATACATACGGATATTACATACATTACACAGACTGGTAGACCAAAACAATATCTTTCTCATAAATACTGTGGAATGGGCAGTTTTCTAGTAGGTAAATCAATTTAGTACCTTTCAATCAGAATAGATGGCGTTATAGTCTTCACAATATATACGTCAGATGATAGTGGAGCCAGTAAGTGTGATATTGATACGTAGGTAGAGAGAGAGAGAGAGAGAGAGAGAGAGAGAGAGAGAGAGAGAGAGAGAGAGAGAGAGAACACCGTAAACATCGTAATGTAATTATAACAAGGGTGAAAGTGAAAAATATATGCATTTTTGTTTTTAAATAAAAACTACGGGTCACTCACGTCTGTTTTGAGCCGAAATATCCGACTATAGTTTCAACCGCATTCGGCGGTCTTTTTCAAAGGAGCAGCACACACGTCACTCCCGGTCGGTGACGCGCCTTGCACTGCCAACTTGCATTTTTGTTTTTATCGGCCCCAAACTGTCAGCAAGATTTGTACTATAGCTTACGGTCATAAATATATAGCAAATATACCAGTGGTATGAGTATGACTATCGCTGTCCCATTCCCGGTTACACGGCACTTGCGTCCATTCTGTTTCCTGGTCCAATGATACCGCCTATTGTGATATAATAATAGCGACCTTTTGAGAACTATTGTTTTAAGGAAAACTCCCCTTTCCGTCCAATGATATACGAAATTCGAATTTGAACCCAACAATCCCAAACTCTACCTAGCGCTCTGTAATTTTTGTATTATTAGATTATTCACACCGAAGTATGTACAAACTCGTCAAAGTTCTTAAAAAAATGTTTTGATCTACAGAGAGCATATTGTGTCCTTATAACATAATATGATACACAAATAAAGCACGTTTCCAACTACTAAATTATACAATTGTTTCTATCACACTTCGTTCCTTTGATTTCTCTCTCATCACCGCGATAGCCCTGTCTCTTTCCTACACGTACGGCTGAACAAACTAAATAGAAAAAATATATCTATTAAGGTACAACAACCATAGTTCTCGCCTACTCTACATATTTACTCTGTCTAAATACATATATTTTTATTTATATTATAACAATATATATATATATATTATAGAACACCCTGTCGCCACGGACAAGAGAGTTATAATGTTTTCTAAGATATTCGCGATTATTACTGATTGAAATTAAACAATAATAAAATATACGCGATAAATCCGTTTAAATTTCTTTAATTACAATAAGATAGTAATATTTAAACTGTTTTTTTTTTTACAATAAAATATTAAATCACGTAGATATTTTTATAAACATATATTTTTTTATCTATACCATGTCACAAAGTGATGTAAAGCAGTGGTATATTGGTATATTTTATTATTCTTGATTCATAATGTTTAATATCTCTAGAAGCATTCCATTTAAAGTAGCGCTAAGCATTTATAATGATAGAATTGTTTCCTTTTTTTAAATTACAGATACATTTATATTTATTTAAAATCATTTTTTTAAAGTGGCTGCATTTTTGATAAGTGCATTTTAAATACAAATTAATAATTGAAAAAAGCTAAGACAAGTTCAGTTATATAAAAAAAAATCTGACCGAAAAAAAAACATGAAGTACTTAATTTATGATAGAGACAGACCTACATATCACTTGGCTATCTATGTACGAAAAAGAGTATCTTCTATCCTCTTGGGCAGTTAAATAAAAAAAATAAACAATAAAAAATACCAATATTTGTTTTACGCGTGTAGCAATACTAGTGATTTAATTAAAAAAATAAGAGTATAAAGTCAAGGCAAATCTAATCGTATGTAAAAGTCACGACGTGCACAGAATGGCTATCTAATAGTAGATACTTATACTAAAACAAGTCGCATAGAATAAGTTAACAAGTATTTACATGAAGCAAACGTTAGAGAAGGTCTAGTAATAGCTTTCTATTGCTTCTTTTACTCAATATTGTTTAAGTATTAGTCGAGCCGTTGAAGAAACGAAATCTAAAATGGAAGCCCTCATCATTTATTAGCATTCGTATGCCAAGTTTTATGTCACATTACTGGGGGGCAATTCAGTTATTCAAAACCGATCTGTAACTGAACCTTGTGTGAAGCATTTCCTATCGGCTGCTATCTTTTTTGATTTAGTAACGAGCTAAGGACGTGTTATGTTTCATCAAATGTGTCAATTGTATGACATAAAAGTGACTGAATCAAAAAAACTATGGCAGCCGACGGGAAATGCGCCACATATGGTTCGGCTATGGAGCGGTCTTGAATAACTGAATTGGGCCCCTGTTTATTTTATAATTCGTGAGTACTGCAAGCAAAAAAAAATCGGAAGGGGCCTACGGCCGGTACCTTTACGTGAAACGTATTTCCCGCCACCCAGCCCCTTTGTAGTCCAGGGGGGTTACCACAATCTTATTTCAATATTACTTTGACTTTTATCTTGCTCTCTCAAATGTAGAAAGAGCGAGACAAAAGTCAAAGTAATATTCAAATAAGACTGCTTGAACGCTTGTGGTACGGGGGCTGGCAGTATCAGTGAGCTGAATAACTAGTTAAATTAAACTAAGTTAAATCAATGACACTGCACTTATGAGTCCATTCAATGATTGTGTTTGAGGGAAATGTGTTTCAATTGTGCCCTTTTTATTAAATATATTTCCGAGTTGGTTGTCAAATGCGTATTTGCTTAAAACATAATAATCTGCGAATCTGTGAACAAATAGCATTTATTGTTAATAAAAAGTATTATATTTTTGTAATTTTTAATGGCGTATTTTTTTTTCTTGCCGACTTACTGACAAATTACATATTTTTGCCGCCATTTTCTGATCGTTAATTTAATGGTACGGCTAATAAACATTATTCTTAGTGTATGAGTATCATGTTTACATATGTATAAGTAGATGTAAATGACCAAAGCAAAACCTGTGAATTGACATTGAGATACATACATCTCAATGTGAATTGACGTGTTTGTGATATAAATAAGAAACAGAAGAGACTAGACTGAATGCCAGGTAGAGGTCGTTCATTTTATTTTTAACAGACTTCCATAAAGAAGGAGGTTTTCAATTCGACTGTTTTTTTTGTATGTTTGTTCAACGATTAGTCCGTAAATAATGATTATTTTTTATTGATAGGACCTCGGAGGTGGTCCCATATAAATTTTTATCAAAATCGGTTCCGTACTTTGGTTTTTATAACAAAATAACTGAAAAAATGTCAACCGAATAAAGGAAATGCGTATTTTGAAGTCGATTTTTTCAGTTTTTTTTAAATCATAATTATATCAGTTCGAATTGTGGTAAACATCCCATTCTGTCCCCTGTAACTACGTCTCAGTACAGCACGATACAAATCAGAAGTTATACTGGTTTACATAGTTATAATTTACACGGTAAACTGCGATTATCGATGATCCGAAATAGATTTGTTAGAATCTAATTTGTCCGAATTCGCTTCATAGAACTGTATTATTACAGATGTTTTACTTGACACGAGCTAACCTCTCATCTGGCATATGATTCCATGGGCCTTGCCGAAATACGTTACTTAACTTTAACCAATGTCTTAAGTTCTGTGTCTTCTTTCCGCAAGTATCATTACGTGTTAGCCAGAAGTTGACAAAATATGTTAAGCATTGCTTAAAGTTAAGTAACGATTTTCGGTAAGGCAGTATAAGTTTAATTTCCCCGAAGAATTAATTTGTTAGGTTCGTTATGTTTCTATTTTACTATATCCACAAATCATATTTACTGTTAGGTTATCCGATATCTTAGGTTTCAGTTTATTATACATTGAAAACTACTTATTTACAACGATCCGGTTATCAGACGTATTGTCAAAGGAGCTTTCAAGATATTGATAGTGGTTTTTCTAAAAAAAACTATTTCGGGAATGTGACATTCGATATATCATAATTCGGATCATGGACAGACAACCAATTTTTACGTCGTTAACGCTTTGCTCGCGTTATTGTGTCTCGCATCAGTGCGGAATTAATCGGGTGTAGGAATTCTGTCGCAACGACTTCCGAGTTGTATCGACCTGTATAAATTCCAAGTGACAAAGTCTCTGCAATAGGTAATTATGAAAAAAGCAATAAAGCAAAAAGTAGAAATCTAGGGTAGAGAACAAGAATTAGATCAAGAAAAATCGGTGCATTATTTCCAAAATGTATCCAAGAACACGCTACGGCTTTGGGACTCACAAATATAATTCCGACAGTTATAAAATCAAACTCGAGACAAATTACTTAATGTTCCAAATCACTAATAACTAGGTATGATATCAATGAAAAAAAAACTGCTATTATATTTAAGTAATGCAAAGCGTTGAACACAACGGTTTAGTTATAATAATAAATGTATGTAATACTATGTATTGGAATGTCGATATACAAACGGATTGAGGTATTTTACATTGAACCATTCGAGTTTGCGATAAAATGTTTACAGGCTCATAGTTTAAAATCACGTCCTGTGAATTACGTAATTATTCTAGCATTTACTAATACATGTAAAGACCAGTACAAACACACGCAGTGGGCAAGACAATTTAAATTTAGAACGTATATTGCATACTTAATTATTATAACGAAATAAGTAAAATTACATCGGCTTGGATCCGGCGCATGTCGAACGACTCACGACACGAGCATTGAAATTTAAACCTTATTTCGATTAGATAAGTACTAAATATACAATAATAAATCTAAAAATGCTTTGTTTCAACGTCCACCGGTTGGCGCTGGTCCTTATGCAACATGACCATTGATAACTAATGTCCAACGCCACTGACCTCTCACTATGGACTGATGGTTGTCAAATTATTTTCATATTAATTTGAATATCATCTTTTCGTCGCTGGACGCAGATGTGAGTCTTCAATAAATAAATACTAATATCCGAGTCACGTCTGTGTATCTGCGATGTCAATCTGTACTATTAACGGCAAACATTGGAAATATATGTCAAAATAATTGTCGCGATGTCGTTCCAAAAAGCAGTCATTTGTAATGGAAGTCAGTCCTAGTCCTAATAAGACAATTTCGAGGTCAGTGTCCACCGCCCTTGATCCTGTGATTTTCCGCCGCGTCAATGCAGGTAGAGACGCGGGAGAGCATTAAGATTGCCTACTTTAGATGGTTTCATTGGACGTTATTGAATCGTAGGTGTGATACTATTAAATAGGTAACGAACGATTTACTTCAATGTCCGAGTTATATTAATAAAACATTAAAAACAACATATTAGACGTGTAAACTTTGGCACATAATATTTTGCGTAATTAATTATCAATATTTACTATAATATTAAATGTAATAATGATTAAAACTGTGTAATTGATGCAATTGAGCATTTCGTAGAAAATGACTTAATGAAAATGAATAGGAAAATGTGACCGAAATACTTAAATAAAATTGCATTTGTGACTTGTAATGATTTTAGATTTCTTAATTCAAAAAAACAACAATGGCGGACAGACAACCAATAAGAACACTTCTTTCGATATTGTGAGCTGTGATTGGTAGTAACACGCCACATGTTAATGATCTAGAAAATTTAAGAAAGTGTGCTTTTTATGTAAATTAATTAACATTTTGATAGTAGATGAAAAATTTGAACAACATTAAAATATTCAAAGGGCCAATTTATATTAAGAGCACACGGCATCTACAAAAGGTTAGTTGATATCTTACTGTGAATTGACCTTAATCAAGTGTAATATTCATTATAACATGTCATGTCTAAAAGAGCAATTTTTTTATTTTTAAAGCATTATTTTGCACCTTCGAAACTTCGCGCCAGAGAAGATATTGAGAAGAGAAGAGAGCGAACATTGTCTGATAAAGAGAGAAGTCTTTAAACACTAATTAATTTTCTCTTAGTTTAGGAAAATATATTTAATTATTTTTTTTAACTACACATATTAAATTTAATTTTAAATGCACATATATTTATATTTTTATATTTTACATTAATTTTGAGATTTCGTTTTATCATAAAACTCAATATATATTTTCAAATATGTTTGCACTTGCATTTATATTTCTCAGGCATGAGAACCTGTTTTATAAGTAAACATTTAACATTTAATTAATCATATTTAAAAAAAATTACTTACATTTTATACACATTTATAACATACAGTTCCAGGAAACAAATATGATCAACTCGGACAGACTAGACGACTAGTAGAAACAAAAATCATTGACCTCTACACAGAAACGTGCGGCTGTCAAATTAGGTTCAACTCTATTTTTATTGACAATTTTGACGCTGTAAGCTGATGCGAATTTCCACTAAAAAAGTGACAATCGAGTCGCGTCCGCAAATCTGCGGGTCGACCATCCGTGGCAACCAATTCAAATGTACGTCAACGAGTCCTCGTGACATTCGTACGACACATTTCAAATTGGCGCAGCAGATGTCATTTGTATAGGAAAATTTTGTGCAGTTCCAACAACAAATAAGATTGAGATTCCTACAATTATATCATACCGTAAAAGCATACAGATTAGCTCTTGGCACTATATAAAACGTAATTATGCCTCATTTTTATTTGAATATTATTAAAATGAAAATGGGATAAAATCTGGGGATACTTTAATATAACTACTATCGGAAGAGCCTACAAGAGAAACCAATCAAATAAAAAAAATCTAATCTAGGTCGAGGTCGGTCTTGAAAAGATTTCCCTAAGTGATAAGGCCGCCAGTTGTTTCACTAGCATTTAAACCCGTTCTTATTAATTTGTCTCTAAGTTAAAGTGTGATTTAAAAATAAAAAAAACGTTAAGGTGTAATGCAATGAATAAAGAGGTCATCTATCAAATACATCTGAAGTAACATTATCAATAACGCCAGTAAAAACATGATTCTATGTCAGTTACAGTTACTCTTAATAATATTCCAAGTCCTTTCGAAACGCTCCCGAGTGCCATATTTGTATCCCGGAAGTGTAAATTTTCACAATAGTGAAAACATAATCTAATGAACATACAAAATGTATCGTAATACTCTATCCTAAGGTGGTCGCGTTAACTAAACAACTAGATGACTACACACTCTGCGTTCACATTCTCCGATGCGATATCTTGACTAATTCATAAGGTTTATTTTAAGAGATTCATTGAAATCGCATTTTTCACCAGTACTATACGTAGTCTTCGATACAGCATAAGAAAGATCAGTTTTCAAAATCTAACATATTATACGATTTGGATGATAAGTTTTATGTATATAAATCTAATCATGTGAAAAAAGAATCGTCGAAAGGGGTAGAAATCAGTTTTCTTCTGCAGCCTTATTAAAGACGTAGATAAATAATCTTTCTCCGGTTTTGTATCAATCGAAATAAAATATGTACTGACTTTGACAACTGACATAAGAAATTAGATAAAAATTGTTTTTTTTAATACCATGCTAGGCCCGCTGTTGTATTTAAGAGTTCGTAGTTCAACCATCGTCCGTCTCGCTCGCGTATACTATACATTTTTTAAGATATAAAATGTTTGCATGAACTTATAAAATAATCATAGTTTATAAAACTAGAAAACAACATCACAAATATTCGACAAAATTTCAATTTGATCCATTAATTTTCATACATAAAAATATTTTTTGCGCAAAAATGCTTTTTATGTCCGAAAATTAACTTGAATCAAATCGAAATATTTGCCGATTATTCCTAATGTTGTTTTCTAGTTATACAAACGAAGATTTTTTTATAAGTTCACGCAGTCATTTTATATCTTCAAAAATGTGGGTATGCGCGACCAAAACAGACGAGGGTCGAACTACGGAAAAATGTGCATAGTACTGTCGGAAACTGCTGATTCAACGTCTCAATATTTCCAAGATGAAATCTGCTGACCGTCCAAAAAGAAGCACTTTTTTACTAGCTGTACATCTATACAATAGATATTTGACACTAACCTCAAGTCCCCACTACCCAGTCTAACGATATTCGTCATTATTTCATATAATACTAATTCATATGTACAAAATGATCTAAATTTTTATATGAAATGCTAATAATGATTTTTACGAAAATATATGATTTATTTCATGTATTCACCATGATAACTGTACCAATATGCATTTCCAATATATTGTATGGAGAAATGAAACAATATCGTATAATATTTATATCTTATTGGAAACGTATCCAAGACGCTATTAAGGTGCATTTTTTTTTTACATTCCACAATATTCCCTTCCTAGTTTTCTTAATATCACTACGAATCACCAGTGAATTTTACATACACATTTAGTTCTCCCCATTGGTAAGGGTTTAAGAATACACCCAAACTAGGAAAAGTTGCACTATTTCTATTTTCTCTATCTAAATGGGAGTCAGACATCGAGCCAGCTGATAATTTATAACCTAACACAGAATCCGTTCAGCATTTTCCACTGGATAATTAACTACACGAATCGTCTATAAGTGTACTTGTATTCACCAATCACACTGTATTTCCGCATGTCCTTTCACAAGCACTTTACACATATGAAGGTGGGTTGGTTTTCGCGTACTTTCACTTGACACGTTTCAGCACCTTTCACTACCTGTGTCTGTTACACCAGGTTGCGTTCAGACACACGTCGAACACTCTATACAACGGCGCGCTATTCACTGACAGGTACGTAAGTCGACGTCTATATATAGCACACACATGTATGAAGTTATGGTCGGCGTCTGACTGCTGTGACGTCCATTGGAATTCGATCGTTTGAAGTCCGCAACGGTTGTGTCGAGCCCACAATACTTGTCTCGACTGAAACAAATGAAAGCGCCGCGCTGTCACAGATGGACACATGGCGGCGAGAGCGGCGGGAGGCGGGGGGTGTCCGTCCTGTACGCGCCAGTGTTGGTTCAGACGAGGTCGGCCACGTCGTCGTCGGCGTGCGTGCGCGCGGCGCGCTGCGGCTCCGAATAGTGCGTGTCGCGCTCGGCGACGCACAGCTGACATCAGTCCAGCGCACCGATACACTCGGGCTCCTCTCGCACGCACTCCTTCGGGAAGTAGCCGGATCGCGTGTCACCCTGCACACACCGATACAGAAATAACTAAAACATTATTTAGAACTATTACACAAATTATTATGACGAAATCGTTTACCTGTATTTTATTATCGGTATTTTATATTCGGACCTTATGGTCCGAATTATAAAATATCGAATATCGTTTCTCCGAAAACGAAATTTATTTTTTCAACATACAATTTAGATCAACTACATATAGAATTCCTACTTTATTCGAGCAACCGTCAATTAAGAATATTCGGGGATGTCAGACATAAGTACATAGTTATTTTAAATAACATGCAATTCAAAAGTTTGTTTTATACTAATTGAGATCACATTTTTTTTCTTTTTTCAATTAATTTATTGCCGATCGATATGGCGTAGCAATTTCATTTATTTACTATTTAAACAAGTTCATAAGTAGCAAATGCCTCCTGGCCTGTAAACTTAAATTCTATAAAAACTCAAGTGAGGCTTATTCTAAATAAATAAATATTTGTGGATATTTCATACAATACCATCTAGCCCAAGCTAAGCAAGCTTGTACTATGGAAACTAGATGGTTGATAGAATACACATATACATTTTTTGTAAATATATACAAACAATACAAACATCAATGCTCATCACACAAATGTGGGGATCAAACCCACGACCTACAACTCAGCAGGCAGACTTACTACCTACTGAGCCACAAGGCCAGTCAAATTCTGTACTATTGATCTACATTATATATTATGTTCAAAGCTGTTTGTTTTCCATAAATAATTAATATTTAATATAGAGTGGCGCCGTGCCTTGTCCAGCGCGCGTCCCTTCCACCAGCCGCGGCTGTCGCCCTCCTTGCTGAGCACCAGCACCTTGGCGCCGGGGCGGAGCGCCAGCTGCGACGCCTCCAGCGGACGGAAGTCGTGGACGACGGTCGCCACCACGCGCCGGAACGGCCACCGCAGGTTCGAGTTCAGACTAGAAATATAGCGTTAAATAATTAAGCTCGTATAGACTGAGTAGCACGCCCGAGCGACAGTTCAAAATGTTATAAATGAACAGGACAAGTGCGAGTCAGACTCGCCCACCGAGGGTTCCGTACAAACGAGTAAGATAAAATAATATGTATTTTTTTTCCGTCATAGTCCGAAAAATATACATCGTAAAAATAATAAAACCTGTTTTAGCTTGAGCTAATGAAGCCCTTTCATATGGGTATCATATGAAAGACATGACATAAACATATTGTCGAACTGAGAACCTCCTTATTTTTGGATGTCGGTTAAAAAAAGCTCACCCCTCGAAGTTCTCCGAGAGGCTGGTCTTCTCGTAGTAGGAGACCAGCTCGACGACGCTGCGGAAGAAACGAGACTCCGAGAGGAAGTAGTGGTGCACCTGGTCGATGGGCTTCCGGCACACGCGCATATGCTTCACCGTGTTGTCCGTCCTACACACATACATACACGTTTAAGGTGCTGTTCCATCATGGATATGCGTTGTTAAGCAATGTAAGAAAAAAATCCGCTAAAATAGCCATTTGATTTTTGACATAAGTAAGAACAATATTTTTTACGTCAATTTAACTCAATGGAGTCGCGTCCGTCAGAAGTGGAAGGTCCAGGGTTAAATTGTCAAATGTTTGAAGGGTGCGGCACGCGCATCACAACGTGCCGTCGACGCTCAGTGTGTGTGTGTGTGTATGTGTGTGTTTGTGCATGCGTACTTGGCGAGAGCGTAGTGAGTGTCGGTGGGGCCGCACACGCAACAAGAATGTGCTGTCGACGGCATCGACTCTCAGTATGTATGTGTGTGTGTACATACTTGAGCGAGAGCGCGTGGTGCGTGTCGGTGGATGCAAGCGCGGGGTGGGGCCACACGCGCAGCAGGAATGTGCCGTCGACGCTGTGTGTGTGTGTACGTACTTGAGCGAGAGCGCGTAGTGCGTGTCTGTGGGCGCAAGCGCGGGGTGGGGCCGCACGCGCAGCAGGAATGTGCCGTCGACGCTGTGTGTGTGTGTACGTACTTGAGCGAGAGCGCGTAGTGCGTGTCTGTGGGCGCAAGCGCGGGGTGGGGCCGCACGCGCAGCAGGAATGTGCCGTCGACGCTGTGTGTGTGTGTACGTACTTGAGCGAGAGCGCGTAGTGCGTGTCTGTGGGCGCAAGCGCGGGGTGGGGCCGCACGCGCAGCAGGAATGTGCCGTCGACGCTGTGTGTGTGTGTACGTACTTGAGCGAGAGCGCGTAGTGCGTGTCTGTGGGCGCAAGCGCGGGGTGGGGCCGCACGCGCAGCAGGAATGTGCCGTCGACGCTGTGTGTGTGTGTACGTACTTGAGCGAGAGCGCGTAGTGCGTGTCTGTGGGCGCAAGCGCGGGGTGGGGCCGCACGCGCAGCAGGAATGTGCCGTCGACGCTGTGTGTGTGTGTACGTACTTGAGCGAGAGCGCGTAGTGCGTGTCTGTGGGCGCAAGCGCGGGGTGGGGCCGCACGCGCAGCAGGAATGTGCCGTCGACGCTGTGTGTGTGTGTACGTACTTGAGCGAGAGCGCGTAGTGCGTGTCTGTGGGCGCAAGCGCGGGGTGGGGCCGCACGCGCAGCAGGAATGTGCCGTCGACGCTGTGTGTGTGTGTACGTACTTGAGCGAGAGCGCGTAGTGCGTGTCTGTGGGCGCAAGCGCGGGGTGGGGCCGCACGCGCAGCAGGAATGTGCCGTCGACGCTGTGTGTGTGTGTACGTACTTGAGCGAGAGCGCGTAGTGCGTGTCTGTGGGCGCAAGCGCGGGGTGGGGCCGCACGCGCAGCAGGAATGTGCCGTCGACGCTGTGTGTGTGTGTACGTACTTGAGCGAGAGCGCGTAGTGCGTGTCTGTGGGCGCAAGCGCGGGGTGGGGCCGCACGCGCAGCAGGAATGTGCCGTCGACGCTGTGTGTGTGTGTACGTACTTGAGCGAGAGCGCGTAGTGCGTGTCTGTGGGCGCAAGCGCGGGGTGGGGCCGCACGCGCAGCAGGAATGTGCCGTCGACGCTGTGTGTGTGTGTACGTACTTGAGCGAGAGCGCGTAGTGCGTGTCTGTGGGCGCAAGCGCGGGGTGGGGCCGCACGCGCAGCAGGAATGTGCCGTCGACGCTGTGTGTGTGTGTACGTACTTGAGCGAGAGCGCGTAGTGCGTGTCTGTGGGCGCAAGCGCGGGGTGGGGCCGCACGCGCAGCAGGAATGTGCCGTCGACGCTGTGTGTGTGTGTACGTACTTGAGCGAGAGCGCGTAGTGCGTGTCTGTGGGCGCAAGCGCGGGGTGGGGCCGCACGCGCAGCAGGAATGTGCCGTCGACGCTGTGTGTGTGTGTACGTACTTGAGCGAGAGCGCGTAGTGCGTGTCTGTGGGCGCAAGCGCGGGGTGGGGCCGCACGCGCAGCAGGAACGTGCCGTCGACGCGCCGCTCGAGCCGCGCCGTCGCCGTCTCGCGACCCATCTCGCCCACATACCTGCACGATCAACAATTAACACTGCTGTCCTAATTGTTATGTTGATACAACAAGTGGAAAGCTTTGTACAACATCACAAGAAACTTTCGCTAAACGGTTAGGTCAAGAGTCGGGTATAGCGGTGAAGTTGGGGATCATCCTGGCCAACCATACATAACATACACAACACATCAGAGTGGCTTCTATGACTGTAACAATTTTAATATATTTTTGTATTCAGATTTACAAAGTATGTAGACAAGTATGTTGAGATAATTATAGTTTAAAAAACTGAAAACTTTAAAATACGCAATTTGTTTACTTGTTTCCTATCAAACTTACTCGTAGTTTCTTGTTCCTACTTATTTGACCTTGTTCTATGAAGTAATTAGATTATCATATTTTGCATTCTGGTTCACATATTACTAGTTCTATTAGTGAAAACTTGTAAGACTTTATAGTTAAATTTTTTCTGTGTCATAATATCTGTTCTGTAGCTAAACTTAGTTTTCCATAAATAAATCATTTTTCATCACTAGACAAGTGACACCGCAGGGCGCAGCTAGTTAATGTATAAAACTTTCTGTCGTACTAATTGTATAATACACAAACGACGTTTACCGATATTTTTTTTCGTTATTGAATGAAGTGAGGCACGCTAAGTGAGAGCGTCAGTGAGGTAACCTAGTCTAGTAAAAATAAGATTTGTGACAACATAAAAGACAACTAAGTATATTGTTATTTAAATGAATGTACAGGTGTTTTGAAATACATTTGACACAATTTCATAATGATATTATAAAAGCTAATTTAGTTACCTTTACACGCTCAAACGGATGAACCGATCGTTATGAAATTTAGTATAGAGATAGCTTTGGACCTGGAGACGGACATAAGCTACTTATCATCATCATAATCATCACCGTTTTTCATAACTACGTGAGTGAAACAGCGGAACGCAGCTAGTCTATAAATCAGGGATTATTGTTGATGTATGATTTTTAGTTATTTTCCTATCAAAATTTCAAAGAATCCCCCCAGTTGCAAATACTGTGATCTGCTCCATACAAACGAATTTATTTTTACTAGACTATACCGTCGATGTATCCTTACCACATGTAGTAGTGCAGCGCGTGGTCCGCCGGCTGGTGGTGCGGCGGCGGCGGCGCGGGGGAGGGAGAGAGCCCGCCCCCGCACCGCCCCGACAGCGCGATGCACTCCTTGTGTGCGCACGCGTTGCACACCGTGCACAGGTAGCCCTGGTGGACACGCACATATGTATGTATACAAATTCAAAGGAAATTCTGAAATTCAGATCGACCATTCTGAAAGTGAACGTCCCTCCAATGTAATATGCGCACATAATTTCATATAGTGTATAACACAACCACCAGTTTGTCTTCATCGATTAACCTCACAGTAAGCGACGATACCAAAGATAGCTATATATTAAGACAGATTGATAAACATTTTTCACGTATAACCCTGAAAGCCTGAATAGCCATATAGGTAGTAGGTACCTGAAATATCCGTCCTTTTAGAAATTTGGAGCAGTGGTGACACGTGGCGGGCTTCTCGAACGTGTGTAGAACGAACTTGTGATTGGTGCTCCGACACCCCGGCGGCTCCAGATTATCTCTGGAACGGTATGTGAATATATTGCGTCGCTGGGTACACAATATTGTAAAGATCGCGAGCGACATGATTATGATACATTGACAAAAACCCTGTGCGTACAGAAGTTCTGTACACGAGGCCCAGGCCGGCTCGAGCTTAGTTCCGCAGCGTGTGTCGGTTGCACGCCTCCACCGCGCGGTACTCGGCGAGACGAATATTGTGTTTAAATTCAGCCTATCGCAGCTTCCTTACAAAGTTTACAAAATATATGAAACCATAGATGAAGAATTTTTGTACGTGCATTTTTGTTAATCCTAGTAAGGTGGCATAAGCGAATGCATTCAATTATCACGTATTTTAGCAATTATATTGTCTTCACGTGACGACTACTGGACGCAATATATGACCGAAGAGTAGGAATGACACGTTTTATACAGCTGAATAGCGACAAGCAAACTTTATGGCTCCTTCCATTGTGATTCAACTTCCTTGAAGTTCCTTGTATGAAACAGTTGCGAAAAGTAACATTTACACCGTTTGACACACACTTCAACAGATTTTTTTTCTTTGACTGCTGTCTGAAGTCTATTCTTCTATTAACAAGCGGAAATATCAAAGTGATGAGATCTAATGAAGACAAATATTATAGGAAATTCAGACAAATTTTCTTCAAAGTTTGCCAAACGAATATTAATTAAATCAAATCAAAATCAAATCAAGTCATTTCTTTGCTAGAATACAATAAAAAATATAATATATATATATATATATGAATATTTAGTTGTTTTCTTGGTATTGTACCATCGCGAAATTGAAATGAAAGACATAAAATTGAACGATTCATTCTAGTTTACACAGGTAGTATGACCAAACGGTTATAGCCTGTCCATTAAGGCGAATAAATGAAATCAAGTTGACAGTGACAACTGAAGTGATATCAAATTGTCAAATTCAAACAGAATTTCGCACTCGTTTCATACATTTCGATTCAAATCAAAATCTGAGTTTCTGAGCGTAGGGTTCTATACTCGTCGTTGATACTCACATCGCGTCCCGTATCGCCTTGACCCACTTGCGCTTGCAGTCCTCGGTGCGCGCGTACAGCGTGAAGGTGGCGTCCTTGGTCCGGCGCACGAGGTAGAAGTGCGACGTCCAGCGGCCGTCGTTCCGCAGCGTGCGCCGGCTGCACCCCTCCTCCACGCGGTACTCCGCGAGCCGGATGCCCACACGATACGAGTATTGGTTATCCTGGACAAACAATCATTATGTTCTTCCTCTTTTTTGTATTGGACCCGCATTAAAGCATTTGCCAGTGTCAAGTATTAGGATTTTTTCAAGTTTCTTGAATGAAGCAAGTTGTAAATGTTCTAGTCACAATCAAAGTCACGTATACAGTAAATTTATAAGTCGAGTCCTGCTTCAGTAAAGTGGTGGCGACTTTACTAGAAGCTTCTATGGAGTTTTGCCGACAACGTAAAATCACACGTTTTACTGCTTTATTTCACTAGCCCACACTCACGCACTTTATCGAACACTTAATGAATAAAACACCGCCATTTTTATAGCATTAATGTTCAAAATAACACAAGTTTAGGAAAATAAAACAAAGCAACAACACGTTACTAAGACGTTCCCGCCAAAACCTCAATCATTATGTTAACAATTGATATTTAACTGTTTTTTTTTTTTCGTTGCGCTTTTTAAATATTGAGATGATATTAAGGCACCACTAAACTAAATAAGATTCTTAAACTCACAAAATTCAAAAAAAATCGGCCAAGTGCGAGTCGGACTCGCGCACGAAGGGTTCCGTGGGACTATCATCTATAATAGAAAATCGTATAAAATAACGAGAAATCAACGAAATCCCAAGTAGTAAATTGCAAACTTATAGGTAGGTTTTCGATACACATCCGGGCAGCATGACGACGCTCGCGCGAATACGCGCGGTTATGGCTCGCTCCGTGATCTTACCTCCCCCGCGCGGCCGTTGCTTAGCAACCGCCTCGCGCTCGCGCCACCACCACACCGCGGCGCGGCGCTCGCACCGCGTTTAGATGCACAGATTATTTTCATTTTGTGAGTTTTTATGTATTAGATTAGGTATTTATTTTTATAGTTAATATATTTCTAAATATTTACTTACAAATATTCAAGTTTCTACCTGTTAATTAAGATCGAGTAAAAATTGCTAAAAAATTACGTTTATTGTATGGGAGCCCCCCTTTAATATTTACTTTATTGTTATTTAATTATTTATTTTGAAAGGTAATATAGAAGTAAATATTCTGTGAAAATTTGAAGCGTCTACCTGTTACCGTTTTTAATATTGAGCAAAAAAATACGAAAAAAACACGTTTATTGTATGGGGACCCCCCTTAGTTAATTTGTTTTAATTTTTAGTATTTGTTGTTATAGCGGCAACGGAAATACATCATTTGTGAAAATTTCAGCTTTCTAGCTATCACGGTTTATGAGATACAGCCTGGAGACAGACAGACAGACAGACAGACAGACAGACAGACAGACAGACGGACAGACAGACAGACAGACAGACAGCGAAGTCTTAGTAATAGGGTCCCGTTTTTACCCTTTGGGTACGGAACCCTAAAAAGGAACTTAAATTGTATGAGGATTTCGTTCGTTTTATGAATTTAGTTATTTTAAACATTTAAATTGGTTAAGTGTTGCCTTCAGGATAGCTCTTATTGCGGTCAAATAGCCCATTATCATAATTAACCCACTGCTGGGCAATAGCTCAGTTACATATAATAATTCAAGTATATATATCCACAATATATTGGAATTGCTGTACCTATAAGCCAAAACTGTCTATGGCGTAAATACGTTTACATTAATTTTATTATTTACATTAAGTAGTTTTCCGAGTAAAATAAAATAATTCAAATGTGCATATTAATAACACTTCAGTGGCATTCTCTATTACAATTGGCTTTCTAACAAAAAATTGTTGTTTTCAATTTAAAATGAATCATACTCGTATAGCAAAAGGGTCGTCATTACCTTGACAGGTTTACACAGCAGCATGAGCTTGTCGAAGACGAACACGTATCTTGTCCTGAGCTTCTGGTCCTCGTGCGCCTTCACCTTCAGCTCGCCGTCGAGCAGGAGCCGGCCGTACGCCGCGAGTCCCGCGCCGCCTGCGCCTAGCGCGCCGCCCTCCCAGTCTATTATACTCTCCTGGTACATGGGAATGCACAAAAATATCAGTACACGATACCAGAAATAAAGCAGGGTTTATTAATTGTTGTTGTTAGCCCGTATTGTACAACGTATATTCATTAAGAGTCCGTAGTTCGACCATCGTCCGTCTCACTCGCTCATTCCCAAATTTTTTAAGATATAAAATGAATGAATAAATACTTGACAAAATTTTCAATTTGATCCAAGTTTTCATAAATAAAAATTATTTTTGCGTTAATAATTTCTAAAAATATTTTTTTATGTATGAAAATTAACTTTGAAATATAGGGTATATATCCCTTTCAAACAACATAAGAATTTTTCAAATTGATACAGGCGTCTTCGAGTAATCGGGAAACATGTATAAAAAATTTAAAAAAAGATTCCGACGAATTGAGAACCTGCATATGTTTGTAAATGTGAAAGATATATCTTTCACATTTACAAACATATGAGAGAGTGAGGGATATTAATAATCTAATATCCCTAACAAATGATTTAAAAAGGTTGTGATGCGCGAGAGAGAGAGAGAGAGAGAGAGAGAGAGAGAGAGAGAGCTATGAGAGTTCACTTCACCTTAACACCCCATTTTTTCGAAACTAATAATTTGAATTTGACCGTATCCTTAACCGTAACCTTGCTATTTCCTCGCGATGTTTTTCTTAACCGTTAGCTAAGTTCATATCTTAACGATATCACTGAAGCGTCGCCAGCCCGCCATATAAAATGCGTAAACTGGTTCAACGGTCCATTAGACAATCATAATCTGTAACGACACCGCCACAAAACAAAAATGGGGTACGTATTTTTTTTTGGGTAAGTATTGATGTTATGCTTTTGGCAATTTAATTTCTAACTTTAAAATTTTAGGAAACTAATTTCAATGTTGTTGTAAAAAAAAGAAATATGTATTTTATTTTTTGTGATTTTATAGATTTGTTGCGAGGAGTTGTATTTATAGTTTAAAAAACTAAAATAATCGACTTCAAAACGCAGCTTGTTTACTTGGATGACATATTTTCCAGTTACTTTGTTACAAAATATTGTTATTTAATAATATAATATAATAGAATATAATATTGTGAGAATTAAAAGTATAGTTGATTATTCTGAATTTATGATATAGTATAGTAGTTATATTTAGTAATTTAGGACATACTTATTCATGTTTTGACTTGCCCAGTGTAACTGACATTATTATAAGGCCAATAAATATGATTCTGATTCTAAAAACCAAAGTATTGAACCGATTTTGATAGTTCGGTTTTAACTACCTATGAAGTATGAGCTACGAAATAAAAAAAAGAATCATCAAAATAAATTTATAATTGGCGAAGTAATCACTAAACAAACAATTCTTTTCGTCGGTTAAAACCCTAGCCTGTCTTTTTGGATAATGATAATATTGTATTTTATTTACTTTTACAGTGTTATATTAAGAGCAAGCAAAAATATTTCTTTTTTTATGAACAATGAAAGTTGAAATTAGACTCGCATGACAAAACAGCTACATATATAGTCTACATTTGAGGTTCTAGTATTCCGTCCGAAAGACAAAACTTTGAAAAAAAATTTAAAAATTAAAAACAATATCTTAATGTTCTTGAAGTGATTTTATACTCAAATGGAATCGGATTGTTTTTTAATTTTGTTGTTCTTCTTCATTTTTCATTTGTATTTATCACTCTAGTTGTATTGGACACAAAAAATGTTTATTTGTATATTTATGTCTAAATAAATAGATATTTAAACATTATTTCTCCTCTCACATATAATACACTCAAGTTTCAGTATTAGTTGTCGACTATCCGTCTTACTAATGAACGCATGTTAAAATCTTATTAACTGAATAAGGACTTGTCAATTTATATCAGACGAGAACTGTTACGCGCGAAATCGGAACAAAACACTGTTTAACTAAAATGCACTTATTAAGTGTTTATAAGTAAGATATGTGAATCCCATGACATCCCCGATACAGGGACTCTTAGTTATACGTGAAATGTTAATGAGCGTACCTGTACTTTAGCCAAGAGTGCGAGGACCTCGGAGTCCCGCTTCACCTCATTGATGTACTGCGCCACATCCACCATCGCCTCCTTGGCGCGCTCCAGCCCGCGGAACTCTTCGTGGTTCTGAAACAATATACTTGTTATAGTTCCCGACACGTAACAACTACATATATTTGAAAGAATATCAAAATACGAGACTGCAAATGACCGATTTTTGCAGCCTAACTTAAGATTTCGTTATGCTTGATGCGCTATTGAGTGTACGTTATTTGTAAGAAAGTATACGCAAAGTCGCTGTGAAAGGTTATATTAAATGGGAATTATTTAGAATATAATTATTTATTTTTTACGAAAAAGTTCGTTGGTTGTTAGGAAAAAGCACATACTTTCTTTTTGCGAGAGTTGTATTATTATCGTAACAAAATAAAAATATAGCCTGTAATATTCAAACTGTAGATGAATCTAACGAACCTCACACATCAAAATCGGTCATGCCGTTTAGGCTGTAGGGGCTCATATAGAAACATACATACATCATACACTGGAAAAAAATAACATCTTGCGCAGTCAGGTAAAAAGAACGCTGATTTGTTCGCGTTTACGAACATCCTCTTTACGTCATTGGCTAATGCCAATGACAGCTCGTAATTCCGAAAATCAGAGCTCTCATTGGCTGATCCTTTTATTGTTCATTCATTTTTAAATGAATCGAAACAAATTTATCAGAAGAAATAAAATGTTAAAGGCTAGACACAAACACCGACGAACAAACAATATGAAATTATACATAAATATATAGATATAGCTATATAGATTGACAAAGTTACAAAGGCGTGCACTGAAACCCACGCTACGGTGACCTGAGTCGTGGGTAGTATGTGAGCAGACTATCTAGCACATTCATCAAGAGTGATATGGCTCACCGGCTGCGTCTCCTGCACCAGCTTATCAAGCAACAGGTGGTATTTGAGCACCCGCTGCATCGGCACCGACAGGATGTCCCGCAGCTGAATCCTACCGTCGCTGTGCTCTTTCTGACATTTCTGAAAAAAAAAGTTTCCTTGTTTTACCTCGGTAGTTCTATATTTAAACAGATTCTAATTCAAGTAAATCCTATTAAAATTCACCTGAAATGGCTATAACTTTGTCAATAAATAAATATTGGTGGTCATTTTTACACAACAGCCTAGCCCTAACCAAGCAAAGCTTGAACAATAGGAACAAGATATCTGTAGGGTTGTGCATCTTGTCAGATTCGTAATCTGGGTAGATAGATAGATTCTTTATTTGCATGCAACATGAGGAATTTTTATACAATATATGCACAAAAAGATGGTACAAATGTATTAGTAGCTTAATCATGTTGTGCCAATTAGGCGTACAAAATGTCAGGGCAAATAGATTTCTAGGTTAGAAACTATATCCATCTCTGTAATTTCGATACAGAATGACAGAGTTGGAGATATAGTTTCCGATCCGTTCCGAATTCGAATGATTGGGAATATTTATATTATACTTTCTTTATTGTGATCCATAGAAACACCCAGACACAGATCTATTTGTGGTTAACTTTTTTATGACCAAATATAAATAATTCATGCTTATTCCCTATTGCCACGTGACGCAGATTCCTGCCACTCACCGCCAGTTGTTTGGTGAAGGTGCTGTCCCGCTGTTCGAGATGCTTGAGCGAGTCCTGCGCATGCGTCAGGTTGGAGCAGTAGTCTCCGTAGAGCAGCAGCCGCTCGCGCCACGCCAGGAACACGTCCGAGAGGCGCGGCACACCGCTGCCCGGCACGCACGCCTCCGTCGCCAGCTTCAGCTGACGCAGGAGACCCACGTGGATCTCGTGCAGCTCCTGTCCAAAACGATACAAACATACTTTTATAGAGTATCAACGGGATATAGCGTCAGTTGTAACATCACGTCGCGCCTGGGGGGTACACAAGTGGCATTTTATATTCGTGAACGCAAGTAAAATAGAAAAAAAAAAAACCGGACAAGTGCGAGTCAGACTCGCCCACCGAGGGTTCTGTACAAACTAGTAGATAAAAGGGGGAAATCATATTTTTTTTATATTTTCCTTCATAAACCGAAAAATATACATCGTAAAAATATTTAAAAACCTGTTTTAGCTTATCCTAATGAAGCTCTTTCATATGATACCCCACATGATACGGTTAAAGACCTTTAAAATTTGGACCCTCATTCCTTGCATAAAGACACAATTTTTTTGTGATTAAATTAAAAATTACCAGTTTTCGGAATTTTTCCTATATGTGTACTCTAACACAATTCTTCTTGCCAAATTTCAAGGTTCTAGGTCAACGGGAAGTACCCCATTCCCTTGTGAGTGTCGAAATGTGCGTTTTTTACGACATATTCGGCTGAAACATTTTTTTTTACGAAAACTAAGAAATTAGATTTTTCTTTCTGCAGCAAGAGACTATGGATCTGCGTATATGGTTTTAATTTCAACACGATACCTTCACGCATTCCCGAGATACAGGACACCCGGACGGACAACAAAGTGATCCTATAAGAGTTCCGTTTTTTCCTTTTGAGGTACGGAACCCTACAAATGTATGGAATTAACATTAGCCAGCGAAATGTTACGTGACGGCACGTCACAATTTCTTAGAAATTAGAAGCGTGTGTAGAAATAGAAACGTTGATCACTTGACTAAGCCTGCTGTTTTTCCTCACAGGGCGCGGGGTATGCAGAGCATCAACGACCATGAGGCCTTTTGACATATTTGAATGTGATTAGAGGGTTAGATGGATGGGAAAGGGTATTAGAGGGTAAGATGTAATATTAGCTTGGCGTGACTGCGGGTCAACCTATCGCCTACATAAACGACACGCAATCACCGTCGATGTTGTTATTAATAGACCATCGCGGCGTTGTTGGGTTTTTATCGAATGCATTTCGATGAATATGCATTCATGTAAATCCAGAATAATCTACTTAGATCTTTTATCAGACGGATAGAAGACATCGAATCGAAATCGCGTCATGATGAAAATACCAGCCATCGCCCTCCTCAATCATATGTTAGGGATGAGGGCGACCCGCCTCACTTCTCACTTCAAATTGGTCCACTTTCAATACCCTCAAGCCAAGTAAAAATACAGTTTTCTAAATCGCTCCAAACGTACACATTTTCAACAAATCGTTTTTCTCCTCAATTACACAATCGTATAAACACTCTTCGAATAAATATTTGGTCAGCTTCGCTTCGTACTTTGTTACCGCTAGTACACTGTCTATTCATAGAAACTACATTTTTGACTACATTTTTGGTACAGTTTGTTTACAAGCGTTATATCTGTTTTTAGGGTTCCGTACCCAAAGGGTAAAAACGGGACCCTATTACTAAGACTTCGCTGTCTGTCTGTCTGTCTGTCTGTCTGTCTGTCTGTCTCCAGGCTATATCTCATAAACCGTGATAGCTAGAAAGCTGAAATTTTCACAAATGATGTATTTCCGTTGCCGCTATAACAACAAATACTAAAAATTTTAAAAAATTAAATATTAAGGGGGGTCCCCATACAATAAACGTGTTTTTTTCGTATTTTTTTGCTCAATATTAAAAACGGTAACAGGTAGACGCTTGAAATTTTCACAGAATATTTACTTGTATATTACCTTTCAAAATAAATAATTAAATAACAATAAAGTAAATATTAAAGGGGGGCTCCCATACAACAAACGTAATTTTTAAGCAATTTTTACTCGATCTTAATTAACAGGTAGAAACTTGAATATTTGTAAGTAAATATTTAGAAATATATTAACTATAAAAATAAATACCTAATCTAATACATAAAAACTCACAAAATGAAAATAATCCGTGCATCTAAACACGGTGCGAGCGCCGCGCCGAGGTGTGGTGGTGGCGCGAGCGCGAGGCGGTTGCTAAGCAACGGCTGCGCGGGTAGCGGGGGAGGTAACATCACGGAGCGAGCCATAGCCGCGCGTATTCGCGCGAGCGTCGTCATGCTGCCCGGATGTGTATCGAAAACCTACCTATAAGTTTGCAATTTACTACTTGGAATTTCGTTGATTTCTCGTTATTTTATAAACAGAACTAAACTTTGTAGTATTATAGATGATAGTACGGAACCCTTCGTGCGCGAGTCCAACTCGCACTTGGCCGATTATTTATCAAAGTTTTGCGCTAATTGTATTGCTTTCTAATTTATGCAATCGTTGTGAGTGAATGGATGGACTAACAAATATACATGCAATCAAGCTTTATTATAAAACTATTTTTTTTATGAAATAATTAATTTTGCTAGAATGTAGCAGCAAAACATAAAAATTTACCAGCCAACTGTGTGTCGTGCAAAGTAAGGTGTTCCGTAGTTGCACATCATAATTTATGCGAACTTAAATCAGGGTTTCCTGTTTGATAATATGAACATACGAGTTAACTAATAATAAACAAAAAAAACTGAAAACTGTACTTTTTTCATCACAAGGAAGGAAGGTCCAAATTTTAAAGTGCTTTAACCGTATCATGTGGGGTATCATATGAAAGAGCTTCATTAGCACAAGCTAAAACAGGTTTTAAATTTTTTACGATGTATATTTTTCGGTTTATGAAGGAAAATATATAATTTCCCCCTTTTATCTACTAGTTTGTACGGAACCCTCGGTGGGCCCCAGTTGCTACACCCTACCAGGGTCATTGTATTACTAAAAACAAACATGTACTGTAACATCTCCATGTAACCTATAATGAATGCAATAAACTATTGACTATTGACTATTGGGCGAGTCTGACTCACACTTGTCCAGTTTTTCTAGGTAAGATTTAATTTTACCGTCAATTTACTTGTAGATAAGCAACTGTTACAGGCTACAATGGAGCGCTCTTGCTTAAATATTCAGTTGCGATTTAATGACACCCACATTAAATTTATCACGGTCAACATTTGTACATCGTACCCTCTAAAACTCTCTAACCATCTAATTTCCTGTAATACCCTCTCCCATCCACCTAGTCCTCTACGGCCAAATTTGGCGTCAAACAGCCGCATGATCATTGACGCTTTTCCTATCTTAAAATAGGTGAGATATGTTTGTATAAGGAAGATTTTTTTTTAAGACAGGACATTACAAATTTTTTATAAATTCTCTATCTGGGAAAAGCTACTTAATAAGCATATTTCCATTTTATCAGTACGCATATTAAATCATAATATTACGTTTGGGTTTTAGAAATATCAACCATGAAACGAGTTCGTTTCATGATGAATAAATCCAAGCAAAATAATCTTCATCTCCCCATCTCGGAAAGAGTATTTTTGCTCTTCGATATCTGAGTGCAAAAGCCGTTTTTATCCTCCAGAGGATAAAGTAAATTCAAATTTAGAACATCGTGTGCAATGAGTTTGTGAATTCAAAACATCATTAAACCTATTTACTTCTACCTCCATGGTGCCGAATTTATCATACAACCTTTTTAGTTTTTAATAAATTATTTTATTCAGTTTTTAGTAAATTAAATTAAAAACTCAGACTCGGACCTTCTTGGTGTACTTTTTTTTAATTTGCTTTGCGCGCGCCATTTTCTTTTCACGACATATTGTTAAAATCTTAGGTTAAAAACAAGAAATTGGAAAACAAGTGAAAAACCTAAAATGAGTGATTCTAGCGACGAAGAAGTTTATTTGACGCCAACAGAATTGACTGAAACTGTTAATAATGCACAAATGAGCTTTGTCCCTCAACAATCACGCGAGAAGTATTTGAAACAGTACGATATGTTTAACACGTGGCGACTAGCTAAAGGAGCCAAAACTTTCTCCGAAAACGTTTTGCTGGCATATTTTATTGAATTATCCGAGACCAAGAAATCAAGCACTCTATGGAGTACGTATTTAATACTAAAAGCAACAATAAAGATGAAAAAAGACTTTCCTATCCTAAATTAGTGTTTTTTTTAAAAAGAGCCTCATCTGGTCATCAACCATTATACCTAAATGTTATTTGTTATAATTTAAAGATTATTCTGTAATACTTACCTATCATATTGTAGTAGTTAATACCTAAACTGAAATAAAAGTATCTTGTGATTGTAAATGTATTTTTTTTTGCATTTAGTCATTTCCTCGCTGAGGTGGGATGAAAAGTTACGTGTTACACTCGAGTGCAAAGATTTTTCACCTCGTGCTCTTTTAATTCCCTCGCTAACGCTCAGGATTCAAATTTTTGAATCACTCGCTGCGCTCGTGATTCAATTTTACGATCCTTCTCTTGCTCGGTCATCAAAATTGAGCAGGCGGTTAAAAACCAACTTTGCACTCTTGTATAACAAATAACTATTCTATTCTAACTTTATATTATCGAGAAATCAATGCTCAACCAAAATTACATATTGACTAAATGTCAACTTGTCAAAATTGTCAATGACAGTTATTAAGTCAAAATTCGAAACATTTCGTCATTAATAAAATAGGTACCTTCAAAGGTTCCAATTCTACAAAGCTCGGGTCCGTATACCGGTGAAATGGATCAAAACCGCTTACCTATTACCTACTGTCAGTTTTCCAGCGCCAAGTTTCCAACATAACTATTTATAGACCCAATAACTTCTCCCCAATATTTCGCGGGTAACTTTTTAGGGTTCCGTATCTTTTCAGGATACATATCTGCCTTACATTATGTTTACGGCACCTAATGCTAAAAGTTTTAGTCATTGGCGTATTTAGAGATACTTTCTAGGGTGAGCCTGGCAGCTGGTCCCTAAGTTTATACTGTTTGGGTTACTTAGATGGGTAACAAAATCCTGGGGTGGGTGGGCCATAGACCATTCTGGGGTGAGACTGGTTCAGCTGATCCGTTCTTATTTGGAGTGGACCACAGGCCATTCTAGGGTGGGCCTGGCCCGGCTGGCCCGCTCTTATATGTATACGCCCATGGTTTTAGTCACTACATGGGCAGTTAGTTGGTGTAACACGTCCGGAAACACGGTGGAGTGACGATATAATTATAAGTATCCGCTATAAATATAAGTGGCCAAGAACGTGTGAACATGAATCTTCGTTTTCGTTTATGTAGGGCTGGTAGTCTCAGAGTGAAATCATTGTGACATACGGATAGACAGACTGACATTGGGAAATTATAAAGGTTCCTCGTAGTTACTACGGAACCTTAACAATAGACAATAGACAATGTTTTTATTGTGACAAAAACTTAAATATTTACATAACTTAAAGCTAAAGACTAAAACTAAGTTTTTGCCACAAGCCGGCTCCAGCTCAGCATGGTGCCGGTTGTTGCCAACCGACGCTGGTCTTCCGCTGGATCCGGCAGGTGACGTCACGCACTGCACAGTGCGCGTGCATATTTTCATATCTTTTCCGGTTTTAATTACTATATATATCCACTTTAAAGAGCAACAAAATACTATAAATATTGTTAAAATATGGAAATATTAATATTAATAGTGCAATAGAGGACTAGCAAGCAATGATAGAGAGAGAGAGAAAGCAAAGAGCTCTCATTGATCTCTACTATGCCAATTTTGTCTACATTCTAATACTATAAAAGCGAAAGTAACTCTGTCTGTTTGTTAGTTTTTCACGATCAAACGGCTAAACCGATTGTTATGAAATTTGGCATAAAGATAGATGTGAAACTGGAGCCGGACTTAGTTCCCACTACGTCGTCGGTCGTCACGCTTTTCTATCGTTTAACGACTGTCATCGTAATAACATAAAAAAATCGTAAACGACAATTAATCGTGTTGTGCTATATGTGAACAACTCTATTGAAACCTACGAACAATACCTAATATTATATAAATTTAATATTATTAATGATAATCCTAATATTTTACTATGGAAATTAAGGTGGTT
Organism: Lycia hirtaria; assembly: GCA_947563715.1. Lineage (NCBI taxonomy): Eukaryota > Metazoa > Arthropoda > Insecta > Lepidoptera > Geometridae > Lycia > Lycia hirtaria. The sequence goes on from OX387375.1 coordinate 53,928,512, forward strand.
TTCACACATTTCAGACGTGAGTGACCCGTAGTTTTTATTTAAAAAACCTAATATTATTCGTAGATTTAACCATACAAGCCACGTCACTTCAAACTGCACGACCTTTTTTAAATAAAAACTACGGGTCACTCACGTCTGTTTTGAGCCGAAATATCCGACTATAGTTTCAACCGCATTCGGCGGTCTTTTTCAAAGGAGCAGGCTACAAAACAAAACAGACGTGAGTGACCCGTAGTTTTTATTTAAAAATGTGTGAAAACCACGTTAATTTCCATTGCACGACCTTTGTTTTCTCGACGGCTTGTTTTCATAATCATCATCACAATGTTTCATCATATAGATAGACATAGATATAAATTTATTGTAAGAAACATACAACAGAGAATAAACACACACAAATTATACACACAAAATATATAACTAAATAATGTTTTTCTCATCACAAGGCAGGTGAAACCGCGGGGCGCAATCAGTATGATATAAACCTGTTAAAGCACGCTTAGGTCATTAGGCGAACGACTAGTTTTTCACTCAGTTGCATAAACAAACAAACGGGTTCTAGTTTTTCCGGGTCAAACACAATCTCACCCTCGCTAATGACGCCCTTTCTTTCCTCAACATTTTTCACCGATTCGTTTCAGCCATTTAGCCGAGGATACAAACAGATAGGTGCTTTCGCTATTATGTCATTAACGTAGACACTCCGCGGTTTCATCAGTTATACGGACCGTTCATTTACTGGAAATAGGCTATGTCCCAATCTGATACATTTACGACATTGGAAGATTTCAATATAATGCAATCAGTAGTTTGGTAGTGGTATGACTATTCTGAAGAGTATATCACAGTATTAACAATTATTCAACCGTCATGGTAGTCGTAGTGTAGTCATAGTATAGTATTAATGCTGCAGCATTACTACTACTATGTATTTCGTACTGAAGGGAATTTAATTCAGAAAAAATTTAGGACATAACGAACGACATTTAACATCTAATATCTAAGAGTGACGACCGCATTATACTGTCACACAAGTTCTAGGTAGCATTGGGTTGTAACGTGGGTAAGAATCTTAACATCGAATTGTCTCGTCAGAAAGAAGTTTTTACACGATTTAACAACTCATTCCATACGAACTTATCCATTTATGCTAGCAAGATTTATCCTAAAATAGCAATTGGGTAATGTTCGTAAGCTCCAGGCGTAACAAGAGTAAAATTGTGATTGATGACGGTACATTACATAGTTACAGGCTGTAGCAAAACTATAGTTACAGTTTCGGCTAACTGTTGCGTCACTCTGTCGCTTAGTTAAGTATCGTATCGAATATCAGATTAGGTACAGAGCTCACGGCGCGTGAAGTGGCAAAATTTCACGAATTTTATCTGTAGTATTTCAGTAGTATTTTTATTTTTCACGTTTCACATTTTTTTTTTTATTCGTCCATTGCTTTAAAGGCTAGAAAATATCAAACACACAAGTTGTTTGTGTCTCTTGAGTGCAACATTTTCTAGTTCGGGCTTTTTTCAACGTTTCCTACCCTCAAATATTATCCTATTTCGATAATTATATTATCTGATTGTAATCGACGCCTCTACGATTCATCATCATCATCATCATCTCTGCCATAAGAAGTCCACTGCTGGACATAGGCCTCCCCCATGGATTTCCAAAAAGACAGATTGGAAGCGGCTTGCATCCAGCGTCTTCCCGCCACTTGTATGAGGACCTCTACGATTGCTTCTTCCAATTTCGTTATAACCCCGAAGATAAAAAATTAACGATTTTAATCTTTAAATTTAAATTAATTTTTATTTTGAAAAAGTAAACCGTAGAAGTATAGCTGTCAACGGTTTCACCCTCATAATATTCAGGGGTAGAAAACAGTTTTATCCTGATGTATGAAAAAAAACGCGTAATGTAGTGGTGAAAAACCCGCGACAATTAGGTATTTATGCCCTTAATATGCCCTAACTAAACTACAGCCAAAATAAATCGCTCGTCAGTCAATCAATATTGTCGTGATAATAAGGCAGTGAATCTGCCAAAACGCCCCCGTGGTCGGTTTAGTGACAAGCTAGTGGGTGTTCGCCGCCCGCCCACTAACCTCTCTGGTAGCACTGCGTCCGAGTAACGAGACAGTGAATACGACTTGACAGATTGCTAAAATTCACAAGAACATTACTCAGATTAAAGTAGAATTTAAGTAAATCCAAGGGATTATAGTGTTCTTGCGAAATACACGTAGAACCCTCTACGTGTATTTTACTACTTTGTACTGTTTAAAATTGCATACGCCTCTACCTGTACATATAACGTTCTCTCTATACGCACAAGACGAAGAATCGTTGAAACCGCAATGACGCTAGAGATATTTAATTTGTTATTCTAAGTATACCCGTAGGCGTGTGCATTAGAATTTCTTGACTATTTTATTCTTTTGGATGAGTGTAATCCGTTAAAAAATGTGTACGAGCTCTGTAAAAACCATACGCCATAACGATGCGCGTATGAGGTGAAAAGAGACGCAATCATACGCAGTGACGTAGTCATCTAGTCTAGTAAAAATAAATCCGTTTGTATGGAGCACATCACAGTATTTGCAACTGGGGGATTCTTTGAAATTATGATAGGAAAATAACTAAAAATCATAGATCAACAATAATCCCCGATTTATAGACTAGCTGCGTTCCGCGGTTTCACTCGCGTAGTTATGAAAAACGGTGATGATTATGATGATGATAAGTAGCTTATGTCCGTCTCCAGGTCCAAAACTATCTCTATACTAATTTTCATGACGATAGGTTCAGCTGTTTGAGCGTGTAAAGGTAACAAAATTAGCTTTTATAATATAATTATGAAATTGTGTCAAATGTATTTCAAAAGACCAGTACATTCATTTAAATAACAATATACTTAGTTGTCTTTTATGTTGTCACAAACCTTATTTTTACTAGACTAATCCTCTCCCTCACTCTCGTGTACATATTATTACGGCCTTACCGGAAAACGTTACTTAACTTTGATCGATGTCTCAAATTCTCTGTCTTCTTTCCGCAAGTGTAATTTTTCGGTAAACTAAACGAAAATGCGTAATTACACAATTTCGTTTACTTAGGTCATCCAATAATGTATTCCAGTTATTTTGTTTTTAAAACCAAAGTTTTTTAATTTATATGGACCACCTCTGAATTTACTACCAAACAAAGAAGAATCATCAAAACCAATTCATATAATTGGCGGACGAATCGCGAAACAAACATTAAAAAAATACAGTCGAATTTAGAACCTCCTTCTTTTCGGAAGTCTGTTAAAAATAGAATAAACTCACCTTAATCCCGAAGAATATGACATGCTGGTCTTGCTGCTTTAAGTACGGCAGTAGCGGCCTCAGGAAATACTTTACAATTTTACTCAGCACATCGACATAGTTGCATTCCGTGTCCACCAGCTCTCTTATAACATAGTCTCTCTTCTCTAGGCTGTGCGACGACGTTGCCAACTGTAAAAAATAATCAAAAATTTAATGGAACGTCACAAAAAAAAAAAAAAAAATCAAAGCGCAAGCGCATAGCAATACTAAACGACCATTCTACGCTAATAAGTAATAATCTAGGCAAAAAAAAAGGTAAAAACGTGTTATAGCAGGCAGACTAATGACTACCGGTGAAAAAAGAATCGTGGTCCGAGAAATAATAAGTCCATGAATAATTGAACCGATGTCCGGAACGGCGAAACTTTTACTTGTGCAAATGTTGCTGTGAATGCCCCGACGACGGATTACGGAGATGCGCCGGCGGCGAACGTGCACTGTCGCAGACATTCTGTGTTCAATGCATGAACGCGTATGGGTATGGGTATGGGTAACGCCCAGCTATCTCTAGCTAGCGCATTACATTTTTAAACATATCACTCACTGAGAGAGGATATTATAAAAGTGTAGGACAGTTTTGTTCAGATATCATTTTACATATATTTGCAACAAAGTTTTAAAAAACACATATTTTGAAATTCCTCAGTCAACTTAAAAGATATCAAATTAACTTTTTTTAAACCCCGACCCGAAGAAGAGGGGTGTTATATCTAAGTTTGACGTGTGTCTATCTGTGGCATCGTAGCTCTTAAACGGACCGATTTTGATCTACCTAGTTTTATTTTTGTTTGAAAGAGGATTCATCGAGTGTTCTTAGCTTATGTTTAATCAAAATCGATTTAGCAGTTTTTTGTCGGTCATTTTTGAGTTTCCTTAACTTATACCTGTTAAATTTTGATTCTTCTACACGCCATTGGATTATACTTGTTTTATTCATTGACGGGCTGTTTTATTGCCAACTGGTAGGATGATAAGCGATGTTACGATGTAACGCCTTCCATAAAAGAAACCGATTTACTCACCATGTATATCTTCCTGTTTACTACCGTCCCTAAACGGTTTACCGAATTACGATCATTGATGTAGACAGCCCCGGATCTAGGGGGTCATTTTCAGGGGGCGCAAATACGAATACGAAATCTTGGTTGACTCACCGTTAACTTGTAAGTTTTTTTAAGTAACTTATTTTAAGCGCTGGAGAGAGGGGCGCCACCTTCAAGTTTTTGGCCCGGTTCGAGAAAATCGTAGATCCAGGGCTGGATGTAGATAGGTTAGCCTCGCCTTTGGCAAGCCTCAAGTAAGGTAATCGTCCGAGTCGTCTTCAGTCGCGACAGGTCTGACAACGCTGTTAGACGCGTGTCATGACTTGTGAACAGTGACAATGCCATCTTGTGTGTTTAGAAAGTGTAACACCAAGATATATAAGGCCTTAAGGATCCTCATCAAGGAGGTCTCATCCTTGAAAGTGCTGAGAACTGAGATTTGCCATGCTTTTACTTCACATATTCCGCAGATAAAAATCGGTCCAGCCGCTTAGGATGCATAGGGTAATAATAAGGTGCGATACACCCAAGAAACGTTGCCACCCATTTTGGACAATCGAGAAAAAAATATAATTACCAAATACAATTTCCCGGATGTAACTAACACGATAATACGTATATTGATTAGTTAGACAAACCGCGAAATGCCATCGAGTGGGGAAAATAGCATAATGTATAAACACACCGGTAAATTTTGCTCGCGTATTAGACAACTCGGCCATGAACAATATGAACATTCTTTCTACGGAGTTTTCTCTCTGATACTAAATAGTTGCGAGTCAGTACTCGTTACTATTTATGGTCTAGTATTCACAGACGCTACTTTATATTTCTACCAGCTGCATATCGCCGTTTTACTCGCGAATGGGAAATCGTTACTTAGGCACTAAGGAACCCTCCAAAATGCATGTCTCTAGGACCCAGGTTTAGGCTATCCGTTTGTCTATCAGTCAGTCCGTCACTTAAATAAATAAAAAATAAATATTGGTGGACATTTCGCACAACACCATCTAGCCCAAACTAAGCAAAGTTTGTGCTATGGAAACTAGATGACTGATAGAATACCTACATAGACCTACATATTATATCCTTTTTTTTGTTGTAAATATATACTTAATATACATAGAAACAGAACCAACACTCATGCTTATCACAGAAATGTTTGTCCTGGGTAGAGATCGAACACACGGCCTACAGCTTACCAGGCAGACATACTACCAACGTACCAACTGAGCTGCGAAGCCAGTCAAAGAATAAAACTTAGAACAAACTAAGATTTTATTTGGTAAGCATTGGTTTCCTTATTTTACCCAACTGCTTAAAAAGAAGAGGAGTTGTTTTAAGGTGACCTATCTATATCATTTTCCCGAAAAAGTTTTTTTTTTCCAAAACGCACTTCTTTTGTTCGTCAGTTTTTCTTATCAAATCACGAATGGTCAATTCAACACGTCTGATATTGAACCTTTGAATATAAAAGTTAAATTGTAAACAATCGTCACTTATAATATAGATGCATATCAATAATAAATAGAAAATATGTCAATTTAATCGAACAGAGTTCCCCTTATGGAGCCCTGCCGAAAAGTCCCCATCATACTGGCTGCGTTACCGCGTTGTATCGACAGAGAAATATGTTGCATCAGAAAGTTAAATTAAATATGACAGTTTCTGGATATAATAATTCGTTAAATTTCTGTTTTATTATATCAGAAATCTTCTTATTTAAATATGCCAAAAATCCGTACTCAGCGATATCGATCCACATTCCTGTTGCGTACTGCACAAGAATGGAATTGCCGCCATCTCTGTTTCCTGAGACCTACAATCTTGGAATTTTCAAGGCTAGAGTGAATAGATATCTTCTAGATCGACGAGCTCCATCCTCGGCCACACCGTCGCTTAACATCAGGCGAGTTGGTGGTCAATCGTAGATCTATAATTTAAAAAAAAAACTCAATTACTAGATTAGGTCCGATCGATTTCATTTTATTATACACAGAAACTTTATAATCATAAAGATTCGATTATCAGACGAGTTGTCGAATAAGTTTTCTGGATTTCGATAGTGTCATCATCATCATCATCTCAGCCATAAGAAGTCCACTGTTGGACATAGGCCTCCCCCATGGATTTCCAAAAAGACCGATTGGAAGCGGCTTGCATCCAGCGTCTTCCCGCCACTTGTATGAGGTCGTCTGTCCATCTCGTGGCTGGTCTTCCTACGCTGCGCTTGCCGGTACGTGGTCTCCACTCGAGAACCTTTCGGCCCCATCGGCCATCAGTTCTACGTGCTATGTGCCCTGCCCACTGCCACTTCAACTTGCTAATCCGCTGTGCTATATCGGTGACTTTTGTACGTCTACGTATCTCTTCATTTCTGATTCGATCTCGTAGAGAGACTCCGAGCATAGCCCTCTCCATAGCTCGTTGCGTGACCTTGAGCTTCCTTATAAGGCCCATAGTTAGGGACCACGTTTCAGTGCCGTATGTCATCACTGGTAACACACACTGGTTGTAAACTTTCGACTTGAGGGACTGGGGAATATTGGACGAGAAGACGCTTTTAAGTTTCCGAACGCTGCCCAGCCGAGTTGGATACGACGATTGACCTCCCTCGTAAAGTTGGACCTGCCTAATCGGACCGTCTGTCCTAGGTAGACGTATTCGTCAACAACTTCAAGAGTGAAGTTCCCCACAGATATTGGGGTGGGCACTACATGGGCGTTCGATAGTGTCTTTTGAAGGAAAAAAATCGTTTTCGGGGAATTTATATTCGATATTTCGTAATTCGGATCATATATAGGTAACCCCGAAACACCCACTCTGGAGCCTTAATACACTTGACACGGTATTGAAACGGAAATAAACCTGAGGATTCAGAGGATTACATTTTCAAGATGAACTTCCTCAAGTAACGGCTGATTAAATCAATTCCGGCCGGTTCAGATCAGACGCGGTCGGGCTGTTTCGCATCGACGATACGGAAATAACTGCTTATATTTACATTCAAAAACTTGATCAAGAGTACCAGCTTGAAGACATCGAAGTCGTCAAGACTACCAGCTTGAAGACTTCGAAGTAGGCAAGAGTACCAGCTTGGAGACCTCGAAGCGGAAACACACTAGATATATAAGTTAGATTTAAGTTTTTGAACATGAATTTCCGCAAAGTAAGGCCTGATTCAATAAATTATATTTACATTGTTTTACATATTATTTACATGACGGTATCGAGTCTAAATTCATTAAATCCATGTGTTTAATGTCATTCAAGGTCGTGTCTATTAATGTTGGAGAAAATTTTTACACAACACCATGTAGCCCCAAACTAAGCAAAGCTTGCACTATGGAAACCAGATGGCTGATAGAATACATTTTTTTTTATCAGCCCTGTTCGTACAAACTGTCCCACTGCTGGGAACGGGCCATCTTCTCATTGTGAGAAGGGTTAGGCCATAGTCTGCCACGCTGGCCAAGTGCGGGTTGGCAGACTTCACACATCTTCAAGATCATTGAGAACTCTCAGACATGTAGGTTTCCTCACGATGTTTTCCTTCACCGTTTGAAGTTGGCGCCAATCAACAATACGCAAATAACTTCCAAAAGACAGAGGTGCGTGCCGTGGGATTCGAACCCAGGACCTGCGGATCGCAAGTCAGACGATCTCACCACTAGGCTGCCGGAAACTTCCTATTGATCGTATAATGCCTAAATTACTAAATTTACTATCTGAATATAATCAAAAAGTCGAGTGCCACCTCACATGAACTGAAAATCTGTGTATTTTACATACGAACACTTGGTATTATGTTATATTTCAAAATGCGCTCGATTGACCACCGCCACCGTATATGTACAAATACGTATGCTGTTAGCGTGCAAGATTTCTAACTCGCCTAAGTCAGAACAGCAGCTAAAGCGGGGAAAATGGAGTCAAATATCACTCTATGAGCAGCCTTCAGCGATTTTTCTTTTAACCGCATCTCATATGGTTTTGACACTGGCAAAAAAGAAAAAAAAAACGAGATGTTTCAATATTTAGCGCTGACTTTTAACCACTCATGAGTTTTGGCGGGAACGTCTTATTAACGTGTTGTTGCTTTGTTTTATTTTTCTAAACTTGTGTTATTTTGAACATTACTGCTATAAAAATGGTGGTGTTTTATTCATTAAGTGTTTGATAAAGTGCGTGAGTGAAACGTGTGATTTTACGTTGTCGGCAAAACTCCATAGAAGCTTCTAGTAAAGTCGCCACCACTTTACTGAAGCAGGACTCGACTTATAAATTGACTGTATACGTGACTAAAACATTTACAACTTGTTTTATTCAAGAAACTTGAAAAAATCCTAATACTTGACACTGGCAAATGCTTTAATGCGGGTCCAATACAAAAAAGAAGAAGAACCACTCATAAGTGGTTGTCAAATTATGCTCACATCTATTACTACCACTTTGTTATTTTAGGTGAATGTAGATTGAACATAGAACCAAAGGTCACAATTATAATTAAAGATAATTTACGTATTACATAATTACGTATTTAATTAACGCGCCGCGTTACATCTCTGAATCCGTGAGTCCACATCTCTGGCATCCCAACCGCATAAAATTAACATCAAATTCAGTCCCAAGTGGCGTTTCAAATCGGCGTATCAATAAACTGTAATATTTATGGAGAAAGCATGTCCAGTTCGAGCTACAAATTCCTAGAAGTCATGATGCACAGGGGTCAGTTTAAGCTGGTCAAAAACAGTAGTGTGCTAATAATTTCACACGTATTGAATGAAGTGCGATATGTTAGGCGTCATTACCATATCTACGCCAAATGTATCTTGATACTCACTAGCTGAACGATATTTACAGTCTATAATTATGTCTGGTTCATTTACTAGCAGCTCTATTGTAATGGAAAATGGACACCCAGTTCAAAGATTGGAAAAAAAACTTTAATCGTTTAAAAATTTAAAAAAATAGTTCAAATTATTTCTCGTAACCACGACCAAAAACGCAAATTATAAAATAGCAAAACAATAGGAAGAGGATGCAAGGAGGTTGCACAGAACATTGAAGAACATCTTTCTTCAGTATTATATTTCGATCATACCCTTTCTCTCGCTCACTCTTCAGTACTGAGAGCATGTAAAAACTGTGGTGAAAATTAACAAAAGCTCACGCATGCTATCTTTACTGTTGTAAAGTAGATAATTGTCTTTCTAATCTTTTATTTTATCAATGAAAATTTGTCATGTATTAACCCGTGCCTATAAGAAGTACGTGTACTTACGTCTATGTTGAATCGAAGTCCCCGACAAACAGTTTCAACCGCATTTAGCGGTCTTCTTCAAAAAGATGCAATACACGTGTAATTGCCGATTGGCGTCTAGTTTTGTACACAATCGACTCGAAATATGCAGATAAGAGTGATTCGAGCTTTTAACTAAGAAATGAAAAAAATATTTGATTGGTATATTCGTCAAAATCTCGGTGAAATTCACCAATATTCATAAGTTCATGCTGTATCAACGCTATTTGTGGCCTTACAATGTACATAATTACGACTAAAGTAGCCGATAAGGCAATTGCTTCTGAAGTAGGCACGTAAAATACTGGACAGGAGAGTTCAAAAAGGACGCAGACTTATGATTTGTAAATCGTTCGTCTTGCTTGCGCATTTCAATAATTTTAAGATATAAAATTACTGTAAACTGATTTACGAAAAATACGTCACATAAGTAATTAGAAATTGGAAACAACATCATAAACGTTCCATATAAAATAATTTTGATCCAAAGAAATTCTTACACTTAGGTATATAAAAATTACGATATTTAGGTATACGAAATAAAACACAGGGAGAGTTTTGCCAAAAATGGTAATGTTGCCTTTTACATCTAATATGTGAAGGATTTGTCGTAAGTCCATTCAGTCATTATACATATTTAAGGTATACGAGCAAGCAAGACGGACGATTTACGCCTTATAGAGCCTTAAACGTGAAGCCTTAGCATGGGTTAGGAAAAAAAAGCAAAATAAAAAAAGTGTCAAACCGAGCGTTGCGAGGTGGCGCGTGCGTTCGCGGGCAGCGGCGGGTCTCGCGTGGACGCCTTCACCGCGCACAGGTCGTGGTAGATCTCTTCGTCGTGTAGCCGCGCGCAGTAGCTCGCGTACTCTGCGTGGTGCGCGGGCGCGACGACGCCGCTGCGCGACACCACGCAACATGTTACTACCGGCGATGCCACACGAGTGACGCACGCGCGTTGGTGCAGTTATAGCATTACAATCGAACGAGCTTCTTACCTACTTGAGTAACTATAACTGGGTTATAGTACTACCCTGTACTAAACCGAAAGGGTTATCTTAACCTCATTTCTGGATGTCTCTCTCTACGGACGAACAGAAATAGGGGACAGAAATATGTAAGAGTAATTTCACATAAGACTGCGTAATCCTTCACTAACTACTTCCTCCCCTCCCTGCAGGTAACGAAGATCTACACCCCCCCCCCCCCTGACATATTCCCTCCATATATTTCATTTTTTTTTTTTCTTCATATATTTCTTCTATTGTCTTTTATTTGATAATTTCCTTATTCCTGAGCTGGTACCTGGGGCTCGGTACAAAAGAGATATCCTACTTAGTTCATTATATCCTTCCATGCACTGCTCGAATACCCCAAATCATACCAGTTGCAATGGTGATGTTAGCATCTATGTACTCGTATGAACCGAATTTATTCGCACTGCACCAACGTACGCGCCCTGACCAATATGTACATTTCGTGTGGTATTGCCGTCCAGCAAAAATGTTACCAATTTCGACCAACTGCGCCACATGATATTTATAAGTTTATTTAAAAAAAATGTAGCGATGATTTCTTAGTCGACAATGTGTAACATTTTAGCGGCATGCATGAAGCTAATAAAATAAAATAAAAAAATATACAAAATAATTATAAGAGAAAAATACTGCTCGAAGGACCACAAAAATTCGCTATCTAAACATAAGCTATCACAAATTCTAAACACCTAAATTATGAAAACGTGAAGCTACTAATGTCTAAAAAAATTAAAAATAAAAACGTAACACCTAAAACCACTCTAAGCGGACAAACCTAAAAAAAAACATGCTATCTCATTAAAAAGTATTTTTATAACCACAATAGTAGGTAAACAAACATGTTTTAAAACAATACAAATGGCTAATCAGCGAGTGCGCTCGGTACACGACATCTTAATCTCACGTTATATCTACATTTTACCTGGAAAGTGGGCGAGGACTACTGGCTAATGTTGAATCATAGATAAAATATCAACGTATAAGGAGAAATGAAGATTAAATGCTTTCATAATTTATGCATACTCGTTATATTTATGCATACTCGTTACATTTACTAATCTTATTTAGATAGTAGTTTCGTATCTATCCAAATATTTCATCTAAATAAATAGCATTAATCCATGTGAAAAGATTTAACCGACTTCCAAAAAAAAGGAGGTTATCAATTTGACCTGTATGTTTGTAATATTGTCAGAATTGCACAATTTTTGTATATGTTAGTCTATACCAGCTTCTAAACATGTGTACTAAATTTCATAAGTGTATGTATGTTTCTAGATTTGTATGTTTGTCCACGCATTACGCAGAAACTATAAGTCGTATTTCAAAAATTCTTTTTTTATTGAATAAAGTATTTTTCAACTTAGGAGTCACTGTAAGTTTTATCAAAATCGGTTCAGTAGTTTTCAAGATATGGGCTTTTGAACACTCACTTCGTTCATCGCAACTGCAGTGTCTACACCTTATATTTGAATTGTTTGATAGACAGTGACATGAGCGGTGATGAGCTTTCACGACCGTTTTTAACCGACTTCAAAATAATAAATACTATTAAAAATGAATAAATAAAAGGTGTCGGGCCCTAAGCTGTCATCAACTAAGTCTTGACAGACACCGACCTCAATAGAAATAGTTGGTATAAGTACCTATTTAGGTAGACGCCCAGTTATGATTTTCTTCGAGTTATTTCTTTATTTTCAGTTTGAAGTCGGTTTTTTTTTTTTTAATTACTTTTATTATTGATTCAAGTTCTAGGGAAAGAGTTGACAGCGAAAATGTTAAGAACTAGTTTTTAACCTGTTTAATACAAGTATTTAGGTTAGCCAAGACCAATACAAGAATAACATTTCTTTCTTCGGTAAGCCGTGAATAAATAAATAATCCCACATGGCAGGATCTTTACGATGCTTTACAGAAACACATCAATTTGCCGCCTTCCGGAGATAGTCTCCGAGTACCATTAAAACAAAATGTGCAGCAGAGAGTATCATTCCTGTGCAGTACGCATCAAGAATGTAGACCAAAATTGTTATACACCGATTTTGGGAATTTCAACCTGTTTTAGTTGTGTAAATAATCGTGCTAATCGTACGTAATTGTGTGCTTTGTCGGTAAATAATTATTAAGTACTTACTCTTCATTAGTATTTACTTTCACAGCCATAACATAAATGGAATTACTTAGAATTTGTAACAATTAAATCAAGTTTCAGAAATCTTTATAATAGTTATGAACCACGAAAACGAAAGTCAATTTGTGCTTACATTTCTTAACGAGATTTGTATCAGATCTGAGTGGGCGTACCTTTAATGAATGTTCTCAAACTCTTTGCCATCTATAGCTATAGAAAATCTGCGACTATTATCAATCACTCACTATGGCAACATCACAAACCAGCATTTACCAAACTATGGTTCCCTGAATGGCCTTAAAAACCGACCGGGCGTTTAACCGGGCGGCTACTGCAGTGGCCTAAAAATGGCACTGGCACTAAAAAATACTATAAAAATACTGGAGATGGTGGAATTAGGTCGTGAAGCTCTTGCGTACATTCCCCGAAAAAAAAAACTTATATCAAAAGCTAGTAAAAATTGTATACTTAGATACTAATGCTGTAACGACAACAAATAGGAAACAAATACATCCTTGTCATTGAAATAGATCTGTATAACTAATTATATATTAAGAACCTCGATTATAATTACATCAATATTTTCGGCCTTACCGGAAAACGTTACTTAACTTTAAGCATATTTTGTCAACTTCTCGCTGACATGTAATGACACTTGCGGAAAGAAGACAGAGAATTTAAGACGATGGTTAAAGTTAAGTAACGTTTTTCGGTAAGGCCCTTTATTCTTAGGGCAAAAACGCGATAAGATATATTTTAATCCCCGACGCAAAAACGACGGGGTGTTATAAGTTTGACGTGGCTGTGTATGTGTCTGTCTGTGGCATCGTAACTCCCGAACGGAACGGATGAACCGATTTTGATTTTTCATTTTTTTGTTTGAAAGGTGAAATAGTCAGGAGTGTTCTTGTGTTTCATCAAAATCGGTACAGCCACTTGTTTGTGGGGTTTTTTGAGTTTTATAAACTTATACTTGTATTGCTTGAATATGTTTTTCGTAAAAAATCAAAAGGTGAGTTCCGAATTCTTCGTACGCCGAGTCGCGGGAGAATCAACTTTGGGAACCACTTGTCGTAGACGGAATAGGTGACATTCTATATGATGATGTTTATTAGAAAGGACAAATAAATGAGAAAATCGTGAGGCTTTTTTTCTTTTGTGCAGTTTCTTGGAAGGACCTATTGAAGCATTGATCTTGTTTTTTTTTTAACAGTTAGAAAAATAATATGACAACATAGAACGCATTAAAAGTATTAGTAGTATGTACTAGATTTTTACTTCTAACTGATTTCTATAAGAGAAATCTATCTATTTACTTTTTTGTACTCTGTAAGTTTCTGTAATAGTTTAAAATAAATATTATGGTTGTATGGTTACATGGTTGCCTGGAAGAGATCGCTCTAAGCGATAAGGCCGCCTATTAAAAGAATAGCCATAGTAATATTGGCTTCTTTTAATATGTTTGTACAATGTGGTCTTTTAATAAAGAGTTATCTATCTATCTATCTATTATTAGATATTCATGCTCTTTTATATACATAAATAAATTACTATTGTATTCTAGAAAACTGAAACAACCGACTTGAAAACACGCAATTTCATTTACTTGGTTGACATATTTTTTCAAGTTACATATTTTGTATTAATTTCAACGAAATTTCTATGGAACTAATCTGAATTCGATTTAAATTCCTTTGAATTTGAATTCCTTTTAAATTTGAATTCGATTTGATTAAAAATAATTTAATATATCGGATTATAAATGAATAAATGGTGGAGTTATGAGGTAACAAACAAAAAAAAAACGATGCGATAACCTCCTCCTTTTTTGAAGAAAGTTGAAATCATCGACGTGGTATCAAGTATTATTACAATGAAAAACAAACGATTTCAAAAAACAAAGTAATCTCTATTTTTTCTACGTCTATTTTGAGTCAAAATCCTCGAAATAAAGTTTCAACCGCATACAGCGGTCTCTTTCAAAGTCAAGCGCACCAATACTAATTAGCGGCGAGCTTCGCCTTGCATCAAGTTTAAGAGCACAAATTTGATCCCGCAAAAAATGCACGCTGTATCTGCGACATATAAACACTCAAACAGATTGTTTCTTCAATACCATTATCTGTAGATCAAACACCAACGTCATCAATACCCTTTTTAAGAAAAACAGAAAAATAGCTGTCTCAGAGCCACCCCCGCACCGCGCGCTCGCTCACCCCCGCACCCCTATATTCAATTACCAGCTGGTTTGGGTAAACAAACAACTCCGCCCGGCACCCGTGCCCATACAGGAAATCTTGAATCCAATAACCTTCTCGAAATAGATCAAAGGCCTTTTTTTAAACATTTCAATTTTTCCGTAAGCCACGCCACTTCACCCCCGACCTTTCTTGTTCCGGGCCGTCACGTTTCATGACATAAATTGCGTGGAAATTGAGTGGTAAAGTTTCCAAACGTCATAATTACCCACGCTATTGTTTTTTTAGGTTTCCGTACCGTTTTACTGAGGCTACGCTGTCTGCTTCTAATTATTACTGTGGCAAAATAAAACTATGTAATATCTAGTTGATCAATGGTCACACAATAATTATTATAGTAAAAACATAACCCTCCTTCTTATACAGTCGGATAAAAAACTTAAACAACCGACTTCAAAATGCATAATTTTGTTTTAAAAACCAAACCACTGAACCGATTTCGATGAAATTATGGGACCAATCTGAAAATATAACCTTTTAGATAAAAAAATAAAAAAACAAATCGGTTTAAGAATGACGGAATTATGTAGTAACAAACATAAAAAAATATACCGAAAACATAGAAAAATACTACCGAATGGAGAACATCCTTTATGAAGTCGGTAAAAAAAAGATCGATACAAGCCTTTTCGGAAAATCACGAAGAAAATGCAATAAAATCACGGCCGGTTACTGAATAATTAACCTTAGTAATCGCAGGGTTGGTCCAATCAGCTTCACCACATAATGGTGCATAAACAACGCGTTTGAGTGCGGATCACATACGATAATGCTTTATTTATATAACGGGATAACGCTTACAGTAGGTACCAATGAGGGAAAAAGGAATCGCATTCCGGCGGTACATTAATTAGGTACGAAGTAGATAAGGAAAATTTTACCTGTATGCATGGGCTTATACAGATACAAGATGGAAGCAGAATTACGCATATTGTAAAATAAATGTATTATTGGTTCTAATTCAGTAGTTTTTCATACCTTTACGAAGTCGTGGATACTTGTAGCTACAAGTATGTAGTTATATATAAGAGGCAATTAACAATAAAAAAATATTGTGTTACGTTTTTAACAGACTTCCAAAAAGGATGAGAACCTCCTCCTTTATGGAAGTCTGTTGTCTGTCTTAAGCGAAGTTTCCTTCGAAAAGGACGACACACTCGCGACCGCGAATACGCTTGGACATCGTATAGCCATCAGGAAGGAGTACACATGGTGGGCGTAAATTAGGTCGCCTTGTCCGCGAGCGGCGACCCCGCACGAGGACTTTTACTTATTCACGTGCTTGGTAACCGGGTAAAGGTCAAACCCCTCGTTAATCTACATTCAAGTTTCAACATATTGAAGCGGAAACTTTCCCGAGTCGAGTACTAGCCCTGAAACTTTCACAAAGTTTTTTTTTTGTAGTGGACATGACATCTGGAAATCGCTCCAGTGGATAAAGGGAAACTAAGTACAGATCACAATGAACGGACAAAGGTTGGCGTCTAATTTACTTACTAATTTGATTCGGCGGATCTTGAAAACCATACGAACCAACCAATATGTTTAAGTGTTGACTTGGAAGGAATACGTGAAATTACTGTATGCCTTGCCCACTGTCACTTCAACTTGCTAATCGCTGTGCTATGTCAGTGATTTCCGATGCGAGACCCGCGATGTGTGCTCACGAGCTTATGGAAAACGAAGTCACCAACTGGCTATTCATTTGATTACCGGTTCCTATGCAGGCAGCATTCTACTACATAACCATTTCTGTTTGAATCGAAGTTAGCGTATTTTCTTTAAATATAAATTTAATCTGTCAATATTGCGTTTATTCTTTTGTCATCGGGGACATTTATTTATACTTAATAAAAAAAAATGTGTTCAAAATTCTTTATTTTACTACGTTTTTTACGCCCAAACTTACACAAAAAAATCAGCAAATAGGTTCCCTGATTCGATAGGTATTTGATATAGTTATAAATAAAATTTAACTATAATCCGCCGTATTCTCCCACAAATCTCGACTCGTATTTCCGAGTAATAGATCAGAGCAAATCATTTTGATTAGTTGAATACGGCGAGCGCAGCCTCATGGCTGTTTTCCATGTAACACAGTATTAGAAAGCACGTGGGTGTCCCCGGAGACGCGATGTAAGAACACCGTGGGAGTAAGGACGACTGAGGGACACGAGCTAAGGTGACGGCAGTAAATCCTCTGTCTCGCTCACGCATACCAACATTTTTGAAAATATAAAATTACTTACGAAATGTTTTTAAAATCTAAATGGAAAAGTCGCCATCTTTGACGAGACGATCATCATGGCGAGACGAACTACCTTTGATAAAAACTGGCACATCATACACAAAACCGTCAAGGCTGGAAAACTCGGGGGGAGACCTTTGCCCAGCAGTGGGACAATACAGGCTAACAACAACAACAACAAATGGAAAAGTAACAAACACCTATTTGAAATCTCATTTTGATTCAAACGTGTTTTCACACAGAAAATGGATTCAAGTACCTACTTATTATTTTCAATACCATATTTGCATGTATAAGAATTAATAAATGAACATTACATTTTTACTCAAATGTATATATTGCTAATGTATATATCGCTGTTCAGACAAATATCATTATATTTGTGTCAATTATAAGAAACAGAATTCCGGTGAGGTCTCTGTGGAGTTTAAGGAGACGTGGGTGTGCCCATTATGCCGTAGTAAGGAGCCCAGGCTTGGAAATAACTGTAATACCCCGGTTAGAATCGGTGCCACTGCAAACCTTCATACAAAGATTGAAACGACACAGGTACAGCCGCCGCCGGCACCGTCGGACTCCGCGGCCATCCAACACGATAATGTTACTACGCACACTAAGCCACGCAGCCCTTGCAATTGTTCTTATAATATATCGGCGGACATTATTCGAGACATCATGAGGGAAGAATTAAATAGAAAATATGACATCCAATTCACAGAGTTTCAACAAAAACTAAACTGTTTTGAAGAGTCGCTCATTCGCGAAAATGAGAGACAAAATACTTTGACTACTGATCTTTTACATGTAAGTCACCAGTTGCGTGCCGTTGTCAAGGATTTGACCAGCAGCGTTAACCAATTGCTTGAACGGCGTTCTCATGTCAGCGTTGCTGACGCCCGCTCCTCGCCCGCCGTGCCGGTGCTGCCAACTTCTGCCGCAACCGATGAGGGATCGCCCGCGGTGCTGGTGCTGCCAACTTCTGCCGCAACCGATGAGGGATCGCCCGCGGTGCTGATGCTGACAACTTCTGCCGCAACCGATGAGGGATCGCCCGCGGTGCTGGTGCTGCCAACCTCTGCCGCAACCGGTGAAAGCTCCGTCACAGAGATTCCTCAGCAGAGACGCCGTAGGAAAAACGACATATTGATTTATTCTTCAAATAATGAACAGAATATATTAGTTCCAGGCAATAAAGATACTGAATCGGCAAGTGAACTATCCGAGGACTTAGGACACACTACCAAATCGTCTCAAGACACTGCCGCCACGGCAAAATCGAGCAACATTCCCGCGCAGGAAATAAATTGTGATAAGAGGACTGAAGTAAGGCGTAAAATGGTACGTGAATGGACGTCGCGGCGCTGCACTGCCGGACTTGCCGTTACTACACTCAGAGCGGTGGAGCCCCGCAAATACATCCACTTATGGAATATGCTCTCCAATGCGGAAGAGATCAAGCAGTACCTCGATGAGCTTTATCCTCGAAGAGCTTGTACAGTTCAAGAACTAAAGACGAAAAATTGCTACAACTCTTTCAAAATCGGCGTACCTGACGAATGCTTCGACGTCTGTTGTTCATTGGATATCTGGCCTGAGAACGCTCGAGTGAAGAAATGGGTAAACCACAAGAAACGCGCCACTGAAAGACGTTCGTTTCAGAGCGGGCTCGGCGGTCAACATGCCGTTTAGTAAAAGTAATGCTGAAATTAGTATCTTTTACCAAAATGTACGCGGACTAAAAACCAAGCTACGAAACCTCAATGAAGGTTTGCTGCTCTGTGAAACCACATTGTTCGCAGCCACGGAAACTTTTCTTGACGGTTCGGTTGAAGACTCTGAAGTAGTACCGGATGGCTGGTCTCTTTTGCGTAGGGATAGAAGCACCCCCTGCGGAGGAGTGCTGCTGGCTGCTAGACCTGGCATTGCACTAAATCGCCGACGCGACCTGGAGACAGACAGTGGCGAAGACATGTGGGCCTCTTTTACCTACCGCACTGTTACTTACTATGTTTGTGTCGTATACTTGAATCCGAGTGCGACTGATGATACTTATATGAATTGGTTTTACAAAGTTGAATCTTTTATCACGACATTAAACGGAAATTTTTTTTTAATTACTGGTGATCTAAATATGAATAGCGCTTCGGCTAATGTAAATAATTATTATGCATATTTTTTGGAATATTGTAACCTGACGGATCGTAATGAAATTTTTAATTTACGTGGTAGCAAACTAGATGTTGTATTGACGCAAGAATGCGGTGAGTCGCGAGTGAGCGTGGTCGAGGCCGCGGCCGGCGGGCTGGTCAAGATCGATGCATATCACCCTCCGCTCGTGATCACGTTCCGTACCAGAGCACTTAGTGCTCCTCATATAAAATCACCTCCGAGCAATATTAACTCATCTCACGATTGGAACTTTAAGAAGGTTGATGTATCGCACTTGAATAGCTTGCTCAGTGAGGTCTCGTGGGCTGGTGTCTATGACTGTAATGACGCGCAGCTGGCAGCTGATAGGTTTTATGAAAAACTTTATGCCGTTTTTGATCAATGTATTCCTAAGAGAAAACGACCGAAAACTGCCTCAGTTAGATACCCTGTCTGGTTTACCTCTGACATAATTAGAGATATCCGCAAAAAGACGTGTCTTCATAAGGTATGGACACATTCTCAACGTATCGAAGATTATCAAGCCTTTTCTCTCCTCCGCGCTGATTTAAAAAAACGTATATCGGTAGCCTATGAAAATCACACTGCGTCTATTGAGAGTAACCTAAAGAAATGTCCGCAGCGCTTCTGGCAGCATGTGTCTAACTTGAGGTCAAAGGGCGGTTTTGAGCCTTCTGTTGTATACGAGGGTACGAGTCGGGAGGGGGTTGCAGCAGCTGAAGCCTTTGCTGACTATTTTTCTAATATTTTCCTTAAAGATCCCCCAGTATTAAAGGCAGACCGATGTCTGGATAACGCTTCCGAGGGGGGAAGTGTAAATATTACCCACATATCCCCCAAGGAAGTGGAGCGAAGCATAAGTAAGCTCAAAGTGACTAGTTCTCCGGGACCTGATCATCTGCCGACTTTTATTCTTAAGTCTTGCAAGAGGCATGTTGTCCTTCCTCTGTGTCACGTTTTTAATTTGTCCTTGGAAGGCGGTATATATCCATCGCAATGGAAGTTATCCAGGGTTACTCCAATACCCAAGTCCAGTAATAAAGCTGCGGTGGATGAACATCGTCCGATCGCAATTTTGTGCTCTCCGGCTAAAGTCTTCGAACGTATTCTTCACCAAGAAATTTACAGACAAATCTCCCAATATCTCTGTGAAGAGCAACATGGTTTCCGACCAGGCAAATCGGTCAATACAAATCTTCTCAGTCTTGTCGACTATGTTTCGAGTTGTATGGAACGAGGCTCTCAAGTGGACGTCTTATATTTCGACTTTCGTAAAGCCTTTGACAAAATTGACAATGATATATTACTGCAAAAACTAAGTAATATTGGGTTTACTCCACGTCTCCTAAAATTCTTTGCCAACTTTTTGCGCGACCGCCGACAGTTTGTGAAATATGGTGTATACGTTTCCCAGTCTTACTTTACCCCTTCTGGGGTGAGTCAAGGTTCTATCCTGGGTCCACTGTTGTTTCTTATCATGATAAATGATTTAATTAAGATTGTAAAATATGCCAAATGTATACTATACGCTGATGATCTGAAACTAGCATTTGAAATTAAATCGCAAATTGACAGTGATGCATTACAGTGTGACATTGATTCCATCTACCAATGGAGTCTGCAGAACAAAATGTTATTTAATCCCGACAAGTGCTACGTCATGACCTATGGTCGGAAGAAGGAGCCGCTTCTTCATAATTACCTAATTGGTGGTGATGTTATGAAGCGAGTGACGACAATTAAGGATCTGGGAGTAACATTTGACGGTGCCCTAACTTTTAAGGATCATATATCCGTTACAGCGAAGGAATCATATCGCCGTCTCGGCTTTGTATTAAGAAATGCAAAGGATTTCCGGGATCCTGCCGTCCTTCGGATTTTGTTTTCTACCCTGGTTAGGAGTAAACTCGAGTCGAGCGTGTGTGTGTGGAGTCCACATTGTGACACACACATTTTGTGTCTTGAGAAGGTCCAGAAGGCATTTTTAAGGAACCTTTACAAGAAAACTTTGGGTTATTACCCTTTCCTATACCCGACTGATTTTCTACTTGGGCAGTTGGGCTTTAATTCTTTGAAAGTTAGGCGCTCTTTAGACCAACTTAAGACGGGCTGCAAGATATTAAGAGGCGCAATAAATTCACCGGATTTGCACAACAATATTTGTACTCTCTACGTACCAGATAAATATATGAGACATCGGCCCAGCCGAAAACATAAGCTGTTCTCCAATGGCTCTAACCGGACAAAGTCGCGGAATTTCAGTCCAATGTGTCGCATCATTCGTGGACTCAACGCATTCTTAAAAGAGTTCCCAGATTGTGATATTTTTTGCGATAAGTGGCCTGACCTAATGCAATTTTTATTATTATTTTGTGAAAAACATTCCTTTTAATGAATTTAATTTATTACTTATTAATTTTGTACTTATTATTGACATGTTATATTTTACTTTAATATTTGAATTTTATAATTATGACTTAGTATAATATATGCAATGTGTAATTGGTGCCAACCGTTCATTGTAAATAAATAAATAAATAAATATGTATACAAGGTAGTTTTATGCATATCCAATTTTCCGTAAGTCTAACCAGTAATGTTATACCTAAGTACTTACATAAATGTACGTAAGTACTCGTATGAGCGACACAGAGTATTTGCTACCGACAGCGTATTCAGGTTCACGGCTAGTATTATTTATTACTGCATAGTTAAGACTGCATAAGTCCATAAAAAGTTCATGTAGACGTTTACTCATAGACTATAGTTCAGGTAAAGTAAGATTTATGACTAGTTAATAGTTATAAAACAACTAAGGAAATGATCAAAGAAAATCGAATGGTAAATGAGTTAGGTTTAGGATGAAAATGTGACAAGCCAACTTTGTTACCTTTTTACGATCAAACTGAACTGATCTTAACATGGTTGGGAAATCTTGCCCTCTAATATCTATTAACCCTCTAACACCCTCCCATCCCATTTAACCCTCTAACCATGGTTAAGTGTGGCGTCTAACAGCCACATGGCCTTTGTTGCTCTGTAAAGGAAATGTCTGTGTAGGACTCCGTATTGGGAAATAAGCGTGATTGTGTATGTATGTATGAAATCCTGCTTTAATATATGAGATAGCGGTGAAGGTAGAAAGCACGTGGGAGTACCCGAGCCGGGCGCGGGCGCGCGACATACGCAACACCGTGAGAGTGAGCGAGGATTCGCGGAATTTTAGCGGTTATACGCTTAATGGCGGAGGACCGAAATCTATAAAATCGTTATAATCTTATGGTGGGGGCGATGGGTCCTGCACTGACGTCCCGCTAGGGGTGTACTGTGCATAACTTAATCTACTCCTCTACCTAGACTACTACTAGACATAGACTGCCTCATCTATATTCTAATTGTGTTTTATAGTATAGTAGTTAAATAAAACAGATGGTTTGCTAATATTTTGTGGGGGAAAAAATAAGCTGGTTTGTGCGTGACTATGTATGTTTGTTACTTCTTTACTCTCTTATTTGAGTATTTGAAATAAATATAGCTTACGCTTACATAAGGAATTTCCTAAATCGATTATTTTAATCCAACGGTCAAGATATAGGGAACTGTTGCAAATCCCGTTGAAAGTGGTACCACAAGACAGCGATTCATAGACCAGCGCTGGTTGCTTGCAACTTGCGCCATGCTGAGCTGGAGCCGGTTTGTGACAAAGCTTATTTAGCTATAATTATATTGTTTGTGTTTTGTTTGTTAATCTTTTGTTGTATTTTATTACAATAAAAGATATTGTCTATACCTGTAATAAATTTAGAAAACACAAAAACACTCAATAAAAAGAAACGGTTAAACCGATTTTGATGAAATATTAGCTATATTGGTTATAAAAATTACTGAATAAAGATTCAGTATTAGTAAGATGGAATTCTTTGCCACCATCTCTGTTTCTTGAGACCTACTATCTTGGAATTTTCAAGGCTAGAGTGAATAGATATCTTCTAGATCGACGAGCTCTATCCTCGGCCACACCATCAATCAATCAATCAAATCATTTATTTACAATAATACAAGTACATTGAGTTCTTTATTTTAATTTTGTTTTCGTCGCTTAGCATCAGGCGAGTTGGTGGTCAATCGTAGATCTATCTTGTATAAAAAAAAAGTATTTTTTTATAACCAGCTCTAAACAAAATGGTGGGAATACCTATTTTACCGACTATAGCTAGTTTATAGGTTTTCAAAACTACTAGCAAGTGTCACCCGCGTTGTAATGCAAAAACGTGATGGTAATTATCAAACGTCAGTCTCTAGGTTCTAAGCTTTCTCTGTATCAGATTTCATAAAGATAGGCACAGTCGTGTGAGCGTGAAAGGTAACAAGCTGTAGTATTACGTAGTCGGTTAAGTATTTCCATTTGAAAATTTGTATGAGTATAATAATTTTGCAAAAAGCTGGTTTTTGAAACGGTTGGAACCATAAGACGCAACTAAACATATGCATTAACAATTCAATCTGTAACCTTTTCAAGGCTAAATAATCTGACCGTAATGATGACAAGGCAATATTAGACGAACTGAACATTATAAAAATGCGAAACTCTCCATGGAGAATATTTAATTTCTTTGTTGAGTATTTACGAGCAGACAGCCACTTGACGTGTACTATTCTTATGTTAAGTGATGACGCACTCTCCTATAGCGTTGATTGATTTGCTCTCAGATCTAACGTGCTAAAACATGTCTATAATTATTGTTATGTTGAAACTAGAGACTGTGAGATGGTAAGTATTAATATAATTTGAATTTAACATGACTTCTTTATAATAAGAATTGAGATCGAAGATCAAACCTACGAAAATGTCGTTAGCGTAAGACAGTTTTCTTGGTATAAAGTGCAATTATGCTTAAAGCAAAAATCCTATTACGTAAAAAAAGAACCAACATGTATTGAGCTCGCTTTGAACTGCTTTATACCGCCAGGTATTAAAATTAGCTAGTTCAATTTATTATAATTAAAAATAGTACTTTTTTTTTCGAATAAGAATATAAAAATTAGAGTTGCACTTAGGAAATAAAGAAGAATCTAACACATTACAATCTGTCAAGTCATTTAGGCTAAGGAAATATCTACTTCGAAAAATATTTTGTCAAAACACATTACTCTCATTTTTAGGTAGACGGATGAACAATTAATATCAAAAGAAAATGAACGACAGCGAATGGTCGCTAAGGTAAATTATAAAAGCGGTTAAATACCGTTTTGCTATTTATCTAGCCCGCAATCCTAGCCTATCTTGTCGTTTAGTAACTAAATAGGTCTACGATCTGTTTTCCACAAAGTTTGTAAGTACCTGATAGGCACTTGGGTTAGTGGCCAATCACAATTTTTTGTGAGAAAAGTTTTTATACATCAGTAATATTTTAAAAACTATATTATTTCAAAGTAAAAATACATACCTATGTATGTTCCAATTTTAAATTTGCTTCACTTTTTAAAAGTATGATGAAATAATTTGTCAATGCATAGCTATTTTAAACCGGTTAAATATCGTGTTTTTACTTATCCAGCCCTAGATCCTAGCTTATCTTACAGTTTATCAGTTTGCAAGAAAGAGAAATTGTATTCTCGTCGAGTTCAAAATGACTTAAATGACACAGTTTTGAGAATAGATGACGTCACATACAATATAATGAACCGTTGTCTGTCTCCAGTTATGAGAAATAACTAATGTTACCGCGCCGAGTCTTGTAATGGGTTAATTACAAGTGGACAGTTATAGTCTCGATTTGAAGTACGCTCAGCGGTTATACTGTAGTAGAACAAATGTAACGTTTTAAATAAAAACTACGGACCACTCACGTCTGTTTTGAGCCGAAAAATCCTACTATAGTTTCAACCGCATTCGGCGTTCTTTTTCTCTCGCAACGCCACTCTCGCGGTGTCACGCCTCGAACTACGAGACGCGTCACCAACCGAGAGTGGCGTTGGCGCTGCTCCTTTGCAAAAGACCGCCGAATGCGGTTGAAACTATAGTCGGATTTTTTGTCTGAAAACAGACGTGAGTGACCCGTAGTTTTTATTTAAAATGTGTGAAAACCACGTTAGTTTCTACAGTAAAAAATGTAACGCTTCTATTATCTTGTTTGTAAGTAGCTTAGATATTTATTACTCTGTAGAAGGGAACTGGTAGACTATATACTATATATAAACTTACTTGGAGTCTTGGGCCGTATTCTAATCTTTTTATTTGTTAGAATTAAAACTCGAGCACTCGTGATGCAAATGGTTGTAAACGATTTATTGAATATCGATCGAAAGATAGTCATAATCTATATGCGTATGTTATGACTATCTTTTTTATATTTTATTACATCTATAAGTTAATTACGAGTGATTCATTCATTCAGTTCTCCTATATTCTACTGCAACGTAGGAATACCAGTCACAAGTTGGACAGACAACCTCGTACAAGTCAAAGGAACGCTGGATGCAAGTCGCTTACTTGCATCCTAGGGAGGCCTATGTGCTGGAGTGGCCTTCTTGTGGCTAAGAATATGATCATGATGATGATTCTGATTTAGGTGTATGCCGAAAATCCGTACACAACGATTTCGGTCCAGATTCTTAATATGTATCGTACATGCCTGCCGCCTACTCTGTTTTCTGAAAGCTACAATCGTGGAATTTTCTATAGAAAAATAATATTTCTTCTAGATCGACGTGCTCCATCTTCGGTTACATGTCGCTCGACATCCGACGATCCAGCGGTCAAATGTAAAGCTAGTAAAGAAAGTTTTTTTTTGCCTATTCAATCAGACACGTGAAAATACGTTCGGAACAAACAAAAAGTGTATCGTCTTCAAACACAAAGGAATATCCTATGTAGGTGAATAAGCGTGCGTCGAGTCGATTCAAGCAGCACTTTGAATGGAATTGATTTTAATTGAAAGGGGAACGTCTTGCTCTCTCCCTATTAGTCTTGTACGAGACACGCGTCTTTTCGCACAACTCGAAATTAATAACGCGAGTCTAATGTTTTTTGGAGTCCTCTGATCGAATCCGTTGAGTTTTCTGAACCATTTGAGCTCTTTTGAGTCAAATTCGCTGCCTGAGCCTTTTGAGTTTTATGAGTTCTTTAGCCTGAATTGAGTCGTAAGTTTTATACTCGATTTATAGATATGTTATCACAGTTGAATAAAAAAATATATAATCAGTTCCACTTAAGTACCTACATTTTCTTTATTTTACACGTAGATAAAGACGTAAACATTATATGTGACGAAAACACAGAAATTATTTAACAAGAAACGACTAAAAACTAATTTTAACTCTCGACCTTATTCACTTATGACTCTAGCTAAGGACTTATAGAGCCAGAGTACTTTCGAAAAATAAATAAATACAAATAAATAAATATTTGTGTACATTTCACACAACACCATCTAGCCCAAACTAAGCAACGCTTGTACTATGGAACTAGATGGCTGATAGAATACATATATACTTTTTTTTTGTTGTAAATATATACATATGATACATAGAAACACCCGGACACAGAACAAACATCCATGCTCATAACACAAATGTTTGCCCTGGGTGGGGATTGAACCCACGACCTTTCAGTTCAGCAGGTAGACGTAAACACACTACCAACTGAGCCACAAGGCCAGTCAAAACAATTTTTCGTTTAAAGATACAAAATTCTAAGGGACTCGTGCGCGGCTCGAACCTTCAAGAAAAACTAAGTCTTCAATAAGAACTCAAGTCCTATTACTGTAAGACTTAGAACTCGTATTTCTTACAACACTACAGCTATAGAATGAATGATGACTTACGAGAAACAGAATGGGAATATAGTTAAGTCTCGTTCGAGTATTCCATTGACGGGACTCATTGATTTACACACGATTGAATCTCCACTCCGAAGATCTTTTAAATATGTAGTGCATTGAGGCCTTAACCCAAGACCTGCTTACAAATAACAGGGTGAAGAGTAAGACAACCGACGGGTTAGAGTGAAATGAAATCGTGATGTACTTTGATCAGAAGTATCAAACAATTTAAATAAAAACTACGGGTCATTCACGTCTGTTTTTTAGCAGAAAAATCCGACTATAGTTTCAACCGCATTCGGCGGTTCCTTTCAAAGGAGCAGCGCTAACGTCACTCTCGGTCGGTGACGCGCCTCGCCTGGTGGTTTATTTAAATGTCTGAAAACCACGTTAGTTTCCATAGTATCAAAGAAGCTCTAAAAAATCTAAAAAAAATTAAGCACTAACTTATATTAATGCAATGAAGCACTGAAGAATGCACTGTCATATGACTTAGTAAAAATACAAGAAAAATACATTTATGATTACAATAAGATAAAATTAAATAATTATTGTTTAGAAAACTGAAACAACTAACATTAAAATGTGCATTTTTTTAAAATCAAACTACTGGACTGATTTTGATGAAATTTCTACGGGACCAATCTGAATAATAAATATTGGTGGACATTTCACACAACACCATCTTAACCCAAACTAAGCAAAGCTTGTACTATGGAAAGTAGATGGCTGATAGAATACATACATACTTTTTTTTGTAAATACATACTTATGATACATAAAAACATCCAGACACAGAACAAACATCCGTGCCCATCACACAAATATTTGTCTTGGGTGGGGATCGAACCCACGACCTACAGCTTAGCATGCAGACATACAACCGAGCTACGAGACCAGTCAAAGTATATCTTTTCAATTATTTTTTTTACTTGGTTTATAAATGACGGTGTACGCGGTAACAAACAAAAAAAAAATACAACCGCATTGAGAACCTCCTCCCTTTTTGGAGTCGTTTAAAAAAGAATCATCGAAGTCAGATAATGTTGTAGAAGTTCTTAGACAGTGTTCTCATTTTGTACACACAAGTGCGCGGTGAACATTTCTCTCAATATATAGGTCAGGAAACTGCCACGAGGGCGAAGGAAAGCCTATGAATGAATATACTATTTGTTGTTGGTTACAATATGACCTCGTATAACTTATATAAGATATTCCATTAGCAACGGTCCAGGAATGCGTTTGCTTCACGAGTGGGTTAAGCCGGCTCCACACCAGTGTAAGCTTCCGTACTCAAAGTTGTACAAGCCTATTACTGACCATGCGGCCTGTCTGTTCTACCTTTAAACGATTGTATCTTTTAAACCGTACCTAATAGATAGGAAATTGAAATTTTCACAAAACATGTATACATGTATAGACATTTACTAGAATTATACTAAATAATGCGCATTTATAATCTTTTACAGCGATTTTACGCATACTCTTTCACAGAAAACGTACACTCAACAGCATATCATGCGTAACGAAATTGTAAGTTAGACTACAAAAATTGCTTTTCTGCAGTCGGGTATTTTGTTTTTCTTTTAACATAGAAACTTGTCCAAGTTATTAATATTAATTGTAATTTAAGGTATAAAATAGCTTAAGTTACAATTTATCATATTAAATACAATCATTATTCAGGCTAAGTGCACCTTTTAAAACTTTAGCTAGCAAAATGTTACCTGAATGAGTAGGTTTTTATTAAAACGTTATTAATACTTGACACTGGCAAATGCGCTAATCGCGCGGGTCCAAAAGAAAGAGCAGAGTATAGAGCCAACTTAAGAATTTTGGTTGCCGCGTTTAGTTAATATTGCGCCAGTATAATTACACATACAATCTTAACAAATTAATTAATCTGGACACGTTTATGTGCAGTTTGCTCGTTCACGGCTCGATTGCATGTGTAAGGTTTATTTTCGATACGGTATGTAAATGGTTAGCGCTGATTAATACGTGACCTCCGCATTTTTTATTTCGGGAAATATAGCGTAGACAAACGGTATATACGTTATTATTCGAAGAAAAACGGCGAAATGTGGTAAATATTTTGGAGATTTAGACAAACTAGACGCACGCCAGAAGAGATAAGAGCTATACGGTGGAGCGAGATGCACTAAGTGTATGTAGAATAATAAGAGTAGACATTTAGCGCCTGTACCAGCTGATCAACTCTTTATTGCGTCGTAGTAAGACTGCATGAGTCTTCTATATTTGCAATATTAAGTAATCTGTGGTACAGATAATATAAAGTAAAACAAACATAAGTACACATATACACTTAAAACACATTAGAATCCATCCGGATAGTCGCACAATAACTCCATCCCACTGTTTCAGTAGTCCCAGGGGAAGTATTTGAGACAAAATTAACAAGTTCCTAAAATTATAAGGGGACAAAGTTTTTGGAGAATCTGTGTAAGGCCGGCGGACTGTTATACAACATCTCTTAGAATAAGTACTTCCTTGGACGTTCCTCCCTTCCAAGTTTCAGTCACCAGCCTTACAGACATCTAAGTAGCGCGTATACAGATACCACCTCCTACCGTTTGCCGTCTTTTGCTTAGCCCATCTCTCTCTCTCTCTTCTACCTCACGACCCACTCTCCCTAAAAAAACATCATCTAAGTGTGGCACTGTGATATAGAATGAAAGCGTTTTACGTAACAATTCAAATCCTTCATTAAACGGCTATCCAGAATTATAGTTTTAAAAACTGAACAAAAACTGACTTCAAAATACGCAATTTGTTTACTTGGTTGGATGACGTTTTGCAGTTATTTTGTTAAAACCAAAATACTGAACCGATTTTAGCGGCAAATATTCGATGTGGCAAAGTAGATATTCGAAAAGAGGTACATCGAAATATATACAACTACCAATATTTAAAACTCCCTGAAAACTTTTCAGGTAAAATTAATCAATCAAACAATAACACTTTATTGACACTACAAAAGTAATAAAGTAACAAAATACACACATAAGATAATGGCACAAAGGGCGGTCTTATCGCTAACAGCAATCTCTATTACCGAACTATTGTACTATGGTGTAGAGGTGTAGAGAATAGTTTTTAGCAAAACGCGTATATAGAAGTAAACTTTGCGGCGCTCGTACGCTAAAACTATCGTTGTTATCGATGTTACCGATTGCTATCGATTTTGCAATATGGCGGCGCGATCGATAAAATACGGAGGTGGCAAAAAATAAATTCGGAAAGAGCACATTGAAATCTATGACATTAGCAGTTTTTAAAACACCCAGAAAACTTTCCAGTTATAACTACCAAATTGTACTGGTGGTCAATAAACGAAAAAATTAAATAAGTACCTACTATTAACAAGGTAATCTGTAGTTTTGTGGCAATTTCTATGTATAAATTTTACCTTTGGATAATTCAATAAACGTGGCCGTGAAAGCATATTACATCTCTATTCATACCTAACTCTAAATATCAAACAGCAAGCTTACAAAACTACCAAGCCGATATATGTACATAATTTGAATGTACATCGTATGCCTCCTTACGGAGCATAGAAGGCTATATTCCATCTTCATACCAGGTGCGTATTTACATTGGGAAGCGTGAGGAAGCGTTGCCGTGTACCAAGCGTTCGCAACTCTCTCTGTACTCAGCGAAAGAATCGACCTCAGTCCGCTGTACTGTTCTGATAACAATTAGCAATGGCTTGAATTCTATTAATGGTGCTATCACATCAGCGATTCGCGAACGTCTTCCAAAGCGATTGGCCTCCGAATTCGCGGCGTATTCGTCATGAACGCGCGATGATCTCGCCGCCAGTACGCGACATGATCAACTGAGGGTGCGTGATGGGTTCTGAACTCCGATCCGAAATAAGATGGGCACCGCGATAAAAAAAAAACGATTCTTTATGTCGAGCGAAAAAGAGATAAATGTATACGTCTTCGTAGCCTTCACGTTCTCGCACGACCAAAAATAGTAGATTTATTTGTCGCGGGGCACATCTTAGACCAACTGGTCACGCACTGTGTCCTGAATACATTCCCTAATCTTCTCGCTCGAAACACGTTCGCAATTCGCTAGTGTGTTAGCGCCGTAAGTTGGGACCACAAAAATAATATAATTATTAACGGTTATTAACTATGTAACATGCTTCTTCTAAATTTCATATGATTTTAATATTAGTAATTTTTACACAACATTAAAACACATATGACAGCAAAATCGTGTCTAGACAAATGCCTGAGTAACCAACAAAATAAACTAACAAGAAAAGCATCTACCTTTCTCTTTCTTCAAAAAGAGAAAGTAATCATTATCATGACAATTTTTTTTTTTTTTTTACAAAAAACAGTAACAGGCGGAGTGAAGCCGAAACGTTCGTAAAGTCCAGAGAGTAAGATAAGCCACCTCGGGCATAGCTGATGTGAACTTGACGTAGCACAGGTCCTCGTATATCTCCTCGACGCGGTCCTCACAGGAGGCGCTGGGGATCGTGAACTGGACCCAGGGCGCCTCCGAGGCGGGCTTGGCGGCCGGGCTCTCCGGCATATTGAACGAGGCCTCGATGGTACTCGCACTACTATAATGTAACTTTATTTGTACCTATACTACTGACACCGACGGTAGTCTTCCTAAAGTATCCTTAACAATCCTGTATAGCACAGCTTTCTAAGCCCTAACTAATTATTTATACCTCTGTTGTATCCTGTATACCTGTATACAGGGTACAACAAATATCGACGGATATACTTTATAGGGTCATTGTACTAATTATGAACAACTTTCGTCATAAAAGATTTTAAAGTTGATAATTGATTTCGTTCAAATAAGAAATCAATCAAATGAACGTTCGTTGAACTTATAAATGAAATTAGATTATAGATTCATTTGAAATTCATATAGTAGCGTAGTCATCATCATCATCATCTCAGCCATAAGAAGTCCACAGCTGGACATAGGCCTTCCCCCATGTATTTCATATCATATATTATTAATTAATCATATAGAAAGTTATTATAGTAGTAAATTACTATGTAAAAGTTTTTTATGCATCATCTTATGTAAATTTAACTTGCCCAATGTAACTGCCGATATTAAAGATTTTGATTTATTTTCTTCATAATGAAAGTTGACAATAACAACGAATAAAATGACACTAAAAATATGCCCGTCGTGCACTCTTATACCCTGTATAAAACATGTATTTCCCTATCTAACAACAATTGCAGCTTGACGACCAATGACAGCACTTATTTTTTTAAAATTAGGAGCTGTGATTGGTCGCCAGTAACAGTCGCCATTGTTTTTTAACACAACACAGAAAACACTGGATTTAAATACGTATTTAAAAGAAAATACAGTTCACTAGTCATTGAAAATACAAACTTATTGATTTTCCTACATCATTGTTATAAGTGATTGACGTTCAAAATAACGCCTCGTCGAATTACCCAATAGCAAAAGCTTTTAGGGTTTCAAATTGCTGTCATTGGACGCCGACTAAATCAGGGATCGATATACCTAAGAGCTAATTAAGTTTGAATTTGGAACAGCGTCGTTATCTATACAAAACTTACTTATAATTTGATGTTTATAACAAATGTAAGCCCTAAAGCTGAGATCAAGTAAAGTAGGTACTTACATGGACTGAAGATCTTTGTAGATGTCTTCTTCTGACTGTGTTCTATGGGCGGAGAATGGCCTGAAAACAATTAACTTTGTTAGATGATCACAATCATCAACCTACGTAGATGACTGAAAAAGAAGAAATATCAGATTAATTTACTTAAAGATGTGAAAGTAAAATATTATCTATGGTTTTCGCGATTGACTCAATGAGTTGAAACTAATTTTAACGGAATTTTAAAGACAACTGTCATCTAGTCTCACCTGTGACCACAGACGCTGCAAAGTGTTCGAAACGTCAGTTCATAAAATTACGTTAAAATGTGTTTTATTTCAATGAGTAAAATAAAATAAAGTACAAAATAGATCTAAGTTTGACCACCAACTCGCCTGATGTTAATCGACGGTGTGGTCGAGGATTGAGCACGTCTATCTAGAAAATATCTATTCATTATAGTCTTGAATATTCCAAGACTCTATTTCTCAGGAAGCACAGAAAATGGCAGCGAGTTCAACTCCCGTGCAATTTACACTTTTGCCGCCAGTAGGCTATTAAATTTTTGTCAAAATCATATTAATTACGTATAGTACGGGAGCACACTGCAAAAAGTACACCTCATCGAAAAAATTTTTGAGACTCATTAGTTTGTTTTAAGGAAAAAGACCCAGGGGACGCAGTCCAATAAGATGGTCCGACCAAGTGTCACAAAATCTGGGCACATCTCTGATGCAATACATCAGGCTGAGGATCGTCAGAGATGGAAAGAGATTTGTCGTCATCTGCCACACCAGGATCGGGAGCATCACGACGCTCAGCAGTGAGCAAACGAATAGAGGAGGAGGAGTTTGTGTTGAATTTTTTTTAAATTTATGTAAGAAAAAAAGGTTTTGGACTAAATTTGCCGCCCCCTAAAATCTGCCGCCCTGGGCTCCAGCCTACTCAGCCTATTGGTAAATCCGCCACTGCCCGTGCAGTACACATCGCAGTGCTGCGCAGTGGACTGACAATGTTGCCAAACATAAGACAATACAAATACATTGTATTAGTGGTGGCAACTTCCCACCAGTTTAATGGGTCAACGTATCAGGTTAATCTATTTCCAACTTATCGAGTTAGAAATGTCATGTATTTCAGATTTAGGGGCCAAATATTAACCACGTGAGTCGTAATCAGCAACAGCAGGCGAGCTGGCGGTCAAGTTCAAGCATATCATTGAATAAAAACATGTATCTGTGGTAAAAGAAAAACTAAATACACAACGACATAAGAGCGACTTTTACGCTATAAAAAATTGAAAGCATTGATAACATATTTATACCTTTATATTTATATGTACGAGTATATCTTATAAAGACTAAATGGTTGAACCAATCTTTGTGATATTTGGCACAGAGATTCTATAGGACCTGGCGAAGGACATAGGCTATATTTTACCATCATCATCACCGTATCTCATCACTTCGCGGGTGACACTGCGCGACGCAGCTAGTTTCTCCTAAGATAAAACTAGAAGGAACACCGAAGTCAAACAGGGCATGTTTTAATCACACTACATTCTGCAGTTACTGTTGTGGAGCTATTTTTCCAGTTCTATATCACCACATCTCATCATCATCATCATCATCTCAGCAACAAGAAGTACACTGCTGGATATAGGCATCCCCCCTAGATTTCCAAAAAGGCCTATCGGAAGCGGCTTGCATGCAGTCTTTCTGCCACTTGTATGAGGTCATCCTTCCATCTCATGGCTGGTCTTCCTACGCTGCGCTTGCTAGTGCGTCGTCTCCACTCGATAATTTTTAAGCCCCATCGGCCATCTGTTCTACGTGACATGCCTACTGCCACTTCAACTTGCTCCATATCTCAACATATAATTCATTATGATAGAGAGGAGATAATGATCAAAGGGGATAAAAACCTCGGTAACCTATCTACGAGTATGATCCGAAATACATTTGTTTGAATATTACTTGCCCAAATCCATTTCGTAGTACTGTCTGATTCCAAATATTTGTTAGCCATAAGTTTCATTAACCCGAACAATTATTAGGTTAGATTCGTTAGGTTTCTAATTAATTATATCGAGTTACCAAAGTTCTCGCGATTGTGACTCATTGAAATTAAACAATTTTTACGGATTTATTTCACATAATTTTATGACCTGACGTTTCGAACACTGCAGTTACCTTATTATTTACAAAGGTTTAGTTATCAGATAGATAGATAGATAGACTCTTTATTAAAATACCACATTGTACAAACATACATATTTAAAAATGAATAAACATATGTATATAACAACCATTAGGTTAGGTTCGTTGGGTTTCTGTTTATTATACACAAATACTCTCGTGTTACAAAAATTCGATATTAGAAGAGTTCTCATTCAATTTATTTAAATTTCGGGGAGATGATATTCTATATTTCAAAACTCGGATCTTAGATAGATAACCAAAAATGTCACGTGTTCAATGGGTGGCCCCTATCTATACCGGACCAGTGAATATTACGTTAGATTCACCTACGCCGTTCCACCGAGCAATGTTTAGATACTGTTTACATTCCGTTTTTAGACAGAGCCAGGGAGGGGAGAGAGGGGAAGTGCGATATTTTGTCAGTAACTTCGGAATATTGTTTCGAACAACAATTCTCAGAAAAAGGTCTAAGAACAAAAACATAAGCTGTAAGAACAAACGACAACAATTTGTTTAATAAACAAAATAAACACATTCACGCAATGCTATTAAATCTCGGTGATCGGGAGTTTTTTTTTTTTTGAGGAGTGAATTCCATTTGTTCTGCCGCAACTGTGGACGACGACGTGCAAAAACAATATTTCAGTACACATTCGATTTTCAAATAATAACTTTTAAAATTAAATACTGCAAAATTATTTTATCTTGTATTCAATTTCTGTCCACCTTTTGGCTGTTTTACTGTTTATAATTATAATCTGAAAGTGCATTTTTTTATTTATAAGTACCATTTAAAACAATAAATAAGCTTTGCTTTTGTGAGCCCTGTCCCAGATCTATATTAACCGACTTCCAAAAAGAAGGAGTTTCTCAATTCGACTGTTTTTTTTCTTTTCATATGTTTGTTCAGCTCCGCCGATTATGAATTGTTTTTGATGATTCTTTTTCTGTTTGGTAGGTAATAGATTAAGTAATAGATTCAGTATTTTGGTTTTTATAACAAAATAACTGGAAAAATATGTCATCCAAGTAAACGAATTGCGTATTTTGAAATCGTTTTTTTTTTACTTTTTAAACGATTACTTGTTAAACTATATTATAATTATTTTTATCATAAAAGTATGTAAATAAAGAAATAAATAAAATATACACAAATACATAATATCAATATTGTGGTAAAAGAATATCTGAAGTAATTCCTATAGTCGCATTGTTTCAATAAGGAAACGTCTATATTTACGATGATGGGGTGCGGACTGAGGACGCGGCGCGGAAGGATAAGCTTTGTATGCATAAGGTCAACACGAGGATATTGGGCGGAGTTCGCTCGCCTTATTAACTATTAAATTACATCAAGCAAGGTCAACGCTGGGGTATCGCTACAACCTAATCCCGACGGTTTCGCCCGCTTATTTCCCCTTTTTTACCCGACTGCGTAAGAAGCAGGGTTACCTAGTTTCTATATTTTTACATCCTATGTAAAAAGGGCCTCTCAGTGTTGGCTTCGGGCCCACTGAGGCCTTCCAAAAATCCGGGCCTGACCCGGATAAAGAGATAATAATAATACAACTCTCGCAAAAATAAAAAATAAATGATTTTTCGATATCTCAACCTGACTTTTTCGTAATAAATAGGTGATTTTACTAGCATTATTCTAAAGAATGCGCATTTATAACCTTTTGGCCATGTACCATTTCCACGAATGTTCTGAACTTTCAGACATGCAGGTTTCCACGCGATATTTTCCTTCACCGTTTGAAGTTGCCGACAATTAATAATACGCACATAACTTCGAAATGACAGATTAGCGTGCCTTGGGATTAGTTGATTTGTCCTTGCCAGTTCAAGGATCGCGAGTTACACGGCCTCCCAACTAGCCTGCCCTTACTGAAACGGTGTTTCTGTTTTTTAAACTATAATTATTTTGAGTGTATTCGATAGACGTGATCCTCCCAATCCCTCTTCCCTCGACGCCTGTTACTGAACGCAGCTTTGTTTTGTACTCGGTTTGCTGCAATTATGCAGCGTTCCATATAAAATTTTCTAAAGATAACAAACAGACGGCTACAACCGCTTTTACAATATAAGCTATATTATAATACATAGGTTCTGTTGTTAGACTGTTAGACTGCTAGACATAGGCCTCCCCCACGGAATTCCAAAAAAACCGGTTGGAACCGGCCTGCATCCAGCGTCTTCCTGCCACTTTTATGAGGTCATCTGTCCATCTCGTGGCTGGTCTTCCTACGCTGCGCTTGCCGGAAAAATGTACTCACTTGATATTTTTAGCGAGCGCCTTGGGGCACTGGCTGAGCTTGGCGAGGGTGCACAGGACTCGGTGGAAGTTGGAGAGGTCGAACAGCATGGACGGGTCGAAGAGGTCCGTCTCACGCAACTCGAACACCTCGTGACATGTCCGGAGGAACACCTTGATGTTGCGCATGCACAGGAACTGCACAAAGTATAAAATAAATGTAATTAAAATAGATGGACTTCAAAAAATAATAATAGGGAATATGCATGATTATTTTTATATGGTCATAAAAAGCTAACCACAAATATATCTATTTCACAAAAATAAAATTAAAATACACTCAAAAATAAGAAAGTTAAAAGCATTTTAATTTCATATATTAGACAGAGCACATGGTAGCGAATGATGACGTCATGGTTCAAGTACGCCGTGCAAATTCAATTCAAACTGTTGTTTCACGAGAGAGGGACAGAACATCCCTCCCATAAAACTTCAAATATTTATATCTCGGAAATGTACTGACTGATTGAAATATTTTTTAGTATATACTATATTAGAATTTAGTATGTTATCAATTAAAACATTTATTCCCATGAAATTAAATATATATATGCATATTCCTTATTAACTGAAAAGGAAAAAATAGCACAAAAGTAAGTAGATATGTATATACACCGTTCCATTTTATATTTAAGTCCATATCTTGAATACTACTACACTAATCTTGAATACTACTACTAAACCGATTTCGATAAAACTTATATTGTTCCCTAGTTTGGAAATACTTTATTCAATAAATAAAAATTGCAATATACTAACATACACAAAAATTGTGCAATTCTGACAATATTACAGTATACATGCAGGTTGAATTGATAACCTCCTTTTTTGAAGTCAGTTAGTAAGCCTATGGACAACTGCAACATCAATGGCATTGCTGTTGCTTTGGTAAGTCGGAGATTATTAGATATATGTTCTGTGCCAGAGAGGTAATTGTGGTGTAGACACATTTTTTTTCTTTGTTGAAGTTCAGCGGGAGAACTTTCGGAGGAAGGTAATTCTACATTTTTTGAAGTTGTTTAATAAAAACATACAATCGAATTGAAAACCTCCTTCTTTTAGAATTTGGTTTATTAATAATATAAATGTGATAGTTCATGCATGTCTATGTGTACTTTTTGAAGCTGAAATGGGTCGAACGATTTACATAAAATTTGATATGTACAAATAGCTTATGCCCAGGAATAACACATAGGCAACTTTTTACCCTGGGAATATGATAGGTTCCTGCAAGGTAGCAAGTGAAGCTGCAGGTCGCATATAAAACTGTTTTTATCCTTAAAAGTAATCCAATTTAAATGAATATTTTTATATACAGTTTGCTTTTATATGTCTTTTTATAATGTATGCATACAAAGCAAGACCTGGTGGACTAATTAATAAAATATCAACATATGGACCGTCATTTGTTAAGAAAAAGTGGCATAATATTAACGTTAAAATTTTAATCCACTTTTTTTTTTTTCATATATCTTATTTATGCAGATCTGCAAGATAGCCAGTCACTTTATTATCATGTTTTATAATAGACCAGGGAAAACACTCAACAACTCTAGAATTCATGGGACAAATATAATCATTAATTATTTTTTAGTAAAAACATTATTTTAGGTAAATAATAAATAATAATAATAATAAATACTCAAAAGTGCAGTGCTTACACAAGATAAAGGATGGCGCCTTAAGCAGCTATGTATAAATTCAATTCATTTATTCAAATAGGTAGGTACCTATAGGTACACTTATGAATGTCAGTTTATAAAGATAATTACAAGAATCAATCAAAATATAAATAACATCATTGTATACACAAATTGTCTTAAATCACAAAATAAATAACATATTTTACATACAAATATCAATATAATCATCTCATCTATCTATGTATAGCTTATCTACTAGAAATACTTGTTTGAATACTGTCCCTACAATATATTTAGATATTTTTCACAAAACTATTAAGAGTTCTGTTTTTCATAATAAAGATGGTCAGAAAAAATATTTTCAAAATTTGAACAAATGAAAAGTTAATTATTTATGAAATAATATAAATTAATTATAACATTCCCATTACAAAAAATATAGTTTATAAAACTTTGGTGAACATAATTATCTCAATTCATATAGACACATTGACATTGAAGATTAAGCTTTAAAATTTAATAAGTAAAGTACAAATTTGATTAATACCTAAATGAACCCTGAAACAGACATAAACCAGTTTATATACCTACTTCAGCATTTCTTCAATATAACTTCACAG
The DNA here is from genome assembly GCA_947563715.1 of Lycia hirtaria. Taxonomy (NCBI): domain Eukaryota; kingdom Metazoa; phylum Arthropoda; class Insecta; order Lepidoptera; family Geometridae; genus Lycia; species Lycia hirtaria. The sequence continues at coordinate 53,968,321 of OX387375.1, forward strand.
AATTATATAATATTGTTTAGACATTATTAGTCATTATTATGATAAACAAACAAACAACTAAATAAACTTGTGTGTTTAAATTTAAATAATTATTAATAAAATGAGGATTTTATTTTTTATTTTATTACCTATTTGAGGATTTTTATTATCTTACAGAATGCCTAGCCTAACCCAATTAGAAAATTACTAGAATTAGTAGAAAATTTCACACTACACATCTAGAAAATATTATTATCAATTTCTTTTGCTGGGTATATTAATTCATAACAAGAAAAAAACACAAATATAACGCTATTTCAGAAAAACCCAACTGCTCTTTGATAAATCAATCTATTTACAAATGAATTGTGCAATAGTTGTGAGTTACGTTATCAATAAATTACAACACTTGCTCACACAACTTCCCCACTGAGATAATGAGAAGCACAAAACATAATTTACAAATTATACAAGCATATGTCTCATTCAAATCTTCATGATGCAGATAATGTTATAGTCAGAAATATATGCACATTACGTGCTGTATCAGATCCATACACTTCAATGGCATATACATACCATTCATCAACTGCATGCATAATTAATCAGATTGTGCACTATAACATCCTTTCACAGTACTGTTATAAATCAAATCCGTTGCAATTGGAAGGAAACAGTCCCGTAATATTAATTGTAATTGTTACGTATGACACGTATCGTAACCAAAATATGACTACCAGTTCAGCTTGCCTTGACCAATATCATAGAAAAAATGAATGTTCAAAGCATTATAAAATTTAGCCGAATTCAGTGCTATTAAAGGCCGAAATTAAAGTTTGTAGCGGCAATTAGAGCGAAGGTCACGCTCGTAGTGAGTACCTGCGCCATCTGAGGCCGCTGGTTGACTTCCTTCATGTCGATGCAGCTGGGGTAGAGCTCGTTCAGCAGGTTGCAGAGGAGCACGCCGTCGCGCAGTGTGTATGCCAGGTCGTGAATGGTGCTCGTCTCCCAATTTGCCTTGTGATCGGAACGCAGGAGCCCACATCTCGTCAGCCAAGCCGCGCACTCGCGCCAGAGATCCTCGCCACCAGCAGCCATGGTTCACTTACACTCAATGTTGCATATCGATATTATCACCACACGCCACTGCTTTTTAATTATTAACGGGCCATTATTAAACAAGGGTTAATTGATAATTGACACACAAATTGATACAACAAACAAGACGACCTACCAAACGTGAACAAGATTTTTTGACAACTGAAATCCGGTGCTGCCAGAACAGAAGTGCCAGACTGTTGACAAGCAAGCACAGACAAGCAAGTGCCAACACACGTTGTAATTAATACGATAGATTATAGAAATAAAACAAAGTACCTACAAACTTGTTGATGTAGCGCAGTAATCGAATATTCAACATGGCATTACACATTATTTATATATTGAATGAATTTATATTAATAATTCTTACAAAGCCGTGGTATAATAAAACAAAGTACAAACTTGTTGATGTAGCGCAGAAATCGAATATTCAACATGGCATTACACATTATTTATATTATGAATGAATTTTTATTAATAATTCTTACAAAGCCGTGGTATAATAGGGATGTCTTCTTCTTTTTTGTATTGGACCCGCATTAAAGCATTTGCCAGTGTCAAGTATTAGCATTTTTTCAAGTTTCTTGAATAAAACAAGTTGAAAATGTTCTAGTCACAATCTAAGTCACTTATACAGTCAATTTATAAGTCAAGTCCTGCTTCAGTAAAGTGGTGGCGACTTTACTAGAAGCTTCTATGGAGTTTTGCCGACAACGTAAAATCACACGTTTTACTGCTTTATTTCACTTGCCCACACTCACGCACTTTATCGAACACTTAATGAATAAAACAACCATTTTTATAGCATTAATGTTCAAAATAACACAAGTTTAGGAAAATAAAACAAAACAACAACACGGTACTAAGACGTTCCCGCCAAAATCCCTAAACAAATTGTCAAAGAGAATAGATTATTTTTATTTCTTTTCACGAAACCCATTGGAGTAGTCTCCAAAAAGTTTTGATGTGTTCTTGCGTGGCTTTAAATTCTATTGTATTTAGGAAAATTGGAGTCTTCTTCTTTTTTGTATTGGACCCGCATTTAAGCATTTGCCAGTGTCAAGTATTAAGATATTTTCAAGTTTCTTTAATAAAACAAGTTGTAAATGTCCTAGTCACAATCTAAGTCATGTATACAGTCAAGTCAATTTAAGTCGAGTCCTGCTTCAGTAAAGTGGTGGCGACTTTACTAGAAACTTCTATAGAGTATTGCCGACAACGTAAAATCACACGTTTTACTGCTTTATTTTACTTGCCTACACTCACGCACTTTATCGAAAACTTAATGAATAAAACACCACCATTTTTATAGCATTAATGTTCAAAATAACACAAGTTTAGGAAAATAAAACAAAACTGCAACACGTTACTAAGACGTTCCCGCCAAAACTCGAAAATTGGAGTCATCAACTGAAAGCAATATTTTTTAATCATGGCAATCACAAATTATGTAGTGTATATGGTGCGACTTAAGGATTAGTTTCCATGGTCATGAATAAATAAATAAAATAATAGTTGTATGTGGCAGCAAATAATCCTGTGTTGCCCAGCAATCAATAAAATAACTGTATTCGTTAATTTTGTAACTTTATTTACGCTATTAACGGTATCTAATCAAGACGGACGATGGTCGAACTACAAAGTTATTATATGTGTAGTTTTTATATTTTGTTTTGTTGTAGTTAATGATGGCACTTGCTCATTAAAAAAACTTTGTTCAACTTATCACACCACAGTCGGGAACAGTGACAGTCAAGCGTGAAAACAGACCAAAACACTGACTAAAATGTGCTTATTTAGCGTTTGTAAAGGCTTTCAATTGCTGGCTTGTTTGTTTGTTTTCACTTTGATCAGTGCGAGTGCAGGTGATTAGTAATCGCGACTGATTAGTGCAGGTGTGTAGTGCGAGTAGTGTCCTATTCTGTTTAGTAGCTGTGTTTAGTAAATACAGTTGTCAGTCGTCGGCCCGCAAGTATGGACGAACGCGGATCCTAACTCTGACGCAGTTAAAGAGTTGTTTGACTGTGTAAGTCATCTCAAGTGATTAATAGCATAAGAATATACAATGGGACTGTCATGTTTATATAATAAAAGTCCCAAAAATAAATATGAATAAAAAAACCTCAGGAACCTCAAGAAGCGCGCTCGCAATTGCAAGAAATTGTGAAAGAAAAATTAAAAACACTAAACTACACGCTAAGCACTAAACACTGCTGTCCAGACGTGTTTAGTGGCACTGTGGCAGGCACGCTGTGAGTGAGGGGGAATGGAGAGCGCGCGACGTGGCTACTCGCAGACTACTCGCAAAAAATAGAACACGCTTCTAATCACTTCACTACGCAGGTGTTTGTTACTAATCACTTAACACCTGCACTGATCACTAATCAAAGTGAAAACAGACCTATTGTCTCTAGCTGAACTGATTCTAGCGCACAATGCGTTACAGCTATCTTATAAATGTTATATTATATTTATTTATATTATAGTGTGGCTAGTAAGAGTAGTGTGGCAACATTTATTCGAATGGTGAAGTGACGCGAGTTGCACGTCGAACGAACGAGTTTTCATGAAAATTCAGTAAAAAGTTAATAAACCTTCGATTTGTTGTGACTTTCTACTGCATTGCAGGTAAATTTATCTATTCTAAGCCAAATACTGCCGAAAATCTTTTACTTATAGCTTCTGTTCATCGTAAAAACTTATCTGTGACACACCCATGTATCGGTTAAATTCCAGAATGTCTTGCTTTCGAGTGTAATTTCACCGTGATTAACACAAGAAATAGTAACGTTTAACTAATATTATAGCGGCATATCGTTGACATATAATTCCTAGTTCTGTGGAAGTCTAAAATCATCTGCGATCGTTATCCTTATTAGGTTTATTTTGGAGCATTACGTCATTGTAGTCTTAGCATTGTAGTGCGGGGTCGATAGACAGACCGGGGCGTCGGTGCGAACGGTGTTTCCGCCGGTGAATCTGGAGCAAGCGTCGTGATACCGCTTCGCACGTACTTTCTACCGATTATTTATCCCTGCTGCACTCCAAGAGCGCTTACTGAATACTGATAGTGTTTTGTGGTCTCAGCTGATAGGTACTGCTTTGATACCTAGGTAAGATTAAATACATATCAAACGTAGTCTTTCCACTACTTTTTAAATTTCAATTAAGAAAGCATTCGTTTTGGTGTGTGTATCGTGTGTATGGCTATGGAATCATAGCTCTAAATAGACAGACCGGTTTTGATCTAGATTTTGATTTGAAAGAGGATTTAATTGAGAGTGTTCTTAGCTATGTTAGATCAAAATCGGTTCAGCCATTTTTTTTCTCGGGAGTTTGGAGTTTTCAAAACTTTTACTTATGCTTTAATAATTTCACTACATTGTAATCAAAAATTAAATAAATCTGTATGTGTGCATTGTCAGATCAGCCAATTTATATTAAGATGTCTCATTGTGAAAAGGGAAAGGGTTTGTGTCATTATGTTTCATCTTAATAGATGTGTTATAATCTTTACTAAATTTTATAGACAAGGATTAGTAATTTGGAAAGGTATAATTAGCCCTTTTGATGTATGGAAAGTAACAATATTCTCATAAATAGGTATACTACTGGACTGGTGTTTAATTTACAAATCTATCTGTATCCATGCCCAGTTTATCTATGGTTTCACTCGAATAGTAAACAAAAACTGTTGAAATGTAGCCTTGGCTAACTTCATAAAATAGCTAGTCATACTCCTGTATGCTTGATCATTTCTAATAGAGACTGCTCCGGTCCCACCCATTCATGACACAAATAGACATCCCACCTATTAATGGATAGTAAGTTCCTCCACACTGTAATTGGAGTTTATTGTCTCTACAGAAAAATATATGTAACAGCAGTTATACTTCAGTTTTACATTCAAGCTGCATTCTATAGATTTGTTTGTGATTTTTGGAAAATACTGTCTAGTTTTAGACTATTGTAAGTTCTTCCCAGTTGACACCTACACATTTTTGTTTTAAAAATATCAGGTAAATTGGAAAATAACCAGCTAAAACACAGGATGCATCTAGCAACATATTCTACATCCCACATACATATCCCACATGTATTGTACAGATTTACATTAACTATATTTATGTACTTGATTAAGTAGATAGCCAGGTGGCTACAGACTGACCTAGATTGCATTACTATGTATTGATTACCTACAGGGAGTGGTGCCTTGACTGTCCAACCGTAACATCTGGTCACTACACCTATACCATGTCCAATGCAGATAAAATGATTTAGTTATATAATGAGGATCAAAATGCAGCATTCTAAAAAACCAAAAAATATTGACCTTATTTTATGAGTTGATTCACACTTACACACTATCATATGACAAGTTGTGTTGTCCTGCAACTCATACACATATTCCCCCAGCTTGTAGGCGATTATTTATTTACCTTAGATGACTTAGATTTATTTACTTTTGAACATTAATAATTGTACCTTTTGTAGACTTAGTGGTAATATTTTCTGACCATTTAGTTATTTTTGAAATAACAGTGACTGAAAAGGTGAACAAAAAAATCATACAGAGAATACAGCAGTTAGTTGAATAAAGCTAACTTTTGTAAGAAAACAGAAAAGAATTTAAATTCATATAATTGACTAAAACTAGACAACAAATAGAAAGATAAGTAACATTTTGTAATTTTATTATTATCAGAGTAGAAAATAAATAGGTAGGCTGACCTGTAAAGCCAACAAACAACAGCCTGCAACCCAAAATTTTGTATGTCTTACTCTCAAATACTTCTCTTTAATCTAACACTCTAACTATGGACAAAATATGTGGAGACAAATTGTTAACAGAAAAGATAAATACATATAAAACTACATACATCAAAATCATTATAAAACTGTAGAGGGGTATTCAGAACTCATTCGGATACAGAATCTGAATTACCTAAAAATTCTAAATACCCCTACTGGTCTCATAATCTTTGAATCTCTGTCTACCTTGTTAGAGAAAATAAGCATGATTTATGTGTGTATGTAAAATAGGTATCTATTTTATAGTTGTGGTCATTCAATATCTAGTTTGGATTAAACATGATTACATATCCTTTGCAAAAGTTGTTGTCACTTACGAATTCTGTGTGTATCACTGGATTTTTTTCTAGTCATTAGTTGTTTGTACAGTGGATTTCCACTGTACAAATGATTCATTAAAAACAGTCGCTACACCCGAACTCGGCGTTACATCCAAAGTCGCTATAGCCACATGAATTTTGTACTAAAGTATGCTTTAAATTCAAGGGACTTAGATTTAACGTCGCTATAGGTAAATGGTCGCTACAACCAAGGTCGTAATAAATGAAATCCACTGTATTTGTAATCTTTTTGTGGAACTTGAGTTATAAACAAATTTTAAGTATTAAATATATTATACGTCTGATAGTGGTAAAGCGACTTTAATTACATAATAATAGGTTTGAGGCACTGTAGGTAGTAAATCTAACCTAACTTATACATAGTTTGTTCAGGAAATAACTAATGTGCCATCGGGGTGCTGCTGTCCATTTTTCATTATTTTGTTCAACTAGCAACACAATCGAGATGTTAGTTTTCGTTTTGTGCCATGATACTTCTCTTTCCAAACAGAACCTATCAATATTTTTGAAGATATAAAATTACTGATAATGTTAAATATGCAAAAAATAGGAACTAATATTATACGTATTCTAAAAAGATTTAAATTTTGAAAATCCAAACAAATCCTTACACCATACAAAAAAATAATCAAAGCAAATAAAATAAAATACTTAATCAGAGATTTTGTGATGGGCTGCTGAGTAATTTATTTAATTGAGTATTCCTTAGAATAATTCTTGTAAAATCGATTATAGTATATGTCAGAAATAAAATCAAATTCAAACTACAAAAACCACACATGTTCACCAATTTATTTTTTTATATTCCATTGAAACTGGTATAAAATGTATTATTTCATCAGTAAATTTAAGATTTTTATTTGTTTTAGAATCTAACAATGATATCATTGTTCTAAATCTAACTTTATCAGTCTCATTTGCTTTCCAAGAAAAGGTCAAGCAAGTGATTTGTTACTCAAGAATGTTTAGTCATATTCACAATAATAGTTGTTTATCCATTTACTAAAATAATAACTCACTAACAATGACAAAAATCTTTCAAAAAATCTCAATAACATCCAAGTTGATATCAATATCAGCAGGCATACAATAAGCTCTGCGGCTGTTGTCTCTCTCTTTACTGTAGAATGAGCAAGACAAAAGCCTCAGCGAGTCAACTTTGAATCGCTATCACAAATCATGATTGCCTGCAGCCTTTGGTTGTGTTTGTGTCTTGCTTATGTATGGGCGAGTGGCACCGGCTCGTCGGGCACACACACTTACGCAATCTACATATACAATAATGCTACACCACAGAAAAGAGAAGGCAATATTTCTGTGTGCTACGCAAATACTATGTGTAAAAACTCGTGCGCACTCTTGAAATGTAGATCTATATCAAAATAATAACAAAGACATCTCAAAATCTCGACTGTCAGGCGAAGCGTCCAGAGCTGATAAACAGCATATATTCCAAAAATGGCTCAGCGACGTTATCAATTATCATAATTACTGAGATAACATTGTCCTGACTCACGGCAAGGCTGCTGACGTAACTATAATAAACTCAGACACTGGAAAACAGTGATGGAACTTCTATGTTTTTTACCAGACTACACATCAAAAGAGGTTAATGTGTTTGCTTATTAAAGTAAACATCATCAAGTTAAGTCAAAAGCAAAACTAAATTTTATTCATCAAATGTGAGTGCCTACAGAACTTTATTGACAGATGATAAAATCATGTAGGTAGCAATACATAAATGAGCTACATATCTATTTGTAACATTTATAAAATGTGTGCCTTTGTGGTACTTTGGAGATCAAACGCGTGAGCTGATTATAATGATTGATATATCGTTATATTAAAATAAAATTAATTTTACTTTTATTTTATTATTTATTAATTTTACTTTTATTATTGTTCATTAATATAATTGTAAAAACCAAAATAGCGGAATATAAAGCGAAAATGTAAGTTTAAAAAAATAGTAAAATAAGCTGATATTAGGTCATTATCACAGTAGCACAGTTTTAGTTTAGGATTTGTGTCCTAAATAAACGATTTAGACACTTATTGTATTTTCAACGAAATACGCTTTTATAGCAAAACATAAACACACACGCTCAATAAATACAATTCAGAAAACGGCCTAAAAATATTCTTTACACTTTATTTTATTTATTTTTTTATTCTTCAGAAAAAGCAGAACTTCATAAAATATCGTAAAGTCAGTTACTGACTGCGCATGTACAGTACTAGTGGTGATGTCAAGTAATATTGACCTTCTCCATTACACAGAGGGATGAGATCAGATTATAGGTGTTCTGCTTTATTTTATACTGCTCATATTATAGTGTATTTCATGAAGATAGCCAGCAAAATGCTGTGATATAAGTGTTTTATAAGTGCTGTAGATAAGCTGCTTGTGAGCGTCAGAACCACCTGATTATACGACTAGTTTCACAATATTGTAAAGTATGTAAGTTTTATATTGCATATCATCATCATCTACAGCCATCTCGATCCCACTACTGAGTATAAGGCTCTCTTATCATGGTATTTGTCTTGTATAAGATTATGTTTATAGAAATTCGTAAATTAGTGGGCATCTACACTCTTTATAAGTGGAACATTTAAATTTCAATTCTTTAGGTTCAGTGGCTTAGATTATACTTAAATGTTGCCTTCCACTCAGGACAAAGCCTTTGACACATATAGGTGAATGGGTTTCTTCTAGGCAGTAACACTTTATCATAGACTGCAATGGTCGCTTAACTTAGGTTGCAGTACATGTTAGCAGTCAAGCGCAAGCCTAATTTGAATAAAAAAGTATATAGACATATATTATAAAATTAGTACTAAAATTTGGCTTATTAAAACCAAACTTAATTATAATAAAAATGTTTTCATGATAATTAATGAGGCCTTTCCCACGATTTACTTGTATTTTTATTGAAGTTTAGGTACGAGTAACATAAAATTAACAACATGCAATAATATTCGTTATGGACTAGTGAGTTGGCCTTTGCCATTTTAACTGCTTGTTACGTAAGGTCAAAATGAAAAGGCCTGTTTGATTGAGGCTGCCATTGCAGATGTGTGAGTTTTAGAGACATGTAGTTGTGTGCCAGGTCTGGGATCATCTACCGTGTAAAGGCAATACACTGTAAGTCGAAAAAACGTGTTTTGAGAAAATGGCCGATTAAAGTTTTTTGGGTTTAATTTGATTATTTTTCCTTCTTATGACTTTGAAGAACATTGTTTGGTATTGATTTAAAGGTATTTTTGATATCTATTTAGCCATCTAGTATTTACTCTAATATGTTTAATAGTAAATAAAATACAATCAAAAGAGTGGTTTCCCATACTAGTGTTCCTACAATAATGCTGCCATTGTTGTGGCAAAACATTGATTCACGTCATTTAGCAAGTTTAGCAAATAGATAAATTTAGCAAGAGTTTGTTACCAAAATCCGCACATTTTTACCGTAAAAACTCTATAAAATAATTAAATTATACGAACGACAACACGGTCCCGTTGCAAGTGCAGCGTGATCTATCTCTTACTTTAAAGTTGCGTAGCCCCGCGCGCGCGCGCACACAGATCGCGAACGCGCCACTGTTATTTGAGCTCCCGGCAAACCTATGCGCTATCGCTTGTCGATCGCAGCGCGCGTGTCTTGAAACGTTGGTTTTTTGACACGGTATAACTTCCGGCACGGGCGTATATAAGGGCAAGCTGGATGGGCCAGGCCCACCCCAGAATTTTGGGTTACCCATTTAAGTATATAGAGATCCTAGGGGCCAGGCCCCGCCTAGAAAATATCTGTAGGTAAGCCAATGGCGTTGGGTAATCATTTTATTTTTTTACTAGATTAGTATTAGAGAAAATTATATTGTTTTAATAAATATTTATACAAGTATCTATTCTGACAGGCTTCATGGCTCAGTGGTAGTATTTCTACCTTCTGAGCTGTAGGTCGTGGGTTCGTTCCCACAGTTCTGCTAAACATGGATGTTTGTTCTGTGTTTGGGTGTTTATATATGTATGTAGTAAAAGTATGTATGTACCTATTCTATCAGCCATCTGGTTTCTATAGTACAAGCTTTGCTTAGTTTGGTTGGGGCTAGATGGTGTTGTGTCAAAATGTCCTCCAATATTTATTTATTTATAATGTTTTCGAAGGTTTTCGTGTTTGTTACTCATTGAAATGAAACAAGTTATAGCGGATTTATCGCGCTTATTTTTTCTTATCCTTCTTACCCAGTCGGGTTTATACGCGACTGGCCGACTGGGTAAGAACGGTCCCGAACTAAACATTTGAATACTACTTTTAGCAACCTTAGAAAGAAATTGGAAGGAGGATAGGGAGACCTTTGCCCAGCAGTGGGACAGATCAGGCTGATAATAATAATAATAATGCTCTACTGGGACCGTTCTATTATCACGGACAGGACTATTGTTGCCAATAAGCCTGATATCGTGATCGTAGATCGGTCTCAACGCCGGGCAGTGCTCGTCGACATCACCATCCCACATGATGAGAATCTCGTGAAGGCTGAGAAGGACAAGCTCAGCAAGTACCTTGACTTGGCTCACGAGATAACCGCCATGTGGGATGTTGACTCGACGATCATTGTCCCGATAGTCGTTTCGGTGAACGGTGTCATAGCGAAGAGCCTCGACCAACATCTCAAGAGACTCTCGCTCGATGGTTGGGTCAAGGGTCAGATACAGAAGGCAGTCATCCTGGACACGGCACGTATTGTCAGGAGGTTTCTCTCTCTGTAGCCCCTACCACCGGCAGCTTGAGCCCCGCCCCGCTGCCGGCGGCACCCTAGTTTTAAGTTTATATATGTGTTGTAAAAAATTTAGAATTAAGATTGTATATAAATAAATGAGATAATAATAATAGAAAGAAATTTCAAAATCGGGTTTTCGTAGCGTCACTGATCTTTTCATTATTTCCCACTACGAAGACAGTTAATTCTCAGTCCCACATAGGAAACGGTGAATCAATGTATGCACTATGCAATGCAGTGCACACTGGCGACCTAATGAGGTCACCGGCTGCCGCAGAATAAGTAATAATATGACGCAGTGAAGCTCGTCTCCAGCTCTCTAGACACTCGAGTCGAATCGATTTCTAGCCTGCGTAGGCTCGCAGGGTATTTGTATATTGCTGTCTCGCCGAGGAGGTTTTTGAACGTAACTAGGTCTTAGGATCACGCTATTTCAAAAGCCGATTACGTGAGTTTGATTATCCTATCGCGTTTGTGCGACTACTTTTTTTACTGCTACTGTCGAAAATACACTGCTATCCTACCTTGACATTGTCGGCCTTACCGAAAAACCTTACTAACTATAGCAATGCTTAACTTTTTGTCACCTTCTCGCTCACATGTAATGATACTTACGGAAAGAAGAGAGAATTTAAGACGTTGCTTAAGTTATAACGTTTTTCGGTAAGGCCCTGTGAGCGCTTGGCGATCTCCAATTAATTATTAAGAAAAAAAAGAGACAAGTGTTCTATCTTTTTCTATGTTAATCTTTTGCTTTTGTAATAAAATAAAATGTAATATTTTTGCGTAACTATATGTATTGGGTCAATAACCAAGGCTTTGCCAGCCATCGGTGTAGCCGCAACTGAGGTTCCCGGTTTGGTCTTTTCAGTCACCAACGATGGTGTAACTCCACATTATGATGCTGCTTAAATCATCCGTCAAGATGGAACAAGGCCCATGATGATATATTGCATTTTTATACAACAGTATATAGTAAGGCAAGCCCAAATTTTGTATAATACTATATATTATAGTATGGTTGGCCACACACACACACATACACCCACACATACACGGACCGTTTGAGCAGTCGCGACTGCTTCGGCTAACTATAAATAAATAAATATTTGTAGATATTTCACACAACACCATCTAGCCCAAACTGAGCAAAGCTTGTACTATGGAACTAGATGGCTGATATAATACATATATACTTTTTTTTTGTAAATATATACATATAACACATAGAAATACCAAGTCATAGAACAACCGTCCATACTCATCACACAAATGTTTGCCCTGGGTTGTGATCGAACCCACGACCACAGCTCAAGAGGCAGTCGTACTACCAACTGAGCCACAAGGCCAGACTGCGCGAGCATTCCGTGTATGACAGCTTGCACAGTACCGAGACAGAAGATAAATGGAAATGTTCTGTTGCAGTTGAGAAGACGCGTCCATCATGGAGCAGATTCCGCCCCCCAAGGAGGTGAAGATCCTCGAAACAGCCGAGGATATTCAGGAGCGCCGTGAACAGGTAACATTATTTAGAGAATTCTTTTATTTTTAACTGACTTCAAAAAGGAAAAGGTTCTAAATTCGACTGTATGTTTTTTACGCGATTATTTCGTCAATTATGAATGTACATCGATGTTTTTTTAGGGTTTCGTACCTCAATAGGAAAAAACGGAACCCTTATAGGATCACTTTGTTGTCCGTCTGTCCGGGTGTCAAGACCTTTATCTCGGGAACGCGTGAAGGTATCGAGTTGAAATTAAACCATATACGCAGATCCATAGTATCTTGCTGCAGAAAGAATAATAAAATTTCTCAGTTTTCGTAAAAAAAAAGTTACAGCCGAATATGTCGTAAAAAACGCACATTTCGACACTCACAGAGGAATCAAAACCTATGGGGTACTTCCCGTTGACCTAGAACTCTGAAATTTGTCAAGAAGCATTGTGTTAGAGTACACATATAGGAAAAAATCCGAAAACTGGACATTTTTAATTTAATCACAAAAAAATAGTGTCTCTATGCAAGGAATGAGGGCCCAAATTTTAAAGTGAATTAACCGTATCATGTGGGGTATCATATGAAAGAGCCTCATTAGCATAAGCTAAAACAGTTTTTAACACATTCTTCGCCCCCTGAAGACCCTTCACTTCAGCTGGGAACCAAAACTTTTTAGGCGAATTTTGATTAAGTACAGAGTGGCCGCGCAAAGCAACGTTGACTGCCTCAAACGCCGGCGGTTTACTGACTACTACAAAATGAACGGGACGAACTCGGATCCGAGTGGGAAGCGCCGCTACTATAGCCCCGCTCTACTCGGATCCGAGTGGTGAGCAGGGAATGTGTTAAATATTTTTACGATGTAGGTATATTTTTCGGTTTATGAAGGAAAATATAAAAAAATATATGATTTCCCCCTTTTATTTAGTTTGTACGGAACCCTCGGTGGGCGAGTCTGATTCGCACTTGTCCGGTTTTTTTGTTTGATAGGTCATACTTTTTAAGGTGGTCCCATAGAAATTTAATCAAAATCGGTTCAGGAGTTTGGTTTTTAAAACAAAATTAACCATTTTGAAATCGGTTGTTTCAGTTTTTTAACTATAAATTATGTTTTAATCGATAACGCTACAAAATAGCGCATTCTACGTACAGAAAAACTCAACGTATTTCTTAATATTAAATAGCGTAAATTTTGAAACTATAGTTGTTGTATTTTGATACAAATACAATTACTTGATGCAAACGTTAATCATGAATCCTGCCGTGATACATATTCAAATAAGATTATATCTAAAAACGAAGCTGGCATCAAGTTGCTAGTCACCGCAATAAGAAACCCTGTGTTGCGATCACTAGTGTTCTTCATGTGATCATAGATAGATATTATTTTATTAACTTAACGTATACACACAATAAACATACATTAGTTTTAAAAATAATCACATTCATCTGTTACACGCTATGTCTTCTCATATTCGAAATGAATATGTCAAAAATAAATTAATTACTATTATTCATTAATAAGTATTTATGAATAATAGTAATTGCTCTATAGGGGCTCTGTTACATTTGATAATAATAATAATTTTAAATTAATAATAATTTCATAGTTTTATATTTCAATTAGGTATATATAGAACATTCAACATTAGGCAGCAAGTGTATATAATTTAGTTATAATCATTATCCAGGTATTCTTTTATTGTATAAATTGTCTTGTCCAGCAACAAGAGTCTGACTTTTTTATTGAACAATGCGTATCTGGCTATCGTCTGTATCGCATATTGAAACAATAAACATTCGGTTCGTTCTTACAATGCTCTCGCTTGTTCCGTCCAGGTGCTGAACCGCTATGAAGACTTCAAGCAGGAGGCGCGCGCCAAGCGCGAGAAGCTGGAGGACTCGCGCCGGTTCCAGTATTTCAAGCGCGACGCCGACGAGCTTGAGTCCTGGATCCAGGAGAAGCTGCAGGCGGCCAGCGACGAGAGCTACAAGGACCCCACCAATTTGCAGGTATGGCAACCTTTTTTTTTTATACGTGAGGAAATGCATTTACGCATACACCCCCGCCCGGGGGGGAGCAGCGGGTTATGTCGGGCTCAACACCAGAGTGGTGCCCCTACCGATTAAAACCTCACGGTGTTCCACCTTAAGCGCCTTGATATCAAAGCTACGGGTACGCTTCCGAACTCCGCCGCAGCTTTGAAGGTATGGCAACCTGCCAGAGATTTAACTATGATCTTATTATAGTTAAATCTATTATCTATATTTTTATTATGTATTGTAATTGACTATGACGTAATCAAATTTTATAATCTCAATGTATATGGACACAATGTCTGGACCTACGGTCATTCTCATTCTTAGCCGGTGCTCTAGGTGAGCGACGCTACGCCACGCGATGCGATGTGATGCGACTGATTGTTTATTATGTTTCGTTGGACACCTGTCTACGCGATGACGTAGATGTCGTACTATTAGCTACTGCTTGGCATTTTTGGTTCGCTACGCGTCGCGTTGCATTACATAGCTATGCCGCGTCGCTCACCTAGGACAACGGGTTATCCATATAGAGTTACCTACAGTTGACAAAAAAGGTATCTAAATTGTCTGTCTCTAGGGTGATCTGTCAGTCAATCAAGACAAAATCTTATGTAAGTATTGATTTAGCTTGCTAATAGTCTTGCATTGACATTACTGTAATAATATATTAAATGCATTTCTGCTATCTTATCTGAATCCAATCTATTCTGTGAAATTTAGATTACTAGTGCACTTGTTCATGAATATGTAGGTATTCATAATGATAAGGGATTGTCAAGTAGTTTGTTACTTAAAATTCCTCAAAAATGTAACTAACCATTTTTAACAGGAGGGATAGTCTGTTTTGGAACTAAGTAAAAAAAATTAACTAACCATTTTTTTACTTAGTTCCGAAACAGACTATCCCTCCTGTTTCTTGAACATTATATTTCCTTCAGTCCAACTCTGTAATTTAATCCCATTAATATTATCTCCATAAATAAAATATCAGTTTCGAGTCACATTCGACCGTAGTTAGAGAGTTAGGTAGAATGGAGAAGGAGGAGGGTTAGATATTGGAGGGTTAGGGGAGGTAATACGGTAAGATATAATATTTGCTTGCAGTAACAGGGGTTCAGCTTATCGCCTAAATAAATGCCAATTTCCCACAAATCTCTTAACTGACTTTGGCAGTATGCCCCGGAAGTGAAGCAGCTGATACATTCATTGTTTTTCTTTTGACTGGCCACGCAGCTCAGTTGGTTGTATGTTTTCCGACTAAACTATGGGATGTGGGTTCGAGCCCCATCCATGACAAATATTTGTTATATTTTATAAAGAAGTCTTATTTCAATATTACTTTGACCTTTGTCTTGCTCTCTCAACTGTAGTAAAAGCGAGAAAAAAGTCAAAGTAATATTGAAATAAGACTGCTTGAACGCTTGTAGTCTGGGGGCTGATTCATAAGAACCATTGTATAGAACCGTTGTTCCTTCTCAGGCCAAGATCCAGAAGCACCAAGCGTTCGAGGCGGAAGTGGCCGCCCACTCGAACGCCATCGTGGTGCTGGACAACACCGGCACGGAGATGATAACCGCGGGCCACTTCGCCTCGGAGACCATCCGCAGGAGGCTCGCCGAGCTGCACCGTCTCTGGGAGCTGCTTCTCTCGAGGCTGGCCGAGAAGGGCATGAAGCTGCAGCAGGCCCTGGTGCTAGTACAGTTCCTGCGACACTGCGACGAGGTCATGTTCTGGATTCATGACAAGGTATTTAAATGTTTTATTACATTTTATTTTTATTTTACAGAACATTGCAGTGATGACCTTGATGTTTGTTTTTCTTGACTGTGTTTACCTAGGACAAACAGTCCGACTAGGCAGGTCCAACTTTGCGATAGAGGTCAATCGTCGAATCCAACGGCTGGGCAGTGTTCGAAAAACGCAAGTTGAAGTGGCAGTGGGCAGGGCACATAGTGCATAGAACTGATGGCCGATGGGGCCGAAAAGTTCTCGAATGGAGACCACGAACCGACAAGTGCACCGTAGGAAGACCAGCCACAAGGTGGACAGAAGATATCATACAAGTGGCATGAAGACAATGGTTGCAGGCCGCTTCCAATCGGTCTTATTGGAAATCCATGAAGGAGGTCTATGTCCAGCAGTGGACTTCTTGTGACTGAGATTATGATGACGGTTAGAGGCTATGAATAATATATTTTCAAAAAACATAAAAATCTAGTATATTGTCCACCACCTGTCACCGAGCTGTAGTACAAATCTTGATGACAGTTTAAGGACAACCGGCTACACCGATAAAAAAAAAACAAAAAATGCGAACATCTTTATCTTCCACGCTTGCTATAATCACATTACGCTGTTTCACTGGGGAGTGAAGGAGAAAGAAATGTGACGAACTCTATTGTTTTCTCTCTACACTACCTTTACAGCATCACCAGTCTAATCGAATATTTGACTGGCCTCGTAGCTAAGTTGGTAGTATGTCTGCCTGCTAAGCTGTAGGTTGTGGGTTCGATCCCCACCCAGGGCAAACATTTGTGTGATATGCATGGATTTTTGTTCTATGTCTGTGTGTTTCTATGTATCATAAGTAAATATTTATAAAAGGAAAGTATATAATGTATCAGCTATCTAATTTCCATAGCTTTGCTTAGTTTAGGCTAGATGGTGTTGAAAAAATATCCACCAAAATGTATTTACTAATTATTTATTGGTCTGCAGGAAACGTTCGTATGCGCGGAGGAGTTCGGCTCCGACCTGGAGCACGTGGAAGTGCTGCAGCGCAAGTTCGACGAGTTCCAGAAGGACATGGCGGCGCAGGAGTACCGCGTCACCGAGGTCAACCAGCTCGCAGAGCGGCTCGTCCTCGAGGGACACCCCGAGCGGGAGACCATCGTCAAGCGCAAAGACGTGAGTTGAACATACATATAAAATGTAAAAAAAATATGTTAGAGTTAAACTCAGCTTTTTGCAGCATTGGTATTGCAATCTCTGACAGTAATTGCAGGAGGCGGTCTATTCGGATTCTAATCGGCTGATGTAGTTGTTCCAATTTTATTTTTTTAATTTTGTGGTGGTCTACAGGGCGCAGGCTAGTCAGCCGTCCTAAGTACAGATGGAAAGTTGAGGTCGAGAAAGATCTAGAAGAACTGAGCCATGCAATGGATCCAAGTGGACAGAGCGTGGATATCCATGCCTGGCATGAACTTACACAGGATAGGGAAGGATGGCGCCACTTAGTATCGGAGGCCAAGAGACACATTTTGGGTCGCTGCGCTAATATAGTTAATTTTGTGGTGGCATAGGACTTGTGAAGTTTCCAGCAGCCTTGTCGGGAGACCATCTGACTTGCGATTCGCAGGGCCTGGGTTCGAATCCCGCGGCACACACCACTGTCTTTTCGTAAGTTATGTGCGTATTATTGATTGCCACCAACTTCAAACGGTGAAGGAAAACATCGTGCGGAAACCTACATGTTTGAGAATTATTAATGTGCTTGAAGATGTTTGAAGTCTGCCAACCCGCACTTGGCCAGCGTGGTATACTAAGGCCTTACCCTTCTCACAATGAGAAAATCGCCCAACAGTGGGACAGTTTATACAAATAGAGCTGATTTTGATTGAAAGGACATGTGTAGAGTTGCCATTAGAAAGTATCGCACCTATGACAATAAGTTAATCGCCCATCAATAGTATTAGTATGCAAACATTGCTGTTCTTGACCTGATTGTAAATATATAATTCACTAGCTGTACCTTCCCAATCCAGGAGCTGAACGAAGCGTGGCAGCGTCTCCGTCAAATGGCGCTGATGCGTCAGGAGCGTCTGTTCGGTGCGCACGAGATTCAGCGCTTCAACCGCGACGCTGACGAGACCATCGCCTGGATCTCGGAGAAGGACGTCGTACTGGGTTCTGACGACTACGGACGGGATCTGGCTACCGTACAGACTTTACAAGTAAGATGGAACATGTTTAACGTGGGGTTCCTTTTTAACCGACTTCCAAAAAGAAGGAGGTTCTCAATTCGTCTGTATGTTTTTATTTTGTATGTTTGTTACGCGATTACTCCTTTTGATGTTTCTTTTTTGTTTGGTAGGTAATATCTCAGAGTTGTCCATATAAATTTTATCAAAATCGGTTCAGTACCTTAGTTTTTATAACAAAATAACTGAAAAAATATCATCAAAAAAAAAAACGAATTGCTTATAGTCGGTTTTTTTTCAGTTTTTAAACTATATTTATAATTTTTTAATTATGTTATTGTTGTGTTGTAGCGCAAGCACGAGGGCGTGGAGCGCGACCTGGCGGCGCTGGAAGACAAGGTGTCGACGCTGGACGGCGAGGCGGCGCGGCTCGCGGCCATCCACGCGGACCACGCGCCCGCCATACACGGCAAGCGGGACGAGATCACGCACGCCTGGCACCACCTCGTCACCAAGGCCAAGGTGCGGCACACACCGCTCCTCACTTGTAGATAATGACCCCCATCCTCGGGGCACACACACACACACTGCTCCTCACTTGTAGATAATGACGACCACCATCCTCGCTCACCGTCGGTTAACATCACACGAATTGGTGGTCAATCGTGGATTGACTTATTAGTGGGCTTAACATTTAAATAAACTAGCAGTTATACGAACAGTACACTCCGTGGTCACAAACTTTTATGTTATAATTTATAAAAAAAAAATACAGCCTAAATACTTAGAAAAATTATAAATTTAGATAAATTACGAGGCTAATTACAATATTACTTGCTTTAAAAAAAATGTGCTCGAGAGGTCTCAAATCAAAACAAATAACATTTATTTCTGTAAAACAAACTACATACAGTACATGTAATTTTTGTTTTAGTTAAGGTATAAACAATAAAGAGTTTATCTATCTATACAATCTCCAATATGAATTAAATAAACTCACGATCGCAACTTGTTATGTACTGCTTGTATTTGAAAGTCTTGTTTAGAATTCTGTATCAATTGTTTTTGCCTAAAATTATCAAAATCGGTCGACGAATGGTCTCGGAGCTAACTTCGTCTATTTTCCACAGTGATTTCATAAACCTTTTATCTCTACAACCTCCTAACTGATTTTGCTCATATTTTAATTTTTTGTTTAGAATTAAGTACCAAACATTTTTATTAAAATCGGTTATTTAATTCAGTTATTTAATTGATACTTATCGGTTAATTATTAATTCGGTTATTTAATGGCGCCACAGGAACTTTCACCCATTTTGGGAGAAATTCCCCGACTTATAAAAAATTCCCGACGACAAAAAAAAACTATAAAATTAAGGAACCTGTATGTATACGAAATTTCGTCGACATCGCCAAGCGTATATTGAGTAAGGCCTAAGGCCCGAAATAATAATATAATTTAAAAAATAATGTCTTAAGTGTTTTTAAATACATATTCTAAAAGCTAAATTCTGTTATAGGAACGTCGGTCAGAGCTGGAGTCGTCTCACCTCCTGCACCGGTTCCTGGCCGACTTTCGCGACATAGTGTCGTGGATGTCTGACATCCGTGCGCTCATTGCGGCCGACGACCTCGCTAAAGACGTGCCCAGTGCAGAGGCTCTGCTCGAGAGACACCAGGAGCATAAGGTAACCTACCAGAACAATTGACATCCGCGCAAACATTGTCATTTTAGGGTTTCGTAGTTAACTACGAACCCTTATAGCTTCACCACATACATATATGCAACTACTGTACCTTAACCTGCGCTGCGCCCGACACGCACTTGGACAATTATTATTTTTTCTTGGCATCATGCATCTTTCACATTTACCATTCGTTGAAACATTGTCTTTATTTTACTAGTCACTATCTTGTATTTGTGTTATCTAGAACTTTTTTACTAATGTTCATCTGTATTTAAAGGATTTATCCGAATTCCGGATTGGACAATGTTTTCGTTGAAATTTCTAGGCATAATAAAGTATTACATTAAATATTTGAGAGTTACGTGCGCAGTGTATTGCCGCTGTATAATATAACTGTGGACGTGTAAAGTTTATTCTAATGTAACTGTTGTGTATTCAGGGCGAGATGGACGCCCGCGAGGACGTGATCCGCGCGTGCGCGGCCGCGGGCCAGGCGCTCGTGGAGAGCGGCCACCGCGCCAGCGGCGAGGTCTCCTCGGCCCTCGACACGCTGGAGCGGGAGAGCGGCGCGCTGCAGGCGCTGTGGGAACAGCGGCGCGTGCTCTACCTGCAGTGCATGGACCTGCAGCTCTTCTACCGCGACACGGAGCAGGCTGACGCCTGGATGCACAAGCAGGAGGTATGTCTGGAGATACAAGGAACTCAGTTCTCGCACAATCATTTTACATTTATTTTAAATTTTATTTACGCCAGCTTGTCTTGCACCAGTTGTTGACCAGTTTTTAGTATTTATTAATTTACAATAGACGGGCACCGTGGTCTCTTAATACTAATATTCTCCTGCACTTTTAGTACGGAAGCCTATAACATCTATTAATATAGCAAAAGTATGCGACTACCAAACAAGTACCAGTATGTAAAAAAAAAGTATGTATATATTGCCTCCAAATTTTCATATTTGTCAATTTCTAATACTAGTCTCGCTCTACAGGCTTTCCTAGCGAACGAAGACGTGGGCGACTCGCTGGACTCAGTTGAGGCACTCTTGAAGAAACATGAGGACTTCGAGAAGTCGCTCGCGGCTCAGGAGGAGAAGATCAAGGCACTCGACGACTTCGCGTCCAAGCTCATCGAGGGACAGCATTACGCCGCCGACGACGTCGCGCAGAGACGGGAGATGGTAACTTCATTAATTTATATTATATTAGAGTCTAATGTTTTCTAAAGTTAGATTAAAAAAAAAAAAAGTTTATGTAAGTTTCGTTTTCGGTCGAAACTACCAGAGCCGAAAGTTCAGGATTGGTTTCGGCTGAAAACCTATTTTGAGCAGACAAAAATTGGAATCACCTGATTAACATAATTGACATGTTTTTATTTAATTGTTTAGTTATTGGAGCGTCGCGCCGCGCTCCTAGAGAAGTCGAACCAGCGACGAGCGCTGTTGCAGGACGCCTACAAGTACCAGCAATACGAGCGGGACTGCGACGAAACCAAGGGTAAGTGACATTATCACATTCACAGAGTTTCAAAACGTGACGTATCGTTACACGTTTCAAACGTGTAACGATGGCCATTTGGGCAATAATTTTTATTTTTATATCTGTTATATTGTCCGAAATAAACGCCGTAACAACGTTACATTTGTTTCGCTAGGACCTTTATTTTGGTCAAAATATCAACACGAAACACTTTTTGTTCCATATCGAAAAAATAACGAGTACAATCCAAATATATAGAATTGAAATAGCAGGGAATAATAAGTACTATCACATATTAAAGGAAATATGTAATAAAGATACTCTAACATCCACATCCTTGACTATGTTATGGAAACTAGCAATTTATAATTAAAAAAAACATTGAATTTACTTATGTATATATTTTTAATAAAAATTATCACTTATATACAGTGGTATAAAGACGTAGTTTGATCTACTTACTTACATCTTCATGTCCTAAAAATGTTTAAAGACATTTTTCAAATAAGGTCAAATAAAGTCTATTAATCTGTCATTTGACGTTATTCATCCTTGCGTACAATCCGCAGGCTGGATCAACGAGAAGCTGAAGTTCGCGACGGACGACTCGTACCTGGACCCAACCAACCTGAACGGCAAGGTACAGAAGCATCAGAACTTCGAGCAGGAGCTGCTCGCGAACAAGCCTCGCGTCGACGAGATCGCCACTCTCGGGGATCAGCTGCTCTCGCAGGAACACTTCGCTAAACGTAAGTCTACCTCTCGTCTCTCGTCTCTCGTTTATATTTCAATGCGATGAATGCAATATATTGCCACACCTTTTTGAACTATAGAAGGATGTAGCTCTATGTGGCTGTGTGGTTGTGTGGGAAAATACTAAAGTACTTTAGTATTTTCCCTCAGCTCAAAACAGTTAACTTCCGAATATTTCCCTTAAGTCAAAACAGTCAACTTCCAAATTTTTCTCTCAAGTCAAATCAGTCAACTTCTGTATCGTCCTTCAGCTCAAATAAGTTAACTTCTGTATTTCCCCACAGCTCAAAACAGTCAATTTCTGAATTTTCCCCTCAGCTCAAAAAAGCCAATTACTGAATTTTCTCTCAGCACAATACAGTCAACTTTTCCCTCAAGTCAAATCAGTCGACTTCTGTATTTTCTCTCAGCTCAAATCAGTCAACTTCTGATTTTCCCTTTAGCTCAAAACGTCAACTTCTGAATTGTTACCTCAGCTCAAATCAATTAATTTCTATATTTATCTCACAGCTCAAATCGAGACCCGTCTCACCGAGCTGGCCGGTCTCTGGGAGAAGCTGGCCCTCTCGTCAGAGCTGAAGGGCAGCAAGCTGCAAGAGGCCGCGCAGCAGCAACAATACAACCGAGCCGTTGAGGACATCGAGCTGTGGCTCTCAGAAGTGGAGGGGCAACTACTTAGCGAGGACTATGGGAAGGTAACACTTGGTTATTATACACCCAATTACGACGCCCATAGTTACTTCTACTGAAAGACTAAATATTTTGTATTTGTCGCTAAACATCTGTAAAATTATATATTTTGGCTTCATACAGACCACTTGATCGGTTCAAGCTTTTAGCCTTACAGATGTGTATAGCCAGGTATCCATAAAAAAAATAACTAGATTTATAGGATGCAAACGTTCTTCTGAATAGTTTTCATATGCAAGCATATCAGTTGTAATGTAACCTCCTTGGTAGGATCTAACGAGCGTCCAGAACCTGCAGAAGAAGCACGCGCTGCTGGAGGCTGATGTGGGGTCGCACGCGGAGCGCATCGACGCCATACAGAAGCAGGCTGACCAGTTCATCGAGAGAGAACACTTCGACGCAGACAATATTAAGACCAAGCGGGTGAGTGCACGTTTTACATTTACAGTACATGTTACTATTAATTTATCGAGATGTTTATTTTCCTACCCTCGATCTTTCCCAATAAACTCCTGTCCCATCTGTAAACTTCACATGTCATTTCGTCGGCAGGATGCGTTGGTAGCGCGCTACTCCGCGCTGGACAAGCCGATGGCGGTGCGCAAGCGGCGGCTGCTGGACTCTCTCCAGGCGCAGCAGCTGTTCCGCGACCTGGACGACGAGGCCGCCTGGATCCGCGAGAAGGAGCCCATCATAGCCTCCACCAACAGAGGTACCATCTCAGCTCACACTGTACGACATCTGTCAGAATCCTCTAGAAATATTCACACTAGGTTTCATTATACCGTTTACCCTTGTTTTTTTTACTTGCCCCCTTCTTGCAGAAAGTTCCACCTTTTCAACGACACTGATCATTTCTTCCTGCAACGCACTAACAAATAAATTCCACTTTATAGAATTACTTGAATGATTTTTTCTGATAGGTTTATAACCTTCATACTATCTTTTGTCGGGTTTCGTAGTCAATTGATTCTTGCCGTCTCGTCTGCCCAAGGCTTAGCCGAAAGCTAATGGCTGACAGATCAGAAAAATACAATCATAAATATAGTTTAGGTCCAAATTATGAATTGTACATTGTAAAAATTGTAATGACTGTATTCTGTTTCGTGTAAAACTAAATAAAAAATAGTATCCCCCTACACGTAAAGTAGGGATATCTCTTTCTCTTGCTACTCCATAGTGTGGGGTATCATAGGATAGATATTAAAAAAGTATTTTACGTGCAGGAAAACTATTTTGCGATTTAGTGATTTGTGTGCAAAACAATTTTGGTTAGAATCAAGTGTCATCCCAAAATGTTGTCTCATTTCTTAGCTCGTTAAGACTTGTAATTCAGGGTTTCAAGGCTGTTATTTGAAGAATTGAAACCGTTGGTCTCAAGGTTATTTGAACTATCGCTCGTACACCACTCCCTGATTCGATTTAGCGACTATTATGACAAATTGATCGTTGATTATAGTTAATAGACTATAACACGTTCACCACTCGCTAAATAGTGTTTAAAAAGTGTGAATGTAGAGATGACGACTGAGTGAATTGGCGAAAGGAAACGTGCTGTGCCGACCTCACCTAGTAAGAATAGGGCAAGACAATGATGATGAGTCGTTAATTCGTATCAGCGAGTGGTGAACGAATGACAGTCGTATGAATGAACGACATGGTTCGTCCTCTAGGTCGCGACCTGATCGGCGTGCAGAACCTAATGAAGAAACACCAGGCCGTGATGGGCGAGATGTCACAGCATGAGGCGCGGGTGGAAGCGGTGCGGGGCGCGGGAGCGGCACTCAGAGACGCCGGACACTTTGCCGCAGACGAGATCGGCTCCAGGCTGCACCAGCTTCACCAACAGTGGACGCAACTGCAGGAGAAGGCGCTGCAGGTATGCGTCTTTTAAGATTCAAGGTTGCCTAGAGGAAATCACTTTTAGCGATAAGGCCGCCTATTGTTTCGCTATCTTGTAAGCCCAATTAGTGTTTTTAGTATAATGGTGTAAACAATAAACGGACTTACCGACAAATGTTACTTAACTTTAAGCATTGCTTAACATATTTTGTCAACTTCTCGCTGACACGTAATGACACTTGCGGAATGAAAATAGAGAATTTAAGACGATGGTTAAAGTTAAGTAACGTTTATCGGTAAGCCCGAAACAGTTCATCTATCTATCAATCACGTCTACTGGGTGAGCGACACCTTTGCTTTACTCGGGTGGTTGCGTCTTCGACGGTGGATGCATAACAACCATTTTTAACCTCCGGCGTAAAAAAGAGGGGTGTTATATAAATTTGTCGTGTGTATCTATGTATTAGTTTGTCTGTCTGTGGCATCGCAGCTCTCAAACGGATCGACAGATTTTGATTTAGTTCAGAGTGTTCTTTGTTTCATTAAAATCGGTTCAGCCGGTTTTATTTTTCTTTGGAGGTTTTGAGTTTTCTAATCTTATTAAATAAAGACGTGAATGACCAGTAGTTTTTATTTAAGATTGTGTGGAAACTACGTTACAACCAGTGAAGAAAGGAGGGAGTAATGAGATGATAGAGATAGTGGGAGTGTCTGTAGTATATTCGCAGACAGAAAAAATAATATGTTTTTAGGGCACTAAGTTTGAGGTTCAATTTTAAAATTTAAAAGAGAAAATGAAACTTCTTTATCATACCAAATAGTTTATAGTGGTAGAGCTCTGTAAATGCTACACGTTTGCTATTTACCCAACCGCCAAGCAGTATTGTGCAATAATTACACTTTTATGGACAAAGTTTCCAACGAAATTTTCATGTTTCAAATGCACATGTACAAGTACATGTAAAGGTATAGCCATTAATTGTTTCAACCATATATGAAAAAAGAATGATCGAAATCGAATAATATTTAAGGGTACAAAACAGTTTTCTCCTATTTTATGAAAAAACTTATAATGTACTGGCCAAAATTTCCGCGACAACTACGCTCTTTAAACTAGACTTTTTAAACAATAAACATCCGTAACTATGGTGACTCTTCCAGCGCAAGCAAGACCTGGAGGACTCTCTCCAAGCGCAGCAGTACTTCGCGGATGCGAACGAAGCTGAGTCCTGGATGCGCGAGAAGGAGCCGATGGCCAACACCCAGGACTACGGCAAGGATGAGGACTCATCCGAGGCGCTGCTCAAGAAGCACGAAGCGCTGCTCTCCGACCTGGAGGCCTTCGGGAACACTATCAAGTCGCTGCGGGAGCAGGCCGACTCTTGCCGGGTGAGTTCCTCATTTTTTTTTTCTTAATTCAATTCTATTTACAATATGTGTGTTCTAACTTGTAGCAAGTGTAACACCAGATAGTAATTCTCATACTCTCCACAGCAACAAGAATCCCCGGTGGTAGACGTGTCCGGGAAGGAGTGCGTAGTAGCGCTCTATGATTACGCCGAGAAGTCGCCTAGAGAGGTCTCTATGAAGAGAGGAGACGTGCTTACTTTACTCAACTCCAACAACAAGGTATGAACACTTATGCCACAAGTTTTCATTCGAAAGATCATATAAGAAGCGATTACGACGAATTACGGTTGTGTGGAAGCCACTTCCATGCCGGAGATCGCGGTTTCAAAACCATAACAACGAGGTTGACTTTCGTAAAATATATATATCACAGTGAGAAAACAAGTTGCAAGTTGAACAAAACAATGAAATAAGGACAGTGCCCCAATACCATATTACTTATATTTCCAATTAGACTAGCTGCCAACTTTAGGTAGATAATCTGTCATCTAACAGTAGGTTCCGCCAGCCTCATGTGAAAGTTCCCATTCTAATTAATCTGTGCTTACCATCTTATAGAGTTTTTTTTTTTGTGACTATTATAAAGAGCCATGTGCTACAGGTTGAATAGATGTTGAGCCTCAATTCTCTGAGCTAAGCAAAGCTTGTATTTCAGAGAAATGCGCTCCCCATGTCTGGTGACAATAAAGATAAGGCTGTATAAAAAGCTTAGTTTAATGTAGTAATTAGGAATAATTTTGATAATATTTGACAAAATTTAAATCTAAATTCAATAGAACATTATTTTTACATAATTCATCATAATATATAAATTACTATATAGTTTAGACTGTGGTAGTTGTGTGCATGTGCGTGTTTGTGTATTGGGAGTGTGTGTTTGTGTATTTACTGGTATGTATGTGGGGTTGAGTGTGAGTGTGGGGTATTATTCATCTCAATCACTTTAAAACAGAAAGGAGTCTTACTGTCAATCATCGTCTATTTATAGTTTTTCATCAATAGTTACACTAACAGTTGCGCCTAATTTGCGTCACAAATATCTCTCAGTGAGATATCACGTCCTTGTATAATAATTACACCAAGTGCTAAATTACACTTGTTGATATGTAGTTATCACATCGTCACGCATCTTATCATTACACTTATCAATATTAAATGGGTATAAACTTATGTGTCATATTGGATCAATATTTCTTTTTTTTTTTATAGGATTATACCACTGCAATTACAAAGAAATCAAAGTTATAAAGACAAGAGTAGTTTTCCAAAACATGCTTTTCCTAATTTTTAAAGATCTGTATGTATTTACTATAAATCTGCACAGGAGAAATCTTGTATAGATTTTTTGTAATAACTTTCAGGCAAATGTAGAAAAGCATGAGAACATTATCTCTGTGGGCCTTTAAAGATAAACATTTTACCTATGTTTTGCTCCTCAGACTCAAACAAAACATATTAAAAAGGTATGAATATTTATACCAAACATAATTGAATTAGCATGTCTGGGATATTGTTATATATTTATATGAATGTAGCTATTCTAACCACATACAAAAATATAGCAATAGTTCTACATTATCGAACAAGGTTAAGTTTGAATAGACTGAAGGCGTTACCACACATAGAATTAAGTAGTGATAACTGCGTTTCTTAAGCTTAGTTCAATCCACATTCGATCGATAAAGATAAATAGGTATTTGATAATGTTTTGACGGCCATGTACATTATAAAATCGTCTTTCACAATATACGTTTTTTTTCTTGTTTACTATATCTTGAAAAGTTCTCGAATGGAGACCACAAATCGGCAAGCGCAGCGTAGGAAGACCAGCCACAAGGTGGACAGAAGATATCATACAAGTGGCAGGAAGCAGTGAATGCTGCTTCCAACAGGTCTTTTTTGAAATCCATGGGGGATGCCTATGTCCAGCAGTGGACTTCTTTTGGCTGAGATGATGATGACTATAACTTGGTTACTTTGGAATATATAAGAAAGACACTTTTTAAAGGCTACCTCTGTACTATAACGAATAACTATCTCTACAACTCTTGGAAACTTTTGAAAATAACAGCTATTCGTCCATCCATCATCATTCCATCCGTTTTCATTGGAATCGAGTTCAGCGGAGCATGAATTGACCAATGATAAAGTTCAAAATGTTTCGTCGTGAGATTTCCACCATTGTGATATATCGATTTATCCACCGCTAAGCTCCACTCTGCTTTAGTGGAAACGCAGCCCAATAGTTTTTTTTTTAATGTCTCCAAAAGCTGTAGAAAAAGTTGTTCGCTATGATGTAAGATGTTTTAGGTGCATACCTTTTAGCTGTAGTCTAGTCGACCATACCTATCTTAAAATTAATGAACAATGAACAAACTTGTGTCCAGTATGAGCTTGTGATTCCGTAAATCAGACCCTCATTATGTTAAGCGATGGTGTGGCCGAGGATGGAGCTCGTCGATCTAAAAGATAATGATTTATACAATCTAGTCTTGAAAATTCTAAGATAAAATAAAGATTTCTGTGAGTAGCCCTAGCATTTCTTCTAATAAATATATTTCATATATTAATTTCATCTATGCCAGTAGTATTGAAACAAAACAATCAGTTGCATTCATATAGAATGCATGTTTTAAATTATAATGATCATTCGTCCCATATTTATTATGTCATTATTCCGTCCACAAACCAAAACACCGTACCCTAAATGCTGTCACCGCTCATCTTACGGGAGTTTTAAATCGTGTTTTATCCATTGTTATCTGGCTCCAGCCGCTTGCGCTTACGCAACATTTACTAACTGACTAAAAATGCCACACGGCGACTACGCGATTATCGCTCTAAACGAACGCACGTACCAGTTGCGATATTTTATCTTCGCAATTTAATACACGCCAGTACCGTTGTACAGGCGAGACGAAAGTGTTTTGAATTTAAAGTGAATGAATTTGAATTAACTAAATATAGTGTCTGGATATTTCCTCATGTTGAATAGATGCGTGAAAACGAATACCAATTGAATCTCTTGCTTGTTTCGGTCTCCTATTTGTGGATAGATTATGAAATGTGAAACGTTTTCAGTGATGAAGTTATGAATGGAAATGTGTTTATTTGGAATAGTGAACTGAAATAAGTATTTAGAATGAAATCTTCGGATAGTTTGTTTCGAACTATGTAAACCGCAACCGTAGTGATATTTTGGAAACAGTGTTTTTTCGCAATGTAAATTTTAATATTTTTGAACTGTATAAATAACACTGATTATTAGAACAAGTGTTTTTGGAATTATGTAAATTACAGTGATTTTTTAAACTCTCGTTTTTCATGCTATGTAAATCTTAGCAAGTTTTATTGGAATCTCCTGTGATAGAATCGTGATATTAGTGTTAGCACAATGATAGTCCTAAGCTGGTTGCTAGTGGTGGTGTTCGGACAAGTGTACGTGTACAGTAGGAGCAGTAAGCGACGTATTTCGAAACATGTGAGTTTATTCGGCACAATGATATCAGGTGTTTTGTTTAATTGGTGTATTTAGTTTGTGTTGATAAGTGTTTATTTGAACAGGTTTCGAATGTAATTGTGTAGTCTAATTTTCCATCTTTTTTATGGTCGATAGGCTAGGTATTTCACCATAACTCATATGATGGTCGAGGGTGATTTTTTTATACAAGATAGGTTCACACTTGACCGCGAACTTACCTGATGTTAAGCAATGTTGCCGCCTACAACGGAGCCCACTTACAAGAAAGAGTAGAAATCGATTCTAAGACCCACTAAGACGGATAAGACCCGTATACCACAATTTTTATAAACACGTTTGGGCTAGAATGGGAACAGACAATAACAAAAACTATTTCTTAAACTTTTTCTTGTAAATAAAAGAAATCAAAACAACTAATCCTAGAATATAAACTAACAGAAACAAGTATTGAGTTATATTTATTAGCTACGCGTAGACGCAGAATATCTCATGAACGTACATTAATATTCATTATATTATTATTCACATATTTATTTACTAATCTTAAGCCTAAGTTTTTACAATATTCATATAAAAAACAATAAAAACATTATAAAAACTTAACTATATTATTAATATTAGCATTATATGCATTTACTTGGATATATTGGATGTTTTGCGACCAATGGACAATTATGTCCATTGGTCGCAAAACATCCAATTTGACAGAATGTCCAATTCGTGTTCTAAATAAAATAGTTATGGAAATGTTACAACGTTAGAAGCTGCAGTTGATATGATCAGCCCTGTTTGTACAAACTGTCCCACTGCTGGGCGCGGGCCATCTTCTCATTGTGAGAAGGGTTAGGCCATAGTCTACCACGCTGGCCAAGTGCGGGTTGGCAGACTTCACACATCTTTCAAGATGTTGAGAACTCTCAGACGTGTAGGTTTCCTCACGATGTTTTCCTTCACCGTTTGAAGTTGACGGCAATCAACAATACGCAACTTCGAAAAGACAGAGGTGCATGCCGCGGGAATCGAACCCAGGACTAGCGGATTGCAAGTCGGGCGGTCTCCCGACTAGGCTGCCGGAAACTTTTATTGGTAGTTATAGCCTATATTAAGTCTAACATTTATTTCAACAGGATAGGCTTGGCTACAATTAGTTTAGTGAAGCGAAAAATTGTTATGACATTCAGACTATGGTATTGTTCATTGACTAGGACTAAATCATAGAATATTGCGTTTTTACATTTGATATACTTGTATATAGTGATTTCGGTCCTACAAAAATACACATAAGAATATAAAATGTACTACTAATTTATAGAAGTAAAACTAATATTAAAACAAATTTTTCAGATTTGTTTTCTTGCTTAGATAATAACGTTAATTTTTTTTTTTTGCTACACAACTCACACTGTACCTGGTACAAAAGTGCCCATAAATACCGCTTGCATTGTCGTGCGGAATAGATGCTTGAAGATGTCGTGCTTGGATGGATCCTTTGCAAGTTTACAAGCTGCAGGCGCGGGAGTAACATTTATGGTGTTAAATGGACAACCCATGCTGAGCTGGAGATGGCTTCTGGCATAAACTTAGTGTAATTAAATTATAATAAATACATGCCACAATCAATAAGATTTTCTTACAATATGTAAATAGGGGTATTTTTTTAAAATTTGTATTTTATTATTGAAATTTTGGATTTTTAAATTCATGTCTGATGACTGAGACAATGTTTCTTTACCTCATGAGCTAGTTTCGGTTCACGGTAGTCCCTACGGAAATTTATTTGTAGAAGTGTACTAGTGGTGTGAGTGTTAACATAGCGTTGTTGTTTCAGGACTGGTGGAAGGTGGAAGTGAACGACCGGCAGGGCTTCGTGCCCGCCGCCTACGTGAAGAAGATCGAGGCGGGGCTCTCCTCCTCGCAGCAGAACCTCGCAGACTCGAGCTCCATCGCCGCCAGGCAGAACCAGGTAACTTCACTAGTCGCTATATTTACTACCACCGTCCTGCGGTTATGAATGGTCTGTATAAATTAACTTGTTGCAAAGCAGATGAGGCAAGCAAACCTAGGATATATTTATTTTATTGGTGTCCGGAAGATTTTTTTTGTTTTGTGATAGGTATGCGTTTGACTGCCAACTCTCCTGATGTTAGAGCGGTTATGTTACCTAGAAGAAACTGGTTTACTCCCCATTTAAAGACACCCAGAGTATCTATAACGGTGAAGATCCACTTAATGATAATACATCACACCTGTGTCACTTGAGAGCTATTTTCGATTTCATCAACACACAATGACTTAACATCAGGTGGAGCTGTGGTCATCAACCATGATAATAGTTTAAAAAACTGAAAAAACCGAGTTCAAGATACGCAATTTGTTCACTTATTTGATTTTTTTTCAGATATTTTGTTATGATAACCAAAGTACTGAACCGATTTTGATAAAATTTATATGGGACAACCTCTGACCTATTTACTTACCAACGAAAAAACAGTCATCAAAAACAATTCATAATTGATGAAGTAATTGTTGAATAAACATACAGTCGAATTGTGAACCTCTATCTTTTTGAAGTCTGTTAAAAATTGTATTTTTAATGTTTATATATATATAAAAGATTATATGATTGAGCATATAGCCTTGACCTTATCTCATACAACAATGAATATGAACAAGTGTCGTGTCGTGAACAGATCGAGGGTCAGTACGACAACCTGCTGGGCCTGGCGCGCGAGCGGCAGAACAAACTCAACGAGACCGTCAAGGCGTACGTGCTGGTACGTGAGGCGGCCGAGCTAGCCACATGGATCAAGGACAAGGTACGTTCAAACCTCTTGTTTTTTTAACCCGACTGTGTAAGAAGGAGGGAGGGATGTTTCTATATGATCGCCTACAGCCTAAGCGGCATGACTGATTTTGATGTGCGAAGTGGTGTTAGATTTGTCTTCACTTCCTGAGTGGTATAGGCTATTTTTTTTGTAATAATAATAATACGACTCTCGCAAAAATAAAATAAAATGTCCTATTTAGTTAACTCCAACGAACTTTTTCGTAATAAATGATTCCACTAGAATTATACTAATTCTAATTATCTATCGCATCTCTAGTCTTTTACAGTGGTTTTACGCATACTTTCTCACAAAAAACACACACTCAACAACGTAACAAAATAGTAAGTTACACTGCAAAAACTGCTTTTCTGCATTCGGGAACTTGTCTTCCTCTTGCATTACTTTAAAAAAGTAGTTAAAAATGCATATATTAGTTTATTATAGGCACGGACCCCGGAGTTTGTGGAGATTAATTTTGTTAAATAAAAAAAAAATTACTCACTGTCACTGATTCAGATTCAGATTCAGATATATTTATTGATAGCTAATACATACAGACATGCTAGGTGATAGTGCATTATATAGAATTATCAGCTTACCCTCATCGGGCATTCAATATTGTCAGAAATTTATAACATGCTTGATTAATATGATTTAATATTCATAAACGATTTCTAAACTGTAGTAATGTCCTATATAATTATGTCAATAAATTTTTAATTTATCTAGATGTCAATATTAATAATAATTTAAATTTAATGTCAGATGAATAGAATTAGATAATGTTAATTTAATGTAGAAAATACTTTGCAATCAATTAGTCAAAAAATTATGAACACTAGTCAACTCTGAAATCGTCTATTTAACAAGGTAGTACCAGTCATACTTCTGTTTAAAAATTCTTTTAAGTCATAGAACACATTATTAAATAACCATCGTTTCAGCTTAGTCTTAAATTGATTGTTATTGGAAATGTCAGTGATATCTTTTGGCAATCTATTATATATATTGATAGCACTAATAAATGTACTTTTTTCATATATTACACTTTTTGAACATGGCTTATAAAGATAATCATTGCCTCTCATAGCACTGTTTCTCAATCGACAATCAGATCTACTTTTGAATAAATTTTTGTTATATCTTACAAATAAAGAAATTTCAAGTATATATATACCGGTAAGAGTTAAAAATTGTTTTGCTCTGAATAGTTCCCTTAACGTTTCATCACTGTTTTTGCTGTAAATTATCCGTAAACATCGCTTTTGCAGCAAAAAAGTTTGATTTACATTGACAGAATTCCCCCAAAATATCACCCCATATGTCAACAGTGGGAAAATGTTGCCATAATAAGCACTCTTGGCAACCTCAGAAGATGCGATGTCAACTAATACAGATAAAGCATAACACTGGCTTGAAATTTTACTGTTGATGTTTGATAGATGAGCTTTCCAGTTTAGGTTTGAGTCCAGAGTTATTCCGAGAAAATCTGTCTGACTAACTTCGGTAACAGAGGAACCAGCAATATTTATGTTAAGATTGATTGGCGTTGCCTTATAATTATGAAACTGCATTATTTTAGTTTTTGAAATATTAGTCTGAAGATTTAAAGCATTTAACCAATCTACCAGAGTTTTTAGCGTAGTCATAATAGTGTTATTATAAGCTATATCATTTTGCTCACTCTTTACAAATAACACGGTAGCATCATCCGCATATAATACAGTGTGATGATTAATTAAAGATGGTAGCTCATTTATGTATCCCAAAAACAATGGTGGGCCCAGGATGCTACCTTGCGGCACGCCAATATTCACACTACCTTCAACTGATTGAATGATTTCAATCGCTTTAGTCTCTTTATTATACGTATCGATAACTGTACTTTGCCTTCTGTGACTAAAATATGACCGAAAGAGATCATGAGCTGGTCCACGTATGCCAACCCGTTCAAGTTGCTGTAGCAGAGTAGCTGGTACTACGCAGTCAAACGCCCTTGACATGTCAATAAACAGCGCTGTACATGGTTCTTTCCGATCCAGGGATTCCCAGACTCTGCTCAGCATTGAATAGATTGCCATGGTTGTTGACCTGCCTTTCCGAAAACCAAATTGATTCGGACAAAGGATATCATTTATCTCAAAGAAACTCAATAATCTGTCGTAAATTATACTTTCAAAGACTTTGGAGAAGGCAGGTAAAAGTGCTATAGGCCGAAAATTATTTGGATTATTTCTAGGTCCCCTTTTATGCAATGGTTTTACTATAGTTATCTTTAACTGATTGGGAAAATAGCCTTGTTCAAGCATTAAATTGATAATATAAACCAATGGTTCTACTATATATGTGATACAGGATTTAACTACCTGCATTGTTATTCCATCATAGCCACTGCTTTTCTTATTCTTTAACCGCCTTACTATTTTTAATATCTCGTCTCTATCCGTCGGGGTCAAGAAAATACTATTGCAAATAGTATTGCAAGAAGACTTATATCTATTATTAATGTAATTTATATTTTTATCCAATGAATTCTGTGTGATAAACAAATTGTTCATAAAATTGGCAATGTCTTCCGGGTTACTCAGTACGCGTTCTCCGGTTTGTATCGACTGTATGGTTTGCTTTATATGATTGTTTGGTGAAGTGTACATTTTGATTAGTCCCCAGGTAGCTTTTGATTTATTAGTGCTATTTTTTATATATTTTAAATTTGATGTCCGTTTAGAAAACCGAATAGAAGACTTTAGTATAGCTTTATATTTCTTATAATGATTGACTTTGCATGTTGATCCATTTTTTTGTAGTCAATGTCACTGTCAATGTTAAGAACATATTTTTAGTAGGTAATCATGATATTATTCTATTCAGACGAATTTTGAAAAGTCATCACGACTTTTTCTTAAAAAAAAAAAAAAACTACTGAACAGAATTCAAAAATATTGAAAGTAGTTCTTTTAAATGACCCTAATCTACCAAATAAAAATATTAAAATTATACATAAAAATATATATGAAAAATCTTTACCTACCACATTTAGCTTGCCACTGTTCTAGTTGTCCGTAAATAGCCGTAACTGTTATTCCGCTCCACAGGAGATGCACGCCCAGGTGCAGGACGTAGGCGAGGATCTGGAGCAGGTGGAGGTGATGCAGAAGAAGTTCGACGACTTCCAGAACGACCTGCGAGCCAACGAGGTCCGCCTCGCCGAGATGAACGAGATTGCGGTACAGCTGATGACGGTTGGACAGACCGAGGCCGCGCTCAAGATACGCTCGCAGATGCAGGTTAGTCGTGCTGGCTGTCTGTCGGTTAGGGTCTGGTTAAACTGTTAGGTCTGTTTGTCTCTTTATTTTTTTTATTAAATAGACTAATAGACGGACAATAGTCGAACTACGGGCTCTTAAACAGTGATTTATATTAGTAAGCAAGAAACTGAGGCATGGCTTCTCATTACTGATGTCTAATATAAACATGATCTGATCGCTTCATCGATCTGGTACAGGAGCTGAACTCTAAGTGGACCTCGCTACAACACCTGACGGCGGAGCGCGCGGCGCAGCTCGGTTCCGCGCACGAGGTGCAGCGGTTCCACCGCGACGTGGACGAGACCAAGGACTGGATCGCGGAGAAGGAAGCCGCGCTCGCCACCGAGGACCTCGGCAAGGACCTGCGCTCCGTGCAGACGCTGCAGCGTGAGTAACATTTACGAGGGGGGTTGCAGGACGATCATTAGTTGCGGGCTTCCATTTGATGCACAAGTACAGATTTAAGGTGTCTTTTGGCGGAAACTGGTTCTCGATAAACCATACTTTCATTGCCTAGAAATATATACTGTAAATAATATATATAATATAAGAGACGGTTTTTGATACAATCGGTTTTCAGAATGGTCAAAGCCAGCTTTTGCTGCAAGATAGGCATTAACACACAATAAATAATCACGCCTATTCTCCCTTACGGGGTAGGCAGTGTATCATAAACCATGGGTTCACATTTGACCATGGTTAGAGGGTTAAATGATAGGAACCCTTTTATATATCCCCTTACATTCTTAGAGGGTTAGAGGAGATGAGAGGGTAAGTTGTAATATTGACTTTCAGAGACAGGGGGTTAACCCATCACCTACATAAATGCCATGTTTCCCTCGAGTTCTTTAACTGACTTTTACAGCATGTCCGGGTAACAAAAGCAGCTGGTACAATCTATGTTTATTTATTTCTCCTTTAACTGTTATTATCTCGTTTAGCTTTAAAGTCTGAACTAAACTAAACAAAATGTTTATATATGTGTGTTCTATCTGTGATCAGGCAAGCACGAGGGCCTGGAGCGCGACCTGGCCGCGCTCGGCGACAAGATCCGGCAGCTGGACGACACGGCGAACCGGCTGATGACGACGCACAACGACTCTGCCGACGCGACCTACAGCAAGCAGCGCGAGATCAACGACGCGTGGCAGCAGCTGCAGGCGCGCGCCAACGCACGCAAGGAGAAGCTGCTAGACTCCTACGACCTGCAGAGGTATCTAACAATCACTCATTCTTCTTTGTTCCATACATACATTCATTCGTTCACACGTTCACTCGACGATTTCCGTCGTACTGCACAGCAATGGAATTCTTTACCGCTTTCTGTGTTTCCTGAGAACTACAATCCTGGAATTTAGCCAGGCTAGAGGAATGGAAATCTTCTAGAACGACGAGCTCCATCCTCGGCCACACCGTCGCTTAACATCAAGCGAGTTGGTGGTCAATCGTAGATCCGAAACCACTGGGCCAGTACCGGCTGATTCTTTGCCGTCGGTTTGGATTTCTGTCAGGACAGACTACTTCCAATTTTTCGGTCTGGATTGCTTACTACAACACCATATATCCTAAACTAAGCAAAACCTATACTGTGCGAACTAGATAGCTGATAGAATACATGTTATACTTATTTTTAAATACATACTTATTACCATACTCTTGCCAACATTCCATCCGTATCCCTACATAATGGTGTAAAGTTGTCTTACATAATTATAGTTTAAAATACTGAAAAAAACTACTTCAAAATACGCAATTCGTTTACTTGGACGGTTTTTCAATTATTTTGTTATAAAAACCAATTTCGATAGAACCTCCTTCTTTTTGGAAGTCTGTTTAACATGTATGGTTGTTCTCAGGTTCCTGTCTGACTACCGCGACCTGATGGCGTGGATCAACTCGATGATGGCGCTGGTGAGCTCCGACGAGCTCGCCAACGACGTGACCGGCGCGGAGGCTCTGCTCGAGAGGCACCAGGTATGACGTCACACTGCATACAGAACTATATCTAAAGAGAAACGAAACGCAGTGCTAACTACCCTCATTTTGTACCTTTGTCTCATCAGTCATGTTTTGATTTTTTTATCCTCGCACAGAATTGAATCAGCGGCTGATATATATTGCCAGCGAAAGTAAGCTTCTCTTGCATAATAAAGTTTTACTTCGTCAGCTGTTAATCTCATGTATAGTCTGTGCCACCACACCTGTCCTTAATTAATGAACAATGAACTGATAATTACGAAAATCTCTTGTTCATTCATTATAAAAACAGATATGGTGGACCAGCCTATAGATTGATATTACGTCAGTAAACTGGCTATGGTTTATCGTACACATGACATTGGCGGAGTGGTGAAGCATCTGCAAATAGGTGTACCAAAACTGGGAGATAGTAACAATATCCAAAGCTCCAGCATTGCAGCCTACTATATATATAAAACCAGCACAAAAAGTAGGTTGACTAAATCATTTTTCTATCATCTAACGGTCACGAAAGTTGTTTTCATCAATAGTAAACAATGTATTGTGTTTGAAATCATTGTCAAATCATAGTAATGTAACCACCCCAAGTGTATATTGTTCATTTGTGAGCCCATCCCAACCATGTGAACTGTTTTAGACTCAACGGCTGGAGATAGACGCGCGCTACGGCATTATGCCGCAGGTCAGATGCACGCATGTTGTGGACAGAGCATTACTTAACGCAATAATCACCTATACGTGCCCTCTGAGACCGTTCATTGAAGGAAAAATACGGAGCTAGGCCGTCGATCATTGCGTCCTTACGGATACTAAAAGTACCTATATACGAATAAAGCCGCAATCTCGCTCGCGCAGACTCGTATCCATATTTTAAATTTGTAAATTATTTGATGTACAGTCACGTTCAAAAGTCCATTAGTTTCTCAAAAGTCAATATTCTAAAAGGCAATGTCATGTCTTTGTGACATTATTCTATTAGTTGATTTGCATTTACACAATGTCATATAACAGGGTGTGTTGTGCTGCGACACATTATTAAGCTTAGGCGATGGTGATAATGAACTTTTGTACCCTGTCTGTACTTGCGCACGTAAACGTAACGTATATTTTACAGTAATATTACACATGTTTCACACAAAATTCCAATTTGATTCAGACAACGTTTTCATACAGTAAAACAGTTTTTTTTTTCTCGGGAGCTCAAAATTAACGCGAACAACGGTAAATATCCCGTAAATATTAATAGTGCTTTAATTTTTTTTTCATTAGAATTTATCTATATATAAAAACTCTGACTACGAAACTCGCTCGGAGCGTGGCGCGTGACATGAGTGAGATACAGATACTGCTGTCTACCTCTTTCTTTCTTTGCA
This sequence comes from Lycia hirtaria, assembly GCA_947563715.1. Taxonomy (NCBI): domain Eukaryota; kingdom Metazoa; phylum Arthropoda; class Insecta; order Lepidoptera; family Geometridae; genus Lycia; species Lycia hirtaria. The sequence continues at coordinate 54,007,630 of OX387375.1, forward strand.
GCGTCGTTTCGTGACTGAGCATTAAATTTGATTTCTAAAGTTGAATGCATATTTTTCCTTCAATAAAGTCTCATATTCCTCACGCGATCGAATATTGTCGACTTAAATCTAAATTCATACAATGTAAGTCTATGATAACATAACAAATTTACATGATTTTTCTATTAACAATAATTTTTCTGAGTAAGTTTTTTTTTGTAATTTTCAGTGTAGTGATGATAAGTGTAGTCACAATATCTTATTGTGATTGTACTTTATTGTTGTTGGAAGTTTCACTTTAAAAAACTTTTTTTTCGTGTGTCGTGTATCTATCTCCTTCTTTGTGGCAACACCATAACGTTTCTTCAGTAATTTTGTTGTGTTCGTCTAATATAACTTTAACATATTAGTTAGACTAAAGAAATAACTAAAAGTTTAAGGGACAGAATTTGGTTCTGATTTTTATTTATTTATCTATAAACTAACTTTTAGCAAAGACGCTGGATGTAGGCCGCTTCCAACCGGTATTTTTGGAAATCCATGGGGGCCTATGTCCAGGAATAGACTTCTTGTGGCTGAGATGATGATGATGATGAACTAACTTTTACTTGCGACTTTGTATGTTTAGGAAAAATACCGAACCAATAATAAATTATCAGTGGAGAGGCCGTACCACTTACATTTATGTATCTTCAAATCACAAGTGAATAGGTTCCTATTAGGGAAAAGCGTTCCATCATAGACCACAACTCTAGCTTAATACCAGGTGGGTTAGGGGCCAAGCGCAAGCCTATTATTTTAGAAAAAAATAATTTGAACAACGAAATAATTTTCCATATATTTGTCCTTTACCTCTCCTCTCCATATTTACATAACAAGCAAACTTGTAAGCATCGGCGAGCGCAGCGTAGGAAGACCAGCAACGTTGTAGACAGAAGAGTTCATACAAGTAGCATTAAGACGCTTTATCCAAATCCCTTCTAACTGGTGCTTTTGGAAATTCATAGGGGATGCATGTCCAGCAGGGAATTTATTGTGACTAAGATGATGATGAAACTTGTAAATCTACTGTCGACTTATAGTTTGTCGTCCCACACAAATAAAATTAGAGAGAGTAACCATACTGTGAGCGGGATGGCATATAATCACTATCAGAAACTACCGTAGTTTACTTACTGGTTTATGTATTGTATCATAAATAATGTGATGTGACAGGAGCACCGCACAGAGATGGACGCCCGCGCCGGCACCTTCCAAGCGCTGGAGCTGTTCGGACAGCAGCTGCTTCAGGGCGGCCACTACGCCGCGCCAGACATACAGGAGAAGCTCAACGACATGGCCGACGCCAGACAGGAGCTCGAAAAGTTAGTATTGTCATATAAATTAGCCTGTGTGAGGATATCTGGTCGCGTGTATGATGATGAAGTGTAGAAAAGTGGTATCGGACGCTTTATCGATTGAGTTGTAATTTAGTTCAATGCCAGATCACAGAAAGTCGAGTGAAAATCGTCGCCATTTCGAGAAATAGACTGATCAAAATGGATATGAAGCCTAGAGTGAAAATTTTGAGTTCTATGTCAATAAAGTTAATTGCAATAAATAGCCGATAAATCTGTGGATAAGTGTTGTTTTTATAGCTCTCTTACTGCTTTGTTTGGGCCTAGAAGGGTAAGATCTATTAAGCTGGCCAAATTATTAACGATTTGCAAACTTCATTCTTCTTCCAATACATTGAAAACTTTCGGACGTGCAGGTTTCCTCTCAATGTTTTTCTTTGCCGTTTGAAGCTATCTGCCATGAAATCGGACAATTTCCCAACTAGTTTGCCGTAACTTCAAAACTCGCAACAATCCGAGCTTGAGATTTGGCGATTAAACTTTTATTACATTAAGTTTTTCTCTTTTTTTTCTCAGGGCGTGGGTAAACCGTCGCATGAAGCTTGACCAGAACCTGGAGCTGCAGCTGTTTTACCGCGACTGCGAGCAGGCGGAGGGCTGGATGGCGGCCCGGGAGGCCTTCCTCGCACCCGCAGACCAGCCCGACCATCCCGAGCAGTCCGCGCAGCCAGACAACGTGGAGCAGCTTATTAAGAAGCACGAGGACTTCGACAAGGCGATTAATGCTCATGTGAGTGTTATTGTACTGAGTGTAGACACCACTATACGAGATTTTTTTGTCACAACCCGGCCACAGCTCAGCATGGTAATAGTATACTTTTTACAATTATAAATGTTGTTGTGGTGCACAGGAGGAGAAGATAGCCCAGCTCCAGACGCTGGCGGACCAGCTGATCGCGTCTGATCACTACGCGGCCGACCCGATCGACCAGAAGCGTCGGCAGGTGCTCGACCGCTGGCGGCACCTCAAGGAGGCGCTCATCGAGAAGCGGTCGCGGCTCGGCGACGAGCAGACGCTGCAGCAGTTCTCGCGCGACGCCGACGAGATGGAGAACTGGATCGCGGAGAAACTGCAGCTCGCCACTGAGGAGAGCTACAAGGTGACTTCATTTAAAAAAATAAAACATATCTCTAACTTGGTTCAATGACCAAACCCACTGAGATACAGGCTATAATTGGAGCGTAACTATACATAGACTCATTATTTTACTGAAGATCCTCAGATAGTAGAAACTGCAGGTCGCCACTGGGGAGAGCTCTAAGGTGACTCAGTCCTGGATTTGTCAATAGGCCGTATAGGCTGCGGCCTAGGGGCGGCAGATTGAACTAGGGTATCGATTTTGAAGATCAGTAGGGGCGGCAAAAATTTAATAGCCTGTTGGCGGCAAAAGTGGAAATCTGCCACTGAGATGAGGTCACTTCATAAAAAAAATGAAGCATATTGTAAAAATTACGGTCAAACAAAAATAAAAATAGAAAATATGCTTAAACTGATTTATTAATTAATATCGGCAGGACCCCGCCAACATCCAGTCGAAGCACCAGAAGCACCAGGCGTTCGAGGCGGAGCTGGCCGCCAATGCGGAGCGTATCCAGTCTGTGCTCGCGATGGGTGGAAATCTCGTGCAGCGCGGACAGTGCAGCGGCAGCGAGGACGCCGTGCAGGTCGGTAACATGCTTATATGGTTAGATAGTTAATAGATAGATATATAAGGTTACTTATCTATAGTCAGAATTTTGAAATACCGAATATAATTTTCCCGAATACGAATTTTCTTATTATTCGAAAATGGCTTGCGCTTGACCGCTAACTCGCCTGATGTTAAACGACTTGCGGTCTACGGTGAAGCGCGCTTGCCTAAAACGAACCTGTTTACGAGTAAACAGGCGATTTGAAGACAGCCAAATTATATCCATCCATTTAATATTTTTTAAAAGACTGTACAAATCCCGAAAGCTCATTTTACAACTCGTCTGTTAACCAAATCTGTGTAATACGTAAATTTATGTGTATAATAAAAATAAACTAACTAAACCTAAATAATTGTTACGTCTATTTTAAGTCGAATTATCTTACTACTACAGTTTCAACCGTATTCTATTTCAACGGAACAGCGCAAGCGTCACTCGATCGGTCGGTGACGCTTGCGGTATTCCTTTGAAAAAGACCACCGATTTCGGTTGAAACTATAGTCGGATACTTGGACTTAAAACAGACGTGAGCGAGCCGTAGCTCTTATTTTATTTCTATATAATTTGCGATGTCTAGAGGCTTAATACAATAATTCATTCTTCGTGTCGATGGTTTTTGTGTTTTGTTTTTAATACAATCTATATAATGAAGTCGGCGAAGTTATAAGCCTAAAAACCATTAATGATGTCCTGAATAGAACAAGTTCTTTCTTTAGTAAGAAATTACAATATTATGAGATCTATATAATTATGAAAGTGAAATATAAATATGTATATATTAAATTGTTTGGTTTCTCGCAGGCTCGCCTGGCGTCCATCGCAGACCAGTGGGAGTTCCTCACACAGAAGACGACAGAGAAGTCGCTCAAGCTGAAGGAGGCGAATAAGCAGCGCACTTACATCGCCGCCGTCAAGGATCTCGACTTCTGGCTCGGAGAGGTAACATCACCAATTCATTTTTTGTAGGAAAAACTAGTCTTTATTTTGCTTATTTGTCCATTTCACGAAAAAAAGCACTTTAATTCTGCTTAGATAGGTGTTTAAGTTTGCACTACGCTTAAATAAGTCTACTTGAGATCTCAAAAGTTAGCGCAAGTGGTTACGTAACGGAGATAAGCCGCGCTCACGCACCTTTCCATTTCACTGCACCGTTCCCCCGCGCGTGTACGTCATCACCGTGTGTTAGTGTGAGTGCTGCCTTTGTACACACAAATGCGTACTGCGACCCACCAATCACGCGCTCGACTGACTCGTGCCTACATTCAGAGACGTCAATTGTGATAACTGTACTATGTAATTTAATTCCTTCATGCGCTAGGTCCGAGAGTCTCATAAATTGAAAATCAAAATTTGACGAAGCGGTTGAGAAAAAACTTTTTTAACCTCTTTTTTTTCTTAGTTTTTTTTTTTTTTAATATTTGGAAATTCAGTTCTATTTTGGCTATAAGAGTATTTTATTAGGTTTCTTACTATTATAACTTGTACAGGTTGAGAGTTTGCTAACGTCCGAGGACTCCGGCAAAGATCTCGCATCTGTCCAGAACCTCATGAAGAAGCATCAGCTCGTCGAGGCTGACATCCAGGCTCATGAAGACAGAATCAATGGTAACTCATCGTGTCAAAATTGTCTGTCTCATGTCGGGAACACTTGTATTTCTGCAGTAAACTATGTTTACTACAGAAAGCGTTTACGGTACATTAGTCTTTAAAGTATATGTTCCAAATGCTTCTTTTTAACGCCCGACCGAAAAAGAGATGTGTTATAAGTTTGACGTGTGTATATGTATATCTGTCTGGGATCGTAGCTCTCAAACGGATGGACCGATTATAATTTAGTTTGAGAGTGTTATTAGTTATGTTCATCAAAATTGGTTCAGCCATTTTCTTTGTCAATGGTTTTTAAGTTTTCTAAACTTATACTCGTATTTGTTACGCACACCTACATTTTGTCATTAGCTGTTTCATACACGCAACTAAAATAAACATTAAATTTAATGACTTAGGTTATTCCATGGAAACCTTTGATTATTTCATAATAAAAATAGGCTACGTTTTCAATTCAGGATGTTATCTCCCATTTTCAATTTTATAATTCTAATTAAAAATTTTGTTTAATTTCCCTCAGCCGTTTTTGTGTGTATTTTCTTTTTGTGAAAGATGCCACGCAATATTAACATTTCATTCGTATATATCACATACATCATCAACTTCGAGTCCAGTCATACATGAAAACGTCTCATCGAATCCTGTGCTTTGTGTGTACAGATATGAACGCGCAAGCGGACGCCTTGGTGAACAGCGGTCAGTTCGATAGCGCCGGTATCGGTTCGCGTCGCACCGCGATCAACGAGCGGTTCGAGCGCGTGCGCAACCTCGCCGCGCACCGGCGCGCGCGCCTGCACGAGGCTAACACACTGCACCAGTTCTTCAGGGACATCGCAGACGAGGAGTCATGGATCAAGTCAGTATACACTACACCCAACACACTACATTAATACATAAACTTACTGTATGCTAGACAATTTTAGCACAATAATAAGAGCTATTCTGAAGAATTAATAAAAAATAAGAAGAAGAATTTTTGTTCCTTTTTTTTAGTGAGCCTATGAATTTTAATTAATGTTTTCTAAGGATTCCACGATTCTTACTCATTGTCTTTTTTTACACAACGCCATCTAGCCCAAACTAAGCAGAGTTTGTTCTATGGAAACTAGATGGCTGATAGAATACATATAAGTATATACTTATACTTATATGTATATTTTTTTTTGTAAATACTTAAGATACATAGAAACAGCTAGACACAGAACAAACATCCATGCACACAAATGTTTGCTCTGGGTAGGGATCGAACCCACGACGCACAGCTCAGCAGCAGACAGATGCACTACCAACTGAGCTCTGAGACCAGTTAATAGTCCAGTCGAAATCTTAGACCATCTAAAAATGGACGCGCCTTAGTTTAAATGCTACGAACAAAAATTTCTGCCATTTTTTGCGGGGGGCGAGGACAAACACACACTTAAAAACTATCGTCACACAAATTAACTCTTCTAGTATTTATATTCGCACACAAATACAAATGTTCAACACTTTTACAAAAAAGGGCGTGGTTAGGGTAAATTTACATAAACAAACAAGAGACGTATACAATATGCAAAATAAACGTAATATTCTGCATAACAGTGCTGCCATGTAAATGCCATTTTTTCCTTATGATTGTTAAAATAATGTACCTACACCAAATATGCAGTTGATAAAAAATACTTATAAGAAAACCTATTAGAAATCGTATAAGTAACTAGAAAAAGTTATCATTAACACTTTATAATCAAGTCAGTTTGGTTTTTTAAAACTATACAATATTCCGAGTGTTGTAGGTAATCGACTAGAGACTAGAACCCGCACCACCACTACAGTCCGACGGCAAAACTTGGAATCTAAAAGGTGCTAAACTTCTTGGGAACTACTATTTTGTCCATTTGTTTTTGTAAAAGAAGCAATACATTTATAGAGTTTAAAGGTGGTGTGCCTTTAAAGTCCGATGACAAAACTTGGGAACCGAAATTTACAGGTTCGTTGTCACTTTGTTTTTGCGTTAGTTGCACCGCGTTTATCAGACTAGTGGAGGCCCAGAATTTACCCATAATCGAAGCAAAATAAGCTGCGCAACACCAGTATCAAAACTGCAAATGACGATAGTGTTTGATAAATATCGATAATAATGCTATCGATATTTTGACCACTGAATAAGTTGACTTTGTCCTGTCAATATTTTAATTTCATTCAGTGTTTTATATTTTAAGTTATAGAATACAAATATATATCATATTAACTGTGTTTGATCCGTCGTTGAAATTTATGGCTAGCGATATTGAGATATGTTGTACTATAATAAGAAATATTAGAGTACAATATCCATACAACACGCTTTACAGTTCATTGTTGGTATTTGGAACACATTTTGCAGGCTTTCTCATGTAACCTAACAGGATTCCATAGACTGGCAAACTGCAAAACATCACATCGATAAAAATTCTCGCATTTTGAGATTTAAACTAGTGAACTAGTGATAAACTAGATTTAAGCCAGTGAGTGGAATTCAGATTTCAGGTAGTTTTTCAGATTTATTTTATTGGCCTTATAACATTCAGTTACACTGGGCAAGTCTACATATATATATATATATATATATAGAAATATAATTTTTACATAGTTACATAAAGCTTGCATTAGCAAAATAATTTAATAAATGTAATGTCGTATTATAACGATGATTAATAATAATTTGAGTAAAGTCATAAAATTTAAATAATGTCACGTAATCAGTATTAGGTTACGTAGAAAAGCATCCAAAATATGTTCATAATACTGATATTTCTACCATAATTGTGTTTTCTCGGGCTTTAAAGCGCAATAAAGAACCGGTGATAACAAGTTCCGCTGCAAAATACTTAAAAACGTAGATCGTTACATCTACTTTTAACTGTTTTTCCAATCAACATACACTTTCTAGTCTTCCCGTGAACATGTTGAATGCAACTGCGCTGAAACATCGGGAACTCAAATCAATTAAACCCGCGGTATATATCCCGCACATTATAATATTATATTATAATGAAAAACCGCAATAGATTAAAAAAGTGTCAAGAGGAAGGAATTCACTCAGACCTTTTATCGATATCAACACTGTAAACTGTGTGAGGTGATAAGGTACATCACTAGTTGGGATTCCCCGCCGAGACTAGCGCGTGAGAGAAAGAAACAAAGCAACTACTTTGCTATCGAATATGGAACTAATTGTAAACGAAATAAGGTCACAAATTGACTATCAAAATGAGTTGTCTCGTTACTCAAAAAACCGTTAGATGACGTAAATCCTGTGGTTTCAAGACATTTATTTTCCACTAGAAATATAGACTCTGGCTTTGGGGTATAAGATACATAATTGAGTGAAGATACTACGAAGGGAAATTCTGTTACTTTTTGTACTCGAGATTTCACCGGCGTCTAGAATCACGAGCTGATAAGAATGATTTTAAACAATTTTACTAAAAGTAAACCAAAATTACTGTAAAAAAATGCTCACTTATGAAATGATACACCATATTTTTGGATTGTAGAAGTATTTGATCTCTTGCCACAGTCGAAAACTGCACAGTTGGGCATTTTTAAAGACTTCCTTACACCTCTGCATCGGTATCAGGACTGATAAATGTCGATTGAAAATAGTTTTTATAAACGCGATAGATTTTGTCTTATAGAACTTGGCAGAGGGGTAATCTCTTGGAAGGCGCGTCCATTTTTAGATGGTCTAAGGTCGAAATAGACAAAAAAAAAGTTATAAGTTAGCCATAATTCGCATGAAAATTGGTATAGACGTTAATTAAACCATTACTAATGAAATGTCAAAAATCCACTTATATCCTACTTCTGCAAAAAAAAAAAAAAAAAAAAAAAAAAAACAAGGTCATAGGTCAAAAATTCAGGTTTTCCAATTTTTTGGGTTCCGTACCCGTACCGTTCCGTGAAGGTATCGTGTTGAAATTAAAACCATGTACGCAGATCCATAATCTCTTGCTGCAGAAGGATAATCAAATTTCTGTTTTCGTAAAAAAAAAGTTACAGCCGTTTTTTTTTTTTTTTGCAGAAGTTGGATCGAAGGGGATTTCTGACATTTCATTAGTATGGTTTATTTAACGTCTATACCAATTTCCAGCTCTATGCGAATTATGGTTAACTTGAATGTCTATTTTGACTGGACATGAAATGAAAACAACTTTTAACGGATTTGTCCCGTATATTTTACATAATTTTATGAGCTGACGTTTCGAACACTGCAGCGTCCGTGGTCACAGGAGAGACTAGATGACAAATTAATTAAAATAAATTAAAAGACAAAAAAAATACTTACCTTACTTAAATAATTGTTTACCTCTTTCTTTTTGGAAGTTGGTTAAAAAGAAGGAGGTTCTCAATTCGACTTATGTTTTATTTTTAATGTTTGTTCATCGATTACTTCGCCAATTATGAATTGTTTTTGATGATCATTTTTTTTGTTTGGTAGGTAATACCTCAGAGGTGGTCCCATATAAATTTTATCAAAATCGGTTTAGTACTATGGTTTTTATAACAAAATAAGTCGGAAAATATCATCCAAGTAAACGAATTGCGTATTTTGAAGTCGGGTTTTTCAGTTTTTTTACTATAGTAATTGTTTATTATAAAAAGTGCAGCAAAAAGGCAGACGGTTCGCCTGATGTTAACCGATAACCGGCGCCTATGGACTGGACAAGTGCAACATCAGTGGTAGCACTGTTTCACTGCTTTCATTGACATTCCTGTAATCAGCGAATCTGTTTGTTAGAGAGAAGAAGCTCCTCGTCGCGTCTGACGACTACGGGCGCGACCTGACCGGCGTCCAGAACCTTCTGAAGAAGCACAAGCGGCTAGAGGCAGAGTTGGCGAGCCACGAGCCCGCCATCCAGGCGGTGCAGGAGGCGGGCGAGAAGCTCATGGACGTGTCCAACCTGGGCGTGCCGGAAATCGAGCAGCGGCTCAAGGCGCTCGGACTCGCCTGGTCCGAGCTACAGGCGCTGGCCGACGAGAGGGGTGCCAAGCTGCACCAGTCGCTCGCGTACCAGCAGTTCCTCGCCAAGGTCGATGAGGAGGAGGCCTGGATCAGGTATATTTTATGTAGGAATACTTATGCAAAGAGTTAGTGATTTTCAGTAGCTTATTATTAACTGCCAAATGTCAACATCATCATAAGACCTATTTTTTAGCAATGCAAACTAAGCATTCGACAGAATTATGTTGATATCATTCAATATTCTACAAGAGAGAATCTGGTAACAAACATTTTTTTTATATCTACTAAGTCAGTGTTGTTGTTACAAGAACCCATGAACCAGTACCCAGTAACAAAAGATAGTTCTAATTTTACGCTTTTTGTAAAGTTTTTAATGACAGACTCGGAAGATAATCATAATGATAAAATAAACTATTAATTGTACTATTTAGAGTACAAAAAACTTGAAAAGCACTTCTTTTGTAGTCTAATCCATAATTCTTGTTTTAAAATGAATGAACAATGAACATCGTGATTGGTTGTTCATCGTTCATTCATTCAGTCTATATATGTATATGATGAGATGGTGTAACCGTGTCGTGGTATCTGTCCGTGTGTCAGTGAGAAGCAGCAGCTGGTGGTGGTGGGTGAGTGCGGCGACAGCATGGCGGCCGTGCAGGGTCTGCTCAAGAAGCACGAGGCGCTGGAGGCGGAGCTGGCGGCGCGCGGGGAGCGCGTGCGCGACCTCGCCGCAGAAGGAGACCGGCTGCTCGCCGCCGGGAACCTGCACGCCGACGCGCTCTCGCACAGAATCAGGGCGCTCCACGCCAAGGTACACACGTCTCAGAATACGATGGACGAGGACAACTACAACGCAACGTACTGTCTGTCAATTCTCTGAACCATGTGACCGCGCAAGTGAAGTGAGACCATAAGTGAACTTGTATTTTTCTTATTTATTAATGCAGATAATATCAAAATATCTGATCGAAAGTGGAATTGGCAGCTACCTACATGTGACCACTCGATATTTAGACATTTCTCTACAGTTTTCAGCTTAAAAATGGAAACTCACTTGCGCGGTCAAGTGTGGCCTTAGGTGGTTTTGAGAATTGACATGATGCACAGGAATGGATCTAAACTACCTGCCACTGCGAATTGTATTCTTTTTTAGATTTTTTTTACGCAAGATAGATCTACGATTGACCACCAACTCGCTTGATGTTTAATAATTTGATGATTATTAATTTTCAACATAAGATATCTTCCAGATCCTGAAGGATGTGCTCCATCCTCGGTCGCACCGTCGCTTGTCGACTGGCGAGTTGATGGTTGAACGTAGATCTAATTCATTTTTTTTAAATGAAAAGATGAAGCAAAAAGGCATGGCAGGCAACGGCTCGCCTGATGGTATGCGATAACGGTCGCCTATGGACAACTGCAACATCAGTGACATTACTGTTGCTTTACTAGCCCGGAAAGGTGCTGACACCCTTTTTAAAACGCTCTTTGTAGAAGTTCGGCGGGCAAACCAATGAAGAAATGTTATTGAAGTCTATAGATTTTTAAAACTGGTCTACATTTTACTTATAAACTCATTCAATGGAAAGCGATGTTATAGCCAAAGACAGAGCCACAGGTTTTTTGTGGTTTCAGTGGACATTTGTTAACGGGAAAATGCTTCCGAACCATAATGTTGAATTCTCGAAATGTTGAATTCGCAAAATGTTGAATTCTCAAATTGTTGAATCTCAAAATGTTGAATCTCAAACTGTTGAATCTGAAAATGTTGAATATCAAAATTATCAAAATTTTGAATTTTCATAAATTTCCCGACGTTCCTTACGTTCCTGACGTTCCCTGCGTACCTGACGTTCCCAAAGTTCCCTCTGTAAATAATGTAGTGGCCCAAAAAGTAGGTTAGGTTATGTTAGAACATTAAAAACACATCGCGCGAGACGAGCGAGCGTAGCGAGCGTGCCGCGGCAGCGGCCGGCGAAGCGCTAAATAGTAGATGTATTTTCGTACTTCAACATTTTGAGTTTCAACAATTTGAGACTCAACATTATGAGAATTCAACGTTTCGACATTCAACAATTTGAGAATTCAACATTTTAAGAATTCAACATTTTGAGAAATCAATTAAGATTCAACAATTTGAGAATTCAACATTTTGCGAATTCAACATTTCGAGAATTCAACATTATGGTCCGGAAGGGGGAAAATGATGTAAATTGTTGATATATCAATAATTCTCTCAAATGTAAACATTTGAATTTTCCACATATGTACTGTATTTACATCAAAAAACTTCGATAAAGCTTCCAGAGTTAGACTATCCAGTGCAGAGAGAAGAGAACCTGAATACAACTTCAGTTCGGTGTTCTGGGACTTGCCATATTGTCCGTTATGGCTAGGTGAATGTGATGTAGTTGATACTTACACGTCAATACAAGTTAATCAGAGATAATTTTATCTAGAAGTAGGTACGTCTACCAATATACCTTAGCTAGTGTAATAATAGACGAGTATATTGCAGCTGGAGAAGCTGACCGGTCTGGCGGCGCGTCGCAAGGCGGCGCTGGTGGACAACTCCCTCTACCTGCAGCTGCTGTGGAAGGCGGACGTGGTGGAGTCCTGGATCGCGGACAAGGAGACGCACGTGCGCTCCGACGAGTTCGGACGCGACCTCTCCACCGTGCAGACCCTGCTCACCAAGCAGGACACGTTCGACGCAGGTCTGCACACTACTACTTTATGTATACATGTCGAATGTAAGAAGGACGGTAACATAACGCGTGGTTACTTCAGGTCTGGCGGCGTTCGAGCACGAGGGCATCCAGAACATCACCTCGCTGAAAGAGCAGCTTGTGGCAGCGGGACACGAGCAGACCGGCGCCATCGTGGCGCGGCACGGCGCCGTCATCGCGCGCTGGCAGCGGCTGCTGGCCGACAGCGCCGCGCGCAAGCAACGCCTGCTGCAGCTGCAGGACCAGTTCCGGCAGATCGAGGAGCTCTACCTCACCTTCGCCAAGAAGGTAACCCCGACCAAGACCGACCCGGCAGTCAGCCCCACACGAACTGACTCGACAGAGACAGGTGTCGGCCCCACACGAACTGACCGGACCAAGATAGGTGTCGGCCCCACACGAACTGACCCGACCAAGATAGGTGTCGGCCCCACACGAACTGACCCGACCAAGATAGCTGTCGGTCCCACACGAACTGACCCGACCAAGATAGGTGTCGGCCCCACACGAACTGACCCGACCAAGATAGGTGTCGGCCCCACACGAACCGACTCTTACAAGGAGCGGTTTCAGAAACTCCAACAAAAATGTTTCTGGGCTTGTGAAGTATCAACATCACTGCAGGTTTTAACTGTGGATAAAAAGCGCTGACTTTAATGTGCAGAATTAAATTTTCATGTGTTTATTTAGAAGAGTAACGTACGATGGAGTCGTGTTGTAAATCAGTGTCCTTTCCCCACCTTTCTGCGTGACTCTTCTCTCTACTTTAAAACCGTGACGGGAGCTGTAACTTTATGCTCCGTTTACACTGAATCGGATAGGAGCTTTATCATTTCTATAAAGTAAGAAATGGAATTGAAACACTCCAATAAATTATGCCATTTGATACCAAAAGACAGTGGTGTTCGTGTTGAATTTAGGCTAGTTTACTTTTTTTATTTTATTTGAAAAATAGGCTTGCGCTTGACTTTAACGCTTGACTAACCCTATGTCATCGTTCTGCAGGCGTCTGCGTTCAACTCGTGGTTCGAGAACGCGGAGGAGGACCTCACGGACCCGGTGCGCTGCAACTCCATCGAAGAGATCCGTGCACTCAGAGATGCGCACGCGCAGTTCCAGGTACGTATCGTAACAAAACAACTCGCTCCAGTACGAGTTTTGATTCGTATGCCGAGTGATGGAAGGGGTATGAACACTCACCAGTAAAAAAAAAACATTATTTCAGTTAATCTCATAAACCATTAGAGCAGCAAAAGTGACTCCGTCGAACGTAAAGCGTCTGGTTTCTATGTTTGCACATGATTGCTTGCCAAGTCCTCAAGTGGACTGCTAAAGTCTGCATCATTATTAATTTTAATAAAATAAGAAAATCTGTCAAAAACAATGAACAATTTTTTGCAACATTATACTATTTTAGTATGACTTCATTTCCCCTTTACTACTGGTCTTTGTAATAATACTGTATGTACATTTTGGATACAGACAGTCCTCCAGTGTGGGCGATTGTTTAACAGTGACTTTAAATAATTTGACCCGAGTTAAAGTCAACAGTTATCGCCCCAACTAAACATTCACTAATCTTGTATCTTAGTACAGTTAGGTATACTTTTTTCTTCTTACTCATAAACTCGCAATGAGCGGATTTTAGTTAAACAGTCAAATTTAAAGGATTTATTGCCAGGCTGTGTTACAGTATTATTACAATAGTATATACGTATCAACAGCCACCCTTTCGGGCATGCAATACAATATAATTATTGATTATCATACATAAAATTATCAATAAACATACAAACAACACTGTTTTGTTCCATTTTCTCGTGTGGACAGTTCTCGTCTGGCAGAAGTTGACAAATAAACTATTAGCTAGAATGTGCCTATCAGACGTTTATGAGTGAGACGGTTAGTGTGTTATTGAAGAGTGCAGTTTGTAAGTGTTATTTCCGGCTGCACGCAGGCGTCCCTGTCGTCAGCTCAAAGCGACTTCGAAGCGCTGGCGGCGCTGGACGAGCAGATCAAGTCGTTCAACGTGGGCGCCAACCCGTACACCTGGTTCACCATGGAGGCGCTCGAGGAGACCTGGCGCAACCTGCGCAAGATCATCGGTACGTATTGTAGAAAGAGAACACTATACAAGCAATTATCATCATTTCAAACATAAGAAGTCTATTGCTGGACATAGGCCTCCCCCATGGACGTCCAAAAAAAACGATTGGAAGCGGCCTGCATCCAGCGCCTTTCTGCCTCTTATATGAGGTCTTAGAAGCAATACTAATCTTTAACGCCCGACCCAAAAAGAGGTGTGTTACACACACACCTCTGTGTGTATCTGAATGTCTCTGGCAGCGTAGCTCGCAAATGGTTTTCTTAGCTATGTTCAAAATCGGTTCAGCCGTTTCTAAATTTATACTTGCTTATAGAAGCTTTTGTCATACATGACTATGCCACCATCATTGGTATGGAATTTGTATGGATTATATTATTAAATTAAGATTAGTTTTAGATGGCTAAAACTAATCTTAATTTAATCATATAATAAAATTATTCTTCATAAAAAAGCGTTTATAACAGTAAGTACAGTTCACGTTTTTGATGCGTACTACACAAGAGTGGAATTCTTTACCGCCGCTTTCCTCAGAACTACAATCTGGGAATTTGTAAGGCTATATTGTATATATATCTATTAGATCGATGAACACCATCATTCAAACATACATACACTCGAAAAACATAACCTTCCTTCTTACGCAGTCGGGTAAAAATAATGTATTAGAAAATTAGACTATAATATTAATATATGTGTGCAGCGGAGCGTGACGTGGAGCTGACGAAGGAGGCGCAGCGGCAGGAGGAGAACGACAAGCTGCGCAAAGAGTTCGCCAAACACGCCAACGCGTTCCACCAGTGGCTCACGGAGACACGGTACGGCGCAGGCGCTACACCCTCACTCTATTTTTTTATGTATCAAAAGGAATGCGCTTGACCGCCAATTCGCCTGATGTTAAGCGACGTTGCGGTCTGCGATGGAGCGCGCTTACCTACAAGAAACCAATGGCTATTTAAAGACACTCACATTATAATTATCGGAAAAGATCCACTTACCAGAGGAAAGGAAGCATATTCCACAATCTAGCAGTCCGCACGATGAAATTGGAATACGTGAAATACTTCAGAAATGGCAGTCACAACTTGTGCTTGAAGTAGGAGCTATGACCCAATCAATGGCTCAATCTCAAGTACAGCCTCATTTTAATAAATATGCAGAATATTCTTCTTTTTACAGCAAAAATAATGCCAATATTTTAGTCCTGTTTTATAAGCTGGAAATCATTCAGTACGTTCAGTAGCAAGCAAGCGATAGTACATAAGCTAATTAGAAATAAGAATAATTCTGAGACTCGGAAGCGACGAGCCACTCTTAATACTTGCATTTTCTTTTATTTATATAAAAATCTAAAGCAAGAGTGAAATATAATTCATTCAAGTGCATCAAATACATATAATTATGGTAGTGATATTGCTTGTGTCAAATTCGTTTCACTTGATATGTCATTTTAGTGAAACTACCCTATAACCAGACCATACCATAATTCTTTCGGTGCAGATTTCCAAAACAAATAAGAAACATTACAATTTTTAACATTATAGGTAGAATACATTTAGATTGTAATAACTGACAATGAGTTGTGGTATACAGGTACCGTCTACTAGGCTGGGACAGGTAAAGTACTCGAATGTCGCGTGTCCTACTAAACTCGTGTCAAACGCTTATATCGGAGCTTGGCGATATTACCACCTGTCAGTAAATATACTGGCAATCATTTCCATCACTCAAAACCCGCAAAAAAAAAAATGAAACATGCATGCTCATAATCAAGAGTTGTGTCGTGTACAAGGAAGCTTTAAAAAAGATGGATATAAACACTTCACTGGACAAAGCATCAGTGTTGCAGTTGTCTCTACGCGACAGTTAACGCTTACCATCAGGCGAACCGTCTGCGCATCTGCTTTTATATACAATGACTATTTATATATAATTTCATTCCATTGTTTGCGGATAGCGAGTTGCGAACGTTAACAAGATTTAGCCGGATTTAGCTACTGATTTTATGTATTGGATGCCAAGCTTCGTTGTCGATGTAAGCACATGTTCGTCAGTTATCGATGTGTTCTATCGCAGCTTATTTACCAAATCTTTACAGCTAAACTTTCTCCTAAAACACTACGTGACGTCATCGTTTCAAATAAATTGTACAAAATATAATATAGGTACTTAATTTTTGAGTGTTGTAAAATTAGAATCACTAAATAATTTTACTAAAATTAACATAACACTTATAACTCCTGAGTCTTGTAACCTGACACAAAATGAATGAACAATGACGGATTAGTGACCAATGGCAGATTAGTGACCAATGGCAGATTTGGTTTTTCGGAATTATGAGATGTATTGGTTTAGTTTAGCTTATCATTTATTTTGTCTTAGGTTATATGGCGCAGGCTTCAAATGTGTTTTTACATTCTGCATTTTAACTCGTCATCATCTTGAAAACGGTATTTTATTGCACTATCCCATAAAATTATTAGATTATAAATAAATTGTACTTTATATGGCATGGTATTGTTTCCTTTGCCACATAAATTTCTTACAGTATATAATTATAGATTCATGCAAACAATCCTTATTTCCAAAATGGCAATTAGCTGCTGATTAGCTCCAAAACAGTATGTTTGTTAAAAAAAAAGAGAATAAAAAATAATATGAATGATTCTAAATTAAGAAGCTTTTCCAATGTTATGTTTAGTCATAACTTACATAATTTTACTTATGAATAAACTGTCGTTATCAATATTCCTTTACCATAATAGTAGTAAATATATACGTGTTTTGTTCAGTACGTCGATGATGGAAGGCACTGGCTCGCTGGAACAACAGTTGGCGACTCTGCGACAGCGCGCGGGCGAAGTGCGCGCCAGGAGGGCTGACTTGCGACGCCTTGAAGAATTGGGTATGAAATAACTTTGTTATTTATATGAATAGTACATATATACATATTTATTTGTAGCAAAATATGCAACAATATAAATGTATGTATATGATGTGGCCACAACAAAACGGCGTATAGTTCCCGTCTCGTAAAAAGAACGCTGATTTGTTCGTAAGCGCGAACAAATCATCAATCCCGTCACTTTTTCCGTGACGGCAACTCTACGTAGTATGTGAAAGATAGACGGAAAATGAATTTTCCACTATTGAGAAAAAAATACATCACTTTACCAACCACATGTAGTAAATTAATAACTACAAATATTTTGCTGAAAGGCATTTCACTATGAGCATTTTTTTAAAGAGAATAAAAAATAATAAATGATTCTATATTAAGAAGCTTTCCCAATATGAGAAACACTGAATCAGTTGTTAATGTATTTGTGTTATTATAGGCGCCGCGTTGGAAGAGCATCTGATCTTGGATAATCGGTACACGGAGCACAGCACCGTGGGACTCGCTCAGCAGTGGGACCAGCTCGACCAGCTCTCCATGCGCATGCAGCATAACCTGGAACAACAGATTCAAGCCAGGAACCATTCTGGTAATTTATCTCTATTCAAATACCATATCTTTACTAAAAACCTTTCTATAAATTAACTAAGTTATGTAATGTTCAAACATATGTCCTACTTGCCTACAAAATTACATAAAGATCAATGCTACTTCCAATAGTTTATCAAATAAATGCATCTGATATGGTTGACCACGCCTTTTTTCTTTAAAACTCAGGCTACACACAAATCTACTATAAGAGGGTGCGAATCATACATCTGTAAAGACGCAACATTGGAATGATTGGAAAATAAATCCGCAACAAGGCAACTACCATCTGGGGTTCCACAGGGTTCACACTTAGGTCCTCTCTTTATCCTAGTTTATGTAAATAACATGTGCATAAAATTGTGTTGAAATACTTGATATTGTTATTGACTTCCTTATTAGTTAAATTATTAACGTGTGTATTATTTGCAGGTGTGAGCGAGGACGCTCTGAAGGAGTTCTCGATGATGTTCAAGCACTTCGACAAGGACCGGTCGGGGCGGCTCAACCACCACGAGTTCAAGTCGTGCCTCCGCGCGCTCGGATACGACCTGCCCATGGTCGAGGAGGGACAACCCGACCCGGAGTTCGAAGCTATACTCAGTGAGTACACTTATTTCTTTCTCAACGATTTCTTATGTTATTCTAAACTAGAACTGGATCATTGCAATCTTTAACGTTAAGTCATGTTTACGAGTTATTATTAGTTGACATAGGACGAATATGAATATATAGCTCTACAGATATTAAGTAACACTGTGATTAATTCTTATATAGTTATTAAGGGAGAAGTCGCTGGTTCCCAAAATACAGTGTTAAACTAGTTTGGGAACCAGAGGCTTCAACTTTATCATGTATTCTCTTTTTAACTTTGTAACAAATAAATTATTTGATTTGATTTGATTTGAATTACACATCTAGGCTGAAATCGGAACTAGCTTTTTCTTGTTCTGTAGTAATTGTAATGGGCAATATGCTTCAATTCATGTGGTTGTTAATTTTCAGTGCAATATCGCAATCTGTCTCATTTTCTACATCACCTACATGTTGGATAGCAACAGTAAAATATTCCAAATATTGTTACCAAATCAATCATTCCCGTCATCTATTTCTTTCTTTTCGCTTCACCACAAGATTGCCTGTAAGAGATCGCTTTTACCGATAAGGCCGCCTGTTGTTTCGTAACTCGTAGCACGTAAATATTTTCTCATAGATTAAGTGTTATAACTAAGGTGCAAAAAATGATGAGTTTTATATATCTATCAATATGTGGAAGTTAGAAGAAGAAGTTACCTATTCACCATTTATTTCACGAGATGCAGTACGCATGCCTAGATGATATATGTAGATGTGTGTGTGTGTGTGTGTTGTGGTAACGTTGTCGTATCGTCGTGTCGCAGACGTGGTGGACCCGAACCGCGACGGGCAGGTGTCGCTGCAGGAGTACATGGCGTTCATGATCAGCAAGGAGACGGAGAACGTGCACTCCTCGGAGGAGATCGAGAACGCGTTCCGCGCCATCACGGCGCACCAGGACCGCGCCTACGTCACCAAGGATGAACTCTACGCCGTGAGTACATCCACATACATACTCGACACGACCCCAGTCGGGGGTTGAAAACAGAAAATACAAAAGAGAGGTGTTATATTTGCCGCAGCCTGGAGGGCTGATAAGTTTGCAATTTGATGTAGTTTGAACTGTGTAACTGTCTGTGGCATAGTAGCTCTCAAAAGGATGGACCTATTTTGATCTAGTTTTTTTGTTTGAAAGAGGATTTTATCGAGTGTTCTTAGCACGAGCGCAGCAGGTTTTAGTTTCGGAGATAATTTTAGAAAATAAAATAACAAAAATACAGTCGCGGATCCAACCATCAAAAAATGGTTTTGGTTTCGGCCACCCGAAAATCGGCGCAGACTTGAAATGAATTTACCAATATGTACCTATGTAGGTCTATAAATTAGTTTTATTAATATTGGTAAGTTTAGGGAGCATGCTGCCACTTACACTTACCAATACCTGCCGGTTTCAACGAAGCTCAACGCTGGTCACTTCTAACCTGTTCTTGAGTTAGAACAGACTTGTGACAAAAACGATAATTAATATATTTTGTTTTTATGTTTTTACTTAGTTATTTTGTCACAAAATAAAAAAAATGGTATTTAGGCCATTTAACGGTATTTAGAGGGTTACAGGAAATACAAAATATTACTAAAGATAGCCTCCGTAAACTGGGCTACCACGACGCGTCTCAGATACTTTTGTCCGCCACAGTGTCACATTTGACCCTTTCACATTACTTGTATCGCTAAATGTTGTTACAATTTACAAACCCCTCGAGAGACTCATTTAAATGTTGAAATTATTGGTTGTACAGTGAACACGGTCACATTGCATTAGTGAGTGTATGGGTAAGAGTGAACAGAGATTGGGCATCATTCGCACTTACATAAAAACGACTCGAACACAACCAAGAACGTGCTATATCGTGAATATCAACATCGTGATTAGCATCTCCATGAATAACATATGTATTTAAATGGTGTCGAGTATTATCCAAACCTACTTTTGGGGTGCAAGATAATTTAATCAGATTTTACGTCGCTTAACATCAGGTGAGTTGGCGGTCAAGCGCAAACCTGTTTCTACATTAAAAAAAAAAGATTTTAGTTTTTGTAAATACAAATATGGTCCAGTATTTTGTGTCAATGGCGGGGCCGAATTTATATATTTCGTACAAATGTAAAATGTAATGTATTTCGTACTAAAGTGGTTATAAATCAATGTTTTTGTATATTCCAGAACCTGACAAAGGAGATGGCGGACTACTGCACGGCCCGTATGAAACCGTACGTGGACTCGAAGACGGAGCGACCCATACCCAACGCTCTCGACTACATCGACTTCACGCGCACGCTCTTCCAGAACTGAGCGCGCACGTGCGTCCGCCGCGACGTCCCGCGCAGTACCGACGTATTTATTCGTATTAAACTCAACAAACCACACATGTTTTTTAATTAACACCCACCCGAGTACTGCGCGGACGACCGCGTGCAGCTTTGCTTATTTCTTCGCACTGTTGCATCTACTAATATTAATTATAGACTGATTATTCAATTTCGAAATTTTTAGAATAGCAATTGGATTTTCGCTAAAGGATAAAGCTGACGTGTGCGCGCCGTTCGGAAGGTAGCGAGTGACCTTTCGATGTGAAAGTACTACGCGTTCTTGTCGAACAGTGAAATATCGATATGTAGCTACGTTTGTAGTTATTCCGTTTACCGTTGGGTAAATAAGTAAGGGTTAGAATTCCATTTCTCTGAGTCGAGCAGAGAGAGACGAAGCTGCCGTTATTACGATGAGTTTGAATTTCCGCACTCCATAATTCGCCTCTTTACTTTAATAATGTATTATTTTGAAAATCCTAATTTTACAAGAGTGTTTTTTTAAGTTTGAAAAAATAATCACTTCGAAATGAACACACCTTTTTTACTGCTGATTTATAATTTACTATAAATTATAACAAATCAGCTAAATGAAAACTTATCAACATCCTGATTTAAAAGTTCGCTATATTTTTGTAAAATTATTAGTAAGAAAGAGTTACAAACTAAGATGTAAAGGTTTTAATGATTTTACTTTTGTTATGACATTGATACAATAAACGACCCAAAAGTGATAATGTCGTGATGTCACATTTTCTTTAATATTCGCGAGCACCTTCCTCCACGTGTGTAGTGATAATCAGTTTTTCATTGTTGAAACAAATCTCCCCGAGTAAGAGAAAATGTGACAGCGATCGGATACAGCTGCCTTTTCACTCATAGATTTGTTATTACACGCGTAAGAAATACCATAGTTTATGGAATAAGAAAATCAGACGGCGGTTTTAGTTATAAAATAAAAAATAAAAAAACTTACCACATTCTTTAAGCATAGAGGCGATATGTCCATTGCATTCGTGACACTTCACTAGATGTAAGCTAAAACGCATTTTATCACAGAGTTGTTCGCTGCTGTTTCTATTTATTTTTTGTATTCATATTTAATTTACTTTCCAATAAAACAAATATTTATTTAATTTCAGTTGTTTATTTTGTAAACGTTATATTCGAACATTAGTACCTATTTAAAATATATTACGTAATTCCTATCACTTAGTAATTTAAAATACATAAATATTGTCTGAATTCATGTATTTCTATTATACATCATTATATAGGTCTATAATTACAGCAAGTCCTATCTAATATTGCTTATTATTTAATTAAATATGATATACATTTGCAATAAAGAATTTAAATCTCCTTTCGACTACGCAGTAGATATTCATACATAACAAGGAAAAATTGCTACAGTGCGCATCAATATGGTGAATAGAAATATGTATAGGCGACGCAGACGTATCTTCCAGTCTCCACTCAAGTCGCACGGATCATAGTTTATTAATATCGATAAAATTATCAAATGTGCGACATATCTTACAGTATGTATAAAAATCAGGAATAGCGTTAGAATTTTGAATACATATTACAGTTGAACATGCTTATGAATATACATACACACTACCACATTCAGAGGATGTATTCATAGAAAAGAAGTACATATTTCTTTTTTTTATCCACCCTAACCTATTTTCATTTCTTATTGCATCCATGGTCGTCTGGAAGAGAACGCTTTTAGCGATAAGGCCGCCTGTTGTTTCACTAGCGAGTAAGCCCTTTCTCACTAATATGCGTTAATTGAGATATGTATAAACAATAAATAGTGTATATATAGGGCATACAAGTGGCACAATCTGGATTTGAATGTCCAATGGAGCAGAAACTAATTTAGTCAGTGATGTTGCACTGTGGAAGTCCCAGTTAGACCTGAGCTCGCTGCAGCAGCCTGAACTCCTGGGGGCAGACGAGGGGGCGCAGCTTGTCTAGCAGCGCGGCCGGCAGCGGCACCCTGGCCGGCTGTAGGTACGAGATGGAGAGCAGCTCGCGCACGGAGGGACGCTCGCGAGCGTTGTACGTTAGGCACCACTTCAGTGCAGCCAGCAGTGATGGAGGGAGGTCTGCCGTGTTACATACAATACAAATGAGAATAAAAAAAAAAAATGGGACCAATATGAAAGTATAAAAAATATTTTTCCTAAGCGGTTTATGACAGAGTTATGAACAAACATAAAAAAATACAACCAAATTGATAACTTCCTCCTTTTTTGAAGTCAGTTAAAAACCACGCCTGTTTTCTATTTCACAAAGAAAACTGATAGATTTGATGCTGAGATATTTAAGTTAGTAAATATAAGTAAATTAAAAATGGAAATCTATTTCTATTTATTGAAGTAGTGTAAGTATCAAGTAGTGTGTTACTCACGCTCAACCGGCGGGTAGTCTATCCGGTGGTTGGGGTCGAGGATGGCGGCCAGCTTGGCGAGGTTGGGGATGTGTCCGAAAGGGGTGCGTCCGTACACCATGCTGTACAGGATGCAGCCCAGCGACCACACGTCCGAACGGAACGAGATCTGACCACAACACGGACATACTTCATTATAACAACTAGTTTAATACGTCTCCTCCTGATAGAATCATCCTTAGGGAGGATACTGCCACCATATACAGTCTGAATATGCCTTGAATGCGGTGTAAATATTCGTATCTGTTTGCGAGGCGGGGTGAATGCCGCGCGTAGCGGCGTTGTATGGTTAAATCAGTTGCTTCAGTGCGCTCGCACGCTGCGCTGCGCATAAATTCGAATTTTATAAATGAGTGAAACTTCGTATGTATTTTTTATAGGCTACATAAGCCTAAAATCTAAAATGTAGAAAAATATATTTGGCCTATAATTTACTTTCGTTTACCGTCACTCATACAGTGTCTCACATGCCATAGCAGAACAACAACACATCGTGAATGAAAAAAATGCGAATATGCTTCGGATGTATGACGTTTCACACCAGTCCCGCTCCATGTTCTCCTCCACACGATCTCTCACCTTGATAGGTGCGTTCCCCTCCCCCGCCGCGACGCCGTACCCCCCCGCGCCGCCCATGAGCGCCTCGGGGCTGATGTAGGAGTATGTCCCGGTGGCCTGCGAGCGCACCACGCTCGTCGCGTCGCTGCTGATCGCGGACGCGATGCCGAAGTCGATCAGCTTCAGCCGCCCGCACACCAGGAGGAAGTTCGCTGGCTTCAGGTCCGCGTGGATCACTCCTGCAACCACAGACAAGATGCTACTCATTATTGTGATTTACTTTAGCTAACGCTCAACTCTTATAGCAATGCAAAGTTGTCTCGCAGCCGTTTTTTTTTTTCTTGCTTTTTCTGCAATTAAGAGAGCAACAAACAAGTTGAAGAGAATGTTGAAAAATATCACAATGAGGCTTATTTGAACTGTTGTCTGTGTTCGGCCGATGGGGGCGAAAATTTCTCGAGTTGACACCACGTACCGGCAAGCACAACGTAGGAAGACCAGCCATGAGATGGACAGATGACCTTATACAAGTGGTGGAAGGCATTGAATATACAGGCCGGTCTTTTTGGAAATCCATGGAGGAGGCCATGTCCAGTGGACTTGTTATGGCTGAGATGATAATGAAGGTAAGGGTCTAACCGTGTTCATGTATGTAATGCACTGCATGCAGCATCTCTTCCCAGTAGTGCAGCACGAGCGCGGGCGGCAGGCCGGCGCCGCGAGCCTTGAGGAACGAGGACAGGTCCGTCTCGCCCACCTCCAACACCATCCGCAGCAGCTGGTTGGTGCGGTCATACTCACTGAGAACACAACCGATTCACTTGTTGTAATAACTAGTTTAATAACAGCCAAAGTATTCATATTTTATTTGTATCTTAATAAACTTCAAATAAAATATGTATTAGTTTATAAAAAGCATAGACCCTCTGAAGTCTGTGGAGTTTAATTTTTTTAATAAAATATAACCAATGGTGTTGCATGTCAATTCTATCAGAAGTACAATTACTCAATCAAAATGTTGATTAATGACTTTCGTCACCATCATCATTCCAGTCCCAAGAAGTGCACTTTTGGATACAGCCTCCCCTTTCTAAAAGACTGGTTGACATGTGGCTTCCATCAAGCGTCTTTTTGCTACTTTTATGAAATTGTCTGACCACCTTGCAGTTTCCTCAGCCAAGAAATCAAAGAGTCAATTCACAGAGATGGAACACTTGCTGACAAGGACTATACTGGCAATGAGATAAAGATATAGATAATTTATTTGCATACAACATGAGAATTTTATACAACAAGTGCATAAAAGATGTTACACTAAATTTAGTCGTTTAAAATCATGTTGTGCCGATTGGGCATATAAATTTCAGGTAGACAGCATCATGCACATGCGAAAAATTAAAAAATAATTATTATTATTATTTGTTATTAGATTAAAACACAAACCAAAAATATATAAAATATGACAAAGCAGAATAATAACACTTCTGCAATAACAATGCCTTCAACTTTTTTCTAAATAAATTACTATTCTGGTCTCTTATTGACTTAGGAATCTTATTGTTGATTTTAGGACCCATACATACGATGCTATTTTGCATCAGTGCTGTCTTTCCTTCATGTACGCGCCGTTTGTCTTGGTCGCGCCTATTTCTTACAGTGGTATCAGATAGTGTTGCATAAATCGCTCCCGGTTCGTTTTTACAAAAAGGGCCGTTTCTAAAATGTATAAACACGGAAGTGTAAGAATTTTATACTTTCAAAAATAGGGCTTACAACTATCTCTTTTTTTGAGTTTAAGCATTGAACGAATACAGCGTTTCTGCCTTTTAAAAATAATAATTTTATTTGTTGAATTTCCCCAAAAAATAATCCCGTACCTAAAAATTGATTCAACTAACCCATAGTAGGCTTTAAGTAAAGATTCTATATTTAGAGTACGAGCTAGTTTGGTGATGGCATATGTTTGACTACTTATTCTTTTTGAAAGGTGCTCTATTTGTGATTTCCAATTAAATTTTCGGTCAATATATAATCCAAGAAATTTTGAGCTTTCTACTTCATTTATAATGTTATTGTCATATGCTACATTAATATTACCTTTGTTTGTTCCTCTTTGTCTAAAATGCATTATATTTGTTTTATTTAGGTTAATCAGGTTCAGGTGTTCATGTGCATCAGGAGAGTCATGTTTTGATGACAAGATGATTCTTTGAATGATAGTTGTTGTATAATAATATATGTAGTGTGTTTTCAGATTTTAACGCAGTTACAACTATTTATATTTCTTTCAGATATATTTACAGTTTATTTTAGATATAACATCATGTTTCTCATCAGTACAGATTTAATTATACCAATTTGAATGTAAAATTGAAAAAAAATATGTAATTTATAAGCTCAATATAATTTCTATGAAACTTGAATCTGCTGTTTTGAGTTTGTTTCAGATTAATCACATTTTTCATTGCAGATCTTATCTGGAGGCACAGCAGTGGCCCCGGCCAAGTCGAGCAGCAAGGCCATGCAGTACCATACTCTGCTCAATTCAATTTTTCATTAAATTATTTATACCTAAAGCAACCAAAATATTTATAGCAGATTGTTTAGATATGAGTTATGAAACACTTAGATTATTTATGTATTACAATTTCCATTATCTAGGAATGCCAAAATAAACTATCATGATGAAACCTACATGTCTAAGAGTAGTTGGATTATGATTGTCCGGTTTATTTACCATTTTTATAATATAAAAACTACATCTCTTAAAAAAATATATCTAAAAAAGTGTGAAAACCACATCAGTTTCTATAGAAAAAACCTACTTTACAAATGGACTTTTTTCAAGAGGGCTTATTCAAATGTTAAATTGCTCATCTAAAATCTGTATACTCACTAATCAAATAACTTAATCACTCTATCAGAATTCTGCAGCTCTCTCAGCAGCCTCACTTCATTGATATATCCCTGTGCAAGCTCATGGTCTGTGGCGAGGTACACACATTTCACTGCAAACTCGCATGATGTACCCACTTCCAGCACCTGAGGAGATGGCAGGAATTATAACAAAAATCTCAGTGATAATAAAAACTAGCCTATTCTGAAATAAGATGTACTTACATCTTATTTCAGAATTTTAGCTATATCTTAAACAAAGTTAATCATTGCTCAGCCATTCTATATTGAAAGATATACAAAAGGCAGAAAGAAAAGTGCTTTAAATTTTCTAAGCATTGAGTAAAATAATTATTTGTGAAAAGCAGTTCATATATTTACCTTGTAAACTTCACTTGACCCTCCTGTACCCAATTTTTTTATAAACATATATTTCTTATCTTTTATACTAATAGTCTTAAATAATATCTTGGAGCTATTCCCAAGGGCTCCCTGTGGATGTGACGGAGTAGCTGCAAACGATGATGGCTTTCTGTTTACAGGAGTCTCAGGAACAGGGGTTTTGACTGGTTCCACTTTCGGTGGAGGATTTATAGAATTACTAGATTTATCTTTCTGCTGTGTAAATAGTTCACATCTTACTTTGTCTCTATTTTGAAATAATTCCAGTTTCTGTGGAGTTTTTTTTTGTTGACTCTTCCGTGCTGAGCCTGGTGTGAACTTCCTTATACCTGATTTAATTTTTGGTGTTGATATCTTCAGTTTCTGCCCACTATTTGGTACCTTGATTTCAGGTGTTTTTTTATGTGACAACATTTGTGATTGTACATTGTTATGCACAGGGAGCTTGTTATTATTATGAGGCGTTAAAACATTTCTATGATTAACTTCTGAAGTCGGAAATATTGAATTAATGTTTTTGTTAGTACTTAGCATGTGACTGTTTTTGTTAGGGTATGTCTGGTTAGATACAAAACTATCGTTATTTTCTTTGTTATGGTCATTGTGATAAGACTTTTTCTCAGATGCAAAATATTTTATGTTCTCCTTTGCCTGAGATTTTGCAATGGGAGTAGCAAACTCCATGTTTGCTGTGGTACTGTATTTGCTGTGTATTTTCGTTACCGGCGAAGGTTTCTTTGAGACAGTTTCACCAATAGAGCTATCACTTTCATCTCCGGAATTAAAACTGCAGTCGGGAAAGTCTTGAGACTGTAGGGGCATCAAATCAGCTAATAATGCAGACATGGGCATCGGAGCGAACTTGACGCTGTTCGATGTAGGTTCCGTGTTACCACTCATTGTTGCAACATTCATTTACACTTGAAATAGTAAACTACCGATGATTTTCAACGATTCTCGTAAATTACATTATTTCTTTAAACTATTCTAATTTATTTGTTTACTTCAACCTAACCTATTCATTCAAAAACAAACCGTTGGAAATATGACAGTCAACTGGCTACAGCACAGACTATTAAGAGAGTTGGGCTCACAGGTTGGGCTACAGACTAGAGAGTCAACTGGCCAAAAAACAAAAAAGTTGATTATAGTTGTGATTCGGGAGTATTTGTGACTTCTTCTTCTTTTTTGTATTGGACCCGCATTATAGCATTTGCCAGTGTCAAGTATTAGGATTTTTTCAAGTTTCTTGAATAAAACAAGTTGTAAATGTTCAAGTCACAATCTAAGTCACGTCACAGTTAATTTATCAGAGAGTCACTTATACAGTCAATTTATAAGTCGAGTCCTGCTTCAGTAAAGTGGTGGCGACTTTACTAGAAGCTTCTATGAAGTTTTGTCGACAACGTAAAATGACACGTTTCACTTGCCCACACTCATGTACTTGATCGAAAACTTAAAATGATTAAAACACCACCATTTTTATCGCATTAATATTCAAAATAACACAAGTTTAGGAAAATAAAACAAAGCAACAACATATTTCGATGATGTTCCCGCCAAAACTCTCAAGAATGTGTGACGTCCCTCACAGATGTCTTCTTTTTTTTTTTTTTTTTTTTTTTTTTTAATGGACCCGCATTAAAGCTTTTGCCAGTGTCAAGTATTAGGATTTTTTCAAGTATCTTGAATAAAACAAGTTGTAAATGTTCTAGTCACAATCTAAGTCACGTATACAGTCAATTTATAAGTCGAGTCCTGCTTCAGTAAAGTGGTGGTGACTTTACTAGAAGGTTCTATGGAGTTTTACCGACATCGTAAAATCACACGTTTTACTGCTTTATTTCACTTGCCCACACTCACGCACTTTATCGAACACTTAATGAATAAAACACCACCATTTTTATAGCATTAATGTTCAAAATAACACAAGCTTAGGAAAATAAAACAAAGCAACAACACGTTACTAAGACGTTCCCGCCAAAACTCGCTCACAGATGTCTCTCAAACCCCTTTTTTTATTTGGAGCCGCATAGAGCATTTGCCAGTGTCAATTATTAAGATTTCCCCAAGTTTCACAAGTTCCCCAGTTTTAAAAACATATGACTATAGAAAATTACAAACATACGGTTTTATGTGAAAATATGCCCAAAACCGCTCTAAAAGACATCTAATCTATTCTAAATAATGATGCGCATTATTTAGAATAGTTCTAGTGAAATCACTTATTAATTACGAAAAAGCTCGTTGGAGTTCTAACGAATCTAACGTCACTTAGCACATCAGGATCGGTCAAGCAGTTTAGGCTTGTAGGCGATCATATAGAAACATACCCATATTCGTAACATACATACACTTGAAAATCATAACCCTCCTTCTTACACAGTTTGCTGTAAATTATAGGAAATAACCAGGCGCGAGCGAAGCGAGCGCGAAATTTGTCGAAACTTTTTATCAAATTTTAGGTATTCATATGCTAATTTGTTGTTAACGTTGTCACAGTATTGACATGGCTCAAAAATACAAAGGATATTTAAATAACTTAAAGGATAGGAAGGATTTTTGATAATGGTAAGGATATTTACGAATACGAAATATCCTGTGGGTTTGAACACCCAAAACCCCCCCTCTGCCTACGGCCTTGTGTGTGCCCCGCATCGACTAGGCCCCGTGGGCCCCTAGTCGGTGCGGGGCCCCTAGGCAGTTGCCTAATGGATAATCCGGCCCTGCATGTAATAGCAATGCTGACGCCTGACTAACGTAATATAACCCCTCCCATGCCCCAGGAACACTCAGTTAAGCAGTAGATCTATAGTTTATAATCTAGAGAAGGATATTGGGCTTAATTTATAATTATCATTCGTTTTTCAGTCATAAGTTGACCGTTACAGAACGTACGGCAGATTTGAAACAAAGGGTAATAGTGTCAGCGTACCTACGCTCAACTTTTATAGTGATGCAAAGATCGCTCAACGCTCGTTTGATTGGTCCTCTACGGACTATGGTATATACGGACTCTATTGCTGGTAAGAAGAATACATCAAAGATTAATTTATTGTTGTATTTTTAGGACGATTATATTTTTTATAGCATTATAGCTTACTGCTAAATTATTACAATAATAGATTACAGAAGCTCTGCATACAAATACACAATGTAATCTACATAATTATATTGAAAATAAAATTAAAATTAATGATTCCAGTTGACAGTAATATTTACAATAATGTACAATAAATAACAGAAATATGTCTAAGATTCAGTCTCGGAGGCAGTCTTGGTGGGGTATCTACAGTCGGGGGCGCCACACTCGCATTTCATGAACTTCGACTTCACAGACCAGAACTTGTCTCCGTAGTCGAACCTGAAAACAAACCACGGCGTTGAGGCTTCTGACATTCTATTATAAGCATTATATATTCACAAAAGTAAAAGAAAAACGATGTCGTAAACATTGAGCTAATATACGAGTATCAGTACAGAGTCACAAATATGTAAATGTAAGAAATAAATGTCAGAGTGAAAACGTGAAACTCGGTTCGCTGACTTTTTGAATAGTTGGAATACAGCAGGATGCCAGCAAATGCTCGGTAAGAAAGTTATCGTGCCATTGAACATTATTGGTATTCTCAATTATAGTAAAGCATAATATCGCTTAAGGCATAGGTTAACATTCGGTGGGTCGCGGCGGATACCGCTTTTCTATGTTCACATGTACAGTAGAATCCGAATATAACGAATAACTGTTTTTAGCGACGATAATGCAACCTCAAGTTTGGTTTCATATAGACATAATATGAAAACATATTACGTATATTACGACTCATTTTTATGCGACCAACTGCTTATAGCGACCTATTTTGACAATAAATCGTTCCGTTATAACGACGTCGCGCAGTGTTTTGTTTACAATCTACAATACTCCGCCGCCTCGCCCCGCCCCGCCCCGCCCCGCGTCTGGTTCGTCGTCCCGCGTCCAGGCATTCCTTAGCTCACGTAAATTACAGTCCGTTTTTATTTATTTGTTGTGACAAGTTCACGTGCGCTAAAATTTGTTCCATGAAGTCAAAGTGTTTCTCAATTGAGGAAAAAAGTGGTATAATATACCGTTTAGAAGTTGGTGAATTAAATGAGACCATTGCGAAAGAATTTGGCATGTCTCATTCTACAATATCCACAATAAAGAAAAATAAATAAAAAACAAGCTTAATTTATCTGGTCGTTTTGTGCATCGTTCGGTTAGTACGACAAAGGGTCGCCGGTCCCTTGACGGTCGTTCTATCCGGATTCTACTGTACATACATGTGTATTAGCCGCGACCTTCGAAACGTTAATTTTATTATAAAGGCGACATGGCAGTAAATCTTAAACTAGTTGTAACATTGCGTATATTTGTTTTTTGAACACGCACACGGGTGCCAGGTTCCGCCAGCAGCTGTGGTTCACTATGTAATTAAGTGGTCTCACGTCAGCTGTGGTTCACTAGGTAGTTAAGTGGCCTCACGTCAGCTGTGATTCACTATGTAATTAAGTGACCTCACGTCAGCTGTGGTTCACTAGGTAGTTAGATAGACTCATGTCAGCTGTGGTTCACTAGGTAGATGGGCTCACGTCAGCGGCGGTTCACTAGGTAATTAGATGGACTCACGTCAGTTGTTCCCCGGGTGGGATGTCCCTGGTGGCGAAGAGCGTGACAGTGGGCAGGCGCAGGTCGCGCGTGTTAGTGAACACGCGCACGGGCGCCAGGTTCGGCCGGCAGCTGTGGTTCACGAAGCGCGCGGCGCCGCCGTACTGGCTCGCGTCCACACACAGCGGGCTCGCGTCGCCGCATTGCTGGACGACAATACAAACTATACGTAGTACACAACAGTTCTTGTTGCTTTAGAAAGCGAAAAGCAAGTATTGATTACGTATACAATTTTGCGCACAGAAGGACTCGCGACGCGCTCCATCAAAATGATATTGTTTTATATTTTATTTATTGTGATACCTATTTATTAAAGCCTGAGGTTCTAACTTCTTACTGGTGTTTATAGTCAACTAGAGAGCGGAATCTACGAGACACAGGGGGGTTTTTCCTCCTTTGTTAATGGATGCCTACAACTAACAAAGGATTCTTCAATAACAGGTAAAATCACAAAATGTGTCTAAAACTGAAACTGTTTAAAATAAATAAATTTGGAGGACATTTTTACACAACATCTAGCACCAAACTATGCAAAGCTTGTATTATGGAAACCAGATGGCTGATAGAATACATATATATACTTTTTTTGTAAATACATACATATTTTAAATAGAAACATCTAGACACAGAACAAACATCCATGTTTAGCAGAAATGTTTGCCCTCGGTGGGGATCGAACCCGCGACCATCGTGAGGGTGCGAGTCGCTCAGCCTCCCGAGTGATACTGTGGAAGACGGCAGTTACCTCCAGGAGATCCTGTTTAACGTCTAGCGCGAACATGTAGCTGTCGTCGGGCCTGGTGTCGGCGTGGTGCAGCGGCAGCAGCTCGCCGCAGTAGGTGGCGACGGGCGCGCCGGCGAGCACGCGCGCGCATGCGCGGAGCCCCCACCCCCGCGCGCCCCCCACGCGGTACACCTCCGCGCGCGTGAACACGGAGCCCTGCGACGAGAGGCGGGAGACCACGCTGTTCCCGCACAGCTTCTGTACAACCATACCGAGTAGATTAATATTTTTGAACGACTTCCAACGGATGGACCGATTTTAATTTAGTTTGAGAGTGTTCTTAGCTATATTTCATCAAAATCGGTCCAGCAGTTCTTTAGTCGGGGGTTTTTGAGTTTTCTATACTTATACTTGTTACGTGCAGCGCACACCTACATTTTGTCATTAGCTGTTTCATACGCGGCAACTAAAATTAACATTAATATTTATCTCTCGGGACCCTTTCATTATTTCGTGATAAAAAGTAGGCTATGTTTTTAAATCAGGGTAAAAGCTCCCATTTTTAACCGACTTCCAAAAAGGAGGATGTTCTCAATTTGATTGTATGTTTGTTCAGCGATTTCGATGATTCTTTTTTGTTTGGTAAGTAATACCTCAGAGGTGGTCCTATATAAATTATATCAAAATCGGTTCAGTACTTTGGCTTTTATAAAAAAAAAGTGAAAAAATGTTGTCCTCGTATACTTGTAATATACACATGCTTTAAGCATACTGGTTCCATATATTGACGAGAGATGTCGCACGTGTGTAAATATTCGATATTTTTGAGTGTTTCACACATTGAATTTGAATTTGATTTTGAATTGAAGTATCTACAAATTTATACAGTTCAAAAATTCACAATTCACATCCGACGGGATTTGAACCCGCATTATCCCGATCTGTACTTGGGAAGTCCCGTCGGATGGGTGTAATTTAAGAGTCCGTAGTTCGACCATCGTCCGTCTCACTCACGCATACTCACATTTTTAATTATATAAAATATCAGAATGAACTTATAAAGAAATCGTCGTTTGTAAAACTAGAAAACAACATCACAAATATTCCATAAAAATATCCATTTGATCCAAGCAAATTTTACATAAAAATGATTTTTATGTAGTAAATATGAATGTTGTATAGTAAATGTGGTACCGGGTTGCAGCGGCAGGTGAGGTTGCACTGGAACAACATGGGCGGGTCGCGGTAGGGGAAGGAGGGGGCGAGGCGCCCGGCGCGCCACCACGAGCGCACGCCCAGCGCCACACATGCGCACGAGTCGTCCACGCCGCACGCGCCGCCCTCGCACGAACAACCCTGCAACGTCACTGCACTGTGTCCTATACGAGCTCAATTAAAACAACGTACACACCCGCTGGAGCTGGGAGAAACAAGAACATACAAACAATATTGCAGTACACGCTGCGCTTAAGTGTTGAAAGCAATTCACGCAATATACAAAGTATGAAGTTTTTTTTTTAATTTGCGATCAACACTTTATACTTCACGTCATGCTTTTCGTAACTCAACGTTCAACGTAAAAATCGATTCGATACCGCACATTAAATGTGCACTTAACAGAACTTGGACAGGCAGTCGTCTCCGTTCTGCTAGTTATTGAGCCTGTATGTTTGTAATGTACTGTCACGATCATAATTCACTAGCAGTCTCAAAACGCTGTATTCTAAACCGGTTTTTGTCACCTTAATTTATAAATCGATTCACATTTGCAGACTACATATGTGTTGTGCCGCAACGCACAAACATATATATACACCCATCATTAAGCTGCTAAGCGATTGGTGGTTTGATTTCAATACAAAAGTATTTTTACAAATTATGGTCGAAAAGAATAGTTTTACAATGAAACAATCGTAGTTAGCTTTAATATCGCTCTTTATTGGCGGTAAATCGTACTTTTTGAAGAAAATATCAGTGATTTAATTAATCGAACCACCTTCAGGTGATAATACTGATAATAGACTTGTAAGGAAGTGTATCTCCATATCTATCATTTATAGAAATGACACGAGATGTAGATATAGTTCGATTCCGAATCCGACAAGGTGTGAATAGGGGTGGTGATTGTACCTGCAACGTCTGCACAGTGCAGTCGACGGTGAGCGGGTGCGGCGTCACGTGCTGCGTCACGTAGGTGAAGTCTCCAGGCGCGGGGGCCGAGTCCACCTCGTTCACGCACGGGATCGGCACAGGCTCGCGACCGTTCGATATGTCGCTGGAACAATAACACGAGTTTATACAGGTGCACTGTCTTCATTTAGGCGCAGAATGTCCAATTCGCAAAATGCCCAGTTCTGATAATCCTTATTAGCTGAATGTACAGTTCACAGAATGTCCAATTTATAAAATGACCAGTTCGTATGTTTTATTAGCTGAATGTACAGTTCGCAGAATGTAGAATCCACAAAATAACCCATTCGTGTAATGTTCTATTACGGAGTGTACAATTCGCAGAATGTCCGATCCGTAGCATGTTAAATTTATAAGGTGTAAAATTCCATAGTAAATACTATGTATATACTATGTAGTATCTCATATAAATATATGAGATACTGTTATGTTATTTTGTCTCAATTGTAGATGGCGGTACTTATTCGTAGAGTTTAATCTTTTACAGGGATCCATGCTTCAAACAATAGAACTTTTTTTTTTAAATGATTGTTATTGGACATTCCGCGAACTCTTGCAATCTGAAACCGCTGAACATTTTACACATTAGACATTTTGCGTCTAAATCATAGGCTCGTGCTCCTATACATATAATGATAGGTGGATATTGTCATAGAGACATTGAACAAATTAATGTCAATCAATGAGACCTTTAGAGGCTTTTCTTTTTGCAAAAAAAATCCAGTCTTTCGTTATAATGAACAAAAGCTGCGCTAAAAGATGTCTAACTGATTAAAACGTGTGCGTGTCACCTGGCCAGTAGCCTGAAGGGCGGCAGCTTGTCCTGCGTGGCGAGTTTCATCTGCATGTTGAGCGCCACCGCGGTCTGGCACGCGCCGCTGCACACGTCTACCGGCAGCTCGCCCGCAGAATTCTCCACGTCGCTCTGCAATACATAACTAGTTGAGCTCCCACACTCCTGGATCCATGCTATTTATAAATTAAGTAACATTTTCTTTTATTTAATTGGGTTACAATAATGGGTCAAATAAAATACCAGGGTCCTTGACAAAGTGTCATAATTACAAACTATTAATAAATACATTTTGTTATGGGAAGATTATTTATTATTATGTTGTGTGTATACCATGAGCAGACCAGCCATATGTTAGGGAAGATGGCGACTTGC
This sequence comes from Lycia hirtaria, assembly GCA_947563715.1. NCBI lineage: Eukaryota > Metazoa > Arthropoda > Insecta > Lepidoptera > Geometridae > Lycia > Lycia hirtaria. Next base: position 54,043,638 of record OX387375.1, read on the forward strand.
CACACACACAGCCGCCGCAAGAAGGAATCTTCGATGTTGAGCATGAATGCTCTAGGTGTACACACAATCCTTATTTCTAAAAATTTCGTCATCATCGTCATCTCCTGGTTGCAGCTGCGGCAAGCGCTGCACTTGCCGTTGCGCAAGCGCAGCCATTTTTTTTCTTAAACAATTTTACAATATCGTGAGAAAAAGACATACAAAACATGTAATATATTAAAATCTTCGTTCGTGGAATAAGCTTTCTGAAAATGTCTTTTTGTAAATATATAATCTGGGTGTCTTCAAATCGTCTGAATAGGTTCCCTCTACTCGCGCTCGATCGTAGTTAGCACAATAGGACCGTACGTCGTTTAACATCAGGTGAGTAAGCGGTAAAGCACAAGCCTATTTTAAAATAAAAAAACAGGTTTATGGCGTTTTAAGTCTTTTCATAGTACGAAGTTGCATACGAAGTTTCCGGCAGCCTAGTCGGGAGACCGTATGACTTGCGATCCGCAGGTCCTAGGTTCGAATCCCACGGCACGCACCTCTGTCTTTTCGAAGTTATGTACGTATTGTTGATTGCCGGCAACTTCAAACTGTGAAGGAAAACATCGTGAGGAAACCTACATGTCTGAGAGTTCTCAATGATCTTGAAGATGTGTGAAGTCTGCCAATCCGCACTTGGCCAGCGTGGCAGACTATGGCCTAACTCTTCTCATAATGACTGGCCTTGTGGCTCAGTTGGTAGTGTGTTTACGTCTACCTGCTGAACTGAAAGGTCGTGGGTTCAATCCCCACCCAGGGCAAACATTTGTGTGATGAGCATGGATGTTTGTTCTGTGTCTGGGTGTTTCTATGTATCTTAAGTATATATTTACAAAAAAAAAAAAAAAAAAAAAAAAAAAAAGTATATATGTATTCTATCAGCCATCTAGTTCCATAGTACAAGCTTTGCTTAGTTTGGGCTAGATGGTGTTGTGTGAAATGTCCACAAATATTTAAAAAAAAAAAAATTTAATGAGTAGATGGCCCGCGCCCAGCAGTGGGACAGTTTGTATAAACAGGGCTGACAAAAAACTTTTCATTCGCCAGTGTTAAGTAGTAATTTTATTACAAGCTTTTATTTTGTTTCACCTGTCCTGTCCTGTGACAGAAAGTGGTAAGTTAATAGATTCTATGCTTATTTTTAAGGTGCCGTACCGAAAGGGTAAAATGGGACCCTATTACTAAGACTCAGCTGTCCGTCTGTCACCAGGCTGTATCTTATGATCCGTGATAGTTAGACAGTTGAAATTTTCACAGATGATGTATTTCTGTTGCCGCTATAAAAACAAATACTAAAAAATAGAATAAAATTAATATTTAAGGGGGTTCCCATACAACAAACGTGATTTTTTTGCTCAATACTGATTACGGCAACAGGTAGACGCTTGAAATATTCATAGAATATTGAGTTATATTATTCACTTTAAAAATAAATAATTAAAATAAAATTAATATTTATTCCCACACAACAAACGTAATTTTTTACCGTTTTTATAGATAATGGTACGGAACCCTTCGTAGGCGAGTCCGACTCGCACTTGGACGGTTTTTTAGTCATCGCAAGCATTGCATTTTTAATTCATATTTTAACGCTACTTATGGTATAAAGACATACCTTAGCCCCTCGAGCGAGGAGTATGACCACGCAGGCGTAGTGTCCTTGTCGAGCTGCTATATGCCTGCAATAAAATAACAATATGTTGAAGCACGAAAGAATCACAACTGGGTGATAATATAATTGAATGTATATAAACCGACCCACTGCTGGGCAGGGGCCATCTTCGCATTGAAAGATCATTTATAGCAAATAAAACAACAAAAATGCAGTCGCAGATCCAAACCTTTAAAAAAAAAGCTTATAGCCACGGCCACCAGAACGAATTTAACACTTTGTCTAAGAATATCAGGGGGTGATTTCCAGTTACGGTCATGATGTGTGTGTGTAGTGTACGTACAGCGGCGTGTCCGTGTGTCTGTTGGGCAGGTCGGCGGCGTCGGGCGCGTGGTGCAGCAGCAGCTGCAGCGCGGCGCCGGCGCCGGCCAGCGCGCACCAGTGCACCGGCGCGTTGCCCTCCCGGTCCACGCACGTGGCGGACGCGCCGCCGGATAGCAACATCCTGACGTATACACAATACGATCAACGATAATTTATTTTGGCTTTTCGCACATCTTGTGCTTTTGCCATAATCAAGTTAATAAATTATAATTTAAAAAACTGAACAAACCGATTTCAAAATACACTATTTGTTTACTTGGATGTCATTTTTTTCTAGTTATTTTGTTATACAATTATAGTTTACAATTCGTTCACTTGGACGACATTTTTTCAGTTATATTGTTATAAAAACTAAAGTACTGAGCCCGATTTTGATAAAATTTATATGGGACCACATCTGAAGTATGTGAAGTATCTGAAGACCTACCAAACTAAAAAGAATCATCAAAATCAATTCATAATTGGCGGCGTAATCGCTGAACAAAAAAAAAAAAAAAACAGTCGAATTGAGAACATCCTCCTTTTTGGAAGTCGGTCAAAAGATAATAAAGTTATTAGAGAAAATCGGGATGATATTATAGTAGCGTGTCAGTTACCTAAGTACAGCGTGGTGGTTGTTCTCCGCGGCCCAGACGAGCGGCGTCCAGCCGCCGTGGTCGCGCGCGTCCACCTCGACGCCGGCCGCCGCGAGCAGCGCCTCGCACACGGCCACGGAGCCGTGCTGCGCGCCCACGTGCAGCGGGGACATGCACTCCGGCTGGTCCTTTACCGAACACTCACTGTTACACTATATTTTATTTATTTATAAGAATAGAATAGAATATAATTTATTGTTCAATCGTGTACAGAGATCTTAGGGATATTAATTTTTGGTAACAACAATCGTGTTCATAAAGAACATACAATATTTAGAATCTAACAATTAGAATAGAATACATATATTTATTGATAGATGGAATTACAGCCTAACTATGATTAAAAAGTGTTGAGCATCACATCTATCTCGTCAATCAAATGTGTTTAAAATACAATTAAAAAATTAATTAAATAAATACAGACTACAGAATAATACAGAATTAAATAATTAGAAATGTCAATTTTAGCTGTATAAGAGTCCGTAGTGATAATGAGAATCAACACTAATAGGGAATATGCATGATTTATTTTTATTTGGTCGTACAAAAGCTAACCATAAATATATCCATTCCACAAAAACACAATACCTTTATAAATAAGAAAGTTACAAGCATTTTAATTTCATGTTAGACGGAGAACACACGACAACGAACGTTGTACAAATTCAATACAAACTGTTGTTTCGCGAGAGAGGGACAGAACATCCCTCCCCTAAAACTTTAAATGTCCATATCTCGGAAGTTTATGAACAGATTGTTTTTTTTTATATATATGTGTTATATTTTAGTATATTATCAATTAAAACTATTATTCCTATGAAATTTCATGCATATTCCCTATTTCCACTAAAATAAAAAAATTACAACCAGTAACTGACCGGCATGTTGACATCAGCTCCCGCTGCGATCAGATATCGGATGACCTTGAGAAGCTCCTCATCCTTGACCTTGGTTTCGCTCATAGTCTCCGCGGCCTCCTGGCTCGCCTCTTCCTGGATCTCCTCTTTGACCTCCACTTCCATGGCTTCTGCTTTTTCAGGTTTCTTTTTCTTCGATTTTAGTTCTGTTTTATCTAGCAACGCTGGAAAAGGGAACTTGTATGAGCGTGAAAGTTTACTTATTAAAAAATATGGTTAAATCCATTTAAATTAATTACAAACTCTCAATGTGGGTAACTCTGACTGCGTCACTTAAAATTTGTACCCCTATTCAAAATCATTCGGAATCGGTTCGGTAAATATATCTCCATCTCTGCCTTTCTATATGGAAATGATAGAGATGTAAGTTTCCGACCCAATTGCGAATCCGACTAGTTGTGAATAGCCCTACAGGTGAGTTGGCGCTTTGGTCAAGCGCAAGCCTATTATTTAAAAGGAAAAAAAACTCACCAAATATATCGATCATGAGCGGCGTGCGCATATGTTGTTGTTGTGCTATGTTATTGGTGTTGTTGTGATATGTTGATGTGCAATGTTGTTGTTGAGCTATGTTTTTGTTGTAGATATGCCATAGCATATTATATGCATAACATATTATTGTTGTTGTGCTATGTTTTTGTTGTTGTTCTGCCATGTTGTTGTTGTTATGTTATTGTTGTTGCGCTATGTTGTTGTAGTAGTGGTATGTTGTCGTGTGCTAGTCCTTACACTCACCAAGTATAGCGATCATGAGCGGCGTCCGCATGTTGTTGTCGGCGAGGTCAATGTTGGCGCCGGCGGCACGCAGCGCGTGAAGCGCGCCCGCATGCCCACGCAGCGCCGCCGCGTGACACACGCTGCCGCCCTCCTGCGACGCCAGCCGCTTATTCAACTTGCACCCCGATACTGTGTCACAACATTTATGTTATAACTAAGTCCGGTCTATAGTTCTCAAGAAAATAGTCAACAAGACGCATAGTCAAAAAAACTCACAGATCTTAGGTATAAGCAGTTCCAAGCTCTCCCCGGCGAGGATAGCGTCGCATAGCTCCTGAGGCGTGCACTTGACCACCTCAGCTGGCTTCGAGCACAGAAGCTTCAGGTCCTTGGCAGGCGGGAGCAGGTCTGCGGGGATGATGGGCGAGGAATCCAGCTGCGACGGCGATAGTGTTGAGAAGCTCAGGTATGCTGGAGTACTGAAAAAGAACAAGTATATTAAAAGATAAACAAAATACCCGACTGTAGAAAAGCAGTTTTTGCAGTCTAACTTACGATTTCGTTACGCTTGGCTGTTGAGTGTACATTTTTTGTGAGTAAATATGTGTAAAAATGCTGTAAAAGATTATAAATGCGCATTGTTTAGAATAATTCTAGTAGAATCAATTGTTTAATAAAAAAAAGTTGGACGTTATTTTTTAATAAAACGCTTATTTTTTATTTTTGCGAGAAATGTATTATTATTATCCATGTATTTATTTATTTTCTTAAGTATAAATTTTTACAATATTTTTATAAAATCACATTAAAAACATTATAAAAACCTACACCTAGATTGCCACCGGCAACGGGGCAGGGCCCAAGCTGCTGACGGTGGAGGCTACAGAGTGAGGAACCTCCTGACAATGCGTGCCGTGTCCAAGATAACTGCCTTCTGCATTCGACCCTTGACCCAACCATCAAGCGAGAGCCTCTTAAGATGTTGGTCAAGGCTCTTCGCTATTAAACCGTTTGCCGATACGACTATCGGAACAATGGTCGTCGAGTCAACATCCCACATGGCGGTTATCTCGTGAGCCAAGTCAAGGTACTTGCTGAGCTTGTCCTTCTCAGCCTTCACGAGATTCTCATCATGTGGGATGCTGTCGTCAACGAGCACTGCCCGGCGTTGGGAACGATCTACAATCACAATATCAGGCTTATTGGCAACAATAGTCCTATCCGTGATAATAGAACGGTCCCAATAGAGCAAAGCACGGCCATTCTCAAGAACCGGCGCTGGTGCGTACTGATAGTACGGCACCTCGGACTCAACAAGGCCGTATTGAAGAGCAAGTTGCTGGTGGATGATCCTGGCTACTTGATTGTGCCTGTGCAAATACTCGCTGTTAGCAAGATGCGAACAACCGGAAATAATATGTCGGAGAGACTCTCCGGGACGGTGGCATGCCCGACAAATGTCGACCGTACCGTCTTTCATGATATATTTCCGATAGTTGTTCGTCTTGATAACTTCATCTGCAATCGCACAAGCAAACCCTTCAGTTTCACCAAAGAGGTCACCGAAGCGTAACCAGTTCACCGACGCAAGAAGGTCTACATCGGGTCCTGTTAAGGCCCGGTAGAACCTCCCGTGTAGTTCCTTGCCCTTCCATACGTCCCTACGATCTTCCATGCTGAGCACCGTTGGTTTGCGCCAGTTCTCTTTTGCCAAGGAGAGAGGCGTCAGGCCCTTGTCAACTGCCATTACATCGTAATGAATCCCACATTCGTTGTTGCGGAAATAATCCCTGAGACTGCACACCTCACGGTTATGAAGGTTCTTGGCATTTAAAAAGCCACGACCCCCCCACTTCCGCGGAATGTACAGTCTCATAACAGACGAGCGTGGGTGTAGCATGCGATGTGATGTCAGTTGCTGACGGACCCTTCTATCCAGGGCGTCCAGCTCAGTTTGAGTCCACCTTAGTATGCCAAAGGAGTATGACAATAGTGGCATCACCCAACCGTTGAAGGCGCGTGACTTATTGCCGCCAGACAAAAGACTGTTAAGAACTTTTGACAGACGGCAAAAGAAACGCTCCTTCACCGATTTTTTAATATCCTCTACCGCAATACCCAACGACTCTGACATACCAAGGTATTTGTAGGTGTCGGCTTCGGAGAGGGACCTGAGAGTCATTGTCTCAGAAAGTTGCAAATTCGGAGAATTTACAACTTTCCCTCGCTCTACCTGAACGACCGCACACTTGTCTACACCAAACTCCATCTTAATGGCATTGCTAAAAACCTCTGTTGTTTTTAACAACGTCATTAAGTCTTGTCGTTTCGGTGCAAAAAGTTTGAGGTCATCCATGTACAACAGGTGAGAAATAACTTCACCCCCCCTACGAAGCCGATAGCCTAGACCTGAATCCTTCAGCAGAATACTGAGAGGGTTCAGTGCCAGGCAAAACCACAATGAACTCAAACTGTCACCCTGGAAAATGCCACGGTCAATCCTTATCAAGTCCTGCGGTGTAAAGGAGCCATCTCTACTGCCTGGTTGACGAAGGACTGTGGTCCATTGCCTCATACATGTGGCTAAGAAGGATCTCAAAGTTGCATCAATTTTACACAACTCTAAGATCCTCTCAAGCCATGAGTGAGGCACCGAATCATAGGCCTTCTTATAGTCAATCCAAGCAGCAGAGAGGGCCCCTTTATTCCGCTTGACTTGCTGGCTAATAGCCGTATCAATGAGGAGTAGCTCTTTAGTACCACAGGACCCAACCTTACATCCATTCTGAGTAGAGGCCAAAACGTTGTTCGCAACTAAGTGCGTATAAATTTTATTTCTCAGAATTGATGTAAGGAGCTTATAGATGGTTGGTAAGCATTATTATTATTATTACAAATAAATATAGCATATGACACTCAGGGAGTGAAGACGAATCTAACGACACCTCGCACATCAAAATCGATCAAGTAAACTGTAGGCGATCACATAGAAATATATATATACATACCCACATACATATATACATACAAACATACATAATTCGTAAAACATAACCCTCCTTATTACGCAGTTGGGTAAAAACATAGAATGTACTATAGCTACTTCTCTTGCCCGGCACTGTATAATATGTGACATTTATAATGAGCACCGCCGTAAAGTAGCATGTCTCTCTATATTATAAAGGATACATTTCGGGGAGAGTGCGCGACCTAATTCCTTCACGACCTATCTCCACCCTCCCCGTTTCACTACAGCACTAGCAGGAAGTCGACGAATTACCACCTATTTCTTATAAAAATGCAAAAAATCCGCACTCAGCGATATCGGTCCACGTTTTTAATGCGTACTGCACAAGAACGGAATTCCTTGCCGCCATCTCTGTTTCCTGAGAGCTACTTTGTAATTTTCAAAGTTAGAGTGAATAGATAGAGCTAGAGTGGTATCATCTAGATAGACGAGCTCTATCCTCGGCCACATCATCAGGCGAGTAACATCAGGCGAGTTGTTGGTCATCGTAGATCTATCTTGCGTAAAAATAAATGTAATATATCTAACCACTACTACTACTAGTACTATCGTCGTATCCAACTCGGCTGGGCAGCGTTGGGGAAACTTAAAAGCGTCTTCTCGTCCAATATTCCCCAGTCCCTCAAGTCGAAAGTTTACAACCAGTGTGTGTTACCAGTGATGACATACGGCACTGAAACCTAACTATGGGCCTTATAAGGAAGCTCAAGGTCACGCAACGAGCTATAGAGTGGGCTATGCTCGGAGTCTCTCTACGAGATCGAATCAGAAATCAAGAGATACGTAGACGTACAAAAGTCACCGATATAGCACAACAGATTAGCAAGTTGAAGTGGCAGTGGGCAGGGCACATAGCACGTAGAACTGATGGCCGATGGGGCCGAAAGGTTCTCGAGTGGAGACCACGCACCAGCAAGCGCAGTGTAGGAAGACCAGCCACGAGATGGACAGATGACCTCATACAAGTGGCGGGAAGACCATGGATGCAAGCCGCTTCCAATCGGTCTTTTTGGAAATCCATGGGGGAGGCCTATGTCCAGCAGTGGACTTCTTATGGCTGAGATGATGATGATGATGATCTAACCACTGTTCCCTCTGGTCCGGGAGGAAGATCCTCTTGTTGGTTGAGTTGATCTGGAGACGCACCCTCCAGCAGTCCGTATTGGCAGGCTGCCAGCGGTACGAGTGCACGCCGCAGTGCGGGCAGCCCGCCTTCGACTTGGACTCGCTGTATGGCAGCCCACACTCCAGGTGGAACAGGTGCCCTTCTGAGCATTGGTAGAATATACCCTGCCGGGATGGATAGATAATTTATTATACGTAAGAAGATGACAAACGTTATGATAGAGTAATATGTGTGAATTTTTATGAGGAACAATTAGTTTTGATCCTTGAGATGTGTTGGAAAAAGTATATAAAGGAGGGTGGTGGACTACATAGAAATAATGCATACACAGATATTTGACGCCCATACATACACAATTATAGAGTTTATATAAACTAAATAAAAGTAATGATACACATGTAGACTACACACTATATTGGAGAGATAACGGCGCCTGAGCCGGTAATATTACCTGGGAGCAGAAGAGTCCGCACGCGGAGCAGCACATGTGTGTCGCGAGCTGCCGCGCGTGCAGCGTGCAGAGCAGCGCGAAGGGCGCGCGCGGGCCCGCGCGGCACAGCGCGCCCCACGCGCCGGCCGCGCCGCGCCGCGCGCCGTGCGAGCACCCCACGCGGACCCCCTCCACCGTCTCGATGGCTTGACAGAACACCGGCTCTACAACACAGTTCAGTTCAGCTCATGTAGGTACACCAGTGTACACTTATGAATGCCAAAAACAATACAGAATTAGTATAAAAAATTCAAAATTTCAATATAAATAATTGGTACAATGCAAACATGTCAAATAATATTGATTTTAACGTATTTGTCAGAAAAAAATAATGTCACATTGGTTACAATTATTACACAGTAATATACAATGTCAAAAATAAAAATGTCAAGAATAATATTACTTAATATGTCAAATAAAATTAAAATTACTATTGTAAAAATAAACGAATACTACTAGTCAATTTTAGTAGTAGACATATTGTGTAAAGAATATTTGTCAAAAAATACCTCAAAAGTAAGTACTTTAATCTTGACGATCAAAAAGGTAAAAGCAATTTAATTTACCAGTAAGTTGAGCGGGGTCCGCGTAGATGTTGCTAGGTATATCACAGTAGCACTTGGCGACTATGGTCGACTTGTCCGCAGGGCAGGCCGCCTCCGAGCCCTCGTCACCGCCCGCGGGATTGCTGGGTGCACCAAAATAAGTATTTTATTGAATTAATAAATTACTGTCAATGTGGGTAACTTTAACTCCGTTTCAAACACTACACATAGCCTTTTATAAAGGTTCTTGATATTTTCCCTAAGATTAGTAGTCAAAATAATTAATGAACAGTCATAACTGTCATAAGACAATTTATTCTCTAGAAGAACATCAATATAAATTATATGTATAGTTCCCGTCACGTAAAAAGAACGCTGAGCGGCAGTGGAGGGGATGTGTCAGCGCATGTGTACAATCACGTCCTAAAGTTTTAGCCTCTTGGTAGGTACTAGTCTATTGTTTTATAATTTCAGTGTAACAACAGGCACATTTCTAGCTACTTAGTACTTTGGAGTAAGCAGGAATTAAAAAACCGGAAAAGTGCGAGTCAGACTCGCCCACCGAGGGTTCCGTACAAACTGAATGAAAGGGGGAAATCATATATATTTTTTTTATATTTTCCTTCATAAGCCGAAAAATATACATGGTAAAAATATTTAATACATTCCTTGCTTACCACTCGGATCCGAGTGGGGCGGGACTATAGTAGCGGCGCCTCCCACTCGGATCCGAGCGAGCGTCCGTTCATTTTGTAGTAGTCAGTAAGCCGTCGGCGTTTGAGGCAGTCATTGTTGCTTTGCGCGGCCACTCTGTATTCAATCAAAATTCGCCTAAAAAATTTGCGGCCGGCTGAGCGTTCCCCCGTCGCCTCCCCTGTAATCCACCATTTTGACCGCTAAATCGCTCACTGCGCAGGTTAAAGGTCAGCGTTCTTTTTAGGTGACGGGAACTATACACGTTAACTTGGGCGCAAAAGACAATGCAATTGTGTTAATTAATTCAATAATTCATACTTTTTGTATGTATTTAAGTATGAGCAATAAAAGTATAATCAAAACCGTCCGTACTGCAGCCTTCCTCGACTTTGCTTAGAATTGCCTTGAGTGTATAATTTTTTTAAAGTTTGAATCGTCAAATTATTTATATATAAGTCCTGACTAACTTTCATATCAACCTCGACCAGTGGTCGCAGATTTGAAATTTTGAGTGTATTGATGTAGGTATACATACACTAATGAACGATTTCTATAATGCGGATAAAATCGCGGGATTCAGCTAGTCTATGTAATTTTACCTTCCATCATCACATTCCGCCTCCAAAGCGGCGTCATCGTCCGAATGTCTCCTCTTGCGCCTAGTGCGATGACTCCTGACAACAGATAACACATCTATATTTACGACACTCTTAGTTTATGTTATGATACAGGCAAACATTTTTATACAAATAATTATAGTTTAAAAAACTGAAACAACCGACTACGAAATACACAATTTCGATTACTTGGACGACATATTGTACCAGTTACAATTTTTTTTTTTTTTAATTTATTATTTATATATACCTAGTAGTTAGTGTTCACTAGCTCTGAGTTCTTTTTCTTTTTTGTATTGGACCCGCATTAAAGCATTTGCCAGTGTCAAGTATTAGGATTTTTTCAAGTTTCTTGAATAAAACAAAGTTGTAAATGTTCTAGTCACAATCTAAGTCACATATACAGTCAATTTATAAGTCGAGTACTGCTTCAGTAAAGTGGTGGTAACTTTACTAGAAGCTTCTATGGAGTTTTGCTGACAACGAAAAATCACACATTTTACTGCTTTATTTCACTTGCCCACACTCACGCACTTTATCGAACACTTAAATAAATAAAACACCACCATTTTTATAGCATTAATGTTCAAAATAACAAAAGTTTAGGAAAATAAAACAAAGCAACAACACGTTACTAAGACGTTCCCGCCAAAACTCTAGCTCCGAGTTGTTTATAAGTTGAATTTCTCTTTTTCTTTTATGTATTATGATTTGGTTTAAGATCTTTAAGCCAGAATTTCTCTCAAAGAATTCTGCAGTGTTGCTGCAATTTTGCTAACATATATACTTATAGCTCATAGAAACAGGTAAGCATACCTGTCACTGTCATCTAGGCCCGCTCTGCGTGATGACCTGCGAGGCGGCGCCCTGTACAGAAATAAATTGCATAAGATGAACTGCATATATTTTCTCGCTAACAAGCACAATATAAAACAAAACAGTTGCACTACGAAAATAACTTCATTTCGTACGTAATAAGAACTTTCTGAAAGTCCCAGAATATAACTCAGAAAATGTCGGCAAAATGCTGTAATTTTATTCAAACTTTATTTAGGTAACAAATAAACTTGTTTAGGGTAATAATAGAATAAATCTGCCTTACTTTGTATCATCATCTTGCACTGGTGAGGAGCGATCACTATCGTTCGCACCAAATGAGGAGCAAAGCCTAGTAGACCTCCGTGGCCTCCCCTTGGTTGTGGCTACCGAGCACAGGAACTCATCATCATCCTCATGGTCTGTGTCCTCGTCTGCCTCCAAAAGCTTGTTGATAACCTCTGAATCATCGTCTATTTCCTCTTCTTCATCTAAAAGCTCAGCTTCTTCATCATCTTCTTCTACTTCATCTTCTTCTAGTTCACTAAAAAAGAAGCAAAATAGAGGTTATTTTAATGGTTATAGGTTTTTATTGTATGATATTAGTAAAAATTATATAAATAAATATTGGAAGACAATGTGTTCAATTGGGTATGTAAAGTTTTTTTTTGGTATTTTTTTTATATTTTTATATGATAGAATGGATCATTTAGAAAAACTAATTTCAATATTTTTTTATTCTGTTCAGTACTTATTTTTTAATATTTTTTTAAAGATAAAATCGTCAGTAGGAAGGATGACGTCATCTTACCTACTGAATAAGATGTTGTGATAGCCAACGTGAACTAAAAAATACATATACGTCAACTTGACAGTGACATCTACCTATATTCGTTTTTGTCTCTGACTGATACAAGAGATCATCGGTTTTTGTTGTGTTTTGAAAAAACAAATACGTTGTGTAAACTAAAGAATGAAAAAAAGAATAATTAATATTGAGCTCGTTGTAATTAATTAATGTTTTCTAAGGTCTTCGCGATAGTGTTTGCGCATTGAAATGAATCAAATTCACAATATTATTCAGAAACTACAACTGTGAAATGTTTCGACTTTCGTGCCAAAAATCCTAATAAACTGTTTTTTTCAAGTAAAGGAAACCTTTAAAAGACTGGTGTGAACAAGTTAACGTAGAATATGTTCCTGGGCGAAGCATTGATGCTGCAGTACAATGAACCAGAAAAAGGAACCAGAATAAAATAAATAATGTATAAATGTAAATAAAATAATCTCTTATATAATTACAATGAAATTGGTATATAATTAAACACAATAAAATCATTTCAAAAAAGAAGTTATGTACTGTCAATCACTTTTATTTCATATCCTGGCATTGTTCATAAGTTTTAGCTCTTTAGCTCCTCGGATTCTTGTCGCTAGTTGAGATGAACTCCAGAATGATAAGATTCTCAACCATAGGTAAGTTAGCAGAGTCGGCACGTACAAAATTATCCATAATTTATCCAATCAGTAGGCAAACAGTTCCTTATAACAAAGCAGTGGTCAACGTAAATGCAGTATCAATCAAAACGGTAGGAAAGCAAGGTCGTCGTAAAGATAATGAACAGAATTAATTTAATACAAATGAATAGAGTAGCAGAGCACCAACACACACAAAATAATTCTTTTCTTTGTTTATTTATTTTGGTATGACAGTTGTCATAGAGATATTGTCTCTCTTGTCAATGCCAATGCTGTCAGTTTCATCTTTTTTTACTAACTAAACTACATTTTATTTTACTACATTTTAGAGGTCGACTGAAGGTCAAATATTTTTTATATTTTCGCAAAAATTTACGCGATCTCATCATTTAATGCGCCCTAAATAAAAAAATATGGTTTATAGACATATAATCTCGAAATGGTTTTGGAATCAGCATATGTTACATTTTTCTTTACATACCCAATTCTGAAGGCACCACTAAATTAACTGAAATTCTTAAATATCACCAAATTAAAAAAAGGAACAAATCCTATGAGACGTTTGTTCAGTTTATATGATACAGTCTTGCCTAGGTAGGTCCAAAATAAGCAAATCTGATGCTACTGACTACTGAAATAATATAACAATATATACACATTATGTAGATGAATATGAATGTTTCTTCTGTGTCTGGTCATTTTTATGTCATGAGTAGAGACCGGATTATATGCAACATAAAAAACTTGTAATATGCATGAAAAATGGATAAAATATGCATGAAAATTGTTAAAATATACATGATGAATTTTAGAAAAGTGTATAAGTAACACAGCAACAAACAAAAAAAAAAAAAAAAAAAAAAAAAAAAAAAGTGTGTAAGTGTAACAGTGTGTGTAGTAAGTGTGTAAGTAAGTGTGTGTGTGTGTAGTAGTAGTGTGTAGTAGTAGTGTGTGTGTGTGTAGTGTGTGTGTGTGTGTGTGTAAGTAATTAAAAAATTTTTAACTGACTTCAAGCTGAAAAGAAAGAAATAACTCGAAGAAAATCAAAACTATCTACCTAAGTAGGTACGTACACCAACTTTTTTTTTTGAGGTCGGTGTTAGTATAGGACATAGTTGATGATAGCTTAGTCAATCATAGATCTGTTTTATATTAAAAAAAAATATGCATCAATTATTTTTAGTCATAATGGTTACTGTTTTGTGTTCCTAGCAGTTATAGAGACTACTAAGTTTATCAGTCTGTATAACAATATTAATATCTGCATACTCACTTGCTTTCATCATCTTCTGGCTCCTCTTCCACCTCCTCAGGGTCTATGGCTTTAAGTCCCAATTTGCATAGATGCTGCAGTTTCATATCTGAGTTCTGACTGTCACTGTCTAATTCAACCACATCAGGCTCAAGTGCCTTTAATGGTTTAGGCTTTTCTGTTTCTACAACAGGTTTGGTAGACCTCCTAGTCCTTACACCTTCCTCTGGCGATTTTTCAGTCTGTATTCCTAGACGTGCGTTATTTTGTGACTCAAGCCCCATTCGCAGTTCTTCATTGGCAAGGATTTTGGCTGTCGGCTTGATACGGCGCGACAACCTTGTAGGGCCGGGTGTAGCCTCATTATATGATTTCTCTTTCCTAGCTATGGCACTAGCGATGATGTTATCATCTCTGCTGCGACGCCGAGTGCGTTTTGGAGCAGTGTGTGAGCTGTCAGACTCATCGTTTTCGGAAACTGGTTGGCTTTTATCTTTCTTCGGGGATATCGAGGTGTCACTGTCGCAAACCCAGTCCCATTTACCACGCGTCCTGCTCGACCGCCGAGGTGAGACTTCTTCGTGCTTCTCTTCGTTAGAAACGATTTTCATGTTAGTACTTTTAGTGTTGGACTTTTCAGAGCGGAATGTTAACACTATACGCGGCTTTGGTTCTTCCGTGTCACTTTTATCTTTCTTAGCGTCACTGACGCCGATGTCCACAGGTTTGTCACCTTTTTTCTTGGGCGTCGCTTCGTCGTCGTTCATAGTGGCTTCAAGGCCTTCCACTTCTGCCAAGGTCGACTCTCACTATTCTAGTTTCGGTAACTTTGTTGCAACACGGTTAAATGTGAGACGTGAGGATTGCACGAATGGAACTATCAAAAAGATAGTAAATAAAATAAAAAGGGAAGATAGAACACGAGACTCTTTGATTATTAGGTGATTTTGTAGGAACTCTTAACCAAGAACAAACGTCTTCATTTTAATATATCATAAATTTAAATACGCCACGTATTTTACTGCACGTTACATATTGACAAATTACATTTTAAAGAATTTTATTTTAAAAACAATATTTTTGCAAAAGTTGTACAAAAGCATTGTAAAGGAAAAGGAATGAATGAAATGAACACAGAATGTATAAGTATAAAAAAAAAACTAATTTAATGTAAAGAGTGTTTTTTTATATAGACTATAAATCGAGATCATTGATGTTCTCTATGATCGAGATGGATAGATGACCTCATACAATGGCGGGAAGCCGCTGGATGCAAACCGTCTTTTTGGAGTTCGATTCTGTGAGTTTCATGGGGGAGGCCTTTGGAGTAGACTTTTTATGGCTGAGATGATGATGATGATATAAATTAGTCCTCCACAGGTCCACGGCTTAATAATTTTTTTCTGTGGATGGACAAAGCTATTCTCCCTCTATTTTCTTCCAAATTATTAGTAACAACATCATCATATGGCCTTTACGTCTGTTGCAGACGATTTAAACAGTGTCTTGGGGGCGGTGGCACCTTTTCTGGTGACTAAATAATCCGATACGAGAACGGCATAGTCGTCCACACCGTGAGCAAGCGTGTGTTGCGACGGATGGAATAGTGTCGCTAGCGTGCCTTCTCGCTCTTTTTACTGCAAGGTCATCAAACCAAGCCCTGTCACAAGTTTGTAAACCTTCACGAACACGGTTTCTCCATTGGTTTCTCTCCTCCGCGATATTCTCCCATTCGCCGTGCTCGATGTTGAATGAGGCTAGATCACGCTTGATGCAGTCCTTAAATCGAAGCATAGGTCGACCAACACTCCTTTTTGCTTCTGCTACCTCACCAAGCATGATTTGCCTAGGAAGACGAGAAGAGTCCATACGATGCACATGACCCAGCCACCGCAGACGACGCTGTTTTAACAGCGCAGTGAAACTAGGCAACTGAGCTCTTTCTAGGACTGTCGGGAAGAGCATGTCCATGTCGGAAGCGTATATGTCTATTATTGTGAATTATTGGGGATGTATCATGGATAGCGCTCACCGAGTGTTTCATTAGGTTATGAATAACAAATTCTTCATACCTGGGTTTCCTTAGCGTGGCGTGTCCTTTATCGTCTTTCCGTGGTTGCTTCGCATCTATTGTTTAGGTTGAGTGGGTGTGTCACCGTATTGCCGCCGAATCCAGACTCTCGTGCCGCGATGAACCGCCTGTTGAAATTATGGTACGATGACACCGAGCAGATCTCGGTGCCATCGTCCCGGGCATGGCAACACGTCGTGGCGAACCACAACGCGCCTGATCTGGACGTCATTCACCGAGCATCTGGGGGGACGCAAAAAAGCCTTAAGTACCAACCTTTTGTGATACAGCTATAAAATAAACCCATATCGTCATGGGTTTCCCGGCCGGATAAATAGGGAACTACCGTATGTAGACCCTCTAGTGGTTGCCTCCACAGGCAAACCTGTCAGGATCCGACGCCCCGCCTCTCGGACATCCTGACCAAAACTTAGTTGAGTTCTCTCTAAGCGAACTCATAGCAGACCTCGGCAAAGACATAACAACACTCAGATCATGATTAACATTAGTCAAGATAACTGTTAATACTTAGCTTTAATTTAATGTTGAACACCAATCATCACTTGAAAATAAACAACATCGCGAAAGCCGTCATGGCGGCACTTTCGTCTGATTCAACTTTCAAAAGTTAGTTCTAACTATATTTCTCTGTAGCATTGTTTTACCATAGACTGTGAAATCATCAGTATGTTTTGGCGCGAAGAGTTTTCTGAGTTACCACTCGTAAAATTATCATCCTTCGCATTCGTCGCGACACACCCCGCCGGCAAAATTAAAGTAGTGATAGTAAATTGCGCGTCCATTCCCTAATTTTTTCTAGGGCTTTGATGGCCGCATTTCTCTTTGGTCTCGTCTCATTGTCGTCAGACATCTCAAGTTGGTTTTGAATATCACCACTTCTTTCCACATCTGGCTCTACTGATTGCATATCTTCATTTCCTCTACTATCATGATTGTCAGGAGCTTCGTTTGGATAGTTGGGAATAACTTCTGGAATAGTAGTTTCTTCATATACCATTGTAGGATCCATAGGATAAGTTTCTACCTCGAATTCTGGAAGATGGTTTCTGCATGATGACCCAGATTTAAAGTAAGGTTGATTTTCATCCTCATCTACTTCTAGAGGGTAAAGATGTGATATGCTTCTGGTAAATTCCTTATCCCCAACCTTCACTTTGGCCACTCTAGCCATACCATCTGCCCCTTTCGTTAGACAGGTTATCTTTCCTACTCGCCATTCCTGACGATTGCTAGTTTCTCCCTTTATTTGTACAACTTGACCTATACTCGGTTCAAGTTTCGAGGTTACTCTCGGTTCTTTATGTGAATGTTGATATCTTTCTCTGAGACTAGGCAGATATCGGTTTATGAACATGTCTTTAAATTCATGGAGAATTACTAAAGCTCTTTTCCATCCTTTAATAAGTTCAGTCTTTGTTATAGTTCCTGTAGCAGTAATATCGTTACTAGAAGCTTCTACTGTTAAGCATTTGCCCATTGTGAGAAAATCTGATGGCTTTAGAATTTGATCCAGTTCAGAATCAATGCAAGTAAGAGGTCTTGTGTTGACAACAGCCTGTATTTCTTTAACAATTGTTATTAATTGGGAATCTTTCAAAAGATGTTTCTGTAAGGTTTTCTTTAAGCAATTTTTGACTATACCAACGAGTCTCTCATAGAAACCACCAAACCATGGTGCTAGCTGTGGAATAAATCTCCATTTGATTTTATTATCGATACAGTATTGATTCGACAGTATCTCTGACATCAGTTTGTAATAAAGTGCATTATCAGAAGTTATAAGTAATGGCACTCCTCTATTGGATATCATTCTGCGTAAGGCTAACATTCCTTCTTCAGCCGACAGATCTTGTACAACTTCCAATTCAATTGCTCGAACGGCCAAGCATGTGTAGATAGATATCCACCGTTTCACAGGTCCGTGACCATTATCTACTAGAAGTGGACCCATATAGTCAGTTCCCACAAAACTGAACGGCGAGCTGTAATTTACTCTTTCAGGAGGTAATGCTGGGGTCGGCGGTGCTTTAAATGGACCACCGTTGTGCTTGGTACAATTTGAACAGCGCTTCAGAAGTTTTTGTACTTGAGCTTTACCTCTCGGTATCCAATAAGAGTTCCGTATTATACTCAGAGTGTGATTTGCACCAACATGATAATTGTCTTGATGAGTTTTCATAATCAGGCTATTAGTAAAACCGCAGTCCTTTGGAATGAGAATAGGATAACGTTTATCGAATGACCAATCAGCATTTCCCAATCGACCTTTACAGCGTAATATCCCATCCATGTCTTTAAATAGTTTTAAGTTTCGACTCAAATCTGTCTGCTTTCCTTGAACTTCTAATGGAAAATATTTTTCCTATAAGTGTTTTATCTCTTCGAGTTTACTTTGAAATGTTTCTTCGTTTTGCAAGTCTTTACTGTTGCTTTTTTGTATATCTTCATATTTCTCACTGTAACAATCTTCTATTTCCATTGTAGATCCTTCTTGATCTTGATTATACTTCGGCAGACCCTCCCCCGCGAAAAGAGTACCGAATTTATTCGACTGTATGTTAGATGGCCATACATCTTGTCTTTGTACAATGAAGTCAGGACCAGTAAGCCATTTCATTTTATCTTCGTTTGAAACAGACAGTTTTGTCGCTACATCTGCTGTATTTAATTCAGATGGAACGTGTCTTACAACCAAATTTTTATTTTGTTTTATTTCTTCTATTCTCCTCGATATAAATGGTGGTAAAAGTTTGTCAGAATTCAACCAATCTATCACTATCTGACTGTCTGTCCACAGAATTGTCTGAACAATCTCTGATTGCATGTTTTTATTGACAAATTTTATCAATCGGCATCCTATAAGAACTGCCAAAAGTTCTAGTCGAGGAATCTTCAAATTGTCTTGGTCTTTTAAAGGTACTAGCCGTGATTTACCAATAATAAAGTTCTTTTCGTTTCCTTGAACAACATATACCGCTGCTGCATATGCTTTTAAGGATGCGTCACAGAAACAGTGTATAGTATATCTGTTTTTCTTTGTGTGACTTATGTAAAGTCTTGGTAAGGAAATATCTTTTATATTATCTAAATCTCGGCAGATAGATTGTGACCATAAGTCTCTCATTTCTTGTGGTAGGGTTGTATCCCATTTAATTTTAGTTTTCCACAGTTCTTGGAGAAATAGTTTTGCAGCAAGTAGATATGGTGCCGCGTAAGAACAAGGATCATATACAGAAGCAATTACTCTAAGAACATCCCTTTTCGTGACAACTTTGTTTGCATTGACGTTTTTGAATCTGAGACAAAGTGTGTCTTCATATATATTCCAATCTAGGCCTAAGACTTTTACAACTTTGTCTTCACAAGCATCAGGTATCTGATTCATAATTTGTGTATCATTTGAACTCCACGATCTGAGATTCATTGAAATCTCTTGAAAGGTTTTCTTGGCATCTTTATAAAGTTTCATAGCCTCCGAGGTTGAATTTGTACCAGTGACAAGATTATCAACATAAATGGTATCGGCTAAATCTTTGACATGTTGTTTTTCTGCTTGAGAAAGGTGATGTTTCACTGTTGCGTTTAACAAGAATGGACTTGAGATTATTCCAAAAGGTACTCTACAGAATCTCAAATATAGAAGATTTTCCATTGACACTGGTTTCGTTATATCTTTCAACCATAAGAATCTAGTGACATCACGATCTTCCTTATGTAAAGCTATTTGTAAAAATGCTTTCTCGATATCAGCTGTCATCCCAATTTTATGTCTTCTAAATTTTATAATCAAGCCTGTTAAGTCTTCTAATAATAGAGGCCCGCAGTATAGTGATTCATTAAGACTTTTGTTACCTTTTGTCTTTGCGCTGGCATCATAGACTACACGGATAGGCTTGTCCTTTTGTTGCACACAATGATGTGGCAAGTAATGTATTGATCTTGTAATTTCAGTTGTGTCAGATACATATTCTATAATTCCGTTTTTTAGCTGTTGTTTCATAGTTTGATCATAAGAAGTCAATGTATCAGAGTCAAGACGTTTCATTAAACTTTTGAGTCTTCCATATGCTAACCCAAAATTAGTGGGTAACTGAGGTGGATATTCCTTCCACGGCCAACTTACTGTATATCTGTTGTCTATGTATTTGGTTGTCTCGTTGAAAGTTTGAATCGCTTTCTCTTCTCTACTAACTTTAGGAGAATCTGTAATTCCGATGGACTCCAGTTCCCATAAATTTTTTACACTTCCATAATCCAAAGGTAGATCTGGTTCATTGAATCCAATGTTCAAGTTAGTTTGAAAATATGTCAGAACCGACAGTTCCTCTTCTTTAGTTGTTTGAGTATCTATTTGACCACTCAAAATCCATCCAAACTTAGACTGGACTAGGTATAGATTTTGACCTATCTTCCTTTTCTCATCGTAAATAAGTGAGAAATAATAATCATTTCCAACTAAAATGTGAACTTGATCCTTTAGAGATCCATCGCCTGCTATAACAAAATCCTGGTTTATGAATTCATCTCCTTGACTTATTTTGTGATATGATACTCCATTTGTAATGGAATCGACACAGTTAGCGTATATAGTAATGTCTTCATTCGTTCGTGTCTTTAATTGAAGTTTTACTAGGGGGCTTTCAATTTCCTGTGGACCCTTGGCACCAAATGTGAAAATAGAAACTCACTCTCTATTTTATTGATTCTTCTATGATTGGTAAACATAGTTTCTTGGCAAGTGATTTACATATATTATGTTCTTTGTGAATCAAAATCAAATAGCAATTTACAGTTATATGAGAATAATTGAATAATTTTCAATAATCAATTTTAACAAACATTGTCAATCAACAAGTTGTAGTTTAAAATAATCTTAACTTTGAATAGCCCGATAAAGGTGCATTAATATAAAATATTTACAATAATATTCAGTATATTATGATAAGTATAGCAATTTAGTATTAAGTATAGTAATTTAGTATTTTATAGTATATTATTAATTAGCATGTTGTCAGTAATTTAATAAATCAATCCGACACCAAATGAGTTCAACACTCTTCCATGCATATCCCTTTCATTGGGTGCTTCTTTGCAACACTTGAATTCTGCTACTATAATTTTATATACTGTGACATAGTGACACTCTTTAATCTGACCATAACATCCTTTATGAATTATCACTGTAATCTTATAAATTTTATTCATTGTCTCTAACTGCCTTCGTACTGTTTCGGCATCTGATAATAAGTATTCATATGTGCCACCATATTCCTCAGTCCATGTTTTCAATTTCTCTATTTTCTTCATGATAAGTAAAAATCGCTGTATCAGCATATCCTCCATGATGTATTTTTGTATTTTCGGAGCCTGAAATTGGCAACCATAACATCCGCTGTTAATATTGTAAAGACAGGTGCTAGTTCTCGCTTTTAGCCTATTAATATTACATTAGTATTATTATAATTTCTTTCATAAAATATATAGTCTCGGTACATAGTTGAACTTCATTGGATATGATCATTTAATAAACTATATTGCTACACATCTAACAGCAAAGTGTTAAATTTTGTAATAGAAATCATATTATACTCTTTTAAATAAAATTAATGTTGCATGACTATAAATATCATTGTGAATGTAAATAGTTTTCACTCATATGACCAAGATTATTAAAATGTTTAAAATATTTGTATAAATCAAATGTCTAATGACAAACAAATATAAAATTTTCAATGTTCATTATAAATTTTGTAATATGGTGCATTTAATAATTTTGAATGATTATGCACAATATACTTCCATATGATAAATTACTTTATGTATTTAAGTATGACTGTTACATTTTAACTAATTCTCAATTTACACAGGTGAGTCCAAAAAACATAGCTTATGCTATAGTACTCATGTCATCTAACCAAAAGTAAAATATAAATTAAAACATCTCAATTAAAATAATGTGTACTTAATTTTATAATCATTTCAATAAACAATATTAAAACTCGAAGCACTGATTTGTATCTATCATAATTTTAGTAATAAATCTTAGTAAATCTGATACTTCAGGTCACTTGTCAATTTTAGAACTGTATCTCAATAAAGTTTCTAAGATGAGAATTCAATAGGCTTAAAATTCTTTAGATAGTTTTGTTTTTAGTTAGTTTTTGTTTATTGTTTTTAATTTAATTCGATTTATTACTATACATTTCATGTACATTACACTTTGTTCCATAACAGTAATCTAGACTTAAAATAGGTAGGTTAGTAGAGATTGTAACCGAAGGTGTCGCTACTATCGCATTTTAATATCAACATATTAGAATCAGAATTTTATGTATCATTACACTAACATGTCATGACTTTTGTCTACTTGATATAGCGATTAACTATCAGAGAGCAATGCGATCATATTAAATGAGCTTATACAGTAGGTTTTATAAGTATTTTAGTAATAACACAAAGGACTACGATAATCAGGCGTGGTTCATAAATACCTACCATAAAAGTTTTGTGATACGCGCAACTAGCTCAATATACACCGAAATAAAGAGATATGTGCTGCCTTGCATATTCTTGACGTCACATCGCCTAATAAATACAATATTAAGCCATTACTACTTGAGTTACTATTTATTGAGTACTTTGTTAGACGCGGTCTGATGAAGCGCGTTAAACTTATGAGATGATTTTTGTAATCTCCGCTTTCCACACTTATTCTTTGAAAACTTGCAAGTACTAAGTACGACGTATCGTCAAAATGTTATTTTAGGTCGCACAAAACATGAAATTCTGTAAACGCGAACGAAGCGTGTTGAGTAAAATGTTTTCATTAATTGAGAAAATGATTTCGACTTCACGCACTCTAAAATCAACTAATACGAAGTATATATGCTAGAGCGTTATGTGTCTAAGCACTTACCGGTTTAATTTCACTTATTTTTCACTTTATATTTGCACAAAAGTTTACGACTTCAAATTTTTTCTATGAACTTTACGAGAGAAAAAAATGGCGGAAAACAATTAAGCTAGCCACCGCACGAAGTGCAAAAATTCGCTTTACATAACGAAAATCGTCATTTATCTCGAAAATTCGTCAACTACATGTACTTTAAATCATCGATTTTAATTTTAATCACTTTTAAAACAATATTTTAACTTATTTTTACGAAAACAAATGAAAAAAGACATTAAATTTCCGTTTGACTAATTCATAGTGAGTTAAATGGTGTTCCCTCCTTTTCTGATCATTATCGTATACTACCGTTTTTATGTACACATAATTACCTTTAAATTAAATTATCATGATGTTGTTTCGGTAACTAGTATGTCAAATTAACATTTCTCAAAATTTAAAAGCAATTTAGTTACAAATACTCATAATACTTCATAGTTTTACACTGTAAAAATATTTGACTGCAAAAATTATCGGAAGAAAAATAGTACACAAATTGGTAGATCTACGTATACAATCTACTATTTTAATACTAGTAACCCGTAAACAACTTCAAATACGTTCTATAAATATCTTACTCGCAGCGAACATAAAAAGTCTAATAATTTATATAATTGCATTATACACGGAAATAAAACTAAATATACAAATGTTTTGACATAATAAATAATTGTAATGTAATTCCTGGTCCATAATCTGTTTCTTCTTGAAGCAAAGTCGTATTATTTATATCAGCAAAATCGATCCAAAGAGACAACTTGCGCCATCTACCTTTTGGCGGAGGAAATTAGCGCGATTCGCGCGAAATATTTAATCTTTCAATTTTAGAGCTTTTATCTAGTAATTCTCGTATTTTCATGCAATCCATCGTTTTAGATAGTAATTATGACCACATTAAATAAATATCTGTACGGAAAGACTAAAGGTACACCTTAAAATCCAGGGTTTACTGTGTCAAATATCATGAATTTATATAAGTTCCATTATATCTCGCAAGATGGCGTTACCAATACTTTCATTTCATGCATCCATTTCCGTAAACCGGAATTAAACATGATTTTTTCAGCAAATTTTACAATATTTATCGCCGGCTTCGTCAGTATGTGTTTATCACCAGCATTTCAATAATTTGCTTATCACCAGCATATCTCCACCATGTCTGGCCGCGTTTTATATCCCATTAGCATCTCCATGTCGGGAGCGTATATGTCTATTATTGTGAATTATTGGGGATGTATCATGGATAGCGCTCACCGAGTGTTTCATTAGGTTATGAATAACAAATTCTTCATACCTGGGTTTCCTTAGCGTGGCGTGTCCTTTATCGTCTTTCCGTGGTTGCTTCGCATCTATTGTTTAGGTTGAGTGGGTGTGTCACCGTATTGCCGCCGAATCCAGACTCTCGTGCCGCGATGAACCGCCTGTTGAAATTATGGTACGATGACACCGAGCAGATCTCGGTGCCATCGTCCCGGGCATGGCAACACGTCGTGGCGAACCACAACGCGCCTGATCTGGACGTCATTCACCGAGCATCTGGGGGGACGCAAAAAAGCCTTAAGTACCAACCTTTTGTGATACAGCTATAAAATAAACCCATATCGTCATGGGTTTCCCGGCCGGATAAATAGGGAACTACCGTATGTAGACCCTCTAGTGGTTGCCTCCACAGGCAAACCTGTCAGGATCCGACGCCCCGCCTCTCGGACATCCTGACCAAAACTTAGTTGAGTTCTCTCTAAGCGAACTCATAGCAGACCTCGGCAAAGACATAACAACACTCAGATCATGATTAACATTAGTCAAGATAACTGTTAATACTTAGCTTTAATTTAATGTTGAACACCAATCATCACTTGAAAATAAACAACATCGCGAAAGCCGTCATGGCGGCACTTTCGTCTGATTCAACTTTCAAAAGTTAGTTCTAACTATATTTCTCTGTAGCATTGTTTTACCATAGACTGTGAAATCATCAGTATGTTTTGGCGCGAAGAGTTTTCTGAGTTACCACTCGTAAAATTATCATCCTTCGCATTCGTCGCGACAAGGACTGCTTCGTTTGTGACCCTGTCTTTCCATGTGATGCCCAGGATTTTGCACACGCAACGCATATGAAAGGTATTGAGTCGACGTTCTTGTTTTGCATACGATGTCCAAGTTTCAGCTCCATACAAGAGTATGCTCAGGATGCATGCTTGGTAAACCAAAATTTTGGTTCTAACTGTCGCGACGAATGCGAAGGATGATAATTTTACGAGTGGTAACTCAGAAAACTCTTCGCGCCAAAACATACTGATGATTTCACAGTCTATGGTAAAACAATGTTACAGAGAAATATATTTAGAACTAACTTTTGAAAGTTGAATCAGACGAAAGTGCCGCCATGACGGCTTTCGCGATGTTGTTTATTTTCAAGTGATGATTGGTGTTCAACATTAAATTAAAGCTAAGTATTAACAGTTATCTTGACTAATGTTAATCATGATCTGAGTGTTGTTATGTCTTTGCCGAGGTCTGCCATGAGTTCGCTAAGAGAGAACTCAACTAAGTTTTGGTCAGGATGTCCGAGAGGCGGGGCGTCGGATCCTGACAGGTTTGCCTGTTGAGGCAACCACTAGAGGGTCTACATACGGTAGTTCCCTATTTATCCGGCCGGGAAACCCATGACGATATGGGTTTATTTTATAGCTGTATCACAAAAGGTTGGTACTTAAGGCTTTTTTGCGTCCCCCCAGATGCTCGGTGAATGACGTCCAGATCAGGCGCGTTGTGGTTCGCCACGACGTGTTGCCATGCCCGGGACGATGGCACCGAGATCTGCTCGGTGTCATCGTACCATAATTTCAACAGGCGGTTCATCGCGGCACGAGAGTCTGGATTCGGCGGCAATACGGTGACACACCCTCAACCTAAACAATAGATGCGAAGCAACCACGGAAAGACGATAAAGGACACGCCACGCTAAGGAACCCCAGGTATGAAGAATTTGTTATTCATAACCTAATGAAACACTCGGTGAGCGCTATCCATGATACATCCCCAATAATTCACATATGGACATATACACTTTTCCGACATGGATATGCTCTCTTCCCGACATGGAGATGCTAAAGGGATATAAAACGCGGCCCTACAGATATGCTGGTGATAAGCAAGTTATTGAAATGCTGGTGATAAACACATACTGGAGAAGCCGGCGATAAATATTGTTAAATTTGCTGAAAAAATCATGTTTAATTCCGGTTTACGGAAATGGATGCATGAAATGAAAGTATTGGCAACGCCATCTTGCGAGATATAATGGAACTTATATAAATTCATGATATTTGAAACACAGTAAACCCTGGATTTTAAGGTGTACCTTTAGTCTTTCCGTACAGATATTTATTTAATGTGGTCATAATTACTATCTAAAACGATGGATTGCATGAAAATACGAGAATTACTAGATAAAAGCTCAAAAATTGAAAGATTAAATATTTCGCGCGACTCGCGCTAATTTCCTCCGCCAAAAGGTAGATGGCGCAAGTTGTCTCTTTGGATCGATTTTGCTGATATAAATAATACGACTTTGCTTCAAGAAGAAACAGATTATGGACCAGGAATTACATTACAATTATTTATTATGTCAAAACATTTGTATATTTAGATTTATTTCTGTGTATAATGCAATTATATAAATTATTAGACTTTTTTATGTTCGCTGCGAGTAAGTTATTTATAGAACGTATTTGAAGTTGTTTACGGGTTACTAGTATTAAAATAGTAGCTTGTATTCGTAGATCTACCAATTTGTGTACTATTTTTTTCCGATAATTTTTGCAGTCAAATATTTTTACAGTGTAAAACTATGAAGTATTATGAGTATTTGTAACTAAATTGCTTTTAAATTTTGAGAAATGTTAATTTGACATACTAGTTACCGAAACAACATCATGATAATTTAATTTAAAGGTAATTATGTGTACATAAAAACGGTAGTATACGATAATGATCAGAAAAGGAGGGAACACCATTTAACTCACTATGAATTAGTCAAACAGAAATTTAATGTCTTTTTTCATTTGTTTTCGTAAAAATAAGTTAAAATATTGTTTTAAAAGTGATTAAAATTAAAATCGATGATTTAAAGTACATGTAGTTGACGAATTTTCGAGATAAATGACGATTTTCGTTATGTAAAGCGAATTTTTGCACTTCGTGCGGTGGCTAGCTTAATTGTTTTCCGCCATTTTTTTCTCTCGTAAAGTTCATAGAAAAAATTTGAAGTCGTAAACTTTTGTGCAAATATAAAGTGAAAAATAAGTGAAATTAAACCGGTAAGTGCTTAGACACATAACGCTCTAGCATATATACTTCGTATTAGTTGATTTTAGAGTGCGTGAAGTCGAAATCATTTTCTCAATTAATGAAAACATTTTACTCAACACGCTTCGTTCGCGTTTACAGAATTTCATGTTTTGTGCGACCTAAAATAACATTTTGACGATACGTCGTACTTAGTACTTGCAAGTTTTCAAAGAATAAGTGTGGAAAGCGGAGATTACAAAAATCATCTCATAAGTTTAACGCGCTTCATCAGACCGCGTCTAACAAAGTACTCAATAAATAGTAACTCAAGTAGTAATGGCTTAATATTGTATTTATTAGGCGATGTGACGTCAAGAATATGCAAGGCAGCACATATCTCTTTATTTCGGTGTATATTGAGCTAGTTGCGCGTATCACAAAACTTTTATGGTAGGTATTTATGAACCACGCCTGATTATCGTAGTCCTTTGTGTTATTACTAAAATACTTATAAAACCTACTGTATAAACTCATTTAATATGATCGCATTGCTCTCTGATAGTTTATCGCTATATCAAGTAGACAAAAGTCATGACATGTTAGTGTAATGATACAATAAAATTCTGATTCTAATATGTTGATATTAAAATGCGATAGTAGCGACACCTTCGGTTACAATCTCTACTAACCTACCTATTTCAAGTCTAGATTACTGTTATGGAACAATATGATGTGTAATGTACATGAAATGTATAGTAATAAATGGAATTAAACTAAAAACAGTAAAACTATCTTAAGAATTTTATGCCTATTGAATTCTCATCTTAGAAACTTTATTAAGATACAGTTCTAAAATTGACAAGTGACCTGAAGTATCAGATTTACTAAGATTTATTACTAAAATTATGAAAGATACAAATAAGTGCTTCGAGTTTTAATATTGTTTATTGAAATGATTATAAAATTAAGTACATATTATTTTAATTGAGATGTTTTAATTTATATTTTACTTTTGGTTAGATGACATGAGTACTATAGCATAAGCTATGTTTTTTGGACTCACCTGTGTAAATTGAGAATTAGTAAAAATGTAACAGTCATATTTAAATACATAAAGTAATTTATTATATGGAAGTATATTGTGCATAATCATTAAAAATTATTAAGTTCACCACATTACAAAATTTATAATGAACATTGAAAATTTTATATTTGTTTGTCATTAGACATTTGATTTATACAAATATTTTAAACATTTTAATAATCTTGGTCATATGAGTGAAAACTATTTACATTCACAATGATATTTATAGTCATGCAACATAAATTTTATTTAAAAGAGAATAATATGATTTCTATTACAATATTTAACACTTGGCTGTTAGATGTGTAGCAATATAGTTTATTAAATGATCATATCCAATGAAGTTCAACTATGTACCGAGACTATATATTTTATGAAAGAAATTATAATAATACTAATGTAATAATAATAGGCTAAAAGCGAGAACTAGCACTTGTCTTTACAATATTAACAGCGGATATTATGGTTGCCAATTTCAGGCTCCAAAAATACAAAATTACATCATGGAGGATATGCTGATACAGCGACTTTTACTTATCATGAAGAAAATAGAGAAATTGAAAACATGGACTGAGGAATATGGTGGCACATATTATGAATACTTATTATCAGATGCCGAAACAGTACGAAGGCAGTTGGAGACAATGAATAAAATTTATAAGATTACAGTGATAATTCATAAAGGATGTTATGGTCAGATTAAAGAGTGTCACTATGCCACAGTATATAAAATTATAGTAGCAGAATTCAAGTGTTGCAAAGAAGCACCCAATGAAAGGGATATGCATGGAAGAGTGTTGAACTCATTCGGTGTCGGATTGATTTATAAAATTACTGACAACATGCTAATTAATAATATACTATAAAATACTAAACTACTATACTTAATACTAAATTGCTATACTTATCATACTATACTGAATATTATTGTAAATATTTTATATTAATGCACCTTTATCGGGCAATTCAAAGTTACGATTATTTTAAACTGCAACTTGTTGATTGACAATGTTTGTTAAAATTGATTATTGAAAATTATTCAATTATTCTCATATAACTGTAAATTGCTATTTGATTTTGATTCACAAAGAACATATAATATATGTAAATCACTTGCCAAGAAACTATGTTTACCGATCATAAAAGAATCAATAAAATAGAGAGTGAGTTTCTATTTTCACATTTGGTGCCAAGGGTCCACAGGAAATTGAAAGCCCCCTAGTAAAACTTCAATTAAAGACACGAACGAATGAAGACATTACTATATACGCTAACTGTGTCGATTCCATTACAAATGGAGTATCATATCACAAAATAAGTCAAGGAGATGAATTCATAAACCAGGATTTTGTTATAGCAGGCGATGGATCTCTAAAGGATCAAGTTCACATTTTAGTTGGAAATGATTATTATTTCTCACTTATTTACGATGAGAAAAGGAAGATAGGTCAAAATCTATACCTAGTCCAGTCTAAGTTTGGATGGATTTTGAGTGGTCAAATAGATACTCAAACAACTAAAGAAGAGGAACTGTCGGTTCTGACATATTTTCAAACTAACTTGAACATTGGATTTAATGAACCAGATTTACCTTTGGATTATGGAAGTGTAAAAAATTTATGGGAACTGGAGTCCATCGGAATTACAGATTCTCCTAAAGTTAGTAGAGAAGAGAAAGCGATTCAAACTTTCAACGAGACAACCAAATACATAGACAACAGATATACAGTAAGTTGGCCGTGGAAGGAATATCCACCTCAGTTACCCACTAATTTTGGGTTAGCATATGGAAGACTCAAAAGTTTAATGAAACGTCTTGACTCTGATACATTGACTTCTTATGATCAAACTATGAAACAACAGCTAAACAACGGAATTATAGAATATGTATCTGACACAACTGAAATTACAAGATCAATACATTACTTGCCACATCATTGTGTGCAACAAAAGGACAAGCCTATCCGTGTAGTCTATGATGCCAGCGCAAAGACAAAAGGTAACAAAAGTCTTAACGAATCACTATACTGCGGGCCTCTATTATTAGAAGACTTAACAGGCTTGATTATAAAATTTAGAAGACATAAAATTGGGATGACAGCTGATATCGAGAAAGCATTTTTACAAATAGCTTTACATAAGGAAGATCGTGATGTCACTAGATTCTTATGGTTGAAAGATATAACGAAACCAGTGTCAATGGAAAATCTTCTATATTTGAGATTCTGTAGAGTACCTTTTGGAATAATCTCAAGTCCATTCTTGTTAAACGCAACAGTGAAACATCACCTTTCTCAAGCAGAAAAACAACATGTCAAAGATTTAGCCGATACCATTTATGTTGATAATCTTGTCACTGGTACAAATTCAACCTCGGAGGCTATGAAACTTTATAAAGATGCCAAGAAAACCTTTCAAGAGATTTCAATGAATCTCAGATCGTGGAGTTCAAATGATACACAAATTATGAATCAGATACCTGATGCTTGTGAAGACAAAGTTGTAAAAGTCTTAGGCCTAGATTGGAATATATATGAAGACACACTTTGTCTCAGATTCAAAAACGTCAATGCAAACAAAGTTGTCACGAAAAGGGATGTTCTTAGAGTAATTGCTTCTGTATATGATCCTTGTTCTTACGCGGCACCATATCTACTTGCTGCAAAATTATTTCTCCAAGAACTGTGGAAAACTAAAATTAAATGGGATACAACCCTACCACAAGAAATGAGAGACTTATGGTCACAATCTATCTGCCGAGATTTAGATAATATAAAAGATATATCCTTACCAAGACTTTACATAAGTCACACAAAGAAAAACAGATATACTATACACTGTTTCTGTGACGCATCCTTAAAAGCATATGCAGCAGCGGTATATGTTGTTCAAGGAAACGAAAAGAACTTTATTATTGGTAAATCACGGCTAGTACCTTTAAAAGACCAAGACAATTTGAAGATTCCTCGACTAGAACTTTTGGCAGTTCTTATAGGATGCCGATTGATAAAATTTGTAAATAAAAACATGCAATCAGAGATTGTTCAGACAATTCTGTGGACAGACATTCAGATAGTGATAGATTGGTTGAATTCTGACAAACTTTTACCACCATTTATATCGAGGAGAATAGAAGAAATAAAACAAAATAAAAATTTGGTTGTAAGACACGTTCCATCTGAATTAAATACAGCAGATGTAGCGACAAAACTGTCTGTTTCAAACGAAGATAAAATGAAATGGCTTACTGGTCCTGATTTCATTGTACAAAGACAAGATGTATGGCCATCTAACATACAGTCGAATAAATTCGGTACTCTTTTCGCGGGGGAGGGTCTGCCGAAGTATAATCAAGATCAAGAAGGATCTACAATGGAAATAGAAGATTGTTACAGTGAGAAATATGAAGATATACAAAAAAGCAACAGTAAAGACTTGCAAAACGAAGAAACATTTCAAAGTAAACTCGAAGAGATAAAACATTTACAGGAAAAATATTTTCCATTAGAAGTTCAAGGAAAGCAGACAGATTTGAGTCGAAACTTAAAACTATTTAAAGACATGGATGGGATATTACGCTGTAAAGGTCGATTGGGAAATGCTGATTGGTCATTCGATAAACGTTATCCTATTCTCATTCCAAAGGACTGCGGTTTTACTAATAGCCTGATTATGAAAACTCATCAAGACAATTATCATGTTGGTGCAAATCACACTCTGAGTATAATACGGAACTCTTATTGGATACCGAGAGGTAAAGCTCAAGTACAAAAACTTCTGAAGCGCTGTTCAAATTGTACCAAGCACAACGGTGGTCCATTTAAAGCACCGCCGACCCCAGCATTACCTCCTGAAAGAGTAAATTACAGCTCGCCGTTCAGTTTTGTGGGAACTGACTATATGGGTCCACTTCTAGTAGATAATGGTCACGGACCTGTGAAACGGTGGATATCTATCTACACATGCTTGGCCGTTCGAGCAATTGAATTGGAAGTTGTACAAGATCTGTCGGCTGAAGAAGGAATGTTAGCCTTACGCAGAATGATATCCAATAGAGGAGTGCCATTACTTATAACTTCTGATAATGCACTTTATTACAAACTGATGTCAGAGATACTGTCAAATCAATACTGTATTGATAATAAAATCAAATGGAGATTTATTCCACAGCTAGCACCATGGTTTGGTGGTTTCTATGAGAGACTCGTTGGTATAGTCAAAAATTGCTTAAAGAAAACCTTACAGAAACATCTTTTGAAAGATTCCCAATTAATAACAATTGTTAAAGAAATACAGGCTGTTGTCAACACAAGACCTCTTACTTGCGTTGATTCTGAACTGGATCAAATTCTAAAACCATCAGATTTTCTCACAATGGGCAAATGCTTAACAGTAGAAGCTTCTAGTAACGATATTACTGCTACAGGAACTATAACAAAGACTGAACTTATTAAAGGATGGAAAAGAGCTTTAGTAATTCTCCATGAATTTAAAGACATGTTCATAAATAGATATCTGCCTAGTCTCAGAGAAAGATATCAACATTCACATAAAGAACCGAGAGTAACCTCGAAACTTGAACCGAGTATAGGTCAAGTTGTACAAATAAAGGGAGGAACTAGCAATCGTCAGGAATGGCGAGTAGGAAAGATAACCTGTCTAACGAAAGGGGCAGATGGTATGGCTAGAGTGGCCAAAGTGAAGGTTGGGGATAAGGAATTTACCAGAAGCATATCACATCTTTACCCTCTAGAAGTAGATAAGGATGAAAATCAACCTTACTTTAAATCTGGGTCATCATGCAGAAACCATCTTCCAGAATTCGAAGTAGAAACTTATCCTATGGATCCTACAATGGTATATGAAGAAACTACTATTCCAGAAGTTATTCCCAACTATCCAAACGAAGCTCCTGACAATCACGATAGTAGAGGAAATGAAGATATGCAATCAGTAGAGCCAGATGTGGAAAGAAGTGGTGATATTCAAAACCAACTTGAGATGTCTGACGACAATGAGACGAGACCAAAGAGAAATGCGGCCATCAAAGCCCTAGAAAAAATTAGGGAATGGACGCGCAATTTACTATCACTACTTTAATTTTGCCGGCGGGGTGTGTCGCGACGAATGCGAAGGATGATAATTTTACGAGTGGTAACTCAGAAAACTCTTCGCGCCAAAACATACTGATGATTTCACAGTCTATGGTAAAACAATGTTACAGAGAAATATATTTAGAACTAACTTTTGAAAGTTGAATCAGACGAAAGTGCCGCCATGACGGCTTTCGCGATGTTGTTTATTTTCAAGTGATGATTGGTGTTCAACATTAAATTAAAGCTAAGTATTAACAGTTATCTTGACTAATGTTAATCATGATCTGAGTGTTG
Source organism: Lycia hirtaria (assembly GCA_947563715.1). Lineage (NCBI taxonomy): Eukaryota > Metazoa > Arthropoda > Insecta > Lepidoptera > Geometridae > Lycia > Lycia hirtaria. The sequence continues at coordinate 54,077,790 of OX387375.1, forward strand.
TTATGTCTTTGCCGAGGTCTGCCATGAGTTCGCTAAGAGAGAACTCAACTAAGTTTTGGTCAGGATGTCCGAGAGGCGGGGCGTCGGATCCTGACAGGTTTGCCTGTTGAGGCAACCACTAGAGGGTCTACATACGGTAGTTCCCTATTTATCCGGCCGGGAAACCCATGACGATATGGGTTTATTTTATAGCTGTATCACAAAAGGTTGGTACTTAAGGCTTTTTTGCGTCCCCCCAGATGCTCGGTGAATGACGTCCAGATCAGGCGCGTTGTGGTTCGCCACGACGTGTTGCCATGCCCGGGACGATGGCACCGAGATCTGCTCGGTGTCATCGTACCATAATTTCAACAGGCGGTTCATCGCGGCACGAGAGTCTGGATTCGGCGGCAATACGGTGACACACCCTCAACCTAAACAATAGATGCGAAGCAACCACGGAAAGACGATAAAGGACACGCCACGCTAAGGAACCCCAGGTATGAAGAATTTGTTATTCATAACCTAATGAAACACTCGGTGAGCGCTATCCATGATACATCCCCAATAATTCACATATGGACATATACACTTTTCCGACATGGATATGCTCTCTTCCCGACACTAACGGTGAGGTGTTTGTTTTCCCATACTCTCGTACTAAGCTTCCCAAACATGGTAGCCGCTTTACCGATGCGGGTGTCGATCTACACATTGAGTGAGAGATTGCTCGTCACGGTTGATCCCAAGTAGCAAAACTTGTCGACTACGTCTAATGGGGTGCCATCTAGTAAAATTACTGGTCTATTCATAGACCCTTGGGTAAATATCACAGTTTTTTTACCATTAATAGACATAGAAAACAGGTCACAAGCACGCGAGAATTTGTCCATCATGGTTTGAAGTTCTTGGGGAGAGGTTGCGACAAAGGCAGCATCATCGGCAAATAGCAGACTGTCAATGTAAAGATCCTTACGATGCCGCTTCGATCTTAGCAGGGAGATATTGTGAAGTTTTCCATCAGGTCTAGTATAAAAATGAATACCCTGCTGATCGTTGCCGAAAGCAACTTTTAGAAGCAACGCAAAGAATAAACCAAAAAGGGTAGGTGCCATAACACAACCCTGCCGCACGCCTCTGCGCATATCAAAAGGATCGGATACGTTACCGTCAAAGACTACTGACCCTTTCATTTCATCATGAAACGACTTGATAAGACTCTGAAGCAGGGGTGGACAACCTATTAACTCGAGTACTTTGTATAATCCCTGCCTACTCACAGTGTCGAAGGCCTTATTAAGGTCCACGAACGCTATATAGACAGGGGTATGCTGCTCCCTGCATTTTTCTTGAATTTGCCGGAGTGTAAAAATCATGTCGGTAGTTGAGCGGCCAGCTCGAAAACCGCATTGGGCCTCAGGATAAACGCGATCAGCAAGTTTTTGTAGCCTAGCAAGAACTACTCGAGCTATTAGTTTACCGACGATGCTAAGAAGGTATATGCCACGGTAGGAGTTGCAGTCGCCGCGATCTCCTTTCCCTTTATACAGAGTTATGATATTTGCATCTCGCATATCCTGAGGCACCAACAGTTAGTAACAACAACAGTTTATGAATCTCACGCGTTTATGGTTTCCCCGTTTTGCTATTAAGTATATAACCTATTTAAGTAAATCTTTAAAAATTACAATTTTGATGAAGATGAAATAACTTCAAGATCAAGACTGAAATTAACATTTTAACATTGAAGCTGGCAGAATGCCCTCGTGCGATGCCAAGGAACAAAAAAAAATAAAAAAAAATATTTCTTTAGGGATGTCAATTCAAAAATGATGTCACTCAAATATTCAAGTCAAATCAGCTGTTGCTTGTCAAGAAATCTCTTGATTAATTTGTTCCATGAAAGAAACGAGTTGCGCAAACGGAAAGGAAACAGAGAACTTTCTAATTCAATAATAAGTTAGAAACTCGGTTTCAAGAGGTTTCAAGCGCTATATCAATTTCAATCCTCAACTAGCGTAGTGATTTTTTTGCTTGGTAAAATGAACGAGTTGTTTTCTAGTCACGAACATGTGTTGCAAGGGGGCTACTTTCACGACACACTGAGAAGACTTCAGGCTCCAAATATCAGCATAGAACCCCATAATCTCATGTACCCCGTGTTTCTGCTGTAAGTATTTAAATATCACAAATATAATATAGTATACTTTAATTCATAGTTTTTTGGGAAACGAAAATTTTATCTCGCAGACTTTTTCAAAAGTTTTTTTTGTATTATCGATGTTAAATGTTATCTTAGTATGTTTTTTCATAACGTAACTTAACGCTATAGCTACACGCTGTAACTTTATTAGATAACTATGATTAAGTCTTACACTGTCTAAATATATTTTACCTGAATACTAAAAAGAAGAATGTTTATCTAGTGTGAGTATTCATGTATTTTCTATATTACCTCCTGGCTTGACTTTATCTTATAATGTATTTGAATCACTTTTTCTTCTGAATGTCAGCGCTAATATTTTGCAGTATAAATATTTTATTATAATTGTGTTCATCAAAATCTGTTTTTCTGACTAATAGACACCATTCAGAGCTTGTTATTTCAAAATTATTTCAAATTAGCAAGCTATAGGAGATGTTTCCCATTGCTTGCTACTTTTTACATTTAAAGATAATAAGCATTGATTTTTCATGTAACAAGTATGATTTAACAGGGTTTTTTATTAATTGGTGGTATTTTAAATAATTATATTGTATAATTACTTTCAGGCAAGATGATGATGCATCCCAGACCATAGCGAGTATGCCCAATGTGTATCGCTATGGGGTGAATATGTTGATTGGAGCATTAACAGATCTAGTTAAAAAGGGACTTAAGTCCATCCTGATCTTTGGAATTATTGATACACTTCCAAAGGTAATAAATGTCTATTTGAATCAAAACATTTTCGATAAAGTAAGAAGTAAATACAGCATAATATTCAAGATTTTGGATTGGAATTAGTTGTTTTTTTTAATTAAAAATTGTATCCTATATCATGATTGACTGATTATGCTAATATCTACTAGGCTTACTAAAAATGTGTTGAAAAATTGTCATTAAGATTGGATCACCACTAAGTAATTAAATAAACATAAATAAATAAATCGATGTTGATGCTTTGTAAGCCTAGAGAAGTTTTGTCAATATGGTTAAATAAGTATACAAAATGTAAACATTCTTAGATCACTGGAAATCGTCATAATAATTAGATCTTACTCTCACTATCTATCTATAAACGACAAAATATAAAGTTATGTTTCTTTACAAAGACAAAATATAAAGTTATGTTTCTTTATATTTTGTCATGCTTAGGATGTGACTATTGTGGCCATATTAGGGTATATATTTGACTATGTTAAAAATGATATATTTTGGCCATGATTATGGTTGTATAATGATACGAATGTTTTTTTATTAAACATCAGGATCCCACTGGATCTAATGCAGACTCACCAGGCAATCCAGTAATAAAAGCACTACCGAAACTACGTGAGGCATTCCCAGATTTGCTGATTGCATGTGATGTTTGTCTGTGTCCGTACACGTCCCATGGACATTGCGGTGTGCTCACTGACACAGGCAGCATTGACCATGCAGCATCGGTCAAGAGGATTGCTGAGGTGTCCCTAGCTTATGCAAAAGCTGGTATGTATTCAGTAGCTAAGTAAGCAATGTTGAAGTAGATTGTAGTTCTGATATTTACTTCAGATAATTACTCATAGCTTTTCATTATGTGTCATGATCTATTTTGGCATTTTAAGAGTAGTCATACTTACATGTTTTGAACTAACATTGCTGCTAGAAGCAGAACTGGTAAAATTTTTGTTATTAGGAATAAATCTTTTTAAATATTTTTTATTTTCAAAAATCATATTTTCACAAAAATTTATTTGTGATCATCATCATCATCATCATCTCAGCCATAAAAAGTCCACTGCTGGACATAGGCCTCCCCTATGGATTTCCAAAAAGACCGATTGGAAGCGGCTTGCATCCAGCGTCTTCCTGCCACTTGTATGAGGATTTGTGATAAGTACTTCCAATTCATTGCAATTAGATTAATAATCCCTAATAAAGCATTTTTTATAAAACTTTTTTTAAGTTTATAAAATATATTTGTGTCAAGGTTATTTATATTTTAAATTGCAGGTGCTAATGTGATAGCTCCTTCAGATATGATGGACAACAGAATCAAAGCCATCAAAGATGCACTGGCTGCCAACAAGCTACAGAATAGGGTAAGTTAAGACATTGTCATTCATAGCTGTAAAGCAGTTTCATGTTTGTATAGCGATGAATGTTTCTTCTCAGAGCTACAATCTTTTGGAATTTTCAAGCCTAGAGTGAATAGATTATTTCTAAGTCAACATACTCAGCCCCACTCTCGCTTACCATCAGGCAAATTGGTGATGAAATGCAAGTTTATTTAATATAAAAAAAATACACAGGATTCTATTGTGATTACTTAATTCTGTTCTTTCCCCCTTCTGGTTCATGTAACAGACAACCCTCAACTGAGTAACTTGTAAAATAAGACTGCTCGACGTTAGGTTCCCACAATATGGACCCTGTGTCTAGTGTGGGGCCACAGTGTAATTAGGAACTATTTTAAAGATTTTTTAAGTAATAAATATATATTTGATTTGTTCTATTATAATTATCATACATAGACAGTTCAAAAAATTACACACATCTGACTGGATTTGAACCTACATATCCCAATCTGTACTTGGGAGCCCTAACCATTTCGGCCTTGGAGGTGTTACGTGGGATGGTAGATATTTTCGAACATTTTTTTTGCTTCAATCGTGTTGGTTTTGCCGTCTGCCACACATATAATAAGCAGGTTAAGTCCCATCAGCAGGTCCCATAAGTCATATAAGCAGGTAAGTTAAGTTATTTTTGAACTGTAAAAGTATATTCTTTAAAGTAAAATAATTCCAAATTATTTTTCTTTAAAGAATATACGGTTTATAAAAGACAGATTTATATGGTAACAAAAATAAATAAGTGGCCAAGTGTTGAGACACGCATATAGTAGGGTTCCATAGCTAATGCTATAATTTAAAAGAAAACTACTTGGCGAGTATTTTTCGTTCAGACTACTTTGCAAACCACTTTATTTCACTTGCCTACACTCACACGCTTGATCAAACACCACCACCATTTTTACACCATAAACGTTCGAAATGACACGAGTTTAGGAAAATAAAACAAAGTGACATGTTTCCGTGTCGTTCCCGCCAAAAATTTGAATACGTGTTGCAGGTGTCAGTGTTGTCATATTCGTGCAAGTTCGCGTCGTCGATGTACGGCCCGTTCCGGGACACGATGAAGAGCTCGCCCATGGAGGGAGACCGCAAGTGTTACCAGTTGCCGCCGGGGAGTGCCGGCCTCGCCGCCAGGGCCGCGGTGAGTCCGACTATTACTTAAACAGTTGCAGCGTTGGCTAACAGCTTAGTCGGCACTTCGACCTTGGGGATCTTTTGCACCCTTGTTGACTAGTCTGATAACTCAGTTCACTCAGGTGGTAGTATGTCTGATTCCTAAGCTGTAGGTCACAGCAAAACAACTATGCAGACTAGGACTAAGTTTAGATGACAGATGCAGAGCCTGTGGGAATGAAGTGGAAACGATGTCACACCTATTATGTGACTGTGATGTCCTTGCTGGTAAAAGGATGAGCATCCTCGGAATAGCTTATCCTAGGCCGGAGGACTACAGACATACTCCTTTGCACGGTGTATTCGACTTAATCGAGTACATTTTCCGCTAAGGGTGTGGTAGGGTCTAGGGGTGTACACAAAAGATCCACATGGGTCGAAGTGTCGCCGACCAGTTTGTTGGCCCCCGCTGTTACTATACAAGATAAGATAAGCTGTAGGTCGTTCCCCAGTTCCCCACACAGGACAAACATTTGTGTGATGAACATGGATGTTTGCTCTGTGTCTAGATGTTTCCATGTATCATAAATATGTAAGACCTAGGCGACCGAGCTCTACTCGGATTATTTGACTGAAAATACGAGCAAACCCGGGTTCACTAACCTAGCAAGATCGATTTATCGTCGTCGAGATTCAGATTATACCTAGTCTTGCCATAAATATTGTCACGAAGAAAAAAATTATTTTTTTATTGCAAATAATATTTATTACTTTTACAGTGTGTTAGTTTAATACATAAATATAAAACAATTTAAAATATAAAAGCTTATTCGAAGTGGTCTCCATTGGCTGCAATACAGTCCTTTAAACGTTGAGGCCAGTTATTAATAGAAGCACGCACTCTTTCCATGGGAAAATTCTTCACTGCCAATCGTATGGATTGTTTTAGGGACTCCAAATTATCATGGCGTTTAGAGCAAGCCATACTCTCTAAAACTGACCATAAATCATAATCCAGCGGATTAAGATCAGGACTAGACGACGGCCAGTCTTCAGCTCTGATGAAGTCCGAAACGTTCACTTCCAACCAAGACTGCGTGGACCGAGCTTTATGACCTGGCGCCGAGTCTTGTTGGAAGGACCATACTTGGTTATTGAACATGGTGTTGTTAAGGGGCTTAACTACCTTCTCAAGAATGGTATTTTGATACACTTGTGCCGATGTTTTGATACCTTTTTCACAAAAATATGGCTCAGTCACTCCTTCATAGCTAACACCCCACCAAACCATCACTGAAGTCGGATAATGCCCACGTTGCACTCTGTCGACTAATTGGGAAGCTTCCTTAGAGCTTTGAGCATAAATACGGTCATTTTGTTTGTTAAAATGTTGCTCAATTGTAAAGATTTTCTCATCCGTAAACAAAATTTTTCTGTGACTTCCCCTTGCGTACCGCTTCAGTAGTTGTTTCGATTTTACCACCCTATTCTTTTTTAAATTATCAGTTAAAAAATGACCAGTGCGTCTCTTATAGGCTGCAAGTCCTAAGTCATCTTTTAAAATACGCGACATGGTTCTGGCTTCATTTGGCTCCATACCAACTTTGTGTAATGCAATCACAGCGATTCGGTTCTCTTTATCACCCTACTCCATTTTAATATCGCAAAATATTGTACAATGTATTGGCGCCAAAATTAGAAAACTCAATGAACAATCGTATAAAAATGGCCAGATTGGCCAGACTAAGTATATACTTATATATATATATAAAGAAGAATTGCTCGTTTAAAGGTATTAGATTTACAAGTATATATAATTCAAAGTAAATAAAATACATTCATAAAAATAATCAGGATACCTGTTAGTTCCCGTTTTTTTACTTTTGTTTCCTTGCAGAATTAACTTTTCGGTGCTTCCGTTAATCTTGCCCATGAAGACTTTAGAATGATGGAGCCCTTCCGTGGCTGCCCACTCAATCCAGGCCAAATAGAAAGACTGGATAGAGTGGATTTTGATAGCGTCTGTATTTTTCGAGTGTATGTATGATTCGAGTGTATGTTGTCAGGAAACAGAGAAGACAGCAAAGAATTCCATTCCCGTGCAGTACGCATCAAGAACGTGGACTGATATTTATGAGAAATCGGTGGTAATTTGTAGATTATCTTCTAGACCTATATTGAAATGGGGAGGGTGGAATAAGATTGTCTCGTCGAAATGAATCCTGTAGAATATAGACAGACATTGTAATTTCCGGCGTTGCTCGAGACTAAGTAGCTTCTTGTAATAATGTACTTCAATGTGGGCTCAGGCTCGCGACGTGTCGGAGGGGGCTGACTTCCTGATGGTGAAGCCTGGCCTGCCGTACCTCGACATCGTGCGCCAGACCAAGGACCAGTTCCCGAACCATCCGCTCTTCGTTTATCAGGTAAATCATACAATATTATGGACACAAATTTATAGACAGTTCAAAAATTACACACGCCGGACGGGACTTGAACCCGCATACCCCGATTCGTACTTGGGAGCCTTTACCATTTCGAGCACGGCGGTGTCACGTGGGTACCTACGAACAAGCTGCTTTCTTAGATGTTGGAATCTGTGGAGCTCAATTATATTAAATTAATGAGGGAGACCTATGTCCAGCAGTGGACTTCTTGTAGATGAGATGATGATGTTGAAGATTCCATTATTAAGGTACATATATATTATTTTTGTTTCTTTATTGGCAAATTCGAGAACATTCTAATAGCTACCTTGAATCAAAAACAATAGAACAATGACCCTCTGTGTATACACAGGTGTTTAAAAATATGTAAATTATGTATGTTTAAAAATATACGATTTAAAATAATTACTTTGACTCGAGTAAACAAAGTACTCGTTAGTTACCTACGCTGGTCACATCGGTATCGGTAACTTTGTAATTGTTATCGGTTGTTTTATTTCTGAAATGTTTTATGTTGTTTTCCTGACGTGTCTGTCAAAGGTGAAGCTGGGTTTAGACGTGTCACTCACAAGCGTTTCAGACTATGATAAGCTCTTCTACCTAGTACAGTATTAGCTAGACTAGCTACCTAGCTCTTCTGCCTAGCACAGTAGTAGCTAGCTAGTTCTTCTGCCTATCACAGTAGTAGCTAGCTAGTTCTGCTTATCACAGTAGAGGCTAGCTAGCTCTTTTGCCTAGCACAGTAGTAGCTACCTAGCTATTCTGCCTATCACAGTAGTAGCTAGCTGCTCTTTTGTCTAGCACAGTAGTAGCTAGCTAGCTCTTCTGCCTAGCACATTAGTAGCTAGCTAGCTTTTCTGCCTAGCACAGTAGTAGCTAGCTACTCTTCTGCCTAGCACATTAGTAGCTAGCTAGCTCTTCTGCCTATCACAGTAGTAGCTAGCTGCTCTTCTGCCTAGCACAGTAGTAGCTAGCTAGCTAGCTCTTCTGCCTAGCACAGTAGTAGCTACCTAGCTATTCTGTCTATCACAGTAGTAGAGCTAGTTCTTCTGACAAGCACAGTAGTAACTAGCTAGCTACTCTGTCTATCACAATAGTAGAGCTAGTTCTTCAGACTAGCACATTAGTAACTAGCTACTCTTCTGCCTAGCACAGTAGTCGCTAGCTACTCTTCTGCCTAGCACATTAGTAGCTAGCTAGCTCTTCTGCCTATCACAGTAGTAGCTAGCTGCTCTTCTGCCTAGCACAGTAGTAGCTAGCTAGCTCTTCTTTTAGCTCGTCTAACACATTTAGTTGTTTGCAGGTGTCCGGCGAGTACGCGATGATATCGAGGAGTGGCGAGGGCCAAGAGTTGGAGACAACGCTTATGGAGACCATGACGTGCTTCCGGAGAGCGGGTTGGTATTAACCTATGGGGTCGTCCATTAATTACGTGATGTTTTGTAGCATCTTTTAACCTACTTCTGAGTTTTATAACGTTGATAGCTTTTTTTTTACACGATTAAGTCCACGTTTGACCACCAACTCGAATGGATGTTGTCGAAGATGAAGCACGCAGACCTAGAAGATACCTATTCACTCTGACCTTGAAAAGACCAACGTTGTAACTCTCAGGGAACAAAGAAGCCGGCAATTTGTTCTATTCTTTGGCTGTTTCGATTAGAAATAATAGCCCTAATTCTATGGCAGTAAAAATATATAACAAGCCACCGAATTTCTTAAAAGATATAGACACAGATTAAAGCTTTATTTTGAATTTGAAAAATCTCCTAGAAGCTATCAGTTATTATAATCTTGACGAATTTTTTAAGGATAACTTAAAATAGAACGTTCCGATTCAAGTGTTGCCATACCCTTATAGGGCCATATGCATTCCCTAAATAAACATGTATATGTATAAGACCAGCATGTACCTACATATGACGCAATAAATAATTTGAAACGTAGAGTTAAACCGTTTAGTACGAATATTAGGTAAATCCACAATATATACCCATATATTGTGGATTTACCTATTTAGGTAGTGTGTTGATTTTCTACTTGCCTTTAACTTTGTCAAGCTACTTGCCAAATTTTCTATCGATAGAAATAAAATTCGAATAGTTGTGGCCACTCGTTGCGTTAATGACTAATGTGATTTTTCATAAATGTCACTTTTTGGATATCAATCGAAAGATAGATCTATACGTATGCAAATTCTCGAGCGAGCGATTCAAAAATCATATATGTAATACTATATATATACACACGCGATATCGAGCCACATTCCTGTTGCGTACTGCACAAGAATGGAATTCGTTGCCGCCATCTCTGTTCCCTGAGACCTACAATCTTGAAATTTTCAAGGCTAGAGTGAATAGACATCTTCTAGATCGACGAGCTCCATCCTCGGCCACACCGTCGCTTAACATCAGGCGAGTTGGTGGTCAATCGTAGATCTATAATGTATATTAAAAAAAAGAAACTATTATTTTGACGAAAATTTTCAACTCTGTGTTTCTTTTTTTTTCAGGAGCAGACTGCATCATAACTTACTTCACGCCTCTGATCTTAAGCATAATATCTAGAAACAAACAGTAATAATATTAGTACTTTAAGTTTAATGAGTCTCGGGAATCAGGTTATCATCATGAACAAGTTTACTCCGATATTTTTGACAATAAAATAAGATATACCGGATTAAGAGCTGAGCATGAGCTTCTTTTATTAGAGCGCGCTGTCTAGAGGGACCACGATCTCCAAACCGACTACACAGAATATTATTATGCGTACATGGGATCTTCATTTAAGAGTCTGCAGTTCGACCATCGTCCGTCTCGTTTGCGCATACAAACATATCTGTAGATATATAGTGATTGAATGTATTTATAAAAAAAAAACGTCTCACAGAACACTAGAAAGCAACATCACACGTTTTCGACAAAAGTTTCATTTTAATTCAAGTTAATTTTCATATATAAACCATTATTACGTTAATAATTTGCAAAAATCATTTTTAGTTTGAACATTAAACTTAGATCAAAATGAAATTATAAATAACATAGCGACACCACTTCTCTTCATCATCATCATCACTTCTCTTAGGCAAACGTAAAAAAAATAAAAATTCACTCAATAAAAATCATTGAGTTAATATTAAAAAAATACCCATACCCTATTAATATAAGTAACCTAAATAAATCCGGTGGCCCGCCTCTGTGACTTGACGGAGGGCGCCGGGACCTCACCGTTTAGACATACTGACTCACAAGCCAGGGGCCCCGTTTAGATGGCTTCTACTACTGGCAGAGATACTGGATGCAATATTCTAAGATCTAATTTATCAATGAGAACCAGCTCTCAAATGAAGTTACAGAAATATTGTTACGGTACATTTTGAAGTACATTTTTTAATGTCTAGAATACAGGTGCTAGTGTATATTATAAGTGATTATGTTGTTTGGTAAATCCGTTTTTACTTACATGTCTTAAGCTGTTAATAAACATGGCTGACTGTAAACCAATGATAACTGTTAATTTCCAAATTAAGAGCTATGATTGGTCGCCAATTAAGCATTTTTGGACATGCATAATTTTATTTTATCTAGTGTGTTAAGGCTTTATTCGCCGAATCTAACCTCTCTTTCTGGCATATTTATTATCTGAAATGTGAAATCACAAAATGTACGTAAAGACAAAAAGACACTAGTATTACGAACATCCCTGTGCTGTTTTAATTTTATGTATTCGACTTATTATTACCCGACTGCTCAATAAAGACGGTTGTTTTTTCGAGTGTATGTATGTTTTTAAATTCCCTCCTACAGCCTTTGATGTGCGTGGTATCGTAGATTCGTCTTTATTCCTTAAGTGTAAAATTGGGTATACTTATATTTTTGTAATAATACAACTCGAAAAAAAATTGCTCTTTCGTTACCCCTAACGAACTTTTTTGTGACAAATACGTGGTTTTGCAAAGATTATTATAAGGAACATACATAAAATAAATTTATATAGTAGCTTCGTGCCTACTCTCTCACGGAAACGTAGACTCAACAGCATATCAAGCGTTACGGTAACGAAAATTGCTGTTATGCAGTCGGGTATTTTGCTTTTCCTTTAATATACTTGTTAAAATACAAATACAAATAAATATTTGTATTTGAATTATATCTAACTATTCATTTAAAATGGATCAATATTTGTCACAATAAAATGAAAGTTGGAAACAACTTAATGATGTTTGTAATATTGTTTTTAAGATTTTATATTTTACCCCATTTTGTTCTCAAGTACATTCTTGAATTTTATATTAAAAAATATATTGCTGAGTGAAAGAGAGGTACGATTCGACTTTCAATTCGATTTTTCGTCTGTGGAAGGTATCTATTGTGAGAAGTACATAAATTGTTGTTTTTTTTTTCGTCTGTGGAAGGTATATATTGTGAGAAGTACATAAATTGTTGTTTTTTTTTTTTCTTTGTAAAAAGGATTAAGGCTGATGTATTGATGTTCCTTGTTATCTTATGGCTTTTTTTAATGGGTTATTTGAATTATAAATAAAATGGTTTAATTCCACAAGCTCGTTTTACTTTCTATTTTTAATCATGGCGACATATTCTCCTATGAAAAATTCAATAAATTATAATCCATTAAAACTTTACTGCTACAATATTTGGTAGTGATGGAAGTAAATATCTCAGACTATCTTATACAAGAAATAGTGACTACAATAAGTAATAGTAGTAGTAGTGTAATAGTGTATAGGTACTTTTTCTTTTTTACGTGAAATAAATGTATGATTAAAAACCAACTCGCTTGTTGGTACGTAAGCGACCGAGAATGAAGCTCGTTGTTCTAGAAGATCTGTACTCACTCTAGCCTTGAAAGTTCCAAGATTAGAGCACAGGAAGCAGGAAAGGCGGGAGCTTCGTCCCTGACGTACGTATCAAGAACGTCGATGGATTTTTGGCATTTTAAATAAGGGGTGTTTATTAATCTGAGTTTAATTAGATACAATAAATAGTATTCTTTACATTTGGCGTTCTTTAGTTCCTGCTTTCTGTCAAGTATGGCTTTATTTTTGAGTTTCGTCCGTACCATTTGCCTAGTACTCATTTGAGAGTAATATTAAATTAAGACGTTGCGTATATTTCTGACCAAATTATTACCCCCTTATTTTATTATTATTTCATCTAAAAAGTAGGTTTAGGTAAAAAAAAACACAAATACAATTCAAAAAACAAATTAATTATGTACTTCATCATCATTCAATCCTAATCGGTCCACTGTTGGACATAGGCCTTTTTCATCACACCATTATTTTCAGTCCTACGCTGATCTCATCCAGATTTTGTCTTCTGACTGGAATTAAACAAATGTATTTAAAAGTACAAAATAGGTTTGTGTGTTTTTGATCAGCGGACCTACCGACTTTGCTTACGAATGCTTTATTTAAAGTTTATTGTTTTTAAATGGACAAATTACCTGTTTAATTAAATAAAACAGTCTCATATTAATAAGCAATTTGATACTTTTGGAGCATAAAGTATACGCGAAAGAAATAATAAAATAAATATCTATTTATTCCAAAGATAGCAGATATAAACAGCTTATAGTATAACTTGCCTATCCTGCTTAAAGGTTGGGAAAATTCTAAATTGATAAAAATTACGTTATCCCAAACCAAACTTACGAAATAAATTGCAAAACTTTTGAAACTCAAATTACCCGCCAGCAAGTGGACGTATCCCTCGGGCCAGTTATAAACGTGGGCCAATTACAGACCGCCAAATAGCCATAAATGGACCAATCACGTACAGCTGACTCAGACGTCATCAAATTTTGGACCAATCAAATTGAAACACGATCGAAACTAGCGCTAAATAATAGCGGCGGCGGCGAGTAAAACTTCAGTTATTCAAGAAAAATCGAAGAAGCAAGATCATAGTAATTTGTGAGTTCGTGTGATTGTTCATATTCAAAGTGCATAAATCGTGTCTGTGATCGATTTATTGGAAGCAAGTTTATCATATACTCTTATAGGTAATTATAAATTAATATTTTTTTACGATCCCAGTAATTTTTTCAGATTCTCTGCCTCATTGGCATTTGTAACCTGTCATTGTGTCAATTTTCTTTGTCAAAAATTGTGAAAATTATCGAGTTCCCGTTCAAAATCCGTTGTGATTATATTTCTATAGCTGGATAAAAGGTAATTTGTGTGTACAAAACCTACATTTCATTCAAAATGTTACAATGTGGGCGAAACGTCAGCGAATATTCTCGAGTTATCTCGATTCGGGGCCGGGCTGACACGGCGGCCTACATCTCCCCCGACCGATTCCAGATGCACCGTTACCTTATTTACCGCTAAGAGTACGACTTTCGCTTTTTAGAATCTATTATGGTTCCGTTTTGTTTCCGACTGCCGGCGTCGTGTGACGTGTCCCTTTCGCGAGTTGATTACGTGTCCTTGTAGAAGCGTCGCCAACTGTCGTGAGGTCACATCTCATCTCTCGGCTTCATATAGCCTACTAGTCAATTGAGTGAAACTCCTTGCTTGATCAGCGTGTTTTTTGTTACAGATTAGTGAATAAAAAAATCAAAATGCGGTGGAGTTTACTAGCTTTAGCGCTGGTGGTGGTGGCGGTATACGCCGATGAGAAGAAGGAGAAAGACAAGGACATCGGCACAGTGATCGGTATCGACTTGGGAACAACCTACTCATGGTGAGTGTCTTTGATTTATTTTTTTGATATTACGCCAGTTTAACAACTAGATGTAGTTCCCTGTAGTTCCTCCTCTGCACTTTATAACACCAATTGTTTAACTAATGTGCTCCACTATTAGAGGTGGTATAATAGCTTTTGATTTTTATACAAAATCAGTTCCAGAATATTACTTGTGTCCCAATTCTATTACAATTGGATTATCTCTTTTTAGGGTTCCGTACCTCAATAGGAAAAAAACGGAACCCATATAGGATCACTTTGTTGTCCGTCTGTCCGGGTGTCAAGACCTTTATTTTGGGAACGCGTGAAGGTATCGAGTTGAAATTAAAACCATATACGCAGATCCATAGTATCTTGTTGCAGAAAGAAAAATAAAATTTCTCAGTTTTCGTAAAAAAAAGTTACAGCCGAATATGTCGTAAAAAACGCACATTTCGACACTCACAGAGGCATCAAAACCTATGGGGTAGGTACTTCCCGTTGACCTAGAACTCTGGAATTTGGCAAGAAGTGTTGTGTTAGAGTACACATATAAGAAAAAATCCGAAAACTGGACATTTTTTATTTATTCACAAAAATATAGTGTCTCTATGCAAGGAATGAGGGCAGCCTCAAACGTTCACTCGCTCGGATCCGAGTGGGAGGCGCCGCTACTATAGCCCCTACTCGGATCCGAGTGGTGAGCAAGGAATGTGTTAAATATTTTTACGATGTATATTTTTCGGTTTATGAAGGAAAATATAAAAAAATATATGATTTCCCCCTTTTATTTAGTTTGTACGGAACCCTCGGGGGGCGAGTTTGACTCGCACTTGTCCGGATTTATTTTTTATATCATATGCATTGGATGCATTTTTTCAAGTTAAAATTTAGGATTTTTGCTTGCCACCCAATGCCAATACCTAGGTTAGGTACTAGCCCTTGACCTAAGCCAACGGTATTCATGTTCTTTATCTACTAGGCCTTGAAAACTCCATAGAAGCATTTATTTATAAAATAAGCATAGTATTATTAGTATTAACATCAGGCGAGTTGATGGTCAATCGTAGATCTATAATGTATAAAATAAAAATAAAAAGTTTACAACAGAGCAATTGAAATGCTGTACATAATGTGGGAAATTTGCCAAATTCTCTAAGAGCCAGTTAAGCCAGTCGCTTACCATCATGTGAGCTGTGGTTTTAAGCCTAGCCCGTCATAGCCTAGTATTCTTTTGACATGCCTTATTTCCCATATTATGTTTGGGGTCAACCCTCCATGTCTTAATATGCCTTTCTGGGTATATTAAGACAGTTATTGCAAAAATCTCATAGGTGAGGAGTTTACTAGACCAATTTAATTTGTTATACCTATGACAGATATGTTAACTATATTTGTCAGAAATCTTGTTGATGACTCAACATTTAAAGTTCATTTCACTTTGACTTCGGCTCAACAAGTTCATAGAGTGCTACAGAGTTCAAGTTTATTTGCATTCTATTGAATGACATAGTCGACAATGACTAAGTTTCATAATAAAAGATTTTAAATAAATGCATTCTTTTTCTTTCTTTTTTTTTTATAAATAAATATTTATGAACATTTCACACAACACCATCTAGCCCAAACTAAGCAAAGCTTGTACTATGGAACTAGATGGCTGATAGAATATACAGATGAATATCATATGATCTTTCCTTTTTTTCTTATATACAGAATATACTTTTTTTTGTAAATATTTAAAAAAAAAGGTAGTTTTTTATTCTATTCAAATATAAGGGAAGTAATAATGAAATTATGAGATATATCACATACAGTAAATAGTAAAATTAATAATGTACCTTAGAGAAAACTGAGTTATAGGTACCTACTTCAAGTAAAAAAAAAAACAACTTTGTTCTCAATTTGATTGTTTTGCAGTTAATTTTTGCTATAGTTTTTTTTCTACTTGCTTTAATTGCAAGAACACAGTTGGTATCTCAAGTTTTCATAGTTTTTATCAATTAAAAATATGATAAAATTATTGTAATTTACTTATAGAACATTCTACAAGAAATAGATAAATTTTAATCCTATAAATATGTGTAGTAAGCAACTGATAACTTAAACTACTAGGCCTTATCTAGTGCTAACATAATTGATATGTATGATAGTATGGATTGTGTTCAGATAAATTATGCAATATTACAAAAACAATATTGTTAAGCATTTTTATTTAATTCATGTGTCATTATGACAAATCATTGAATTCAAGATACTTTGATTTTATTGACACACATTGTGGAAAATTCTGAACTGAACAAAGTTAGCAGTTTTATTGCTCTTAAGAGATCATTAGACTTGTTGAACTGTTTTAAACTAATAAATGAAATAAAGTGAACAATTTAGAATAATGTTTAATATTTGATACTCTTTTCGAAAATGTGTTTTGATTTTTTTTTTGTTGCAAATCATTCGCAGTAGCTTTGAAGCAGTTAATGCATCAATTGTTTGAGCCTCAAGTGCATTGTGCTTATCATTATAGCCATTAAAAGTCGTAAATCTCGTAATAACATTTGACGTTGGCTACTATTGGCTCTGTAAATCATAACAATTTACATGTAAATTTTCAATGGCTACATGTCACATATGATTGATAAAAATGTTTCGGGACCACTTTATGATTGTATAGATAGATCAGATTTTTACTATTTTTATTCGGAAATAGACTTGCGCTTGACCGCTAACTCGCTTGATGTTAAGCGATTGTTGCTTGTGGTCTACGATGGCGCGCTTGCCTAGAAGGAACCCATTCACTCGCAATTTCAAGACACCTGGGTTATATCTATCTGGAAACAACCATTCAGGAAGCATATTCCACATCTTGGTGGTACGCACAATAAAAGTGCAGCTAAAGCGTTTTATTCGAGTCTTTGAAATATCCACCATAAAACGATGTCGCTTTTTCGTGCTTCTCGCCGTCCGATAGAAAAAAGAGCTGGGGGGGAATAAGATCACGGAAAGAAGCTAAACAATTTGTCTCATGATACATTATCTCTTGCCCGCAGTGTGGGAGTGTACAAGAACGGACGCGTAGAGATCATCGCCAACGACCAGGGTAACCGTATCACTCCGTCGTACGTAGCGTTCACCGCCGACGGCGAGCGGCTGATCGGTGACGCCGCCAAGAACCAGCTGACAACCAACCCGGAGAACACGGTGTTCGACGCCAAGCGACTCATCGGTCGCGAGTGGTCCGACACGACAGTGCAACACGATGTTAAGTTCTTCCCCTTCAAGGTCATCGAGAAGCAGTCCAAACCCCATGTGCAAGTAGAAACTGCTCAGGGAACGAAGGTCTTCGCTCCAGAAGAAGTCTCCGCCATGGTGCTCACTAAAATGAAGGAAACCGCTGAGGCCTACCTCGGAAAGAAGGTGACACACGCCGTCGTGACAGTACCGGCTTACTTCAACGACGCTCAACGTCAGGCTACCAAGGACGCCGGTGCGATCGCCGGTCTCCAAGTCATGAGAATCATCAACGAGCCCACCGCCGCCGCTATCGCTTACGGTCTCGACAAGAAAGACGGAGAAAAGAACGTGCTGGTATTCGACTTGGGAGGCGGTACTTTCGACGTGTCTCTTCTCACCATCGACAACGGAGTGTTCGAAGTAGTCGCTACCAACGGTGACACGCATTTGGGAGGTGAGGACTTCGATCAGAGGGTCATGGAACACTTCATCAAGCTGTACAAGAAGAAGAAGGGCAAGGACATCAGGAAGGACAACCGCGCCGTCCAGAAGTTGCGTCGTGAAGTCGAGAAGGCAAAGAGAGCTCTGTCGTCCAGCCACCAGGTCAAGATCGAGATCGAGTCCTTCTTCGAAGGTGAAGACTTCTCGGAAACCCTCACCAGGGCCAAGTTCGAAGAGTTGAACATGGATCTGTTCAGATCTACCCTTAAGCCCGTCCAGAAGGTACTCGAAGACGCCGACATGAACAAGAAGGACGTCGATGAGATCGTGCTCGTCGGTGGTTCCACTCGTATTCCCAAGGTCCAGCAGCTGGTGAAAGAATTCTTCAACGGCAAAGAGCCTTCCCGAGGCATCAACCCCGACGAGGCTGTCGCTTACGGTGCCGCCGTACAAGCTGGCGTGCTCTCTGGAGAACAGGACACTGACGCCATCGTACTTCTCGATGTGAACCCTCTCACCATGGGTATCGAGACCGTCGGTGGAGTGATGACCAAGCTGATCCCTCGCAACACCGTCATTCCCACCAAGAAGTCTCAGATCTTCTCCACAGCCAGCGACAATCAACACACCGTCACCATCCAAGTATATGAAGGAGAGCGTCCCATGACCAAAGACAACCATCTCCTCGGAAAGTTCGATCTGACCGGCATCCCGCCGGCGCCCAGAGGAATCCCACAGATCGAAGTCACCTTCGAAATTGATGCCAACGGTATCCTCCAAGTATCTGCCGAGGACAAGGGAACAGGAAACCGGGAGAAGATCGTCATCACCAATGACCAGAACAGACTGACGCCCGAGGACATCGAGCGGATGATCAAGGATGCCGAGAAGTTCGCCGACGACGACAAGAAGCTAAAGGAGCGCGTCGAGTCCAGGAACGAGCTCGAGAGCTACGCTTACTCCCTCAAGAACCAGCTTCAAGACAAAGAGAAACTTGGCTCTAAGGTTGGTATCTATTATTCTGACACCAAGTAAAACCATCTCTCTGGTAAATGTTCTGAAGTGTTCTGTTTTTTTTTTCCTCATTTTCTATATCTTGCCAGTTGCTTTTAAGATTTTCTTGCAAACCCTAAATTCTCTTATTTTGCATTGTCAATGAAATCTAACAATTTGTCTCCTTTGTCATCAGCTCAGCGACGATGAAAAGTCAAAGATGGAAGAAGCCATCGACGCGACCATCAAATGGCTGGAAGACAACCAGGACACGGATGCGGAAGAATACAAGAAACAGAAGAAGACCTTAGAAGACGTCGTCCAGCCGATCATCGCCAAACTGTACCAGGGACAGGGCGGTGTCCCGCCTCCGGGCGGCGCGGACGAGGAAGACTTCAAAGACGAGTTGTAAAACAGACTGTCGGTGTAGCCAAATGTGATCTCCGTTAGGCTTCTGCAAGGTGTGCGTCGGTCGATGTCGCTCGGTGCACACCCTGGAGACACACGGATAGGATGCGTTAGCTCGCGTGTGTATTTATTGTGTGCTTGTGAGTGAGTGAGTGTGTGCGTGCGGCGGGCGGCGCTGCCGAGTCGATGCGATCGAGCTCCCGCCGCGCGCTGGTTGGCTGCCGGTATGTACGTGTGTATAAATCGATGCATTTTTATTTTAGTATATCCAACAGTTGTGTGAGGGCCTCCCACCATGACCCCGCTCTCGGTTCTTCCTTTTTTTCTAGGAAACGGCCGACTAGTCTCACTCATGGGACTACCTCAGTGTTCTTAATGTATGTATGTAATTATTTTGAGACTGCAAGATTGTTAGTTAATAATTATGTAGTAATTAATGAATTTCAATGGAAGTGTGAAGGAGTACATAATAAAACAATTTTCTAATGAGACACTATCTTTTATTTTCTTTAAACTCTATAATAATAGTCAGGTGACTAAACATATTAGCTTCGCTAAAAGTATATATGTAGTTGTATCATTTTAATCTCCGCATGCGTTGCGTAGCTGGGAAGAGATTTCAATGTCGAAGGCGGGAGCGGCCATGATAGCTGCCTGAATCTTCACTTGGACTTTATCTAAGAGTATTGTGTGTAAATTAAATATATGGACAACTTGCAAGCCAAGTGATCAGTCAAAAGTTAATTATACCCTAGCGTACACCAGAGTGCCTTTTATTATATGGGTACATAGACATAATTCATTAAATTTTAGCCAATATGTTAGTTGGATCACTTGGCTTCTAAATGGTGAAATCGGGCATAAGTTGTTCATTTGATCATTCTGAACTGAAGATTTTTAGTAGAATAATGCCTTTCGGCGCCACGCCGCCGAATACTGGCGCTGTCACTATGAACTACGAACATTTACCATAGCTTTAAATGGCTTTAATTGAACTGAAGGTATCAAATGCATTACGTAGTAGGTACATTAAACAAATAAATACCTACTCGATAGTATGGAGATTGTTCTCTAACAAATAGATATTCGACGGCGGTTGGCAATTCAGACGGCTTCTGGCCCTCTATCCCCAACGCAAATCTACCCGACAATACGTACCGAAGGGTTCCAACGCATTTATTTCCACAGCGGTGATGCCCGCAGCTGCCCTCAATTCAGCCAAAGCCTCGGAATAGTAATATTCCAGCTGGTAAAATAAGAAGCGTATATAGTGTTATTAAAGAGCGTGTAAGACCCTAGGTACTTTGTCAGCGAAGAATCATGCGTAAAAATAATCTTGCTTGATGCTTATGAAAGGTAAAACCCTACGAATGGCGGACAATCTAGAGCAGTACTATTATTTAAAAAAAAAAACTTAGAAAAACTGTAATTTCTTGTTAATTTATATACTTAGGTATCTAAAGCTAAAAATGACGTCATATATAAGAAATTCAGGTCACAGTTCAGTTACATAGGCTGATAAACATGTGCTAATTTAAGCAAAAATTTAGCCGAGCATTTGAGGATATTGTCCTAGTGCGGAATCGCGCGTGATCAGCGATTCTAGTCAGCAACGGTTCATCAACCGTTATTCAATTTGGTTATCAAGGTGCGCCAGTTACGGCCTATAATACCTACTTATGTAAATAATTAGCACCTGCGAGAAACGGTCTACTGAAACATTCTGCCAATAGATGCGTCATCATACGTTTATACATTATAGTAAGACGCAAGGAGGTCATGGTAAGTATGCTTTTGTTTGTCGTTGTACCTAGGTTATAGTAAAGTAATAGTAATGTGCCAAGTGCGAGTGTTCTCTTATTATTTTGTAAATAGGTGGTTTTCAAGGTGGACAGACGACCTCATCCAAGTGATAGGAAGACGCTGTATGCAGGCCGCTTAACCGGTCTCTTTGGTAATCCATGGGAGACGACTATGTTTACCGCTGGAATTCTTGTGGCCGAGATAATGATGATGAAGTAAGTGATTTAAGTAGGTTTGTTACGTCGTCATCCAGCTGCTTCAAGTTTATGTCGGGCTGCGGCAGCGAACGCGGTTGGTCCAGCGGCGCCGGCTTTCCCGTGCACCAGTCTACACCCTGCGTTGTCAGACGCGTCTTGCACGACGCCATATCCACGTTCAGGAAGATTATGCTGCAAGGTGCAAGTGAACCCTATGAAAGTTATTGACTTATGGTATGCAAAACATCCGATTGACGAATATTTTTGATAAACAAAACAACTTAATCTCAGAACGAAAGACGCTTGTCTTAAACAATTTTCTGAAATGAGTTAGGACTTAGGACAGTTGGTCATGCGAGCGACGAATAATAAATTTGTTTGTTATATATTACAATAGTTATTGTCAATAAAATAGCTTGTGTTAGTTACAACACTGTTAAAAAGTATCATTCAGATATTATACTGGTGACGGAGTAGTAAAAAAAACCGGCCAAGTGCGAGTCGGACTCGCGCACGAAGGGTTCCGTACCATTTCTATAAAAACGGCAAAAAAAATCACGGTTGTTGTATGGGAGCCCCCTTAAATATTTATTTTATTCTGTTTTTTAGTTTTATTTGTTGTTATAGCGGCAACAGAAATACATCATCTGTGAAAATTTCAACTCTCTAACTATCACGGTTCATGAGATACAGAGTGACAGACGGATGGACGGACAGACAGCGAAGTCTCAGTAATAGGGTCCCGTTTTAACCCTTTGGGTACGGAACCCTAAAAAAGCAGTTTAATAGTCTTTATTTTCTGTGACTAAAAAACCACGGAAGTATTCAGAGAGCACAAAGAGATCTTCACTTTCACTTCTGAAACGTTTTAACAAGTAAGCACTTTCATTTCAATGAGTCGACAAACGAGATGTTGTTCTATAGATTGCTCCAGTTGTATTAGATTTGGTACTTTCTAAATGAAAGTAGTATCTCGACTGTTCAAATCATAGACTTCTATAGATACCCCAAGTGTATGTACCTGGCGTGTCAAAACGAGCGTGTCGCTATTAGCGATAAGGCCGTCAAAGTCAAAGTCAAAGTCAAAGTAAATTTATTTGCATAAAACATGAGTAGCATGCACTTGATGTTATTTGTTTTATAGACCTTCATGTTATGCCTGATGAGGCGTACAAATCAGAGGCGCGCTATTACAATTTTATATTATTAATACAATATTATTATTTAATTTATATGTCATACAATTATTTACTAAATATATATTTTTGACCATAACATTTCTATGTCATAATAAAATTACTACCTACATTAAAATATTTTTTCATATGGAACAGTCGTTTTTATATTCAGTAATATCATAGTAGCATTTATCTACCAGCATAGCTTTAAATTTCTTTTTAAATAAGGTAGTTGTAAGATTTCTTAGACTTAAAGGTATTTTATTGTATATAATTGGACCCATTCCAAATATGCTTTTTCTAAACAATTGTGTTTTAGCTCTATGTGTTAATATTTTATTGTCGCGTCTATTATGCGTTGATTTTGTGGACAGTTTTGGAAACACCTCACAATTAGCCCGTACAAATAGCGCAAGTTCAAGTATATACAGAGACGGAAGCGTTAGAATTCCATGCTGTTTAAAGTAAGGCTTGCAGCTGTCAGTTGATTTGAGTCCGTCAGTTGTCACACTAGTTGTAGTTTCTTCTTTTAAATATAATATTATATGTATTCTGTGGGTTAACCTAAGAATAAACTGATTGTGACGCATAATTTGAAATTACTAAGAAATTTTTATGATGACGAAGATTTTCGGCGAATTCTAAAGATCTATTCTCAAATATTCGAATTCGGCATCATTGCTTACCGGTTAGGCGGAGTGGGCATGGTGTCGAGGATCTCAAAGTCGGCGCCACAAGTTGGGAAGCCAACCATCACCCAACCGTTGTCTATGCAATACTGTAAAGTGAAGAGAGAAGTCGTAATCAGTGTGAAGGTTCTACAAATCGAATACAATAGCAGCAGTCCACACTACTTACCTTTTCCTTCAGCCGCTGCCTGACTATTTCCGTTCTTATTTGTGTACTCGCGCCGAACTTACGCAGCTTCTCTCCGATCTCGTTCTTCTTGCCGCTCGCCTCTCTCAGCAAATCTTCGAAGTGCACTGGGAATCACAGTTTACATGCAAGGATGTGTTAGAGATGGCACCACCGGCAAACCTAGTATACGTGCCACGGCATCATTTTCTCTCTACTATTTTTGTCGTGCAACGTGACAAGACTACAAAATCTATTGGTCGTCAAATTTGACGCGCTTCTAGGCCTGCATAGACCACGTGAAGCCCCTCGGAGCTGTGTGTGCGTTAGTAAGAGGGGGGGGTTCTATACATGTATGTCTGTCTTACAGTAAGTTAGTCCGAAGTGCTTGGAGACCGCCTTGGCCTGACTCCTGCGCCCGGAGCCGCGGGGCCCCAGCAGCAGCACGCGGTAGATGCCGGGCGCGCCCACCACGTGCAGCCCTTGATGCGGCCCCTGCAGGCCCCCGGTGCAGGCGCGGATCGCGTTGAAGCATTTGTTCGATATCTTGTCCAGGTCGTCGTTGGGCTCCACGTACACTTCCTGGATAAGGTGACATCAGATAGCTAACAAATCAAGCCAAGGCTATAGAAGACAGTATATCAAGCATACCTAAGTGTAGACAACTGAAAAACCTCTGACAAAAAAAGGCTGAATTGATTTTGATGAAACATAGCTAAGAACACTCTTGCTTAAATTCTCTTTCAAACAAAAAAAAATGGTTCAAAATCGGACCATCCGTCTATAAAGTAGATACTTCAGTGTTGAAATATTGAATAAGAGGAAGTTTGTAACCGCGTAACATCGTCATTTATAAACCGATTTGTAAATTATTAAATATAATTTCTTACAAAGAAATTTAATAAAAATCGGTACCTACAGTAGTTTGGTTTGAAAACTAAATTTGTATTATTGAAGGCGGTTATTTCAGTTTTACCTAATTATTTACATTGCACGATTTCGATGGGATACATATTTACCTTCAAAGTAGCGCTGTAAGCATACTTCAGCCCCTCGAAGTCCTGCATAAAGAAGTTCCTACTGGGCGTGCGAAAGTTCGGGGTCTTGGGGGCCATAGGCGGAGGGGGGACCAGCACTAGGGTCACTGTGGGCAGCACGCCGTCCTGCTGCAGAGTGCGGGCCTCGCGAACCGTGCACGGGTGGTCTGGGGACAACTCTGTAAGTAACACCTGAACCATCCCTGGAATATTTTATCGGATGACAGATATTTTGACTATATCTCACCGGATTTTCAGTAGGACATTTCACAACTTGTCGGTATCGTGTCGGAAACTATATACGTTAGGTACATCTTTGTCATTCTATATTCAAATGATAAAATTGGAGATATCGTTTCCGATCCGATAAGTTGTATGAATAACTCTACAGTTGGTAGTATTATGTTTGCCTGCTAAGCTGTCGCGCAGCTATCTCTCTCGCGCATCACAACATTTTTAAACATAGGTATAAGTTTCAAATCATTTATAGTCTAGTAAAAATAAATCCGTTTGTATGGAGCACATCACAGTATTTGCAACTGGGGGGATTCTTTGAAATTATGATAGGAAAATAGCTAAAAATCATAAATCAACAATAATCCCCGATTTATAGACTAGCTGTGTTCCGTGGTTTCACTCGCGTCGTTATGAAAAACAGTGATGATTATGATGATGATAAGTAGCTTATGTCCGTCTCCAGGTCCAAAGCTATATCTATACTAATTTTCATAACGATCGGTTCAGATGTTTGAGCGCGTAAAGGTAACAAAATTAGCTTCTATGATATAATTATGAAATTGTGTCAAATGTATTTCAAAACAGCAGTACATTCATTTAAATAACAATATACTTAGTTGTCTTTTATGTTGTCACAAATCTTATTTTTACTAGACTATTAGTAGAGAAAGAGATATTAGAAAAGTGAGACAAGAATTTGTTTATTTAGACTTTTTTTTTATATTTCTCCTATTTAAATAAACTAAATCATATCTCACTTTTCTAATAAACCAACTGAATGATTTTAATGTTTAAAATGTTGTGATGCGCGAGAGAGATACCTGCGCGGCTCCCTTTGCGCGGAAAAATGAGCGTTGTACTAAATAGTAAATGATCTCTCTTCTGCTACAATCTTCTGCTACGATGTGAGAAAACGTAAAGGCGCTGAGCGCTCTACATCTGTGGCCTACATTTATCTGGGGGCACGGCCGGGATTTACATTACAGTTACATAGTGCGCTTTGATCGCATGCGGCAAAGTATTTTAAAAGCCTAACTACCCGATTTATCAGGCCCTGTTGGCATGGACAGTGTGGTGTCAGGGTCTCGATCTCCATAGTTCCCAGGCAGGCACCCGATAGCCAGGGTCCAAGAAATAGGGTAGTGTAGTGTAGTAGGCCTTTTAGGGTCCGGTCGAGTCAGCAAGATATTTGTATTTATATCTAACTTACTGCAGATTGCGTCTCCCCTGGGGCCGTACGCGTACCACAAGCGTCCAGCCCCCGTATTCTGAACCCATTCGGTTTCGGAATCGATTCGATTTGTATATCTCCGTCTCTGTCATTCTTTATGGAAATGACAGAGGCGGACATATACAAATCGAATCGATTCCGAAACCGAATGGGTTCAGAATACGGGGGCAGGACTCCAAGTTTAGTATTCTTATTTCAATATTACTTTGACTTTTGTCTCGCTCTTTCTACAGAAGGCCTTTTCCTGGCCGTACTGGCGAGTGGCGAGTAATAATAATATAAGTGTTTGTGTGCTAACCAAACATGAGCCATCCAGCTTGCGGCACCGGTTCCCGGATGGTCAACAACTTGGTCACTTCCGACATCAGCACCGGCGAGATGTAGCCCGGCTTGTAGTCGTCGTGCTGTGAGATGTCATCATCTACATTCTACGTTTGTCACGGCGATCTATAAAAATAAATGGCCAAGACCGTGTCGAGACACGCATATAGCAGAGCTCCGTAGCTAATGCTGTAATTTACGAGAAAACTACTTGGAGAGTGTTTTTTGTTTTGACTACTCTGCAAAAAGTTCAATGACCTCATACTAAGTGTCATATTCATCGCTATATGAAAATTTGTAATCACAGAGTTTTCATAATAATTTTCATCTACTCATATTATTATGGTTAATCATGAATTTCTAGGTCCAATAGTTTAGAAATGCAAGGGAGGAGGCACATTTTTTTAAACTTTTGGCGGGCTATAGGTATCTCGCTCACATCACATCTGAGGAAATAAATATATATATATATATATATATATATATATATATATATATATATATATATATAAAGAACCTCAGTTATATTTTAAGATACCTATTCAACGATACACCACACGCTGGGGTGGGGTTGAAAAAAAATCATCCCTTCTTTACATATAAAGACAAAATGGAGTGCCAAGCCATCCCTATTTTTTTTTTGAAAATTTGACTACGACATTTTGTAGCGGTCTATAGAACACATCTACTTTCGTTGCTGTTGCTGTAGGGTTGACAGTCTCCGAGTAAAAAGACTGTGACAGACGACGAAATTAAACAGCTCAAAATGAATTTACTTCGTAAAACCAAGGGTTCCATATACCCCACCCTATAAACCAGGAAAATATGGTTCCAACGACAGACTTCCTAAATACTGTTGTTTTGATCAATCTTTGATTCCAACTAGAAAAAATTGTGTGTCCAAAACCACTTTAAAGAAGTCATATGACTGAACGCGGCAAAAGTGATGATATATATCATCACTTTTGCCGCGTTCACTTTCTCCCTCTCGCTCCTTTAGTACGACTATGGTTTTATCCTTACATGAAACCTACCTTCCAACCAACTTACCGTCTCGTATCTGTCCATGACACATCTGCGAGTGATCACGAAGAAGCCGAGACCTTTTATCATTTGCTTCACAATCTGGGTCACGTCTGCAAAGTTACCAATAGAACAAGTAAGCACGGAATGAACATTATAATTATGTTCAAGGATGAATTCTTGTATGTTCAGTCATACTTCTTAAATAAAAATGAGGAGACTACATATTTTTTATCATAATTATTCGGAAAATTGTTTGGTTCTCAAATAGAGGTGTCTTGGCGGAAATGGTAAGCTGGCGCCAAAGATTTATAGTATTTAAGAAGTCTGTGGCTGGCGCATTAGCATATTCTAGAGATATTTTCTAGGGTGGGACTTGCCCCTAAGATCTCTATATACTTAGAGATGGGTAACCCAAAATCCTGGGGTGGGCCACAGGTGATTCTAGGGTGGGCCTGGAACACCTATAGCACGCCTTTATAAATGCCCATGCGCGGTGGTGCGACGTTGCTTTCATAATTTTGTGTGAGAAGTGAAATTTATCGAGCCCTTTCGCCAGGGACAGCGTAATGTATTATGACACAGTCCGACGTAGTGTAGGTTGAACCCCCAAACCCCCCCCCCCCCCCCGAAATAACCTAACCATTATCAAAAATCCTTAAAAGTTATTTAATATTTTTTGTATTTTTGAGCCATGTCAGTACTGTGACAACATTAGCAGCAAATTAGCATATGAATACCTAAAATTTGATAAAAAGTTTCGACAAATTTCGCACTCTCTTCTCTCGCGCCTGATTATTTCCTATTATTTTTAGTCGACTGTGTAAGAAGGAGGGCTATGATTTTCAAGTATAATATATGTGTATACGTACATATGTATATGGGTATGTTTCTAATGATCGCCTACAAGCCTAAACGGCTTGACCGATTCAGAAATGTGTGAGGTGCCGTTAGATTCGTTAGAACTCCAACGAACTTTTTCGTAATAAATAAGTGAATTCACTAGAATTATTCTAAATAATGCGCATCTATAGTCGTTTACAGCAGTTTTGCGCATACTTTCTCATATAAACGTATTTTTGTAATTTTCTATAAGGTCATAGTTTTTTTAATAACTAGGAATAATTTTGCAATCAATGCATTCAAATGGACAACCATTTATAATTTTTGATAGCGTAAAAGTCGTTCTTATCCAGTCGGTTATTTCATTTTTCTTTTAACACAGATACTTGTATGGTTTATCTGGGCCACAAAAACCTAGGACACGCTAACAAGACCAATGAATCAAATTAAGTACTTCCAAGGTTTAATTTAAAATACTTACCTTTTAAATTTTCACACTCGCTCTGCTCGCGCATTTTTAATAATTGAACATAGAAGTATTGTGGTTTCACTAATATGAAAAATAAAGAATAGTACTATAAAAACATTACAAAAATTTTCGCGCTTGCTTCGCTCGCGCTATTTACTTCCTATATTTTTATTTACTTGGCCACGCAAACTCTGAGCGCTCGTTAAAAAATCATATCACTACCTTAAAAATTGTTATCTTCCTGGCTACGGCCTTCATCGTTCATAGTTCACAGACAGGCACCCGATAGACAGCCTAGGGCCCGAGAAATGGATTAGTGAAATATGTGCCTGTTCCTTGTCTTCGATGTCGCACGTTTAGGAGTAAATGTTCTTTGTGCGCGTTGCCTGTGTAATTCACACCAAAGAGTTCGCAAAAATCTTTTTGCTGTAAAAGATTTTCACCTAGAAAAGTTCATTAATAGAGAAAGTGCTTTAGGGAAGGGGCTCGAATGATTTAAAAAAACAAACGGAGTATGTATATAGAAATAATGAATGACTATTTACCTAAGTCAAGTTCAGGTGAAACGAGCAACATGACCTTGTCCGCGTCTTTTGAGGAGTGAAGGAAGTGGCCGAGAAATATCTTCATGTGTTTCAGGTGGTCTTTCGGCAGATTGACCACCAAGTCTCGTACCATGTCCTACAACCAGTTCACTACAAATATTTTGACAGGCACCTTTTGTTATTTTAAGGAGTATAGGCAGGGTAAATGATAGTCTTCTCTTCCATGCGGCTAGTTTAGTAAAGAGTTTACTAGGCTATGCGTGGCTAAGATATTTCGTGGGGTGGGCCAAGGGTGGGCACAAATGGATCTGGTTTAAAGGACTGCCTGTAATTTTCCACTATAGATGAATATTTAATGGATTTTTGAGAAATATCTATGGCAGACAAGTATTTATTGTTGACTGACTCTCTAGATGCAGCGTTGCAGCTCGAATGGCTGCTTGAGTGAGCACTTGTTATTGCTTAGGTTTTCGCGATTGTCGCGGAATACGGATTTTTTATACGCGACAAATTTTAACTGCGTTAAAAGTTGTTTAATTTCAGTGAGCACTTCCACTTCTTGTCTTTCAAGGAAAAGACAAGAAGTGCTCACTGAAATTGAGGCCATCTACCACAACAGTTTTATAAAATAATTTAAATTCTATCTTGCTTTCTCGTTGTAGAAAGAGAGAAAAATCCAATAAAAGTTTGAAATACGATTGCCATTAAGATAGTGGTAGGAGCCATCTACGTAATGATATAATAATGTCCCCCTCATATTTTAGAGACAATAAATGTGATCTATATGCCTTTAGAATCTATAAAATATGCCAACACCAATAAGCACAGAATTCGTGGCCCTATTAACCAATAAGTATGTAGGTATGTACCTTGAAGAGTTGGTAAATACGATATTTTTCTAGATAGGGTATAAACTTTTCAGGCATTTCCAGAGGTCTTCTTGTAGCATCTGTTTCCGTCATGTTTTTTTAATTGCACCGTAGATACCTATAAAACTAAATAAAAAATGTTTATCGGCTCGATTTCTTTTTACAGTTTTCCGCACAAATCAAAGAAACTACACTAACCAAAGAAAATTAGTACTCTAAATGTAGCACAAATAATATTGATAAATCAATTTTAAATCAGAATTACTTTCTCTCCCTCACGGAGCGCTACAAACGCATAAATTAATTTGTTTATCTCGCGTTATGTGACATACAAAATTATAATGACATGAGTGATAAAGATATGTGTGTTAATGTCAATATTATGTCTAAGTCAAAGTCGCTGTCAAGTGTCAGTACTGTCATTTCAATTTTTTTTAAGGCTATGTTGTGACTTGTGTCCAATCCAAATCAAAACAAACATTATTATCTTCGATATTCGATGAAAATAAACCAGTTGAATGCGGTATCATGTCATGACACGATATTGTTCAGTAAAGGGGGTCAGATGTCGGAACGATTCATTGATAAGCTACGAGTGGCTGAAAACACCATGTGATTGGGAACTCGCCGCGCGTGTCTCGTTACGGTTCGGTTTTTTGCTTATATTATGACATAATTTCCTCTCTCAAGATCGTCAGTCCGCGTGTAGCAAGCTGATGAATAGCGTTGGCTTGCGTCACTTTAGTCTAGTAGGTAGAATAGTCATTAGGATGGCTTCTTCCAACTCGAGTTACGAGGTAAGTTTTCAACTATATTTAGTGATACAGACACCTTAGAAACACATTGATATGCTTTTGATATTTGTTTAACTTACAACTCTTAAAAATACTAGTTTTTTGCGGGATTTTTTGCGAAGATTTCATAAATGATTCATAGTTTAGTAGCTGCATTAACCATATTTTGTTTTTCTAAAGAATATATAAGAAACAAAGAATTGAATGAGATAATATATATAGCTATCCTGTTCATCTCATGTGTGACCAGATTAGCTTTGCACATTTACTTGTTATCATTTTATGCATCATTCACTTTTCAGTACACTTATAATTATAGAAAAAAAAAATGAAAAACCAATTTTTAAACACAATTTTTAAAAACCAAACCAATAAACTGATTTTGATAAATGTTCTATGGGACCAATCTGAAAGTGAATCCTTTCAAATAAAAAATAGTCTGCACTGCTCCTATTGAGAAAGACCACTTTATGCGATTAAAATGATAGCCAGAAGTTCAGACTTAAAACCAATCTATGACTAACCCATAATTTATTTCAAAGATGGTGCAATCAAGGAATCTCAACATTTGCAACCAAATTTATCTGGATGCTATTACTACTGGTTTTGAATATACAAATAGACATTAATTAGGTATATTGATTTTAAAATTGTATGATATCAAAGTTTTGAATAATATGTCTTCAATTAAAAGCTAAGATGCTGTAGACCTTGAAGTCTTACATCATCAATAATAATACATGCATACTTTTTTTTACAACTGTTCCAGAGAGACATTTTAAAAATATATACATTTAGGTTAACTTATAACATGTTAATTATTAAAATTCTTGTTATTGCTATTAATACTTCACTGTTTCTGGAAAAATATATTGGTGGATATATTTACACATAGCTATTTAGTTCCAACCTAAGCAAAACTTAATAAAGGAACCAGGCAGCTTATACATACTATGATACATGGAAACTGTCAGACACAGAGTCAATATCCTTGCTCAAATTTGCATTTTATTTATAATTATAGTTTTAAAAACTATAAAAAACACTTCAAAATGAGCAATTTTGTTTTAAAAAACCAAACTACTAAACCAATTTTGATGAAATCTCACTGGGATTAATCAGAATGTACATCCTTTCAAACATAAAAGATTTTGTCAAATTGTTTTATATAAATAACAAAGTAACAAACATACAACAAAAAACAGAGTCAAATTGAGAACTTCTTTCTTTTGCGTATGAAAAATAAAGTAAATTTTAATGTTTTCTAGGGTTTTCGCGAATGTTACTCATTGAACATTAAAAACATTAAAAACAAATAAAAAAGCTAACAAATTGGAATAATAATAATATATAGTTATTGCATAATTGGAATAAATTTTGCAAAAACTACTCTTGCAAAGTAAACATAGTTGGCTTAATCCACGCATGTATTAGTATAAAGTCTGTTTCCACCAGTTAGTATCTTTGATTTGCTTGTTGATGTTCTATCCTTGAACGCAATTAGCGGTTTCTTTTGATATACATGCAAATTTTATGCCTTCCATTCTGGATAATTCTCTATTTGCATTATTTGATAAATAACTGACTTCAGTTCTTATTTTACCTACTTCAAAAAGAAGGAAGTTAACAATTTGGCTGTCATTTTGTTACCGCATAACTCTGTCATTTATAAAAAAATAATCGTTAAATTCTTTTTTGCTTGAAAAGTTATACTTTCATACATTAAAAGATATACTTTAGAAATGGTTATAACTTATGCATTAGTTTATTGGCTGATGCTCCCACACAGTGAGTAAGATAAGGTACTTCTGTGTGGGAGCATTAGAATGAGATAACGGCACCTGCCCATTTCGTCTCATCATACAAAAATGTTAAGGCAGGCGATGACTCGCCTCTCACAAAATGCTCCCCCCCCCCCCCCCCCTATAGTGGCGCCGCATATTGGCGCCGGAGAAGCAACATTGGCGTGGGTGGCTAAGGGTGTCGAGAGGTGTGCTGCGCGTTCACTAAACGCTACTAGCGGCGTTATGCCCTTTAACACTTCCACCCTGGAGCTTAGGTTCTTAACTCTTGCGGTTTTCACCACACAGCCGCCGGTTAAAGCAAGTTGGAGGTCAGGGGTCTCATTTAGCCCCAGGGAAACATCGGTGTACGCGGTGTCGCCTCACCTCACCGACGGCCCGCCACAAAGCCGCTCCTGCGGTTATTATCCTTATTATTGCATATTCATTCTTGTGTCTCAAACAGTTGTACTCACAGAGTGTTCAAAATAATTTGTAAGATTTTTTTTTAATATTTTAAATTTTAATATAGGTTTTTCATTGAAAGATTTTCTAATTTTAAATGAAAAGACATTTCATTGTTATAATGTTACTTCAGATAGTATTAAAGTTTGTATTGTCCAAATAACAGTGTTTTTTTTCAGGATGCCATACGCAAGCTAAATTCTCTGCAGTCGAATAAATCTACCATAGAACAGATAAAGAAGGGACTCAAGATCGGCCAAGTGAGTATACCACCTGCCTATATTGTGTTGTAGTATACTAGGCGAGTTGGTGCTCAATCGTAGATCTATTTTGTGTAAAAAAGGATACTATACCTCCTGCCTGTGTTGTAGTATACTATACCGCCTGCCCATGTGTTGTAGTATACTAAGCGAGTTGGTGGTCAATCATAGATCTATCTTGTGTAACAAAAAGTATACGCTACCGAATGCCTGTGTTAACACGACTAAATAGATATAATATTGCTATACAAAAATGCATAAACTTAACTGAGTCTGTTCCTGGGTTATGGGAGCGGTACGGGAGGGGTTATATTACGTCAGTCGGGCGTCAGCGGTGCTATTATATGTGATCCCTCCCGTGCCGCTCCCATACCTCAGGAACAGACTCAGTTAAGCGGTTTATCTATAGATACGCCCATGCACCTGCTCATGTGTTGTAGTAATTGTAACTATACCACCTGCCCATGTATTGTTTAATGTGTGTACCAAAGAATACTTTATAGTCCCGGTAGCGAAAACTCACTCTACAAATACACACATCAAACTTATAACACCACTGTCTTTCGGTCGGGGGTTAAAAACCCTACTGCTCAAATTCGAATATTGTTCAAGATTAAATAGTCATCATCATCATCATCTCAGCCATAAGAAGTCCACTGCTGGACATAGGCCTCCCCCATGGATTTCCAAAAAGACCGATTGGAAACCTTTCGGCCCCATCGGCCATCAGTTCTACGTGCTAAGTGCTCTGCCCACTGCCGCTTCAACTTGCTAATCCGCTGTGCTATATCGGTGACTTTTGTACGTCTACGTATCTCTTCATTTCTGATTCGATCTCTTAGAGAGACTCCGAGCATAGCCCTCTCCATAGCTCGTTGCGTGACCTTGAGCTTCCTTATAAGGCCCATAGTTAGGGACCACGTTTCAGTGCTGTATGTCATCACTGGTAACACTCACTGGTAAGTAGTCATACTTATTACTTGTTACTTACTGGTAACAAAAAATAAGTTACAAGTCAAATGAACAAAAATATAAAAATAATCACATTAATTGCTTTATTTTTTATTTTTATAGAAGATAGATCTACGATTGACCACCAACTCACCTGATGTTAAGCGACGGTGTGGCCGAGGATGGAGCTCGTCGATCTAGAAGATATCTATTCACTCTAGCCTTGAAAATTCCAAGATTGAAACAATGTTAACATTGTTCGAAAATATTGAAAAAAAAAAATGCAGCCAAAATATTTATCAATAAAGAAAAAATGTCCAGAATAATTAAATTACAAATGTCAAATTACAAGTAAAAACAAAATATAATTTAATAATAATAATAGAAAAATATATATATAATAATAACTGAAATTTTATATATCACATCTTTGGCACATACAAATATACTCATGTATATATAATATAAGTATCGAATGTATCCATAAAAAATTATCAAAGACTCCCCACAAGTTACCTCATAGAAAACATTTATTTATAACTGAATTTTTTATCTATCGTTCTTACGCAGTCCGGTAAAACTATAGACCGTGTGAATGTGTACTTACTACGTATGTGCTGATAGCCTACATAAAGTAGTTTATGTAAACATCTCTCATCTGTCAAAGATGTGAATTGTGTTCAGTCCGTTCAGTTTGCTTGCATCAGACATTTCTCATTTTATTGACTACCGACCCAAAAAGAGGGGTTGTTATAAGTTTGACGTGTGTATCTGTCTGTACCATCGTAGCTTTCAAACGGATGGACCGATTATGATCTAGTTTTTTTTTGAAAGATGATTTCATGTCAGATGAAAAATAGCTATGAATGTGCTGTAAACAGGATTATAATATTTGACAAGATTTGAAAACAATAAAACGTGTACCTATAGTAGGTATAAGAACTATAAATGTTTTGGACTCTCTGTGCTTGGTTTGTCAATAATACGTACATACACACGCAAACATTACTCTACTTCTTGGGCAGTCGCGTAAGAAGGAAAGACTACGTCTCTCCGTTTGTTACCTATCCACGGCTTAACATGTTAACGGATCTTGACATTTGCTTCGGAGATAGTTGGAGACCTAGAGAAGGAATTCCATTACTATACGAGTGAAAAGGCGGGCCACTACAAATTTCGTAATTTTCTTATAAAAACCAAACTACTGAACCGATTTTGATGATATTTATAGAAATATGATGTAGAAATATGATATGTATACGATGAGTTACTTAGTCCCATAGGGGCCTAAGTAACTCATCGGCTAAGCATTGTGCAAAGATTGTTATGTAATTTGGTATAGAGATGGCTGTGTGGAGACGGATATAGACATAAAGTCAAGCCAATATAATATATTACATCAACATTGCCGTTTTTCATAACTACGCGGGAGAAACCGCGGGGTGCAACTAGATTGATATAAAACATGGAAGTACAATTGGCTTGACTTTGATTGAACCTTGACATCCTTGATGGCGTAATATATAAGATAAGGCTTTACTTTTAAGTCATAATACCAGAGAATAAGTTATTTATTAACCGACTTCCAAAAAGATGGAGGTTCTCAATTCGACTGTATGTTTTTTAACCGACTTCCAAAAAGAAGGATGTTATCAATTCGGTCCGTATGTTTTTTTTGTATGTTTGTTCACCGATTACTCCGTCATTCGTGAACCAAGTTGTGTTTCTTGAATTGATATAGAGAAAGTTCCCAATTTGGTCCCATAATTATTTTATAGACATTGCTTTATTACTTTTTGAATAATATCTAAAACTGAAAATTTTCATTGTATTCCTGAATCCTGAGTGAAATGCGTCAGATTATAGAATCGCAGAGTTCCACCTACACGTTTTTCTTTGCAAAAGTATCAAATGTTAAGGATTATCGTATATACATCTGCACATTTTCTAATCTTCGAAGACGAAGCATTTGACATTCAATGACAAATCTCATTATTGGCAAAAAAATAAACGAGCGGGTGAAGAGAGGTTTCATTAAAAAGTTTACAACCGTGAAGGATTTAGTAAAAGTAAAACCTTACTCCTCATCCAATGTGTATAAGGTGAAAATAGAGTTACTTCGACGATTGAGCGTTTTGTTTAATTATTACCCGACTGAGCATGATGATATGAACTTTATGTATCCTAATCCTTTCTAATATTACAAGTAATGAAGTAGCGTACTTTGAAGTCGGTTGTTTCAGTTTATTAAACTATAAATTATTTTTGTGTTTGTTCAGCGATTACTCCGCAAATTATCAATTGTTTTTTATGTTTCTTTTTTTGTTTGGTTAATACCTCAAAGGTGGTCCCATATAAATTTCATCAAAATCGGTTCAACCTTAGGTTTTTATAAAACTGAAAAAATATCATCCTAGTAAACGAATCGCGTATTTTCAAGTCGGTTTTTTCAGTTTTTTAATATACACTGTAATTTTGCTATGCTTGCGTTTGACCGCCAACTCGCCTGATATCTAGAACCTCTTATCTATAAAAAAAATGGTTTACTCGCGATTTAAAGACGCTGAGTGTATTTTAAGATATCATATATAATTAACACATATCTAAAACAAGTAATACTTAAAACTGCTGACATGAAAAATGGCTGAATCGATTTTGATAAAAATAGCTAAGAACACTCGATCAAACAAAAAAGGCTAGATCAAACTCGGCGCCTACGTCTGTTTGTGAGCTATATGATGCCATAAACAGGCACACAGATAAACACGTTAAACTTATAACAACCCTCTTTTAGGGGGCTTTCGAGGGCTGAATCCTACTCACGGGGCACGGAACACGCGTTATAAGCGTGTTCCGTGCCCAGTCTGCGAATGCGCATCGACAGGCGAGAGCGGGGTGCGGGTGAGGAACCTAACATTTACGGGGGGCGCGGAATCGTTCTGTGTGTACAAATACGGTATTTTGTAATTAGATGTAAAATAAAATTAAAAAGTCTGCCATAGAAATATATTTACGTATATTACAGGTATATTTTCTTTCAGATATATTTTTGTATATTTTCAGAAATGCACAAATTTAGAAGACATGGAGAAGTATCTGCTCCGAGTGGGGATCCCGCTCTCTAAACTGGACGAGCTGTCTGTGATCCACGTGGCTGGCACCAAGGGGAAGGTGAGATTACATTCTTAATGGATTAAGGGTGCTTTTCCACCAGGGTTAAGCTACGTAACTTAGTAGGGTGTGGGCTCGAATCCTCACATTGAACCAGCTCTCGGTGATGGATTTTTTTTTGAGGAAACTATAGAACGGTGGAAAGGTTTTTCTCTAGTCTTGTGTAGGGCTTAGTTTATCTTCCAGCAGGTCGGTCATGGCCTCTGGCTATCTTATAGCTAAAATAAATTACCATCATCTACTGTCGACTTCTGCTTTATAATGTAACTTATAAAAGTGATGTACAACAACCATCAAGAAGGCGTGACGCTACCTCACAGAGATAAAGTAAAGTACTTGGGACTTCATCTGAATCGTCGTTTAACCTGAAAAGACCATATAAGCGCAAAGAGAGAAGAACTCAAACTGAGATACAGTGAGTATTCATGGCTCCTCGGTCGAAACAGCAAATTGTCCACAGACTATAAACTGCTCATATACAAAAGCATACTAAAACCAATATGGATGTATGGAATCCAGTTGTGGGGAACCGCTTGTAATTCACACATCACAAAAATCCAACGGATGCAAAATACTATACTGAGAACCATCAGCGAAGTTTCCTGGTACACAACCAATCAAGAGATCCATAGCAACCTAGGGATGAGCACAGTTAAAGAAGAGGTCGAAAATATTCGCAAAAGCAATAAACAACGCCTACTTAGACATCCTAACGAACTTGCTGTTGTGCTTACTGAACAAGGGTACACACTCAGGCTGAAAAGGAAACGCGTACTCAGCAACTGACTGGAGTCAAAGACACATTTAAGGGAGATGCACTCATTGGATTGCACACCTTTCACGACAAATCTGCACACAAATAATCTGCTTATAGTACTACTGATTCCAGATATAAATCAGAACACAAACAAAAAAAAACAACCATCAAGCGATCTGATAAATCGTTCATTCGTTCAGGGTTCAACGAGCGCGATGTGCGAGTCGATCCTGCGGCGACACGGCTACAGCACCGGGTTCTATTCCTCCCCGCACTTGGTGTCGGTGCGGGAGAGGTTCCGTCTCGATGGGTGGCCGCTGTCGCGCGAAGAGTTCGCGCTACACTTGCACCGAGTGTACGAGCTGCTGTGGGACTCACAGGTACAAAGCGCCGTTCATTCATTCAGGGTTCATTTATTCACTCCCCGCACTTGGTGTCGGCGCACGAGAGGTAACACCTCGACGGCCAGCCAACCAACAACCAGCTAGTCATTTATTTTAAATAAAAACTACGGGTCACTCACGTCTGTTTTAAGCCGAAAAATCCGACTATAGTTTCAACTGCATTCGACGGTCATCAGCCACAAGAAGTCCAATGCTGGACATAGGCCTCCCCCATGGATTTCCAAAAAGACCGATTGGAAGCGGCTTACACCCAGCGTCTTCCCGCCACTTGTGTAAGGTCATCTGTCCATCTCGTGCCTGGTCTTCCTACGCTGCGCTTGCCGGTGCGTGGTCTCCACTCGAGAACTGGTCAGCCGCATCAGCCATCAGTTCTACGTGTTATGTGCCCCGCCCACTACCACTTCAACTTACTAATCCGCTGTGCTATATCGGTGAGTTTCGTACGTCTACTACATATATTACAAAAGTTGTACTTGCAGGAGTTCGAGGGCGACATGCCGAAATACTTCGCCTTCCTGACGGTGGTCGCGTTCCACGTGTTCCTGCAGCGGCGGGTCGATGTCGCCGTCGTGGAGGTCGGCATCGGCGGCATCGTCGACTACACTAACATCTTACGGTAACGGAGGGTCTGCGCCCCACTGCGCAAAAACGAGGGTCATGTTTTTAAACCCCGGCCCAATAAGAGGGGAAACTTATAACACATGCAAGTCACAGATACACACGTCACATGTGTATCTGTGTCTGTGGCATTGTACCTCTCAAACGGATAGACCGATTTTGGTCTAGTTTTTCTTGTTTGAAAGAGTATTTCATCAAAAGTGGTCTTAGCTATGTTTCATCAAAATCAGTTCAGCCAGCAATTTAACTCTGTCTGATCGAACACTTACGCACACATACACAGTACACCGACATATGCTATACTACTGTTACCGACAATATGGGCAAATGCGTAAAACACATGAGCCGCACTGACCGTGCGGATAGGATGGAAAAAGCGGACTGTCAATCACGGTTTTTCGCGCCTTGGGAGTGTGTCGTAGTTTTTGCTGTAAGAATTGTGTTTTAAATAAAAAGTAAATATAATAAAGATACAGTTATGTTGTACGTAATACCGTGAATGAGAACCTGTGTTAATCATAAAAGCGATGGAATAAAGCATGGATACGTTATAAAAATGTATAAAGTTTTACTATCACCCAACTCCGATGGAAAAACGTCTGAGCCTATAGCTTCTGAAAAGAGCTATCTTAGCAATTTCTGGCCGTTTATAAGGTATGTAATACTACTTTCAGGAAAGTACCAGTAGTGGGCATCACAGCGCTAGGGCTCGACCACACGTCGATCCTAGGCAACACTCTGCCCGAGATCGCAGCGGCCAAGGCGGGTGTCATGAAGCGCGGCTGCGACGCGTACACGGTGCGACAGCCGGCCGACGCACTCGCTGTACTCGCCGAGTACGCTGACCATGTGAAGGTAGGAACGCATCTTGTAGCGCGATTGCTACACGTACACCGTGCTATATCTGATAGACGCCTTTTTGTATTCGCCGAATGACAAAGTGTAAGTAGAGCTGCATTATAAAGCGTGGCCGTGACGCGTACACGGTATAACAGCTAGGTGACGCACTCGCTGTATGCGCTGAGTACGCTGACAACTTGAAGGAGGGCCGGCATTGTGAAAATTGACTAGAAATTGCCTTGCATTATATAACGTGGCTGGGACGCGTATATGGTAACACAACGCGTACGACCAACGCACTGTAATTATTAAAATTCTTGAATTTATTTACATAAAACTAATTTTAACGGATTTCTTTTTGATTTTTACTGTATTTGTTTTGTTTCATTTCAATATGTAATAATCGCGAACCACTTAGAAAACATTATTCTTGAATTTATATTTATTTTTACTCCCATTCAGTAGGGCTTTTTACCCTCATTCACAACTCCATCTCCATCTCTGTCATTTCCATACAGAATGACAGAGATGGAGATATAGTTTCCGACACAATTTCGAATCCGAAAGATTATAGGGTGCAGATGATCTTAAATATTGCACATTGTATAGAAATTTTCTTATTGATTTCAGTGTCCTCTCACGGTCGTTCCCGACTACTCGTCATACACATTCCCTGAAGCCGATAAATCGTACCTACCTGTTGATTTGGACGCTTATCGTACGAACGCCTCTCTAGCCATACAGCTGGCACATGCTTGGATGCGAGCGAGACAAACGAATAATGTACAAAGAAGTATT
This sequence comes from Lycia hirtaria, assembly GCA_947563715.1. Classification (NCBI taxonomy): domain Eukaryota; kingdom Metazoa; phylum Arthropoda; class Insecta; order Lepidoptera; family Geometridae; genus Lycia; species Lycia hirtaria. Next base: position 54,118,858 of record OX387375.1, read on the forward strand.
AATGGTCACGTCATTAAGAGTAAAAATGGTTTAGGTAGCGATATTTTGAATGGCACGCAAAACGGCATGAAAAAGGAACAAAATGGCATGAAAGAAGTTGTAAATGTATTGACAAACGGAGATGAGAACTTAGTGTGTAATGATATACATGAATTCCAGCATAAAATCACAAATGGTATTAATAAGAGTCAAAATGGCATATCAAATAGCATTGTACTTAATGATACAACACATGACAGTGTAATTAGCCAGGATAATGTTGCACATAGTAGACATAAGTATCATAATGATTTACAAGATAATGTTACAATTGGGATGCAAAATGGCACAATCTCTATACAAAATGATACAAACAGAATACAAAATGGTACAATTTCGATACAACATGATGCAAATACGATACAAAATAGTACCAATAGTATACAAAATGGCATAAATGGTACACAAAATTGCATAAATGGTTTACGAAATGGAATACAAAATGAAACAATTTTGATACAAAACGACCTAAATGGGATACAAAATGGTACAATTGCGATACAAAACAACCAAAATGGGATACAAAATGGTACAATTACGATACAAAACAACCTAAATGGGATACAAAATGCTACAATTGCTATACAAAATGACACAAATGGTAAACAGAACGTAACAGTAGATAAGGTTCAAAATGGCCCGAGAAATGGCAATGCAATAAGTAAATTAGTGCTAGAAGTGCCTTACGAGACAGCGGAAGGGTTGAAACGGTGCAAGTGGGCGGGCAGGTACCACGTGCTGGACTCGGACTTCGCCAGGTTCTACATAGACGGAGCGCATACTAAAGAGTCGGTGGAGATATGTGCGCAGTGGTTCTCGGATACCTGCAGGTACGTAGTGATTTTTATTAAGTGATTTTTACCCGACTGTGTAAGAAGGGTTATGTTTTTAGAGTGTATGTACGGTTATTTTTATGTATGTATGTATATTACCTTAATGTTTCTATATTACCTCTTAGATTCTAAACTGCTTAACTGATTTAGATGTGCGAGGTGTCGTTAGATTTGTCTTCACACCCCGAGTGTCATAGGCTGTTTTTTTTTTGTAATAATAATAATACGACTCGCGCAAAACTAGAAAAATGCGATTTATATTAGTGATAAGTGATTTTAAGCATACTTTCTCATAAAAAACTTGCGCTCAACAGTGTGTTGTTAGCGATCGTAAGTTAGACTACAAAATGTGAGAGAACTTGTTACGATGGCCTTACTTCGTCTACCGCTTACATTCATTCGATCCTTTGTAAAAATCTACTTTACGCATTTTGTATCACAAATTTATTTATTTTAGATTTTGATTCGAATCTTTCAATTATTTATGTTCTTTTTACGTATTAAAGTATTGTGTCGAAGAACTAACGCCCTGTAACGCGGAAAATCCCCCCCCCCCCCCCCCTTGGCAAAAAAAATACAGACGACATAAAAATAATTAAAAATGTAGAACCAAGTTTCTTCAAGATGACAACTCGTGAGATAGAGGGTTAGAGCGAGAAAAAAGTCAACTTAGAAGGCAGACACACTAAATACTAGCAACTGAGCTGCTTAACATCTAATTTTATTAACCGACTTCGAAAAAGGAGGAGGTTATCAATTCGTACCGTATGTATTTTTTTTTATGTATGCACACGAATTACTCCGTGATTCGTGAACCAATTTTTATGTTTCTTAAATTGATGTATAGAGAAAACTCCCAAGTTGGTCCCATAATTATTTTAGAAACATTGCTTTATTACTTTTTGAATAATCTCTAAAAGTAAAAATATTTTCATTGTATTCCTGAGTGAGTGCGTCAGATTATAGAATCTCAGAGTTCCACTGACACGTTTTTCTTTGCAATAGTGTCAAATGTTGAGGTTTTTCGTATAAACATCTGCACATTTTCTAATCTGCGACGACGAAGCATTTGACATTCAGTGACAAATGTCATTCTTGAAAAAAAAAACGAGCGGGTGAATAGAGGTCTTTTAAAAAGTTTACAATCGTGAGAGATTTATTGAGCTTGAAAAGTAAAACCTACTTACTCCTCATCCAATGTGTATAAGGAGAAAATAGAGTTACTTCAACGCTCGAGCGCCTTGTTTCTCTTTCCAGCTCATCAAACAAGATTCTATTATTCAGCACGACGGGAGATAGAAACGTGGAAGCTCTACTCAAGCCTCTGTCTACGATACCCTTCAGACAGGTGTACTTCGTGCAACCGACCGCGTACGAGAAGTCTGCCACCGACCACGACAACTACTCGGTAGTGGAGCGACGCGAGCTATCTGAGAGATGTGTGAAGCACGCACGAGCTTGGCACGAATATAACCCCGCCACCAAGATATCAGTATTAGAATGTGTGGCTGACGCGTTGATAAGCATAAAGGCGAAGGGGGATGTGCCTTCCGTTTTGGTCACAGGGTCTTTGTATTTAGTAGGAGCTGCTTTGTCGATTTTAGATCCTAATTTAAACACTTGATTAAGATAATATTGTTTGTATTTGTGATTAAATTGTTTGTTTTTTAATGGTTGGTTTTTATTTTTACCGAATTCAGAAATGAAGGTTAACAAATCGGCTGTGTTTTTTTTGTGTTTTGTTAATTTTTCTCGGCTGTGTTTTTTTTTTGTTACCCGCATAATTTCGTTATTTTTAAACCGATTCAAAAATCTGTTTTTTGTTTGAAAGGATATTGTAGATCAACAAGCTTCATCCTCGGCCACATCGTCGTTTAACTTTAGTCGAGTTGGTGCATGGTCAATCTTAGATCTATCTCGAGTAAAAAAAGTTCGAAAGTGTGACATTTCTATATTAGTCTCCTTGGTTTCGATTTTCTACTCGTATTAACTATAAGTTTCTTCATATTCCTGTTCGTACTCGTCGCAGAAGCATCTGGGACCAGCCTCGGTGGGTGTACAGTAGCATCCGTCTCCACAGCCTTCTAGGGGGCATATGCCTACTGAAACACCACAAATATTACCTGTATTAGGTATACCTATTGCCCGTTCTGGTGCTGGGGCACTAGAATACGGCATCGGTATCCCCTGCCTGTTGTAAGAGCCTATTAAAATGGGACTTCTGGGCCCGGGGGATGGTCGGGAGTGGGACCCTGACCTACTACTCAAACGAGGCCCAAGGTGGACGCATAGAGTGGCTCAAGCGGTCGAAGGTCTAGCGGGCTGAGGATCCGTGACAGTGAAGAGAGCACTGGTATGTGTTCGTCACAAGAACCTGGAGGCCATCGTTTAGCACTGGCCATTGGAGAGGGGGTTAGTGGGTACAATCCCACAGAACCCGGTTGCATCCCTAACTATATAGTTCGGTTGATGGTAGTCCAATCAATAAACCAATAAAATAATATTCCGTTTTATTTTAATCACAAGATTGTTTATGAAAATTTCGAAACAACATTTAAGCTTAAAGATACGGGTAGGTAGACGAGCGACGTAGTGCCGCCGCGGAAGGTGTTTCGTCACCGGCACGGCTTACCGGCCGGCGGCCACCGGCCGGTAAGCCGTGCCGGTGCAAGCGCATTCCTTTCCCTATTGTTTCGTCGAGTTGCTTCGTTTACATGGCGAGCTCCGAGGTAAGTATTTATTAAATATTTTGTATAATTTTTATGTGTATTATATTTTAATGATTTTATTTTCTTTTTTTTATAGATTAGGAGCACGCCACACACTCCCCTCCAGAGACCGGGTCACGGGCGATACACGTCCGGGAATTTTACTATCCTCCCAGATCGCGTTCTACGTTCCGTTGTGGGTCTGTTCTGGTCAGGTGGAAGTGATGATGTTGATTTTTGTTTTTCAGGTGGATCCGGAGGTTGTCTGCTGTCTACTGCTGGAGTATCTACGAGCGTGTATGCTGGCTTCAGTCTGTCTATAGATACGGTAACTATCTTTCCATTTGCCATGATTTTAAATACTTTCTCGTTTCTTTCCAGAACTCTATGCGGACCGGTGTATGCAGGTTGTAGTGGTCGACGGTGAGCATCATCGCGCAGGAAGACGTGAGTAGTAGTAGCCAGGTCTTTAAATACAAATATTGATTTTTTGCAGTGTCTCGATGCTGGTTGCGGCTGGATGGTTTGTGCAAATTCTCTGAGCCGTGCAGTAAAATCCGTGACGTCAGTTGTGGTATTTGTATTTGGATTGAAGATTTCTCCTGGTAATTTTAGTGTTTCGCCGTATACGACTTCGGCGGATGATGCTTGCAGGTCTTCTTTGTATGCACATCGTATGCCCAGCAGTACTAAAGGAAGTGTTTCAGTCCAGTTTTCGTTTCCGTGGCAGGTTATTGCTGCTTTTAACTGTCTGTGAAACCTTTCTACTAAGCCATTGCAGGCTGGGTGATATGCTGTGGTTCGCTTGTGCTGAAATCCCGCTATTTCTGCTAAGTATTTGAAAAGAGCAGATTGAAATTGTGTCCCTCGGTCACTTATTATTTCTAATGGGCATCCAAACCGAGCAATCCATCCTGATAGAAGTGCTTTAGCCACGGTTTCTGCCGATATATCGGTGATTGGTATTGCCTCAGGCCATCTTGTAAATCTATCGATAGCGGTGAGGCAGTATTTATAACCATGGGAAGGTGGCATTGGTCCGATGAGATCTATATGAACGTGAGTGAATCTTGCGCGTGGTATTTTAAACGTGCCTAAAGGAGAAGACACGTGTCTTGTTATTTTGGCGCGTTGGCATGCATAACAGCTTTTGGCCCACTCACGGCAGTCCTTGCGTATTCCTGGCCATACATAACGTTGTGATACCAGTTTTGCGGTCGCGTTTGCTCCTGGGTGGCTGAGTGAATGCAGGCTTTCATATACTCGACATCGTATTTCTTTTGGTACGTACGGTCGAGTAATATCTGTAGATTCATCTCCATATAGTTTAATGTCGGTTCCAGGTATTGATATTTTGGTCAGTTTTAGTGATGTCTCTCCATTGAGTAGATTATTCAGTTCTGTATCTGTTTTTTGTAATTTGGCCAATGTCATCAGGTCTACAGGTTGTGACAGTTCCTCTATTCTTGAGAGGGTGTCTGCTACAACATTGTCCTTTCCTGATATGTGCTGTATATCCGTAGTAAATTGTGATATAAAGTCTAGATGTCGGAATTGGCGAGGCGAGCATTTATCTTTCCGCTGATGAAATGCAAAGCAGATTGGTTTATGGTCTGTGAAAACCGTAAAGTGACGTGCTTCGACGAGATGGCGAAAATGTTTTATTGAATCGTATATTGCCAGTAGTTCTCGATCGTAAGGCGAATATTTTTGCTGCGCTGGACTCAGTTTTCTTGAAAAGAAGGCTAAAGGTTGCCAGCTTCCATCTTTAAACTGTTGTAACACAGCTCCTAGCGAAGTATCCGAAGCGTCAGTTACAAGGGCTAGGTTTGCGTCAAGGTCTGGAAATGCCAAGAGTGTTGCTTGACATAGGCTTTCTTTGCAGTTTTCAAATGCCTTAAGAGTTTCACCAGTGATTTCTACTGGATGTGATCCTTTTACCGATCCGACAAGTAAAGCATTGAGAGGTGCTTGATACTTAGCTGCATTTGGAATAAATCGACGATAAAAATTGATCATTCCCAAATAGCGCCTTAACTCTTTGACTGTTTTCGGAATGGGGAATTTTTTTATCGCTTCTACTTTAGCAGGCATCGGCTTCACACCTTCAGCTGACACTGTATATCCCAGGAATGTTACTTCTGGTACGCCGAATACACATTTGGATGTGTTAATGACCATGTTATATTCTTTCAGTCTGGCGAATATTTGACGAAGATGGTTTTCATGGGTTTCTTCATCTCGCGAATAAATTAGAAAATCATCTAAGTACGGGTAACAGAACTCGTCGAGTCCGCGAGTCATTTCATCGACAAAACGTTGAAAAGTTTGGCCCGCGTTTCTGAGACCAAAGTTCATGTATGGGTATTCAAATAGTCCAAAAGGTGTAGTTATTGCAGTCTTGCAAATATCTTCCTCTGCGACCTTAATCTGATTATATGCTTTTACTAAATCGATCGTTGAGAATACACGACAGCCTGATAAATTGTGAGCGAAGTCGTGTATATGACGAATAGGATAGCGATCCGGAACTGTTCTCGCATTCAACTGGCGGTAATCTCCGCATGGTCTCCATCCGCTGTCCTTTTTGGGAGCTAGGTGTAGCGGAGATGACCAGGGACTGTCTGAAGGTCTGACGGTTCCGTTCATAAGCATTGCGTCAAACTCCTGTTTGGCTATTTTCAACTTGTCAGGTGCAAGACGACGTGGAGAACTGAATACTGGAGGTCCAGGCGTTGTTTTTATATGATGGACTGTGTTGTGGCTGCTGATGCGGTTAGTACCTGACGGACGCGTGATTTCTGGGAATTCCTTCAATATATTTAGGAATTTGGATTCGCCTGTCATTGTCTTCACTGAAGAAATTGTGATTGACGAAGATACTGATGCTGCTGACGATGTGAGAGTAGTGGTGTTGTCTATCAATCGTTGGTTTCGAACATCGACTATCAAATTATAGAATGATAAAAAGTCAACGCCGATGATTGGTTTCGTGACATCGGCCACTGTGAATCGCCAGGAGAAGTCTCGACGTAGTCCTAAATTCAGTACCATATGCGCATATCCGAAAGTAGCTATGTTTGTACCATTAGCAGCATACAACGTATAGTCTGTCTTGGGTCGGCTTTGTCGTAATAATTTTTTAGGGAAGACACAGAGGTCGCTACCAGTATCGACTAAGAACTGTATCTTGCTTTTAAAATCTGTGACAAAAAGGCGACCTGAGCTAGGACGATCGTTTGCCGCCATTAGCGACCGCCCTGATGGTTTTCCGGCTTATAATCGCATGGTTTTTGGCATCTCGTCGACTTCGCGCCAAATTTATGGTGAAACCAGCATAATGGGAAGCGCCGATAAGTCGACTGCGACCGGGTGTTGCTACGATTGCGATTACCTTGGTTATTGCGAGTCTGCGATCTTGATCTACGGCCGTCGGCGGATAGTGCTTCAACCTTCCTAGTTAGCTCCGCGATTTGTCTCGACATCGCGTCCCATTGTGATGTAGGAACGGTTGATGTGGAGGCTACCACTGCTGTTGGGGATACTATATCCATTACCGTGTCTGCGAGGTCCACTAAACTGTCGAGGTTCGAATGTGGCTGAGATGCTATGGCAGTCTGCACGTGTGTGGGTAGTCTGCTGGTCCAGATGGTTTTCAGGAACTCTTCTGGTACTTCAGAACCGGCCAGATGGCGTAAATGCCGCAGAAACTGCGATGGACGACGATCTCCTAGCTCCTCATGAGTGAGTAACTGTTTCACCTCTTTTTCACGTGACTGAGAAAGGCGTTTTATAAGTTCCGTCTTTAGCTTCTCATAACTACTGCCTGCCGGTGGTGCTATGATAATGTCTTTGACTTCGGCTGCGTATCGATGTTCGAGTTGTGACACTATATAATAAAATTTTGTCCTGTCCTCGGTGATTCGAGAGAGCATGAAGTGACCTTCAACTTGTGCAAACCACACAGCGGGTTCCTCTGGCCAAAATGGTGGTAATTTCACTCCAACTCTAAATACGTCTGCCGGCGCCATGTAAGCCAACGATTTCGAAGCGTCGTCTCCGTCCGTCGACATGTTGTTTCACGATTCCACAAGTGTTCCAATTGAGGGGTCACCACTATAGTTCGGTTGATGGTAGTCCAATCAATAAACCAATAAAATAATATTCCGTTTTATTTTAATCACAAGATTGTTTATGAAAATTTCGAAACAACATTTAAGCTTAAAGATACGGGTAGGTAGACGAGCGACGTAGTGCCGCCGCGGAAGGTGTTTCGTCACTGGCGGGGCGGCCGGCCGGCGGCCACCGGCCGGTAAGCCGTGCCGGTGCAAGCGCATTCCTTTCCCTATTGTTTCGTCGAGTTGCTTCGTTTACATGGCGAGCTCCGAGGTAAGTATTTATTAAATATTTTGTATAATTTTTATGTGTATTATATTTTAATGATTTTATTTTCTTTTTTTTATAGATTAGGAGCACGCCACAACTACAACACAGCCGGGAATCTTTAGATTTCTCCTTCGTCAAAAAAAAGTATACCTATTGCATGGCTCTAGGACGTGTCTGGTAACGTTTGCTTTTCTTTGGCATAAATAAATAACTGTTAAAAAAAACGGAAAACCAACTTCTACTAACTTACTTAAATGGAAACCCCATTTAGATCTGGTCTACTTGCTTCCGTTCCTGTTACACAAATGAATATTACAACTAAAACAATAATGCATATGTACTCGTATTTCATTTTTAATTGTTTAGGAACAAACGACAATCAATAATTAACTAGTGTTAGGTTTTTATGCTTAAATTTCTAACCAAGCATAACTTAACATAATTTAAAGCATTATGACAATATCAAACAAATTATATTAATTAAAATTCTCGAACTACAAATAAAGCGAAATAATTTATATACCAAGTACCTACAGTAAATAATCTAATGTAGGTATACCCAGTAGGTTGAAATTTTGAAAAACATGCATTGGAAAGTCGTTTTTTTTTATAAAACAAATATAGGTATTTGGTACGTATTTGTCATAGCAAGATATAGGTCGTAAAACTAAAACCGGATTACACCTTTATACTCAGCTCTTACATAAAATTCTGAAAAATCCGATTCTGTTTGTTCTTTGGAAATGTTTCAGGCAATTTTTCATACAGCTTGACGTGAAGTATAAAGTACCTGTATATAGATTTCGACTGTCCGTTTATCAAAATCATCATCATTTCAGCTACAAGAAGACCATAGGACATCCTACCATGGATTTCCAAAAAGACCGGTTAAAAGCGGATTGCATCCAGCGTCTTCCTGCCATTTGAGTGAGGTCTTCTTAAAAGTCTATGGGTCTTCTGTCCATCTCGTGGCTGGTCTACTTTTCGGCGAAAAAGTCCAGACTTGCAGACCCAGATTATAAAAAGAAATCAGAATAAAGGAACATAATACTTTGAAGGTTCATATTTAGATTTACTAACTCAAAATCCTTCATTTTGAGAAGTCGGACAAAGAGCGTAGGTTTACTACGTATTCAAAGACATTAATATTAATTTCACAATGTAAAAGTTTAATCGTGCAGGTGTACAGTCGAGATGTAATGAATTATTTACTCGTAGTTATTTACTACGTAGCAACAAGACGACGTAGACAAGAAAAAAAAATGGTTGTCTGTAAAGTCGGTTTACGGACGATAGTTTAACGTGACAACGTCATAACAAAACATTGATGAAATGATGATGATGATGATGTAACGGGACAATGAGTCATCCTTTTTCGTGCGTGCAGCCGGCGTTCATCGATTTATTAGACGTTGTCACGTCAAAATGAGCGTGCCTCGCGTAGCGAGTCAGACTCTGTCGCGCGTCGGCTGCGACGCGGGCGATGGACAATCTGCTTGAGCTGGTAGCCGTCGCGGGCGTCCGCGCCGGACGCCGCTTATGTGTGGACGGCCTTATCCAGGAAATAGGTACATATAAAGACACAAATTTCGAATTTGAATAATAATGCGAGATGAAAGCGTCAAGTGGCATAAAATTCGGTTCGAAGGAGCAGGAGAAGAGGGGGTGCTTGGAATGCTAGTGAGCGAGAGGATAGAATGACCCTCCCTGTAAACATCCTGGCGGGCCATGTTTTATTAATTTCGCGAGAGATAAAGGCAGGGACCGAAGACAGTAGCACAGAAGAACACAGTAGCTCGGGACATAGAATACGTTGATAGTATTTGATTGTGATATGACATTATGCATAATGCTCGAGCACTGACCGCTGTCACTGGCCAACCTCCGTAGATAAAATTAACGAAACCGTAGTACTTTATGTGGCCTCCACATGTGCTAGTTTGATGCGTTGTCTTGCTCGCACGCATAACGAACTTTTTCGTCCCAAATAAATGATTTTACAAAAAAATATTCATTAATATAGTTACAATGTACTTGTTTTAGAGCGTTACATAACGAGTTATCGTGCTCTTTGTTTATATTAACCCCTTATGATAACAATGTTCTAATACCTCTCTGTCGTTGAATTCGGTAGGGTTACGCTCAACTCTTATACAGATACAGATTCAATTATATATCGATACAAAGTCGGCTCGCGGCCGCTTTTTACCCGGCAGCGTAAGTATGTTTTGCGTATGTTTTTAGAATGTATGTGTGTATTGTTAGCCGATTGGGACAAATCAATCGACGAGCGTCCCATCTCTATGCACGGGCGCATCACTAGCCGGGTGCCCTCTAGTGCATAGACTCGCGACCGGCGTCTCGTCAAGATGGCGCACGGCGATATTGTTGTATTTGCATAATCTATTATATTTGTCAGTATTAAACGTACAAGGGAATAGCAACGCAGTAATCATCATCTACGATACAAAATACCAGTTGGGAGGGATCTGGGTTTTCCCTCCTAACAGTATGTATGTGGGTATATTATGTATGTATCGGTCAAGCCAAACATACATACACTCAAAAAACATAACCCTCCTTACGCAGTCTAGTAAAAATTGTAGGCGGTAGTAATGAATATTTTCATAATAAAAAAATTGGTTGTCCGTAAAGTCGGTTTACGGACGATAGTTTAACGTGACAAAACATTGATGAAATGATGATGATGTAACGGGACAATGAGTCATACTTTTTCGTGCGTGCAGCCGGCGTTCATCGATTTATTAGACGTTGTCAAGTCAAAAAGGCAACTATCAACTAGTCTCACCTGTGACCACGGACGCTGCAGTTCCAAAGTTGTACATAATATTAATGAATAACAAATGCGAAAACCTAAGAAATCATTATATTACCGAATCTAAAACAATCGCTACAATCAAAATAAAACTGTACGAAGTGCGATACCAGTGACAACAAGTATAAATTTAGAAAAATTAAAAAACCCCGACACACAAAACGGCTAAACCGATTTTAATTAAACATAGCGAAGAACACTCTCGATGAAACCCTTTTTGAAACAAATAAAATTATATCAAATTTGGATTATCCGTTTGAGAGCTACGATGCTACAGACCTAGAGATTCAAAAGCGGGGGTGTCAAATTTTAACACCCCTCTTTTTGGATCGGAGGTTAAAAAGACAACAAAATAGATAGATAACTCTTTATTAAAAGACCACATTGTACAAACATATTGAAAAATGACAATATTACTATGGCTAATCTTTCAATAGGCGGCATTATCGCTTAAAGCGATCTCTTCCAGGCAAGCATGCACGGAGTAGGATAAGTGGCACTGATAGTGGCCCTTAAAACTAAAACCTAAAAAATTGCGTACACAAAAAGTGATTACTTCGTATTGTGTCGTATTACTTTATCTGCCAAATTAATGCACCAAATGTCATTATCTGCAGACTCACTTAACAAACCATTATAAATCGTTAGTTAAGTGAATCGTTTTTATAATCATAAAATAAATGCTTTCATTACCACAGCTTATCAATATGTACAGAGGTCTAAGCACAACGTCATACGTTCGTTTATTTTACTTGTCTAACACTTTTGTATTAGAACCCGTCGCGCGATGTCTACTACAAATTGGACTTACGAGGTTAGTAATTTTTAACCCCTATTTTTTTTTTTTTTAACCTTTAATTTTAGTGTTTTAAAAAAGGCATTAAAATATCTATAAGCGTCTTTGCGGGTAATAATTAAATATCAGCGACACCAATAATTAACCGACTTCCAAAAAGAAGGAGTTTCTCAATTCGACTGTATTCTTTGTTAAATGTTTGTTATGTAGCGGAATCTTTAAGCATGATTTTTACCTACTTCATAACAATAAATACTACTAAATAAATACTAATTTAAAAAAAAAACTATTTACTTTTCGACTTCCAAAAAGGAGATCTCTATGTTTTTTTTTAGAAACCACATTTTAGGCAATTTATTTATTTTATTTCGTCTAAATACTAAGTAATTCGTAGATCGTCCTTATACCAATATTTTTGGAAATGTACTCTTATATTGCAGTGACAGTTCGGTACTTTGTTCTACATACTTGTTTTTTTCCTTTTAAAAGCCAATTACGTGGCCCTATATTTACATAATTCTGTGAAAGAGCCTCGTTACCAAGGGAATCGTTAAATCAAATGGAATGAGCCCAGCAAATTCGAGGGACTTAGTTGCCTACTAGTAATAATTGAAGAATGCCACATCCATGTCCAAGAATCTTCATCAGCCCAGCTCGATGGAATCTTTTTTTTTTACACAAGATAGAGCTGAAATTGACCACCAAATCGTCTGATGTTAAGCGACGGTGTAGCCGAGGATGGAGCTCGTTGATCTAGAAGATTGATTCACTCTAGCCTTGAAAACTCCAAGATTCTCAGATAATGGCGGCAAAGAATTCCATTCCTCTGCAGTACGCATCAAGAATATGGACCGATATCGCTGAGTACGGATTTTTGCCATTTAAATGAGTAATGGGTGATATTTCGCCGACTTTCTGCTAGTCCTGTAGTGAAATGGGGTGGGTGGAATTAGGTAGTGAAGCTCTAGCGCATACTCCCCGAAATCCTATAGAATATAGACAGACATGCTGCTTTACGGTGGTGCTCGAGACTAAGTAGTTTCTTGACTGCTAGTTTATCGTCACCGATTAACCTCACAGCTCGCCGGTCAACCGACTCTAGAGCTTTCAGCTGAAACATGGCTGATCCATCTAAAATGTGGCAGCAGTACGATTATATACGATTATCTCCATTTACGATTAAATTATTGTATCATAATTTTCATTATATAAGGTTAACTTATCTTAAATAACGTTACTAATTGATGTAACTCATTATGAGTTCGTCAAAAAGTTTAAAGATTTGTTTAGACAAGATTCATTTCGGGAAGTGTGCGCAAGAGCTTCACGACCTAATAAAGTGAAATGGGGACATTTCACTACAGGACTAGCAGAAAGTCTGCGAATTACTACCCATTTCTCATTGAAATGTCAAAATCCGTACTCAGCGATATCCACGATCCACGTTCTTGATGCGTACCGGACAGGGTCCTGATGCCGTATGATCCTCGGCTGTGTTTCGTGAACGTAACGTGATGTGTTGATAATGAAAATTAGACAGGATTTTTAACTGAAAGTCTAATTTTCATTGTCAACGCATACACGTTATTTTCACGAAACGCATCCGATAGTCATACGGAATCAGGGCTCAGGAACGGAATTTTTACCGCTATCTCGGTTTCCTGAGAACTACAATCTTAGAATTTTCAAGGCTCCATCCTCGGCCACACGTCGCTTAACATCCCGCGAGTTTGTGGTCAATAGTAGATCTATCTTGCGTAAAAAAGATAGTTACTAAATTAAGAATAAAAAATAAGACGAGTGACCTCTCTGATAAGACTAACTAATAATATCTAAATAAGGTCATAGTGAGTAAGATTAAGACAGTTATTGTAAAGAGTTACGTAAACCGTTTAGGCTGAGGAGTAGGAAAATATGGTAACTCCCATTAGCTCTATAGAACTTAGGAAAATACGGTAACTCCCATTAGTTCTTTAGAACTTAGGAAAATACAGTAACTCCCATTAGTTCTATAGAACTGTGTTATATGTTTTTTCCCTACTCCGTCGCCAGTATAAGTGATATCTGAATAAAAAGAGGCTGGATGGATTGTCGAGAAGACATAAAAACAAAACTAATCTTATTTAACTTCATATTTTATTCGTGGGACTTTAATTTTCTACTTTTTAGGGTTCCGTACCCAAAGGGTAAAAACGGGACCCTATTACTAAGACTTCGCTGTCTGTCTGTCTGTCTGTCTGTCTGTCTGTCTGTCTGTCTGTCTGTCTGTCTGTCTGTCTGTCTGTCTGTCTCCAGGCTGTATCTCATAAGCTGTGATAGCTAGAAAGCTGAAATTTTCACAAATGATGTATTTCCGTTGCCGCTATAACAACAAATACTAAAAATAAAAAAAATAAAAATATTAAGGGGGGTCCCCATACAATAATCGTGTTTTTTTCGTATTTTTTTGCTCAATATTAAAAACGGTAACAGGTAGACGCTTCAAATTTTCACAGAATATTTACTTGTATATTACCTTTCAAAATAAATAACTAAATAACAATAAAGTAAATATTAAAGGGGGGCTCCCATACAACAAACGTAATTTTTAAGCAATTTTCACTCGATCTTAATTAACAGGTAGAAACTTGAATATTTGTAAGTAAATATTTAGAAATATATTAACTATAAAAATAAATACCTAATCTAATACATAAGAACTCACAAAATGAAAATAATCCGTGCATCTAAACGCGGTGCGAGCGCCTCGCCGCGGTGTGGTGGTGGCGCGAGCGCGAGGCGGTTGATAAGCAACGGCCGCGCGGGTAGCGGGGGAGGTAACATCACGGAGCGAGCCATAGCCGCGCGTATTCGCGCGAGGGTCGTCATGCTGCCTGGATGTGTATCGAAAACCTACCTATAAGTTTGCGATTTACTACTTGGAATTTCGTTGATTTCTCGTAATTTTATACGATTTTCTGTTATAGATGATAGTACGGAACCCTTCGTGCGCGAGTCCGACTCGCACTTGGCCGATTTTTTATTGTTATTCACATATTTAGTTATATATCTTAAATCTAAGTTTTTACAATATTTGTATAAAAAACAATAAAAACATTATAAAAACTTAAACCTAGGGTGTTATTATTGTTACTTTTTTTTAAGTAGGCACTTGTACATGTATTTATGTAACATAAAGTTGTAGCGACCCAATTAAACTGGGTAAACAAGCGATAGGTCTGGATGCACTTTACCTCCGTACTAAAATAGTTCTTATCGCAGAGGGCAATCACACTAGCACGCAGTATTGTGCGTAAAATAAAGACTAAATAACATTGTGGAATGTAAATACAGTCTTTGTACATACAGAAGACTCATCTCGGCAAAGACATAGCGACTCTTACTGCGACGCAAGCGCAAGTCAGCCTAAGTGCTTACCTGCATAATAAAGTGTATAAAAATACCTGCATACATAAAGTGCAATACTACACACCAAATCCGCCGACACAAGACTGATTGGGCTTATGTCGGCGGGTTGTCGGAATCGTTAGTCAAACAAAAGGACAATATGAATTTTATGATGAAAACTAACGCGATTATTACAGATTTTTATTTGAACAAACGGGTTACTCATGTCTAATTTTGAGTTGAAATCTCCGACTATAGTTTTAACCGCATACGGACGCAAACGTGAAATTAGACGTGCGTAAATCGTTTGTCCCATTGGGTTTGCTCAAATAAAAATGACTAATATAAAAACTAGTCCCAAAAACATTGAAATTAAATTTACTTTTAGTTGGGACGAACAGACCGATAGACAGACAGACAGTAAGAAGCTCCTGATAAAATCATAGAAATATGTATAAAATACTGGATACATTTATTTCAGGAAGCCGTCAGTAAATTGCTGACGTTGAGATCGGTTAAAGAAGTTATTGGTGAGATCGCCAGGAATCGAGATGCTGGAAATATGGTGAGTATAAAAGCATAATATATGTATATTTTCCTTCATAAACCAAATAATAATACATCGTAAAAATATTTAACACATCTCTTGCTCACCACTCGGATCCGAGTAGGTCGGGGCTATAGTAGTGGCGCCTTCCACTCGGATCCGAGCGAGCGTCCCGTTCATTTTGTAGTATTAGTCAGTAAACCGCCGTCGTTTGAGGCAGTCAATGTTGCTTTGCGCGGCCACTCTGTATTTAATCAAAATTCGCCTAAAAATAAATCGCTAATGAGGCTCAGATACGGTTAATTCACTTTCCTTGCATAGAGACACTATTTTTTTGTGATTAAATTAAAAATGTCCAGTTTTCGGTTTTTTTCCTATATGTGTACTCTAACACAATGCTTCTAGCCAAATTTCAGAGTTCTAGGTCAACGGGAAGTACCCCATAGGTTTTGATTCCTCTGTGAGTATCGAAATGTGCGTTTTTTACGACATATTCGGCTGTAACTTTTTTTACGAAAACTGAAAAAAAAAATTTTTCTTTCTGCAGCAAGATACTATGGATCTGTGTATATGGTTTTAATTTCAACTCGATACCTTTACGCGTTCCCGAGATAAAGATCTTGACACCCGGACGGACGGACAGACGGACAACAAAGTGATCCTATAAGGGTTCTAAAAAATAAAATCGTTTTTTCCTATTGAGGTACGGAACCCTAAAAAGGTTTTGGTTAAGGCCACCCGAAAAACGAATACTTTGACTAAGAATTTCGTGGCGGGCTTGAATAAAATATTATTATCATCATCATCAACCATTGCCCACCCACTGCTGAGTATAGTTGTCCTCTTTAGCGCGCCATTCTTTCCGGTCTTGAGCCAGTCTCATCCACTGTCTTCCCACTGCCTTGTCGATGTCATCTGACCAAGTTGGAGGTCTGCCAGGTGTTTGCTTTCCGTCTCGCGGTCACCATTCTGTGACTGCTTTAGTCCACCATACGTCTTCTGACCAAGTGTCCCGTCAACCTCCACTTGAGTCTTGTAATCCGCCTAACTACGTCTTCGACCTTCGTTCGTCGTCGCATTTCTACGTTTGTTATACGGTCCACAATAATGATGCCCAACATGACCCTTTGTGCCACTTGGATCTTATGCGTGGTCTCTTTCGTAAGGATTTACGAAAGAGAACAATCCAATCCAAGATCCAATTATATTCTTAAACATGGACCCACATGGTTAAGACCTATAATATATTTGGTAGTAAAGAACGCCACGTGAGAACAATGAAGATCTTTGCCTCCAAATAAATCGCGAATGTGCGATGTGAGGATGTATCCTCATACAACCACGAAAAATCCATTCTGATTCAGAAAAATCTGTTCTAGTGGAGAAAAAAAAAACTAATTTTCTATGTGATGTGATCTTTGATAAATGGGTATGTAATTGCTTTTGATGTTGTAATTAATGTATGGATTTCAAATATTGAATAGACATAGGTACATAGAATGCATTTTTTTTTAAATGTAGTAGGTAATAGGCCTGCGCTAGATCGCGTGACGTTGCTGTGTACGATGCAACGCGTCTAATTCGGCTTACATTTCAGGAAAACACATCTGTCCGCGACACAGAGGGGTTTTTGAAAAGGATTGGACTTTACTCAAGGTTGGATGAGCTCTCTGTAATCCACATGACTGGATCCAAGGGGAAGGTAATACATTTAGACTGGGCTCGCAGCTCAGTTGGTAGTATGTCTACCTGCTAAGTAGGTTCGATCCCCACCCAGGACAAACATTTGTGTGATGAGCATGGATCTTTGTTCTGTGTCTGGGTGTTTTTATCTTAAGTATGTATTTACAACATAAAAAACCGGACAAGTGCGAGTTAGACTCGCCCACCGAGGGTTCCGTACAAACTAGTAGATAAAAGGGGGAAATCATATATTTTCCTTCCTAAACTGAAAAATATACATCGTAAAAATATTTAAAAACCTGTTTTAGTTTATGCTACTGAATATGCTCTTTCATATGATACCCCACATGATACGGTTAATTCACTTTAAAATTTGGACCTTCATTCCTTGCATAAAGACAGTATTTTTTTGTGATTAAATAAAAAAAACCAGTTTTCGGATTTTTTCCTCTAACACAATGCTTCTTGCCAAATTTCATTGTTCAACGGTAGGTAGGTCAACGGGAAGTACCCCATAGGTTTAGATTCCCTTGTGAGTGTCGAAATGTGCGTTTTTTATGATATATTCGGCTGTAACTTTTTTTTTACGAAAACTTAGAAACTTTATTTTTCTTTCTGCAGCAAGATACTATGGATCTGCGTATACGGTTTTAATTTCAACTTGATACCTTTACGCGTTCCCGAGATTGACACCCGACGGACGGACAGACGGACAACAAAGTGATCCTATAAGGGTTCCGTTTTTTCCTATTGAGGTACGGAACCCTAAAAAGGTACCTATATATATATATATGTATTCGATCAGCCATCCAATTTCCATATTACAAGCTTTGCTTAGTTTGGGTTAGAATATTGTGTGAAACGTCCACCAATATTAATTTTTTTATAGTTTTATGTAAATAATATGTCATTATAATTTTAAATATCCTAATCCCGTAAAAAATACTCAGTTTTACAGTGCCTATTTTTGCTCAATAAATAAATAAAATAATATTTTTTATGGTAGGTTGAAAAAGGTTTGGATGTTTATTACGTCAACTCGGTACTGACACGCTAACTGTAGTCTCCGTATTTTTATTCCGTATTTCGTCATAAATGTCTTCTGCCAAGTTGGAAGCTACTTTAAACGATTTAATGAAGAAAGTGGCATCATTGACAACTGGAGTTGCAGCTCAATCAACTCTAATTGAAGCACAAAACAAGAAAATTGAAGATCAAGAAAGGATGATTGAGAATTGTTATTCGACAATTATTGAAATGAAGAGGGTAGTGGAAGATATGTCCGCTAAACTCATCGATCTTTGGCGAGCAGATCAGAAGAGCAAGACCAATTTACCGGTTGGCCAGCCCACTGCATCGAGTGCAAGCGAGACGAACATGTCATCGGCGGCAACGTCGCAGAACAATTTGACAAAGCGCGCGCTTCGTGCATTAAAACGCATGAATAAGGACGCATCTACACCAAGCGATAGAATTGTAGATAAGGCTGAAATTGCGTTTTCTAATACTAAGAAAGTGGATGAAGAATGGACGGTAGTAGGAGGGCGGAGAAGGTCAAAACAGACTCAAAGAAGTCTAAAGCCTGTCCAGACTGGCGGAAATGTGCAAATTAATTCATTTCAAGCTATAATAAAAAAGAAGTATTTGCATGTTTGGGCTCTGCATCCAGACACCTCTGTGGATTTAATAACTGAACATGTCAAGAAAGTGTGTGGTTCTGATGATATTAAAATCGAAAAAATCATCCCGAAGACGAAAAGGGACTACTCCTCGTTTATGATCGGAGTCCCGGAACCGGTGTTTGGTAAAATCAGTTGTGTTGATAGTTGGCCAGTGAACACCAAATTCAACGCGTGGGTGTGGTTTCGAAACTCCCGTGGAACAGCAGCCGGCTACTCGGGACAGTCACAAAATTGAAAAGAAAATCCAGATATACTACCAAAATGTTCGTGGGCTTCGTACGAAGTTGAACGAGTTTAACGTGAATTTATTGGTATCGTCGTGTTCTCTATTCGCTGTTACGGAATCAGGACTTCATGATTCAATACATGATGGTGAACTGATCCCGCCTAACTATCAAATACTTCGATGTGATCGAGCAGATGGCCGTAAACACGGAGGAGTATTCTTAGCTGCATCATCGTCGCTGAAGTTAAATCGCGTGCCCGTCGCTGATGTAGACACCGCCTTATTTGAGATAGTTTGTGCGACCGTGCACAGTAGAAACAAGTTGCTATTTCTGTGTTGTGTTGTTTACATACCACCACATAGTGCTTCTAGGGAATATATGCATTTATTTAATATTTTAGAAAATGTGTGTATTAAATATGATAATGTTGTAGTGATCGGTGACTTTAATATGTATAGTGCGCCTCTGGAAGTGCACTGTTATCTGGAGTATGTGAACACTTTCTGTGGATTTTGTCAGGTAAATAATATTGGTAATATTAATGACCGTATTTTAGACCTCGTGTTGACTACTTTTCCAGCCCGTGACGTAGACGTACAACTATCAGATGAGCCGTTAGTAGGTATTGATAAGCAACACCCGCCGCTCTGTGTGTGCGTTCCGGCCGGCTCACCCCGCGCCCGCACCGCACAGCCGCAGCTCAACCAGTATAATGACAATAATATTATTGATAAGGATTATTGTACGCGAAATTGGAACTTCCATAAAGCTAATTTCTCTGTGTTATACTATAATCTGGAACAAATCGATTGGAACAGCTTATATGAGCTTGACAATCCCGACGAATCTTTAAATTATTTATATGCTAGGGTAAATAATGCTATTGATGAATGCACTCCTAGGAAAAGAGACCGGCATGATAAAACTACTTCTAGATTTAACTATCCAGAGTGGTATTCGAGTGATTTAATAAGCGATATTAAACGTAAGTGGAGGTATCACAAGTTGTTTAAGATTACAGGAGCGAGATGTGATTATGAAATGTTTTCTCGGTATCGTTCATCGATTAAAAATAAGATAAAAGCCGATTACGAAGCTTACCAGAACCGACTTCAGTTAAATTTTAAAGATGATCCGAAATCTTTTTGGAGTTATATGAGGTGTAAGCAATCTAAACGTAGCAAAACACAAATCATAAAGAACGGTCGTGAATTAAGCGAGCTGGAATGCGTACAATGTTTTGCATCGTACTTCCATTCTGTGTACAGCGAGAGAGAACCGACATTGGACCCGGCGGCGGCTGAGCGAGCGGCGGGGGCGCGCGCCGGCGCATACCGTGTACACCTCGGCCAGCTGACCGAGCGCGACCTACACGCTGCGTTAGCGTGCCTTAAGCCCAAACGTTCCGCCGGCCCGGACGGCATCCCGCCGTACATTATAAAGGACTGTCGCTCGGTTTTGGAGAAACCTCTGCTCCACGTGTTCAATTTGTGTCTCCGGGACGGACATTACCCGGACCAATGGAAGCTAACTCGAGTGATCCCAGTACCGAAAGGTGGCTCGTGCTCCGATGTGACCGGATATCGACCAGTAGCAGTCTTGTCGGCGTTCGCTAAGGTGTTCGAAACAGCGTTACACAAATGTATATATGCCCAAGTCAGGTCGCAACTGTCCGATGTACAACATGGTTTCAGACCGGGTCGTAGTACGGGGAGTAACCTGTTGTCGTTCATGGCGTACCTGACGCCGGTCATCGACGGCGGTGGTCAGGTAGACTCCGCGTACTTCGATATCCGAAAAGCGTTCGATACGGTCGATAATGACATATTATTGGAGAAGTTTGCGGCAATGGGGTTCACCCCCCACTCACTGAAATTTTTCGCGAGTTACCTTAGACGACGCCGGCAGTACGTCGAATATGCAGGACATGTATCCGAACCTTATTTCACGTTCTCGGGCGTGAGTCAAGGGAGCAACCTCGGTCCGTTGGAGTTTCTCATGATGATCAACGACCTTCCGGAGGTCGTCAGGGATGCGAAGTGTCTTCTGTTCGCGGATGACCTTAAATTATTTATGTCGGTGACGGATATTTCAGATTGTGAGCGGCTTCAACGAGAGATAGATAACGTAGTCCTATGGAGCGCTCGTAATAAGCTGTATTTTAACTCGGATAAGTGCGAAATGATGAGCTACGGACGCAAGCAGACACCACTGCTGTACCCGTACGAGGTGGATGGGGCGATGATGCAGCGCGTCACGTGTGTACGTGATTTAGGTGTGCAATTTGTACCCGAATTGATGTTCCGTAAGCACATTATCGATATTTGTGGGAAGGCATTCAGAAACTTAGGTTTTATATTACGTCAATGCAAATCATTTAACAACACCGGAGTGATAAGAACGTTATTTAATGCACTAGTGCGCAGCCGGCTGGAAACTAGCGCCATAATATGGAATTCTCATGAAGAGAAATATATTTTGATGCTGGAGAAAATACAAAATAAATTCACACGGTTCCTGTATCTAAAGGAGTATGGCGTGTATCCCTTTTACCCGCTGATGTACCCGAGCCTGTTCGTGATTGGCATGGTGGGGTACAGCAGACTGAGCGTGCGGCGCGACGTCGCGCTCTGCAAATATATGTGGCGCGTGCTGCGCGGAGAGTTGCACCACCCCGAGATGCTGGAGGCACTGCGGCTGTGTGCGCCGGACGAGGCGGTGCGCAGGCGGCGCGGGCTGCCTACATTCACTATACTACAGTGTAGAACTAATTTATTAAAGTTTTCTCCTACGTCACGAGCTTTAGCAATATTAAATAATGTATCCGAAGAGATAGACATTTTTCAGTGTAATTTGACAAAATTCACGGAGGTGGTCCGCATACTCTGTGAAAATATGTAATCCAGGTACTTCATCACATTGGTAATGAACTGTAATGGTGTTGTATCATAATATATAATAAATAAATAAATAAATAAAAATAAAATTTATTTACAATTACTATGCTACGTGTTGTTACAAATTTCTAGGGATCTACGTGTGCGATGTGTGAGAGTATCTTGCGGCATCATGGATACAGGACCGGGTTTCTGTCGAGTCCGCACCTGGTGAACATGCAAGAGAGGATCCGGATCGACGGGCGGCCGCTTGACGCCGGCAAGTTCGCCAAATATGCGCAGCAGGTCTACGAGTTACTGCTTAAAACGCAGGTACCTACCGTAAAATATATATGTACTACAATGATAAATACATTATCTTCCTTTGCGACGCACAGTTGGGTAAAAACGTGACAAAAACTCTACGTTTTGTAATAAGACGGAATACTGGCAGAAGCTTCTCGGCCACCATAGTGTGCCTGCTATCTTAATATAGCGCTACGTAGTTCTTATCTATGGTTTTTCATATTACTCGACCAGAGTGATTGAATTGAACCATCTTTTACCCGACTGCGCAAAGAGCGACTGCGTAAGGAGGGTTATGTTTTCGAGTGTATGGTTTTTATATGATTACCTATAGTCTAAACGGCTTGACAGATTTTGATGTGCGGGGTGTCGTTAAATTCGCCTTCGCTCTCTGAGTGTCATAGGCTACATTTATTTGTAATATTAATAATACATCGCACGCAAATATAGCAAAATGCGTTTTTTCGTATCCTCCAATGAAGTTTTTCGTAAAAACAACAAATTTTACTAGAGTTATTCAAAAGAATGCGATATATATATTTTTACAGCGATTTTACGCATACTTCTAAAATAACGTACACTCAATAGCGTATAAAGCGTAACGAAAGGCAGACTGCAAAAACTGCTTGAGCGCAGAGCTTCAATCATGGGATCAAATTTCTTGGATTACCATTTCAATTGCCTTGACGGCAATTATAAACTATAAGGATAACATTAGTAGATCCACCAATTTAGTCAGATTAGTACCTACGTCTAATTTCTAATAAATAAATAAATATGGAAGCAGCAATATGCCAGTTTTCGCCTCATTCATGACTATATTGGCCTTTCATGTTTAATAAACAATTATTATTGCATGGTTCTAGGAGAATGGAAGCGACAATATGCCAGTTTTCGCCTCATTCATGACTATATTGGCCTTTCATGTTTAATAAACAATTATTATTGCATGGTTCTAGGAGAATGGAAGCGACAATATGCCAGTTTTCGCCTCATTCATGACTATATTGGCCTTTCACGTTTTCCTGGAAGAAAAAGTCGACGTGGCTATTGTAGAAGTTTGCATCGGAGGCATCAACGACTACACCAATGTTTTTAGGTATTTTATTTTCAATTTTATATTGAATCAATCCAAATATACTGGGTAAATTCTCATGTATGTCTAGTGCCATTCGAATCTGCCTTTTGCTGAAGCTACAGTTAGCTGGAGTAGCGATATAGAAAGACCAATTACATTTTGCACTTATTAAGCGGAAAAACTGTGCAGAATGTACAAGAAGCGGTGTATTTGGAACTGGGCTAATTTGAGAGGCTACTGACCCTTTTTTTGATTTAGAAATAGATTTACTCTTGGCCACCAACTCGCCTGATGTTAAGCGACGTTGCGGTCTACGATGGAACGCGCTTACTTAGAAGAAATCAATTCACTCGTGATTTAAAGAACCTTTGGGTTACCAAAGATCAGTATCATACTAAGTCACTGCCACAATTTAAGTTAAGGCTAGAGATTTTTTTAAACTGAACGCAGAAGGAGTTTTCTACTGATGATGGTGTGAATGTTGCAGGACGGTAGCCGTGGTAGGTATTACTGTGCTCGAGCTGGAACACACCAGATTGTTGGGTAACACGCTGCAAGAGATCGCTACGGCCAAGGCGGGCATCATGAAGGCCGGCTGTCAGGTGTACAGCGTCCCGCAGCCTGTTGAGGCGATGGACGTGTTCACAGCGCACGCGAAGCAGCTTGATGTGAGCAGAAAATACCTTTTTATAATCCAACTGGGATTGTGGCTCAGTTGGTAGTATGTCTACCTGCTAAGCTGTAGGTCGTGGGTTCGATCCCCGCCCAGGGCAAACATTTGTGTGATGAACATGGATGTTTGTTCTGTGTCTGGGTTTTTCTATGTGTCATATGTATATATATGGAAAAAACGTGTGTGTGTGACGTGTGTTTTGTCTGTGGCATTGTAGCTGTCAAACGGATGTACCTATTTTGATCTAGTTTTTTTTGTCGAAAGAGGATTTTATCAAGATATTATGTTTAGCTTTAGCTATGTTTCATCAAAATCGATTCATTGCGTTTTTTGGGATGTTTGGAATTTCACAAATTGGATTATAGATAGGTAACGTACAAAATGAGTAATGCAGAGAGCTACAAAGGATCTGGGAGGTTACCGCAATCGTAATAGCAACCTTATGTCAATAATACTTTGAACCTTTGTCTAGCTCTCTCTTCTGTAGAAAGAGCGTGACAAAAGTCAACTAATATTGAAATTCTTATTTCAATATTAGTTGACTTCTGCTTGAACCCTTGTGGTACGGCTCCTGTATACGTTTTGACATTGCAGTGTCCGCTGCAAGTAGTGCCCCCGCTGTCTCAGTTGAAGTTCCCTGACGAGTCAAGCCCGCGGCTGCCAGCAGACATAGCCACGTACAGGATGAACGCGTCTCTTGCTGTCCAACTCGCACACGCGTGGCTGCGCATCGCTCAAGGCAGCGCGACACCAAGTCTCGTATATGAAGTACCAGCTCCCACGGCGAAGGGGCTGCGCCAGTTCCAATGGCCGGGGAGGTACCACGTGGTGGAACAACCATACGCAACGTTCTATATGGACGGAGCTCACACCACGGAATCTATGAAAGCGTGTGCGCAATGGTTTATGGATTACAGTGACAGGTATGACAGTGACTTTTGTATGTGTAAATCATTTTAACCGACAACAAGAGGATGTTGTTAATTTGGCGGTATTTTTTTGTATGTACTGTAACTTAGTCTCTGGTCGAATGTTATTTGTTTCTCTTTTTATCCGACTGCATAAGAAGGAGGTTTATGTTTTCGAGTTTATACATGTTTATATGTATGTGGGTGTTTGTACAGCCTAAACGGCTTGGTTTGACCTATTTTGATTTATGAGGTGTCGTTAGATTCGTCTTAATAAATAAGAATAGAATGTTATAGGCTATATTTTTGTATTAATAATAATAATTTATCTCTTGCTAAAATAAAAATAAAATTTCGTACCCTCCACCGACCTTTTTTGTAGTAAACAAGTTACTTTACTAGAATTATTCTAAAGAATGCGTATTTATAACCTTTTACGGCCATTTTGCGCATACTTTCTCACAAAAATTTACACTCAACTTCGTATCAAGCGTAACGCAATCGTAAACTACAAAAACTGCTTTTGTACAGTCAGGGTATTTTGTTACCTAAATACTTGTTTACCAGGACGGATAATTTGAAGGATAACATTTGAACAGCGACTAAGTAGACAGTTTCTACTTCCTATCTAGAAATCCTCAACATCCAAGCAAAGAACACAACTAAACTCTGTTGTTTTAATGGTAACTTATTTAATATAGATATCGATCCACATTCTTGTTGCGTACTGCACAAGCATGGAATTCTTTGCCTCCATCTGTTTCCCGAGATCTTGGAATTTTCAAGGCTAGAGTGAATAGATATTTTCTAGATCGACGAGCTTCATCCTCGGCCACACCGTCGCTTAACATCGGACGAGTTGGTGGTCAATCGTAGATCTATCTTGTATAAAAAAATAAAAAAAATACGTGAAATGTAGGTATGAAATATGAGCATCTATACGCTTACGATGGTAACCGGCACGGTGGACGAAGAGTCCGAATTTACATCACAATCTTCAGCCTACCGCTGGACTTAATTACACTCTCCAGAGGTATTCTACTATCAGGGCAGTTACCACAATCGTAATAGCAATCTTATTCCAATATTACTTTGACCTTTGTCTTCCTCTCTTAACTTTAGAAAGAGCAAAACAAAAGTCAAAGTAATCTATAGGTACATACCTATAATAAAACTGTAACGGGTCAAAATCGTACATTAAATATATTTGAACATTTTTGATTGGATGCATTACTATCGATACAGAAGCCAAAACAACAATTTTTATAATTTTTGTCTGTCTGTCTGTACGTTGTGTCCAATAGACGCTGAAACTACTGGACGGATTTGGGCGAAATTTTGCAGGATTATTACTTATACTATGTAGAAGGATCTGGCATACTTTTTATCCCGAAAAATTTGAGTTCCTGTGGGATACAGTAAACAATAACAACATAATCGATCACTACGCGGGTGGAACCGCGGGGCGCAGCTAGTATTGAAATAAGACTGCTTGAACGCTTGTGGTACAGGCCCGCTCTCAGATTCAAAATTATCGTTTCTGTTTCAGCACAAGAGACAAAATACTTGTATACACTCGTACTCCAGAAAAAAGAGTTGACAATGAATTCCAATGTCTCGTCAAGATACCGTTCAAAGAAGTCTTCTTTGTACAACCCAACATGCAAAGAGTTACACGGATCAAAGAGGAACAAGAAGAATTCGCGAAGATGTATCAAAATTATACTCAATTCTGGCAAAATAACCAGTCTCAAGCCAATGTCGTGTTGTTTGAATGCGTTAGTGACGTTATGAAGCACATAAGGAACCAAAATGGCAAGCCGTCTGTCTTAATAACCGGATCTTTTTATTTAGTAGGTGCGATATTGTCAATAATAGATCTTAAAAGTATTTCTTAGAATTACTTCCTGTATGCTACGGTGCTACCTTATTAATTCCAAATAAAGCCAACAATTTTGTAAAATGAATGATTAACCATACTATTCTAAATATTTTAAAATACCTTTTATTTTATATGTTCAGTTTATTTCTCATCATAACATTATTAAGTGTCTATATGTATTAAAAGAAAAACAAAATATCCGACTGCAGAAAGCAGTATTTGCAGACTAGTTCATGAGATACAGCCTGGTGACAGACGGACAGACAGCGAAGTCTTAGTAATAGGGTCCCGTTTTTACCCTTTGGGTACGGAACCCTAAAAATTACATGCTATGAATTTAAAATATTCGAAATAAATGAATTTGAATTGTCTTAAATTTTCTGTCTTCTTTCCGCAAGTGCATTATGTGTAAGCGAGAAGGTATATGTTAAGCATTACTTAAAATTAAGTAACGTTTTTCGGTAAGGCCTTATATAGACAGTTCAAAAATTACCGACATCATCATCCGACGGGACTTGAAACCGCATATCCCGATCTGTACTTGGGAGCCTTTCTCTTTCTTCTAAGTATTTTAAGCTTAAACCAATCAAGCGTCGGTGGCGCCACCCGTAACCCACATTCAAACGTGCAATTTAACGTGTTACGGGTGGCGCCACCAACGCTTGATTGGTTTAAACCAAATAGATTTGTTATAATAATATAATTAATTACCTACTTATCGTATTTTACATATATACTCAAACATATAATTATACAGATGGCGTTAGGGCACCCTGTACTGATCCGAAAAGAAGTCATTGTACTCATCATTTTTAGGGTTCCATAGTAAGTATGAGGAACTTATAAATTTGTCATGCCCATATATCACATTAATTTTACTCAGTCCAATCATCCAAATAAATGAAATTGCATATTTTGGAGACTGTTGTTTCAGTTTTGTTAAGCTAAAAAGTTATTATGTTGTTATAATATAATAAAATATATTAATTGTGTAAAAATATGTATTTAATTTATATCCAGCAGATAAAATAATAAATATTAATATTGCAAAAATTAATGGAGTCCAGTTATTCTATAGTCAGCTGTGTATCATTAGTATCAAGAAGCCGATCAATATCCGTAAGCCAAGATATAAGTCGGTCTAAGTAGCATCCGTCTTGTTTATAACTTAACAATAATAACTGCATATGTTGGAATGCCATAGGCTGCTCTAGCAAATATTCTAACCTTTTTTCTCTAATAGACAGTAACTTAATAAACACTATTGCTATCAAAGTCGACTGAATTGGCTTAAACATAATATTATCAGCTTTTAGTTTAAAAGTATTTACTAGTAACCGTACATCAGAATTAATTGTCAATGTAAGTAGACCTAATGACCGAAGTAGGTCTGGTAATACTTTGTTTAGGTGCTGACAGACTATACGTCTACGAAATGCATTCTGAGCATTTTTATCTAGTAATGGTAGATGTGTCACATTGCTGTCACCTTCTGGAGTAGATGTATCTTTGTTTGAATCCGGTTCAACGATTTCCGTTTGGCCTGTTAAGAAAGCTTTAACTTTTAACTGCATTTTCTTGCTCTCCTCTTGGATTATGGAATAATCTGGTAACGGTTTCATTTCTCTCTGCAACGTTTGTGCATCCTGACGTCTATCTTCATATTCTAGCATGTTCAACTTTCTGCATAGTTGTTGGTATTGATCATATGAATTGGCGTTATAGAATATGCCTTTAGCATAGTTGTTGAGATATTCTTTTATGCATTCTCCTTTGTCTGTGACCATTTCTCGGACTTTTTCATCTCCGAAGAGGAATAGCATGGTGTCAAGTGTAAACCATTCAGCTAGACATTTTTCAACTTCTATAGTCAATGCAGTAACAGCTGGTTCTTTTTTCTGAAGTACTTTTTTTGGCTTACTCTGTTTATGTGTGTCTGGTTTCTCAATAAGGATTGGGTCTATCTTAATTTCAGGTTTTTCTACTATTTCCCCTACAATGTTCATAGGATTTGGTGCAGGTTTTTTATTTTCTTTGACTGTTATTTTTTCTAGCTTTCCGGCAATTTTATTTACCTCTGTATCAGAAGTTTTGTTCTGTTCTGTGTCAGGAGATTTTTCTTTTGTTTCAAAAATCAATATTTCAGAAGACTTCTCTTTCTTTTCTTCAGATTTTACATCATTACTTTCTTCCTTGTTCAGAGTTTCCTTCAAGCTTTGTGACATTGTCTCAGTTTTCTCACATTCTTTATCGCTCTCTATGATTGGAAACAATGGAAAGTCTTTATCATTTTGCTCATCATGATGCATTTCATTCAAACTTGCCTTTGCAAAATCATTGATGGAGGTAAAGTTGTTTTCTGATTTTACTTGGAATCTGTTTATGAGAGACACATCTATTTCTTGTCCCAAGCTTCCTATTGAATGTAGCGATAATATTTGGAACTCAGGTATAGTTTCATACTCTCTGAACCATAAGGGGCTGGTTAGCATTTGCTTCTTGATATACATCGCAGCATTATAGCAACTGTTGCTACAGAAATTCTTTCTAGTAGTTATATCGTACACTTTATTAGTTTTGACGGATATTCGATACTTTTGTTTTGGGATATCTTTCTCTGATAATGAGTGGTCACAAATTGGATATCCACATAGGTAAGTGATGAACCGTTCCTCAATTATGTCGTCAAAATGAGTCTGGTTTATATTTGGTAAGCACTGAAGTAAGTACGACTCTGTAATGCCTTTTTCTAGCAAGCTTTCGACGATTTGTTGTGCTTTAGCATTGCATTCCTTTTTCTTTATAATAGCTTGACGTATTTGTTCCTTCGTCATATCTTCGAGTTTCGTAGGTTTCTTTTTGAGGTTTTTTGTGTTCGCTTCCATGGCTTTTTCGTCGTAAGCTGAACTGAGAAGTTTTCAGTGAAAACTTAAAAATCTCAAAACACTGAGAGAACATTAATCTCAGACAGAACAAATGAATGGCTCAAAAATTGTAATACACCAAAGATAATAGATTTTATCGAAAATAAATTATTTTCTTCGGTGTTCTATTATTTATATCTTTATTTCTTTCTGGTATTCTGGTAAAAGGATACATATAGTAACTAAGATCTCACACAAATCGCTATATCTTTTCATTCGCTATCGTTGGACATATCTGTCACCGTTTGTTTGGAGTTTTGGCGGGAACGTCTTAGTAACGTGTTGTTGTTTTGTTTTATTTTCCTAAACTTGTGTTATTTTGAACATTAATGCTATAAAAATGGTGGTGTTTTATTCATTAAGTGTTCGATAAAGTGCGTGAGT
Source organism: Lycia hirtaria (assembly GCA_947563715.1). NCBI lineage: Eukaryota > Metazoa > Arthropoda > Insecta > Lepidoptera > Geometridae > Lycia > Lycia hirtaria. The sequence continues at coordinate 54,149,013 of OX387375.1, forward strand.
GTGGGCAAGTAAAATAAAGCAGTAAAACGTGTGATTTTACGTTGTCGGCAAAACTCTATAGAAGTTTCTATTAAAGTCGCCACCACTTTACTAAAGCAGGACTCAACTTAAATTGACTTGACTGTATACGTGACTTAGATTGTGACTAGGACATTTACAACTTGTTTTACTAAAGAAACTTGAAAAAATCTTAATACTTGATACTGGCAAATGCTTTAATGCGGGTCCAATACAAAAAAGAAGAAGAAGTCACCGTTTGCTTGTGTCATGTTGTGTCATGTCATCTGTCCGTATTGTCGTCCGTCGCGGTCCGTCAGACGATATAGGGGCTAAGCGAAACGGGTTTATTCTCTTTGCGTGAAACTAATTGCAATTTGCAACTGGTCTATGGAGTTTTTGGAAGCTAATATTCTTGACCACTTTATCTAAAAGTAAGTTTAGTGTGTAATCATAAGCTCTGTTTTTATATTTAGGGTTGCATGTGATTTTGTAATTCTACCGATACAAACATTATGTTGATTCAAACAAACAGTAAGGTAAATGTTAATTAGTACCAGTGATGTTCCTGATACGGCTATTGCCGTAATATACGGCTTTTAGGCATGCTAAGTATCTAAAATACGGCATACGGCAGCCATCCCAAAGCCGTATAACATTTGTATGAAAATATACGGCTGATATCCTAAGTATCGACAAATAATAATTTCTTCGTATAACGGAACGCATCAACACGTAAACGGTATCAGGTTTGGGAGTTCCCCTGCACTTAGCGTATGAATAATACGGATAAATTAAGATGATAAGAAAATAAAGCAAAAACAATATATATCTTTGTTCTCCGAGTGACTTTAGAATTTTGTCTGCTAAACCAAAAATAACATATTAAATCTTTGGATTGTTTTGAATAACATAAAAACAAAAATAAACGAATAACCTCTACTATCAATGGAGCTTTGAGCGAAGCAAGCCGTCCGAAACAAAGGCAATTGCATGCAATTTGAAGTACCAGAAGAAATGATTAAAAAAACGTAGGAGAAGAAAACAAGAGACCTCTCACCAACTAAATCCAAAGTATTAAATAACATTCAAAACTTATCGGAGATTCATTATAAGTAAATAATTAGTGTAATTAAGTCATATAGTACTCATAATTTGTAAAACTAAGTAAAATTTTAGTATACGGCCGTTTTTTCCGGTTTTCCCCGAAAATACGGCAATTTTAAGGCGGAGATACGGCAACACCAAAATTGACCTGGAACATCACTGATTAGTACAACAATATTTAGTATTACTTTATCTTGGCATGACCTCTATGTTGTGTTGATTTGTCGTGTAACAAACTAATAGCACTGAGATAAATTGACACTAAATTTTTACTAATCCATCTGTGTCGATACTGAATATATGAACCGAGTTTGGTTGATATGAAAAGTCAGGACTTGCAGTCCTGGTTCTTTAAAACAGGAAATTTGTAGTAAATATGTGTATGTGATATAAAATACTTGCCTTACCAAGCACTTAATATAACATTTATGAATCTTATTGTTTTTATTTTTTGTACAGGTAAAAGAAGAATGCGTTCACACAAGTTGTTACATCTTTAATATCCAAGTGAAGAAAGCTGTATAAGAAGATCTAGAAAACAAATTATGGAACATAAAAAATGTTTACTGGTGGTGGTGATACTAAGAATATAAAATAATAGATTTATAAAAATAAAAAATATAAAAAAAAAATGTTTTATTTTTATGAAAAATATTAATGTATCAGGGGGGCGATCGCGTTATTTTGAACGTCTATAGTTCAGCTGCGGTCCAGCTGCGCTTGTAGTCGAGTTACGGTTCAACTATGGTAAAATTTGGTATCGCGTTAAACTTCAAACGCCAACCAAAGTTGGATCGTAACTGGACCGTAACTCTTTTTCAGCCGTTCCTAGAGATGTTGCTATCAGTAACAGTTTATTGCTCCTTTTTGCTAAATAACATGTTAAAACAAGTGTTATCACAAAAAAAACGGCTTCCACAACTCTAATTTTGACAGCCGTATGAGATATGACAGTGACAGCACGACATTTGTCGAAGAAACGAAACAACAAAATAAATTGTTTCTATAAGATTTCACAACCATTGATATAAAATCAATGCAAAAAACCCACATATCTTGGTTTATTCATTTCAATGAAGTGATGTAAAAATACCAATAGACACCACAAAATGCCCAGTAAGTATTTAATTCATGCTTTGTAGTTCTGATTGTGACAACAAACCGAATTTTATTGTTAATTTAATTTGTGAATTGTTTTAGAAAATGGAAGAGCGTCACAGATCCACAACTGTACATCAGCTGAAGATTATTATGCGATTTCCTAGACGGCCATGAAAACCTTGCTCTGGGACGGATGACAGATAAAGTATAGAGGCTCGTGCAGTGCCGTGATGTTGGTGAATATGGAACACTTGTTCCTACAGCCTAATTTAGGAATCAGTTTCCCTTCTCGACTACGGATGCTTAACTTCTTAGGCCACCATTATCACATAACATCTGGTAAAATATGTTGAAATGCCTGCCCTGTCAACCATAATTAAAAAAAATCTATAAATACTTGGTAATTTTGCCAAGAATGAGGTTGGTTTTCACCTTTAAATGCACTTAAGTGACTCTCAACTGCGATTAACCTAATATGTGGGCAATGTAATGCTTCTAAGATTATGTCAAACAAAAATTAACTACCTCTTTCGAACCATCTTTTAAAAATGTTGCTCATGAATTTCTGTCATTCAATCATTATTTCTATTGTTTCAGTATTGTCAACCACGAAGCCCAAATCATTAGATATCAGGAGGATAAATAATTATCTAGGTATAGCGCCAACACAAACCTCTCCCGTGCCACTCCCATACCTCAGGAACAGACTCAGTTGTTGAAGCGCTAGACCTGTATTTTAAGAAACTGAAACACTTCAAAATTCGCAGTTTTATTTTAAAAGCCAAACTAATGAACCAATTTTTATGAGACAAATCTCAAACAAAAAAAAAACAAAATTGGTTTACAAATGATTGAGTTATGCGGTAACAAACATAACAGTCCAATTGAGAACCTCCTTTTTTAAGTTGGTTAAAAATTGTTCATAAGTCTAAGTAAATAAGTTTTAGCTAGGTGTAATTAAATGATATTTTATGTAAATAGTTTTTTTCTTGTGTTTTGTAAAGTTTTATATTAACATTTATGTGGATTAATTGAAATTTGAATAAAATCATGTTAAATATAAATTATTTTTATTTATTGTTTAAATAATTTCTGTCTTATTATATAAAGAATTAATTAGCATCAGCTGCCAAGTGAGTCCCAGCAACCTGAGAGAGCCAGCCAGCCTTCATTCTTGTGCCTCTTCCTTGTCCGTTAATATGGATAATATGGAATGTGTACTATAATATGTACCACATAGCAAGCATTGATCATTCTTGCAGCAACTACTAGTACATAATGCATCTTTCTATCCACCACTAAGCATCTGTAAGGAAATATTATTTTATATTAAAAATATGTAATAATAATTACAAATTAATATTTATCTATGCTATGCTTTTCATAACAATGCAATTTTACCTGAATGAGCTTTTAAAACATCTATAAATCACTTGACAACACTCCTAACTTGTCAAGTGCTTATCTTGATAATCATTGTGGGTTTCAATGGGTATCTTTCTAAAATATCAAAAATAAAGAAGTGAAATCTAAAGAACTACTATACACATTACATACCCAACATATAAGCATTTTTATACAACATGGCAATGCTACATGCTGAACCTTTTAAAAATATATGTATATAGTTAATAGAGCCATTTGAGATTAAACTTTTTAAAACCTCACCCTTGTAAGCGGAGAGCAATGAATGATACATAATTATGTTATAATAGTATAGAGATGGCTGACAGGAAGTATTCCAGTGTGTTTCTCGCATAATAATCTTATTTGAGGATATACTTCATAGTAATAAATGTATGTAGGGTAGGAAATGCCTGAGTGATGAAGAACTAACTTTTAGTGAGACTTAACTGAAAACTACTTTGGTGATGTTTGGTGTAATGTGATTGAATACCTATATTAGATCATATACATATACTTACTCGTTTTTTAACTTGATCCATCCCATGTTGTTGAAATGGAAATGATACATATTTATCTATTATAAAGGTGCCACCGCCTATGATAATGCTTAAATTGTCTGCAACAGATGCAGAGGTCATATGATGATTAATTATAATCAGCATAATTAATGTCATTGTAACTTGATAAATCGCTTTAAAACAGTCTTCTATGACACAATTTTATAAACTGTCTCCAACAATGGTTTGATATGCCGCTGACAAAGCAACCAAAAACCTGAAATAGATAAAGTTTGTTTAAGTATTACTATTTAATGGCCTTGAGGCTCAGTTGGTAGTATGTCTACCTAAGCTGTAGGTTGTGGGTTCGATTCCCACCCAGGGTAAACATTTGTGTGATGAGCATGGATGTTTGTTCTGTGTCGAGCATGGATGTTTGTTCTGTGTCTGGGTGTTTCTATGTATCATTTGAATATATTTACTACAAAAAAGTATATATGTATTCTATCAGCCATCTAGTTCCATAGTACAAGCTTTGCTTAGTTTGGGCTAGATGGTGTTTGTGTGAAATGTCCCAAAATATTTATTTAATTTTGGTAACCACTTATGTGAAATGTTCTAATGCAAAGGTTAGCCAATGCTATCCAGTGTGGGAATACTGGCAGTCTTATAGGCACTGGGTTCTTATAGGCTATGGTAAGGGCAGCTTATTTGACTAAAGGATAATTATTATTTACATGTACCTAATTGTATTTGTTTTTGTGGTTATTTGTTAATCATCTAATAGACTAGGTAGGTACTATATGTCTTTCCTACTGAAGGTAAACTTTGTCTACCTAGTAGAATAACAAGCATATTTGCAAGTTATTAAGGATGTATCTATTAATATACCAAGAAAACAACAACATTATTATATTTTGTTGGTTTTACTACTAATTCTTCTATTCCACTGGTAAATGATTGTGTGCCTTACCTTGGTTTCAACATCTACGTCATCAGATCGAAGTGTAGGAGGCTTGTAAGGAGTTCACTCTTTTATTAGTTGTTTAGTTAACTCCATAAATAATCTGTAACGTTTCACAAACTGCGGTCACTGAAATAAAAAGCTTGAAATCTTGCACTTAAAATTGTTCTTCCTTGCATCGGTAAAAACCATGTCTTCGTTCAATTCATGGACTCCCGTTGGAAGCAATCATCGTTTTTAACTTAAAAATGTAAGTTAAGTGTATATTTAGGTAAAAATTACACATTATATTGAAATGCAAAGCACAACGATCAAGAAACGGCTGAGCAATGGTTGACATTTTGTAACTTTTTCTCAAACGTTGTTTTGACAGCGGTAGCGTTCCAACTTCGCTCCAGTTGCGTCTCAGCTTGCGACTTTAACCATTAACGCGATACGAAACGGGCAAAAAGTAGCGGTTCGGTTAAGGTTCAATTGCGCTTCAGCTGAAGTTTATTAGTGCGATCGCCCCCCTGAAATACAATCAGAAACATTATTGATATTAAAGTACATCACTATTTTATCGATATCGATACGTTTACATTACAGTAAGTGCAGCACTACAATGTAAAAAGCGACATCTGCTGAGCGTGTGTCGTGCACCCTTCAACTCAGTATTCAGTAACGATTTGGATTCGTTCAGAAACTGTCTTATCTGTCCTTGGACATATTACTTTATAATTTGTGTCTGTGGGTTTTGGCCGCCAACCTCGTTTTCTTGTAGGTTTATAAGTTTACAAAATAAACGAATACAAATTTAAGGGCAGGGATCTGATAAAAATACCTGTAGTGTGTCATATATTTATTTAAGAAATTACGTTTATTGGAGGCTTCAAATCTGTTATCAAAGTGGAACAATAGTGCTTCAATTATTTACTTTCTAATTTATTATCACAGTGTTAGATAACGATTAATATGTTGTTAAACTAATGAACTCAGTATATGCAGATATGGAGACAAGATTAAACGATTGATTGTGGCGACGATAAACTCATCAAATAATTTCAGGTAAATAATACTGTTTATTTTGAATATTTTTATGTCTGGTTTCAAGACCTAATACCAGCAATATTATTATGAGTATTCGTTTCTTTTGTGCAATATAAACGAGGTCTTATTATAAATTATCATTTTACACTGAATTCTAATTGAATTTAGTTTCATATTCTACTGTAATAATAATAATAATTATCACTTTCCTTCCTTAGTATGTCTCTTTTTTATAGAAATATATCCGAATTTACAATAATATTGCAGATAATTACCAATATCTGTCCTAATCGCTTAGAGCGATCTCTTCCAGGCAACGATGCAAGGACAGGAATTGTATGTTAAAAAACAGTGGCCTATAAAGAATAAAAGATCAACTAAATAAGAATGATTAGTAAACATATTTTACAAATTAATATATATATATATATATATATAATTATATATTACATACCCATAAATATATACCTATAAGATAATATATAAACATACATAAAATTACGTTTAAAGTTAACGTTAAAATATATTTCTACCTTATAATTTTGATAATACATGGTGACACTAAAGTATGAAATCATTACTGTGGATAAAAATAGACTGTCTTACTTATAAATGAATAAGCTCATTTTAGTTAAACAGTGTTTTGTTCTGTTTTCACGTGCACCAGTTCCTGACTGACAGAAACTGACAAGTCCTTATAGAGTAAGAGCCCACGCCCGCCAGACCTTCGTTATTTTATAAAAGCTGAAAGTTTGTCTGTGTATGTCTCTAACACAGGCAAGAACGACCAGCGACTATAGAGTTTGGATTGTGGTTACTTTGGCAGATAACAGGTAGTAAAGGTGAATAAATAGTACCTTACTTTCCCTTAAAGTACAAAGCTCAATTTTTTTATATGTTCTTCAGGATAACTATAAAATCACGTTATTGCATTGACGGACATTTATTAGGGTTGCTAACCCCTGCCAGACACCCCTAAACTTCAATAAATTATAATTATATGTTTTTGTTATTCAGTGAAAAAAAAAATTTACATGCATTTCTAGGTAAGACGGTAAATGCCTCAAGTATTGCAAGTATAATCAGTCATTGTCAGTGTCATCTTGTTCCCTGATGTCACTTTTAGATCAAGGATCATGTTCTGAATTATGCCAACAATATTGTTCTCTACATAGGATTGAAGAAGGTTGTGTGCATTAGTGGAACTATTATTTATGCAAAGTTGTGCGGTAGCTATAAATCAGAGCTATCAGTTATAAATAATATTACCTAGTGCAATTATTATGGTATATTGGTAATATTATCCAAACTTAATTTAAAAAAATGGAGACATGTTCGGGTTTTTTATATACACCTGTATGCTTAGAATAATATGTTGTTTCATCGCATCAAAGAACTATTTTGTATATATTTTTAAATATTTTAGTAGAATAGAATCTGTATGGATGTACAATAAAGTTATTCTAAACTTTATTGTACATCCATACAGAGTAATTTAAATATAGATAATAATCGGAGTTGAAAATACAACGGCGACCTTATCGCATAGAGCGATTTCTTCCAGGCAACCTTAGGGTGTATAGGAAACAGGCAATTTGAGAAGGAGGTTGTGGTGTACAGTACATATTAAATAACATAATTGTGTCATAGATACTTATACAAAACATAAAATATGTAAATACTTAACAATATAAAATATATACAGATATATATGTATGTAACATAAATATAATATTATATATATACATATATAAATACATATAGATACAGTCTTAGCAAGAGGAGAGATAATGTTCATGGACGAGGTTCTTGAATATATGAAGAGATTTTGCCTGTCTGATAGAGACTGGCAGCGCGTTCCACAGCAAGACAGCCTGCACGGTAAAAGATTTACTATAGGAAAGGTTGGAATGGGAAGGTGTTTTGATCGCCAGCTTGGAGGCACGGGACGAGCGTAAAGGAATGGAGTGACCTTGAAGAAACTCAAAACGCTCTTTCAAGTAGGAAGGGGTGCAAGGATTAAATAGGATTTTATAAAGCCACCAGCTTACCACCAGCTTTGCTTAGCTTTGCTTGGCTTTTTAGTACCAGCTTTAGCTAAGTTTAAAGAGTTTGTAGTTCGACAATCGACCGTCTCGCTTGTGTGTAGCAACATTTTTGAAGGTATAAAATGACTGAATGAAATTACGAAAAAATCATTTAGTTTAATAAACTAGATAACAACATCACCAATTTTTGTCAAAAATTTCAATTTGATCTAAGTTAATTTTCAACATAAAAAACATTTTTAACAGACTTCCAAAAAGGAGGTTCTCAATTCATTGGAATCGTTTTCGTATGTATGTCCGTAGATTACTCAAAGACACCTAAACCAATTTCTTTTTGTTTGGTGGTCCAGGTGGTCCCATAGTAATTTTATCAAAATCGGTACAGTACTTGGTTTCCTGACCTTGGTTTCTATAACAAAATGACTGGAAAAATATGTCATCCAAGTAAATGTTGTGTATTTTTAAGGCAGTTTTTTAAGTTATTTAAACTGTTACTTGTTAAGTTAATAAATTCTAAAAGATTTTTATGTATGAAAATTAACTTGGATCAAATAGTTTTGTAAATTTTCAACCGAGATCATCTCAGGTTTCAAGACGTCAGCATTGTTGAATCCCGTCAACGGCAAGTGTTCAAGTTGTTTCGTGTATCCGGCGAAGTCTGTTATTACGGTTAATGTCGTGTGCTGTGAAAGCATTGATATATTTTTGCAATTTCAAAATGAGGGTAGTTTTACGACATCCTCATTTTTCGTGTAGACGACCCGCAACCAGCTCGGTACCATGGTTGATGGAGCTATCCGAATCGTTAAGGTAAATTTAAAACTTTTTTATCGCGTTGAAGCTCTGTGAACAGAGGCGGGCTAGCAGTCTCGGCCGCCCTAGGCCGAGTAAAACAAGCGCCCCCTTTTCAGCACCGATGATTTTATTAGAAAAATGTAGGATGCTACAATACCATGTATTGTTTTCGCGATTGATCTCCAGGCGCCCCTAAAATCTGGCGCCCTAGGTCCGGGCCTTTTCAGCCTTTAGGGTAATCCGCCTCTGTCTGTGAATATCATTGTATTCGAATCGCGAAAGTTAAAGTTTCCTTACTAGTACAACACGCGCGTAACCAGGTTTAAGTTTCGGAGGGGGTTTTAGAAAATAAAACAACAAAATTGCAGTCGCGAACCCACCGCTCAGAAAAGGTTTTAGGGTGAACGCCAACGCTAAAAGGGGGGGGGGGGGGGGGGAGCTTTTAGCAAAGACCCATGGTTCTAAATGATTTCGGTCCATGTTCTTGATGCGTACTTCCCCCTTTCCTGTTTCCTGAGAATCTTATAATTTACAAGACTAGAAATAATATCAAATAAGTATCTTTTAGAATCTATATTTTTTATCATTTATTGTTTACACTTAAGCGAGTTGGTGAAGCAAACGCATTTTTCCATACAACAGGGGGAAAAGTCATAAACGTATCTCGATTCTCGTCACGCTCTTGACCAATAATTATTTTGTTAAATTGTTTTGAAAACAAAACATAGAATATCTAACCTGTCTTATATCTACTAACAGCATGAGTCAAATCAGAATCACAATCGGGCTGGCGAAAAATTAGCGCATTGTTTTATAACACCATTGTTCAGATGAATGTTTAGTAATCAGTTGGGTGGTTAGAGTAGCCTCGGGGTCCATGCGGCTAGCCGTCTCGTATAAATCACAAAAGTGAAGTGTGAACTTTGTGTTTTGTGAACGTATATATAGCATACATAGATGTCCTAAAATCAAGACCTAAGGTCTTAACGAATTATTTTAGAAATTGGTTAGATGCGGATAATAGGTTTTTAAATTTTACTATGGAAATTAACATGGTTTTCACACATTTTTAAATAAAAACTACGGGTCACTCACGTCTACGGGTCAACTATAGTCGGATATTTCGCTCAAAAAGACGTAAGTGACCCGTAGTTTTTATTTAAAAAAGGTTTTTAAATATTTTTACGATGTATATTTTTCGGTTTATGAAGGAAAATATAAAAAAATATTATATCAATTTCCCTTTTTTATCTACTAGTCTGTACGGAACCCTTGTTGGGCGAGTCTGACTTGCACTTGTCCGGTTTTTTTTAGGTTGTCACACAAACATCCTCTTTAAAATGCGCTCAACGCGCGCAGCTATCTCTCTCGCGCATCACAACATTTTTAAACAATTAAAATGATTGAGTAGGGATATTAGAAATGTGTAAAATGAGTTTATTTTGATAGGAGAGTTATTTAAAACAAGTATACATATATTAAAAGAAAAACAAAATACCCGACTGCAGAAAAGCAGTTTTTGCAGCCTAACTTACGATTTCGTTACGCTTTTTACGCTGTTGAGTGTACGTTTTTTGTGAGAAAATATGCGTAAAATAGCTGTAAAAGATAAATGCGCATTCTTTTGAATAATTCTAGTAGAATCACTTGTTTATTACGAAATAGTTCGTTGGAGGTTACGAAAAAATGCAATTTATTATTTTGGGAAGAGATGTATTATTATTATTATAAAAATATTTTGCCTATGACTCTCTAAAAGCGAAGACGAGTCTAACGACATCTCAAAATCGGGTAAGCCATGTAGGCTGTAGGCTATCATATAGAAACATACATACATACCCACATACATACATACATACACTCGACAAACATAACCCTCCTTCTTACGCAGTCAGGTAAGAAAGGGGTTTTCATTGATATTTTTTAAATTGGCTGAGTAGGAAAGCTTGGTAGGAAAACATTTGTTTTTAAGGTTTCGTACTTCAAAAGGAAAAAAAAACGGAACCTCTATAAGATCACTTTGTTGTCCGTCTGTCAAGACCTTCTATCTTGGGAACGTGTGGAGGTATCAAGTTGAAATTAAAATCATGTACGCACATAGTGTACGCAGATCTGTAGACCTTTGCAGATTTGAACAAACAAAACTTTTCAGTTGTCGTAAAAAAGTTACAGCCGTTTATGTCGCAAAAACCGCATATTTCGACACTCACAAGGGAATAAAAACATATAGAATACTTTCCGTTGACCTAGAATTATGAAATTTGGCAAGAAGCATTGTCTAGTACCCATATATGTACAAAGCTAACAAGCCAGATTTTCTTGCTCAGTTTTTTATCCTTTTGTTGTAAAACGTGTTAGAAACTTAAGCCTCTTGTGTCTAGATCATTACATAAAAAACCTGACACGAACGAGTCTGATTCATCCACTGAGGGTTCCGTACAAATTTGTGAAACATACATTTTATTTGTCTGTTACGGGAATTGATTCTAAAATCGATTTTTAACCGACAAATAATCTTTTACGAGCAATATAAGTATAAATCAACGATTTTAAATCTTTTTGATCATCATCATTTGATGATGATCTAAATAAACAAAACTGTCTTTCACTTTTTTTAAATCCCCATGTTATAGTTTTGTTTATATAGATAAGAGAGATATTAAAAAAACTTTAATTCAGATAAATAATTTATATTGGCGACGGAGTTTTGAAAAAACGATTTACTATGTATATTTTTCGATTTATAAAGGAAAAAAAATACGTATATGATATCCCTACTTTTATGTACTAGTTTGTACGGAACCCTCGGTGGGCGAGTCTGACTCGCACTTGTCCGGTTTTTTTTATCTAGCTTCTTACCTTTCATGATTGTAGGTTTACGAGAAATATCCTGAAGTTTCGATTTATTGGCGAAGGTCAAAAAATGGGCCCAAGTGAACGTGTTTTTAGGGTTCTGTAGTAAACAGCTACAAAATATCGTTGTAAAATTTTCAAAAAATTAAAAATGGAGGTTTTAAATTGCAGCATTAGCTACTATATGCGCGTCTCGACACGGTCTTGACCACTTATTGTTTGATATATCACCTAAGTATTTGATATTCATTTCAACTCGATACGACCAGCCTTTCCTGCAAAAAATGTGTCCTGGTACGAGTAGGCTAGTAACAATGTGTTCTAGGATAAAGGTTCCTTATTCCTTTTGAGATACGGTACCCTAAAACACTTTTTTAAACCCCTCACTTTTTTACGGTACCCTAAATATAACGATTCTTAATTTTTAGGGTTCCATACCTCAAAAGGAAAAAACGGAACCCTTATAAGATCACTTTGTTGTCCGTCTCTCCGTCTGTCCGTCCGGGTGTCAAGACCTTTATCTCGGGAACGCGTGAAGGTATCGAGTTGAAATTAAAACCATATACGCAGATCCATAGTCTCTTGCTGCAGTAAGAAAAATAAAATTTCTCAGTTTTCGTAAAAAAAAGTTACAGCCGAATATGTCATAAAAAACGCACATTTCGACACTCGCAAGGGAATCAAAACCTATGGGGTACTTCTCGTTGACCTAGAACTATGAAATTTGGCAAGAAGCATTGTGTTAGAGTACACGTATAGGAAAAATCAAAAACTGGAAATTTTTAATTTAATCACAAAAAAACAGTGTCTTTATGCAAGGAATGAGGGCCCAAATTTTAAAGTGAATTAACCGTATCATGTGGTGTATCATATGAAAGAGCTTTATTAGCATAAGCTAAAACAGGGTTTTAAATATTTTTATAATGTATATTTTTCGGATTATGAAGGAAAATATAAAAAAAAATATGATTTCCTCCTTTTATCTACTAGTTTATACGGAACCCTCGATGGGCGAGTTTGACTTGCACTTGTTCGGTTTTTATTTAACGATTATCGAACACTGTTGTCTGGCGCAAAATAACCAGGCAGATAAAAAGTGGATGGTTAGAAAAATTGGCTTCAACTTCGAGCATATATACATAGCTATATTTATACTGTGGTATTAGTACCGTGTGCAGAATATCTTATCACAGCCAACGAGGCGTGCTTTCTTATCCATGCACACGGCACCAATCTAGGGCCTTGTTGGAAAGTTCACTGACATTCGATAAAAACACACATTTTCGTATTCAATTTTATGTTCGTTTCGATATATTTGTTTAATAAATGTGTGTTTTCGATTCCACTTTTGTAATTTGTTGGGTTTGAATTTTATCATTAATGATTGGCCCACTTAAATTGTAATTTGAAGTGGAGGCGATAAGGCTTACACTGACGTTTCGCACGCTAGAATTACATGGTTTACTTGTTTTTTTTTTTTAATTCTGTTTATATAAATATAATTTTAAAAAAACTGTGTTCGAAGTTATATGAACTTTCTTAAAAAAAGTCGAAATGCTGTAGTTAAATTTGATTCCAATGGACAATAATATTTAGTAGTTTTAATAGACTAGAATATTTAATTTTAGTAGTAGTTTAATAGACCGCAATGTCGCTTAACATCAGGCGAGTTGGCTGTCAAGCCCAAACCTATTACTACTTTAAAAAAAATAGTTTATAAAACTGAGCCGACCGACTTCAAAATATGCAATTACTAGGATTACAATTTTCAAAAAAGAAGAATTGAGAACTTTCAATTTGGAAGTCGGTAAAAAAACTGAAAACTGACTTAAAATATGCAACTTTCTTTTAAAAACCAAACTACTGAACCGATTTTGATAAAATTTCTATGGGCCCAATCTAAAAGTATATCCTTTCAAATAAAAAAAATGTTTTTCAAATCGGTCTATAAATGACGGAGTTATGCGGTAACAAACAAACAAAAAAAATACAGCCTTTTTTGGACGTCGGTAAAAAAAAACCGTAAAACCGACTTCAAAATACGCAATTTAGTTAAAAAACCATTTTGATAATATTTCCATGGGAGCAATCTGAGAGTATATCCTTTCAAATATAAGTTTTTCCAATCGGTTTATAAAGACGAAGTTATGCCGTAACGAACATGAAAAAATATAATCGAATTAAATAATATAATAATAAATAATTGTGGACATTTCACACAACACCATCTAGCCCAAACTAAGCAAAGCTTGTACTATGGAACTAGATGGCTGATAGAATACATATATACTTTTTTTTGTAAATACATATACATATGATACATAGAAACACCCAGACACAGAACAAACATCCATACTCATCACACAAATGTTTGCCCTGGGTGGGGATCGAACCCACGACATTTCAGTTCAGCAGGTAGACGTAGACACACTACCAACTGAGCCACAAGGCCAGAATTGAGAACCTCCTCCTTTTTTAAGTCGGTTAAAAAGAGAATCATCTAAGACGGATAATATCGATAAGTTTTTCTTACGTTGCGCTACGTAGTACACGAAGGGATGGTAATGTTATGTCGATAGTGTCCATACGTAATACGTATAACTATAACACGCACTTCCATTTGATTAGATAATCTTTGTACATACATTTCTTTGTTATTACTACCCGTCTACGCGAGGAGAGTTATATTTTTAAGTTTATGTGTGTAAATAATAATATGTATGTGGTGTACGTATGTATGTACGTTTATATTACAGCCCAATGGCTTGACCGATTCTGTTGTGCGAGTAGAGGTGTCGACAGATTCGTCTCCACTCCCTGAGTGTCATATATTTTTTTAGCAATAATAAAATACAACTCTCGTAAAAATAAAATAATACGTTTCGTAACCTCCAACGAACTTTTTCGTAATAAACTAGTAGTTCTACGAACAGTAGACCTTGCGAGAGAGCTTATTTGCAGCTCACCTTAGGTCATCTGTACATAATACCTACATTTTACATAATTTTATAAATGCAGGAAATGTAAAATCAAGAAAATTATTCAGCGCTAAAATGCATCGAGCACATCCACGCAATCTCAAGTCGGTTGTCATATATCGACTACCACTTGACTAATGTGTTTATCACGGATCTCAAACGTCACATAGTTGTTCCCCGCAGAGGGTGTCGGCAGCATCATGATGCACATGTGGATGTGGTTCGGATACGACCTGGGCGAGTTCCTCTTCCCCGGCCTCACCATCAGCAGCCGGTGGTCGTTCGCGCTCACCTGGATCGCGCTGTTCTTCGTCGCGCTGCTCTATGAAGGCTCCAAGGTACGTTCGCATACTTTTTTAACAGACTTCCAAGAAGGAAATTTTGCAATTCGACTTATTTAGACGAATTTAAGAAAAGAATGTCGTAATTTTTTTTATATATTTAGAATAGCTCTACGTTTGACCACCAGCACGCCTGATGGAAAGCGATACTGTGGCCGAAGATGAAGCTCGTAGACCTAGAAAATACTTATTCACTCTAGACTTGAAGACACCCGAGTTATAGTTTTCAGGAAATAAGGACAGCGGCAAGGCATTCCATTCCCGAGCGGTTCGCATTAGGAAGGTGGAAGCAAAACGCTTTGTCCGAGCTGATGGCAAATTTTTTTCCTAAAAATCTGTGCTCGCGGGGCTTACTAGGTATATTCGAAATTCTTGTTCAGAATTCTGTATCGATTGTCTTTGTTGTGATTTTGCCAAATGTAATCGAAATCGCCCGACAATTCGTCGTGACTAACTTTTTCTCTTTTCCACCTAGATTTCGTAACCTCGATAAGTTCTTGATCGATTTTGCTCATATTTAAAATTAAGTATCAAACATTTTGAGTAGACATTATACAAATCGGTCAGTAAATGGCTCCGCAGCAAACTTTTACCTTTTTTTGGGAGAAATACACCATTTATCAAAAAATTGTCAACGCCAAAAAAAAAAAACATACTAAGTTCATACATACGGACAACATACAACATACGAACAGAAGAACGGAAATCTTGCTAGTTAATGTAGAGACTTTTGTTCGCTTCGCTTACTCAACTACCTATTACTGTTTTTTTTATTAATATTTCGTATCAAAAAACATTGCGTAAGTACCTTTAGTATAATTGTAATTGTTCTTTTGTAGATCAAGAGTCCATAACTCTTCACAAGTTTTTTACATTTATCCATTCGCCTTAGACAAACGTTACCAGCGTTAATTTGTCCCAAGATCAAGAAACATCAAGAATTCATTCTTGGCCCGGCAAATGTACAAACTGTACTGGTCACTTCAAGTGGATAATACATTTAAACGCCAATTATCATATATGCGTTCAATGACTTCTTCGATACAGGAAATCCTAATAAAAAAGTATCCACTTAAAGTTCGTTTCATTTTGTTATACGGCTTCACCAAGATTTTGAAGATATCGAAAATTCTAGCTTTGCAAATCCCGAGATTCTAGTATTTTATTTTATTTTAACAATTTTGGAGAAATTAACGGCCTTAACAAACAGAGTTATAATTAGTACTTAAAAACAAATAAGCCATTTACAAATGTCTACTATTAGATTTAATATATAATTTTGAACGCTTTTGTAATAGTAGGTATTTATATAAAAACGAAAAGAAAATACGTAATTAAATAAACCATAAGTACCGGAGATATGCATCTTGTAAGGTATATACTTATTTAACTAGTACCAAGAAAACAGAAAATGCAGGGAATCCCGTTTCTGGGTTCGGGCGATATGGTTCAAGAATGTGGACCGTAATCTTTGAATACGGATTTTGGGTATTTCAATGAGAAATTACTGGAAAGTGGTGTCTATCGCGTGTAAGGATATGTAGTGAAGTCCTGTAGTGGACGGTTGGTTTCAGGTGTACTTGGCGAGGGTGCAGCGAGAGGCCATCAAGCGTCTCTACCCGTACCGGTCGGACGAGAGGAGGAACTTGCTATGCGATAGGTAACTATCTATTCGGCCCTGGTATCCCCTGCCTGTGTAGTAAGAGCCTACTTAAAGGGGACTTCTGGACCCGGGCTTGGTCGGGAGTTGGGGCTCTGACCACTAGGTCAGGTGGGAAGTAACCCAAACGGGCCTGAAGTGGACGCGCAGAGTGGCTTCCCCAAAGTACAACACAGCCGGGTGAAAAAGCACAGTTTTCGAAAATTAAATCCTTATTATAAAAAAGGGAACTCTCTATTATAACAAGCTCTATATTAATATTCTCCCATAGATTTCTAAAAATACCCGAAGGAAGCTGCTGCATCCAGCATCTTCCTGCCGCTTGTATGAGGTCGTCTGTCCGCCTTCTTGTCGGTTATCCTACGTTGCGTACGCTGGTGAGTGGTCTACCACCTATTTGTTCAGAGAAGCTACTAAATCATAGTTATTTTTAGCTGGTGGTCCCCCACCGGTTAGTCTCTTGTGCAGATTTCGTTTTCCATTGTCTTCATTACTATACTCTATTCTGACATCATTTACATGTTATTTTTTTTATTGAAAGTTCACAAACAGTTTTATGCAAAAAACTTATACTTACAATAATATTATATAGAAGCTAAAAATATGGATTATACACAACTCCTTAACAGTGAACCTAACTTACATAGAAGAACATTTAAATTTACCTAAAATTACTGCAAACTATCACATATAAAAAGAGATGTTATATAACTTTAACAGTTAGTAATATCGAACATGCAAGGATTCAAACAGAATAGTTATCATGGCGAAGAGCCTTCATCTAACATCTGTGTGATTTATTTACATTAATACAGTATATATATATATATATATAAACTATTGCAATGACTATATTTTACTACAATTATACTATACTAGAGACTAGAACAATGCACATGACACCGCTGCTGATTTGATACCAACAAGTCTATTGTTAGAAACATTCATGCGATTTGTCATTACTACGCGATAGCGTGGACTCAAATGACGCATGCATTCGAAACGTTGGAAACTGGAATACTTACATACTCTTCTTAATAACAAATTCCAAAGCACGAGTAAATCGGTGTGCTGGGCTGTAGTTTAGATTCCTTTAAGGATTCGCTCAACGCGCGCAGCTATCTCTCTCGCGCATCACAACCTTTTTCAACATATAAAATCATTGAGTATGGATTTTAGAAAAGTGAGAGCTAAATTTGTTTATTTAGACAGGAGAAATATTTAATAACAAGTTTTTCTTCGATATCTTTTAAATTGGCTGAGGAATAAGAAAATGATGTTTTTTTTTTAATTCCGTCGCCAGTATAAATGATATCTGATTATAACTTTTTTTAATATGTTTCTCCTCTCTAAATAAATTAATTTAGCTCTCACTTTTCTAATATTCCTACTCAAAGATTTCACATGTTTAAAAATGTTAAACATGTGAAATCATCACTACCTACACAATAAGATCATCACTGCTGCAAACGCGGCGCTTGTTTTTACTCGGTCTAGGGCGGCTAAGACTGTCCGCCGCTGGCTGTAGGTGATCATAAAGAAACATACATACATATGTACCCACATACATATATACACATATACATGCAAACATACATACACTAGAAAAACATAACCCTCCTTATTACGCAGTCGGGTGAACAGACTTACGAGGGTCATTAAGTCGACTGATCACTCGACGGCGACCTTACGCCGAAATACAGCCAGTAGAATACGGACCTGACCTACATCATACATAATACTACGTCCTCAAGACTAGCGGCCTACTTCCAACGAGTGGCTTGTTATTTACGTTATCAAGCTGGAGCTGATTACGGAGAATGTCGAGAGAGCAATTATCGCAGTTATAATGAAATCTGAAAAATAAAAACAATTTTGCGGTATAAATAACTTTTTTCGAGGTAAAAGATCCTCTACAATATTATTGTATTCATTTATTTCAGATGTTATGTCCATATATATTAAAATTATAAAATTTGATTACATCATAGTCATTATAATAATATATTACTTATAAATAAAAATACTAGTATGTCATTCAAAAATATAAATAAATAAATATTTGTGGACATTTCACACAACACCATCTAGCCCAAACTAAGCAAAGCCTGTACTATGGAACTAGATGGCAGATATAGGAGGATTACAATGAATTAATTATACAAAAATTATGTGTCAAATAATGTAAAATAAATGTCAATAAATATTTTGAATGTCATACTAAAATATACATAATCACAACAAAAAAATATAATTTCAAAACCTCGGCTTGGATCCGGAATGCTCATTATGCATCCTTGTCCAGTGTTGCATTATTGACGCTGTCCAAATCCGCGTCAGGCGAACGGGCGATGCCGATGGTGGGAAAAAAATCAGGCCGTTATAATCAAGATTATAGGCGGGATAATAGGAAAGCTACTGGCTACCTCTAGGAAGATCCTAGACATGATGGTAAGCGGTGGAACCGGGAGAGGGACGACTGAAGAAAGTATGAATTATCTTTATTTGACTCAATGTACATACATTATTGTGCAAGTCTCTGACCCCTATACTAGGTTATTTACCTGTATTATAAGAGCCAGTGGAATTATGTGGAAGATGAAATGCGTGTGAAAGTAAATGTGGAGATGACGTCGGACAGTAAGAAGTTGGGAAAGGTGACGTTATGTGTCGATCTTTGCTTGTGGAATAAGAGCAAGACATTTTTTTTCATAATAATGTTAGTGTCGAGTTTATACACTCGTCTGGACCGGAAATATTGACCTTGATATAAATTATACCTAAAATGAAATAATAACCCTTAAGCATTAATCATTCTTAAATCCGGTTAGTTTCGTGTCACACTCAATACAACAACATAATGTCCATTTAGAAAGGGAGGTATGCCAATGTCACGCTCGTCACGGCGACTTCGGCAGCGTGTACAATGCTGTTTTCGCCAATTAGCCGAGTTACAGAGGTTCACGTAATTATTTGTTATGTGTAGCAGACACTAGTTTAAGTAGCTGGCTTTAAACGATAGTATTTAACTATCGGCTAGCACGTATGACTGATGGGACCGAAAATCGAGTAAAGTTCTCTAGTACATACCACGCACGGGAAAGTATAGCAGGCAGTCTTAAATGCGCAGAAGTCAATTTTCGGCTCTGTTTGGCGGGAGAATGATTTTCCGCGGCGTTGTATAGCAAATACTCACTATTTTCCCTTGTCGGGATCTGTACCAGAGGCTTGGTTTGGTCGTTGTCTGTCAATAACTCATGACAACACCTTTTATAAGTATAGATTAAACAAACAGAACTGATATGTAAATTGCTGTTGTAAACCCTGATACGTCAATATTATGTTCTGTAATAAATTGCGTTCTGTATGATCGCATGTTATATACATATGTTCGAGACCTAATAATGTAGAACTACTTCTTGGTAAAGAGTATATCTATGTGATATAGATACACGTGGTATGCGCACTTATCTTTTGAATTTAGGTAGATATTTATTTTACGATGTATATGTCACCGGAAAATAACAAGATCCGCAAGTTTATCAATTTCCTAAAATTTTCTAGGAAATTTATAAACTTTCGTAGGATTCTAAACGAGAGATAAATTGTATTATTTTACGGTTAGGTTAGGTTTTTTTTTTAACTTAACCTAATCTAACCTAACCTAACCATATAAATTTACCACGAGATGTCGCAAATTAATAAATTTACGAAAATGTGGGCGTAAAATAATACAATTTATCTCTCGTTTAGAATCCTACGAAACTTAATAAATTTCCTAGAAAATTTTAAGAAATGTATAAACTTGCGGATCTTGTTATCTTCCGGTGACATATATTATTTTATATTATTATGCAGCCTGTCCTAAGCCGTAAGGAGGTTGTTGTACAGTGTAGATACTCTTATAAACAACTTTCACTATAAGAACAAATCATAATTCGCGAAAAGATCAGCTGTAAGTAGTCAAGATTACGGGAGCTTCCGGAGGATGGTGTTTTACTTAAACTCAATGATTAAATAAAAACCGAAATATAGGTCTGCTCAGAAGGGCATGAGCTTATTTAATGGATGAAATGTTACACTACATTACTTAAAATAACGAAGGGTCGGGGCGACGGCCGGCGCACTACTTGAGTGTTGTGTTATAAAAAATACAGGCCGTAGGAATGCGACTTGCTAAAGCTGATAACATAAATAAGTACTATACATTTTCTAGGGAACAATTTCTATGGAATAACCCTTTCTTTTGCTAATTTTAAATTGTGACTTGGGAAGCACACGTCGAACATTCCATACAATGGCGCGCTAATCTCTGACACATGCGCAAGTTGACGTCTCTATATAACACACACACATGTATGAAGTTATGGTTGTCGTCTGATTACCGCTCGCACGTGACGTTAATTGAAATTGGAACGCTTGAAGTCCGCAACGCTTGTATCGACCGACAATCGCGCTGCAAACTCCGGCAAACGACTAGGCGTGCGCGGGGAGCGGGAGAGGAACCCGAGATTGGCGGGAGGGGAATGTCCGTTCTGTATCTATATCTATCTATACATAATAATAAGACTGTAACGGAACAAAATCTGTACAATAAATATTTTTGTTTTTTTTTTATTGGAGGATGCATTTCAACATTTTTGTCTGTCTGTCTGACTGACTATACGGTGTGTCCGATGCTGAAACTACTGGGTGGATTTGGACGAAATTTGGCAGGATTACTACTTATGTATGCTATGTAGAAGGATCTAGCATACTTTTTATCTCGAAAAATTTGACAGTTCCTGTGGGATACATTAAACTATAACAACATAATCGATCACCTCGCGGGTGGAACCGCGGGTCGCAGCTAGTGTAATACTATTAATGTCTTCTGTGTCTATTCTATAATAAAAGTAGATCATAATGATAAGTGTAATGACCTCCTTTCAGCTTAGTACAGTGTATGTACTCTAATAACCTATAGAATTCTACCCATCAATATTTCCAAACAGGAAAATAAACACCGAAATCGGGTAATATTTTAGAGTAGACAACAGTTTTCTTTACTTGTAAAAAAAAAGCTTAATATTCTGGCTAAATTTGCGGTATCGGCGTTTGTTTTATCGCATGTTAGTTTTAATGTAACGCATGTAAGGTAATGATGATGAAGTTTTAATAAAATGCGGCATCACAAGTTATTGCTAATTGCTGCAGTTGACTTTTCAATATTAGTCATCGTGAATTATGGAAACATTTCTAATGATATCGATGATGATTCAATTACTGTGAACGTTGTCGATGTGTTTTCTCTTAATTGCTCGCCTAGTTGATTTCAGGTTTTTTGAGTCGATTAAAACCACAAATTGATCATTTAGTTAATTTGAACGTTGTCATTGGTATATTTTTAATAAACTTTGGTAACGGAACTATTATCTACCTTGTTATATGAAGGCGTTTGCCACACCTATAAACTATGGTTATAACTCGAGTCTAAAAGGTCTAAAATTCCAATTTTAAAGTTTATAGTGTTTTAGTCAGTTTAAAATAAATTTCCAAGTGCGTGTCGTGCACGCGCAATGTAGGGTTCCGTAGTTACATATCATAATATATGTGATCTTAAAACAGGGTCTCTTGTTTGATACTACAAACATATGAGTTAAGTAAATTAAGTTAATTTAAATATTCATATTTGACTTTAAATATTCATTCTAACTAATTATTTGAAGTTGATCGACTATAACTCGATAACTTGTAAAGCCTACTTAGCCGTGATAGTTTTCCTTTTAATTTCACCAATTATATTCTACTAGCATGAATGTTTTCATATCTCCTAAGTCAACCGTTTAGCCATTTTTGATTATCCACCTATCCAACGATACCCCACACGACACTTCATATTTGTTCCTTGTTTACTACGGAACCCTAAAAAAGATTATCGAAATAGGATAATATTAAGGGGTAGAAAACCTTTATCTCTAATTGTGTAGAAAAATGAGTGATGTACTGGCGAAAATTGCGATGTGATTGATTCACTAAATAAAGTAATGTATTTGTTCATTCCAGGGAGCAAGGGAGCATGGAGCCGACCACGAGTCGGAACGCTACTTCCGCGCAGGCTGGTAGATGGGAGACCTTCAAAATCCGGTGAGGACCATAGACAATATGTTTCCATTTCAATGATCATAGACAATTTTTAGGGTTCCGTACCCAAAGGGTAAAACGGGACCCTATTACTGAGACTTCGCTGTCCGTCCGTCCGTCTGTCACCAGGCTGTATCTCATGAGCCGTGATAGTTAGAGAGTTTGAAATTTTCACAGATGATGTATTTCTGTTGCAGCTATAAAAACAAATACTAAAAAACAGAATAAAATAAATGTTTAAGGGGGCTCCCATACAACAAACGTGATTTTTTTTGCTCGTTTTTGTTCGGAATTGATAACGGCAACAGGTAGACGCTTGAAATATTCACAGAATGTTATATAAACACTTTAAAAATAAATAATTAAATGAAAATAAAATTAATATTTAAGGGGGGCTCCCATACAACAGACATGTTTTTTTTTTTGCCGTTTTTATAGATACGTTACGTTTTTACGGAGCCCTTCGTGCGCGAGTCCGACTCGCACTTGGCCAGTTTTTTATTTTTCTCTATGTTCAAAACAGGCTGAAGCGTCTGAGTGAAAAATCCAATTTTATATATATATATATATGTATATATATATATATACATATATATATATTGATCAAAACGGCTGCTAATTAATTCATTAAGTAATTTGACTACAAATTTTTTGGAGAAAATTTCAAAACCCTTCAAAAAAGCTATGTACAATGTTAAACAGGGATTCAAGTTACCCACGGTGATTGTAACTCGATCCAACCAGTTACACTGTTATCAACTTATCGCCCATGCAGTTACACATACATGCCGTTGTTCTTTTTTACTTTCCTAAACTTGTGTTATTTCGAATGTTAATGTTTTAAAAATGGTGATGTTTTGTTCTTTAAGTTGTCGATTATTTAATCATGCATTTGCAATGTGGGCAAGTGAAATAAAATGGAGAAACATATCTTGTCACATTGTTGGTAAAACTTCATGAAGGCTTTCTGTAAAGTCACCGCCAAGTCAATCAGTAAAGTTACTAAGTTACTGTGTGACGAGGACTTGATCTTGATTTCTTTTACTTGACTTTGACTATGATTCTATTGACGAAAATAAGATAATAAAAGACACAAATGAAGAAAAGGCATAAAGTACTAGTATCCAATTGCCGTTAAACCTTTAAAAACAATAACGGCTTACCCACCAGATTTACACAGCAAGAACGATTGTATTAAGTTTTATATTTATTTAGATTAACTGTTTGTATTTTATTTGACTTTTTTGCTTGTGCTTTTATTATATTCTATTTAAATTTTGATTATTACTATATTGTTGATTGATTATTATGAACTGATAAATATTTTTCCATGTGTGTTTATATGGACTGAATATGGTCTGAAATAAATGATAAAAAAATAATAATAATAATAATAATTAAAGAGTGTAGCGGGAACGTCATACGAATATGTTCTTGCTTTGTTTTATTTTCCCAAACTTGTGTTATTTCGAAGATATAAAAATGGTGGTGCTTTATTTATTAACTAGCTGCGCCCCGCGGTTCCACTCGCGTGGTGATCGATTATGTTGTTATTGTTTAGCGTATCCCACAGGAACTGTAAAATTTTTCAGTATTTAAAGTATGCCAGATCCTTCTACATAGTATAAGTAGTAATCCTGCCAAATTTCGTCCAAATTCGTCCAGTAATTTAGGCAGACAGTTTTTTTTCTGAAAATTACTGTTTTGGCTTCTATATCGACAGTAAAGATCTATATCCAATCAATTTTTTTCAAAAGTATTCAATGTACAGATTTTGACCCGTTACAGTCTTATTAGATGTATAGATTGTTGGATCAAGTGCATGAGTGTGGGCAAGTGAAATAAAGCACGCACTTGATTAAACACGTTCCCGCCAAAACTTGAAGAACTGTATGAAAACTGCAAGTCGACATTGTTTTGACGCGCGCAGAATATATATTAGTTTGTTTTGTTGTGCAGCGCGTGGGTGAACACTCACCAGACTGTCATGTTCATCGTACACAACGTGGTGGGATACATGCTGATGCTTGCCGTGATGATATACAACGTGCATCTGCTGCTGGCTGTCGTCTTCGGGACCATGCTCGGTGAGTGACCACTTAGTATCCGAGGCAAAGTTATATTTTAGGTGGGACCAACATAGGTATTTACAAATGATTCTGTTATTTTACTGTTTTTTTAATTATGAAAAACACATTCTAGTTTTATCTATACTATTAAAACATTTTACATAGATTAAGCTAAACATCGGACTAATATTAAAAATACATTTATTATGGATCTGAAGTAAACTAAGTTTGTTCATGTATATTTTTTTTTTAACAAGTTATAAATGATGCCATCAGGATACTTCTTGTTCGGCACGAAGCTGACCCGTCTCCAGATGCAGTGCTTCAGCACCAAGCGCGTCGTGATCTGCACTCCGGAATGCGACGACACAGGTATCGCTAACTATATGCAGCTTAGGTTTTAGGTATGCTTCTTATGCATGTGGTTGTGTGATCATGTGCTAATATTGTGGGCGAATGGGTCATACTCGGTGTAATGCCATTACCAAGGAAGTACAAGTACCGTATAGCTCCGCAACTGCGTGTAACCTTCACTTTGTTCTCAAATTAAATTGCCCGATCAATAAAGAATGTTACCATCGGCCATATGTTTAGACTTACTGTCCGGTACTAACTTGCTGGGTTTGTCAAACTTATAGATTCACGTTCCTCTGTAACATATTTATATTTATCAATTAAGGTAGGTATAGTATCTTATATATATTAAGGTAGGATACATCAGACCATCTCTCTCACACACACTAACCAGCTTGGAAGAAGTGTAGCTTGTTACACATGAGCAAGAAGATGGACTTGCTACAGCTGTATTTTTCTTTATATATATCTCATACATTATGCTATCCCTTTCACGCTAACTATCCAGGCGGTATAACTATCCCTTACACTACTAACAACATTGAAAGCGGAAGAAGTGCAGCTGAGAGTCTGCTATGTGTACAATGGCGAGTTTTGAAAGGAGATGGACGCGTTAGAGTCTGTCCCTTTCGTATTAGTATATCATTCATCATGCCATCCCCGTCACACAAACTAATCATTCGTTGTGTCCATCTCTCTCTGGCCGCTAAGACCGCTGCAACACGGAGAAGTGCAGCTGGGAGGTGTGCGAAGGCAAGCTCTGCAAGGAGATGGACGCGCTAGAGCTGCAGCAGACAGAGACCGCGCTCACGCCGGAGCCCTACCGGCCGGGCAGACAGTACGCGCTCCAATATACATACTCTCGTCCAGATGACTTGATGTTACGTCACCCACCGCCAACTAGTAAAGGACTAACGTCTGTTTGGGAAGGGAACTTGCGTGCCAAATAAATAAAAAAAAACTGTAGTAACCGACTTTTCATCATCTCAGCTACAAGAAGTCCACTGCTGGACATAGACTTCCTCCATGGATTCCCAAAAAGACCGGTTGGAAGAGACTTGCATCCAGCGTCTTCCTGCCACTTGTATGATATCTTCTGTCCACCTTGTGGCTCAAAAAAGAATCATCATCAAAATCAATTCATAATTGGCCGTAACTGCGTAACAAAAATACAAAAAAAAAACATAGTCGAACTGATTGTACATTGTGAAAATTGTAAAGACTGTATTCTGTTCGTGTACCAATAAACTAAATAAATAAACAACCCTCCTTCTCGCGTAGTTAAGTAAAAATGTGGATGAAATAACGAACTTGTTCTGCATAACCCCTTAACGAGCTCTTGTAGTAGTTATGTCATATAGACACATCATTCGCACTGTTTTATTACGTTAGTGTAATTATCATTTCCTTTCTGTTTGTTATTTAGTTAGTGTCATGTTTTTCCTACTTGATTTATAATGCAAACAACAATGGCAGACTACCGATTAACTCTTCGATGAGATTAACTCTTGTTTAAAAAAAATTATAGCTCCCATTGGTTCTCGGTCCACAACTGTTTGTTAAGAACATGTTATCGTTATGAGACAGGTAGGGAAAAACAAGAATACGTATTGTCTTTTTTTTATACTTCACTAAACATGTAAATAATATTGGCTATAATGAGACTAATGAGTATTACGTTAAAGAATTGAAAATTGCCGATAGATGGCACTCGTAAACATGACATTCACATTAATACTCTATGAAAGTGGGTTTCTGAACGGAACATTTTATTTTTAAAATGCATTTTTTCTATTAATACATGATAAAAAAAATATTTTACTGTAAATTTGTAACTTCAAAAATTATTTTAAAGATTTTTATCATTGATATTATCATAATGTTTGATTTGTTCATGTGACAACAAATTATAACAGATGTTTTCGAACGAAATCTACACAAGTAGTTCGACTTGACATACGGAACGATCGACGCGCCACCTGGTAAACAACGTCAGAACTAAGGTTTTTTTTTAAATCCCTCATTGCTTACATTTGCCACCAGTTATCCGTTTCTGTGAGGATTTTAAGACAAGTAGGGAAACATGTTTTGATAATTTTTGTCTCATCTATTTTTATGTTTTTCTTTCCATATTTTTTTTCTGTACTCGTGTGTTATTTTGATAGATATATTTAGTTAGAGCATGCTTATATTTTTGTGTTGTTAATTATTTATTTTTTGCAATAGTTTTTCATCATCCTTAAAATGATTTTGTGTACATATACTATACATACATATTTATATAGACTATTTCTAAAACAGCCATCTCCTTTGCAGCTGAAACTTCAACACCGCCTCTCCTAGAATCGCCCATGAACTCAGAATCAGACCTCTTCATCTGCCAAACTCGAACCTGCATCCAGCCATCTCACTACTTCCGCGCGAGCACATCACAAGACGGCACCATACAGCACGCCACATGCTACTACGGTGCTAAAAAGTGCCCCTCCAAAGTAGCACGAGCGAAAAAGACAGAAACACACTGCCACCACGGTGAGAGCGAGAAGGAAGACAGCCCTAGCGTCGAAGACGTGCAACTCTTGCGTACAGAAAGACAAGGATGCTGCAAAAAGAAACCCGAACCGCCACCAGAGGAAAAGTGTTGCAAAAAAGAGGTAACTGTAGTTATACACGATCCTCAGTGCTGTGAGAAGGATAGCAATATAGAGGAGACGGTGGAGGAAAGGAGACAGGAAATAAGAGAACAAAGTCCTCCTATCACGTGCTGTCAAAAATCGAAGACTAGTAGCGAGAGTCAAGAGCAGATTGTCAAATAAGACTGCATGTAGACTGTGGATAGATGTTTCTGTCGAGTTCTATTGTGATGATTCGGAACGTGGGAGATCGTAAATTGAAAGATGCTATTATGATTTTTATTTTTTGGTGGTATTTTTAGAGAACATTAGATTTAGTATTTTTATGTAAACGCTTGTAATGTACACGGAATAGTCTGTGACGTGGTCGGAAATTGGTGTCATTATCCAAACTTATCAAAAAATATGGTATATAATAAAATTATAATTGGCGATTCGAATTTACTTACTTCGAATCGCCAAATGGAAAATAAAAGATCTAGATGGTAAGCGACGGTGTGGCCGAGGATGGAGCATGTCGATTTAGAAGACAGTCGCACATATGTTCTTGTTTTCATTAATGGGTGTGACGAGAAACAAACTAATAAACATGCCATATGCTTCCCTCCACCTTTTTTGACATGATAACTCGATGACATAAGTGCGTTCCGATTTATGCCAACAGCGCTGTTGATACAATCGTAGACCAATACAGAACTTATTTGTCTATAATACTATACAGTATAATAAATAATAGGCTATTCCTTTATACGCTAAACTGCTAAAATAAAGTGGAATCGTATGTAGTGAAGCACTGATCAAATTTTACGTATTAACAATAGATTTAAGAGTTTTAAATAAGAATTGTGATATTAGATACGTGGCGAAGCTCACTTTACGTTATTATTGGCAATAAAATAGTTTAAATACTTGTTACTACTGTATTGTGCAATAATTTAGTTTCTGTATAAATTGACAAAAATTTTAATTGTCTACTTAAAATATTTTCAGTATGATTTTTAACAAATAATCCGTTTTATAAAGGTAAATGTTTGTTGAGTATTAGAATGGTTAAGTTTCGGTAGAATATCTTTATTTAGTTTTATTCTTTGATAACACAGTCATATCAACTGACAGATTTTTATAGTTTTCGAATTTAGTTGCCTATAATTGGTTTTATTTATGTTAAACCAGGGATTCTTTGATTGAATGGGGTTTGTGGAGTAATTTTTGGGTAACTTTAAATTAGTTTAAAAAAATAATTTTCTCTATATTTACTGTAATTATTTTTTTCTAATGATTTTCAAATTTTCCTGGTTAGGAATACCGTGTGTTAAATTTCGCCTAGTCTTTATGACTTAATCCCTTTACCTACCACTTTACTGTGACTGTTATTTTTTTCTTTTTATTTTAGGTTTCGTGAACCCGAGGAAATATGTTTTGAAAGATTTTATCATAATATTCTAAAGTAAATAAAAGACAATCAATCAACAATGCGTATATCAGAAGACTACCTTCTGTTATTTTACTCAAAAGTACCTATAGTAAGTAATAGTAAGAATTAGTTTATTAAAACACTTCCACAAAATATTTGCAAACTATAATACTTTACAAACCCCATTAGAGTAAGTTATTTAGAAGTGTGTAATAACTTTTTGTACAACATATTATTCGTATGTCTAGGAATTGTTGAAAGATCTTTATTATTATTTTTTACTTTCTTAAATCGTGTCTTCATGCCTTGTATTATTCATTTGCTGTGCCAAAATTATTAGAATATGTTTTGTTGGTGTTCATAAATAATAAATTGTTGTAATAAACGTATTTTTTTATAAATAACTTTTTTTTTCAACCAGATCCTTTGAACCTATTCACAAGTTTTTGTTTTGCGAGCAACCCCAAAAATTTAATTCGCCAAGCCACCACCGCACAAGAAAAATGACGCGTCACGCGTCACACATGTTTTTACCCGACTGGTTTAGGGAGTATAATGTTTGCGCGGAGGGTTATCATTTAAGGGTGTTTTTAATTATGTTTTTAAATTACCTCGCTAAAGCCTAAATGGCTTGAGCTTGATCGATTTTGATGTGCGGTGTGTCGTTAGATTCGTATTAACGTATCGGTTATATATTTTTCGTAACAATACAACATCTTCAACAAGAAATATGTACTTTTTCCTAATCTTAACTATTTCCATTTTTTTTAACAGACTTCCAAAAAGAATAAGTTTGTCAATACGGTCTGTATGTTTGTTCTCCGATTGATTTTGACGATTCTTTTTGTATTTAATAGGTGATACTTCAGGTGGTCCCATATTTTTTTTTATCAAAATCGATGCAGTACTTTGGTTTTATAACAAAATAACTGATAAAATATCATCTAAGTGTCTGTAGAAAAGTGAACAGCAAGTCACGTATGTGTTCTATTGCGTATTTTGGAGTCGGTTTTTTTGTTTGTTTTTTAAACTATAATTTTAATTATCTTTTTCATTTGAATACATTTTATATGCGCATACTTTCTGGAAAAACGTATATCAAGCGTAAATAAACTACTACGAAAATGGCTCTTTTTGATATTTTATTTTAATTTTAAAATACATACTTGTTCTTAGGGGGAGGCCTTTACCCAGCAGTGGGGCACTACAGGCTGATAACAACTTGTTCCTTGCGGAGTACAAAAGGGAATTCATACGGAGTAGGCAGACCATCAAAGTAGAAAGTACTAATTTTCTTTGCATCAAGACCGTGACATTATGACCGTATGACACCATATTTGAGGGTGGTTAGGGTCTCAAGATGTACAAAATGTTGACCTTTCTGTAACAAGAGTTCAGCCGATTGCCTACATAAACGCCAATTATTCCCTTCTTAACTTATCTAACTTGAATGAGATTAAATACACGTAACTTTGTAATACTTTTTTTATTTTTCATCAGTAATACAATAATCATAATAGAACATTAAATAAAAGTTATTAAAATAATGCCTTATCCTAGCTTAAACAAGTATTTTGTTACAAATCACAATACATTGCGATGGGCGCGCCCGCCGACCGCTACGCGGAAAGAGATTCCTCATTTCGACACCGGGCTTCATCAGAACCATATTTTTACTAGATTTAAAAAATGTTAGTATGTATTTAAAAAAGTTTCCGGCAGCCTAGTGGGGAGACCGTCCGACTTGCGATCCGCAGGTCCTGGGTTCGAATCCCACGGCACGCACCTCTGTCTTTTCGAAGTTATGTGCGTATTGTTGATTGCCGCCAACTTCAAATCGTGATGAAACCTACATGTCTGAGAGTTCTCAATGATCTTGAAGATGTGTGAAGTCTGCCAACCCGCACGTGGCAGACTACGGCCTAATCCTTCTCACAATGAGAAGATGGCCCGTTCCCAGCAGTGGGACAGTTTGTACGAACAGGGCTGATAAAAAAATAGTGTGTGTTTAAGAAGCACATGACAGAAGTTAATATTTCATCAAGGCGACGTTAATAATACTAAATGGCAGTATAGCAGTGTCGCGTTTATTATATATTTCTCGCTCCATTAGTCCACACAAGCCACATAGTAGACGACGCGTGCGACTTCATTTACCTATATTAAATACTCGCGTGCCACATTTTCGGTGTCGACTGTGACGTCACACAAACGATTTAGTGATGGAATGTTCCAACCATCGATTGGGATAAAGTATGGACGCCGAGCAGGAAAAATTTCGTACATTGACCTATGATTACCTATCTCTGTCACTGCCGCGTGATTATATTATATTATATAGGTAATCATAGGCCAATGTACGAAATTCTTCCTGCTCGGTGTTCGTACTTTAGTAGTTGGGTTTTAATAGTATTTAAAACTAATACCTTGTTAACCTTGCTCCTTAATTTTTATTTTATGTGCCTCTGTCTTAAACTTGGTCTTTTTTACATTTGAATTAAAAAAATAAAGTCCCGATGTAGCGCAGCTCACAAACATCTTAAGAAGAAATAAAAATGTGCTTCAACCGGTGGGTACAATCACAATGTCGTCACAGACATAAATATACATATTGTACTATATTATAGAAGACACACCGTGGACGTTGCAATAAACATATTCTGTACATAAACTATATTTTAAAGACAATAGACAAACAGTAAAATTGGTCGTATGCGTACGAAAACGACAAGTATGAAAATGAATGAAGAAATGTACATTTTCATTTGGAATATTCGCTGTCCCCCTTCCCAAAACTTCAATGTAAATACAGTGAAGAAAGTAACATGAAAGTTAAAGCAATACTCAAAGTAAGACTAAAGCTCGTGTTACAGCTAGTGGTCTAATCGTTTCTAGACATTGTACCAATTATTATCAGAAATTCTTAGACATATTAGTAAATTGCATCTACAATACATAAGACTATCTTAGTAGTTACTCAAGCCATGTTAAATGGTGCTTTCCTTGTGAAATATGGTAGGTATCGGCTAAGATAATATTTATCGATTGAAATTTTTTGAAATGCGGCTAGTGACCTACAGTTATAAAAAATCAAATTGTTTACTTATAAATCTGCAAGACTGTCCAACATGAACGAACGAAGAAATAAATGAACAAACACGGACTTGTAACCAATAGCCTTGTTTCCACTAATAACAAATTGCTTGGTTTATAGTTTCTAATTATAAATGAAGAGACGTAGATAAGAAAAAAACACTCTATTTCTCATAAAAGTTAAAGATTATTAATATTTTTAGAAAACAAATTCGAAAAAAAATTGGCAGTCACATGATAGCGAACACCAATCAGAAAGTGTTACGCCACGCCACGCAATTTGTTGCTGACGTTTTTATACAACAGATTAGGTTACTATGGTTACTCCGTATTGTTTTGACACTTGACACAGATGTAAACAGTTTGATTTTGCATCAATTTCGCAAACTGTGACGTCATTCAAGACGGCATGAGACTATTCATCGTTTTCAAGGGAAATCTAAATTGTTTTTTTTAAATACAAAATACGTAATGCAAATATTACTTTTTCTTTGAAATATATTCTTGGGATAACATAGATATTAAAGTATATAATTAACCAAGTTTTCAAATTTAGGCAACTAGTCTATTGCAGGTCTGATGTTTCGAAATAACGAGCTGCGATTGGTTGCTAGTCCGTCCCGTTCATTCCTTTTGTTTCACTCAATATGGCGCGAACTTAAGTGATAATTTTCAAATGTGAACACAATTTACTGTTTGTCTATCGTGTCGTCAGGCCAGCGGGTCGCGCCCTCAACTGCGAGGCTTCTTAAAAAATACAAAATAACAATAAAGTTAAATAAATATGGCCGTAGCGGTCACCCGCTCGACGCGCGGACGCGCGGTGACCGCGTCTTCAAATACAATACTTCGACAAAATAAATTCTTATTTATAATTCCATTTAACAACAATCACTAGGAAGATAAGAGAATTGGAATGAACCTAACGTAGGGGTACACGTCTTTGCATCCCACGGGGCCCTTGTTTTCTATAACTGTGTAAATTTAAAACGCGACGCGTTGCGT
The DNA here is from genome assembly GCA_947563715.1 of Lycia hirtaria. NCBI lineage: Eukaryota > Metazoa > Arthropoda > Insecta > Lepidoptera > Geometridae > Lycia > Lycia hirtaria. The sequence goes on from OX387375.1 coordinate 54,182,481, forward strand.
ATTCCTTGAATTAAGACTTTTTTGTGAGACCAAGACCTTTGCAGTGCTACGACTGTAATATAACGTCTGATTCATGTAATGCGAAGGCTACACGTATAACAATATATTGCGTTCTACGGCTAATATTCTATATCTTGACATTTACCGAGTAGGTACACTGAAGTATTGACAGATAATAATACAGATGACAGGATTTATAAATGGATAGTAACAAATATAGATCATGAAGACTTCGCATTACATTAATCAGGCGTTATATAGTCGTAACAACTCATCATTACGATTTGACATTTAGAGTACTTTGTAATACAGTGCCCTTATTCCGTATGACCATCGGCCGCGTACGTGAACGTTGTCAATGCACCCACTTCATGAAAATTAGCCCTTTAAGTTTAAGAAACCAAAGTCTAATTTTCATTAGTAGACGTGCCCACGTCAAATACACGTAACCCGTCCCTTATTCCGTCATACGGATTCCGTATGACGGAATAAGAGCCCGGAACATCATTCTACGCAGAAAACGCAACGTGTTACGTTTCCGATGGTCATAGAGTTTAAGGACCATACATTGAAATATTGTCTTTGGAATTCGAAACGTTTCAGAATTAATCTCAGTACAGGTAGCCCACGCACAAAACTTACCCTAAAGACTTGACAAATCTGACTCACCTCACTTTGGTAGCGCAATACGTCCCTACCAAGTACATAAATATACTATCTTAATATTAAGTACTTAGGGTATAATTTCGGTTGAAGACTACCTACCTGTAGATTACAAAAAAAAAAACCCCGGATTTCTCTGAAAGATACAAAGACTCGAAACAATAAAATGTTAGTAAGTGAAGGAAGACATGTCTTCAAACAACAATTATTCAGTTAATATTACATAAGAACGTATAAAGAGCGTATAGTTAGCATTTGGTAGTTTTACCCGGAACGGAAAGTTCTCCAGGAGTTAGGAAAATTTGTGATTTCATAGTTTTCCATTTGCTCTTTCCGTACTTCTACTTTGCAACCTCTTAGAGTAAGTCTCTACTCTGTTTCCATCATTCTACGCCCACTTTAGGCAGTTTTAAATTATATACATACAGTACTGCTTCTAAGCAACCATTAAAAACAATCATGAAGTAATTTATCTTGACATATAAAGCTTCATGCTCATCTTCCCACACTAGGATCCATCTAACCTAACCAGTCTGCCTTGGACCGCCGAAGCGAACACACGCGTCGAGCGCTCCAAGACTACACCTACCTCAGTGCCGCGACCTCCGCCACCTGCGCCTCCGCAACTCGCGCCACCGCGACCTCCGCGACCCGCGCCGCCGCGACTCGCGCCTCCGTAACTTGCGCGGCCGCAACACGCGCGACCGCGACCCGCGCCACCGAAACCGCGACCCGCGCCACCGCAACCACGACCTGCCACCACGACGGCCGACGGACGACTGCGAGGCGCTGCCGCAACACGTGCAACCGAGAGACGTGCCACCGCGACCGCAACCTGCGCCACCGCGACCTGCGACACCGCAGCCGCGACCCGCGCCACCGAAACCGCGTGACCGACGGAAGACTGCGGACGAGTTCGTGTGAAGAAGCCACCGGCGCAACCGGACACGCCGTGGCCGGAGCAACTGCGACATCGCAACTGTGTAACACGCGCAACCAGACTGCGTGACCGAGGGCGGCCCCAGCAGTCGTCGGCGGACCGCACCGCACCTGACTTCGGCCACGACCTGCGCCTCCGCGGCCTGCGCCTCCGCAACTTGCGCTGCCGCGACCCGCGCCTCTGTAACTTGCGCTGCCGCAGCACGCGCAACCGCGACCCCGCGCCACCGCCACCGCCACCGCAACCGCGGCCTGCCACCGCGACGGCCAGCGGACGGTTGCGAGGATCCCACGCCGGGACCGCAACCTGCGCTGCCGCAACACGCGCAACAGCGATAAGTGCCACCGCGACCGCGACCCGCGCCACCGAAACCGCGTGACCGACGGAAGACTGCGGAAGAGTTCGTGTGAAGAAGCCACCGGTGCAACCGGACACGCCGTGGCCGACAACCTGCGACACCGCAACTGTGCATCACGCGCAACCGGACTGCGTGACCGAGGGAAACCCCAACAATCGTCGGCGGACCGCACCGCACCCGACTTCGGACCTGGTTGGGTCTGCAACCGGTTGCGCTACGCGGTAGCAGCGGCCTGCGCCACCTCCGCCATCGGAAGCGCCCTCACTGGGAGGGGGATAGCGGTGCCACACGAGAGGCGGTTGCAGACTGTAAGTCGAAAGACTATTATAGTAAATAAGTTCACAGCGACACTCAGACATTTTTTAGATTCTCTCATTAGACAGATACGTGAGTCTTGTGCTAAACTGTTTTTCTATTACTGGGTGTATTCTTTTTAATACTACTACTGATACATTACTTAGTCTAATTTATTGCTGTGAATATTTAGGTTAGGTTAGTTAGTTCTTACGTTAAGTATTTGTTGATTGATTGCTGAATTATTGTTTTACTGTTTTTGTATTTATCTGATTGACGGCTGATTTATTGTGTTATTGTTTTGTAGGCATTTGATTGCCTTAATAAGTAAAATTTGGGACGGGACTGTAGTCGTGCGTGGCCGTTTGCGTCACTGGTTGCGCCGCCGATTACAGGTGCCACCGGTTGCGCCACCGGTTGCGCCGCCGAGTACAGGCGTTGCGGCGTTAAGGTCCGTTGCCAAGATGTCCGCCAGATCTACCGGCGCAAAAACCGATCGAAAAGACGTAACGGATCGGAAGCCCCGCTCTGAAGCGGGCGGTCGTAGGCCAAGGGCGGCGAAGACGGGATCGGCAGCGGCAGTGGCGTCAGCCCTTAGACTCAGCGCAGGCTCACCAGGGGGAAGTGCAACCGGCTTGCATAAAATGGAGCCGGTAAAATACACGGTCACGCCTGCGGAATCTGCGCTCGAAGTCTATACGGGCGCAGAGGCCGCCAAATTGAACGCCGCAAGCCCTGCATCCGGGGGCAAATCGGTAATTATAGACTTTGCATCAGACTGCTCAGATGTGGAGCTGCCACAGTCGGGGGCCGGCATCGTGACGGGCTTCTCGGCGAGGGGCCACCTCTCGCCGCAGATGTCAGAAGCCCTAAACGCGATGCAGAAACCCGCGAGGAGCGCAAGGTCAGAGCCCCTTATAAAAAAGGCCCTGACCCAGAGCTCGGCGGCAGCCGCCACCTCTGAGCTGCGGCCGGGTGCGCGGCTGGAAATTGTGCCGCGATCGCCGAGCGGATCAATTGCCGGAATTACAGACGAAGACGACTGGTCGGACCTGGAGGGTAGCATTGCTAGCGGCCGGACAAGTATCCTGCCCTCCTCAAATAAGGGACCCGCTTTGTCGATAGAGCATGCCGGCAGGCGTGCCAACCAGCTCCTCCAAGCAGGAAAGGAGGCCCTAGAGACTGCTGGTAATATGAAGCGAGAGTGCAGAGCGGTGGCGGCTGACTCGCTCCAGCAGCTCTACGAGATGGTGCTGGCAATCTCGGACTCCAGGTCGAGACACATGGTAAACCTGGAGCAGGAGAAGAAGCGCTCGGCGAGGGAGGTGGTGAGGTTAGAACGTCTGCATAATAAGCAAATGGCGGACATGCGGAAGGACCACACCGTCAAAATCAACGACATTTTAGAAAAACAGGAAGCTGCGCATCGGGTGTCGTAGTCGGTCTTGGGCTGGCTTAATTACGAGCTCACCGATCCCATTAAAACCATAAATGGGATCCAGGACCAGCTAAAGCAAATCCAGGATCGACTCAGTGACGCGAGCAGTGCTCCCCCGGCAGACTCAAATGGAACGGCAAAAGAATTCCAAGAAATATTTGATAAGCTCGGCTCCCTACGACGGGACGTACAAGAGGTCCAGTCCTCGATACGTTCAGTGCAGCGTCAGATGCTGGAAAAACCGTCACCGGTGGCGACCGCAACCGCAACCTCGGAGGTTGCGGTTGCGGAGGGGGTTGCCAGTGAACGTGTTGAGGCAAGGACGATGGCACTGATACTGGACGAGATTAAAAGCTTGAGAGGCGAGATAGTAGCCTGTAGTGGGGGAATTGACATGGAACAGGCAGCGGGGGCAGTGCGCAGCGAGCTAAAGCCAGTTCGAAACCAGCTCAAGGAGACCCAGCTCTCCATGACAAATTTACAGGATTTACAGGATTCATGTAATGCGAAGGCTACACGTATAAAAATATATTGCGTTCTACGGCTAATATTCTGTATCTTGACATTTACTGAGTAGGTACACTGAAGTATTGACAGATAATAATACAGATGACAGGATTTATAAACGGATAGTAACAAATATAGATCATGAAGACTTCGCATTACATTAATCAGGCGTTATATAGTCGTAACAACTCATCATTACGATTTGACATTTAGAGTACTTTGTAATACAGTGCCCTTATTCCGTATGACCATCGGCCGCGTATGTGAACGTTGTCAATGCACCCACTTCATGAAAATTAGCCCTTTAAGTTTAAGAAACCAAAGTCTAATTTTCATTGTAGACGTGCCCACGTCAAATACACGTAACCCGGCCCTTATTCCGTCATACGGATTCCGTATGACGGAATAAGGGCCCGGAACATCATTCCACGCAGAAAACGCAACGTGTTACGTTTCCGATGGTCATAGAGTTTAAGGACCATACATTGAAATATTGTCTTTGGAATTCGAAACGTTTCAGAATTAATCTCAGTACAGGTAGCCCACGCACAAAACTTACCGTAAAGACTTGACAAATCTGACTCACCTCACTTTGGTAGCGCAATACGTCCCTACCAAGTACATAAATATACTATCTTAATATTAAGTACTTAGGGTATAATTTCGGTTGAAGACTACCTGTAGATTACAAAAAAAAAAACCCCCTGATTTCTCTGAAAGATACAAAGACTCGAAACAATAAAATGTTAGTAAGTGAAGGAAGACATGTCTTCAAACAACAATTATTCAGTTAATATTACATAAGAATGTATAAAGAGCGTATAGTAAGTAGCATTTGGTAGTTTTACCCGGAACGGAAAGTTCTCCAGGAGTTAGGAAAATTTGTTATTTCATAGTTTTCCATTTGGTCTTTCCGTACTTCTACTTTGCAACCTCTTAGAGTAAGTCTCTACTCTGTTTCCATCATTCTACGCCCACTTTAGGCAGTTTTAAATTATATACATACAGTACTGCTTCTAAGCAACCATTAAAACAATCATGAAGTAATTTATCTTGACATATAAAGCTTCATGCTCATCTTCCCACACTAGGATCCATGTGTCGGGGAGGATATGGAACACACAAGAGGTCATCCAAAAATTACGTCACACATTAAGGGGGATGCAGGGGGCCAACAATGTGTGATGTCGCGTGACAATTGGGAGAGACGTGGCTTAAGCTTTGTTATGTCACACATGTAAAAACTTCATACCACGTAAGTTTCAGATATTTTTATACTTGCCTTTATTGGTTCAAATTTCACGTGATTTTGTACCAAAAAATATTTAGACATTCTTGCATATTACATAAACATGCCATGCAGTGCAAATCAAAATTGCAAACAAGTAATCGTTTAAAAAACTAAAAAACCGACTTCAAAATACACAATTCGTTTACTGGATGACATATTTTTCCATTTGTTTTATTATAAAAAACCAAATTACTGAATCGATTATGATAAAATTTCTATGGGGCCACCTGGAAAGTAAGTATACCCTGTCAAACAAAAAAATAATTTTTCAAATCGGTCCAGGTGTCTTCGAGTAATCGGGGAACATACATAAAAAAAGATTTAAAAAAAGATTCAGACAAATTGAGAACCTCCTCTATTTTGGAAGTCGGTTAAAAAACGTAATGTTACAAGAAGAGAGAGGGAGTCATATAAATGTGACAATCTGTGACAAGGACGGGGTAGGGCTCCAGAAAACATAAAAATTCTGTGACGTAATTTCTGGACGGCCCCCCAACGGCGATGACAATGTACGCAGAAACAGAGCAGATATTTAAATTCATCATTGAAACATCTGCTCGGCCGGGAATCAAACCCGAAACCTTTCACACGGAAGGCAGACATACCACCACTGAGTGAAATAGGTCGTAAATACTATTTTATTCCGATTGCGTAGAAACAGCACACCAAAACAAATAGCAATATTTAAGTTCTAGGAAAGAGAATATGGAAGAAGGGATAATGGCTTCGATTCCAATACACATTAAAAAAACTTCACAGCTGCATATATTTCTATCTCTAACATTAAAAGGAAAAGAGACGACAATATTAAAGCTATCTGTTAATACTGCCAGTCTCAATATCCGATCTCAATCTATTTTTATTAATAGGTAAAAAAAAACAATTTTAATAACCAATCTACAGATTGAAAAGTCATTGATTATTTCAAAGATACTCGTAGATTGACATATGTGTTTGTTTTTTGCCCTGTTTCTATGTATCATAAGTATGTATTTACAAAAAAGTACCTCTGTATATATGTACATATTAGCTAACTAGTTTCCATAGTTATGTACTAAACTACAAAAACTATATAGTTTCTGTAGTTTTGCTCAGTTTTGGGTTAGATGGTACTGTGTGAAAAGTCCACGAATCTGAGATAGGAAAAATAGATTGAAACAGAATATTGGGTTCGGCTAGTGAGAATCGAAGCCAACATACAAAAACTTAAAATCGTCCATAGATATCGGATGTTTTACATCACAGACACACAAATTACCTTAGTAAAAAAATAAAATTAAACATATTACAACATTCAACTTTATCTATACACTTTAATTATATTTTAACACTAGAGTGCAAAAATTGCTCGAAATCTTATGTCTACATTATACATTCACTGATTTACTTGCTTTCACAGTTCAAAAGTAAAGCCTGCATATGTCAGTTGAAAAATCAACTGTTTCATTGTCTATGTACTTTTCGAAAAGTATTCATAAGTGCATCTATTGTGATACTACTTTCAACGTATTTATACAAATATTTTCGCTAATTAATTTAGTATAAGTGGTCTTAGCTTTTTTTTTAGATAAATAGTAAAAAAAGGACAAAGTTGTGAATGTTATGTTGTCAAAATCGAATGATCAAATCGTATGTCGATCGCCCAATTTTGACGATAGTTTCAATTTCAAGTAATTAACAATCACTTTGATCAACATCTCGAATTTTCTGTTTTCTCACTGCAAGTGTCATTAAGTATCAGCGAGAAGTTGACAAAATATGTTCAGCATTGCTCAGTAACGTTTTTCAGTAAGAGTGGTAAGAAAGACCCATTATGTATATAAGCAATATGGTGTCGAATATTCGTCAATTCACTGGTTGCACCTACAATTAATGCATATGTTAAACATGGCTCCAGACTGTATAGTCTGAGCTCCCTTTCTATTTTATAACGAATGAACAAAGATAGTTGCTTATTATTAATCTAAAAAATAACAATTTTTGTTTATGGCATTCTTAAGTTCTCATTGTTTCGTACGAAATTATCACATTATTCAACTCCTTTTGTGTTTTGGCGGGAACGTCATAGGAACATTTTGTTGCTTTATTTTATTTTCTTAAACTTGTGTTTTTTCGAATATAAATGCTATAAAAATGGTGGTGTTTTATTCATTAAGTGTTCGATAAAAGTGTGTGAGTGTGGGCATGTGAAATAAAACAGTGAAACATGTAATTTTACGTTATCAGGAAAATTCCACAGAAGCTCGCCATCAAGTGATGGCGATTCTACTAGAAGCTATACTAAGGCAATACTAGTTGAAAATGACTGTTTTTACGTGACTGTGACAGACTGTGACTAGAACACTATATAACTTGTATTATTCAAGAAACTGGAAGTTATCTCAATACTTGACACTGGCAAATCGCTAATCGCGTAGGTCCAATACAAAAAAGAAGGACTTCTTATATCAACCTTTCAATATTCCAACAAATTTCTTTGCACAACTTTATAAAAATATGTAAGTAGTTACAAATGCATAATTATATATTAGTTCATAAAAGGCACGGACCCTGGAGTCTGTGGAGAATAAATTTGTTAAATAAAAAATATTCCACCAATGTCGTCTCTCTTCATTCATTATAGAACAGCCCCCGTATTCTGAACTCATTCGGTTTCGGAATCGATTCGATTTGTATATCTCCGTCTCTGTCATTATCTATGGGAATGACAGAGACGGAGATATACAAATCGAATCGATTCCGAAACCGAATGGGTTCAGAATACGGGGGTAGGTAAGGTAGCTCAGACTGTGGATTAGTTCAATATCACACTGTTTTTTTAAAACCATCATGAACAAGTATACCCACAGAAGTTGATAGGCAGTTTTAAGCTATCCTCATGATGACACGACAATTCGAAGTCATCTTACAAGAGCCAAACTATTTCAAGCCTTCTTTTTACAGGCATAGGATCCAAATTAGGTCGTTAGACATACCGTACTGCGGCCGGTACGTATTTAGGCCATCAGTTGGTAGTACTGCAGGAGACGTTCGTCAGCCGGTGCTGAGAGGCCCTGTGGCCGGATGAAGTGCATCTCTATCGTCTTGAAACGTTTCTTTAGCTCCTGGTCGAAAGCCTGTGACTGAAAAAAAAAAGTAATATTAGAATAGGCTATTCAACACGTTTTCATATTAATGTTTTCTAAAGTTTTCGATTGTTTACTAATTTAAAAGAAAAAATAATTGAGGTCATAAAGTTATGTAAAATATATGCGGTAAATCCGTTGTTTTTTTTTTCATTCCAATGTTTTTATATTAATTTAATCATTACTAAATTAAAATTTTAAAAGTTTGAAGCATCCATGCGATTTGTTTGTCGATATTGAAACCCCTATTATTGCAATTACTAAATAACCTTAACTTGTACAATAGAAACACCGTAAACAGACGTAGAGTTGTTCAGTAAACTGACCTGCAGTGGTTGCGCGTGCGCGGCGGTGAGGTCGAAGGCGCCGGTGGCGGCGCCCGCGGCGGCCAGCACGGCGCCGGCGGCGGCGGCGAGCGCGGGCGCGAAGTGCCGCCGCAGCGCCGCCACCTCCCACAGCGAGGAGCCGAGCGCGCGAGAGTTCATCGCGCACGTCTCTTCCATCACGTACGGGTCGTTCGACACTGCAACACACGAATCATCTTTAAACAATATATACCGGCCAAGTATGAAGTTTCCGCCAGCCTAGTCGGGAGACCGTTTGACTTGCGATCCGCAGGTCCTGGGTTTGAATCCCGCGGCACGCACCTCTGTCTTTTTGAAGTTATGTGCGTATCGTTGATTGCGTCCAACTTTGAACGGTGAAGGAAAGCATCGTGAGGAAACCTACATGTCTTCTCAGAAATGTAGATATTGCGTAGGACGACAGCCAGAAGGTGCTGGATGATAGTTGCAAACATAGAAATACTTTTATTCGCGACAAAAACAACCACAACATAATACACATAAAAATATACAAAAACTATAATTGTTTTTGTCATAAGCTAGTTCCAAGTCAGCATTAGCTGATTCAATTTGGCAGTGCTGGTCTTCCATTTCCGTGTACCTACCAGGCTTTTTGGAAATCAATGAAGCTGGGAGGCCAATGTTATTTAGTCCCAGGATTAGGTTAGTTTCTTTATGAAATTTTTATTCCAGAATTCTGAACATGAACTGACTGATGTGCGGCGAGTGGTCGAGGCAGACCATCCGCTTGAGCGCCGGGTGCCGCAGCAGCAGGTTGGCGACCAGCTGCAGGAGCCCGGTCGCGTCTTCAGGCGACGCGAGCAGCGCCAGCCGGGACAGACGCTTCGCGAACGCCGCCACTAGACCTTCCGGCAAATGCCTGAAAATTGAGAAAAAAATATTACGATATATTCAAAGTTTTAAGTAATGCATTTTTTCTAAGCGCACTAAGCAAGCGTTGATATAAAACATAGAAAGTACAGCTTCGTCTCATCTACCTACTACGCTCACTAACTTGGCTCGCCTCCGTAGTGCGACGCGCTCGTAGCGCGTCCCGCTCGCTCCGTATCTCCCCACGTATACCTGACTTGCTCAGTCACGTGGAAGTGAGGAACACGCTCGCTATGTGCAGCAGGCGGTGGCATGCCACGTATACCTGTCTCGGTCACTCACGAGAAGAGGAACATGTCGGCTATGTGCAGCAGACGGTGGCATGGCACGTATAGCTGTCTCGGTCACTCACGACGAGAGGAACATGTCGGCTATGTGCAGCAGACGGTGGCATGCCACGTATACCTGTCTCGGTCACTCACGAGGAGAGGAACACGTCGGCTATGTGCAGTAGACGGTGGCATGGCACGTATAGCTGTCTCGGTCACTCACGTGGAAGAGAGGAACACGTCCGCTATGTGCAGCAGGCGGCGCTTGTAGCGCGTGGCGAACATCTCCGGCTCGAACATGGCGTAGAGGCGGTCATACATGTCGGGGTAGGAGATGTTGTGGCGCCGGACCAGCTCCAGCACACCCTGCAGCGCGAGCATGCTGATCGGACCACCTGACACACGGGGAACCGGTAAAGATTATATTATACTGAAGTTATGACACCCTAGTACACTTGCAATCAAAGTCTAAATCCAAATAAACGAATGATAACAAAATCGTGGGATATAATAGGCTTTGCCGAGTTTCAAGTCTACCGTCAACCGTACTAATTTGTAAAATTTCGTTTTTTGAGGAAATAAAATTATTTGTATTTGTATTTGAACATACCTGCGACGAGACTGTCGCACAGCATGTCGGTGGCGAGCCGAGGCTTGCTAAGCAGCGGCATCATGCGCTCGACGAGAAGCAGCAGCGCGCGCCGCTGCGTGCGCGCACTCTCCAGCAGCGGCCACTGGCACGCGAACCCCCAGCACTTGTTCGCGTAACGACGGCATACGCCCGGGTTGTACGGGAACGGGGCGAGCCCTGGGAACCAATACAGAATATGCATCATTCATTTTAATTTGGCCATAAAAAGTCTAACGACAAATCAATTCATTCCACAATAATTATAGGTAAAAAACTGATAAAACCGTCTTCAAAATACGCAATTCGTTTACTTGGATGACGTTTTTTCATATATTTCGTTATAAAAACCAAAGTACAGAAAAGATTATGATAAAATTTATATGGGACCAACTGTGAGGCATTACCTACCAAAGATAAGAATCATCAAAAACAATCCATAATTGGCTGAGTAATATCTGAACAATCATCCATTAAAAAAACAGTTTGAGAACCTCCTTCTTTTTGGAAGTAGGTTAAAAACAAAATTAAAGTATCTTCAATAATAAGAGGGTTTACAAGCTTTTTAATTTCATGTTAAATAGAGAGCACACAATCACAGAAGATGACTTCATGCATCATGCACACTGTACAAAATTAACTTATTTCAGTACAGTATTAATTTTGTTGAGACCAATAATAATAAGTCATATTATGTTGACAAATGCAGGGGGTGTGATGAAGTTATGCTGTCACTAATAATTAAAGATTTACCTCCATATTCTAGAACTTTTCCCTCCACACTGCTCAGTTACAAGCATAGACATCTATAGATACTCCAAGTGTATGTACGTGCGTGTCAACAGTATGAGACGCCCTAAGATTTATTTAGTTTCAGGTGATATATAGTTTCAATTCGATATTTTGTAAACTCGTTACTAGCATGCAAGCCCACTGGTGCATTGAATTGAATCGATTTCGCGCAGATAAAACTTTCCATCACTTTAATCGTTTGTGTGACGTCACAGTCAATACGAAAAATGTGGCACGAAAGGTTTTCATATTAATGATGTCGCATGCGTCGTCTACTACGTCTGTGAATGCTTCTAGTTTTCTTAATAAACAATAGAAATTAATGTAAAGTCAGAATTAACTAACCATACCATATTTAACTTGACTCCGAATATAGTTCACAATATTTTAACCAAAGACTGGTTTGACAGTGCTTCCTAGAGCTTTTTCTTTTGTTGTAGTGTTACTTAATATTATAATAAACTCTGGATGCTGGTCGGGATCTAGGAGTCTCATATGAACTTATAATGTTTCATGTGACATTCCTGGATCCTGATTGGCGTCTTGCTTTGTTTAGTTTGACAAGGAAGTGTGTTTATGTAGATTCGCTGTGCGAAAATGAATTAATGGTGTTAAGTTATTATTAAGTTTTGAACTAGTTTATAGAACACTGTATGTTTTCCAAATAAACAAAATATCATAGACTGGCCTTGTTGGTAGTATGTCTACTTGCAGAGCTAAAGGTCGTGGGTTCGATCCCCACCCAGGGCAAACATTTGTGTGATGACCATGGATATTTGTTCTGTGTCTGGGTATTTCTATGTATCATATGTATATATTTACAAAAAAAAGTATATATGTATTCTATCAGCTATCTAGTTCTATAGTACAAGCTCGGTTTATTTTGGGTTAGATGGTGTTGTGTCCACAAATATTTATTATAATTATATACAAATCTTTACCTTCCACCCCACACAGGACTTTTTCCTCCTTATCGTCGCTTTCCCTTCCCTTAGGTTTGGTCTCCGTGGGGATCTCACAGATTAGCAGTTTGTCTAGCAGTTCTAGATAGTTCTGCATGTATGTCTGTGTTGGTGACCTGGAAAGTTACAAACACATGGTTAATCAATACCTCACTAGAATAGAACTAGATCTAGTTTATTTATTGCAAAATAAAATGTCTACTGATAATCACATGTCTGCTACTCTGAATAAATAAAAATAGATAAAGACCACTAAAAGAAGTTGAAATTATAACCGTGAGATTCCTATGCAAAATAGATATCTATTTATTTGTATTTGTTGTGTTCAATTAATATGGTCATGATTAATACAATAACATAAAAATGGGTTACATGCATACAAGTATATTTATAAATAACAAGTATGTTTAACATTAAGGACTTTACTAAAATGTATTAAGGTAGGTGAGTCCCACACTTTTATCTCATGTTTTAATCCTAGAGATAGCTTATGCTTTATCTCTATCCCATATTCAATAATTATGTTAATTACATTAAATTGTTTCACAGTAAATGAGATGCAAACACTAATTAAATCTAACATTTATAATATCAGAATAAATATTACAATCTTACTTGCGGTATGCGATGGTGGACAGAACTCTAAGACCATACTGCTGCACGTCTCTGTACTCTGTGAACTCTTGGAAGCGAGTCAGAGGCGCCGTCATGGGAACTTCTGAATCAAGTAGTACTGTGAATATCACCTGAAAATATCTGGGTTTTAACAAACTTTTAAATAAAGAAAACAAAATTCAGAGCCCACTCTTTTCATTTGAACTGCTCCAGAAAGATACTATTTTTTCGTGAATATAAAAATTACTTTCTTAAATTTCTTTGAGTGATTCCATATTAATTTTTCTTGCTCAATGTCTAGGCCGAGTTTGATCTGTCAGCTATTGTAAGATTTATCTTTACAACCTTAGGATTATAAGGCAATGTTTCATTTCCCTTTAAATAAGCATTATGTGTGAGCCAGCATGAATAAACTACATATATCAAAGTAGTCTGAATTATTATACTTTTACTACAGCAAAAAAAAAGTTTAAATAATTGTATGTCTTATTACCAACCTTAAGTCTGTTAGAAGGGAAATAATATCCAGAACAGCTCTCCAGTGGATTTCTCCCCTCAGCCTGCATCAACTTGCAAGCTGTCACAAGAGCCTGGAGACGGGAGCTGGTCCTGCCTCTCTTGATGCACTCTAGGGAGCGAGTGATGGCTGCCTCGTAACACTCGCGGAGCCATTTGGAGTATGCTGCTTCTGGACTTTGGTCTAGAAAAGAATTAATAAGTCTTCCATCTCATCATCTTCCAATTTTGATTTCTGGGTATTTTCTACAATTTCTCATATTAGTTTGCATTCTGCTGCCAACTTGACTGTGCTTGACAATGTTAAGAGATGTTAAGGTCTAAGGTGGTGCACTCTTACTAAAGTAATAAAAAGTACATAAGGATTGTATTTATCTATGTGGTTTACATAGTAAAATCTTAGCTTAGTTTGGGACTACTTGGTATTGTGTGACCACCAATGTCTAAACATTGGTGCACCATGTTTTGGGTGACACTAAATTGTTGAGGCAGTGGATTAATTAGGTAGATTGTAAATGATCTATTTTCTTATCACCCAGAAGCATAAAAAAGGTATTTATGTGTCTAGAATTGTACACATTATCTGAATATTGTAAGTAGTTTTAATAATGCAAGTTATGGTTTGCAGACTGGGTATAGTAAATAAATAATAATAGGTATATACATAAGTAGACACATGGCGTATTTGACCTTGAGACTGTATTTTTTCCAGTGAGGCCCCAGCTTCTACACAAATGGAATCAGTGTAGGTACATCTAGACTCGAGCAGTAGGTATATAGATGTAGATAGGTATTTATATAAAACGCAATGCTGCGCTCAGATATAGAGACAATTACACAAGTCTCACTGCTTGTCGACCAACTCAATCATCATTTATATAAGCAATATAACGTCACATTGTCGTCAAACCGAGCTTGACAACATTCGTAACACAAGCATGATTCTGCAAAAATCGTATTTAATTATCTCCTAGGTATTATTAGTCGTTTTTGCTCTGCTTATTTCAGTGCGACATCACGAAAATCAATAATAACGCGCTAAATGCAATCAACACTCCCAAGATACGGCTCTATCGTATGCTTACCTAATGGTTTCAATGGGATGATTTTCTCCACCAAATCGCCTCTTTTCAGTAGCTCAGTAAATATCACTTCGATAGTAAGCAGTAAAGGTGTGTAATTATCAGTTTCGGCCTGAAATACCAAGATTTATCCAGCAATCACAAACGTAACCTAAGACGCAGTTTTTATTTATGGATTCGTGGATCTTCATCAGGACTATACTTACCTCGAACATTTGAAGTATATCTGCGAGATTATTAGCATGTTTTTTGGAGTTCAAAAACTCATTAGCTTTATTGCGCAGCTGTGCCGAAATCATTTTTGAGAAACTCTGTGCTTTAGCAGCCATTTTTGTATATAAAAAGAATTTGTCAAATTCGCAAGCTTGCAACCTACAAAATACAGATCAAGGAACATTATTTGATACAGATTGTAGTTCCGTTCACAAACGTAGAAAAAGCAGACTAAAAAATGTTCACCTTTGCCAACATTCAGACTATAAAACAGATAAAATATTTGGCAGCAATTATTTTGATTTGTTGCCCGTGCTACTACCAATCTTACTACTAGTAGTAACACCCTTCTTACTACCTTAGTTGAAAGTTGTTAGAACAGCAATAAAAAATGCCCGTGTTACTACCGTAAAACTAAAACAACAAAAACAAAACAAAATATGACGAATTTGTATTTTAAACAAAATGTAAGTAGGTATTATGCTTATGAAAAAAATCATTGAATTTAACCAAAAATAAAATAAAAAAAACAAAAAAATCCGCTTCGGCTGCGTACGTAACTACCTAGTCTTGCCATAAATATTGTCACGAAGAAAAAAAATATTTTTTTATTGCAAATAATATTTATTACTTTTACAGTGTGTTAGTTTAATACATAAATATAAAACAATTTAAAATATAAAAGCTTATTCGAAGTGGTCTCCATTGGCTGCAATACAGTCCTTTAAACGTTGAGGCCAGTTATCAATAGAAGCACGCACTCTTTCCATGGGAAAATTCTTCACTGCCAATCGTATGGATTGTTTTAGGGACTCCAAATTATCATGGCGTTTACAGCAAGCCATACTCTCTAAAACTGACCATAAATCATAATCCAGCGGATTAAGATCAGGACTAGACGACGGCCAGTCTTCAGCTCTGATGAAGTCCGAAACGTTCACTTCCAACCAAGACTGTGTGGACCGAGCTTTATGACCTGGCGCCGAGTCTTGTTGGAAGGACCATACTTGGTTATTGAACATGGTGTTGTTAAGGGGCTTAACTACCTTCTCAAGAATGGTATTTTGATACACTTGTGCCGATGTTTTGATACCTTTTTCACAAAAATATGGCTCAGTCACTCCTTCATAGCTAACACCCCACCAAACCATCTCTGAAGTCGGATAATGCCCACGTTGCACTCTGTCGACTAATTGGGAAGCTTCCTTAGAGCTTTGAGCATAAATACGGTCATTTTGTTTGTTAAAATGTTGCTCAATTGTAAAGATTTTCTCATCCGTAAACAATTTTTTTCTGTGACCTCCCTTTGCATACCGCTTCAGTAGTTGTTTCAATTTTACCACCCTATTCTTTTTTAAATTATCAGTTAAAAAATGACCAGTGCGTCTCTTATAGGCTGCAAGTCCTAAGTCATCTTTTAAAATACGCGACATGGTTCTGGGTGCTATCTTCATCTCCCGAGATAAAATCTTTTGCTTTCGGACAGGATTTCTTCGAATTCTTTCCCTTACTGCTTTGACCACCTTTTTCGTACGAACACTACGTGGACGGTCAGATCTTTTTCTGTCACAAACAGAGGAGGTCTCATTGTACCTATTAATAGCCCGGTACACAAACATTTGACTAATACCAAGCGTATGGAGAGTTTTAAAAATAGCATTTGGCTCCATACCAACTTTGTGTAATGCAATCACAGCGATTCGGTTCTCTTTATCACCCCACTCCATTTTAATATCGCAAAATATTGTACAATGTATTGGCGCCAAAATTAGAAAACTCAATGAACAATCGTATAAAAATGACAGATTCCAAATTCAAATGTAATATCTTTCTTATTTTTAACTGTAACAGTATTTATGGCCAGACTAAGTATAGTTTCGTACGAAACATAAATGAATACACAAATTGTTCATTGTTTTATTGTTGTTTTTTTTTTTAGTGCATATAAACAATTTTTCTCGTACAACTATAAAATATAAATTATGTACGCTTCGTTCCTTTCGTTCATGTTCTGTGCGTTCATTCGAGTTCACTTGTTTTTTGAGGTTATGTGAAATCAAGCGGGGTTTGTTTTGATTTTTTGAGAAATGATTTAGATGGTTTAATCGATAATAAAAAGCAAGAAACTCAAAAGGTGTAAACTATATAAGATACAAGAGCATTAAACGAACACTAAACAAGATGGACGGTGATCTGTATGACGAATTCGGTAACTATATCGGACCGGACTTGGAGTCAGATTCTGAGGATGAACAGAGTGTGTACGGGCAAGATAACCGTGATGATGAAGACGCTATGGAAGAAGATGAAGATGCTGATGCAGAGCCCGAGGTGGCACCCATGTCCGTAGTTCTACATGAGGATAAACGGTATGTCAACATTTCAAACTCCTTTTATCACACCTCGTAAACTACTTAACATCAGGTGAGCTGTAGTAAAATACTTAGCTCATTGCCCATATGTTATACTTGATATACTCTTTTCTAGTTACTACCCACAAGCAGTTGAAGTGTACGGCCCAGATGTTGAGACTGTAGTCCAGGAAGAAGACACCCAAGCCCTGGATAAGCCTCTCATAGAGCCGATCAAACACAAGAAGTTTCAGGTCCAGGAGCAGGAGCTGCCAGATACCAAATATGATATGGAGTACCTTGCTGATATGCTGGATAACACCAATTTAATGAGAAATATCACACTGATGGGACATTTGCATAACGGTAAGATAGAAGTTTTGATGGTTGATGTATTTGTTGTTAGAGAGATAAATCAAAATAAACTTAAAATCCGAACTGTAGTTGGATATTTCAACTCAAAAGAAGTGTGAGTGATCTATAGTTTTTATTTGAAAAATAACAGTAAGTAACAAACATTATTATAACTAGATATGTTTAGCATTATTATGCTATTGGTAACCCCTCCTTTAAAAAAATTCAGGCAACCTTATAATGTAATTTTCTTACCTCATTTAGAATATTCTAAATTATTCTGGACTAAAGAGGCAATATAGTATTTGCCTTTCCAAACTTGATTTTAAAAGATTTAGTAGTAGAAGTAGGGTTGAAAAATAATAGATAAATTTGCATGCAACATTGTATTTTAAATTTTAAGTAAGTTATTGAATATCTAAATTCAAATACAAGCAGTCAATTTCTTTTCACAATTACAATTTAGCATATAATAACCAAATGATATTTGTTCCTAGGTAAAACCTCGTTTGTGGACTGTCTCATACGTCAAACCCACCCGGGCACAGCAAACCATGAGACAACCATCCCCATGCGATACACAGATACATTGTTTGTGGAGCAGGAACGAGGGGTCTCCATAAAATCCATGCCAGTTACTCTTCTGCTCAAAAATATAAAGGGGAAGTCCCATCTGTTGAACATAATGGACACCCCAGGACATGTTAATTTTAGCGATGAGGTGTCGGCTGCTTTGAGGATCTCTGATGGTATGTTTAAATTTGTTTTAGTAATGTGAAAACTAAAGCAAGTACATTTTCATCAGGTTATTATCTCTATGATCACTAACAGATTACCAAACAATGCAATTGAACTGAGAAAATGCTGCAAAAGTTGTATAATGTTTGCTAATGTTATATTTTAACTTGCAAATACTCACTTCTTTTTAATCAACTTCTAAAAAAGAGGAGGTAGTCAATACGTCGTTTTTTTAAAATGTATGTTTGATTACTCAAATACACCTTGATCGATTTTAAATATTCTTTTTTTTATTAGAAAGGGTCCTATGTGGTCATTCAAGTAAACAAATTGTCTATTTTGAAGTCAGTTTTTTTAGTTTTTTGTACGATTACTTATTATGTTCCACAGGTGCAGTCCTATTTGTAGATGCAGCCGAAGGTATAATGCTGAATACGGAACGCTTACTGCGCCACGCCGTCCAAGAGAGAGTACCACTAACCATCTGTATTAATAAGATTGACCGTTTGATACTAGAACTGAAGCTACCCCCCGCAGATGCGTATTATAAGCTAAGGCATATTATAGATGAGCTGAATTCAATGTGTGAGACGCATCAGCCGCAGGATAATCCTGACGAGCCTGCCACAGTGTTCTCACCTTTGTTGGGTACGTAACAAGATTATTGTTCAAATTCAGAAAACAATAATGGCCAATCTGTTTCTCATTTGTGGCACACTAATTAGTGACGAATATGAGTTGCATGCTTTGAGCTATTATTATATATATTGACGTACAAAAAATAAATGCCCAAGTGACCAGTGACCTGTATACATTATAAAAATCTAACTCCTAAAATAACTTCACAAATATAATCAAGCAATAACAGGACACAAATGTAAATCTAATAGCTTTAACAAGCAATTCTTGTATATATATATATATATATATATAATCTGAATCTCGCAAACGGCTCCAATGCTTTTAATGAAATTTGGTTTGTAGGTAGATTAGGGGACGATAAATCGATCTTGCTAGGTTTCATTTTTAATGAACCCAGGTTTGTTCGTATTTTCAGTCATAAAATATCCGAGTGGAGCTCGGTCGCCCAGCTACTCATAATTTAATACAATGATAAATATATATCATTCTCACTCACTCCTTTTTTTTTTTTATAGAAGATAGATCTACGATTGACCACCAACTCGCCTGATGTTAAGCGACGGTGTGGCCGAGGATGGAGCTCGTCGATCTAGACGATATCTATTCACTCTAGCCTTGAAAATTCCAAGATTGTAGGTCTCAGGAAACAGAGATGGCGGCAACGAATTCCATTCTTGTGCAGTACGCAACAGGAATGTGGATCCATATCGCTGAGTACGGATTTTTGGCATTTCAACGAGAAATGGGTGGTAATTCGCCGACTATCTGCTAGTCCTGTAGTGAAATGGGGAGGGTGGAATTAGGTCGTGAAGCTCTTGCGCACATTCCCCGAAATGAATCCTGTAGAAAATAGACAGACATGCTACTTTACGGCGGTGCTCGAGACTAAGTAGCTTCTTGGCAGCTAGTTTATCGTCACCGATTAACCTCACAGCTCGCCGGTCCACTGATTCTAAAGCTTCCAGCTGATACTTGGCTGATCCATCAAAAAGGTGGCAGCAGTACTCCATACACGATCGGATCTGTGCTTGATGTTGATCCTTCTGTCGTATAACGATGCATCCTTAAAAATATTCTCTCAATTCTCATCTACTTATTTGTCAAATCGCCATCTAAGTTTCACTTAAAAAAGTATGGAAACTTGCCAGTCCTAGGTGGTATAACTGCATGCGTTCCCCAGGTAACGTGTGCTTCGCGTCCTCCCTCTACGACGTATGTTTCTCCCTGGAGTCGTTCGCTGCGATGTACGCGGCGGCGCACCCCGACGCAGGGCTGCGCCCCTCCGAGATGTGTGCGTGGCTCTGGGGCGACGTCTACTTCAACGCGAAGACACGCCGCTTCACCAAGAAACAGCCGCACGCCTCCGCGCAGAGGAGCTTCGTTGAATTTATACTCGAGCCGCTCTATAAGGTTTTCGCTCAGGTGAGAAAATCACTAGAAAAACTAATATTACATATATATATATATATTTTATATTATTTTATTATTAATCTTTTTTATTATCATTTATTCTCTAAGTACTATTTATACATTTTTTTTTACCTAATAGTAAAAAAAAAAAAAAAAAAATTATTTATTGGAGAATTACTATCCTTTAGTCGCTAAATACCTAAAACAGCGGAGTCGTAGTAATAGGGTTCCGTTTGACCCTTTGGGTACGGAACCCTAATAACGAAGTTTTGAACATTGCAATAATTATAGTTGGAAATAATGAGAAACCGACTTTAAAATGCACAAATTTGATTTAAAACCCAAACTACTTAACCGATTTTGATAAAATTCATCCTATAGAACCAGTTTGGAAGTTTGAAAACATGAAATCGGTATATAAATTATATAATTATGCAGTAACAAACATAAAGAAAAAATTACAGCCAAATTTTTAACCTTTCCAAATTTTTCAAATTTTTAGCCAAATTTTCTGAAGTTGGTAAAAATACAAAAGAATTCAATGGAAAATGGCACTTGACTCGGCAGGTGGTAGGAGACGTGGATGACACCTTACCGGCAGTCCTACAAGAGCTGGGCATCAAGCTCACCAAGCAGGAGTCTAAGCTGAACGTGCGTCCGCTGCTCAGACTCGTCTGCAGCAGGTTCTTCGGCGAGTTCTCGTGAGTTTATCAAATAATTATTGTATATAATTGAAATGAAACAAATTTTAACAGGCTTATCGCGTATATTTTACATAATTTTATGACATGATGTTTCGAACATTTTGCAGCGTCCGTGGTCCACAGGTCAGACTAGATGACAGTTGACTTTTTTGTTAAGAAAATATTAATTACTACCGCCTACTATTTTTATGCATAACGTTCCTTATGCACGCAGAAGTCAAAAAACGTTACGAAACGAAACGTTAGTCACGTTAAAATTTGTTTCGCGAATCGCGAAAATCGTAGAAAATATCAATTATTGTATATTTTAATTTGAAAACAATAACATTGAACCAATTAAAAAAATTACATGCCCTGTGACAGTTGTGCGCGATGCCTTTCGATAATTTAATTTTTGTGTCTTGAGACATATCTGGGGGCACGGCAGTGGCCCCGGCCAAGTCGAGCTAATCCTTACTGTAAAGATGTTTCGACATCAGCGACAGATGTTAAAGTAAAACAAGTATGTTAAGAGATATAAAAATCGGCTGGACCAATTTTTATGAAACATTCAAGGTTAAAATACTCGATTAAATATTTCAAACAGAAAAAAAGCTAATTAAATAAAAGTTGATAAAAAAACAGATGGACCTAATCTGTTTGAAAGCTTTTTTTTGCGTCAGGGATTAAATTCAAGATTTATTATTACAGATTTTGTATTTATATCAGTGTTTCTTATAGTCGACAGGCTAGGTATTTGACCACATAGCAGTTTCTTCTTTCAGTCCAACTGATACCGCGAACATTTTACATCATAACAATGTGTCTTTACAGTGGTTTCGTAGAAATGGTGGTGCAGCATATTCCGTCGCCACTGGACGGGGCCCCGCGCAAGGTGGGGCACACCTACCGAGGCACCGAGGGACCCATTCGCGAGGACATGCTCAACTGCGACCAGTCGGGCCGGCTAGTCGCGCACACTACCAAGATGTACCCCACTGATGATTGCACATTCTTCTTAGTAAGTTATGTAGCATGGATGAAGAAGTACTTTATGGTTAGATTAATAGATGATTGATAGCGGAAGGAACCATAGATGGATGTGAGTGTGAAAGAGAAAGATGAGGTGTGAAGGAAAAGATGGCGGAATGATGGCGAGGTAGGGTGCGCTTGCGGTTTTATAATTAAATTTAAGAAGTTTTACGAAGAAATATAAACTAATTAACGAAGAAAGTGGTTTATTTAAACAAGCCAACATTTACCCTACAGTTACTAACAATCTGTCAAGAGACATTACTGAAGCATAGCTGAGGCAAAGTAGTTTGGTGAAACGTGTTTTATAATGCTAGCAAAACTCCATAAAAGCTTTCAGTGAGTTATCATCACTTTACTGCGTAACTAATATTTGATCTTCAGATAAAACTAGGCGGTATGGCCAATCTGCGTTAGCCTGCCCTTTTAAAGGGAAAATCTAAAAAAAAACTGTCTCCAGGTATTAGCGCGCATAATGTCGGGCACGTTATACGCGGGGCAGACGGTTCGCGTTCTTGGAGAGAATTACAGCTCGCAAGACGAAGAGGACTCCAGGATCATGAACGTTGGCCGCCTCTGGATATACGAGGCCAGGTACAAGGTAAGCTGTATTATCTTGATATTATCGTTGTTTTTTTAATCGAATATATTATATCAGTAAAATGCATCAAATCTTGGAACATCACCGCTAAGTCGTTAGTTTGTTGGTTTCTTATCGAATACATTAAAAAAAAATAGTATATGATCCCTGATGTCTTGATACATAATGAATGACCCGGTGAGTTTCTCTAGCGGGAGTCGTGACCAGGATAGTGAAACTGCTGAAACGAGGTCAGTACCCCTATTTTCAACTCGTTTGGTAGAGTTTCCGATAGGACACTATATTTCTATCTCTATCATACTGTATAGAAACGACAGAGATGAGATTAGACTTTTTTATGACCAAATACATATAAATCATGCATATTCCCTATTGTAGTCATTGTAGCCAGCCTGCCATCGATACGTTCCCAGGTAGAGTTAAACCGCGTTCCGGCCGGGTGCTGGGCGCTGATAGAAGGCATCGACCAGCCCATAGTGAAGACTTGCACCGTGGTGGCGGCGGATGAGGACGAGGAGCTTCATACGTTTGCGCCATTGCGCTTCAACACGCAGGCTGTAGTGAAGATAGCCGTTGAGCCGGTCAACCCCAGCGAATTACCCAAGATGCTGGACGGACTGAGAAAGGTGGGTTGAAAAAATAAAATGAAACGCAAAGTAATAAATTGTACAACCTTATGAATAAAAAATATAAAGCGTACCAGTAGTATACCGAAACAGCTTTTATTTTATTCGGGGTAGGAGCGCTTTCAAAGATATTTGGCTATTCTATATAACGTGCTTTAACAAAGCGAGTGTCACCAGTATTGCTGTTTGAAAGGACAGTACTAGTTTTTTTACAAATCGAAAATATTCATCAAAATTATCACAGTTTTCGAGATTTTTGCAATTTGCATTATTTTGCATGGTAACTGCCCTTAAATAAGATGTCAGAGAGAAATTTCTCAGAATTTGTCGATTTCAACGCAATCTGGCTGCTAGTTATATCTCAAACAAAAGTTTTAATACGTTTTCAGTCAATTATTTAAACAAACATTATTTTTTGTTCAGGTGAACAAGTCTTATCCGTTGGTGTCGACCCGCGTCGAGGAGTCGGGCGAGCACGTAGTGCTGGGCACCGGGGAGCTCTACCTGGACTGCGTCATGCACGACCTCAGGAATATGTACTCGGAGATCGATATCAAAGGTATGCAATGCAAAAATATTCAATATTTAATATTTCTATCGTATTCTATTTGCTTAAATATGATGCACCCTAGATCACATTCTTTCTCATCGAGCAGAATTATATTTAATCCTTTCCAAAATGTTTCTGTCATTTATAAGTGATTTTAATTTTAATACAAGGGAATATATACAGTTATGGTTATGATATAATCTAGATTTTATTAGTGTTATTTTAGCAAATATATTTCGCCAACAGTTGCCGACCCAGTGGTATCTTTTTGCGAGACGGTAGTAGAAACATCATCACTCAAGTGTTTTGCCGAGACTCCCAACAAACGGAACAAGTTGACTATGATAGCAGAGCCGCTGGAGCGAGGTCTGGCCGAGGACATTGAGGCAGGCGCAGTGTGCGTCACATGGGACAGGAAGCGGCTTGGAGAGTTCTTTCAGACTAAGTAAGTAGCAACAGGAGCCGTGACCAGGATATCGGGGTTGCTGGAGCGAGGCCTTGCCGAGGGCATTACGGCAGAAGTGTGCATCACAGGGGACAGACAGACAGTAAGCACTCACAAAAGACTGCAAGTTGGTTATGAGGTGATATACTATTAACTTTGTGTGAATTCCGTAGGTAAGCAAGAGGACCCGGACTACTTTACTTCTATTAGTAAAGCTAGAGACTTATACTGTTATGTATATAAAATTTTAAACACATTTACCACATTTCGGCTCATATGTGTAACTATTTAATTATTATTTTGTATGATACACTTGAATTTTTGTATTTCGCCATATTTAAATTAATTAATTATATAATCAAGTCATAGAAATAACTTAAATTCAATTAAAATTGTAATTCGTCAATTGAAACCCATCCTGCATCGACTCTGGTGGAAAGGTGACCATAATGCAAGCAGCATTGCCACGCTGTATGGCAATATCAAACCTTTGCAACAGAAACGAAACAGAATGGAAGCCAATTTCGCCATTAATTTATTTATTTATTGTAGATACGACTGGGACTTGCTAGCAGCCCGTTCAATATGGGCTTTCGGTCCAGACACCACGGGGCCCAATATTCTGGTCGACGACACACTGCCCTCAGAAGTCGACAAGAATTTACTCTCCTCTGTTAAAGACAGCATTGTACAAGGTATATTCAGACTCATCACACTGTATTTTTTAACACGCTTTTATTAGGTCGACCTGTATGTAATGAAATCTAAGGTAACTAATTTAACCATCTTCCAAGGATCGTAGCGTCATGAAAATTGGCAGCTGTATGTAGTTCTGATGACAATACAATAATATGGTGCTGTCGAACTGATCTGATGATGGAGCCGGAAGATATGAACTAGAACTTCATGATGGAACATCGTATCATAGCTGTGTTTGGATTTGTTAGAAAAGTCTTGTAATGAACTTTGACCACAATAATTTGTAGCGTGTTTTTTATTTTTTGGTGACTGAAAGATTCCTTATGACTTAAACGTCTTAAAGCATTTACTATCTCACAAAAACATACATACACTCAACAGCATATCAAGCGTAAGTTACAGTATGAAAAGCGGTTGTATGCAGACGGTCGAGTATTTTGTTTTTCTTATAATATATGTATACTTATATTTAGATGAAACGAAATAGATCTGTTCGAAAATATTTTTAAACAAAAACTACGGGTCACTCACGTCTGTTTTGAGCCGAAATATCCGACTATAGTTTCAACCGCATTCGGCGGTCTTTTTCAAAGGAGCAGCACACACGTCACTCTCGGTCGGTGACGCGCCTTGCACTGCGAATGCGGTTGAAACTATAGTCGGATATTTCGGCTCAAAACAGACGTGAGTGACCCGTAGTTTTTGTTTAAAAATGTTCGAAAATAGTTTGCATCCGAGTAAAGTTTTAAATGTGCATGCTCTTTGTTTGCAGGTTTCCAATGGGGCACAAGGGAAGGCCCGCTCTGCGAAGAGCCCATCAGAAATGTGAAGTTTAAGATATTAGATGCAGTCATAGCACAGGAGCCGTTGCACAGGGGAGGCGGTCAGATCATTCCAACTGCCAGAAGAGTGAGTCATATAAATATTTATGTATATCTAAATTATTAAATCATTAATTTATTGACATATCGGCTTCACTGCGACATGATATTTGGTGAAAGTTGGTTAATTTACTTATTGAAGAATCAAAGAATGTCTGTGAAGATCTATGTGGGCATTTTTAAGAATGTGGATCGATATGGATCCACATTCCTGTTGCGTACTGCACAAGAATGGAATTCTTTGCCGCCATCTCTGTTTCCTGAGACTTCCAATCTTGGAATTTTCAAGGCTAGAGTGAATAGATATCTTCTGGATCGACGAGCTCCATCCTCGGCCACACCGTCGCTTAACATGTCGTTAGATTCGTCTTCACTCCCCGAGTGTCATAGTCTAATTTTTTTTAATAATAACAATGTATACCTATAATTGATTTTGTACTTCAGGTGGCGTATTCGGCGTTCCTCATGGCGACCCCTCGTCTCATGGAGCCGTATCTATTTGTGGAGGTACAGGCGCCGGCCGACTGCGTGTCCGCCGTCTACACGGTGCTCGCGAAACGGAGAGGTCTGTATGAAATGTCGCTTAAGAGTTTTGGCGGGAACGAAATAGAAATATGTTGTCGCTTTATTTTATTTTTAACTGACTTCCAAAAAGGAGGATGTTCTAAATTCGTCGGTTTTTTTTTATTTTTTTTTATCTATGTTCCCCGATTACTCGAAGACACCTGGAACGCTTTAAAAAAATATTTTTGTTTGAAAAGGTATACAGGTGATTCCATAATATTTTTATCGAAATCGGTTCAATATTTTGGTTTTTCTCACAAAATAACTGGAAAAATATGTCCTCCAGGTAAACGAATTGCGTATTTTGAAGTCGTTTTTTTTTAAGTTTTTACCCGACTGCGTAAGGTTATGTTTTTCGAGTGTTTCTATATGATCGCCTACAGCATAAACGGCTTGACTGATTTTCATGTGCAAGATGTCGAATCTAACGACATCACTCACGACATTCGTCTTCACTTCCAGATTGTCATAGGCTATATTTTTTTGTAATAATAATAATACATCTCTCACAAAAATAATAAAATGAGTTTTTTCACTCCTCTTGCTCAAAAAATCCGTCATTGTAGCGTAGGGGAAAAATAGCATTTTAAGCTCTAGGGGAAAAAGTATTTTATTTTTATCTGTTACCAAAGAGCCTACATACACGAAATAGTCTGTATTCAAAAGTAGAATAATCTCTTTGGAATATATTTACATTCTCTTTGCATACATCTCGTTAAATATCCAGATTTGTACAAATTGTACATTTCATTTTTAATAAAATAAACTTTGAATTATTGTATTGGATTATTATATGTTCTCGCAATCGTAGTAAAAAGTAGAGTGTAACACACGGCGCTAAAACCCATTGTAACTCGGTTTATATTTACTCCCTCGCTAAAGCTCGGTAGTAAAAATCTACCTCGTTACAATGGTTTTTTTTTTGCCCCTTGTATAACAATCTACTATTTCGTAACGTCTAACGAAATTTATTCGTAATAAACAATTAAGTAAGTAAGTTCGTATAGACTAAGTGGCCAGCCCTATTGTCAGAGTTGTTAAGCCGCCGAAAGGCCTCTGACTTGGCTTGACAATTGCTGAACAGTCGGGACCTACAATTTAACGTGTCATCCGACCCTCGGTAGCACTGAAAGAAATGCCACTCACGGTCACCCATCCGAAAAGTGACCGGTCCGTCCGTTGCTTAACATTGGTGATCGTTCGGGAACACCTAGTCAAGCTACTCCACGAGCGCTACATTAAACAATTGATTTTACTACAATTATAATATTAATTCCTACCGCCTAAAAATGTTTAAAATATACTCGATAAATCCGTTAAATTTGTTTCACTTCATGCATGTTCCCTATTTTGAATGTGAATTGGTTGTGTTGTAGGCCACGTGACCCAGGACGCGCCCGTCCCCGGCTCGCCGCTGTACACGATCAAGGCGTTCGTGCCCGCGATCGATTCGTTCGGCTTCGAGACTGACCTGCGCACGCACACGCAGGGGCAGGCCTTCTGTCTGCAGGTGTTTCACCACTGGCAGATCGTGCCCGGCGACCCGCTCGACAAGACCATACTCATCAGGTGAACTGGTTGCATTTTTATAATGTTTTCTAAAGTTACCGCGATCTAATCATTGGGTTATATTATATGATTAGTATTATCACGCGATATATCGTGATAATATCGAGGCGTATCACAGTATCACGAAAATATCTGGTACTGTATTACCATGATACTGATACGATACTAGAATCGTGATAATATTGACCGTGTAACCCATTATTAACCCGTAACCCATAACCCATTGAAATTAACCGTGTAACCCGTAACCCATTGAAATTAAGAGCCTGTAGTTCGACCATCGCTATCGTCTGTTTAGGTCGCGCATACTCACATTATTGAAGATATAAAATGACTAAATAGTCATTTTATATTTCTATCGGGTTTGTAAAACTACAAAAACAACATCACAAATATTTGACAATAAAAAAAAAAACCGTTTGATCCAAGTTAATTTTCATACATAAAAATCATTTTTTGAATTCAATAACGCAAAAATGATGTTTATGTATGAAAATTAACTTGGATGAAATTGAAATTTCCCCTTCACGTAAAGTGAGGATGAATTATTTTTTCTCATATATCCCATCGTGTGGGGTGTCGTTGGATAGGTAATAAAAAAACATTGGGGATGTGCGATTACCATTTTTCAATTCAGAGATCCGTTTGCGAAATATGCTTTGAAGCGATAATTTTTATTAGTCTCGTGTCCCTCTTCCGCCTAAACGGTTGACTTTGGAGATATAAAAAAAATCATGCTAGTAGATTATATGATGAAATTTAAAGAAAAACTATAAGAAACGAAATAAAGCCTACTTAGTTATGAGTAGGCAACTAAAAAAAAATATTTCATTTAAATTAACAATAAGTTAACTCAAATGTTCGTAATATCATACAAGATACCCTGTTTCAAAGTCACATAAATTATGATATGACAATTCGGAACCCTACATTGCCCGTGGCACGACACGCACTTTCGCACGATTTATTTTTGTTATATCTGTGTATTTTTTCTCGCACCAGACCCCTGGAGCCGCAGCCGGCGACGCATCTAGCCCGCGAGTTCATGATAAAGACCCGTCGCCGCAAAGGACTGAGTGAGGATGTCAGCATCAACAAGTTCTTCGACGACCCTATGTTGCTGGAGCTCGCGCGACAAGACGTGCAGTTGAATTAGTCATAATTACGTAAATAATATAAATAATAAATGATATTCAGAATTATTTTAATTTTTTTTATTTATGCCAAAATATTATTTTTATACCAACTGTCCGTCCACAGATTGTTTGCCTGTGACGTTTCCCATTTTATTTTTGTGAAAAATGTAATCTGGGCCTTCGCCATTGAGTTGCATGCCCTGTGGAGTACTCTCAACTTTTATAGCGATGCAAAGTTCGATCAGCGCTCCTTTTTTTTTTGCTTTTTCTACAACTAAGAGAGTGACACAAAAATTGAAGCTATTATTAAAAATACTACAATTTAAATTAGGCTTATTTGAGCTTTTGTCTCACACTGTTAATTACAGAAAAGTCAAGATAAAAACGGGTGCTGAGCGGACTTTCCATCGCTATAAGAGTTGAGATTAACCTCGCTGACCCCGTTACTTAAGTTTCACAAGAACAAAATAAGTAAATGTTAAAGGCAAATAAACTGTCTACGGTCTATATTCTTTCGAGTTCACGTAAGCTAAGCTAAAATGTACGAAATTGACATCTAGGGGCGACGACTCAAGCTTCGTAGTTGGTTTTGATTCCATACAAAGTACATACGCGATTGAGAAGATACAAAATAATTAAAAAAAATTGCATCAGGCCTTAACGGTTTCACAACTTTATTTCATTTGTCCACACTCAAACATGTAAACAAATCTTATTTGAATAAAAAACACCATTTGTAGAATTTAAAGGGTGTTTCCACCGCGAGTGGAGCGAGCCCATTAATGACTACGTTTACCTCGCAATACAAAAATGCATAAATCTATTTCCACCAACTGAGAGTCGAGCGAAAATGACAAAGAGTAAAAATAAGTTCGCTCATTTCTAGAGACCGGAGCGAACTCATTAATAAGTCCTTTCAACACGCAATCGAATTTTACATAATAGTGTTTCCACCGAGAAAGAGGTGAGGGAAAATTACGAAAGAATAAAAATATGTCCGCTGCGTCGCAGTCTTCAAGCTTGAACGCTGTGGAAATCAAAATTCATTTTTCATTTCTCATTTTCAGTTCATCTCGCTCAGCCCTTTTCTTTCGCTCATTCCTCTTTGGCGGTGGAAATCAAACTGCCGACCTCTTTCTCGGTGGAAAAGCAATCCTATTTTATGTAAACGAAGACCGCTCCGCTAGACATCCCGAGCTTATTCTTCTTTGTCGGTGGAAAATGGGCTTAACACATTAGATACGTAAGTAGAGTTACCGTCACGTAAAAAGAACGCTGGTTTGTTCGCGCTTACGAACAAATCAGCGTTCTTTTTACGTGACGGGAACTATAGAATAGAGCGGTATAAAGTGTATTTTTAAGTTGGCAATTGAACTCATTAGAATCTTCCAGTATGAGCATGACTTGAACTTGAAATTGACTCATTTACATGACTTAGCTTAGGACTATAATTTACATGATTTGTATTTTCGATAAAAGTCGAAGAAATTATAATAAAACTTAAAGAAATCTCAATACATAGTGCTAAATGCGCTACTTCTGCGAGTCCAATACAAGGAAAAGAACAATGAATACTTGACATTGTTGGCTTGGCGTTGGCAACTATGAAAAAAAACATACCTTAGTCGTTTGTGTTGTGGCAAATACGCCGTCCGTAATGTGTTTATTGTGTATCCTCAGAAAAAGAAACAAAAACGTGTTTTGATTTTTGAAGCGTGTTGAAGAGAAAAGAGAAGTAAAGTAAATATTGATAATTTTTGGCCATTTATTTAATTAACGCGTTGAAAGTACAATCAAATATCCTAAATTAGAGTAATAGTACTATAAAATGGCTCGCGGAAAGGATAAGAAGAAGTGAGTGTGGTTATAATTTTTGACCATGTTTGTTTACAAAGTTCGATTTTTTGATGTTGTTCATAACTTTTCAGGCGTAAGCTAGAGAAGAAGCAAGAAGGAGACGATGTGCCTAAGAAAGTGCCACACACGTTGGAGTCACTCAGGGAGAAAGATGAGACTATGCTGGCGAATGCAGATCCGGAGGAGCAAGAAGAGGTTAGAAAACATTTCGAAAATTTGTATTTGAATGCCCTGAAGGAATAAGCTTTTAATAGTTTCTAACATTAAGCCTCTGGTGCTGTAATACCTAAATCTTCTGTATGATGAAAAACTAAAGCAATTTATTAGTAAGCACAACTTGAAACCTATTCACTCTAACCTTCAAGATTCATTTTTTATCGCTCATGGAGCAAGGAATTCGGCAATTTATTTCATTCTTTGGTTGTATGGATTAGAAACATATAAACAAATGGTTTATTTGATATAGCCCTTAGGGAAATCCACAATGTATAGATAGGCAGTTTTAATTGTATTTTATAATATAATAAATATAAAATAATATAATTGTATGTTATAATTTATAAATAACATAATGTGCAATGAATGTCAAGTGTAATGCATTGACTGCCGACTTTGAGACATGATCAGTCCAATTCCTCTTTGGAATGGCAGTTTGCAATTAAAATCTTATCATTTTGTAATTGGTTTACAGGCACAAAAAGACATGGAATTAGATGAGTTATCCTCATATTATGAAAACTCATATGAACCTAAAGTACTGATCACATACTCTGATAATCCTCACACCAAGACTCGGATATTTGGAAAGGAGCTCATGAGAATTATACCTAATTCAATATCTAGGTATAGGCAAAGGTGAGTAATTTTTTTGTTATAGAATATCGCCTGCGATACTGGTCTTGCTAGTGTAAAGTTTATGGTATTAATAATTTGTGCAAATGGTTTTGTTAATAAAAATATTTGTATTTGTAAAAACAAATTTTGTAGAAAATAACTTAGATATTGGACATTTTTTATTAAAATTTTGGGCTACTCATATATATTTTTAGTTGAAATATCTAAATGTAATTTATATTCAGTAATTAAGCTCGCAATCAAGATTAATAGCACAAATCAGTAGTCTTAGTTATTATTAAATGAACCATTTTTAACCCCCGACGCAAAAACGACAGCGTGTTATAAGTTTGATGTGTCTGTCTGTGGCATCATAGCTCCGGAATGGAGAACCGATTTTGATTTTGTTTGAAAGATAATTCACCTTTCAAACAAAATCAAAATCGGTTGGAAGTGTTCTTAGCTGTTTCATCTTAATCGGATTAGCCGGTTTTTTTTTGTGGGAGGGTTTTGAGTTTTTTAAACTTATACTTGTTGAGATATTCATATCCAACTGCCAAAGGAATATAATTATTAAGGAAGGAAAACGTCTGTCTGGGTGTTTTGGGCAAAACGGTTTCTTTAAGACATATTTAATTTTATGGTAACATTAGAAAACCTTATTCTTTATGACTGCAACTTACCCTCTGTTTGCTCAAAAGGCAAAAGACACTGGAATGTGAGTGCACTCCCATTTCTTTTTATAGTAAGAATTTGAATTTGAACCAGTGGAAATCAACCTTATATAACTATTACTATGTAATTTACAGATCTTCAGTAAAACGTATTTGTCAGTCAGGGATCCGTGAAGGCATCACGGATGTGGTCATCATTAATGAAAACCAGAAGCAGCCGAACGGGTTCCTTCTCATCCACCTCCCAGACGGACCCACAGCACACTTCAGGCTGTCCAGCTGTAAGATCACTCCGGAACTGCGAAAGGACTACAAGGAGATCACTACACATAGACCAGAGGTACAATCTTCCTAACCTAAATTAATTGATTAAAAGTCCATAGAGTACGACCATAGTCCGCTCCCTCGCACATTTTTGAAGATATAAAATCACTGCATGAACATATAAAAATCTTCGTTTGTAAAACTACAAAACAACATCACAAATATCACGAAATTCGTAACTACTCGTAGTTGCGAAGATATAGTTTCCGATCGGAATCGTTTCTGAACGAGTTGTGAATGAAGTTGGGGTACAGCAGGGTTACGCTCAACTCTTATAGCAATGCAAAGTTGGATATGGGACCACCTCTGAGGTATTATCTACCAAACACAAATATCTATGTTAAAAGGAAAACAAAATACCCGACTGCAGAAAATCTGTTTTTGGAGTCTAACTTACGATTTCGTTAAGCTTGATATGCTGTTGAGTGTACGTTTTTTGTTAGAAAGTATGCGTAAAATCGTAAAAATTATAAATGCACATTCTTTAGAATAATTCAAGTAAAACCACTTATTTACTATGAAAGAGTTCATTGGAGAATACGTAAAAATACATTTTATTTTTGGGAGAAATGTATTATTATTATTACAAAAAATATAGCCTATGACACGCAGTGAGTGAAGACGAATCTAAATATATCGCACACATCAAAGTTGGTTAAGCCGTTTAGGCTGTAGGCTATCATATAGTTTACTTGTGTTTGCATCGCTTTAAGAGTTGAGCGTAACCCGAGGTCTTTTGCTCGACCAGTTCCGACAATGTTGTTTGGGAGCATGACGATTGAATCTATCTTCCAGGTGATCCTGAACAACTTCAGCACGCGGCTGGGTCTGACCGTGGGCCGCATGCTGGGCGCGCTGTTCCACTACGAGCCGCAGTTCCGCGGCCGGCGCGCCGTCACCTTCCACAACCAGCGGGACTACATATTCTTTAGGCACCATCGGTTAGTCGCTCACACTTTCCATAGATTAGCATTTTTTTGAAGTGAAAACTTCTTTAGCGGCGTTGTGCATTTTTTGGATGGTTAAAAAATGTTAAACTCGCGTCAGATCGAATTCGTAAGACCAAAATTCGTAAGACGGACGGATTATTTTTGTCAGAAACCTATTCTAACCTTCTGCATTTAAAGTTCATTATTGTATGTAAATTTTTATCAGCCTTTTTGCTATTTAATTTTTTAGTTTTCACTTCTACCGGCACTTCCGGAGTGCAATTCGTTGTTTTTTTTCCATTTATTTATTTCAAAAAAGTATTTGTAATAAAAGAAACAAAATACCCGTCTGCAAAAAAGCAGATTTTGTTGTCTAACTAATTATGTTGGGCTGTCGTTGAGGATGCAAAAAAACCGAATTAATCTTAAAGATTATTTAATTAATATAAATTTAATTTTATTTACAACTAATTTACATGTGACTGATGTCGATGTAAGAACAAAAGTGACATACTTAGTGACCTATAACTTAAAAGTAAATTTATGTTTCGCAATTCATGACACCTGGATTCACATGGGAGTTGGGTTCTCAGTATCTTGCTGCGATCGAACCGTATTGTGAAACAGCGGCGACTTCCCGGTAGGTGTTCCTATGTGTCATCAAATCACACGATATCTGCTTACTTAACATCTCCCTCCGCAAGATCTGCAACTATTTGGAGACTTTCGTCGAGAATAGTGCAGATAGGGACAATGGACCTCTAGGGCTGCTATCTTTGGTTTCTTGACGGTTCTGTGTTTCATCTATGGTGTCTCGTGAATTAATTCTCAAAATGTTTCTCTTCAGCTTACGGCGAATGAGTACGGTGACGGTAGTGAGTACTGATGCACCGAGTATCACGTAGATAGGTACGGTAGTATAATAGACGATGTTCATATTTGTAGACACCAAAGTCATTGGTTCTTGTACAGCAATCCTTGAGTTAGTTGAGTGTAAGTGGCTCAAATCGATAGTATTCTGTTTCAACATTTTCTTTGCAGGTAACTTGTATGGGTTCTCCTTGTTGATAGCTATGTTCAAAATTTTCAGCATCTGTCCTTCAACTTGGTCGTGATAGTTATGTGTAGAGAATGACAGGGTGTGTAGGGCGCATCCTTTAGGAATAATGGCTAGATAACTCCCTTACATCATTTCATATTGGTCTTGAGAGCAGGTTAAACGAACTTTCATTAAGTTGGGAAAACTCAGTACATAGTGGCGGTCGTCTAGTTGCTCCATCGCTTCAGACGACAGGGTTACTTGAGTGAATCGGCAGGACTCGTGGATATGCTGCTGTAGTATCAGCTGTTGAATGCAGTCAGACTGTTCCCCGTAGTGGCGGCTGAAGTTGTCCTCGCAGAGGTGACCGTGGCTATACTTCGGACATTCTGTCTCTATGTACAATAGACCTTTCTCGTGGATTGCTACGTATGGATAGGCAGGTATAAGGATTTTGCTATCATGATTTGGGGTTAAGGATAACCTGTATAGGATATAGTTAGTAGGAAAGGCAATTGGAAACTTAATTACCAAGATTATATAATTTTCTTTAAAATAGTATCCTAGTTTCAATAGATCGAAATATTCCCTATAACTAAGATCTAAAGTTACCTCCTTAAGTAGTGTATAAAATACTTAATCTATTTAACATAACCCTAAATGCCTCATTAAGGCTAATATTTCTTAAACTATCACTATATTCTTGTCTATATCTTCTAACTAACCTAGGGTCCAACGAATTTCGCGGAAGGAAAATCTTGGCAATTCAATTAGTAACACTAGGAAAATTTAAGGCTAGGAAGCGAGCAACCACTAAAAAGAATCTAGTGTACTCACCTGGGTTTTAATTCGGTCTCTCTGCTTATCAATGTCTGGATACCTCTGGGCAGCTCAACACGTAGATTCGGATGCTCAGGATGTGGCTAGAAAACCACACGGGCGGCTTCCGGTAGTGAAACGGATAACGGAAATCTTCTCACGCGTAACCGACCGCGAGCATCCTACCGACTGCGCCAATTATGTTGGGCTGTCGTTGAGGATGCAAAAAAACCGAATTAATCTTAAAGATTATTTAATTAATATAAATTTAATTTTATTTACAACTAATTTACATGTGACTGATGTCGATGTCAGAACAAAAGTGACATACTTAGTGACCTATAACTTAAAAGTAAATTTATGTTTCGCAATTCATGACACCTGGATTCACATGGGAGTTGGTTTCTCAGTATCTTGCTGCGATCGAACCGTATTGTGAAACAGCGGCGACTTCCCGGTAGGTGTTCCTATGTGTCATCAAATCACACGATATCTGCTTACTTAACAAACTTACGATTTTGTTATGCTGTTCAGTGTACGTTTTTTACCCCTTCAAAGCACTTGGTCGGCTTTCCCAAAATGTCAGTTCTATAATTATCTCTAACCGATCAGAACGAAAAAGAAGCAATTTTCGTAATGCCATCTACGCCAGCGCAACATACGCCTGGTACAGTGGTGGTACGCCTGGTTGAGTGTACATTTTTAACAGACTTCCAAAACAAGGAAGTTGTCAATTCCACTGTATGTTTTTTTTGTTTGTTATGCGATGTTGATGTTTATTTTTTGTTTGGCAAGCCTTTAAAGGTTATTTCTAATTAGTTTGTTTTAAAAATCAAAGTACCGAACAGATCTTGATAAAAATGATATAGGACCAATTTTTATCAAGATCTGTTCGGTACTTTGATTTTTGAAACAAACTAATTGGAAATAAAACCGGCTAAGTGGGAGTCGGACTCGCGCACGAAGGGTTCCGTACTATTATCTATAAAAAACGGCACAAAAATCACGTTTATAATTTGGAAGCCCTTAGATATTAATTTTATTTTAATTTAATTATTTATTTTTAAAGTGAATAATATAACTCAATAATTTGTGAATATTTCAAGCGTCTACCTGTTGCCGTTATCAATTTCGAGCAAAAAAAAACCACGTTTGTTGTATGGGAGCCCTCTTAAATATATATTTTATTCTGTTTTTTAGTATTTGTTATTATAGCGGCAACAGAAATACATCATCTGTGAAAATTTCAACTGTCTAACTATCACGGTTCATGAGATACAGCCTGGCGACAGACGGACGGATGGACGGACGAACAGACAGCGAAGTCTTAGTAATGGGTCCCGTTAGGTTGGATACGGAACCCTAAAAATATGTCTTCAAGGAAAACGAAATTGCGTATTTTGAAGTCGGTTATTTCAGATTTTTTAATTATAATTATTTTGAGAATCAGTGCAACATATTTATTGTTTCTCGCAGATACGAGTTTACCTCAGACGGAAAGCGCGCCAAGCTACGCGAGCTGGGGCCGCGGTTCACTTTGAGGCTTATCTCACTGCAGCAGGGCGCCTTCGACTCCAAGAAAGGAGACTACGAGTGGATCATCGCGGGACGCAGGCACCAGATGGAGACCTCCAGGAGGAGATTCTTCTTGTAGGCACAACTTGTAGTAATAAAACAATTAATAAACATATTTTGTAAGGAAGTGTTTGTTTTCTTCAAGATCCGTAGAGACCTTTGAGACTATTATTTGCAATGAAACGGCAGACGAGGTGGCGTCGTTGGGTTTGCGTGCATGCTGTCGTCTTGCTTTGTTTACTCCAGGGACACGTAGCTCGTGTGATCTGTGCCAATTTTCTTTGCTGGGGCCGCGTACCACGAACTTTCAAATTTCAATATTACTTTGACTTTTGTCTCTCTCTTTCTACAGTTGCGAGAGAAAATAAAGGTCAAATTAATATTGAAATAAGACTGCTTGGACGCTTGTGGTAAAGCCCTGAATCATTGAAATTGTGATTTTTTGAGGTGGGATGAAAAGTCCGCAAGTAATCCTGTTATGTTCTTGGGTCTCTCACTGACGCAAGTAATCCTGGCCCCGTATTCTGAACCCATTCGGTTTCGGAATCGATTCGATTTGAATATCTCCGTCTCTGTCATTTCCATAGAGAAAAACAGAGACGGAGATATACAAATCGAATCGATTCCGAAACCGAATGGGTTCAGAATACGGGGGCTGTGCTGTTCTTGGTGTGACGAGCTGACCAGCCACCTTTGTTCCTCCCCCGACTAACTCGCTCGTATCAGATAACAAGTATATATTATTTGAAAAAATACCAGACTGAAGAAAAGAGGATTTTGCAGTCTAACACGATTTCGTCACGCTTGATACGCTGTTGAATGTTTGTTTTTTTTTTTGTGAAAAAGTATGCGTAATAGATTATAAATGCGCATTCTTTAGAATAATTTAAGAAAAAGTTCGTTGGAAGTTATGAAATAACGCATTTTTTTATTTTTGAGAAACGTATTAATGGTCCTAGGGCGAATTCTGTGGTATTAATATTATTACAAAAAAATATAGTCGATGACATTCATGTGACAACGGAATGAAGACGAATCTAATGACACTTCGTACATCAACATCGGATAAGCAGTGTTTATAGGCGATCGTAGAGAAACAAGGGCGTCGCCAAGGGGGGGCCGCTGCCCCCCCTAGAGATAAAAAAATAATAAAAACTAGCTCGTGAAGCTTTACACATTGAAGTTGGAACCATTCTTATTACAATCGCCATAGAGGTAGACTCGCGCTACAAGTGTAAATCTTCATGCTCTTGACTACCTACAATTCATATTTTTTCATCCTCCCTATCATTAACTTGCCCCCTCCCCCTGGGCCATGGGCTGGCGACGACCTTGTATAGAAACATAATCCTCCTGCTGCAGTTTCGGCAGTCGGGTAAGAAAAAAATTGTCTTATTTTAGCTGTCGGTAAATTCCTGTTTTGTTTACGCATATCTACATTTTTCACCCACAACCCAAGAGGGGTGTTATTATAAGTTTTATGTGTATCGTAATCGGGAGTGAATTGGTTTCTTCTAGCTAGGTAAGCGCGCTCCACCATAGAACGCAACGTCACTTAACATCAGGCGAGTTGGCGGTCAAGCACAAAACTATTTCTACATAAAAAAATCGGTATATCTGTGGCATCGTAACTCAAACGGACGGACCGAGTAATCTAGTTTTTTTAATTAAAAGAGGATTCGGTCGTGTTCTTAACTGTTTCATCAAAATGAGTCCAGCCGTTTGTATGTCGGGGGTTTTTAAGTTTTCCAAACTTTATTGAAAGAAAATTACTAAATAGACTCAATACTAGATTTTTACATAGTAGAATCTTTGAAGTCATTTCAGTAATTATATAATTTCAAAAAGTCTGCCATGAGCGTGTGACAGAGTTAGTTAGACTACTAGCAGCGCCTTAAACCTCTAGCGTGTCGTCCGTGTATTATTTAAGAAACAGTACCTAATAATCTAATAAAGGACTTCTTACTTCTTAAATGAAAGAGAAATTTGCAGTATATCGATTTATTCGCAAATAGTCAATGGAAAGATATGCTCCGTATCCTTGCAGGCTGTTTCATAGCATCTGAAACAATAAGCTCTCATTAGAACATAGGCAACATAAGAATTAATCGATCCACTCTTTAATATTTACGATGGAACTAGTGGGAATAGTCACAATAGCTCCAAAGGGCTCGTCCATTACACATCATGTTTTTTAGCAACTTCTTAACCCCTCCCTCCCAGGTGATAAGTGATGTGGTTTTAGATAAACTACCCCCACCAAAAAACAAGTAATTTTATGGCACTTTAAAAATTGTTCATCACTGTGGGCGGGGAAATTGTTCCCTGGCAACGCTCTGAGATAAGGTCACGCACCACTTTTTTATCTCCCCCTTGTGATATTTCAAGTATTTTCCCCTAATCTCGCCTTTCGTGCCTGACGTGATTAATGGACGATCCTAAAGAAAGGTGTCAACTCAATGTGTAGTGGTATTTTTTAACCAAGATGGCAAGGTAATACCAAGCTTAGCAGTTTTGAACCACGTTAATTTCTGTCTTGAGCACAGAACCGGCATCATCGCAAATGCAATTCACAAATTTCAAGACAAGAGTAAGATAGAGATTGTTTCAATAAGACGAAGATTTTTATTTATGCGTTTGTGAAACCTCAAAATGATAATTTCTAACTACCAGTTAGTTGAGAACTATGGCGGTTTCATTATTATCAACTATGGAAGGTACAATAGATCAAAATCCGCCAAGCAGTTTAGGGCACTGGAATTTAATGAAAACAAGTATCTATATTAAAAAAAAAAACACTGCTGAAGAGAGGTTTTTGCAGTCTAACATAAGATTTCGTTACGCTTGATACGTTGAGTGTATGTTTTTGTGGGAAAGTATGCGTATAATCGTTGTAAAAGATTGTAAATGCGCATTCTTTAGAATAATTCTAGTAAAAATCACTTGTTTATTAGGAAAAAGTTCGTTGGAGTTGGGTAAATAGATGTCAGATCCATTATTAATTAGGACAGTTAATTTTGCATAGAATTTGTGTAAGGCATGACCAAACAGTCCGACATCTTACCTTTTGAAGCAATGATCTGGGTTGTACTTTTACTCCGAGGTGATCTGTAATAAACATACAATACATACGTTAAAATTTGCATTAGATAGATTGTCATATAACTAGTTAAAGGATGAAATCAGACGTGAAGGTTGGTCAACATGGTTTAATGGGTTCTCTCTGATGAGGGAGACCTGAAGGTCGAAGTCATCACAGTACAAGTAAAGCACGTCATGGACAAATCTAGTTGTCATCTAAGATAAAAACTAAATCGAGATCATTAAACGCCAGGGGGCGAATATTTCTCATACGCATGGTCAGAGCGTCGACGCACAAATATATTTTACGGCCTGCGCATTATAAGTGCGGCAGCCCTGCCTATATAAACTATAATATTAAATAGAAAAATAAATTTTGGCTGTAAGTTTTCCTAAAAATATTAAACAAATAAATAAATTTCCATTCCATTCCATTTTTTTTCTTTACTTACCTTGGTTCTATGGAATAAATAGAAGTACTTCTTCAAAGTGCCACCTGAAACCAATAAAGATTAGGATTATCATCAGGGCTTTGTTTATAAAAATACATGATTTTAACTTGAAATAAAAATAAATCAGACGCAAAGTTTGGTCAACATGGTTTAATGGGTTCTCTCTGTTGAGGGAGACCTGAAGGTCGAAGTCATCATAATAAGTATATGGGATAAATTATTTTGAACTGTCAAGTCACATTCGAATTTTTAAGATTTGTTTAATTAATAAATTTAACTTTAAATTGTATTGTGTATTATTAAAAATTATGGTTATATAATGGCCGGAAATAAACGTTTATTATATTGTATTATTAATAGAAGACTCTTCTTTGTATGGCTAAAAGGGCACAAGTTTGACATCCCCTTCCAAAGGTTGATGCTGCTATAGTCATACAGAGCTGTTTGAAGTGTAAACTCACCATGATGTTCGATGGAGGCAGTTCTTTCAGGTGCATTCTGAAATAAAAAACAGTCGTCAGCACATAAGAATAATAAACGCACTATTTTAACTGAAAAAAATAATAATAAATCAGACGCGTAAGGTTGGTCAACATGGTTTATTGGGTTCACTCTGATGAGGGAGACCTGAAGGTCGAAGTCATCATCCGGAGTTTTATATAAGTTCTATTCAGGAGTTCTTAGGTTTATAGTAACAAAATACAGACTAATTTTTTCTCGCTTCAAATATCAATAAAGATAATATTATTATATTCGACAAGATGAATTAGTATGAACTATCGTCAAGCCATTTAGTTACAACAGATACAAAAAAATAATAGTAGTATAAAAACTGAAACAACCAAATTCAAAATGCGCAATTTTGTTTTAAAAACCAAACTACTGCACCGATTTTGATAAAAATTCTGTGCGACTAATCTGAGAAATAAACGCTGTTGAGTATAATGTTTTTTTGTGAGAAAGTATGCTTAAAATCTCTTGTTTATTACGAAAAATTTCGTTGGTTACGAAAAAAACGCATTTTTTTTTAAAGAGATGTATTATTATTATTACAAATTTTTTTAGCCTATGGAGAGTGAAGACAAATCTAACGACACCAAAATCGATCAAGCAGTTTAGGCTGTAAGCGCTCATATAGAAACATAGGTTCATACATTCGAAAAATAACATTCCTTACGCAGTCGGGTAAAAATTTCAACCTCTTTAAAAAAAAATACAAGTTAGCATAAAAGATCAACTCACCTTTTTTCCTGATGACGAATGCACGATGTGGATATTATGGGAGATGTTAAACAGTTCAGAGGTTCAATCTCAAGCGCTTGCGCGCGCCACGTCGCCTTCAGTTCGGACCATCTGCCGACAGTCAGTCCTCTTCCTTCCGTCGTCCCTCGCTAGCTTCGGTACGGTACAAGGCGAGGCGCTCAAACTTCAGGCAGCGTTCCTTTCTCAGAAGGAATTAACCTTTCCGTCCCCGTCAGCAAGCCGCCAGGTATCGTACTAGGCTTTTTTCAGTCTGATACGGATTTCAAGCATTGCTGCTGTATCCCAGGAGTACCGTTCTGGTCTCGTCAGCAAAGCCGCCAAGATTCGTACTAGGTTTCTTCTATCTGGTATACTGTTAGAAGGGGCATTTCTGCCACCAACATTGTCAAGAGGAACTAACTTTTCCGTCCCTGTAGGCACAATAAAGCCTGCAGAATTCGTACTAGGTCTATTCAACTCTACATGGGTGTTGGAGGGGAATTACTGCCCCAACCAGACACCTATGTTAAATATCAAGAGGCACAAACTTTTCCGTCCCTGTAGGCAATAAAGCCCGCAGGATTCGTACTAGATCCATTCGACTCCGATATGGGTTTTGGAGGGGCATTGCTGCCCCAACCATACCTATGGTAATATCAAGAGGAACAAACTTTTCCGTCCCTGTAGGCAATAAAGCCCGCAGAATTCGTACTAGGTCTATTCAACTCTACATGGGTGTTGGAGGGGAATTACTGCCCCAACCATACACTTAAGTTAATATCAAGAGGAACTAACTTTTCCGTCCCTGTAGGCAATAAAGCCCGCAGAATTCGTACTAAGTCTATTCAGCTCTACATGTGTGTTGGAGGGGAATTACTGCCCCAACCATACACCTATGTTAAATATCAAGAGGAACAAACATTTCCGTCCCTGTAGGCAATAAAACCCGCAGGATTCGTACTAGATCCATTCGACTCCGATATGGGTTTTGGAGGGGCATTGCTGCCCCAACCATACCTATGGTAATATCAAGAGGAACAAACTTTTCCTTCCCTGTAGGCAATAAAGCCCGCAGAATTCGTACTAGGTCTATTCAACTCTACATGGGTGTTGGGGGGAATTACTGCCCCAACCATACACCTATGTTAATATCAAGAGGAACTAACTTTTCCGTCCCTGTAGGCAATAAAGCCCGCAGAATTCGTACTAAGTCTATTCAACTCCGATATAGGTTTTGAAGGGGCATTACTGCCCTAACAAACTGTTATCAAGAGGAACAAACTTTTCCATTCCTGTAGGCAACAAAGCCCGCAGGATTCGTACTAGGTCCATTCAACTCCGATATAGGGTTTGAAGGGGCATTACTGCCCCAACAAACTGTTATCAAGAGGAACAAACTTTTCGGTCCCTGTAGGCAACAAAGCCCGCAGGATTCGTACTAGGTCCATTCAACTCCGATATAGGTTTTGAAGGGGCATTACTGCCCCAACAAACTGTTATCAAGAGGAACAAACTTTTCAGTCCCTGTAGGCAACAAAGCCCGCAGGATTCGTACTAGGTCCATTCAACTCTGATATGGGTCTTGGAGGGGAATTATTGCCGCCCCTATAGTTTCTCAGAAAGAACAATCCTATACAGTAACTCTCCCACTTTACGCAAATTGTTAGGTGCTGGTTAACGTCACCACAAAATTAGTTAGAAAACATTTTGCAGACCATAGACAATGATAATTATGTTTAACAGTGCCAATCAGTAAAAAAACACAGTATTGTGTGTAATGAACGCATTTTATATGAACATTAACAAAATGCAATCCAAAGGATAATAGATGTGTTATTCATTATAACAAATATACGTAATGCTGCAACATGTGCTTTCAGAATTGATTTGTATTTTATGTTGCC
This sequence comes from Lycia hirtaria, assembly GCA_947563715.1. NCBI lineage: Eukaryota > Metazoa > Arthropoda > Insecta > Lepidoptera > Geometridae > Lycia > Lycia hirtaria. The sequence goes on from OX387375.1 coordinate 54,226,420, forward strand.
TGAATAAGATTGAACAAAGAATATTATCACAGAAACTCCTATATAAGTATTATCCTTTTATATATATGGAAATTTCATTAAAAGCTTTATTTTTAGTAAAGTATCCTTCGCGTAAGTAAAGCATGGTGTTACTATACAGGCCTTGACGGCCCACAAGGCTTACGTAAGTTCGCCGGGCCTAACAAGTCCATATTAGGCATTTTCTATCTGGTATTAGTATTCAAGGGGCATTTCTACCACCAACAATGTAGTCATCAAGAGCAACAAACTTTTCCATCCCTGTAGGCAACAAAGCCCGCAGGATTCGTACTTGGCCCATTAAACTCCGATATAGGTTTTGAAGGGGCATTACTGCCCCAACAAACTGTTATCAAGAGGAACAAACTTTTTCGTCCCTGTAGGCAACAAAGCCCGCAGGATTCGTACTAGGTCCATTCAACTCTGTTAAAGGTTTTGAAGGGGCATTACTGCCCCAACAAACTGTTATCAAGAGGAACAAATTTTTCCGTCCCTGTAGGCACAACAAGCCATGCAGGATTCGTACTAAGCCCATTCGACTCTGATTATGGTTGTGGAGAAGCATTACTGCTTCCACTTGTTGTTTCTCAGAAAGAACAATCCCTTACAGGCTTCGGAGGCACACAATGCTTACGTGAGTTAGCCGGGCCAAACAAGTCCTTATAGGGCATTTTCTATCTGGTAAAATATTTGAAGGGGCTAGTGCCACCAACTATAGAGTGCTGGAATGGTAATAACGCGGTCCAAGCCAGCACCAGCCAGCGCGGCCTTGTAAAGGGCCCCAGAAGACTGATGTCCACAATGCAAGATTAGTAGTTATCGATCAATGCAAGTCATACAATAATCAAAAGTATAAAAATATAGCAAGAAATATGTAATTAGAAACTTATTTGTTTGTAAAAACTTAATAACAAATTGTAAGTTCTTTTATTATTATTATTTTCAAGCCATCACCAATCAGCGCGGCCTTGTAAGGGGCCCCAGAAGACGGTGTCGACAACGCAATTAGTAATAATCGATCAATGCAAATTACATAATAATCAAAATCTATAATTGTTTTTGCAAAAACTTAATCCTTCGATCGATAATATACCTCACAAGAATCACAGGCGCGTTCCCACTCCAGCTGTATCCCCATTCCCACCCAGCCGAGCTCAGGCTCCCCTCTTACCGGGCGCCTAGAGCTCAAAGCTATCCAATTGTATAAGCTACACCTTGAAATATGTGTTATGTTTGAGACTGAACATGTCACTTCAAGGGAGAGTAATTTCTCCAATCTGTAAAAAAATATTGTTCAGATTAGTATGTATCTTTAGTTTTATTTAAGTAATTTAATTTGTAAATAAATCAGACGCGAAGGTTGGTCAACATGGTTTATTGGGTTCTCTCTGTTGAGGGAGACCTGAAGGTCAAAGTCATCATGATAATAAATAATTTATTCAAGAAACTGAATAAGTATATACACAAAATATTAACATGGGTACACTTTTATGTGCTAGCCTTAACTAGCTAATCAGTTTTAGGCATAAAATCATGGTAAATAAATTTATCTAAGCAAATAAAATACAATAAGCACCTGCTAAACTAAAATGGCATAAGTTTACAATCTTAAAATGATGTGGTTTATAATAGTAATTGACAGACTTGATATTTCAATATTCACATTCCTACAAATACATACTATCGACTTACCATTTTATTTTTTGCAGTTACACCACTGTCTGCTCTCCTCAGGCTGTTGTATCTGTTTGGAAATTAAGATTGGTCAACAAATTTATTTATAAAATAAATATTTGTTGCAATTATTAAGGATAATCAGTGGAGATAGTTATATTAACAGCATTATAATCAGATGTCCCTATCTGAAATCATCATTTAGGTATTTACTCTATAATAGAAGCTGAATAGTACTTGGTATATAACTATATAGTAACAGCCAAAGAGTAAAGGAATTTATTATATCAACGAAGTCACAATCATGTTATTGGTTACCTTGCTTGTGCAGGAGACATGCAGAATTTCTCCTCGATTTATAGTAAATTCCTGCAAAGAAAATATTAAAACTAGATTATCCATTCTAGCATATTGAAATCATAATGAATAAGTTAATATATTCAGTAGAGATAGTTATGTTAACAGCATTATAATCAGATGTCCCTATCTGGATTCATCATAAAAAATGGTACAAAAAACATTGTTTACCACAAAATTTATAATAAATACCAACCTTTTTACTTTTTATCTGTCTGTCTCTTGTTGTAGTTGTGAATTATTCATCTGAAAACAAAGTAACATTTGATTAAAATATGTCAATTATAACACATGTTTAGTTATCTTTTAATGTTTATTCAGCTAGGAGCGAAAGACAGGCTTGTTGTTCATCAAATCATTCAGATGAACTATAATATCATCATTTTATATTATTATGAATACCTTAATTCAAAGCTTATGATCTCATTTAATTATTTATACCTTATCAAACAATTTGAACCTTGGTTGCAATGAACCAAGGGGCAGCAAGAGTTTATACAAGATAATAGATATAAAAGAGTTAATGATAATGATAAAAAGGTAAATGAAAATATTTATCATTCAGCATTCAATAAATGCTTCTTGGTTAACATACATTTCATAGGAGTACTAATACTCAATTGAATTTAGCACAAACGTAAAAAAAAATAATTTTCATTTTAGTACATTTTATAAGAGTACTAATATTCAATTAAATTTAGCACAAACAGACCATCTATTAAAAAATATAAGATCACAATATATTTTCCACTCTTTCTCTTGTTGGTTAAACAATAGTTCAAGATTCCTATCAAACCTTTTTCAAATGTGTATTAATATTTTCTTTTTTATTTATTGCTTGTTTATTCTTAAGGTTCTAATGTTCTTTCAGCCAACATTCTGTTTATAGATCGGTTTTGGTGTATACTTGCACTTACCATTTTTTATTCCAGCAAAATATGCTGTTCATCAAACACTCGAAGCATCTGAAATTGAAGAATATTTGTTTATCAAAGCAAAAAAAAAAAACAGTTTTTGGGATAGGCTTGTAATATCAGATAGGAGCGAAAGACATGCAAATAGGTTGTGCATCACAGAACTCAGCTGAACTATGGACTCATCATGAAACTTTGATTTAATTTTTATTACAACACCCTGCGCATCCAATATAATAACGCCTTCAGGGCGCTGATGTGGCTGCCGCGTCATTGCAGTGCATCAGGGATGTTTACAGATACGCGAATAGACGGCTTCGCAACAATCATGCGTAAGCGAATCACTTCCCTGATGCGCCGGGTGCGTGGCAGCCGCAACAGCTACCTGCAGCTGTTCGCCTGGCGTATGGATCTGGACTGCCCAGTTAAGGTTCGAGCACATTATGCCGGGCCGCAGCGTGTCGGGGCGGAGCGCAAAAATCCGCTCAAATCGCTTGAATACAATTTGTATGAAATATCGCACACTGTGTCGGGCCGCAGCGGCTCGCATTATTGCGATGCGGATTTGCGTCCGTGCGATGCGGCCCGTCCCGCCCCGCTGCGCCCCGTCCATATTTTACGTTTTCTTTTTTGACGAACTTCTTGTCTATGCTGTTCATTAACTTATTCTTCTAACAGCAGGCAAAAAATGAAAGTTTTTCGTCAGAGCTATCCATAATGTACAGTTGCACGCAAATTCTGGCAGTACACTGTACTCAAAATCCGTCAATGCGCTGCGACCCGGCCCGTCACTAATGTGCTAAGTAAGCATTTTGCGCTGCGCTGCGGCCCGCTCCGCCCCGCTGCGGCCCGTCCTAATGTGCTCGATCCTTAATGCGACACTGGACAAGTGTGCATGTTGAGCACTCCGGATCAAAACCGAAATATGTATAGATTAAGATAGTAAGTAGGTATAAGTTTTGCATTAATATCAACATTTTATTTCATTTTTAATTATTTGACATTTTTTGTATTAATATCCTGACATTTTAAATATTTTTTGTGTGTTTTTATATCAGTTAATTATAATCTATCTAATTTAATTTAGTATATGGTTTGTATATGGCCGAAATAAAGATTATTATTATTATTTAGTTTCTATTTTCTTTTGATATAATATATATGTATTGAAGTTGGAAATAAACTATTATATACACATATATATACAAAATTAAGACAAACACATAGTAACAACAATTAATTACAAATATTGTTGGAATAAAGAGAACATATGTAGCTTTCTCTTTATTATGTTCATTTATTGCCACAATTCTTAGTTTCGGGTAGCCATTGCCAGCATTGACATATCAATATAGCATTTTCTGTGCAAGCATTACTGTTATAGATTAAAAAGTAATATTTCAAACAGACATTTAACGTCTAAATCTGAGACAACCACATTACCTCACAGGGTTTTCAAGCTTTAGAAGGTATTATGGTCAAGAGTGAAGTATGAGGCCAGACAAACACTTGCTCCTCAGTTTAAAAAATTTTTTTTTAAATAATTTCTGAACAGTAAATAAGTAAGTTTAATATAATATTGTGCTCAATTCTGTAGCCATCACTAAACGGATTAAAATTTTAAATTGAAAAAATAAACAAACAAAAGTTGTTTGTTAATTTAGTTAAGTTTTTTTAAACATTTTAATTAATTCAGTAGTGCCTTAAGAATAGCGCTTTTACTTACTTTTATATTTCGTTGTATTGATAAATTGAAGGTACCTGGCAGCAAAAATATTCAATATATTAACAAAATTTATGAAACCACAGAGTCATTATTTCAAAAGCAGTTCAGACTGCTTTTAAAGCTGTTAGTTCTGCATCAGACCTCACAACAAGCGGCCCTACTCTACAATTTAGAAAAGTATATATTACAAAAAGAATTATAAGAGAAAGTTACGATGAAGCCAATATATGCCCTACTCTAGTTTACGCTGTTGTGAGACAACTGAATGTTTTCTGCTGCACTGCGATGTCATCATGTTAGCCAAATACCATTATAAAAAACATGCAGATTTGAAAAAAAAAAAAAGATTGTGTTTTGCAAGGTTTTTGTTCAGAAAATGAAATGATAAACACGTTGAAATGATAAAAACGTTGTGTTACATAAATAAATATGATTTGCTATGTGACAATAGCATTAGATCATTGACGTTGGATTCTTAAATGTAAAATCCTCCAATATAATGGGTAGCTGAATCAATTTGGATGAAACATAGCTAAGAACTCTTGATCAAATCATCTTTTAAACAAAAAAAACTAGATCAATATTAATCCATCTGTTTCAGAGCTATGATGCCAGACAGGACAGATATATAATGTGTCAAAACTCTCCTTTTTGAGTTGGGAGTTAATACACAGTAGACACCAACAAAATTAAAAACAAAACATGGCTACAAAATTAAAAAAGCCAAAAGACATTGACAAACTTACCTAGCTTCTCTTAAAAGCCTTTTTCATGGCCCCGTTCCCGATTACATAAAATCAATCTGTAACAATACATTCAGATTAGTTAATTATTGTTTTATTCAAGTTTTCAATATGGTAGTTGTTTATGAATAGTCAGATAGAGCTAATATACATGCAAATCATGGTGTTCAATGGTTAGCATTTGTCATCATTAAAAATAAGTTTTTGGTGAAATGATTATGAGTAGATTTAGAAAACATTGTATGAATACTGGATCTATACCAAGATAATATACCAATAACTTCACAGTAGGTATTGATGATAAGGCAGTCTTTCAAACAATAGGGCGAGATAATAGACAAAATCTAAATTAAAGCATTATAAGAGTAACATTTACCTGGCTTTTTGTATTTTCCTTGCACAAAGATGCGGGGAACATCAATGCCTTCTTTGACATTGATGGTACGCCTTTGCACATAGGAATTCATCAGGATTTCGAAGCCAGCTTCGGCAAACAGTTTCAAAAGTTCTTCTTCGGTGAAATAGTAGCTTCTGTGAACAAGATGTGTTTTATTAGTATTTTGCTGTTATAAACACCAAAGTAAGCTAAGCAAGAGAAAGTCTAAAAACTGATATAAACATTCTGAATGATATTTTTAGCAGCTCACCTTGTACCGTCTTGTCTCATATAAAAATTGTCAGTTATCTTGTGACCAGGCTTAAACCGCAGCTGCGCCATATCGTATCGCCCGTAATCTCTGAATAACAGCACGCCTCCAGGGCGAAGAGCCCGAAATGCCACGTGGGCTACATGAGCCCACGCTCCAGGACTTATCGCCGACAATACAAAAATAAGACTCGCAACGTCTATAGAACCTTCAGAAACGTTCTCGAACAAGTCGTCCGTTGTCAGATCAGCGCAAAACGCCTTCATGCGACTCGCGTCGAACTTCTTGTTTGCCTTTACGAACTCCACCGCACGTGGCGAAAAATCACACGTGTAGAAATAAAAATTCGAGAATCCTTCTTCGACCAGTGGGTACACCATATTTCCGACTCCACAACCCATTTCTAGAAAGGATATTTGCTGTTCTGGATCGAAATTAATGAGCTCTTGGAACTCACGCGTAGTCCAATGGCGGTCTCGAAAGAAGTTGGTCTTATTGTTCTTGTAAAATATGTCCCAGTGACGTTTTGCATCCCGTTCTAGTTTAGCGGCTTTGGATTCAGGAATTACTCGGGTATTGTGTCCATCAAGTCTTTGCCTCTCTTCTTCTGTGAGCACTTTCAATCGATGTACAAAAATGTCGCCATTTTCGGCGACGCGCTCAGTTTCATCGGTTTCCATCTTTGTGATCAGATAATATTTTCAATCCATAGCTGCATTTACCGAAATGAATAAACGTTTTGAAGAGACATTGCAACTTATTTTTACTTAGTTTGACAGAAAATGAAGAGAAAAGAAATGAAAAAGAAAAATATCGACACAACACCAACGTAAAAAGAAAAAGAAATCGGAAATCGGAATTCGGAATTGATTGACCTTTATGCAGGGTTGCCATAAAAAAATAATTGACTACCGTGTTTTGGATGTTGAATTGCCGTGTTTTGGCTCAAAATTCCAAAAATTGCCGTGTATCATAGAAAAAGCAGTATTTTATACGTAGATACTTAAAAGAAGAGCTGTTGCGTGATCTTCCATACCTACAAATGGGATAAAACTGTTTTCTACACCTAAACACTAACCGATTTCTAAGATTTTTTTTTTCGGCCAATGGACATGTATCCATGGATAGTTAAAAAAACTGAAAAACCAACTTCAAAATACGCAATACAACGCGTTCATACGCGACTTGCTATTCACTTTTCTAATCTCTGCTCTTCTTCTTTTTTTTTTTTTTTTTTTTTTTTTCTTTTTTTTTTTGCTTTTTTTTTTTGATTCACTTTTCTACAGGCAATTGGATGATATTTTACCAGTTATTTTGTTATAAAAACGTAAATCCTGCATCGATTTTGATAAAATTTATATGGGACCACTTCTGAAGTATGATCTACCAAATACACAATAATCATCAAATTCAATGCACAATTAGCTGAGTAATCGGTGAAAAAACATAAAAAAAACATACAGACCAAATTGATAACCTCCTTCTTATTGGAAGACAGTTAAAAAGAATGAAATCGGATAATATTGAGGGATAGAAACAGTTCTTTTTAAATATAGTAGACTGTTAAGTCATTTTCACTATTTAAATTCTTAAAGTTTCGTAAACGTCTGAAGCAAGAATGTCTTTGTTCGTAAAGAACGAGATATAAATGTCTAAGATATATTTTAACCTCTCGGGGCTATCCCTACTAGTGATGTGGTAATATTGGTCCTTGGTATTCTAGAGAGATGTTTGATGATTAATCACCTGCACTTGAAGTATCAAGTGTATTCGATGACGTGTCTATGGAATGTGTTCGATTTAACTGTAGAGTAGCTGTTGCCTGCAACTTTATTGGTGTATTTTTTCTTTCGCTCTGATTGCCGTGTTTTAAGATATGGCAATCAATGTTCTGCCGTGTACCGTGTTTTTTATAGCAAGCGGCCCCAATTGCCGTTTAACACGGCAATTGCCGTAGAAATGGTAACCCTGCCTTTATGGCTTTATCTCTTTATCTAAGACTAGGAGTTATGACGTCTATCTATGACAATGACAATTACTTCATGTGACATTGACATTGACACACTTTCATCTTTGCGTGTAACGGAGCGAGTAAAAGTTGCGGTACAAGGACATGATTAATTATTATTTACTAAACACCAATTAATTATTATTTATTAAAATACAGCAACAGCTGCATCTCTTTAAAATGTTATTGCAGTATCAAACGATTTTGTAAACTTTGTTTTAAGTTGTTTTATATATCCTTATGTTGATCTCAATTACATTTGTCTACAGAAAAGGAACGTAAAGTTAAATACTAGCTTGCCAGTACAAATAAAAAATAAATTGCTAGCACATAATTAATAATTCTACTATTGTTACATTCTGCCACACGATTAATAAAATTTTACCGCCGATTTTACGATTGTTTGGAGATTGATCACTATAGTCAGAAAAGAAAGGTACTACAATATATATGGTGATATATACATGTAAACATAGTACATTTTACTTTTATTTCGTCCCAAATCCGCAACTTAATTGCACCGCAAAGAAAACTATTCATAAAATCTTAATGTGACTTTACGTAAAAAAAGCTCAAAGAACATGTTACATAGTACGGTAGCTGTTAACTACATTGATCTAAATTACAACATGAGGTCAACAATTCAACAATATTAGCGGGGTCGAGCGATCTATTAGGTTGCTATTGGCGATGCGGGCAGCGGGCGTTGTGAAGTTCATGATTGTAATGACAGCCCACGTGCGCTTTATCTAGGACGTTCCCATTTGCATATTGAATATATTACGTAGATATTATTGGATACCTAAGTACATGCCTAGGTATTATTACGGCAGACTTCATTTTATAACGATATAAATAAAGAAGTTAAGAAAATCTACAGCCCCAAAAAAAAAAAAAAAAACAGCTGAATCGATTTTGATGAAACAAAGCTAAGAACACTCTCGATGAAATCATCTTTCAAACAAAAACACTAGATCAAAATCGATCCATTCATTTGAGAGGTACGGTTCCACAGACAAACTCACGTGTCTCCGGTGTCTCGTCAATTCATCATAGTAAATTCATAAATACCTACTATAATACATATAATAAAATAAGACGAAACTGTCGGAAGGATTCATCTAAATTCAGAGTTTAGTTTTTTTTTTTTGCCAGCTGTAAACACATCCAGAAGCAGTGAAGGCGAATAGATCAACATGATCTTCCATTGTTTTATGGTTAAAGCATCCTGCAATTTGTTTATGGACACAGAAACGTCTGAAGACAATCGTCTTTATGACTGAGCCTATGTAGATAATAAGATATATACAGAATTACAGACTAATTTAACTTGTGCTTACGGTCAAATGACGGAACTAGATTTTTAACCGATTGTAGAAGGTGAATTTTGTATACGACATAAAATAAAACCGGTAGGTTTTTAGGGTTCCGTATCTCAAATGAAAAAAACGAAACCCTTATAGGATCACTTTGCTGTCCGTCTGTCCGGGTGTCAAGATCTTTATCTCGGGAACACGTGAAGGTATCGAGTTGAAATTAAAACCATATACGCAGATCCATAGCATCTCGCTGCAGAAAGAAACTTCAAACTTCTCAGTTTTCATAAAAAAAAGTTACAGCCGTTTAAGTTGAAAAAAAACGCACATTTCGACACTCACAAGGGAATCAAAACCTATGGGGTACTTCCCGTTGACCTAGAACTATGAAATTTGGCAAGAAGCATTGTGTTATACTCGTAGTACACGTATAGGAAAAAATCCGAAAACTGGACATTTTTAATTTAATCACAAAAAAATAATTTTTAGGCAAGGAAGGAGGGTCCAAATTTTAAAGTACTTTAACCGTATCATGTGGGGTATCATATGAAAGAGCTTAATTAGCACAAGCTAAAACAGGTTTTTAAATATTTTTCGATTTATGAAGGAAAATATGTAAAAATATATATTTTCCCTCTTTTATCTACTCTTTTACTAGTTTGTACGGAACCCTCAGTGGGCGAGTCAGACTCGCCTTGTCCGTTTTTTTTTTATTCGACAATAGACTTGCGCTTGACCGTCAAACAGTTACGGTCTACGATGGAGCGCGCGCGATGGATGGTGAAATGTTAAGGGAAAAGGTCCGACTGTAGAAGGAGGATGAAGTTGTACAACATAACGTATTGGCTGTAAAATGTCATGGAAAAAAAGGTGGATGTTAGAAAATGACACGTGCGATGTTCTTTTGAACAAGTATAAGTTTTGAAAGAACTAAAAATCCACGACAAAACAAAACAGTTAAACCGATTTTGATGAAAAATGGCTGAAAATCAACTCTCGATGAAATCCTGTTCAAAAAAACTAGAACTAAATTCGTCAATTCGTTTGAGAGCTACGATGCCACAGATAGTCACAGATATACACGTCAAATATTTTTACTTAAATATTCGTGATTATCCAATCCTACTGTGCAATTTTGGAATTTTCAAGATAAAGATAAAGATAAAGATAATTTATTTGCATACAACACGAGAATTTTATACAACAAGTGCATAAAAGATGTTACACTAAGTTTAGTCGCTTAAAATCATGTTGTGCCGATTAGGCGTACAAATGTCAGGTAGACAGCATCATGCACATGCGAAAAATTAAAAAATAATAATTATTATTATTTGTTATTAGATTAATACACAAACCAAAAATATCTATAATATGACAAAGGTTAGAGTGAATAGATATCTTCTAGATCGACGAGCTCCATCCTCGGCCACACCGTCGCTTAACATCAGGCGAGTTGGTGGTTAATCGTTGATCTATCTAGCGTAAGAAAAAACATTCTAGGTTAGAAAAGTGATTGTGGCGCCTCTCCTCAGCTCTTCAGTAAGTTGGTTTGCTTGGTCGGTAGTATCACGTGTCCGATCGTTAATTAGCTGTAATAAAATGCGCTGTTTGTTCACAGCTGACAATCTTCATCTGGACGGTATTGAGTAACGGAGTGACAGGATTCAATCTAGCATGATATTCTTCAAGGACTTTATTGGACTTTATTCTTCTTCTTTTTTGTATTGGACCCCGCGATTAGCGATTTGCCAGTGTCAAGTGTTGAAATATTTTCAAGTTTCTTGAATAATACAAGTTATATAGTGTTCTAGTCACAGTCTAAGTCACGTAAGCAGTCATTTTCAAATGTAAGTCTTGCCTGAGTTAAGTGATGGCGACTATACTAGAAGTTTCTATGGAATTTTGCCGACAACGTAAAATCCCCTAAATCACATAACGACACCTCGTACACCAAAATCGGTCAAGCCGTTTAGGCTGTATGCGATCATATAAAAATATACCTACATATATAAATACTTAATTACATACATACCCACATACATACATACAAATATACATACACACGAAAAATATAACCCTGCTTCTTACACAGGCGGGTAAAAACTCTGTTCTGTTGAAAAATACCAAGAGGATTTTATTCGAATGTTTTTAACATTTGACCGAATCTACTTCCAAACAAAAAATCTCGATCAAAATCGGTTCATTCGTTTGGGAGCTACGATATCACAGACAGACTGACTAATTGACTAATAATTACTTTATGTAGTTTAAAAACTAAAACAACCGACTTCAAAATGCGTAACTTTGAATTCAAACTACGTTCAGTAGTATTTCTGTGGGACCAATCTTAAAGTCACAGAATTCGCCCTATTACATAGGACCCTTAAAGTATATCCTTTAAAACAATTCATCATCATCATCATCATCTCAACCATAAGAAGTCCACTGCTGGACATAGGCCTTCCCCATGGATTTCCAAAAAGACCGATACAAACAATTAACAAAATATTTTTTTTCAAACCGGTTTGATATACCTATACATATATGACAATGCAAATAATATACTGTAGTAATTGTTTTGATTATGATGATGAAGCTGGAAAGATAGCACTGGTACAAATTTTATATTTCCTGATAGCAAGTGGTAGATCATTTGACGAAGATTTTTACTAGGAAAGTACAAGCGATGACGAATTGATCCGGAGGCTGAAAAAGGAACACGCTCATGTGAGTTTTTTTTCGTTTTATTATTTTTAAGTTTTATATATTTTTGCTGTTGTGTCTACTATAAATAAATATATGTCTCTTTGTATCAAAAAAAGGTAGTGTGGTAGTAAAAAAGGTAGTTCCATTTGCAACATTTGTTGGAAATGTAACTCTCAAATGGCCTTTGAAGGCAAACCTTTGAAGGAAGCATTGAATACAAAAACTTAAATCTATTATATATAAGTTTTGAATATGAATTTCTACAAAGTAACGGCTGATAGAAAATTTATTGAATCAGGCGTTACTTTGCGGAAATTCATATTCAAAAACTTAGATCTAACTTATAAATCTAGTGTCGGAGCTCGAAGTGGAAAAACACTAATAAGTTAGATTTGTTTTTAACGGCTGATACAATAAATTTTCATGGATTCATCCATTTTGAGCTGGGATCCACAAGTCATAACCCGTAACCAAAAAAAAAATTACTGTCGAATTGATGACTTCATCCCTTTTTGGAAGTCGGTTAGTGGATAAAACGCTGGAAAGACTATTTTTCTACGTTCCATGATACGATACTGCTACGATAAACCTAGTAGGTATTTAGGTAGGTAACCTAACCATCTAGATTGTAGTGTGTTATGTCAGCTCAGGTTTATTTCTGAAACATGCGCAAGATACAGCGCGATGTTGATGTAACAGTCACGACCTGCTGGAGTGATCTGGGATATCGCTGCTCCAAATGTACAAGAAAAACAAGAACTTAACCATATTAAAAGAAAAACAAAATACCCGACTGCAGAAGAGTGATTTTTGCAGTCTAACTTAGAGGTCGACTGAAGGTCTAAAATTTTAATGTTTTCGCATTAATATTCATCATCTCATCATTTTACGAGCCCAAAAAAATAAATGGATTATAGGTTTATAGACACCTCGAAATGGTTTTGGAATCAGCATATGTTAAATTTTACTTTATATACCCCATTACGCTGGTAACTTACTTATAATCCAAAATGTATTAGTATGAATCTTGCTTGCCCGGATCCGTTTCATATTATCTAAATTCAGATGTTTTACTTGATACTTGTTTCTGATTCCATAAGTTTGTCAGCCATCAGTTTCATTTGCCCGAACAGTTATTAGGTTAGGTTCGGTTTCCGTTCTATAATATCCAGAAACCTTTTTATTTTAATAAAAGTAATACCGACTTCAAACTGAAAAGAGATAAATAACATGAAGAAAATCAACACTAAGCATCTACCTAAGTAGGTACGTAAACCAACTATTTTTGAGGTCGATGTCAGGACCTAAGCGGTCATCAAGTAAGTCCTCTATAGACACTTTTTAAATTAAGTACTTTTATTTATCCATTTTATTATATTAATAGTATTTACTCGTTTTGTTTGAAATTAATAAATTACATATACAAAAACTGTGCAGTTCTGACAATATTACAAACATACAGGTCGAATTGATAACCTCCTTTTTTGAAGTCGGTTAAAAACGGTCGTCAGAGCTCATCACCGCTCATGTTACTTTCTATCAAACAATTGAAATATAAGGCGATGAACGAAGTAAGTGTAAAGTGAGTGTTCAAAAGCCCATAAGTATCTTGGAAACTACTGAACCGATTTTGATAAAACTTACAGTGACTCCTAAGTTGAAAGATACTTTATTCAATAAGTATCTTATATTCTATTATATATATATATATATATATATATAATATATAAAGTGTGCCAAATTTCATAAGTGTATGTATGTTTGTCCACGCATTACGCATAAACTAGAAGTCTTATTTCAATATATTTTTTTTGAGTTACTACTGATTGTATATAGAATATATATATATATATATATATATAGAATGTATATATTCTATATTCAATCAGTAGTAACTCAAAAAAAAAATATTGAAATAAGACTTCTAGTTTATGCGTAATGCGTGGACAAACATACATACACTTATGAAATTTGGCACACTTTTAGAAGCTGGTATAGACTAAAAATTATGCAATTCTTACAATACCTATTATAAACATACAGGTCGAATTGATAATCTCCTTTTATTTTGAAGTCTGTTAAAAATGTCATCCGACTAAATAAAACTACTCAAATTCATCACCCTTTCAAACAAAAAAAAAAAAAAAAGAATTTATAAAATCGGTTCAGACGTCTTCGAGTAGGTTAGGTACCTACTCGATCGGGGAACATACATAAAAACCTTTATTTCAGCCCGATACTGGATAAGATTTTTATGGAACGCTTTTTTCTACGTCGGCTACACTCCCAAAGTCACGAAACAAAACCACTTTATTATTATGCCTCTATACATAATGTCATGAGTGTCAGTAGTAGGTACGGTAACGGTAACGCCAGTGACTCTAAATAGTTAGGTAGAGCAGCTATCTATTTAGAGTCACGGGCGTTACCGTGGTAACTCACAGCCGCTCCCAATACTATTGTAGGTTTATTATTATTGTTCTAAATTATACCTACCATTGACGGACCACATAATAGGAAATAATGAATCTAAATAAATACCTAATAATCATATTATTCGAAGTTTCGGGCAGCCTAGTCGGGAGACCTGGGTCTGCCACCTCTGTCTTTTCGGAGTTATGTGCGTATTGTTGATTGCGGCCAACTTCAAAACGGTGAAGGAAAAACATCGTGTAGAAACCTACATGTCTGAGAGTTCTCAATGATCTTGAAGATGTGTGAAGTCTGCCAACCCGCACTTGCCCAGCGTGGCAGACTATGGCCTTACCCTTCTTATAACGAGAAGATGGCCCGCCCAGCAGTGGGAAAGTTTGTACAAACAGGGTTGATAAAAAAAACATATAGCATATAACTGCAAAATTTTTTCGCTACGCTAATACCAGTTTGTATCAGTACATTGTCTTAAAAAATAAACAACAATGGAGGATTATATTATTATTTTCTTTATAAGATTCCTAGGAAGACATCGATATAGGTATTTCCTGATTCAACCAAATGAGGTCAAGTGGCGGGAAGACGCTGGCTGGATGCAAGCCGCTTCCATCACGTCTTTTATGAAATCTACGGGGGAGGCCTAAGTCCAGTAGTGGACTTCTTGTAGCTAGAATATGAATAAATAAGGCGTGTGTTTAACTGTATTTCGAACGTCTTGGAGTGTCTCCAAATCGCGAGTGAATAAGCTTCTTCTTGGCAAGCGCTCCATCGTAGTCAGCTACGATCGTTTTTTTTCCCGTTTCGTTGGCGGTAAAACGCAAACCTATTTTAAAAAAAAAACACGTATATTTGAATTGTTTTAAAGTCGATTTCATTTGTTTCTCGTACATTACATAATTGTAGTATTTTCTATGACGGAGTCAGTGGGCATAGGACGTCTATAGATCAGGTATGAGAAGGGATAACTTTCCAAGAACCATACTGTTTGTGCTTCACAAATACAAAGGTATCAATGGTGCGGCACTACGAGAGCCGGACCGGTGTGAACTAGTCTTTACACCTTTTTTGTTTTATTTTTTTATTTCGTCATCATACAATAGAAGACAAGAAAATTTTGTCTAAAGATATTTTAAATTTATGTAAATAAGCCCCAATAAATATTATGTAGTAATTTAGAAGTTTTGTTGAAGTGGTAGTGGGCAGGGCACATAGCACGTAGAACTGATGGCCGATGGGGCCGAAAGGTTCTCGAGTGGAGACCGGAGTACGTACCGGTAAGCGCAGCGTAGGAAGACCAGCCACGAGATGGACAGATGACCTCATACAAGTGGCGGGAAGACGCTGGATACAAGCAGCTTCCAATCGGTCTTTTTGGAAATCCATGGGAAAGGCCTATGTCCAGCAGTGGACTTCTTATGGCTGAGATGATGATGATGAGCAATTTAGAACTATTGTTATATATTATAGTGACTAATATATATTTATTTATTATACCATTTTATATACAGACATTTAATAATTTAATAAAAATAAATGTATGATAGGTACGATAAATATTTTAATTGCATCATATTTGCTACTAAATATGGATTATTAGTTATTACAGATTTTATAACTATTTTCCTTTACCAAAATTGACAATCAGGCTTAACCCTAAAATGGCAGCAGGTAATTTTATCTGTATTTGATTTACGTCAAACAGCGGTATAAGTTTTGAAACATCTGTCATGTTTTAGTTCAGCGCAGCGTCAAAAGATGTCGCTGCGCGTCGGTTTCGTGATTCCTTGTTAGGTGAGGTTCGCACGGAACAAAGACAGCTGCAATGCTCAGCGAAGGAATATTTTTGTTATTTCTAATGACGCACTAGGTCATAAATACATTGTTCCGGAAACCAGTTATCTACTCTTATACTCAGCTACTAAGGAGAACAATTAAAACAAAACAGTAATGTGGCAGTAAATATATTCAGAAAATATTCAACGGTGAATCGACTCGATTTCGTCAGTGTAAAAAAGTTTATACGCACTAGTATCTATCGAACAGTTATATACTACAATATTGTCTTTATAGAATTCGAAATAATTGATATCTTACAATTAATAGTTTATTGCTTTATACAATATCGATATCATTTTATCGAGTATAACATTCGATAACAAAGACATTACAGATAACTTTCAAACTTCAGCAGTCGAGCGCTCCAGCAACCTAGGTACACAATAAACACTTAATTTAGATTATTATAATAATTACATATCACAATGAAACGTCTCTTCAACACCATTCACTCGCACACGAACAATATAGAATACAAAATGAAGGCACGAGATCTTCCTACGACTACGACTATTTAGTAAACATGCCCCAAAAACGTAACTCTAAATGCATGCGCACCCGTGGCGGCTCGGGTGCGCATCAGTCGAAGTGTTGCGTTTGGAAGAGTTGAGACTGCCATCAGCAGCCGATTGTTAAAGCGGTCCTGGAATACATTGAGTGCAGCCCACGAGGTCGTTCGCCGCGCGGGCTAGGTAATGGAATGTCGGCGTGCAGCCGCTCCCGACGCCCTTTGTATGCGCCGGACGGCGCGGGCGGGCCCCGGCCGGTCCGCGGCGCGGCGCGGGTGCAGGTAGCGCCACCGCGCTGCACCGCCAACCCGCCATCACACTTTAAACACGTCACAAGTACGACCCAAAGTCTACAGTCCAAAAACACTGGCTAAGCTACTACACAGCGTCCTTCCCTTCGAACTTATCCGCAAGGTCTCCCATCAGCTCTTTATAAATAAGGGGATCGATATTCTTCCCGAGCTGATAGAGCACGAACCAGTCACCAATCTGCAGCTTGCGTGCTACAGTCTCCACCTGCTCCTGAGGAGCGAGGCGACTGCGTGCGCGCAGCAGGTAGAGACGGACACGTGGGCCCGCCACCACGGCCATGCGGTACAGCAGAGAAATTCCACTCAGGATAGACAGGATCATAAACCAGAACCACAGGAAGACGTAGATCTTCTCGTTGACGATATTCAGTGGCAGGACGCATAGGCCATCAAACTTCTGCACGGTTCCTGAAGGACCGTATTTGTGGAAGGTGCATTTAGTCACTTTAGGGAACACACGAGCCATCGGGTCTACACGTTCTTCCGGTTCCATCTCTGTAAAGCTGACTACATCACTGCCGTAGGTTGAGAATTCACCGTCCAGGAAGAAATCCATGAAGAAAATTTGGCCGACGACGTTGATAAAGTTCAATACTTCGCAAATGAAGAAGCGGAATGCGTAGAAGTTTTGAGTGTGCAAATTTGTGTAGAAGTAATCGACTAGTAGCTTCTTACGGTCTTTTTTGCAGTCATCGCCCACCACCGGGCAGTTCAGGTCGAGCACAAGCATTTTGATGCGGCCTCCTTCCCATGTTTTCCACAAGTAACGAGGCACATAGAACAGGATCGCTTGGAAGAATAGCACGAAACACACCCACTGGTAATATTTATGGTACTTAACTTCATCCTGGCCATCCACGTGCGAGGCAACACCGGGTTGCGCCATATCTTGGCCAACTTTGCCCACGAGTCTGTTGGGTATGGTGAAAGTCGAGTAAATCCAGCAGTACGTGTCCATTACGGCGAGCGGAATCTCGTCCACGATGCAGTCGATCGGGTCGCCGATATATTGACGAGACGTGACGAGTAGCGAGAACGCGATCAAGATGATCACGGTGGCTTTGTAGTGTAGCCGGAACACATTGTTGTCGATGCACACAGAGTCGAGCTTGAGAAGCCCCTTCACAGAGCCGAATACGTCAAACATGGCGGTCGTATACTAGCCGCGGGCGCGCGGCGCGTCGGTCGCGATCGAGAAACACGGGCGTGCGCTTCGCCCTCGCGTCGGGTATGGAATGCTGAGTGGTGGGGCGCGGTGTTCACATAGGATGGCGCAGGCTGAACGCGGCACGGCCTGAGGTGGGAGGGGCGCCGGCCCCCGCTGCGCCTGCAGGCAGTCTCCGGATCAACGACACAGCACTGACCCTATTTACGAACCTATTCGTGGCGTCATCTGGTAGCCACGGCGACGTACCCGTCGGCTATGCATCTCGCGTCTCGTAGGCCCACAAGGTGATACTACTCACGGTGCTACCGCTTCGACTGTTACTCAATTAAAATAATGAGGCCCATTGAAGCCTCGTTCACGAATGTTCCCTGTCCCTCAGATTGCGGGACAAGGAGCACTGATATTAAGTTAACAATAATAGTAGAAGTTTTCCTGAAGTACGATACTCATGCACGTTACTATTTGTATATTTTGCCTAATGTACTATAAGTACCGATTTAGATATTTGATGACGTCAAAATTAAATCGTAGTAGAGATTGTAAAAATAGCTAATTGTCATAAAAGTAAAATGTGTCATTCATCAATTAGTTAGGTAGTAGGTAGTTACTTGAACTAATTATTACTTTGGATGGTTAAGTAATGTAATGGCTCGTTGTTTTGATTAACACGAACAGTTTGAGTCTCAAATTTTATCACATGTTTACGTTATTAGTAGGTAAGTACATTGCATTTAATATTAGACATTATTTATGAGTATTTAATTTATGTAGCAAATAAGGAAAATATTAGCCGTGAACTGTATAAATTGCGTTTTATTTTAATATTCATTTATCGATAAACATAAAGAAAATGTAATATATAAACAATATGTATAAAGTAATGTAGACTTTTTCGTAATCGGTGATAAATTAATATTACTTGAAATTATTTGATTTCGGTATTTACTGTACCTAAACTTACGCATCTAATTAGGTTTCTGTTTTAAAACTCTTGTTTCCATTTTTTACTCTATTTTATATGTAGTATTTACATTTTAGTAATTTTTATTTAAGCTTTGTATCTTTGGGTATGTAATATCTGTAATGTTCAGTACTTAATCATTTTTTTTGTATAAATCGGTATTCTGCGGTTTAACGGTTCCTGCAGGTAACTTCATTTGAGGGTTAAATTAATTCTTGATAACTGGAACTTTCAAAATTAGTAACTCCAAAATCAATCAAAATTGAGAAGTTTATTTTTTACTGAGTATGAATAACATTTCTAGTTAGTCCTTTCAGTTATTGATTTGTTTAGTATTACAACGAAGTTCCCTTCAGTCATCTCTATCTTATCACTAAAATGATATCACTTATCAAGAACAGTTTTCGTCATTTCTTTTTAAATGTAAAATATTGCTACTTATGATTCATTTAATAATATAAATGTGATTTGAATATTTAGTTATACTTAAAATACGTTTTACATGCCACACATGTTGTCTACCCTAGTAGAATTTGGCTATTAAAGAGCAATATTAAAGATATCAATAGTTGAAACCGCAATTATTGCTTGTTGTATTTCATATGTTTGTTACCGCATAACTCCGTCATTTATAAACCGATTTGGATTAGAAGCATAGGTATATTTTCAGATTGGCCCCATATTTTTTTAGCCAAATCGGTTAAATAGTTTTGGCTTTTAAAATAATTAAAAGAAAACAATATTTATAAAACAAATTGTGCGCTAAAAATCATTGCAAATTTTACGATATTTTACTAATAAAAATACTTGAGACAATACACTAAATAGGTAATTGTAACTGAAACATATTTTACTCGAATAAGGAAGTTAACAGTTATGTTGATATTTTACTATCGATAGGTTACAACCGTCTAAAACCTAACATAACAAACTACAGAAAGCCTTCATTTATGATTCCAGGGGCCCAATTCAGTTATTCAAGACCGCTCCATAGCCGGACCATATGTGGAGCGTTTCCCGCCGGCCGCCATTTTTTTTTTGATTCAGTCATTTTTATGTCATACAATTGACACATTTGATGAAACGTGACACGTCCTTCGCTCGTTACTAAATCAAAAAAAGATAGCAGCCGACAGGAAATGCTTCGAACAAGGTTCAGCTACGGATCGGTTTTGAATAACTGAATTGCCCCCCAGTTAATAATAATAATTGAGATCAGATAAAATTTTGGGTAGTAACCAGTTTCATCCTATTTGTGTAGACATAATATGCGCGGGAAACGATTCTCTTAGTAAAAATCTAATATTATAATAAAGATGTGAGGTAATAAGAAAAAAATGGTAGATAAAGATAAGTAATCTGAATAAATAAGAGTGATGTTATCAGATACAGTCCGGCACTGACATTTCCAGGCAACTTATCTTTGAGAAAAGGATATTTTTATTTGATTTTATACTTTTTTGGTAAAATAGTATAATATTTGCGTACTTGAATATATCACGATTGTGCTGCTAGATGTCCCTTTTACTAGTATTTTTAGTTTTTATTATTTTTTAACGATTTCAAAATGAGGTTTTCAATTCGTCAGCAAATTAAACTTCTCTGTTTTTTAATAATTCAGATGAAAATTGTGTTAAATCTAGCTTTTAAAAATTGGTATATTTTTAACCGTCTTTTAAAAAGAAGGAGGTTCTCAATTCGACTGCATAATTTGAGGTTCTAAATTCGACTATAGTGTTATGTTTTTCGTTTTGTATGTTTGTTCACCGATTATTCCGTCAATTGTGGTTGTGGTTGTTGATATTGAAGATTCTTTTTCGTTTGGTAGGTCATATTTCAGAGGTGATCCCATATAAATTTTACCAAAATCTGTTCAATACTTTGGTTTTTATAATAAAATAACAGATTAAAATGTCATCCAAATGAACGAATTGCGTATTTCGAAGTCGGTTTTTTCAGTTTTGAACTTGTTATTATTTGTGTACAACTTTAACATGCACGCGTATACGATTTAAATTATTTTCCAGTCTTCCTCAACGTCGACAAGCACTTACAATACAAGTGTTCTGCGAATTGCATTGATCATTATAGGAAAACCACGTAAATATGAATTATTGTTAGAGTATGTGAGTAAATTACCTCACGGGATACTTTTCATCTAAGCTTGTAAGAACCATTGACCAGCTTTATTTTCCTCAAAGCTTACGTGATTTCTGTCATGCAGGGATTTTCTTTGTGGTTAATTTGGTTAGGTAGTTGATTTTCGATCACAAGTAATAATTATAGTTAGTAAAAAAGATACAGACCGAATTGATAACCTCCTACTTTTTGGAAGTTGTACTCAAAAAATCCAACCTAAAAAAAAAGTTTTTGAAAATCAATTAAGCGAGCTGCATAAATTATAATTATATGTAGGTGCGTGCGTGTGGTAGTTAAGGATATGATAAATGAAAATACGCAGAATTGACTTGTTAAGCAAAATTAATTACAGACTATTTTCAAACTTTACATTTTACTTTTTGTAAATCACGTGGAGGTAAGTTGTGAGTAAAATTATTAGGAAGGTAAGTTATGTGACCGATTTAGGGTTAACACTTGAATTGCGGTTTTTAATTGCTCTATTTTTTTGGTTTTCTTTGGTTTATGGGGTAAAAAGGTAAAATATATAGTTAGTCAACTTTTTTTATAGGAACACTTGTAATTTCATCCGTCTGTCCATCCACGGCTTGCTCAAGTAACTAATTCTTAGTAGGTTAACAATCTACTTTGAAACACGAATTTGGTATGGGTACGAGTATATATTAATCACGCTGACAAACTGGAAAAATAAAATCTTGAAAAAATAAATAGGGTACCATCTCTAAAATATTATTAATTAATTAATTATAATTAATTAATAAATTAATATAATATAATATAATTAATTAATAAATTAATAATTAATTAATAAATTAATAATTAATTAATTATAATTAATTAATTATAATTAATTAATAATTATAATTAATTAATCAATAGTTAATAAGTGTATAAAAAAGTATAATTACCTAGTTAAAAAACAATGATTAAAAAAACAAATACAACTTACTGTCGAATAACCAAAAACATTATATACTTTTCACTCCTCTTGCACAAAAAGTCCGTCATTGTAGCGTACTAAAGCGGAGAAAAAATAGCATATTAAGCTCTAGGGGGAAAAGTTTTTTTTTTTTTAAATTTTATCTGTTACCAAAGAGCCTACATACACGAAACAGTCTTTATTCAAAAGTAGAATAATCTCTTTGGAATATTATATACATTCTTTTTGCAAACATCTCGTTAAATATCCAGAATTATACAAATTGTACATTTCCTTTTTAATAAAATAAACTTTGAATTATTGTATTGGATTATTTTATTTTTTCGCAATCATAGTGAAAAGTAGTGTAAAGGAGTGTAACACAAGGCGCTAAAAGCCATATGTAACTTGGTTTCTATTTACTCCCTCGCTAAAGCTCTAGAGTAAAAATCTACCTCGTTACAATGGATCTTTTTAGCCCCTTGTATAACAATCTACTATTTTACACCACCTGCCCAATAACGTTCCTTTTTGTATCATGTTCAGAGGGTACAAAGTACTACATTTACGCCCATGGGCTGTAATATTGAATGGGAATTCATTAAAATCCGATCACTCATTATGTCACACTGTGATATAATGTGAATTAAATTTGGAACCTAAGCCTACTAGATTGTCAGAGTCCAATCAGAGATGATTACTTCTACTATACCGGCCCACAAAGAATTCACTTGAAAATCGAACTGGCAACCTAGAATAGAACATCGTAGGTCACAATACTATATGCGTCTCTGTTGTTGTCGTCTTTGTCTCCCGTACTGCAAGAAACACCACGTAACTAAAGAATCCTCGCGCGTTGCGCTTGCGTGCGCCTGGTACTTCACTACTACTACTAGTACTACTAGAATCTTGGAATTTTCAAGGCTAGTGAATAGATATTTTGTAGATCGACGAGCTCCATCTTTGGCCACAAGCTGGTGGTTAATTGCAGATGTAAAACAAGTGGCGAAGACCATGTCGAGACACGTATATAGGGTTCCGTAGTTAATGCTGTAATTTAAAACAAAACTACTTGTCGAGTATTTTTTACCAACTGCGTAAGAGGGAAGGTTATGTTTTTTACTACTTTTTAGGGTTCGTACCTCAAAAGAAAAAAACGGAACCCTTATAGGATCACTTTCTTGTCCGTCTGTCCATCTGTCTGCCTGTCTGTCTGTCCGTCTGTCCGGGTGTCAAGACCTTTATCTCGAGACCACGTGAAGGTATCGTGTTGAAATTAAAACCATATACGCAGATCCTTAGTATCTTGCTGCAGAAAGAAAAATCAAATTTCTCAGTTTGCGTAAAAAAAAGTTACAGCCGAATATGTCGTAAAACGCACATTTCGACACTCACAGAGGAATCAAAACCTATGGGGTACTTCCCGTTGACCTAGAACTCTGAAATTTGGCAAGAAGCATTGTGTTAGAGTAGGTACACATGTAAGAAAAAATCCGAATACCGGTCATTTTTAATTTAATCACAAAAAATAGTGTCTTTATGCAAGGAATGAAGGTCCAAATTTTAAAGTGAATTAACAGTATCATATGAAAGAGTTTAATTAGCATTAGTTAAATAAAGTTTAATTAGGTTTTTAAATATTTTTACGATGCATATTTTTCGGTATAAGAAGGAAAATAAAAAAAAATATGATTTCCCCCTTTTATTTACTATTTTGCACGGATCCCTCGGTGGGCGAGTCTGACTCGCACTTGTCCGGTTTTTTAAAACTACTTTGTAAAAAGGTCAATGACCTCAGTACTATAACGACTTAAGTGTTTGATACTATATTTATCGCTGTTGTTGTAAAAAGTTGTAAATAATAACAGTGTCCAAAACAATTTTCGTTGAAAGTATTTAATATGGTCTTCTACTAGGTCATTTGTACTGGCAGGCAAAGGTCATTTGACGATACAGCCTCGTCTGATTTAATTATATCTCAATTCTATGAGATCTAGTCTCCTAAAATAGGACTAGGTTTGACATAATTTTTTTTCTCAGATGTGACGTGTGTTACATATACCCCGCCAAAGGTGAAATAATTGTGACCATCCTCGCAATTCTAAACTATTGTACCTAGAAATTCATGATTAGCCCTAGTAGAAGACCATATTAAATACTTTCAACGAAAATTGTTTTGGACACTGTTATTATTATACTTTTTTAGATACCCGGAGTAGTCAGGAGCAGAATCGAGTTCAAGTTACAGTCATAAAATAACTATGCTAGAAAAAATAGAACACGAGTTTCCAAAGCGCTAACCAAACTGACCCTGAACGGCGCACAAGTTCAACCCACATAAACATCTCATTACCATGCACACCGTTACTCCACACACAAAATGGCCATCTCAACCGGCTTTAGAATATTAACTAGCCTTCAGTTTACGTAGAAACTGCAACAGGGAGCGGGGCTTTTCGAAGAAAGTCGTCGCTGAGGCAACAGCCGTGGTCATTGCGACAGCGTGTGATTCATGTCAGCCTTCTACAGCGCTCAGCCAGGCTGTAGGTACAATGTGCCCTATGTATATTATTATATGACCTCGAATTCTCTGAGACAATGGTACAGTCCTTTAATTTTTAATCAACTTCCGAAAGAAGGAGGTTCTCAATTCGATTGCATGTTTCTTTCTTTTTGTTTGTTTGTTTCGTGTCGATTACTCCGCTAATTATGAACTGTTTTAATGATTATGTTTTGTTTGGTAGGTAATAAATACATCAGAGGTGGTCCCATCTAAATATTATCACAGTCGGTTCAGTACTTTGGTTTTTATAACAAAATAACTGAAAAAAATATCATCCAAGTAAGTAAACGAATTGCGTATTTAAGTCGGTTGTTTTAGTTATTTAAACTATAATTATAGTTTACTTGATTAATAACTATTAATCAAGTAAACGGAATTGCGTAATATGAAGTCGGTTATTAAAGTTTTGTAAACTATAAGGGAAACTATAACCGGAAAACGTTACTCAAATCAATGCTCAACATATTTTATCACCTTCTCGCTGACACGTTATGACACTTGTGGAAATAAGACGGAAAATTTGAGACAATAATCAAAGTTTGATAACGTTTTGCGTTAAGGCCCTAATTATCTAATCATGAGTAGGTACAGTAGTGCGCATACGCACAGCAATACGCATTATCAGCTGCCATATAGCGGCTTTCAGGAGAATAAAGTGGCATTAAGTTGTCACGCATGTTTTTATCTCTATCGGTGTGTTCAACGTAGATTTGTATTGATCTAGAAATGAGATCAAGGCAAATTACATTTATTCTATCCTTACTAATATTTTAAAAGATAAATAATTCTGTCTGTTTGTTTACCTTTTAATTTAACTTGTAAACGAACAATTTTTTAACTTAAAAGAAAAAAAAAAATAAAAAAAAATATGTACAATTAGGGATTCACCTACCGAAAAATGTACTAAATATAGCGAAAATATACATAATCACTAAATTTCAGACAAAATATGCAATGATCGCTGAAAATGTGGTAAATATGCAAATACACATGCAAATATACAAATGCATAAATAATCCGGTACCTAGTCATCACCATCGATCATTCCCGTTGTGTACTTCTGTGTCCGCCCACTGGTGGACAATGACACGTGTTTGAAAATGTGTAATGCTGTCCATCAGTGGGGGACAACGCCACATCTTCCTACATTATTCTCGTTGTTCCCTACTGGTGAACAATGGCACGCATTTTGTCAACCATTTTCATTGTTTACCACTGGTGGACAGTTATGTATCTTCAATATGTTTTCATTCAGAATCAAAAGGTCTCAAATCAGTGAGCCAAAAGGTCCAGGGAGCCAAAAGGTCCAACTAGCCATAGTGACACGGCTCAAAAAGTTCACCACCTATTTTCATTACTATACGCAGGTGAAATCGCGTATGTAATATAAAAAAACCGAAAGTATATAATTCTGTCTGTTTCTCTATTTTATCACGACCAAACGGCTGAACTGATACTTATGAAATTTTGTACAGAGATAACTGAGAACCTGAAGACGGACTTAGGCTACATTTTATTACAATCATCAGTATCGTTTTTCATCACTATGCGGATAAACTAGCTGGGCACGACTAGTAACATATATGTGTATACATACATATGTGTATATCTATGTGCCTTGCGCTTTCATCCGTGTAATTATTAGGAATAATTCTAGTAGTATCAAAAATACTTGGTAATCTAGATAGCCCACTCGCCACAGTCAACTTGATAAACAGGCTGGTACAGGGGGGCAATTCAGTTAATCAAAACCGATCCGTAACTGAACCTTATGCGAAGCATTTCCTGTCGGTTGCTATCATTTTTTGATTTAGTAACGAGCGGCGAAGGACGTGTCACGTTTCATCAAATGTGTCAATTGTATGACTTAGAAGTGACTGAATCAAAAAAAATATGGCGGCCGATGGGAAACGGTTCACATATAGTTCAGCTACGAGCGGTCTTGAATAACTGAATTGCCATGCAGGTCTCGACAAGAATCAAAGCGATGATTTTGAATGGGTCTTATAACCAAGCTCAAGGTTACGCAACGGACTATAGAAATGTCTATGATCGGAGTCTCTCTGCCAATTTGAATGCAGAGAACAGTTTCAGAAATGCAGAGATCAGAGTAGACGTACGAGAGTCACCGGGATAGCACAGTGGATTAGCAAGTTGAAATGACAGTGGGCAGGGTTCTCGAGTGGAGAGCACGCACCGGCAAGCGCAGCGTAGGAACAGCCACGAGACGGACGGTATCCATATACAAGTGGTCTTTTTGGAAATTCATGGGGAGACCTATCTCCAGCAGTGGACTCCTTATGGCTGAGATGATGATGATGAATGTGCAGAAGTTAATTTTCAGGTCTATTTGGCTGTGTTGTATGGTAAAATCAGGCAGGCTTTCTCAGGAAGGACAGACAGGTATCTTACTGGATTCTGGAAAGAAGAAGCGGAATAATCTAACTGTATGGGATTTTCAGTTATGCAATAAGGGATGAGCTTTTGATAGTATCAGGGTATGCGACGGTATTCTGACGTAAGTAAGAATTAGGTCAAATAAGTTTCCAGTATTCTCTGAAAAACGAACGGTAGATGATGAAAGGAAACTCACAGTTGCAGACGTATATGGGGTAGCTTGTTGACGTGCGTGGGTTTGTTGATAATTATATATTGTGTCATAATACAACGTAATTCATATTTTACACATGCTTTGGAACCTAAATACCTAGCAGGCACAACGGGAAAATTGCCAATTTTAGGTAAATACAAAGATATTTAGAATCTTTTATTCCCCAGCTTTATTTACTTCGTCCATCATGTATTCTTTCCATGAAAAATAATAACAATGACCACGTATATACATTATTTCTATGAAAAATAACATTTGAATCACAATTCTGATTCAATTGTTTTTATACTCCATTGTTCAACACGGTAGGTTATAGATAATGTTCTGGATTATTGCAGTTATCAGTACCTAAATATCTAATGATAAATTGACCGCACCTTTCTGATAATTCATTAATTTTATTGCGAAGGACCTTGCAAACAAGGTGTGCTAATCATTCAGAATTATCTTGATGTATTTTTCGTGTAATATGGTATTTAATTGCATTAAGTAAATATACGACACTGTAATAATGCAGCACTTAGTTCATTTTAACCCAATTAAGCTAGTCATAAATTTGTTGCAGACCGTTAACAGGTTGGTGAGGTGTTCTTTGGAACTTCCGCGAGCGCTTTATATGGCTAGTTCCTTGGGAGTTGACAAGTGCATAATTAATTGTGGAGCTCGATGGCAAGCAGCCTGTATCTTGAGGTAGTGCAGTCTATAGGTCTGGATGTGGCAGCCATACGGGCAGATGTCCCAGATTACCGAACAGTTTCCTTTCGGAGTCTTGCGCGTTGCGAGAACCATTAGTTTGATTCTGAGATACTGTCCTAATATCGCTGGCAGTGCGACGTCTTTTAGCTGGCCTACCTCTTATTTAGATTTAGAGATCTACACAAAAAAATCCATACTGGACGTTCCTTCTCTAAAACGGCCTGCTGCCTGATTGGCTAACTTGTATGAATGACACTGGAAATGTCTTCCTGACTATGACCATCTGTTATAGTTCCCGTTACGTAAAAAGAACGCTGGTTTGTTCGTAAGCGCGAACAAACCAGCGTTCTTATTACGTGATGGGAACTATACTCTGGGCCTGAACAAACGGTTTGATTGGTTGATTCTACGAAGTTCACCAATGCAAATTTTTTGGCTAATGTCTGGAAAAGGTTATGAGACCATGTCCAGTGTCATATAAGTTAGCCAATCAGGCAGCTGGTTTCAGCACCAAGGGCACCGACCGAGGTATTAGTTTGGAAATTCAACGATCAGCAGCTTATACATGAGTGTAGGGAGCGGTTGGCCTAAACTAAGGATATAAAATTGATCGTTCAAGTCGTCCGGTGTGTACTTATGATGCAATATTTTCTTTTTATAAATTAGTATGTTCAAGAAAGAAGTCTGAACGGGTGGTCTCGAGGACTTTTGTAGGGCTATTCACAACTTCTCGGATTTGGAATCGGGTCGGAAAATATATCTCCATCTCTGTCATTTCCATACAGAATGACAGAGATGGAGATACAGTTTCCTACCCGATTTCGAACGATTGTGAATAGGCCAATAACACACCACCCGGTATGCTATGAAGACTAAAGCGACGGAGAAAATTCTTATATGTCTTTCACTGGACCCTATAAAATCCACCTCACTAGTGCGGTGTTTTCATGTGACCTTCAAAAATAGGAGTGAAGGTCTTCAGATCAACTCCTCGACTTCAACAGGTCCCAGGGAGGTATCACAGGGGATCAACGCCACCTGGGCCGTGGACGTGTGCCTGTAGCATTAGCAAAATATATAATATGTAGAAAGCATTTTTTGATCTAGATTTCATTTCTTCTCATATCAAGTTTATTATCGTACTGATAGGTATCGTCGTTTAGTTTTCCATCGATAAATTTGTTATCTAGCAGTCGAGGGCGGTCTGGTCGGTCGGTCGGCGCCTTTGATAACTTTATCTGACGGTATTTGAATTCTTGATAGTACTGTAGCCGTGTTACGTATATCCGTGAGCCCGTAATATAAGGTTAGGAACAATTAGGTCCTTTACAATATCAGCAGACCTAAAAACAATCAGCTGATATGTGAAAATAAAGACCCCAAAAATTGCTACTTATTACTTCTTAAACCAGGCGGAGGTGGCGAGACGAACTGGAGTTGTTTTGGAATATGAAGAACAACATGAAGAGTGGAAGGATGATAGGGAGGCCTTTGCCAGCATCGGGTTGGGTCAAGTTAAAAATAAATAAATATCAATTATAGTTTAAAAAAATGAAAAAAAACGACTTCAAAATACGCTATTCGCTTACTTGGATGACATTTTATTTCTGTTAGTCATTTTAGTTCTGTTGGCCCAAAAAAGTCAGCTGGTCCATAAAAAACTATTTGAAAGAAAGAAACATTTATTTGCATTTACATTTGATTTCCACTTAACATAATAATTAAGACGACCAGACCATACAATCATGGTTTCGGCATGCCAGACGCACTCTATGTAAGTAGGTATCTACTGCATGCCATGCATGCATGATAACTCAAAAACCCCCGACAAAAAAAAACGGCTGAACCGATTTTGATAAAACATAGCTAAAATACTCCCGACTAATTCACCTTTCAAACAAAATCAAAATCGGTTCATCCGTTCGGGAGCTGCGATGCCACAGACACGTCAACTTATTACACCCCGTCGTTTTTGCACCGGGAGTTGAAAACAATCATCATCATCATCTCAGCCATGAGAAGTCCACTGCTGGACATAGGCCTCCTCCATGGATTTCCAAAAAGACCGATTGGAAGCGGCTTGCATCCAGCGTCTTCCCGCCACTTGTATGAGATCATCTGTCCATCTCGTGGCTGGTCTTCCTACGCTGCGCTTGCCGGTACGTGGTCTCCACTCGAGAACCTTTCGGCCCCATCGGCCATCAGTTCTACGTGCTATGTGTCCTGCCCACTGCCACTTCAACTTGCTAATCCGCTGTGCTATATCGGTGACTTTTGTACGTCTACGTATCTCTTCATTTCTGATTCGATCTCGTAGAGAGACTCCGAGCATAGCCCTCTCCATAGCTCGTTGCGTGACCTTGAGTTTGAAAACAATAGTACTTATTAATTTATTTAGGTAAGTACCTAATAGATATTAGGTTTGTTAGTTGGTTAGTATCATGTCTATATATTGAACATAAATGCTTATCTAATATATATATATTTTTTTTATAGTGGCAATCGCCTTTATTAACTACAACACAACAATATACAGACTCAACTATCTAAACTACTACACAAAAAGCACATCGATCACCCCAGAGCGATAAAGTTCTAAAGATAATCCAAATGCTCAAACCCACTACCAGTTGGCAGCGTACCCAGCATGCTAGCCACATTGCCACGTTGAATGGCAATGATTATGCGTTTATATATTTAATTATATTTATGATCGCACAATGTTTGCATCAGGAAAACTGAAAATAATTAAGTTAGCAAACGTATCCGATTGCGTCAGGAGGATTATGTTTTTCGAGTGTATGTATGTGGGTATGTACATATGTATGTTTATATATTACCTCCTGTAGCCTAAACAGCTTGATCGATTTTGATGTTCTAGGTGCCGTTAGATTTGTCTTCACTCCCTGAGTGATATATTTTTTGTAATAATATAATACGAATCTCGCAAAAATAAAAATAAAACACTTTTACGTCTCCCTCTAACGACCTTTTTCGTAATAAATGAGATTTCATTATATTAGAATTAATTTAAAGAATGCGCAGTTATTCACTACGGGTTCACTAATCTAGCAAGATCGATTTATCGTCCCCTAATCTACTTACAAACCAAATATCATTAAAATCGTTGGAGCCGTTACCGAGATACAGATTATATTTAAACATTTAATAATTATTATTATTTATTTGACTAAGACATACAATATTATGCAACTGGATACAATTAAAAAGAGTTACAAATTATCAAAAAGTCGATTCCTATGGGCCCCAAATTAGGCTAGGCCTGTATCTTGGGCGCCCAAAAAATTAAATTTAGCAGATAAACTTTTCATTTGCGCTGACGTGAACAACATACATTACATATTTAGGTACATGTTTTATCCAAAATAAATAACATGAAATAAACACAAGCTTAAATGATTAGAAATAAAAATAATAACAATGCATGCCAAATTACGATCTAATACAAATATACATATATAGTATTTAATCTTAAATTGATTTATTAATTGATTGATATGGTATTGAGATTAAATATATACAAGAATAAAGTTGGTTTAAAGTTCCCGGCAGCCTAGTCGGGAGACCGTCTGACTTGCGATCCGCAGATCCTGGGTTCGAATCCCACGGCGCGCACCTCTGTCTTTTCGAAGTTATGTGCGTATTGTTGATTGCCGCCAACTTCAAACGGTAAAGGAAAACATCGTGAGGAAACCTACATGTCTGAGAGTTCCCAATGATCTTGAAGATGTGTGAAGTCTGCCAACCCGCACTTGGCCAGCGTGGCAGACTATGGCCTAACCCTTCTCACAATGAGAAGATGGCCCGTTCCCAGCAGTGGGACAGTTTGTACAATCAGGGCTGGAAAAAAAATTATACAAGATTGGTCGTTTGAAGGTATTCGATTTGTTGTATGAAGGTTTTGGTTTAAATTACGATATTATTTTAGTAACTATTTCCTCTATTACACGCAAATTAACACTGAATTAATTAAGCGACAAGTTTGGTACAAGCTCATGGTTAATTAATCTTTTACGTCGGTTAAATTATAATACGTATTATTATATACAAAAAAAAAATAGAACGAAAAATAGATCTAAAATAGAACGTTCCGAGTCAAATGTTGCCATGCCCTTACAGGGCCATATGTACTTCTGAACCAATGACATGTATTATTTATAAGACCTGCATGTATCTACATATTATGTTGCAAATAAACTATTGACTATTGAATACGTAATTACTGAGTTGACTTATATTTTTAACAACAAAATTAAAAGAGGTATGTTCTATGACTAAGTTTTTTTTGTATGTTGACTTTTGATTTCTCCGTCAATTATAAACTGATTTTAGACATTTTGCATTTAGACTTTTTGCGTTGTATAGGTTCGAGGTGGTCCTATAATATTTTCATAAATTTGACTTCAGTATTTTTTTTTATACAAGATTGATCTTCGATTGACCACAACTCGCCTGATGTTAAGCGACGGTGTGGCCGAGGATGGAGCTCGTCAATCTAGAAGATATCTGGTCACTCTAGCGTTATTTTAGTATCATTTTCCAATTAACGGCCTTACCGAAAAACGTTACTTAACTTTAACCATCGTCTTAAATTCTCTATCTTCTTTCCGCAAGTGTCAATACGTATCAGCCAAAAGTTGACAAAATACATTAAGCAATGCTTAAAGTTAAGTAACATTTTCCGGTAAGGCCGTAAATGATTAGGTACTTTGTTAGAGTTCAGATTAAACTCGGTTGTTTAGTTTTTTAAACCGCTTATTCATGACATTGTTACATATTTTCGTATTAACAAGTCTATTATTATATTAAAATAATGCTAAAATATAGAAATTAAACAACTTTTAACGGATTCATCGCGTATATTTTAAAAATATTATGGCATAACGATGAGGTTTCGAACACTGCAGCGTCCGTGGTCACAGGTGAGCCTGATTCCATTTCAATGAGTTAAGTGTCGAGAACCTTTGATAACAATACTATACACAACCGTGGGTTGTTGGGGTAGTGAGGCCAAACAGCTCATAGGTGAGTTGGGCCACAGAATAATGGAAAGGACAGGGCCTCAAGGCTGCTAAGTGAACATTACTCGCTCACCGCTAGCTGATACGATTCAAAGACAATTTTGATAAATTGTTAGTCTATTTGTATAGTAATAGACTAGCAATTCGTCAAAATTGTCTTCAAAAAAATCGTATCAGCGAGCGGCGAACGAGTGGTGTTCACTTAGCAGCCTTGAGGCCCAGGTGACTCCCGCTGTTTCTGGTGTAAAGGTAATCGCCATTCAGCGGGTTATTTGACTGAACTTGTAATTATATTTGTATTAGGTAATATACTGGAATAGTTTCAACATACACAATAATGATAGGTAATAAATATCATAAATTACATCGTCACCGTCAAAAGTTTGCGAAGTATGTAGGTACCTATACCTACTACATACCATATTTAGTGAACTTTAGGAATATTAATTATAATATATAATTATATTTTGTATTAACGATAGTGAATAAAAGTGAATAACCATAATAGTTGCGATCATTGAATTATTAATAAGTACCTACTCTACGAAATTCATAGAAATCGTGCTGAGTGATAATTATAGCGGTTTTTGCATAGATGTAATTAAAAGGGGGTAGTTTCAGGACTAGAATAAACTAGATTAGGCGGCATGGAGTTTCATTCTTGTGTAGTACGCATCAGTAAACCGAAACAGCTGTAAACGAATTTATGTCATCTCAATGAGTAATATTTGATAGTTAGGCCTTCGTAGTTGGGAGAAGGAAGTGTGGAATAAGGTCACGAATCTCTTACACACATTTACTGAAATGACTGTAGGACTTTGAACCTTTACCACAGCTTATTTGCAAGAATACCTCAAAATAGCGCAGATAAGACAAAATCAAATGACGAGAACTGCGCTCTTGTTAAATAATGGCATGGGTTGCACTCCTTTCAATCTACCGACACATAGATAAGTAAGATAACGTAATCTATAATAAAAACTGCGAAGGCTATGGACGTCGTTGCACGCTCTTCATATGTAGACGTGGTTGGAACTGGGAGCCTGACCATAGACTACACAGCAGTTGCTGCGACCTGACAGCCTGCTCGCAGACGCTGCGGGGAGGTGGCAACACCACGGGCGCGGGGGGAAGGGATGAGTAACACGGAACCCGTCAAACCTGCAACCGAGACTTGAGACCTCTCTCGCGAAATAATACACAAAACAACTCAAATTACACCCTATTTCAACCACAATAGAAGCTATATTACAATATAGAAGGTTGGAGAATTTATCACAAAGAGGTTCTATTCCTTTTACAACCTCTTCCCAACGGAGAGTCTCAGATTATTCATTTCAATAATGGAACCTGGCTATGTTTGACATAAGGGTTCTATTAGACTGTGATTTATATTCGTTTAACAGTTTCTTGTATAAGCTTTTCTCAACTCTATTACTTATGTGTCTAGGTGTATTTTTAATTGCATAAAATGATTCATTTATGCTGTTTGGTTATTTTTTGTCGAGTAATGCACAAGACATGTTTGAGCTTCAGAGTTCTTGGAATTGAGAAGCGCTGTCGTTAGCCTCAGTTCAGTTGTTTTTTTTTCGAGAAATTAAGTTGTCGTGATTTGAAACCTGTAATAAACTAGTTTGCGTTTTGTGTAGATGATCATTTAAACGCTGCAGGATATCTAATAGATCTATAAAAAAAAACTATTGTGGTAGAATTACGAATCCGTACTCTAACCATCGTCCGTTTCGCTCGCACATGAAAAATGTCGGTACATTTTTGATGTGCATATAAAATGATTGAATGAAGTTATAAAATTTCGTCTTTTGTAAAAGTAGAAAACAACAATTTTCATACATAAAAATCATTTTTGCGTTAATAGTTTCTAATTTTTTTGAAAAAAAATATATTTAGAAACTACCTTTTATTTATGCAATGAAATGTGCTCGTGATGACTAATAATGAACTCGAACTTGACAGGCCCTTGATCATTAATTGCGCTTGGTCAGACCAGTTTGATCATGCTAATGCATCGCCATCTGTCAGACCAGTTTGATTGATCATATTTTGTAAGTAGATGGTATTTATGTATTATTATTATTATTTATTTATTTATTCGTTTACTAACTTTAAAATTGTAAAGAAAAGCTTAAAACATTAAGAACAGAAACATTAATTTATTTGTAGTAATTAGTTTATTTATATAACAGTTTCGAAAATTATGTTGATTCAACTCCGTCTCCCCTAAAAATGTAAAACAGATTTATTTGATTTCTTGGCTTGGTATAAGATTTTTTTTATTCAGTGATAGATTTGCGTTTGACCACCAACTCCCCGCATTTCAAAAGAAACGCTAACAGTTGACCGCGTCCTTGTCCATACAATAGGAAAAAAATATTTTCTAGCCATTAATATTATCCGATTTCTATGACTTCTTTTTTAAGGTAAGGCTTCCGTGTTTCATTTTCTTTTCGATTTTTTATGACTACGAAATTAAAAAACTTAAAAATTGAAAGAAAAACAAAAACAAAAATTCTAGTCATTTATGGTACATAAATACTGTTCATATTAATAAAAAAAATATTCATCGAAATCCTACAATATTTAGAAGTAACAAGTATAAGTTTAGAAAACTTAAAACCCTTGACAAAACAAATGGCTGAACCGTTTTTGTTGAAACATAATATAGCTAAGAAAATTCTCGATGAAATCCTCTTACAAGCAAACTCTAGATCAAAATCGGTTCACCCGTTTGAGAGCTACGATGCTACAGACAGTCACACAGATACACACGTCAAACTTTTAACACCCCTCTTTTTGGATCGGGGGCTAAAACAGTAATCTGATGTTGTATAGAAAAATACGTTATGAGCTACAATCTTGGAGTTTTCAAAGTTAGAGTAAATAGATATCTAGATTGACAAGCTCCATCCTCGGCCACAGTTCACACCGTCGCTTAACATCAGACGAGTTGGTGGTAAATCGTAAACCTATCTTACATTTAAAAAAAAAGTGAAAATTGCGGTCTCAAATATAACTCTCAAGGAACGTTGCTGTCCACGATGAAGCACGCTTGTCTAAAAAATCAATTCACTCCCGATTAAAACACCCCAAACTATAGATTTCTAGTCACCCAGGAAGCGTATTTTACACAAGTACGGTAAAAGTGGAATTAAAGCGCTTCGGAATCTTATGTAAATGCGATTACATTGTATATTCGACGCGTACTGCATTTGTTATTACGAATTGCTCTTGGTCCCACGGTCCGCGTAGAAAGAACTACGTAAAAAATGGCGGACAAAAAACTAGCATGGCAGTCAATTTGCGTCCGATTTGTAACCCATCGGCGGTTACGATACCGGTGTTAAGGCTGCGCTCAAAGCGCGCAGCTATCTCTCTCGCGCAGCACATTTTTTGTTTGTTCATAAAAAAAAAATAGAACAATGGTCAAGTAATTAATTTTTAAATTGAAAACAGGAAGTGACTGTCAAAAATCACATTAGTGCCACCGACCGGAAATTCTTTGCATTGATTTTGTATGACTTTATTGTTATAAAGGGCACCTATAGTTGAATGCCTACATTGTATTGAATTAACGTAAATCTATAAAGTTAAAAAAATGAATATTGACTAATGTAGCTTGACTAGGTCTCGGACGGTCACCAATTCTAAGAAACGGACGGACCGGTCAGTAATCGGATGGGTGACCGTGGCCGTGGGTCAGATGACACGTCAAAGGTTGTTCAGCAATCGAGTCTTCTGTGATTTTGTATTAATTTAACTAGTATTTATTAACACGCTTTTATTAGGTCGACCTGTATGTAACTAACTATGTAATGAAATCTAAGGTAACTAATTTAACCATCTTCCAAGGATCGTAGCGTCATGAGAATTGGCAGCTGTATGTAGTTCTGATGACAATACAATAATATGGTACTGTCGAACTGATCTGATGATGGAGCCGGACGATATGAACTAGATCTTCATGATGGAACATCGTATCATAGCTGTGTTTGGATTTGTTAGAAAAGTCTTGTAATGAACTTTGACCACAATAACTTGTAGCGTGTTTTTTAGTTTTTTAAACTGTAATTTATTTATTTAATAGAGATTTGTTTACAGCATGTTTACAACTTACCAATTATTTTGGTGACTGACTTCACCCGTATTAAAAAAAAAATAAGTATACGTTTGACCACCACTCGCCTGATAGTGAGCGACGGTGTGGCCGAGGATGGAGCACGTCGATTTATAAAATATCCATTCAATTTAATATTAAATATTTCAAGATTATATGTAGCACTCAGGAAACAGAGTAAGCGGCTGGGAGTTCTACTCTTGTGCATTTGTCATCCTGAATATAACATGAGGTTTAATATGGTCCGTAGTTCGGCCATGGTTAGTCTCGCTCGCGCATTTTTGAAGATATAAAATGACTGAATGAACTGATAAAAAAATTGTCGCCTGTAAAACTAGAAAACAAAATCACAAATATACACCAAAAATTTCAATTTGATCCAAGTTAGTTTTCCTACATAAAAATCATTTTTAGCATTTATTAAAGCAAAAATGTTTTTTGTGTATGAAAATTAACCAAACTTAACCTTAAAAATTCCAAGATTCTATATAGCTCTCAGAAAACAGTGTAAGCGGCACGGAGTTTCACTCTTGTGCATTTATCATCCTAAATAAGCGTGAATCATGAGTATAATAAATTGTCCACAACTGAAAGTATGTGGTTTTGAATAAAAGTTTATCGGTTATTACGATGAGTATGTGGTCTTTGTTATGAAGCTTGTATTCCTAGAAACGGCATATGTATTTGTTGTATAGTGCACGTACAGAATGGTAGGTAGACACCTTCCCAGTAGGTACGATGAAGTGTGCCAGTTAGATTCTGAATAAATCATGAATGAATTTAATATCAGAATGAAAAATACCACACCGCAAATACCGCACCCGAAGGGAATGCCCTTTGCGTAATTTGATTGTTATAATTTACCTAGCTTCATTTTCAGTTGCAGTAGGTGCATAATAATAAAAGCGTCATCGTTTTAATGTGGATATTCCAAAAACCCGAACGAAACGCTTTAGTTCCACTTTCATCGTGCGGACTGCTAGAATGAATGTGGAATACGCTTCCTGAGTGGGTCTTTACCGATAGATATAATCTGGGTGTCTTTAAATCGCGAGTGAATTGGTTTCTTCTAGGTAAGCGCGCTCCATCGTAGACCGCAACGTCGCTTAACATCAGGCGAGTTGGCGGTCAAGAGCGAACCTATTTCAACATAAAAAAAAAACATTTTCGAAAACTGAAGCTTCGATTTCACAAAATTTTACTTCAAAATATGCATTTCGTTTACTTAGATGATTTTTTTTCAGCTATTTTGTAAAACTAAAGTACTGAACCGATTTACCTATATACAAATTTTATGGGACCACCTCTGCGATATTACCTATATAGCAAATAAAAATGGAATCATCAAAAATAATTCATAATTGTTGAAATGAAATACATTTTAACGGATTTATCGCATATATTTTACATATTTTTATGACCTGACTTTATAAATTCATAATTAGCGAAGTAATCGCTGAACAAACACAAAAAAACAACGTACAATCGAATTGACCTCCTTCTTTTTGGAAGTCGGTTAAAATAAAGAAATATGAAGAGTCGAAAGGTAAAATTTATTATGAATATTATTATATTTAACAATATATGACACTCAGAAGGCGAAGACGAATCTAACAACTCCTTGCACATCAAAATCGGTGAAGCCGTTTAGGCTGTGGGTGATCATATTTATAGAAACATACCTAACAAGAGTCTACGTGTGTTATAAGTGTTTCCAAGATGACCGTGAAGACGTTGAAGATGATGAACGCCCCGGACGCCCCAGCACATCAACAACCGATAAACGTGGAAAAGCTGAAAGAAATGGTTATGAACGATCGCCGAATTACAATCAGGGAACTCTCTGATGATGTTGGCATAACGATTGGCTCATGATTTACATTTTTTCCGCATGCTTTGGGTATGAA
This sequence comes from Lycia hirtaria, assembly GCA_947563715.1. Taxonomy (NCBI): domain Eukaryota; kingdom Metazoa; phylum Arthropoda; class Insecta; order Lepidoptera; family Geometridae; genus Lycia; species Lycia hirtaria. Next base: position 54,265,756 of record OX387375.1, read on the forward strand.
AGTGTGGCAGCAAAATATGTTCCAAAATTGCTGAATTTTGAACAAAAAACAGCGGCAAATGGAAGTTGCCCAGCTAGCCAGCCAGCCAGGCAGTTGACGATATCCCAGCCTGCATATTCGCCAGACATGGCTCCGTGTGACTTTTTCCTATTTCTAACAATAAAGAGAACCTTAAAGGGCTCTCGTTTTGCAGGCATAGTGGACATTAAAGGCGCATCGCTGAAAGAACTAAAGGCTATCTCAAAGATCGAGTTTGAAAGTGTTTCCAGAATTGTAAGAAGCGCTGGCATAAGTGCATAATATCTAATGGAGACTATTTCGAAGGCTCAACATTAATGAAGACGAATAAATAACTTCTTTTAAAAAAAAATAAAAAAAAAACGTTATTTTCTGAACACACCTCGTACATACATATATACACTCGAAAAACATAACCCTCCTATGTTACGCAGTCGGCTAAAACAGGCGAAATTCTATGTATTTATATCGCAAATTGTGCACGCGAGGTCTGTTAGTAGTCATAATAAGAAGTAAAAATTCGTGAGGTTGTCAACTAATATGTCGCAATGACGACTAGACGAAATCTTGTGCAATCTAGATAAACTAGTTGGGCTGGTACTCGTAGTTGGAAAGGTAGACTTCGCGAATTTACATAAAAACACCTATCTTTGGTCTTTAGGCACCACATTTTATTAAACGCTTGAGTAGAAAAATATAAGAAAGTTATACAATCTTCATCTGTTTAAAAAAAAAACGATAACAGTTTAGGAATAAGATGGTAGTCATTTTTACGGTCCCTCGTACCGATTTAAATTGTATATCTGTGTGTCTGTATGTGGCATCGTAGCTCTGAAATGGATGGACTGAATTTGATCTTTTTTTTTCATTTGAAAGAAGATTTTATCTAGTGTTATTACCTATGCTTCATCAAAAATGGTTCTGTAATTTTTATTTTTTAGTTCGGGGATTTTAAGATTTTTATACGTATACATGTAGATTATAGCATTAGCTATGGAATTCTGCCATAAGCTCTTGGTTACTTCTTTTATAAATTACATCAAACTGAAATCCACTCATACGACCGACGACGGCGACGTTGCCTATTTAGCTTATTATAATTATATTCTGCAGATCAATGACCTATACAAGCGCTTAGACGTCAGAAAGCTTAATTCATTATGCAAAAATAATAACTAACAACGATATACTTATAATGTAGTTAGGTACCTAAATTCTTTACTATGTTCAATATCTGGGGGCACGGCCGTGCCCCCGCCATGTGAGCCAGTGGGTACGGCCGGGACTATCTTTTCTCGAAGAGATTCGTCGGATTATAGTTTCTTTAACAAATATGGCATTTCAATCCTTAACAATACATAACATTTATACATTTTTCCAACATACGAAAATATAACAGTTCAGTAACTTTTGACTTTGACTTTGAAAGACGGCAATATTTTCATTTTATTTCATGTCAAATAAAAAAATATTAAAAAAAATATTTGGTACCAAATAAAAAAAACTGACTCACAACGTTATTGAAGCAAAGATGCGATATGAATAGTCTTAAACGATACCGTGTCAGATTTGATACTATCGATAAAATATTGGTAAATTTTCGTGAATATTTAAATATATATGTACATAATATGTCGTTTTAATTTCTTCTTAAGAAATGAAACTTTTGCAATCGCAATTTCCACCCGTCCGATATTCGCTCGTCTAGTTTTTATGCGAACAACCCGTCGACTGACTAAAACATTTAAAAATATAAAAGCTGCAAAAACAGCAAAGTTTTTGCGGCTATAACTTTTAATGATCTTCAATCAGTGGCGAGATGAACGTTTACAGAACTTATTCGATTATGTGGTGCTCAGGTTCTAACGGTGGCCTGGATCGAGATTTATTGCTATAGGTATGTTTGAAGATTGATACCAAATTGGCATTATGTCCAAATAGGCTGCAACATTTTTATTTATTTATGCCCAACTGTCTAATGTTCAGATGTGTGTATGTATGTGTAGAGGTATGTTTATTAGCTATATATAACTATGCTTCTTGGAGTTTTGGCGGGAACGTCTTAGTAACGTGCTTTGTTTTATTTTCCTAAGCTTGTGTTATTTTGAACATTAATGCTATAAAAATGGTGGTGTTTTATTCATTTAGTGTTCGATAAAGTGCGTGAGTGTGGGCAAGTGAAATAAAGCAGTAAAACGTGTGATTTTACGTTGTCGGCAAAACTCCATAGAAGCTTCTAATAAAGTCGCCACCACTTTACTGAAGCAGGACTCGACTTATAAATTGTCTGTATACGTGACTTAGATTGTGACTAGAACATTTACAACTTGTTTTATTCAAGAAACTTGAAAAAATCCTAATACTTGACACTGGCAAATGCTTTAATGCGGGTCCAATACAAAAAAGAAGAAGAAGAACTATGCTTCTTGCGCAGTTAAAAGAAGATAATTTTTAACCGACTTCCAAAAAGGAGGAATTTTCAATTCGATGTATGTTTTTGTATGTTTGTTACACGATTATTTCACCAATTATTATCAACCAATACAATAATAATAGGTGGTCACGTATTATTATTATCAACCAATACAATAATAATAGGTGGTCACGTATTATTATTATCAACCAATACAATAATAATAGGTGGTCACGTATTATTATTATCAACCAATACAATAATAATAGGTGGTCACGTATTATTATTATCAACCAATACAATAATAATAGGTGGTCACGTATTATTATTATCAACCAATACAATAATAATAGGTGGTCACGTATTATTATTATCAACCAATACAATAATAATAGGTGGTCACGTATTATTATTATCAACCAATACAATAATAATAGGTGGTCACGTATTATTATTATCAACCAATACAATAATAATAGGTGGTCACGTATTATTATTATCAACCAATACAATAATAATAGGTGGTCACGTATTATTATTTTTTAATCGGTTCTGTACTTTGGTTATTGAAACAAAATAACTGGAAAAATATGTCATCCAGCTTGTTTTAGTTTTTTAAATTATAATTGTGTAGCTCAAAGTTCGTTTCTTACTTTCCTACTTTTATTTTCTATTTCTATGATTGAAGGATCTTCAAATCAGTTTGTTCATGAAATAAACGCTTCGGTAACGTACCTACGTAACTATATTTTCGTAACTAGTTTCGAAGCAAACATATTTATTCTTGGTACAATACTACAATAATGTCAAAAAAGTTTGAAGTCTTTTTTTTTCAGTTTTTTTAAGCTATAATTATTAACCCGTATTAAAAAAAAATATGATAATAATAACAAAACCGCAGAAAAAATATATTAAAAGAAATACTCGAGAGTAAGGATTCGAGTCGCCATACTTGCCACCACGTTATCGTGACAAACACGAGTGTCTGGGCCTTGGATCGGTGAGATTAGACAGTAGTCGTGATAAAATGATAGATTACGGCTCCAAACTTCACATTGAGCCTAAATATGTAGGTCGCAGTAGATAGAAATGTCGCTGATTGCTTGAGAAAGGATGCCAGCTTCCAGAAGGAAGAGGTAGCAATATGTAGTTCTGAAACCTCAACTGCGCTACGTTTACCGCGCTAAAATAGGATAAGACTGAACCTTTAATGTTACCCAATTACGATTGTTAATAAAAACAAAACTAAACAATACATCCCAGCCTAGCTACTTATGATTCCAACCATAAAAAAATAAACAAATTGAATAATATTTATCAATTTTGAAATAAACATAAAATTTTGCCGGACGTAATTGGCAATGATCGGAAATTCGAAGTTAGCCGATGTACATCCGAACTTGTACGTCCGCTTTCGCCAGAACACAGCAAACATACCGTGTAAAACAGTACAGTAAGATAAAGTAATACGATGCTTATCATCTGAAGCGGCAATAATGAGCCACGCCAGCTCCACTTGACCCTCTGACCCGCTGCCGCCTATTTAGACTTGTTGACTCGCTACAGCGAGGTAGGTACTCCAGTACCTACCTCCTTGCTGACCTAGCGTACACCTACTTATATGGCATACTTTGCTGGGAATGATCAGGCGCGAGATCCAGTCTTAAAAGAAGGTTAGGGTCACGGCCACATGAAATCGGCCAAGTGCGAGTTGGGCTACGGACTTACTCTATTGCAGACTAGCTCGAAATTTTTCAAATATTTTAAACGACATTTCAATCTTCAGAAATACGTTATAACTAGAGATGGCCCGCGCCTAAATACTATCAGTGACATGGTTTATATAAATAGGAGTGATTTATATCTATGACGTACATAATACACTACCTACACATAGATTTCACAAACAAGTTTTAAAGTACATGTACTGTAAAACCGCTCAATTACACTATACATAGATTTCACACACAAGCCATGTACATACTTTAAAACCGCTTAACCAATTTTTATCATTTTCAAACTGAAAAAGTATATATATGTGAACCATTTCTTTCAAAAGTTTCGGATCAACAATTCTCAAATCAACTCCGAACACAAAAAAAACCCGAACCCCGACAAAAAAAAAACGGTTGAACCGATTTTGATGAAACATAGCTAAGAACACTCTCGACAAATTTACCTTTCTAACAAAAAAAAAAAAAAAAAATGTTTCATCCGTTCGGAAGCTACGATGCTACAGCTACAGACAGACCCACACAGACACGTCAAACTTATAACATCCCGTCGTTTTTGCGTCGGGGGTTTATAAACATTCATACAAATGGCGAATTGATGATCATCATCATCATCATCTCAGCCATAAAAAGTCCACTGCTGGACATAGGCCTCCCCCATGGATTTCCAAAAAGACCGATTGGAAACGGCTTGCATCCAGCGAATTGATGATATTATTGACTTATTAGTTTCGTGAGTCAGTATAAATGTGTAGCTCTAGCCTATTTTCAGGTAAAACCGGAATGTGAGCGCGGTTTCTCGCCAGTGTTCCATTTGGTCCATTTTTGTATTGCATTCTACGTAATCTCGCACATGCCCTTATCTGCAGCCGGCTGCTTGTTGCCAGCACATTCATATCGAGGTTTGTTGAGCTTAGTAGGTCACACACCTTATATACGTGTAATTAAACCAAAGATATTTCAGGTTAGATTCAATACCTAATACAATATACAATAACGAATGCGTTTGTCCGTTTTTACCCGACTGCGTAAGAAGGAGGGTTATGTTCTGTTTTTCGAGTTTATGTGTGTTTCTCTATGACCTCCTACCCTACAGCCTATACGGCTTGACCGATTTTGATGTGCGAGGTGTCATTAATTTCATCTTCACTCCCTGAGTATCATTGGCTATATTTTTTTAGTAATAATAATACGCTTAAAATAAAAAATAAAAATGCTTTTTGGTAACCTCCAACGAACTTTTCGTAATAAATACGCAATTTAACTAGAATTATTCTAAAAAATGCCTATTTATAATCTATTACAGCGATATAACGCATACTTTCTTACAAAAAACGTCCACTCAACAGCGAATCAAGCGTAACGAAATCGTAAGTTAGACTGCAAAAACTGCTTGTCTGCAGTCGGATGTTTTGTTTTTCTTTTAATATTTGTGTCTTCTGTTTGTATCACAGAAGAAGCCTCACAATCCACAATAATCCCGACCACACACCGAAGAATTTAAGAGATCTCATACATATGTTTAGATAACTTGAGGTGGATATTTGAGTCGTCTCCCTTATCAGCAAGCTTGCGTGCTCGCCTTGTTTGAGAATCATCAAGTAATTATCGTACACAGATAAAATGTGGATCGCTGGATCTCTCCGACTGAGGTGCTATTCTCACGTGATCGACATTATTATGAACGTTTTTGCAGTCCATTGGAGTTATCGCATTTATCCTATTAGTCTAGTAAAAATAAGATTTGTGACAACATAAAAGACAACTAAGTATATTGTTATTTAAATGAATGTACTGGTATTTTGAAATACATTTGACACAATTTCATAATGATAATTATTATGAAAGATAATTTTGTTACCTTTACACGCTCAAACAGCTGAACAGATCATTATGAAAATTAGTATAGAGGTAGCTTTGGACCTGTAGACGGACATAAGCTACTTATCATCATCATAATCATCACCGTTTTTCATAACTACGCGAGTGAAACCGCAGAACGCAGCTAGTCTATAAATCAGGGATTATTGTTGGTTTATTTTTAGTTATTTTCCTATCATAATTTCAAAGAATCCCCCCAGTTGCAAATACTGTGATCTGCTCCATACAAATGGATTTATTTTTACTAGACTATATCGGAATCGGCTTGGAACGATCAGAAAACTTTTTGCGCAATTACAAAAAGCCGAACGTCATTCCGCTTGAACGACGCGACTCGGAACAATCAATTTTATTGCATTGTTTATATTCTATTCTATTGAAATAAAGGTTCTGACAGAATCAGTCTAATTTTTCGTTGAAATATGTGGCAGTCTCAAGCACAGACCAGTTTTTCGGCGTGTAGCTTTTGGATAAAAATTATTGCCCGAAAAAAAGAATTGAGACCTATATACGTTTTTTTAACTTAATTTTTTTGTGTTTGTTACCGTATAACGCCGTCATTTATAACCCGATTTGAAATTTCTTTGAATTTTTATTTGAAAATGTCTGAAAACACGTTTGAAATAAAATCTTAATCGAAAGTGTATCTTATAAAAAAATTGTACGCTTGAAATGGGCACTGGGCAGACTGTTGGAACTATTTAATTATATAATTAGCATCTGTGTAAACATAGTTAAGCTGCAATAAATATTTTCTTATTCTTATACAATTTCAGATTGGCCTCATAGATATTTCATCAAAATTGGTTAAGTAGTTTGATTTTTTAAATTACGAAATTTAAAACGGTTTTTCAGTTTTTATACAATAATTGGTAATGATTCCACCAGCGGTACTGTATCGCACAGAGTAAAGAACAAATGCTTTTTTTTTTGTAGACACTCGCTGTGCGCGAACTTTATCGGACAAACTGATATGTATAATAAATGCACTTTGCAGCTGAGCTTCACGCACTGCAGGAGTTTTGTTTTGCACAAACAAAGCAGTTAACAAATGTTCTGAACACAATTTTGGTGGAATCCTACCTTTAGAAATACCTATGTAGTTATTTCGAGCGCACGAGAATATGTCTGTGTCATATTTTGTTGTGTCACGGTACACACTTGTGTTGGATATGTCAAGAGGTGCATGTGTGTGTATTTGCTGATGATAACAGCTGGTATTGTGGTGCACTTGCAGTTTATTGTATGCATTAAGTGCCCACTTGTCAGATAAAGGGATTTGTGCGGTGCTGGCCCTCCGATAAGGAGTATTTAATTTTTATCATCATCATCATCTCAGCCATAAGAAATCCACTGCTGGACATAGGCCTCCTCCATGGATTTCCAAAAAGACCGATTGGAAGCGGCTTGCATCCAGCGTCTTCCCGCCACTTGTATGAAATCATCTGTCCATCTCGTGGCTGGTCTTCCTACGCTGCGCTTGCCGGTGCGTGATCTCCATTCGAATTTAATTTTTATACTTCTATGGATTAGATTTATTTAGTAGAATGCTAAAAATGTTTTTTTGATCGAGTGAGCGAAGGAAAGGAAGGTGTTTGGACAAACTAGCGAGATTTTCGTTCTTCTGTCCGGATGTTTGTTGGTCCCGTATAGATCGTATTTTTCAACCAATCTTGACGAAACTCAATATAAAGGTTTCTCAACTTTATAGATTCTTTTTCCGTCGGAACTGTTTGATAAATGAGGTGTTTCCCCCTAAAAGAGGAAAAGTTTGCTGCGGTTATATTTACCGATCGATTTACGAGCTTTTCGTACTTAATTTTGTATAAGAATTGTATTTTTTTGACCGATTTTGAAAATATTTGACAGAAACATTTGACATTCAATCCTAAATAACAATTTAGAGTTTGAGCAGTAAGTACAACTCGAGAGCACAGATTAATTTGCGACAAGTGTTGTTGCAAAAGTTTGTGCTCGCGAGGTATAAGTACTATTCGGAGAACTACTAGTTTGTAATTTTCACAATAGGCAATAAGCCAGTGATTCCTAAACTTTTTCAATTCGCGGCACACTTACACGTTTAGGATTTTATCTCGGCTTCCTTGCTAGACAAAATAGGGTACATTGATATTAGGTTGGCAGGCAAAATATAATGTAAATCAAAACACTCTCGTTTCTGGCTTCACATTAATCTTTGACAGCTACAGCTGTAACAAGTTAATGAAACTGCAGTCGCGGATCGAACCCTCAAAAAATGTTTTGGTCACGTGCGGCCACCCAAAAATCGCGTAAGGCATAGGGCGCCGCAGTGCACAGTTTGGGAACCCCTGCAATAGACAATTAACTTTATTTTAATGTTAAAATTAATTAATTAATTTACATTTCTTTTTATCTTATCTTTATCTTAAATATAAAAATCCCGTCCCGTCTAATGCGATTTTTTTTACTGTCTACAAATTTGTAGATAATAATAATAATAATAAATTTGTAGATACCTACTTACATAAGTGCGGAAAGACACTATAAAAGTTTGTTGAATTAAGATAAAAATTGTATATATATATATATATATATATATATATATGTATATGTATAATATTAACTTTAAACAATTGCAAATGTTCGTGTCCGATATTAATTAGGAAAACGTTTAGTTCCCGATGTAACTAACTAATAGTTAGCTGAAGGAATGTTACAAGGTTCATTATTCCACGTCGGTTACAGCCGTGGTAGTTCCCATTATGCGCCGTAACTTGCACTTTGTACTTCGGAACTTCTCTGAATACATAATGACGCTGTCTTTACTGTTACAATGGACTCGATTGGACCTGTTCCGATTAGGGATGCGCCTTGAGCGGTATCGAATTATCGATAAAAGGTCGATAAATTATGAAAGTACATCGTCTGACAATTTTTTAGTGTAAAATAGTGATGACGATGGCGGTAAATATGTATTTGTTAAGCTCTAATCATACTAAGTAATATTATAGAACTGGCTCTCTGTCTGTTGTTACATTTCAATCAAAATGGTTTTCGTGTTAAATTTCATAACGATTTGTTGACGTTATGAAATTTAACACGATTACAATTTTGGACTGGGAGACGGACATAGGCATCATCATTATTGTCAGCATCATTATTTTTCATCATTACACCGGTGAATCTGCTGGCCACAGATAGTACTCCTGTATTTTTCTAATATAAATGTATTTTGTATACATTCAGATCACAGAGAATTGATGTAAATCCCGATATGAGGCTGATCCTCTTAAGTTTATATTATCATGAATTAAATTAAGTTAAAATAGAACAATTAAATTAAATGTAAATGTCATAATCATATGATTATAAAACATAATTCATACGTCATTTTACTAGAAACTTGATGTTAAATTTATCAATGGCTTAGTGATTTGCTTTACATTTTATCGACAATGTATTCTATCAACCATCTAGTTCCATAGTACACGCTTTGCTTAGTTTGGGCTAGATAGTGTTACACAACACTATCCTAATGTCCAAAAATATTTATTTATTTATTAATTAATATCGATAAATTACATATCAATAAGATTATCAAGGCGCATCACTAGAATTCAGCCCCGTTCGCCATATCGTAAATAGTGTCCAATAAGGCGCGGTATGTGCGTTGCGCAACGCTCGATGGTGGTCGGGCATTCAATGCTCTTTATTGACATACGAGAACGCGGTGAAAGCTTACAAATGAACGTTCACACTCTTCTAAGAACCTATGTTAATTGACGTTTAGGACAGCCATTCATTGAATCGCCTGCGCAGGCGCATAAAAGTATGCTAAATATCTCTTTAGCGTGCTGCCTGGCACTTCCTTCTATAAGTCTATTTAGTATTTATGTATATAATAAATACTAAAATGGAAAATATTGTGTCACTGGATTTGCGTGCGGCAGATTATGACAGATTTCCAGCCAAAATAAAATATAATTTGCAATTTATAGATCTCTCCAATATCGCTGATCGCGGAACTCTAACCGGATAACTCCCTATGTGTTCCCTCAAAGGAGTACAGCAAAATAGATAACAGTTATGATATTACGGTGTTATAAATAAACCGATATACATACCAGCTGTGCTGTGCGTTGTGCGGTGACAAGGCCGAAGCAATAAAGCCGTACTCGAGTCGTCTCCGCTTCCCGCGGGACTGCGGAATAAATGAGGGTGCTACGTAAGCGGGAGTCTCAATTAGCGTTACGCGACCGCCAGGGCTGTATTCATTACTTTGGGAAACACTGTGCTTGAAGTCGGATTCGTTGTTTTTTTTTAAATAAAAGTTTGTACTGGCCCTCTTACATCTATTTTGAGTCAAAATGAGAGAGGCTTGTACGGTGCTTCTAATATAATAACGCCGTATAAGTAATTTGTAAGGTAGGAAAGTAAAAATCTTTGTTGCTTGCACTGATTTAATATAAAATGAGCTGGAAAAGACATATTCAGACTTGTTTAACATGGCCTTGGATTCTGTGGACATATTGTTAAAAAACTGTTTTGGATGCCATTTTACCGATATGGTGGCGTTAGCAGCACGAGATGGCAAAGTACACATTTTCAAAACTGTCCAGATAACCATGTTTTAAGCACGAAATGTTTGTGATAATTAGAAGTACAAGTTTTTCAGTCACTGTGACCCGTATCTCCTCTCCAGCTGGTCACGTTTCGCAGGTTCATTTGTTACATCGTGTCATGTAGGTACTTAACTGAATATTGTTAAGCTAAGTTGATTAATTATTACTCGTTACTCGTAAAATATTTGCCACTTTTTGAGTTTTCAAAAAATGGTGGAAAACTTTTAAAACTTCTTACTTGTCAACTTTATGCAGAAATTAACATTTATAATGTTTGGCGACTTCAATCAATCAATTTGATTACCTACTAATCTTCTGGGGAAAATAATCAAGAATCTTTGAACCAGGCTATAAGTTAAGTATTTAAGTTTAACACAAAGTCTAAATTGTTATAATAAAATCCCAGTTAGTGACATAAATATGCACTCGCATGGTGGTATTAACGCAAAGTAACGTAGTATTGACGCATACCAGATGGTTGGATTGCTGACTAATTTATTTATAACACTATAATTATATGTGTAGGAAAATCCAGAGAAAACATTTGAATGATTAAGCGTAGGTAGCGCAAGCGAGGAAATTGTGGTTAAAATCTAATGTGCATAAATGTAATTAATTTACGTAAATATCTGCTGTACCTAAGAGGATACAAAATATAATAATTACATTGAAATAAAACATATTGTATTGTATAACATGATGTTTATTCAACGAAATTCAGATGAAAATTAAATACAACATGATATTAGACGAAATTCCCCAGCAGACGAAGCCGCAGACGATGTTATGTTTGTCAAAAATCACAACAATACCATAGACAACCAACGTAACCTTACGTCAAACACAAGGCATATTTTCATAACCGCAGTTATAATTATTAGGGATAAGTCATTTTTCTCCTTCAACCTCTGAATGCAGAGATTTTTATTTTTGTTTAGTCAAACATTTTTAGGGTTTCGTAGTCAACATACATACATAATTATATTATAGTGTCATACGTATTTTATTGCTTAATTTGTACTGTAACTACAAACCTCCTTATTCTAAATTATATTACTTCTATCGATCCTAAGGTTGCCTGGAAGAAATCGCTCTAAGCGACAAGGCTGCCTTGTACTGTCGTTTAAGTTTATTGTTTTTTTTTAAGTTTTACTGTACGGATATATAATATAATTATAGAAGTGGGATAAGATAAGAGTTATAATATAAGTGGGAGTGTATAATATCACAATGTTTATTTTAGTTTTCATTAAATTTGTTGTCAAATAGTACCTATACAAGTGTTCTATCAGCTATAATGATGTATTTAATATATCATTGATCAGCTATCTAGTACCTATAGTACAAGCTTTGCTTAGTTTGAGGCTAGATAGAGCTGTGAAAATGTCCACCGGTATTTATTATTTATGAGCTACCAGTACAGTTAACGAAAAAAGGTGGTCCATTTGGCATTTCACAATCATGTTCCAACGTCATGAATCATGATTAAAACGTCTAAACCTTTCAAATACCACGGTTAGTGTGAGAAACACGAGATTACGATGAGTCAGACAGACACAACATCACCTTTGTATGGTGGACACAGCCTACGCCATAGAATAAGTAACAGTGAATAGCCTACCAGGTAGACAAGAAGTTGAGCTTTCATACTAACTAGAAAACATACTGTGCCATAACCTCTTTGTGCTTTCATGTTGTCTATGGTTTCGCCTCCAGCGTAGTGATGTTAAAAGAGTGTCGATAATTTGCATAATATCTAATTTAGAACGATTTTGCAGAAAATATACCGATATTTTATGAAACCGATTGTCGAATAAATAATTGGATGATCGTAAACAAGGATTGGCAGATTTTTAAAGATACTTTGAATCCAACGTTTTGAAACCTTGATGCTGGATGCTAGATACAGTTAAAAAAAAATATGTAAGTATATAAAAAAAATCTTGTCACTAATATAAAGTTTGACTGAAAGACTATATTTATATAGTACCAATAATTGATTGTTTAAATTAATTTTCGTAGTGTAATTATTATATTTTCATTACATAAAGTATAGATAAAGCTGTATAGTGTATTCAAATTAGCATTGTTATGAATAATACTTTTTTAAACTATCAACGTAATTCATTAAAACACTTTTACGGTAAATAACCCGTTAACAATAATAGTGTTTTATTTAGGATAATTCTTTTAAAATCACTCATTTGTTACGAAAAAGATTACAATAACAAAGGTACGTGCAAGGTTACAAAAAATGCATTCATTTTTTATTTTAGCGTAATTTTTCTTATTATTATACAAGAAATTTACTATAGGTCACTCGGAAAATAAAGGCAAATCTAACGACATCTCGCGCATCAAAATCGGTCAAGCCGTGTAGGCTGTATAGTAAGTAATATACATATATACCCAAAATAGATATATAGAATCGAAAACATAAGCCTACTTATTCGAGTATGCTTACATAAACATCTCTTTTTAATTGACATACATTTACCCACGACCAGAGCGTAGCGCGACAGCTGAAACTGATCTATTCAACAATAGTTCCTAAACATCCGCAAATTTGATGATCTAATTTCATTGTGTGTACGTTATGCTGTCAATACTCAGAAGAATTAGACATTTGCCATTGCGTGAGGAACACTCCTTTATCAGCTTATCACAAACATGATGTAAGCAGCGGTAATCACCTTCGTAATTATGCTTTCTAATAAAACGGTTTACTCATTTCTATGTTTTACTTATTAACATTATCTTAATCTATTTCTAATTTATATTTTAACTGTTGATTTTGGGCTTGAAATTTGATTTAAATCGCACACACTTGTGTATCAATGGGTAACACTATTTAGATAAAAAATATTTCGTTTATATGTAATGTACTTATCTAATAATCTATCGACATATTTTTTATCGACCTGTTATAGCCCTCACTATACGCGTAAATGCGGTAGTCCTCGCTTTTCTAACGGATCTCTTGGTCCTCTCTCTCTATCTCGAGAAAAACTATCATATCAATCGCCTTCTCTCTTGTACGCGTTTAAATAAATGGACACAGCTTGACTAATGTATCTACTTACACGGCTAAATGATGGAAGTAGACGTTTCAATCGAATATAATATTTTTTTTATGGAAAATCGGATAGTGGCGACACTGTTTAGGGGTACGAAATGTTGGTAGCAACTGAGTGTAGATCAGACGAAAAGGTGGGAGAAGGCTCGATAAGGGCCTTAATTGTGTATTATTTGATGACGAGCAGCTTGATTCAATAGGTAGTTAGATGCATTCGTGAGATGGGCTTGCCTTGGAGTAATGGTCAAGTTCATTTTGTGTTGCTTCTTGACTTTAAAATTTGAGTTGAACAGTAATCAAGCAATTGTAGATGAATTTGATTATGTGGCTGCTGCGACTGCGAGGAGCAAACCACAATATTTCAAAATTGTGGTCTATAGGTTCTATATCGTTATAAATAATGTTACATGGATGGTTTGGGGGCTGATTTACCCGCGTCCGTAGGAGAGCACCCTGATCGGAATCCCTACACGTGGCCCCTGGGTGGTGCAAAACGGGTAACACTTATCAGGTGGGAGGCTAAAGCCGTGGCTTGTTACCACCCACCGGACTGAGTCGAGCCGTGAAGCGACTTGGTCGTGTTTCGGAGCGTGGTCCGGTGAAACCATGTAGAGAGGAGGGTCTGAGCAGTTGTATCATAGTGTAGTGCCGATACCGTTATTGCAGGCTGATATCGCATCTGGAGGCTGGTCATGGAGGGTAGCGGGATCCGTAGCACGGTTCTCCACTGGCCGACCGCAGATAGTAGGGGGCCCAAGTAGTGAGTTAGCCGTTCACGAAAGGCTGCCCCGCCATCTCGCGAAAAATCCCGAGGATATGCCATGATGCCGGTTGGCGACCGGACGAGAGGGCCTCATGGACATCTTCGGGGGGGTACGGGCGTCCCCGCGGTCTCCAGATTAGTCTCCATGTGGTGTGTTGTCTTTCTGTGGTTACACTGGACACGCTTGATACCTCGCTCAACTGCCTCTTCTCTTATACCTAAACTTCTTCACTCTAAAATTATCATGGCAAACAAAAGAATACGTAAGTTGTATAAACAGTGGAAGCACGCCCTCTCACTTCATGTGCACCTCACTAACATCAGAGGCTTGCACACTAACATAAACTCTGTACATCATCACCTTCAGTTTACCAAGCCGCACTTACTGTTTCTCACTGAGACACAAATTAAATGTCCTGCGGACACCGCCTACCTTCAATTCCCAGGATATATTTTGGAGCAGAACTTCCAGCCCCATGCCGGTGTCTGCCTTTACGCTCGCGACGACATTTGTATAAGACGTCTCCGTGACCTTGAGAGGCCCCATTTTTCTGTTCTCTGGATATTGGTCGACACTGGGTTAGAGAAAATTCTCTATGCCGGTGTCTATCGCTCGCACACTGGAGATCAGGAGACGTCCGGGTTGTTTCAGTATTTGAGTGAGGCTGCTGATGTGGCTCTTGAACGTTACCCAACGGCTCAGTTAGTTCTTCTGGGGGACTTTAATGCTCACCATAATGAATGGTTGTTCCCATACCAGAAGACTGACCATGCAGGACGAGAGGCGTACGAGTTAGCGGTTACGCTAAATCTCACTCAGCTAGTCAAAGAAGCCACAAGAATTCCAGACGTTGAGTCTCACACAGCTAATTGTTTGGACCTTCTGCTGACTAGTGATCCAGACATTTACTCAGTGTCGGTTTTTCCACCTCTAGGTAGTTCCGATCACTGCGTTGTCAGATCAGTATCGTCATATTCACCGCCGGATCAGAGCCCTAAATGCACGCGGAGGATATGGCATTACAAGTCAGCAGATTGGGATGAGATGCGCCACTTCTTTGCATCTTATCCTTGGCGGCAAATTTGCTTTTCTTCCGGAGATCCGACTACTTGTGCAAACGCCGTAACAGAGGTGTTGAGCAAGGCAATGGAGTACTTCATTCCTTATTCTGACGCTCCACCTTCTAAGGCTAAGCCTTGGTTTAATGCCACATGTAACAAAGCAGAAGCGGTCAAACATAAGGCATATCTAGCCTGGGTCAATGCTCGTAAGCATAAGTCATCGGATGTGCCTGAAAAGAAGAAAGCCTACAATAGAGCCGCCAAGACCAGCAAGAAAGCGATTGGGAGAGCTCGATTTGATCACATAAACCGTATCGGGTCCAAACTGGCCTCTTATCCAGCTGGTAGTAAGGCTTTTTGGTCCCTGGCCAAGTCAGTCGAGTCAAACTTCTGTCGTACCTCACTGCCTCCACTATTGAAACCAGACGGGTCGCTTGCTCATTCTGCTGAGGAAAAAGCAAACTTATTTGTGAAACTCTTCGCGGACAATTCGCGTCTTTCTACCTCGGGTGAAACACCACCTACGGTGCCTCGGTGTGATGCAACCATGAACAATATTCACATCAGCCAAAAAGAGGTACTAAGAGCGCTCCGAGAGTTGGATGTGAATAAAGCAAGTGGCCCTGATGGAATACCGGCAATAGTGTTGAGAAACTGTGCTCCTGAGTTGTCTCCTATTCTGACACGATTGTTCCGCCTTTCCTTAGATACGGGAATAGTTCCATTGTGCTGGAAACTTGCGAACGTACAGCCAGTTCCGAAAAAAGGTAGTCGTGCCGACCCAAACAACTATAGACCTGTCTCGATCACCTCCATTTTGTGTAAAACTATGGAGCGTATCCTCAATCGAAAACTTATGGTATACTTAGAAGACAATAATCTCCTCAGCGATCGCCAATATGGCTTTCGCCGAAATCGGTCGACTGGGGATCTTCTGGTATATATCACTCACATATTGGGCGAGGCTATAGAAAAACACGGCGAAGCCTTGGCCGTGTCGCTGGATATTTCTAAGGCCTTTGACAGGGTCTGGCATGAAAGCCTAATAAACAAGCTTCCTTCATATGGACTACCTGATTCTCTGTGTACTTGGATCGCAGACTTCCTGAGGGACCGATCGATTCGAGTAGTCATCGACGGCTGCTCATCTGATCAATTGGGCATTAATGCCGGAGTACCTCAGGGGTCAGTACTATCCGCAACATTGTTTCTCTTACATATTAACGATCTGCTATCAGCCGGTATCTTTGGGTATGCAGACGACAGCACTATTGTGGAAGGTTACACATCCAGTGCCAGAGCCAATAAGGCGGAAATACAGACGTTGAGAGAAGATATGGTTGAGAAGATGAATAAATCTCTTTCAGACATATCTAAATGGGGTAGCGATAATTTAGTTACATTCAACGCTAACAAAACCCAGGCATGTCTTTTCTCCGCAAAAAAGTGTCCGTTCACATTGTCTCCGAAATTCCAGGATGTTCCTGTACCTTTGGCACGTCAACTGGAACTACTAGGGTTAACCCTCACACCAACACTCAACTATGGAACCTACCTCGAGTCAAAAGCTAAGCTAGCTGGTAGAAAACTGGGCGTCTTGAACAAGGTTAGGCGGTACTTCACGCCGGGACAGTTGCTCACTTTATATCAAGCACAAGTCCGCTCGTGTGTGGAATACTGCTGCCACCTTTGGGACGGCTCTGCAAAATACCAGCTTCGGGCTCTTGAATCGGTAGAACGGCGTGCTGTTCGACTCATAGGCGACAATAAGCTAGTAGCAAAGAAGCTGCTCTGCCTGGAGCACCGCCGCAAGGTTGCTAGTCTGTCAATATTCTACAGGATTCATTTTGGAGAATGTGCATCAGAGCTGCACGATCTGATATTGCCATCCCCTTTCTTTTACAGGACAAGTAGAAAGTCGGCCCACTATCACCCATACATTGTGGATTTTCCTAAAGTACGAACCAAACGGTTTAATTCTACGTTTTTGATCCGTACAGCTAAGGAATGGAACAAATTGCCGGCTTCTCTGTTCCCTGAGAGATACAATTTGGGACTTTTTAAGGTCAGAGTGAATAGGTATCTTCTGGGTCTGCGTGCTTCATCTTTGACCACATCGTCGCTTTCCAACAGGCGAGTTGGTGGTCAAACGTGGACCTATTCGCAATAAAAAAAAAAAAAAAAAAAAAAAACATTCATGACCTTTTTCTGAAGTATGATCGGGTTACTCGTACGCACTCTCTGCTTTTTTGTAATGTGAGATATTTTTGCTATAGTACCTATTGAAACAGCGTAAACTCTGAGTCTTTTCACATTTTTTGATGAAAAAGTAAAAATGGAGATAGTTAAATAGTTAATTTTACTACCTAAAGCTATCTCACTTGTATATTTTTAGATTTGTTTTCTTAACAGTAAAATACTCTATTAGTGGTATAATATGAAAATAATTAATAAGTGTTTTACTTTAGCTTCGGGCTTTGGGAAGCGTAACGCATGATATGATGTTGATTGTACATTTTCACGAGGGAGTGTGTATGTGTAGTATCGCTGTAAAATAAACACATTTTATGTTCCTTTAAGTTTTATCAAATCAGTAATAATGTTCTAAATCATGAGATACAGCCTTATTCGGCTACTCCGAGACCGGGACCGGTCGTGCGCGAGAGCATGTACCACGGGTACGCACACACGCGCACAATGTATGCGTGTGTATAGCGTCAACACGTGCGTGTGTCGGTGTGCTCGCGGGTCAAACGATGGTCAGCCAACACATTAGCTCCATGTCATAAGCTAGGTCTTTGTATTGACACTGACATTTTTCACGTAACTCAAATATGACGTCATATATAAACGAATAAATCCTTTTTAGGTTTGCGTACTAAGGATGCGGGAACCTATTAGTGAGGCTACGGTGTCTTTCTGTCTGTCTGTCTATCCTACATTTGAACGGCTGTATCTTTTGAACGGTAATAGATACACGTCTCAAAATTGGTAAATCAACAATTTTTTTTGGTGCTTTTATTAGATAATGGTACGGAACCCTTCGTGCGCAAGTCCGACTCGCACTTGGCCGGTTTCGCATTTTTTTATTTTTAGATATTATAGGTACCCTAGCTAGAGCAATGCTATGTATAGGCCTACTTTATTTCATTCAGGGTGATAAAATAAAGCACAAGGACCTTGGTGTTGGTGGACTAATACTGTCCGTGGTGGACCGAAAAAAATAATAGTCCTGCCTGGTCTGGCCATTCTTGCGCCCCCCAGAGTCTACGCCCTGTGCCTGGGCACCGGTGGCACCGTCCTATACACTGGCACTGGCACTGGTGGCACTGAGTATAAGTTATACTTAGGTATGTATAATTGTATAAATACTTACGAATGAACATTTTTTGTTAGTATTTAACGAAAACTTATCAAAGGTGAAGATCACTCGATTACAAACACTCTGTTTAATATATTTTATCAATATTAAAATAGAATTTTTGTTATTGTAGCCAAGTTAGGTATCTATAGTTGATGTTTATAGTGTTTGGGACAATCCCACTTTATTCTTTATTCGTCTTACTTATAAACGCATGTTAAAATCTTATTCACTGAATAAGGACTTGTCACTTTCTATCAAACGGGAACTGTCACGCGCGAAAACGGAACAAAACAATGCTTAACTAAAATGCGCTTATTCAGCGTTTATAAGTAAGACGGTAAATTATCAACTCATTTTGTTTATCAATAATACAACATTGTGTTACTTCTATTAACTTAGAAATCCATTTCGTGGTAATGGCATGCTGTTATTGGGTTCGAGCAATTGGCTAGTTTTCAGCCGATCGATTTGCTTTTATGTGTAGTAGTTTAGTTAGCTATGTATTTGTAGTTTTAATATTGTTTTGTTGCTCCTTAAAAATATTTCACTGGAAAAATATGTTATCCAAGTAAATGAAATTGCGTATCATTAAGTACATAGGTTGTTTCAGTTTTTTTAATCATAATTCTCTTGTAAATCTTGTCAGATAAGGAAATGTGACATCGAGCCTTATCCAAGACGTCCGTCCTCGGAGAAAGGAATGCAGTCTTGCGGGATCCCGAGCACACACACATGGACAGCGTGCGCGTGTGTGCGTGTCGAATTGTAGGACTCTGTCCAGTGGGATTGCTGCGTTACTACGGTATGAGAATCCACTTCTAACTCACCCCGTTCTCACTATCGATGAATTGAAAATCTTAAGTAAATAACATTTAATAATTTTATTTGTATTATAGAGCATGAACAGCTATCTAGCATTCTTTGAATTCGAATTTGAGCCCATCAGAGCAGATTTTCCAATTATTTCCCTTTCACATTTGCTGCGCCCGCGCGTTTATGTGGGAAGCGTAAGGTATAAAAGGATATAACTTAAAAAAATACAATAACTGTATAAATTTATTTATTATTTATTTATTTATTTATAAAGTTCACCTACACTGTTTACATCTATACATTGACAATGAAAATTATACAAAGAAAATATAGCTCAATGTCACAATAAATACAGGTATAATTTATACTTATACTGCATCATGTCACGCCAGCGCTAGTACGTGGAAAGCGAAACTACGCTTTTAAACGATTATGGGCCAAAACCGTTTCTTTTGCGCACCACATTATACCACGCTCAAGCTTGTGCGAGAAAAGTGTCAAGTTTTAAACTGTTATGGAGCAATACTAAAATAATTAACTAAGTATAAAAACATTAAAAATGTTGCTTTTTTTATGTTTTTGAACATGTTTTTTTTTAAAATGTCAACCTCATAATGACATTAATACTTTTTAAAGTGAGATTAAGATAAGAATATTCAATTGGAGGACTATTAATTTAGCTCAATAGGCGTGACGTACCGGACGTTAAACGGGTGAATATTCTTGTAAACGTGTTTTTGTTCATATTAACAATATAGAAAATATTTTTGGTAAAAAAATATTTTCATGGTACTTTCCTTATTACTTTCTTCATAAAATTGTATTGCACAAAAAAGCAAGTACCTAGTGTTTTGTTTTCTAGGTAATCGCGCTACAAATCATTGGTTAGTATTATATTTTATTATTAATTCCTAAGAGCTCATATTTCAATCCTCAGATAAAAGTATCTGTCAGATAAATTTTATTTCTGTCCTTTTCTTTCATGTAGCTTAAGAATAAGAAAGCAATATTTTAACTGGCAATTTTTTTTCTGGGGATTAAAAATTTGCCCTACGTATATAATATTAGGAACTTGTCACTGACATAGTCACAGACGGTGAACGAAAAAAATATGTCTATGTCCTTGTTACATTCATTTAATACTATTAACGAAGTATGCCGTTTGTCAAAATTCTGTCAGATCTGATTAAGCCGACTTCAAGATGATACAGAGTAAATGGCACATTAAGATACTTTATATCGGACAACAATTTAACGTATCTTAATGTCACACATGACAAATTTCCAGAATTTTTAAAAGTGCATCGATCTGTGGCGAGATTTCAGTGAGTTACACACAAATAGTAGACCTCCAAGTTAGCTTTGCGTGTGCGCGTAAGACTAACACATTTGCCATTTTTTACATTTAGTTCCTAACAACCGGTTTAGTTCAGTCTACTTAAGTAATAGTTTCATTATGAATTCATAATAAGCTTTTTGAGAACAAAAAGTTCTTAACTAAATTTATATTTTTTTTTTATTACATTAACATTTATTAAAAATGGCCAAGTGCGCTAAGTGGCCAATCCTTATTAGAAAAGTGAGAAAAGAACTTGTTTATTAAAATAAGAGATATTTAATAAACGTTTTCTTTGATATCGTTAAAATTGGCTGAGGAATAGGAAAATATATGTTCTTTCACTACTTGGCCGCCAGTATAACTGTTAACTTTTTTGTTATATTATTATTATATGAAGAAAACTCCTTGTCTGAACTTTATGACGCTTTATTATTACTTATAACACTGCACTTATTTCACTGCACTGAGCGGTCTGACGCTAAGACCGCCTTTTTACTACCGAGTTACGCCGCGACTCCTTTTTCGAAGTGCCGCTCGCGCTCGTCCGCCCGCGATATATCCCCTCCCCGGAATTACAACATCACGTCATCATCCGGGGTAGCGTTCATTCTGTTCGATCACCGTTCTCCAGAGTATATAAATTAAGAAAATAGCAGTGCTGCCACTCCGCAACACTGAAAACACCGCACACCACATACAACAAATATTCAAATCATGACAATATTATGTTTAAAATATGTTGTGATGCGCGAGAGAGATAGCTGCGCGAGTTTAGCTCCACCTTAACTGGACCGGACACATGTGCCGTATGCCAGACGACCTGTGGGCCAAAATCATAACAATGTGGATACCAAATGCTCCAAGGCCATGTGGCAGGCCCAAAACGAGATGAGAAAAAGAAACGATGGTGAGACCAGCTAAGTGTCCGTAGTTCGACCATCATCGTCCGTCTCGCTCGCGTATACCCACATTTTTGAAGATATAAAATGACTGAAATCGCGTGTAAAACTAGAAAACAACATCACAAATGTTCGACAAAAATTTAAATTTGATTCATGTTAATTTTCACCCATAAAAATCATTTTTGCGTTAATCATTTCTAAAAATGATTTTATTAACTTGGATCAAATTGAATTTTTTGTCGAATAATTATGATGTTGTTTTCTACTTTTACAAACGATGTTTTTTATAAGTTCATGCAGTCATCTTATATCTTAAAAATGTGGGTATGCGCGAGCGAGACGGACGATGGTCGTACTACGGACTCTTAACTCCTACTGCAGTGGCTGGATCATGATGCTCTCCCTCGAGATAAATGAAAAGAGGGAAGAGAGGCCTTATGCCCTGCAGTGGAACAATCACTGAACATGAAATTAATGAAGATCAAAATGCGGCTTACCAGCTTCAGGAAAATGTTTGAACTCTTTTGGTGGGTAATTTCATGCATTAGTCAACGTAGCTTGTACTGAATCAAGTCTGAATTGAATGAAATTAATGACTTTATCCTAAAGAGTGCGTCAATTACCTACATTTTACAATTGAGTTAATTTCGATGTCTCATGCACTATAGGTAGGTAGTTGATAATATCGTCAAGGTAAATATCGAATCAGAGTCATTGTCGTGCTAAAATAAAAACTATCAATAGTAGCTTTGATAAAATATCAACCGGATGTAGCGTCACTCCTCAAAAACGTCCGAGCCCAATGAGATCTAATTAGACCCTTTCCACAATTAAAATAATTTCGAATTTCAAAATAATTCGAAGTGGCTAAACGTCTCTAGACTTCTCAATCTAAATTAGTCTTTAGCGCGGCGACATAGAGTCTTCGTATCAAAATCTTCAAGTACGTCATTGTTGGTATATGAGTATCGGTCAACCCAGGACACTATTATTTGTGAATTTACGTTCACGTGAAGAAAATTAATTGTATAGAAGATTGTTACACAAGGGTGAATGCCTATTTAGGCACGAGATGGTTTGGCGCACGTGCGATATCCAGGGTGCCAATAGTGCGACTGCATAAATAAGTTTTTCACCCGAGGTGAACAGTCTGCTTATTTCGAGTATAAGGAAAGTAGACAAGACTCAAGATCAAGACTAAAAACCCAAGACTCTAGACTTGGGAGTCATGACTCAGGACTCGGAGTCGAGACTCGGACTCGAGACCCAAGATTCAAGAGTCAAGACGCAGACTCAAGTCTCAAGACTCGGGACTTGGGAGTCATGACTCAGGACTCGGAGTCGAGATTCGGACTCGAGACCCAAGATTCAAAATTCAAGAGTCAAGACGCAGATTCAAGTCTCAAGACTCGGGACTTGGGACTCAGTACGACGAGAACATCTAGCGTATTTTCCGACTATGAGAAATGAAAACTACTATTACATATTAAACCTACTTGTTACTCGATTTTTACTTTCGATCGGTGGCAAGGGAAAATATTGTAAACAGGCTTAGGAAATTTAAAACCCATGACAACGAAACGGCTGATCTAATTTTGTTGAAGCATAACCATAATCCTCCTTCGGCAGTCGGATAAATACTCTCGTCAAAATCCTCTTTCAAACATAAGGAAAACTAGATCAAAATAGTTTGTGAGCTACGATGCCACAGACAGACACAATATACAGTTATATAGGTACATGTCATATATAAGGAAAACTAGATCAAAATAGTTTGTGAGCTACGATGCCACAGACAGACACAATATACAGTTATACATGTCATATATAAGGAAAACTAGATCAAAATAGTTTGTGAGCTACGATGCCACAGACAGACACAATATACAGTTTTACATGTCATATATAAAACACTCCTCTGTCTGGATTGGGGGTTAAAATAAAACATTTTGCAATTTTATCAGAAATAAATTTAATTTGTTTTAGTTAGTTAGCCTCCCTGCATCTCCTTCTCTCTGACTTGTCTGTTTCCTGAGAACTACAACATTGGAATTTTCGAATAGATAAATTAATCCTGATTCGCAAATAATTGCGTATATCCTTCTATTGGAACTAGTTGCCAAGATAAGAGAAAAAACCCGTTTTGACAACTGGTTTCAAAATTCCATTGCTTAGACGGCCGAAAGCTCAAGGCTAGAGTGAATAGATATCTTTTAGATCGTCGTGCTTCATCTTCTATTATGGGCAAAAAAAAAAAAACTTGGCACAGAATTACGTTCGCTTGAAACAGACGAACGACCTCTTAGAAATGGCAGGAAGATGCTAGCCACGTGCAACCTTTTTGGAAATCCATGGGGGCGGCCTGTGTCTAGCAGTGGACTCTGTATCTGGGATGATGATGATGATGACTGATAAAGATGACTATGATTACGATTACGTGTTAGTATATGCGTAATTTGTCATTTCAGTTTAAAAATAACACGTAATCGTTGTGTTTCCGGTTGCGCACCTTTTTTCTTTATCTTTTTCATTATTTTCTGAAACCGGAAATACTTTTATTATGTAAACTAACGTAGTTGTGACACATTTTTATTTTGAACAAACGGGTTATTCACGTCTATTTTTGAGCTGAATTCTCCAACTATAGTTTCAACCGTATACGGCGGTCTTTTTCAAAAGGAGCAGACGTCACTCCCGAAGGACGTCTCTTCTGGCACAAAAGACAAAAATAGACATGAGTAACCCGATTGTTTCTAAATAAAAATTCGGAAATACTTCTTAATTCTTATTTCATTACGTTAAACATCAGTTACCAAGGTTGTTCCTCCTTATTTTTTTGTTTTGTTTTACACGAAGTGAATCCTAATGATTCTATCTCCTGCGAATGTAGTTCTGTGCCAAGGTTTTTTTTGCCCATACGTGTTAAATAGATATCTTCTAGATGAAGCACGTCGATCTAGAAGATATGTATCTAACACTCTATATATATAGTTTTCGGCTGTCTAGGCAATTTAATTTCGAAACCAGTTGTCAAAAACTGTTCTCCTGTCTTGGCAACTAGTTCCAATAGAAGAATATATTTATTTATTTATTTATTTTCAGTAATCAACAGCTTTAAACATCTTAAATTATACAAAAATTTGCCTATAGTAATTAGAATTAAAGCCAGAAAAGATTACAATCAATAATTACATATTTTTTTCAGTAGTATGTGTGTATGCGTGGGGATGAGTATGTGTATGTGTGTATGTGTGTGAATTAGGTGTCGAACTCAATATGTATTTTTTTTATCTTTGTCTTTAAGCCGTGTTTTGTTAAATGGAAAATATCCAGACTAGAGTAATGGACGTTGTATGTCTGAGCGGCACGACAAAGCACAGAATTCCGTGCATAGTTCGTACGTACCGTAGGCAGGTGAAACAGCGGCGTGGTGTATCGAGTGCGACGATTTGGTACTCTAATTGATATGTTGGACAATAGTTCACTACAATCTATTCTGCCAGAAAATATATCGTGTAATAAGACAATATCGTATTGCTCACGTCGCTGCTTCAGCGTACCCATGCCGTAATGTTTACATGCCTCGGTGTACGAAGCAAAGGGTCTATAGTCTTTGTAGCTTAAGAATTTTATAAACTTTTTTTGAATAGATTCTAGTTTTTCAATGTGGACATCATAACATGGTGACCATATAGTGCACGCGTATTCTAGAATGCTTCTAACGTATGTGAAGTATATTACCTTGATACAATCTATGCTTCTGAAGGAGTTACACACACGCTTAACAAATCCCAATTGTTTATAGGCTTTATCCACAATAGTATCAATGTGCTCAATCATCATCATTCTCGAGTCTAATTGAATACCTAGGTCTCGTACTATATCTGTTTTCTTAATAGGATTATGGTTAAAATTATAACTATAGCTAATAGGTTTAACTTTTCTTGTGAATGTTGTCTGAAGACATTTACTTATATTAACAGAGATTCTGTTACGAGTGTAATATTATGTAAGACTATCTAAATCGCTTTGTATTTTAGCGCAGTCACTGATATTTTTTATTTTAAGATATACTTTTTTGTCATCTGCAAACATTAAATATTTAGCATTTAATAAGGTAGTGTGTAAGTCAAAAAGGTACGCAATGTACAACAATGGTCCTAAGATCGACCCTTGGGGGACTCCAGAGCGAATGATGATGAAATTACTGCGGGCGCTACCGATTACAACCGCTTGTTTTCTATTGGTGATGTACGAACTGAGCCATCTGTGAAGATCTCCGCGTATCCCTAATGCGTACAGTTTGTGAAGTAAGATTACATGGTCGACCCTGTCGAATGCTTTTTCGAAATCTGTGTATATCACGTCGACTTGTAGCCCCTCATCCATACTACGATATATGTAGTTTGTAAAGACCGCAAGATTTGTGACCGTGGAGCGTCTGTTCATGAAGCCGTGTTGTTCAGAAGGAATTGCTTTAAATATCGTTGCACAAATAGTGTTGTATACTGCCTTTTCAAATATTTTACTAAATGTGTTCAAAATAGATATAGGTCGATAGTTTTCAACACGGCCTCGTGGACCGCTCTTATGTACAGGCACTATCCTTGCTTCCTTCCATATGTCAGGAAATACGCCAAATACATTGACAGATAATGTAAATAAAATGCAAAGTGGCTTTGACAACGTTTTTGCGCATTTTTTAACAAAGACTGGAGGAATACCATCAGTCCCAGGACCTTTCTTATCATCAATAGATTTCAGTAAATTATGGACGGTACTTTCAGTTAAACAAAGTCTTTGAACTGTATCTTGCGGCTCCGGGTAAGGTAGCAAGTAATCGTCGTATGAAGTAGCTGATTTTTGAAATACACTTTCAAAGAAATCATTGAAACCCGTACATATGTCAGATTCGTTACTTAAAGTTTTATTGCCCCACGTAAGAGTGTTTGGGTACCCAGAGTTACCTTCTCGTAATGATTTCAAATATGACCACAATTGCTTCGGGTTCTTTTTAAGGTATAACTGCATATGTTCTATATACGATTCATAACATTTTTTCTGCACTTTCTTTTGCCTAGCTCGTAAGATAGAAAACTCGTCGTAATCTCTAGGGTTTCCATGCGCTTTCCAGCGGGAATGGGCCTTCCTCTTGTTTTTTATTATATGTACCAGCGATCGCGAGTACCAGTTAGGATAAGTGTTAGAATTAGAAATTATTTTTTTCGGTACATGTTCATCTATGGCCCTGTGAAGGTAACTATAAAACTTTTCAATGATGTGTTCCATGGACTCACCTTCAAGAGAAGTTTCCCAGTTAATTTTCGCAAAATATTCATTAATTACATCGTAATTTGCTTTGTAAAAACACAGTTTGGTTGTAGGCGAGCGTATATACGCAATACAATGCGAATCGGGAATAATTTAACCTTTTGAGAGTTCCAATGAGGTTCTCAGGAAACAGACAAAGAGGAGAGAGGGAGATGCAGGAGGGCACCTACTAAAACAACTATTTTTTTAAGCAAGATAGATCTACGATTGACCACCGCCTCGCCTGTTGGTAAGCGATGTTGGTAAGCTCGTCGATCTAGGAGATATTTTTTCTATAGCTTTGGAAATTACAAGATTGTAGCTCTCACGCTCTCAGGAGTCAGGGACGGCGCTAGAGAGTTCCATTCCTGTGCAGAACACATCAAGTGGACCGAAGTCTGAGTTTTGTTCTGATTTAGTCTTAGTATTATCTTATATATTGTTGGCATTTGAATATGAAATGAATGAAAATATGCCGACTTTCTGATTATCTTGTAGTAAAATGGGGAGGGTGGAATAAGGTCATGAAGCTCTTTTGCGCAGACTCACCGATAAACCTACGAAATAATATGAAAATTAGGCACTCCCTTTTCTATTTGATATGAATGTTTCATTTAATACAATAATTCAGAATATCTGTATAATTCGTACAAACAGCTCACATCTTTCCTTGATAACGGACCGATATCACAACTATTGATAACCTAAATTGGTGTATGAAGTCACCTCGACGTCGGCGCAGAGTATCAATGGAAAAATAAATTATAAAGTGACTCAGCACTCGCAAGGAATGGTGATATGGGTGAGTTGTGGTCTAACGCCTGGCCTGTCGATCATCAAAAAGCTTGGATATTATGCTGAAACCTGAAATTTAAGCCCTGAATCAGGAATACAATAACTAGCACACAAAGCACAATTTACTTGTTCGAAGGTTGAATACCTGGTAAAAAAGGTGTGTCTCCTACAAAACTCACAACTACAAAAGAGTTGACTGGCGCACTACTATGTAAATTTTAGTATGATATAATAAGCACTATGTAAACTATACTAATGATATAATTATTATCTGTAGTTTAAAAATTGAAACAACCGACTTCAAACTTGCAATTACATTTACTTGGGTGATGTATTTTTCCAGTTATTTTGTTTTAAAAACAAACTACTGAACAGGGTTTTATGAAAATTACGTGTTTTTATGCGCCTTCAGGTATATAGGGCATCAGCAATTAGCTTATAATCTGGTACGATTTTTTTCAGAACTCTTGTCCAAGTTTGATATATAAAAGATAGTAATTTTAATTTATAATATTAGCTAGGATTAGGATTGATTGCAAAGTAAATACTTGTAATTATTATGTCCACATAAACACTACTCAGAAGTAAGCTAACCATAAATAAAAATCTGATAAATCCTGTCGACAAGATAAGAATAGATACGTATTTAATTAATTAGATTAGTCCTAACCACATAGACACGAAGTTATCATGACGAGCGATTATAATACCTATAAGCTTATACAAATAACGAGCTGTCTACTCCACGGTTTCAGCTGCATAGAGGTGAAAAACGGTGATGATGATGATGTGATGGTGATGATGTTGTTGTTGATTATGATGTTGATGATGATGATGATCATGATGATGAAATTTAACACACACATGGAGGGATAGGGAGACATCAATGACATTCTCATACTTTATGAAAGAGATACATAGTTACTTTCATTTTAAAACCTAATTTTATGGTTTTAAAACCTAATTTTATGATTTTAAAACCTAAGTTGAGGTTTCATACCTTATATACTGGTTCTAATTTAATATTAATTTCGTTCTTCAGAATTGTCTCTACTTTGTCGTGGTTCTTGATTGATTTCTACACTCCAGATGGAAGATATGGTCTAAATTTCATGTCTCTAGAACCAGATGTACTTAGGTATGGCCGACCAGTCACCCAGAAGAACACAAAGGTAAATATAGATGTCTAAAACCGTAAACAAATACTCGTAATTATGGAATATAAATCAACCACACTTTGTTACTTCGAAAATAAGAGATCCAAACAAGAAACAATGAAAAAAGAGGGGTAAGTGCAATGCTTAAAAATAGATCGAGGTCAAATTAAATGCCAAGTGTTACGCAAGTACTAAATTATTGCGTATGCGCAGAAATATTGTTTACGAGGATATTTTTCTTGTTAGGTAATTTGGCAAGTTTTTAATGTCATCATAAAATCTGTCATCGTTGTGTGAAAATTGGTGTCAAATGACAATAATACCCAAAACCATTACCGTTTTAATTATAAAAATTAGTATTTCATGTTCCAATCGTTATCTGGGACTTGACTAGGAATGCAATATTTGAAGAGTAGTTCGTTAACTCGGCCGCAATAAATTCGTCCGCGTGATCGAGTCAGCACCTTTTTAGCTGACTTCAAAGAGTTCTTTGTTCGACTACATGTATTCTGTACATTTTTTAGGGTTCCGTACCTCAAAAGAAAAAAAAACGGAACCCTTATTGGCACTTTGTTGTCCGTCTGTCAAGTCTTTTATCTCAGGAACGCGTGGTGGTATCGAGTTGAAATCAAAATCTGATCTGTAATTAAGTAAAGCAGATCTGTATTCCCTAGTAGCTGTGAAAAAAATCAAATTTCTCAGTTATCGTAAAAAAAGTTACAGCCGTTTATGTCCCAAAAAAAAAATGCATATTTCGACACTCACAAGTAATACATAATAAATTACAGTTTAAAAAACTAAAAAACTCGCTACAAACTATTGTGGTCAAAGTTTATTACAAGACTTTTCTAACAAATCCAAACACAGCTATGATACGATGTTCCATCTTGAAGTTCTAGTTCATATCTTACGGCTCCATCAGTCAGACAGTACCATATTATTGTATTGTCATCAGAACTATACATACAGCTGCCAATTCTCATGACGCTACGATCCTTGGAAGATGGTTAAATTAGTTACCTTAGATTTCATTACATAGTTAGTTACATACAGGTCGACCTAATAAAAGCGTGTTAAAAAGTCTTGTTGCTTTCCATTGTTAGTCGCATTGGGATATATGCATAAGGAAAATCATTAGATGCGTTATTATTTTCATCGAATGTATCATATTTATTTTCATTTCAGTGCACCGAGTATCCAGCAACCTTCCTCGTGCGTTATACTTATTTCATTTGCATCATAATATTAAAGCTATTACGTACAGTCAATGTGGGTAATTTTGACTCTGCGTCAAACAACGTACGTAGCATTTTTAGAAGGTTCTCGATTTTTTTCCCAACAGATTAGTAGTCAAATTACTTAATTAATTAATTTACAGTAGTTTTGACTACTAATCTCTTGAGAAAATAATCGAGAACCTTCAAAAAAGGCTATGTACAATGTTTGAAGCAGAGTCAAAGTTACCCACGCTGACAGAATCGCAGTATTATATTCTATTTATCATTGAAGTTGTTTTTTCACAAAATAAAATATGTCTATGTATAGAGTCTGTACAGTTAGAGAACTAATTTGGCATCGAGGGCGCTACTGTCCTTTGTTCATTATTTTTAACCGACTGTGATGTACCATCTTGCAACCTACAAGGCCTATTTCATCACCTATTATCGTCAGTACCTACGCAGATGAAATCGTGAATCACATCTAAAAAAAAAACGAAAATAGGCTTGCGTTTGACCGTCAACTGGTGTGTCAAGTGGTCCCTGGTGTTAAGCGATAGTTACGGTCTACGATGAAGTGCGCTTGCTTAGAAGAAACCTATTCACTCGTGATATGAAGACACCTAGATTATATCTATTCGGAAAGACCCATTTCCGAAGCGCATTCCACATTTTGTCGGTACGCATAATGAAAGTGGAGCCAAAGCGTTTCGTTTCGTTTTCGGAATATCAACCAGGTAACGTTGTCACTTTTTCGTGTTTCTTGCTGCCCGATAGAAAAATGGGCAAGGGGGAATGAGATCATGCAAAGCAGATGCACACTCATCGAAATGTATGCGATAAAAAACCGCTAAACTATAGCAACTTTGCGACGATGCTCCAGGCTTTGGAGTTAATAAAATTAATAAAGCAAAACTTGTAAACACTGAACAATGTCTAACTTACCTACTGGATTTACCCATCACTCATCATAAGGCAAAACTTGTAGAAAATTTTGATCGATGACTATAAAGCGATGGTTGCCATATTCGGTCACATTTTATTATATGGAACAAGTTTGTTTTGAACATTCCTATAGCTCACCTAGGTGTTATGGTGCAGCCATCTCTCTCGCGCATCATAACATTTTTAAACATATAAAATCATTGGAGTAGGGATATTATAAAAGTGAGAGTCGGATTTGTTTATTTAGATAGGAGAAACATTAAAAAATCAGATATCGTTTGAAGATTAGTGAAAACACATATTTTTTCCTACTCCTCAGCCAATCAAAAAGATATAGAATTTTTTTTTTATATTTGTCTCATCTAAATAAACAAATTCACCTCTAACTTATCTCATTTATATATTTAAAAATATTGTGATGCGCGAGAGAGATAGCTGCGAGCTTTGAGCGAATCCTTAAGATCTAAGACGGTAAGGTTCCTTTGAGGCCCACCTTAATTTACGTATTTCAAATAGAGACTATGCAAACATTATACGATATTCCAGTCATTTCCAAGTCGTAATCAAACTGTTTATCTTCACCAAAATAAGTTTATTCACTCAACAGCTGGGATTCGAAGCCGTGCTTGCCGGCAACCGCAAATACCGCAACGTTTTAATCACTGCACCAACATTAGATCGATTCAAACCACTATGAATATACATATATATGGTTCAGTGATACTTGGAAATGGACATAAGTGGCAGCATCGTTCAGCAGTAGGCGAGCTGCCGGTAGCGATAGCGGAGCAAGTGTAGGCCTCTCATCATCATCATCTCAGCCACAAGAAGTCTACTGCTGGATATAGGCCTGCCCCATGCATTTCTAAAAAGGCCGATTGGAAGCGGGTTGTATCCAGCGTGTTCCCGCCACTTGTACGAGGTCATCTGTCCATTTCGTCTGGTCTTCCTACGCTGCGCTTGCCGGTACGTGGTCTCCACTCGAGAACTTTTCGGCCCCATCGGCCATCAGTCTACATGCTATATGCCCTACCCGTTGTCATTTCAACTTGCCAGTCTGATTTGAAAAGTCGGTGACTTTCCTCGTCTACGGATCTCTTCATTTCTGATTAGATCTCGCAGAGACCTCGAGTATAGTTCAGGCTTATCAATGAATAAAAATCCCAATAAATGTTTTTGTTGCCTCGTTGTGGTTGTTTCTAGAATCAAACTCATACCTAAATTTAGTTACGCGTGTTCATTAATTTTCCTGTTTTTATTTTATGGGAGATTTTAACCCGTTGGATACCACCATGCAGGCCACATAGCACGTAGAACTGATGGCCGATGGGGCCGAAAGGTTCTCGAGTGGAGACCACGCACCGGCAAGCGCAGCGTAGGAAGACCAGCCACGAGATGGGCAGATGACCTCATACAAGTGGCAGGAAGACGCTGGATGCAAGCCGCTTCCAATCGGTCTTTTTGGAAATCCATAGGGGAGGCCTATGTCCAGCAGTGGACTTCTTATGGCTGAGATGATGATGATGATGATACCACCCGGGCCGTATTTATAACTAATAAGCCCACGAGATAAGGCGAAGTAGGTCTGAGCGCACAAGAAAACTTGCCTAACGTTAATAACGTTGAAAATACCTACTTGATAAATTTCGTATACAAAAACATGATCATCATCATCATCCATAACCTGCTCTATCCCACAGGGTATAGGTCTGTCTCTTATCATGTCATCTGTCTCGCTCGATCCTGTGTCAATCGAGCCCAGGCCAGACTAACATATATGACTATTAACCGACTTCCAAAAAGAAGGAGATTATCAATTAAGGTCTGTATTTTTTTTTGTATGTTTGTTCACCGATTACTCCGCCAATTGTGCATTGATTTTGATGATTATTTTTGCATTTGATAGGTCATACTTCAGAGGTGGTCCCATATAAATTAGCTCATAGTCCCATATAAACTAGCATGAAACGAACATTGGCAGAATTGTGACTTAATTAAGTACCTAAGTCAATAAGGCTATTAAACCAAGAAGTTAATTCAAGTCTGATATTACCACAAAGCGTGAGCGTCGCTGTTGTACAGTGAACACTGTACAGTAACATGCATTCTGTGTGTGGTAGCCTTAACAATAAATAGGTATTCCCTAATATTCATTATTACTTTATCCCGCTTTTGTTGTTTAACTACCAGTTATAATTTGTCATTCGCACAAATAGTTTCTCGTGAATTAATATTGTTATATAACTTAATTATATTTTATTTATTTTATTGAGCTACATATAAATGTAATACGAATAGGGAAAGTTTATGTTAGACACATTACGATAGTTGAGATGCGTGGTTGAAGAAGTATTAAAAAACTTTTTATTTGGAAGTGTTGCGTCATAAGGTAAATTATTAATCGTAATTTAATTGCTCTTTAAGGTTTTTGCCCTTGTTAAGTGATATTAAACAACTTTTAATGTTTTTAAAATTTTAACTTTTCTTTTCGCGATAAATCCGATAAAAGTTGTTTAATTTTTTTTTATGGAAGCCGTTATTAACTACAACAAAACAATTTAGAAACTACACTGAGCATTTGGATTGTCATATACCTCTAACGGTCTGAAGTAATCGATCTGTTTTTTGTGTAATAGTTTAGTTATTTAGCTAACTAAACTACTTCATCGTTGTTTGTCTGTTGATTTTCATTTCGTTTAATATTTTCGGTCCACGATGTGATTGTGTTTGTTTCTATCAAACAGCATCTCATGCTTGCAGAATATTATATAATCCATGCCTTCGTTGTTGAGTAGAACTAGGACAAAGAGGAATACTTTCATATTCTACTATCATAGACGTTTTTTCTTATGTATTGCGCTTGACAGCAAATTGGCTTGGTGTTATGCAATATTAAGTCTGTGATGGTAAACATTTGACTAGAAGAAATTGCTTCATTGGCGATTTATTATACACAGTACATTATTACTTATTTTGCTTCTACAATTTCTTTAAAGGAGATAATGAATTTGATATGTATAATATCTTTAATAGATTAGTAACGAACCTAACCTAACATAACTGCTCGGGCTAGGTAAAGTGATGAATCAGAAACGTGTCAAGTAATATATCTGGAATCAGAAACGTGTCAAGTAATATATCTGGAATCAGAAACGTGCCAAGTAATATATCTGGAATCAGAAACGTGTCAAGTAATATATCTGGAATCAGAAACGTGTCAAGTAATATATCTGGAATCAGTCAGTTCTATGAAACGGATTCGGACAAGATTCGAACAAATGTATTTCGGATCACAGATAGGTTACTCTACGATGAGCTCTATTCTCGGCCCTACTTTCACTTACCATCAGGCGAGTGGTTAAAGTTTAGATCTATCTCACATAAAACTAGTAGTTCTACGAACAGTAGACCTCGCGAGAGAGCTTATTTGCAGCTCACCTTGGATCATATGTACATAATACCTACATTTTAACTAATTTTATAAATGGAGAAAATGTAAAATCTAGAAAATTATTCAGCGCTAAAATGCATCAAGCACATCCACGCGCTCTCACTGTTACATGCAATCTCAAGTTGATTGTCATATCTCGACAACCACTTGACTAATTCTGTTTATTTTTACGTCAAGATGTAATAATTGTGTACTTTATCTACCTACCAAATATTATTAAAATCGGTTGGTAATTAGCGCCGCAATAAACTTCCCCCGTTTTTTATGGAAACCACCCCTCCTATCAAAAATTGCCGACGTTTTTTTTTATTATTATTACTAGGTATTTTATTTAGAGCCTGTTCCGTCCCACTGCTGGGCAAAGACCTCCCTATCCTGTTTCCATTCTTCTCGGTCTAATGATTGTTGATGACGGCATTCTGCAAAGACTGGACGTCTTTGCAGAATGCGTTTTTTTTAATAATCCATAAAACTTATATGCCAAGTTTCATCAAAATTGGTTCAAAATTACGCCATGTACGCGAGTACAAAAAAACAAATCACAAACTCACAAACAAACTGACAGATGAAAGAAAATTTGGCCAGTTGATGCAGAGACGCTTCGCTCGCTCGGTCAAAAATAAGTGTGGTTCTTAACATTCGCAACTTCACAACTACAAGTTCTGCTCTCCAGACACCTCATTCATTTGATTTTATTTACATATTCATTGACTATATATTAATTATATTATGATGTTTTAGTTTTTCGTATTTACTATATGTAATATGATAGCTTATAATATGCAGCTCGCTAGCATACTCCGAGAGCATGCTTTTGAGCTTTTGTCGAAGACCAAGTTTGAGCACCGTAGGTAAGGATGGGGAGGATGCACATATCCATGAGTTTTTTTTGAGGGTTAGTTGGAAATCGCCCTTTATGAGATCTTTCATTGACCAGAAGCTCCTCCAGGCATTCTTGGTGCGTCGTACAACTTCTTGTTGTCGTGTCTGGAGGGAGACTAACTGGCCCAAATATATATTATATGATCATAGACTGATTCAACTCCCACACCGTCTTTTGCTGTTTGTCATTAACTTGGTCTTCTACACGTTCATCTTCAGCCCGACTGTGAGACTTATAATATGCAGTTACGTTCTTTATTATTATTCATATAATACATTTTGAAATCATGCACGCATTTACAACGCAGTACGGTTTCATACATTTGCTATACTAAATTGACCTCTTTCCTTTTTCCTCTTTGAATTATTCAAGAGACTTTGTTCAAGTTTTGAGACTTAGTTTCCTCTGATAAATAAATTATAGTTAAAAAAAACTTAAAAACTAACTTCAAAATGCGCTATTTTATTTAAAAAAATCAAACTACTAATATTTTATCAAAAATCAGTTCAGCCGTTTGTTTTTGTCAGAGGGTTTGAATTCTCTATGCTTATACTTGTTTCAGAATAGAAAATGTTTGCAGCGACGCTGCAAACTCTCGCGCCACGGCTGCATGTGAAACTTGACAAGCCGGTTATAGAGAACTTTGCGTTCAAGCTACACTACCAATTGACCGTCACCTTCCTGCTGCTCTGCGGGCTGATAGTCTGCGCCAGGGAGCTTCTAGGAGATCACATCAAGTGCTATGTGGACAACAAGGACTTTAATGAGAAATACGGAGGATGGCTAAATAATTACTGCTTCTTCATGTCCACCTTTACGATTGTAAGTTGATGACAGTACTTCAGTAGCGGATCTAGGGGGGGGGGGAGGAAGGGGGGTTGATAGATAGATAACACTTTATTAAAAACCACATGATAACAAAAAACAAAGATAACATTAAGTACTTAGGGCTAGGTTTTTAATTGGTGGCCTTATCGCTTAGAGCGATCTCTTCCAGGCAACCATGCAAGGACAGGAATTGTATGTTAAAAAACAGTGGCCTATAAAGTAAAAAGATCAACTAAATAAGAATGATTAGTAAACATATTTTACAAATTAATATACTTACACACATTATATTACATACCCATAAATATATACCTAAAAGATAATAAACATACATAAAATTACGTAAACATCTACATAAAAATATAATAAATAGTAATATAATAATATACATAAGTACCTACGCACTAATATAAACAATAGCTATAATTCGAGATAGTGTGATTTTACTTGTCTTTTAAAGAGTTGAGTGGTCTTTATTTACCAGAATGCGATTTCCGTTTCGCCAATATTTTAATGCACTTACCATCATTCTCTGTAAGTAACAACTTTCTTGACTTTCAATTCTGCTTTTTCTGCAATTTTCAATTATACATCTGCTTTATTCAAAACCTCAACTATCCATGTTTAGAAATTATAGTAAATATTAGTGGGCAGGATCTGAGTCTGAAGGCATTCTGGAACGTCGATGCTATCAACTGTTATTGACATAGACAATTCCCAATTCATAATAATTTTATTGCGAATTGGCTATGTCAATAATTAATTTAATTGCGGTCATGCTCATCTGGAAATAGTTCAATTATTGTACATGGCATTGGTGCAATTGTATCTATTCGTAATATATGGTTCATCAAGACCAATTACCATAATTGTTTTTTATTTCAGAAAGAATTTTACGACGAAGACAAAGTAAATAAGCTAATCGCTGCGCATCCCGGAATAGGCAATCTATATGGACCAGATGGGTTGAATACGGTTATCCAGCACATGTTTTACCAATGGGTGCCCTTCTTGTTGTTCATCCAAGCCATCTGCTTCTATCTGCCGCATCTCATCTGGAAGAGGCAAGAAGGTATTTATTGGGTATTGTTAAACTTCTCCACAGAACCACCCTGCAGTTTTAGCCAAGTTAGCATACAGGTTGTGATCAGTCAGTAGTTGAAAGTCACCCAGAAAAGGTTGAATAGTTTTATTAGAGGTCATCATTACAAGTCACGTCGGCGTATAAGGCCCGAGTAGAGCTATTTGGGTAGAGAAAAATTCCTCCATTGACACTATTTCAACATCATAAATGGCCTACTCTATTCCACTGGATATTGGTCACTCCCAATGAACGCCATTCAGCCCGATCTTCAGCCCTCCGTTTCCAGCCACTGATATTTGCCTACCGGCTTTACAAGTTAACATGGGCACTAAACTTGCTAATATCGAGTTACTATCACATATTATCAATGATGCATTGTTTATGTCTATGTCAATATATTTTTAATGAATTATTTGTCCTGAAGGTGGCAGAATGAAAGCACTAGTAGACGGCCTCCAATATGCTGACATTAGCGGAGAAGACGATTTACAGATCAAGAATAAGAATATTCCATCTAAAAAGGCCTTGGAACAGAAACTGGACTCGGTCAAAAGAGATGTCTTGTTGAGGTATAGAAAATGTTACACTGGCTTATCTTATTGGTCGTCTCTTATCATTATATCTAAAAGAGCACTTTGTACGTTCTTGGAATATGCTTCTATCTTGTTTTTTTTTTAAATATTTA
Organism: Lycia hirtaria; assembly: GCA_947563715.1. Lineage (NCBI taxonomy): Eukaryota > Metazoa > Arthropoda > Insecta > Lepidoptera > Geometridae > Lycia > Lycia hirtaria. Next base: position 54,304,076 of record OX387375.1, read on the forward strand.
AAACACGTAAAAATGCATCGAGTTATCTCTATGAAAAAATATAGGATGCATCTTACTAAATCCATTCATCGATTTTTTATGTCGGGGAGTTTTTAAGTTTTCTAAACTTACATGTAGAGTATATAATATATATTTCTTTAAATATTACAACTCTAAGATAAACATAGAAAATTACTTAAATACTTACTTGTTGTATATTCGTTAAGCTTGCGCTTGACCGGCAATTTACCTGATGTTATGCAAAATTGCGTTGTACGATAGAACACTACACCTAGATTCTATCAAGAAACCTATAGTTTACTCAGCAAGCGCATTCGCAAGATCAAATTAGAATTAAAGATTTTCGATCGGGTTGATGATGATGGTCGGAAATGATGAAGCTATTTTGTTTGCTATTTAGTCAATATGAATCGATATTGAAACCTCAGCGCATAGTAAGTTTGTTCATTGTTGGCTTGTTATATTTTTTTTGAGTTTTGGGCTCTTTTCGAAGCGTGTCTTTTATCGTTCCAGGTTGAGGATGAATTATACCTGGGCCATCTGGCTGGTGGGAATGGAGGTCGTCAACGTGTTGCACGTCATCTTCCAGATCTGGATCGTGGATCGTTTCCTGGGTGGCACTTTCATCGGTCTCGGGGGCAATGTGGTCAATTTCACCAACTGGGCCAATGCTAAAGTCACTCCATTGTCTTCTATATTTCCCAAGGTATGTTTTGTTTTCTGATGTAGTTATATGGGCTATTTTTAACACTGATTTATCCTCTTAAATTGTACTATCATGTGGCATAATTTGTATATTGTTAGAGTTCAATACCTCAAACGGAAAAATCAGAAATCGTATACTGTTGTTTTTTCCTTTTGAAGTGTTGGGTTATTTTTCTATAAGGATTATTGTTTTTCGGTCTGCCTGTTTGTTAAAACACTTTTTATCAGAAAAAAGTGGCGGTACAGAAACTTCAGTGTATGCAAGAAATCCTAGTTAATTGTCTTGTCACAATAGTTCTCTTTTAAATCAGGCTCTATTTTTCTTTGCCACACTGAACATTCAACAGTAACTTTATAAATTTATAGATAGTTCAAATATTACACATATTGAACCCGCATTATCCCGATCCTGGGAGCCTTTATCTTTTTGACCACAGAGGTGTCACGTGGGATGGTCGAGGCTTTCGAACAGACTTTTTTTTCTTAAACCAATCACGCGTTGCGTAAATTTCTAGATACTTCAGTATGTAAAACACTCAAAAGTATCGAATATTTATACAGAAACTTTTGTTTAGTTTAACTATGACTTTGTATTATCCAGGTGACTAAATGCTATTCAACAGCAACTATGTTTAATTTACTTTGTCTTTGTTTTAAACACACATACACACTCGCACACACTTTTTCACACAACCTTTCACACTATAAAAACAAGACTAGAATCACTAATATAATTACTATAGTTCGCAAAGTGGGCAAAAGTCCAGTTAGAAAACTGTACCCAGCCAAGGCCGTAGGCATGGGGTTTTGGGGGTCCAAAAAAATATCCTGGCTATTACAAAAAATCCTTCGCCCGCGCACCCCCCTCCCCCCTATGAGAGCTAACCCCTCCCCCCCGAAATGAATTCCTGGCTACGGCCTTGTACTCAGCTACACAGGTTCTAATGAGATCTAGTGAGACTACAGAATCTAAATGGTATAACTGTATAATTAACCTCCCAATAGCGCATAGAAAATAAGAGTCTTTATACCTCCCTACTGTTTATATTTTTTTGTAAGAACAAATAAACCTTTTTATTTTTTATTATTTTATTTTATTTATGCAGGTGACAAAATGCCAGTTCTACAAATACGGTCCCAGTGGTAGCATACAGGACCGGGACGCGATGTGTGTGATGGCCCTCAACAACGTGCATGAGAAGATCTTCACCGCTTTGTGGTTCTGGTTCCTGTGCCTCTTCATCGTCTCCGTACTTGGTAAGTATAATTATTTCAAAGATCGTATATCTGAAGCCTATTCCGTTTATCCTTTAATATATTTATATCTTTCTCGCTAGAAAGTTCATAAGACTAAATTTCTTCGTTCTTCAGGACAACTTATTTTGTACCTAATTAGTCATGATGTCAAGGTTAAAAAAATCGGTATGTCCTCATAATGTACAGATGAAATATTTTCTTTCAGTGTAGCTCCTTTATCATCAAAATCGGTTCAGCCGTTTTTTGTCCGGGGTTTTTTAGTTTTCTAAACTTATACTTGTCTAGTTGTAATTTGACCTTTTCCGTCCAGCTGTTATCTGGCGAGTGGCGTCGTTCTTCCTGTGCCGCTACTCCAAGGAGTTCAGCATGCTGATGTTCCGGAAGGCCAGCTCCGCCAAGGTGCAACCAGAGCACGTGGCACGGGTGGTCAACAGTTGTCATTTCGGAGACTGGCTGTTCATGTACTACCTCGCCAAGAATATGAGTGCTTTAACCTTCCCGTGAGTACAACACTGCCTATTGCACTAATTACATAGCTAGTAGTTCTACGAAATACTCGTACATAAAGTTGGCTTAGGAAGCCGTATTAAAAACGAAAGAAAATTTGGTCAATTGATGCAGAGACGCTTCACTCGCTCGATCATCAAATAATTTTATAAATGGAGAAAACGTAAAATCAAGAAAATTATTCAGCGCTAATATGCATCAAGCACATCCACGCGCCCTCACTGTTACACGCAATCTCAAGTTGGTTGTCATATCTCGACAACCACTTGACCAATTCTGTTTATTTTTACGTAAAGTTGTAATAATTGTGTACTTTATCTACCTACCAAATATCATTAAAATCGGTTAGTAATCAGCGCCGCAATTAAATAAATGGCCGACGACAAAAAAAAAACCGTAGAACCTATACGCCAAGTTTCATCAGAATTGGTTCAAAATTACGCCCTATACGCGAATACGAACATACAAACAAACTCACAAACAGACTGACAGACGAAAGAAAATTTGGCCAGTTGATGCAGAGACGCTTCGTTCGCTCGGTCAATTATAAACACAATAAAAAAAAATATTATTGTTATTTTATTATGGCCTATGTCCAGCAGTGGACTTCTTATGGCTGAGATGATGATGATGATGAATAAAAAATTATCTTCTACTACTTCGGTGCTGTTAAAATATACAGTTTATCAGTTATCACCGTAGAGATACTATTAAATTATTATATACTAAAGGTTATCACTGACCAAAGTAAATACAGTTTTTGAGATTAAATAGGTTGAAAAAATTCATAATCCATCAATAAATCGTTGAAAGTCACTGTCAACTGTCAATGCTAATGCTCTTTTGTTTTCATCGACTATAAGAGCTAAGAGATGTAATATAAATCCACTATATTGTTACCATAATTAAATTTAAATTGTGGTAATTAAATTTTGGTATTTACGTTTTAATTATTCATACATTATAATTTAGATGGTATTTTTTTCCAGGAAACTGCTGAAACTCATTGCTCAAGAAATGGAGATGCAAGAAATGGAGAACAACCTGGGCATGAAGAAGATTGGCTTTGAACCTATGATTGAAGCTCAAAATTTTGGATATCCTGACGAGAAGAAACAATGAGTTTTAAGATGTATTTACATTGGTATATCTAGAATTCGCTAAGAACAAGAATTTATATTTTCCGTTGGTTATTAGAGAAATTGATTTTCTGTTTCATGAGACCTAAAATCTTGGAATTTTCAAGGCTAGAGTGAATAGATATCTTCTAGATCGACGAGCTCCATCCGCGGTCACACCGTCGCTTAACATCAGGCGAGTTGGTGGTTAATCGTAGAACTATCTTTCGTAAAAAAATGAAGATATATTCATTTTTTTTTATTTCCGAACGGTTACAGCTTAAAGTCATCATTGGACCACAAACACAGACGTAGGTATAATATTACTACCTCAAACTCGGCAATGCGTGTATCTTGAGGCTCAGAAGCATTCATTGAAGAGTTATGGCGCTCAAATTTTGAATCGAAAATATTTTGAAAATTGAAATTCTTTTAATCGTGTAAGGGGTCTAATTAGATCTCATTGAGCTCGGACGTTTTTGAGGAGTGACGCTACATCCCGTTGATACTTTATCAAAGGATATAAAGCACATTTTTGACTGATTGGTGTCCCTGTCTAGTATCATGAGTAAAAGCATTTAGATTACATATACCTACTTAATATTAAAGTATGTATATGGGTAATCAAAGATTAGATTATGAAGTAGATAAATAGAATGATAATTTTGTATTAAGATGTTTGTTGCATTTATTTTAGCCAGTAGTTTTAGTTATCAAGTGGATAAAATATGGAATACTCATGTTGTTGATAGTAGTACAATGCCAAAGTATTTAGTTTATAAGTACAGATCTTCAATAACTAGCTACATGTCTGTCAAATGTTAAAGTCACAAACTTATTGACTAATAACTTTGCAACCTCTCAAGTAATATTCATACTTAATTTACTTACTTACTTATTTTTTTTTTAAATTTACTTAATAATTACAGTTTAATAAACTGAAAAAACCGACGTCAAAATACGCAATTAATTTACTTGGATGACATTTTCTCAGTTATTTTGTAATAAAAATCAAAATACTGAACCGATTTTGATAAAATTTATATGGGACTACCTCTGAGATATTACCACTTACCTACTACCACCTACAAAACAAACAAAGACTCATCAAAAACAATTCATAATTGGCGGAGTAATCGCTTAACAAAAATTAAAAAAACAACGTACAGTCGAATTGAGAACCTCTTTCTTTTTGGAAGTCGGTTAAAAAGAAGGATAACTAACACAAAAATAAAATATTACAGATAAAAACAGTACTACAAAGCTTCTGGAGCTGGCGGCATTAGCTCATATACCGATCCTCGGACCGAAGTAAGCGCCAGCCCTTTGCAAGTACTTTGTTCTTTCTGTCAGCAGTTTCAGCCATTGGAATGTTTCTTAAAAAGCAGCTAAGCATTACCTCAAAGACTGCTTTCACTGTTTTTTAACTGAAAATTATCACATCAATGTTTGATCATGGATAACATTTCTTATTCAAGCCAAATCTAAAAAATATTATTTATTATCATGTTTATAGTACTATAATTATAACCAGTTTATTTCCGAAGAATTTATTAAGAAGAGGCAGTTGTAAATAGCAGTTTTGGTAAGTTAAAAATTATAAATGGCACGTTAAATAACTAGTTCAGCAGTTAAAACTAAGCAGTAAAGTAAACAAAAATGAGTAATAAAAAATAATGAAATGGATCAGTGAATATATAATTGAGCAGGAAAATAATTAAATGGGCGGTAAAAATCTATAAGTTTGTATAAAAAAAAAAACATAACCTAATCTCTGAAGAAATTATTGCTATATACATAGATAACTTTCCATCATTTTTACCGCTCATTCAGTTATTGGACTGCTCAATTATTTTTAGAATTGACATTGTATGATAAAATAACCGACTAATTGATTTTTATTACTGTCCATGTTTTACTGTCGCAATAATTAATCAACCGCCATTAAATTAAATAACTGCTCAATATGTTTTTGAACTGATCATAATAACATCTCGAATATTTAAATAACAGCTCAAAAATTTAGTTCCCAATATTCTTACGATCATTTGAATCACAGCGCGGGCGGATTGCAGCGCGCATTTTCCTTTTGTTTAACGTCAAATTGACGAATGTGTCCAGTAGGTATTAGTAATCACAATATCTTATCGTTATCTTCAAGATATGCTGACATACTCTGGCACGAAGTCAAGTGCCGCGCACGGCAGTATGCGCTGACATGACACTATGAGAGCGGTTTTTTTAGTTTTTTAATTTGTCTGTGATAAAGTTGTGACGTGATTGTAGAATTTGTCTGATTGGTGAGTTATTTGTGATTTGTAATTTTTATAGAGATATGGTAGGTAGGTTAGTTATAGTTTTTAGTTTAACTTAAGATTTAGAGTTGATTTGTTAGAACTATTGTTGTACGAAAACGAATACAATCCAGAATGAAACCGAAGAACATATATAACTATTACTAGTACTAGTAGAACTAATTTCTTTTGTAAACTAGTACCTGAGTGCTTACTTAGATATTTTTCATTGTAAGTATAGTAAAATAAAAACAGTGCCTTAATGTTGTTTTTTTTTATTCTTAAGTAATTTAGTGATCACGAGGTACTGTATGTAGTAGTTGAGAAGACTACGCATTAAGGCTATGCAGTGCAGTGGGAGGGAAATGAATTTCCCAAGTGTCGGTGCGTTTTCCTATTCTGTAGATAACAGGATTAACAGGTCTACGTTTCACCACCAGCTCGCTCGATATATTACAACATAGTCCAGTTTCGTTGGGGCTTTTAGAAACGAATACAACAAAATTTAGTCGCGGATCCAACTCTCAAAAAAGAACTGTTAATGGCCATGCTTCTACTGTTTGATTTATTTTAATTTTTTATTTATTAACTTCGGAGTTTTAACGAAATTTGAAAATAAAATAGTAAAGCCGTAGAAGTATGGCCATATTACAATTCCACACATTTGACCACTAACTGATGGTAAGTGACGGTGTGGTCAAGGATGGACCACGTAAATCTAGAAGATATTTATCCTTCATCAAAATTATCGAAATCGGATGATATTTAGGGAAAGAAAAGAGTTTTCTTCAATTTGTATGGATATCACCGTCATCTCAACTACAAAATGTTCACTGTTGGACATAGATATGGTATTCCAAAAAGGCCGCCTTGAAGCGGCTTGCGTCTTCCTGCCACCTGTAAGAGGTCTTCTGTCCACCTTGTGGCTGGTCTTCCTACGCTGCGCTTGACGGTGCGAGAAATCGTCTACTCCCACCTGTTCTGTTGAGTAGTTCTGTTGACAGAACTACGGGGATTTTTTTCCCCATTAGTTCTGTGACTTAAAAGACTATGCTTTACACCGGACTTCTCTACTATTACCACCTGTTCTGTTACGTCCGTATACTCCCACCTGTTCTGTTGAGTAGTTCTGTTGACAGGACTACAAGGATTTTTTTCTCATTAGTTTTGTGACTTAAAAGACTATGCTTTACACCGGACTTATCTCTACTATTACCACCTGTTCTGTTACGTCGATCGAAGATCGAAGAAGTTTTATTCCGTATTCGTAATCACGGTGTTTTTAAAATCTTTTTCAACACACTTGCTCATAAAGTGGCCCTTATTCAACCGTTTTTATGGCCGAAAAGTATCCTTTTAAACACGCGTGCTTTTGACTTTTCTATTACGCACTAGTGTCTTTACTTTACAGTTTTTTTTTTAATTTCAACAAAGAGTTTTTACTTAAATATAAAATAAGCAACATTTTTGTGAATAAAATAATTGTGATGCATTAAACACACTATTTAAACAATTATTTTCATCAAATTATTTAATTTTGTCATATAATATTAATTTTTTGAATTAGATTTAATCAAATATATATTTTGTTATAATTTTTAATATTTTCTTTTAATGGTTTCGGTTTTGCAACACCGCGCGCAATACTAAATCAACCAATGAGTTTTGGCGGGAACGTCTTAGTAACATGCTGTTGCTTTGTTTTATTTTCCTAAACTTGTGTTATTTTGAACATTAATGCTATAAAAATGGTGGTGTTTTATTAATTAAGTGTTCGATCAAGTGCGTGAGTGTGGGCAAGTGAAATAAAGCAGGGAAACGTGTGATTTTGCGTTGTCGGCAAAACTCCATAGAAGTTTCTAGTAAAGTTGCCATCACTTAACTAGAACTATAAAATAATGTAAACGAAAATATAAATAAAGGATTTGGCTTAAAGGTCTTGTAACCAAGCCATAATAAATTAATAAAAATAAAATTCAACCAATGCCAGGGCACGTGCGCGCGCATATCTAAATTCAACCAATGAGAGAGCACCGGCGCTTGCATAACTAATGCAAGGCGCGTAAAATATTAATATCCGCGCCATTTTTCACAAATTGTTTCAATAATTAAGTATTTCAGTTATAAACGGGTGTTTTTTCCTCGCAAGTGTGTTGAAAAACGTCGTATGAAACGCGTGTGCATTATGGTTATTACACTCTCGGCTCTATTACGCCCTCGCCTTCGGCTCGGGCTGCAATTCCGCCTCGACTGTAATAACCAACTTAGCACACTTGTATCATAATGTACTATTATTTAACTTGCAATGTATGTAGGTTTGTATGTATGTATGTATGTATGTACTATGTATATATGTATACATATATGTAAGTATGTTAGTTCGAGTGGAATCTTTGAACTCAATTTTGAAGTAGATATCTTCAACCGATTGAGCTGAAATTTTGTATACACTTTTAGTTTGGATGACAATTTACATTATGGTGTGTGATATCATTCTAAATCCAATATGGCGGACCATCCAAGATGGCGGAGTAGTTACTTTTAATGATGGAATGAGCGGTAGCGGTAGTAGTGATACCCAAAAAGTAGGTTAGGTTAGGTTAGAACATTAAAAACACATCACAAAATAAGACGCAATACTAAACAAAAACATTGCCACGTGTGCGAGTATTGTCTCCCCACCACCTTCTAAAGCCCTCCACCGGCCCGGCGCGTCCGACAAATTCCTATTTATTACTGCCCACACGTAACCGCTGCGCTCGTTCAATAATTTTTACCGCCCATTTAATTATTTTCCTGCTCAATTATATATTCACGGATCCATTTCATTATTTTTTATTACTCATTTTTGTTTACTGCTTAGTTTTAACTGCTGAATTAGTTATTAAACGTGCCATTTATAATTTTTAACTTACCAAAACTATTGCTATTTACAACTGCCTCTTTAAATCAGTGCCAAAAAATATTAACGTAGTTTCTCTAAAAACAAAGGTATTTCGATGTCACCGTTAATCAATTGCATTTGGTACACTCTGATCATAGCATCGTTTTCAATCTGTTTATTTGTCCTTCGTTTAACTGACTTCAAGTGGCAGGCTTTAACAGAAGAAAACGATGCATCTTCTTCTATGTTTTTCAGGAACTGGAAAATAGTCGCTGGCCTAGTTTTGAATGTACCGTTAATGGCGCGATGCCAGCCTTCAACAACATTAGTTGTTCGATGGCGCCGACCAAAGGCAGTCCATGACTTGATGCGCTTGGGGTTCATCCAGAAACTCATATACTTTATAAACTTATCCAAGTCGCACCTTTCACTAAAATCCAGCACTTGGGATTTTACATACTCCCATCCTTCCGTAATACGCTCTTCGGGCAATAATGGAAGAACCCTGCACAAACTTACAATTATTTTCTTGCGTTTGTTTTTAATGCCCAATTGCTTTGATTTTCTCCACAGTTTATTAGAGAAATGATAGTAACAGCCCTGATGCTCGGCATTAGGGAAAACATCAGCAATGGCTTGAATGGCGGCTTCCTCGAAATCAGTAATGAAAATGGAAGGATTCCAATCAGGAATCTGTGATTTTATTAGACTGAATAGTGTGGTATAGGCTTTTTTGTTTTTGTGACTAAGAAGTGCATATATTAGGGGGATCACACTGATAGTATCTTCAGAGCTACCGAGATCCGCATGGATGGTGTAAACCTCTGTGAATGGTACTGGGCAAATTTTGAAAGTGCCATCTGAAAAGAGGATTTTTTTTTCGCGTAAGAGAGCTCTTGCTTCTTTACTGCAATAAATCAAAATACGGACGCCCTCGGACTCGTCGTTGTAATCTGCCAACATGAATTTTAAAAATTGTGCAGGTATTTCTACTGCATTTACAGTCTCATTTAGGTAACTCATTTTCTGAACTTTATTTAATTTATTTCTCCTCCTATAAATCGACGACTTAATTTGATTAAAACTAGGCAACTCTTTAATAAGATCTATTCCTGTGTCTTTTAAAGTAGTCACTGTTTTTTTGTACACTGTCGGTACGGTTTCATTGCTTATCATCATTTCACTAATACTATTGTGGATTATAACGGACATGACTTCTTTGTTTGAATCTGGAATGCAGGTAGTGATATGTTCAACATGTTTAACGATTTCCTTATCATCCTAAAATACAAAATTAAAATATATAGTAATACTAATAAAAACGTTGTGTGTGAAACTCATGGTATGAAAACGTTCATATTCATACCATGAATTGTTAAACAATTAGTAATTAGGTACCTCGGAAGTGGTAACAGTTCCACTGCATTTGGTTTTCTTGTACATGGCACATCTCCATAATGTTTGAAAATTTTTATATTTAGAGAGCTGGTAATATTCGAATCCATTTTCGAGTAACACGCGACCGCGACCGCGTCTTATTATGTTAAATTCACTCATTAAAATAACAACAACCCTCTTCAGTAAACTATTTCCCTCTTCAGGGAAATCTTGAAAAGCTTGAAATAAAATTTTGTAATCGTGACGTTGTCAGGAAATCATAACTAAAAAATAAATTACCTCAAGTGCCCAGTACTTGATAATTGATTGCATGGAGAAGTAAATAGTTTGAATCACAAGGTTTGTGTCAGAACTACTCAACAGAACAAGTGAGAATTGTATTCCCATTTGTTTAATGAACAGAACTAAAGGGAAAATAAATCTTAGTAGTTCTGTCAACAGAACTTCTCAACAGAACAAGTGGAAATTGTATTCCCATTTGTTTTGTGGACAGAACTAATGGAAAAAAAAAACCCAGTAGTTCTGTCAACAGAACTACTCAACAGAACAGGTGGGAGTAGACGCGAGAAATTACCTTCTACACCGACCATCTTTCTACGTGCTATGTGCCCTGCCACCACTGCCACTTCAACTTTCTATGCCGCTGTGCTATGTCGGTGATTTTCATACAACAATGAAAACAAAGTTTCTCTTAAAATATTTTAATGCGTAGGTTAACATAGATAATTGGTTATGTCTATACCCAGCTAAAAACCTTGATGAGCAGGAATTAAAAATAACGTGATTCCTATTTCCGCAAAATATGACACAATTATGTATGATCAACTGATGTCACTCACTGATAACTGCCATATTCGTGTAACCCGTTAATGGGTTGTTATGGCATTTCGTCATACATTCCACGTACATTTTACTATTTATTTGCTCCGGCATTATCGTTATTACATTATTTTTTTATTCTTTTGTTTATGATATCTATAGTAGGCCAGGGAGACCGTTAAATTGTAAAAATATGATGACTTTAGCGAAGTAAATATGACTTACCTAATTACCGACATCGACCGACACGTTGACAGTAATGAATTAGCTTTATTTAGCTTTGCTTTGGCGCTAAGTACTTAGTTTTAATATAGATATAAAAATTAATGTGATTGTTACACAAGGAACTCTGTCAGATGAATCAGAAGGAACTTATATTAGAGATTACCTACTAAGTCAATGTAATATGTATACTGTTGGCGTTTCTAAAATAAATAAATAAATAAGGAAATTCAAACTCGAAGAAATACCCTCAGACACAATATTCTTTCGGCGTTGTTTGAAAATGTCCAACAATATTTATTTAATGTCCTTTCTATAGGACATTTATTCATTATTAATTTTTATTCGGTTATAAAAAAGCTAACCACAAATAAATCGATTCCACAGAAATAAAATTAAAATACCTTCAAAAATAACAAAGTTACAAGCGTTTTTATTTTTAAGCGCGTTACATTTCCTGTTAGACAGAGATCACACGATAGCGAACGATGACGTCATGGTTCATGTTCGCCGTACGAATTAATATAAGCTGTTGTTTCGCGAGAGAGGGATAGATCATTCCTCCTCTAAAACTTTAAATGATTATATCTCGGAAGTCTCGATTTAAATATTTTTTTCAGTATATGTATTACATTTTAATATGTTATCAATTAAAAATAATCAATGGAACCAGGCGGCTCTGCCCATAAGGCATGGAGGTCTCGGACTTCGGCGCGTTATCGACGTTGGCTTGCCGGCTTTCTTGGCGTCGGCTCATTCGTCGGGGTTGCTAGTCTTGTTGCTACCATACTCTCTTCAGATGGTGACATGGCAAGCATACCCTATGTGCCTGAGGCGTCATCGGCCTGGTCTGCACTTAACGTGGATATGCCGTATCCAGTTGCCTCACATGTCCAGCGGGCTTGGGATGACGTTGGTGCTAGGAGGATCTTCAAGCAGATGTTGGACTCTGCCACGGGTCCTGATTTGGCGAGAATTCGGGCGGTGTCGCGGTTAGAATCAGGGGCATGGTTGCACGCACTTCCTTCACCTCACCTAGGCACCTTATTGGATGACGACTCCTTACGTGTGGCTGTGGCTCTCCGTTTGGGCTGCAGGGTATGTGAACCACATATGAGCACCTGCGGTTCCATGGTGGAAGCCGATGGACACCACGCATTGAGTTGTCGCCGCTGCTCGGGTAGGTTGTCGCGTCACCATGCCCTCAACGACATAGTCCGTAGAGCGCTCATATCTGCCAATGTTCCCTGTGTACTCGAACCACCGGGACTCAGCAGGTCCGACGGGAAGCGTCCGGATGGTTTGACTTTGGTGCCATGGAAAAACGGCAAGTGCTTGGTCTGGGACGCTACTTGCGTCAGCACTGTCGCGGCCTCGCACTTCAGTCGCACTATCCACGCTCCAGCAGCAGCGGCGGAGGATGCCGCTTCCAAGAAGCATTTAAAGTATGCGGCGATGGAACCACATTATTATTTTGTGCCCATTGCGGTGGAGACTTTGGGCAGTTGGGGGGCGGAGGCCAAAGGCCTGATAACTGAAATTGGGCGCCGTATTGCCAATGACGGTGGTGACTCTCGCTCCGGTTCGTTCTTGGTGCAGAGGTTGGCCATTGCCATTCAGCGGGGTAATGCTGCCAGTATTATGGGCACCTTTGCGCCAGGATCGATTCAGGGCGGGTTATTTGAATAATTTTTAATTTTGTTTTGTGTAATTGACGTAAGCTTTTTTGTGGATTATTATATGTATTATTCGTAAGCTAATAAATAAATAAATGCGTATTGGAATACAAAAAAAAAAAAAAAAAAAAATCTATGAAAAATGCATGAATATTCCCTAAAAAGCCTAACCAACATTTTTTCCATTCTAGAAGTAAACCATAGAAGAAAAGAAAGTAGTTAACCATGGCCACAATGTTAGCTGCAACGATCACCAGTTTGGGTCCGCGCATGCGGAATCTCACCTTCTCGAAGCCTGTGATAGAGAACATAGCGTTCAAGCTGCACTACCAGCTAACGGTGACCATGCTGCTGGCTTTCGTGATCCTGGTTTGCGCGAGGGAGTACTTCGGAGACCACATCAGGTGTTTATCGGACCAGGGCGTGCCAGATCATGTCATACAGACGTACTGCTTCTTCATGGCCACGTTTACGATTGTAAGTTTTGGTGTTTTTAACCTCCTGACCCAAAGAAAGGGGTGTTATAAGTTTAACGTGTGTATCTGTTTATCTCTATGCCTGTCTGTGGCTCTCAATTGGATGGACTGATTTTGATTTAGTTATTTTTGTTTGAAAGAGAATTTCATCGAGAGTGTTATTAAATCTGTTTCATCAAAATCTGTTCAGCCGTTCTTTTTGTCGGTGGTTTTGAGTTTTATAAACTTTTACTTGTTACTGTCTGTTCTTGACAAGTCATATTTTACATGACAAACTGAATACCCGACTGTAAATTTAATAGCCAACTCGCGAGGTAAAGACGAATCGAATAACACCTCGTTCAGATATCAAATATATTTAGGATGTAATATTTTATGTAATATTAGCTGTGTTCCGCAGTTTCACTCGTATAGTGATGAAAACCGATGGTGATGGTGAACGGTTTATTACGACAAGTTAGGTCTGCGTTTGGTCACAATCTCACCTGATGGTGAAAAGTAGCATATGGCCGTTTTTTTACTAAATTGATCTACATACGTTTGATCACCAACTCGCCTGATGGTAAGCGACGGGCGGTGTGCTGAGGATCGAGCTCGTTGATCTAGAAGATATCTATTCACTCCATCCTTGAAAATACCAAGATTATAACTATCAGGAAACAGAGGCGTCAGAGAGATCCACTCCTGTGCAGTGTGCATATGTGAACCTAAATGTTTGGATCTACTTAAAATATATTTAGTTTTCCAGCAGATACATTTAAACTTTCGTAATCCAGGTTCGACACTACAACGAGAGCCTGCTGCAGTCTGGGTTCCTGCCACACCCGGGAGTGGGCCCACTGTCAGAGAACGACGAGACGTTGACGCACACGTACTACCAGTGGGTACCGTTTGTACTGTTCATCCAGAGCATATGCTTCTACATGCCACATTACATATGGAAGAAGAAAGAAGGTAAGATCTGCAAATAATACTTTTCAAGCCAGCCAGCCAGCAATCCATCCAAGGCATTCATATATATATATGTACATACATATGTCGTAGGATGATTTGATAATTTTCGCAAAAATTTTAGAGATATCGTGAAAACACAGATAATTAGATAATAGCTATGACATTTCTTAATTTTAATGAAAAAGATAAGGGTTTTCAATAACGTCAGTCGTTTTATATATTGCCTCTTTACTTCGACAGTATAGTTTTGTTTCAAGACAATGTCTTGAAACAAAACTCCGCAAAAAAGACAATGTGATATTGCGAACTGACATAGCAGAGTTCTCTCTCACTTTCATCTTTGTTATTTCACGCTTAAAAATATCAAGAATGAATCAGGGAGGCTACGCGCGATGCAAAGTTGACTCGCGTTCGTTGTTATCTTGATTTTTCTGTAAATAAGAGTATGAAATAAAAGTTTAAATGAGCCTACTTTATAAAGTGAAATTTCAAGCCAACTTTGCATCGCTCTATGAGTTGAGCGTAACACTGCAGCTGGTCGCTCCTTTTTATTGAATTAAGTTAAATTGTATATTGTTTCAGGTGGAAGGATACGAATGCTAGTAGACGGGCTGCAGTATGCTACGATGTCGCTACATGACGATGACTTGAACTTCGGCGCTGGGACAGTACCTTCAAAACAGAGCCTTGAGAAGAAGCTGGACTCGATCCGGCGGGATATTATACTGCGGTAATAGTAACTATATTACCTGTTAATAGTAATTGTTAATACAATGTAATAGGTATAATACAATAGTAATAGGTAATAAAATATAACCTGTTAATAGTAAACCCGGTAATATTATATCTTCTCCACTAAAATCAGCTGCCAATTAAAGTAACATAACAACAACATTAAAATAAAATAAAATACCTGTTTAATAATAGCATAAAACTAAGATCACAAAGATATTAGCCATTTTATATGCTGCGTTTTTTCGCTGTAAGACGGCTTGTGTGTGCCTGAACTTGGATAATCATAGGAAACCGCAATTAGTTATTTTATTTTCATCGTTGACTAGTTTCCACCTCACTCCTGCTAACTTTTAGAGGTTTTCTGTTTTAGAAATTTTAAATATTTCATCCTTTTCCAGACTAAGAATAACGAGGACATGGTCAACATGGCTGGTTGCTATGGAGATAACGAACCTTCTCCACGTAATGCTGCAGATTTGGCTCGTTAACATTTTCCTTAACGGACAATTCATAAGCCTTGGATCGAGCGTCCTTAGCTATGATGACTGGAACGGAATTAGTGACCCGCTGGAAACAGTATTTCCAAAGGTAACCGGAGTAAAGTTTGTTATTCAAATTGGACCCTTAAGTTAAGAATATTTTGATACCTTTCACTGTGTTAACAACAAGTATTTTACCATCGGTCATTCTATTACAACAAAACTTCATCTGTCTTTCTGGTGATGGCATACCTAATGAATAAGAGGTCTAGATAATATACTCAATAGTAGGATAAAGTCAGCAGTGATGGAAGCAGTTAACGAAGTAACCTTTTGATCTGTCAACGATCCAAAAAGGCTACTGATGGTAAATTAATATATAGGTAGACCAAGCAGAGTGATCTTGGAGAAGCATATATTCAGAAGTTGATAAATCTTTAAAAAGTTGATAGTGATAAAGATACGACTATGATAAAATAACGTTTGAATGTAAACTCAAATACCTCAGTGACGTCAGGGCGCTATAAAAGTGCCAACTCAATATTGACGTCATTGAAGTTAGTTTTTTCTCGTTTGGCCGTAGTAATATTTAGGCCATGGTTCTTATACACTAGGCTCTAATACATGGGACTATAATTAATGTTTCTCACTGTTCAGGTAACCAAGTGCATATTCCACAAGTACGGTCCATCCGGCTCCATTCAGCAGCACGACGCACTCTGTGTGATGGCGCTTAATATTATCCATGAGAAGATCTACACTGTGCTGTGGTTCTGGTTCCTCTTCCTCTTTATTGTCTCCTGCATTGGTGAGAACAAGTTTATTTTATAGCATGAATAAGAATAAGTTCGCATTAGCGGGGCTATTCACAATTTGTCAGATTCGGAAACTATATTTCCATCTCTGTCATTTCCATACATAATGATTGAGATGGAGATCCGATTCCCAATCCGGCAATTTGTTAATACTGGACACCGATTCGCTTGTTCGAAAGTGACAATTTTATTAAAAATTTGTACCTAGACTTAGAAGACATTCACATTGAACCTGAAACAGCAGATGTATATTTGTACATGTATATTAAAAAATAAAGAAGCCGGTAGTTATTTCAAGAAGAATTTATACGTTAAATGGTTTGCATAGCAGGCTTACTGCTAACGGCATTTGATGCAGAAAAAATACATCTTGCACTAAGACCTGGCCAAATGTTCCTAGAATATTAGCCGCGTTCCCCCTTTGTTAGGGATAATAATAGTTAGGGATAACTCTTAGAATTATGGAATAAATGAGGTTAGAGCATTATGAAGTAAATGCTCTAACCTTTTACAAATGAGAAGTGTCTAGAAACTGAATAGAATAAAAGAATGACTTAAAATCCACCCCAATCACATCTTATTTTGATTCCAGCTGTCATTTGGCGCATAGCATCCTACTTCCTCTACCGGCGCTCCCTCCGCTTCAACGAGATGATGTTCCGCAAGGTGAACTCGGGCAAGTTCAACCCCTACAATGTGATACGGGTGGTAAACGGCTGCCAGTTTGGGGACTGGCTGTTCCTCTACTACCTGGCGAAGAATATGCATGGCATTGTTTTCCAGTAAGTATTGCTATTTTAATCGGCAGAGTCTGTCAACAGAATTTCTCAGTTACAGTATTTTAAAATTATCGAAGTATGTTTTCCAACCTAGCTATTGGAAAGAACAGAAAAAAAATCTTTTAGATTTTGACCTGACTTGTCTTCCACTCTATTTAGTTTACTGTAAAATATATTTTGGCTACTCATCCCTTAAACCTTTTCATTTGTCGCTTCATTTGAAAATACGAAAAAATAATCTGTTTCATTATCATCTTCATCATCATCATCTCAGCCACAAATAAACTACTGCTGGACTTAGGCCTCCTCCTTAGATTTTTAAAATGACCGGTTGGGAGAGGCTTGCATCCAGCGTTTTTCTGCCACTTGTATGAGGTCTTTTGTCCACCAAATAGATACAGTAAATTATTTTAAAGTAATAATTTCTTTTCTTGTTACTAGTACTTGACTCATTGCAACAATCTCTATCAATAATTACTTTATATTTACAGGGAACTATTCAATCGACTAGCTGAAGAACTTGAAAAACGTGAGCTACCTGACGATAACCAAGGCCATGAAGAGAAAGGTGCTGAGCCAGTCCTAGTTAGCAAGATAGACTATGACGTAGAGACATTACCTCTTACAGACGAAAAGAAATCTTCGTAGGAAAGATTGAATTTCGTAGAAAGAATATTTGAAATTATTAATTTAAGGAAAGAACCCACCAAAGTTAAGTTAAAATAAATGAAAAAATTTGAAATGAAATTAATAATTTTAGTTAAAAAAATAGGGGAATTTGGTTGGGATTCAAGTTGGTTTGCTCATGATAATTTTTAGATAAAAGAATGATTTTATTTTGCTATTTATACGTGTGTAAAATCTACTTTAAACTATACTTAATGTAGGCATCTTATACTACTACATGTGATTATTACGTAAATATAATTTCCAACATAAATATAAACAACAATTTTATATTCGTATAATTTTTTTAAATAGCTATTTAAGGATAGGACGACATACTGATAATGAAACTTATACTTGTGACTTTTGTATGTTTGTATGTGTTTTAATTGTGCTCTAGTCCCATGTTGCTTAAGGACAACGCTGTAATATAAGTTTTTATGTGAATAAATAGACAATTCTTAACTAGTTAACATAATTTTTCATTTCATAAATCTGGGGTTTAAAATTTCAAGTACCTACTAGATTCTGCACAAACACACTCAAAATCTTTTTTAAATTTATAATGATGTAAATATAATCGGGTGACATACTTTAATACAACTTTTAATACAACATTCCTAATATTTGTACAAATTCTACCAATCTCACTTAATTATCTCGTCTGGTAACATCTTACTCTTATTTGCGGCTGTATATTGCAACATCTAACACTTTTATGTCAGATTCAGAAGTAGAACGAAAACGAAACGCACGGAGTTGACGTTGCGTGGTTGTGTATTTTGTCGTGTTTTTCGTTAATTTTCGTGATTTATCCTCTGTTTTTGTTTTGACAATCGTAAAACTATAATTAACGCGCGGTGCATGAAGCGCATTGTGTATATTACAAAGTGGGGACATTCGACTGTGAAAACTGCGCAGAGTTTTATTGAAGAAACAATTTTGTAATTATAATTTTTACGAAAGCTTCTTGTGCATCACAAAAACATTTTTTTTTCACCCGAATATTGTACTTCTGGGCTGATTTGGGGGAAGAAAGTCCATAATCGGTGAGTATGGAAATTTTTAGTGTTTATTTAGTCACATTTTTTGTATGCGTTGTTGTATACGGGTTGTAAGTACAGCTGAGCTCATCACAACAAAAATTAACATAATTAGTGGATTTAATCGTGACAATTAAACGGAAAGAGATCAGGAAACTCATAAACGACCTCTAAACTATTATCACGGAAAGGTAAGCACGCGCAAGTTGATATAATCCCGCAGGAGAATTCCCGCGTATTATGAAATCACTTCCGAACCCCTCTCGATCTCTGGAACGAAAGGTCAACAACCCCTGGCCGATACCTACTTAGATCATACTAGAAAGGGGCTTAAGGTTTTACTTCTATTTTCAATTTTTGTCTTAAGAAAGTCTTTTTGTACATTTCTCTGAAAAAAGGTTCCAACAAATAATTTTTGTAAATGGATTCTCCAATTAGAATAAAAACTTGGGTGTATGATGTAGCTATCACACTGAGCTAAATATAAATTCAGCAACACTTCAAAATCTATCAAGCAGTTTTGGCTACAGGCGGCTATATTACATACATACTTGGTAAGATTTGGAATAGGTAATATTACAAAGGAAAAAGTAACTGTTTCTCTGTTTCTATATCATTGCTGAACAGATCTTGATGAAATTTGGTATATAGGTAGCGGAAATCCTTGGAATATCACCATTTTACATTACCACTCAGATGCATCAACAGGGCACAGCAGCTATATTGCTCTAGTTTTTTTTATAGCTATAAATTCTTCTTGATCTGCATCTCTCCTGATGATAAGCAAGCATGTAGCTGATAATATAAACATATTGATGTTGAACAAATCAATTCACTTGCACCTATAATTTAAATAAATAATTCACAATAACAATACTTTAGTCTGTAGGCGATTTACAATTTTATGGCAGATGGAGTGTATTTTTAACCGACTTCGAAAAAGTAGGAGGTTATTATATATACAAATAAGATAAGCTAGGTAGTGTTAAAAAGACCCACATATTAACTTACAGGTAACTAGTTGCATAATCTAGGTATTAGCCATTTTAGTGTACGCTTACTGTAATAATTCTTACATTTATGATGTATTTCTAACTGTATATATTATAAAGTTGTCTTTATAACTGCACTATTACTAACCATCCAACCATCAACCATCGTGGTTTCTGTCATCAGGAAGTTTAATCTGGACATTGAAACTTTCTAGACCAGTTTGAAGTCAGACAATACCTGAGTGAAAGTAGTTCTAAATTTTAGTACAAGATTATGCTGCAAACAAGCTATTGTTCAATTTAGTTATTTTATATTGTGGGTATTAAGGTCACTAATTATTACTTATTAACTCACTTTAATTATAGTTCCAAACTAAAAAGTCTAGTTCCAGATTTTTTTTACCGCCTTCCAAAATGAAGAAGAATGAAGGAGGTACTCAATTCGACTTTGTTTTTTTTTGTTTGTTTGTTCAGCGATTACTCTGCCAATTATGAATTGTTTTTGATGATTCTTTTTTGTTTAATAGGTACTTCTTCAGAGGTGGTCCCATATCAATTTTATCAAAATCGATTCAGTACTTTGTTTTTTTTTTATATAAAAAAAACAAATGAAAATATGGAATTTGTTTACTATGCATCCAAGTAAACAAATTCCATATTTTGAAGTCAGTTTTTTCAGTTTTATAAACTATAATTTATTAAGTAATACACATTTTTTTACGAAAGGTAGTGACAATATAAAACAGTTAACCAATGTATTCCTATTCAAAATCCCATAAAAACTTAAATTTTGTACAATGCATTTGCCTGCGTAAGGAGGGTTATGTTTTTTCAGTAATGTCATTTTAAGCTTCTGTGAACTTACAATGCCTTGTTTTTTTGTCGTAGTTAACCTTTGCTCTATCTATTCTGAGGTAACACACTAATTCATGTAAGACAAAGACTTGTAATATGGAACCTTGACTTAACTGTTATTGTTCTTTTAAATGATTGTACTTACAAAGTGCTAAGTTACAAAATGTTTTTATCTTTTGTTTTTTTTTTTGTATTAATCTCTTGAGGTATGTTGTCTT
This sequence comes from Lycia hirtaria, assembly GCA_947563715.1. NCBI lineage: Eukaryota > Metazoa > Arthropoda > Insecta > Lepidoptera > Geometridae > Lycia > Lycia hirtaria. The sequence goes on from OX387375.1 coordinate 54,324,968, forward strand.
CAAAATTCACACAAATATAATAAATGTTTATTACATGTTTGTAATTCGACTTTTGGATGAGAATAACAGCTGTGGAATAGTTGAGATACCAAGTTTATTTTTTAAGGTTATTTTCGTCGCTTAGGCGACTTGGTGGTCAATCGTAGATCCATCTAACAAATAAAAAATATCAGAACTATTACAACCCAGTTCAAATACAACTAATTCGTGATAGTAGTGAATAGGTAAAGTATGCTTCATCCTTGATTATCAAGAGAAGTTTTGGCAACAGCATACCAAGTCTTTTAAAGAAAATGAGGAAGTAACATTTGTTACCTCTTCAAAAGGTAACAAATGTTACTTCCTCTTTAAAAGGTCCTCTTAAAGTAACATTGTGCATATCAGGGGCTAATCATTTTGACTATGCTTCCAGTTAGTGACCGATTAGAAGCCTGATAACGATTTACCCGCCGATTCTAATCTGTGTCCAGAAGTTATTATGATCTACTATAATATTATTTATAGCTATTTGAATGTTGTCTCGCTCTTTCTACAGTTGAGAGAGCAAGACAAAACTCTAAGTAATTTTGAACTAAGATTGCTATGATTGTGGTAACCCCCCCTAGTGCTGTTGGTTGCCTGCTACCATGTCGTTTCTACAAGGACCAATTTGACGTGACGTGGACGTGAGACTCAATGCAGGCAGGGGGGGGGGGGGGGGGGGGCTTTGACAGTTCTGGAGCTCATCGAAACCGGAAAAGCTTAGCAAAACGTGGAGTGCAGCTGGATCGAAATGCGATCCGAAATGCGTCGTCCCTTTGTACAATGGGGTCAAAGAATTGCCCCAGAAGCAATGAATTCTTGGCCGATTAGCCACGTGTGGCCCACGCAAACCACGCACGTGCGCCGGCGCAGGCTTCTATCCGGGATAATGACCGCACCATTCCGTGGCTCGCCACCACACCGTGTAATTTGGTCCATCCTGCTCCAAACCGAACTTTAATCACCTTTAATGGTCCCAACTATCGCACCATTCTCATCTCTATTCCCAGCTACTAAAGTCCCTAACATTTCGGAGTAAATTAGTCGAGGCGGGCCAGGAAGATTTACTAGCAAACCTGTCTAGGCATCGCCCAGTTTCGTAAGACTCATGTAATTACGAATTTTGGACCTCTGTGTGTAACAGATGCAGGTCAGGTTGTACTGGTGATGGGATCAGTTGATTATACAAAATATTTGGGTATTGCGGTCTGTGTTAGGAATTTTTAAAGTATACCAAAGTTTGCTGAAGATAGCATTTTCGATGAATTTCAAGTGTTACATCTGCTATTATATTATGTACATACTAGCGACCAGTACAAACATTTTATTTCATAGAAGTAATTTAATTTTTATAAAGGCTAGTTTTGATCTGCTCTCGGATCTGTTTAGATCGTAAATATTTTTTTAAACGTGAGATTTGTTTCGCCAGAAAACGTATTTAAAGTAACCACTCCACTGTCTTGTGATACTTCCTTTTATTTTTAAAAGATCGCTACTTGAATTTAAAGTACTAATTGTCATGCCAATTTGCTTGGGAATGAGGCTTCGTGACTGACGCTTCGACTTTTTTAGGGTTCCGTACCCAAAGGGTTAAACGGGACCCTATTACTAAGCCTCCGTTGTCTGTCCGTCTGTCACCAGACTGTATCTCATGAACCGTGATAGTTAGACAGTTGACATTTTCACAGATGATGTATTTCTGTTGCCGCTATAACAACAAATACTAATAAACAGAATAAAATAAATATTTAAGGTGGCTCCCATACAACAAACGTGATTTTTTTGCTCGATATTGATAACGGCAACAGGTAGAGGCTTGAAATATTCACAGAATATTGAGTTATATTATTCACTTTAAAAATAAATAATTAAATTAAAATAAAATTAATATTTATTAATTTCCCAAACAACAAACGTGATTTTTTGCCGTTTTTATAGATAATGGTACAGAACCTTTCGTACGTGAGTCCGACTCGCACTTGGCCGGTTTTTTACTGTCTTATCTAAATGATTTGTACAATTTCTTTGTCGTCATAATGTCAAGCCCTTGGGATTCGCACGCAAGCGCTTGACCATCTGTAATTCCTCTCTAATTAATTTCCTATCATTGTGGTTGATAATATTTGTCGATTTGTTTCATAAATTACTTATAAAATTGCATTTAATCCTGTTGCCTACGTCTTCGTGCGCTTGTTTAAACGAATACCTCTACATGCGCTGATAATCATTATCATCATTATCATCTCAGCCTTAAGAAGTCCACTGCTGGACATAGGCCTCCCCCATAGACTTCCAAATAGACCGTTTGAATTGCATCCAGCGTCTTCCCGCCACTCGTATGAGGTCATCTATCCATCTCGTGTCTGGTCTTCCTACGCTGCGCTTGCCGGTGCGTGGTCTCGGGAACCTTTCGGCCCCATCGGCCATCAGTTCAAGTTGCGCTGATAGTAGGTATTACGATTTTTTTATAGTCACTATGAAAACCATTATACGTTCCGAAATCTAAATAACAATTACGATTAAATTAACTAAGTCATTAAACAATAATTTAGTGATTCGTAATATGTTCTATTAAAATAGAATAGTAGTAGAATTCTACTGTTCTTCTTTCGTATAGGTTGAGAGGTTAGCAGTGTTAGCATAATCTATGTGTTATCAAACCATGGAAGAGTTTGATTGTTGCATGAATGTTGCGCACCCGCATCGAACTGGAGAATAGTTCGTAAATCACCCGTCTCATTCGCGCATACCAAGATACCAACATTCGTTTTCTTAGTTGAACATTACAAATATTTAACAAAAAAAAATCCTTATAAATTCTTAATAGGTACTTCTAATAAGTATGTATATTAAAAGAAAAACAAAATACCCGACTGCAGGAAAGCAGTTTTTGCAGTCTAACTTACGATTTCGTTACCCTTGATACGCTGTTGAGTGTACGTTTTTTGTGAGAAAGTATGCGTAAAATTGCTGTAAACGATTATAAATGCGCATTATTTACAATAATTCTAGTAAATTCAATTGTTTATTACGAAATAGTTCGTTAGAGGTTACGAAAAAAACGCATTTCTTGATTTTTGCAAGAGATATATTATTATTATTATTTAAAAAAATATAGCCTATGACACTGGAAGCGAAGACGACTTTAATGACACCTCGCACATCAAAATCGGTCAAGCCGTTACAGCCGTTACCCACATACTTATGTATATCTGGGGGCACGGCCGTGCCCCCGCCATGTGAGCGAGTACATTATACATACACATACATACATACACTCGAAAAACATTACTCTCCTTCTTACGCAGTTGGATAAAATATAAAATCGAAATAGGCACTCGGAAAGTCTTGAATTGGTTTATTTGCGTCAAAAATATATTTTTTTTGCTGAACATTTGTGATGTAGCCTTCTAAATCCAGTATGTGACGAATAAGTTCGGTCTATCTTAATATATTACCTTATTTAATGATTGCTTTTTACCTTCGCCAGCTTACCAACTTACTACTTACTAAGGAGTGAAGTACTCCTGTGAGAAAACACGAAGTTTCATTTAGCTTTTCATAAACAAGTCTTATATTTTATCATTAACTTGCATTATGTTACGTAATATATGTACCCTAAACCAGTTAGGACGGTTGACTTAATTGTAAGCAAGTTGCTCCAATGACCAGTCTCCGAGACTGCAATATGATATGTATGATGTAGGCACAAGAAGCCCACCTTGTGGTACACCTTGCGTCGCGTCGCCCGCTCGCCTTGACCGCCACTGAGACCAGTTGAACGGTGTCTACTGCTTGTATAATGTCTTAAGAAAACTTGTATATTTGTGGAAACAGTTAATATTATCGCAATGTATCGAGGTCATAGTACAAGTTAATCTTGAACTTTTTGCGTGTGTTATGACATATATTTTCTGTTAAAAGTGACTTTTTTTTTTGAAACGAGCACGTTTTTGCCATCTCGGCTTGTCTATGATATAGCACGTCGGGTTTGAAGAAAATAGATTCAAGACGTGAACACATTGCTTAGTGGAAATTATAGAGAATAGAAAAAATACAGAGATTTGTTGAAGAAGAGTCCCATTGTAGATATATTATCGTTTATTTTTCAAAATTTTATTTAAGTATGCTTGTCACATCATCATTTTGACTTATTTTATGAAACTTAATTACGAGACGAACAAGTGTTGGCAATCACCTGATGTTTCATTTACCAGCCACAACATTCCAATTTCACGTAGAACGTTGGACATCAACTGTTCAAAACCTCAAAAATATATTAATTATAATATTCGCAAGGATCCCGATATCTATATATCTATATATATATAAAAATCAATTGCTGTTCGTTTGTCTCGCTAAAACTCGAAAATGGCTGGGCCGATTTAACTGATTTTTGGTTTTGAAATGTTTGTCGTAGTCCAGGGAGGGTTTAATCGTTGAGAAAATATGGAAAAATTGCGAGGAAGATAGTAAAAGCAACAATTTCATTTCCCCATATAAACTGTTCTACTTACTTTCCTGTCAAACATTTGACGTTCGTCCCTTCGGAACGGTAGACTCGGGTCCACTCATTGATAGGTGATTCGAAGTACGCCGGGTCATCTAGTAATCTTATATTTGTATGCCATTGGAAACATGGTCCTTCAAAAAGGAAAACTTACTAATGCTTGCATTCTATTTACTGGCAAATGTGCCACATTTCTCTTAGAAACTGCAAAAGATTCCTACCCCAAACAAAACTTCTACCGTGATTATAAAAGTATGGACATGTTTTAACATTGACTATAGGCAGTATCGGCAGTATACACGCCTGTATATGGAGCTAGATTGTCATAATAATAACAAAGGTCCCGCTATCAGCGACCTTTGCATCAGTGACATCAGATGCCTCTCGCAATCACGACCGTGTGCCGATTTAATTGCTGTTATAACATACTGGTATTTTTTTTTATTTGAATGAGGTTCAGGTTCAGACAAGACTGGTTTCTTTATCTAAGTAGTTGTTATTATTATTTCTTGGAACCCTATTCCTTTTTTTCTCTAGATCAGCTTTTTATCCGACTGCGTTTTAGGAGGGTTATGTTTTTAAACAGTTTTATTTAGCTTGACCTGTTTATTTGTTCGTTTGGGTCAAATTTAGTAATTGCAATTTTACCTCCTTGCAGTTGACAGATCGATCTGAAATTTGGTATACATCTTAAGTCGTGATGACAATACAATTTAGTATATTCTGTATTATTGTAAATCCAAGATGGCTGCTGCCACAAAATGGCGGATTTCATATTTTAGCACAACCCCCACAATATGGGTATCAAATGAAAGGGCTTTTCTAGTAAAATACACTCGACTTGCCCATGGCCACTGCCGTGCCCCCAGATTACCTACATCATTATCTTTCTTTTCAATAAATTATATAATATTTAGCTTAAAACGTTTTTTTTAAGTAAGTACTTGTTTAAATATCTTCTCGTCTAAATGTTATTTTATCTTAGATCACATTAAATTGAAATACTTCTTTAGTTTTATTATCCTTGTAGACTATAACCATTATCACACCTCCTACAAATTTAGTTATATTTATCCTTTATTTATATGCGTCTATTTATAGGATTTCCTCAATGTCAAACCACCTTTTTTGTCTATGTTAATCTAATAATAGTTTTTGCCAATCAAGGACATTTATCATTGTTCAATGTAATAATTGTAATTTATTTGTGTCCTAGATGTCTAGTGCTCTGATTCCAATTCGGAATGAGTTTTAAAGATGTGACATAAGTGTGACATCAGCAGCCTTGGCGCAATCACGGCCGTGCGTTAATTGACAGTATAAAATATGATTATTTGCGTAATTTAACCAGGTTTTCTTGTATTTTCGGTCGGTACGATGAAGTCATTTTCTGCGAATTTTGAAATTTGCCGTCTGTTCGATTCTGTTATTGAGTAGATTGAAATACCACTACACAAACTGGTTATTATACAATACTTAGATTTAGTAACAGCTTTCCAGAAATGTTGAACTTTTGTAGTGATCTTTCTGTCTAATTTTGTGATGTATCTGTGCTTTGGCGTCATTTATTAGTTTTTACCCGACTGCGTAAGGAGGGTTATATTTTTCGAGTGTGTGTATGTTTGCATGTGTGTGGGTATGTGTGTATGTTACTATATGATTGACCGATTTTGATGTGCGAGGTGTCGTTTTTTTTTCGACATTAGTCTTCACTACCTGAGCGTCACCAGCAAAAATAAAAAAAGCGTTTTTTTCGTAACCTCCAAAGGATTTTTTCGTAATAAACGAGTAATTTTACTAGAATTATTGTGAAGAACGCGCATTTATTTTCTTTTACAGCGATTTTACGCATACTTTATAACATGAAAAAAAAATTACACTCAACAGCGTATCAAGCGTAACGAAATCGTAAGTTAGACTACAAAACCTGCGTTTCTGCAGTCGGGTATTTAATTTTTCTTTTAATACAGATACTTGTTCAAGTAATTTTACAAAGCTCATAAGATTGTCAGCCGATTTCTGTGCATTGTGTGGGACGCGTGAGGTCACCATACCGCTACTCGGCCAAGCCTTCAAGCTCTACGCCATTAGACTCTACTTAGCTTTGTTAGGAGGTTGGAACAATCCTTTTATAATACTTGTCACATAAACATAAACAAAGATAATCTGCATAAGATAATAGAAGATAAACAATCACACACTAATACACTAGATATAAGTTTATTGAATATTGCAGAGAGATAATAAAAATAGTTGTAAGAATAGATAGTAATAATAAAGGACCATTTCTAAATAAATTACATTATATAGGTAGTGCCTGTAGAATTAAAGTTAGTAATAAATAAATAGCAATAATATAAAAAAGTGTAATAGAAAGAAAGATGTTATGTAGTTCCAGTATATTATTTAAATACATGATAATAATTATACCCTTCTCCCGATTCTAAGATAATAGATGCAATACAGAATAAAATAGCGTTGGAGTCCCACCAACTCAGGTATATGAGATATGATGTATATGTCACCGGAAGATAACAAGATCCGCAAGTTTATAAATTTCCTAAAATTTTCTAGGAAATTTATAAACTTTCGTAGGATTCTAAACGAGAGATAAATTGTATTATTTTACGGCCACATTTTTGTAAATTTATCAATTTGCGACATCTCGTGGTAAATTTATATGGTTAGGTTAGATTAGGATAGGTTAAAAAAAAAACCTAACCTAGCCTAACCGTAAAATAATAAAATTTATCTCTCGTTTAGAATCCTACGAAAGTTTATAAATTTCCTAGAAAATTTTAGGAAATTTATAAACTTGCGGATCTTGTTAGTTTCCGGTGACATTTACATGACAAAGATGCACAGAATGAAAGTATGAGATGTAGCGAATGGGAGAACTGGAGTGACAGACAAGAAGTAGGCACAGGATCAGGCTTTGGACATGCGATGGAAGATAGGATTAAATAAAATAAAAATACTTGTCACATTCGATGGTTAATGGAGTAAATGTAGATTTGATTCGTTGCACTCCCGTTGTTAAGTTATTCACAGATGTGCTCGTTTAACCTAGCCTTCTTTTGTCTTATTGCGTATCTCACATCATTCTAAATCATTATGTTTGATAAATAATTGTTTTCTCATTTTATTATAAATGACATTATTGTTAGTATAAATCAACATCTCCATTGAATTTGTATGAAGTCGCTGTATTCATTTCCGCATTCCGTAAAACTGGACGCTGGCCACCTTCTTGCTTCGTTAGCAAATAATTTAATGTTATAGTGTGATACGAATTCACACAAGAAGATTATGGTAGGAACAAACATTATCATGTTTGCTGTTATCATATTTTATAGGTACTGTTTTGCCGTGGCCTTCTGTTGTATTTCAATATCTAAACGGAATCTCGCATAATACGATATTTTTTAAACTAACATGTGTGCTTCACAGATTACAGTTCGTCTATACATTACAAGATTGTTTTGAAATTGAATTTCGGATAATTTTGCGTAGTCGTATGCAGCAAATTTTGTTGGAATCATAGACATTTTTCTCTTATTAGGTTTTATTTTCGATCGAGTCTCAATGCTTGTTGTATCGACAATTGTAGAAAAAGACAACGGGTAAGAGGTGTTATCGTTTAGCTGTACCTAATATTAAGTTTTCTTTACTAATTATTTATCAAAGCAATATATTATCGTTATTGAATTTGTCGTGAACGTGGTGCGTGTGAATGCAACTTTACCGAAATAATGGTAGCTCAGTTTTTAAACAATCGATCAATATAAGCGAATTGAACAATCAAAATAGTCTTTAGATTTTCCTGTATTAAATAAAGTACTTCCAAAAAGAAGGAGGTTCACAATTCGACTGTTTTTTTTGTATGTTTGTTCAGCGATTACTCCGCCAACTATGAATTGTTTTTGATGATTCTATTTTTGTTTTGTTTGTTTTGTAGGTGGTCCCTAAATTTTTTTTTATCAAAGTCGGTTCATTACTTTGTTTTTTATAACAATATACCTGAAAAAATGTCATCCAAGTAAACGAGTTGCGTACGTTGATGTCGGTTTTTTCAGTTTTTAAAACTACAATTATAATAAGTGTAAACTAATTATAAATAGCACTAAGTGAACATTCACGCTAATAAATTGCAACCTCTATTGTGTACGGTGTTTGCGGAACAATATTTACAATACAAACTTATTTACTAACTTTGCTACTGTTTAGTAGATTACCAATAATTTTTATTCATTGTCGTTATAATTATAAATATTTTATAGTTAGTGGACATGATAAAGAACTTCTTTGTAGAAAATAATATCAGTAGATCATATGTTTTTACCCGAATGCGTAAGAAGGAGGGTAATGTTTTTCGAGTGTATGTATGTTTGTATGTATGTGGGTATGTATGTATGTTTCTTATGACAACCTAGCCTAAACGGCTGGATCGATTTTGATATGCGAGTTGTCATTAGATTCGTCTTCGCTTCCAGAGCGGCATAGGCTATATTTTTTGAATAATAATAATACATCTCTTGCAAAAATAAAAAAATGCGTTTTTTCGTAATCTCTAAAGAACTATTTTGTAATAAACAAGTGATTATTTATATATTGGAATAATTCTAAAGAATGCGGATTTGTTATCTTTTACAGCGAGTTTACGCATATTTTCTCACAAAAAACGTACACTCAACAATTCATAAGTTAGACTTGCAAAACTGCTTTTCTGCAGTCAGGTTTTTTGTTTTTCTTTTAATATACATACTTGTTACCTGACTGCCATATAGAAAGATTCCGGCTGTAGTACATGTATATACTGTCACGTGCAAGATGACGATTGAGTAGCTTTGGCTTGACCGATTTTGATATTAATCGGCAACGTGACAAGTTTGAGGTGGAGAAAGAAAAAAAGAGGGTTTGCTCGGATAAGAGTCAGTCCAGAACCATTGGGCCTCTGGAGTGCAAAGGTCCTCTTGTTTCCTCTTTGTAAAATTAGTCTATCTTGTGTGGGAATCAAATGAAATACAGTTTTTAGGTTACAATGTCAAATGTTTATGCATTAAGTACATATCTAGAAATACAGCGTTAATGGTTTGATGAAGTCGAAAGCGAGCTATATCTTCGTAGTTGTTTCCAAATAAGACGGGAGGGAATTTGCAAAAGTGAAAAAGTATAATAGGTTAAGGTTATTTGTCACCGATCGTTCCGCTGGCCGGAGTCCTTAGCTGAGGAGCTTGCAGTTCCTCTCGGCAGCTGTGCAGAATAGTGCAGATAACGTCGATGACCATGTGTCCCTTCCCGCGTGGTGTGCAATTCTTCCAACTTCGGGAAAAATGATAAAAAATAGGCGCCGTCACCTCTGCCGGCGTCGATCTATCCGAGATTCCTCGAATGTCGATGAAAAACTTAATTTCGCTGCTGCTCCTTTCCAAAAATTGATTGCCTTCGAATCTCGTTTCAGCTCCTCGACGACAATGCCCTTTGCGTTCAAAAATGGCTTCCTCATTTCCTCCGATCCGCCTTCTCCCTCTCGCTTACCGTCATTGTCGTTCAGTATGAGCGAGTACGCGTTTTTACGTTTCGTTATATAAAATAGATTTTGCTTTCGAATAGTATCTAATATGTTTATAATTACAATATCTTATTTAAATTATTAATAATAATTTTGTTTATATAAAAAAGGTAGCTTATTATGCTATTGATAGAATTTTACATTTATGATTTATACATGAATAAATTATTGGGCTTGTAGCGCCTGACACAATACGAATCCGAGTTCACCCGTGACGATTGCTTTATAGATAATTTACTTCATGACAATATCCCCCTTTTTGAGTAAAAAGACAGGTCTCTGTCTTACAGACGGGGTGGTTGTATAAAAAAATTGACATTTATTGTACGCTGGAATTCTGAAATATAGTGGTTTTCATACTTCAGCAAGTCTTTTCATTCCCTCATTCAAAAACCTTTATTCCTACTTCCATTAGAAAAATTCACTCACATTCTTTCAAAGTCAAAAATATCTCGAGATTAATCTACTATCTCCATTCACTAGTTCAATCAAAACATTTATACAATCAATCTACATTCCTTCAATCAAAATATAACCTCACATGCAATCCTCTTACAAAATACTATGAAATCCTTGCACACTTGCTTCATCTCCGAAAAACAACATTGCAGCATAACTGTAACGTAATGATAATAATATTATTAGAAGGAAATAGTTTCAAGTAATTATTCTCTTTATTTACCTTGATGTTAAATGTGCATGATCTATCACACAAAAAAAATTATGACACAAATTGCAACCTATCCTAGAAAAATCTTTAATAAAATATGATTATTTCATATTAGCATGCACTTTTAATCTGTTAAAAAAATTATTTCATTGAACAAGTGAGTATATGTGTATATAAAGCTATTCTTTTAGAGTAATGCAGTAGTAATATATTCCTAAATAATGGTTGTGTAAATACACTTAAAATGTAGTGGTTAAGATATGTATCTAACTAAATAATAATAAGTAACTATTTTATACAAATTGGTGAACTGTGTAGTTAGCTAACTGATAATTCAGTTAAACTATGAAACTTCAAATTAAAAAATCTGGTAAATTGTGATTTACCTAATTGAGGAATAATCCTGTCCAACAGTCATTGCTTGTGACTTAATGAGTCTACAAGGAATACTTTATTAATTGCTGCATTCAGCATAAGGTTACTAAGATATTTGTCTTAGTGGATACTTAGGTAAGTATCTATGTAAAAGTCAAGTCAAATCCTGTGCTGTCTAAATATATGATCAGCAAATAGGTTGTTGTAGGTTGTGTGTATTGGCTCCTGTGCTCTTAAATAAGAGAAACAGTTGCTCTAAAATAAGTCTAGTCTGGTCTAAATTATATTATGATCTAGATGACTGTTAATAAAAGTTTTTAAATCGGATGACCAATCTTTGCAAAAAAATATCTGTCCATGGAGAGATTAAAAAGAAAGAGAATTAGATATCTCTTGTAAAAGCTTGGTTAAAAAATACCAAGAAAAAAATTCTGCCCACAGACAGATGATAAAGCAAGAGAACAAAATGTCTCTTATTAAGGCTCGGTTTTAAAAATACCAAGTAACAAAAATTGTGTCAAATCCGGGTGATTGTAAAGAAATGTAAGTATAGACTTACTAAAAATGTGTTGAACTAAAGCAACAAAAGCAATTCGTCGTTAGGCATTTAGTGAAGATGTCGCGTAGACTAAAATTCACAGCCAGAACATGGACGAATCAAAAAAATGGAGAATAAATTCTCTTGTAACATTTAGGTTATATGTAGGTATTATCATGGTGTCATAACGACTGCCCTTACTGTTACCCTACATGCATCAAGTAATAGAAGTTACTTTAATCTTATTCAGATTTAAAGCTTAGTAAAAAATGTGGGTGGGTATGTATCTTTGTGGCGACAACATGCCTCACCTAATATGTGTCAAATCTGATTGTTTATCCGTATTGGATAAGCTAATAATGCTATTTCAACTAAATAGCTATAGGTTTGGGTACTCAAACAGTGTTTATATGTTGGTACCTATCTATGTCAAATTATATCTGAATTGCAAGTAGGAATGTCTATGAAATAACTTATTGAATAAGTTATTTAACATGATCTAACAAGCATGTTAAAAACAATGAAATTTATCACTAGGTAAGCTATTCGTTCCACGTTCGAAAGTTTCCAAGTGTACTGGAATGCACCTATGTGTTTTTGAAAATTCAGAAACTTGTCATTATTACAAATATGAAATAATGGAAATACATTTATTTTATTTAGTTTTTAGCTACATTATTATGAGTTTTTAGTTTTATTAAAACTCATTTGTAGTGATAATTGATTTTAAAGTTAAAAAGTTTTCTTGGAATTTCTTTTTAATTTTCTTTTCGTTTTCTTGGAAAAAAGCATGGAATTCTAACGCTTCCGTCTCTGTATATACTTGAACTTGCGCTATTTGTACGGGCTAATTGTGAGGTGTTTCCAAAACTGTCCACAAAATCAACGCATAATAGACGCGACAATAAAATATTAACACATAGAGCTAAAACACAATTGTTTAGAAAAAGCATATTTGGAATGGGTCCAATTATATACAATAAAATACCTTTAAGTCTAAGAAATCTTACAACTACCTTATTTAAAAAGAAATTTAAAGCTATGCTGGTAGATAAATGCTACTATGATATTACTGAATATAAAAACGACTGTTCCATATGAAAAAATATTTTAATGTAGGTAGTAATTTTATTATGACATAGAAATGTTATGGTCAAAAATATATATTTAGTAAATAATTGTATGACATATAAATTAAATAATAATATTGTATTAATAATATAAAATTGTAATAGCGCGCCTCTGATTTGTACGCCTCATCAGGCATAACATGAAGGTCTATAAAACAAATAACATCAAGTGCATGCTACTCATGTTTTATGCAAATAAATTTACTTTGACTTTGACTTTGACTTTCTAGTTTTGGTAGAAGTTGATTATCTGTTCATACGGTTTCAATTTTAATTCCAATAATACTGAACCAAATTTGAAAAATGTGTTACTTACAGGTAGCTAGATATGTGTAGGTTCGATTATAAAAAGAATTAGACCAGAAACTTGTCTAGAAAAAAAGTTATAGTCGCCGCTGTACGGCGCCGTTTCAAGAGAACGTGTAGTTTGAAAAAAAAAACTTGTTTTATTTTATTTTATCAAAACTACTTGTTAAAATTTTGGTTTAAAACCATATATTATAATGTCTAGGCTTATGCTTGCTAGAACATTAAAAATTTGAGAGAAAAAAAAAATTAAAAATAGTGAGGTGTAGGTAGATGTAGCTGGTGAAGTTTGATTGTGCCTAAACTTGGAGCTGAATAAATTTTTAAATTTAACTTGAAACTAGAAACTATGCTGACTATAAGGTTCGGCAGCTTTATGGAAAGAAAAAAATACTTACCAGCTTTATGTAAAATTCAGGAAGAGAAAGAAAAATGTGTAACTTGTGATGACTCCGTAGTCTCCTTATCTACTAGCTGATGCTTGTAGATTTATTATAATATGATAGCTGTTTCTTGGCTGAGAAAAGTGATTTAATAATACTCAATATTTATCATTAAATGCTAACAGTGAAATCACATACATCTCCTGTCAGTTTTAATTCATTCACTTGATTTTGAAATTCAATCACACACGAGTTGCCACTATATTTAAGACCCCATGACTTTAGGTTGCACTGGTTGTTATTCATAGTATAAATTACCTGCGTCTGAGCTGATGGGTTGTTAGTTGGTTGAACTCGTCTCGGATTGGTGTTTACAAAGTTGTCCGTTTCTGAAATGATTGGTAAATCAATTAAACTGTCCGATTTTGGTGCTGACTGAACAAATGGTGATTGATTAATAGGCTCCATTTGTGGTAAATGATTTTCTTGTGAATGTTGGTCTATTGACACACTATGTTTTGGTGTGCTATACATTTTGACCGAAAGAAAGGTAAAAAAAAGTTAAATTCGTAATAAATTTATACAAATTCAAAGTGGAATGCCTATATCAATAAAGTTTATGTAAATTAAATATAATGTTGCTGTTTTTAGCTGATATTACAATTTTAAGTTGACTCACTGACTTCCACACAAGATAGTATAGCAATATTAATGGTTTTTATGTTTAAATATACAACAAATTTAGAGAAATATTATGTTCGGGCGCCATTGTCACGTGCAAGATGAAGGTTGAATAACTATGGCTGGACCGATTTTGATATTGATCGGCAACGTGACAAGTTTGAGGTGGAGAAAGAAAAAAAGAGGGTTTGCTCGGATAAGAGTCAGTCCAGAACCATTGGGCCTCTGGAGTGCAAAGGTCCTCTTGTTTTCTCTTTGTAAAATTAGCCTATCTTGTGTGGGAATCAAATGAAATACAGTTTTTAGGTTACAATGTCAAATGTTTATGCATTAAGTACATATCTAGAAATACAGCGTTAATGGTTTGATGAAGTCGAAAGCGAGCTATATCTTCGTAGTTGTTTCCAAATAAGACGGGAGGGAATTTGCAAAAGTGAAAAAGTATAATAGGTTAAGGTTATTTGTCACCGATCGTTCCGCTGGCCGGAGTCCTTAGCTGAGGAGCTTGCAGTTCCTCTCGGCAGCTGTGCAGAATAGTGCAGATAACGTCGATGACCATGTGTCCCTTCCCGCGTGGTGTGCAATTCTTCCAACTTCGGGAAAAATGATAAAAAATAGGCGCCGTCACCTCTGCCGGCGTCGATCTATCCGAGATTCCTCGAATGTCGATGAAAAACTTAATTTCGCTGCTGCTCCTTTCCAAAAATTGATTGCCTTCGAATCTCGTTTCAGCTCCTCGACGACAATGCCCTTTGCGTTCAAAAATGGCTTCCTCATTTCCTCCGATCCGCCTTCTCCCTCTCGCTTACCGTCATTGTCGTTCAGTATGAGCGAGTACGCGTTTTTACGTTTCGTTATATAAAATAGATTTTGCTTTCGAATAGTATCTAATATGTTTATAATTACAATATCTTATTTAAATTATTAATAATAATTTTGTTTATATAAAAAAGGTAGCTTATTATGCTATTGATAGAATTTTACATTTATGATTTATACATGAATAAATTATTGGGCTTGTAGCGCCTGACACAATACGAATCCGAGTTCACCCGTGACGATTGCTTTATAGATAATTTACTTCATGACAATACCCGACTGTACGAGAAGAAGGTTTTGTTTTTCGGGTAAATACATACATTTATGTGAGTATGTACTTGTATATTACCTTCTACAGCCTAAATGGCTTTACCGATTTTGATGAGCGAGGTGTCGTTAAGATTCGTCTTTACCATCTTATTATATTTCCTGTAATTTGCGTTGTCATTATGAAGTGTGAAATCTCAATCTTAGTTTATCTAAAGGGATATATCAAGATTTTCTTCAATAATTCTTTATTTTACGCAAGATAGATCTACGATTGACCACCAACTCGCCTGATGTTAAGCGACGGTGTGGCCGAGGATGGAGCTCGTCGATGTAGAAGATATCTATTCATTCTAGCCTTGAAAATTCCAAGATTCTAGGTCTCAGGAAACAGAGATGGCGGCAAAGAATTCTATTCCTGTGCAGTACGCAACAAGAATGTGGATCGATATCGCTGAGTACGGATTTTTGGCATTTCAACGAGAAATGGGTGGTAATTCGCCGACTTTCTGCTAGTCCTGTAGTGAAATGGGGAAGGTGGAAATAGGTCGAATATATATAGAAGTTATGTGCGTATTGTTGATTGCCGCCAACTTCAAACGGTGAAGGAAAACATCGTGAGGAAACCTACATGTCTGAGAGTTCTCAATGATCTTGAAGATGTGTGAAGTCTGCCAACCCGCACTTGGCCAGCGTGGCAGACTATGACCTAACCCTTCTCACAATGAGAAGATGGCCCGTTCCCAGCAGTGGAACAGTTTGTACAAATCAGGGCTGATAAAATATATCAAGATTATTCAATAATTCTCGGTAGTCCACGCGAACAACCGGCCCGTATTGTGATTGTGACGTGCGGCCTGCATTCACGACCGATCATGGCAATTGCTTCTGACACCGGCAATAGGCCAATTTGGGTCGGCCTCGGTTACTACCACTATGAATGGACCCGCTCTGTGTGGTGTACATCGAATGTTTAATACTTATCTTTATGTAGTTGTTAAAATTGATAACGTTCTTTATTCAAATAGCTGTAATTCTCAATGGTGTTCCGCAAGGTAGAAAGGTTAGGTCCTTCGAGTTTTAATTTATTTCCCAGTATGCGCAGATTGTGTTTTGTTCTAAAACCAATTTTCTTTTTGTCTGGATGGAGTACACTTGACAAGTTTTAAAGTGCTAACGTTTGTCGCATAAATCATTGTCAGATTGCAATCGTGAAGTGGCAATTGACCTATGCCTCGACACTTGTTTCTTGCTAAATTGTGTGGTTCATTGTACAAATTTGCAAACTATGTTTTTGAATTTTCATTTTTATATGTACATTCATACCGTCGCTCGCATGACTATGTGTCCTATCTCTTTTTCAAATAATAAACACAGGTAAAACACTATTATTATTAACGGGATATTTACCGTGGTTCGCGTTAATTTTGAGCTCCCGATATTTCGGCACAGTTACATGCACCATGTTCACGGGCGACTGAAGAATGCAGGATAGGCAGATATCCCGTTAATAATAATAGTGTTTTAATGAATGACCGCGATAGTTTAAAAAGGTGATAAACTCAGGTATTTAGAATTCAAATAGAGAATTAAAAATTACTATTTGAATTCTAAATAAAATCTAATACTGAATTAAAATTCAGTGTGAAACTAAAATGTAAGTAAATTCTATGAAAGCTAATATCATAAGGTCTGCAAAACATCTGATTTATAATATTTTGTCAAATACAATCCATCTACAATCTCAGAACCGAAAAACGTTTGGCCTGAACAAATGACTGAAATGAGTTAGGACTAGTCATGTAATAGTCTAGTAATAGGACTCAGTCATGCGCGCGACGAATTGTTCTTTATTATCATTATTTTGTTTTTAGTATTGGTAGCTAGAATAGATGAGTTAATTGATAAGCTTACTTATTTATTCTGTGGCAGTACTGTGGTGAGTGTGTTATAAAAAAACCTTTTATATACCCAATAACATTAAAAAATATTTTTGAAGTTGTAAAAATGCAGGCGCTATTTATTTTTATATTTTAACAATCTAAATAACCTTGCACGTTGTACACAGCCGATAAACTGCAAGAGGAAATTATTATTGAATTCTAATTAATTTTATTTCATTGCAACTTCCTGTTAGTTACATTTTATCAATTATTATTTGAAAGTATAGTCTAGACATATTTTAGTTAGTACTCAAGTATCTACACGAGTATTCGACATCAAGTACACGCACTAAACATGTATCAGTATTAAAGAATGCATTGGATAAATATATCGAATACATCTTGTTTAATGCTTATTTTAGCTATTTCATGCTGGGTACTGTATTTGAGCTTTGTTTTTATTGGATTCTACAGAAATAGCTCCCTTTCCCGTTCACTCTTCGTAGCATCTACTTGGCCATAAAGTGAGTGAACTTGGAAGTCATATAAACCTATAGGCGTTGAAATGAAACACATTTTAACGGTTTTATCGCGTATATTTTACATAATTTTATGACCTGATTTTATTTTATGATTTTTTATAATCTGTCAAAATTTGTTTCATTTTATAAGTATTGAAATGACATTAACCTACAGCCATTTGCTTATTTTCTTTTGATTGTACACTGCACCTTTCCAATATCGTATATTGCATAGTAGCTCTGTCTTCAAATAGGATTATATTGTTCAGTTACTTTACTTAGTGTGTTTTCGAATTGGACATGTTCGTAATTCGTTACAATTTCCAGTATCGTTCTATTTGTGTTAATTTAGCTGATGTCTCTATTTGGGCCAATTAAAACAAAACCAATTTTCTGACAAACTTTTGCATTGTGTTCGATTCTTTTGATTGTTTATGACACATTATCTTCTAAGCTTTTTAGTTACTTCATAAGAGTACATACTACATCTTTGCTTCGACAGTGTGTTATCTTGAAACAAAGCTCTCCGCAAAAAGAGACAATGTGATATTGCGAACTGACACAGCAGTGCTGTCTCTATCACTTTCAGCTTCACTATTTCACGCGTAAAAATACCACGTTTTTTGATAAATAAAATTGAATTTGGTGGTTTTAATTATTAAATAATTAAAATAGTACATTGTTACCCTAGGGGTGAAAGTAATTTATTTAGTCCCGAGACGGGGTTTGGCGCACGAACGAAGTGAGGGCGCCAATATTTCGAGGGACTAAATAAGTCTTTAACCCGAGGTAAACACTGTGCTTTTCATTACGAATACAAGGAAAGTAAAAATAAAAACGCGAATTAGCTACAGAAAAAATGAGTAAATTTTATTTTACATAGATAAAAAACTTTGGTAAAAAATATATATTCTGTAATCAATACTTAAAAAAAAAATAAAAAAAAATATTGATTATTGATTGAAGTAATCAATTATCTTTATGTTATTTCAATTTTACATCGCGCTGTAATTGAGTGGCTTTAAAGAAAGTTGGACATGGCTCAATAGAAACGTGAAAATAGAACTAGTTTTTTTTTTATTTGACAGCTGGCAGTTGAAAGCGATTCTTCCTAGGGCTGAAAGTATTACTTTCAACCCGCTCCTCAACAGAGTATGAGTAATGAAAAATGATTTTTCGAACTTGTCACATTATTGAAGCAAAGAGGCGATATATGAACTTGGAGATTGTGTCATTTATGAGTTTATAATTGTTGTGGTTTTATTTACAGTGAAGTGAATCTACTTTGCTAGAACTTCGTGTAACTGATGTCATTTTACTTTTGTAAATGATTGGGTCATCATTGACATAAGTCATCATTTATAATCGCAGCTTATTATACATTCAAGTATATTGTATTAATATATCAGAAGTTGAAATATAATTCCTGCTCTTCCTATTTGTAACTAGATTTAGCTTGTCCCGTTCTCGTCCCACTGTTTTTGTTGTTATTTCTTAACTTCGATTAGAAATCCTCCGTTCCTCTTATTTTATTTGTGTGTAGAAAGCGTCCCTAAGCAACCGATCACGATTGCTTTTCGTTGCTTTTTAGCGTCTGCGACAGTTCTATTGTCGTTATCGCTAACCCAGAGGTAGTTATCATTATCGCAACAGCTCTAAACGTTTCTCTGGTGACAATATCTTGCCTTGTTTGTTGTGTATTTAGTGCAACTGAAGTAAAAGCAGCTAGTCAATATTTTGACTAAATACGACCACCTGTTAGAATATTGGTGATAACAACTTCATTAACGCTTGTGACTTTTCTATTTTTGGGAACTTTTCTATTCGCATAATAAACAGTTATGATATTTTGCTTGATGATTTTTAGTTGTTATGGTCTGCTTGGTTGTGGCATTTGATCATAAACTATAATTGTTTGGGACTGAAATTGGAGGAGATAAAAATATCAATAATATTTCAAATACAATTAAACTTCAGATGTTACATCAGTAAACAATTATCTATGATAAAAGAAAAACAGAATGTCAAGTAAAATGTAACTAAAGTAAGTAAATAAGTTCATATATATTGGGTAGCCAGCCCTATTGTCAGAGTTATTAAGCCGCCGAAAAGCCTCTGACCTGGCTTGACGATTGATGTTGTTTAAGAACAAACAACTGGGACCTACAATTTAACGTGTCATCCTACCCACGGTAGCGCTCAGAAAGAAATGCCACTCGTGGTCACCCATACGAAGACTAACCGGGCCGTTCGTTGCTTGACATTGGTGATCGTTCTATAATACCTACACCTAGTCAAGCAAATGTAACTTATCTGGTATAAATAATTGCAAAAAAATGTTAATTGTAAATTGTAATACACTTTCCGGGCCTGAAGATGTTCTAGAAATGATTTATATGTGAACATTGTCTGCTCCGACCAAAAGATTGGTTTCACATGTGAATCGGAGTCTGTTACCCATAACAGCGTCGGTGCGGTGTCTGGAACAATCAGTAGTTGAGAAAGGCGTCGTTTTGCACAATGTGCCCAACGGTCGCGGTGTCGGGTTGGTGTCAACAGAGTTGTTGTGCAAAGGGCTGACTGAACACCTCTATAGATTTCTCTGTGAAATCTACAATTTGCAGTTTCACCTTCGTTATTTGTAGGTTTTGATCGCAATGGTATAACAAAAAATGGTCGATTTGTAACTTTCGTGTGATAAAATATGATTGGAAAAAATTATAGTTTCGGTGAGTTATAGCCTCTATGCATAAATCCGTATCCCATCAAAAACATAAATGTCAAATGAGAGCCAAGTTCAATATTATGATATATGTATGCCTTAGTTGTTGACTTCAACGACAAAAGAAGTGAGATCTAAATGGGTACCAAGTTCAATGGTCAGTCCTGAAATTTATTTATAACAACTTCAAATATCATTTCTTCTTATAACTTAGGATAAATATTGAAACCTAAGGTCAGACTTGGCTAGTTCTCATATCCGAAATACCTATTATTTAATTATTTATAAGTAATCATCTTACACTATTGATGTGTACTAAATATTCAAATAAATAATAATCAATACTAAATCCCAGTTAATTACGTAATAAATACGAAAGCCGACTATATTCTTAGTTATGAGTACTAAAACTGATGTTTGGATTAAAAAAGACACTAAGGGTGGTATTCCACTCGTTATATATTCACGTGAAAAATCCACATAAAGACCGGCTGTCATCAATTTTGATTGCTGATTCTTACATTACAAACACTATAAGTAAGTGTTCTAATGGAATCAATTAATTGAAAAATTATAATAAAATGATAAAAATTTACTAGTTTCGGATTTTTTCCTTTGTATTCACCCAATTACCTATCTGGATGCCAAATTTGAAATTTCTAGGTTATCTGGAACTGGGTTAGAATTTTGATCTTAGGTCAGTCAGTGATAAAAATGGCGATTTTTGGACGTTAATATCTAAATAACAAGAGAAGGTCAAAAGTGGCTCCAAATGGTTCGAGATAAATATACACACGGTGCTGCACGCCAGTTCTGTTAGCTTGAACTTGGCTTGACACGCTGCCGCGTGTCTAGATACTGAAAATATCCGGAGTAGTCATACAACTATTTGTGTGGTAGTTTACGCATTATTTGCTGATAAGATTTCCGTCATCCGATTTCTCTTTCAATCCGAATAATGGACACGGATCGGATTCGTTTCGGACGTAGTGCGAAACCGCTCTTAGTCCCCTAAATCCGCGCCTGCCACCTGTTCGTCAGTCAACGACCTCTTATCTATTACACAATAAACGTAAACAATGTCGCGATTACCAATATATAGGGCACGTGGCGGACCTACCAACTGTGTTGTGTTTTAGTCAAATTGTTCTATCGGAGTCATTCTTTTTTCATAATTTATTACGTCTGAAGCTATTTATATTTTGCTTGTTTTTTTAAATTAAATATTAGGCTTGCACTTGACCAACTTTCTTGATGTTAAGCGACGTTGCGGTCCACGATGGAGAGTTTACCTAAAAGAAACCCATTCATTTATAATTTAAAGCCACCCAGATTAAATTTATCGGTTGGACTCAGGATTTCAGGATCGTTGTATTTTCAACTCCGATTATTATTTATATTTAAGTTACCCTGTATGGATGTACAATAGTTATTCTATTCTATTCAGGAAGCGTACTCTTTTTTTTTTTTTTTTGAGCTGTTTGTGTTGTTAATAAAGGGTACAAAAAACCTTGAAGATCGTCCTATCCACATATCCTGCCATGTCTTGTGAGCATTATCAATTAATACACCTACGTATAACACATTGATAAGTGCAGTATATTTCTTATTTTCAAAATGTCCCTGTAGAATGTAGTTTTCCGAATTCGACAAACGGAAGTTCCAATTCTAAGGTGTTAATTCCTGGTTACCATAACGGTAGTTTTAAGTTAGACTTTGCGTTTTCCGTCATCTATGATTACATTATCTTGCTAATGAAATATTCTCCGTCATTGAATTTAATAAGTCTGGTGTCATTTGTCACATCTCCCATGTTTGATCTATTGACATTTGTGGAGCTGTCGATTACAACTTTTGAGAGTATTTGAAACGAGAATTTCATGAAAAAAAAACTAAATCAGGTTTCCGAAAAAAGTAACTATCTATATTCAATATATAATTAAATATTAATAATAATTATTAAATATAATATTAAAAATATGTCATACTGATTCAATATCAAATATTTTCACATCAGAAATGATCGAACGTAATGGAAAATAGTAATTAATTTCTAAGACCTACATTCTTGCAAATAAAATTAATTTCATTTCATTTCATAACTAAGCATTCTTAACTATGTAGAGTGTGGTATGGTATAGGTGTTAAGCCCAAAATGTAGTTTTTGTACATACTATGATTAGGTAGATATCATAAACTTTTAGAAAGATTAGAAAATAATCAATATATGTACCTATTTGACACTACCTAAGTATTATATTATAAGAGCCAGAGTAAAATCTCAAAGTATTAATCACGAAATATTTCATATAGACAGAAAAATAGATAATTTTGAAATCAATCATTTTCAATTCATCATCATTATTAAACATTAATCCATCTACTGCTGAAGTATTCTCTTAAGGTGAAGATCAACGCGCGCAGCTATCTCTCTCGCGCATCACAACCATTTTAAAGATATAAAATCATCGGTTAGGGATATTAGACAAGTGAGAATGAGAAACGAATTTGTTAATTTAGATAGTATTTAATAGTAATTTCTTTTTTTTATTTCTAACGAAAAAAAGTTTAAAGTTTGATTCAGATATCACTTATACTGGCGACGCCGACGGCACGGCGTAGTGAAAAAAAAACATGTTTTTTCCTACACCTCAGCAAATTTTAAAGATATCAAAAAACTTTTTTAAATATTTCTCCTATCCATAGAAACAAAATCATTTCTCAATTTTCTAATATCCCTACTCAATGATTTTATATGTTTAAAAATGTGATGCGCGAGAGAGATAGCTGAGCTGTTGAATGAATCCTTAAGCGCTCCACCCTTTTCAAGTCTATCAATTTGAAATCGCATTGAAAATTAAAGATAAGATAAAGATAAATATATTTCAGGTAAAATCTTACAAAGATTTTTACAGATCCAAGCTTAACAAATTAACACTCAGTACAAACAAAATTTCAATGTAAGGCGTGTAGCAAATTAGTCTAGGAACCCCAAACTAAGCACTAGGCTTGTGTCTTGGGGTTCAAGCACGAAGTTTTCCAATACAAAAAAGAAATACTTAAGTATGCGAGAAATCTCTGGTTCCCGAGACCTACAATCTTAGAATTTTCAAGGCTAGACTGAATAGATCGACGAGCTCCATCCTCGGCCACACCGTCGCTTAACATCAGGCGAGTTGGTGGTCAATCGCAGATCTATAATGTATAAAAAAAATACAAATATTGAAAATGAAGTATAATTAACATAAGTATAATTTTTTTTTTTAAATTCAATTCTTTATTTTCTGTATAATTCGTTTCTATACGAAGATATAAGAGAGAACACATTCGATCATATTTCATCATTCGACTGGCCTTGTGGCTCAGTCGGCAGTGTGTTTACGTCTACCGGCTGAACTGAAAGGTCGTGGGTTCAATCTCCACCCAGGGCAAACATTTGTGTGATGAGCATGGATGTTTGTTGTGTGTCTGGGTGTTTCTATGTATATATGTATTCTATCAGCCATCTAGTTCCATAGTACAAGCTTTGCTTAGTTTGGGCTAGACGGTGTTGTGCGAAATGTCCACAAATATTTATTATTTATTTATATTACATTCGAGTTTATGTAATTCCCTGAAACGGTCCAATCGAGTACCGGCTAGTACCGGGTTCATTATTCGCGAAACCGCACTAAACGTCATTTAATCGTATTCAATGCTCGTAACATTTATAGCTTAATTTAAATGTACATCTCTAACGGTATCGACTCATGTATTACTTAATAGATTCTCAGATAAATCTATCTAAGGCCGGCTCCACACGTTGGCCCCAATATAGGCCCCAACACTACTCGTCCAACGTGTGGATCTAGAAAATGGCATTGGTCCCAACATTGGGGCGAGCGTTGGTAGTTGGCCGGCTCGTGTCGGTTTCATCAAAGGAGTGCGTACGTCGAGCGAGAATGGCTTCCTCATCCACAAAATCGCCACCAGCATGGACAAATGAAAAAGTCATAGAATTTATTGAACTTTATCAAGCACATCCAATAATATGGGACGCAAACTCGAAAGGATCATAAAAATAAAAATTTATTAGCTGATGCATGGCCCACTATTCATCAGAATATGGGAAAGAATTTATCTAAGAATATTTAAAATGAAGTGTATAACTAGATCTTTACTCACTGATTCTGTGTTTTATGATGTGTCGTCATCCACCATCTTCTTTACGTGGCTTTTTATTTTTTCTCAGTAACAAATATAAATGTGCACTCAGTACTATAAAAGCGCTCAGAACAGTTTCGATTTCTGTTTCGGACATCTTCACATTGGCCCTGACGGGACACAACTAGTTTATTAGCCAACGTGTGTACACCTCACCGAATGTGCAGTCCAACGTTGGTACGAGCGTTGGGACCAACATGTGGAGCCGGCCTAACTATATCTATCTATTCTATACATAAATACTGTAATAAGACTGTAACGGGTCAAAATATGTACATTAAATGTTTTTGGAAAATTTTGGAGAAGCCAAAACAACAATTTTCATCATTTTTGTGTCTGTCTGTACGGTGTAGAAACATTTGAACAAATTTAATTGAATATTTACTAATACTATGCACAAGGATCATGAAGGATATGTCATACTTTTTATTCCAAAAATTAGGTATAAAAAATATCAGTGAAGTTTACTTCAAAATCAAACGAACTTACCAGGTGAAGTTCGTTGAGTCAGATTTTTAAATTCACGCGCGGACGAAGTCGCGGGCTCAACTAGTCCTAAGTATAATGGACCTATAAGTATAAGTATAATGTTTCTCTTGTACCACTTCCATTTTATTAGACCTGCGTTGAAAGGCGATGTCATTAATGAGCTTCGAGCTTTAAAGCATTATGCGTTGGATATAAAAGGAATGTGTTGGTTGAAAGGTGGATTAATGTATTAGTGTCGGATAGAGGGGGCATGGTGATTGAGATGTTACACATTTCAGCTATGTCTTATCCTTTGTAGTTATTAATACAATGTCTTTGTTCTATGTTTTAACTAATCTATACATACATGACGTGAATACATACATATATAATAACTGTACGGGTTAAAATCTGTTTAAGAAATATAGAAAATTTTAAATTTACATATATTGAGAGAATATTAGCACTATTGATACTGATGTCAACACAGCAATTTTTAAAAAGTTTTGTCTGTCTGTACGGCCATTGATACTACTGATAGGACAGATAGGCAGGGTTATTATATATTAAAAATATGTACGTGTTATGGTCTCAGCACACTTATCAACTCGGAAAGGGATCGTCGCCGTATCGCCTTTCGCCCCGCCGTCAACCAGGCGTCAACCTAACGTATGCACGTAACCAAAGCGTATCAGCAGCTCCTGTACGTCAACTAGGCTACGGCTAGGCGACACCGCGCTTACGGCTCGCCGACCGCTGGCTAACCTGGTTCGCACCAGATCAGTTTGAATCCAAACGTTAAGTGTAGCGGTTATGTCTCGGGAGGGGGCAGGGGCAAGGATGGACAAAAAGACGTGAGCTCGGGTACGGAGAGACGTAAGCGCGGGGACGACGAGCCGTAAGCGCGGAACTGCAAGTTTACCACGCATCGCAGTTCGGAGCCTGTTCCAAGGCGAGGCGATTACGTTACGATTCCGATTAGTGTGCGTTGTAGTATGGAGTTTCATACAAACAATACTGAACGGCTCGAGGCGATACGGTGACGATCCCTTTCCGAGTTGATATGTGTGCTGAGACCTTTAATATACTAATACTGGTGAAGTTTATTTGAAAATCAAACGAATTTACCAAGTGAAGTCTGATGAATCAGATTTTTCAACCGACTTGTAAAAGGAGGAGGTTCTCGATTCGGTTGTATTCTTATTTTTAGTATTAATAAATCGACTTGAAAAAATATTTTTTATACATATTTGAAAGGATATATTTTGTGATTAGTCCCATAGAACCAAAATCAATCGATTAAATCGTTTTAATTTATCGATTTCGATCGTATAGGTTTTTTTAAAATAAAATAACTGGTAAAAAATACGTCATTCAAGTAATCGAATTTACGTATTTTGAAGTCGGTTGTTTCAGTTTTTTGAACTATAAATAATTATAAATTCACGCGCAATACGTAAATGAAATCCAGAGTACAGCTGGCTTATATTTTTTGTTATAGAATTTATATTATAAGCAAATTATCTAGAATTCTTTTTTTTTATTCAACGATAGGCTTGCGCTTGGCCGTCGATTCACCTGGTGTTAAGCGACAGTTACGGTCTACGATGGAGTGCGCTTGCCTAGAAGAAACCTATTCACTGGCGATTTGAAGGCACCTAGATTATATCTATTCGGAAAGACCCATTCAGGAAGCGCATTCCACATTTTGGCGGTACGCACAATGAAAGTGGAGCCAAAGCGTTTCGTACGTAGTTTTCGGAATATTAACCATGTAACGATGTCGCTTTTTCGTGCTTCTTACTCTCCGATAAAAAAATGAGCATGAGAGAATGAACTCTAGACAATACTTCACATTTTATAGAATGTACCCGATGGATTCGTTATTTGTATTGCTCTTATTGTTTGAATTCATTATTATTTCTCATTGTTTCAGGAACAGAAATAAAGAAATCTCGACAATAATCTCACAGGTAGACTCCGACATCAATTAAACACAAGACTGATTTTGAGTAGTTAAGCAACGCACATTCCCGATGTCAAATCGACGAAGAAGATAATCTTACAAAAGATGCTTTGAAGAAAGCACGACGAGAAGAAGGAAAAGTAGAAGTAAAAGAAGAAAAAGTGAAGCAAGATGTTCAAGCTGCTGGGAGGTTTGAGCGTGTACTTCAAGTACCAACCGATCAGGACAGACAATGCGGTGTTCCGGCTGCACAATATCTTCACGACGGTGCTGCTGATGACCTGCTCCATGATCATCACGGCCACGCAGCTGGTCGGCAGCCCGATCCAGTGCATCGTCAGCGGCCTGCCGACCCACGTCGTGAACACATTCTGTTGGATTACGTCGACGTTCACCATGCCCGATGCCTTTAATAGGGTGGTAAGTCAAATGTTTACTTTATATATTTTTTATGCTGTGATGGGTTTTACTATGGAAACTAACTAACTAACGTGGTTTTCACACATTTTTAAATAAAAATTACGGGTCACTCACGTCTGTTTTGAGCCGAAAAATCCGACTATAGTTTCAACCGCATTCGGAGATCTTTTTCAAAGGATTTTTCGTCTCTTTCAGCGCACACGTCACTCTCAGTTGGTGACGCGTTTTTATTTAAAAATCTGTAATGGGTTTGCGTTTGACCGCCAATTCAGCTGATGTTAAGCGACGTTGCAGGCCATGATAGCCCTTGCTGGGGCGCTTACCTATTGTGTACTTTATTAATAGAACAGGAATGAAATTGTTTTGCAACCGGATTATGTGGGCTTATTACTCTCATTAAAGTTATTATAAGTTTTAGGGTTCCGTGGTGCTACGTGAAAGCCTTATAAATTTACCGTGTCGTTAGTCTGTCTGTATATCACGGTCATTTTAGTCAAATACTATTAATAAAAACGACATGAACGAAATTTATCAAATATATGTTTACCGCTACAAAATATAATGAAATTATCAAAAAGTTCAAATTAGAAGTAGTATCCCACACATGCAAGAAGGGATGTTTTGTCTGCTGTACTTAGGTACCCTCGTGTCGAATGTTTTGGAATACGTACCTATTCTAAAATTAAATTTAAGGTCACATATATTTTTTTTAGGTACCTGTACAGTCTACCAAATATGAAGAAGATGTGTCTCCTACTGCGTTTCGAAACTATTCGACGATTATTAGATCTTTATTTTCGACGAAAGCTTTCTTTTAGATTATAGCATTGGCTACGGAACCCTACCATATGCGCGTCTTGACACGGCCTTGGCCACAAACTTTTACTATAGCTGCATTCCTCATTTATAATACAAATACACCCATTATCAGACATAAATAAATCAAGATAAGACATGCAATTTGCCGTACAATTGTTCAAAACGTCACAGACCACAGTACAGATGGAAGTACCGTTCTGGCTGGCAGCCAAGCAACAAGCCTAACTTTCAATCTCTTTGTGGCGTACAAATCATGACATGACAGGTTTTTACTAGAATATCATGAAATTGGCTTGTAGTATTCAATTAGGCTTCGTTTCCGCTAAGTGACCGTATACGTAAATTAGTTTTAATTCGATCTCAAGGTCTTTCGGTAATTTGGTAACAGGACGGGGTCGCTGTGATAACATCTATAAGATTATGTCATAATAATAATTTCTTAGAATATTTGTAAAATGTCGTCAACAAACAAATTTATTGGTATTTAGATTCAGTATCAAGATAATCTATATAGTATTGACCTTACCTGATTTTTCTATAAACATCCTGATCCATTATAATCTTCTTTTTAACCGACTTCTAATGATAGGTTATTAATCGATAAATTTTTAAGTTTTCTTTATATATATTCAACGATAATTCCGCCAATTTCGATTGGATTTTTTTGGAGTACTTCAGTGGTGTTTAATAAGTAAAATGTTTAATAATTTATTTTTATTACTATATGATTATTTTTTTCGAGCGTGCTGATTGAATTAGGTTCATTCAGTTTTCAATACAATAGTTATCTTTCTGTATTTATCCGCTTTAGCCTGATTTTCTTGGAATTTTTTCCAAAAAGGCTATTAATTAGTACCTATACGTCCTTTCTGTTGTATCCTATCTATTATCCGAAATACATTTATTCGAATGTAACTTGCCCGAATCCGTTTCATATACTTTAAATATCTGACTAACTAACTAACTAACTATCTGATTCCAGCTGTTTTGTTTGACACGAGTTTTTGAATCCTTAAAGTTTGTTAACCATAATTTTCATTTGATCGGTTAATCATTAGGTTTATAGGTTATTTTGTAATCGTAATGTTTCTGTTTTATCTTACCAAAAATCTTATGTTCGTAAATGTTGGGTTATCAAAAGAGTTGTAAAAAGCCTTCAGCATTTTTAGTTAAAAAAAAATACGTTTTCGATATTTCGTATTTCGGATCATAGATAGATATTAAATAAATTTCCAAAAGAAGTCTATCATAATTTATTATTGAACTTTGCTATTTACCACAGGCACCTTCCAAATTCTCCTACAGTACATTCTGGAACATGCACGTACAAATATTTGTTTTCGATTAATCAAATAGGCCGCAAGCTGGACAATCAGTTGTTAACATAAGTGCTTGCGTGTGGCAACTAGAAATTAAAGTTGCATTGTGGTGATGAAACACGGCTGTCCCAGATCGGGGTCAAGACTCGACTTGACGTTTGCTTTATTTTTGATAGATTGCTTGATGTTGCTTGTTACTCTTTAAATGATTATGGTAAGTTAAGGTGTTTCGAATGTCATACTAAAGTTAACCATTTATGGTCGAAAAGAAATAGAATAGAGTTTTAGAATGAAGTAGTTGTGGTAAGCTTTTAATATTGGTCTTTATTGGTGGTAAATCCGATGGTGGTGATAGCTGATGGGGCCGAAAAGCTCTCGAGTGGAGACTACACACACTACGGCAAGCGCAGCGTAGGAAGACCAGCGACGAGATGGACAGATGACCTCATACAAGTGGCTGGAAGACGCTGGATGCAAGCTGTGCGCCAATCGGTCTTTTTGGACATCCATGGGGGAGGCCTATGTCCAGCAGTGGACTTCTTATGTCTGAGATGATGATGATGATGATTGGTGGTAAATCACATTTTTCGAAGAAAATAATTAAGATTAATAGCATACCATAATTTTCAACAAAACATTTATTGAATAAAATTTGCTATTAATCTCCTATTTTCTTCAGCAAATTCGATTTGCCGGCAATAAAGATCTATATTAAAGACTTATTTTAAACTATTCTTTTCTATTTTCGTCGAGTATCTACTAGGTTTTTTTATAATATCTTTGAAATAGTTTTTAGTTAAGACAGTCCAAAATCTCGATATACGCAACGGATATATATGCGTGTATCGAGGTAATGGAACTGCTACTTGGGACTTCGTGTGCGTACATTTTTTCCAATTATTATGGGGCACATTGATCTAAACTAAACTTTAATTAGTTTGTCTTCTAGCTTAGCTTAGTGTCTTGTGGGGACAAGACACTAATCTAGAAAGGTAGGGGTTAAAAGTTTGAAGTGTCTATTTGCGTATCTGTCTAAGACATTTTATCTCCGTAACGAATAAAATCGATTTTGATCTAGTTTACTTTTATTTTAAAGAGAAACAGAAATTTTTGTTAGTTTTTAATCCCCGACACAAAAACAGGGGTTTTATAAGTTTGGCGTATGTATCTATGTATTTGTATATTAGAGTGTCTGTCTGTGGCATCGTAGCTTTTAAACGGATGGACCGATTTTGATCTAGTTTTTTTTTTATTGAAAGAAGATTTCATCGAAAGTGCTCTTAGCTGTTTCAGCTATGTAACTGCGTAGGGACCTTCCATTACACTTAGGTGGTTTGGTTCCTATTGCGCCTGCGTCAGAGATCCACTGGTAACGTGGTAACTGTCCACTTCCTGCGCCAATTGAAGGGATTTATTCTTGTCTACATTTGTTATTCGTTTATGCATCAATTGCACTCTCGGTTAAGGTCGGATGAATGTACAGATCAAATTCAAATACAAAATTTTAAAAAAAGTTCTAGAAAATGGAAATTAGTTTCTACACTTATTTAATTTCAACCTTCAGATAATTTAATAGATGCTTGCTTATAATAAACTATATAATATTTAATTTTATTTTAACTTGGTATGAAACATATTGATTCAAATTTAAATTTATCTTGTCGATGTTTTTTAGTTTGTATTTTTATGATTTCTATTAAATTCACTTGATAATTTGTGTGATTATATTTTGTACATATCTTGCAAGCCAAACTTTATCTAAATGTACGAGTTAAAAAAAATAGTCTGCTTGACATTGACAGTTACATGACAATACAATATGATGATAGAAACAAACTGATAGTGCAGTCAGGATTGTGTTCTCGCGAAGGAATTACTCAATGTCTAGTACCACGGATATTAAATTCTCATAATGCTTTAATTTTACTAGATTTTAGTACATAAAACTAAACAGCGCAAATAAAACTTTATTATAAACATATTTATTTCTTCTGTTTTATAATGTAATATTAATTATTTGATTATGATTGTTGCTATGACAAGTCAAAAAAATATTTTTGAATGTTTGTCGTATACAGTATCGAGAGGTTACCTATCTATGATTCGAATTATGAAATGTCGAATATCATTTCCTCGAAAACATTTTTTTTTTTCAAAAAGCCTTTTTTCAAAAGTTCTTCTGACAACTTTGTAAATAAGAAACCTATTAGATTTATACAATTATTATGACAATATCAATGTAATGAAAAGAAACCTTCTGTGTATAATAAACAAAAATGTAACGAACTAACCTACTAATTAATATATCTGATTGATTAATATATTTGATTATCATGTTTGACCGATATTAACGCTTTGACATCTGCACCTGTACACATGTTTTGACAAATAAATATATCTTTATCTTATCCGAATCTTCTGTTTCTGGGTATAACAAAATAGAAACCTAACGAAACTAACCTAATAATTGTTCGGGCAAATGAAACTTATGACAAACAAATGTATGGATTCGAAAACCTCGTATGAATTTAAACATTTGAAATCAGACAGCCCTATGAAGCGGATTCGGGCAAGTAAGATTCGAACAAATTTATTTCGGATCGTAGCTTACCGACTTACCGCTTTGAGCACAACGAAATAAATATTTCTCAACGTTTTTCAGTCTTGCTCCTCCTTGATGTATTTTTTTTGTATAATGTTTTTTATGTACTTACATTTATTTTGTTCACATGTTGATACCACTATAAATGCAGCATGTTCTCACCTCATGTTTATTATATTACAAAGCATGTATAAGTAAATATTTAACTACCAGCGCCATGCGGTTTTCCTCGCTATCATTTTCCATGTTATTATTGAGTTTATCAATATTCTGTCAAACTTGGATTAAAGATCTTTTCAGCAATCATTGCATTCACGGAATTTGACGTCATTCGATATGTCCATGTTATTTCGCTCGAAAGGAATTAACATATGAATTTGCCTGACATTCGAACAATGTAAAAAAAATGATTTTATTGTTGATAGAATCAAAATTCTCATTTTTGAGACCACTTGTTGCGTTAGCGAGTCTTGTGAATTGTGAGGGGATGATTTCTTGAATATCGTTTGAAAGAAAGGCTTATGCGGCACTTTCGAACGATTAATAATTATAGTTTAAAAAACTGAAGCAACCGACTTCTCATGGATGCCATTGTCAAAACTGGACCACACGGGAAGCACCAGCTTTCAAATAAAAAAGAATCATCAAAATCTGTTCACCCAGTCGAAAGTTCTGAGGTAACAAACATAAAAAATACAGTCGAATTGAGAACATCCTCCTTTTTTGAAGTCGGTTGAAAAATTTTGTATCTCGACAGCACAGTAGACATTAATAATTATAGTACATATTAGGTATGTTGACAATTGCAATTGGCACCTCGATTTCGAATAAATAGTACCTAATAGTACGGTGTTTTAGTCAGTAACTTCGAATAAATAGTACCTAATAGTACGGTATTTTAGTCTGTAACTTCGGACAAACCCTTTAAAATACGTTATATTTTTTACCATTGGTTTTACGTATTGGTGTTAAATTAGCAATTTTATTATGTACTTCTTGTACTAATTCCATATTTACTATATGTAGGTGTTTATGTATTTAAAATTTAAATCCATTATCCTCGATTTATATACAGTCGATCTGTCTGAATTTCTTATACATATCAGTTTATGTAAACATGCGCGTTTGCGTAATGCAATGCTTGTTGTGGACTTTAGACATAGACAAGTAACTACCTACTATTCATCCTATCATCCTATCCTGTTTAGACTTACGTATTTTATACATTCTATGATATACTTACACTTATGTATTATCTTACAGGTATCTGTATATTTGTTGTATAGTTTTGTTTATTAGAACTTATATACAAGTTTAATTTAGATTTACTACCACCTTTAGTTATACATTGATTTTTTTAAAAGAGCTAAATATATTTAAGAGCCTTAAATAATTTTAAATGTATGCATCGCTATTATAATTTTCTGAATAATTTAGGGCTCAATTTAAATAAGATACGTATTTCTGACGTAATAAATAGCAATAGATGTTTTTGACAATAACTAGCAATAGATGTTTTTGACAATAAATAGCAATAGATGTTTTTGACAATAACTAGCAAAAGATGTTTTTGACAATAAATAGCAATAGATGTTTTTGACAATAACTAGCAATAGATGTTTTTGACAATAACTAGTAATAGATGTTTTTGACAATAAATAGCAATAGATGTTTTTGACAATAACTAGCAATAGATGTTTTTGACAATAAATAGCAATAGATGTTTTTGACAATAACTAGCAATAGATGTTTTTGACAATGAATAGCAATAGATGTTTTATTTGTATTGATTTTTATTGACTAATGATCGGATCGGTTTGGAGCGAATCTTCAAAATTATCTAGCACTAGACGTTTTGTGTGGAGAGTAGTGCGCCGATATGGATGGTTAATTTTATATGTTTAAAAATGTTAAGATGAGCGAGAGAGATAGCTGCGCGCGTCCAGTCCATTCTGCATGCTGATCCGTGTGTTTGTTTGCAGATGGGCCAGGAGGTAGCGCACCCTGGTGTCATGAACGAGTACGACAGTGCGCACGAGAAGAAATACTACACCTACTACCAGTGGGTGTGCTTCGTGCTCTTCTTCCAGGTGACTTACTTTATACCGGCTTTAAAATGTACCTATATTAAAAGAAAAACAATGTATCCGACTGCAGAAAATTAGTTTCTACAGTCTAACTTACGAATTCGTTAAGCTTTATACACTGTTGAGTGTACGTTTTTTGTGAGAATGTATGTGTAAAATCGCTGTAAAAGATTATAAATGCGCTCTCTTTAGAATGATACTAGTAAAATCATGTTTGTTACGAAAAAAATCATTGCAGGTTACGAAAAAAACGCATTTTTTATTTTTTGCGTGATATGTATTATTAGTACAAAAAAATATGACAGGGACAGATATGCCTATGACAGGGAGTGAAGACTTAGTGAGTGCATCTAATAACCACTTTTGACATCAAAATCGGTCAAGCCGTTTAGGCTGTAGACGATCATTAATACATACCCACATAGTCCAGTAAAAATAAAATTTTGACCTCATAAAATGCAATAATAGAAAATTGTTATTTATGTGATAGTCTTGGTGTTTGGAAATACATTTGTCACATAGTCGTAGTTATGAGATGTGAAGAACCTGAGAAATACCATGAAAATACCTAAAGTTGTGCTTTTCAAGTTTATAGCTAAACAAAACATTCATATTGATTGATAATTATTGAGAATTATACTTAAGGATATACTTAATTTATAATCATCAGGGTAATTTAGTAGAAACATAGAGAAAATGAGTTTTTTTCATTAATCATTTATTTGAATTCCCGCGCGCTACCGACCGCCGCGCAGCGGGGAGCTGTGCGCATGCGCGCAGCGATGCGATGGCGCTGGATCGGGTTATGCAATAAATTATGATTTTAAAGTACATTTTTGACCTACTGACAGAAAAATTATTTTGATTGTTAAGTTATCAAATTGTAGAATGAGAAAGAAAATCAACGAGATCAGTCTTATGTAGCCCTTTCATAAATAAGTAATAGACAGAGACAGAATTACTTTCGCTTTTATATAATTACTTAGGATGATTAGGATTAAGATAGGAAAAATACTATTTTTAGTTTCCGTTTAAATGAGATTTGCCAACAAGTATATATAATAAAATACAAAACAAAGTACCCGATTAAAAAATAAGGTTAAAAATTACAAAAAAATATTATTAAAGAAAATAATAAAATTAAAAAAGAAAGAAAATTATAACTAAAGAAATTTCATACAAATTTTAACCGTCTTTTGACCACCTTAATTCATCCCTGTCACTAAAATATAATACCATTGTTCATTTATATCTATTATGTAACCCAAATACCAAATTTCAGGCCCCTAATATCAAAACCCAGGAACTTTCATACATTGTTTACCCCCATTTCTACCCCTTTGTTCACCGATTACTCAGCCAATCGTTTCGATGCCAGCTGATTTCGATGATTTTTAGGATTCCGTACCTCAAAAGGAAAAAAACGGAACCCCTATAGGATCACTTTGTTGTCCGTCTGTCCGGGTGTCAAGACCTTTATCTCGGGAATGCGTGAAGGTATCGAGTTCAAATTAAAACCATATACGCAAATCCATAGTATCTTGCAACGAGCACTCAGCGCTTGCATGACCTAAATATAAACAAAAATAGGTAATAAGTATGCGCAAGTGAAGCGAGCGCGAACATTTTAGCAGTGCTTTTATAGTAATATGCTTTGTTTCTCGTATTAGTGAACCCACGGTACTTCTCTGTTAAAATTGTAATAAAGCGCGAGCGAAGCGAGCGTGAAAATTTTAATGGTGTTTTATAGTAATATGCTTTATTTCTCGTGTTAGTGAATTCATAGTACTTCCATGTCAACATAATATGAATGCGCGAGCGAAGCGAGCGCGAATTTTTTTAGAGTAATATGCAAAATTTTCGTATTTGTGAACTCACAGTACTTCTATGTCAAAATAGTAATAAATGCGCGAGCGCGAAAATTTTTGTGGTGTTTTTATAGTAATATGCTTTATTTCTTGTATAGTGAACTCTTAGTACTTCCATGTGAAAATAATATAATAATATTAATGCGCGAGCGTAGCGAGCGCGAAAAATTTTTAGTAGTGTTTTATAGTAATATGCAGAATTTCTCGTATTTGTGAACTCACAGTACTTCTATGTCAAAATAGTAATAGTGCGCGAGCGCGAAAATTTTAGTGGTGTTTTTATAGTAATATGCTTTATTTCTCGTATTAATGAACCCACAGTACTTCCATGTCAAAATAAAAGATTTTTTTAAAGGTTTTTAATGATTCATTGATCGTGTTAGCGAGTCCTAGATTTTCGTGGACCAGATGAATCAAACAAGTAACTGTGTTAAAAGGAAATACCGGACTGGTAAAGAGCAACTTATCGCTATAAAAAATTATAAATACAACCATTTGAATGCATTGATTGCCAATTTAATAATCCTAAATATAAATATATATGAGTATAGAAAATTACAAACATACCTACAAGAACGCGCAAAAATTTTTGGTTAGTGGTTATTTTTAGTGAATTATTTGCTCGTATTAGAAAGTTCACGGCACTTTAATGATCAATACAAATAAAGATCAATACGAAATAATCATGCGCGAGCGAAGCGATCGCGAAACTTTTTGAAGCATTTTATAAAAGTAGGCAGTAGGCCGTGTACATGGCCAATACATGTACATATGTATTGTATTGCGTATTTTGAATTCGGTTTTTTCAGTTTTTTTTTAAACTATAATTATTATTATTAAAATGGTATATAACTGATAATGTTAGACTAGTTTGATATTTAATTATTATTTTTCGATTTCCATCACAGTGAACCCTATAATCTTGCCAATTTTGAGACTTGTACCTAAAAATACAACTGTTTAAGTGTAGGAAACATAGGCGGACTAACACTGTAGCCTCATCCCGCACCCTTAGTACGGAACCCTAAATATGAAAATTTTGTGCAATTTTATTTAAACGAACATATACCTACTTATATATATACTTATATATAGCTTAGTACGCAGTTGTTCTTTTATTTTTTACTGACTTCATAAAAGGAGGGGGTATTAAATCTACTCATTATAGGTACTTGATAAGTAATTACGCAACAATAAACGTGTGTTTGATAACTGCCTGTCTGTCCTACGAAAAATAGACAAATTCTCTTTCCAATATTTTCTGCATAGGAAATTAATAATATGCTATCAACGACTACGAGTATGTAATAAGCAGATAAAACAGTTAAAACTTATCCTTCTTGAGCAGTTGCGTAAAAATGTCTTTGTACCTACACGCGAAATTGAAATATAGGTACGCGAGGTGGCCGGCCGGCCTCCCCTGCCCCGCGCACCGCCGCGCCGCCGCGACGGCCGGCCGCCCGCGCCGTTTCGCGCTGCGGTTTGTAAATACTTACTTATAGGTATATGTACTTGTGTATTCATCCGCGAGATTTTGTGTTTTTACTGAATTACTTAAAACCTTCAATATTTTTTTTGAAAATTCTTGTCATTTCTGATAAACAGAAATTAATGCTATCGAATTACATAAAAAAACATATGTTATATTAAACCTACAATAGTTAAAATCAAATAAAA
Source organism: Lycia hirtaria (assembly GCA_947563715.1). Classification (NCBI taxonomy): domain Eukaryota; kingdom Metazoa; phylum Arthropoda; class Insecta; order Lepidoptera; family Geometridae; genus Lycia; species Lycia hirtaria. The sequence continues at coordinate 54,362,795 of OX387375.1, forward strand.
CATCTTTTGTTGCTAATTACTAAGGAAATATGTATTATAAATCGGGGATTATTGTAGATCTATGATTTTTAGTTATTTTGCTATCATAATTTCAAAGAATCCCTCCTACTGCAAATATTGCGGTCTGCTCCATACAAACGGATTTATTTTTACTAGACTACACATGCATACATATACAAACATACTAAGACTCGAAAAACATAACCTTGTAAAAATAATAGTATATTGATATATCTGAGTGTTGTTGACTTCGCATAATGTATGACGTCAACGAATCTATTAGAATCATGCGCCAGAATCAAAAGTTTGTGCAAAAAACTAATCCCTATGTATGGAGTTGAACACGAGTCTTGCCGTAATGGTAGTTTTTGCGGCCAATGCCTACTCATTCAATTTGTAACGTCGGCTAGCATAATTGTTTCCATGAATGCTATACTTAGTGGTTAAATGTAGGATTGAGGGTCACGATATGATCGATCTTTGATCTCGGTTTCTGGATCGAGTAAGTGCGAGTTTGAGCATGTAGTCTGTTTGGATAAAGAACTGACGCGGCAAAAAATGGGAAGGTTTACAGGTTTTTTTATTTAACAAAACAAGTATAAGTTTAGGAAACTCAAAAAACCCCGACAAAAAAAAACAGCTGAACCGATTTTGATGAAACATAGCTAAGAACACTCCCGACTAATTAATCTTTCAAACAAAACAAAATCACGATGCCACAGACAGACAGACACACACACACAGGCACGTCAAACTTATAACACTCCGTCGTTTTTGCGTCGGGGGTCAATAAGGACAGCAACGGCTTTGTTGTCATACAAAATAACGAAATAGGGACAGCAGCGCCTTCTTCTTACGCAATCGGGTAAATACAATGATTATAATCCGGACCGTTTATTCCCAGTAGTACAATTGGCAGTTCGGTTGATTGAACTACTGAGACTTTTAATTCCCAGTAGTTCAATTAATGGCGGCTGATTGTACTGTTGGGACATCTACATTCTACAAGTCCCAGTAGTACAATTAACAGTTTAACTACCAACAACAAAATTGTATCGTGTTAGTAATGGCCATTCTCACAATAAGAAGATGGCCCACGCCCAGCAGTGGGACAGTGTATACTATACATGCTTTTGTAATATAACAAGATTATTTAAATCTGTAGATGTTTTGTAAACTATTCAGCTTCTTTCTATGATATCATATGCTGACGTAGACCATATGCAGGTACTACAGGTAGCTGATGAAAATTATATATATGTATAAGATATATGTATATAGTAATATATATATATATATATATATAAGATATATGTATATAGTAATATATATATATATATATATATATATAAGATATATGTATATAGTAATATATATATATAAGATATATGTATATAGTAATAAGAGGAGGACAATGATTTTAGTGAACGGGCCAAAATAATAATATTATTGAAATTCGTAGAAGTTTCGCAAACAGTTCGGCTTCCCTCTATGATGGCATATAGGCTTGTGTGGTTAGCTATAATTATTCTATGTTTAGTATGTATAGCCTTTGTTGACTGAGCGAACGATGAGGTGAGGTCTCCGCATGAACTGGTAAAATTTGCTTTCGTAAGTACGGATGTTTGGATGTTGGTACTTGCGACAGGTTGTATTTTTCAGCTTATTTTGAGGAAGATTTGTATACATATAGGTTTTAAATTTTATACATCCTCTTTTATACTAGTTATAAAAATATGTAAACTTAAGAAATAGTACCCATGTATTAGTTTATAAAAGACACGGACTCCGGAGTCTGTGGAGTTCAATTTTTCAAATTAAAAAACCAATGAAAAAAAAAACTAAAATATATATTTTATGTCAGTAACTTTTGACCTGGCTTGACGATTGCTGCTTTTGGCGGCTTAATAACTCTGACAATAGGGTTGGCCATTCAATCTATACGAACTTACTTACTTTTTTCAGTAATTTTTGACTGAAAGATTTAGGCACCTTTCAAAAAGGGGAAAGGACTACGGCGCTATTGACAGGGCGACTTTAATATTTGATGCTCAATTCCAAACATGAGAAAAATCGGTCGAGAGGATGTTGAGACAAAGGGTTTGTGAAGTTTTAGTTAAAAACAGTGGGCAGGACATTTAGAACAGACGGCCGATGGGGCCGAAAAGTTCTCGTATGGAGACGAGACCACGAATCGGCAAGCGCAGTGTAGGAAGATCAGCTACGAGATGGGGAGATGACCTTATATAAGTGGTGGGAAGACGCTGGATGCCAGCCGCTTCCAATCGGTCTTTTTGGAAATCCATGGAGGAGGCCTATGTCCAGCAGTGGGCTTCTTATGGCTAAGATGATGATCAGCCTTTGCTAAAATATTTGACAATAGTTTTTTTAAATAAGGATTTTGAATATATCAAAAGGTTATCACGATATAGGTAAGTCTGCTGGCGAGGTCTAGTGTACGCATAACAACTAGTATGTACTATATATAGCAGATAGATGATAGATACATTCATATAGGTGTATATAATAAAGGAAAGGTGCAAAACTGTGATTTCTTAAACAGTCTACCAAGTGAGTGAATTAAGTCTTCCACTAAATACGTGTCGCCCACGTCTTTACCATGACTGCCAATGTCAATGAACTTACATCGCCAACGCACTACTGTTTTTTTCTAAAGTAACGGGATGGTCTTTTGTCAGATCCTGATTGTTCACCATACTCGCTGATGTACGTGTTGGATTGCAAATTGTTTAGAAGCATGAATTTTGCGAGATTTAGTTTCTTAGTCTTATCACCTGTATGTAGGTCCGATTGTGTGTGGAGTACTGCTGCCACCTTTTTGAAGGAGTAGCCATATATCAGCTGGAAACTTTAAAGTCTGTTGATCGCCGAGCTGAGAGGTTAATAGGTGATGATCAAATATTTGTCAAGATGCTAATTAGTTTCGATCATCGCCGTAAAGTAGCATATCTGTCTATATTCTATTGGATTCATTTCGGCGAGTATGCGCAAGCGCTGTTTCTTGAGTACTTAATTTTGGAGTTTTTAAGGCTAGAGTGAATAGATTGTTTGATGTGATGTTTTTAACTTGGTAAACTCAAAACATAAAAACGGCCGAGCCGATTTGACGAAACATAGCCAAGGACTCTCGACGAAATCCTCTTTCAAAAAAAAGTTCAAAATGGGTTCATCTGTTTGAAAGCTACGATGACACATACAGACACTGAGACACCTGTCAAACTTATAACACCCCTCTTTTTAGGTCGGGGCTTAAAAATGATCCAGATTAAAAGTATCAAATAGCTACTTTTTAAATCTGGCTTATGATCAACACAACAAACCTATCTGACATCAATAAAAATGTATACTATTTTTTTATCAGCTGCACTATTTACATTATCAGTTGATCTTGGTATAGTTTTCCCACAAAGTGTTACAAGGTAGTCGACCATATGCTGGCTTATGCTGGCTGTTAACCAAATGTAGGTTATATTGGAATTCGAGCTGAGCTCTGCTAATCGCAAAATAGAAACGTGTGTAAAATATTGATCAGTAGTAAAACTACAAGTGACTCGACCTTTCGAATTTGGGTCGTGCCATTCGATTGTAGTTCTAACGGTTATGTCAGAATCAGACGTAGTGACGTGTGGACGATTAGCATTCCACGGTCTTACTGTCTGCGAACTGGCTGGCGTCGATAACAACCTTAGGCAATTATTTGTGGAATCAAGAATATAATTTGACATTTCATTCGACCTTATTGCAGCGAGGGTTCTGGGCGGCGGAAAATTATCAGTCACTCATATTGTTAGTCAGTCTACGAAGGCGGTCTTTATAAAGTTCCAAATAATTCTGCTGTTACAGGGCATCTTTACGAGGTCTATTAGGAATAGTTGATCAGATTCATCAGCATGGACATTTCTGGGGGAGCATAGGTTTCCTTGTACCTATGCTGATAACTATGATGAACGCTTCCCCACAGTCCCGTTAAAATTTTCCCGTGGCAGAAATGTAACATTCTTTTCAGAGGCTGTGCTTCTCTAAACTCTGCTGTATTCAACTGACGAACGATAGTCTGTGCTTATATTTGTTTTTCTTTTGTTTTACGCTATGTAATTTCTATGAATCTTAATATGCCTTTTCATTATTTGTACGCGTTCGACATCAAATGCTACGTCTTTTTTTTATTGAGCAATAGTAAATTGTACACTGCGCTCGTTGATGTTTCGTGAATGTAGGTCGTGCAGCCGCGCGACGGTTTCGACAAGACAAAGTTAACGGTCACGATCATGACACACGCTAAACAGATCGATGGCAGAGTTCCTTGCACTGTTCCGTCACTTGTTAGCTTTGATGGCACAAGGTAGTAAGTTAGTTCTCGATAAGCACCTATCGGATTTACTGATAGCTTTCCCTGAAATCCGTATCTTGTTTCAGGTTGATTCCGTCCTCTTCTATGTATAATCTTAGCGTAAATCTATCATAGAAATATGGTATGTATAGCTTTGTGTTATAATGACATTGTTGACAGTGATTTAACACGATTTTTCGGTGTTCTTAGATTTTTCTTATTAGACTTTGTTAGATTGTTCTGTTCTTGTTATTTCTATTCCATGCTGCAAAGCTTGGAGTATCGCCACAAAGTCGTTGGTTAAAATCCCAAATAAAAAATAATATCTGCAAAATAGCGATTGTATAATAGTCTTGTGTAATATTTACTTTCTTCGACAACTTTGACCTGAAGTTGAGAAATATCAACGTAATGTGCCTTCAAGAGTTGATCATGGCGCGACGAATTTGGGAAGACTGGTCACGGCACGGTGATATTTCCGCTATAATGCGAGTTAAATTGTGTGACAGTGTAACGGCTACAGACGTGCTAATCAGACGACGGCCTCGAAGATCACTATTTCTAATGATGCTTTTTTGATGGACTATTATTTGTGGAAAGAGTTCATAAACCCTCACGTGACGAAATCAAAGAGATTTCTAAAAACGCTAGGTTTTCAGAAACAGAAACGCTTCGTAACCTGCCCCGCTTGTCTTGGCCTGCTGGAACCTTTAAAAAACGCTCACTTCAATTTAAAATTGAATACCTTATAGTGCCACATTAAAATGTGCCCGTTAAAGATGAACTGTAACTACATTTCATCATATTTCGAGCTTCAAACATTATTTGGCTTCTTTTAGATAAAACGGGCCATATACTTTAACATCTCTTACTGTTTACATGTGAATTGGTCCTTACTTTTGAGGTTTAAAAAGTACTCACACATACTTATCCAAGCTCGCGAAGTACCAGTAATATCATTAGTAGTATTGAATTTATTGCAGTTTACCACCAGCCCAACGGTTTTCTTGTTTGCAGTTCTTTCTAAAACCTGACCTTGTATTATGACCTTCAGAACTACATATATACATATATACAATCACGCCTTTTTCCCAACGGGGTAGGCAGTGACTATATCTTTGCACTTGCTAGGATACGATCCTGACACGTCTTTTGCTGCATCCATTTTCTTCAATGTTGTCAGTTGCGGGTACTTTTGACCTGACTTTTCTCCAAAACGTTTTCGATTTGATCGAGATAGGTTCGCCTTTGTCGATTCTTACCAACTTGCCTTCACTCTCGCCAAATAAATCTGTTTATAAACCTTCCTTCACTCTAACTATTTAATCAGAACTAAAGATCGCACAATATATAATTAAATTGATTGTCCAACATTTGGATTTGAATTACAGAAGCTTGTCATCGTTCCATCAATTAGTTTATTGCCCCCGTGAAATGTTTCAAAACACGACGATTCAGTTCATAATATTGATCGGCTGCTAACACACAAATCACGACTGGATGACGTGTTGGTGCTTCCCTCTTGTTTGGGTTGTTCACACGCTCTGTCTTGTTTATGTAACAGTTATAATAACAACTTTATAGTCGTTGTGGTTCAGATCTGTAATTGCTGTGGTAATATTTGAACTGACCTTGATTATGTAAATAAATATAATTTGAACAAATAAACCGATTTCAAAACTAAATACCTGAAAAGGCAGAAAAATTACCGTATTAAAAAAACCGACGTTTAAATTTAAAGTGGTTGTTTACTTAAGTACGTACGTACACCAACTTTTTTGGGATTGATGCCAAACTCTAAGCTAGATTAAAATATATACGCTCCGAATTGACAGCCTCCTTCTTTTTTGAAGTCGCTTAATTTTTTTTGCTGAATTTCGTTCAAATCCGCCTAATAGTTTGTACCGTTCATGTCTTAAAACTTAATAGTCCATATCTTGAAAACGTGTATAGAAAGCCCGGTAAGATTATCATAGGTGAATATTGTGCAATTCTAACAATATTACATATTTAATTGATTAGCTTCTTTTGTAAATCGGTTAATAAATAAACCTAGCCCTTACTACGTAGGTAAATTTTAACAGTAATATTCCATCCGTGTTTTCCATAGTATTTGGGTCGTCTGTAGCAAGTCTAGTAACGGTTCCAGACGTGCTAACAAATGACGCAGTACTTACACCGCACTGCCTTGTATCAATTTAGGAAGTTGACCTACTGCTTGTCTTCAACACGACCTTTGATATCTGCACTGATTTTTTCGCACTGGATTTCTCTATACTCTATTATGGATTGTTCTTGCTTATTGAAGTTGTTGCCTTGATCCTATTTGCTTTATGCCGTTTTTAGGGTTCCATACCTCAATAGGTCGTAATAGTAAAAACGGAACCCTTATAGGATCACTTTGTTGTCCGTCTGTCCGTCTGTCCGTCCGTCGGGTGTCAAGACATTTATCTCGGGAACGCGTGAAGGTATCGAGTTGAAATTAAAACCATATACGCAGATCCATAGTACCTTGATGCAGAAAGGAAAATAAAGTTTCTAACTTTTCGTAAAAAAAGTTACGCCGTAAAAATATCGTAAAAAACGCACATTGCGACACTCACAAGGGAATCAAAACCTATGGGGTACTTCCCGTTGACCTAGAACAATGAAATTTAACAAGAAGCATTGTATTAGAGTACACATATAGGAAAAAATCCGAAAACTGGACATTTTCAAATTAATCACAAAAAAATTGTGTCTTTATGCAAGGAATGAAGGTCCAAATTTTAAAGTGAATTAACCGTATCATGTGGGGTATCATATGAAAGAGTTTCAGTTGTATAAGCTAAAACAGGTTTTAATTTTTTTTTACGATGTATATTTTTCGGTTTATGAAGGAAAATATAAAAAAAAATTATTTCCCCCTTTTATCTACTAGTTTGTACGGAACCCTCGGTGGGCGAGTCTGACTCGCACTTGTCCGGTTTTTATTATTTAACTGCCTAAGTTGATGTTAATATATTGTAGATTTTTTAACTGACTTCCAAAAATAAGGAGGTTATCAATTCGACTGTATGTTTGCTTAGTGATTACTCCAACAGTTATGAACTTTGATAGATAGGTAATACCTCAGAGGCGGTCCCATGTAAATTTTAATAAAATCGGTCCAGTACTTTGCTTATTATAACGAAATGTTTAAAAAAATATCATCCAAGTAGCCGAATTTCGTATTTTGAAATCGGTTTTTTCAGTTTTTTTAATCTATAATTATTAATACATACATGACTCCCAACTTAACATAAGTTTTGTATTCGTTATTTTTTTCAATATTCATTATGATAAGGCGTTGTTTTAGACAGTCGGGCTTTAGGGTGTATGTTGTCTATTTCTTTATCAGTTTGACGGATTTCAACGTAAATATTATAACAATATGGTGATCATCAAAAAAACAGAGAGGTAAATGAATGGCCGTATTTTGTATGTATAAGTCCTCCCTACTTAGACATACATAATTTATGTTTTTGTAAGTAATTCAATACAAAAACACTTTATTGACACCATAATAAAAATAACATTAGGTACAAAATTTAGGCGTTAGAAAGGTACAAAAGGCGGCCTCATCGCTAATAGCGATCTCTTCCAGACAACCTTAAGATGTTAAAAGAGAAGAAATAAGTAAACGCTGACGGTGGTGAAATTACATATGAAACAAGTCTTATAGCCAAATATATATATACATAAAATACTCTACACACAAATAGTACTTACATATATAGGTATATTATATACCTACATAATAATACAGAATCATCATCATTATAATAACCTAATCGTGTTTTGTGTAGGCCGGCTTTTTAAATAGTTTTCGTAAATCCAATGCCAACCTAACAACATAAATAATGGGATCAGAGAGGCGTTAACTAGGCATGCGTTTCACGCCTCTAATGATCGGAAGGTATTCGACCTCATCTCGGTCAAAGGCATTCTTACTGGAGATGCAAATCGTGACACAGTTAGTGTTGAAATAACTTCGATAAATAACCTGATGAGGTGGACAGTGACATTGAACTTGGATGTTTGGTCATTAGACCCAGTTCTCATTGCGCAGTGATGGTAGCCGATTGTGATATTGTTAGTTTTTTATGAAGTAGGAAAGGATATGGAATATCAATTGATAGAAGTTGAGAGTGCTGGAGCCTGTTCTTGTGAGGACATGTGATGAGAAGGGAATATAAATATGTAATAATAATCATTAGGTAATGCCAGGAAAGGACGATCTAAAAAACAACGGGTTGCACTCCGGGAGTGCCGGCAGAAGTGAAAACTAAAAAATAAAAATAGCAAAAGCGCCATCTATTACGTCGGTCTGGAACTAGACTATACAGCGCCATCTAGTACGTTGGTCTGGATCTAACACACACTCGTGCAAGTGCCCTGCGCCGTCTTAGGACTACGAATTTTCGATCAGGTCACGTGACACCTGACGCGAGTTTAACATTTTTTACCAAAAATGCCCAACGCCGCTAAAGAAGTTTTCACTTCAAAATTGTAAATAAGCTGTGTTAAAGAGGACATGTGTGTGAAAGGTGCTATGGAAAACGTACTATGGTGACTCCACTTAGGTAGATAGGTATACTCTACATAATTGGTACATATATTATGTACCAAATGAATAAAAATTACAGAATTATTTTACTAAACTAGTATGACAACAGGCAGCTTTATCCCTAGCGGGATAAACATTGAAGAAAAGAAATTGCAAAAATCCACAGAATTTAAGTATAAGGTAGCTTGCATCTTAGTTTGATTTCCTACTCCTAGTCCAGTAAAAATAAAATTTTGACCTCATAAAATGCAATAATAGAAAATTGTTATTTATGTGATAGTCTTGGTGTTTGGAAATACATTTGTCACATAGTCGTAGTTATGAGATGTGAAGAACCTGAGAAATACCATGAAAATACCTAAAGTTGTGATTTTCAAGTTTATAGCTAAACAAAACATTCATATTGATTGATAATTATTGAGAATTATACTTAAAGATATACTTAATTTATAATCATCAGGGTAATTTAGGAGAAACATAGAGAAAATGAGTTTTTTTCATTAATCATTTATTTGAATTCCCGCGCGCTACCGACCGCCGCGCAGCGGGGAGCTGTGCGCATGCGCGCAGCGATGCGATGGCGCTGGATCGGGTTATGCAATAAATTATGATTTTAAAGTACATTTTTGACCTACTGACAGAAAAATTATTTTGATTGTTAAGTTATCAAATTGTAGAATGAAAAAGAAAATCAACGAGATCAGTCTTATGTAGCCCTTTCATAAATAAGTAACAGACAGAGACAGAATTACTTTCGCTTTTATAATAATTACTTAGGATGATTAGTATTAAGATAGGAAAAATACTATTTTTAGTTTCCGTTTAAATGAGATTTGCCAACAAGTATATATAATAAAATACAAAACAAAGTACCCGACTAAAAAATAAGGTTAAAAATTACAAAAAAATATTATTAAAGAAAATAATAAAATTAAAAAAGAAAGAAAATTATTATTAAAGAAATTTCATACAAATTTTTAACCGTCTTTTGACCACCTTAATTCATCCCTGTCACTAAAATATAATACCATTGTTCATTTATATCTATTATGTAACCCAAATACCAAATTTCAGCCCCCTAATATCAAAACCCAGGAACTTTCATACATTGTTTACCCCCATTTCTACCCCTTTGTTCACCGATTACTCAGCCAATCGGTTCGGTTAAATGTTTTCAGCTGTTTAGGCAAATGTTTTTCACATTTAGTTGTCAGAAAGGGTTTTTGCTATTTGTTAGCAACTAGTTGCAATAGAAGAATATTTTTTCTGTATACGTAATTAGTTGCGAACTAGGACTTTTTCAGAAACAGTAGTTGAGATAGAAGAAGTACGTTTATAGGGTTCCGTACCTCAATAGGAAAAAACGGAACCCTTATAGGATCACTTTGTTGTCCGTCTGTCCGTCCGTCGGGTGTCAAGACCTTTGTCTCGGGAACGCGTGAAGGTATCGAGTTGAAATTAAAACCATATACGCAGATCCATAGTATAGTATTTTGCCGCAGAAAGAAAAATAAAGTCTCTAAATTTTCGTAAAAAAAAGTTACAGCCGAATATATCGTAAAAAACACACATATTTCGACACTCACAAGGGAATCAAAACCTATGGGGTACTTCCCGTTGACCTAGAACAATGAAATTTGGCAAGAAGCATTGTGTTAGAGTACACATATAGGAAACAATCCGAAACTGGTAATTTTTAATTTAATCACAAAAAATAGTGTCTTTATGCAAGGAATGAAGGTCCAAATTTTAAAGTGAATTAACCGTATTATGTGGGGTATCATATGAAAGAGCTTCAGCAGTTTTACGATGTATATTTTTCCGTTTATGAAGGAAAATATAAATAAATATATATGATTTCCCCCTTTTATATACTAGTTTGTACGGAACCCTCGGTGGGCGAGTCTGACTCGCACTTGTCCGGATTTTAAGTATTAGTGTTTTAGTTAGTTTAGTTTTAAGTATTTTGTTTGTAAATTTTACTTAATTTAAATAAAAGACAAACTGATAAATAAATAAAAATCCATACTAAAATAACGTAAGTTTAGATAACGGGCAAAGAATGGCAGTTGGAAATTCTTGCAATATTAACTCTACTCATAATACAAGTAGGTTTCATCATCATCATCATCATCTCAGCCATAAGAAGTCCACTGCTGGACATAGGCCTCCCCCATGGATTTCCAAAAAGACCGATTGGAAGCGGCTTGCATCAAGTAGGTTTAGAAAACTAAATAGCTCTCTACGTACAAAACGGCTGAACAGATTTTGATGAAACAGTTAAGATCGTTCTCGTTGATTTGTATCTAGTTTGTTTTTGTTTGATAGAAGATTTTATATCTTCCGTTTAAAAGCTGCGATGGCACAGACATGCATAAAGATCAGATAAATCACACGTCAGACTTATAACATGCCTCGTTTTTGGTCGGCGGTTAAAAATGAATTTAAGTACTCAGTGTCAGTCCCGTACTCAGCGATATCGATCCACATTCCTGTTGCGTACTGCACAAGAATGGAATTCGTTGCCGCCATCTCTGTTTCCTGAGACCTACAATCTTGGAATTTTCAAGGCTAGAGTGAATAGATATCTTCTAGATCGACGAGCTCCATCCTCGGCCACACCGTCGCTTAACATCAGGCGAGTTGGTGGTCAATCGTAGATCTATAATGTATAAAAAAAAGTACAATCTTAGACTCTAGACAAATAGAACTGACCTCTGGTTATTTTGAATCTGTTTGAATTTGAAAAATCTGGTTGTTACCTGGTACATTGTTCTTAACACTCTTATGGTGACTACTTCCATTGATTTAACATTGACATTGACTTTGACTAATGGCTCTAAGAATAACATCGCTCTGATCCCGAAGGGGTTACAAAAGCGCACGTGTGACACACTCTCAATAAAGAAGCTTAAACTAAAACACTTAATAATGCTATGTTCTTAACTAATTTGCGACGACATTAAATTCATAGATCTGTGTCTTTCTGCAGGCTATGATGTGCTACACGCCCAAAATGCTGTGGGACGCCTGTGAGGGTGACCTCTTGAAGACCATAGTGATGGGGCTGAACATCGGCGTCTGTCATACAGAAGAGAAGGAGAAGAAAAAGGATGCCATCATCGGGTACCTGTTCATGTACGAGAAGGTATGTTTTTATCGAAACGTTTAGTTTCGTCTAAAGAATAATTGTTTACTTCTAAACCAGTTACAAAACATAAACCGTGGTTAAGAATACGGAAAAATAGTTCTCCGATCGATACCAGTATCGTACCAAGAATAATTACGTTTACTTCGAAACTAGTTACGAACCTATAGTTACGTGTGCGGCCGAAGCGAGTTTGACACTCTTTCTTATCGTTGCAATCATTTTTTTATATGTTACTGCATTAACGACCGAGACACCTATCTACAATTAGCAAGGAAGGCATCATTATGGATTCATCTCTAGGATCTTTGGCTTAGGCTGTACGTCGTTATTCACTAAAAAAAATTACATCCTTTTACGGTTTTTGTCGATTTGTCGTTATTTCTTTGATTCTATCCTTTACTAATATTACGCAGATTTGTTTAATGTTTACAGATTTAAGGGCATACTCGTAATTTTTTTAAATTATTATTGTTCCTTATTCTCTTATATGCGCGGACAGGGAGAAACTGGGAGAGAATTTACCGGATTCTTCTCTTTTAGGGCATATTGTAAAAGTCAGTTTTTTTTACCTAAGATAGATCTGCGATTGACCACCAAATCGGCTGATGTTAAGCAACGGTGTGGCCGAGGATGGAGCTCGTTGATCTAGAATATATTTCACTGTAATCTTGAAAATTCCAAGATTGTAGTTCTCAGGAAACAGAGATGGCGGAGAGAGTTGGAGAGAAAGGCGGTTATCAGTTATAGAGATCTGAGATTTTTTTGGTTTATATACATTATTGTAGTTGTTCAAAAAACATACGTAACAGTTTGTACAACTTGAACTCTCTCTAAACACTATCGTCAATATCTTCAATACATCTCTATGTAAAGGATCATTTAATATTCACAATTGTTGACGAATATTATATTTGCTTATAGTTTTTCATTTTCGCATCTGAGCAACTTTACACAAGGCTGAATATAGAATTTTTATTGCTTTTTAAAGGCAGATTTCAAAATGATACTTAGAAACCCGGTTCTATAATCAGCATTTGTATTCTAAACGTCGGTCGCCTCTGGGAATCACGGCGTGGTGCGGCCGTGCTTCGGTTCCATTATACGCATTCCCGGCACCGTACCTAGAAATGTACGGTTGGCATTTTAATTATATCTATCCAAAAGTCTTAAGTCGTCTTGTCGTACAATTTTTATTTTAACTCAATAAAGGTGTGTAATAAGTTAGAGTGTGTATCTGTCAGTGGCATCGTAGCACTCAAATAGATGGACTGATTTTGATCTAGTTTTTGACGTGACAACGTCTAATAAATCGTTGAACGCCGTCTGCATGCACGAAAAAGTATGACTCATTGTCCCGTTACAACCGCGCGCGGTGGCTGAGGAAGCGGGCGGGTGTGCGCCGCGCCCGACCGTCGCTTCAATTATCATTCCTCGGAGCTCGCGCGCAGACGTATGTTGTCTCGTTAAACTATCGTCCGTGAACCGACTTTACAGACAACCAATTTTTTGTTTGAAAGTGGATTCCATCGAGAGTGTCTTAGTTATGTTTCATCAAAATCGGTTCAGCGGTTTTTTTGTCGGGGGTTTTGAGTTTCCTAAACTTCTACTTGTATGAGGTCGTCTGTCCATCTTGTTGGTGGCCTTCCTGCGCTGCGCTTGCCGGTGCGTGCTCTCCACTGGAGAACTTATCGGCTCCATCGGCTATCAGTTCTACATGCTATGTGCTCTCAACCCCTGCCCATATCCCTTTCAACTTACATACTATACGATACAGAAAGATACTAAACTTACTTACTCTTTCACATTCATACACCCGAAAAAAAACTCTGCTTGCACAATCAGGTAAAAATACTGTCCCGTTACATGTCTAAACGAAGATATTGTATTATATTCCTGCTAAATAACAACGGTACCTTTAAAATGTAATATTAAAGTTTCGCCGAAGACTGTAATTATGGGCAATCTATAGAACATCTCCGGGCTAAAACGATCTAGCGTCTGCAACATTATCTAGCTATTTAGATTGTACACAAGATCTCAGATTGCAGTTATCCATCATTGTCAGTTTTAATCTCTGACTAAGAGCGTAGCTGAAAAAACTGCAGCAAGTTATGTAGCTTCGAGCATAGATAATCTATGCTGAAAGTTAAATAGTAATATCCTAGACATTTATAATGAACGTACATTCAACAGCATAGAATGGGTAACGAAATCGTAACTGCAAAAACTGTTTTCCAGCAGTTGGGTATTTTGTTTTTCTTGTAGTATAGATACTTATAGAATGATAGAAAATACAGTATTTACAACTGCAACTAAAGATTTGACCGACGTCTGCACTGGCCTGAACAGTAGATATATGGTCAAACAACCCGCTGGCCCGCGCCCAGTTTTTTAAATTGATTTGAATTAAATAAAATGAATGATCGAAATAGCTTAATGTTTAAGGTAGATTTGTTTCCCCCTGTATAGTCGACGCGGTAAGCGTTTCACTTAAACTATAATCATGTGTTTTCATTTAGATTATGGTGTTTAATAACATTGTTTTGTGCCGTAACTTTTGTGATGTACTATTATTTTTAGATGAAATAAATGATTTGATTGATTTGATTTGTTATCGCTGTAATTTCTATGGGTGCTTTATTGAACTATGCTGATTGTTCCACCCATGATAGCGCAACAGATTGTGTCGCCATTTCTCACGTGCTTGGTAAGCTGCTTTGTGAGCATAGTTGTTTTATTATGTTGAGCTGGGGCCGGATTGTGACAAAAACATAATTTTGTTACCTATTTTGTGTGTATGATTTTTTATTTTCTGTGTGTTTTTGTTACAAAAACATTATGTCTATGTCTAAGTCCGTAGTCCGACTATCGTCCGTCTCGCTCGCGCATACCCACATTTTTGAAGATATAAAATGACAGAATGAACTTATAAAAAAATCGTCGTTTGTTAAACTTGAAAACAACATCACAAATTTTCAACTAATAATTAAATTTGATCCAAGTTAATGTTCACACATAAAGATCATTTTTACGTTGAAAATATCAAAAAAATGATTTATATGTAAGAAAATTAACTTGGATCAAATATAAATTTTTGTTGAATAATTGTGATGTTGTTTTCTAGTTTTACAAACGACAATAGGTATTTATAAGTTCATTCAATCATTTTATATCTTCAAAAATGTGAGTAAGCGCGACCGAGATGGACTATGGTCGGACTCTTTAATACCTACGAATATATAATTTTCGCAAAAATAACAAGTATATAAATTTTAAAACATTAGAGGTTTTTTTTCGCAACAAATTAAAGATTTTACAGTAATTATTCTAAAGAATGTTCATTAGAAGCTTTGTACATTGTTTCTCGTTAATGTAAGCGTAAGTTGTACTAAGAAAGTTGCTCTTAGGCAGTCGAGTATTTTGTTTCTGTTTTAACATAAATCGCAATATACATTAAGTACATAACAGCTTGCTTTACAAATTAAGATATACAAAAACTGTGCAATTCTTTCAATGTTACATACACAGGTCGAATTGATAACCTCCTTTTTTGAAGTCGGTTAAAAATAAACAATTAACATAGGTTCATTCTTTGGTTTCATGACTTTTTAGATTTTTGAATATCAAATTTTAAATAATTTCACAATTTTGTCCTCACTAACGTTAATGTACTATTATTATTTCCTTATCGGACTGGGAGAAAAGAAAACAGAATGTACCAGCTGCTTCTCTTCCCGGGCATACTGTAAAAGTCAGTTCAGGTACTTGAGGGAAATTGGCATTTATGTAGGCGATCACCCCCTGTCACTGCAGTCCCCTTCATGTAACCCTCTGATCACGGTCAAATGTGGCGTCAAACGGCCTAATTGGTCTTTGATGCTCTGCCTACCCCGTTAAGGAAAACGGGCGTGATTTTATGTATGTACTATAGTTTTGTCTGCGCAAAACTGTTGCTAAAACCTTTCCACCGTCCGAGCTTCACAATAACCACCAGTCGTGACATCAGATGAAATCGGACGACAATCGAGCGCGCCAAGTTTTTGTCGACGGTCATTGGCTTTACATTCCTCGCTTACGCAATACTCCGTACTGCCTGTCTAATCTACGTGGAACCCAGTGAAAGATGTTCGAAATTAGAGACTGATCTTTTTATGGTTATTCCAAAAACTCGGACGAAACGCTTCGGTTTTACCTTTGTAGTCTAGTAAAGTCTAGTAAAAAAGTTTTGTGACAACATAAAAAACAGCTAAGATAATTTAAAACACTGAAAACACTGACTTCAAAATAAGCAATTCGTTTACTTGGAAGACATACTTTTCCAACTATTTTGTTATAAAAACCAAAGTACTGAACCGATTTTGATAAAATGTATATGGGATCACCTCTGTAGTTATCTTCAGAAGTGATCTCATATACATTTTTTCCCATATAACCTACCAAACAAAAAAAAATCATCAAATTCAATACGCAAATGGCAGAAAAACATACAAATTTTACAAAGTTTTAATCAATTCAGCGTATGAAACTATCTTTAAATATTATCATTGTTAAATAGAAATGTTTCTTGTGTTCCGAAAGTTTCAATTCTGTCTTGCACTTATACTGCAACCTGTCTTGTTTTTCATACATTAACCGCCTTCTATATCTGGTAAGAAGACGGCGTTATATTAAGCAGCAATGAAAATCTAAATAATAAATAAATAATAAATAATAAATTCTTTATTTGCGGTTATGGGTATACATACAGTTGGTGGAACATAAAAAAAGTAGATCGCCATAATCTGCCTTGCGGCGTGCAAAGTTATAGTAGGTACCTATTGTAGATAATATTATATAAGCATTAAATATGTTTCTTCATTACAATAAAATTAATGGCGATAAACATCGCAAAGTTACACATTCCAAACAAAATTCCACAAAAATTCAATCACATAGCATTCAAAATTCAAACCCTTCAATCAAAACAAATGAATCTCAATTGTCAAACTGCAGTATATGAACATAAAAAGTTGTCTGTTCATGGCCACACAATGCAAAATTAGTATTGCTAATTTATAAGTAATAATGAGTGAATTTAAATACAATGCCAACAAAGATAGAATTTATGTCAAAAAATAAAATAATAATAATAAATTTAATACAATGTGAAAAATTAAAAAATAATAAATTTTATAAAATGTCTTAAAATAAAACACTAATTTAATACAATGTCAGAAGAACGTCATCAGAGAAATAAAATTAAATGTCAACACAATAATTAAAATAAAATAAGGTCAGTATAATAAATTTATATTATTATATGTCAAAACAAAGTTAGCCCATGTCAACATTAAATTTTATCTGTAAAGTACTCTAAGTTAAGTAACCTAAGTTTCTGCGGTAAATCACACAAGAACACCAAACCCGGACGAGTATGCTGGCTACACTCGTCCGGTTTGGTGTTCTTGTGTGGTATTGCGCAAGCGTGGCTGATTGAAAATATGCCATTTCTGCTGATTTTGTATCCGTGTCCATTTTGAATCTTTGAAACGTCTTTTACGACTTTCTATTTTACACGATTTCTTAACTTCATTAGTAATGTATGTTTAGTACAAATCATGCAAGCCTTCTTAATTTACAACTTTCAAATTCTGCATGATTATTCAATCGATTCCACTCGGAAACGATATATGATATCTGCATCTCTGTAATTCCGTATGGAAATGACAGAGATGGAAATAACTAAAATAAATAGATAAATAAAATAAATAACTTGTCAACGGCTAGTAGTACAGATATGGTCATGGAATTTTGCACATAGCTACAACTTTGAATACCAAACAAATTATTTAACAAGAAAGTTGCTTTCTGTATTGTCTCCGCATGGGCATGACATTTTACACATGGGTACGAAAGAATTAAATAAGTTTTAAGCGTTTTAAGAGACGCGGCGTCAATAAAGACACCTAGATTAAATCTATCAAGATAGACTCAGGAAGCTTTATTTAGCAATCCGCAACTTGTTCCATATTTTTATAACTTAATTTATTGAGGGCGCTGCTGTCCTTGTTTCATTATTTTGTTCAATGTCCATTTTTAGGGTTCCGTACCTCAATAGGAAAAAACGGAACCCTTATAGGATCACTTTGTTGTCCGTCTGTCTGTCCGTCTGTCCGTCTGTCCGGGTGTCAAGACCTTTATCTCGGGAACGCGTGAAGGTATCGAGTTGAAATTAAAACCATATACGCAGATCCATAGTATCTTGCTGCAGAAAGAAAAAAAAAAATTCTCAGTTTTCGTAAAAAAAAGTTACAGCCGAATATGTCGTAAAAAACGCACATTTCGACACTCACAGAGGAATCAAAACCTATGGGGTACTTCCCGTTGACTTAGAACTCTGAAATTTGGCAAGAAGCATTGTGTTAGAGTACACCTATAGGAAAAAATCCGAAAACTGGACATTTTTAATTTAATCGCTATTAAATAGTCTCTATGCAAGGAATGAGGGCCCAAATTTTAAAATGAATTAACCGTATCATGTGAGGTATCATATGAAAGAGCCTCATTAGCATAAGCTAAAACAGGTTTTAACACATTCTTCGCCCCTTGCAGACCCTTCACTTCAGCTAGGAACCAAAACTTTTAGGCGAATTTTGATTAAGTACAGAGTGGCCGCGCAAAGCAACGTTGACTGCCTCGAACGCCGGCGGTTTACTGACTACTACAAAATGAACAGGACGCTCGCTCGGATCCGAGTGGGAAGCGCTGCTACTATAGCCCCGCCCCACTCGGGTCCGAGCGGTGAGCAAGGAATGTGTTAAATATTTTACGATGTATATTTTTCGGTTTATGAAGGAAAATATAAACAAAAATATATGATTTCCCCCCTTTTATTTAGTTTGTACGGAACCCTCGGTGGGCGAGTCTGACTCGCACTTGTCCGGTTTTTTTTACCATGATTGTTCTATCCAAACAGGCTATGATTTCCAATATGTGACATCCATTACGTCAGCCTCCAGGGGACTTTGTACCTTGTCCGATGTAAATCAGTGTTGAAGCCTCGGACACGATTATCCATACGTGATTATTAACTCGATTTAGTGTGGAGACAGGAGTGTGGAGACAGACCAGACTGAATCGAGTAGTTTGCTGATTATAATAATTGCGAATACCCATCGCTAATCTCGTATAATAATTGTAAAGAGTTTTTAGAACTATTCGATATTTTCGAATATTTTACACACAATTATACACACAAAAGTATCTACAAAATGGACCGTTCAAACATTACACACATCCGACGGGACTTGAACCCACGTTTTCTCGATCTGTACTTGGGGTCTACCATTTTGGACACGAAGGTATCACGTGGGGTGGTCGAAACTTTGGAACGTTTTTTTTTTGCTTAAACCAATACGATGATGATGACGATTGATGATGGATGTGTGTCATTTTTGAACTGTCTATAAATTTGTAGTTTTTAGATTTGTTGCGGGGTGGCTTCTTTTTGACACCAAACCTGTGATTTTTGTAAATTATTCCAGGTATTTTGTAATTTTACGCTTTTTCTTAAAAAAAGAGAGTAATATTTTGATGTCTCTATTTCTATGTTCCTTTGTTTCTTTCTGTTTGACAGGCATTTAACCACGGCTTACTTGAGTAGCTCATCCCGCAATTTTTGAATTTCGTACAATAAACGTGACAGCAAAGCGTTCCGTTTGGGTAAAAAATTTACATTCAATACCATTTGTACATTGAATTCTATTATGTTGCAATAGGATTGAAAAATAGAATATGCACGTCGTGAATAAAGGTGTTTTTGTCTTTGGCGAAGTTGAATCCCTCGTTACACTTCGGATCCCTCGCTTCATTCTTATCACCCTCGCTACGCTCGGGAGTTAACCTTAGAATCCTACGTTATATGTATTCGGGATTCAACATGTCGCCCGTGACATAAAACACTACTTTATCCCCTTGGTGCATAATCTATTATTAGTGCTATTTGAGTGTTTGTTCTATTTCCTTGTTCGTATTGGTTTCTGCAAGTCGGGTGGCAGTAGTTGGCGCATGTTTATGTGATTTCTTGGTAAGGCGCCGCGGTAACTATTCCGGTTCGCTTTCGGCGAACTCAAAGATTGTTACTTTCAATATATTATCCGTGGAGTTTTAACTGACTTCCAAAAAAGGAGGTTCTCAATTCGACTATATGTTTGTTACGCGTTTACTTCGCCAATTATGAATTGATTTTGACGATTATTATCTTGTTTGGTCGGCCATACTTCAGTTGTGATCCCGTATGAATTTTAACAAAATCGGTTCAGTACTTTGGTTCTTATAACAAAATAACTGGAAAATATATGTCATCCAAGTAAAAGAAATTGCGTATTTTGAAGTCGGTTGTTTCAGTTTTTTAAACTATAATTATGTTTGCATAATCTCTTTGACTTTTTTTTTTCGGAAGATAGATTTACGTTTGACCACCAATTCGTCTGATGCTAAGCGACGGTGTGACCGAGGATGGAGCTAGTCGATCTAGAAGATATCTATTCACTCTAGCCTTGAAAATTCTAAGATTGTAGTTTATAGGAAACAGAGATGGCGGCAAAGAACTCCATTCCTGTGGAGAACGGATCAAGAACATGGACCGATATCGCTGAGTACGGATTTTTGGCATTTCAATGAGAAATGGGTGGTAATTCTCCGATTTTCTACTAGTCCTGTAGTAGAATGGGGAGGATGGAATTAGGTCATGAAGCTCTTGAGACAATCATTTGAGAAGCTAATTCACTCCGCAGACATTTTTTTTTTGCTACACTCGTTTACTCTATAATATTGTGGCGGTGGGTGTTTGGTATAGTATACCACATATTTTACAGCCGCTTCCTCCCATCTGCCGGATGTGGTGCCGAACAGGTGTGTTCGACGCTGGACCACGCACCAGGGAGGGCTATCTGAGGTTACTTACTTAAGTTTCCTTCTGATGCGGTTTACCTAAAATGTTGGTTTGTTCGTAGATTCAATTGTTTTAAGTTTCTATAGGTTTTTTTTAAAACAAGATAGATCTACGATTGACCACCAACACGCCTGATCTTAAGCGACGGTGTGGTCGAGGATGGAGCTCGTCGATCTAGAGGATATCTATTCACTCTAGCCTTGAAAATTCCAAGATTGTAGGTCTCAGGAAACAGTGATGGCGGCAAAGAATTCCATTCTTGTGCAATAATACTTATTGCAGCTCGGTTTGTAGTACGTTAGATAGAGTTGATACAACACGGGCCTTTTCTAGATCAGACTTAATAGATATATTAGTATTAAAAGTCTACGTGCTTCATCTTTGACCACGTTGTCGTTGTCCAACAGGCGTGGTGATGGTCAAACGCGAACTTATTGGAATAATAATAATAATAGTTTAAGAAACTGAAACAACCGACTTCAAATGTATACGCAATTTCTTTTACTTGGATGACCTATATTTTCCAAAATGTGCAATTTTGTTTTAAAAACTAAACTAACGAACCAATTTTGATAAAATAAGAGATAAAAATAAAAAGTTCAAATCGGTTCATAAATTACGGAGATATGAGATTAAAACACATAAAAAAAAACAACCGAATCGAGAACCTCCTTTTTTGAAGTCGGCTAAAAAAATATTTTATCTCGGAGGCATAACACATGTAGATGACGCCATATTCAGGATATGACCCAGGTGTATGAATGAACAAATTGCCAGTTAAACAGGTTCACGACCCACAAGACGCGTTATAAAAGGAAATACTCTGACAGACGAGTGTCACACCCACCTAATGAATGAGAAGACGACATGCCCACTTGCTATGACGCACACTTGAGTTAGCACGCGCGAGTAGTCGTAGAAAGCGACAATACTACTCGTACAGTAGGCTTAGACAAGTAGCAAACGTTTCTATTTCTACAAACGCTTACGCTTCGAAATGCCAAGAAACTGTGTAGTCACGTGACGTTTCTTCCTCTAATGCCAATCCCAGACATTTATTATTCTAGTCTACTGGCGTTCACGAAATTAGAATGTCACTTGTATATTGAATGACATATTTTTAGGGTTCCGTACCTCAAAAGGAAAAAACGGAACCCTTAAAGGATCACTTTGTTGTCCGTCTGTCCGGGTGTCAAGACCTTTATCTCGGGACCGCGTGAAGGTATCGAGTTGAAATTAAAACCATATACGCAGATCCATAGTCTCTTGTTGCAGAAAGAAAAATAAAGTTTCTCAGTTTTCGTAAAAAAAAGTTATAGTCGAACATGTCGTAAAAAATACACATTTCGACACTCACAAGGGAATCAAAACCTATGAGGTACTTCCCGTTGACCTAGAACTATGAAATTTGGCAAGAAGCATTGCGTTATAGTACACATAAAGGAAAAAATCCGAAAACTGGAAATTTTTAATTAAATCACAAAAAATAGGGTCTTGTCTTTATACAAGGAATGCGGGTCTAAATTTTAAAGTGAATTAGGCGTATCATATGGGGTATCATATGAAAGAACTTAATTAGCATAAGTTAAAACAGGTTTTAAATATTTTTACGTTGTATATTTTTCAGTTTATGAAGGAAAATATAAAAAAATATATGATTTCCCCCTTTTATCTACTAGTTTGTACGGAACCCTTGGTGGGCGAGTCTAACTCGCACTTGTCCGGTTTTTTTTTCCGATTAATTTGTTTAAAAAAAACAACAAAACACTAATCCGATTTTGATGAGATTCCTATGATACTCATCTGGACTCCTTTCAAATAAAGAAATGAATTTTCCGAATCGGTTTATAAATGACGAATTTATGAGTTAACAAACATTACAAAAAAATTACATACTAATTTATAAACTCCTCCTTTTTTGAAGTCGGTTAAAAAACCAATTCAACATTACGTCCTCAAGAAAAGGCAATGTCACCTGACAACCGGTATACAGGATATGCAACATTACAATGTCGCCTGACAACCGGTATACAGGATATGCAACATTACAATGTCGCCTGACAACCGGTATACAGGATATGCAACATTACAATGTCGCCTGACAACCGGTATACAGGATATGCAACATTACAATGTCGCCTGACAACCGGTATACAGGATATGCAACATTACAATGTCGCCTGACAACCGGTATACAGGATATGCAACATTACAATGTCGCCTGACAACCGGTATACAGGATATGCAACATTACAATGTCGCCTGACAACCGGTATACATGATATGCAACATTACAATAATTATTTTATAAACAGTAATGACGACTGCATACAAAACTCCAATCAGATTTGGATCATAATCATGAGAACTTCCTGGCTCACAGCACAATACTATATATTATTCTTGTTTATAAAATAATACAAAGTTCAGGATTTTAATTTTTCGCCTACTTTGACGTGACTCAGAGTTCCGCGAACTTCGGAAATCTAAAGGACTCATGATATCCTGCGTATGAGTCATAATTGCAGCACATGATGCAACATTATAAAGAATGTCTTTTTTATTGCAAGTTGCTCCGCGATTGACCACCTTGCATTCGAATGCCACGATGTGGTCGAAGATGAAGCACGCATATATGGAAGACACTTATTCACTCTAACCTTGAAAAGTCACTTTCCTTTTCTGTACGGAAGAGAAACAGAACCAAACTTTTTTATAACAAACTTCAGAGAAATCCGAAATGGGTGATAGTAGGCCGATTTTCTACTTGTATAGTATAAATCTTACGTCAATATCCAGTATTTGCTCTGCTACTGCGTAAAACAACGCCAAGTGCGCGTGCTTAAAGTTCTTTAAGGTGGGGCTCAAAGTGCGCAGCTATCTCCTTCGCGCATCACGACATTTTTAAACATAATATATTATAAAATCACTGACTGTTTATTTAGGTAAGAGAAATGTTTATTAAAATCTTTTCTTCGATATCTTTTAATTTGGCTGAGGATTAGGGTGATATATGTGTTTTCACTACTTCTTCGCCAGTGTAAATGATATCTAAATAAAAGTTTTTTTTTTATATCTCTTACCTAAATAAACAAACGCATGTGATATATAATGTCTCAATGAATTTATATGTTTCAAAACGATTTCTTGCGCGAGAGATGCGTACTTTGAAACTGCGTTTTAGTAAATAAGTTACATTTCCATCCCTCTCAGTTTCGATCCGACTATGTCTGCTGCCTAATGATGATCATACAAGATTACTGTGATTCACTGTGTAATGATCTGGTAACTCCCTGTTGGCTATAGAGGGATGAACTTGACTCTTACTGTAATAACTGGAACACCAAAAGCTCTGGAATCTAGATCGCGAAGAGTGGAAGGAGAATAGAGAAGCCTTTGTCCAACAGTGGAACAGTATAGACTAATTTAATTTATAAAAATCTCTCAAACTAATTGAGAACGTTAATTTATTCTTCGCTGTGCCATTTGGAGCAAAATAAATCCCGCTTAAATTTCAGGAAATGTGAGAAGATATGAAATTTGGATTAAGAATAATCCTTACTGAGCCAGGATTAAGGATAAAACCTCATAAGGTCCTCCTCGAGTTTCCTCAACTTGTCACCGTGATTACTAAGAACTTCTTAGCCGCATCATAATCAGCTGAGCCGCTTATATTCGGATTATTCTTCCTTGATAGCCTGTAGCTCGACCATCGTCCGTCTCGCTCGCGCATTTCAACATTTTTGGATATATAAAATGACTGAATGAACTCATTAAAAAATAGTCCCACAGAAAACTAGCAAACAACATCACAAGTTTTCGACAAAAATTTAATTTTGATCCAAGTTAATTTTCATACATAAAAATCATTTTCTTAAAATAAATTACAGTTTAAAAAACTAAAAAACACGCTACAAATTATTGTGGTCAAAGTTCATTACAAGACTTTTCTAACAAATCTAAACAGCAGCTATGATACGATGTTCCATCATGAAGTTCTATATCTTCCGGCTCCATCATCAGATCAGTTCGACAGTACCATATTATTGTATTGTCATCAGAACTATACATACAGCTGCCAATTTTCATGACGCTACGATCCTTGGAAGATGGTTAAATTAGTTACCTTAGATTTCATTACATACAGGTCGACCTAATAAAAACGTGTTAAAAAGGCTAACAATTATTACAAAATTAAAGCAGAATTATCAACATGTATCCATCTATTCATAGTACACAAACAATGTATCGACCCATCTCGCTCCCGTTGCCGCGTCTTTGATGTTTAATTCATTACAAAACTACTTCCAAACGTACTTCCTAATGGGCTCGACTGTGAGAAACCGCCTGGACATGTCGTAAAGCGGTAATCCTATTGGTCGTAAAGAAATTTCCTTTCCATAGTTTTATGGCGAGTGAGCTTTTAAATTCCGCTCGGGGGAGGGAGCCACTTTACGCATGAGAACTTTTACTGGAAAGGCTAAACTGTCCTTATGTATGTACATTACGAGATATATTACTATCGGGCTTAAAAGCCTGTTACACCACATGATTTATCGTGCCCTGTCGGCTGGGAAAGGTAGCGTAATAAGAGACAAGGTCCGATCTTCATACTTCCCAGTTACAGACTGGCTTCCCAGTCAGACGGGTCCCTGTCTAACTGGGGCCCTGATAGGCAGGGCCCGAGAATGTCGGGTCGGAATAGGGTTGTGTAATCGGGCCTCTTACCTCGGCCTTACCTTATATTAAAAATATAGAATATGCGCATGTTTTAATAACCAAACTACTTAACCGATTTTGATGAAATTTCTATGGGCCTAATCTGTAAGGATATAATTTCAAACAAAAGTAAATTTCCAATTCGGTTTATAGGTGGATGCTCAGAATATAGATTTTTTTTTCTGTAAGTATTCTGAGGATGGATGTATCAAAAAAAAAAAACAAAAAAAAACGGCTGAATTGAGAACCTCCTTTTTAAAATCGGTAAAAAATAGCGCGAATTAAAATAGCGGTGAAATTATTATTGCTAACCAGCAACTTTTTTCTTAGGACATATTTCTTCAGAAAGTAGGCACACAATGAATGGGTATTTCCAAATTTCACAACCTACTACAGACACAGACTCGGAAAGTAAATAAATGTATTCCGGTAGTCTTAGTCATGTTAGCACCCGGACTTAGTCACTTAGGCATTTTAAGAAAATAACAGATTTTATGTTGAGTCATAAATATAAATACTGTTATTTAATTTGTAAACATGACTAATAGTATTACATATAAATTTTCTAATTAATTACGAGAATTATAGTTTGAGAAACGAATAAATTGTACACCGTAATTGCATGTACTATCTCATGAATATGTATAGGTACTCAATAGCATACCTTAACAGTTGCATTTGGAAATTGCACTTGAAAAAATAATAATAAATACATATTTGTGGACATTTCACACAACACCATCTAGCCCAAACTAAGCAAAGCTTGTACTATGGAACTATAATTATGCTTGATAGAATACATATATATACTTTTTTGTTGTAAATATTAAAAGCCTAGCTATAATTATGTTTTCTCTGTATTTGTGGTATTTTTTTCAATTTAATAAAATGTAGTAAAAGGAATCTTGAAAAGAAAATATAGTGCACCAAGAGCTATTCTTTCGCATTTGTGCATTAAAAAAACATAGTATCATAGTATTGGCGAGTAATATAATTTAGGTGCAGTAATATAATTTAGTTTTGAACCTTTTATTTGGCAAATTGCGCAAAAAAGCTTCGCTGGAGGCCACATCTGGCCAACACGCTGGTTTGGCCACATGATTTTATGAGGTTAGTATATTCGAAGCAGAATATAGTTTTGGGGTTCCGTCACCACAAAACCCAATGTATTTTTTTTACATTGATTATGTAGTTCATAATTTTTTTAGGTGTATCTGTCTATCCATTTCAGAGTTACGATGCCACAGACAAATAGATACACATGTTACATTTTGTCAACACCCCTCTTGTTGTATCGGAGGTTAAAATAGAAAAGAAACTTAAACGACTGCGAAAAATCCTGGGCCTCTTAACACATACGGGCTTACCGAAGAACGTTACTTAACTTTAAGCAATGCTTAAAATATTTTGTCATCTTCTCGCTGACACGTAACGACACTTGCGGAAAGAAGACAGAGAATTTAAGACGATGGTTAAAGTTAAGTAACGTTTTTCGGTAAGACCGTAAAACTGGTGCATACCCCAATAAACACTAACGAGTGTGCATTATTTGTTTTGCTGTACTATTTGGTCAACCTATTTTTAACGCTCTACAAAGCATGACTTTACGAGCCACTTTCGTTTGCGACTTTTTGAATATTTTTTTTTAACTTTTCGGACGCGAATTTGGGTCGTATATCGGAATCGTTCTTCTTCCCCTTTCATTTTTTACTATCGAATATCATGCAAACTTGTCAAAATAAAATGTTAAGCATTTAATAAATTATTTGTGTATCTTTTTCGGTTATGTATTTATGTTTCTATGCTACCTTTTAAAACCCTAACTGCTTCACCGATTGTGATGTACGAGGTGTCTTTAGATTCGTCTTTACTTCACGAGTGTCATACACATTGACGTATTTTTATTTGCGACAAGAACAACCACAACATGTTATATCTCTATATATATATATAAATCAATTGCTGTTCGTTTGTCTCGCTAAAACTCGAGAACGGCTGGGCCGATTTATCTGATTTTGGTTTTGAAATGTTTGTCGTAGTCCAGGGAAGGTTTAAACGTTGAGAAAATATCGGGTCCACTCATTGATAGGTAGATGGCAGTTGATAGATACGAAGTACGCCGGGTCATCTAGTAAACACATAAAAATATATAAAACTACAGTTTCGTTTTTTTTTGTCACAAACCGGTTCCATTACATTACATTTCTGTAATGTAAATATGTAATGTAATATATAATAATGATAGTACAACTCTAAAAAGTAGTTTTACGTAGCCTGGTGCTAAGTACAAATAAGTGACTTTAGAAAAATTATTCCAAAATATCCTCATTTGTTCGGCATCTTTGCGCATACTTTCTTGTGAAAAAAATACCCTAAACATCATATAAAGCGTAACCGTGACATCTACGAAAATAGCTCTTACGCAGCTGTTTTTTTTATTTTGTTTTATATTTTATTTATTTTTGGGAAACTTACAGCTAGATACAGAAGTATAAGTAGATCAATAGATTAATAAGGTCAATTACAAGTTTTCACTAATAGTTAATAAACATGTATGACATACAAACATGATATAGTACGGAACCGTCTGCATAATACGCAGCAGGTTTTTTGCGCGTCCGGAACTTGTTTATTGGTTACAATTTGGTTCAGTTTTTGTTCCCAGGATAGATTCCAGACAGACTGACAGTCGATCATTATAGATAACTCTGAGACGTAATGAATAGGCACAATTTAATTCGTAATACCTGCCTTTTAGATCGGACAATGACCTCTAGAAACTGGCGGATTTTTTATGCTAGAGGACTTGTTCAATACCTACTGGTTCTCGTATTAGGTTTACTGTTAGGTTAGCTATGTTGTGTGTTAGAATATGTATACTGCCGTAGTGTATTTTGCTTTAGATATACATATATTGAAAAAGAGAAAAATAGAAGTAGAGGGAGAGCGCTCCCGCATCACATTTTGAAACATTATAAAATGAATGAGTGCGAATATTCCAAAAGTGAGAGATGGTTTTGCTTATTTAGATGGAAAAAATTAAAAAAAAAAAAAAATACTTCGATATCTTGTAACTTGGGCAAGGAGTAACAAAATATTTATTTTTTCCATTATTCCAGGTCCTATAAAATCTCTGGGCCATATTTCATAACAATAAGTTCAGACAGAGACAGACGATAGACAGATTTACTTTCGCTTTTTAACCGACTTCCAAAACGAAGGAGGTTCTCAATTCGACTGTATGTTAAAAAATGTCATCCAAGTAAACGAGTTGCGTATTTTGAAGTCGTTTTTTTTCTTCAGTTTTTTTATACTATAATTATCATCCAAGTAAACGAATTGCGTATTTTGAAGTCGTTTTTTTCTTCAGTTTTTTTAAACTATAACTAATAAATAATAAATATTTATGGACAATTCACACAACACCATCTAGCCCAGACTAAGCAAAGCTTGTACTATGGAACTAGATGGCTGATTATAAAATTATGTAATATTAAGATAGTTGAAGGTGAAATAAACATCATGATGTTCAGTTCGCCGCAACTATAGGTTTACATCGTTTGGACGGTCGTGATTACTGCCTCCGTGCGGGTCATTATCACGAGTTGATTACATAACCAGTGCGTTGTCACGTGACTAATGCGCGGCTGCAATCGTGCGTGCGCGCAATCGTACCTCGCGTATGGGCTTAACACCATCCTTTTGAGGACACGATCTTTTAAGGCTGTGCTCAAACCATGCAGCTATCTCTCTCGCGCATCATAATATTTAGTTCAGTTCAGTAACAAGTATACGTTTACAAAACCCACGACAAAACGACGATTTATGTGGTGTCAATAAAGTGGTATTGATTGATTGACATAAAACGGCTATGCTGGTTTTGATGAGATATTGCTAAGAAAACCCTCGAACAAAGTCCTTTTTCAAACAAAAAAAAAACTAGGTCAAAATTGGTGCATTTGTTTAAGAGCTACGATGCCACAGATACAAACATATTATTATTATCAAATTAATTTATTTCAGACATTGCGTCCATTTACATTAAATTAAAAATTTTATTACATGCATCTTATAACAATATTATTTACAAACAGCGATCTATGTATAATGTACTATTCTTTGCTTACAAAATAAAAATACTAATGTCATTAATAAAGTCAAAAATTACAATAATTATACAAGAGTTAGGATATGATGTCAATAAATAAAATAAATAATTAAAAACACAAAAATATACATACACACACGTCAAACTTATAACACCCCTATTTTTGGGTCAGGGGGTAAAAAGGCAGGACCCAGGAGACCATGGAGCTCAACTTTTTAAATTATCATCATCATCTCGGCGACAAGAAGTCCACTGCTGGACATAGGTCTCCCCCATGGATTTCCAAAAAGACCAGTTGGAAGCGGCCTGCATCCAGCGTCTTCCTGCCACTTGTATGATAGCTTCTGTCCATCTTGTGGCTGGTCTACTAACGTTTAACGTAACGGTTTAAATAAATAAAAAAACAAAAACAATTTCAATAAAACTCAAAAAGCACATAAATAATGCTGCTCAATCAATTGTAGGTATCTACAGTAGGTAGGTAGGTACTACAACCTTATCAAAAGTATTTGTAGATGGCAAGTGATCAATGAAGATGCACACGCCAGGTGTGACCGAGCGGAGCGGGGCACATCTGCCACATCCCGGCCGCTCTGCGCTAATAATACGAATAACACACCGCGAATCTATTGTGCTCGCTCCCCTGTCTACTCACTATCGGACGTGCACAGAACCAGTGTATTGTGTAGAATAGTACATTTTTAACCGACTTCCAAAACGGAGGAGGTTATCAATTCGACTGTATTTTTTTCAGCGATTTCTTCGCCAATTATGAATTGATTTTGATGAATCTTTTTTTGTTCGGTTGGTAATAAATACCTCAGAGATGGTCCCATATACATTTTATCAAAATCGGATGAGTACTTTGGTTTTTATAATAAAACAGAAAAAAAGTCGTCCAAGTAAACGAATTTTGTATTTTGAAGTCGGTTTTTTGAGTTTATTAAAGTATAATTATACCTCATAACTCAGACATTTTTAAACCGATTTAAAAATATATATTTTTTTACTTGAAAGGATATACTTCGAAATTGGCCACATATAATAAAATGTCATCAAAATTTGTTTAGTAGTTTGGTTTTTAAAACAAAATAACTGGAAGAAATAGCGTTGACCGAAAAGTCATTCAAGCAATGAGATTCTATTTATTCTTATAGTATTTTATTGTCGACATAGCACAGCGGATTAGCAAGTTGAAGTAGCGGTGGGCAGGGCATATAGCACGTAGAACTGATGGCCGATGGGGCCGAAACCGAAAAGTTCTCGAGTGGAGACCACGCACCGGCAAGCGCAGCGTAGGAAGACCAGCCACGAGATGTACAGATGGTCTCATACAAGTGGCGGGAAGACGCTGGATGCAAGCCACGCTTCCATGGGGGAGGCCTATGTGTAGCAGTGGACATCTTAAGGCTAAGATGATGATGATGATACAGTATACTTTGTCGTACCGTGGCAGAATACTAAAGTCCGTTTCACACGGAACAGAACTAAACTAATAGTCGCACTTTATAACATCAGCAATTTGCGCGTGTCGTGTTCCTTTTGTATCGCCGCTAATGTTTTATAAATATGATCGTAATAAAACATTGCCAAGGGCTTGTTATGAATAACCGAAGATGTAATGTACCGACACATATGTTGCTGTGTGGGCCATTGTTGCCGTGTTTATTTTGGTTAAACTTTGTTAAGGTGTAAACAGAGTTTTTTATGTGTAAACTAGCTGGGTCCCATAATATTATTCCTATGGGTTTTTCGTAGTTAGTAACTACGAAGAACCCTTATAAATTCGTCTTGTCCGTCTGTCTGTCCCTCTATGTCACAGCCACTATGTTACTACAGTTTATAAACTACTAGCTATAATCTGGGTGTCTTTATGGGGTGGGCAAAGGCGCTCCATCGTAGACTGCGACGGTTGCTAATATCAGGCGAGTTGGCAGTCGCTTGACCGCCAACTCGCCTGTTGTTAGTAACACGCAGCAAGCCTATTTATGAGCAAATAAGTAAGTTTAGAAAACAAAAAAAAAAACTCCTCTACTCATTCCAAATTACAGCTTTCTGTACTAAGATTCTTTGAGCTAATCCTCAGACAGACGGACAGACATGGCGAAGCTATAAAAATCGTAGTTGACAACGGAAAACTAAAAGTAAAAAAACAAGCTTTTACAAAAGTACTCCTCAAGTCGAGCCCGAACTCGATGGGCTTATCTTGTTCAGAAGTTTCTATGGCCACCTTTCGACGCCATCATCAGACCCTGGATATTATGTAGCACCAAAGTACTCGCCAAGACAAAACAAAAGCACGATGAGTTTATTATGTTTAGTTAAGAAGTTCCTATGGCCGTCTTCCATCTCCATCATCATAATAGTATTGTCACCGAAAACATTGAAAGTTAAAAAAGTCGGCGCCAAAAAAAACCACCCATTTCTCGTTGAAATGCCAAAAATGCGTACTCAGCGATATTGATCCATGTTTTTGATACGTACTGCACAGGAATGGAATTCTGTGCCGCCGTATCTGTTTCCTGAGACCTTACAATCTTGGAATTTTCAAGGCTACAGTGAATCTACTAGATCGACGAGCTTCATCCTCGGCCACACCGTCGCTTAACATCAGGCGAGTTGTTGGTCAATCGTAACTCTATCTAGCAAAAAGCTTGTATTATTAACGAATTACACAATCGAGACAAGTCACGCTACATTCAGAATTATCATTACAATTTCCAATCCGTGCATGGTTACCTGGAAGAGATCGCTCTAAGCGATAAGGTCGCCAATTAAACGCCTAGCCATTATTTTATTTTCTATTTAACTTTTTCCGTGTATACTGTGGTCTTTTAATAAAGAGCGATCTATCTACCATTACAAACAGTGGTCACTGTCCAGCGGTGTCGCGTATTCGTAACCTAACCTGATATGATGATAAAACATGCTGTCTGTCCCCCAGCCACCAGCCACCCAGCCGCGGGAATAGGTGCTCTTTCATTACGAAATTGCAAAGATAAGAGATGCTTCTTCTTGCATTGGTCGGCTCAGGTCAAATGGTTAGAAACTGTGGAGTCAGTGTCTTGGAATACAGCTGCTTAGAGCCTGGAGATCAGGACATTACTACTTTTTGGGCTTCCGTACTAAGGGTACTTACGGGAGCCTATTCGGAGGTAGTATCTGTCGTCTGTCTATCGAACCCTTAATATCTCTTTGGAAATAGAAAATAGGCGACTTTTTAACCGACTTCCTAAAAGAAGGAGGTTCTCAATTCGAATGTATGTTTTTTGTTGTTTATAATATATTATATTATTATATACTATATTTGTTCAGCGATTACTTCGTCAATAATAAATTAAATTGATGATTATTTTTTCGTTTGGTAAGTTATAATTCAGAAGTGGTCCCGTACAAATTTTATCAAAATTAG
The DNA here is from genome assembly GCA_947563715.1 of Lycia hirtaria. Taxonomy (NCBI): domain Eukaryota; kingdom Metazoa; phylum Arthropoda; class Insecta; order Lepidoptera; family Geometridae; genus Lycia; species Lycia hirtaria. The sequence goes on from OX387375.1 coordinate 54,396,056, forward strand.
TTCGGTTTTTTGGTTTTTATAACAAAATAACTGAAAATATTTCATCCAAGTAAACGAATTGTGTATTTTGAAATTAGTTTTTTAAACAGTAATTATTCGATGTAATGATAAAGATTACGAGATCTTGGAATTATTAATTATTTTGCTACTTTAAGTACTATAACACTAAGTTATTTGAACTTTATATTAATTATTTTGTTACTTTAAGTACTATAACACTAAGTTATCTGAACTTTATATTTTATGCAAATGCCTAGCATTTTAAGCCATTCTTATTGTAAAGTAGCTGGTACCCAATGCAGCCGAGTTGTTATTATTGTTTAAGCCAATGAGTTATTATCTATAGAGAGGTTATTACTCATTGAATATGAAATAAAATCATGGCAAATCTCAGTTCTCACTACTTTCGAGGATAAGACACATCGTTAAGGCCTATTAATATCTTAGTGTTGCACTTTCTAAACACATACGATGGCGTTGTCACTGTTCATAAGTCACGACACGCGTCTAACAGCGTTGCCCGACGTGTCTCAACTGAAGACGAGTCAGGCGATTACCTTACTTGAGGCTTGCCACGCAGAGCCGGGGATGACCTATCTACGTATAATACATCATTCGTTTAGCCTGTAGTGATTACACTTTGTCAGATTGAATGTATATTCAATTTTTAAACCAATACTTCATGTCGTGGTATGAACGTAAGTCATTACCGTAACGGGAATAAGAACATGATTTTTATATAATCTGAAGTTCACTTCCAATATTTTTTTATATATATATATAATGATGTTTCATTGTATGTAACTTTCGCCGTAATAATATTAGTAAAATTCTACCATTGAATTCTCTGAACTCATTGAATTCATTGAACCTCCTCCGTTTTGAAGTCGGTTAAAAAGAATTAAACAAGGACAGCAGCGCCGTCAATGCCACATTAGTTCTCTATCCGTATAAATTCTACATACCTACCAGCGATAGCGAAGCCCAGCGAAAAAATCACTATAAAATCCACATGTAAAAATATAACAGAAGAAGAAGCTACTTAGTCTCGAGCACCGCCGTAAAGTAGCATGTCTGTCTATTTTCTATAGGATTCATTTTGGGGGAATGTGCGTAAGAGCTTCACGACCTAATTCTATCCTCCCCATTTCACTACAGGACTAGCAAAAAGTCGGCAAATTACCACCCATTTCTCGTTGAAATGCCAAAAATCCGTACTCAGCGATATCGATCCACATTCTTGGCGTGTACTGCACAAGAATGGAATTCTTTGCCGCCATCCCTGTTTCCTGAGACTTACAATCTTGGAATTTTCAAGGCTAGAGTGAATAGATATCCTCTAGATCGACGAGCTCCATCCTCGGCCACACCGTCGCTTAACATCAGGCGAGTTGGTGGTTAATCGTAGAACTATCTCGCAAAAAAAAAAACTCCCTATGTACTTTCTCTGTACATTATTTAAATGAGTGGACAGTACAGTGGTTCGTTGAGTCCCGTATCAGAGGAATGCGTTTCCAATTGGGTCCGTCGGTGTCGCGACCCCTGCTAATGGTCGTTAAGCGACTGACTACTTCACAGGAATCTTAATAACGTCTGCCTTTCATTATTGACGATTGTACTTGTACCTAAGGTCTGTGTTGTTGACCTAAGTAGAGTTTCTCTTGAGTTTCAGTAGATAAAGGACGTTGTTTTTAATATTCAAACTAATATCACTAATATACTTAACACACAACTTAATTAAGTCTATAATATGTATGTAGGGTAAAAGCGCCTCGAACACTTCTGCTTTCAGAATTACTCATGTTTTTGAAGCTGTATAATGTTATATTGTAACATTGGAACTTTTATTTAAATAATCTCCTCTAGATTTGAACAAATTTTTTGAATCAATTTTTGGCCCAATCCAGTACATTGGGCCAAAAATTGTTCTAGCCATCACCGAGTAGGACTAATTCTGAATTTGACCAATGCATAAAATAGTTACATACCTATATGTATTTTTCGTTTTTAGATACGCTGCAAAACCAGAAACCCTACATTTCCCCAAAAATTAAGAAATACCTTGTAAGAGCTTAAAGACGTCTACAATAACCTCTCCGGGCTAGCATAGCCATTGTTGTTGCAGTTGTCCATAGGGCGATTGATATTAGCGACGGTTATCGCTTATCATCAGGCGACCCCTTCATAACCCTTCCCCTCCCCTCATACACATACACACACCCAAACACACGCGTCACAAACGCACCAAACTAGGAAAAAAGTACCTGGAGACTACAGAAAAAGCAAGATAAAAACGGGCGCTCAGCAAACTTTGCATCGCTATAAGAGTTGAGAGTAACTCCGCTGTTTTTACTTACGTAAGAGACGGATAGCAGAGTCAATATCATGCCAATATAATAATAATACAATACATCATTACTAAGACATAACAAGTGAACAATCTACCAACTTCCTTGTGTAATTATTATCCCATAATGCAGTAACTCATAAGCTGGTGTCAGATGTTGGGTCAAGTCGAGTGGTATCGGGTTTACGGCTCAGCCGGACGGCAACGAGGTGGTCATCGTCGGCTACTCGAGGCGCTTGCCGGGTGTCAAATGCCGTGCTGTTTACGATGTTATTATTATGTCACTGTATTGTCTGAAGGGTGGAATATTCCGCCCTGAAGCCAATTGCCAAGGCTCTAGCATACGGCATCGGTATTCTCAGCCTGTAAGAGCCTGCTAAGCAGGGACTTCTAGGATAAGGAGTTCGTCGGGATCCTGATTCCTGACCTACTACTTAAACGGGCCCGAGATGGATGTGTGGAGTGGCGCCAGGCGGTGTTAGGCCTAGCAGGCTGAGGAGGCTGCCTCGGGAGGAACTGTGTCGCAGTACTGAGGGCTCCGGTATGTGCTCGTATGAGAACTTGAAGTCCTCCGTTTAGGCGAAAAGGTTGGTCTCAATCAGGAGAGTTTTAGTGGGTACAATCCCCCCAAACCCGGTTGCATCATTAACGTATAACGCAGCCAGGTATCTATGGAAAATTTCTCCCTTGTAAAAAAAAGGGGGTGTAATATTCATTGTGTTTCTTTAGTTACTATGATAGCCCCGATTTGAACGTTCAGTTAGTTAGTTGTGAAAAAGTTTATATAGATAGAGAGAAAGGTTTTTAGGCTTCATATTTGACAGTAACTGTCTCTGATGTGAAGGCTGTGGAAGCTATTAGGACCGGCATTCATTCGGAATCTATATTGTCTTCCTCTCTATCATTTACAGGCTGAATGACAGAGATGAAGGTTCCGAATTGAACCGAATCAGATGGATTGTTTATAGCCCTGCAGAACTGTTAGGTTAGGTTAGCTTAGCTCGGTGACTGATTTCCTATGCTATGGTTATTACATTTGGCAACTTGAGATTCATATTCAGACCTACTCTTTACAGGTTAAAATTCGACCATCATTTTAATTGAATTGAAATTCCTTCGAAAAATCCTTGAGGTATTATTAACTCATAATGTTTTCCTTTATTGCAGAGGCATAAGATGTACGCCCTCCGGTACTGGGGCTGCGAGCTGCTCTGTCTGGTGAATATCATCCTGCAGCTGTGGATGATGGACAGCTTCTTCAACGGGGAGTTCCTCAGCTACGGCACCAGGGTGCTGGGCTTCAGCGACGTGCCTCAGGAAGAACGGTGAGGGCTTATTATTAGTCTTGGACATTGGTCTACTGCTTGTTAGAGGCCTCTTTTAAATCACCACTTGGAATGGTCTTCTGCTTTAACGTTCATAATTAAAAATTAAAAAAAAAACATATCTTGAGAACTACCGCACTGATTTTAATAAAATTTACATTAATACCTAAGTCGGGAGATACTTTATTAAATAAAAAAGATTTTTTGCAATACGACTTCTGGTTTCTGCGTAATACATGAACAAACATACAAATATACAAACACATATATACACTTATGAAATTTGACACACATGTTTAGAAGCTGGTATAGACTAACATATACAAAAAATGTGCAGTTCTGACAATATTACATACATACAGGTCATCAATTCGAACCTCCTATTTTTGAAGTCAGTTAAAATAAAATGTGTTACCTATCTAGTTCCCATACTACATTGCTTATTTAGGGGCTAAATACTGCTGAGTGGAAATGTCCGCTCACTTTTACATATATCATTTAATTAACTGCTACTCTAATCCCACACAGTAACAGTTTAGCTATAACCCTATTGCTGCACGGCTTCCAGTTACGTACTCTAATCCCACACAGTAACAGTTTAGCTATAACCCCATTGCTGCACGGTTTCCAGTTACGTTCTCTAATCCCACAAAGTAACAGTTTAGCTATAACCCCATTGCTGCACGGTTTCCAGTTACGACCCCATGATCTACATCTTCCCGCGCGTCACGAAGTGCACCTTCCACAAGTTCGGTGCGTCGGGCAGCATCCAGACTCACGACAGCCTCTGCATCCTGCCGCTGAACATCGTCAACGAGAAGACGTACATCTTCATCTGGTTCTGGTACATCATCCTGGCGGTGGTGCTGTCGCTGCTAGTTATTTACAGGTAACATTCACTGTTGTAAATTTTTTCTCTTTCAGTTTTTGTCTCTCAGCAGGTCTCTGTAACAGAAGTGTTCGTATGTCTTAAGTCGTTAGTCTACTGCTGATTGTAGATCTAAAGGAACGTCACTCAGCCCGATCTTCAGCCTTCCGCTTCTAACCACTGACGTCTCACGTTTATAATTATTATTATTTCAGCTCCTATTTGCCGACCTGGCTCTATACTGTAGAACGCGTCTGCTACATTGACAGAATATAACCGGTCCACTGCCATGTCAGCTTGCTAATACGCTGAGTTGTATCGGCTTTGTTTTTTTTTGGCGAATTTGTTCGTTCCGGTTACGATCCTATAGATAAATGATTAGAGATCTTTGGCTATAAGTGTGCAAAGCTTAAATGTGCCGTGTTACTGTTCCAGATTAGTAATAATCTTCCTGCCGTCTGTACGTCCGCGGCTGCTGCACGCGCGCTCCCGCACGCTCTCCATGGAGACCGCAGCGCTAGTCTCGCGGCGGACCGACGTCGGCGACTGGTGGATCCTGTACATGCTGGCGCGCAACATGGACCCGCTCATATACAGGTGAGTACATGGAGACCGCGGCGCTAGTCTCGCGGCGGACCGACGTCGGCGACTGGTGGATCCTGTACATGCTGGCGCGCAACATGGATCCGCTCATATATATACAGGTGAGTACATGGAGACCGCGGCGCTAGTCTCGCGGCGGACCGACGTCGGCGACTGGTGGATCCTGTACATGCTGGCGCGCAACATGGACCCGCTCATATACAGGTGAGTACATGGAGACCGCGGCGCTAGTCTCGCGGCGGACCGACGTCGGTGACTGGTGGATCCTGTACATGCTGGCGTGCAACATGGACCCGCTCATATACAGGTGAGTACATGGAGACCGCGGCGCTAGTCTCGCGGCGGACCGACGTCGGTGACTGGTGGATCCTGTACATGCTGGCGCGCAACATGGACCCGCTCATATACAGGTGAGTACATGGAGACCGCGGCGCTAGTCTCGCGGCGGACCGACGTCGGCGACTGGTGGATCCTGTACATGCTGGCCCGCAACATGGACCCGCTCATATACAGGTGAGTACATGGAGACCGCGGCGCTAGTCTCGCGGCGGACTGACGTCGGTGACTGGTGGATCCTGTACATGCTGGCGCGCAACATGGACCCGCTCATATACAGGTGAGTACATGGAGACCGCGGCGCTAGTCTCGCGGCGGACCGACGTCGGTGACTGGTGGATCCTGTACATGCTGGCGCGCAACATGGACCCGCTCATATACAGGTGAGTACATGGAGACCGCGGCGCTAGTCTCGCGGCGGACCGACGTCGGCGACTGGTGGATCCTGTACATGCTGGCGCGCAACATGGACCCGCTCATATACAGGTGAGTACATGGAGACCGCGGCGCTAGTCTCGCGGCGGACCGACGTCGGCGACTGGTGGATCCTGTACATGCTGGCGCGCAACATGGACCCGCTCATATACAGGTGAGTACATGGAGACCGCGGCGCTAGTCTCGCGGCGGACCGACGTCGGCGACTGGTGGATCCTGTACATGCTGGCGCGCAACATGGACCTGTTCATATACAGGTGAGTACATGGAGACCGCGGCGCTAGTCTCGCGGCAGACCGATGTTGGTGACTGGTGGATCTTGTACATGAGTACATGGAGACTGCGGCACTAAGTAGTCTCGCGGTGGACTGACGTTGACGACTGCCTATTGACACTAGTCTCTCAGATTGGAATGATAAAATTAAATATCAATATGAATCAGGCGAATTGGTGGTCAATCGTAGTTCTATTTAATATAAAAAAAATATTTGTGTTATTTTTTTCATTTTTTCTTACCCCAAATTAAGTCAAGTAAAAAAATATATATAATACCTACTTTATAAAGTATCTCATAGTAATGAGAACCGCTTATAGCTTTTAGTATGTATAAAATATATTAAAAAATCTAGTTTAAATATTAAATGCATTTCAGCTTCAATGTCTTCGAACTGGTACTTTTGCCTGCTTCTACTTGAAACTTGCAAAGCTTGAAGATTTCGAAGCAGGCAATAGTACCAACTTGAAAACATCGAAACGGAAATACACTATACTTACGTTTAAGTTTTGAAGAAAAACTTCCGCTAAATAACGCCTGACTCAATACGCTTCAACGCTTTTTGAGTCGTTATTTTGCAAAGCTATACTTATTTTTTATAAATACGTACTTATGATACATAATTCACAGGCACAGAACAAACAGCCACGTTTATCACACAAGTACATATTTGTCCTAGGTGGGGATCGAACTCGCCACCTACTGCTTAGACGGCAGAACTAAGTGACCTGTGAGGCTAATCTTTCAAAACATGTAAATATACTCCAATGTATTTGACGGATGTAAACTATATTTCCAGAGAGTTGATCCTTGAGCTAGCGAAACGAATGGGGGAGAAAGCGGGTCCGCGTGCGTGACGTCAGCCCCCTTCCCTGCCTCCACACAAGCCCACCATCTCCATCGTCGGGGCCTGACTACTGCCAAATACCAAGACTACACAGCAAAACTATCCCTTATGGGTAAAGTATCAACTTATGTTGGGCATAGTAACTTCAACGTTGCCTGACATGTGAAATATTTAGAATACAGCAATAAGTATCAAATATTAGTAAAGTATCAAGTTGTGATGCTCTTTAAACTACGTCGGGGTCTAACTAGGGGCAAATTAAAAACACAGCAATAAATTATCGTTTGTGAGTTAAGTATCAAACTGTGTTGATTCTAGTATCTTTGTTTGTAATGATAGATTGTGTCAAATATCAAGATTACAACAATATAGTCCTATTTATCATTTGGCCAACGAAATTAGCCTAGCGACTAATGGAACTGGTTAATCAAATGGTCTGGCCACAAGTTTTGTAGGATTATAGTATGACTTGTGTGTAAAGTTTCAAATTGTGTCGGTCCTAGTACCTTTTTTCTGTTGATGATTAAAAAAAACAGCGCAATTGTTTTTCAGTATATTTATGAATGTATACAGGGTCATTGGTAAATAATTATTTTGTAAGGACATTATTTTTCTACTCGAAAAAATCTGCGGTGTACAAATAACTTCAGTTAAGGTGATTCGATAACATACGATCGCTATACAAGGTTTTTTACCATCTATAGTTGAAAAGAGTTTTTTTTTGTACTATGAAGAAATTGTGGTTAGCTTTAATTAAAGTTGTGGCTAATAGCAAAAATATCATTGAAATCCATAATTTTCTAAAAAAAACTTGTAAAATTTGCTGTTTGTCGCCAATAAACTTTGATACTAAAGTGAAAAATAAAAATACCAACTACCCCTGTACCCAGGCCCACAAGCTTAATTTTGATTATTTTTTTTGAACCACAATTACTTCATAGTAAAATCTATTTAAATCTATTTAGTTAAACCTATTTTCGATTAGAAATAAATGGTAAAAATACTTTTGTATTGAAATCGAAGGGCGTTACCCGTATATTTAATTTTAGGTTACTTTATGGGGCGTTACTACCACAAAAATGTTTATTAAAATTCATGATAGTAACGCCATCTCGAAAATTATGTAGAACTAACTCGTACCGTACCTGCTCTTAGCAAGCATTTAGTTCTACAAAATAACGCTACGCGTCGGTGCGTCGCGATTAAGAGATTTCTGAATCGCGCAAACGAGATGCTCAAGCGAAACACGTACCAGTTATAGCTCGGTCTGCAATTCATACTTACCTGGCGTAGGGGACACCGTGATCAAAAAGGCGGTTCCCCCAGAGCGAGGCCCTTCCATTGCACTGCGGCTGGGTTGACCTCTGCGATTATCCCTAATGTGGATAACTCGGACGCGTAATTTTTGGTAGTGGGGACTGCGTACGCGCCGTCCCCTTTTATGTGACTATTCCAGAACTGCTTTGCAGAATAAAGCGGTCTGCTAAGTTGAACTTGATGACGTACATGTGTAGACGTTTCCGAACAGCTTGCATCGGGCCGGTCGACAAAATCCGAAAACCAAAACACACAGTGTCTGATTTTCGAAATTACAGAGTCAAATATGTTAAGCATTGATTAAAGTTAAGTAACGTTTTTCGGTATGGCCGTTAATATTGGCTGCTGTGCGCTTTGGTTCTGCTGTAAGCACAGTAAGCATTTGAATGAAAATAAAGTATGAAATATGCTCTAAAAAGATTATCACATCTCCAATGACCCTGTGTAATAATAATGGATAGGTACTAACATTTTGATATTAATACACATGACAACGATTTTTTTATTAATCTGTATTTAATTTAACCTGGTGGAAGTATTATTTGGTTACATAATCATCGGATTATGCCAAATTAAATGTATAACTCTCAATTTTGAATCTTTTATATTTTATAAGTGACGAGATAACCATTAGCCGGATGGTTAGCACCACGACATGTCATATGTGCCACCTCGGGCTTTTTTAAAGCCCTAAGGATTACGCTCAACTCTTATTGCGATGCAAAATTGGCTTGCGTCCGTTTTATCTTGCTTTTTCTGTAATTAAGAGATTGACACATAAGTTGAAGGGACTGTTCAAAATATCACAATTTAAAGTAGGCTCATTTTAGCTTTTGTTTTACTCTCTTAATTGCAGAAAAACCAAGATAAAAATGAGCGCGAGCCAACTTTGCACCTCTATAATAGATGAGCGTAATCCCCCTGATAATTGAAATACATATTATGTATTTTAAGTTTTATTAATCCCAGTGGTTTCTCTCATATCGTCGTCTCTTTTGTGAATTTAAGGCAGCTTTAGAATCCATCCTTTTCTCACACATAATAATGAAAAGAGATGCTGATAGTTTTAGTTATTAACGCCCGTCCCAATAATCGAATCTGTGGTTTTTTATCTATCTTAGATGTGTTGATATGTATGTAAAGCGACATTATAATGTGAGATAATGTAGATTGCTTATTGCAATATGTTATTCTGTTAAATAGATTCGAATGTGTTTTAAATATGTAAAAAATTGTTTGAGATCGATTTATTGGGACCGGTTTTTTACGATTTGTGCAGAAAACTCGACGAATTTGGCCTAAACTAGAATCGGTATTTAGTCGTATATTGAAATTGTATTTGTGTAATACAATAGTGAACTTATTTCATAATAGTTAATTATTTGGACGCCAGTACTGCCTATTGGAAAAGACATTTTGGTTTGTTAATGCATATCATTTTATTGTAGTTCTAGTATAATTTCCTGCGGTTATGAAATGTATTTGATCAATTATCTTTTGATAAAATTAACAAATCGTTTTAAAAAATATCACAGTTAACTTTGAACTTACATGTAACTTTGAATGCCTGCTAAGGCTAAGGCATTTTATTTTTATCTTATGAAATTACGTTTATGAAATACACAAACAAACTTGGGTAACTTTAGTTTCATGTAACTTTGAATGCCTGCTAAGTTTACTATATATTTCTTAATTACGTATAAAAAAAATCAAAAACACCACAGTCAACTTGTAACTTTAAAGTTTAATGTAACTTAGAATTTCCGTTAACTTTTTTATACATATTTACAACTTCACACATCATCATATAACTATGATATTAATTAAGTATATATTGACGAATCTTCCAGGTTATTTTTATTACTAAGTTTTTTTTCACATCAACTGCAAGTTGCGATTAACATGTAATTTTTTTAGGCATAAAGTTGTAAAAACTTATGGAGTAGTCCATATTTGTATAATCAGTTCAAATTGAGAATAATATGAATTCATTCATTCCTTTTGTCTTCATAAATCTGTACAGCAGTAGATTATAAGCATTCAATCAATTAAAAGGACTGAAACGCCTTATTTTGTATATTATATGTATGCGTGTATATTCTATATGTGTAAAGAAAATTAAATATGACATTGAAATCTCGAATAATTCAAATAAGCTACAAATAAGTATATAAAAAAATAGAAATGATAAAAATCTTTTTTTTTTTTTTGGTTACTCGCTACAAGCTCAAATCGGTTTATTTGATATTTTTTTCGCTTCGGTCGCGTACGTAACTATAGTTTCGTGACTAGTTTAGAACGAAACATCGTGATTACGAATACGGAAAAACTTCTCCGATCGACACCAGCTTCGTACCAAGAACAATTATATTTCGTACCAAACTAGTTACGTACGCGGCTGAAACGCATTTTTTACCTATCTTTAATATTACACTAAGAAATCATCTAGCTCCTCTCATATCTATCCAATATACGTATGTATATTACGATGATATTGAATAGACGTCATATAGGGATCTCAGATAGGGGAAAAATATATTGAGATTAAATATTGAAATCGGCAGCGCTTAGATAATTATTATGTCGCTGAATGAAAAACAAAACATTTACACAATTATTATTGTGTTTATTTGTATACGCGTATGTGTGTAACATTCTTGTATTTGTGTGGGTGCCGCAATATTCGCGAATTTGTGATACTTACAGAGTTGTGAGTCTCTGTGTTCATTTTGATAAATATGTAGTTTTACAGCTCGCTTTTGGAGCTATTTTGGAAGTTTTTTGACTTAGTAGAGATGAAATCAGATAGGTGACGAAAAAAAAACATTTAAAGACTTACAAGTTTCATTCGTTTTCGTTAGATAATTTGTTTTTATCTATCATTCTCTTGAACATTCATTTGGTAATAATATAAAAAAAATACCTTGTCAAAAATAAAACTGAAATCGTTACTGTCAACGTGGCTAACTTTGATTCCATTTCAAACATTGTACATTGCTTTTATCGAAGGCTCTCGATTTGTAGTCAAAACGACTGATAATTAACTTAATAAGTAACTCGACTACTATTTTTTGGGACAAAATTCAAGAACATTCGAGTAAGAAGCTATGTACAATGTTTAATGCGGAGTCAAAGTTACCCACGTTGACAGTACTTTAAATATACATTTTTTTTCGTCACAAAGTCACGTCACACATTGAGTCACACAGAAAACGTTTACAGAGTCTCAATTAATGAATCTATAGTTAAGTAACTTCCCCATTTAATAAATTGCTCAGAATATTTCGCCAATGCGTGACAGCCTGTGAAGTATTTTATCATTAGTAAAATATATTTGTATTGTGATCTTTGGAGGTGTCATATCTCACTCTCGAGCATAGACAAAAAAAAATATGTTATTGATCTACCGCTTAACTGAGTCTGTTCCTGGGGTATGGGAGCGGCACGGGAGGAGTTATATTACGTCAGTCGGGCCTCAGCATTGCTATTACATGTAAACCCTCCCGTGCCGCTCCCATACCTCAGGAACAGACTCAGTTAAGCGGTTTATCTATAGTTTCTTTTTGTAATATCATGAGTTCCAAAACCTAAGAGTAAATAAAACTGTAAGTGTTCGTCAACTTTTAGGTTTTTTGTATTTTAAATTATCTTTTTATAAGGAATTTTGCCAGCTTTTTATCATCAAGTGCGTAGAACATTATTATTCTGGCATTTTCCCATCTTAATAAAAAAAAAGTGTTTAGTACACAACAATACAAACGAAATTGCGACAACATACAAAACACAGCAGAGCTCCAGTTTTAAAATAGCAATGCATGTTGTAAATATAATAAAAATCGTTCCTATAGTGAAGTTAATTTTAGGACACAAATATTAATGTATTAGAAAATGTTTTGATTCACTTTGGTTTGCCGAATTTCTATAGAAATATGCCCAAAATAACTCAAAAAAATGTTGCAGTGCTTGGTCTAAAATGGCATACCGAAATTCTATTCCATTTGTGGCAATAAAATATATTTTGAAATAATTTCACGACACTAGGTATACCATATTTATTTCCAGGCATTGTATTAAGAAATATTGAAAATTATCAAACTTTCGTAAAGAAATAATCTATATTAGATTTTATTTTAATTATAGTAGTTGTATGTAATTATGTGCATTTATTTTAGATTTAACGATGTTATTTGTAGAATAAGGTTTTATTTTAATTATATGATATTTTACGTGAGATTTAAGCGATTTTGTCATTTTTCTAAATGAGACTATTGTTAAGATATTTATGTTTAGCCATCCATCGATGAAGCAACTGAAAGACAGTGTATTTTCAATTTATTTTATGTTTTTAAATAAAAAATGAAATATACGATTTTGATTTTTTTTGTTTTGTTTTATTTAAAGCTCGAGAAATTTCTATAAATAAAATCGAATTGTAAGTTCATGGGTATGGGTATAATTTGGGTGTTTTTAAACCGCGAGTGAATATGTATGTATGTATGTATGTGTGTATGTATGTATGTATGTATGTGTGTATGGAATATGTTCCTTCTAGACAAGCCGCTCTTTATCGTAGATCGTCGCTTCATATCAGGCGTGTTACCAGTCAAGCGCTAGCCTATTTTCACCAGACTACGGCGAAACAAAAGGGTTATGTTTTTGACCGATACCTATCAGAATGTATTGTTTTGTTACAGTAGATGGCATACCACCACGGTTATTCTCTGAACACCACTATGAAATGTAAGATATACAATCAAATATTTATTATATTTTCTTGTTTCATACTTTTTTGAGCGTGATTTTTCTGTAGTCGGGCTAGCTTTGAACTTATTTTTTTAAATAAAAAGATGTGTTAGGGACAAATTAATTTAAACAAAACTTGTTATTTCAAATGATTTTAATGTTCCTGATAATTTTGTAAACTTCGTGCCCGAAGGTTGTGCGCTTGCATTTTTGAACACTTGATTTTAGGACAGCATTCGGGGAACGGTTTGCTTTTATCTTCTACCATAGTACACGGAGGCTCTGCATACGCTGCACCGCATCTGAAATTACAACAGATTAAATTGTAACTAGATGTAATTTACTGAAATCTACTTGTCTATGTCTATTTATAGGTCTTCGTGCGTTAAAAGAAAAAAAACCAAACCCTTATGAGTTCACTATATTTGTTTGCCGTCTGTCACATAGTGTAACTTATCTATACGGGAATAGAGATATCAGTAAAATTTATGATGGTGGCGCTAGCTAACGTAATGTGTGTGTAAGTTTTGGAGTGTAGGGTTCCGTAGTTGTTGGTACATATAGATAGATCATTTCATTTCATTTTTTATTTCTAAATATTATTTTACATATCCAAAATTTACAGTAACCTTATTATTTAAATTCAGATCAGCATATAGTAGAGGTTCCTACGGACCCCAAAATAGGCAAAGCCTGTATCTTGGGCATCCCTTGAGATAGATAGATGAACTTTTTATTGTACACACCTTAAAAGTAATAACAAAGAACTTAAATAGACTAGTGCAACAAAAGGCGGCCTTATCGCTAAAAGCGATCTCTTCCAGGCAACCATGGGATAGATAAAAATATAAATCAGACGGGGCGTCCAACGGGATATTTTACAAGTAACATTATAAACTATAAATGTCATTATTTATATACATAGACACACATATAGTTCCCGTCACGTAAAAAGAACGCTGGTTTGTTTGAACTATACTAATAGTAATTACATACTAATACTTATTTATAGAGGAATAATATATCTACTAATCAATATTATAATTTAAAATAATAATAAATACACCATACGTTATACAATACAAAAAAAAACATACTTAGAATAAATAAATAAGCATCATTTTGACAAACCGTAAATTATTTATCGACTAGACCTTAGACACACTCTCACATCAAGTTTGACAGTTTTGAAACACACACACACTAACATATAAAATAAACGTTGTTACGCACATACAAAGATAAAACTGTTATCCAATCAGACTATACTATTTTAGAGTTCTGGAGGCTTCGGCCATGAATTAATGTGTAAAAAAATGTGTATTTGGTTGTATTTTCTTTGACGGTAGTACTAGAGACGCATAGTTGTGTCAGTAGTAGTGACGTATCACAGATAAGAATCCCCCATTTAGTAATAGGGGGTCGAAGAGAAAACGAAAATTGCCGTCGTCCCCTATTCATTAATAGGGAGAGAAAGAAGAAAAAAATCCACTTGGACCCCTTAGGGGGGGGACGCAGGGGGTACAAGTGGAATCTTCCGGTATTACCACCCACCGGACAGAAGCCCGATTTTCACCTATCTATTTACAAGTATATGTTTAAAACTCAAAAACCCAAAACTTGATATTGTTAAGTATTTATATATATTATGTTTTGTATAAGTATCTGACACAATTATATTATTTAATATGTACTGTCCACCACAACCTCCTTTTCAAATTGCCTGTTTTCCTATACAACCTAGGTTTGTTTTCGTGTTTTCCAGGTTGCCTGGAAGAAGTCGCTCTATGCGATAAGGTCGCCGTTGTATTTTCAACTCCGATTATCATCTATATTTAAGTTATTCTGTATGGATGTATAATAAAGTTATTCTATATTCTAAACCCCGACAAGAAAAAAAAAACAGATGAATCGATTTTGATGAATCAGCTAAGTACACTCTCGGTGAAATCTTTCAAACAAAAAAAAAAAAATAGACTAAAATCGGTCCATCCGTTTGAGAGTTATGATGCCACATATAGACACACAGATACACACGTCAAACTTATATCACTTCACTTTTTGGGTCAGGGGGTAAAAAATAAGTAAAAGAAAAAATAGTAAGTTGTGCAATCAGCGGAAGCACGCCCTCTCGCTCCACGTGCACCTCTGCAGCATTCGAGGCCTGCACGCAAATATCGAACCAGTCCGATACCACCTTGAGACTGAGAGCCCGCACTTGTTATTCCTCACGGAGACGCAAATCAGATATCCCGTTGACGCAGCCTATCTCTTTTTTCAGGCTACGTACTGGTTCAAGTTGCGTGCCGGTATTTGCGTCTTCGCGCGCGATGACATCTGCTATAGGTGTCTCCATGATCTTCACAGTTCGAAATTCTCCTTTCTGTGGATTTTCGGGACGAAGAGACAACTCGGCTGTTTCAACACCTCAGTAAGACGGCGGATGTGGCTCAACGTCGTTATTCTACGGCTCATCCGCAGGACTAGATAATTAATATAAGCGCGAAAAATATTTTTACAAACACATAGGTGAGTTAGTGGTCAAGCGGAAGGTTTTTTATGTACATATATAAAAAAATTGTAAATGCGTTGTCTAGAGGGATCCCGACCACTGTCTGGACTCTAATGAGTTCTCGAGCGTAGATAGGTTTTAGTTTCGAATTTAATGCTTTCGCCCCCTCCCCCAGATACGCCCTGAATAAGTTCCTCGTCAGTAATGGTGATGAAAGAGACACAAAGGGGTCAAAGAGATCAATAACGTCGTAGACTCACCCAACTATGGTAACTATATCACCACCGCACTGATACTCATGGCAACCCTTCTTGCTTGGAGATTTTTGACCAAACGGGATCACAGCATCTAAGTCTTCGATGTAGCAACCGGTTTGACCCTCTGAAATTTAGTAAAAAAGTAGATGGTAAATTGTAATAAATATTGGAGGACATTTTCACTTAACACCCTAGCCCCACACTAAGCAAAGTTGATACTAAGAGAACCAGATGGCTGGCTGGTAAAATAGATAGATAGATAACACTTTACTAAAATACCACAATATAGAAACATTAAATACGTGGAGAATAATATTACAGCTAGGTGTTTTAATTGGCGGCCTTATCGCTTATAATACATAAATAATACATTTATTTTTCAATATTGGTAGACTGACTGTGATTTTCGATAAATTTGATCGATAGCGCATGCAAGCATTGAAGCGACGTAAAGTAAAATAAAGACAAAAGGTGAGTCAGGTACCGCGGAGATAAAGATTAGGACGAGAAACTAACACGAATCTGGAGCCAGAGACCGGAAAGCAAGACCGAATAGGTACCTACAGAAAATTTAGATTTGCCCATCTACAAATAGTGTTATCCTGGTACGTAGAGGATATCGGAGTTGACCCTGCCGTGTACACTCATGTATTTATTATTGTTATCTCGATATAAGAAAATCCAAACTACCAATATTTTAATCTGAGTTGAGGCGGGTAATTATGGCACGTAAGCATCTGATGCAATCATTTTGTTTGTTTTATTACCCACACCCAAAAAGAGGGGTGATAATTATAAGTTTGACGTGTGTATCTGCATGTGACATCGTAGCTCTTGAACAGATAGATTGTGATCTACATAGATTTATTGTTCGTAATTTGATCGACAGTGTTCTTAGCTGTTTCACTAAAATCTGTTCAACAGTTTATTTTTAATTTTCTAAACTTATTTGTTTATTTATTGACAGGCTTGTATACATTTTATGAACAACGTTATTTAACTTTAACCATCTTCTTACATTCTCTGTATTCTTTCCGCAAGTGTCATTACGTGTCAGCGAGAAGATGACTAAAATGTTAAGCAATGCTTAAAGTTAAGTAACGTTTTTCGGTAAAGCCGTTTATCTTTAACATATGCTGTGTTTATGGATAAATGAACTTACAGTCAGTTTACAGTTATTTTGTCGCCGACATATCTTGAATAACAAATATATCTTGATTTATTTTGTAAAATGTGAAGCTATATTAGTCTCGTCGCTTGAGTTACGGTCCACAGAATAGAGCCTCGAACACAGGTGACTGGCCTCTAAACCCTCAAAAAGGACAAAACCGGCTTTACATTTTACAAAAATAAAATGAGAAATGTCAAAAGCAAAATATTTGTTAACGAACTGTATTATACAAACGAAAAACATCACCTTCTTTCAGCCTTTGGGTAGTAGACATGTGTGAGTATAATAAAAACCGCTAATACGAGTATGTACCTAAATCCTAAAATAGCTCATATAGGTACTATTTTTGCTATTTTTATTTTCCATGTACAAGATTTATAACTTGCATGCTTTAAATACTATGTAACTATTAATTT
The DNA here is from genome assembly GCA_947563715.1 of Lycia hirtaria. Classification (NCBI taxonomy): domain Eukaryota; kingdom Metazoa; phylum Arthropoda; class Insecta; order Lepidoptera; family Geometridae; genus Lycia; species Lycia hirtaria. The sequence goes on from OX387375.1 coordinate 54,413,507, forward strand.
TTATGTAAAAATTGTTGGAAACAAATAAACAATTATTACAGTATTCTTTATTCAGTAATAATACAACATTAAAGATTATGAACATCACTAATACAGTTCAAACGTATTCGTTACGTTTTGACCATGAATAGGTACTTAAGAGAAACGTCACGCGTGCTGTCATACAGAACGGATAATATTGTGTTCTACTCATAAACAATCACTTTAGTATTTTTTTATCTGATTATAATCATACATGTTATGCCTGTACGGTCTGTTACTTTCTTATAATTTCGAATTATAAATTTACAGCTACAGTTTTAGAAATAATTAATACAGTCAATACAGTATAATTATAGTTTTCAAAAGTTAGCACCCGACTTCTCATGGATGCCGTTGTCAGAACTGGACCAAATTGAAATGGGACCATACGAGAAGCACCAGCTTTCAAATAAATAAAAAAATCATCAAAATCGAGTTCACCCAGTCGAAAGTACTGAGGTAACAAACATAAAAAAAAGTTTCTAAGTCGGTTGAAAAGAAAAGCGTAGAAGCATAGCCATTAATAGTTCAAACCATACACGTTTATTTTTATTATTTTTTAATGTAGAAATAGGTTAGGTATTGAAATCGTATAGGTAGAATTTAGGTAGCAAACAGTTTTTTCCTGTAGTATGAAAAATCCCACGTCACGGCAATTTTCGCCAGCACATTGCGGTGCTGGCGAAAATTGCCGTGACAACAATGTATGCTCTTAACTGCGGTAAGACTTACTGTATTTATCTGGAATAGGCTGCAAGTGCATCAGAGCTTGCCACGCCGAGCCGACAGCCAGCACAGCACAGAACACGACCGCGAGCTTCAACATCTTGGACGCGAATGATTGTATATTATGTAAATGTTAGAATACGAGCTAATATGCGATGACAACGATCATTGGTAACCTATCAATAATCCGAAATGCATTTGTTCGAATCTTACTTGTCCGAATCCGTCTCATAGAACTGTGTTTACTTGACACGTGTCTGATCCTATTAGGTTTTTTATTTGATAAATTAATCTCCACAGACTCAAGGGTCCGTGCCTTTTATAAACTAATATATTTATTTTATAACTATTTTACATTTTTTTTATAACTTTGCATGTAGTCTAGTAAAAATAAATCCGTTTGTATGGAGCACATCATAGTATTTGCAACTGGGGGGATTCTTTGCCATTATGATAGGAAAATAGCTAAAAATTATAGATCAACAATAATCCACGATTTATAGACTCGCTGCGTTCCGCGGTTCCTCTCGTGTAGTTATGAAAAACGGTGATGATTATTATGATGATGAGTAGCTTATGTCTATCTCCAGGTCCAAAGCTATCTCTATACTAATTTTCATAACGATCGGTTCAGCTGTTTGAGCGTGTAAAGGTAACAAAATTATCTTTTATAATATCATTATGAAATTGTGTCAAATGTATTTCAAAACACCAGTACATTATTTTAAATAACAATATACTTAGTTGTCTTTTATGTTGTCACAAATCTTATTTTTACTAGACTAATGTGGAAGACTGAAATTCTATGAGGTTATAAACTGTGAGTTTAATTTTCCCAAACCATTATTCGGAAATTTTACAACAATAAATGGCCAAGTGCGTGTCGTGCCACGCGCTATGTAGGGTTCATAGGGTTAGGGTTCATAGGGGTCGGTAAAAAAACATACAAAAAAATACAGTCGAATCGAGAACCACCTTCTTTTTGGAAGTCAGTTAAAAATTTAGTTAGTTAATAATTAATATTACTGTTTTGCACTCCAACAAAACAGGTATTATATGTTGGATAAAACCACAGCGTTGAGGTGAAGAAAGCTGTTGAATATTCGTCTTAAATTGCTTAGTTCTACGTTAACTCACCAAATAAGTCCATGGTTTTATACTTATCACTGTCAAAGTCACCAGCCAGCATTTGCCAAGAATGAGACTTGACGTTTCTTCATTAAGTCTTCAACACATCAGCAAGAGCATTGCTGCAACGCTGTGTGTTTTATCCAACATATAATACCTGTTTTGTTGGAGTAGCAATAGCTTTATTCACCTCAACGCTGTGTGTTTTAGAAGGACATTAAACAATTTATAACAGTTGCGGTAAAAATGCGCTGTCGTAAATAGGTTATGATTAATTAACCAAAGTACCGCCATATAAGAGAAAAGTTTATTTGGACATGTAAACAAATCTGGGTATTTCAAAAGGTCTTTATTGTGTATAATTGTGTGAGCTTCATGCCAGAACATTGGCTGTGAACGCTTGTAGTTATGGACACTTGAGTATAGGACAGCACTTGGGGAACTTTTTGGTGTGATCCCGTATCACAGTACAGGAAGGTTTTGTAGCCACTGCTTCGCATCTGAAATTACATTAATTAATAAATGTTAAAAAATTTATTAAATTATACATTTATATATATATATAACACGTTTTAAATTCCTGTAAGGAATTTACGACACTGTCCATAAGACAATAAAATAATATAATATAACTGAATTACAATTTTGACATTTTTGTTTAGATATATTTTATCAAGCAATGTAATTTACTTTTGTACAGTTATTTACTTTTACGATTTTATTTTATTTTTGACGTACCTATACCTATAATTTGAATTAAACGAATATGAATAGGTTAGCTAGATCCAATAGTGACGCAAGTGTTCACGAACATTTATACGCTGAGTCCAAGGGACTCAGTATGGTGGGTGTATTCGTAACTGTGCGCTTGCATCACAGGTAGAGGATTCGATCCCGGTCTATTTTTCTAATCCCAGGATTTCGGGATTATCTACAGTTAATCCTGGGATCCCGGGATAGTCCCGGGATTGTGTTGGTAATGGAAAGTGGTAACAAAAAGACGGTAAAACATATCATAATCTATATTTTATTTATCTTTTAGTTTTGTGAAGACTGAGGACATAGAATATTTAAGTTTTAAATCTTCAAAAAGGCGGTTAAACAAAATCCGGTCCTTCATTATTTTGGCCCATTGAGGAAGACGATCTAGCAGAATCTACTTTCACGGAATGTTTTGAAGATAGATGAGTATATAAGCCCTTGGTCAATCCTCCTAAGGGCTTTAAAATAGTTAAGCAACGCTTACATTGTGCTGAGCTACCCGCTTCATTGACTAAAAATTACTCCACACTGACATTATTTACTTCTGAAACCTAAACAAAAATGAAAAGAACATTTGTCTATGTACGATATTAACATAACCTCTTAGAGCTACAGAAAATAACACTTGTTGTTTTACAACTATATTTACTGAGACACATTAATGCATTGTTGTTTTTTAATATATTCATTGATTATCACCAATTAACAAAAAAAAAAACAATACTCACACGACGTAAAGCGAGAATCTTTACACACTTACGCATAATCCGGTACCGGTCGTTCGCAAAAACAAATGAAATCAGCTGTGTAAACAAGATGGCTGTCAAAACGTCTAAACAAACTAAGTGTGTTTCGTTTCACGCACATTTTTATTGGCTTATTTAAAAAAATGTATCAAACCCGAAAATCCCGGGATCCCGGGATCCCGGATCTCGGGGTCCCGGATCGAATCCTCTAATCACAGGGCTTCCCTTTATCATACATTTTATATAATTATCATAAATTTTCTATTCTATTATTTTTTAAGGTTTCGTTGTAACTACAAGGAACCCTTATAAATTAGCCATGTCCGTGCTTTTGTTTGTCTGTATGTCACAGCCATTTTACTCAGAGACTATATTAAGCATAGATATTCCTTCTTCAGAAATTCCGATGCGGCTAGGTATCGAGGCATGGGGTAAGTATCTATTTAAATTATATTCCAAAAAACTGAAAAAAAAACGACTTGCTGTTCACTTTCCTACACGCACTTGGATGATATTATATCAGTTATTTTGTTATAAAAACCAAATTACTGCATGGATTTTGTTAAAATTTATATAGGGCCACTTCTGACGTATGACCTATCAAATACAATAAACATCATTAAAATCAATGCACAATTTGTTGAGTAATCAGAGAAAAAACATACAGACCGAATTGATAACCTCCTTCTTTTTGGAAGTCGATTAAAAAGAGCTCAACGGCTCGAAATGTGTCTGGACCCTCAAGACAATATAAAATAGGCATAGTTCGCACTTCAGTTTGGCCACTGCATGGAGAGTTAGTGGTCAAACCTGGATCAATATTGCAAGTTAATATTATGGAGGATGAGAAAAATATGAATTGTAGGTACAGGTACAATTGCACGGCCTTAGGACTTTGATTGCTTTGCAGTTGGCTACATTTTTTTATCTCTAGGGGTGGGCAGCTGCCCCCTCTTGCCCCTCCCCCCCCCTTGGCGACGCCCTTGACTATAGGGACTTAGTTATTAAAGTGAAATTAAAAAGGTTTATTTTTTTATGCTTTTCTATTTTGTCGAAGGTTTAATTTTTTTGTAAAAAGTTTTTATTTTATATTTTTTTTGTGGCTTTAGTCAACTAATTACTACATGCTTAATTTTTGATTACTTTTTAAATAGCTACCTACCTTATAACACAACTCAGCATTAAAATCTGCGAGTGAACAATAAATCACCCCTATTTTCCCACCCTTAGGGTAGTTTTTTTTCCAAATGTACATATATGGGACCAACTTCGAGGTATACCTTATCCAATAAAAAAAATAATTATCAAAATCGGACTGCTCTGTAAAAAGTTATGCGTGGTCATAAATTACAATCAGTGAGTGAACAACCAATCATCCCCTGACGGTAAAGAGACAAACTTCTCAATATTCAAGCTCCATTCCGAGTGCACAGTCTTCCAATCAGAACTTTTTGCCCTATGTCAAGCGACCCAAATGGTGAAATCGAGCAATGACCCAGTGGTCAATATTTTAAGCGACTCAAGATCCTCGCTCGAACTGCTACGAAATCCTAAGACAAGTCACCCTCTGGCAAAGGCTATAAAGGAAAACATTGGAAAGATTGTAGCCGAAGGAAGATCTGTCAATTTTTTCTGGCTAAGAGCGCATGTGGGAACTGCTGGAAACGAAAGAGCCGATGAGCTCGCGAAATCAGCAGCACTCACAGAAGCTGGCCTGGATTATGAGCAGATCCCCTTGTCCTATAGTAGAAAGAAGATACGCGAGGAATCAGTTAGGAAATGGCAAGACCGATATGATACCTCCAGCACTGGTGCAGTAACAAAGAAGTTCCTCCCGGACGTAGCTAAGGCATATCGGTTGATACGAGCTACAAAACTGTCACCTTTCCATGTGCAGGCTCTAACAGGACACGGAGGAATAGCTGAATATTTGTACAGATGTAAGCTCAAAAACAGTCCCGGATGTGAGTGCGACCCAAACATCCATGAAACTGTAAGTCACGTGCTCATGGAATGTCCCCGTTTTTTGGCCGCACGACAGGATCTTGAAATTCAGATGGATAGAAATCTTGTGGAGTCTGATCTTCATCACATCCTATCGGATGCACAGAATAGATCATACTTCTTGTCCTTTATTGAGAGGTCTTTTCGCATAGCGGCCAATAGAAATTCCACCCTAAATAAAGAAACACAAACACAGCCAACAGCATTAGCACCACCACATCCTCCCCCTAACATCACATCACATACACCGAACACAACTGAAATAACACCAGCCTCAATAATCATACCTCGGCCGGAGATATCTCCTAACAGCGTAGCAATTGAAGAACTGTTTGCCAACGCAGACAAAGGAGTGCCGGGAATTCGTATACGTGGCGTAGCTTTCTTCATGGACAATGCCAAGGAAAGACTTGGGGTAGGCTTCTGTCGGGTTCGTAACAGGAAGCGTGTCCGTTTGTCACCTGGGTTAGCATATCTTTTAAACGGGAGTACCACTAAAACCACCATGAAGCGGAAAACGTACGATGCCATGCCAGTATCCGATGTTCTTGGCTACCGATGTCGACTAGTACGAACGAAAAATAAAACAATTCTACTGTTCGAATGGACGGCCCAATCACCTTTCGTGCAGGTATGTTCGTTTCTAACAAAACTTGGTGAAAATCTAGACAGTGCTCCCCGGGTTATAAGCGTCGACGCAATGGTGATCGAGAGCGAAAAAGGAGAAGTGGTGCATCGGCTAGGCAGCCTGAAAGCCTCAGAACATCATGAGGTGGTCGTGTATGAAGATAGGGGTGAGAACTTGTCTTACTTAAAATCCCAGAGACACGACGGCCCCTCTACAACAGATAGCTGGGGACACCCCATCCCGACATCGACCAATCTCAGCGGATCCGAGCGAGCGCAGCAAAAAGCAACTGATGAAAGAACCACGTCGCAAAAACGTGTCAGTTGTTTAAATAGCAGGAGCCATGTCTCGGCTTTTCTAACGGCTTTCAGTGTTGCAGGGCAGAGCTTGCTCAGGTCGACACCAAAATCACCACCAGAAGTAGCAAAAGCGGCTCCGGAACTGGTACCACTGCGAGCTGCCCGGACGAGAGCCGACATGGGCCAGGTCTGTCCACCCCGTTATATCCCAGCACACACACCATCAGAACATGCCAGAAATGCATTCATCGAGTTTTTAGCCGTCACAAGGGCAACGAGACAAGTCAACTTCAAAATATGCGCAAATATCTTGGAGTTATTTAGACTTGGATCCGAAAGCTTTCTGAGGGTGAGACTAGATGAAGCAGAAGCAGCCATATATGACAACGAATCATCCCTGGTCATAAGAGGAGAAATGTCATGTCATCATATGGCAGCTTACAGCGCTAAGAATGGTTTTGTGGCCCTAGATGAGGGTGAAACGGAGCGGACGGGAAGACCAAAATATGCGACACCACTGAATGACCCTATTGTAGTCACAACCCGGCACACCAAAATAATGCTAGATGACAAAATCCTCAAAATGGCGGAATTTCTCGAGGAGGGTTCTGGAGTTAAAGCATTGTGGGAAAACTGGGAGGTGCCTAATATACAGTGGGTCAATGGAGTTCCAGGATGCGGCAAGACAACTTGGGTAGTTGGAAACTTTGATGCGAACAAGGACGCCATTATCACCACAACAACAGAGGCAGCTAAAGATCTGAGAGAGAAGCTAGCGCACCGGATAGGAAACTTGGTAAAGACCAGAGTGCGCACCATGGCTTCTGTTCTCGTAAATGGTTTCAGAAAAAACGAGAGCTACATCCGCCTTATGGTAGATGAAGCACTCATGAACCATTTCGGAGCCATAGTAATGGCTACACGGCTGTCTGGTGCCGGCGAGATTGTTCTCATTGGAGATATCAACCAGTTGCCTTATATCGACAGAGAAAATCTCTTTGAGTTAAGGTACCATCGCCCAAATCTGGTAACCAACATCAGCCAGGAATTGTTATGCACGCATCGCAATCCAATGGACGTCGCATATGCGCTGAGAGAAATATATTCAGGAATATATTCCTCAGTCGCCCACATCCAGTCACTAGAGCAGAGAAGGTTCACGGGTTCCCAAATACCCAAAGCCGCCCCTAAAACTCTTTTCTTGGTCCACACTCAAGAAGAAAAGTTAACCCTTAGCAACCAGGGTTACGGGGGAGGTACAGGGTCACGAATCCTCACCATCCATGAAGCTCAAGGTTTGACGTACGAGTCGGTCATCGTCATTAAGACCAAAGGCAAACTGCAGCTACATGACAGCGTCTCGCATGCAGTCGTGGCAGTCTCGAGGCACACCGGGACCTTCACTTACTACACCGATGATGAAGGAGATGCCATCAGCCGTTTTGTGCGGCGGGCAATGGCAGCTACACCAAGGACCATTTTAGACTACAACCTCAAAATGGCTATCAAAGATCGCAACACGGCGGTAGTGGAGGCCCTGAATGGAAAGTTTCGCTGTTTGTTATAAAAAAAAAAAAAAAAAAAAAAGTGTTAGGTGTTAGGTTATTTTTATTCTTTAGTTGTCTGTCCCTAATTTTGTAAATTCTTGTATGTATTATTTGTCCCCGTTGTGTTATTTTAATAATAATAAGAAAGCGTGTATACTCAGAGCACTCACGCTCACTAAAAAGCTTCTTCTTGCGGCGGCGTCGTGTGGCGGGTCGCCCTCTTCCCTCAAACATGGTTGAGGAGAGCGATGGCTGGCACATGCGTCAACTCGTGAACGGGTGCTGCTTGCGGGAGCTGGACTGCTCGGCGTATACACGCATGCATGTTAGTTAAGTGTAAATTAAAATTTTGTCTTCCTCTTGCATAACTTAAAAAAAAAATGTAAGTAGTTATAAATGCATATATTAGTTCATAAAAGGCACGGACCCTGGAGTCTGTGGAGAATAAATTTGTCAATAAAAAAAAAATAAAAAAAAAAAAAAAAATCCCCTGTTTTCCTACCCTTAGGATTGGTTTTTTTTTCCAAATTTATATGGGATTAATAATTCGATACAGAGATGGCGGCAAAGAATTCCATTCTTATGAAGTGCGCAACAAGAATGTGGATCGATATCGCTGAGTACGGATTTTCGGCATTTCAACGAGAAATGGGTGGTAATTCGCCGACTGAGCCAACCACCTAATTCTCCCTCCCCATTTCACTACAGGACTAGCAGAAAATCGGCGAATTACCACCCATTTCTCGTTGAAATGCCAAAAATCCGTACTCAGCGATAACGATCCACATTCCTGTTGCGTACAGCACAAGAATGGAGTTCGTTGCCGCCGTCTCTGTTCCTGAGACCTAAAATCTTGGTATTTTCAAGGCTAGAGTGAATAGATATCTTCTAGATCGACGAGCTCCATCCTCGGCCACACCGTCGCTTAACATCAGGCGAGTTGGTGGTCAATCGTAGATCTATAGTGTATAAAAAAAAACTTTCTACTAGTCCTGTAGTGAAATGTCGCCATTTCACTACAGGACTAGTAGAAAGTTTTTTTTTTTTGGGTGTAATTAGGTCGAGAAGCTCTTGCGTACATTCCCCGAAATGAATCCTGTAGAAAATAGACAGACATGCTACTTTACGGCGGTGCTTGAGACTTAGTAGCTTCTTGGCAGCTAGTTTATCGTCACCGATTAACCTCACAGCTCGCCGGTCCACTGATTCCAAAGCTTCCAGCTGATACTTGGCTGATCCATCAAAAAGGTGGCAGCAGTACTCCATACACGATCGGACCTAGTGTGTTTGATACAGATGCAACAGTTGTCCCGGTGAGAAGTATCGCCTAACCTTATTAATGATGCCAAGCTTTTTACTAGCCCCTTAGATTCAAGGCAAGGGTTTGGATTGGATTCGTTTTTATTTGTTGAGGGGTTTTGAGTTTTTTAAGCTTATTACTGTAACTACCGGAAAAAATCGATATTTAATACTGAACCCAAAAAAAACTCTGTTCACAATCAAATAAGTTTTGCCTGAATATATGGCAAAACTATATATATATACATTTTATATATATATGAATTCGACAACACTTACTGAACTTTTCAGGTATAGGTTGCAATTGCTTTAGATCTAGAGACACTGCTGCGGTGAGAGCCAGTAAGGAACAGAACACAACCGCTTCCTTCAGCATCTTGTATGTCTTGTGATGAATTCAGAGTTCGAGTCGTTATTAATACGGCCAGACAACAATTAATCGTATCTATTTTATTCGCTTGCGCACAGATATTTTTATTTTTTTTAAGAATAAATACAATGCAATGCAATGCTAAGTAAGGCTATCAGCATTTTGGCCACTCTTTCATATAATGTCAAAGTATTTTCGATTATTATTTATTATGTAATTTGTACAATATACATGTAGTAGTGGTTTATACGTATAAATATATACATACGTATTATATTTATGGTAATGCAAAAAGATTATGTACAGTATTTTCTTTCTTTAAGTAAGATCAGCGCAGTTATTCTCAATTCTTCGCTCACCGCCTGTTGTCATCTTGCTTTTTCTGTAATTAGACTTTGAGACAAAAGTTCAAATGAGTCTACTTTTTTTTTGTTTCTTATTTTTTATTTATTTTTATTAACAAATTTATTCTCCACAGACTCCAGGGTCCGTGCCTTTTATGAACTAATATATCCATTTATAACTACTTACTACCATTTATAACTACTGTAACATTATCCGTTATGAATAAATTACTATGACTATGACTTACTTTTTTTTTTAAGTTATGCAAGAGGTAGACTCTTGCATAACTTAAAAAAAATAATTTGATATGTTTAATAGGTAATCGCTACAACTTTGGGGTCACTCTCTTAATTACAAATGAAGCAAAATAAAATATATGGCTGGATAATCTGTTCAGCATTAGTTGCTCTGTTGGTCCGGAAGTTATATTATATATTATACATAGACAATATTTTTTTGTAGTATTGTAGTAATAATAGTACATCTCTCGCTAAAATAAAAAAATGCGTTTATTCGTTACCTCCAACGAACTTTTTCGTAATAAACGAGTAGTTTTACTAGAAATATTTTAAAGAATACCCTGTAACCTAGCCTTAAAATTTAAGCAGTGGCGGCTGGAGAATTAACAAAGGTAAGAAGTTTAACAATTTTATTTCATAATTTCCGAGGTTGAGAAAACTACAGAAAATTTATAAGGGTTGTGGTTTACTAAGTTGTTTCGTGATTCTGAGTTTAGTTGAAAGAAGCGTGGCGAAGGTGAAGACACGTGGAGGCAGAGGGCGGTTGGTCCGGCCTCGCTCGGCGCGGCGCGGCGGCGGCAGCTGGGTGTCCGCAGACACGTGGCAGGATGTGGCCGGCGAGGTAAGCCGACGCGTGGACACTCACTACAGCTGGGGCTCGTGCCAGTAGGCATGTGGCAGTAGACGCAGGTACTCGCAGCTACTCGGGACCGGTATGCTAGCAACCGCTTAGGCGGCGGTCTATATGCTATGTTCGGGAATGTTCGGCAGCGGTCGCGCTCACCCACCGGCTGCACGCGGCGGGTGAGCGCGAGCATATAGACGCTGCGGGCGACGGGCCGCCGCACGCCGCGGGCGGCGAGGTCAAAGCGACCGCCGCCTTAGTTAGCAATCGGCGTCCAGTCCACGAGAAGTTCGAGCGCAGGCATAAGGGTAGGAAATGTAGACGTAATTTTTGCTACTTATTAATTATTTTTTGCTAATATCGTCCCAGTCCTAACTAGTTTATGTTACAGGGTAACCTAATTTGAACTTAATATTTTATGTGAATGCATAATAATTTTCGCTTTCCCCAGGTGTGATGGGATGCGATTCTGTAATGTGTAGTAAATACGGACTAACCTACTCAGTTTTAAAATAACATGCCATTGTGTATGTGGGCCACACAGAAGCATGCGACTTCATTTATATGGAAACCTTGCGTGCCACATTTTTGGTATCGACTGTGACGTCACACAAACGATTTAGTGATGGAGTTTTCCATCCGCGCGAAATCTATTCAACCCAATGCATCCGCGCGCTTGTACGCTAGTAAGTAGTTTACAAAATATCGAATCGGAAGTATATAGGTATCACCTGAAATTAAATAAATCTTAGGTGATTTTTTTATCTTACTGTTGACACGCTAGGTACGTACACTTGGGGTATCTATAGAAGTCTGTCGTGGGAGAGGTTTATTTGAACATTAAACAAATCTGGTTATTTTAAAAGGTCTTTAATATGGATTTAAGATACATCTTGGCTGAACACTTGCAGTTATGGACACCACTTAAGCACAGCAGTCTGCATACAGTTTGGTGTTAACATTTTCTGGTGTGCATACACTGAAATTACAAATATAAAATAGAATGGCAGTTGTACTAAAGTTACAAATATACCTAATACAGTATGTTAGTTGTACTGAAATTACAAATAAAACACAGTATATGTCAGTTATATTGAAATTACAAATATAACACAGTATAAGTCAGATATACTAATTTAGATTTGCGATAACATAGACTGCCGATCTTTGCATCTAATTTAATAATTAAAAGTCTAAGAGAATAAAAAATGGGTACATGTGTATTCTTTATTAACAATCATGATTCATTGAAATTTTAACAGATTTATTGCGTATATTTTACAAAAAATTAAGACGATATTTCGCAGCACTTTAAGTTGCAAAGTTTTCGAAGCATCAGGTCTTAAAATTATGGTAATAAAATACTGCAAAATTTTGTAAAATGCTGGCAAGTTTGTAAACTCGACAACGTCAGATTATTAATATCGTCTAAAAATAATAATAGTGATTTTTAGGCTCCCGTATTAAGGGTGTGGAAGCCTATTCGTGAGTATAGCAGTGAGGCATACAGTGTCTGTCTGTCTATCCTATACTTAAACGGCTGTATCTTTCGAACGGCCATAGATACAAGTCTCAAAATTGGCAAGATCATAGGGTTCACTTTGATGTAAATCTACAAATAATAAATAAGAAACAAACACTTAGTGTTCGTTATTATAAAAGAAATGACTGAAAACTGATAATATCTAGATAAATTTCATTCTGAAATAGTAGGCAAAATATTGATAAAAGCGCCATCTAGCGTGGCTTTCATAAAATGATTTGATAAAAAGATGACTGTGTGGTGTGCGCTGCTACATACCTACCTAAAGTAAAGGTATTTTATCGAGCGGTATCTAGCATCACTCGCATATGTCTTACGAAAACGTGAATTAATTTGTTTCATTTTTCAAATAATAAATGAGGTTTATTAAAATAATAAATTAGGTTTATTAAATTAGGGAAGTCTAGTCGGGAGACCGTCTGACTTGCGATCCGCAGGTCCTGGGCTCGAATTCCGCGGCACGCACCTCTGTCTTTTCGAAGTTATGTGCGTATTGTTGATTGCCGCCCACTTCAAACGGTGAAGGAAAACATCGTGAGTAAAACCTACATGTCTGGGAGTTTTCAATGATCTTGATGATATGTAAAGTCTGCCAACCCCCACTTGTAGACTATGGCTCTATCCTTCTCACAATGAGAAAATGACCCGCGCCCAGCAGTGGGACAGTTTGTACAAAAAAGGGCTGATAAAAAAAATGTGTTAATACTCACCCTGCAATGATAATTATGTCATCAGCACAAGTATGATTTGTGCAACCCTGTATAACGGATTTACCGACCGGGACCACAGCATCCAATAACTCAATGTAGCATCCGGTCTGATCCTCTAGAACGTAAGACAAGTGGAATTAGTGAATTAATAAATATTGGTGAACATTTTCACACCCCTAAATTAAGCAAATTACATTATGGGAACTGGAAACTTAATTCAGAAATTCGCAAATTCTGATACCATACACTTATAATATGATTTTTTGTAATTATACTTATGAATAACAACATCCAGCCACAGAACACACAACAATACTCATCACAAAAATGTTTGTCTTGTGTGGGAATTGAACCTGCACGAAGGGTTGCGATGGCAGACGTACTACCAACTGGGTTGTGAGGCCATTCAAACTATGTGGAAAGCTGTAGTGCTAGAGAACATGATGAAATATGAGCTGACCGACGACGACGTCGAAGGTGAGCGAAGTGGAGAAGAAAATACAGGAAGGCTGACCCACCACCACGAGAGATATATAGTTTGGAAAAGAGAGATCCCACCAAAAACATTTCATGTAAAATTGGTTGCCATGTGTCGCATTGTCATGCCACTTTCACTGACAAAAATATATCAGATGAGATCTGACTGAATCTGAAGAGCCAAGCCGCTAACTCTACAAAATCTAATGCTACAATACTTATCTCTGTAAGCCTTCAATCTTGGTAAAAAAGCATGGCTTGGCCGTTTTCCGACGGTCAGTTACAAACATATGTCGCATAACATGTCGTACATGGACAAGGAAGAAAAAGAAACTAAAAGTTCTGCTCTTGAATATTGTATAATTGGAATAGTAATGTAATAGTTCCATGAAAGTGAAACGACCAAGCCATGCTTTTTGACCAAGATTTAAGGTTTACAGAGATAAGTATTGTAGCCTTAGATTTTGTAGAGTTAGCGGCTTGGCTCTTCAGATTCAGTCAGATCTCATCTGATATATTTTTGTCAGTGAAAGTGGCATGACAATGCGACACATGGCAACCAATTTTACATGAAATGTTTTTGGTGGGATTTAATTTCTTTTTGTAAGAGACCCTGTAGTTTCTGCAACGTTATGTTTTAACGGAATGTATTTCCCTGTGCATCTGTTATCATTTCTTTAGCAGTACACTCTCTGTCATAGTCTGTTTTTCTTGTTTACTTATTACTTAAAATAGATGATAGCTGCTGTAACCTTCAATTCTGATGTGGCGCCATACTATAGCGCGTGAATAAGAGTCGGTTTCCAGATACACTCTTCAGCACAAGTATAAAGTTGCAAATCGTCCCAATATTCTACAACATAACGAACAATAGCACACCTTAACTTGCAACGCCACATCAAATACGGTCTTCTATAGATTGAGTAAATGTCAATGAATGGAAAAGGCATGAACCATTTCCAGGCATACTATGAACTGTAGTATAGACGATAGGGCCCTAGCCCTTCTCCCAAAGAAATTGTTTCGTTACTCATATTGTTCGTCTTATTTCCTTTTTATAGGAATACGTCCACTAAACCAACTTTAGATTTATTCTTGTATCCAGACTATTATTCAATAACTTAAATTCTTAACCTATAACCTAATACCCCTTCTCTAACAAGATCGGTCCCGAATCCAAGCTTCTAAATAAGCTCTCGGTTGAAAGTATTATAATTTTCTGTGTAAATAAGTCCCTAAGCCTAAGTAAGGTACTACCTAAAACAAACCAAGTCATCAATTAAAGTCGAATAATGTATTATATATATATAACATACAAACCTATAACCTAATGTATATATATATATAATACAAACCCATATTTACTAAACAAACATGAAACAACGAACGAAAACGATACTATTTATCCTTATAGTCCTTATACCAAACAAACCGTTATCATAAACGAGAACGAATACACAACACAGACCAACCATAAATACGAATAAATACTTCCAAAATTGATTTGCGACAGAGCGCGAGAAATGATACCGTGTGCTAACTTGAGGCGCACGCCATCTAGTATCACCTTTTGAAACTAATTAGATAAACGATCCTCACTGAGTGGTAAAATTGTCGTATTTTAGATGTGAATCATATCTAAAGTACAAAAGCTAAATAAATGAAACTTTGTATGTTTTATAAATGTACTGTCTACTTTTTATCCTGAAAATTTGGGCTCTCTAGTATTATCCATATCGAAGTTATGTTGTGTTACAGAAATATAGACACACACACAAGATCACACTTTAAAAGGGTTGGAGGGTGAAAAATACAAATATCGTAATTTTTCTGTTGTTTATGTACCAATCGTAGTTTGCATACCAAATTTCAGCTTTCTGAAACTTCAGGAAGTACCCTATCTTTTTGATTACACTCAGGGGGTGTGCTCCCACAAATAAAGGTTTGGGGGGTGAAAAGTAATAATATCTTAATTTTTTCGTGGTTCATATGTAAATATTAGCTTACACACCAAATTTCAGCTTTCTAAGACTTCAGGAAGTACCTTATATTAATTATTGATGAGAATAACGTAATAGCCCCCAAATAAGGGTAGAGGGTGAAAAATACAAATATCATAATTTTTCTGTTGTTTATGTACCAATCGTAGTTTGCATACCAAATTTCAGCTTTCTACTACTTCAGGAAGTACCCTGGAATATTGATGACGAGAACGGGATAACCCCAAATAGGGGTTGGAGGGTGAAAGTTACAAATATCTTAATTTTTATGTTATTTGTGTGCAAATTGTAGCCTACATACCAAATTTCAGCTTTCTAAGACTTCAGCAAGTACTTTATCTTTTTTATGATCATCAATTAATTTGTGCCAAATCGGCTTATTTTAGGTATTAATAAAATCGAAAGTATAAAAGCTAGATACATGAAACTTTTAACATTTTATTAGACCGTGGACCACACTTGATCCTGAAAATTTGAACCCTCTAGTGTTATCGAGGCCGAAGCTATGAGGGTCTAAAAATCCGACGAATGTGTTCGAGAAAAGATAGTCCCGGCCGTACCCGCTGGCTCACATGGCGGGTGCACGGCCGTGCCCCCAGATATATTTATGTATATTAAAGAGTATTAGATTGGTTAAGAGATATTTTCATTTCAATCGAAGTTTTAGGTCTAATAATCAATGAAATTCTAAGCTGGTCACTTTGTAAATATACTTCTACTGATCATGGGCGTATATAAGGGGAGGGGGGGGGGGGGGGGGGTCCAGGGAGTCCGGAAATCGTAATCACTGCAATCAATGCGCGTTTATAATCTTTTACAGCAATTTTACGCATACTTTCTCACAAAAAACGTACACTCAACATCGTATTAAAAGTATCGAAATCGTAAGTTAGACTGCAAAAAACTGCTTTTCTGCTGTCGGTATTTTGTTATTTTTTTTAATATACATACTTTTTAAGAAACCCTATCTCCATCTCTCTCAATTTGTATATCTATACAAATTGAGAGAGATGGAGATAGGGTTCCTAGGCCGATTAATTGTGTGTGCGCTGGTGCAAGGCGCAAGGATGTCCAACGAGAGAATGGCGAAGCGAACTTGTGTTCTGTAACTTCAACAATGACATTTTTGAGGACGACAAGTGGAAACCAGGCGGCTAATTCATACAATTTAAAGATGTTCAGAAAAGAGACATTACGGTAACAAATTTAAAATAGAAAGCGGCGATACTCACCTTTATTTTCAGGAACAGTCTGCGCCATTGAAGCTGAGAGGAGAGCCAGCAAGGCACCGAACACGACCACTGCCTTCAACATGTTGGATGAGAATGACGATGAATTGTCAGATGTAAGCCCTTATATATACGATCAGCTTGTGATGACGAATCAGCAAATTAAACCAATTTTATCCGCTTATATTTTTTTCAAATTCCAAATATTAAATACAAGCTATAATAATTCTGGCTACTTTTACAATCATATCGATGGTCTTTTAGGTTACTTTTTAATATTACCCGACTGTGTAAGAAGGAGGGTTATGTTATTCGAGTGTATGTATGTTTGTATATATCTATGTATGTAGATCTCCTACAGCCTTGACCGATTTTGATGTGCTAGGTGTCGTTAGGGTCGTTCTTACTTCCAGAGTGGAATAGGCTATATTTTTTCTAATAATAATAATACATCTCTCGCAAAAATAGAAAAATGCGTCTGTTCGTAACTTCCAACAAACTTTTTCGTAATAAACATGAGGCTTTACTAGAATTATTCTAATTTATAATAATTTACAGCGATTTTACGCAAACTTTCTCACAAAAAACGTACACTCAACAGCATATCAAGTAACGATATCGTAAGTTAAACTGCAAAAACTGCTTTTCTATAGTCTGGTAATTGGTATAATGTTTTTATTTTTAACCGATTTCCAAAAATAAAGAGGTTATCAATTCGGTCTGTTGGTTTTTTTTTGTATGTTTGTTCACCGATTAGGTACTCCGCCATTCGTGAACCAATTTTTGTGTTTCTTGAATTGACGTATAGAGAAAGCTCCCAAGTTGGTCTCATAAATAAAGACATTGCTTTATTATTTTTGAATAATTTCTAAAAATGTAAAAAATTTCATTGTATTCCTGAGTGAAGTGCGTCAGATTATAGAACCGCAGAGTACCACTGACACGTTTTTGTTTGTAAAAGTGTGAAATGTTAAGGATTATCATATAAACATCTGCACGTTTTCTAATCTTCGAAGACGAAGCATTTTACATTCAAAGACTGAAGAAAGAAATCTCATTCTTGACAAAAAACGAGCGGGTGAATAGAGGTCTCTTTAAAAAGTTTACAACCGTGAAGGATATATTAAAAGTAAAACCTTCTTATACTTCTCATCCAATGTGTATAAGGTGAAAATAGAGTTACTTCAACGATTGAGCGTTTTGTTTAATTATTACCCGACTGAGCATGATGACATGAACTTTAATGTATCCTAATCCTTGCCGAAGAATCCGAAGTAGCGTACTTTGAAGTCAGTTGTTTCAGTTTTATAAACTATAAAGTTATAACATAGGTACTTGTTTACTATTTCTACGGACAGTATAACGCACAAGCACAACATCTGTACTAGGCGAGGTCTACCATTCATTTTTGAAAATCTTGTTCAAAATTGATGACAAAGATAATGAGGTATGTCAAAATTGGCAGACAAAAATGACCTCGTAGCAAACTTCTCCTTTCAAACGATATTTTATAAATGAAATTAATGTTTTCTAATGTTTTTGCGATTGTTATTTATTGAAGTTAAACATTTTTTACGTAAGATAGATCTACGATTGACCACCAACTCACGACGGTGTGGTCGAGGATGGAGATCGTCAATCTAGAAGATATCTATTCACTCTAGCCTTGAAAATTCCAAGATTGTAGGTCTCAGAAAACAGAGATGTCGGCAAAGTATTCCATTCTTGTGCAGTACGCAACAGGAATGTGGATCTATACGGATTTTTGGCATTTCAACGAAAAATGGGTGGCAATTCGCCGACTTTCTGCTAGTCCTGTAGTGAAATGGGGAGGGTGGAATTAGGTTGTTCATTAGGAACAAACATCGGGAAAGAATATCAGAATAACGAAAAGCTTGACAGTCAATAGAGCACCGTTTGCTTCGCTCACTCGGTCAAT
The DNA here is from genome assembly GCA_947563715.1 of Lycia hirtaria. Taxonomy (NCBI): domain Eukaryota; kingdom Metazoa; phylum Arthropoda; class Insecta; order Lepidoptera; family Geometridae; genus Lycia; species Lycia hirtaria. The sequence continues at coordinate 54,432,144 of OX387375.1, forward strand.
GAGCGAGGCAAACGGTGCTCTATTAGTCTAGTAAAAATTACATTTGTGACAACATAAAAGACACTTATGTATATTGCTATTTAAATGAATGTACTGGTGTTTATAATACATTTGACACAATTTCATAATGATATTATAAAAGCTAATTTCGTTACCTTTACACGCTCAAACAGCTGAACAGATCGTTATGAAAATTAGTATAGAGGTAGCTTTGGACCTGGAGACGGACATAAGCTACTTATCATCATCATAATCATCACCATTTTTCATAACTACGCGAGTGAAACAGCGGAACGCAGCTAGTCTATAAATCGGGGATTATTGTTGATCTATGATTTTTATTTATTTTCCTATCATAATTTCAAAGAATGCCCCCCAGTTGCAAATACTGTGATCTGCTCCATACAAACGGATTTATTTTTACTAGACTATATTAGCTGTCAAGCTTTTCGTTATTCTGATATTCTTTCTAGTTATGAAAAACTGTGATGATTGTGATGATGATAAGTAGCTTATGTCCGTCTCCAGGTCCAAAGCAATCTCTTGTACTAATTTTTATAACGTTCGGTTCAGCCGTTTGAGCGTGTAAAGGTAACAAAATTAGCTTTTATTATATCATTATGAAATTGTGTTAATATTTCAAAACACCAGTACATTCATTTAAATAACAATATACTCGTACTTAGGTGTCTTTTATATTGTCCCAAATCTTATTTTTACTAAACTATTCCCGATGTTTGCTGATACACGCTTACTTCACCAAATATGCATTGATTTTGTTGATTCTTTATTTCTTTGGTAGGTTATAACTTCAGAAGTTGTCCCATATAAATTTTACCAAAATCGGTAGAGTACTTTGGTTTTATAACAAACTAACTGGAAAACATGTCATCTTAAACGTGTTGCGTATTTTGAAGTCGGTTGTTTCAGTATTTTAAACTATAATTATCTCTTGTATGCTGCTCTGTCTGTTGTTTTACTTTTATTTCTTTACTGTCACCAAATAGCAATAATATCATCTAATTTTGATAATATCATATATATAAGTCAAATCAAATACAATTTATTTATGACACAGAAAGTAAAAGTGACAACACATTCGATATAGCGAACCCGGCGGCTCCTAGACTAGTTTGTAACTGTGGTACAGGAGCCAATGGCTTCTCCCAAAGAAATGAACGAAATTTATTACTAAATATATAATACTAAATGGCACTGCTGGGTATCAGCATACCCAGCTGGTAGTGGGTTTGATCAATTGGATTGTCTTTAGACCTTTATATCAGAGATAATCGATTTACTATTTAACCGACTTCCAAAAAGGAAGAGGTTCTCAATTCGACTGTGTGTTTTTGTAGTAGTTTGGTTAATTAAGTATGTATAGTTTGTAAATTGTTTTGTTTGTTTCTAAAGGCAGTTGCCCATTGAATAAAAATAACTAAAAATAGTTATTTGTTATGCAAGGCTGCAAAGTTGGTTTTTGGGGCGAGTACTTGTATTGAAACATGAGCAATAGAAAGATAGAATCCTAAGCGTAGCGAGGGTTTCAAAAGTACGAGATGCAAAATAACTTTGCTGCCGAGTGAAACACAAAATTTTTCACCTCACTACAGCGAGGAAAACGCTAGTCCAGTGCTGCCACCTGTGGCTGGTCAGTGCGATTATTCAAAGAAATGAGGTTGGCGCACTGACATGAAATAAGTATTTAATGCATTTTCAGTGGACTTGCGGTATAGAAAAGTATGGAATAGAAAGGTTCGAATTTTAAAAACTCTTTCCACGCTAGCGGATAAAATGCACTTTTCCACTCAGATTTCTAATGACAAACAGAATCTTTCCGAGCTTGTGAGGTGAAAAATATATTTATGCAGTTTAATTTTTATAAAAATTATTGATTCTTGATTTAAAAATTTCAGCGACAGGATAATGATAGGACACGAATTCTCTCCATAAATACCAGGGATTCTTTTATAATTTCAGACACAGAGATATGTCACATGGAATTTTTCCTATTGTCTAAATTTAGTAAATAAATAGGGAACACATCATAAATATCGAAAATTAAATTATATAAGTATAATATTCTGGATTGTAAATATTTATTGTAATATTTAATATCTACATCCTCGGCGACACCGTCACTTAATATCAGGCGAGTTGTTGGTCAATCGTTTATCTATTTTACTTAAAAAATAAATAAGAAAATACAAATATAAATAAGACAGTTGCTCAATATCTTAGACATGCATTTAGAACAATATTATTTTGAGGGGTTTGGACAGTTGCCAGTAGGACAGCAGTCAGGATATGGCTTGCTTTATCTTCCACCAGGGTACAGGGAGGCCTTACGTCTATAGCTGAACATCTGGAATTAAAAATGTAACATATAAAGATTAACTTGATTTCGCTTGGGTACACCAGCAAAGATGCAGGGAGCAGATGAGTAAGACACTGGTTAGGCCATAATTATATTGTAACCCAGACCACGCATCGGCAAGCGTAGCTTAGAAAGACCAGCCACATATAGGTAGAGCACTTCATACAAGTGGCAGGGAGACGGACCCAGACCGCTTCCAATTGGTCTTTTTAGAAACCCATGTCCAGCAGTGGATATCTTGTGGCTGAGATGATGATGACTATGAAACTCACCCAGCTATTGTGATAAGATCTTTACTGCAGCGATACTCGACGCACCTCGCCTTGCTTGGGGATACAGCACCGAACTGCAATACGGCGTCTAGCTCTTCGATGAAGCAACCGGTTTGACCCTCTAATTTTAAGTAATGTAAAAAAATATTTAATCGACTTCAAAACAATCCAATCAACTGAAAAGAGAGATACAATGACTGTTACTTAATACAGTTAAATTAAATAAAAACTGGGCGTCTATCTAAGTAGATACGTACCCAACTATTTTGTTTGAGGTCGGTGTAGGTCCCTAAACTATCACCAACTGAGTCATAGACAGCCAGTCGTTATTTCTCCCTTTTCAGTTTATAGGATTGTTTTGAAGTCGATTAATTTTTTTTAATTACGTAAAACTAATAAATATTTACCAAATATTTTTTTGTCATTATGTTCTTTGCAAGTTTTGTTATTTCCTTGAATTTACCAACTTGTAATGTTTCATTAGGTCGAGCTAAAGGTGACCTACCACTGTCCCACATCCTGTACATTTTTGTGATACACTTTACGAAAAAACTAGCACACCTCTAGAGTTGGAAATTATTATAGTATTTTAAGTTAATGTCTAATTAATTATCGATTATTAGAATGTCGTATTGTAAAATAATTTTATTACTAGGCAATAAAAACCTGGCGAGCCCTCGCAGAGCTGCACTTTTTGCCAGTAAATGTTGGTGAATTTAGGGAGCCGTGATATCACCTGTCAATTCTAACGGAAGACCAGCGTTGGTTATTTCTACCAGACATAACCAACTTATGCTGAGTTGGAATCAAAGTAAACTCACATGTCAAATTTCTTTGTCTATTTTAAACGGTGCAGGATTGGTGCAGGAAAATACCTTGAGAAAATCTGCTTGCATGTTTATGAGTTCTTAGTAAAAGTACTGTCATCATAATCATCATCATCTCAGCCACAAGAAGTCCACTGCTGGACATAGGTCTCCCCCATGGATTTCCAAAAAGTCCGGTTGGAAGTGGCCTGCATCTAGCGTCCTCCTGCCACTTGTATGATATCTTCTGTCCACCTTGTAACTGGTCTTTTTGTAATATTATTTAAAAAATAGTGTAATTGCTGAAAGGGGATTGAGTGGGTCACGACTACATAGCCTCTTAGAGCTACAGAAAATAACACTGTTGTTTTTCATCTATATTTACTGAGACACATTAATGCATTGTTGTTTTTAATAATTTCATTGATTATCACCAATTAACAAAAACAATATCAATACTCACATGACGTAAAGCGAGAATTCTTACACACTTACGCATAATCCGATACCGGTCGTTAGCAAAAACAAATGAAATCAGGTTTGTAAACAAGATGGCTGTCAAAACGTCTAATCAAGGTAAGTATGTTTCGTTTCACGCACATTTTTATTGGCTTATTTAAAAAAATTATCAATCCTAAAAATCCCGGGATTCATTAAATTCGATCCCGAAAATTTTGGGACTAAAATATGACCGGGATCCCGGGATCGAATCCTCTAGTCACGACTATCGAATGCATCCAGTTTTGTGGGCAAAAGTCTTTACACATTGGGCGATTAAAGACTGGAAAAAAACCTCCAATAAGACCCCGAAAACATTGCTGGCCCGACTTGTACGCATTTTGTCGTGACGTCCCAAACAGCAATGAAGTGTGAGAAATGGAATGACAATAGGGAGACCTTTTCCCTGCAGTAAAACTAATTGATGATTTAAAAGTGGAGCATAAAACGAATGCAGACAAGATAGATGGATAATATAATTTTTATTCTCCCTGATTTTTTCAGGGATAGGTGCCAAATGCTGGCGCTCGAGGAATGCCAAAGCGAAAACTAACACAGCGCAAAACAAGATTGCTTGCTTCATCAACATCGGTGTCACCCGCGTAGTGATGAAAAAACGGCGATAGTGATAAAAAAAAATAGCTTATTTCCTTCTGCAAGTCCTAAAGAATCTCTGTGCCAAATTTCATAATGATTGGTTCAGCCATTTAGCCATGAAGAGGTAACAGACAGACGACAGACGGAGCTTACTTTCGCTTTTATAATTAGAAGTTAGAAATTTGAAGGGCATTGAGTATTGAGCATTGCTTTCGAGACCTGTGTAATCTGCATTCTACTAACATACTAAAATTGCTACTTTTCAAGCAGGAAGATGTAAGAGAAAAAAAAGATGGATCTACTAACACGAACATTTCTAAAAAATTACTGTATCAATATTTCTAATGCATTACTTTTTTACAGATAGTTACTAAAAGTGTTGCATTCCACACCATGAGATGATTATGAAGTAGATAAAATAAAGAGAGGCAATTATGCATCAAGAAAACAAAAGCATGTATCATGTTGCATTCATTTCATGTATCATGTTACATCCATAAATGCAACATGTTACATGAAAGAGAAACGCATGCAAATGATTTTAAGACTATTATAATATATCAGTGTAAGCATGCTCAAGAAGCATATTCTACTACAGCAGTCCTGGTGATGAAAGTAGAATTGAAGCATTATGTTCAGGTGTTTGGAATATTCATATTGAAACAATGATGCTTATTCATATTTGTAAACAGTTTCATTTTTGTTTTATAGGCATACATTAAAGAATACAAAAGTACATGTTCACACATCCATTTATTTCTTTTTTTATACTAAAATTATGTAAATAAATACTTTTTTATTTTTGACAAAAGTTTCGGCCAATTTAAATGATATTACCAAATAAAAGGCATTTTGCTTTTATAAAATGTACCTAACTTATTTTGTTATTAATTGACTACTACACTTAAGTATAGCCAGCTAGTTCGGTCATACCCATTGCCAAAAAAAGTATTACTGCTTTTTTTTAATTCATGTAGATGTTTTATAAATTAGAAATATAAAACTCAAAGAGATAAAAACAAATCTAGCAACACTCCTTACACCAAAATAAGTAACGTTATAGTACTTAATATAATAACAAATGTAAGCCTGTAAATTGTCTCATTATTATTATAATGAGATAATTTACATTTATTGTAATTATTATTTTCTGTATTATTGGAAAGTTCGGTAAAAGACAGGGTTTCCAGTAACAGGGCAGAGCTTGATTTCTTCCAGGGTGATGAAGGGAACGTTGTCTATGCATTTATTAACCATTAGATACCAACTGTGGTAGTAGATTCTTCACCACTGCCAAAATCTTTATAATCAGAGTCGCTGCACCTGAGAACAAAGAAAGTAGTAGATATAATTGAAAAAAAAAAACAAATATACCCAACTGTAAAAAGAGGATTTTCTTTAAGTGAGGTACTATGTTTTTAAAGTAGCACAACACTCAGAAAATAACCTTTTTTACCTACAGTAGGTAAAATGGAAACATATGTACACAGCCATCACATACACCAAAAATAACCTCTAACCCCTGATCCAAAAAGAGGAGTGCCGAGTGATACAAGTGAGATGTGTCTATTTGTATTGTATGTGGCATCGCAGCTCTCAAACAAATTGATAGATTTTTTGTTTGAAACAGGATTTTGTCGAGTTTTTTTTTAGCTATGTTTTATTGAAACCGGTTTAAAAAAGCCGCCATCTTTTTACAATCGCCATCTATTAATAACTTTGAACTTTGTTTAACTTTTAAGAAACGTCTTCTGGTAAGGGCCTTAATTCACGTATTGTAAGACAAACGAGTGACGCTAGATGGCGCTTACTTGATATAATATTTTTACTTTAATTAGATGCACACTGCACAGTAATTGTTTTAGCCAAGCCACGCTAGATGGAGCTTTTATCAATATTTTGTTTAGGTATGCTTACTATTTAAAATATATATACTGTATCGAAAATATATGATGACTTTGACATTCTAACCAATTGTTTCAATGTAACTCTTAATGACATTTTGTATAATTATTAATTTTTCGATTCTATTTTGACGTATACCTGTAGTATGAATATGAATATGAAATTACAAATTCTCATAGATTTCTATAATTGTATAATATTCTAGAATTAGTACATTTTGCTAATTAGTCCTGTTTTCTGTGTTCATTATGTTCCATGAGAGTACGGAAGCCTTCGTGTGCGAGCGGAACTCTAATTTTGCCATTCTTAATTGAGAGTGACGCGCTTAAACCAATTCAATTCAATTTATTTTAATTAAGAACTTACTGTAGTAAGTAATACACTCTTAAACCGTCGATTAATTCCTTACTCCGAAACGATAATGGTCATACTCATACTCACTCTCCAATTGTAACTTTGCCATCAAAGCAAGAATACTTTGTGCAACTTGTAACGGGTAGATTGGAATCAGTCCAAGTATCCAGTGCCTCAATGTAGCATCTGTCCTGATTCACTAGAAGGTAAGACAAGTGGAATTAGTGAATAAATAAATATTGATGAACATTTTCACACATCCAAAGCAAATTGTATTGTGGGATTTGGAAACTAAATTCAGAATTTCGGAAATTCTGATACCATACTTATAATATGTTTTTTTTGTAATTATACTTATGAATAACAACATCCAGTCCAGCCACAGAACAAACAACAATACTTATCACAAAAATGATTGTCCTGTGTGGGATTTAACCTGCACTAACGGTTTAGATAGCAGACGTACTACCAACTGGGTTGTGAGGCCATTCAAACAACGTGGAAAGCTGTAGTGCTAGAGAACATGAGAAAATATGAGCTGACCGACGACGACGTCGAAGGTGAGCGAAGTGGAGAAGAAAATACAGGAAGGCTGTCCCACTACCACGAGAGATATATAGTTTGGAAAAGAGAGATATTATGTATTTTAAGCAGAATTAGATTGGTTAAAAGCTATTTTTATTTCAATCGAAGTTTTAGGTCTATATTATCAATTAAATTCAAAACATGCAACTTTGTAAATATACTTCCACTGATGCAGAAATTAATTGCCGGATTGACGCTGCAAATGCTACTTTTGGGAAGCTTAGAACTACCCATCGCATGACATTAAATTTAGTACGTAAAATTAAGTTTGGCAGGCATCTTGCCAAATTTTATGTATGCATCAGGAACCAGCAGGGTTAAGTTCAACTCTTTGTCTCAAGAGGCGCGAGCCAAATATTTGCATCGCTTTAAGAGTTGAGCGTAATTTTAACCCTGTACCGTAGGCAATGGTATATATAATAAGCCGTGACAGATACCACCTGAAGGGCCTCCGTGATATCTTGTATATTAAGTGGTCAAATCGTGCGAGAAACACCGATGTGCTTAGACGAGCCAATGTTAGCGGCATTGAAGTTTATCAAGTGCGCTAGTGCCTGTCGAGAATGTCCAATGAGAGAATGGCGAAGTGAGTTTTGTATTCTGAACTTCAACAATGACATTTTTGAGGTCAATAAGTGGAAACCAGGCGGCTAATTCATACAATTTAAAGATGTTCAGAAAAGAGACATTACGGTAACAAAATTAAAATAGAAAGCGGCGATACAATTACCTTTATTTTCAGGAACAGTCTGCGCCATTGAAGCTGAGAGGAGAGCCAGCAAGGCACAGAACACGACCACTGTCTTCAACATGTTGGATGAGAATGACGATGAATTGTCAGATTCAAGCCCTTATATATACGATCAGCTTATGATGACGAATCAGCAAATTAAACCAATTTTATCCGCTTATATTTTTCCAAATATTAAATACATGCTATAATAATTCTGGCTAGTTTTTAGAATTCCGTACCCAAAGGGTATAAACGGGACTCTATTACTAAGACTCCGCTGTCTGTCCGGCCCTCTGTCGATATTGATAACGGCAACAGGTAGACACCTGTATTCACAGAATATTGAGTTATATTATCCACTTTAAAAATAAATAATTAAATAAAATATAATTAATATTTAAGGGGGGCTCCCATACAACAAACGTGATTTTTTGCCGTTTTTATAGATAATGGAACGGAAACCTTCGTGCGCGAGATAATCGATTTACTTTTAACCGACTCCCAAAAAGAAGGAAGTTCTTAATTCGACTGTGTGTTTTTTGTGTAGTAGTTTAGTTCATTATATACGTGTAGTTTTATTTTATTTTTTATTTATAAAGGCTGTTGACTATTGAATTAAAATAACTCAAACAAAATATATTTAAGCATTTTAATGTTTTATACCTAGTCTTGCCATAAATATTGTCACGAAGAAAAAAAATATTTTTTTATTGCAAATAATATTTATTACTTTTACAGTGTGTTAGTTTAATACATAAATATAAAACAATTTAAAATATAAAAGCTTATTCGAAGTGGTCTCTATTGGCTGCAATACAGTCCTTTAAACGTTGAGGCCAGTTATCAATAGAAGCACGCACTCTTTCCATGGGAAAATTCTTCACTGCCAATCGTATGGATTGTTTTAGGGACTCCAAATTATCATGGCGTTTAGAGCAAGCCATACTCTCTAAAACTGACCATAAATCATAATCCAGCGGATTAAGATCAGGACTAGACGACGGCCAGTCTTCAGCTCTGATGAAGTCCGAAACGTTCACTTCCAACCAAGACTGCGTGGACCGAGCTTTATGACCTGGCGCCGAGTCTTGTTGGAAGGACCATACTTGGTTATTGAACATGGTGTTGTTAAGGGGCTTAACTACCTTCTCAAGAATGGTATTTTGATACACTTGTGCCGATGTTTTGATACCTTTTTCACAAAAATATGGCTCAGTCACTCCTTCATAGCTAACACCCCACCAAACCATCACTGAAGTCGGATAATGCCCACGTTGCACTCTGTCGACTAATTGGGAAGCTTTCTTAGAGCTTTGAGCATAAATACGGTCATTTTGTTTGTTAAAATGTTGCTCAATTGTAAAGATTTTTTCATCCGTAAACAATTTTTTTCTGTGACCTCCCTTTGCGTACCGCTTCAGTAGTTGTTTCGATTTTACCACCCTATTCTTTTTTAAATTATCAGTTAAAAAATGACCAGTGCGTCTCTTATAGGCTGCAAGTCCTAAGTCATCTTTTAAAATACGCGACATGGTTCTGGGTGCTATCTTCATCTCCCGAGATAAAATCTTTTGCTTTCGGACAGGATTTCTTCGAATTCTTTCCCTTACTGCTTTGACCACCTTTTTCGTACGAACACTACGTGGACGACCAGATCTTTTTCTGTCACAAACAGAAGAGGTCTCATTGTACTTATTAATAGCCCGATACACAAACATTTGACTAATACCAAGCGTATGGAGAGTTTTAAAAATTGCATTTGGCTCCATACCAACTTTGTGTAATGCAATCACAGCGATTCGGTTCTCTTTATCACCCCACTCCATTTTAATATCGCAAAATATTGTACAATGTATTGGCGCCAAAATTAGAAAACTCAATGAACAATCGTATAAAAATGACAGATTCCAAATTCAAATGTAATATCTTTCTTATTTTTAACTGTAACAGTATTTATGGCCAGACTAAGTATATTATTGATTCTTGATTTAAATAAAACAACGGGTTGCACTCCGGGAGTGCCGGCAGAAGTGAATACTAAAAAATAAAATAGCAAAAAGACTGACTCGTGATGGATTTGAACCTCCGCCCTCCGATTGACAAATTGAAATTTATATCGTTGCTGTATCTTAATGAGCTAACGAGTCTTACGTGCATGTGTCGAAAATAAGCATTCGGCGCAACTAAATGACGTCATGCTAGAAGGACAAACTTGTTCATACAATAATGAACTTTAAATGCAGAACGTTAGAATAGGCTTCTGACTGTCCATCTCACGATCTGGCGATCTGACGCGAGTTTAACATTTTTACACATCCCAAAAATGTACAGCGTCGCTAAAGAAGTTTTCACTTCAAAAATTCAGCATCCGAAAGGACACGAAACCGAAATTTCTCCGTAAATACCAGGAATGCTTTTATAATTTCAGTCACAGAAATGTGTCACTTAGCAAGTGGAATTTTCCCTATTGTCTAAAATTAGTAAATAAATAGGTAAACCCTTCATAAATACAGAAAATTAAATTATTCAAATATATCTGGGTTGTAAATATTTATTATAATATTATTTAATATCTACATCCTCGGCCACACCGTCGCTTAACATCAGGCGAGTTGGTGGTCAATCGTAGATCTATCTTACTTAAAAAAAATAAGAATATATACAAATATAAATAAGAGTAGTTAGAACAGTTGCTCAATATTTTAGACATGCATTTAGAACAATATTATTTTGAGGGGTTCGGACAGTTGACAGCAGGACAGCAGTCAGGGTACGGCTTGCTTTATCTTCCACCAGGGTACAGGGAGGCCTTACGTCTATAGCTGAACATCTGGAATTAAAAATATAATAAACTAGCTGCCCGCCGCAACTTCGTACGCGTAAGAAAATCGTTCATGTACCTAACGCTCCTACTTGCACTCACTGCACAGCACCCCCGCCAAGCTAATGCTCCAGTACCGAATCTGCCCTGCTCGTGTTTCACTCCTAACTCAATCTCGCCGCACTTCCGCCCTGCTTCAACCAAACTTCCGACTCAAAATATTAATGTCGAGTCAGTGGTATAACGGTGATTTATGTATTTCAATGAAAAATAAACTCTCATCCCTTTTCCCCCCGCTCCAACCCTGCTCCCGTTCAGCTCCCAACTTGTTCCTGTTTCCGTTCTTCCGTTCTCAATGAGGATAAGGAATTGAGCAGAAAAGAAGTATCTGAAAAGATAGTTTTTAATTTGAGACCAAGAGAAAACATCAAGCCAACAAGGAGATATGATCGCTCTACGAATAATGAGACACGCCTGTTTATATACCTGTGAGGAAAATTTTAGTTATCAAGAAGTGATGAAAAGCAGAGAGAAAACATACTTGTAAACATACTTGTACATAAATATACATAAGGTGGCGCTAGCTACGCCCCATATTTTCACGATGCCCAGTGATGAAAAACGGTGATTATGATTGATGATCCAGGACTGACTACATCAGGCACATAATATCATATGTATCTATACAATTCTTTAATAGGTACAAAGTTGATTGTGATTTTATTAGGCACTGCGCTAATTATTGCAAGGAGTATAAATATATGCTCACATTTTTAACAGGAAAAGAATAAGTGTCTCAAAAATAATATTAATAATTGTATAACAATACATAATCACCTATCAACAATTCAACTAAATGCATATTATTACATACCAAAATTATATTTGGTTAAATTGTTGAAAAATACCTAAGTGCATAATTATAGACTTTTCCTTTATCGTGATACAATTTATATATACAAGTATTATGTATTTACTAATTATGATCAAAAAGAGCATAGTTTTGCAATGAAGTAATTGCAATTAGCTCTAATACTAATATTGGTCTTTATTGTCTGTAAATAACATTAGTTATCGATGACAATCGTCTACGGTACCTATTTTTACAGAATTTATTTACTTATATCAAAATGTAGGTATTTCGTTGCTCATAATAACATATGAGACGATTTTTTGTAAATCCATTTAGTTATTTTAAATGTTTAAAAATGTTTGATTGCAAGAGTGAGACAGATGATTCATAAATCATACTTCTCGCTCTTGTAATCCGACATTCATTCCGCTACTCATTCCATTACATCGTAATGTAAAGAAGAAGAAAGAAGATGAGCGCTCGGCGAGCACGCTATCTCTCTCACGCATAACAATATGTTTGAACATATAAAATCAATGAATATGGAGATAGACATATGTGTATAAAGTTTTGTTTGGGTACAATTTATTTTTGCGACTGATTACTTGTTCAAAATATTTCTGCTGTATAAATAAACCAAAAGATAGTTATTTCATTTTTATACGATTTTTATTTTGCCGTGTTTGTCTGTCTAAGTATGTCAAATCTCGGAAGCTAAATCAGACATACTTCCTGAGGTTCGGTTGTGCTCAAATTTAATACATTTGGGTTTCTTCGGTGACAATGCCATAATAAGGTACCATGAAACTGGTATGATGATGGAGTCGGAAGGTGGCCATAGGCTGAACTAGACATGATAACCGACATGACCTATCGAGTTTAGGTTCGTTTGTTATATTTTGAACAGTACTCATGTGCCACATGTTTTTTTATTCATATTTATTACGTATACATGACAGTCTCATTGTACGAGTATGTTCTTGGTTTCTATTACATAAACGGTGATCGCTTGAGATGACTTATACAGTCAAACAGCTCTTCAGCTGCGTCAGAGTTAGAATCCTCTTACAGCCGATTGACGGTTAACATCCAGCCTGTACAGTTTTAAGTCGCCTCAAGTGATATCCAAGACCCAAAGATGGAGCCGGAAGGTGACCACGGAACTAAAACATAAAGTAAAAAAAAAAGTTTTTATATTTATTTTACTATGATATTCTGAAATGCGAGTTTCCTCGGATCACTCTTAAAAAGTTAAGTAGGTATTACTTCGTTAGGTTATTGCGACCGAGATTTTTTAAATATTTTTTTACGAGACGAGTGTAAGGGGTGGTTGGCATGTGCTCCCAACTGCTCTTTTTTACACTTTATATACGACCATGGCCACATATATATCGGGGAAGATACCCGGCTGTCAAATTATTCAACTTATCCTACGAATTCCTCCCTTTCCCTAGATCATAGAGTAACTTATATATGCCCTGGGTCCTCTCTTCTTTTATAAATTATATTAATGTATCTGGGAGCACGGCAGTGGCCCCGGCCAAGTCGAGCAGTAAGGCCACGCCGTACCATCCGTTTCTCGAAGCCTTTCAGAGACAAAGAGAGTATCATCAAGTATATTTCCACATTTCATTCAATTTGAACCAGTGGCTTAAGAATTATTGCCAGTCAAATTTCCTTGATTTTGTCACTGACTCACTCATCTATATACTCACCGATCATCAAAATTCTAAGGTACTTCTAGCAGACGTACGAACATGAAATTTTGAAAACAATTAGTGTTTAGCCTACAAAGCAATGAAAAATTAAGACATTTAGAAATTTCAGTCCCATTCTCGAGTTATTTTAACTACATAAATAACGTTGTAATTTCATACATTTATATAGGATTACAAAGTCAATTTTTGCGGTTTATGCGAGTTTTCATCGCTTTAGCCGCAAACTGCAGTTTAAGCCGATTGATATGTAAGTATTTAGGTTAATATAGAGTATAGTGGAGTATAAGAAGGCCTTTTCAAAAAGGTTAAACGTTACTTCCTACCGGAACAGTGGCTTCGTACATTCGTCTATTTCTATCTAGTCCGGTCATGCATGTGTAATAAGAGTAGGTACCGCTGCCTTTTTTTACAATGCAGGCAAGTATCAGCTGGATGATTTGAAATGGAATCCGTTGATTCGCGAGCTAAGATGTAAACAATAATAAACTAGTAGCCAAGAAGCTATTTAGTCTTGAGCATCGATGTAAAATAGTATGTTTATGACTATATTCTATCTGTTTGCATTGGATCCGTTTCATCGAGTATGCGCAAAGGCTTCATGACCTTATTCCACCCACTCCACTACAGGACAATCAGAAAGTCGGCACAATACCGTCCATTTCGCATTGAAATGTTCAAAATCGATAAACAACGATTTCGGTCCACATTCATGATGCGTACTGTACAGAAGTAGAACTCTTTGTCCCCTACTCTGTTTGCTATAACTTTTGGAATTTTCAAGACTAGAGTAGGTACCTATATAGACATCGTAAAGGTACACACGTGCTCCATCCTTATATAGCCATACTGTTGTTTTAGCCATACTGTTGTTGTTTACCATTAGGCGATTTGGTGGTCAAACGTAGATCTATCTCGAATAAAGAAGGCACAGTCAGTTACAGGCGATATCTCACTCATTGACCCATCATCAAAATTCTAAGGTACAAAAATTCACATGTTTAAACAAACACAGTTAGTGTTTAGCCTTTAACCGCGGCTCTACACTTGTTCCGTGAACGTCCGCGAACAGGCGTGAACGTAAGCGTGGATGGTTTTCACGGCGTTCGCGGCCGTTCACGCCTGTTCCCCGATCGAAGTATTTTGTCCCACGACAAAGGGTTCGCAGCAGTTCGCGCCTCGTTCGCGCGGTGTTCACACGCGTACATCCACATTCACGGCACCGTGCCAGTTTGCTCCTGACTATAGATGCGTACGGACGTGTAATGTGAGCTAAATGGCAGCGCATCGGATTAATATAAGTTGAGATAATGAGTTAGAAATTCGCTTTTTGAAATATTACCACGCTGAACGTATACTGTGGGACTCGAAGCATCCACATCATAATAATAAAAGTAAAATTATGACGCCAGGAGAAGGATTAGTTTTCAAATTAATATCGATCAGTTACGATATATTTCAATCATCCTTCATCTCCTTTTTATCTAACGCTTTCGAATGATTTTCTTATTTTGTAGGTATAAATAGTTATATGTTGCCACATCAAACAAAGTTAACGCAGCAGCAGTTTCGAAGTCTATTTCACGGCAGGTTTCACGGCACAAATGAGTGACCCCGTGAATGTGGAAAGAGCGCTTCTGCCGCGAATTCGCGCCGTGAATTCACGGCACAAGTGTAGAGCCGCGGTAAAGTAAGAAAAACTAAAACATCGTAATTTCATACTGAGATAGATACAAATTACATAGTTATTTTTGCAGTTTATACATTTTCCCATCACCTACGCAACCTAAAATTGTGTAGACAGATAGGTAAGTAAATAGTTGATATATGGAAAGTAAGGTAAAATAGTACCTACAACTACCTACATCAAAGCCTCTGCGGAAGGTCCACAGAGACACGGAGTGTGCTTTAGGAAAGTCTGTAGCTGACGCACAAAATAATACGATACGCAAAAAAAAGACAGTCGGTTTTTTTTAAATATTTTTTTTTCTATTAGTATTTTGTTTAGATTGACATTATTAAATTCGCAATATCTTTTGAATGGAATGTCCGATTTGAATAATTCAAAAAGTAATCTACAGGTATTGAAATAGTCTTGAATACGAAAAAATTTATTTGGATAAGGATTAATACCGAGGTATGGATAACATGGTCTGATTTTGGTCGGCATTTCTATCAACTTTTTATATGTAATACATTTTATAGTTTAAGAATATGAAACAACCGACTTCAAAGTACGCTAGTTCGTTACTTGTAATATTAGAAAGGATTAGGATACATAAAGTTTATATCATCATACTCAGTCGGGTAATATAATTAAACAAAACGCTTAATTGTCGAAGTAACTTAATTTTTTTTTTTTATTGAATTTGGTCCCGCTTAGAGCATTTGCCAGTGTCAAGTATAATTAATATTTCTTCCAGTTTCTTGAATAAAACAAGTTATAAATGTTCTAGTCACAATGAAAGTCACGTATAAAGTCATTTTTAAATTCGAGTCGTGCTTCAGTAAAGCGGTGGCGGCTTTACTGAAAGCTTCTATTATATATATTATATTTTCACCTTATACACATTGGATGAGGAGTAAAAAGGTATTACTTTTACTAAATCTTTCACGGTTGTAAACTTTTTAAAGAAACCTCTCTTCACCCGCTTATTTTTTTGTCAAGAATGAGAAATTGAATGTCAAATGCTCCATCTTCGAAAATTAGAAAATGTGCAGATGTTTATACGATAATCCTTAACATTTGATACTTTTGCAAAAAAAAACGTGTAGGTGGAACTCTGCGATTCTATAATCTGACGCACTTCACTCAGGAATACAATGAAAATTTTAATTTTTAGATATTATTCAAAAAGTAATAAAGCAATGTCTATAAATTATTATGGGACCAACATGGGAGCATTCTCTATATGTTAATTCAAAAAACACAAAAATTAGTTCACGTATGACGGAGTAATCGGTGAACAAATATAGAAAAAAAAAACACACGGATCGAATTGATAACCTCCTTCTTTTTGGAAGTCGGTTAAAAAAGTAGTTATAGTGGCATAATAACATGAATTGGACATATGCTACCGCGACGTTTTTTGTAGATACTAGTAGATATGTTGTATAATATTGATGCACATTTTTTGTTCTATCATCAATAGTTTGCGCAGCAAACGTGCGTGTGCGATGAAAGATATTTTACAGCTAATTTTGAAGTGAAAACTTCTTTAGCGGCGTTGTTCATTTTTGGGATGGGTAAAAAATGTATAACTCGCGTCAGATCGTCAGATCGTAAGACGGACAGTCAGAAACCTATCCTAACGTTCTGCATTTAAAGTTCATTATTGTATGTACATGTATGTTTGCCCTTCTAGCTCATGCTAACGAAATGACGTCATCGTCATTTCGTTGCGCGTTGACGTCATCATAACATTTAAAATCAATAGTATAATAAAATAATAATAATTGTGTAAACTAGCTGTCTAAAGGAGAGCCTTTAGCCTTAACAACTACTTGGCGAATTTCTTTTAAAATCGGACCAAGTAAACCCGAAAAAGCAAATATACCTACTATTATTAAATGCTTCATAGCTTAGGTGTACACATTAAAAAGAAAATTAATAGTTTTAATTCATAACTGTATGATACCAGGTACACAAATATACTTTGAAGTCTCAGGTGGTCAGGTTAAAATAGGTAACTATCACATTGGATTTTAGTACCTACTCTGATATGGTTAGGTTTTAGTGCACAAAGATTATATAAATACCAAAGAAAATAATTAAATTTTATAAAGATATAAGTATAGATATATAGATAGACTAGCTGTACCCGCGACTTCGTACGCGTAAGAAAACACATACGCTGCCCTCCAACCTAATTATCGTGCCGACTCAATCTATAAATCTCAAAATATAAAGTTTTGGACACAAAATTTAAAGTATAGATTACAGTCAGCTAACTCAGCTTTGTAATAGAAAAGGGAGAATGTTTATAAAAATTTAAATAATAGAGATTTGTCTAAAATTTCCCTATCCAAAAATAATAATTGATTGGGAATAATAATATAATAAGTGCTTTATTTCAAAGTCAAAGTCAAAATAAATTTATTTGCGTTAAACATGAGTGATAACATGCTTTTGGTGTTCTTAATTTTAATGTCCTTCATGTTATGCCTGAGGAGGCGTGCAAATCAGAGGGCGCTATCGATCTTTAAAACTACTAACATAAATACCTAATTATCAAATGTCAATTTAAACATGTCATAATACAATTATATAAAATTATTTTTTATTTTTATTTTTATTAATTGTGTCAATAAAATTTCTAAACATTAAAATATTTTGTTCATAAGGAACGATCGTCTATATAATCTTTAATCTTATAGTAGCATTTTTCAACCAGCAAGGCTTTAAATTTCTTTTTAAATAAATTAGTTGTCAGATTTCTAAGACTTATAGGTACCGCTCCGCGGTCTGTTCCGCTCCGTACCAGTTGCTACACCCTACCAGGGTCATTGTATTACTAAAAACAAACATGTACTGTAACATCTCCATGTAACCTATAATGAATGCAATAAACTATTGACTATTGACTATCTTATTATATATAATAGGGCCCATTCCAAAAATGCTGTTTCTGAACAATTGAGTTTTTGCTTTATGTATTAGTATTTTGTTGTCTCGTCTATTATATATCGATTCTGTAGACATCTTAGGAAATATTTCAAGTAAAATACATGGAAAATGAATTACGAAATGACTCAATGTACAATGATGACATTACTTAACTGAGTTTATCTTTTTTAACAAATTGAAAAGGCAATTAAATTTTGTAAAAATCATGTTCAATTAGGATTTAGAATCTGGACCTCGATTTGTTTAGCAGGGAAAAACATAAAAAACAATGTCCATTAAAAAAATGACAACGAATTGGTGATATGATTTAGAAACTTGAATTACCCATAATTACCATAATGCATATCTGTGAACCTGTAGGTAAATTTATACGTAGGCTGGTTTTATGATTGTTGATTTATCTTTCAAAAACAGACTGTGCTGAATTTAGTTGATAATTTAGTTAATTCAAAACACTATACTTGTACTAGAAATAACGTACATTTTTGGTCATATATATTCAGTATAGATCTTAAATTATTATAACATCCAATAATATGCAGATGAAGAAATCATCTTGCTTTGCAGAAGATATAGCATTGCATATTATATTAGTTAGATTGAACATAAATGATATATGTGTATACTAAAAAGGTTCCAAAACAATATGAAAGAAAACCACTGGGCAGATATTGTTGTAGACCACTTTGAAAAAGAGTGGTCAATGACCTGGGGCCCAATTCAGTTATTCAAGACCGCTCCATAGCCGACCCATATGTGGAGCGTTTCCCGTCGGCCGCCATAGTTTTTTGATTCAGTCACTTTTATGTCATACAACTGACACATTTGATGAAACGTAACACGTCCTTCGCTCGTTACTAAATCAAAAAAATATAGCAGCCGACAGGGGGGCAATTCAGTTTATCATAACCGATCCGTGTCTAAACCTTTTGTGAAGCATTTCCTGTCGGCTGCTATGATTTTTTGATTTAGTAACGAGCGAAAGACGTGTCACGTTTCACCAAATGTGTCAATTGTATGACATAGAAGTGACTGAATCAAAAAAAAGATGGCGGCCGATGGGAAACGGTTCACATATGGTTCAGCTACGGAGCGGTCTTGAATAACTGAATTGCCCTTGAGGAAATGCTTCGCACAAGGTTCAGTTATGGATCGGTTTTGAATAACTGAATTGATACCCTGAGCTGGGACCGGATTGTGACAAAAATGTTTTATATATTTTGTGTATGATTTTCATTTTGTGTTGTATGTTTTTTGTCACAATAAATCTCTGTCTACGTCTATGTACTTTATTACATATGTACTATAACAACTTAAGTGTCATACATATCCCATACAAAACATAAATGTACAAAAAGCCAAGTCTCGCAACGCAGCTCTTCTGCCACAAAAATTTTTGAGATCTAGTGTAAAACCAAGTCGGTTATTTAATTAAGTACTACGAGTATCTATGCGAGCATTTATCGAACTAGTTTATAAATAGTACATTATGATACAAGTGTGCTAAGTTGGTCATTACAGTCGAGGCGGAATTGCAGCCCGAGCCGAAGGCGAGGGCGTAATAGAGCCGAGAGTTACCTCTCGGCTACTACTATTTAATCTACACACCACTATTTTATCTTACACATATGAACTACTTACTTACCTACCTATTTATTTACATAATTTTATGTAGCTTATGTGATGAGAAAATGTATAAACTGCAAGAGTAGGTAACTATCTAATGTGTCTCTATCTCAGTATGAAATTACGCTATGTTTTAGTTTTTCTTACTTTATAGGATAAACACTAAATGTGTTTCAAATTTAAACATGTGAATTTAAACACAGTCTTAGAATTTTGATAAAGGGTGGGTTTGTTAGTGACAAAAGCTTACCTCCGACAATGAACACGCTGCACCAACTTATATATAAGCACATATATTATATAAGTATAAGTAAACTTTAAAAGACATCGTCTGTAACTGACTGTGCCTTTTTATTCGAGATAGATCTATGTACGTTTGACCACCAAATTGCCTGATGGTAAACAACGGTGTGGCTAGAGATGGAGCACGTGTGCATCTATACGATGTCTATGTTCTCGAACCTTAAAAATTCCAAGATTGTAGTGTTAGGAAACAGAGTAGGGGGACAAAGAAATCTACTTCTGTACAGTACCTATCAATAATGTGTACCAAAATCGTCGTTTAAAGATTTTGGTGATTTCAATGCGAAATGGACGGTAGTGAGCCATTGAGAGAGATTGAGAGCCAATGAGATTCGTTTAATACATCATTGTAACTCATTGTAGCGTTTAATCAATCAGTAGCCTGAATAAATAATTTTGAATTGAATTGAATTGTAGTGGGCTGACTTTCGGCTTGTCCTGTAGTGGAATGGATAGAATAAGGTCGTGAAGCTCTTTCGTACACTCGAGGAAACGGATCAAATCCAAATCGATAGAATATAGTCGCAGATATGCTACTTAACGTCGATGCTCGAGACTAAGTAGCTTATTGGCAACTAGTTTATTATCACCTGTATAACATCTAGAAGTACCTTAGAAGTTTGATGATTGGTGAGTGTATGAGTGGATAGATGAATGAGTCTAAGATTTTGTCAGTGACAAAATCAAGGTTCTTTGACTTGCATTATTTATTAAACTACAGATTCTAATTTGGAAATGTATTTAGTAACTAATATACTCTCGTTAGTACGTTTCTTAAATTTCAGGCTTCTAGCTTTATCCACAACAAAGTTACAGGGGGTCGAAATTGTTCTGAATGGCTTCGTGAAAAGGATGGTACGACGTGGCCTTGCCACTCGACTTGGCCGGGGCCACTGCCGTGCCCCCAGATTTATCACTATGATATCTAGCACATTTTTTTAAAACTGTACTACGGCATTGTGATTGATAGATACTTTTTATTATATACTAGCTGCCCGCCGCGACTTCGTACGCGTAAGAAATTCGTTCACGTCACGCTCGTACCTGCACTCACTGCACCCCCACCAAGCTAATGCTCCTGTACCGCATCTGCCCTACTCGTGTTTCACTCCTAACTCAATCTCGCCGCACTTCCGTCCTGCTTCAACCAATCTTCCGACCCAATCTATTAATGTCGAGTCAGTGGTATAACGTAGATTTATGTATTTCAATTAAAAAAATAAACAATTGTTCTCGTTTTACTTTCTCCTCGCTTCCACCCCGTTCCGTTCCGCACTTGTCCCGTTCCCACCTCGCTCCCACCCTACTCCCGTTTCACTCTCATTCAACTCCTGCACTCATACCGTTCACACCACATTTTTCTCCCGTTTTTACCTCGCTCCGACCTGACTCACCGTTCCTGCACCCACCTGACTGACACACCGACACCGTTCCGTTTCTGTTTCGCTCCCACCTTGCTCCCAGCCCGAGTCTGTTGCTTCCTTTTCACTCCTGCTCCGCACTCACCCCCTCCCACCGTAATCCCACCCCTCTCGCTGTAATCCCATACACTCCCATTGAAGTTTTAGTAAGGATCCCTATTTTTTTCTGGTATTAAATATAGCCTATGTTCATCAGGGATAATATAGTATTCTAGTGGTGAAAGAATTTTTGAAATCGGTCCAGTAGTTTTTGAGTGATAGCTTGTCAAACATAAAAAAATACAAAAATACAAATCTTTCCTCTTTATAATATTATATTATTGTAGATATATATAGTGAAGCCCAACCATATTTAAAGGTGTTCATCTATATCAAGTTTGGAATCGCCATACAAATCAAATCTGCTTCCCGCGCCACAGGCCTAGCCTAGTGCGGAAATCAAATAAGTTTGTTTGTTTGTGTTGTATTTCCATAGACATGATTACATGACTAACATATTGGTTTCTGTTGTTATCCTGTTGTAATGTAATGTTTGATTGTGTTTATGTAAATTAAACTCATTCTCATTATTTTTTTCATTTTCATTCATTAACTTTATTTATTGTACGTTTTACAAGAGAGATTACGAGCAACTATATCCTAGACATTATCCGGTAGAGTATAAACTAAAATCTTAGTAGAGCCATTGCGAAACACCCTCGGGAAAACTACATCAGAGGCGCTGCACCTGAGAAAAAATAAAGTAGTAGATATAATTGAAAGAAAACAAATATACCCAACTATAAAAAGAGGTTTTTTTCTGTGAGCGACGTCCTATTTTTTTTAAATAGCACAACACTCAGAAAAACCTTTTTTTTGGCCTTTAATAGGTAACATATTACGTATGTACACAGCCATCACATACACCAAAATAACCTCTAACCCCTGATCCAAAAAGAGGAGTACCGAGTGATACAAGTGAGATGTGTCTATTTGTATTGTATGTGGCATCGCAGCTCTCAAACAAATGGATAGATTTTATGTTTGAAAGAGGATTTTATCGAGTTTTAGGGTTCCGTACCTCAATAGGAAAAAACGGAACCCTTATATGATCACTTTGTTGTCCGTTTGTCCGTCTGTCCGTCTGTCCGTCCGTCCGGGTGTCAAGACCTTTATCTCGGGAACGCGTGAAGGTATCGAGTTTAATTTAAAACCATATACGCAGATCCGTAAAACCATATACGACATTTCAACTGTTTTTTTGTACACCCATATGCGCAAATAAACATATTATGAATTATGAATTATGAGATCCATAGTATCTTGCTGCAGAAAGAAAAATAAAGTTTCTAAGTTTTCGTAAAAAAAAGTTACAGCCGAATATAACGTAAAAAACGCACTCACAAGGGAATCAAAACCTATGGGGTACTGCCCGTTGAGCTATCACAATGAAATTTGACAATAAGCATTGTGTTAGATAGAACAATGAAATTTGACAATAAGCATTGTGTTAGAGTACACATATAGGAAAAAATCCGAAAACTGGACATTTTTAATTTAATCTCAAAAAAATAGTGTCTTTGTTCAAGGAATGAAGATCAAAATTTCAAAGTGAATTAATAGTATCATGTGGGGTTTCAAATGAAAGAGATTCAGTAGCATAAGCTAAAACAGGTTTTTAAATATTTTTACGATGTATATTTTTCAATTTATGAAGGAAATTATATGATTTCCCCCTTTTATCTACTAGTTTGTACGTAACCCTCGGTGGGCGAGCCTGACTCGCACTTGTCCGGTTTTTTTAGCTATGTTTTATTAAATATGATTACGAATTTACAAATTCTCATAGATTTCTATTCTAGAATTAGCACATTTTGCTAATTAGTCCTGCTTTCTGTGTTCATTTTGTTACATGGGAGTACGGAAGCCTTCGTGTGCGAGCGGAACTCGAATTTTGCCATTCTTAATTGAGATTGACGTATTTAAACGAATTTAAATTTGTATTTAATTTTGTATTTATTTAATTTTTAGTAGAAAGTCGGCGAATTACCACCCATTTCTCGTTGAAATGCCGAAAATCCGTACCCAGCGATATCGATCCACATTCTTGTTGCATACTGCACATCTCTGTTTCGACCTCCAATCTTGGAATTTTCAAGGCTAGAGTGAATAGATATCTTCTAGATCGACCTCGGCCTCACCGTCGTTTAACATCAGGCGAGTTGGTGGTCAATCGTAGATCTATCTTTTATAAAAAAAAAAAAACAATTTGTTTTAATTTTTTTTTTTGATACTTCTGTATAATGTTTTTATTGTGACAAAAACTTAAATATTTACATGACTTACACTTGAACAATAATTACAGTTTAAAAAACATAAAAATTAATTATACATTACTATCTACACATTAAGACTATTAAATAAACAATTTGTTTTAATTAAGTACTTACTGTAGTAAGTAATATACTTTTAAGCCGTCGATTCATTCCTTACTCCGGAACGATAATGTCAATACTCACTCTTCAACTGAATCTATGTCATCAGCGCAAGAAAACTTCGCGCAAAGTGTAACGGTTTCATTGACTGGAATCACATTCTCCAGTTCCTCAATGTAGCATCCGGTCTGATTCACTAGAAGGTAAGACAAGTGAAATTAGTGAACAAATAAAATATTGGTGAACATTTTCACACATCCAAAGCAAATTGTATTATGGGAATTGGAAACTAAATTCAGAATTTCGGAAATTCTGATACCATACTTATAATATGCTTTTTGTAATTATACTTATGATACATAACAACATCCAAAGACAGAACAAACAACAATACTCATCACAAAAATGTTTGTGCTGTGTGGGGATTGAACCTGCACGAACGGTTTAGATGGCAGACGTACTGCCAACTGGGTTGTGATCTGAGGCCATTCAAATAAAGTGGAAAGCTGTAGTGTGTAGGGCAGGGCCGTAGCCAGGAATTCATTTCGGGGGGGTTCAGCAATGGACCATGCGGGGGGGACTCTTGGGGAGTAACCAAGTTGGTGTTAATTTTTTTTTGCGTAGTAATATGATTTTATAACGAGCGCTCAGCGTTTGCATGGCCAAGTAAATAAAAACATAGGTAATAAATTGCGCGAGCGAAGCGAGCGCGAACATTTTCGTAATGTTTTTTATAGTAATATGCTTTATTTCTCGTATTAGTGAGCCCAAATCAGTTCTATGTTAAATTAGTAAAAATGCGCGAGCGAAGCAAGCGCGAAAATTTAAAAGGTTTTTTAAATTAAATCTTGGAAGTAATTGGATCCATTGACCTTATTAGCGTGCCCGAGATTTTTGTGGCCTTAATAAACCATAAAAGTATTTGTGTTAAAAGAAAAATGAAATAACCTACTAGATAAGAACGAATTTTACGCTATAAAAAATTATAAATACAACGATTTCAATGCATTGATTACAAATTTATTATTCCTAATTCAATTGAAACATATGACTTTATAGAAAATTACAAACATACCTACAAGATACACGCAACTTTTTTGGCAGTCGGGAAACAATTTTAGCTTAGTGATTATTTTTTTGTGAATTATTTGATTGTATTAGCAAGTTCACGGCACTTTAATAACTAATACAAATAAATAAGTATATATGTATATTAAAAGAAAAACAATATACCATATAACATATAACAATATATGCAAAAACTGCTTTTCTGCAGTGTAACTTACGATTTTGTTTCGCTTAATATATTGTCGAGTGTTTGTTTTTATGAGAAAGTATGCGCAGAACCGCTGTAAAAACTATAAATGCGCATTATTTAGATTAATTCAAGTTTAGGCTTTCCGTTTTTTTTCGTTTAGGCTTATAGGCGATCATATAGAAACATACACATATACATACATTCACTCAATCTGATAAATATATATATACATACATTCATTCGGTCGGATAAAAAACAATAAGAAATAATCAGGCGCGAGCGAAGCGATCGCGAAAATTTTAGAAACTTTTATTTCAAATTTTAGTAGTGGTTTTATAATAATCTTTATTTCTCATATTAGTGAGACAACAAATTTAAAATAGAAAGCGGCGATACTCACCTTTATTTTCAGGAACAGTCTGCGCCATTGAAGCTGAGAGGAGAGCCAGCAAGGCACAGAACACGACCACTGCCTTCAACATGTTGGATGAGAATGGTGATGAATTGTCAGATTCAAGCCCTTATATATACGATCAGCTTATATATCTGATTCGTCATTAACAAATTAAACAAATATTATCCGCTTATATTTTCCAAATATTAAATACATGCTATTATAATTCTGGCTACTTTTTAGGGTTCCGTGCCCAAAGGGTAAAAACGGGACCCTATTACTAAGACTCCGCTGTCTCTCCGTCCCTCTGTCACGAGGCTGTATCTCATGAACCGTGACAGTTAGACAGTTGAATTTTTTACAGATGATGTATTTCTGTTGCTGCTATAGCAACAAATACTAAAATACAGAATAAAATAAATCTCCCACACAATAAACGTGATTTTTAGGGTTCCGTACCTCAATAGGAAAAAACGGTACCCTTATAGGATCACTTTGTTGTCCGTCTGTCCGTCTGTCCGACCGTCAGGTGTCAAGACCTTTTTCTCAGGAACGCGTGAAGGTATCGAGTTGAAATTAAAACCATGTACGCAGATCCATAGTATCTTGCTGCAGAAAGAAAAATTAAGTTTTTAAGTTTTCGTAAAAAAAAGTTACAGCTAAATATATAGTAAAAAACACACATTTCGACACTCACAAGGGAATCAAAACCTATGGGGTACTTTCCGTTGACCTAGAACAATGAAATTTGGCAAGAAGCATTGTGTTAGAGTACCCATATAAGAAAAAATCCGAAAAATGGACATTTTTAATTAAATCACAAAAAAATAGTGTCTTTATGCAAGGAATGAAGGTCCAAATTTTAAAGTGAATTAACCGTATCATGTGGGATATCTGAAGAAAGGGCTTCATTAGCACAAGCTAAAACAGGTTTTTAATATTATTACGATGTATATTTATATTTTTATTTATGAATGAAAATATAAAAAATATATGATTTCCCCCTTTTATCTACTAGTTTGTACAGAACCCTCGGTGGGCGAGTCTTACTCGCACTTGTCCGGTTTTTTTGCTCGATATTGGTAACGGCATCAGGTGGACGCTATTACAAGCGTCCACCTGATGCCGTTCACAGAATATGGAGTTATATTATCCACTTTATTTATAGGAAAATCAACAGCTTTACAACATATAATTAAAAATTGTAACAATAGAATAGTACATTATGATACAAGTGTGCTAAGTTGGTTAGTGTTACAGTCGAGGCGGAATTGCAGCTCGAGCCGAAGGCGAGGGTGTAATAGAGCCGAGAGTGTAATGACCATAATGCACAAGCGTTTCATACGACGTTTTTCAACACACTTGGGAGGAAAAACCCGTTTATAAGTGAAATATTTAATTTAAGTTAAAACTCTTTGTTGAAATAAAAAAAAAACTGTAAAGTAAAGACACTAGTGCGTAATAGAAAAGTCAAAAGCATGGTTTATAACTGAAATATTTTATTTTAAGTGTAAACTCTTTGTTGAAATAAAAAAAAAACTGCAAAGTAAAGACACTAGTGCGTAATAGAAAAGTCAAAAGCACGCGTGTTTTATAGGATACTTTTCGGCCATAAAAACGGTCGAATAAGGGCCACTTTACGAGCAAGTGTGTTGAAAAGCTAATTATAGATTTTCACGGATAGTGGCAGCTTAGATACAATCATGAAAAAATAGCTAGCTCGGCTTACATAGTGACATATACAATTTAAATTTCAAGCTGCATACTAGTTATTGCTACCGTTCAGAAAGTAACACCTGCTCAACCGCTGCTTGGCCGAATTGACACTTGTACAGAATAAGTCAAGGTCGTATCGCCTGCATAGCTTATTGAAGTTCTCACTAGCTCGCCACAGAAATGAGTTTTCCCTGTACCTTGTTCCCACAGTGGGAGTAAATAGGGTAAGTATTTAATCGAGTGATTCTGGAGGGGACGCGAAGAGAAACCTTGCCTAACAAGTCTGGAAAGTCGATCAAGCTTGATGCTATCTTTAGTAGGAATGCTAAATCAGCAATTACACGTCTTTTATATAGTGGAAGGAAAAAAAAAATATATTTAAGGGGGGCAAAAAAATTGAAGAAAATTGAAAGATTTTTTTTGCCGTTTTTATAGATCATAGTCATAGTCATATCATAGTTTTATAGAATCATGTCGAAGGTTAAAAGACCTGGTTACTTTTTATTAATACCCAACTGCGTAAGAAGGAGGAGGAGAACTTCCAAAAAGGAGGAGGATCTCAATGATTCGTCTTCAAGTTTTTTTGTATGTTTGTTCAGCGTTACTTCGCCAATTACGAGTATGCATTGATTTTGTTGATTCTTTATTTCTTTGCTAGGTTATACTTCAGAAGTTGTCCCATAAAAAATACCAAAATCGGTATAGTACTTTGGTTTTATAACAAACTAACTAGAAAATATGCCATCCCAATTAACGTATTGCGTATTTTGAAGTCGGTTGTTTCAATATTTTAAACTATAATTATCTCTTGTATGCTGCTCTGTCTGTTGTTTTACCATTTCTTTACTGTCACCAAATAGCAAAAATATCATCTGATTTTGATAATTTGATATGGATAAGTCAAATCAAATCAAACACAATTTATTTATGACACAGAAAGTAAAAGAGACAACACATTTGATATAGCGAACCCGGCGGCTCCTAGACTAGTTTATAACTGTGGTACAGCCCTGCTAGTATGGAACATGGACAAATAGTCTTTCCCCCGTTTTATCCACCCTTCAGAGGAAATAAAATATGTACCGACATTGACAACTGACATAACAACGTGGACAAAAACGTTTTATCCACCTTCCATGCTAGCAGGGGAGCCAATGGCTTCTCCCAAAGAAATGAACGAAATTTATTATTAAATATAAGTATATAACACTAAATGGCACTGCTGGGTGGCAGCATACCCAGCTGGTAGTGGGTTTGATCAGTTGGATTGTCTTTAGACCTTTATCGGTCTGAGATAATCGATTTACTATTTAACCGACTTTCAAAAAGAAGGAGGTTCTCAATTCGACTGTGTTTTTGTAGTAATTTAGTTCATTAGTATGTATAGTTTGTAAATTGTTTTGTTTGTTAATAAAGGCAGTTGCCCATAGAATAAAAATGACTAAAACTTAAACAAATATATTTATGCAGTTTAATATTTATAAAAATTATTGATTCTTGATTTAAAAATTTCAGCGACAGGATAATGATAAGACACGAAACCGAATTCTCTCCATAAATACCAGGGATGCTTTTATAATTTCAGACACAGAGATATGTCACTTAGCGAATGGAATTTTCCCTATTGTCTAAATTTAGTAAATAAGTAGGGAAACACATCATAAATATCGAAAATTAAATTATATAAGTATAATATTCTGGATTGTAAATATTTATTATAATATTTAATATCTACATCCTCGGCCACACCGTCGCTTAACATCAGGCGAGTTGTTGGTCAATCGTAGAACTATCTTACTAAAAAAAAATAAGAATATATACAAATATAAATAAGAGTATCTAGAACAGTTGCTCAATATTTTAGACATGCATTTAGAACAATATTATTTTGAGGGGTTCGGACAGTTGACAGTAGGACAGCAGTCAGGGTACGGCTTGCTTTTATCTTCCACCAGGGTACAGGGAAGCCTTACGTAAGCTATCGATGAAGCAACCGATTTGACCCTCTAAAAAAAGTAAAAAAATCGGCCAAGTGCGAGTCGGACTCGCGCACGAAGGGTTCCGTACTATCATCTATAACAGAAAATCGTATAAAATATTGAGTGATAATCAAAGTGATAATCAAAATAAAATAAACTGATTATTTTTCTATTACCACCCTCATAAATTTTTATTGTAGTGAACAAATACAATCAATGGAGTGTTATTAAACCAGTGCTATAAGTGTATGAGTCACCGCTAAACTGATTTTGACGATATTGGCTTACAAACGCCGATATTACAAGCAAAAATATTTTAATATTTTGCCTGCGGTCACGTATGTACCTAGATATAGTTAGACATAAACATTGCAGTTGAGACCGCTACCTGCGGCTGCAGCGAGTGACTCATTGCATACCAATCTTGCCGTATATTGTATCTACTCATTAACAGCTGTGTTTCTGCTCACTAAAGTACACACATTTAAGACGATAAACCATTATTATCGTTTTTTGTTTTGACCTTTGAACTATTGCATCCTATTACATCAAGAATTAAATTAGAGATTGAGAATAATAATATCAATTAGGCTTTTTGACCAGTATTGTCAAAAGCTAGAATATGAATTTTATAACATTTAGGCGGCGTGGCCGTTCTAAATCTGAAACAAAAAATGAAACAAGTGAAAGTATAATATCATCGGACACGCTAGATGGAACCACAAGTAGCTTACAAGAGATTTCAGACGACGAAACTGAACAACTCAAGCGACTTCAAGAAACAATAACCACTTTAGACTTACAGTTAAAAAGTGCACATAATGAAATAGATTCGCTTTTATTAGAAAACAACAAATTAAAACACACAAATGCAGAATTATTAAAGAAAAATCAACTGCTTATTACTGTAACACAGAGCCCCATTAAATATAGAACTCAAAGTCCTATTAAATCAAAACTACAACAATCCACACTTAAAAGTACGCATTCTCAGACCGAATTCAGTGATATTAAAAAAATACACAATGAACTCTTACAAAAACAACCCACTTCTAAACTCCCTAAGAACACTGAAAGACGAGATGATAAAATAGTTATGACAAACAGTCCCAGTGCATCAACCAAATGCCCATTCACCTCAGATTGTTCGCAAATACAAAGCAAAGCTGAACTTAATACAAAATGTATCACACCACAAACTGAAGCACAACGACATAAACTAAACAAAATTTGTATATTGAGCACTATAGGACAAAACAAAATTATACCGGCAGCAACGAATGTTGATGAAATAGTAAATGAGTATGAAGTAATGCATTATCTCACAACTAATGTGGGTGTCAAAGAAATGCTTAAAGGGATAGACAATAAGCTATCAAAATATACAAAAAATGACTTTTGTCTCATAATGATTGGTGAAGAGGATTTTAGGCATACACACGACTACAATGCCTTAGTTTCCTTCATAAGGGAAACACTTCAAAATATAGAGAACACGAATATCATTATATGTCTGCCAACTTATAAATTAACAAACGCCACAAACCTGTACAACTATAGATTGCACCAATTCAATAACAAGCTATACTCTGACAATGTAAAACATGAATACGCATACATATATGATTCTAGCAAAAAATTGGCCTACGACAACACCATGTTTCAAAGTATATCTGGAAAAATTAACAGTAAAGGACTGCAAACAATTTTTAAAGGCGTATTCAACCTTACTAAGAATATCTGTCAACATGAAAAGTACCTAAGCCAAATAAAAAACGACGAATCAATGCAGCTTTTTCATGGATAAGCATTTAAACATAATGCATCAGAATATAGCTGGTCTTCTAGGAAAAATAGACCCGTTATGCGTTTGTCTTAATGAACTGTCGGAAAGAAACAGTAACATTGATGTACTGTGTATCACGGAGCATAACATGAGACAGGACTATGAAATACACCTAAACGTTCCTAATTTTGACTTAGCAGCATGTTTCAGCAGAACCCAGATTAGTAAAGGCCTCAAGCGAAGCGAAAGTTCCTCGTCCGAAGCGGGATTTTACACAATGAATTACCAGAAATAAACCAACTTAGCATAACTAACCAATTTGAATGCTGTGCCATTGAATTGGTCAGTTATAAAATAGTAATTGTCTGTATCTATAGAGTTCCCAAGTATAATAACTTAAATATATTTATGAATAAATTAGAAAAAATTCTGCAACATCTATCTCGATCCATCATCATCATCATCATCATCTATCATCTATCGAGATCGATAGCGCCCTCTGATTTGCACGCCTCCTCAGGCATAACATGAAGCACATTAAAATTAAGAACACCAAAAGCATGTTATCACTCATGTTTAACGCAAATAAATTTACTTTGACTTTGACTTTGACTTTATCTAAAAAGAGCTACAACAATATTATAATAACTGGAGATTTTAATATAAATATATTAAAAGATAATCCCTTAACCAGAGATTTCGAGTGTCTATTGTTAAACTTTAACTTCAAATTAGCTTTAAGGGAACCCACAAGATTAAGCTCTCAGACTTGTATCGAAAATTTTGCTCACAATTTGTACACATTGTAGAACGGAAGTGGTAGAATTTTCATTGTCTGATCATACCGCGCAAATACTGACATGTCCTACTAAAAGAGTCTGGGTTATCGATGCATGGCGTAAAAAACGAAGGGACTATAGTGTTGAGAACATGATCAAATTCAAATCGTGTATTAGTAATTTATCATTTTGTGAAATATATGATACCGTTAATCCTAGCCAGGCTTATGAAATTTTCAAGGAAAATTTCAAGCTATTCTACGACCTATGCTTTCCTTTTAAGACCATTATTGTAAGAATAACTAAAAAACCCAAATGGATTTCTCGAGGTATCAAATTATGCAGCAAAAAGAAACGATTACTTTTAAATGCATACAGAGCCGATCCCACAGATAAAAATAAATCTACTTATGTGTCCTACACAAAATTATATAAAAAGATTATTAAACTCACACAACGGGCACAAAATACCTATAAAATAAAGACTTCACAGAATAAAAGTAAAGCGACATGGCAAATTATTAATGGCTCTAAATCAAATATACCTAGACATCCCATAGACAAAATAAGAATATCTAATACAACTATTACGAATCCATTACAAATAGCTAATGAATTTAATAATTATTTTGTTGACAAAATTGTTCCTATTACCGATTCTGGAAGAAATGTAACCTCACTTATAGAAAATAGTCCCAATTCAATATATATGAGTCCAACCTTACCAGGCGATATTGTTAAAACTATTAATAGTCTAATAAACACTAACTGTGGGACATGACGGTTTTCACACAAAAGTAATTAAATTTGTCGCTGAAAACATCTCAAAACACCTTAGTTATATAATTAACATGTGTATAAGCTGTGGTTTATTTCCAGAAGATTTAAAAATATCTATAGTTAAACCGTTATTTAAAAAAGAAAACAGAGAACTCATGAACAATTATAGACCAATTGCATTAATATCAGTCTTTGCTAAAATCTTTGAAAAGGTGATCTATAAACAAATATATTCATATTTTGAAAAATATGACATACTTTCTAAAGAGCAAAAAGGTTTCAGACACAAAAAAAGTATCAATTTGGCTATTTGCGAATTTTTAAAAAACGTCATGTTAAATATTGATAAAAGAAACCCTGTCTGCGCTATTTTTTGCGACATGACTCAGGCTTTTGATTACGTAGATCACAACACACTACTTAGTAAAATGTATAAATACGGGGTAAGAGGAAACAGTAACGATTTACTAAAATCTTATTTAAGTAATAGAAAGCAACTAACTGAGATATCAAAAATTAATCCTAAAACAAAGAGAGAAGAAATATTTACTTCCTAAGAACGTACTCCAAAATATGGGGTACCTCAAGGTAGTGTGATTGGTCCACTGGCATTTATTTCGTATATTAACGACCTTCCAAAAGCAACAAAACATCCAGTTACACTTTTCGCTGACGATAGTACCATAACAATAGCTTGTAATAAAATAGAATCATATAAAAATGACATTATTCATTCTCTTGACTCAACAATAAAATGGCTTGACAATAATAATCTAAAAATAAATTTAAGTAAGACTAATATTATGCACTTTTCTCAACGACCACAGAATATAACTAATTTTGACATAACATACTGTAATAACCCGATAAATAATGTAGAAACCACAAAATTCCTGGGGTTAATTATTGATCAACGTTTGAACTGGAAAGCACATGTCCATGACCTAAA
Organism: Lycia hirtaria; assembly: GCA_947563715.1. NCBI lineage: Eukaryota > Metazoa > Arthropoda > Insecta > Lepidoptera > Geometridae > Lycia > Lycia hirtaria. Next base: position 54,465,692 of record OX387375.1, read on the forward strand.
TAAAAAACTCAGCAGCTGTTCCTTCGCTCTTTACAAATTAGCACCGACTCTTCACTCAGACGCCCTTATTACAGCATATTATGGACTTGTGGAGTCAGTGCTGAGATTTGGCGTAATATTCTGGGGTAACTCAACTGATAAAAATTATGCTTTTATATCCCAGAAAAAATGCTTAAGATCTATGTTTGAACTCCAACCAACTGATAGCTGCAAGCCTTACTTTAAACAGCATAAGATTCTGACGCTTCCTTCACTATACATATTTGAGGTTGCAGTATTTGTACGGGCTAATTCTGAAATATTTCCTAAGATGTCTACAGAATCGATATATAATAGACGAGACAACAAAATACTAATACATAAAGCAAAAACTCAATTGTTCAGAAACAGCATTTTTGGAATGGGCCCTATTATATATAATAAGATACCTATAAGTCTTAGAAATCTGACAACTAATTTATTTAAAAAGAAATTTAAAGCCTTGCTGGTTGAAAAATGCTACTATAAGATTAAAGATTATATAGACGATCGTTCCTTATGAACAAAATATTTTAATGTTTAGAAATTTTATTGACACAATTAATAAAAATAAAAATAAAAAATAATTTTATATAATTGTATTATGACATGTTTAAATTGACATTTGTATTTATATTAGTAGTTTTAAAGATCGATAGCGCCCTCTGATTTGCACGCCTCCTCAGGCATAACATGAAGCACATTAAAATTAAGAACACCAAAAGCATGTTATCACTCATGTTTAACGCAAATAAATTTACTTTGACTTTGACTTTGATTGAGAAACCAACGAAATTCCAAGTAGTAAATTGCAAACTTATAGGTAGGTTTTCGATACACATCCGGGCAGCATAACGACGCTCGCGCGAATACGCGCGGTTATGGCTCGCTCCGTGATGTTACCTCCCCCGCTACCCGCGCGGCCGTTGCTTAGCAACCGCCTCGCGCTTGCGCCACCACCACACCGCGGCGCGGCGCTCGCACCGAGTTTAGATGCACGGATTATTTTCATTTTGTGAGTTTTTATGTAATAGATTAGGTATTTATTTTTATAGTTAATATATTTGTAAATATTTACTTACAAATATTCAAGTTTCTACCTGTTAATTAAGATCGAGTAAAAATTGCTTAAAAATTACTTTTGTTGTATGGGAGCCCCCCTTTAATATTTACTTTATTGTTATTTAATTATTTATTTTGAAAAGTAATATACAAGTAAATATTCTGTGAAAATTTGAAGCGTCTACCTGTTACCGTTTTTAATATTGAGCAAAAAAATACGAAATAAACACGTTTATTGTATGGGGACCCCCCTTAATATTAATATTTTTTTATTTTCAGTATTTATTGTTATAGCGGCAACGGAAATACATCATTTGTGAAAATTTCAGCTTTCTAGCTATCACGGTTTATGAGATACAGACTGGAGACAGACAGACAGACAGACAGACAGACAGACAGCGAAGTCTTAGTAATAGGGTCCCGTTTTTACCCTTTGGGTACAGAACCTTAATTTAAAAAAAACGACTTCTAAACAGTTCAATCAACTGGAAAGAGAGATACAATGACTGTTACTTAATACAGTAAAATTAAATAAAAACTGGGCGTCTATCTAAGTAGATACGTACCCAACTATTTTGTTTGAGGTCGGTGTAGGTCCCTAAACTATCACCAATTGAGTCATAGACAGCCAGTCGTTATTTCTCCCTTTTCAGTTTATTGGATTGTGTTGATATCGATTATTTTTTTAACTACGTGAAACTAAAAAAATATTTACCAAACTTCACTGGATAAATTCGTTTAATTTTTAAACACACTTCACTACTATTGTAACACCAAATTTTTGGGATAAAAGGAATGCCAGATCCTTTTACATAGTATAAATTTACCAAATTTCGTTCAAAACTGTCCGGTAGATTGAACTACGTCGTTGAATCGTTTATATCTTAAAATTTTAAAAGTCTTATCTCTCATATCTTGAAAAGTGCTTCACCAACTTGCTGGCCCGACTTGTACGCATTTTGTCGTGACGTCCTAAACAGCAATGAAGTGTGAGAAATGGAATGAAAACAGGGAGACCTTTTCCCTGCAGTAAAACTAATTGATGATTTAAAAGTTGAGCATAATACGAATGCAGATATGAAAGATGGATAATATAATTTTTATACTTATTGAATTTTTCAGGGATAGGTGCCAATGCTTGAGGAATGCCGAGGCAAAAAGGAAAACTAGCACAGCGCAAAACAAGATCGCTTGCTTCAACATCTTGGGTGTACTATATAATGATGAGGGTTGGACAAGAAGTTATATATACGACTAGCTGCGCCCCGCGGTGTCATCCGCGTAGTGATGAAAAACGGTGATGGTGATAAAATATAACTTATTTCCTTCTGCAAGTCCTAAAAAAATCTCTGTGCCAAATTTCATAATGATTGGTTCAGCCATTTAGCCATGAAGAGGTAACAGACAGACGACAGACGGAGCTTACTTTTGCTTTTGACATGTGTCTCCTGCATTCTACTAACATGCTAAAATTGCTACTTTTCAAGCAGGAGGATCTAAGAGAAAAAAAGATGGATCTACTAACACAAACATTTCTAAAACAATTGCTGTATCAATATTTCTAATGCATTACTTTTTTACAGATAGTTACTAAAAGTGATTATGAAGTAGATAAAATATAGAGAGGTAATTATGCATCAAGAAAACAAAAGCATGTATCATGTTGCATTCATTTCATGTATCATGTTACATTCATGAATGCAACATGATACATGAGAGAGAAACGCATGCGAATGATTTTCAGACTGTTATAATTATATTAGTGAAAACATACTCAAGAAGCACCAGGCCTGCTATAGTAGAATACTACTATAGCAGGCCTGGTGATGAAAGTTGAATTATGTTCAGGTGTTTGGAATATTCATAATGAAACAATGATGCTTATTCATATTTGTAGTTTCATTGTGGTTGTAAATGCATACATCAAAGAATACAAAAGTACATTTTCACATACTCATTTATTTATTTTTTATACTAAAATTATGTAAATAAATACTTTTTTATTTTTGACAAAAGTTTCAGTTAATTTAAAAGATATTACTAAATAAAAGGCACTTTGCTTTTATAAAATGTACCAAACTTATTTTGTTATTAATTTACTACTCCAGCCATGTATAGCCAGCTAGTTCGGTCATACCCATTGCCAAAAAAGTATTACTTACTGTTTTTGTTTTTTTTAATCATATAGATGTTTTATAAATTAGAAATATAAAACTCAAAGAGATAAAAACAAATCTAGCAACACTCCTTACACCAAAATCAGTAACGTTATAGTACTTAATATAAAAACAAATGTCAACCTGTAAATTAGTTCCCAAAGTTCGGTAAAAGACAGGGTTTCCAGTAACAGGGCACAGCATGCTTACTTGACTTGCATAGTGATGGAAAACTAGTGATGGCAATAAATATTATAGCCTATGTCCTTTCTCAGATTCTACACAGATTCTCTCAGATTGTACCAGATTTTATAACAATCAATTTATTAATTAGTCTGTGAAAATGAAACAAACTTGTAGTTATTCAGTTTTACAATATTATTTAAAAATTATTTTCTATATCCAACTTTAGTTATAGTGCCTGTGTCAAACTCATCGCGATACATCCTCGGGAAATCGTCATAATCAGAGACGCCGCACCTGAGAAAAAAGAAAGTAGTAGATATAATTGAAAGAAAACAAATATACCCAACTGTAAAACGAGGTTTTTCTGTGAGTGAGGTTCTTTTTTTTTAAATAGCACAACACTCAGAAAATAACCTTTTTTTTAGCCTACAGTAGGTAAAATGGAAACATATTGTTACGGAAAGTGGGTATAGGGATTGGAAGGAAACAATGATGTTATTCAAGCCCGTTTAATTCACTGACACGTGGTATCTTCTACAGAGCACTCACAGTCTATAACACGAACACCGACAATAATTACAGAATCGACGCGCTGCAAACACACAGAGACCGTGTTCCGATCAACACACTACTACTATAACGTCTCTTCACTATACTGTTCACTTCAACACTTCACTTTCACATGTAACTTTTTCTTCTTTCCTGTATGCTATTTGTATCTGAACTGCCCTCTGTCCGCGACTGAAGCTCCTTATATACCCCGCAGAACCTTCTAGAAGCTTTTATTTCGATAGTCATTTCGTTCGTCATTTGTTTCGTTCCAGAATGTTCAATTTCGATCGTCTTTTCGCTCGTCTTTTGTTTTTATCATTTGTTTCGAACTTTCTAGAATGTTGACGAGATTCTTTATTTAAATAGTCGTGGAGCATTTCCTTCTAGAAATTTCACCATCATCATCATCATCGTTACACTACCCCCTCCTTAGACATGCTCGTCTCGAGCATCATTAGAACCGTAGTATTGTGCTAACCTATCCACATGCACAACTTTCGCAGGACTTCGTGATGTTTTCCGAATTCTGTAAGTTACGTCGTTGAGCTTTGTAATAACTTGATACGGTCCCTCCCAGCTTGGCTGTAACTTCGGTGATTTACCTAGCTTTCGCACAGGGTTGTGCAGCCAAACTAAAGAACCTTCCACAAATCCTCTTGAGTTAACATTTCTGTCATATCGCGTTTTCATCCGATCGCTGGCATGCAAATTGGCTTCCCTCATGTGTTGATGTACGTCTTCCATACGCTTTCTTAGTTCATCTGCATATTCTGTGACACATCTCGGTGCATCCGGAGGACACCCTGCCAAAAGCGTTGCTGGAAGTCGAAGCTCTCTGCCAAAGTTCGCTCGAGCTGGCGTAGTACAAGTACTTTCATGAACAGCCGTTCTATATGACAAAAGGAACAGAGGAATATACTCGTCCCAATTTCTCTGATGTGAATCAACCACTTTTGCCAGATGCTGCTCCAAAGTTCGATTAAATCGCTCCACCATTCCGTCGGATTGTGGGTGATATGGTGTAGTTCGCGTTTTATGTATCCCCATTAACTTACAGATTTCCTGGAACACATGCGATTCGAAATTTCTTCCCTGGTCACTATGAATTTCAAGTGGCAACCCAAATCGACAGAAGACCTCGTTCACCAATTTCCTCGCTACAGTGACAGCTTCCTGATTAGGTAACGCAAACGCTTCAGGCCATTTCGTGAAATAATCCATAACCACGAGAATATAACGATTTCCATTATTGGACAAGGGAAATGGACCGGCAACATCTATCGCTATCCGTTCCCAAGGAACTCCGACGTTATACAACCGTAACGCCCCTCGACTCCGTGTATGTGGTCCGTTAACCGAAGAACATCGTTCACATTTCCTGCACCAGTCCTCGATATCTTCCTTGCAATGTAACCAATAATAACGTTGCCGTATTTTCATAAGTGTCCTTTTTACTCCGAGATGCCCACCCGATGTTCCGTCATGGTAAACTCTTAGTACTTCCGAAATTTTTGCTTTCGGTACAATAGCTTGTAGATGGGTGTCGTGTCCAGACACATTTTCCCATTTCCGATGCAAAACTCCATCACAGAGGACCAAACTATTCCACTGTGCCCAATAACTTTTAGTGATTGCGCTCATACCAGATATCTCACTCCACCCGGGACGAGGAGTTCCACTTGTCATCCAATCTAGAATTGGTTTCAAATTTTCATCCTCATTTTGAGCTCTACGCATAGCATCGTTGCTAAAGTCATCATCAAGGGCATCTGTTCTAATCAGTCGGACTGTAACTTCATCTCTTGCTTCCTGTCTTCCACAATGCTTACAATTCTCAGAACAGGGCCGTCTTGACAAAGCATCAGCGTTTCTATGGGAACTTCCGCTTCGATGCTCTACCTCAAAATCGAATTCTTGTAGTTGCTCAATCCAACGTGCAACCTGGCCTTCCGGATTTTTGAACTGCAGTAACCACTTCAACGCCGCGTGGTCTGTTCTGACGTGAAACTTCCGCCCCAGCAAATACTTCTTGAAGTGTTGTAACGTTTTTACTACAGCTAGTAGTTCTCTTCTCGTCACACAATAGTTTCTTTCAGGTTTGGACAACGATTTACTGAAGTAGGCTATGACCACTTCCCCGTCCTGTGTCTTCTGTGACAATGTTCCTCCGATGCCTACATTGCTCGCATCGGTGTCAACTATAAAATCACCATTCGCATCGGGATATCCGAGAATTGGAGTTTCACATAGCCGCCCTTTCAGTTCATTAAAAGCTGCCTCACATTCTTGGTCCCAAACAAATGGCCGTTTTTCTTCTGTGAGTCTATGCAGTGGTTTGGCAATATCGGAAAAATTCTTTACGAAACGACGATAATACGAGCATAGTCCCATAAATGCTCTTACTTGAGTTTTATCGGTTGGAGTAGGCCAATCTTTCACTGCGGAAATCTTTGCTGGATCAGTTTCCACGCCCTCTTCAGATATAACATGCCCCAAATATTCAACTTGGCGTTTGAAGAAAGAGCACTTCTTTAAGTTTAATTTCAAGCCTGCTCCTCTTATTTTGTTGAACACGCTCTCCAACTTCTTTAGATGGTCGTCGAAGTTCCGTCCGATTATTATTATGTCATCGAGGTACACCAGACAAGCTTCCCCTAACAGACCGGCTAGTATACGCTCCATTAATCTCTCAAAAGTGGCTGGAGCATTACATAATCCAAATGGCATCACCTTGAACTGCCAAAGTCCTTTCCCTGTGGAGAATGCCGTCTTTTCCTTGTCACTGGTATCCATTTCCACCTGCCAGTAGCCACTTTTGAGATCAAGCGTAGAGAACCATCTCATGTCATTTAAAGTGTCCAGCGTGTCGTCTATCCTTGGTAGTGGATAGCTATCTTTCTTTGTCACATTATTTAATCGCCGATAATCGACGCAGAACCTGGTTGACCCGTCTTTCTTCTTAACTAGGACAACTGGAGAACACCAAGGGCTAGAAGATGGTTCAATGACTCCATTACCTTCCATCTCTTTTAACATGTCCTCAACTTCCTTTTCTCTGGCGAACGGAATCCGCCGAGGCCGTTGGCGGATTGGTTGCTCGTTCCCGGTATTGATCCGATGTCGAAATAGCCCTGTTCTTCCAATGTCCGCGTCCCCTCTGGAGAAAATGTCACCGAAATGTCGCAGTAAATTTTTCGCTTTTGTCAGCTCCACTGTGCTTAAATCCCCCTTGCAGTTATCTAGGACGTTACTAAAATCAACCGCATTTGAGTGAGTTTTCTTCACTTCGTCGCAATTTCGAAGCCAGACTATTTCTTCGCTCTCACCGATCAGACACCCCTTCTTCAGTATTTGAGGATTATCACTCAAATTCAAGACCGGTACCGCCATTTTTTTTGTCGTTCCAACAACCGTTCTAGCCGGTAACCATGCGTTCTCTCCTTTGACTCTCTCTATAAATAAGCAATGTTGTCGATCAGTGCTTACATTTTCGGCTAACTTTATCGGCACCAAAGTCTGAGTTCGTGGTGGTAGCTTAGTGTCCTTAAGGCAGTAGACTTTACCTCCCCTGGCTCCCTTCATTGGAACCTCTATCGATCCACACTTAAGGATTCCGGATTCAATATCAAGTTTGCACTGATGTTCTTTCAGAAAATCCAAACCGATGATGCAGTCATCCACAATTTCAGCTATCACCGCCCAATGCCAGTAAAGCTTGTCACCAACCTTAATCGCAACCTTCTGCTCCCCTCTTACAGGTATGCGCTGGCCGGTAGCCGTTTTCAACTGCACAGTCTCTCTGCAGGAATATAATTTTCTACTATTCCGTGTCATCTGTACCCCCACTACCGTACGCGAAGCTCCTGTGTCCAAAGTCAGTTGGCATGCAGTTCCATTTATTCTTCCATCGACGGTTAAGCTGTTCCCGTCTGAGCTTTGATAGATCATAAAATTTGGGGTTCCCTGATTACCGGCCAGCGCCCACCCCGTAGCTCTGGCCTGCTTTAGTTTTCCGAATTCTCCGACGCTTGTGTTCCAGCGTCGGTTCGCCTTACCGAGCTACGATTGGGGCAACCATATCTCAAATGCCCACGCTCTCCACACTGGTAACAATGCGGAGCAAAGGTCCGCCGTGGTATTTCCCGCTCTTCTGTTGAAACAACTTTACGCACAGAGCCGCTCTTGGAATCCCGACGTACCGCCTCCACCTCAAGAGCGTGTGCCACCGCTTCTTTGATGTTTTCATGGTGCGCCAAGCGTACTGTTGCCCTCACTTCTTTGTCGTTGATTCCATCGACAAACGTCTGCAACAACATACTGTCGACTAGGTTCGCTGGTGAAGATTGATATGCCTTCCTTACGAGCTTCTCCACTTCTAGTGACCACTGTTGCAGGTTTTCGTTGGCTTTCTGAGATCTATCACGAAGCTGAGCCCGGTAGGCATGTTCCAGATGCGAGTCGCCATATCGGGACTCCAAAGCATCCACCAACTCCTGGTATGAGGCATTAGGTTCTACGGCCTCCAGTACCGACGTGGCTTGTTCACGCAATGCCAAAGTGAGAGCTGTCTTTGCTTTTTCCTCGCTCCAGTTGTTTAGTTCGACAACAGCCAAAAGCTGTCGCTTATATGCAGCCCATGAAGAGGTCCCGTCAAATGTGGGAATTTTGAAACTGCCACCCAAAGTAGCTGTGACTGCAGTTGCTGGACCGCCGGTTCCGCTTACTTCGAGTCTTTGGAGACGTCCTTCCGCTGATTCGAAACGGGCCTGGTACTCGTTTAGACGATCTTCGTGCATCTCTACAGTCTTCTGTATTTCTGTGACTTTTACTGCCCCCTCAGAGATAGCCGTCAGAATACGCTCTTGCATAGCACTTTGGCGATCCTCCTCACGACGCTGGCGTTCCTCCTCACGGCGTACCTGTTCCTCCTGCAAGGCACGCAGCTGTACCTCCTGGTGGCGCTTGCGTTCCTCCTCACAGCGTGCCTGCTCCTCCTGCAAGGCACGCAGCTGTTCCTCTTGGCGGCGTGCCTGCTCCTCCTGCATAGCGCGCATTTGTTGTAGTAGCGCACCAAGGTCCACTGGAGAAACTGGAGCACTCACAGTAGCACTGGCAGAGGTTCCTTCATGAGGGTTCATTGGAGGAACCGGAGCACTCACAGTGTCACCGCCGGAAGTCCCCTCACCGGCTTCCTCACGTGTCCGAGGATTTCCCGTACTAGCGGCTTCCTGGTCTCCGCCGCTTTGTTGCTGAGCGGCTCCCCTTGAGCGGGTGTTTGGGCCATCTCTAGGCATGATAGGCATCCTTCCTTCCAATCCCACTTCTGACACCAAATGTTACGGAAAGTGGGTATAGGGATTGGAAGGAAACAATGATGTTATTCAAGCCCGTTTAATTCACTGACACGTGGTATCTTCTACAGAGCACTCACAGTCTATAACACGAACACCGACAATAATTACAGAATCGACGCGCTGCAAACACACAGAGACCGTGTTCCGATCAACACACTACTACTATAACGTCTCTTCACTATACTGTTCACTTCAACACTTCACTTTCACATGTAACTTTTTCTTCTTTCCTGTATGCTATTTGTATCTGAACTGCCCTCTGTCCGCGACTGAAGCTCCTTATATACCCCGCAGAACCTTCTAGAAGCTTTTATTTCGATAGTCATTTCGTTCGTCATTTGTTTCGTTCCAGAATGTTCAATTTCGATCGTCTTTTCGCTCGTCTTTTGTTTTTATCATTTGTTTCGAACTTTCTAGAATGTTGACGAGATTCTTTATTTAAATAGTCGTGGAGCATTTCCTTCTAGAAATTTCACCATCATCATCATCATCGTTACAATATTATGTATGTACACAGCCATCACATACACCAAAATATCCTCTAACCCCTGATCCAAAAAGAGGAGTACCGAGTGATACAAGTGAGATGTGTCTATTTGTATTGTATGTGGCATCGCAGCTCTCAAACAAATGGATAGATTTTTTGTTTGAAAGAAGATTTTATCGAGATTTTTTAGCTATGTTTTATTGAAACCGGCTTAAAAAAGCCGCCATCTTTTGTTTTTAATGGCTCGTAGTAATTAACTACTTCCCGACATTTAAATTTGACAGCTAAGTTAAGTGCTCTTAAGGTATTCTAAGCATATTCTTAACTTTAAACTGCGGGTTTCGGTGAGATTTTCGCTAACCATTTGTTTAGCAATTGGTTAACTTTTAAGGAACGTCTTCCAGTAAGGCCCTTAATTCACGTATTGTAAGACAAACGAGTGACGCTAGATGGCGCTTACTGGATATGATATTTTTACTTTTGTTAGATGCACACTGCACAGTCATCTTTTTATCAAAGCCACGCTAGATGGAGCTTTTATCAATATATGGTTTAGGTATGCCTACTATTTAAAATATTTATACTGTATCGAAAATATATGATTACTTTGACATTCTAACCAATTATTACAATGTAACTGTATACCTGTATACCTGTAGTATGAATAAACGAATACGAATATGTATATGGATACGGATACGAATACGGATATGGATGGGTATGGATGTATGGATATGGATATGGATATGGCTATGGATATGGATACGGATATGGATATGGATATATACATATATATATATATATGAAATACACTTTTCATCATCATCATCTCAGCCATAAGAAGTCCACTGCTGGACATAGGCCTCCTCCATGGATTTCCAAAAAGAGCTATTGGCGCGCGGCTTGCATCCAGCGTCTTCCCGCCACTTGTATGAGGTCATCTGTCCATCTCGTGGCTGGTCTTCTTACGCTGCGCTTGCCGGTGCGTGGTCTCCACTCGAGAACCTTCCGGCCCCATCGGCCATCAGTTCTACGTGCTATGTGCGCTATGTGCCCTGCCCATACACACTTTTAAACCGTCGATTAATTCCTTACTCTGAAACGATAATAGTGTCAATAGTCAATACTCACGGTCCAACTGCAACTTTGTCAGCAAAGCAAGAATACTTTGTGCAACCTAAGATGGATTGATTGATATTAATCACAGCCTGCAGTGCCCCAATGTAGCATTCGTCCTGAATCACTAGAAGGTAAGACAAATGGAATTAGTGAATTATTAAATATTGGTGAACATTTTCACACATCCAAAGCAAATTATATTTTGGGATTTGGAAACTAAATTCGGAAAATTTCGGAAATTCTGATACCATACACTTATATTTTTTTTTAAACGGTTTTATTTAGTTGACCTGTTTGTTTGGGTCAAATTTTTTGATTGAAATTTTACCCCCTTGCAGTTGACGGATCGATCTGAAATTTGGTATACACTTTTAGTTCTGATGACAATACAATTTAGTAATATTCTGTGTTATTGTAAATCCAAGATGGCCGCCAACAAAATGGCGGATTACATATTTATTTTTACAACCCCCTCAATATGGGTGTCAAATGAAAGGGCTTGACTATTATAACACAGTCCAGTATAAAAATAATGCATATCCAATATGGCCGCCGCTACAAAATGGAATACAGCACACTATTTATTTCTTTATTTCAGTTTAAACATATAACTAACTAACAGACATGGTCCAATCCATTATACGTTACAGGTTACAGCTAAGAAATAAACATAGGCTATAAAAATGCAAATCCAATATGGCAGCCAAAAAACAAGAGAATAAAATAAAGTACTAAATAAATGACTAAATAGAATGAGAAATATTAAAAACTAAAAACTTGAAATTAAAATAAGATTTTTTTTAAGTTAAACGTTTTTATGGAAACAATGATAATGTAATAAATAATGATAATGTAGGTATGTGATAATTTACTAAAAGAAAAAAAAATATTCGGTAGGTCCTAGGTAGTCCTACCACCAGTCTTCGCACCATTCTCCTCATCAATCTAGCCAGGGTATTGATCAGAAGAAAAAAAAACTATCTACATTCTTGATGCGTACTGCACAGGAATGGAATTCTTTGCCACCATCTCTGTTTCCTGAGACCTACAATCTTGGAATTTTCAAGGCTAGAGTGAATAGATATCTTCTAGATCGACGAGCTCCATCTTCAGCCACACCGTCGCTTAACATCAGGCGCGTTGGTGGTCAATCGTGTATCTATCTCGCATAAAAAAACTCACCTTTATTTTCAGGAACACTCCCCGCCATTGAAGCTGAGAGGAGAGCCAGCAAGGCACAGAACACGACCACTGCCTTCAACATGTTGGATGAGAATGGTGTTGAATTGTCAGATTCAAGCCCTTATATGTACGATCAGCTTATATATTTGATTCGTCATTAACAAATTAAACAAATGTTATCCGCTTATATTATCCAAATATTAAACACATGCTATTATAATTCTGGCTACTTTTTAGGGTTCTGTATCCAAAGGGTAGAAACGGGACCCTATTACTAAGACTCCGCTGTCTGTCCGTCCCTCTGTCACCAGGCTGTATCTCATGAAGTTTGACAGTTGAAAACTTTACAGATGATGTATTTCTGTTGCCGCTATAACAACAAATGTTAAAAAAAAACGGACAAGTGCGACTCACACTCGCCCATCGAGGGTTCCGTACATTCTAAATAAAAGGGGGAAATCATATATTTTTTTATATTTTCCTTCATAAACCGAAAAATATACATCGTAAAAATATTTAAAAACCTGTTTTAGCTTATGCTAATGAAGTTCTTTCATATGATACCCCATATGATACGGTTAATTCACTTTAAAATTTGGGCCCTCATTCCTTGCATAGAGACAATTTTTTTGTGATTAAATTTAAAATGTCCAGTTTTCGATTTTTTTTCTATATTTGTACTCTAACACAATGCTTCTTGCCAAATTTCATAGTTCTAGGTCAACGGGAAGTACCCCATAGGTTTTGATTCCCTTGTGAGTATCGAAATGTGCGTTTTTTACGACATATTCGGCTATATTTTTTTTTAAGAAAACCGAGAAATTTTATTTTTATTTCTACAGCAAGATACTATGGATTTGCGTAAATGGTTTTAATTTCAACTAGATACCTTCACGCATTCCCGAGATAAAGGTCTTGACACCCGGACAGACGGACAGACAGACGGACAACAAAGTGATCCTTCAAGGGTTCCGTTTTTTTCCTTTTGAGGTACGGAACCCTAAAACAGAATAAAATAAATATTTAAGGGGGCTCCCATACAACAAACGTGATATTTTTGCCGTTTTTATAGATAATGGTACGGAACCCTACGTGCGCGAGTTCGACTCGCACTTGACCGGTTTTTTAATCATGTCGAAGGTTAAAAGACCTAGTTACTTTTTATTACTACTTAACTGCGTAAGAAGGAGGAGGAGAACTTCCAAAAACCGGCCAAGTGCGGGTCGGACTCGCGCATGAATGGTTCCGTACCATTATCTATCAAAAACGGCACAAAAATCATGTTTGTTGTATGGGAGCCCCCTAAGATATTAATTTATTTTAATTTAATTATTTATTTTTAAAGTGAATAATATAACTCAATATTCTGTGAATATTTAAAGCGTCTACCTGTTGCCGTTATCAATTTCGAGCAAAAAAAATCACGTTTGTTGTATGAGAGCCCCCTTAAATATTTATTTGATTCTATTTTTTAGTATTTGTTGTTATAACGGCAACAGAAATACATTTTTTTTTTATCAGCCCTGTTTGTACAAACTGTCCCACTGCTGGGAACGGGCCATCTTCTCATTGTGAGAAGGGTTAGGCCATAGTCTGCCACGCTGGCCAAGTGCGGGTTGGCAGACTTCACACATCTTCAAGATCATTGAGAGAACTCAGAACAGAAATACATCATCTGTGAAAATTCCAACTCTCTAACTATCACGGTTCATGAGATTACAGCCTGGTGACAGACGGATGGACGGACAGACAGTGAAGTCTCAGTAATAGGGTCCCGTTTTTACACTTTGGGTACGGAACCCTAAAAGGAGGTGGATCTGAATTCGTCTACAAAGTTTTTTTATAAATATGTTTGCTTCGCCTTAGCGATTACTTCGCCAATTACAAGTATGCATTGATTTTATTGATTCTTTATTTCTTTGCTAGACTTCAGAAGTTGTCCCATATAAATTTTACCAAAATCGGTATAGTACTTTGGTTTTATATCAAACTAACTGGAAAATATGCCATCCCAATAAACGTATTGCGTATTTTGAAGTCGGTTGATTCAGTATTTTACACTATAATTTTCTCTTCTTTGCTTCTCTGTCTGTTGTTTTACCATTTCTTTACTGTCACCAAATAGTAATAATATCATCTGATTTTGATCATTTATATGAAATATAATATGGATGGATGGTCATGGATATGGTGAATGGATAAGTCAAATCTATATATATATATATATCTTATCTCTATATACAATATAAAAATCAATTGCTGTTCGTTTGTCTCGCTAAAACTCGAGAAAGGCTCGGCTGATTTAGCTGATTTTGGTTTTGAAATGTTTGTCGTAGTCCTGGGAAGGTTTAAACGTTGAGAAAATATCGGGTCCACTCATTGATAGGTGATACGAAGTACGCCGGGTCATCTAGTCAAATATTTATATATATTTTCAAATATCTAGTTAAATATTTATTTATGACACAGAAAGTAAAAGTGACAAAACATTCGATATAGCGAACCCAAAGGTTTGTAGCTGTGCTACAGGACTAGTTTGTAACTGTGGTACAGGACTAGTTTGTAACTGTGGTACAGGACTAGTTTGTAACTGTAGTACAGGACTAGTTTGTAACTGTGGTACAGGACTAGTTTGTAGCTGTGGTACAGGACTAGTTTGTAACTGTGGTACAGGACTAGTTTGTAACTGTGGTACAGGACTAGTATGTAACTGTGGTACAGGACTAGTTTGTAACTGTGGTACAGGACTAGTTTGTAACTGTGGTACAGGACTAGTTTGTAACTGTAGTACAGGACTAGTTTGTAACTGTGGTACAGGACTAGTTTGTAACTGTGGTACAGGACTAGTTTGTAGCTGTGGTACAGGACTAGTTTGTAACTGTGGTACAGGACTAGTTTGTAACTGTAGTACAGGACTAGTTTGTAACTGTGGTACAGGACTAGTTTGTAACTGTAGTACAGGACTAGTTTGTAACTGTGGTACAGGACTAGTTTGTAACTGTGGTACAGGACTAGTTTGTAGCTGTGGTACAGGACTAGTTTGTAACTGTGGTACAAGAGCCAATGGCTTCACCCATTTGCTCATGCTTTCATTCATTTCTTTGGGCAAAGAAATGACGAAGAAATTTATTACTAAATATATAATACTAAATGGCACTGCTGGGTGGCACCATACCCAGCTGGTAGTGGGTTTGATCAATTGGATTGTCTTTAGACCTTTATCGGTCTGAGATAATCGATTTACTATTTAACCGACATCCAAAAAGAAGGAGGTTCTCTCAATTCGACTGTGTGTTTTGTAGTAGTGTTTTGTTATGTTTATAAAGGCAGTTGCCCATTGAATAAAAATAACTAAAAAATATATTTATGCAGTATAATATTTATAAAAATTATTGATTCTTGATTTAAAAAAATCAGCGACAGGATAATGATAAGACACGAAACCGAATTCTCTCCATAAATACCAGGGATGCTTTTATAATTTCAGACACAGAGATATGTCACTTAGCGAATGATATTTTCCCTATTGTCTAAATTTAATAAATAAGTAGGGAAACACATCATAAATACCGAAAATTTAATTATTCAAGTATATTTGGGTTGTAAATATTTATTATAATATTATTTAATAACTACATCCTCGGCCACACCGTCACTTAACATCATACGAGTTGATGGTCAATCGTAGATCTATCTTACTTAAAAAAAAATACAAATATAAATAAGAGTAGTTGCTCAATATTTTAGACATGCATTTAAAACAATATTATTTTGAAGGGTTTGGACAGTTGACAGTAGGACAGCAGTCAGGGTACGGCTTGCTTTTATCTTCCACCAGGGTACAGGGAGGCCTTACGTCTATAGCTGAACATCTGGAATTAAAAATGTAATATATAAAGATTAACTTGATTTCGCTTGGGTACACCAGCAAAAATGTAGGGAAAGATGAGTAAGACACTGGCTAGGCCATAATTATATTGCAAATTTATCCAGACCAAGCATCGGCAAGCGCAGCGTAGAAAGACCAGCCACAATATAGGTAGAGCACCTCATACAAGTGGCAGGAAGATGGACCCAGACCGCTTCCAATCGGTATTTTTGGATACCCATGTCTAGTAGTGGATATCTTGTGGCTGAGATGATGATGACTATGAAACTCACCCAGCTATTGTGATAAGATCTTTACTGCAGCGATACTCGACGCACCTCGCCTTGCTTGGAGATACAGCACCGAACTTCAATACGGCGTCTAACTCTTCGATGAAGCAACCGGTTTGACCCTCTAAAAAATAGAGAAAAAAATATTTAAAAGAAAATAAGTATCATGCTAATAAATTCCCGACAGTTTAGTTAGGAGATCATTTTTTGTCTTGCAATCCGCATTTCCTGGGTTCAAATTTCAAGGCTTGTCTATTGGAATCCCAAATCCCAACGCTGACTATTGGATTGATATTTAGTAAATAAATAGTAAATAATATTTACTATTTATTTATTTACAAATGATTTTCACGCTTACAGCTGTAGGCCAAATCGCGTGACAATCCATCAGTAGGTATATAAAATAATAATATAACAATACAAATGCGTATTTTTCATTATATGTTTCATAAAATTTTTTGTTATTTCCTTGAATTTACTAATGTGTAATGTTTTATTAGGTCGAGCTAAACGAGTTAAACCACTATCCTATATCCTGTACATTTTTGTGATACACTTTACGAAAAAACTATACGAGACAGTCTTTATTCAAAAGTAGAATAATCTATTTGGAGTATGTTTACATTCTCTTTGCAAACATCTCGTTAAATATCCAGAATTGTACAAATTGTACATATCATTTTTAATAAAATAAACTTTGAATTATTGTATTGGATTAGTTTATTTTCTCGCAATCGTAGTGAAAAGTATAGTGTAACACACGGCGCTAAAAACCCATTGTAACTCGGTTTCTATGTACTCCCTCGCTAAAGCTCTATTACTACTACTACATATTATTATTACTAGGTAATAAAAATCTGGCGAGCCCTCGCAAAGCTGCACTTTTTGCCAGTACATTTTGTTAGGATGGTGAATTTACCGTCCGACGTCCGACGTCACCTACTAGTTCCAAGGTCAGTACTGGTTATTTAAAAAAAAACGTTAATTTTTGTATTAGTATTTATTATTGTAGTTCTTCAAAATAAAACTATTTACTTTGTTTATTTTAAACGATGCAGGAAAACACCTTAAGAAAACCTGCTTGTATGTTTACGAATTCTTAATATAAGGACTGTAAGATTTGCGAAGTCTGCCAACGGAGCTACGTTCCAGAACAGCCATCTCGGATATGAAATAAATTAGTATAATTGCTGAAAGGGGATTGGGTGGGTCACGACTATCGAATACACACGGATTAGTGGACAAAAGTCCTTACACATTGAGTGGAATGCTGGAATAGACTTCCAACAAGACCCCGAAAGCATATTGGTGGGCCGACATGAACGCATTATATCGTGACTTACCATACATCAATGGAGTGTGAGAAATAGAATGAAAACAGAGAGACTTTTCCGTGCAGTAAAATCTAATTGATGATTAAAAAGTAGAGCATAAAACTAATGCAGATAAGATATTTTTTATACTCACTGAATTTTTCTGGGATAGGTTCTAACTGCTGCCGCTCGAGGAATGCCGAGGCGATCACCAACACAGCGCAGAACAGGACCGCTTGCTTCAACATCTTGGGTGTGAACTGATGTTGAAGGTTGGACAAGACGTTTATAAGATGACTGAATCACCTGACTATGAGAAGAGCGATTTAGTGAATTAAGTGTTACGCTGTTTATTGCTTGTCAACATTTTAAATTAATTATAAGGTAAGGTAAAAAAGCTGTGGACTAAGACTTAAACTTCACACATAGTTGAGAGACCTAGACCCACCGGTGGGATAGGGAAAATTTCAGTACGATATCAACTCCGGCTGGCTCGTGGGGATAACATAATATGAATAATGCGATTTTTTAGGGAATGCTAGAACTTTATGACCTCATACCACCAACCGTTCACCCCCACATTTTGCATAACTGGAAATCTCATACAGTCAGATTCTCCCGCTCCTTCCTCCCGCGGACAAGCAAAATATGTGTAGTCATTCCTTAGAAGGTTTTCCTGATTTATAAAATAAATAATATGTCAATAACTTTGTTGAAAATATTTCTAAAGCTCAGTTAAACTTGATTTATTTTATGATTAAACTGATTTTACATTTAAAAAACCGGACAAGTGCAAGTCAGACTCGCCCACCGAGGGTTCCGTACAAAGTAGTAGATAAAAGGGGGAAATCATATATTGTTTTAAATTTTCCTTCATAAACTACAAATTACACATCGTATAAATATTTAAAAACCTGTTTTAGCTTATGCTAATGAAGCTCTTTCATATTCATTAGCATAAGCTAAAACAGGTTTTCAAATATTTTAACGATGTATATTTTTCGGTTTATGAAGGAAAATATAAAAAAAAAAATATAATTTCCCGCTTTTATCTACTAGTTTGTACGGAACCCTCGGTGGGCGAGTCTGACTCGCACTTGTCCGGTTTTTTACTACATATTCGGCTGTAACTTTTTTTTACGAAAACTGAGAAATTTTATTTTGGATCTATGGATCTGCCTATATGGTTTTTATTTCAACACGATACCTTCACGCGTTCCCGAGATACAGGTTTTGACACCCGAACGGATGGACAGACGGATAGACGGACAGACGGACAGACAGACAGACGGACAACAAAGTGATCCAAAGAGGTAAGGAACCCTAAAAACGCCCTAAGTACAACATCAAGAAATGTATGTTCAACAAAATTGTTGCAGATGTAACGTATTAGGGTATATCCTGTTTTGGTCGCAATATTTGCGCTTAGTTTTTTTATTTTTTTATGTTTTTTTCTCGGTTGGCAGATAAAAAAAAAAAAAAAAAAAAAAAAACAAGTTGGTTCTTTTTTGCTGTAGGCCTGTATGGTAGAAGTATTTTTTTAATTTAATTAAGATTCGGATAATTTAGTAAGCTTAGGTTCCAAATTTAAATCACATTATTTCGCAGCGTGATGTAATGAAATACCATATTACAATATTTAAAGACCCATAAGAAATGACGTACTTTAAGCCCTCTTTACAATTGTGAAAAGGAACATTATTAAGCAGGTGGTGTAAAAATATTATAGATGTACAATGGAATGAGTGTGAGTGAGAAAGCGCGAAATCTGCGTAACATTCTTAAATACTACGTCAATAATACACGATTGCCTACCACGTTGCCTAATATAACAACGGGTATAAACTAACACCGGTTCTAGCGTAAACAAAAAAGACACACATTAGTAAACAAACAAATGGTATTTAATTTAATGTTTGAGGTGGTATGATTCCCATATAAAAGTATATTTACCAATATGGTCGAAAAGAGTATAGTTTCACAATGAAGTAATTGTAGGTTTTTTATCGAAGCTTTAATATCGGTATGTAATGGCCGTCAATCACATTTTATTGAAGAAAAAATATATAAATTAAATATACATATCCATAATTTTTGATAAAAAAAAATTGCTGTTTATCTTTTACTTTCTTTAAAAGAAGTGGAAACTTTTAACACTTAAAAACTTACTTTATAATTTGGTTTAAATAAAATTTATGAATTAACTACTGTTATCCGTCAATACATACACACACATACATATATTATACTAAAAGTAGTAAAATAATGTAAAACTAAGCAATTGGAGATTATTAAAAATATTCATATAGGCATCAAAAGCCTACGGATAGTTCAAATCATCTGCAGATTCAGGCAAAGTGCCCAAAATGCTGACCGCATTTCCTCGTCTTTCTTTAACAAATATGATTTTCCGTTAATAAATACCTACAAAAATTACTTAAAAAATTACTAAATGAATATGAATATGAAAAATTACTTCATTGTAAAACTACTCTTTTTGACGATAAATAGTAAAAATACGTTTATATGGTAATTGAACCCCCTTAACCATAGATCATTTGAACTGTCAACTCGAAGCTTCTTTACATAAAGTGCCTACATAAATGTGTTACTATGTTGACATTTACATACTTCCCAAGTGTGCCTGTATGAATATCACGTGAAACTTACTATTTTTGTTCCTTTTGTTCATATTTAGGACAGTGAATAGATAGATGTGTGGAGAACGGTAGTTGGGTGAGGCACCAGTCACATAGTCCAGTGTACAAACACGACACTGCACTATAAGGAGGCTAGTTTGGAGACTGCGGAGACGCCCGTACCCCCCAAAAATGTCCTTGAGGCCCTCTCGTCCGGTCGCCAACCGGCATCAAGGCGCACTCCCAGGATTTTTCGCTAGATGGCGGGGCAGCCTTTCGTATGTGGCTAACATACTACTTGGGCCCCCAACTATCTGCGGTTGGCCAGCGGAAAGCCGTGCTACGGATCCCGCTACCCTCCAGAACTAGCCACCAAGCACGGTGTCATCCCCCGCTTTTGAACGGACTTTAGTGTCGGAGCAACTACCCAGACCCGTCTCTCACAATGGTTTCACCGGACCACCTCCCGAAATACTGATTTGCACCACCCAGGGGCCGCGTGTAGGGAATCAGTGTTAATGGGTATTCTCCTACGGACGCGGGCAGCTCAGCCCCCAATACCATAATTATGTATCTCCACATAATATTATATGTAAGTATCTCTATACAATTAAATAATAGGTATAAAGTTAATTATGTTATTTTATTAGGCACTGCGCTATAGTTATTGCAAGGTGTATAATTTATGATTACATTCATAACAGGAAATAATTAAGTATTTGAAATGTTTTATTAATAAATTTATAACAATATATACCTATCAACAATTCAACTAAATGCATATTATTACATACCAATATTATATTTGGTTGAATTGTTGAAAAATACCTAAGTATTGTATCAGGTATTTATGGGCTAATCGTGATACGATTTACAAACAAAAGTATTAGGTATTTAGGTATTAATTATTATTGGAAAGAGCATAGTTTTGCAATGAAGTAATTGCAATTAGCTCCAATACTAATATTGGTCTTTATTGTCTGTAAATAACATTAGTTATCGATGACAATCGTCTACGGTATTTACAGAATTTATTTATATATCAAAATGTATTTAGTTGCTCATATTAAAATATGTGACCAATATTTCGTAAATCCATTTAGTTATTTTAAATGTTTAAAAATGTTGGATTGCAAGAGCGAGACGGATGATTAATAATAATATAATAATATTAGCGCGGGGGCGGCTTTGTGGCGAGCCGTCGGTGAGTGGCGACACCGCGTACCCCGATGTTTCCCTGGAGCTAATGAGACCCCTGACCTGGATCATAGAGTAACTTATATGTACCCTGGATACTTCCTTTTTTTTAGGTTTCCGTACCCAAATGGTAAAACGGGACCCTATTACTAAGACTCCGCTGTCTGTCTGTCCGTCTGTTACCAGGCTGTATCTTATGGACCGTGACAGTTAGACAGTTGAAATTTTCAATTGTATTTCTGTTGCCGCTATAACAACAAATACTAAAAAACAGAATAAAATAAATATTTAAGGGGGCTCCCATACAACAGACATGATTTTTTTGCCGTTTTTATAGATAATGGTGTGGAACCCTTCGTGCGCGAGTCCAACTCGCACTTGGCCGGTTTTTTTTTAAATATATTAATGTATATTTATTACTATAGGCACTGAAGATATGCTATGGAGCTATGCTCGAAATGTCAAATGTGTCAGCAATATTCGATTAGCAACTTGAATTGGCAGTGGGCAGGGCACATAACGCGTAGAACTGATGGCCTATGAGGGCGAAATGTTCACTAGTGGAGACCACGCACGGGCAAATGTAGCGTCGGAAGACCAGCCACGAGATGGACAGATGACGTCATACAATGGCAGGAAGACGCTAAATGCAAACCGATTCCAATCGGTCTTTTTGGAAATCCATGTCCAGCAGTGGACCTCTTGTGGCTAAGATGATGATGATGATGATAATATATTATAGCTATATATATAGTAGATAAAAACACCATGAGATATGATTATAATTTATTAGTAGTTTCGACCGTGGTCGCGGAACTGGTGAGGGCGTCCTGCTTGAGTGTCGGGCAGCAGTACGGGTATGGCTGGTCCTCATGGACCTCCAGCTCGTGGGGGGGAGACACTACCACCACACCGCACCTGGAACCAAACATACCATCAAAATCGATTTAGTAGATTTGGTTTTTAAAACAAAATTGCACATTTTGAGGTCAACTTTTCAGTTCTTTAAACTGCAATTAATCGAAAGAATATACTTTCAGATTGATCCCATAGAATAGTTATCTATTATACACAGTTATAGTTTCTTTCAAAAGGAGGCGAATAAGCCCTCTGTTCTGTTTACTCAACTGCCAAAGGTATATAATGTTTTTCGGACGTGTTTACTCCATAGCCTAAACCATTTGATATTCCTATTTGCCATATGCTACTGCTTTTCTGGCGAATTTCTTTATCCCAGACACAGCCCCTCCAATAAACGACGAGAATAGTTCTCTACTGCCTCTCTCTATCTCTCTCTCAACTTCCAATTTTTGGACCATGCCAACTGTGAATATCAAATTGGATATATAATTAATATTCTTTTCCATAGTTATCAGCCTGGATATGTATATAGATTAAAAAAAGGTAAAAAAGTCTTGTATATAAAATTGTAATAGTAATTGTTGTGTGTTGTGTTGTGTGTGTGTGTTGTATTTGATAAAGTTGATGTAGGTACTAAAAAAAAATCAGATGTCAAAACCCCAATGTCACAATAACAAAAGATAATGGTTGTTTTTAATAATATATCTCTCGGGATATTATCTAGTTTAACCTGTCGTATGATGTGGGTAATCCCACGTAGTTATAGATATGCTCCTATTTACTTGTAACCGAGTAGGTTTATTTAATTGTACTAGTAAAATCAAATTGATTGGACACCTTAATACATTCTAATTTGTATACTTAAACCAATGAGCTTAAACTAGATTTTTATTGTTAAACATAATTTAAGTTTAACTACCTAGGTAGGTTCCATGACTTCTTATTCAAAGTTTTTTTAAAATGTATCTAGCTATAAGAGTGACTTCTTATTGTCTATTTTCATCCGACTTTAAAAAAGAGGTTCTCATTTTCATGTAATGCGTGGACAAACATACATTCCAATATACAAACATACATACACGCACTTATGAAATTTGGCATATATGAATATTGTACAATTTTATTAGTTTTAAATTGTATCTAACAAATGGAATGGAGTATGTAAAGTAAATTTTAAGGTATGTATTTCACGCCTTTATTAAAAATTTAGAAGTGTTATATGGAACTAATTTCAATATTTTTGTGGCTGATGTAGGATTTATATTTTTAATCATTTAATTTACCAGTTATAAGGATCGGCTCAAAGCATGCAGCTATCCCTCTCGCGCATCCGAATATTTTTAAGCATATACCTTCACTGAGTAGAGATATTAGAAAAGTGAAAAACAGAATTGTTTATTTAGATAGGAGAAATATTTTTTTTAACATATGTTAAATCAGCTCAGAATTAGAAAAAGATATGTTTTTCACAATTTCGTCGCCAGTATAAGTGTTAACTGATTATATTTTTAAAATATTTCTCATATCTAAATAAACAATTCTGTTTCTCGCTTCCTAATATGTTTACTCAATGATTTTATTATGAAATATATATATAGATTTTAAAATGTTGGAATGCGCGAGAGAGGCAGCTGCGCACGTTGACCTGCACTTTAATTAAGTTGTGAGGTACTCACGAAGCGAATTGCACCCAGTCTTTATCACAGCGGAACTCCAAGCAATCCTTCGAAGAGGGGCGAGCCTGGCCGAACGGGATCACTGTATCTAATTCTTCTATGTAACACCCCTCTACATCCTCTGGAAGGGAAAGTTATTTTTTTGTTTATATACAGGATAGATGGTTTAATCCTAACTTCCTGCCTTAATATTATAAATTCTGTTATTTTTATGACAAAAAAACATTTTTTTTACGGGCAAGTGCCTTTATTAACAACAACAAAACAATATAAAGACTCAACTAACTAAACTACTACACAAAAAGCATATCGATTACCCCAGACCGATAAAAGTCTAAAGACAATCCAAATGCTCAAACCCACTACCAGTTGGCAGCGTACCCAGCATGCTGCCCGCATTGCCACGTTGAATGGCAATGCATAAGCGTTGGGCCAGATACGCGCCAGCATTTTGGTCACGCGTTGCATTGATCAGGCACTCAAATAGATTTTTGAAAATGATGTAAGATTGTTGTTTATACATAATATTGTATTATTAATTGTACCGGCGCACGCAGCGTAGGAAGACCAGCCCCGAGGTGGACAGAAGATATCATACAAGTGGCAGGAAGACGCTGGATGCAAGCTGCTTACAACCGGTCTTTTTGGAAATCCATGGGGAGGCCTATGTCCAGCAGTGGACTTATTGTGGCTGAGATGATGATGATGAATTGTACAAACTTGATGTGTAAAATAATATTTAATCAATAAATATATGGATATGAATAAAAGCGAGAGTAACTGTCGGTTATTTGTGGAAAATAATGATTGCAGAATGTTTTACTATACTAATTGATACAGAAGCCAAAACAACATTTTATATAATTTTCGTCTGTCTGCCTGTCTGTGCGGTATACTCGATGTATGCCACAACTACTGAACCACAAATTTGTACGATTTTTTATTTATAATATGTAGAAGGATACATTAGATTTAAAAAAAAATAGTAATAACGTTCACTTAAAACTCAAAGGAACTTACCATACGAGTACTTAGTGTATAAAGTTCGGTGAATCAGATTTTTAAGACCACGCACGGGAAGTCGCGTGTGCGGCTAGCTTAATTGCCTTATTGTCAGTAGTACCATTGATTTGTACCATTGATGGTACAAATCAATGGTACTATCATTGATTTGTTCCATTGATGGTACAATTGACACAACGTTGTATCCTTAGTACCATTAATGGTACTAGTGACAATTATTTAGGATCAGTAGTACCATCATTACCATTGATTTGTACCATTGACACAACGTTGTATCCTTAGTACCATTAATGGTATTAGTGATAATTATTTAGGATCAGTAGTACCATCATTACCATTGATTTGTACCATTGACACAACGTTGTATCCTTATTACCATTAATGGTACTAGTGACAATTATTTAGGATCAGTAGTACCATCATTACCATTGATTTGTACCATTGACACAACGTTGTATCCTTAGTACCATTAATGGTACTAGTGACAATTATTTAGGATCAGTAGTACCATCATTACCATTGATTTGTACCATTGACACAACGTTGTATCCTTAGTACCATTAATGGTACTAGTGACAATTATTTAGGATCAGTAGTACCATCATTATCATTGATTTGTACCATTGACACAACGTTGTATCCTTAGTACCGTTAATGGTACTAGTGACAATTATTTAGGATCAGTAGTACCATCATTACCATTGATTTGTACCATTGACA
This sequence comes from Lycia hirtaria, assembly GCA_947563715.1. Classification (NCBI taxonomy): domain Eukaryota; kingdom Metazoa; phylum Arthropoda; class Insecta; order Lepidoptera; family Geometridae; genus Lycia; species Lycia hirtaria. The sequence continues at coordinate 54,491,395 of OX387375.1, forward strand.
CAACGTTGTATCCTTAGTACCATTAATGGTACTAGTGATAATTATTTAGGATCAGTAGTACCATCATAAATATTGATGTAATGAAATGCGTTTTAAAAATAATTAGTTGCCATTCGTCCCAGTACGTCGGGATATGTGGCCGCTTTTATTAATGGTGCCCGACGTCTTGAAGACATAAAATGTCCCGATAAAATAAGATCTTGCAACCTGACTTGTAACATACTATACCAACAATAATTATCGACAACATAACCGCAAAAAAAACAATCGGCAAGTGGTTACTATGCTCATTAATTAATATAAAAGTAATTTAAATAAATTAAACCGACTTCAAACTAAAAAGAGAGAAATAACACGAAGAAAATCAATACTAGGCGTCTACCTAAGTAGGTTAGGTCTTTTATTGAATAAAGTATCTTTCAACTTAGGAGTCACTGTAAGTTTTATCAAAATCGGTTCAGAAGTTTTCAAGATATGGGCTTTTGAACACTCACTTCGTTCATAGCAACTGCAGAGCAGCGTCTACACCTTATATTTCAATTGTTTGATAGACAGTGACATGAGCGGTGATGAGATTTGACGACCGTTTTAAACCGACTTCAAAAAAAGGAGGTTTTCAATTCGACCTGTATTGTGAATACAATTTTTAATTTCAAACAAAACAATTAAATACTATTATAATAAAAACACCGCACCGGACAAGTGCGCGTCAGACTCGCCCACCGAGGGTTCCGTACAAACTAGTAGATAAAAGGGGTAAATCATATATTTTTTTAATATTTTCCTTCATAAACCGAAAAATATACATCGTAAAAATATTTAAAAACCTGTTTTCGCTTATGCTACTGAAGCTCTTTCATATGATACTGGGGTATCATATGAAAGAGCGGTTAATTCACTTTAAAATTTGGACCTTCATTACAACCATAAAAAAATGTGGTTAAATAAAAAATGTCCAGTTTTCGGATTTTTCTCTATATGTGTACTCTAACACAATGCTTCTTGCCAAATTTCATTATTCTAAGTCAACGGGAAGTACCCCATAGGTTTTGATTCCCTTGCGAGTGTCGAAATGTGCGTTTTTTATGACATATTCGGCTGTAACTTACTTTATTTTTTTACGAAAACTGATTTTGACGAAGACTGACTTATTTTTCTTTCTGCAGCAAGAGACTATGGATCTGCGTATATGGTTTTAATTTTAATTGGATACCTTCACGCGTTCCCGAGTTAAAGGTCTTGACACCCGGACATACGGACAGGCTGACAGACAGACGGACAGACGGACACCAAAGTGATCCTATAAGGGCTCCATTTTTTCCTATTGAGGTACGGAACCCTAAAAATGAATAACTAAATAACTTTTATAACCTTAACCTTAACCTTAACTTAACCTAACTTTTGTGTCAATATCAATATGCTTTATAGTTTTATGGTGGCGACAGTGTAAATGACGGATGACCAGACGGGGAGCTAGGAAAATATGGCAACCATACGGCACTAGCGTAGGGTTGTCATATTTTCCTGACACCCCGCTTATAACCATATAAAATAAATTTATTCTCTTACTATATTTGTCCGGTTTCGGCTCCAGTTTGGCCAGCCCCACGGCTGCGCACGCGACCCCCAGCACTGCACAAAGCACGACCAGTTCTGTACGCATCTTCGTTCCAAATGTGATCTCTTGTTTTTCTCCGTTCTAACATTCTAATGTCTCAGGTATTTATTGATCCTGACCTATAGTTAATAGGTTTAGAAGATAGCCTATTGTTATTAGTAAAGCTAGGACACAAGCGCTTATATGCTATAGTTATTTAATAATCATTAGGTGTAATATGTGGATATAATCACAAATTTATTAGTAGGTCAATTGTAGTTTATGTGGAAATGATAATAGATTTTTACACGTGTGGAAACAACTCAGAACTATTTCTAAGACTATTTCTAATAAAATGTAATTCGTGAAAACCGACGTTTATGAAGCTGTAAAGATTTGCCTTCATAGGGAATTGTTAAAAAAAAAATGAAATTAGAAGATTTCCTCAACACTAAAATGATCCTGTATCTAGCCTCGAGTTAGTAATTAAACTTTTGTATTTCGTTTTCATTAAAGGATTAAATAAAATATAGAAAACAATATGCTAATTTTTAGGGTTCCGTAGTAAACAAGGAACCCTTATAGTTTCACGACGTCCGTCTGTCTGTTCGCGGTTTTGGTCAAAGACTATTAGTACTAGAAAGCTGTAATTTGGTATGTACAATATACATACATATTAATTATGCCTAAAAATTCGTAGAATAAAATCATTTTTACTTGGCGGTGTGCCCTAGATTAAAGTATGAAACTAGGATAATACATTTGGAAATATAAAGTTGTATCATTTATGTAGTATTATATGTGTAAGTGCTACTAGTTGAAGTATTCAATAGAACTACTAATACGTAGCTACAGGTATGTATTTCTGTTTGTCATTCTAAAACTCGAAGGTATTTAAAATTATCCACAATCTGCTGATAAGCATAAAGTTTATTAAACATGATATTTTATTCTAACAAATACTTACCGTAAATAAAATATCATCATCATCTCAGCCACAAAAAGTTTATTGCTGGACATAGAATGGATTTCCAAAAAGAACGGTTAAAAGCAGCTTGCGTTCAGCATCTTCCCGCTACTTTAATAATCTATAAAGTCGTCTGTGAATTTTGTGTCTCAATTAAATATAATTATAGTTTAAAAAACCTAAGCAACCGACTTCTTATGGATGCCATTGTCAGAAATTGAATCACACGGAAAACACCAGCTTTCAAATAAAAAAAGAATCATCAAAATCGGTTCACTAAGTCGAAAGTTATGAGGTAACATACATAAAACAAAAATACAGTCGAATTGAGTACCTCCTCCTTAAAACACTATTATTATTAACGGGATATTAATAATAAATAATTTTAGTGTTTTAATGAATGACCGTGATAGTTTAAAAAAGTGTTTTACCTCCTCCTTTTTTGAAGACGGTTGAAAATAAGATGTATTGTACTTTATTAACTTAAAAATTAATTGAAATTGAGCATAATTATGAGTAGGCACAAGAATGTACATAGAGAGGACTTGACCAGCACAGGGGGCTCTAACTTTCTCATAAAAAGAAGATTGCTCACGCCCAGAAGTGGAACAGCAATAAACAAACAGATCTGAAATATTGATAGAAAAATAGTTTATTTTATTCCTAGAACGTTCGGACTGCATTGCACAAGAATACACAATGCACTCCTAGCCTTAGCCAAAGAATGTGGCGGATATAAGTAGTGGCTATTAATCCACCCACGAGCACGCAATAATATTCCAAATCCTGCATTACAATACCTAAACGAGCGTCCGATACTGCTGGCTAAACCGTGTGACTATATAATGAGCGCGCTGGCGCCAGCCGCCAAATGTTAAATATTTCGCAGATAGGTTAATTCTCACAAAAACACTATCCATTGGCTTTTGCATGCGGTTTTACTAGCGCACCGTTGTTGCAAATTAAAACCCCATGTAACATTTCTGTCTGAAATTGGATTTCTAAAAAGTATAGACTAGTAGTTTTACGAAGGTAGACCTCGAAAGCACAGTTTTTTGCAAAATTAGTTGCTGTATAAGTCTGTTCTTGCAAAATCTACTGATGGCTGATATTTGAAATTCTTGTGCAGAATTCAGTATCAAATCTTTATGCCAAATATTATCAAGATCAGCCGACAAATGGCAAAGCAAAATTTCTCCTTTATAACCCAGAATTCATAAATTTAATTTTGTCTTTACAACATCTTGACCGATTTTGCACAATTTTTTTTTTGTTTAGAATTGAGTACCAAATATTTCTAGGTAAGTAAATGGTGCCACAGAAACTTCCCTCCGTTTTGGAGTAATAATATTTTGATTTAATTTTCCGACATTAAGTTATAAAACTGTAAGACCGTACCACCATTACAGCGAATTCACCCAGCGAATGCTAGTGAAAATGTTCTCTAGTTGTCCTCATAATTATATCACCCAAAATTCGCAAGAAATTATTCCTTATTAACAATAAACAGACAAACAAGTTCGAGTTGAATCTTCGCATACATTTAAATAATATAGAGATGATCGTCTAGCCGGTAGATCAAGTCCGCGGCGACCACTTTTTATTTGTTCCTCATAAATTACCGTATTGCTATCATTAAACGTCATAAACGAATTCTTCACATATCAAAACACGCGATAAAAGGTCATGACGTGGATCATGGAATTCATCTTTATTTTTATAATAGTCAGTCTCGAAAAGAACATCTTATAATTTCGAAAAGCACATTTAGAATCGAAGTAAAAAATTGTAAAAAACCATTATCATCAATCTCATCTCAGACACAAGAAATCCACTTATGTACATAGGCCTCCCATAGCGCTTTGGTGCCGGGACCCTAGAATATGGCATCGGTTTCCCCTGCTCGTAGTAAGAGCCTACTAAAAGGGGACTTCTGGACTCGGGGGGTGGTCCGGAGTGGGATCCTGGCCTACTACTCAGACGGGCCCGAAGCGGACGCGAGACGCGAGAGAAGTAGCAGGCCTTGCAGGCTGAGGAATTGTGTTGCAGTGCTGTGGACTCCGGTATGTGATATTCACGAGAACCCGGAGTCCTCCGTTTGGCACTAAGGGACCACCGAGGGATTTTAGTAGGGACTATGTCTATGTCTATGTTCCATGCTAACCTTGCAGCAGCGTTTTCTTGCCACTCCACTCGGTCGTCTGTCCACCATGCTGTTCTTGCTCCGTTCCGTTCAGTCAGTCCTAATAGAAAATACGTTGATCTTTTCCTCATTTAATTTTACAGATAAGCCATTATTTCTATCAGTTACTGCTTAATTATTTATTACCTTTTAGATATCCTACATCGTCCCTTTACTCTGGAGCTGAAGTTCTCACAGTACGCCAATTATAAATAATGAAGGTTGTTTTGCTGTTGCACCGTTCGGTATGAAACTCGCAAGAATACCCTGACATGATAAAGAAACGGATCTTCAGGGTCCCTCTGTTAAGTGTAAAATCAGTTGCCAGGCCAACGCTTGCCAGATTTCTCATTTCCAGCTGTATACAATCGTTTGCTGAGAGCCTGTGACATCCGACACTGCTCAGTTCGACAAGCTAAGAAAACTCTAAAGCATTACTTGCGTTCACTGACGTACGCCCAAACTGAAATGCTCATGACTACTGACAAGTAATTTTTTGCACAATATATTGTAACCCATCTGCTCTCATTCCATTACCTTCGTCTCGTTAACCACTCCCTCTCTCATGTAAACTCACTCTCCCTTCACATCTATTAGAGATTCCAATGGTTGATCACTTATATTAGACACTAGTTACTAAATTTTTATTATAAAGTTAAATTCACTTTCACAAAATTTTTTGCTAATTTAATTATGTTTGCATGCATTTTATGTACATGTACTTAGTTTTTTTTGTCTGCCATCAGTGTTATCGTCAAATAGGACGCCTGCGATACTGGTTTTCCTAGTGCAGGGGTTCATAGTGTTTTGTATTTGCGCAAATGGTTTGATAATAAAGATATTTGTATTTGTACTTTCGCCAGTAAATTACGTGTTATACAGCTTACCCAAAACCCAATTAAGATATTTTATGATATTCTTTTTAGGGTTCTGTAGTAACTACGAGGGACCCTTATAATTTCGTCTTGTCCGTCCGTCTCTCTATCTGTCCGTATGTCATAGTCATTTTACTCAGAGGTTGATCAGTCCTACATAGACAAAATTTGGTATGTATATGTGTTCCATAAACCGCTACAAAATGCCTTAAAAATTAAAATTAAGTAAAATAAAAAATAGGGGTGGACTTAAACCGATTTGGTAATGTTGTTTTGATGACATAATTCCGTAGTGATCGCTGTGCATGTTCGAAGTGATTACTACGGAATTGTGTAGTAGGTACAGTTACTACTTCTACCTAAGTATATTATTTGACATTGGTAATCAATGATGACGTTACTAAAATGTCTATTACAATATCCGATTTCTCGGGTACTGTCAATCACACGATTGACAATTTTGAAATCTGACAAGGAGCTAAGGGGATCGGAACCACCCTAAGTCCCTGTCTGTTGTTACACCAGTCTGTTCGTGTTCGTGGTGAATACAGGACCAGAGAAATCGGATATTGTAATAGACTTTTTAGAAACATCATCATTGATTACCAATGTCAAAATAATATAGGTATACTTAGTAGTAACTGTTCCTACTACATAATTCCGTAGTAATCGTTTCGAACATGTAAAAGGCCTAATTATGGCCTAATTCACGACTTATTTATCGCATTGTCAATTTTTTTTAATTCTGAGGTAAAGTCAGGAATGATATCTATTTCATAAAATACTCAATTCAACGAATTGGGGACGACATAATATGCTACCCTTAAAACATCTTTTAATATAGTCGTATCCAACGGAGTCTGTGAAACTAGAATAACAAAATTTAATTCCATCTTGTCCTCTGTGAAAGCTATAGTAAAGAATTTGAGTCTTTTTTTATATCAAGAATTCTGTCAGTTTGGGGGTACGAAAGTGCCAATGTCATGCTAATGTCATATCGATAGAATAGTAGAGAATATATTTTACATTCATAATTATGTTAGTTACAGTGAAAATATCTTTATATACTAAAATAGTTACTACGTAAATGAATTAAATTGTAAGAAAAATTAGAACTTATGTAAGAAATAAGCAATTTTAGTTTGAAAAACTGAAAAATCGACTACAAAATGCGCAATATTGTTTTCAAAATCAAACGATTTTGATGAAATTTTTATGGAACCACTTGGAAACAAAAAAATCCCTTTCAAACAAAAAAAAATAATTTCCAATTCAGTCCAGGCATCTTCGAGTAATCGGGGAACATACATAAAAAATCCGACGAACAGAGAACCTTCTCCTTTTTGGAAGTCGGTTAGTAAAATACATAAAATACTTCCATTAATTTATTCGACATCTTCCATGGTAACTTTCATTTTCGCATAACATCATCCCGCAATTACTAGGTTTATCATATTTTGGCACAATATTTGGCATAGTTCTGCTATTATTAAATACTGAAATCTTGTGTAGGTAGTTTTCGAATGTACATTATTTATTGCAAAAGGAGAGAAGATTAAAATATCTAGATTTATTATCAGTTTAAAATAGCGCATTAATTGTATATACGAAAAAGTTAAATTTAATAGTATAATTATTCGCCGTTGTTCTTTACAATCGTTTAGAATTAAGTAAAGATAATATATAATATATTTTATTATTATAAATATTCTGTGAAATCATTAACTTTTCTAAACATTCATACGAACCAAACAACATCATCTGTAATAATGTCACAATATTATTGATAACAATAGGCCCAACTAAAGTTCACATTCAATAAGACATCATTTAATCAAGAATTTTACAAAATACAATCGAATCATAGTTGACATTTTACTCTATTTACATGAGTGATTTTTATACTAAAAGAAATAAGAGGTTACTGTACGAATTCAGTCACTCTTTACATCATACGATTTTATACATTTGAAACTTGCGTGGCAGTGAAGATATAAACGATCAAAATCGCTCCTCATCGTTCGTTTATACTTAACGAAAATTGTCTTTTGACGGGCAAAAGCATCTTCAAGTCAACACTATCAAGAATTCATCTCCGTAACACGGTAATATCAGCTTCTCTTCTCCTAGAGATAATATTAATTTTATCTATGTTCTATTATCTCATAGCTACTCCTAATATTACAATACTTATTGAATTAATTTATTGCTTTATTTCACTTTGGTCTCTCAAATCCTTGGCGAGTGAGGAATCGTGTATAAAAGGTAAACTTGTGTGTACTTACCGTATGTAGCTAAATAGAAAACAAAGCGATTACAGATCACTACTAGCAGCGAAACTATGAGTAAAAATAGTTCTAAAAGTATTAGACTAGGTTCTAAAAGGATCGCCGTTGGTCGACTCGTGCAAGGCCTTCGATAGGATTCGTCCTGAGATCACTTTCTTTAAGATTAAGTACAAACTATTATTGCATGTTAAGAATTGCACTGTTACATTTTCTAAAAGATTATCGTTAAAAGAAGTCTTTGATACACTCCAATATATTGTCCAGTATCCGGGACGCGCGAGGGGTCCCGTAAGGCAGCCGACTCGGCCCGCTTTTATAGTGTTTATACACGAACAAAGAGATTCTCTTTGATGTCAGTAAACACCGTTTTCATCTGTCGAACGTCGGTTAGACAGTTCAGACGGGCGGGTCCATGTCGCGCTGCAAGGCCGTCAGTCACGTGTGGAACACCCACCCGGGGATCGGAGGTCACGCGTCCGGGACTCCGTGAATGTGGTGTTGGTAGTTGTGATTCAACTTGTTCGCAAACTCGTGCATTATGTCCCTGAATATGACCGAGTCGAGGTTCTCGCCGAGTATGTACAGCAAGTACCAGTCGCCCATCTTGCTCCGACGCACGATGGTGTCGACGTTGTCGCGGCGCACGAGCCGGAAGCGCATGCGCATCATATAGACGCGCATGCGCGGCGAGAAGATGATGACGATGCGGTAGATGAGCGTGATGAAGGTGAGGAAGCCCAGGATGACGAACCAGAACCAGAGGAACACGTATATCTTCTCGTTGACGACATTCAGCGGCAGGATGCAGAGTGCGTCGTGTCTCTCCACCTCGCCGGATGAGCCGAACTTGTTGAACAGTGTACATTTCACCATTCTGAAACCGAAACAATGTACAATAAATAAAAGGATATAATAAATAAATTTTATTAACATTTCGTATACTTAAGCGATAGATGTTTTAAAAATTAAATCATATTCTTTTAATATCTTAAGCTATTAAAAAACGGGTAAGTAAATGCGAGTCAGACTCGCCCACCGAGGGTTCCGTACAAACTAGATAAAAGAACTACCGGACGAGCTAGTCATTGTTATAAGGAGAAAATCAGTTTTTTACAGTTTTGGTCAAAATCCGAATATTACATATCTTAAACATATATTAAAACCAGTTTTAGCTTGTGCTAATGAAGCTCTTTCATATGATTCAAAGACACAATATTTTTTGTAATTTAATAAAAAATGTACAGTTTTCGGTTTTTTCCCTCTTTGTGTACTATAAGTCAATGGTACTTGCCTAATTTCATAGTTCTTGGTCAACGGGAAATACACAGAGGGGGATTACCCTAAAGGCCGAAAAGACCCGGGCTTAGGGAGCCAGATTTTAGGGGCGCCTGGCGATCAATCGCTATTTTACTCGGCCTAGGGCGGCCGCCTCTGGAAATACACTATGGGTTTTAATTCCTTTTTGAGTGTCAAAATACGCGGTTTATTGTGACATATACGGCTGTATTTTTTTTACGATAACCGAGAAATTTGATTTTTTGCAACTGCAAGCAACACAGCTGCAAGGGACTACAGATCTGCGTATCTGGTTTTAATTTCAACTCGATACGTTCACGCGTTCCCGAGATAAAAAGTCTTGGCAGACGGACAGACCGACGACAAAGTGATCCTATAGAGGTTCGGTTTTTTGCTTTTGAAGTATGGAACCCTAAAAATATAACCGAATTAAGAATCTCCTCCTTTTTGAAGTCAATTAAAAATACAAAGTGTCTCATTACCTTGGAAATACATAGATCATGGGGTCGACCCGGTCCTCCTGGTCTGACTCCATGTACTCGATGACGTCCAGCCCAAACCGCAAGAACTCGCCGTCGAAGAACCGGTTCATCAGGAACATTTGCCCTGGAAATATATACATATATTATAAATAAGAAAAATGAAGAGAACCAACCTGTCCGAGGGAGTTTATATTATATAAACTCCCTCGGACAGGTTGGTTCTTGGTCAAGCAAATATCCTTAGTAATTCAGCGTGGAAATGAAGCATGCGTGCTAATCTAGGTAATCTTGGAGTTACCTGGATTTCAATCAATACCGATAAAAGCCTGTAACCATGTCCCAAACATTGAGAAGGTTCACGTAAAGATGAACTATCGTTGTCAAGTATATGTGGACAGCTGTGGCGGTCATTCGATTAAAATTCATCAATCGTATAAGTATGAGTAAACATAAGTCTGCATTCGACCCTTAGATCCCTTAAGAAGTGGTCCAAAAGAAATACTTTTAATTCAATATGGCATGATATAGCGACGGGCGCTAGTTTAGATTCAGGGCGGCGCAGCGGCAGATGGCTCGCTGATATATCAGTTAGGACAACGGTGAAGCCACGCAGTCAGCGGGATAGCGTCGGTAAGCTGCGCTAACTTTACGCTAATGCAGCGGTCAGCGTTATGGAGTTTTCTGCTTTTTTACCAAGGCTAAACTAAACTACAGAGCTAAGGTTGCGCCCAAGCCCGAGTTATATTATTGCTTGATTAGTTATTATACTGTTAAAAGATGAGCTGCGATTTTTTGTACGTTGAATTGGATTACGATTGGCTTAGTCGCACTACAGTAGAGGCAAAATCTATGGTGGACACGCTTGCCCAAAAGATACCTATTCACTCTTCATTTCGCAGACACCCACACTATAAGATACCTACACAAGAAAGAAATCTGCAGACAGAAAGTTCCAAACCCTGACTGTACAGATGATGTAGATGTTTCCGAAAAGCCTTGTGCTAACGCAAGGTATATCGACCACAAAGGGATGCATTCGCGCATCCCTGCATCGTGCACGTAAAAAGCGATTCTATTCGTTGTCTTCAGTCAGACGCATTTTTACCTGATTGCGTAAGAAGGAGGTTATGTTGTTCCTGTATATATATACATATATACATATGTATATATGTATGTGGGGTATATATGTATGTTTCTATATGACAACCTACAGCCTAAGCGGCTTAGCCGATTTTGATATGCGAGGTGTCGATAGATTCGTCTTCACTTCCAGATTGTCATAGGCTATATTTTTTTCGCAAAAATAAAATAAATGTGTTTTTTGTTACTTCCAACGATATTTTTCGTAATAAACAAGTGATTTCATTAGAATTATTCTAAAGAAAGCACATAGAAATGCGCATTCGCATTTATAATCTTTTACGGCGATTTTACGCATACCTTCTCATCAAAACGTACTCTCAACTCGTATCACGCGTAATGTAATCGTAAGTTAGACTGCAAATACTGCTATTCTGCAGTCGGGTATTTTGTTTTTATTTTATATAGATACTTGCCATAACAGCTTAATGCCACCCAAAATAATGAATTGAAGGAAATTAAAAATTGAAAAATTCAAACATAAATCGCTGTTTCTCAACCCGCTGGCGTCGTGGCCGCGCGTCGAAGGGCTGCGTAGACAGCGAATTTCGTCGCACTGCTATTGTTTTGTTATATTGGAAAAAATGCTGGAACACAGCACCAAGTGCGCACGGAATAATAACGCACGTGACTATCTGCCCTACTTTACAACTGACATAGAGGGTGGAATCAAATGTATGCAATGTATACGTCCTTTGCTTTGGAATTGACTCAGCTACCTTGTCTAAACTATAAAAACTGATTTTCGTAAATCACGTTACTTACGTTTTTAATCGACTTCACAAAAGGAGTATCTTATGCGGTTGTTTTTTTAATGTTTATTACTGCATCTAATTCCGACATTTATAAACCGATTTGGAAGAATATTTTATTTGAGAGGATATACTTTCAGATTGGTCCCAAAAGAATTTCATCAAAAACGATCAATTTTTTTTAAAAATTATATGTACTTAGATACATGATTTATTTATTTCTTATTTTATTGTTTGCTTTTTAAATTAAAATTGCGCAGTTGAAGTCGGTTGTTTCAGTTCTTTTCGAAGAACTTTATTCGAAGCGTAACTGTTAAGCTTGATTTGATGTTAAGTGTACGTTTCCGCGAGAAAGTATGCGTAGAGACGCAATGAGCGTTCATTAGAATATCTTGTTGAATCACTTATTTGCCTATTATTATTCCAAAAAAACCTACCCTATGATAATGATGATGATACAACCGTAGGATGAATCTAACTACATCCTACACCTCTCACATCACAATTGATTAACCGTTAAAGCTATAGGTTAATGTTAAAATAGAGAAATATAATTTCTTGCGCAGTCGGGTAACAATAAATAAAACTTATGTATACAAAACATGTAGATAATAAATTTTAAATGTAGATAATAAAATTAAAATATTAAATTTTAAGTAGTATTTTGCGCAACGTATTTTTTTGTATAATTATCATGTATGTATCTATAGCGAAAAACAAATGTTTGAAACGCTGGGATTTCAGTAATGAAATTAAAATAGAATTGGGAACATGTTGCTAGGCATTCCGTCAAAACCTTCCTCAAGTAGAAGTGAAGTAGTATAAGTGATGTCAGATGGTTGATGGTTTTGACGGAATGGTGGCCGAAGCGAGGTAAACGGAGCATAGGACGTCGGGATGCGAGATAAGTCGACCGACAATGTAGTCGCATAACAATTGCGAGTCGAACCTGGGCTCGATTGACACAGACCGAGGAAGATAGAAATAGAAACAGAAAATAGAAAATGTATTTGTCGTCTACAAACATTTACATTCATTTGCATTTGCATGCACAAGACGGCAAGATATGAGAGAGGTCTATTACCCAGCAGTGGGATAGAGAAGGCTGTGGATGATGGTGATGTACATCTGTATTCAAGCAGCCGCCCAAATTAATAAATCGTAAAGGAAGTGGCAGGAGGTGTTGTGAATATCGCAGCTTGGTTCCTCAATCAAATCACCGTTATCGTACTAACAAATGCGTCCAAAACGTATAGGTACCTAATAGTACAATCATTTGGTAGTTCTACCTCGGAAGATTTCCGGGAGTATTAAAAAAAATGGTGATTCTGTAGATTTCGATGTGCTCTTTCCGAATTTCCATTTTACCACGTCGTATATTTGCCGCTTGCGCCGCCGTGTTAGAAAATGAGTCGGAAAATAAATATTGTCAAAATATATATATATTATATATATAAAGCATATAGAAATAGTGTCAGGAGCAAAACAATATACATAAAACTAACAATTTTCAAAACTCCCGGAAAACTTTCCGTGTTAAGCACCAAAGTGTTTAAAAGAGTGATACTACGATACTATAAGCAAGTAATAAGCAAGGAAAACCATTAGAAATATCGAATACATCGGGAACAAATAGGAAAAACATAATAGCCGACCGAAGCAATACCCGGGGGTTAGGCAAGTGGCATTCTAATTTCGGGAACGCCAGTTGAGTAGAAAAGTAAATGTATAGAATTGACATTAGCTAGCGAAATGTCACGTGTCGGCACGTCACAGTTTTTTAGCCTTTCGAAGTGTTAGCATATTTTATAGAAATAGAAACGCTTGCTAATATAGAGTTACGCTTGATGCGATGATGAGTGTGTACGTTTCCACGAGTATGCGCACTTGCGCAGAGCAATCGAGCAAGCTTTTTTTAGAACAATTGCTATAAAATCATGTACGTACTTTTTATGCTATATAATTATTTTTTTTATGCCTATTAATTATTACAAAGTAAATAACCCATGATACTCGCGAAGTAGTCAGTTCTGAAAGAGAACTAATATGGCATGGAGGGCGCTGCTGTCCTTATTTCATTATTTTGTTCGTTTAGATAACATAACAACTGACAATCGATACGTCAGTTCTCATTTATACCTCATATTCCCATTTATTAAAAATCACACTTTATTCACAAAAATCCCAGAGCACAATATGAGTTCAAGTCCATAAATCGACTCCCCGACCCCGTGTCATCAGCCAATCCCAGAAGTACTGCATTAACACCCATTGTTGAGTTTTCGGGCCAATAATCAGCCGAATGTACGCAGAGCCGTCACTCGCACTCGATGCGTTTTTCATATTTTATTCAATTCATTTGGAGCTTCCACGGTATATTTTTTGGTGGAGGGAAGGCCAGATATGACCGCAGTAAAGATTTTACTGCACAATACTGATTTTATATCCCCCGAGAGCGGATGCTGGCTAACCTAACCGACCCGCAACACACTAAACCGTATTATGTATAGGTTTTCTTGCTGCATACAATACATATATTTTGTTAGGGAAGTTATTGTGATTTTGGCACAATAAACAGTTAAGATTAACATGTCTGGGTGCTTATTATTTTTTAATTAAATGCATGATCAACTAACAAATGTTTATTATGAAAAAGAACATGTTGTTAATGTTTTGTTTTGTTCTGTAAGTAATGCAATGTTTTATTCACCCTGATCAAATTTAATGTTGGCAAGTTACATATATTTTTGTTTAGCAGATTTAATTTACTACATTTTTTTTTTTTGCATGCCGTTAGACGAAATATAGCATTCTACTTATCATGTTTTCTAACCACTGTATACCCATATTTGCAATAAATTATTTATGAAATTAAATATATACTTATATACTATATGTCTTGGTAGAGGTTACATATTTGAGCCATTGACTCGAGTCAAGACATTGGGTCCGTGGGGACCGGGAGCTCATCTCATTTTCAAAAAAAATTCTGAGCGCCTGATCGATGCGACGCGTGACCAAAATGCTGGCGCGTATCTGGCCCTATGCATAAATAAGCATTGCCATTCAACGTGGCAATGCGGCAGCATGCTGGTTACGCCAACTGGTAGTGGGTTGGCAATTGGATTGTCTTTAGACCTTTATCGGTCTGGGGTAATCGATTTGCTTTTAATGTAGTAGTTTAGTTTATTGAATTTGTATAGTTTGTATATTGTTTTGTTGTAGTTAATAAAGCACCTGTCTCACCTATAACATTGACAAGAGCAAGTCCCTCGCAGAGGTAGTACCGGTAGGCCCACCAGTTGTGGTAGCGCAAGTTCTCCCACAGGTAGTCCAGGATGAGCTTCTTCTTGGTCTTCTTCTCGATCTCGGTGCAGACGCCCACGTCGAGGTCCATCATCAGCGCGCGGATCTTTCCGCCCTCCCAGGACTTCCACAGCCATCGCGGCGCGTAGAACAACATCGCCTGGAATATAACACACCATGCGATAAGTCAAGATTCTAATAGCGGCGTTGGATGCGTAGGATGTTTTTTTATGTATTTGAACATCTGCCCTACTAATTGAACGCAGTAATCGTCATTTTTAGGTTTTTCAATTTTGGACAATTAAGTAAAGAAAACTATGGCGTATAACGTAGACTATGGCTTTACCCTTCTCACAATGAGAAGATGGCCCGTGCCCAGCAGTGGGACAGTATGTACAAACAGGGCTGATAAAAAAAGTAAAAAAAATAATACGTCAATAGGAAGCTTGCTTTTTAGGGTTCCGTACCCAAAGGGTAAAAACGGGACCCTATTACTAAGACTTCGCTGTCTGTCTGTCTGTCTGTCTGTCTGTCTGTCTGTCTGTCTGTCTGTCTGTCTGTCTGTCTGTCTGTCTGTCTCCAGGCTTTATCTCATAAACCGTGATAGCTAGAAAGCTGAAATTTTCACAAATGATGTATTTTCGTTGCCGCTATAACAACAAATACTAAAAATTAAAAAAAATAAAATATTAAGGGGGGTCCCCATACAATAAACGTGTTTTTTTCGTTTGCTCAATATTAAAAACGGTAACAGGTAGACGCTTCAAATTTTCACAGAATATTTACTTGTATATTACCTTTCAAAATAAATAATTAAATAACAATAAAGTAAATATTAAAGGGGGGCTCCCATACAACAAACGCAATTTTTAAGCAATTTTTACTCGATCTTAATTAACATGTAGAAACTTGAATATTTGTAAGTAAATATTTAGAAATATATTAACTATAAAAATAAATACCTAATCTAATACATAAAAACTCACAAAATCGTCGTCATGCTGCCCGGATGTGTATCGAAAACTTTCCTAAAAGTTTGCAATTTACTACTTGGAATTTCGTTGATTTCTCGTTATTTTATAAACAGAACTAAACTTTGTAGTATTATAGATGATAGTACGGAACCCTTCGTGCGCGAGTCCGACTCGCACTTGGCCGATTATTTCTTGTTTTTAGATACAATATATAATCTAATACCTTTAAACGAGCAATTATTATTGTCTATATATAATCTGTATCTCGGTAACGGCTCAAACGATTTTAATAAAATTTGGTTTGTAGGTAGATTAGGGGACGATAAATCGATCTTGCTAGGTTTCATTTTTAGTGAACCCGGGTTTGCTCGTATTTTCAGTCATAAAAAGTCGCCCAGGTACTGTATAGTTATATAACATGGCCATTTTGTTTAGATATCTATAGATAAAATCTCATTGGTTATAACCCTCTATCGGGTCCATCGTAGTCGGGTAAAGACACAATAACGTGCGTTTCCTTTTAAAGTTATTTTATTAGGTATTATAAATATCTTCGACAACTTATTCTTAGAAAGTTTTATACCATAATAAATCCGAGTAACAAATCTACACTGAACGTACATCAAATAATTTATATCCTGCACTAAAAATCTCAATAACTGCACCTTTAAATCAAAACAGAATTTTGCTTAGCCGACTTTAAAGTCTTACAACATCTGTCTTAAAAGTAATAGTTATAAATCAGAGTAAATTAACTTTTATAAGGTTGTAATAGAGTACAGTTTCGAGGTGTAAATATTGGACCGACTTGAATGATTTGAACCGACTAGACGGACTCGTAAAGTCAGGTTTATGGTTATTAACATGTATAAACTATTATTGCATCTTTCATCGCGTCATATTTTATTTGTGTTGTGCATTCGGCTATAGATATACCCATAGAAGTAATGCTCATGCGTATATACAGGGTGACTGTTGAACACTAGCAATATTGATATAAAGTGTTCAGTATTCGATTCTCGTTCCAATAATCAAAATAGGTGGTTAATATTTGACCTAATTATCCTGAGCAAACACAAAAATTAAGGACACTCAAACCACGCGCGCCGAGAGCATATGCAAGTCGCGCCATCACTGCGCCATGTATGCGTGACAGTGTGCAGCGTCCATAAATTCTGAAATCTTGGGAAAAACTATAATCGAGGTTTCCTTAGTTATTTTTAGAATTTATTTCTTTATACGTTTATATGAACATTAATAAAAAAAAAACATGTATTTTGATAAGGAGATTTAAATAAATAAATTTACTAAGTCTTAATTAATTAAACAGCTTAAAAGAATTCCAATGGCCCCAAACTAGGCATAGCCTATATCTTGGATATGTTTTCCACTTTATTTATTTGTTTGTTTCGCGCTGACATTGGTAGGTACACATTTTCATCTTATTATATAGTTAACTAATGCAATAACACCATAAGATGCAAATGTTGTCTAATAATATAATAATTGATTGATTGTTGTGTGTGTTTTGTGGTCAATCGTAGATCTATCTTGCATAAAAAAAAAAAGGTTTTCACTGTAAATAATACAATCGAATTACAATGATTGATCAATTTATTTACACAATTATTTATTTATTTAGTAGAATTATTTCCATCAAGAGTTATTTCGATAATTGACATGTCGTTGAATATTGCTAGTGATTAAACACCCTGTATAAAAGAGTCAATCCCAATAGTCAATGGTTATCTTCCCAAACCGACTCCAACCAAAGTGTTGTGTCAGATAAGTTGTCGCTCGTATGACTAACTTTCTTATTTCATTTCAGTAATTTGTTCAGGACAAACGTTTTGCTGTTCCGAGATTAGATTGTATTTGATACCTGTTTATATTATTTAAAAAATGAGATAGGACAGACAATGATAGTCATGTGAGGGTCGAAGTGGTATGACAGTGGTTGATACGTGTTCAACAAGTAGGCACCTACTCAGGTATCACTCACAGTCGAGCACCCGGCGGCGGCGGCGGCCAACCGTGAAGATAACACCCCTCGAAGAATACGGCGCGCCGTCTACGTGCGGTGCCGTTAACACGTTCTCGGTAATGGCTTAACGTAACTTGTACCTTAGAGCTTTTTTAAATGAAATAGATCTAGTAGTCAGTCGACTTGTAATTCCAAGAAATTCATAGTGGATGCTTTTTTTTTTAATTTTTTATTTAAATAGTTACGCCAACAGTGAACATATTACATATTCTTAATTTTCTACTTCGTTCATACATAGATCTGATATGATCACCTTTTACAGGCATATAGAACTTTCTTCTGCCTTCTCTTCACAAGGAAGACATCCCCCGGATGTTAGGAGCAGCGGTTTAGACTATGTTATGCGTAAGCCATTCAGTATAAAGCGTTTTATAGGTACTTTTTTACTTTTTTAGGTATTTATTTGTAAATAAGGTTTATTATTAGTTGTATCTGTGCAGTCGGTAGTTAAATTTGACCCACATCCACCAGCATCCACCAGTCGATGCGGGGAGCTAAGCTTGCTTCGCTCAGTCAATTATTGCTTTATCATCAAAGTTACATGTATCCGTAGACAATATTCCAGCGTGAGCCGCTGTAAGTTGTTCTAATATACCAAGATCACAGTAAACATGTTCTACTGTTATTATTTATACTATTTTCAAACAAATAAAGCTATTACGTACACTAACGAGCATTTCGAATATATTCTAAATTCTCGTTAAATACATAGTATTTCAGGAAGTAAGCGACGGTGTGGTCGCTAGATGGAGCACGTGAATATAGAAGATGTAGTTCTCAGGAAACAGAGAAGGCAGCAAGGAGTCTACTCCGCAACTGTAGAGCATGTTTGGATAGAGAACTACCGTAGTGAAAATCGGAAGTAACATCTTTATTGAACAATTACTCAGGTTTTCACGATTGTTTCTCAATTAAATTAAATAACTTTTAACGGATTTAAAGTCAGGTCTTATAATTATGTAAAATACTAGCTGGGCCCCGCGGTATTACCCGCTGTTTTACATAAGTTATATCAAAGGAGATATTATTTTTCGGGATAAAAAGTAGCCTATATGTTAATCAGGGGTCAGCTATCTCGATACCAAATTTCATCGAAATAGATTTAGCCGTTTGAACGTGAAGAAGTAACAAACATATAAACACACACAAATTAACTTTCGCATTTAAAATATTAGTGTGATATACGATAAATCCGCTAAAAATCGCTTAATTTCAATGAGCAATGCTTTACCCATCTGTGTGATGAGCATGGATGTTTGTTCTGTGGCTGGGTGTTTCTATGTAACATAAGTATAAGATTACAAAAAAAAAAGTATAGGTATATGTATTCTATAAACCATCTAGTCTCCATAGTACAAGCTTTGCTTAGTTTGGGCTAGATGGTGTTGTATGAAATGTTCACAAATATTTATTAATTGACCGAGCGAGCGAAGCGAGCGAAGCGTCTCTGCATCAACTGGCCAAATTTTCTTTCGTCTGTCAGTTTGTTTATGAGTTTGTGATTTGTTTTTATGTTCGTACTCGCCTACAGGGCGTAATTTTGAACCAATTTCGATGAAACTGAACGTATAGGTTCTATGTTTTTTTTTTGTCGTCAGCGATTTTGTTAGGAGGGGTAGTTCCCATAAAAAAGGGGGAAGTTTATTGCGGCGTTAATTACCAACAGATTTTGATGATATTTAATAGGTAGATAAAAAACATAATTATTACAACTTGACGTAAAAATAAACAGAATTGGTCAAGTGGTTGTCGAGATATGACAACCAACTTGAGATTGCGTGTAACAGCCTAGTGAGGGCGCGTGGATGTGCTTGATGCATTTTAGCGCCGAAATTTTTTCTTGATTTTACGTTTTATCCATTTATAAAATTATTTGATGATCGAGCGAGCGAAGCGTCTCTGCATCAATTGACCAAATTTTCTTTCGTTTTTAATACGGCTTCCTAAGCCAACTTTATGTAAGTATTATGTACAGACTCTGATAAACTTCTTTCTTTGTAGATCTGTGTGTACAGATGACCCAAGGTGAGCTGCAAATAAGCTCTCTCGCGAGGTCTACTGTTCGTAGATCTACTAGATATTTAACCTAGTTGCACCATCGCCATACCAAAAAATCTCCGCTAATACAAAATCCTATTCAGTACCCGAGTTAACATGTAAATGAGTAAGATTTAAGCGCGCGCCCTCGTCTTTATGCCCTTTAATGTCCCTAACAGTAAACACACGTTGGTTGCGGTTGTAAAGTGGACACAATGGGTCGTGGGTTCAGCTCGTTAACTCCCTTGTATGCCATGGTTGAGTGAAAGTGTGGGCGCGGCTGAGGAGTGTACGTCACACTTGACTTGATCGAAATATGGTCAGAACTAGAGATGCAGCTGTCGTCTCCCTCCTCTCTTTGTACAGTCGAGTAAATTTTATTTACCTGACTGTACAAGGAGAGGGTTATGTTTTTGGGTGTATGTAGGTATACAATATATAATAATAATAATAAATATTTGTGGACATTTCACACAACACTATATTTTTTAATTTTTTTTATACTAATTAGCATTATTTTTTTAATAGTCAATAGTCAATAGTTTATTGCATTCATTATAGGGTACATGGAGATGTTACAGTACATGTTTGTTTTTAGTAATACAATGACCCTGGTAGGGTGTAGCAACTGGTACGGAGCGGAACAGTTTATTCGATAATTTTTTTATCATTAAGAAACTCGTCTAAGGTATAGTAACACTTATTAATTAATACCTATATAGTTTTGAGGGTCTGGGCAAACTCCTGTTCATTTTCAATTTCTTGTAATTGTTGTGGCAACTTATTATATATTTTAATGGCCATTTTAATTCTTGCAAGATGTCAAAATAGATATATCGTCCGCGAAGAGTACACAGGATTCGTCAATTTGTTTCGGCAATAGTCAAAACGTTGCAAATGTTGGTCACAAAAAAAAACTTAAAATAAGTCAATAATAACAATAATAATGAATTAATTATCTCCAAAATGGGCACATCAAAAATAATCTCTCTCGTTATATAATATATTATTGACCGAGCGAGCGAAGCGTCTCTGCATCAACTGGCCAAATTTTCTTTCATCTGTCAGTTTGTTTGTGAGTTTGTGAATTGTGAGTTTGTGATTTGTTTGTATGTTCGTACTCGCGTACAGGGCGTAATTTTGAACCAATTTTGATGGAACTTGGTGTATAGGTTCTATGGATTATTTAAATATTTTGTCGTCGGCGATTTTTGATTAGAGGGGTGGTTCCCATAAAAAGGGGAGACGTTTATTGCGGCGTTAATTACCAACCGATTTTAATGATATTTGGTAGGTAGATAAAGTACACAATTATTACAATTTGTGGTAAAAATGAACAGCATTGGTCAAGTAGTTGTCGATATATGACAACCAACTTTAGATTGCGAGTAACAGTGAGGGCGCGTGGATGTGCTTCATGCTTTTTAGCGCTGAATAATTTTCTTGATTGTACGTTTTTCTCCATTTATAAAATTATTATTTGTTTTTATAAGAATTCAGAATTAAGTTCCCGGCAGCTTAGTGGTGAGACCGTCTGACTTGCGATCCGCAGGTCTTGAGTTCGAATCCCACGGCACGCACCTCTGTCTTTTCGAAGTTATGTGCGTATTGTTGATTGCCGCCAACTTCAAACGGTGAAGGAAAACATCGTGAGGAAACCTACATGTCTGAGAGTTCTCAATGATCTTGAAGATGTGTGAAGTCTGCCAACCCGCACTTGGCCAGCGTGGCAGACTATGGCCTAACCCTTCTCACAATGAGAAGATGGCCCGTTCCCAGCAGTGGGACAGTTTATACAAACAGGGCTGATAAAAAAAAAAAAAAATAAGAATATACATTGTTTTTTTAACTAAGGGCATCTAAACATATCCTATTTTTGTATTAATTGTGTAATAAATTGATCTTTCAAGGTGCATAAACTTACGAAAAAAATGTTTTTTGACCGTGAAATAACGTCTGTAAGATCACTTAAAATTGCGCAATCAACCAAAATTTTATAAACGGCCTCCTAAGCCAACTTTATGTAGGTATTATGTACAGCTGATCAAAGGTGAGCTGCAAATAAGCTCACCTTTAACTCAGTAAGTAGAACTACTGGTTATATTGTATTTTCAGGTTCAAGACCACAGCAAGTGATTCAAATTTGAAATAGCTTTTTGTCGTTGTAACTAGGTCACGTAATTTAGTAAATGATTTATATCGTCAATATATGTTGCAATTTCAAGTACTGGGTAGCATGGCACTATTATGGGCAAACGAGAAGATTAACATGCGTAGAGTGACTTGTCTCGTTCAATTGCATAAAATGAAATGAAATCAAATATGTATATCTATTAGTGCAATTTAAGAACATAATGGACCCCGCACTAGGAAGACCAGACCGGACGGGCGTTCCTTTTGATGATGTTATATTTATGACTGGCAGACTTTAAGTATAACGAAATGTAGTGACAAAGAGCATGCAAACAAAATTTTAAAACAAGATTGACTACAATTTATAACGATGAGGATTAGTGTTTAAATATATTCTACGTCCAACGGAACATGAACCCGCAACAATACAATCTGTACTTGAGAGCCTCTACCAATTGGGCAACGGAATTGTCATGTAGGAATTATGGACAATCTCTGAAAAGTATTTCCTTAAACGAAACCGAGCGTAGGTGGCGCCATCTGTAACACCGCCTGAAGCATGTAACTATTCAGCCTTTACAGGATCTAAAGATTGAAGGAGTCTTACACAGCAACTGCAAATATCCAATTATCCAATAATTAAGTGCGGAAACAATTCAAAAATAATTGTTTCACCACTTAGTAATTTTAATAGTAGATTGTTATACAAGGGGCTAAAAAGACCCATTGTAACGAGGTAGATTTTTACTCCCGAGCTTTAGCGAGGGAGTACATAGAAACCGCGTTACGTCTTCTGTAAAAAGAGATCGCCTTTTTTAGTTCCATTTTCAAAAATATGATGTTCTTCTTTTTATGAAACAGTAATAAGTCGAGTATTTATATAGGATTATTCTACTTTTGAATAAAATCTGTTTCGTTTATGTAGGCTCTTTGCTAATAGACAAAAATTTAAAAAAATATACTTTTTCCCCTAGAGCAAAATATGATATTTTTTCTTCGCTCTAGTACGCTACAATGACGGACTTTTTGATCAAGAGGAGTGAGAAATATATCAAATATATGGGATAGTAGGGGCATATAATTATAATTGTGAACGAATTGCATGTCAGTGGATTTTGAGTGCTAGAGAAAAGTATGTCAGAGATACGTCAGTTGCTGCGCACTGGCGATATGGAGCGTTCGAATCCTTAGCGTTAGCGAGGGAATCAAAAGAGCACGAGGTGAAAAATCTTTGCACTCGAGTGCAACACGTAACTTTTCATTCCACCTCAGCGAGGAAATGACTAAATGCAAAAACACATTTACAATCACAAGATACTTTTATTTCAGTTTAGGTATTAACTACTACATTATGATAGGTAAGTATTACAGAATAATCTTTAAATTATAACAAATAACACTAAGTTTAAGTGTAGTTTAAGTGTAAGTGTAAAGTAATGGTTGATGACCAGATGAGGCTCTTTTTAAAAATGCCACTAATTTAGGATAGGTGTCGATATGTATGTCTTTTTCATCTTTATTGTTGCTTTTAGCATTGAATGCGTACTCCATAGAGTGCTTGATTTCTTGGTCTTGGATAATTCAATAAAATATGCCAGCAAAACGTTTTCGGAGAAAGTTTTGGCTCATTTAGCTAATCGCCACGTGTTAAACATATCGTACTGTTTCAAAT
Source organism: Lycia hirtaria (assembly GCA_947563715.1). NCBI lineage: Eukaryota > Metazoa > Arthropoda > Insecta > Lepidoptera > Geometridae > Lycia > Lycia hirtaria. The sequence goes on from OX387375.1 coordinate 54,515,140, forward strand.
ACTTCTCGTGTGATTGTTGAGGGAGAAAGCTCATTTGTGCATTATTAACAGTTTCAGTCAATTCTGTTGGCGTCAAATAAACTTCTTCGTCAGTAGAATGGGTTTTTCACTTGTTTTCCAATTTCTTGTTTTTAACCTAAGATTTTAACAATATGTCGTGAAAAGAAAATGGCGCGCGCAAAGCAAATTAAAAAAAAAAGTACACCAAGAAGGTTCCGAGTCTGAGATTTTAACAAATTTAAAAAGGTTGTATGATAAATTCAGCACCATGGAGGTAGAAGTAAATAGGTTTAATGATGTTTTGAATTCACAAACTCAGTGCACACGATGTTCTAAATTTGAATTTACTTTATCCTCTAGAGGATAAAAACGGCTTTTGCACTCAGATATCGAAGAGCAAAAATACTCTTTCCGAGATGGGGGGATGAAAAAACAATTTTTTACTACTAAGTATTTATATCTCGCTACATCTCGCCAAGTTTCTCGTGCTGTCTAAAATCCCCAGCTACTAAGTATAGGGTGTTATTTCTTGTCAAGTAGTTGGCACGCGCAGTACTCGCTACGTTATAGTGACTTACGAGATTAATCACGCTTTAATTCAGTTTAAATTTAACCCGCTAATGTTCATATTTGCATTCGCTATGCGCAGAGCAAGACATTATTTTAGGATTTAAAAATGCGTTTATAGTTACAAATATTGTTTATCTCTTTCCGTGTTAATCTTAACCAATACATAATATAGATATGAAAAAAAATATGAAAATAAATTCATAATCATATTCATATTTTTATTGCCACTAAGTGTATTAATACCCGTGATAGAAAGCCATTGATAATACCTTTAAAAAAATAGAAAGGTTTGTTATTTTGAAAAAAAAACTAATTTTTTATTCTACGATAAACTTGAGCACCAACTTTTCTGATATCTACGATAAAGCACACTTTTCTAGAAAAAAGAACATATTTTTTTGCGAATCCCATATTATATCTATATGAATGAATCATATCATCACATATCATGTGAATGGGCACAATACTAGAGGATGCCCGAAGAAAGTCTGGATGAATTTCGTGAACGATATGAGTAAGAAAGGATTGAATTCAGGTATGACGAATGATAGACACGAGTGGAGAAAATATATATATACTGCACCGAGTGGAACAAGGATAGGAAGATGATGGTGAAGACCCATTATTATATTCTATTGGAGAAATATATATATATATATATATATATATATACTGCACCGAGTGGAACAAGGATAGGAAGATGAAGGTGAAGACCCATTATTATATCTATTGGAGAAATATATATATATATATATACTGCACCGAGTGGAACAAGGATAGGAAGGTGATGGTGAAGACCCATTATTATATTCTATTGGAGAAATATATATATATATACTGCACCGAGTGGAACAAGGATAGGAAGATGAAGGTGAAGACCCATTATTATATTCTATTGGAGAAATATATATATATATATATACTGCACCGAGTGGAACAAGGATAGGAAGTGGTGAAGACCCATTATTATATTCTATTGGAGAAATATATATATATATATATATACTGCACCGAGTGGAACAAGGATAGGAAGATGATGGTGAAGACCCATTATTATATTCTATTGGAGAAATATATATATATATATATATATATATATACTGCACCGAGTGGAACAAGGATAGGAAGATGAAGGTGAAGACCCATTATTATATCTATTGGAGAAATATATATATACTTAGTCTGGCCATAAATACTGTTACAGTTAAAAATAAGAAAGATATTACATTTGAATTTGGAATCTGTCATTTTTATACGATTGTTCATTGAGTTTTCTAATTTTGGCGCCAATACATTGTACAATATTTTGCGATATTAAAATGGAGTGGGGTGATAAAGAGAACCGAATCGCTGTGATTGCATTACACAAAGTTGGTATGGAGCCAAATGCAATTTTTAAAACTCTCCATACGCTTGGTATTAGTCAAATGTTTGTGTACCGGGATATAAATAGGTACAATGAGACCTCCTCTGTTTGTGACAGAAAAAAATCTGGCCGTCCACGTAGTGTTCGTACGAAAAAGGTGGTCAAAGCAGTAAGGGAAAGAATTCGAAGAAATCCTGTCCGAAAGCAAAAGATTTTATCTCGGGAGATGAAGATAGCACCCAGAACCATGTCGCGTATTTTAAAAGATGACTTAGGACTTGCAGCCTATAAGAGACGCACTGGTCATTTTTTTACTGATAATTTAAAAAAGAATAGGGTGGTAAAATCGAAACAACTACTGAAGCGGTACGCAAAGGGAGGTCACAGAAAAATTTTGTGGGGGGTGCCGTTAGGGGAGCTCGCTTAATTTCCACCGACACCATAAACTATGCATTGTTTGCGGACGGGATCGAGTTTATATCGGTTTATTGCCACTTCTTAACTGAAGGGCTACTATGACAATCATAGTTATGTCAAATATTCAACAAGCTGCTGAACATTTTTAAATACCGGTAAAAGTGCATTTTTATGCAAGATAAATCTACGATTTACCACCAACTCGCCTGATGTTAAGCGACGGTGTGGCCGAGGATGGAGCTCGTTGATCTAGAAGATATCTTATTCTTATTCACTCTAGCCTTGAAAATTCAAAGATTGTAGGTCTCAGGAAACAGAGATGGCGGCAAATAATTCCATTCTTGTGCAGTACGCAACAAGAATGTGGATCGATATCGCTGAGTACGGATTTTTGGCATTTCAACGAGAAATGGGTGGTAATTCACCCACTTTCTGCTAGTCCTGTAGTGAAATGGAGAGGGTAGAATTATAGGTCGTGAAGCTCTTGCGCATATTCCCCGAAATGAATCCTGTAGAAAATACAGACAGACATGCTACTTTACGGCGGTGCTCGAGACTTCTTATATTGTTGGTTACGGGATATTTACAGTGATTTTACACGTTGTTGTTGAATGCCTAAGTGGTTTTTGTGTTGCCTTCTGGGTATCCAGGCCGATTCTACTAGGTGCAGTCTATATTTGTCTAAGTTTATGACTGGACACATCAAAATCCACATAGACACCTACACCTGTCCTTGCCTCCAATCAGCATAGCTTTCCGTCATTCGCACGCAATCCAGATTGAGTGGTGTTTTATGGCAGCTCGGGAGCCAAGGTCCGGCCACTAAACGCAGAAACACAATCGGTCTAACAATAACACTTGTCCGTGATTAAGGAAAGCATTTCTGGCATTACTCATACCTATAGTGTAGTAAACTTTCCAAAAGAAGGTGATTTTGGAAACTAAAATTTTAAGTAAGGTGCAAGCAAGCAGAGGCGCAAGCTATAGGTAAACATTCCAAAAGAAGGTAATTTTGGAAAGTAAAATTTTAAGTGAGGTGCAAGCACAACAAAACACAATTCAGGAGTTTAGAGGCACCTGACAGCAAGAATTAAGAAATCTTAAGAATTTAAAAAAAATTAGTACAATGTATTGTACCGATCAATGTATAGTAGGTTTAATCGACTTTAAGATTCTTCTGTTGTTTTAGAAAGTTACAAACTTGCGTGCGTGGCAGTAAGCTGTAGTAGCTTTTCACCTAAAATCTGTGGCTGTATCCGTGTTCTATACCTTCACCTTCTATTCTAGTTTCCTACCTTCACCTGTAGATATTTTTTTTTTTTGGAAGATTTATTAAATTTGCGACAAAATTTTATGTTTTTTTTGGTTGAAATTAGGATTTTTTCACACTTTTTTCATAATTCATTTATTCATTGCAAAAAACAGGTTGAACAATAAATTGTGATCTTAAATCCTAGTATATAAAGTATCTCTGTATTTGCTAAAATAGCAATGCAAAAAATAAAATAATAAAATAGCAAATTTAGTCGTTAGTGCATTAGAAGAATTTACACAGACATACTACTTATTTAGCATCATGACAAAATGGACACACAGAAACAACAAACGAAACAATAAAATTAAATATCAATAGTTTCATTAATTTATACACAAACGTAAATTATTTATCATTATATCTTAAAATGTCAACATATGAGCACAGAAATAGATAAAATTATGAAATGTCATTCTATCCAGTATCAATGTCAGATTTAAGTAAATGTCTTCTTCTTCTTTTTTTTTATTGGACCCGCATTAAAGCATTTTCCAGTGTCAAGTATTAGGATTTTTTCAAGTTTCTTGAATAAAACAAGTTGTAAATGTTCTAGTCACAATCTAAGTCACGTATACAGTCAATTTATAAGTCGAGTGCTGCTTCAGTAAAGTGGTGGCGACTTTACTAGAAGCTTTTATGGAGTTTTGCCGACAACGTAAAATCACACGTTTTACTGCTTTATTTCACTTGCCCACACTCACGCACTTTATCGAACACTTAATGAATAAAACACCACCATTTTATAGCATTAATGTTCAAAATAACACAAGTTTAGGAAAATAAAACAAAGCAACAACACGTTACTAAGACGTTCCAGCCAAAACTCCATAAGTAAATGTAAGTTAATATTAAGGAAATACAAAATGTCACAATCCACCTTTATATCAATAAACGAAAAAAAAAAAAACAATATGTATATAATACCAAATTAATTAAAATCAATAAAAAAAAAGGTAATAAAATGTTCAAATCAAAATACAGAAATTGAATGTCAAGAGTTAATTTATATATTGTCAATACATTAATGTCAATATAATATTAATTAATATAATAATAGTACATTATGATACAAGTGTGCTAAGTACTCTCGGCTCTATTACGCCCTCGCCTTCGGCTCGGGCTGCAATTCCGCCTCGACTGTAATGACCATAATGCACACGCGTTTCATACGACGTTTTTCAACACACTTGCGAGGAAAATAACACCCGTTTATAACTGAAATATTTAATTATTGAAACAATTTGTGAAAGTACAATTAGTGAAATGATACGCAGTGGGTTTTGAGGGCATTTGTACAGTTTGTGTTATGGTGTTATTAACAACTTCATTATTCGAATCTTGAGTAATTTATTCACAAAAATGTTGCTTATTTTATATTTAAGTAAAAACTCTTTGTTGAAATTAAAAAAACTGTATCTAGTGCGTTATAGAAAAGTCAAAAGCACGCGTGTTTTATAGGATACTTTTCGGCCATAAAAACGGTTGAATAAGGGCCACTTTACGAGCAAGTGTATTGAAAATAATAATTCTACTTGGAATGTCTGATAAATTAGGATTTAATTATATATATATATAAATCGCGTACATATAATCGCCTCGTAATTTATCTATACATACTATATACATAGTTTTTAATTTTGGCTATAAGTTTTCCTTAAAATATAAAATAAATAAATCCAATGAACGGTCCCGGCTATGTATGCTAAATTGATGATTTTTTCTGTTCGTAAAAAAATAACACATTTTTTAAACAACTTTGTATAATATATGTTTATCTAGAGAGAATGTTTTCCATGATTAAAGACTAAGAAGACACAAAATCTCATTATCGTACAATATATATTTCAGCAAGAAATTAATTTCGTAAGTCATTCACAAATAAACAAGTTACTGGATCGTTTGTAAATAATATTGCAGTTTTATTTATTTCACTATTTCACTGGCGAAAGAAAACGCACGGCCGTGAAACAACACAGTGGCGAGAAACGGGTCACCTGTGGGATGATCGCCTGTGGTGCAAGTGAACGGCAGGTAGCAGTTTAACTCATTTCAAAAAAGCTCAATTTACGAATCGCTCACAAACTACTAGTTACGTAAAATAAAGTATTTGGAACGTTATCCCAGAAATCACTCGCTAGTTATAATAAACACAATTGGCTTTATGTGAAACTTGTTGTAATATATCTTGCGTATTTTTTACTATGATTTTTATTAAAATTGCGTGCGACTAAGACGACAAAATCACGTAGACACTTGACAGGAACCAAGATGGCGGGATGCATAGTGGTGGGATTGACACTGAATAACTTTTTTCCGATTTAAGAATGCAAATGACTCTAAATGTGTGAATGTGACGGCATCATCTCTCGTATTGCTGCATATAAACTATCAAATAATCTTCGTTCAGACCGAAAAACAATTTAGAAATTATTCAATTTTAATAACAGACTATTGACTTAATCTATGTATTAACGTATGCTAAAGGAAAGGAAGTGTCGCCGACCAGTTTGTTGGCCCCCGCTGTGACTGTACAAGATAAGATAAGATAAGATGCTAAAGGAACACCTAGCCTGTAAATTATGTTGTATCCGATTATTGGCCAAAAAATTTAGCAAAAATGAATTCTCAAGAAATAAGACATCAAAAAAGCTAAAAAAATAGTTTTCGTTAAGTACATAGTACCTACGTTGTTACCACTACTATTCAGCTAAATTTGTTTTCATAAAAACGTCAGAGTTGAAGAACAGCCTATAATAAAATTTATTTAAACTCCCATTCGGTGCGCCCGCGAATCTGTTCTAAGCTGCCGCGTGACTTTGACCGTTGACCACAACCAGGTGCCAAATGCCAATGGAGTTATAACAGTCGCGAAGTGGAACCTTGACTCGACAATCAAACATAGCGTAGCAACTCTCACGCTCTAAACGGTTAAGAAATAGTGGAACCACAAATTGGCTTTAAAAATTTCAAATTGCCCGTTAAAGTCGATTTAAATTAGGAACTTTTCTATGGAAAAATCACATACTGAACTACGTTGTCGGAACTCGACTGGTTGATGACGTCGGTAAATAGTGTAATAATAGGTTTTAGATTGTTTTAATATTGTGTTTCCTCTATCAAAAATCAAAATTGAGTTTGCATTATCGTGTACTAGAAATATCTGAGTAATAATCAAACATATATTTAAATAGTGCGCAATGGTTTTAGCTATAATCATAGCTTGACATTTCACAGCATGCAAAAGCTTATTTATTTTGGTATAACTCAGTCATGCAGTTAAAGCCGCATTAAATGAAATTAAACGAAAAAAGGCTATGATGGCGATTTTTGTGTAATTAAATGTTGTGGTTGTTTTTGTCGCAAATAAAAATATGTCTATGTCTTTAATACCTTTGACTATGCGCAGTGGCTCTAGTTACTTTTATACTAAATACATTCATCACGATCTTAATCAGCCGTTTAGTTGTAAAACCATAACAATCAGAGAGAATACCTGACAGATCCACATACATTCTCTTTTATAATATTAGCCCGCTGTAAATGAAAGGAAAACAGATACGAGATGCACTCCCGCGTCCTTCTATGACTTGAGTAACACCAAATGGCGTTGACCGAAGGCGTGTAGCTGCCAAGTGATTCACAATCAGTAGGTATGATACCTAGATATATGTATACCTATATACTAGGTACGTGCTGGGTACCTAGAGCTCGCTAATAGCCGGTTCCACGCTATTACACAAACATTTAACATGTTTGTTACATTTTTATTTTACAGAACGCTTGTATTTTCAAAATGAGCTTAAAATTATATCACAATATATAAAGGATTCGGATAGAAATTCATATTATATTTTTATCTTTTTTAACAAATATATTTAAAAATACACCAACCGACAACGATGTTAAAAAATCCAATTTATTTATTCTATTCTATAAGAATTTGAGGGCAATTCCGGCTAGCTGATGAAAATTTATACATAGGTGTAGATATTAATGCGATCTTAGAGATATAAGAAATAATTTAATATCTAGAAAAAAAATGACGGTTGCGAGAGAAATAGCTCCACCTTGGGACGATGTGGTTGCTGCAAATTTTATTAAAATCTATTCATTGTCTCAGTGATTGTTTGACCTATCTACCATTGGTAAAATTTCACATGAGAAGAGATTTTTTCCTCTATTTTTTTGAAAAAGCTATATTTGTAAGGCTTGTGTGCTTCCTTTTTTGTACATGAGTTACATATACTCATGTATAAAAAAAGCCTAACAAGCCTTACAAATATAGCTTTTTGAAAAAAATTAAGCATTAAACTCTTCTTATGTGAAATTTTACTAATGGTAGATAGGTCAAACAAGCACTGAGGCAACGCATTGTAACAAACGCTGCGAGATAGCCCTTACTGTACTAGATTATTCCCTCGCCCGTGGAGCTATACCTAATCATAAATAGTCACTATCAGCTTATTATCAGTGTTCTTCGAACCGACACGACATACGCCATATTTCTAAACACCGCCTGGGAAATTAGGTTAAGACCGCGCTCACGCTGTAGAGCGCGGTCTAGTGTTAGTGAGATTAATTGGGTATAATGCCTATGTAAATCTGTGCCTCACCAAAGGAATTCTTTATGTTGTATCATGAACGTTCATACATACGTCACATTAAAACGAAATGCTTAACAGTATTCGCAATCAGTGAGACGGTGGACGGGACGTCACTGCAAGTTATGAACACTCTTAAGAGAAACGTTGTCGCGCGTTCTTCCATACAATAATTATAGTTTAAATACTGGAAAAAACCGACTTCGAAATACGCAATTCGTTTACTTGGATGGCATTTTTTCAATTATTTTAATAGAAAAACCAAAGTACAGAACCGATTTTATTAAAATTTATATGGTATATACTTATTATATTATATATTTATATGTATAATAACCTACGAAATAAAAAATAAGAATCATTATTGGCGCAGTAATAGCTGAACAAACATACAAATAAAAGTATACAATCGAAAGTATACCTCCTTCTTTTTAGAAGTCGGTTAAAACGGAGAAAACTGTTTGTACCCCGAAATATTACCCGATTTCAATAATATATTTTTTATAAGGGTTGGAAAGGTTAATGATTACGTTTCTATGGTTATTTGTTTCTCCTGTTGTATGCTCATAATATAATTTACGTGTCCACATTTGTTGTTGTTATTTTCAGCCTGTAGTGTCCCACTGCTGGACAAAAGCTTCCCCCGACTGTAAGACGTGGTGCGATAAATTCGTCACCTTCCAGAAAAACTTTTTTCAAGCAACGCACAAAATCACCAACGTCACTCATATCAAGATTCTTGTAAACATTCATTAATTTATATTATGGACATTTAATTTTCATGCTTCATGTTTTAAGTAAGCCTTGAAAAAAAAACGGTTGCCTGTAAAGTCGGTTTACGGACGATAATTTTACGTGATAACGATGCGTCACAAGCCGAACGCTTAGTACAATTGTGCCTATCTATCGCTTGTTCCGCGCTCTCGCTTGCACGCTCGGCTCAGGCGGAACGCGACGATGAGTCATGCTTTTTCGTGCGTGCAGCCGGCGTTCATCGATTTATAAGACGTTATCACGTCAAAAAAAAGTATTTCCATGATTGTATCGCTAGGATTAATTATGTTAATTACCCCTGTCGTTATAATTACTGAGGAGCTGTGAGTGTGAAACATTATACGATGCCAAATAGTGTCGTGCGTTGGCAGTAGTGCGGCTACTTGCCACTAACGACCGGAAATAGAACTGAACTACCGGAAACATGTCACCGCTGACTCGGAGCTCATTTGGGAAACGAATGCTAATAAATTTGAATTGATTTATGATTTTAACAGAATTTACAACTTCATTTTCAACTATGTATTTAATATGTAACTATTTCCTGTAGAATACGGAAACAATAACAAAAGCATTTGGTAAAAGTCAACTAAAATGTAACGAAATTCATTGGCTCCAGCGTTGATACTTGCTGTAACTCATCATCATCATCATTATCTCAGCCATAAGAAGTCCACTGCTGGACATAGGCCTCCCCCATGGGTTTCCTAAAAGACCGATTGGAAGCGGCTTGCATCCAGCGTCTTCCTGCCACTTGTATGAGGTCCTCTGACCATCTCGTGGCTGGTCTTCCTACGCTGCTTAACTAACGTGGTACAATTGTCTCCAGTATAGAAGGTCCCGTCATGATGTGCTGACCGTGATTACGTAAAATACAAACTAAAAACAGTTTAAAAACTGAAGAAAAAAAAAACGACTGCAAATTACGCAATCCGTTTACTTGGATGGCATATTTTTTCAGTTAAATTGTTATAAAAACCGAAGAACTGAACCGACTTTGATAAAGTTTTTATGGGACCTCTGAAGTATGACTTACTTAACAAAAAAAACTATCAAAATCAATTGGTGAAGTAATCGCTGAACAAACAGAAAAATAAACATACGCTCGAATTAAGAACCTTTTTTTGGAAGTCTGTTATAAAGAATAATTTTGGTTTAAAAAACTGAAAAAAACTCGATTGCAAAATACCCAATTCGTTTACTTAGATGTCATTTTTCCAATTATTTTGTTATAAAAACAAAAATACTGAACGGATTTTGATAAAATAAAAATTAATAATAGGCGGAGTAATCGCTGAACATAAGTACACAAAAAACATACTGTCAAAAAGAAACTTCTTTTTTTTGGGAAGTCGGTTAAAAAAGAAGTCGGTGAGTGTAGCTTTAGGAAGAATTTGGTAGACGCTATGAGGCATTTTGAATAACTTAATTATAATCATCATTGTAAGTTCGTATAGACTGAGTGGCCAGCTCTAGTGTTAGAGTTATTAAGCCGCTGAAAGGCCTCTGACCTGGCTTGACGATTGACAAACAAAAGGTACCTACAATTTAACGTGTAGGCCTCTTCTATGGATTTCCAAAAAGACTTGGTGGAAGTGGTTTGCATCTAGCGTCTTTCTTCCATCTTCTGTTCACTTTACTAAAGATTAGGTATAAACTGAGACTAGCGCTTACATTGAACCATGAATAATATGAAAATTAAAAGGCTCACAATTCATAAAATGAGAATATGTCAGGCAGGGCAGGCCATAAACCACGCTATGAAGTATTGGCAGATGACGTTTCAGATATTCCGAGAGAGATTCATAGTTGAAGTTGTAGTTTAACGACTTATATAAATCCTTCTCCCACTTTCCTAGACGTTCACTTCGGAACCCTCCGCGAACAAGTTTGCAGGATTCGCAACGTCCGCTCTGCGCAGCTTAGTTTGAAACCCCTCACTCAGATTAGTTTGAAAACCCTCTTGAAATGCCACTTCTATTTCTAAATTAAAATTATAAAGCAACTGCAAGCCAACATTTTGTACATGTCGCATCTTAAGGTGGAGATTAAAACGCGCAAAAATCTCATTCGCGCATCACAACATTTTTAAACATAAAAAATCATTGAGTATTATAATATCATATTAGAAGATTAAGAAAGGAGAAACATTTAAAAAAGTTTTAATCAGATATCATTTATACTGGCGACAGAATAGTGAAAAACATATATTTTGCAATTCCTCAGCCAATTCAAAAGAAGTGTTGTCGTACGAGGTTTTTAAACTTTAGGTATTTGTTTGAGGTATTGCTAGATATCAAAGGTTTATTTTATTTCTCCTATATAAATAAACAAATGGACCTCTTACTTTTCTAATATCCTTACTCAATGATATTATATGTTGAAAAAGGTTGTGATGCGCGAGAGAGATAGCTGCGCGCGTTAAGCGAATCCCTTCCATCTAACACTCTAAGTACGGTCAAATGTGGATGGGGATGTCGTGGGCCACAGCTTCATGGTTTTTGATGTTCTGCTACCATGTAATGGAAAAAAGGAGTGATTTTATGTATGTAAAGATTTTACTTTAATAATTGTCTCGTAATTTTTTCATTTTACCACGCCTTAAGAAGTATTTGAAAGCAACTAAGCGCTGTAGGTATTAAATATTAATTTTAACTAACTATTGACATTTTGAATCTATAAAATATACTTATATAAGTATGTAAATTAATAACGATATGTAACACTAACTATATAATAATAAAAAATAAATTAAACTACTATATATAATAGGCTAAAAACTAAAACTAATCTAACAAACTACTACTAGTAGGCATTGTGCCCGAAATGCTGCCCGCATTGCCACGTTGAATAACAATGCTTATTCTTTGTACAAAGTCTTGCTTATTATTATTATTATTAAAGTAGCGGAAATTAAATAATTATTTATAAAATTAAATATAAATATAAGTAATGAATTAACTTAAGCATGTATACTTGACTCTCATATTTGTATGCCCTATGTGGTAAAATCAAGATTGGTACACATGTTTTGACAAATAAATATATCTTTATATTTATAAATTCTTCATAATGCGATAACAGTGCGTAGTAGAGGGGCTGAAATCTAAACGGACTACCTTTAGGTCGCTATAGGTATGTACGTCAAAACAAAATTAAACATTAACGTCTCGAAGAGTGTAGCAACTTCATATGCTGTGTTCTTCAGTTATTCTCCCATAACACACATTCTGTCTATGAAAGCACCATATTTATTGTACTCTACAGAGCAGTTCCTCCCTGGAGAGCCGGCTTGTTCGTTGCTACCACCAAAATAACCGCGACTCCAATCTTGCTAGTGATACTTTCTGCATTATTAGTAAGTACTGGGTGCGCCGAGTTTTCTATGCTATATTTTCATATACTTGCTTGAGAAAATGTACAATCAACAGCATATTAAGGTGTTGACAATTTTGAGTCGACACCATTTTGATATATTTTTTTCAAATTTTTAACCGACTTCCAAAAAGAAGGAGATTCTCACTTCAACTGTTTTTTTTTTAATTTATGTTACGCAATTACTACGACAATTATGTCATAATTCAGATAAGTAATAGTTCAGAGGTAGTTCCATATAGATTTTATCAAAATCGGTTCTGTGTGTTTTTATAACAAAATAACTGAAAAAATGTCATCCAAACAAACGAATTGCGTATTTTTCGGTTGCTTCAGTTTTTTTTTAAATTAATAAGTAATTATGGCATACCCAATGACATTGGAACAATAAAACCATATGCCAACGACATAATTATCGTTAAAAAAAAATGGACCCATGAATTTGCGGCCTTACCGAATACGTTATCACCTTCTTGCTGACATACGTGTCAGCACTGCGGACACGTATGTCAGCGTGTGATACTTGCGGAAAAAAGACAGAGAATTTAAGACGTTGGTTAAAGTTAAGTAACGTTTTTCGATAAGGCCCTTGATCTCTAGAGCACCACATAGGAATAAACACACATAACCATTGACTGATATGTTTGTATTTTTCTGAGTTTGAACCTATAATTCGGGTAAAAAAAGAGACTTTCCTTTTAACCGGCTTCCAATCGGTCTTTTTGGAAATCCATGGGGGAGGCGTATGTCCAGCACTGGACTTTTTATAGCCGAGATGATGATGATGATGACTTCAAAAAAGGGAGTTTAACAATTCGGCTGGTTTTTTTAAATGTTTGTTACCGCATAACTCCATCATTTATAAATCGACATGAAAAAATATTTTTTGTTTAAAAGGTTATAACAAAATAATTATATATTTATAAAAAGGTATAATATATCCATCAAAACTGGTTCATTACATTGGTTTCGCATTTTGAAGTAGGTTATTCAGTTTTTTTTTACAATAGAAGTACTTTTAAAAGTACTTTCGATCATAGTCGATGCTGTAAATAAACGTAAGTAAGTAGGTAACAGATATAGCCAGCATCTATCTAGTGCTCCGACTAATGTATGCCAAAATATGGTTTCCGATTCGTTAAAAGCATTTTATCTAATCGTGAGTGAAGCCAGTACACTTCAATATACCTACAAGTGGGCTGTTCTTGAACTGAAGGATACACGTTAGTCTTCGGTGGATTCTACCTTGGAAGCAGTACCTGTTATAATAAAACCGGACAAGTGCGAGTCAGACTCGCCCACCGAGGGTTCCGTCAAACTAAATAAAAGGATCATATTTCTTTTTATATTCATAAACCGAAAAATATGCATCGTAGAAATATTTAACACATTCCTTGCTCACGACTCGGATCCGAGTGGGGAGGGGCTATAGTAGCAGCGCCTCCCACTCGGATCCGAACGAGCGTCCCGTTCATTTTGTAGTAGTAAGTAAACCGCCGGCGTTTGTGGCAGTCAATGTAGCTTTGCGCGGCCACTCTGTACTTAATCAAAATTCGCCTAAAAAGTTTTGGCTACCAGCTGAAGTGAAGGGTCTGCAAGGGGCGAAGAATGTGTTAAAAACCTGTTTTAGCTTATACTAATGAGGCTCTTTCATATGATACCCCACATGATACGGTTAATTCACTTTAAAATTTGGGCCCTCAGTCCTTGCATAGAGACACTATTTTTTGTGATTAAATTAAAAATATCCAATTTTTCGATTTTTTCCTATATGTGTACTCTAACGCAATGCTTCTTGCCAAATTTCAGAGTTCTAGGTCAACGGGAAGTACCCCATAGGTTTTGATTCCTCTGTGAGTGTCGAAATGTGCGTTTTTTACGACATATTCGGCTGTAACTTTTTTTTACGAAAACTGAGAAATTTTATTTTTCTTTCTGCAGCAAGATACTATTCTACGTATATGGTTTTAATTTCAACTCGTTACCTTCACGCGTTCCCGAGATAAAGGTCTTGACACCCGGACGGACGGACAGACGGACATACGGACAACAAAGTGATCCTATAAGGGTTCCGTTTTTTTCCTATTGAGGTACGGAACCCTAAAAACCAAAGTACTAAACTGATTTTGATAAAATTTATATGGAACCACCTCTGAACAACATACCAAAGAATCATAAAAATCGAGTTATAATTGCCGTGATCAAAATCGCGTAACAAACATACAGTCGAATTCAGAACCTTCTTTTTATAAGTCGGCTAAAAATACCTCGTACCGATTGAGAAATGGAAGTGTGAAATACCATTAAAAAACCCTTTCTACCGACCAAAGATACCCAACACCTTCCTAATTGAAACACATTTAGTTTCCCGACTGCTGATGGAGCTAATTGGCTCGCATCACGATTTACTTTCACCTCGAGAATGACTCATAGTCTGAGACTACCGACTACGCAATTTCGGTTACTCGTATGTATATTTATTTATTTAAGTATACAAAACAGAATGTAGTCAACGTTTACGTAATACTAGATAATATGTGACAATCGATCAGAACCAGACTATAGTCCAAAGCATGTATACATCATAGGAGCAAACACATTTTAGGTATTCTATAGGTTAAGGTTAAATGTTAAATTAAAATGAAGGATTATTTAAGTTATCTTGTGCTCAGCGCTAGCTATCTCTATCTCTAGCTATCTCTCTCGCGAATCACAACATTTTTAAACATATAAAATCTTTGGTTAGACATATTAGAAAAGTGCAGGATGCAGGCCGCTTCCAACCGGTCTTTTTGTAAAACCATGGGGGAGGCCTATGTCGAGCAGTGGACTTCTTCTGGATGAGATGATCATGAAGATCAGAAAAGTGAGAATTGAATTTGTTTATTTAGATATGAGAAATATTTCTAAACAGCTTTTCTTAGATATCTTTTAAATTGGCTGCAGAGTAGGAAAAATATGTATGTTTTATCACTACGTCGTGCTAATGATATCTAAGTGAATAAAACTGTTTTTAAATTTATATTTCTCCTATCTGAGTAAACAAATTCATTTCTCAGTTTTCTAATATCCCTAACCAATGATTTATTTATTGTCTTGTTCAGTTTTGTATGTTTAAAAATGTTGTGATGCGCGATAGAGATAACACTCCACCAAACAAAAAAAAAACAAAATTACCATGGAAGCTAAAAGCATAAACTTTCAAAGAAAAAAAATCTAAATCAGTTTTATATTTATCGTGCAAAAAACACTTCAAAAACATCAAATATTTACAGACGTGCAAAACCTCTCGTCAATATATGGAACCTTATGGAACATTATGTAACTCTTTTACATAATGTTAATTAATTACGGACCGCCAATGCTTGATTGATTTAAAAAAAACTGTGCGGAAGTTTCGATCATGTCGCGTGACACCTGTATCCGAATTGATAAAGGTTCCCAGGAACCGATTGGGATATGCATGTTCAATTCCCGTCGCATGTAAAAATTTTGAATGTCTATAAATTTGTAGATACCCTAAAGTATAGTTGTCTTGTCTCAACACCTAGCATACATTGGAGCTTTCTAGTCAGAGCTTCGAACTGTTTGAGCACACCTGGTAAAATCTCACCCTGCGCACAATACATGTTCTCCTGTCTCCTTAAAAGGTGTCCCCCCATCAGTGGTAGTGGTAGATTGGTGGGTAAATGATCTGCGAAGGAGGTCGAGGATGGCCCGACCCGCCATCCCGCCGGGTTGCTAATCGTCCGATATAACAAGATACCCAACGTCCGAGCCATTTGCTTTCTCTACATTTTTATACCGATCATCTGTTTAAGGGCCCGTTTCATTCACTAGACTTTTTATATGTAAATTATTAAATGTACATTTAATAATTTACATATAAAGCTCTTGTAAAGTAAAATGGTCATTCGCCCTGGCTCATTCCAAAAGTATTTTACAGCCTGAAAGAATATTTTTATGATTATTAGTTTGTCCATATTTAGATATGTTTGTATTAGGCAAATAATATATGTATATTTATGTAGTTTTAGTGCTTAAACAAATTCCTAAAACTTTAATGATAATAATAATTGTGTATTGCATGCCCGATATGGTTACGCTGTTGAGACTTGTCTACTTATAAGAACTTTTGTACACAGTGAAGCAATAAACGTATTCTGATTCTGATTCTGGAATTGCTAAAGAATCGGTAATCACGAGAACCCAGTTTTGACATTTTGAAAAATATGTACAAAAACTGACACGAATTTTGGATCGTAATAAAGAACGAAAGAACACAGCAAAAATAAAGGTATCGTGCTGTGTTGTTAATGAAAAGTATCCTATATGTTTAGGTTTTTAAAAGAGAGTACAATACCTACCTGTCGTTGCATCTAATTACCGATGTCGTATAGTGTACGCTCGGACTTAGATCTATTACACTTAAATCTTATTTGATATTAAATTCAATTTAAAACTTTTAAACGTCTAGGAAAGATATTGACAGACAGACATACTGCCTACAGTGATATAAGTAATGTCTAAGACCGGTTGGTGCTAGTTACTGACCGGGAAGAATGGAAGGAATTGGGGAAAATAAAACTAAAAGAGATTTGTTTTTTTTTGTCAAAGAATCGCAGCCCATTTATTATAAGTATAACCCAGCGAGTCGATGCAGCGGAACAGCACCGTAATGTTTGTATTTTGTCGCATTCCGCGATTATTTGCATAGACGAAGGACTTCCGACGGCTCTCCATAAAGACAACGCTCGTTGCCAGAATTAGCATCCAGGACACTACTGTACCAAATTATACTAATAAACTACTGCTTTTTACTTAAATGGAGCCTTTATTTATTCGTTACTATTGTATGTATATTACGTATATTGTTAAACAAAAATATTGACACAAATGGAAACTATAGATGATGCGGGACGACTTTAGAGGGAAAAATTTATCGACTTCGTTAAATTATATCAAGCCGTTTATGCTATTTGAGAAATAAATAATTATTATTTTCTCCCCTCACTATTACTGCACGCCCCGTCATATTACTACGGTTTCACTCCTCTCCATCCTGAGGTTGCCTGGAAGAGATGCCGCTATTAGCGATAAGGCCGCCAGTTGTTACACTAGTTTTTAAATAACTTATCTTGATTGTAATTTTCTAAGGTGTGTACAATAAAGAGTTTATCTATCTAATAAAAGAATATAGAAGACACCTTCACCTTCTATTGAAATGTCTGGTAAAAATGCCCATAAAGAAAATTAAAAGTCCAATTTGTCATACGATTAAGCCGACTAATGTAGGTATATAGGGACAATGTTAAAGGTTATTATATGTCACGTAATACTATTAATAAAGAAACATACAAATGTACATACATACATACAATCAACGATATTATTTATGAACAAGGATTTCGTGTCAGACCTCAAAAACGTCTGAAGCGGGCAACCTTTAGACCACTTACAAAATAATACTAATTTCGATTTCCAGAACAATTTGAAGCGGCCAAATAGATGTCTCTAAGCTTCTCAATCTAAGTTACTTAGATTGAGACGTGACGTAGAGTTTAAAACATTTTTTTAAGTTCATTGTTGGTATCGGTCAATTCAGAATACAATGAATTCGTGCATTTTGTTTTAGACTTTAAGACTTTATGTCCAAGATAATATAGTCAATGCACACAAGCGAAAAATAGAATCATCCTTGCAAAGTCTACCCGACTTTACAAAAGGATTTTCCATCGCGTGAACTAGATGGACTTCAAATAATGAATAAAGTCAGAGTACCTCTTTAAAAGTAAACTGCTCTTAGCGATTGAAGAATGATTGCAATTATTGCGAACTGCGCTTTCCCACCTCGTCACTGTTACTGCAAAATTGCTTTGAATTATTAATTTTCCAATCGGGCCGTTGTCTTCCCTATAAAGGCGGTGCCACAGGCTCTTTACGATCGGATCGCAATACGCAATCTGACGAAATTGAAGTCCGGGTCGTTAAGACGTGACGATGGATAAGTCAGTTTTGATGAATCACCATTCAGAGTACCTACTCAGGTGGAGCCGGCATAATTTGGTTCTAAGAATCTGACTATAAGTAAGTTCGTATAGATTAAGTGTCAGGGTTACTAAGCCGCCGTAAGGCCTCTGACCATGTGACCATGACCACCTTGACTGACGTGTGTACCTGTGTGTCTAACACCCCTGTCTGTGGGTATAACACCCCTGTTTTTGTGTCGGGGGTTAAAAATCGTTGATAAAACAATTTTACATCAACAGGTAAGTTATGGATAATATATTTCCATCCATTACCTTTAAAATCATCAGGAGATTTAGTGGTCAATATGCGTGAATTTTATTTCATTGGAATAATAGTTTTAATTGATAACATACTAAAATGTAATGTATATATTAAGAAAAATATTTAAATCGATCAATAAACTTCCGAGATATAAACATGTGGTCTTAACGATAAACGTTACCTTAACTTTAACCATCGTCTTAATTTCTCTGTCTTCTTTTCGCAAGTGTCATTTACGTATCAGCGAGAAGTTGACAGAATATATTAAGCCATGCTTAAAGTTAAGTAATGTTTTTTTGGTAAAGGTGTTAAAGTTTTAGGGGTGGGATGCTCTGTCCCTGTCTCGCTAAACAACAATTTATATTGAATTTGTACGACGAACACGAACCATGACGTCATCATTCGCTATCGTGTGCTCTCTGTCTAACATGAAATTAAAACGTTTGTAACTTTCTTATTTTTGAAGGTATTTTAATTTTGTTTTTGTGTAATGGATCAATTTTAATTACCTTTTTTATGACCAAATAAAAATAAATCATGCATATCTACTGTACATCGTATACTATATTGTATATCCATCTAAAGTAAAACAAAAATGCAATTATTTCAGAAAATTATGACAACGAGCGCGAACCATAAACAATTAAATTTAAGCCAAATCTTTTACGCTTATCTGATGTCCCATAAAAGAAAGTCTATCACAGGTATAACACCGCTGCCTATCCAAACAGTCGGCGAGTCTCGTATAAATCCTATAATCCCGAGACTGCCGCCGCGCGCCGTGGCTACCTCATTCATCAAACATAACCTGTTTAAGTGATTTCCCACACGTTCGCGTCCGATAACGAGCTAAAGAAATACTTGGAAGCCGCCGCTAATGATGTTAATGACGAACTGATGCAACTGTGAACTGATATTTTCGGACACAATTTTGTCGGATTTTGTTCCCACGGACTGTATTTTTGGTCTAAATACTGTAGATGTTTCGCGTATCAGTAATTATTTTAATTAACACTAATTAAAACTTTGTTTAACGCAAATAACAAAAAATTGTATGTTTGTGGTTTAACGTAAGGAATGCACAATGTTGCCTTATGTTGAAATTCAAAGCCCTAACTAGGGGTTATGTACTTATACGTGCATATGTGCAAGGGCAGTCTTTTATTTATAGAGCAGTCTTTACCTCATTCTTTTTCCACATCTTTCGGAAGAAGGACTTGCCCTTCTCGTCACTCAAAAAATATTAACTTGTATCTTGCGCAGTTGGGTAAAAAATAGAATAATAATATACATATCATTTTTGTAATATACTTGGTGAATCTCGCAGGTTCAACTTAGTTTTAACTATCATTTTTTGAGATTCGAAAAGAGGCAAAATGTATGATTACCGTTTTGTAGTTAGCCCTATAAATGTCATAGCAATTATAAAATACACGTGGAGCTGATATGCTGATGAAAGGAGCCGAAAACTTGCCATTACAATTTTTCATATCAGTATGCTTTTGACGACGAAGTTTTGATGATACAACAAAAATTAACATTTAACTTGATTGGCAAAACAATTTTACAAAAACTAATAGTTCTACGAAAATTAGACCTCGCGAGAGAGCTTATTTGCGGCTAACATTGGGTCATCTGTACATAATACCTATATAAAGTTGGCTTAGAAGGCCGTTCACAACTTTTTTGCCGATTTTACAATTTTAAGCTTGCGTTCTACAAAAGTATTAAACACAATTAAATCTACGAAAACTTCATTATACCATGATGACGCTACGCTACGCCGCTATCTCTTTTAATTTAAAAAAAAAATTATATTCTTAAAAAAACAAATAATAATATTATAAACGGAGAAAACGTAAAATTAAGAAAATCAGCGCTAAAATATATCAAGCACATCCACGTGCCCTCACTGTTACACGCAATCTCAAATTGATTGTCATATCTCGACAACCACTAGACCAATTCTATTCCTTTTTACCACAAGTTGTAATAACTGTGTACTTTATCTACCTACCAAATATCATTAAAATCTGTTGCTAACTAGTGCCGCAATAAACTTCCCCCTACTTAGAACCGAAACGCTTAAGTTTGCCATCGCAAATAATTTACCCCGAATAAAATAATTTAGTATTGAGTATACATTATAGTAGATATGATTGTAATAAAACACTAGCCGGCAGGTAAGTAGGTGTATTTGGCTGCTGGGTGATGAAGTGCTTCCCAATTTATAGAGTTCGCAACGTGCGCTCTATTCTTAGCTCACTTAACGCAAGTACACACGGACATGGATGGCGGGGCTGGAACCATGGCGGCCTAAGGCTGAGCCCAAACGAGCGCACATTTTTGAGTTGTGTGAGTCGCGCAAAATGCGTCGCGCAATTCACAATCGATGCATGCATTCGATTTCATACTTTCCTGTTCGGCCACACGGCGACGCAAAATAAGTTACGAGAGAAATACGTCGACTCGGGTGCAATATATCATCCTAAATGTGTTCATTGTGAGGAACGAGAGAGGAGCGAGACGAGCACTTTCACTATTGAGTGGATTTACCCATTTTTAACCGACATTATCTTCTGAACATTCTTCGTATTTGTAATGGATCCATGGCACGCATGAAACAAACACCCCGTACAACCGTCGAATCGCAACTAAAAAAATTACGTCCAACTACGGCCCAACTGAATTTTGGAACCGAAATTGCGCGACTGATTTTATTACGCGACTCACAACTCAAAAAATTGCGCTCGTTTGGCCTCAGCCTAAAGGTTACTAACTACTACTGTTGCTTTATAAACCGATGTTGTTACCATCCAGTGGATCGGTTTCTTCTAGTTTAATTTTATTTTAATAAAAGGTTAATTAAATGTTAAATATATTTCTTCTTTTTACGTGATTGATACTCATTGAAATGAAAAAATAAAAAAATATTAAAATAAAAATAATAAAAAAACATTTAATAAATTTTTATATTATTATCAATTTTATATATTTTTGATTTAATTAATTATTATTGTTTGTTTTGCGTTAAAAATTGTTTAATTTCTATGAGGTTCCTCTTAGTCAAGCATGCTTCATCGTAGATTGCAACGTCGCTCAGCGTCAGGCCAGTCAGCTGTGTCAGCAAGTGTGAGCTTTGGCGTACTCTTATAAATTCCAGCACCTAACTCCAATATGTTCACTAGGACTGCTACGGTAAAAACCCGTATTTTTTTTAAACACTTTAGTTCAATGGAAAATTTACGAAACAATCGGATGATCCCTTGTCCCCAAAAAATGTGTGCGAATCAAATGAAAATATTTTTATTGTTTCGATACATAACATGCACTTTACTTTTATCTTACACAATTATTACAGAATACTGAATCTTAATACTCAATCACACTCAACTATTTTAATCAATTGAAATAAATAGATAATTTAAGTAATTAATGACTTTATAAATAATAAAATGTAAAATATTCTTATACCTAACATTTAAAGTTAAAATAGATTACCTTACCATTAAACGGCTACGTTAGACTAGACTAGAGTTCTTTTAGTAAACTCAAAGAAGCCCACAGTAAGTATTCTCCAGGGCCTAAAAAATTGTTTTATTTAAGTTTTGTTAAGATCGAACCTATTGACCCTCATTTTTATTTCAGCCGAACCTATTGACCCTCATTTTAATTTAATACTGGCTTTATTAACTCTTGTCTTAAACTGTAGATATAACAAGGCAAAAATAAATATACATGTAAGTTTCTTCGGTTCCGATACATATAATATAATTTGTTAATTAACATATAAAGATAATTTGTAATGAGATACCACTGTATGAAAAATGTCCACCTATATTTATTATATTTACTAACCATGCACCGCTGCTTCACCCGCATAGTGATGAAAAACGATGGTGATGGTGAATGGTGATGACGATGATAAAATGTAGCCTATACCCGTCTCCAGGTTCACAGTTATCTCACAAAATACGGTTTAGCTGTTTTGTCGTGAAAAGGTAACAAAACAAACAGACAGAGTTACTTTCGCTTCTTTAATATATACCTAGTCTTGCCATAAATACTGTCACGAAGAAAAAAAATTTTTTTTTATTGCAAATAATATTTATTACTTTTACAGTGTGTTAGTTTAATACATAAATATAAAACAATTTAAAATATAAAAGCTTATTCGAAGTGGTCTCCATTGGCTGCAATACAGTCCTTTAAACGTTGAGGCCAGTTATCAATAGAAGCACGCACTCTTTCCATGGGAAAATTCTTCACAGCCAATCGTATGGATTGTTTTAGGGACTCCAAATTATCATGGCGTTTAGAGCAAGCCATACTCTCTAAAACTGACCATAAATCATAATCCAGCTGATTAAGATCAGGACTAGACGACGGCCAGTCTTCAGCTCTGATGAAGTCCGAAACGTTCACTTCCAACCAAGACTGCGTGGACCGAGCCTTATGACCTGGCGCCGAGTCTTGTTGGAAGGACCATACTTGGTTATTGAACATGGTCTTGTTAAGGGGCTTAACTACCATCTCAAGAATGGTATTTTGATACACTTGTGCCGATGTTTTGATACCTTTTTCACAAAAATATGGCTCAGTCACTCCTTCATAGCTAACACCCCGCCAAACCATCACTGAAGTCGGATAATGCCCACGTTGCACTCTGTCGACTAATTGGGAAGCTTCCTTAGAGCTTTGAGCATAAATACGGTCATTTTGTTTGTTAAAATGTTGCTCAATTGTAAAGATTTTCTCATCCGTAAACAAAATTTTTCTGTGACCTCCCTTTGCGTACCGCTTCAGTAGTTGTTTCGATTTTACCATCCTATTCTTTTTTAAATTATCAGTTAAAAAATGACCAGTGCGTCTCTTATAGACTGCAAGTCCTAAGTCATCTTTTAAAATACGCGACATGTTTCTGGGTGCTATCTTCATCTCCCGAGATAAAATCTTTTGCTTTCGGACAGGATTTCTTTGAATTCTTTCCCTTACTGCTTTGACCACCTTTTTCGTACGAACACTACGTGGACGGCCAGATCTTTTTCTGTCACAAACAGAGGAGGTCTCATTGTACCTATTAATAGCCCGGTACACAAACATTTGACTAATACCAAGCGTATGGAGAGTTTTAAAAATTGCATTTGGCTCCATACCAACTTTGTGTAATGCAATCACAGCGATTCGGTTCTCTTTATCACCCCACTCCATTTTAATATCGCAAAATATTGTACAATGTATTGGCGCCAAAATTAGAAAACTCAATGAACAATCGTATAAAAATGACAGATTCCAAATTCAAATGTAATATCTTTCTTATTTTTAACTGTAACAGTATTTATGGCCAGACTAAGTATAGGAAGAATTTATAAAACCTATAAAAAAGAAAATCAAAAATGACATTGAAACCAAAAGTGAAAATGTATGTCAATTAAAGCTCACGGTACGTCTGCAGTTATGATCTTCATTTCGGTATCAAACTCTAAAAGATTCCGTGCGGCTATTTCGTCCAGTCTTTATGCCTTTGTTCTATCCAAAATATTTTCATTACCCGAATTCCCGATTGTTGATTAACGGCCGACTTTAATGTTACATTAACTGCCCGTTAAATCGGGAAAAATAATAAAGAATGCAGCGCAACGGGTACATACCAACTCTGCACTACTATTAGCATTACTAGTGATGTACGCAATATCTATGTTGTGGCATTCGCGAATCAGATGCGAATACGAATGTCTGCCGTTTATACTTGCGAATATTTGCGAATTTTCAGTTTTTTATTTATTTATTTGGGCCATTAGCGCTGGCGCTTGACAACCAACTTGACCGTTTTTTTGCGGTCTACCATAAAGTGCGCTTTCCTAGAATAACTCGCGATTTAAAGACACCCAGATTATATATATGGGTAAAATTCATTCAGGAAGCGTACTACTACAATTTAACAGACAGAAAGATAATGTTTTTTTTTTTAAATTAATGTTCACAAACAGTGTTGTGCACAGCACTTACAAATAGTCTTCATAGTCTAATACTTGTACTTGTTGTAATAGTACGCTACGCGATGACGGAATGGAATAGAATGATGAAAGAATGATGGAATAGGAGTTTAGGTTTTGAAAGTTCCAACATGAAATCCATCTGATTTAGCGTACAACTTGCATGCAATCAATTATCATCGTTTGAGAGCATTGCCGATCTGATCAAAATAAAAAAATATATTTAATTTGTTCACCAAACAATATATTGTAAACAGAAACACGTTTATTCTGAGGTTAGCGGTGAGGTGAGGTTTGTTTTATTTCAGTTTCTAGTAAAATATTTTTGTTTCATTTACATAATACAAAATGCTCAATGCTCATGTTCACAAAAATAATCGTATAAATTTGACTAATGTACGAATACGGATGTAAAGAACCATGTGAATACGCGAATGCGAATTCCAATCGTGACATCACTCTAAGACACCTAGCGTAGTTTGTTTCGCTCCCATTGTCCAGCGCACTTTGATCTCGCGACATACATCGCTAGTTTACATTTTAGCATGTTTTCTTTGGAGCTGGATCGATTTTTATTTTCTGGCATTTTTATCAGAGAATTTACGGTTTGGTTTCATTTAATCGCTCCCGGAAGCCGAACAATAAAACGGAATTATTCCAATGAAACTGTGTCGAGACGGAAAAAGCTCAATGTCAATGTGGGTAATTAGATTACATTTTGTGACAGATGTTTTTATTTTCGAACATCGAGAGGTGTTCATCCGGAACCCGTGAGACGGAAACCAACTCTAATCTCCGGTCAAATTTTAAATCAAAATATTTCAATGACTGTGCCACATAAATTTTGAAATATTAACACAAAATAATCACTATAATAAGTATTGAATCGGTAAAGTAATATTACAAACAATTAAAAAAAAAACAATAAATTCACATTTCAAAACTAATGTTAGATGTTGAAATATATGTAATAGGTATATGTTATTTAATGCAAATAACAACCCAGACATTTTGTGCTCGCTACGCACATACCTAGAATTTATGATTTCTTACCATTTTTTATTAATTTTCCTTTTATAATAGTATTTATTTACTAAATTTATAATAAATGTGTGTATAACTAATTTTTAATCAATCTATTATATCGTTATCAATGAATTCGATTAACACAATTTAAAAATTGTTTTACTATACGTACTTACCTTACTTTTTCTTTTCCATAAATAGACAATTGTATTTAAATATTGATTTTCTTAAATTATATAACACAGATACTATCATTTTAATATAAATACATGTAAATATTCGTATCGTAACGAGAATGTCAAATTTTCCTACAAAAATATATGAAAATTGTCACACCATTTAAACTATAACCTAAGTATAGTATATATATAAGTATATACTAAATCAGACATAATTTATTACGGACATATAAGAAACGATAGTTCATTATTATATTAGAATATGCCACAAAAAAAGTCCTCGCGAAAGATATTACGGCGAAATATTCCAGGTACGGCCATAATTCAACAAAAGCATTAAAGTGTAAAGACTCACCTGAAAAAATAGGCAGAAGCAGACCCATTGGTAATACTTGTAGATCTTCTTGTCACTCTCATCCTCTTTGCCCTTCTCGCGGCTGTTGCCGATGCCCGGATAGGGCACTTCCACCCCAACCTTCTTCTTGAAGAAGCTCTTCAGCGTATAGGTGGAATGGATCCAGCAGTAAGTGTTCAGCACGTCCTCGGGAATGTCCTTTGTGTGGATGCAGTCGATGGGGTTCCCGACGTACTGGCGCGTCGTCACTATCAGACTGAACGATATCAGTAGAATCACCGTTATAGAGTAGTGCAGCCGAAACACCGGCGAGTCGATATGGACATAGTTTACCTTTATCAGATTCTTTAACCCGCGAAAAACGTCTAACATCTTAAACGTTTCAAGTTAGCGTCCTTCCAGTTGGAGTCTCTCACTAACATTATTTATTTTATTGTTTTCTTAAGCACCAATTATTTAACAGTTCACTAGAGTGTTCGCGGTTAAGGCACTTCGTTTGGCGGCGTTCCGTTTCGCCATATTCACTCAAGTTGGTTTAACTTTTTTGGTATTTTTATGAATTTCAGCAGCGATATCGTTTGTGGCATGTTTTCTTCGTTTCATGTTATATCGTTTTCATCGATGGGTGTGCGCGGCGCGTCGCCGTGCGTCGCGTGCGGTCATCGAGTCTACTGGGCTTTAGATATGACGTTAACGCGTCGGCTGTTTAGAATGTAATCTTCCGAGAAATAATGTAAACTGGATTATCAGGTCAGATGTTCGTTAGATTTACGAGCGAGCGGCGCGTGCGCGGACGTCGACCGCCCCCGGAGCACCAAGACGGTCTCGCGCCGGCGAAGGTTACACTCTACTGAAAAACTGTTCTGCAAGTAGTATTGGCGGGCCGCACTCTGGGGATGTTATAATAATAACTCTCATTGACTGAATTATTATTCCATTAATTGCACAAGCTTTTAACTATTCGCGTTATATTTTGGATGTATAATTTATGCCTACTAGCGGTATTCATTCAACAATTAGACGTTTTCAAAACATACTCGTAGGCACCTCGTACTTTACTATTGCGATATATACGTTACCTACATATCATAGTTTGGTAAACATCATCCATTTATAAGCTTGTTGGAAGCACCTTCAGAACTATAATGTACGTAGCAACCTACATTTTTTATAACAGAAATGTTACTTTTTTTTATTTCAAAAAATGGTTGATCTTAGTTTGCGTGATTTTTATGTTAAATAGATCTACGATTGGACCCCAACATGTTAAGCGACGGTGTCGCCGAGGTTGGAGCTCATCGATCTAGAAGATATCTATTCACTCTTAATGACTCCAAGATAGTAGCTCCCAAGCTCTCAGGTAACGAAGATGGCGGCAAAAAATCCATTCCTTTTTTTTGTTTGTTTGTAATGTAGAAATAGGTTTGCGCTTGACCGCCAACTCGCCGGATGTTAAGCGACGTTGCGGTCTACGATGGAGCGCGCACACCTAGGAGAAACCAATTCACTCGCGAATCCTTCCTTTCCAGTACGCATCAAGAACGTGGACCGATATCGCTGTGTTCTGATTTTTGTAATTTCATTGAGAAATGGGTGGTAATATACCGACCTTCTGCTAGTCCGGCAGTGTAATGGGTGGTAATATACCGACCTTCTGATAGTCCGGCAGTGTAATGGGTGGTAATATACCGACCTTCTGCTAGTCCGGCAGTGTAATGGGTGGTAATATACCGACCTTCTGCTAGTCCGGCAGTGTAATGGGTGGTAATATACCGACTTTCTGCTAGTCCGGCAGTGAAATGGGGCCGGTGGAATTAGACGCGACCGGTGGCTAAAATGTTGGTGCTTATCTGATTCAATGCGTAAGCTTTGTCACAGCGTGCTGAGTACGCTATCGATTGGTGATATGCACTTTAATTACCTTTAAACCTTCATCGGTTTGGAGTAATCCGATTGTATATTGACATTTTGATATCTGATATGGCATCGTTTTATTATTTTATGTTGACATGTGTAGTTAGAAAACGACATTACTATTTAATTTTTGCATAGAAATTAGTACTGGCACTGTGAGTAACTTTGACTTTGTGCAAACATAGTACATGGTTTTTTTAAGGTTCTTGATTTTTTTTTCCAAAAAATTAGTAGTCAAACTGCTTAATTGATTATTAAGAAAAAAGCTATGTACAATGAGTTAAAGTTACCTACCTTGACAGTAATGACAATTAATTTTTAATTTTTAACCGTCTTCCATAAAGAAGGTGGTTCTCAATTCAACTGTATTATTTTTTTACCCGACTGCGTAAGAAGGAGAGTAATGTTTTTCGAGTGTTGAATGTTTGTATGTATGTATGTATATTTATATATAACAGCCTACAACCTAAACTGCTTGACCGATTTTGATGTGCGAGATGTCATTAGATTCGTCCAGTGTCATATCCTATATTTTTTTGTAATAATAATAATACATATCTTGCAAAAAATGCGTTTTTTCGTAACTTCTAACGTACTATTTCTTAATAAACAAGTGATTTTACTAAAATTATTCTAAATACAATTATAATTAGTCTTTTACATCGATGTTACACATACTTGCTCATAAAAAACGTACACTCAAGAGCGTATCAAACGTAACGAAATCGTAAAATAGCCTGCAAAAACTGCTTTTCTGCAGTCGGGTTTTTTATTTTTTTAATATACATACTTGTTTGTATGTTTGTTCACCAATTTTGATGATTCTTTTTTGTGGAGGTATATTTTTTTTTTATATACAAGATAGATCTACGACTGACCACCAACTCGCCTGATGTTAAGCGACGGTGTGGCCGGTGTGGTGTGGTGTGGTGTGGTGTGGTGTGGTGTGGTGTGGTGTGGTGTGGTGTGGTCTGGTATTCGCCGGTTGATCGGTCTCTACCGGTGATCGTTTTCAATATTCATAGATGCGTTGATCGCTGTCCACGGAGGGAAGGCCACGTCTCTCTACACGCGTGTAGTAAATTACTGAACCTTGAATGATTCACCCGCGTTAACAATGAAACCAAATATAATTCTTCCGAGAAGCTCTTTGGAAATTATAAACATTTTGTGTTGAACAACGTACGTTGTCACAATAAACGCAGTTCGCTTTGCTCTTCTCATTATGATGAGCCGAAACAGCTGATTTCAAATTACACTTTGAACTTGTGATCTTGCAGGAGCGTTCGAGCGACAGCATCAATCCGTAGCTGTGAAGCTGTAAAAAGTTTGGTTGTAAACTAAATACTGTGTCAGATCGAATTGATATCTTACTGAACAAGGCCTTAGTCCTACCGAATTGTTCAACCAATGTGATTACGTAAAAAAAAACACGAAATAATATATTTACATTATGAATACTCACGAAAGTTTTAGTACAGTGATGTACGTACAATGTTGGTTGGAATTAGTTTTATTATGAACATTTAATGTAGTTTGAATAATACGTAGTGTTCCCTTATTATTTTGTGATTTAAATGCATGATAACCTACAAATGTTTATTATGAAAAAGGTCATGTTGTTAATGTTTCGTTTTGTCCTGTATGTAATGCAATGTTATATTCACACCGATCAAATATTGACAAGTTAACTTTAATTTTATTTAGCAGATTTAATTCACCCTATCTCATTTTTATATTTTTTTTGCTTGCCGTTAGCTTAATAGGCATTCTCACTTACCATTTTCTTTCCAACCACTGCAAATATACCCATATTTATCCAAACAGACTATAGAAGTTCGTAACATCACATAATGTAATCTAACTAAACAAATAAACTCTAACTCAACTTCTTTACCATATGTCACAAGAAAGTGAAAAACAATTATACGCAAAATTTTATTTGAATTTTTATATACCTACAAAACTTTACTACCGAATGAAAGGCTAGAACATCTGAAAGCATTCCAAAAGAACATCCCACCACTGGGACGAACGCAATGGGAAACAATAAAGAACATCCCACTACAGGAAGGAACGGAATGGGAAACAATAAAGAACATCCCACCACAGAGACGAACGGAATGAAAAACAATAAAGAACATCCCACCACAGGGACAAACGGAATGGAAAACAATAAAGTGACCAGGTGACGTCAATTAGCTCTCCTCAAATGTTAAAAGCTTGTTCTACACAAGACGCGTCTAATTCGCTTTTAAAAATAAAAAAATACATTTGAAATGTGACGACGCGAACAAAGAACGGCCTCGGTTTTACAGGAGAACGTTAAATATTCATTATGTCTCATATATATTTTTAATTTGCTTTATGTGAGAATAGATTACATTACCTGTTGGCTCGATAAAATTATGTAAAATTACTCGACTCGATTTATGTAAGTTGTGCGCGCTTTTAAATGTGCCAGTACATTTTGTTGAAAGATTTTCAAACAGACGCCAAGTTTTGTTAATTCATTGAGTCTGAGTAATCAATGGCTAGAGCGATCTTAGAATCATGTGACTTGGACACTGTCAGATAATAAATGTGCCCCAATGTTATAAAAAGTAGAATAATTGTTGACAATAATGTATTGTTGTTCATATTTTGTATTATTGTGCACGGTCAAAAACTAATGTGGGATATTCGGAGTTGCAGAGCTGATATGACAGGCCTCATGGCTCAGTGGTAGTGGTAGTAGGTGCTGTAGGTCGTGGGTTCGATCCCCACCCAGGGCAAACATTTGTGTGATTTGTTTCTATGTATTATAAGTATGTATTTACAAAAAAAAAGTATATGTGTATTAAATCAACCATCTAGTTTCCATAGTACAAGCTTTGCTTAGTTTGGGCTAGATGGTGTTGTGTGAAATGTCCACCAATATTTATTTATTTTTATTTATTTATTTATATTCTGTGTACCGACCATGGTTTCAAATAGTTTACGGTGGTCTTTTTCAGGATGAGCAGATACTCGCATGATAAATTTTTACGGTAGTAGGTGTGATTATCACGTCCGTCGGTTTAAGTTTTAAAGGTGGTATTTTTGAGCAGTAATGTCTTTCATGATTTTGATTTTGACTGTAACTGTTTTACATTGAAGAAACAGTAATACATGCACGGTTCCAACTTGGAATTATTATAGTAAGTACTAAATACGAATCTAAGTTGTGATACAAATACCTAAAAATTATCAATAAATAAAATAACAATTCACCATAATACATGAATACTCAGTAAACTTCAGCATTGTTTATAAAACCCTGTCAACCGACAATCAATCTTACATATAACAGAAAAAAACTACCGGAAATACCACTTACATCGTACACTCATCTATTTATCGAACGGAGTATTCTAGCTTCTATTTTTACTGCTTCTATTTTAAGCTCTTTCGTAAAAAGTGCTAAGTCTAGACCGATCGTGACGCGTATTGGCATTGACTGACAGTTCAGTTATATCATAAATGAATTAGACAAACATAAGTGATTGATTCTGAGGAAAGAACCGAGATGGATACACCACTAACCGCTAAGAGCTTCTAGTTAAACATCAAAGGGACAAGAACATCGGTGGCAGGTTAAGACGCGTATGATATTCCGAGGATGTGGTTTGATTTTCCGTCAATTTTGATGCTAAATTAACTCATATTTTAAACTATCACGGTCATTCATTAAATCACTATCATTATTAACGAGATATTTTCCGTGGTTCGCGCTAAAACCACGAATCACGGTAAATATCCTGTTAATAATAGTGATTTAAATTAACTCAGTTAAAGGTTTGAGTTCTTTGTATAAAGGTTCGACTTAGTGAGAGACACACACAGTTCGACTTAGTGAGAGAGATTAATCCAATGTAGAATTCAAACCGGCTGTGCAGCGTTCTGGGAACTCAAAGCGTCTTTTCGTCCAATAAACATCAGTGCCTCAAGCCGAAAGTTCACGACCAGTGTGTATCACCAGTGATGACATACGGCACTGAAACGTGGTCACTCACTATGAGTCTTATAATTAAGCTCAAAATCACGCAACGAGCTCTGAAAAAAGCTATGCTGCAAGTCTCTTAGTTATTTATTGTCCTCAAATATTTAGATCGGATCAGAAATGAAGAGATCTGTAGACGTACTTCATGACTACGCATTAGTAAGATGATAGAATGTAATGACAGTGACAAATAGAAAAAAAAATGAGTGACAGAGATTCAAAATTGGATCTAGCTATTTTGATCATGTCGAAGCCCAAGTTTCCAGGCTGCAATGATAGTGTTGTGTGCGAGTTCTTCTTCCTTTGATAGAAACGAATTTGAACGAAATTACTCGCCGTTATTTATGATTTATCATTTTGACAGTTAAATATAGTGTTAAGAGCCAATAGATGTGTAGTTTACAACCGTAACTCTTTATTACTCTCAAATATATCCAACTGCCGATGGCCGAGTTTAAATCAAACGGCAACCGAACCACATTTTTTATTAGTTTCCCCTACGTCAACAAACTTTATCGATTGCTAATCCGTCGACCATAAAAAATATATTAGCTGTCATAAATAAATATGGCAGATCGTCGTTTGTCAGAATTAAGTGGTCAACCGGTGGCAAGGGGCGGCAGAAATCATGCGTCCAGAGTAAACGGCGACCCGAATTTATGATCGCCTCTTCAAAAGAAGCCCTCTTAAAGAAAATTTATATTTTTTAATTTCCCCGCTGTCATATTTTATAGTGCACCGTTAATTTTGCGTTAATCTCTTTTTAGGTCAAGGACGGCCTTCGCTTTAATTTCGTTCGCGGTTCGAACTTCGGACGTGTGGAGTTTTGTGACATTTTGTTTTATAAACAAGGCTGCCGATCGATCACAATTAGTTATGACTGCACAACGAAAGGCCAGTTAAATTTTAATTTCAATTTAAAAAAAAAAACTATCAAAACTTAGGGATTAGATCTGACAATATTCTCTAACTGTATTTATATAATATACTCAGAAGGATCGATGAGGTATCAATCGATTTGTTATTTAATTCTCGGTTTACATGTTCAATTATGTATGATATTCATTTGAATTAGTGTAAACATTGACAATCAAGCAGACTTATATAGGTTCCAAATTCAAATCACATTAAGTCTCATTATGGCATAATGAAATATTAAACCCCTAAGTGACGTACTTTAGATCATGAAAGGTGTGAAAAAATTATTTTACAAGATTTTTTATAGATAATTATAGTCTAGCTTTAGTAAAATCATTATAAGACGGATTTCGTTTTTATCAAACATCAAAAAAAGGAGGAGGTTCTCAATTGGACTGTATGTTGTTTTCTTATCTTTAGGATTGTTCAGAGATTACTTCACCAATTATGAATTAATTTTGATAACTCTTTTTTTTTGTTTCATAGATTTTGTTTTCATACTTCAAAGGTTCCATATAAATTTGATTAAAATCGGTTCATTACTTTGGTTTTTATAATAAAATAACTGGAAAATATTATCCAAGTAACCGAATTGTGTATTTTGAAGTCGGTTTTTCCAGTTTTTTAAACTATAATCATTGCAATCATCACACATTGTTTAATACCCACGTAAACGAGTTACGTATTTTGAAGTCGGTTTTTAATTTTCTTTTATTTTTAAGTCGGTTTTTATTTCATAGTTTTTTTTAACTATAATCATTTATCACATATCGTTTATCGTTTATACATATTGTTGAATTAAAGTTAAAGTATCACCTATGAGTTAATGTGGAAGCCCTCAGTAGCATCATAATATTGAAGAGTAACCAGGCTAATTGCGACACCATCTGGCAGCCACCAGCGCAGTGACACACCGTGATTATTATAAATTATATTAATACGCGTACCAACAAGTAAGTAGGTGGCGGCCGTCGACAAGAAATTAGTTTTATCGCCGACACATTTCATGACACTCATCAATCTCTTTTACAGTAGCAATAGTTTGACAGCTTCTTAGCGGATGCAATGAAAGCTTCCAATCGTAAAATGGGTTCCGTCATTGTCATTTCGGGCAATTATTGACAGCGCTCTGACGGTTCTCTAGTTTTATAGTGGTTTTCGCTTAAAATAATTGTTTAAGACTTCGTGGTTCATTATCGGATAGTTGTATTATTTTGGTACCGCATAGTTGATTAAATTGACATAAATAAAATAAATCTATATCTCTATATATATATAAATCAATTGCTGTTCGTTTGTCTCGCTAAAACTCGAGAACGGCTCGGCCGATTTAGCTGATTTTGGTTTTGAAATATTTGTCGTAGTCCAGGGAAGGTTTAAACGTTGAGAAAATATCGGGTCCACTCATTGATAGGTGATACGAAGTACGTCAGCTAGTAGAATATAAATTTGTAAATTGTATAAGTATACGATTTACAAATTTATAGAAAGTTCAAAAATTACACACATCCGACGGGATTTGAACTCGCATATCTCGATATCTACATGGGAACCTTTATCAATTTGGCCACGGAGGTGTCACGTGGGATGATCGAAACTTTCGTATAATATCCAAACATTGAATTTTTTAGTTTCGCAAAAAATTTATGATAAATGTTGCGTTGACGAAATTTCGAAAATTCATTTTTAACTATTTTCGCTATTACTTTTCCACTTGCGTGACTCGCCATTGAATTGAACTTTACAAACTCACGCTTCGTAAGTCTGTATTTATTTATTTAAATTTATTAACGTAGAGAAGGTAAATATATGATGTCATGTGATCTTGGATCTGAAAGTAACAAGTAAAATATTAATATCGCGAAAAAATTAACTGCTCTTTCCAGATACCAGGTAAAACAACAGGGTGAGTTAGTAAATAAATAAAAGCTCACATTCATAAGATTTTCTCTCTGTACATTAGGATTCCCTCAACCAGGTTAAATATTTAAATTCATTAGTCAAACATGGCGCGGCCGGAAATTGAACCTGCCTTGCACATTAGGTACGCGCTAACACTCGAACAGAACGGGCTTCCTGTTCTTTTTACCTGACTGAGTAAGAAGAAAGGTTATGTTTTTCGAGTGTATGTTTGTACGTACACTAACCCCGTTCAACTGTCATATTACGAACAAAGACAGGTTTTACAATCTTGTAAGTTGTAATTGATATGTGAATAAGGCAAGGTTCAGCGCAGACGTGCACTTGTATGGTCTCGGAGCAGGCATTACTCAGGCGGAATACATGCTTAGGATTAACTTTCTTGTCGACACGTCTGCTTCCAACTTACAAAGCTTACTTATTATATACATAAAGCTTCTAACACGCTTATGGCTTTCCATACAACATAATTATTAATTATAGTTAAAAAAACTGAAAAATCGACTTCAAAATACACGATTCGTTTTGGATGACATTTTGTTTACTTATTTTGTTATAAAAAACATAGCACAGTAAAAGTATTATCAATAAACCCGGTGAAGCAAAAATACCTATAACAGTTTAAAAGATACAGACCGTTTTAGTCTAGGTCAGACAGACAGACACCGTAGCCTCAATAAGGTATATAACCAACAGAAAATAAACATTTTCTCGAGTTTCTAAAAAGTTTCTGGGAACGACAAGAATACACTAAAACAACTGTAGCTTCCAATCATTCACAAAAAGTTCTGAGAATCGACATCACAGAATATTGGTCACCGCAATCAAGCTTTTTCATTAGATTTCTCATTGAAGTGTTGCCAGTGAGTGAACACTCATTTCCTGCGCCTGATTCAGCAAGACATCCGAGTTCACTTACAACCAGTTCCGGTGTAAGTTGCGCTCCTTAGTCACCCAGAGCGGAAGACGAGGAATCTGCGAAGACAGGAATAAGCGGATGAATCAGCCGCCATTGCGGGGTTGTTGGGAAAAGAGCTGCATTCGTATTAGTACGCATGATCTTCAATTGAATCAATCTTACTTTCCAATAATTATGTTGGTGGTCAAAAGCTTATCGGCGTTAAAAATTCTACATCTTTCGAATGAAAATAAGAATTGGTTTATACTATTATTACTATACATCAGACCGATGAAGGTCTAAAGATAATCCGAACGCTCAAACTCACTACTGGTTGACAGCGTACTCAACATGCTGCCAGCACTGTCTCGTTGAAATGCAGCGTAGGGCCAGGTATGCACCAGAATTCAGGTCACTCGCAGCTAGATGCATCACTGTCAGTGTCTTGCGGATCACATGGGTACATTTGTACAGGTACATCAGAAATACAAACAAAATATATAAACTTCAAAACCAATTAACCAAAGTATGTAATTTTCTAATTGAAATGCCAAAAATTGTAACCAAAGATTTTGCTCTACATTCGTGGTGCGTACTGCACTGGAGTAAAACTCCATGCCAGTTATCGTGTTTCCTGAGAACTACAAGGTTAACGTCAATTTCTCTACATGCATTCTTGTTCACATAGGTAGTTACTTGGAATCAAGCGACTTGGTGATTTCGATATTTTTGGTGATCTTGGTGATGAGGCTCTCAGGATGGTAAGCGCAGCGTAGGAAAACCAACCACAAAATCCACAGAAGACATCATATCATACCTACTCTTGTATGAGGAAGACGCTGGATGCAAGCCGTTTTAAACCGGCCGTTTTGGAAATCCTCGGGGGAGGGCTATTTCCAGCAGTGGACTTATTATGGCTGAAATGATGATGATAAAGACTTGGTGATCAAATGTAGATCTCATTCTAAAACAAGAAATCAATAACGTAATGCAAAACTCAATTTAACGAAAAAACATATTTCTCCCATTATTATGACTGGTGCAGGATAATTAAAGAGCATCTGCGGGCTCCTCATTAAATGAAAGAGATATCTGCGCACGCGCCTGAAATAATGCAATGATTCAGGCATCAAACGGGGAGCTATTGAAGTCTTGTCGAAATTAATGTTAGAAGTCTTTCTGGAAGACGCACGCGCATGACGCGCCACGGCCGCCAGCGCCCGCGCTGACTCAGCGCATCCATCTCGCAGCGAATAGACAAAAAACAAACATTGAAAATTGAAACACTGAAACTAAAACTAAAGTAAAATGTGTCGAAATAACAACATTTACATGAAATATTTGAAAAACATGCAATTCCTCTGATTTTACGCAAGATAGATCTACGATTGACCACCAACTCGCCTGATGTTAAGCGACGGAGTGGCCGAGGATGGAGCTCGTCGGTCAAAAGATATCTATTAATTCTGTAAAATTTTGTAGACATATTTTTGAAAATGTTTGTTATAAATGCAACGACCCATCCATTTATAGTGTTGTGGCGACATACGTCACCACGCACACACACGAGAGCGCGGGAGGGCGAGTGAGGCGGGCGTACTTATCCCGCGTCGGGATACGCACCCAAAACAGTCAGCAATCCCATGGCACGCGACACACACGCGGAGTAAATTCTCTTGCCGTACAAGAGACACGCGATAGAACGACCGAAGAGTGTCGGTTATCTTACTCGTCTCGGTCTCCTCCCGCGTGCTCTCATTTATCTTGTGTTTCGCATTGTTATTGTGTTCGTGTCTTCGAAATACATAATTAGTTGGGACATGGTGTTTTATTCCTTGGAACCGGCCGCCTAAGGAGGCGGGTTCTCCACCATCCCGCGTGCCACGGCTGGCTCATAAAAGAAGGAACCAGAGACCATTGGGCCCCCGCCGTATCATCATACAGCGGTGGCTCCTCTCTGGCATCACCCATCATTGGTGATCCCTCAATTGGTGACCCCGACGTGATGCCGAGTGAGTCAAGACTCCACCTCCGTTGCGCCGTGATACACGCTACATGTTCTAAAAACGCTCAGCGCTCGTGCCTTTACTACGCTCGCGGGACTTGCGGACGCGCAACCCGCCACCGCCACCGGCCACTTAGTACGACGACACCGCATAGCTCGCGGGACTATCCCGCGCTATGTAACTCGTCACTGCTACCACTGGCCGCCCGGCCTTAAGCATCGCTCGCCGACCCGCTGCCCATCACTCATCGTCAGGTTATCGACGACGGCATCATCATCATTCGCGGCGCTCACGCAGCACGGTTCCGTTTATACCGCTGTGCCCTGCCGCCGCCGCTACGTTTGCCTCGTCACCGTGACGTCACGTAATAACATCGAGAACAAAAGCTGGATTGTGCCCCCACTGGCCCCGTGTCAGGGAGTACTTATGACTTCAATCCGGTGCGCGAACTTTATACCATTCACCTTTGTGTTAATAATATAAAGAACAAAGACAGTACAAAGGCACTTCTAACTTCGAAGCCATAACATAAACACTTAGTGAAGCAAAAACATAAACATTGCACTTGTGTATAACTTTAGGAATTGTTTTATAGTAATCGCTAACCGATTACCAACTCGACCCTGAGTGAATTGCGTACTTTCAGTTTCCATTTTATTAACTTCCGGTACTTCCGATATTTTAATCTAGCGCTATAGTGATCAGCTGATCATACTTATTTCTGGTCTCACTTTCATGTAGTATCTTGGTTTCCTACGCGACCTTTGTTGCTATCCTTATAGGTTAGCCAAAAGTCACGCGCAGTCGTCAACAGGATACCAACTGGCTGCAGCAAATGGCAGTGTTATTAAAACGTACGGCAGTATTTCCCTTCGCCTCAATTTAGGTCTACGTCGCGATTTCCAGTGGAATTTCACTATCGCTGACGAAGAGGCTCCTATTATAGGCTCGGATTTTCTCAGCCACTACAACTTGCTGCCAGACCTGCGCCACAAACGCCTGATTGACGGGAATACGACTTTATCAACTCCTGCTTCAATCGCAAAGGTCAACCAAATGAGTGTCAAGGCAGTTTCTGTCGATGACTCCTCACCTTACACGAAGCTTCTTCTGGACTTCCCAGACTTGACTCGACCTCCAGGTCTTCCACGGCAAGTGAAACACAGCACGGTTCACCATATCGTTACCACCGATGGTCCGCCAGTTTCTTGCCGTCCACGCCGCCTTGGTCCGCAGAAACTAACCGCGGCCAAGAAAGAGTTTGACGACATGGTCAACTGTGGTGCTGCCAGACCTTCTAAAAGCCCTTGGGCCTCTCCACTTCACATGGCAAAGAAAGGAGAACAAGGCTGGCGACCGTGTGGAGATTACCGGGCCCTGAATGCCAGGACCGTTCCAGATCGGTACCCCGTAAGACACATTGCGGATTTTTCACACAACATTGCTGGAAATTCCGTCTTCAGCACCATCGACCTGGTGAAGGCCTACCAACAAATTCCTGTCCAGGAGGCTGATATTTGCAAAACAGCAATCACTACTCCATTTGGACTGTACGAGTTCCCTTTCATGACTTTCGGTCTCCGAAATGCTGGACAAACTTTCCAGCGTTTCATGGATGAAGTTGTAAGAGGACTCGACTTCTGCTACCCGTATATTGATGACGTTTTAGTTTTCTCTCACAGCAGGGAGGAACACCTGGAACACCTGGAAATCCTGTTCCAGCGCCTGGCCAATTACGGGGTCGTAGTCAACGCATCTAAGTGCGTTTTTGGCGCCGAAGAGGTAACTTTTCTCGGCTATCGGATCAGCAAAGACGGTACGGGTCCACCTACAGAGAGAATAGAAGCTCTGCAGAATTACCCCTTGCCAAAAACTGTGCAAGGCCTCCGCAGGTTCCTTGGCATGATAAACTTTTATCGCCGTTTCCTCCCTCACGCAGCCGATTTGCAAGCTCCGCTTATTAATATCCTAGCTTCTTCTAAGCTCAAAGGTGCGAAGCCAGTGCCCTGGACACCCGAACTTGAAGCTGCATTCCAGAAATGCAAGGATAGCCTTGCCAGTGCTACTCTCCTTGCCCATCCAGTTAGCGATGCTGCTCTGGGTTTATTCACGGACGCGTCTTCAGTTCACGTGGGATCTTGCCTTCAACAAAATGTTGACAACCAGTGGCAGCCCTTGGCCTTTTTCAGTAAAAAGCTGACAGACAAACAAGCCCAGTGGCCCGCGTACTATCGCGAACTTCTCGGTGTATACGAAAGTGTTCAACACTTTCGCCACCTATTAGAAGTCCAACATGTCACAATCTATACAGATCACAAGCCACTCATTTACGCTTTCACGCAACGACGCGAAAAGCTTCCTCCTGTTCAGCTCAACCAGCTGTCCTTTATTTCCCAATTCACAACTGATGTTGTTCATGTGAAGGGAGAGGACAATGTGGTTGCTGACGCCATG
Organism: Lycia hirtaria; assembly: GCA_947563715.1. Lineage (NCBI taxonomy): Eukaryota > Metazoa > Arthropoda > Insecta > Lepidoptera > Geometridae > Lycia > Lycia hirtaria. The sequence goes on from OX387375.1 coordinate 54,555,536, forward strand.
TCAAGGATTGAAGCAATCTCGTTAGAGGAAAATTTCGCAGCGTTGGCCGACGAACAAGCTACAGATGACGAGCTTCAACACGCCAAAACGCACTCATCGCTCCAACTACAAGACGTTTACATCCCGGGCACAAACACGAAGATAATCTGCGATATGTCGACAGGGAAACCTAGACCATTCGTAACGCCTTCTTTTCGACGTAATTTTTTTAGTAAATTACACAACCTCAGCCATCCTGGCGCGCAGGCCTCTGCACGATTGGTGGCTGAACGTTTTGTTTGGCCCTCTATTAACAAGGATTGCCGCAAATGGGCTCGCGAATGCCTATCATGTCAACGCAGCAAGGTGTCGCGTCACACTGTAACACCTTTAGGAAGTTTTACTGCGCCAACCAACCGCTTCCGCCACGTGCACATTGACATTATTGGCCCGTTGCCCCAAAGTAAAGGCTTCCGATATTGTTTAACCGCCGTAGACCGATACACCCGATGGCCTGAGGTTTGGCCCATGGTCGGCATTACGGCAGAGGAAGTGGCCGAAACATTTACAGCCGGTTGGATTGCTCGCTTTGGTGTACCTTCAGTCATAACAACTGACCAAGGCCGACAGTTTGAGTCCTCACTGTTTCAAGCTCTCTTAAAGCAGTGCTCAATTCAACGCACACGCACTACCAGTTATCACCCATGTGCCAATGGTATGGTGGAGAGGTTACACCGCCAACTAAAGGCAGCACTCATGTGCCACGGAGGTACATGGTGCGCTGCTTTACCTCTGGTACTTCTGGGCATGCGTGCAGCTTTAAAAGAGGATCTACGAACATCAGTCGCTGAACTCGTCTATGGTGAACCTCTCAGATTGCCCGGAGAATTCATTAATCCAGCAACGAGTAGCCATACGTTAGTACATGTACACGATTTTACGTCACAACTGAGAAACCACATGACCGATCTCAAACCAGTCACGGGATCTCAGCATACTCAACGTCGGCCATTCGTTTTCAAGGATCTATCCACTTGCACCCATGTGTTTCTCCGGGATGACTCTGTAAGAACGTCTCTAACGCCACCCTATACTGGACCTCACCCAGTTATCAGCAGGGACAATAAAAACATCTGCATTACCGTGGGTAACAGGAAGGCACAGGTTAGTTTGGATAGGGTGAAGCCAGCTTACATTGAAGAGGCACCACTTCCATCTCCACTTCACCCTCCACCTTCATCACCAGCACCTAGCCCACAAACAGTTCCTGCTCCTCCCGCTCCTCCTCAGTACACAACTCGCTCAGGTCGTCGAGTTCATTTTAAGACGCCTGTAGATGTTTAGTGTTAGTTTTATAAGCATTTTGTTATATTTTTTTTTCTGGGTGTATTTTTCTCCGTGGGTGGGTGGTGTGGCGACATACGTCACCACGCACACACACGAGAGCGCGGGAGGGCGAGTGAGGCGGGCGTACTTATCCCGCGTCGGGATACGCACCCAAAACAGTCAGCAATCCCATGGCACGCGACACACACGCGGAGTAAATTCTCTTGCCGTACAAGAGACACGCGATAGAACGACCGAAGAGTGTCGGTTATCTTACTCGTCTCGGTCTCCTCCCGCGTGCTCTCATTTATCTTGTGTTTCGCATTGTTATTGTGTTCGTGTCTTCGAAATACATAATTAGTTGGGACATGGTGTTTTATTCCTTGGAACCGGCCGCCTAAGGAGGCGGGTTCTCCACCATCCCGCGTGCCACGGCTGGCTCATAAAAGAAGGAACCAGAGACCATTGGGCCCCCGCCGTATCATCATACAGCGGTGGCTCCTCTCTGGCATCACCCATCATTGGTGATCCCTCAGTGTGTAATTACAATACATGCGGATGTAACTTTGGTCTGTTTGCTACCTTTTAAATTCCAAAATCGTTCTCATTTCACCACAGAAGCCTTACCTCTCTCATGGTGAGTTGATAAAACTAATGTGATGAATTTCGAATGAGATGAGTTACAGAAACTTTAAAAAAAAGTTTCCTCAAGTCACCTCAGTCACACGTGAAGTACACTCGGCGACAGCACGCATGTTGTTTTACTTAATCATCATCATCTCAGCCACAAGAAGTCCACTGCTGGACATAGGCCATGGGGGACCATGGATTTCCAAAAAGACCGGTTGTTTTACTTACAATGTCTCTAAATTCACATACCATAGCTACTATTACTGTGTAAGGTACCTAATAATTGCCAATTAAAATGCTAGCCCTAACTAGTAGGTAACTGTATGTTATTTTGTTATCATGTGGTTTTAATCAAGTGTTATCTATCTAATTGCATCGTAAATTTTATGTATGTATTTCTAATTTGACAATATGTCAAGTAGCAAACAGCTTTTACGGTAATTTAGGGATCACTCATGTTGACTTTGAGTTGAAACCTCGCAACTTGAAATGGAGTTTCAACGCAGCGCGGAAATTACTCTCATGGTCCATGTCTGAGAACCACATTAATTTCTGTAGTAAAAACTTTATTTATTAATCAGAAAAATATTATACAAAAAAATAAATATTATTAAAAATTACTAATTTTAACATATAAAAATAAAACACACATATGAATAAAAAGACCGTTAGCAGCGAGAATCGTTCCCAGGAAATAAATATAGTAATTGGCATGGTATCTTCTGGGTAAGCGTGCTCCATCTTAGACTTAGTCTTCGTTCTAGTGTGACAAAGTCAAACGCAAGCCCATTCAATGTAAATATAAAAAGTAAAATATATTGTTTTGTTATATAAAATTAATAAATGTCTATTATACGAGTACAAGCCTATAAAATCAGCGACCAAATTCCAAACATGTCCAAAACGGCCGTACTGCCAGAAACAGGCGTAATATAGAAAATACTACATCAAGAAGTCAATGCAAATGGATCGTAAATATGAGCCACATCAATATTTTTATGATGCGCTGCAACACGGCCTATATCCCGTCTCTTTGAACAAAGTCGTATGGTAATCTGCTTAGCAATTCTGTCGGAGATAAAATTAAACAGTAGGTTATATCAGTGTATATACAATATGTACCAAGAGCACAGAATCGCAATAAAGAAATTATTTTACGTTTAAGATAATTATAATAATACTATAGCCGAACCGCTTAACTGAGTCTGTTCCTGGGGTATGGGAGCGGTACGGGAGGGGTTATATTACGGTGCATCAAATGACGCGTGACGTCAGCGTTGCTATTACATGTGAACCCTCCCGTGCCGCTCCCATACCTCAGGAACAGACTCAGTTATGCGGTTCGGCTATAGTAGTTCTACAAACAGTAGACCTCACGAGATAGCGTGTACGTTTTTCCCTACGCGGGTGACACCGCGAGGTGCTGCTAGTATATTATAAGATTGACCTTAACCGAGGGAGCGAAGCGTCTCTGCATCAACTGGCCAAATTTTCTATACGAAATTTCATTTTCAATAAGGATTTCATTCCTTATATCTTCCGATACTAATTTTTGTTAACCAACTTCAAATAAGATGAGGTTAACAGAAGGTTCTCAATTCGGTTCTATTGTTTTTATGTATACCTAATACCGCATAATTCCGTCAACCCGATTTGCTTTTTATTTTGTTGAAGGAAAGGAAAATACTTTCAGATTGGTCCCAAACAAAAATTCATCAAAATTGCTTTAATCATTTGGTATTTAAAACAAAATTGCGTATTAAGTGGGTTGTTTCAGTTTTTTTTTTATATAGTGGCACAAATAACAGTATTCTTGTTTGATGTCGCTTATTATTTAATCAACAAATTCTGTAGCCAGTTGCCCTACTGCTATTTATCCCGCTACGTACGGCAATAAGCAATATTCTAAATATTTATATATTGCCCGATTGGTGTGTGTGTCCATTACCTCCGAGCACACGGTGGACGGTTTTACGACGGCACCAAATATGAAATTTATTTTCGTATCAAATTGCCGAGTCTTTATTTTTATCGGTCATATAAGAATAAAAAGCGAATAAAATAACACCATAACATGTTTCTGCCGCTAAATATTTTGTGTAAGCTTTATGTCAGTTACGAAATGTGCCACAAAATTAGAGAAGAAAAGAGGAAGAGATAAAGTTTTTAAAGACGCGTGACCGGGTTTGTGGCAGGATGTGAATCCTAAAAACATATATTTTTTCTATTAATTATAATTTTACGGAGAAGATGACAGATATAAGAGACGTTTGCACCATTCTGAGTTCGGAGTTTAAGGTATAATTATTTTACATTATTAATTATGAAACCGTGAACCGAAACCAAAAACCAAAAAGGTTACCAATATTTGGGTTACACCACGAGACGGCAATTATAGACATATTTTTACTGACTACGCAGAAAGACGGTCATGATTTTAATAGTCATGTATGCGTGTACGAGGTTTATGTATTCCCTCCAATCTCCTAAACTACTGATTAGATGCCGCTTATCATCATTCGACTTGGGAGTCAATCATAGATATTAGTACATTATGGTACAAGTGTGTAATGTTGGTGATTACCGCTGAGGCGCCATTGAGACCCGAGCCGTTAGGTGAGGGTCTTAAGAGAGCCAAGGACGGTAATCATCAATACGCACGTGTGTCATACGACGTTTTTCAACACACTTGTTAAGAAAATAATACTAAAAATCATTTTATTTAGTAGATAAAAAGTTTCAGTTCAGTATCAGTTTTCCTATGCGTGCGCATCTTACAATGGCGATTTCAGTTCAGTTTTGTTATAAAAACCAAAGTACTGAACCGATTTTGATAACATTTATATAGATTTATCCGATTACCTACCAAATAAAAATTATCATTAAAAGAATTCATAATTAGCGGAATAATTGCTGAACAAACATACATTTGAATTTAGCACCTCCTTCTTTTTGGAGTCGGTTAATAAAGTAATCGATTGAGAAGTGAATTGCCAATCGATAAATTTGATAGTGAATTAATGTATAAAACGTCATAAGCTACGTCATTGTGAATTCAATTTTACGGATTTTATTCCCAAATTATATGCCTTCATTTCTTTCTTAGTATTAGGGATTCCAAAGTATAACTTTCTTCTGTAAATAAAGACAAAATAATTATAGTTTAAATAATTAAGCAACCAACCTCCTCTTTTTTTGAAGTCGGTTGAAAAAAGAAAGTTATGTATAAAAATGTATATGGGGCAGTTTTTTTGATCTATACCATATTATCCGCAGTAACCTGCAAGGGAATTATTTTCTACGTCAAAATACGAAACACTGAAAATTAGAATTAAAACAGATATCCACAAAGCGTAGCCTAGCGTTGCGTTCAAAGTGCGTCGGAGTTGAACGGAGATGCACTTGAATGAAAGGTCTACCATCAACCGCACGGTGTGCTTCCATCGAACACAAATACATGAGATAAGTGCAGCACTACACATGAGCCGGCTGTTACTGTGATATTAACGCACGTATCAGGAGGCTTCATCAAACAGCTTACGATTTGTATCGCGCATATCAACAGACATTGCAGATCGAAATGCGTTTTAAAATAAACCGAATATCCTATTCAAAATATTTCAATCGAAAATGGTTCCGTATGTTTTCATCAATATTGCTGTTATATTTTTTAACCGGGTACACATACCTACATGATTCTAAGTTTAAAAAAAAAAGTAGATGTATGGGGCACGTTTGTCTTGAAGATAACGGTTCACTCCCGATTTAAAGACACCCAGATTATTATTATAGTAGTACACATAAAGGAAAAAAATCCGAAAACTATACATTTTTTATTTAATCACAAAAAACAGGGTCTTGATGCAAGGAATGAGGGTCCAAATTTTAAAGTGTGTTAACCGTATCATGTGGGGTATCATAATATGAAAGAGCTTCATTAGCATAAACTAAAACAGGTTTTTAATTATTTTTACGATGTATAATTTTCGGTTTACAACGAAAAATTTAAAGGTTCGCCCTAAGGTTTTTACAACTTAGTTCCCGGTGTCGTGGAAGTTCCGGAACCCTCGGTGGGCGAGTCTGACTCGCACTTGTCCGGATTTTTTCTTTCAATAATAACTTCAATGACTTTTTTAACAGTTAAGAACGACATCCAACCCTAGCCCACAGTACCCTGGCCATATTTCACGTACTCTTCTGGAGTAACTGCGTTCTCATATTTTATTTACATCAACATGGACTCCAAAGATATAATGGAGCAGGCCACTTCGAATACATTTTTAAAAGCTTTTCACATTGAAACAGATTGTTTTTACATCCTGTGTGGGTTATTGTAATTTGATTTCTTTGTGTGGTGTCGTTGACACCGGATGCCTCGGTCCGGTCCGATTGTCGGCCGTGTTAAATGTACTGAAAGATGGTTTGAGTGTTTTTGTTGGAAGTTATTATTGTTATATTTTATTGATTTCTTTTAATACAGTATGGTAAACAGCGCGCAACTGATTTATAAGTTAAATAAAAACCGATGTTGGTGTTTGACTTCGGAGGATCGTATTGCATGGATGTAGGAAGTCTGTGGAGCCGGGAGTTCATTTTATTTTTAGCTTGGCAATTCTACTAAAATTAAATTTTATTTAAATACATAGAAAACTATATTATTTAAATTACATATTACATAAATTACATTGACCCGGATATTTTAAGTAACAGCCTGTTTTTTTAAGGCTAATTTAAGGGACAATGATAACTACATTACATAAACACCATATTTAATACGTCTCAAAAAAATGTTTCACTTAAAAAAAGAAGCTAAGCATTAAAAAAGTACATACAATAAGTAATAAAAGATATGCTAAATGAAACTTTAGATATATTTTATCTACAAACGTTTAAAATATAATTTCCAAACTTTGTGTTTTTTTTTTTACTGTAGATACATGTTGCAAAAATAATATTACACTAGCTGCGACCCACAGTTTCACCCACGCGGCGTGGTGATCGATTATGTTGTTATGTTTAGTGTATCCCACTGGGACTGTCAAATGATAATCGAGATAAAAAGTATGCCAGATCCTTTGTCAAATGTTTCGAGATAAAAAGTATGCCAGATCCTTTGTCAAATGTTTCGAGATAAAAAGTATGCCAGATCCTTTGTCAAATGTTTCGAGATAAAAAGTATGCCAGATCCTTTGTCAAATGTTTCGAGATAAAAAGTATGCCAGATCCTTTGTCAAATGTTTCGAGATAAAAAGTATGCCAGATCCTTTGTCAAATGTTTCGAGATAAAAAGTATGCCAGATCCTTCTACATAGTATAAGTAGTAATCCTGCCAAATTTCGTCCAAATCTATCCAATATTTTCGGCGTCCATGGAACACACCGTACAGACAGACAAAAATGTTCAAATTTGTTGTTTTGGCTTCTGTATCGATAGTAATACATCCTCCAATCAAAAATATTTAATGTAGATTTGGACCCGTTACAGTCATATTATATATTTATATTGTTTTTAAGGTTTTCGGGATTGTTACGCATTGTAATTCGATCGCTTTGCGTTTCGTTAAACGATCGATCGAAATGTCAGGTTATTTCAAGATTTAACAGATGATGTCCCAGTTGAATTCCCAAAGTTCCCGAAAAAAGAAAAACAAAATATCCGACTGCAAAAAAAAAGAGGGTTTTCCAGTCTAACTTATGTTTTCGTTACGCTTGATACGGTGTTGAGTGTACGGTTTTTGTGAGAAAGTATGCGTAAAATAATTTTTAGAATAATTCTAGTAAAATCACTTGTTTATTACGAAAAAGTTCGTTGTCAGAAAAGATTTTATTTTTATTTTTGCAAGAGATGTGTTATTATTATTACAAAAAATATAGCCTATGACACTCAAGAAGTAAAGACGAATCTTACGACACCTCGCACATCAAAATCGGTCAAGCCGTTTAGACTACTCAAAAAACATAACCCTCCTTCTTATGCAGTCGGGTAAAACCTATTGTCAATCTGGGCTGAACCGACAGTTACAATGAGTCAAGTTGGTAGCCAGGTGACGATGTACATGTCAACGAAAAATACTAGCATTCATAGCACGTCCAGGACCCGTTCAACTGTGTTCAAATAAGTTGTGTGTACAAAACCTACAATATTAAAACATAAAAAAAACGAGAAAAAGTCTCTGATAAAAACAATTGCCCTTGGCAACAATCAATTAATTAATTTAGTAATAATAGTAGATGGGAAGTGCAAATACATGAAATTTTAATGAAAACCCGTATCTCTGGAGTTACTGAGTATCTAATGAGTGAATTAAAGAGTAGAGTTAATTATTCGGCTGCCAATTCTGTGGATAGAGTCATAACGGTGTGTTACACATTAAAGCAAAACAAACACTCGCTGCTAAAAACGTATTTATTTAGAAACGCGCAGTTAACGCACGCGCTGTTTGTGTTACCCCCCACTCGTTTGACGAGTGACGCTATAAACTTATGTTAAACTGGCTACCTAACGCAGTTTCAATCGTTTATCTCTCTCTCTCTCACACATACACACACACACATATACACCAACATTCTCATATACGCACCATTGCACGTAAGCACACAAATGCACACATTTGGTCATATTTTCGAAAGATTTTTTTTTGCTAAGATTTTTTTTTTCATGTCTCTTCAAGTAAGTAAATTTTGAAATGTGTAAAAAACACGTACTTATTTAAGCGGCCATTGTATTCGTCATTATAAACAACTTTTACCGTTAACTAAGTATGAAATCACGAAAAATCATCTGTTCCGTATAAAAAGTTCATCTAATCTTCTAAGAGATTTTCGACCGTAATAAGCTGAGTAGTACGAGAAAACGCTTTCTACAGCAATAGCACAACTTGGGCAAAGCTGTGCTATGGCAGCTTTGCTAAAGCCGTGCTACGGTAGCTTTGCTAAAGCTGTATTACGGCAGCTTTGTTAAACCTGTGGTACGATGCGTAGCGGATTCTTCGTCTGTAAACTGGTAGTCTAGTTCTAGCTTGCTACACCGCCTAGTTTATTCTTTCTCTCAGAACTTGGAAATTTACTTTTTATGGTTTAGTATTAATCCTTTTCAATGGTTGGAGCTATTTTCATTACCGCATCATTTTCTGTTAGAGAGCTGCTAAGTTACGGAAATAAATATGGTACTTAACCTGGACCAATAATTTTATTATCTTTTATCTCTCTTAATCTGTATTTAAATAATAAAGATGAAGATATCGATTTCGAATTGAACTCGAGTCCGATGCGTTGTGAATACAAATCATGAAAAAAAACAGCTGTCACATTCTCTCAAAGCTGTCAACAATTTGTTCAAAGTCGAAAAACTTTTTTCAACGTGCATTTATTGACTATAAAAAGCATTATACAACCTACACATATACCTAGCTACCAAAACTACTACACAAAAACAGAAAAACTTTTGTAAAAAAAACATAATTTTACTAATTTAGGATTAGTCTTATATTAAAAGTTGTACGTAATAATGCAGGGTGCATTATTACGTACAACTATACCTATAACAAAAGTTTCAAATTCAGTTCCATTCCACTTAATAATCAGGTATACACTTGTATATTTCAGCCCCAAAACGGGCTCACTACGGCTTCAGAAATATTTTCCATTCTGGCAACACTTAAATAATTTACTGTTTAGGGTTCAACGGTGAAGGACACGCGAGAATAGAGCCACTAGTGTAACGAATACAGATGGAAATACATATATTCTCGCATCTGGCGCCCACCAATCTTCTCTGTCCTGTATCGTATTTATTCCTGCAGTGACGCACCGTTACAAAAATATAGACAATAGATTACAGCAGCCAGATCTCAAATTAAATGGTTGTTTGTTTATTTCAAAATATAATTCCAATCAACTAACAGTGAAAGGTCATGTAACGAGCTATATATAGAGGAATATGCGCAAAGTATCGCTGTGAAATCAAATTAAAATTGAAGAGATCCGAAACTAGCTTACATAGTACAGTGGATTAGTAATATGAAGTGGCAATGGGCAGGGCACATAGCACGTAGAACTGATGGCTGATGGAGCCGAAAGTTCTCGAATGGAGACCACGCACCAGCAAGCGCAGCGTAGGAAGACCAGCCACGAGGTGGAAAGACGACGATATCGTAAACATGTTATCGCGTAGTTTTTCGCCTTTTTGCTGTCAATAAATTCATTAGATAACTTAAAATCCATCTGAACCGGAAGACCAGCGCTAATTGTTTACAACTAGCATTATGCTGAGCTGGGGCCGGATTGTGACAAAAACATTATTTAGTTACCTATTTTGTGTATGATTTTTATTATATGTTGTATGTTTTTGTTATAATAAATTTATGGCTATGTCTATAAAAAACTGTTGATATACATCTTGTGTAGACACAAAGTGTCAAAGCAAATTCTAAACAAGTTTACAAATAAAAAAAAAAAGTAAAAGTATTTAAGTCTAAATAAGTGGGATAAAGTAGAGATACTTTATCCCGCTTATTAATTTATTTCTTTGTTTTAAATTCTACGTAGGTATTTCCGCAGCATCAGCCAAGACTGAATTGAATATGTTATTTTCAGAATTATTTCAAATATATCTAAAATGTAAGTTAATTAAATTCGTGAACTAATTATATGAATTTTATGATAGTTTGTCTAAGAGACTCACATTATATACTCGATGTATTGGTTGCAATAAACTGGAATAAACTCAGTCCATACATTCAGATACAATCAGAATACGATACAACCAGAACCATACATTCATCAAAATCGCATTCTTTCCGAGATGCACCAGCCAAGCGATTAATCATTCGATTCTCCGTTTCAAATGGAATCGATTGGAGTTCTACTTGGGCTCCGTGAAGTCAGGTCAGGAGTGATGTACGGCTCGTACCGGGCCCGTATAATCGAATGGAGTGCAACATTGCGTTCTACTTGGGCTCCGTGAAGTCAGGTCAGGAGTGACGTACGGCTCGTACCGGGTCCGTATGATCGTGTGCCAAGTCGGTGTGTCGACTCGATCATACCGACTCCATCACAAGTTACCGACGGTTGGGAAATTTGACGGACTCCTTGCTTGGTAAAGATTGCTCCTGACAGAATTCGAGTTTGTGAAATGTTTGATATTTTCCAACTGAAGCGAGGTGCTTGTAGTTTGTAACAAAACTAAGCTTACATTATTTTAGTTCTTATAAGTACACTTTGTTTAGATTTTAGGAACAAAATGTAACTTCTAATCAAATATTTTATGAGCAATAATATTGTTAATAATAATTCTGTATATTATTTGTTTGTCTTCTAAAGATAACTGAAATTCTAGATAAGAATATGCATTTGGCTATATTTCATATAATCATCATTACCACCATGTAACACATGTACATTAAGTTGAGCAAAACCAAACCACAACGTACCTCTAGCGTTACAAGCATGTCAATTCAAACCACAACGCACCTATAGCGTTACAAGCATGTAAATTCAAACCACAACGCACCTCTAGCGTTACAAGCATGTCAATTCAAACCACAACGCACCTCTAGCGTTACAAGCATGTCAATTCAAACCACAACGCACCTCTAGCGTTACAAGCATGTCAATTCAAACCACAACGCACCTATAGCGTTACAAGCATGTCAATTAAAACCACAACGCACCTCTAGCGTTACAAGCATGTCAATTCAAACCACAACGCACCTCTAGCGTTACAAGCATGACAATTTAAAAAATGTAATAAATAATTGTAGTTAAAAAAAACGACTTCCAAATAAAAAAGTCGCTTACTTGGATGACATTGATATTTTTTTCAGTTATTTTGTTATATAATCCAAGATACTGAACTGATTTTTACATAATTTATATGGGACCAACTGTGGATTTTTCAGAGTGACGAGACGAGGAGAGAGTGGCAGACACACAGATACACAGATACACTCATCAAACTTATTACTTTTTGGATCGTGGCTTAAAAATATTATAATAAAATAAAGCTACGAGTAAGAACACTCTTGGTCAAATCTTCTATAAAAAAAACTCAGTCAAACTCGGTTTATTCGTTTAGCACCTACAATGCCACAGACAGACGCACAGATATACACGGCAAACTTATATATATACGAGTACTCTTTCTTTTTACCTGACTACGTAAAAAGGAGGGTTATGTTTTTCGAGTGTATGTATTTTTATATGTATGTATATATATATATATATATATAAATATTGTCACGAAGAAAAAAATACTTAATGAATAAAACACTACTATTTTTATCGCATTAATATTCAAAATAACACAAGTTTAGGAAAATAAAACAAAGCAACAACATGTTTCGATGACGTTCCCGCCAAAACTACGATTGAACAGATACTGATCAAGTGTCTTTGCTAAGTCATAATTAAATGTATACTTTGATGGGACAGGAATGGGATTCCGCCATCTCTGTTTCCTGAGAACTTCAATCCTGGAATTTTGAAGGCTGGAATGAATAGATATCTTCTAGATCGACGAGTTCCATCCTCCATCCACCTTCGCTTAACATCAGGCTAGTTGGTGGTCAACTGTAGATCAATCTTGCGTAAAAAAAGAGTTAAGTAACTAAAATTCTGGAAACGACACCTCATCATTATCATCAACACGCGAATAATACATAATTATGTCTCAACAGCTAAAATAGTTAATAGGTATAAATAGGTACACATGTATTCAAAGCTCAAAAGAAAATAAAACTGCGGCAGGCAGGTGCCGTTTACATATTAAAATAGACAGCACAGCTAGAGATCGATGCATCTGTTGTAAAAATACTGCATCTATTTTGTATGACCTGAGGCCGTACCACTAGCGTTCAAGCAGGCTTGTTGCAATATTACTTTGTCTCGCTCTTTCTACAGTTGAGAAAGAAAGACAAGGGTCAAAGTAATATTTATGTACATATAATAAGACTGTAACGGGTCAATATCTGTACATTAAATATATTAGAAAAAAATTGATTGGAAGATACATTACAGGATACATTACATTATGAATACAGAAACCAAAAAAGTTATTTAAAACATTTTTGACTGTCTGTCTGTCTGTACGGTGTGTCCAATGGACGCCGAAACTACTGAACTGATTTGAACGATTTGGCAGATACAACATATACTATGTTGCATGATCTGGCATACTGGCCTTGTAGCTCAGTTGGTAGTGTGTCTACGTCTACCTGCTGAACTGAAAGGTCGTGGGTTCGATCCCCACCCAGGGCAAACATTTGTGTGATGAGCAATGGATGTTTGTTCTGTGTCTGGGTGTTTCTATGTATCATATGTATATATTTACAACAAAAAAAGTATATATGTATTATATCAGCCATCTAGTTCCATAGTACAAGCTTTGCTTAGTTTGGGCTAGATGGTGTTGTGTGAAATGTCCACCAATATTTATTTATTTATACTTTTTATCCTGCAAAATGTGACAGTTCCTGTGGGATACAGTAAACAATAACAACATAATAACAATAATAATAATTTCTTAAGCTTTCATTGTTGCTTGTTTGATATTATTATTGTATAACCGACTTCAAAAAAGGAGGTTCTCATAGGGAACATAACTCCATCACTTATGGACTGATTCAACTTTTTTTTTTATTTGAAAGGGTATATTTTCAGATTGATCCCATGGATTCAAAATCTTGAATCCAATTTCATCAAAATCGGTTTATTGGTTTGGTTATTCAAATTAAATAACTCGAACAAATATATCATCCAGGTAAATAAAACTGCGTATTTTGAAGTCCGTTGTTTCAATTTTTTAACTATATTTACCTATTTAAAATAGGTAAAGTTTTTAATTGAAACGATTGGAGTGTTTCGTCGAATAAACTTATTTGAAATGGATAGGATGAAATTTAGTACGAATATGGCATAAATCCATATCCGAACAATTTTAACTACTATTCGACATGTTTGAGTATTTTACACAGAATAGTACCTATCTACACATTTAAATACAGTTCAAAATTACACACATCCGACGGGACTTGAACCCGCATATCCCGATCTGTACCTGGGATAAAACGGGTTCAAAACCCGTCGGATGTGTGTAATTTTTGAACTGTCTATAAATTTGTAAATTCTAACAAATTTTTATCCTGAAAACACAACTATTTCTCTAGTAGAACGAGTGTAACTGTAGGCGCAACTAATTAACCGAGAGAGCAGAGCAACCGCGTGTCTGTCTGTCTAGCTCCGATAAGATGACGTAGGTAAGTAAAAAGTGAATGATTTTGCTATTAGTGCATATGTTGGTAGACGTCCAATTTTTCCGCGTCATCTAGCGAGCGTACATTGAACTATCTAATATTAAAACAACAAAGCTAACGAGCCCAAGCTCGGTTATCTTAGTATTTTTCTAGAAAAAGATCCAGCTTCTACATCTTGGTTCCATCACCAAATCAAGTCCATGTCTAATCCTAATCCTAACTATAATATAATAATACTGTCTGTTTGCCTTTTTCGCGGCTAAACGACTGAATCAATCGTTATGAAATTTCCGACAGAGATTCACTAGGACCTGGAGAAGGAGGCTATATTTTATGATCATCATTTTACTTCGCTTTGCGGGTGAATCCGCAGGGCACAGCTAGTCATCCGAATTACTTAATTAGTAAAATTTCAATTCAATCGGTAACCGGGAAATGGGTCAAAAACTTGCAAAATTAATATGCTAGATCGATAGACACCATGATCTGAAATTATTTATTTATTTTTGGAAAACAAACAGCTTTGAACATATATATATAGTATAAATTAATATTACAGAATAAGCCTTACAGTTTTCACCAATAGAATTTATGTTTACAGACCAATAAACATCCGGTAATTAAATACTTTTTAAAATAATAAATAGTAGTAATACATAATTAAAAGTTACTAAGCCATATCGATCAGTGATAATATGAAATTGAAATTTAAAAAATGATGAAATATATATACATATGTGTGTGATTTTAATTAATTTTGAAAAAGTTTGACATTGCACGATGTTTAAAATAGTTTTGTCTCATTGAAAACAAGTCGACATCCTCTGAAAATTTACTAAATTAATTACAGTTTAAGTAAATTAAATCAAAGCTTGTAATAGGGAGCATAGCCCTAAAAAAATGTTTGTATGTAGGCAGCTGCACCGTCACGCGTCGATCGATAGTAGATGATAGTAGAGTTGTCTGCGTAAGCGCACCGAGCGCAGAAATAGCCCGCAACTGGGTTAATACCCGCACCGGCACACGATTTTTGTACAACAGACGATGGACAGAGCTGTGTGGCGGGGCTGCCGTGCGAACTCGCGGGGGGGGGCGGGGGGGGGGGGGAATATGGTAAAATCAAAGGGTACAATGCAAAAGAAACCACATCTCTTCGCAGGCAAAGTGAGTCTAACTTGTTGTTAAGCTTGGGATCGTCTTCATATTATGTGTTCACTACTATGTATTATATATTAAAATAATAAATAATGCATATTTTATGTATTAATGTGACCAACATACATTAAAACTAATTTCGCGAAATGATGACGAAATGAAGGCGAATTTTAGCATTTTTAACCGACTTCAAAAAAGGAGGCTATCAGATATTGTCAGAATTGCACAATTTTTGGATATGTTAGTCTATACCAGCTTCTAAACATGTGTGCCAAATTTCATAAGTGTATGTATGTTTGTCCACGAAACTAGAAGACGTATTGAAAAAATCTTTTTTTATTGAATAAAGTATCTAAAGTACCTTTAACTTTTCAATCCTTATGTAGTCATACGAAAACGAGAGTCAACGCACAGCTATTAATATGCGTGTGGGTAATATAGGGATTAAAATACAAATTTCAACCGTATCATTTGGACGGAGATATCGCGGATTAAAATCGTTTCCTATGCGTAAGATATCTGTAGACAAAAGTAAACGTTTTTAACCGACTTCCAAAAAGAAGGAGGTTATCAATTCGGACTGTATGTTTTTTTTGTATGTTTGTTCACCGATCACTCAGCCATTTGTGCATTGATTTTGATGATCCTTTTTGTATTTGGTATACTTCATTTTGATAGGTCAAATTCTATCAAAATCGATGCAATTCTTTGGTTTTTATAACAAAATAACTGGTAAAATGCCTGTAAAAAAATGAACAGCAAGTCGCGTACCTATGTGTTGTATTGCGTATTTTGAAGTCGGTTTTTTCAGTTTTTTTAACTATAAATATTATTATCACGCCGATTCTAAGACCGACGTGTGGTTAGAAGAATTCATAAGAATGTGCATAATGTTTTCTTTTCTCTAGATAAAAGCCTGAAAAGTTTAGTTTACGTCCTAGCAACTAACTTTATAACAGTGTATCATTGTTACTTCCAGTATGAACTGAGCAATTATATCAAACGAAAATATTGTATGAAATATGACATGTTACTACACCTTTATATTTATGCATTTTATAGTTTCATGTTGAAATATTATTTATTAATTTCCTGGTGTCATAATTTTATTTTTCTAATATCAGTAAAATTTACTTACTTTACAAGAGACAATAACCGTTATACCAAGCAATAAGTCATGCCAACTAATTAAAGGTCAATAAGCTATTATGCAAAAAAAGTTATGCCAAACGTTGAATCAATATTAGAGCTCTATGGTCAATTGGTCATAGTTAAGTCCAAATCAACACTGAAGCACTTTTTATTTCTTTATCTCATAAGAATAATAGTTATAGTTTAAAAAAAAAATAAAAAACAACTTTAAATTACGCAATTCGTTTACTTGTACGACATTTTCCAGTTATTTTGTTATAAAAATCAAAGCCAATTTTGATTAAATTTATATGAGACCACCAGCTCTGACTTACCAAACAAAACTGAATTATCAAAATCATATTCGAACAAACATATAAAAAATGCAGCCCAATTGAGAACCTCCTTCTTTTTTGGAACTCTGTAAAAAAAATAACGTATTGAATATTGT
The DNA here is from genome assembly GCA_947563715.1 of Lycia hirtaria. Taxonomy (NCBI): domain Eukaryota; kingdom Metazoa; phylum Arthropoda; class Insecta; order Lepidoptera; family Geometridae; genus Lycia; species Lycia hirtaria. Next base: position 54,572,458 of record OX387375.1, read on the forward strand.
GCGTTTATTGAATACATCATTCGCTCAGGATTGCACATCAGAATCCTTCGCTTTACTAAAATCAAAATGAGATAAATATACCATCATGCAATTTATAGTTGCAAGATGGTATTATTACCGCTCACTGGTTTTAAAATACCATCATGCAATTTATAGTTGCAAGATGGTATTATTATCGCTTACTGGTTTTAAAATACCATCATGCAATTTATATTTGCAAGATGGTATTATTACCGCTTACTGATTTTAAAAAACCATCATGCAATTTATAGTTGCAAGATGGTATTATTACTGCTTCCTGGTTTTAAAATACCATCATGCAATTTATAGTTGCAAGATGGTATTATTACCGCTTACTGGTTTTAAAATACCATCATGCAATTTATAGTTGCAAAGTGGTATTATTACCGCTTACTGGTTTTAAATTTCGAGTCACCTCTTTTATGTGTTGCCAGGTATGATGTTGGCGTTTTACAATTTTAGCTGAACCAGCGGTATCTAATTTAATGAGCATAATAATTGATGTGTTCGTAGTATTAACGAAACGCCTTAACGCGTTCACAAACGCAAACGTTTAGCTCGTTCGTTTCCGGCGATCAAGAGAGGATCAGAGGGAAAAATGCGCGTTTATGTATTTTGAAGATTTACAACGTAAATAGTATGAAAATAGTGCGTAAACATGGAGTTTCAATCAAAGAACGTTGCTACGGCTGATACATTTTTTTATGGTCGACAGACTAGGGATTTGACCATTGCAGTACTTCTCAAATTACTTTATAGTGTATATGTATGTACATAACAAAAAAATGTTACATAATAATAGGGAGAGGAAGTTAGAAAAACAACTTAATAAATTAATAATGATTGAATATTGATTGGAATGTAGTTGAACCGTGGTCGAGTAAGTGAAGCCCGATCCTTCTCCAGACAGTCTATTTCAGGGTTCGGGAAGTTTGTAAGTATATTTATACAAATGTACGGCGGACTCAGGCGCGGAGCAAGATGGATGAAATTATATTTGTTTGGTAGTGTAGCGCCAACACGCTTGATTAGTGATCGCTTCGACCCAATTTCAACTGGATTTTTATTGTTTCTTATGGTTTCTCGAGAAACAGATGTAACGCTCGAAAATAAGTGTTTTATGGAATTATGTACTGCGCTCTGGGGAATGTAAAGCTGCGAATGTTTGCTTTTATTTCAATACAGTAAGCATGGAGAATCATCTATCATTTCGATTACTCCAGCTGTTTTTTTTTAGATTAGGTAAAATCAAGGCTTAAAAGTCAATTATCACCTTATAGTCAATAAGGTGATAGCAGCTTAATAATGATTTTTACTCGACTGCGTGAGAAGGAGGGTTATGTTTTTCGAGTGAGTGTATATATGTAGATATGTATCAGCCACTTATTTTAGGACCTATGTACTACTCATAGACCTAGGTTTCACAGACAAATAAAGAACTTGAATTTGTATGTATGTTTCTATATCATCGACTACAGCCTAAATTTAAGACCACATTGCTGTCACGTTTGCTGGCAGCAATAAAAATAAGCAACGTGCTTTAGGATTTAGACACAGAATTCGCCATATTACGTAAGTCTTTGGATTTAGACCACGAATCTGCAAAACGCAAATCAACTCCCAACTACTGGCAGGAACTTCAAATCCATTCATTCTCTTTAGCGCATTGGAAAAATATCCAAATATACATTATACTCTCACAATTTTTCGCATTCATATACATTTAGGAATGAACTGACCTCACTAGGTTCAGAAATGAAATTAAACTGAAACTAATTATGTAAGCATTTTACTAGTTCCTCTGATTTCATAAGCCATTTAACATGTCTAAAATAACAATGTAACTAATCCCTATAACATAGACATATTGTGCATCCAAATAAAACCAGTTTAACCCAAATAAAAAAGAAACTAAAAGCCAACCAATACTTCAAAGCGATTTAGTGACTTCTCAATCCGCCAAGTGACAGATGCAGTGATGTGCTCACAACTGTCAAACTTTCCTAATAAATTCGTTCTCGCCGCCATTCATCTAACGATTAAAAACCGTTCCGTTTTCGAAATAGCTGTGTTGCCAACGCAGGAAAACTAATTCCCGTCGGATAAACGTGTAAATGTATTTATAGCTGGCAATACTATCTGGCATGTTGTCTAATGAATGAATCCAAATTTAACTTGGGGACACGCTGCAGTCGATGAAGCATTCTCCGGTATTGTGAGTAATTTGTTAAACTGTTAATGACTTGTTTTTAAATCACGCGGTTTCCGTGATCATTTATACGAGTCCGTGTGGACGCTGAATATTAAATGTGTTTGATATGACATATGTATAATACATTTGAACTTACTTTATTATTTATGTTATAAAAACAAACAACGTTTGGTCAATACGAGACAAATGAAGTGGCACAGCATGATATTTGTGTTTGTATAATATTTATCAATCAAGCTAAATAAAGTTCATCACCTTTTTTCACTATTCAATAAAAAAGTATATAGTTATAAAAGCAGAATTAATGAAGCTAGGACTCGTAACTAAATAATATGCGTGCAAAGCAAGAATGCGCGAACGCAGCGAGCGCGTAAAATTTAACCATTTAGACCACTCTATAAGTATATTTATCCAGCTCTATCAGGTGCACACAGCAATAAGTAAATAGGTAGTAATAAGCGCCAACAAGAATGTACAATGTGCATGAATTGTGATGTAAGCGATATACTGACTGCTGCCGTAGCGGCTAGGTGGATGTGCAGTAGTCAAAACACATCATAAACGCAATTAATGTTATTGGTAACATCTAACAAAATCTAGATACAAATGTATCGAAAATCGAGTAGCCATTTTTTTGTTTGAAAGTTTATTTGACCGAGTGTCTTAACCGAGTGTTTCGAGTGTTGTTTTATGTCGAGTGTGTTGCGTAAGTACATTCGCTTCTTGCCATCTCTTCGCCACGCAGCGGTCAGCTGGTGCAGGAGCAGAGGCAGCGGCTAGATGTAAGCATCTTAAATACGCCTGCTTGAAGTAAATGTACGATTTTGTGCCGTTTGCCGTTAAATGGCCGGACCGTGGTGTTCCGAAGTCATACAATTCGTGTGTGAGTTGGAGCGACGACTCAAGGAAAACAACCGTGACCCACGCTCGGGTTTGAGTTTCTTTATTACTCAGCACATTTCCTTAGCCATCCAAAGAGGGAACGCCGTCAGCATTATGGGCAAATTTCGACAACGCGTGGCTTTTGGGGCTTTGTTTTCAAATTTGTCCTGTGCGTTTTTTTAAATTTTAAATTAAATATGTTAGTTATTATTATAATAGTTGTATTATTTAAGTAGCTTTCTTTGTTTATTTAATTATTTAGTTACTCTTTTTTATGTTGAACTACTTTTTCATTTGTTAACATTTTACGATGTTGGTGAATGTTTCGTCGCTACCCGTACATCTCTTGTGGATACACAAGCTATGGATGCCAAAGATATGTCCTTTTATTCTTTGAATCTCCCTCCCGTGTTCCACTTTTCCACCTGGCTATTTCTAGGAACGATCTGAGTACTGTGGATCGTCCATACGCTATGTAAAAATGATCTGCGATATTATAAACCAAACTGAAAAAAAATCGCAATTCGTTTTCGGCGCGAAATTTCAAATGATCGGCGACGGCGGCGGCGCGCCGGTACAAGTCGGCGGCGGCGCGCACCTCTAGTTGAGAGACACTGCGATCTACGGAGAGTTTACCTAAAAAAGTTTACTTGTGATTTGAAGGCACCTTGTTAAATGCATCGGTAAAACCACTCAGGTAGCGTATTCCGCAATTTTTTTTGTACCTAACCTTTTTATGATCACAAAGCTTTGACTTTTTTGTTGTTTTCGGAAACAAAACAACTCAAGATAGCGATTTTTGTCTACAATCTGAATTTTAGGGGGATTCTGGATTAGCAACACTGACCGTGACGTCATGCGTGATCCCGACGTGTTCCCTTTCTTTTTATGCCCCTTAAAACACATTAAAAAGACACAGTAATTCCAATTTCTAACCCATAGATGGCGGTATTAAATTTGAGTAAGACTAGCAACACTACCTCATACGAGCAAACCAGCCACATGCGGCAACCCTGAATCACGCGTGTGAATAAATAATTGATAAATATAGCCAACACAGGTACGTAAATAAATAGCAATTGCAGCGTAAAGTTTACTCGCAAGAAGAGTTATATGGAGTGAACTTGGCACTTTTATAAGTAGGGTAAGGCTAGCCCTTCGGTGATAAGGCCAAGTGAGGTATGCCCAAATATTTAATAGTGTTTCATAAACATGTATCTTGCAATGTGCAGATGTGTAGCAGACACGTTTATTGAGTGTCGATACATTAGTGCTTCTATTTATATGTTAGAGTTAATCCTAATATTCCTCGGTGGTGGGCTCGCGCTAGGAAGTGAGGAAATTGGCCAAGTTATTGATGGAAAGCTTACTTACTCATGTTGGAGATTATCTATTATTATAACTCTGCTAGTTAAGGCCGTAAATTTCTGCAACATTGTTAGAATTTAATTTAAATAAACAAATAACTTCTGTTGTAACAGACAACACAGTACTAAGTATATTATTATGCTAAGATTCCAAATTCAAACTCATTATGTATCAGCGGGGTATCAGCGGGGTATATTATATAAACAGTTTGATTTCGCATGGATTTCGCACACTGTGACGTCATTCATCTCTATGACACGACACTCTTCGACGCTATGACACTATTCATCGTTTTCAAGGGAAATCTAAATTGTTTTTTTTTTTAAATACATAATACGTAATGTAAATATTACTTTTTCTTTAAAATATAGGTTTTTTGGGATAAAATAGTTATTAAAGTATATAATTAACCAAGTTTTCAAATTTAGGCAACTAGCCTATTGAAGTGATATGTGAAAGTAAAGGGAAATATTTAGCCGAAATTGATTGTGACAAAAACATTATTTAATTATCTATTTTATGTATGATTTTATTATCTGTTGTATGTTTCTTGTTACAATAAAATTCTGTCTATGTCTATGTCCATGAAATGTTGTTACATTTCGACAACTTCAAAACTAAAGGTAAGCATTTAGTGTAGATCCTAACTCATATTTTTAGGAATTCTGCTTATGGTAGACCTCACGAGCACAATATTTTTTTCAACAATTGCGTTCAGTCTGTGCATGATTTCAAAAGCTCATTACATTATTATTATTTGTAAATATTTGTAGTTTAAATAATTATGGGACCAACTTGGAAGCTTTCTCTATACACCAATTCAAGAAACACAAAAATTTGTTCACGAATAACGGAGGAATTCGTGTACATACATAAAAAAAATACGCTACGAATTGATAACCTCCTCCTTTTTTGAAGTTGGTTAAAAACTGAAACAACCGACTACAATAGACGCTATTTGTTTACTTGCATGACATATTTTTAGGGTTCCGTACCTCAGAAGGAAAAAGACGGAACCCTTATAGGACCACTTTGTAGTTCGTCTGTCCGTCTGTTCGCCTGTCCTGTTGTCAAGATCTTTATCTCGGGAACGCGTGAAGGTATCGAGTTGAATTAAAACCATATACGCAGATCCATAGATGTATCATTGATTTAATTTATTTGACGGTAATCATCAATATGCTGTTTTATGTGTTTTTTAATTTAGTATAATATTCTTTTGATTTTGTGTAAATATGGACTGAACCGGTCTGAAATAAAATGATTATTATTATTATCTCATTTATTTATTTATAATCTTAATTTTAAATTTTTTACAACATAAATATAAACTTATAAAAAAGAAACATAAATATTGTAAAAAACTTAAAACTAGGGTGCCGCCGGCAGCGGGGCGGGGCTCAAGCTGCCGGTGGTAGGGGCTACAGAGAGAGGAACTTATTATTATTATTATTATAGTATCTTGCTGCAGAAAGAAAAATAAAGTTTCTAAGTTTTCGTAAATAAAAGTTACAGCCGAATATATCGTAAGAAACGCACATTTCAACACTCACAAGGGAATCAAAACCTATGGGGTACTTCCCGTTGACCTAGAACTATGAAATTTGGCAAGAAGCATTGTGTTAGAGTACACATATAGGAAAAAATCCGAAAACTGGACATTTTTAATTTAATCATAAAATATGGTGTCTTTATGCAAGAAATGAAGGTCCAAATTTAAAAGTGAATTAAGCGTGTCATGTGAGGTATCATATGAAAGAGCTTTAGTAGCATAATCTAAAACAGGTTTTTAAATATTTTTACGATGTATATTTTTCGGTTTATGAAGGAAAAAATAAAAATAAATATGATTTTTCCCTTGTATCTACTAGTTTGTACGGAACCCTCGGTGGGCGAGTCTGACAAGCACTTGTCCGGTTTTCATTTAAACGATTACTTTATTCAACACAATACCGAAAAGATCGCGCTCTGTAACGACATTACTGACAGTCTGACAAGATTGACAGAACTAGGAATAGCTGTGACAGCTCTACAATAACACAGTGACAGCTCTACAATAACACAGTGACAGCTCTACAATAATTCAGGGACAGCTCTACAATAACACAGTGACAGCTCTACAATAACACAGTGACAGCTCTACAATAACACAGTCAAATTCAAATTCAAAATTCATTTATTTCGGGCCAATTGCACCCATAGAAATTTCACAAAATATACATAACATCGCATAACAAAATCATACAATAAATCATAACTATTTAATTAAAATATAACATTCATAATGTCAATATACACAGGGACAGTTCTACAATAACACAGTGACAGCTCTACAATAACACAGTGACAGCTCTACAATAACACAGTGACAGCCTTACAATAACACAGTGACAAGCTGAAGCTCAATAGAAATTCCGATTACATTTTCTAATTGTTTTAGCGCGAAACAGCCACTAGACGATATTCTATAACGGAATATAAAAACATAAACATTTCACCGTCAGAGCCCTATTCTCTTACGCAAATTCTTTAGAAATCCTCGGTATTATCTTTGGTACTGTAGAGAACATCTGTGTATTTGTTATGTGTGTCTTGTATATGTATAACTATTTATTTGTGTATGTCTGTAACATTGTTGCTCTCAATCGGATGGGCCGGTTTTGACCTAGTTTTCTTTGTTTGAAAGAGTATTTCATCGAGAGTGTTCTTGGCTATGTTTTATCAAAATCGGTTCATCCGTTTTTAATTATAGGGGGTTTTTGTTTTCTATACATATACTTGTTGCGAGAGTTTTGCTATTATTATTACAAGAAATGAAACCTGTAACAATCAGGATATAAAGACAAATCTAACAACAACTCGCACATCAAAATCGGTCAAGCCGTTAAAATGCTGCAGGAGGTATTATAGAAACATACATACATATTGTACTTACCCACATTCACACATTCGAAGTACTGGCACCTATTACTACCTTTCTTATTGCGCAAAAAGACCGAAAAAAGGTGAAAGTCCGTCGTGTCACTATTAAACGCATAATTTGTCTACAATTCTTACGATTTATTAATCTTAATCTTAATAAATTATCTATTATCCAGATCTAGGATTTAAGCGCAACAAAAACATTCTTATTCTAGCTATGGTCCACATATTTCTTTTTTAAACTTTTTCGCGTAGTATTTACCATAGATACGATCAAAAAACATGAATAAACTACATGGCTTATTCTCTCTGGCCGAGACCATAGATAAAGTTGCCAGTATATGCAGTGTTGCTCGCTTCGACGAATCCAACCTTTATACGAAAATAAAATAAACAGTTCATTTGTTGATGGGATTTACGATTGTAAATAATTGTAATACGCGTAACAGGTATGTTTCACCGACAGCCGAGCAAGGCTGGCCGACTTTACACTATTTACCGATCATTTATCTAGCGCAGTTTATTTTAAAGTTTTTTAAACAGTCGATATTTTAAACTTAGAGTTATTCAAAGCTTGGCGGGAATCATTCACATTTACAAACGTTATTTCGATAAGAGGAAACAGCTCAATAGATGTCTCAATCATTAAATTATTGTACATGTTACTAACTAGAAGTTAATAAACTTACTACACTTAGATATTGGCAAGGAGTTTAGGCTGGAACGTCGTGGAAACAAGTAGTTGCTCTGATTTATTTTGCTAAACTTGTGTTATTTCGAATATTGATACTATAAAAATAGTGGTGTTTTACGATTACGAAGTGCGTGAGTATCGGCAAGTGAAATAAAGCAATTAAACGTGTTATTTTACGTTGTCTCAAAACTCCATAGAAGCTTCCAATAAAGGCGCCACCACTTTACTGAAGCAGGACTCGAAGTTTAAAATGAGTGTATACGTAAATTAGATAGTAACTAGAATATTTATAACTTGTTTTATTCAAGAAACTTGAAGAAATTTTAATCATTGATACTGGCAAATTTAAATGCCCCAAGTGGGTCCGATTCCAATAAATCCGGACAAGTGCGAGTCAGACTCGCCCACCGAGGGTTCCGTACAAACTAAATAAAAGGGGGAAATCATATTTTTTTTATATATTTTCCTTCATAAACCGAAAAATATACATCGTAAAAATATTTAACACATTCCTTGCTCACCACTCGGATCCGAGTAGGGGCTATAGTAGCGGCGCCTCCCACTCGGATCCGAGCGAGCGAACGTTTGAGGCAGCCCTCATTCCTTGCATAGAGACACTATTTTTTTGTGATTAAATAAAAAATGACCAGTTTTCGGATTTCTTCCTATATGTGTACTCTAACACAATGCTTCTTGCCAAATTTCAGAGTTCTAGGTCAACGGGAAGTACCCCATAGTCCTCTGTGAGTGTCGAAATGTGCGTTTTTTACGACATATTCGGCTGTAACTTTTTTTTACGAAAACGGAGTTTTTTTTTCTGCAGCAAGATACTATGGGTCTGCGTATATGGTTTTAATTTCAACTCGATACCTTCACGCGTTCCCGAGATAAAGGTATTGACACCCGGACAGACGGACAGACGGACAGACGGACAACAAAGTGATCCTATAAGGGTTCCGTTTTTTCCTATTGAGGTACGGAACCCTAATAAAAAAAATATTTACCAATCACGCAATCCAATTATATTTTATTAAATAAAATTATTTTATATTAGATAAATTAAGACATTTCAGAATAAGGCACTAGATAGACTATAAATAAAAGTAATTATAAAAAAAATTACCGACTTCAAATTGAAAAGAGGGAAATAACACGAAGAAAATCAATACTGGGCGTTTACCTAAGTAGGTACGTAAACCAATTATTTTTGAGGTCGGTGTCAGGACCTAAACTGTCATCAACTAAGTCCTATACAGACACCGTTCTCACAAATGGTTGGTTTACATACCTACTTGGTAGGTTCATTTTTCATAGTATTTACTCGTTTTGTTTGAAATTAATTAATTACATATACAAAAACTTTGCAGTTCTGACAATATTACAAACATACAGGTAGAATTTATAACCTCCTTTTTTAAGTCGGTTAAAAACAGTCGTTAAAGCTCAACACCGCTCATGTCACTGTCTATCAAACAATTGAAATATAAGGTGTAGACACTGCTCTGCAGTTGCGAGGAACGAAGTGAGTGTTCAAAAGCCCATAATATTATCTTGAAAACTACTGAACCGATTTTGATAAAACAGTGACTCCTAAGTTGAAAAACACTTTATTCAATAAAATAAGTTTGTAGTTTCTGCATAATGCGTGGACAAACATACATACACTTATGAACACACACTTTTATTGAACACACAATTTAGCACACATGTTTAGAAGCTGGTATATAGGTAGACTAACATATGCAAAAATTAAGCAATTTTGACAATATTACAAACATACAGGTCGAATTGATAACCTCCTTTTTTAAGTCGGTTAAAAATGTTAGTGCGACATTAAGATAATATTCAACACTACGAGAAAAACCGTGAGAAAACCGTAAAATAGTGTGAGAAACCGCTGCGCGAGGCCACTAGTGCTACGTACCGACCACTTGTATGAATAATGAAAATAACAATATAGCACAGCGGCGTGGCATTGTGTAACAGGGCCTCGAGAAAATACTGTGCGTGCGAGTTAACTGCCGGCTTTAATGCGCGCCTGGTGATATTAACCAGCTACCGGCGACGTGGGCCGGCGGCCTCGCCGTCTCCGAGCTTGAGGACCCGGCCCTATACAGACTCTTGAACTTCTTCACTCCATATACTCGCACGTTACTGCGAAGAAAATAACCAAGGTTGAGCTTAGAAACACGTTTGCGTTTCAAATCTTCCGGAATTTCAGTCCAATGTGTCGCGTCACTCGTGCTCTCAACGCATTCTTGATATAATTTTTTTGCGATAAGCGACCTGACCTAATGCAATTTCTATTATTATTTTGTGAAAATATTCAGCTGGAAGAGATCGCTCTAAGCGATAAGGCCGCCTATTGAAATATTAGCCATAGTAATATTGTCTTCTTTCAATATGTTTGTACAATGTGGTCTTTTAATAAAGAGTTATCTATCTATCCAATATTCATATATTCATATTCATATTCTTTATTGGTAATTTAATATAAAAATTACATGTCAATACACAATTATATGCTTCAAATAATAAAAATAAAAAATAAAATAGAAATGACAAGCTATTACACATAATAGCAAATAATAAGGATGTCAATAATAATAATTATATTACTAGATTGTATTATATAAAAACAAATGTCAGATAATATTGAAATAATTAGTAATAAATAATGCCAGGGAAATAAAAAATCAACAAGGGTAGTTATTTCTACCTTTGGAATGAACTCCTCGACCGAGTACGGCGCCACGTCTGTCAGAAATGTATTTAGTTTATTTTTAAATAGTAGTAACGATTTTTGGTCGCGTATTGTTTGAGGCAAGGCGTTAAACAGCCGAACACCGACAATGCATGTACATTTTCTAGACTTTGCTAGATGATGTCCGGGAATACTCCATATTAATGAATTTAATTTATTACTTATTATAGATATGTTATAGTTTTCTTGTAATATTGAATTTTATAATTAAGACTATATGCAATGCGTAATTGATGTCAATCATTCATTGTCAAAATAAATAAACTGAGGAGCAAAAGAGAGTTGTTTTTAACCGACTTCCAAAAAGGATTCTCAATTCGACTTTATATAAGTTTTTTTTGTGTTTGTTCAGCGATTTTACTTCGCCAATTATGAATTGATTTTGATGGTTATTTTTTGTTTGATAGGTCAAATTTATCATACATAGAGGTGGTCCCATATAAATGTTATCAAAACCGGTTCAGATACTTTGGTTTTTATAACAATATAACTGGAAAATGTGTCATCTAAGTAAATGAATTGCGTATTTTGAAGTCGTTTTTTTCAGTTTTGTAATTATTTACAAAAAAAAAACGTTGGATGTTGAGAAAAAGCGCATTTTTATTTTGCAAAAAAAATATAAAAAAATAGCGTTAAGCGTATGACACTCAGGGAGTGTCACGAATCTAACAATAGCTCACACATCAAAATCGGTCAAGCGATATAGGCTGTAGGAGGTCATATACTAAAATACATACACACACTCGAAAAAAATAACCCTCTCTCTTGCGCTATCGGGTAAAAAAAAGCATATATAGATCAAAAGGTATCTCACAGATGTTATCTCATTTGTATAATTACAATAAAAATTAATGCTTGTTTGTTTCTTTTATATGTGATCTTATAGCAGTCCACTGATTGCGTTGAAACTTTTGTAATTTGTAATAATACAGGCATCCCCGTTCACTTTCCAAGTTTGTACTGTCCATGCGGGTAAGCCCGTGGGTTGCAGCTAGAATGTAGGGAATAAACCAGGAGTTTTACGAGTAGACCTCGCGAGCACACTGATGAATACAACAACCAGCGCTGGTTGTTTACAACTTGCATTATGCTGAGCTGGGGCCGGATTGTAACAAAAACTTTTTATCTATTTTGTGTATGATTTTTATTTTTGTTGTATGTTTTTTGTTACAGTAAATTTCTGTCTATGTCCATGTCTACTAGCATAAATTATGGTAAAATAGGTCAATTTAAGCTCTCTAGATACATAGATACATAAATTCACGTCTGTTTCTCTTACGGGTTAGGCAGAGCATTAAAGACCATAATACCGTTTGACGCCACATTTGACCGTAGTTAGAGGGTTTAATGGAAGGAGGAGGGTATTAGAGGGAGAACCTCAGACGTCTAACAACCCACCAACAAAAACATTTATTTGTTGATGACATACACATGACTTCGCTTGCTACGTTATAAAAAAAAAGATTCTGTTATGACACCAAAATAATTACCTACCAAAAGTTATAAGAAAACTGGCGGCATTTTTGGTGACACTGAATGAAACTAATCTAATCCATTTAAACTAATATACAATTAGGATGTCGGAAACGGCTCCAAAGATTTTGAAATTTGGTATATATTCGGGGATGATAAATCGTTCTAGCTAGGTTTCGTGTTTAGTGAACCCGGGTTTTCCCGTATTTTCAGTCATAAAACATCCGAGTGGAGCTAGGTCGCCCTGGTACTTTCGATGTTAAGTGACCGTAGACCGACCATCGTCCGTCTCGCACGCGCATAACCATATTTTTGAAGATATTAAATGATTGAATGAATTTATAAAAAAATCGTCGTTTGTAAAACCAGAAAACAAAATCACAAATATTTGTCAAAAATTTCAATTTCATCCAAGTCACAAAACACACAAAATTTATTTTTGCGTATATAATTTCTAAAAATGATTTTTATATATGAAAATTAACTTGGATCAAACTGAATTTTTGTCGAATATTTGTAATCTTGTTTTCTAGTTTTGCAAACGATGATTTTTTATAAGTTCATGTAGTCATGGTATATCTTCAAAAATGAAGATACGCGTGACGATGGTCGGCCTACGAACTCTTAACGTAGAATTATATTACCCTACGACAACAGGAAAAAACATCACAGGAGCCTTTTAAGTGAACATGGCTTTTATTATCCTCGTATAGAAAATACTCGCAGCGGTCAAAAGCGAGATTATCCACTCGGTAATTATGTGTTTTGGAAGCTCTTCAGCATCATCAACATCTCAGCCACAAGAAATTCACAGCTGGACATAGGACTCCCCCATTGATTTCCAAAAAGTTCTAATGGAAGAGGCTTGCGTCGGACGTCTTCTTTCCACTTGTATCTCGTGGCTGGTCTTCCTACGACGCGGTTACCGATACGTGGTCTCCACTGGAGAACTTGTCAGTCCCACAGACCATTTGTCATCGGTCCACTCGTTAACTTGTCAGTCCCACCGACCATTTGTCATCGGTTAAGTGTAATGTGCTTGCTTACGTGTATATATTATTGGCCTAATCATTCAAACCCCTTTAATTCTTTCTTGTACTCAAAACGAAAGGGTTGGATTTGAATTGAAAATCTTTGAAAGTTGAAGAAATGAAAGTTGATGAATGTACTACGTACACGGCAAGAATACGGTTAGATAACTTGAAAAGATCCGCAGTACTAAAGTCACCGACATAGTACAGCAAATCTGCAAGTTGAAGTGGTAGTGGCAGGTAGCATGCAGAACTGATAGCAGAAAAGATTTGATATGGAGGCCAACCATTAGCATGCAGCATAGAAAGGACAACTAACCATAAGGCAAGCAGACGAATATACAAGGTGGTAAAAAGACGCTGGTTCCTGGCCGTTGCCAACTGCTCTTTATGGAGATCCACAAAAGAGGCCCCGCAGTAAACTTCTTGCAGCTAAGATTATGATGCACAACAGTGAAGACGTCATCCATGTCACTTCGATTTTCACGCTTTTAAGAATTATTCAGTTACACGCGGTCATGTTTATTATATGTTTCAAATCTATTAAGCTGTATATAGATTGATGATCTTTCTAATATAGCCCATAAAAACACAAACTGGTGTCGTTTCCCGGTCGTAAGAGGTCAGGGCTGCGTCTATTCAAGGCGTGCAATCAATAATCGATTTTTAACTCTCCAGTGTCCTAATATAGTCCTAAATTGGTGTAAAGTAATCGAAGGACGTGCTACTTCCCGCGCAGATGGCTCTTGAGCAGATACGGCGCCTCTTCAGCTTTGACAGACCATCGGCATCGGTGCGGCTCTCAGCGCGTCGCGTGCGTAAGCTTTTTTGATGTTTATGTATTTTACGTGTCTTGATAAGATAGTTAACTGGTTATACATAAATATTTTTATTTCATTTGTTTTGTTTATTTGTGAACGTGAGTTTGTATGTAGTTTAAATATTATTACGTATACGTAGCAACAAACGAACTTATGTAGATTCCGAATAGATTTTATAATGTAGGTGTATAGTTGAATATTTAACAAGTTGAGAAAATTAAAAAAAGGCTAAACCAATTACAATGAAACACGGCTAAGTATACTCTCGACAAAATTATCTTTCAAACAAAAAGAATGACAATCGATCCATCCGTTTGAGAGCTACGATGCCACATACAGACACACAGATACACGCATACACATGTCAAACCTATAACACCTCCTCTTTTTGGATAGATAGTTAAAAATCAATGTTAATCAACACATGCCTAATTAATAATCCACTAAAGTAAATGTGAAAGTTTGTGTGTGTGTGTGACATATTTAAAAATCTACAAATAAGATTATGTGAAGATATCTCACATCATGATATAATACTTAAGCTTAACTTTTCACCCCGGAAAAAATTAACGAATCCTATAAGAGAGCGGCTGAAGCCGCATGGCGCAGCAAAACAGAATCATCAAAAACAGTTCATAGTTAGCGAAGTAATCGCTGAATACAAAAAAAATAGACAGTCGAACTGAGAACCTCCTTCTTCTTATAAGTCGTTTAAAAAGTGTTCAATAAGATCTAAGGTCTAACTGAAAAACATGCAAAGATAATGCAACCAGGAAATGAGGACACTGGGCCTCAACCTGCACATGCCTACTATCCATACATTTCTGTAAATGGCTCTGTCGATTGCAGTTAGTTATATATAAAATAACAAAAAAAAAAATTAAGTGTTCAAAAATATCTGGTTGCTCGTTTTTGGTTTGAAACAAAACGTTAATTGAAAATGTTCAGTCCACTTTCTCTAGTAAAATAAACTATTTAGAGAAACATTCGAACAATAAAGCAATTTTCTCAAAACTTAAGATAGCAGATTAAATTGTCTAGCAGTAAAGTTAATCTGATCTATTTCTGTCGCCCGCGTCTGTTTTATACTTGGAACAAACCTATCAAAACATTGTTTACAATCACATCGAATAACACGAATTCTTTTACAATTGTACAGTTACATGGAGAAATAAAACCGGACAAGTGCGAGTCAGACTCGCCCACCGAGGGTTCCGTACAAACTAAATAACAGGGGTCAAATCATATATATTTTTTATATTTTCCTTCATAAACCGAAAAATATACATCGTAAAAATATTTAACACATTCCTTGCTCACCGCTCGGATCCGAGTGGAGCGGGGCTATAGTACCTTCCACTTGGAACCGAGCAAGCGTCCCGTTCATTTTGTAGTAGTCAGTAAACCGTTTGAGGCAGTCAACGTTGCTTTGCGCGGCCACTCTGTACTTAATCAAAATTCGCCTAAAATGTTTTGGTTCCCAGCTGAAGTGAAGGGTCTGCAGAGGGCGAAGAATGTGTTAAAAACTGTTTTAGTTTATGCTAATGAGGCTCTTTCATATGATACCCCACATGATACGGTTAATTTGTTTCTGTATACATTGTTATATTTATGGACCTCTCTCCAAACAGATGACTAAATTAGACCTCTTTTACAGCTGTCATAAAAATTGCGTCCGATTTGTCCGCGATAAAAATCGAAATATCAGAGAAATGATCGGCGCCTGTTTTACATGGAGGCAGTATTTCAACGGATGAGTGATGGCGCCGCAGTCGTTATCTGCGCTTCCGGTTCCGGTATAGAAGGGCAACGCTATTATCTTGTTTTATTTCGATGCTGTATCGACGACATCGGTTTTTTGTCGCTGATTTGAGACGATGGTGTATCTATGTGCAAACGGTGAACAGAAATACTAATTATGGAACTTTACAAGATTGAATAAAATATCCAAAACTACTTACTTGACTCAGTTGTACATAGATTCTTTGGCAATCAACAAACAAAAGTAATGTCAGTCCTGCGAACTGACATGTCTTTTGTTTATTTGTTTTCTCTAAATAAAAATCCATGTCAAAATAAATTTAGGAGGCATGCCAAGTTTTTTCACATAAGTTCAACCTATGCTTTCATCAAAATAGTCTATGAATCTAAATCATTCCACCATCTTGATAAGACTCGAAGCCCGTGGTTAATAATTCGATGCATATATAGAAGGGAGATGATGTAACAACGTTTTTATAGGGTCATTTGTGGGTTTATCTGGGAGCTTCGTTTTACGGCTGTTCCAGTCGGGAGCGCCAGAAAGGGTCCCATCATGGCAGGCCTGGTGTACAGTGCCGAGCTCTTCATTTGGCACGTCAGGAACATGCGCGATATTTAGATGGTTTTAGTGTATCGTTGCTTTTGTGTTTTACTCGTAAGATTGGCTAAGTATCGTAAGTACTTGTTTTCTTGGTTGATAACGTAAGAGTAATGATTACTCAAAGATACAATATTATTTTATCTACGACAAAAAAAAATGAACAAAATAATCGGGACCATAATTTTATTTTGTACGATACTTGGTATACAAAATGTGTTTTTAGTAAGAAAATATTAAGCTTATTGAGTCAAAGAAAAAAAAAAACCCTTTTGCTGTTATTCCCATTCTCTCAAAGCTACAATCTTAGAACTTTCAAGGCGAGACTGAATAAACTTCTGATGTAAAGACGTGCCCCATCCTTAACCACACCGCTATCGCTTACCATCAAACGAGTTGGTAGTCGAATGAACATATTCGATATGAAAAATTCCATCTGTATTTAGTGAAATAGCGGAATGCTTGGAGGAAGGTGACAAGCGACCAGAATGTTGGCTCCTACTTTGCTCAAAAAGTTAGCATTACCATCCAACGTTGCAATGCTGCTAGCATTCTGTCGACTTTCCTATCATCAGTGGACTTTTAGAATAAGCTTTTTCTATTTATTTATTTATTTTCTCTATATATATTTTTTTTTAATTGAGTTTTTTTTTGTTTGTTGTTGTTTAGTCTTAAAGTGTATATATTAGAAGTAGGTACTTATTACATTTTTTATCATAAGTTTTATATGAGTTGTTGTATATATTATGTAATTAAAATTATTATCCCCATCTGGTTGTGCCTTTGACAAGTTAGAGCGCATCGCTAGCATTTTACTACATTTTACAACAATTTGAAAACTTTAAGAGCACTTACTTTTATATTTTACGCACATTTAGCATATATCTGTCATATAGCATGGCCGGTATTTACCCTGGCTCGCCATCCTGAGGCACGATGACAGTCCTAATCTGTGCTATATACCAGCCGTGCAGTGTACAGTGTGAGTTGGGCCCGCGCGTCGTTTCTTGTCCGTCGACAGGCCGTGTCGGTCCATCGCACCACATTACTGCATTTTAGACGCGGATGCTTGTTACTGGTTCACTTCCGCGGACATAACCGTAAATTCGATTTTCGAAATAGCAGTTCTAGGAAATATTATTGTTCATATTTTACATAAGATACTCGTATTTCAATTTTTACCGTAGAAACAGCG
This sequence comes from Lycia hirtaria, assembly GCA_947563715.1. NCBI lineage: Eukaryota > Metazoa > Arthropoda > Insecta > Lepidoptera > Geometridae > Lycia > Lycia hirtaria. The sequence continues at coordinate 54,590,200 of OX387375.1, forward strand.
TGTTAGAACTGAACGCTCTCCTAGAGTTGCTGTTCCACAAAGGTGTGATATTTGGTTATTTTAAAACCTTAACCTTAAAGTTTTTTTTTAACATGATTGACCGCCAACTCGTCTGATAGTAACCAAGTATGATCGAGGAAAATCATGAAGTATTTATCAAACTTCAAGGTTTTCGCCGCCGGCGTCGTTTACGACTAGAATGACAATAGTACATTATAATACAAGTGTGCTAAGTTGGTCGTTACAGTCGAGGCGGAATTGCAGCCCGAGCCGAAGGCGAGGGCGTAATAGAGCCGATAGTGTAATGACCATAATACAAACGCGTTTCATACGACGTTTTTCAACACACTTGCGAGGAAAAAAACACCCGTTTATAACTGAAATATTTAATTTAAGTAAAAACTCTTTGTTGAAATTAAAAAAAACTGTAAAGTAAAGACACTAGTGCGTAATAGAAAAGTCAAAAGCACGCGTGTTTTATAGAATACTTTTTGGCCATAAAAACGGTTGAATAAGGGCCACTTTACGAGCAAGTGTGTTGAAAATGCATTTTATTGTTTTCAGAAATAAAAAGTATTATAGATATATGTAATGTTCAATAGGCAAGCACACTGGTTTGTGTCTTTCTTCATCCCGAGCCAGTGTTGTAGATGTATAAATAATTGATTTAGAAGGAACACAGCTACAAACCGGTTTAGGTGCTGTTAAATTTTATCGTATCTTCATGTTCGAATTAAAACTCTTTTCAGGTACGAATATAGACATCGGCTAAGATGTGCTTCTTCTTTATATGCAAATATAAATATTAACACTCTTTTTAGGGTTTCGTACCTCAAAAGGAAAAAAAAAACCTTATAGGATCACTTTGTTGTCCGTCTGTCCGTCCGTCCGTCCGTCTGTCAAGACCTGTATCTCGGGAACCCGTGAAGGTATCGTGTTGAAATTAAAACCATATACTCAGATCCAGGTTTAATTCTGTGAGGAACAAAAAACTTAAATCTAACTTGTATATCTAGTGTGTTTCCGCTTCCAGGTCTTCAAGCTGGTATTCTTGTCTTGAAGACATCGAAGCCGTCAAGAGTACCAGCTAGAAGACACGTGACAAGAGTACCAGCTTGAAGACCTCATAGCGGAAACACTAGATATATCTAAGTTAGATTTAAGTTTTTTGAATATGAATTTCCGCAAAGTAACGCCTGATTCAATAAATGAGGAACAATTTAAAAAATTTAATTTGTCATGTTCGTTTGTCGGTTATAAAGGTCGGTTATGGCAGCAACAACCACTGTCATCCACAGAGTAGCGACGGTCACAATTCTCTTTTCGTAACTTATTTTGCCAGTAGTTACAACGACTAGTTTCAAATATGCTACTAGGAATGCCATGAAAGACCAACATACATTTGTCGTGAGCAAAATATAAGCTGTTTTCTAGAAATACTTCTGCCATGATTCATATATTTTATAGGAAGGAATGATGAGACAAATACAGCAGTTCCAATGATACGTGGTGGTAAAAAATATTTGATGAACACTTATGTAATTCTGCAGACTTCTCCAATGCGGCATCGTGCACCAGGCAGTTAATACCAGAATAGAACACAACGTCGACATGAGGACTCCCAAAGAATTTATTATTCCGTATACGTAAAGTGGTCAACATCATAATATGTATTCAAATCCGTAATTACTTGAAACACATTGCTTCTTGAATATCTGTCGAAAGTAGGCTTGTTTTTTTTTATACATTATAGATCTACGATTGACCACCAACTCGCCTGATGTTAAGCGACGGTGTGGCCGAGGATGGAGCTCGTCGATCTAGAAGATATCTATTCACTCTAGCCTTGAAAATTCCAAGATTTTAGGTCTCAGGAAACAGAGATGGCGGCAAAGAATTCCATTCTCGTGCAGTACGCAACAGGAACGTGGATCGATATCGCTGACTTGAGTGTTGACTTTGGCCGAGTTAAGAGCTCGCTGAATGAAATTAATTTTGTAAAAAGTTTCGAATCTTATTCTGTTATAAGTTATACTAAAACTAATAGTTAAATAATAAATAATTGTAAAACTGACTGATTGGAGATTATTTAAAATAACTTTATGCGAATGTTTGGAGTGTTAATTAAAAACTCACACTGACGAGCTCATTATCCGTTTAAAAACGTGCGATATGAAGCTAGTACCTACTATCAATACCAACTCACTAATTACAAAAATATTGATAAGCTTTTAAAAATTCACCGAATTTTATTATCTCGGATATTTGTCATAATTTTGAGTTCTGAGTTCATGGCGAGCCAATGATATTTCGTTTGACTTTGAATTGCTCTATTTCGTAATAAATGTATTAGTTTTCCAGCAGCATATTTACTAAAAAGTTAATAACTCTTTATGTAATTATCTTAATAAACAGACAAGATTTAAGAAGATTTTGGATTTTAGGTTCACAATGTTTTACCGGTTGAGCTTAATGTATATTATATAGCCTATTATCTGTAACTGTACCTATTTCAATAAAATAAAATAAAATAAAATAAAATTTAAAATTGTTTCAAAATGATGTTTGGAAACTTTCTAGAATTTCTGGTATGGGGTATTGTTGGATAGGAAATTAAAAACATTACGCACAAACCATTTGTAGGGTTCCGTACCTCAAAAGAAAAAACGGAACCCTTATAGGATCACTTTGTTGTCCGTCTGTCCGTCTGTCTGTCTATCTGTCCGTCTGTCCGGGTATCAAGACCTTTATCTCGGGTATGCATGAAGGTATCGCGTTGAAATTAAAACCATATACGCAGATCTATAGTATCTTGCTGCAGAAAGAAAAATAAAATTTCTCAGTTTTCGTTAAAAAAAGTTACAGCCGAATATGTCGTAAAAAACGCACATTTCGACACTCACAGAGGAATCAAACCCTATGGGGTACTTCCCGTTGACCTAGAACTATGGCATTTGGCAAGAAGCATTGTGTTAGAGTACACATATAGGGAAAAATCCGAAAACTGGATATTTTTAATTTAATCACAAAAAAATTGTGTCTTTTCGCAAGGAATGTGGGCCCAAATTTTAATTTAAAAAAAATGCACATTTCGACGTGCATTTTTTACGACATATTCGACTGTAACTTTTTTTACGAAAACTGACAAAATTGATTTTTCTTTCTTCTACAAGAGACTATGGATTTGCGTATATGGTTTTAATTTCAACACGATACCTTCACGCGTTCCCGAGATAAAGGTCTTGCCACCCGGAGGGACGGACAGACAGACAGACGGACAACAAAGTGATCTTATAAGGGTTCCGTTTTTTTCTTTTGAGGTACGGAACCCTAAAAAAACAGCCGAATTGGTCACCTCTTCCTCTTTTGAAGCCGGTTAAAAATGGACAGAAATTAAAAAAGAAACTTAACCGATAAAGAAGTTATTGACAAAATTGTAAGTATAGGTTGAATACAGAAGTCAATAATTAAGAGAAGAGAAGAGGAGGGTCGCTAACTGCCAGCCCATTACAGGAACATCCCCGACGCAGGACGCCTCCTAATGATGTCATCAGGACGATTTGTAAATAACGTGTTTACTTACTTTTTTAATAAATAGCTATTCGCGAATTCAATTTTGAAACAAAATATAACCTACATTCAACGACGCGGGAAATGATTTGGGAACAATTTAATTTTCCTATTGAATATTTAAAATCGCTTATTAAAATCATTGTAGAATAATTTAATTAAATGATTTCAAATTGAATATACTTGACAAAGAAAGAATTAAAGCAGAGACGGTAAAAAATATTTTAAAAAGTTGTTATTGAAATAAATACTCATAGTAATAATAAAAATATTCCTGTAAACTATCGTTTAAAAGGGCAGAATATATCGAACAAATAATTACAGTTTAAAAAACTAATAACCGCTAAATGCGCAATTTTGTTTTTAAATCAAACTGCTGAACCGATTTTTATTACATTTTATGGGACAACCTGGAAAGTAAACCCTTTCAAACAAAAAAATAATTTCCCAAATCGTTCAAGATGTCTTCAAGTAATCGGGAAACATACATAAAATAATATTCCGAATTGAGAAACTTTTTCTTTTTGGAAGTCGGTTAAAAATATTTTTTTCAGAATAAATAACAGGTTTCCATGTAATTAAAAAATTAGATAAGTAAATCCCAAAATGTTCATATGTTTTTCATTCATTTTTTTTTTACTTCTACTACTACTTACTACTTTGCACTACTCTGCACTGCTTTGTTTACTACTTTGCACGATTAAAATTTTACTTTCAGTACCATGTAAGAAACTACATAGAAATCATATAGAAGTGTTGCAACTGCGAGCAAATATGCAACTGCGAGCAAATATGCAACTGCGAGCAAATATGCAACTGCGAGCAAATAAAGTCAGTGACTAAATTGGTTATTATATGACCAATATAAATTAATATTAGGAGAAATTCAGCCGGGAAGGATTAAATCATAGATTGTAATGAAACAAAAGCAAATAGTTTCAAAATAATAAGCTTTTGACTGAAGGAACGAATTCTTTTTTATTCCAAAAACGTAAACTCGCCTGATGTAGTCTACGATGGAGCGTGCTTGCCAAAAAGAAATCTATTGTAAATACATAATGAAATTCTAACATAAAATAATGTATTGAAGTGTAATAAGAGTCACAACAAATTACTGCCTTTCGAGTTGCAGTCATTTCCGCATGAGCGTGGATACAACATGTTTATTGAAGATCCTCCAGTCAGTACGGAGCGGGTTCCGGATAGTGGGTCAACATTGTCCAAACGCTGCGCTGGTGCGATGAACTAGACGCATTAGCGCTCCGCAACCACGCGTCAATCTCTTCGCTATATTACAACCAGATTTGAATTTAGAACGCTATAAATTACACGCGGATCTTTTGGATTGTCGTGTGCGGTTTTGCTTGCGAGCTCGGCAACTCTGCATCTTGTAGGATCTGGTCGAGTTTGTACAAATCAAATAACTATATTTATACGTACTAGCTGCGCCACTCGGTTACACCCGCGAGTAAACTAGCATTAACTTTAAGCCAAACAAACCTTTACTTTAAACCGCCGTAAAGTATCTTGTCTGTCTATATTCTACAGGATTTATTTCGGGGAGTGTGCGCAAGATCTTCGCAACCTAATTCCACCCTCCCCATTACACTACAGGTCTAGCAGAAAGTTGGTGAATTACCACCCATTTCTTGTTGAAATGCAAAAAAAACCATACTCAGCTATATCGGTCCACGTTTTTGATGGGTATTGGATAGGAATAAAATTCTTTGCCGCCATCTCTATTTCCTGAGAACTACAATCTTGGAATTTTCAAGACTAGATTGAATAGATATCTTCTAGATCGACGAGCTCCATCCTCAGACACCGTCGCTTAACATCAGGCGAGTTGATGGTCAATCGTAGTTGATGGTTAATCTTGCGTAAAATAATAGCCGGCGTGATCAGGTAAAAAGTAAAGAGTAACAAACCGCAATATTGCGCTGAAAACTAACGTAATTGAAATAAAACATAGCCTGTGTTATTCAAGGATCATGTTATCTATTACTAGAGGAAGAGTTTTTTAAATTGGTTCAGTAATTCAAGAAGTTACTTAAAACTAACAAACTTACAATGACACAAACTTTTTCTTTTTTTAATATAATGGTATGACATTTACCGAGTTATTTTGTAATTTCTATTACTCTCTTACTATTATGAGGTAGTCATTGCCGTTTGTCTGATTATGAAAAGTATCATCATCATCATCTCAGCCATAAGAAGTCCACTGCTGGACATAGGCCTCCCCCATGGATTTCCAAAAAGACCGATTGGAAGCGGCTTGCATCAAGTAATGAAAAGTTTACATCCGAACTACTAAATAGCAAAGAATCTCTTTTTTTATGGATTAGAATTTATTTATTAATTAATCAAATATTTAACTAGTCAAAATATTGAATGTTTGCATCGTAAATGTCTTTGACAAAGAGTGCGTTTTGAGCATAGAGATAGATAGGTACTATCTCTATGGTTTTGAGTAAGTTTTATAAAGTTAATTAACTGATAGAGCTAGCTGAATATATTACTCAAAATAGAATATGGTTAAAAAGTAAAATAAGGAGAATGGAACTAGTGTCATATAGTTTCTTAGGTTGACGTGATGTTTATTAATTAAAATTAAGCAACCTACACTTTCAAATTATTTATATTTTACGCGAAAAATTATTTGAAAGTTATTTAATTTCAATTACATAATTTGTGCTGAAACTATTGGATTGTAATTATTATATATTTCAAAGTGTGGAAGAGATAAATAGTTGAACAAACTTTGCAGTAACAGTTACTAGTCTTTTTATAAAATAAAATATATTAGAAGATTGCATTTTATTAGTAGGTAACATGCATTCCTGTTTTGTAAATGCATTACTTGTGTATTTATTTTATAAGGTCAAAGGTTCCTGGTTTAGTGTATTCAGAAGTTAATTAGGCTATCTGGCAGACGACTGAAAATGTAAACACAAATTATGTCTGCTATTAACTAGGTGCCCATAATGGAGGCAACCATTAGATAAATGGCGACAAATTTATGTTCCCCGCGCCTTAAATCGTATTTTTCTTGTAGTTTCATTGCCGTACATCAGTTAACTTGACACTAATAGAGGACGTTTACGAAATCGACGTATGTTCAAAAGCGAACTTCCATTGATGAGAAAATCTCTAAATATATCCGGTCGCGACAGAGACAGACTCACGTGTATACAGTACAATGGCAAGGAATCCGGGTTGCGGCGACCGGCCCGTTTTTTCAAATGCACGATTTTATGCATGCGTCTTTTATTCCGTCATTAACCTTCGAGGTGCTCCGGTTTCGAATCGGCAACGTTTTATTTCGGTGGCGGTGTCGATCGCGCACTACCGCCTCACGCACTGTGCCGCCGGCGGCGCGGCGCCACACGCCACACCACAACACTCGCGCCCCGAGCGGCGTTCACTCCCGACCGACAACACGCAAACTTAACTCGAAAGAAAGTTCGCGCTGCGAACTGCGAGCCCAGAGCGAGGGAAGGCGCGGGCGGCGCGCCGACACGAGCGCGGCGACTGCCCGCCCGCCGCGCCTCGGCCGCGCTACCGAACCTTACGCTGGACTCATACAGCCGATGTGCATTCTATTTATAAAGTTAAGTTGGGCGTGCGGCAAGCGCGTGCGCCGCCCGAGCCCGCCGCTCTAACATCATAATATTTGAAGTTATTAGGTCGACTGATGAAATTCGTTGCGGCATCGGCCGGCTTCACAACCCGATCGTGATAACATAATCAGCACGGGTATCCATCATCATCGGTGCGGGGTCCATCATCATCGGCGCGGGTGACACGCGGCGACGTGCGCCACCTCCCCGTGCGAGTGTCGAAGCTAGAGCACACGTTGGAAGGGCTCCAACAACAACACAGATTACGTTTTACGATAATCGTGAGAACCGCTCGAGACGCTCGATGCGTTTTAAATTTTATTTATTTTCTAAAATAACATCTTCAGTTACAGTATGAGCTATAAAGCCGGTAATAAATATCGTGATCGACATTTAGATTTATAATCATAAAATAAAATGGGTTCATATTTTGAAGACGTCTGGAATGAAAGGTTCGCTGAAAGCTTATTGTGTTTGCGTCAACGTCAGGCCGCGGCTGGCGAGGTGTCGCGAGGCGAGACGAGACGAGGCGTCTCTCACGAGTCACCACCGGCTCCCACTGTCGCCTGTCGTCGAACACTGACAGCTCAGACACGCGCTTGACGAATATGATTTACATTACTCATCGTAGTTATCTGACTGACAAGCTTTCTTACATCATTACTGGATCGAAACATGAAATAAAGTCGCTAATATAAAGACGGAGTCAAGACGGAGCGATTCTATAAATCTTACGAAATAAGTTTGGACATAAACATGTCCTCGTGTATAATAACTAAATTATAAACGAGTGATATCGTTGCATATTTCATCTTCATAAACGCTTTAGTGGTAATATAAAAAATGTATTATATTTTACAACTATATTTTGACTCTGGCAGAAAATAACTTTTCGGTGCTTTATAAAATTACTTACGTGACACAAAATAACACAACTACAGAAATATTTATGTTTAGATAAAAAATTGCTTCCCTGATTCATCCCCTGACATATTCGACCTATGATAATTATGTTATGTTACTTCGAAACTAGTTACGAACCTATAGTTACGTACGCGGCCGAAGCGGGACATTGACCGAGCAAGCGAAGCCAACTAGTTCTATTCAATTCAATTCATTTATTTCAGATATTAATTAATCCATAGATACAACATAAAATTCACACAATACATATCAAAAATTAAATTAGTCAATTTAAAAAGAAGCAACAAAAAAAACAATAAAATGTCAACAGTTAAAATTACAAATGTCAATAATTAATCAAATAATATTTAAAAAAAAGAATGCTTATACACAAATGTCATATTTCTGTTAACTTAATCTAAACTTTGGCTTGGATCCGGAATGTGTTTTGTGATCACATCAATATAATATCATTATTTTTTTACATTGAGGTGTCTAAGAGTCCAAAGACCCTTGTCCAACATGGAGAAAAGCATACCTACGCATCCCGACGGCGACGGGAACTAACTACTGCTACTGTTGCTACTTCACGGAGTTCTCCGCTACAGACCCATGGTGGACTATGGTAGGACCAGAACACCCTGGTCAATCACTTTGCACTCAATTCAAATCATTTATTTCAAATATGGGTACATAAAAGTATTAACGTGAAATTGAAAACAATGCAAAATATATATGTACAAAGTAACATTATTATGTAAAAATACAATTGTAAGATCACAGACAGAAATTATTTATTATAAATATATTATTTTAGTTTTTAAAAATAAATATATATGTATATTTACTATAAACTTTTGCACTATAATTCCATATTCATGGATCGTACGGACTGCTAAATCTATATCTATACATAAATGCGGACTGTAACGGGTCATAATCTGTGGGTACATTTAAAAGTAATAATAATGTAATACATACAAACTTATAAGATATTTTGTAACTTCTTTTTTTTAATACATTATAGATCTACGATTGACCACCAACTCGCCTGATGTTGTGGCTGAGGATGGAGCTCGTCGATCTCGAAGACACTCACTCTACCTCTAACTGGAGAATGTACTGCTATCGATACTGAAACCAAACAGCATTTTTTTTTTTGGCTGTGCTTTGTTCTCGATGAATGCTAAAACTGCTAGACGGATTTGGATAAAATTTGACAGGATTATCACTAATACTGTGTAGAAAGTACACTATTAACCGACTTCAAAAAAGGAGGAGGTTATTAATTTATATAGCGTATAAGTACATATATTTTTTGCCTCAAAAATTTGATGTAAACAATATCAATAAAATTTACTTGAAAATCGAACGAACTTAGCAAATGAATCGGTGAATCAAAATTTATTTTCAAACGGAAACGAAATTACGACTACATATTATATGGAATCTTCAGTTGGGTTTCTGATTGATTTAATCTAGGTGTCTTTAAATCATGAATGGATTGGTTTCTTTTTAGGGTTCCGTACCTCAATAGGAAAAAACGGAACCCTTATAGGATCACTTTGTTGTCCGTCTGTCTGTACGTCTGTCCGTCTGTCCGTCCGTCCGAGTGTCAAGACCTTTATCTCGGTAACGCGTAAAGATATCGAGTTGAAATTAAAACCATATACGCAGATCCATAGTATCTTGCTGCAGAAAGAAAAATAAAATTTCTCAGTTTTCGTAAAAAAAAGTTACAGCCGAATATGTCGTAAAAAACGCACTTTTCGACACTCACAGAGGAATCAAAACCTATGGGGTACTTCCCGTTGACCTAGAACTCTGAAATTTGGCAAGAAGCATTGTGTTAGAGTACACATATAGGAAAAAATCCGAAAACTGGACATTTTTAATTTAATCACAAAAAAATAGTGTCTCTATGCAAGGAATGAGGGCCCAAATTTGAAAGTGAATTAACCGTATCATGTGGGGTATCATATGAAAAAGCCTCATTAGCATAAGCTAAAACAGGTTTTTAACACATTCTTCGCCCCCTGCAGACCCTTCACTTCAGCTGGGAACCAAAACTTTTTAGGCGAATTTTGATTAAGTAGAGTGGCCGCGCAAAGCAATGTTGACTGCCTCAAACGCCGGCAGTTTACTAACTTCTACAAAATGAACAGGACTCGCTCGCTCGGATCCGAGTGTGAGGCACCGCTACTATAGCTACCACTCGGAGCCGAGTGGTGAGCAAGAAATGTGTTAAATATTTTTACGATGTATATATATTTTTCGGTTTGTGAAGGAAAATATAAAAAAATAAAAGATTTCCCCCTTCTATTTAGTTTGTACGGAACCCTCGGTGGGCGAGTCTGACTCGCACTTGTCCGGTTTTATTTGATTTTCTTTTTCAGTCGATGATAAAGCGTGCCTGCGCAGAATACTTAATACAGTCTCTATTTAAAAACATCCAGTAATGTATTTATCAAGGAAGGCCCACTAGGGAAGCATATTTATTTCATATTTTAAAAGAGTAAAATTGGAAAAGTATTTGCAAAGTCCAGCACAAAACAACGTTTACGCTTTCTCAATAACTTTCTTCTCTTATATTTCCAGCTATGTTCAAGGTGATTTGCGTCGTGAGTGACAGATGGCGCGACCGACAGTTAGCCGCCGCCGCCCTCCAGGCTATATCCGTTAACATCCGGTGGAAACTGAAGCCGTTCCGGTGACAAAATGATCCATTTCCGGTATGCAGCATAATGTAAGATTGCAAAAAAAAACTTACGGTGACTAAGCAGCGCTTAATTTGGTAAAGGTCAGGTAAATACGATTAAGACTCTAAATTTAAATGGAGACGTCTGACGTCTTTAATAGTTCCATAAAGAATATGAACGTAATCGAACACGACTTAAGTTTTGTGTAATAGAACCCTTTTGAGGGAATATCCAACCAATTCACAAGAAATAAAGTTCAAAATTCTGTGATTTTTATTGAACTTTTACCGGGCACTAAGTCACAGCGGCCAATGCTAGTATATAATATTTAATAATATTATGCATAATTAGCGGTATATTATACATAATTAACGGTATATTATACATAGTTAACGGTATATTATACATAATTAACGGTATATTATACATAATTAACGGTATATTATACATAATTAACGGTTTCTATTCTAAAGCGCATATACAAATATTACATTACATTATGAGGACTCCATTTAATTCAATGGGAATGTCACACAAAGTATGTATTATTAGCGGTTTATGAAATATAATAATATAACCAATTTATGTATTTCTAACAATAAAAGTGTTAAACCAGGGCTTTTTCACACAGTATATATCTAGTGGTCTGTACTACGAAAATATATGAACATTTAAAAGAAATCAGAAAAAGATAAATGAAAAAATGGGATTATTGGTAGAATACAACTTCTAATGGATTTCTCGTGTATGGTTCACATAGTAATATACCAGTATATAACGCGGTTTTTTCATTACATTATTAAATATTCATATTAATTTATTATTGGTAAAACCGATTTACATGTCAATATAAATACTATTATAAGTTTGGAAAACTCAGAAACCTCTGACAAAAAACGACTAAACCGATTTTGATGAAACACAGCTAAGAATACTCTCGATCAAATCCTCTTTCAAACAAAAAAAACTAGATTAAAATCGGCCCATCCCCTTGAGAGCTTCGATGCCACAAACAGACACACACACATATACACGTCAAACTTATAACACCCCTCTTTCCGAGTCGGTGGTTAAAAATCACCCAGAAGTATCTGGGCAAGTAATTTCAGAGCAAATGTGAAAACTGTAAAGGATAGTAAACTTGTCATTATATACAATTATAGGTATACATGGAAGTTATTGTAATATACCATACGTTAGAAGAGCACTACGCACTAGTTCTGTACCTAATTTCATTACGATGTTACTGTAGCACCGTGGCGACCCATATGTTCAGGTGCTACCACTAAACGTAAAACTGGACACATTGGCCCAAGTTACAAGCAACGCTATCCAAAGTGGGGAATATCTGAGAGATCATATATTTTTAAGGTGGAGCTCAACTCACGTAGCTATCTCTCTCGCGCATCACAACATTTTTAAACATATAATCATACTTATTGTTACGGTACTATCTTTTGTAAATACCTAAATATACATAGAAACACCTTACACAGAATAAACATCCATGCTCATCACACTAATGTTTGTCTTAGGTGGAGATCGAACCCACGACTTACAGTTTAGCAGGCAAACATACTACCAACTGAGCTGCGAGGTCAGTCAAAAATTTAATGAGATTATCGACACGACGAAGCATATATTGCCTAATTATTATAACAGATATTTAGATAGTTTTTACGAGCATAAGTAAATTTAGATTAATATCAACATACACCCTGCATTTCTCGCTAATACAATGCATATTTTTTCGATACACTAGAACAAAACTGATTTCTAAACCGCTAAACATTAAATGAAAACGATATTTTTTATTTAATTCGTTTCTGATATATAAAACAAATTTATAACACTTTTTTACATTTGTTTTAAAATTTTAACGAGTGATTCTTTCATTTCTGTATAATAAGGATTGAATTTGCGATATTTTAAAATTACTAAAAAAATATAAGCTAATAATTTTAAAGGAGTGATGTGATAGTTATCTCTTTATGTTGAAATATGTGCTGGCATAACCAAGCGACAATTTCAACTGGAGGGAAGATCATGACTTGCACCGTTTCTTAACAAATACTCGCGCCACGTGCGCTCGGATACTGCATTAGAATACATTGGAGACGCGTTCACTGAGCCACCACGGAAGCTGGACTAGAAACATTAACGACACGAGACGTATTGACGATTGGTTGGTCATCCATTCTGGCGACCCAGTCACGGCACGTGTTCCTTTGAGAAGACACATGTAGCAAATAAGCATTGAATCGTGAATGCTTCCCTGATATCTTCAAGATATATATATTTCCTATATCCTCTAGTAAATATTCACGCAGTACTATGCAAGTTTATTTCAATCTGTAATAAGTTTTCGAATGACCGTCAACTCACCTGATGTCCGACGTTGCGGCCCACGATAGAGCGCCCATACTTAAAATAAACTGATTTAGCTATGTAAACTAACGTGGTTTTTCACACATTTTTTATAAAAACTACCGCCGAATGCGGTTAAAACTAAATTCGGATATTTTGACTTAAAACAGACGTTAGTGACCCGTGCTTTTTATTTTGAAACCACTTTTCTGTGTTTCGTATTCTTTTTTATTTATTTAATTTTTAGCTCCACAGACACCGGGGTCCGTGACCCTTGTCAGATTTAAAAACTATTGTTAAGGGAAGTTTTTTCCGTAAAATTTTGAGTCTTGACTTATGCATATAAATGCAGTTACAACCAGAACAAACATGTTTATATGTGTGTTCGATGTAGCTGATATGATTAAAGAAAGAAGAAACAACTTTACGGCGGCGATTAAAACCGCGCGTCTAAGCTAGTCTCCATAGACAATGACAGCTCGGCTATTAATAATATTAAGGAGTCCATCCAATCTCACCTGGCGATAAACAGCGACAGAGATGGATGTCCAATACATGAGATGCGTGCAATGACCGGCATATCCCGCACCAGTCACGTTATCGCCTAAGCTTTCAATCTACATGTCTCAAGTAGGCTGGTTGCTGGTTAGTGCCACTATAGTGCGGTCAGCGTGAAACGGCGTTTACTTCATTGGCCTCCGGATTATCAATCACGCTACCATCGATACTGCTTCTAACGAGAATTGGTCTTACTATTTGATTTCCAAGATATTCCCAAACCCCAGATTCCCCTTGTGCGGCAGGTTAATTAACTTTTAAGATTTTACGATTTTAACAAATAATAATAAGCACATTTGGCACACTCGGCGGAAACAGTTTTTATTATTTACTTCGATTTTAGCTAAGCTATTTTCGAGTTATTTTTTAGCTTTCATTTTTTTCTTAGTATTAGCATGTACATATATGTAATTATAGAGTTTATAATTTTACTTGTTTAATATCCCGTTGCACGCCCCGTCTGATTTATATTTTATATTTTCTTCATCCTATGGTTGCCTGGAAGAGATCGCTTTTAGCGATAAGGCCACCTGTTGTTGCACTAGTCTATTTAAGTACTTTCTTATAACTTTTAAGGTGTGTACAATAAAGAGTTTATCTATCTATCTAAATCACATCTCAATATTTAACGCATGGAAGCCTGAAATATATATAATATATAATCCAATAAATTTAAAGCAGCGGTAGTACTTGAAAAACTATCCTCCCAGCTTTGATAGTATGCATATCGACATTTTTATATTATTAGCTGTTACATTTTATTTAGACAGCACTTTCTCTTTTTATTCATCATCATCATCATCTCAGCCATAAAAAGTCCACTGCTGGACATAGGCCTCCCCTATGGATTTCCAAAAAGACCGATTGGAAGCGGCTTGCATCCAGCGTCTTCCTGCCACTTGTATGAGGTCATCTGCCCATCTCGTGGCTGGTCTTCCTATGCTGCTCTTTTTATTAGTTTTATTAATTTCTTTTTTATTATTTGCTATCATACTATTCAAATTCAGATAACTTTAATAGTATGATATATTTATATAGCTCAATTCAAGTACCTTGTAAATAATAATTATAATTAAGTTTATTATTGTTATTAAGTTTTTTCTGTATCCAGATTGCTAGATTTTATTAGGCAGCTGTCTGCAGAAAAATACGTCCTTGTGATGCACACTACAGCCTTGCTAAATTTTATTGCTATCAGTTGTTTATTATATAAATGTAACAAGTAAATTTCGTACCGTTTTGTACCCTTTAGTTGACATTTAGTAGCGGTGCTACTGCCGTAGAGCCACTACGAAATGCTACGTCGTAGCATTTGTAGAGTCTCTACGAGATACTTTGGCGGCGTAGCAGTTTTTGTGGCAGATCGTAATTTTTATCCAACTACAAAAAACGAGAACGAAGGTAATGTTTTCCCACTGTACGTATAATAAATATAATACACGTGTATGTAATGTATATTTTAAAAATAAATATTACCTATTGCTAGCTTAACAGACTTTGATATGTGCATGCCGTTAATATTGTCTTTATATCCTGAGTGGTATAGATTTTTAGTCCAATATTTTATTTCGCAATCTTTTAAAAACTTATAATGTTAATCTTTATGAAATTTAACATGCATACAATCACGCCTATATTCTCATACGGGATAGACAGAGTATTAAATACCATGAAGTCGTTTAAAACTACATTTGGTCGTTAGAGGGTTAGATGGGAGGGAGAGAGTATTAGAGGTTTAGGAGGTTGGAGGGTAAGATGTAATGTTAGCTTGCAGTGACGGGGGGTCAGCCCATCGCCCACATAAACAACTGTTTCTCTTAAGTCCCTGAACTTACACTTACTACTTTTACAGTATGCCCGGGAAGAGAAGCAGCTGGTACATTCTATATTTTTCTTTTTCTCCCAGTCCAAGATGGAAGAGCATGCAGTAGTAAAAAAACTATTATTTTTTGTAATTCAATTTTATTCACAAGAAGCTCATACTAACAGTATCCAGAATCCAGAATTACGTTTTATTCTCGCACATTATGATACCACGGGGTGTCAGTTCGACTATAACACGCTAGATGGAGCGATAAAGGGAAGGATCGCGAGAGGCTTCTGATTTGATTGCCTTAGTTTACTCGCGTAGCGCCCTAGATGAATTGTTGAGCAGGTAGGTGGTACGTTAGACATGGGCGCATCCTGGACTCCTGTGGCTCTCAAGATTCATTAATGTAGCAATAATGCGTAATCTGCATCGTTATCATATAACAAGGCGACCACTGCTGGACATTAGGCTTCGGGCAAGGTTAACGCGTGACCTGTATCTAGCATTTTCCCGCCAAAATCGTCAGTCCACCTTGTGGCTGGTCATCATACGCTGAGAGTGCTCATGAGCAATTAGTCCGCACACAATCGGTCCGTCGGATACACACTAACATTTACATGAAATACATGTAAAGACTCACGAGCACTGGTTAGTTAAAACTAATACAATCTTGACCATTGCTTAGAAATTTCAAGTTACAGAAAAAGTAATTGTTAATAGAACCAGCTTTATTTTGTGTCCAATAAATCAGTCGTGATTACATTGTTTTATAAAGACGCATTTTTACCAATAAAGTGGTATCTGTGAGCAATAACGTTATAGAAACATTTATTAATTCGCAACTTGAACAAAAAAGTTAATACGTAAATAGATATTGCTTACTAAACAATATCTATTTATTTTTAACCAGTAACGTTGCGAGACTGGTTTGCCTAATTTTAAAAACCTGCATTAGCATCAACCCGGTTTCTGAAAAGATAAACTGAAAGCTACACGAGTATTTAGAAGTTGAGTTATGTCACAAAATATTGTATCATTAACTATTGCAATTGCGTTATTTATGAACTATAACTGACCTGGAAGAAGAGCGTGAACGCGACCCATTGGTAGTACTTCCCGTAGCGTCGCGGGGAGTCCCCCGCACCGCGTACGCCCGGGTACGCGCCCGCCTCGCCTGCAACCGTGAATGTGGAGTGGATCCAGCAGTACGTGTTCAGGACGTCTTCCGGGATGTCCCTGACAAAAACACTCAACTAAAATCCAGACAAAACATTTCACATAAAGTACTAAAGTTGCTAAAACTCATGATCTTATAGAGCTTTCATTATTAAAAAAAAAGAAACTACGCATTACTAACTACACATACAGTCTTCATACAGTATCTCGATCCACGTTCTTGATGCGTACTGCACAGGAATGGAATTATTTGCCGCTATTTCTGTTTCCTGAGACCTACAATCTTGGAATTTTCAAGGCTAGAGTGAATAGATATCTTCTAGATCAACGAGTTCTATCTTCGGCCACACCGTCGGCTAACATCAGGCGAGGTGGTGATCAATGGTAGATCTATCTTGCATAAAAAGTATTTATTATTATTCGAGGTGGGGTGGGAGGCCATGAGCCTCCCTGTCACTGCGACCCTCGCGGATCTATTGTAACTTCCCTCCTAAGGGTTACAGCACCTCTCCCAATCCCAGATGTAACATAAATCTCACTCACATCCTCAGGGTAGAGGATAGGTCCTCCCAGGAGCTGGCTCCTCTGGTGGTGGAGCGCCACACACTCGCAGAGGACATGGATGGGTGTTTCATCCTCTTCGAGGCAAAACCTACACTCAGGGTTCTCACCCAGCCCCATTCTGTGCAGGTGTTTATTCATTTTACAATGTCCCGATAAGGTGCGAACAAGAACCCTTATTTGGCCCTTGCTTAGAAGAAGCGCCTCCTCAGAGAACTTTTTGCTGAATCCTGTGAGAAGCACTTTGGAGTGAACCATTTCCGGTAATAAAAAGTATACTCGTTTCGTTATCCATTAAAATTCACAAAATTCCAGTCTACTTTCTTGATGCATATTGCACTGGAGTCGAACCCGTAGAAAATAAATCATCTAGATCAACGTACTCCATCATTGTCCATACCGTCGCTTATCATCAAGCGGTCTTGGTGGTCAAACGTAGATCTATTTCGAATTAAAAAAGTTATCAGATCCCATAAAAGAAGTGAAACTGCTGAATTATTGCCATTTCATTGCGGAAATAAGGGATAGCGTGCCGTTTTACAGACTTGTAAAACATTAAAAAAAATTCAATTGTTAATGCTACGTATTACACTAGCGGGAAATCGAGGTGCTTAACAGAGTTGACGTCAGAGATTTTAAGTCTATCGGTTAATTTTTTTTTATATGTCCAAATGTATTCTGGCTTTTAGATAAATAATTTTAGTTTTAGTAGTTTACATAAAGAATTTTATTTGAGAGCCAGAATACGTTCGATAGATATAAAAAATGTACCAGTAGAATAGGAGACCTCTAGCGAAATCGTTTAACAACACAGTCCAAGCAAATGTCAAACAACAATGATTGGAAAACCACACCCTCATTTTCATTTCCCACCCTCATCATAGTTGCGTTTAGCGCCATCTAGAGGCGAAGTGTTCTACTAAGTAGTGCGTTAGTTACCTCGTGTGGATACAGTCTATAGGGTTCCCCACAAGATGGCGTGTAGTGAGAGCTGCGCTCGCTGCAAGTAAAGCTGCCGTCGTAGCGCCGCAGTGGAGACGAAACGCTAGCGAGTCTATCTTCGGATTCACTCCTTGCTGTTGAAAAAACAAATAACTGAAAAATTGTATTACTGACAGAAAAATCAGAATAAGCTACAACCTTACACTTCAAAATTGGGAAAGCAATTTAGTTTTCTACCTATATGAGCTTGTATTCGGTAGGGTATTAAAATAGTTACAGTAACTGACCTAGTTAAGATATTATGTATAATATCGTTTAGTTAAATCATAATTAAACAGTTTCTCAGTCAAACTCAGTCCTTTAGAACCCTTTGTTTTAGTGGGTCAAATACATCACAAAGAAACCCTTTGAGCCATAGAGCTAGTAAGTACATGTACAGTACTCAATGCTTTAAACAGAAAATATTCAGAGATTGAGTATGCATTGATAACGTCTGCAACAGACTTGAACAGGCGTTGAGATTAAAAACAATTTTCAACGAATTTTACGCGTATATTTAAAAAAAATAACCGAATTCCAAAAAAGAGGAGATTCTCAATTCGACTGTATGTTTGTTCAGTGATTACTTTTTTTTTTTACCAGCCCTGATTGTACAAACTGTCTCACTGCTGGGAACGGGCCATCTTCTCATTGTGAGAAGGGTTAGGCCATTGATTACTTATAGTACGCCAATTATGAATTGATTTTGATGATTATTTTTGTTTGGTAGGTCGTACTTTAGAGGTGGGCCCATATTATATTAATTTAATTAAAAACGGTGCAATACTTTGGTTTTCATAACAAAATAATACGAACAATAGATATGTCATCCAAGTAAACGAATTGCGTATTTTAAAGTCGGTTTTTCAGTGTTTCAGGACCTGTTTCGAACACTTTGGAGCGACCGTAGTCACAGTCTATATTAAAATTTATTTATTCATCATCGCAAGCAGTAGTGCGCATGAATTACGGTGTTTCGGATTTTCTGGTTTTCCGGTCATAGCGAGATTTAAAATCTAACATCTCAGAATAACCAGCGCAGTTCATTGCTATACAGTTTTAAACTGTTGAAGTCTGAACTTCTGTTTGGCACTAGAGTCTTCTTCTTTTCGTGTCAACGGTTACGGCACTAGAGTGTTATGAACAAGCGCGAATCTTAAGATGAACTTCATGACATAGATTGTCTCACATTTCATACATCATAAGGTTGTCTGGAAGAGATTTCTGTTAGCGATAAGACCGCCTTTTGTGCCATTATCATATGTGTGTATTTTGTTTTTTATTGCTTTTGTGGTGTCAATAAAGTGTTCTTAATTGATTGATTGTCGAGACAAAAGTAGTAACGTCTTAGTTACAAAGTAGAAAAGTTTGCTATGAGTTCTTAGGTTAATTTAGGTAATATTAAGAAGCGTCATAGTTTCTCAATTTTAAACGAACATTTCGAATAAGATCAAAACTGGTCAAAAAAAAAGGAACGAGGTAAGAATACGGTTTTATTTATTCATATTCATATTCATTTATTGATACACACTAGGTACACGTCATTATAAAAGATACACAAAAAGAAAACAATAGTAAAAATGTCAATATAGAATACAAATTCAAATTAAATGTCAATAAAATAAATAATAAATTGCAAATAGAATAAATAATAAGTAAATAAAATTAATTACTTAAAATTAGTTTATAGTATTTAATTCTGTATTAAAATAAATAAAATTGAAAAAACTAATAATTTAAATGTAACAATAATAATTGAAAAAAAAAATATTAAAAAAAAATACATTCGTATTTGCCGTTTGTTCAACTACTTTCTTATAGGCAGAGTCATGAACTCATGTTCAAAGTCGTAGAACGCTTGATTGACGAGCCAATGTTTTAACCTACACTTAAATATGTGTATATTGGACGCCTCGATGATGTCTTCGGGCAGTCTGTTATAAACTTCCGTACCCATGACGTGAGTCAGCTTCGTGGATTTCGCAAGAGACCGTTTTACGGCCACAAGTCTGTTCTTGTGGCGAATGGGGCGCTGACGGGATTTACTCAAAGTATCACCTAATTTTTTATATAAATTTAAATTTTTATGCACATATATTGCTACTTGTAGAATTAAAATCGATGGGAGTGTAAGTATTTTTAATGATACGAAGTATGGTCTAGCTGATTCATCCTCTGGGATACGCGCTATGGCCCGGACAGCTCTCTTCTGGCACACGAAAGCGCGTTTCCACTCGGCACCACGAGCCCAGAGTTCAGCCCCGTACTGCAGCACAGAGTGTATTGTGGCATAATAGCAAGTACACACCACCTTGCCGGGCAGGAACCTCGACAGCCGCCTGAGTGCAAAGCACGCTCCACTCAACTTCCCGCAGACGTTGTCGATGTGGGCTTCCCAGCAAAGACGACTATCAACCTCAAAGCCCAAGAAGGTGGTTTGGTCACACTGCTCAATCTTTGTACCCTCTGCGTAAACATTGAGTACTTTCCGAGGTCGCCCCGAGAAATCAAAGTGGAGGAAGTGTGTTTTTGTTAGGTTCAGGACTAATCCGTTCTCCCTGAACCACTTGGCCAGTTGCTATGCGACAGCGTTTAGATTTGCTTCCAGCATCTGAAGGGATGGTGCCGTGACTACGGCAGCAACATCATCTGCGTACATCAGAATTTCAGCTTCCGTGATTGCGCAAGGCAAGTCGTTTAGTAGCAGGGAAAAGAGAATGTTGGACACTGCTGAACCTTGAGCTACTCCCATCGTGGTAGTCATGGTGTCCGATCTCAGCTGCCCACCCTCACCTACCACGATTTGTGATCTCTCGTTCATAAGTTCAGTGAGGAGAGCTAGGGACTTTCCTCGAATGCCATAATGATTCAGTTTGAGGGTCAGTATCCCGTGGTCCGCCACGTCAAAAGCTTTTGAGAGGTCACAGCAAAGTACTCATGTATACAAAGTATTCATGTATACTGTTCGTAAAACTATTAATTATTATTAATATTATTAGCTTATTATGAGTACTGAGGTTCAAACAACGAATGAATGAACAGTAAAATAGAGTAAGCCCGGGATATATACACATACAACGTATAATGGGGTATTCGATTATTATCTAAAAAATAGCTAATTTATTTGATGGCGCTGCCGCGCTGATATTGTTTATTGCCAACAGAAATGTCGCGATATTTTCAAACTATTTTATCGCTAGTTATTTTAATACCCAGTAAAATATTATTTCATGTGTTATACCGCGGCTGGGTTTACGACAATCGATCTTTATTGCAGACGCGGTAGCTATCGCCAACTCATTGCGGACTTTCAACCACGTCATGTACCTACTCGTGATACACGTCTAGTTTTTTGTGGAATGGGCGACAAAAATACTTACGTGGCGACTAAAGGAATGTTGTCAACATGCAACCTGTTTGACAACTGGTTGCGAAATCCAGTTTCTTAGAAAACCGAAAAAACTATAAACTATACTATATTGACAATATGCACTAATATTATAGAAAGGTTTATAACCTAGTTATTTGATTAACCGGAAAAACTCACGATATTAATCGGTCAAAAGAATGATGTCTCCCAACCGGTTTCGGGAGTGTCAGAGTCCTCACTCCTCAGGGTACACCTACACATGCACACCACAGGAATTCACGGAAGTTTTAGTACAGTGAATGCAACCTTCTTGTAACTGGTTGTGAAAGCCAGTTTCCTAAAAGCCGAAAAAAACTACACTTATTAATTTTATGCACTCATAAGGTAGGTCATCGTGAACACTTTTTAACCTCCGATCAAAAACGAGGGGTGTTATAAGTTTGATGTGTGTATATGTGTGTCTGTCTGTACCAGAGCATCGTAGCTCTCAAATGGATGTACCGATTTTGATCTAGTTCTTTTTTTTTTTGTTTGAAAAAGGAATCCATTGAAAGTGTTCTTAGTTATGTTTAATGAAAATTCGTTTAGGTAGACTTTCCTTTTGTCGAGGTTTTTGAGTTTCCTAAGCTTACACTTGCACAAAAACTTGTTTTATCTAATCTTTTATTTTGCTAACGACTGCGCAAGTGAAGCTCTAAGTGAATTTGCATTTTCTATATGAGAACTGCAGAGAAATGTCAAAATATCGAGTGACCACGCGGAGCTGCTAGTTCCTGTGACCACGCGGAGCTGCTAGTTCCTGTGACCACACGGAGCTGCTAGTTCCTATGACCACGCGGAGCTGCTAGTTCCTGTGACCACACGGAGCTGCTAGTTCCTGTGACCACACGGAGCTGCTAGTTCCTGTGACCACACGGAGCTGCTAGTTCCTGTGACCACGCGGAGCTGCTAGTTCCTGTGACCACACGGAGCTGCTAGTTCCTGTGACCACACGGAGCTGCTAGTTCCTGTGACCACGTGGAGCTGCTAGTTCCTGTGACCACGCGGAGATGCTAGTTCCTGTGACCACACGGAGCTGCTAGTTCCTGTGACCACACGGAGCTGCTAGTTCCTGTGACCACGCGGAGCTGCTAGTTCCTGTGACCACGCGGAGCTGCTAGTTCCTGTGACCACGCGGAGCTGCTAGTTCCTGTGACCACACGGAGCTGCTAGTTCCTGTGACCACACGGAGCTGCTAGTTCCTGTGACCACGCGGAGATGCTAGTTCCTGTGACCACACGGAGCTGCTAGTTCCTGTGACCACATGGAGCTGCTAGTTCCTGTGACCACACGGACCTGCTAGTTCCTGTGACCACGCGGAGCTGCTAGTTCCTGTGACCACGCGGAGCTGCTAGTTCCTGTGACCACACGGAGCTGCTAGTTCCTGTGACCACGCGGAGCTGCTAGTTCCTGTGACCACGCGGAGCTGCTAGTTCCTGTGACCACACGGAGCTGCTAGTTCCTGTGACCACGCGGAGCTGCTAGTTCCTGTGACCACACGGAGCTGCTAGTTCCTGTGACCACGCGGAGCTGCTAGTTCCTGTGACCACACGGAGCTGCTAGTTCCTGTGACCACACGGAGCTGCTAGTTCCTTATACTTACGATTAGATATTTTGATATTATCTGTCTGCATTAATAAATAAGAATATTCATGTTCACTTATGGCCTCACTTCACTTGCGCAGTCACTTAGTCTAGAGAGACTGGGTGGATCACGCGTTAATTATAATCATAGTTTACAAAAAACCGAAACAACCCACATCAAAATAAACATTTTCGTTTTCTTGACGACAGTTTTTTTAGTTATTTTGTTACAAAGACCAAATTACGTAACCGATTTTGATGAAAATTTTATAGGAGCAATCTGTTTTTTTTTCAAATGGCTTTTTAAAATCAAATTATAAATATCTCTTCCTAAAACTTCGCTGAATTTGAATCACAGATGCGTCGTTTCACTGCTAATTCCCATAATGTCGAGGTCCGAAGGCTGGCTCCTCCGCGGGCCGTCCCTCGTGGGCCGTACATTATTTATGAAGTGTCACTGCAGATATATTCCGACTGTAAAAGTGTAATTATGCTGGACATCGGCCGGGACGTAGTACGTACTGTGGGACGATCCAACTTGTACGATATCTGGCACGCCACTGCAACGTGGTCTATTTGGTATGTGGATTGATCAACTACTTGATAGGGTCAAATATTTCAAAGGGTGTTCTTAAAATCAAAATGTACATAAATTAGAAAATTACTAAAGCTATTTATAGTTTAATAAAACTGAAAAACCGACTTCAAAATACGCAATTCACTTACTTGGTTGACATTTTTCAGTTATTTTGTTATAACCGATTTTGATGAAATTTATGTGAGACCATCTCTGAAGTATGACCTACGAAACAAAAAAAAACATCAAATTCAATTTATAATTTTTTTTTTTTTTAAAAGACAACTTAGGAAAATAATACTTACCACACATTTTTTAAATATTAATTATAAAATAATCATCATCATCATGACTCGTTATCCACCCACTGATGAGTATACCTAGGTCTCCACTTTAGCGCGCCGTCACTTAACTATTTAATTATACAATAATATCTCATAATAGTTATAAAATAACTAATAAAATTTTAATAACTTAGATAGAAGACTAAAAATGCAAATAAAAAAAAATAGATATAACGATATCAAAAAACGAAAGACAAGCACAAAATACGAAAATCATGACATACATTTATAGTCAGCAGGGGAATATGCGAAGCGTATCACACAAACGAAGGTACCCGATGACGTCACACGCGCATTTCTTGCAAATTTGGATATCTAGGTAACTACGGTAGTGGGCAAATGGAAAGGAAGGGGTTTTCCCTGTTAAGGAAATGGGACACAAGTGACCGAAAATAATAAAAACAAAGAGGGGCCATGAAATGTCGCCACCTCGCATACAATGAATGCAGGATGACTTTATGTCCCTCGGGCGGGGGAATTACCATCTGTTATAGAGACGTCGGAAGCGATATTTAATATTCATTCATTAATTTGAATGTCTAATTCATTAATGAAAATCAGTTTTTCGTTTAATAAAAAATATGCGTTGAGAAAAATTAAATTTGCTCTTTTTATTTGAGTTTGAAGAAACTTTAACAATAATTTTGGCTTCATGAATAATTTTAACTAAAGTCATTGTTGATTCTGAGTTAATCGGGAATATAGAAATATAATAGTAAATATTTAACAAAAAAGTCAATAAGCATGAAACCGCACTGGAATAGGATACTTTATCAAAGATTGAAATGGAAAATTTTGCTGCTTTTTTTATTTTCTGACAGCTAAAATCTTGGAATTTTCTAGACTGGAGGCTAGAGTGATATCTTTTAAATAGACGAATTCCATCCTCAGCTAATCTAAAAAAAAGTTTATTATATTTTACACGTATATTTTACATAATTTTATGACCTGACGTTTCGATCACTGCAGCGTCCGTGGTCACAGGTGAGGTGAGACTGTCAAAGACTGTCGCGATTGTCAAAAAAGACAACTGTCATCTAGACATTTGTTTTTTTTCGACAGTCGCGAAAACCATAAGATTCAGATGTTTCTATGACCAAGTCTAAAAATCATTTTAGAGACTAAAATAAGTAAGCAATACTTTAATTACCTTATAATTCTCCTATTTTATTTTAAAGGCTTTTAAAATTATTCAGACCTTATCTAGATCTCACGAGAACTTTATCAAAGGGTCGCGAGATCGCTAATTTTTTAATTCATATTTCTTACTAGGACTTTTATTATTTAAATTAAATTCTTAAAAGTTCTTAAGTCCCAGTTATAATTAAATTCTAATTATACCCCCAGTATTAGGGTTTCGACGTAAGGAAGAGAATAATTATATTCAAAGTCAAAGTCAAAGTTATTTATTGGTAAAATCAATTTAATTATTTAAAAAAGTATTCTTAATCTATTGATCACTACACAGTCAAACAGCTCTATATAGCTGCGTCAGAGTTAGGATCGGCCAATATCCAGCTTGTTTAACTTTTAAGTCACCTCAAGCGAACGTCTCTCTCGTCTCTCTTAAGATCTACATACTTTTTACCTGAGTTCCAATAAAACCGGACAAGTGCGAGTCAGACTCGCCCACCGAGGGTTCCGTACAAACTAAATAGAAGGGGGAAATCTTATATTTTTTTATATTTTCCTTCACAAACCGAAAAATATAAATCGTAAAAATATTTAACACATTTTTTGCTCACCACTCGGATCCGAGTGGGGCGGGGCTATAGTAGCGGTGCCTCACTCTCGGATCCGAGCGAGCGAGTCCTGTTCATTTTGTAAAATGCCGGGGTTTTGAGGCAGTCAACATTGCTTTGCGCAGCCACTCTACTTAATCAAAATTCGCCTAAAAAGTTTTGGTTCCCAGCTGAAGTGAAGGGTCTGCAGGGGGCGAAGAATGTGTTAAAAACCTGTTTTAGCTTATGCTAATGAGGCTCTTTCATATGATACCCCACATGATACGGTTAATTCACTTTCAAATTTGGGCCCTCATTCCTTGCATAGAGACACTATTTTTTGTGATTAAATTAAAAATGTCCAGTTTTCGGATTTTTTCCTATATGTGTACTCTAACACAATGCTTCTTGCCAAATTTTAGAGTTCTAGGTCTACGGGAAGTACCCCATAGGTTTTGATTCCTCTGTGAGTGTCGAAATGTGCGTTTTTTACGACATATTCGGCTGTAACTTTTTTTTACGAAAACTGAGAAATTTTATTTTTCTTTCTGCAGCAAGATACTATGAATCTGCGTATATGGTTTTAATTTCAACTCGATATCTTTACGCGTTACCGAGATAAAGGTCTTGACACCCGGACGGACGGACAGACGGACAGACAGACGGACAACAAAGTGATCCTATAAGGGTTCCGTTTTTTCCTATTGAGGTATGGAACCCTAAAAATGAGGTTATCAATTCGACTGTATGTTTTTTTATGTATTTGTTCAGCGATCACTCCGCCAATTATGAATTGTGTTTGATCATTATTTTTTTCGTTTGATATGTAATAGACCTCAGAGGTGGTCCCATATAATTTTTTTCAAAATCGTTTTAGTACTTTGGTTTTTATAACAAAAACACTGCAAAAATATCATCCAAATAAACGAATTCCGTATTTTGAAGACGGTTTTTTACAGTTTTTTAAACTATAATTATGGTATAAGTACTAGTGTGGTATAGTGTTGCCCTTACCCCGCCAGAGAGCAAAGCGTAGATGCTGGTGAGGATCTCCATGGGCCTGCGCGGCTGCGCGGCGCGCTCCCGGCGCCGCCACGCGCCCGCCGCGGCCGCGCCTGCGCCTGCGCTGCCGGCCCCCACCGCCGACCGCGCGCCCGCGCAACGCCCGCGTCGACCCCACACACCCGACTCTCTAACATAATAACAACAAAATATTCATCGCTTAACTTTGTTCACAGAGATATTAAGTTACTGATACATTTGCTATTAAAAAAGTATGCTTATTAGCATACATAAGAAATACATACTAGAAATAATGAGCTTGCTTATTTCTAGCAATGCTTTGACACATATGCTACTAAGTAGCAATTTCTCAATAATGGCATGCGTTTGTGCTAATAATGAACATGTGTATCAGTACCTTTAATTATATAATTAAATAGTTCCAAAAGTTAGCTCCCAGATAATATAATTGTACAAGTTTTTAACATTATAAAGAACATTCACATTAGGTAAGCGCACTCCATCGGAGACCACAACAGTCGCTGAAGACCAGGTGACTTGTCGGTCAAGCGCAAGTAATGTTTCGAATAAAAAAAATAAAAGGTAGGATATTCCAAAATCCGCAACGAAGCGCCAGGTTCCACTTTATCATACGAACTTCTAAATTGTGGAATGCGCTGCGAATGGAGAAAAAACTCCGTTCAGGGAGTTTTTTCTTTCACGTAAAATACAAAAAAAGAAAAGTCGGTTCAACAAGATATTTTCCACAGTTATTATAAAGATTACTCAGGTAAATAGTAACAACTAGGTATAGTGAATTATGAACTAAAATGACACTGTTTGACAATACATTACGCTCATTGTTAGTAGTTAAAGAACATAGTTAATGCCATGTAACATCAGTGACATAGTACTGAATTTTCGCTAATCGTTTAATTTTTTTCTTTCATCACTTGCCAAAACTTTCGTCATAATACTAAACTGTATTACATTCCAATGTCGTGAGTGGTACGTTCATTCAAATTCGCACGACTATTAACTAGTGTAGTACGAGTTTTTTTTTTTATTGCGAATAGGTCCAAGTTTGGCCACCAACTCGCCTGTTGGAAAGCGACGATGTGGTCAAAGATGAAGCACGCCGCAGTAGTAGATTATAGTAGGTGCCATTAATTGTATCAACTAATAGTTTGACTATTCTAACATATAATAAATTGGCAAAGTGCATGTCGGGCCATGCACAAGGTAGGGTTCCGTAGTTGCACTTATATGTGCAGACTGAAAATAGAGCAACTTTTTTGATAACATGTTGAATCATTAAGGCAGCTAAGTCACAGTTGGAAATACATCATAAATGTAAGAATTATTACGGTAAGAGAACGCTAAAATGGCTTATACCTAGATTATGTAATGGATTACCAGAGGGATATGAAAAGCAATTTAGAGGCAAGCAGAGGTATAAGGTAGCACTGAAAAGATTGTTTCTAGATAAAATACCAGAGTAAATTAATACATATGTACATCTTTTCAATGCTACCTTCTACTTAGTTTATCAAATTTGTAATAACAAAACATTGATCATTTCATGATGTTGATGTCAAAAACAATCACCTATAAACGAAAGAATTGTTATTGTGGATGAGAGTGTATTATCTGCCTACAAACTGTTATGCAGTTTGGCAGAATTATCTCATAAATTTTCATGATGTAATTGAAGAATAAATAAAAAAAAAAAAAAAAAAAAAATTTGCGAGTTAAACGGAATTTGCACGAAATTTGTCGCTCCAAGTACATTTTAAGAATTGATGGTCTATAACTCGTTAAGACTAAACGTTATAACTTGTAAAGCCGACTTAGCCTTGATAGTTTTCCTTTTAATTTCATCATATATGCAACTAGCACGATTTTTTTCATATCTCCAAAGTCAACCGTTTAGCCGGTAAAGGCGTGTGACGTGACTCTAACAAAAATTATCACTTCAAAGCATAATATTTCGCAAACGGATCCCTAAATTGAAAAATGGATTTTGCACACCTCCAATGTTTTAAAAAAATCATAATTTTATTCTACGACTTTCTATGCATATCTATGCCTATTTACAGCTTTATAGTACCAATAGTCTTTGAGCAAAGTCGCAGACGAACAGACAGACAGACAGACAGATGGACGGGCATAGCGAAACTATAAGGGTTCCTTGTTTACTACGGAACCCTAAAATGAGAAATAATTGTAAATGTGACATTTATAACGTGTTAAATCGAGGATAATAGTCCAACTGAAACGTAATTTCCACATATCATCTGGGCGGAGCCGAACATTTTAAAGACTTAGCAGTTTTTCAGAGCCATTGGCTTTATCAATTCCATGTGAAAGAACTTTGGAATGTTTCCAAATTGTTCGTGTCTCTGTGATAAATGTCGTATTGAGAGCCTAGTCGAGTAACCCGGACTCGAAGCGGTTAATTAAATAAATTGCTTCGTGCAGTTACTTTCTCATATCCATCTTCCAATTACGCAACTATTTATTGTGCCAATTATTTAAAAAAAAATGTGTGTTTAATACTAGACGATAGAAGTGAAAACGTCATTATAGGAATGTTAATATTATAAAATTAAATAATAGCAGTGACAGGTTGACTATATTTCTCTCGCTCTCTTAGCCGACTGAAGCCGATTTTACCCGAACAAGCGTTACTTAGCCGAGCGTGACGGCTCGATTTCATTCATTAGATACCCACAAAATAAAGTGCTCAAGGCACCTAAAGAAATCTTCGCTTCAAATATTTATAAATCTTTAAGCCCTGCGGCCCATCACTTGAACTTGACGTACTCTAACTCTAAACATTATTTCTATTGAAAATTCATAAAAGAAGGTAAAAACCTCACGATAAATAACAAAGAACCACATGAGAATAAGTCGTGAATTATAAAGTTAAAAGAGGCAAGTTAAATAAATACAGATGGGCAACGCTGTCAAACGCTACCCACGAGTCAAAGAAGAAAGATTGACGGCGGAATAACTGTGGCGTTCTGTGTGCTAAAGAAATCTCTTTGTCTGCCCGTATGTCAGCTTTATTCAGGGATTTGGATCTCGGTCAGATGTCCGTCGTGTACAATAAGCTTTTTATTGTAATAGGCATAGTGATTTGTTTAATGATTGCTTAGAACAAACGTGATGAAAAGATAAAAAATCGGAGTCATCTGTATTTGCCAATAAAATATGATTTCGCTGAATCATAAAATCTTTGACAAAATATTAACAAGATCGTTTTTGTTTTATTATCTTTTACAACAATTGTTGGAAAAAGCTTCAAAGAAAGTTCAAAATAATTTAAATTGCATTATTTTATGCAACCAGCGAATTATATACGATACATCTAAGATTTAAAATCGTTTTTTTTCACGCTTTCACCAAGCGTGGCGGTTAAATTAATATCATGTTTTCTTTTCTAAAAACAATATCATGGGTAGCTACTAGCTTCAAGTCTAAAGTGAATAAGTACCTACTTACTTTCTAATTCTAAAAGTATTTAACTACAGAGTGGCTTCTGTCAGATGAGCTAGTATAGTTCCCGTCACGTAAAAAGAACGCTGATTTGTTCGTAAGTACGAACAAACCAGCGTTCTTTTTACGTGACGGGAACTATACCTAAACATTATTCATTGTCATTGTTCACACATCACGACACGCGTCTAACTGCGTTGCCCGACGTGTCGCGACCAAAAGGTAATGTACTATGTCGCGACTAAATGCGAGTCGGGCGATTACCTTGAGGCTTGCCACGCAGAGCCGGGGAAAACTTATCTACGTATAATACATCATTATGCCAAAACTGTGAATGCATCTGTTCAAATATTGTAATTGTGATTTATTGTATGATTTTGATTGATATGGTTGTGTGATTTAATTATGTGTTAATTTCTATGGGAACAATTAATTGTTACCATAGAAATTTTGATTTTGATTTGATAGCCTTATTTAGCCACAAGCGCAGATGTTATCAACTGGAGGCTTCACAGTACCATCTCAAGTGGATGTAAACAGGGCAACGATGATGTGTAAGTGCAGGTGTACCTCCTATGAGCGAGTCTCTGCGAATGCGAGCGCACGGCAGCGTCTGGCCGTCCTGCGGATGTCTTGCCCATCGGGTCGGCGCGGCGGCGCCTAGCGCGACCTCAGCCGGCGCATCTCACCACCGTGGCCGCCACCGCCTCGCTCGCATCTGTCACGCAACACAACTATACAATACAAATATAAAAAAAATGGAATTAATAACTAATTTACGACCTTACCGAAAAACGTTACTTAACTTTAAGCAATGCCTTTTGTCAACTTCTCGCTGACACGTAATTACACTTGCGGAAAGAAGACAGAAAATTTAAGACGATGGTTAAAGTTAAGTAACGTTTTTCGGTAAGGCTGTTATAGTTTATAATAATTCTAGTAATAAGTAGTTATTTATTGTACTAGGCTGGAAAGTTGTATTTTACCGTCGAGTGGCTACAAGCAAGAGATGTATTATTATACAAAAAAAATATATACTATAACACTCAGGAAGTGCATACAAATCTAACGACACCTCGCACATCAAAATCAGTCAAGCCATTTAGGCTGCAAGCTAAGCGATCATATAGAAACATACATACATACATACAACATATATAACCCTCCTTCTTAAAAAGGTGAGAAGGTTTTTCGGGTGAAAAGGTCGGTCCGCAACACATATTACAGACTATATTATTACCCCCGCCGCAAAAACGACGGGGTGTTATAATTTTGACGTGTCTGTGTGTGTATGTCTGTTGTGGCATCGTAGCTCCCGAACGGATAAACCGTTTTTTTTAAAGGTGATTTAGTCGGGAGTGTTCTTAATTGTTTCATCAAAATCGGTTCAGCCGTTTTTTTTTTGTTGGTACTTTTTGAGTTCTTTAAACTTATATACTTACTATAGAGAGCAAACACCGATACCTAGTGGTAAACATTACCGTCTCCCATGGATATTAGTAACAAACGACACCCACGATACGTTGCCGACCCATCACTTAGCGCCTTTTCAAACTCCATCCATACTCTAACTTGACGGAAATGCCATGGACACAAAAGCTCGGTATATATTTTATTTGACCTCATACAAGTGGCAGGAAGACGCTGGATGCAAGCCGCTTCCAATCGGTCTTTTTGGAAATCCATAGGGGAGGCCTATGTCCAGCAGTGGACTTCTTATGGCTGAGATGATGATGATGATATTTTATTTATATTTGTTGAATACATTGAGACTTTTTGAACTGATTCATTGGCTGTTGGCCATTTTATCTCAATATTAATAAAAAATAAAAACCGGACAAGTGCGAGTCAGACTCGCCCACCTAGGGTTCCGTACAAACTAAATAAAAGGGGGAAATCATTTTTTTTTAATATTTTCCTTTATAAACCGAAAAATATACATCGTAAAAATAATTAACACATTCCTTGCTCACAACTCGGATCCGAGTGAAGCGGGGCTATAGTAGCGGCGCCTCCCACTCGGATCCGAGCGAGCGTCCCGTTCATTTTGTAGTAGTCAGTAAACCCGGCGGTTTACTGGGCGTTTGAGGCAGTCAACGTTGCTTTGCGCGGCCACTCTGTACTTAATCAAAATTCGCCTAAAAAGTTTTGGTTCCCAGCTGAACTGAAGGGTCTGCAGGGGGTGAAGAATGTGTTAAAAACCTGTTTTAGCTTATGCTAATGAGGCTCTTTCATATGATACCCCACATGATACGGTTAATTCACTTTAAAATTCGGGGCCTCATTCCTTGCATAGAGACACTTTTTTTTGTGATTAAATTAAAAATTTCCAGTTTTCGGATTTTTTCCTGTGTACTCCAACACAATGCTTTTTGCCAAATTTCAGAGTTCTAGGTCAACGGGAAGTACCCCATAGGTTTTGATTCCTCTGTGAGTGTCGAAATGTGCGTTTTTACGACATATTCGGCTGTAACTTTTTTTTACGAAAACTGAGAAATTTTATTTTTCTTTCCGCAGCAAGATACTATGGATCTGCATATATGGTTTTAATTTCAACTCGATATCTTCACGCGTTCCCGAGATAAAGGTCTTGACACCCGGACAGACGGACGGACGGACAGACGGAAAGACGGACAACAAAGTGATCCTATAAGGGTTCCGTTTTTTCCTATTGAGGTACGGAACCCTAAAAACACAAAAGTTCAGCAAAAATATCGTATTGAAATACTATATTCGATAATTAGGGGTCCAAATGGGCTTTGGCAGCCCCGGCTGGTCACTGCGACCTTTTCAGATCTTTCATTTCATTTCATTTCACAAATTTCATTTTGTTGTCACAATAGATT
The DNA here is from genome assembly GCA_947563715.1 of Lycia hirtaria. Taxonomy (NCBI): domain Eukaryota; kingdom Metazoa; phylum Arthropoda; class Insecta; order Lepidoptera; family Geometridae; genus Lycia; species Lycia hirtaria. The sequence continues at coordinate 54,623,432 of OX387375.1, forward strand.
GCTATATATTCGGGATCGAAAAAAATCGTTTGAATTTATTTATTGTAGGTATGTATGAGAAGACGCTGGATGCAAGCCGCTTCCAAGCGTTCTTTTTGAAAGTTCATGAGGAGCCTATGTCCAGCAGTGGACTTCTTCTGGCTGAGATGATGAAAAATGAGAACTTAGTTGAGTCAGAATGTATTTAGTTAAGAATTGCTATTATATTTTTTTCTATTTTCTTTCCGGGATATTTTTTTCACATTCTACACATAGTAGGTTTTTCCCCAAAAACATTCATTGAAATAATGTCCTTAAATTATTTATTCTATAGAATAAATAATCAAGATTTTTTTTGTGTGTTGTAGGTTCAGGTATACCTGAACCTACACTACAGTAAAACTTATGTTTATCTTGTATGTATTTCTAGTCAAATAGACCTTTGCAATGTATTATGTACTTATGTACTTATTATGTACTTATGTACTTATTATGTACTCGAAACATCGAAAGCTCAAGACAGTAACAAATTGGAAAAGTTGTTCTTTGTGTAAGATAATTACTTAGCTATTAGAGTGAACACCTCTATAGTTTCGTAGTTCCAAGTACATAATATTTATTCTGTACTGTAAGCTGTTTTCATTTCTCTTGCGCTTTTCACTCCAACTGTCAGCAGAACTGAGAATAATGGAATGTGCATAAAATTCAAATTTCGAACAGTTTTTTGTCTTTGCTTGTAGCTGTCAGGTAACTATTGTGTGATCATAATGTTTACCTAATATAAGTCTATATGATTATTCTTTATATTGCTGTTAACAAAGGTAACTTTGACTCCGTGTCAAACATAGTCCATAGATTTATATGAAAGATCTCGACTTTTTCCCAAAAGATTAGTATTCAAAACGACTGTCAATTAAGTAATTTGACTGCTAAGTTATTGGGAAAAAAATCGGAACCTTTCGAGAAAAGATATTCAAAGTTATCAACGGTAACAGTATCACTCACTTTATTTACCCATATTACATTGTGTTACTTACAATGTATTTGATACATACTGTATAAATCATAATAGGTACCAACTACGAGTAGATAAGGCTGTATAAATACTTACCTACTTAGGCAAGTATTTTACCATGCAATATATGCTATGCCCAAATTAACGGGGTACACATGTGTAATTTAATTGTGGCTTAGAAATAAGCACCAATGTACATGTGTATATGCATAAATAAATAAATTCAAGCGGCAGCGCTAGGTTAGGATAGACATAGACAAACAGGCTATGAGGTGCATCATTGATAATTAAATTGACGTGATATCATAAAGAACAATCGATAGTACCAAATATTGCTAATTGCTACCAAATATATACCTAGCTACAACGACAAACAAGTATCTATATTAAAATAAAAACAAAACACCCGACTGCAGAAAAGCAGTTTTTGCAGTCTAACTTACGATTTCGTTACGCTTGATGCGCTGTTGAATATAAGTTTCTTATGAGAAAGTATGCGTAAAACATATAAGTTAATATACATATATATATATTCGTAATCACCGTTAAAAATTCTTTATTTTGATACCACACTCGATGTATTTTGATATTTTTTTTGAGATTACTTTTTGCCGCCAAAAATCCTTAATTTAGTTTTTTTTTAATTTTGATGTGTCACTATCACGACTAAGACAAATCTATTGACACCACTCACATCAAAATCGGTCAAGCCGTTTAGGCTCTAGGGCGTGCCAAAGAAATATGCATACATACATACAAACATACATACACTCGAAAAACATAACCCTCCTTCTTACGCAGTCGGGTAAAAATCGTTGAGCATTTCAATGAGAAATGACCGGTAGTGTACCGACATTCTGTTTCACTTCACGTTCATAGTGTTTAGAAATTTCGATATAAGCATTACACTTAAACTCGGAACACAGATGTCTGGAGACACACTACTGGGCAATCGATTAACTAGCAAAGGTGCAGTACTTCTCCGGACACACTGTAAAAGTCCTAACTATGCAACCATCTGGCGTAACTTTAGAATTAGTCGTCGTATTGAATGGCACAGAGCTAACAGCTAGCCAGCCTAACAGTGGTTCCATCGCCGACGAACACATTATTTCGTATATATCCGCAGAAAATGTCACGGAAATTGAATGAAACTTCATTCCAGCAGATTCCTGTTTGGGATAAGTTTTAGCGAGGGCTGGCCGGCGGCGCGGCGGCGAGCGGCCGCTAGCAACACGATGGTATTCAAGTTTATAGCAGTCTTTAATGACGCATTACTTTATTAAGTTTTCGTTCCACTGCATTCGAAAATAGTGAATTAATTCACATATAAAGAGAGGATAGAATATAAGATCGGAATAAGTCAGTTTTTAAGGTTTCGTACCCAAAGGGTAAAACGGGACCCTATTACTAAGAATCCGCTGTCTGTCTGTCTGCCTGTCCGTCTGTTACCAGGCTGTATCTCATGAACCGTGATAGTTAGACAGTTGAAATTTTCACAGATGATGTATTTCTGTTGCCGCTATTACAAAAAATACTAAAAACAGAATAACATAAATATTTAAGAGGAGCCCTCTTGCAACAAACGTGATTTTTTTACCGTTTTTATAGATAATGGTACGGAACTCTTTGTGCGCAAGTCCGATTCGCACTTGACCGGCTTTTATTATTTCATTCCTTGTTTTGCCTGTAAGGTTATGACATTACCTTAGACAATAGTTATTTGTTGTTCTAAGCTGGAAAGTTATATTCTACCGTCGAGTGTAACGCTCCACACAATTTTACACGATAACATCCAAAACAACCAAGTTTTGGGAAATAATCGCCGGCAGCATTACTTTTTCACGTTCTCTCCCTCTTTACTACTCTACGCCATCTGAAGACTAGAGTGAACAGAGCAGTTTTGAATTAGGAACATGAATATTGCACTCTGTGATAGCGACAAAAGAGTTCGAGTAAAAATAATGTATGATACTGGCCAGCTAGCAATAAAGACCTTCCGTTCCAAATTCGAAATAGTGCCCTCCTCGTAAAAATGCTTTCATGTATTTTTAAACCTGAGCGGCACTCATCAGTAAAACATATTTTGTAAAACTATTTATAGCTTTTCAAACAAATATTATATTAGGTATTTTAATCAATTAACCATTGTGATATTAACCCTTTAACCTGCACCTTTTTAACCGACTGCGTGAGAAGGAGGGTCACTCCCTGCGTGTATATAAGCTATTTTTGTAATAATAATACATCTAACGTTAAAAGAAAAAAAATGCGTTTTTTTTATAACCTCCAACGAACTTTACGTTGCGAAATCATAAATTAGACTGCAAAACCTCTGTTCTGCAGTCGGGTATTTCTTTTTTCTTTTAATATAGATACTTCCTTCTATTCATTTCATGTAATGTCTTTATAATTAGGATCATAGTCAAAGTCAAATAAAATAAGGCATAGTAGTACTTGTCACGCCTCCATAAAGTAGAAGGTTCCCACCTTCTACGGAGTCTTACCGATAATATGATAATAATATTATAGTTAAAAAAACTGACTTCAAAATTCGCAATTCGTTTACTTGGATGTAATTTTTTAGTTATTTTGTTATAAAAACCAAAGTACTGAACCAGTTTTAATATCCGTATTATAAATTTAATGTAACAGCTATATTTAGAATTTACTTCTTTTTTTTTTTTTACCAGTTTTAATAAAAAAAAATATCAGCCCCCTCTGAGATATTACCTATTAAAGAAAAAAGAATCATCAAAAACAAATCATAATTGACAGAGTAATCACTGAACAAACAAAAAACATACAGTTGAATTGAGAACCTCCTCCATTTTGGAAGTCGTTTAAAATGACATTTCATGTCACTTTCCCACTCTCGCGCACGTGATATTTCGAATATTTCCTTATGTTAATCCTGTGAAAATGATGTTTTTATTCGAAAATAGGCTTGTGCTTGACCGCCAGTCACCTTTTTTTTGTACGTGAGGAAATGCATTTACGCATACCCTCCGCCCCGGGGGGAGCGGCGGGTTATGTCGGGCTCGACACCAGAATGGTGCCACTACCGACTAAAACCTCACGGTGTTCCTTCTTTGCGCTTACGGCCGGACAGTGGGCACTCTCCCAGACTCTACCACTGACGATCGTCAACTCACCTGTTAAGCGATAGTTACGGTCTACGATGGAGCGCGTTTGCCTAGGTTTGTAATAATTATGATTTCGTAATGAATAAAATATCATTTTATACCATCCGCATACAACGCAGCGATAATAATATGCTTGCTAGATACGTTCCTGCCAAATCTCCATTCACGCCATTTAATTTACGTTCCGTTCCCGAAGCTGTTCGTCGCGTCTTTGTTACGTTCCATTCTACGCGAGGTTGATGTGTGTGTGTACAATGCATACATTTTATATTTGATGTTCGGTGGGCACCATTTATTTAGCCCTAAATATGATTTTAAATCAGAAGATAGAATTTTACAAAGGTATTTCCTTGTATTTTAGAGCCAGTTTCCATTCGTGGGTCGACCATTTAACTATCTAATACTTAATCTGATAGATTTCCGCGAAGTAGTTTAGATACCTAATTATATCACAGAAATAAAAGATAGTGTGCGTAGTTACATTTTGGTTCTCTAAAAACTACGAATAATTACGAGTATCTCCTCTCTAGGCCAACTTGCTGCATCTTTGACACTTCCCCTCAGGCGAGATTGTAGTCAAATGCCTAGTAAAATAATTACATAAATTACAGTTTAAAAAACTAAAAAACACGCTACAAATTATTGTGGTCAAAGTTCATTACAAGACTTTTCTAACAAATCCAAACACAGCTATGATACGATGTTCCATCATGAAGTTCTAGTTCATATCTTCCGGCTCCATCATCAGATCAGTTCGACAGTACCATATTATTGTATTGTCATCAGAACTACATACAGCTGCCAATTTTCATGGCGCTACGATCCTTGGAAGATGGTTAAATTAGTTACCTTAGATTTCACTACATACAGGTCGACCTAATAAAAGCGTGTTAAAAAAATAGTTTCAATCAATGAGATTTTAACTAAAGAGAGGTTTCTAGTACTCATTGAAAATGAAGTAAAAGCATGACAAATCTCAGTTCTCAGCACTTTCGAGGATAAGACACATCCTTAAGGTTTTTTAGTATTTTGGCCTTATATATCTTGATGTTGCACTTTCTAAACACAAAGGATGGCATTATCACTGTTCACAAGTTACGGCACACGTCTAACAGCGTGGTTCGACGTGTCGTAACTGAAGACGAGTCGGGCGATTACCTTACTTGACTACTTGAGCAAAGCTTGCCACGCAGCGCGCAAAGCCGGGGAAAACCTATCTACGTATAATACATCAATGATTTGAATATTATTACGTTGTATTACTCAACAAATCAGAGTCTATTGACTTATAGTTCACTCGTGGCTAAAAAGGGAACTACAGTCTCGAAGTATGTATACTACTTTGGTATCTGTGGTCTCGACTGAACAAAATAATCAAATAAGGACAGCAGCGCGCTAATGCCGCATTAGTTCTCTAGCTGAGCAGACACTAACTAGTAAAGTAATTAAATACAATGAACGCACTAATTAGCCAACTGGGCTTCCTCAAGAAACGGTAAGAAATAGCATTACTCCAGATGTCACAGGTAACAAGATTGGTTATACCTGCAGACCTAGATGCGGACCTAGATTTACGAGCGCATACTGCTTTGGCATCTAGTCTAGTTCGCTCGCTGGCTCGCGGCGGAGGCGACTCGACTAATGCTCGGCCGAGTCAACGAGTGCTCGGTCGAGTCGACTAATGCTGGGCCAAGTTGCAGAGTGCTGCAATCTCAGCTTTTATACCGCACGTAAAGCGCAATTACTATTTATTGCATTTCGCAAGTCAGCCTAGGATAACATGAATTTCGAATGCTTTATATTGGGTTGTATGTTGAAATATAAGTGTGTTTCTGCTTTATTTTTAAAGTAGGTTTATTATACGATCGGCTTCATGCTACACTGCCGAAAATAAGTCATTTTACTTATCATTATGAACAACTTTTACTGATACGCAGCTCAAAATTCGCGACAAAAAATAGCTATTCCTTAGAAATCGTTTGTTAACTATCGACATATGAAACAGCCGTCTTTAGGGTTCCGTACTAAACTAGGAATCCTTATAGATTCGCCATTTCGTTCGCGGATTTACAGCTATAATTTAGTATAAGTATACAAACATATTAATCACGCCAGACAAGTGGTAAAAAAACTTGAATTTTTATGATACCGCCCCTAGATGTATAGTGGGGATGAATTGGTTTTTCTCAGCCACTCCATCGTTTAAGGAGTATCGTTGGATAGGTGATTTAAAATATTTGAGGTGTGTAAAATCATTAACCGATTTTAATGAAATATAGCTAAGGATACTCTCAATCAAATCTCTATTAACCAAAAAAATCTAGATCAAGATCGGTCCATCGGTTTGAGAGCTACGATGCCACAGACAGACACACAGATACAAACGTAAATTTTTTTCAAGTATCCCTCTTTTTGGTCAGGTGTTAAAATCGTGAAGTCCTACAGTAAATGTAGTATTTACAAGTTTGTAATGTGTTCACAGCTAGCACGATAAATCTTTTGACCGACCAATTGACTTTTAAACAGCGCATATCCGGACTTTGCTGGTATAAAAATGAAGCCGCCCCGGTATCGTACAGGTTTATTGTACCCGGATATAACAACAATTGTATTTTAAGCTTTATTATGGAAATTGTTGTTTTTTATTGTCCTTTTTGAACTAGCCTTTTGTTGCGGCTTTGTATTCTTTTTTTTGTGTGGAGTTTGACGCGCGCAAGTCGCTCGTACATCACAATATTTTTAAATATATAAAATCATTGTTTAAGGATATCAGACAAGTGAAAATGGATTCGTTTATTTATATTGGAGATATATTTTAAAAAATCAGCTAAATCGTTAACCTCCTTCTTTTTGAAGTCAGTTATGTCCGTCTCCATATGTCTAACTCTATGTTTTTTTTATTTTATACAGATCTACGGTTGACCACCAACTGCCTGAAGATAAGCGACGGAGTGGCCGAGGTTGGAGCTCGTCTATCTAGAAGATATCTATGTATAGTTGTATAGGTATACCAAATTTCATAATAATCTTTAAGCAGTCTTATTTTATTTTGAGACCTCTAATACTTTGTACTATTAAGTATTCTGTGCCTCTAACGTTGCGTTCCCAAAATAGAAATTTATGTAAAAAGTTCACTTCGAAACTGTGTCAAAAATAATAACCCCAGAGGGAAAAATCAAATCTGACAGCGGAGGCCACCTTCCTTGCGTCGCGCTCGCCGCCGAGAAAAAACAAAACTTGTAAATAAATTTATTTCAGCTCCCGACTTCGCGAGTAAACTTCAAAACTTTTAAATGCTAAATCTATTGCTTAAAATTTCTCATTTCCCGAGAATATCTGATTAACTTTTCGCATTAACTCGTGTCTGCGGCTTCTCCCGCATTGTCAACTATTCATATTATGACATTCTTTGGAATAGGTATATGGCTTTTTGAATGGTAACAAAAATCGGATTAAGTTATTCTGGATAATTCAGATTCAGATATTTTACTGCTATTCCACAGTATTACAATGTTGGTAAATTAAATAAATGTCTATATCTTATGGACCCTGTCGGGCGCAGCAACATGTAGGAGAGAGGAGGACTACCTGCTTTATAATATCTGTTCTCAATTGATTTTAATATAAAATTTTATTTTTGTCATGAATTTCTCGTGTTTTCAATAAATGATTTGATAATTAAAGAAGATAATAATAATAATGTCTAATTATTTTAAAATGACGGCTATGTTTATAAAAAAAGATTTAAAATATTTATGTCAATTTTATAACAAATAATGGTAATGCCGGCAGCCTAATGGGCACGTTTGGGCGGGGAGATACCTCGTCTTATGGTTTATCGTCTAATTGTTTGTTTTTATTTTTTATTTTTCAGGAATTTGTCAGGAATTCCTTTAATTTACGTATAAATGTAATGTCATTTTTTATATACTTGACATCTTAATAAATAAATAATATATAATAATAAATCCTTGTAACAATAAAAAACTAAATTCAAAAATGTTATCTACCTCTAAAATGTAGGATATAAATTATATTGTTTTGTCTAAATATTTTATTTTGTTATTTAAAGAAATCTGCTAGTCTGAAAGTTCCAACTTTATGAAATCACAACATAGCAAGTGAGCATGCATGCATTACTGCGACCGCAATTATTTATGAAATTTTCACTAATTTCGCTACATTGATATTTTATTTTCTGAAAAAGACGACTCGTGTATTCATGATAAAAATTTCATAACATTCTAATTGTAACTGGTATTCTCTAGATTTTTTTTGTTTATTTTTAAATTTATTACACTAGTTTTAACGATAAAGCGCGCCCTACTACCGCTACATATCGAAATATAAAGCCAACTGGAACGGCCACTCGACCACTCCCTGCGATGTAAAATGTAAAATTCGTTTTAAAACGCTCTCTGCTACGTTGAAAATAAAATGAGTATAGGCAGTTAAAGTGAATAGTGCACTGAAAATGGGTGAATTGAGTATTCTCCTTTTGGTTTCCTTTGTGGGGATGGCTGTTGGGAATGCTGAAGAGGTTTGTAACTGTTTTATAGCTACATTTTATCAGAATTTTGTTAACAAAAGTAGAATATTTGCACAATTATAGTTTAATAAACTGAAAACAAGCTACTTCAAAATACTCAATTCGTTTACTTGGATGACATATTTTGCAGTTATTTTGTTATAGAAACCATAGTACTGAACCGATTTTGATAAAATTTATGTGGGATCACGTCTGAAGTATTAACTACCAAACAAAAAAGAATCATCAAAATCAATTCATAATTGGCCAATTGGTGAAGTAATCGCTGAACAAACATACAAAAAAAAATTGTCGAATTGAGAACCTCGTTGTTTTTGAAAATTGGTAAAAAAAACTGCGTATACAATAACGTATAAAAGAGTGATAGTCGCTATTGTTAGTTTTCTGCATTGTTGTGAATTGAAAACTCTAAACAAAGGATTGGACTGAAATATATTCGATTGAAATCGGCTGCGACGACAGTCAAACTTTGCGTCCGAAATAGTATCGCAGTTAATATTGAAATATGTTGCCTTCTAGAAGTACTTCCAAGAGAACAAGCGTCTCGCCAAGGCGATAGTGGAGACGCTGCAAGACTCCAGGTTCGACGAGGAACTCCTCTTTGACCTCAAGAAGGACAACCAGGTGTTCCTCAACCGCACCATGTCGCTGATCATCAAATATATCATCAAACGGTAACTAAATACAACACTAATTATTTTCAACCACATAATATCGGCATGTCTGATCGGGTGGACGTTATAGGAACATAATTATATCATTTTCTCTTGAAAAGACTCAGATTTATTTACTTAAAACGACGATGTACCAATTATAATTAAATTTAAAATGGTGCTGTACGTTCTATATTATGTAAGAAAGTATTTATGATGCTGAATATTTCTTAAATATCTATAAACTTGTTCCAGGGAAGTGGACAACTACAGGTCTCGACGCACTGACGCTATCAGTCGTCGCATTTATTCTTCACTCGTCATGAAGCTTATTGACATCGCAAAGGTATTCAATTAATCGAATTTTCCCGTAAATTCTAAGGAATATCCTTTTCTGAAAAAATATTAGAAACATGTATTGCTCGAACTCCAAGATTTTAGTGAATTTTCGTATTATTGAGCAAACGTCTGTTTCCCAATGCTCGTTCATGGTGCTTTTAATATAAGGCCAAAATAAGACAGCGCAACAGAATCTACTAATTTATTAGGATGGCCGTCCAGTTCTTAGCGTCTCGTAATCTTCCAGGATTTGCCTCGCAACAGTAGCGTCACGAGTCGTATAGAGACGGCGCACCGCTACTACATGACTGTTGAAAGCAGAGACATGCACGACCAGATGGCAGACATACAGGTGTTCCACGCCTGCGCCAGGCTCTATGACGTCATGTTCACGGTAACTGTATATATACCTACCTAGACTACGCATGGCAACACCAACCTTACTGCTCCATCTGTTCAGAGCTGAGACATAAACGACTAGATGGTAAACATTCAGGTTTTCCATGCCTGTGCCCTTTGATAAAGGATGAAGTATCAGTCCTCAAAAATTTCCGAGCTCAATGAGATCTAATTAGACCCCTTACACGATTTAAATAATTTCGATTTTCTAAATAATTCGAAGCGGTAAAATAGACGTCTCTAGATTTCTCAATCTAAATTAGGATTTAGCGCGTTGACATAGAGTCTTTGTATCAAAATCTTTAAATTCGTCATTGTTGGTAAATGAGTATTGGTCCACCCAAGTTTGTTTTAGACTTTACGCCCACGTGATAGTAAGTCATTGCCTGCGCCAGCACTTATTTTGACTAGTAAATAGAAGCAACACATTCTTTTATTTTTAATCAAATCGTACAAGCAACCATAAACCCAAAAAAAACCGGATAAGTGCGAGTCAGACTCGCCCACCAAGGTTTCCGTACAAACTAGTAAATAAAAGGGTGAAATAATATATTTTTTTTATTTTCCTTTTTATACCGAAAAATATACATCGTAAAAATATTTAAAAACCTGTTTTAATAAATGCTAATTAAGCTCTTTCATATGATACCCCACATGATACGGTTAATTCACTTTAAAATTTCGACCCTCATTCCTTGCATAACGACACTATTTTTTTGTGATTAAATTAAAAATGTCCGGTTTTCGGATTTTTTCCTATATGTGTACTCCAACACAATGCTTCTTGCCAAATTTCAAAGTTCTAGGTCAACGGGAAGTACCCCATAGGTTTTGATTCCTCTGTGAGTGTCGAAATGTGCGTTTTTTACGACATATTCGGCTGTAACTTTTTTTTACGAAAACTGAGAAATTGAATTTTCTTTCTGCAGCAAGATACTATGGATTTGCGTATATGGTTTTAATTTCAACTCGATACCTTCACGCGTTCCCGAGATAAAGGTCTTGACATCCGGACGGATGGACAGAGACGGACAGACGGACAACAAAGTGATCCTATAAGGGTTCCGTTTTATTCTATTGTGGTACGGAACCCTAAAAAGGCAAATCAGAATCAGAGTAGACCGATAACGAGCGATTATGAGGGTCTATGTTCAGCCATTGCCTCAACTTTATGTAACAGCAGTAAAACGTTTTATACTCGTATCGATGAATTTCTATTTTTATCAAACTTATTTCAAGTATAGTGTTCAAATAATTTAAGTTATCGATGAAACGGACGTTTCAGTTGAAATCCAAAACCATTATTCATTTTGGTTGATTGGCTTGGTTGACCTGATGTTGTCGGACTTTAGACGAGTGGTGGATGCATAGATGCCAAAATGTGTATATATACGTTCCTCGATTTTTACGTTCCTCTAAATATGAAATTTTATCTCATATTCTTATCGTACTTCCACAAATTTTGGCTCACTTTTACACATCAAAACAAAAGTCCAAGTCGGTTGTCTTCTTAACAGCCGATAAGAGCAACGAATTTCTCAACTGATTAACTTCAGAAATAAGTCTAGATTTGCATATATTTGTATTCTGTAATATATGTATCGTAAGGCATGAAATATTAAACTCGTATTCTGCCATCAACTAGGGTACTGCAATAACAAAATGCTACCCTAGAGTCTATCAGGGCCAACCGAGAATAAGATGGTCTGTCGTCATCACGGTTGCCTGGAAGAGATCGCTTTTAGCGATAAGGCCGCCTTTTGTTGCACTAGTCTATTTAAGTTCTTTGTTATTACTTTTAAGGTGTGTACAATAAAGAGTTCATCTATCTATCTATCTATCACGAAAACAATAGGATATGAATGGAGGCGATTAATAAGGGAGAGAGGTAAATGGTATAATCAATGGGTGACCTATGCCCAACCATGGGCTATGTTGAGCCCATTGCAAATATTTTATCAATGAAAATATAGACTTAATTATATCGCTCCAGACCCACGGCACAACTGCTTGTGTTGATGATACCAGAAACCCTATTTTTAGATCTCTATATTTTATGTGATCTCACTTTCTCAAATGAATAGGCCCCGAGGATCCTGACCCAGCTTGGCAAATTGGACGACCTGACGCCTCGGATGCTCGTGCGGAAACTGAAGGAAATGGAGGTGAAACCAGTGCACCTCGGCGTAGTCCTGTTGCTGCAGGTAATTTTTCCTAATTTACAGACATAGAGATAAATACAAGTCATAGAAGCCTTGTGGCTCAGTTGGTAGTGTGTTTACGTCTACCTGCTGAACTGAAAGGTCGTGGGTTCGATCCCCACCCAGGGCTAACATTTGTGTGATGAGCATGGATGTTTGTTCTATGTCTGGGTGTTTCTATGTATCATATGTATATATTTACAAAAAAAAAGTATATATGTATTCTATCAGCCATCTAGTTCCATAGTACAAGCTTTGCTTAGTTTGGGCTAGATGGTGTTGTGTGAAATGTCCACAAATATTTATTTATTTATTTTATTTATAGGTAAGTTTGTAGCACTCTGTGTGAACCGCTGAAGATTAGGTTTAATGACGTTCTTTGCAAATGGCATATAATATTACTAAGTAAATAAATGAAATTCAACGTGATTTTGATTATTTACATATATCTGATAAATTGAATAGTCATTGTAACAGAATTAAATGATGATCCCTCAGATGTTAAAAGCAAAATTCACAGATCATAGGTCACAGGATCATGTATAAGACAATGTTCGTTTTAGTCTTTTCCATATGTTATTTGTTATAAAAATATTTGGAGAATGTAAATTTGTAATGTCGCCGTAAAAGTAATGGTGAAAACTGGCAATCACGAAAATTGCTGGCAATCTCTAAAGTATGTAATGAATGAGTATACATTATCATTGGATTATATTATTATAAAGTTTAGTTAATTTATCTTAAGTGTAATTCTGACTTACCTCTAACATGTATGTTATTCAAGGTTAATAAATATCAACGTAAACCAACCACATCAATTTGCCAGCTTTTTCATCACCAGAAAGAATGGCGCGAATAAGAAGAAAATTTGAGTGTCAAAGATAGGGCCACGAATTCTGTTGAGTGCGGTGTGTAAGTGCAAACTGACTATTACATTTGTATACAGTACATTTTATCTTCCCTATCCCCAGTTCCACCTACGCAACACGGTAAACTTCGCTATCCACTCCAAAGCCCTCGACGTGCTGACAACCAAGCCACAGGAAGTCGGCTCACAGGTACCAACTAAGCTAATTCATCATCATCTCAGTCTAATTGTTTCTGTCTAAATAAGAAAGATTTTTTTTGGGGGAGGCCTATGTCCAGCTTTGGACTTCTTATGGCTGAGATGATGATGATGATGAAGAAAGATTTTAGTAAGAAGAACGTAGTTTTGCACTCTACAGAACATCCACAGCGCAACTCCAATTGAATACCAAAATTTAGAATTTTATTCTCTTAAATGTTTGTAAGGTTAAATAATTAGGAACTTGGCCACAGCTCATTTGATGCTAAGTGATAAACATGTTTAGCCAGGAAAAATATTGAGGTTTGTAGGAAGCAAGGAATTGAAGTCAATCACATAAAGTATGATTTCCTAACATTATAGGATGCCCAAGTACATAACAAGCACAATGAGATTTTTTACTATAATATTTATAGAGGTTGAGATTTAATATGCGTTTCCTCGCACCAACTTTTTAAAGAGCTCGGTTGGTAAAATGTTGAAGCCACTTAACCACTGCTGTTTTTGTTCCACCTGTGTTACGTTAAGTGTTGTACAGCATAAAATCAAACTATTTTGTCCACATCTTGGAGGCTAGACAAGTAGCATTCTAATTTCGTGAACGCGAGTAGAATAGAAACGTAAATGTATGGGATTGGCATAAGCTAACGAAATGTCATGTGACATCACGTCACAGTCCCTTAGCCTTTCGAAGCGAATTTTAGAAATAAAAACGTTTGCCACTTGTCTTGTCCGTATTGAATTAGTGCGTGGTGTTTGTGTCAGGTGGTGTCCGCCCTGAAGGCGCTGGCAGCTCGGCTGCTGCCCGCAGCGGAACTGCTAGACGTGCACCTGGCTCACTCCAGCCCTGCCTTCAAGGACACCTGCCCCGCCACCTGGCTCGGCATCGTCAATAATAGACAAATTTAATAAATAACATAGATAGATACTTATTATAATTGAATTTTCCTTTCGGCAAACGTCGGATACTCAATACAAAAGCACGCTAATCAGTGACACATACGGAAGTTGACGCCTGTATATAACACACACATAACATACATGAATTAAGTTGTAATTGTCGTCTGATTGCCGCTCGCTCGTGACATCTCAATGCTTGCCTCGACTGTCAACCACGCCGCCCAGTCCGTCAAACTACACGGCGAACGCGGGGAGCAGGTGAGGAACTTAAGATCAGCGAAGTATCCGTACTGTATATAATACTAATAAAGTGTTCTGTGTTCAGAACTGAACAGATCCATAAACGTATGAAAGTGACTGATATAACACGAATCAGCAAGTTAAAGCGGCAGTGGGCCGAAACGTTATCGAGCGGTGACCACGTACCGGCAAGCGCAGCGTAGGAAGACCAGCCACAAGTTAAACAGAAGACCTCATACAAGAGGCAGGAAGACGCTGAATGCAGGTCGCTTTCAACCCGTCTTTTTGGAAATCTATGAGGGAGACCTATGCCCAACAGCTTCTTATAGCTGAGATGATGATAACGATGTGAATGCACAGGCAACCGGTATTTTTTTTAAATCATGGGTGTGTGACTATTTTTAGCACAAAAACAGACTTTTTAGTTGGAGTTGGAGTTGGAGTCAGAACAACAACTTAACAATAACATTTACCAAGTAGCTAGTAGTGAATCCTCAGTCGCAACCACGATGGATATTACGAATCTGTAGTTATGTAGAGTAATCTTTGAATTAGCATAGATGAGATAAAACAGTACTATCTAGTTTATTAGATTGGCCAAACAATTTCCCTGACCGTCGTGTAGACATGCAGTGGTCTGGTTTACCTAAACTCGCTAGGCTGTAACTCTCGGTCTGATTACATTATTACAGCATTTACATAAACTATGTTTGGTGTTTTGTTCTGATATGATATATTCCTTTTAAGCAAAGAAAATACTTTTTCGTTGATATTTCTGACAACGCAAATTCTAAGCCGGACATACCTACGCCACATGATACTTAGTAATATAGAAACAATAGGACTCGCTCTGCGAGCCTGATTTTGTTTTTTGCCCGACTGCGCAAGAAGAAGGATTATGTTTTTCGAGTGCATGTAGATACCTATATTTGTATGTACATGTTGTATGCATGTGGGTATGTATGCTTCTTTATTAACTCGTACAGCATAAACGTAACCGATTTTAATAGACGAGATGTCATTTGATTCTTCTTCACTCCCTGTATGTCATAGGTTATATATTTTGTAATCATAATAATACAACTCTCGTATAAATAACGCGCTTTTTCCAACTTTCAGCCTCCAACTGACTTTTTCTAAATAAATTAACAGTTTTACTTCAATTATTCTAAAGAAGCACATTTACAACCTTTTACAACGACTTTACACATAATTTCTCACAAAACCTCGTCTCCACTAGGAATGAGTTGAGTAAGGAACTAAACAGCGTACCAAGCTTAACAAAATAGTAAAAGGACTGCAAAATTCGCTCTTCTGCAGACGGGTATTTTGTTTATCTATCTATAGATACTTGTTGTTTTTTTATGGATATCGTATAAATCGCTTGACTGAAACGCATGGCTACTTCAATCATTAATTAGCGAGCATCTAAGTGTACTTAATGTCAACAACACCCATGAGAGTACTTTAACTACGAGATTTGGTGGTTCAGCTCCCGAACAATCTCAAGTTGAAAACAATATTACATGTAGAGACGGGATGTAGCGTCACTCCTCAAAACGTCCGAGCTTAATGAGATCTAATTAGACCCCTTACACTATTTAAATAATGTCGATTTTCAATATAATTCGAAGCGGCAAAATAGACTTCTAAATCTAAATTAGTCTTTAGCGCGGTTACATAGAGTCTTTATATCAAAAAAATTAAGTTCGTCATTGTTGGTACATGAATATCGGTCAACCCAGGACACTATATTCATGAATTTTATTTTAGACTTTACGTCCATGTGAAGGATGGTCTTTGTGTGATATATTGATTAAGATTAAAAGAAAAGTTAACTTTGTAATATAGATTGAATGTGAGTTTTATCTAATTAATGTAATAGTATTTAATAATGGAATTTGAAATGGATTAAATGTAATAATTCCTGTTGGAGGTGAAATAGATCCAATTTCAAAGTTAAGGGTATATACTCCTATGAAAAAATGCTCAAAAATTATACAAAAAAATAAGATTATACCGCGACTGCCTAAAAAGGAAGATAATATTTTTCAGGTGACCGTGCGTTTGTATATATTATTGTTTTTACTTCCCAAATACCATACCGAATACAGCGGTAGTAAGTAACGCTTGGGTCTGACTGAACAGACATTTATATTATTTTATATCTTCAGAGTATCATAGGCTACAATTAAATAAAACTAATTTAAAAAAAATCTACTTCAAACTATTCTTTGAACTGAAAAGGGAGAAATAACAACAGCTGTTACATAACATTGAAACATTAAATCATACCTGGGCGTCTACCGACGTAGGTCTTTCCCCAAATATTTTTTGAGGTCGGTGCCAGGTCACTATCACAAACTTTAAGTATTAAACATCGCACAAGTATTTTTGGTATCTATCTTATACTTTTTTAGATATGCATGACCGAATAAACATACTATTAAAATTTAGCACATGTTTGTAACCTGGTATAGACTAACAGATGTGAATATTGTACAATTCTAACTATATTACATACTTACATACATACAAATTGATAATCTTTTTTTTTGTAGAAAAAATCCAATACCTAGCTTGCAAAGAGACATACCTATATATATAAATACACATGAGCATTATACTTTAGTTATACTTTCTATAATATATAATTGTTACTTGTTGGAACAATACAAGCCAAAATGTTATACATTTATTCCCAACTCCCTATAAATCCACATTGCATTTATCTCAAAAAGGTAAAAACACGTAAATAAAAGCGTTACCCTAAGAGGTAAAGCATAAACAAGTATCGTCGATCTCGTAGACGGCGCGGATAACTCCGTGATTGCGTGAGCTCGGGTCACACGCCACAATGGCCGAGTGGCGGTGGCTCGGTGTTTCCCAACGAGCGCCCACTACGAGGGTAGTGCCACACCTACGGTACACATTACTTGTATCGGGTGTACATTGATATTCATGGCAGGGCTGTCACTCACTGAAAGAAAATCAATTTGTTCTTTACTATAAATAGTGAGGGCTATTATCAAGGCAACACTAAATCAATTAAAATTCATACAATAACTTAATACAAAATTGAACGAAAATTATATAAGAATTTCATTTTTTTTATATAAATATTTTAGTAATTTTAAATAATTTACTAATAATATAATGGTGCCTTGAGAAAACCACCCATCAATATGGGTGGTTATAATTTTGTAGTCTTTAGAATAAATTTCCACCGTCTAGCACTAATTTCAAATTTACATTGTTGCCATGAGAGCTTTACAATAGAGTATATTATTGTTTAAATAAGTAAACCTTTTACTCATTTTACAGTTTTCGTTTTCCACAACCCTGTGGAAATTTTAGAATTAACAAATGAATTTAAAGTTTTAAGAATTGAGTACTTGCTTATTATTTCCACCGAATGTAAATGGAATCAATACCAAATGTAAAAATTAGTTTATGTGTATGTACACAGTCATAAACACGGTGGATTAGCAAATTGAAGATGCAGTGGGCAGGGCACATATCACGCATAAGATGGCCGATGGGGCCGAAAGTTCTCAAGTGGAGATTATGCTTTAGCGCACTCACGGATGACCAGCCACTAGATGAAGAGAGGACCTCTTATAAGTTGCAGAAAGACGCTGGATACATTCTGCTTCCAAGCATTCGTTTTAAAAATTAACGAAGGAAGACGACCATCTCTAAATTTCTTAGTTGAGATCTTCTTCTGATAGATGAAATGATGATGATATATTATCAGCCAAAATATAGCATTATCCATTGACCACTATATCAAAGACATCTATAATAATATGTAGAGGGTAATAGGTACTAAATATTAGAAGAAGTTATCCGGTGCAGCCCTGTAGGGCCGAGTGGGCGGCCCGCCGTGCTATCCGGTAGTTTTTATTAGACAAGGCGGATTTATCGCCACTAAACTGTACACAGACGTACCGACTATCGACACGGGGCCACTAAAATGGAGACTACATCATTTACTTCAACTATTTTGATGGCTTTTGTTTTTATTTGACTTCTACCCTTGATATGCAGTAGGTGCTTTAAATAGGTAATACTGTCAAGTAATCGAGCATTGTTCGCAAAAACATTGCCATTCAACGTGGCAATGCATTTCCGAATAATGCTTGATACAACGTCATTATGAGTTATTGCGCTCAGATCTAAAATTATTGTCGATAGAGTCTGTTTAGTTCGACCATCGTCCGTCTCGCTCGCGCATATCAATGTTTTTGAAGATATAAAACGACTGAATGAACTCATAAAAAATCGTCCCACAGAACACTAGAAAGCAACATCGCAAGTTTTCGACAAAAATTTCATTTTGATCTTAGTTAATTTTCATACATAAAAAATATTTTTACAAATTATTTACGTATAAGTTAGTCAGTAACATATAAGTAAGAAAAGTTAGTGGAAATGTCAATGGAATACATGCGATGGTTATTTTAATCTGGGCTTAGTCTGAGTCTGTCAGAATATTGACAACCACAATTACAAAAGAAGCCGACTAGCCGATTCACTGTGACCTTGAAAAGAGCCATGTTGTATCTGTCAGGGAACAAGGAAGCCGGCAATTTGTGTCTTCTCGAGTGTTCGGATTAGAAACGTACACAAGTATCTAAAAATAGCCGACTCCAATGGTGTATTACATGTAGATAGGTTTTCCC
This sequence comes from Lycia hirtaria, assembly GCA_947563715.1. Lineage (NCBI taxonomy): Eukaryota > Metazoa > Arthropoda > Insecta > Lepidoptera > Geometridae > Lycia > Lycia hirtaria. The sequence continues at coordinate 54,642,604 of OX387375.1, forward strand.
CGGCTCTCCGTGGCAAGCCTCAAGTAAGGTAATTGCCCTATTTGTCTTGAGTCTCGCAAAGTCGGGCAACGCTGTTAGACGCGTGCCGTGACTTATGGACAGTAACCATGCCATCCTGTATGTTTAGAAAGTGCAACACCAATATACTTATATTTAAGGCTACGATACTAAAAGGCCTTCTCTTCTAATAAAAAGTGCTGAGAACTGAGATTTACCATGCTTTTACTTCATATTCAATGAGAATAAAGTCTCCATAGATAAAATCTCATTGCCCGACTTCATAAAAGCATTTATTGCAGTCTAAATTGCGATTGCGTTTTGCTTGATACGCTGATTGTACGCTCTTGCGAGAAAGTATGCGAAATGCTTCTGTGAAATGTATTTAAATGAACATTATTTATAATTATTCTAGTAATATTACTTATTTGTTACGAAAAAGTGCAATTTTTTATTTTTGCGTGAGTTTTATTATTCAAATTACAAAAAATGTAGCCTGTGACATTCAGGAAGTAAAACTGAATCTAACACGTACACCTAGCACATGAATATCGGTCAAGCCGTTTAGGCTGTAGGAGGAAAAATAGAAATATAAATACATACCCATATAGATACATACATATCATACATACAAACTCGAAAAACATAAACCTCCTTGCGCAGTCGGGTAAAAAAAATCACCTCGAAATCGAATAACATTTAAGAGTAGAAAACTGTTTACTGAAGTCGTCATCATCATCATCTCAGCCTTAGGATGTCCACTGCTGGACATAGGCCTCCCCCATGGGTTTCCAAAAAGACCGATTGGAAGCGGATTGCATCCAGCGTCTTCCCGCCACTTGTATGAGGTCATCTGTCCATTTCGTGGCTGGTCTTCCAACGCTGCGCTTGCCGGCGTGCGGTTTCTACTCAAGAACTTAACTATACTGAAGTAATCTTCTTAAAAAATAAAGAGAAGGTAACGCGAGTTTATACCAAAAATCATTATTTAGTTTCATTAACCAACTTAAAAAATAAGGTTCTCAATTCGGTTGTATTTTTTTATGTTTGTTACCGTTTATCTTTTTCATTCATAAACCGATTTCTATTTTTTTTTAAAGAATGTATTGTTTCAGGTTAATTCCATAGACATTTTATCAAAATCTGTTTATTTATTTATTTATTTATTTGCTGGTTTTATAAAACAAAATAACTTGAAAATATATGTCACCCAATTTACCGTACTTACCAAATTTATGTAAACTAAATTACAAACGTGTTTTAAAGTCGGTTCTTCTAGTGTTTTAAACTAAAATAATGATTACATTTTATTTAACAAAATATAGTCTATCGAATTTTTATAGTTCCTAGCTTTGATAAAGTATCAACTGGATGTAGCGTCAGTGTTCAAAAACGTCCGAGCTCAATGAGATACAATCAGACCCCTTGCACGATTAAAATAATTTAGATTTTCAAAATAATTCAAAGCGGCTAAATAGACGTCTAACTAAATTAGTCTTTAGCGCGGCGACATAGATTCTTTATATCAAAATCTTTAAGTCATCATTGTTGTTATATGAGTATAGGTCAACCCAGGACACTAATTTGTGAATTTTGTTTTAGACTTTACGTCCACGTGGTGGAAAGTCATTGGTTCCTAACAAAGAAAATGTAATACTACATCGCATAGAGGTTAGTTTACGTGTATGGAAGACCACACTATACCCCACACTTCAAATAACAAAGAAAGAAACAGCTGCCGTCGTAGTTCATAAGTGTCGAACTAACCCGACTTTCTATTCAAATTTAGGAGCCTCGAGACTCATCGTATCGGCGACCGCAGCGAACCTGCATCTCATTACGCGGCCAATTTCGACTCGAACGAATATTGGCCGTGTCGACAATACCACTATCGGAATTGCACTGATTTGTATGCATGTAGTACGAAGAGATGCTACCTTACTTGCCACAAGCGTCGATGGATGTTGTACTTGTCACTTCGGAAGCCTTTCAAGTGTCGAACCATGTGACCGAGTGCGGCTTACCTATCCGATACTGGTAAAATATGTTTGTATAAACACGGTCGGACTGCGGTTTTGGTTACACAGAACAGTTTTTAAGCCCCAAGTTTTTATTACCTGGCGCAGGAGGTTATCAACTCTTGAAATGAACATGAAAATATATTTATTTAAATAAAGATAACTTAGTTACTATTCACTCACAGTACATCTTTTTTATTACGTCTATTATTCTATCTATATTCCGTATAATTGTTTTACACTATGTATAATATTTTATATTAAATTAAATATTTATTATCATCACCGTTTTTCATCACATTTTCCGTAGAAACAAATCAAGTGTCCCTCTCCCCCGTCGCATGAGTGAGCCGCCTCCTCCCAGATCATCGCGGAACCAGCTCCGAGCGCGTTAGCTCGTGATGGGAGCTCGTCTGTCGAGAAATGAGCTGAAATATGATCCCGATAACACGGTAATTATGAGGTAACTCGACCTCACTTATCTAGATAGACGCAGGTTACATTTTCTTATAAGACGGAGGCAGACTTGTGCCGTTTGTTTGGAATTTATTTATCCTCGATCCAAAACGAGGGGTATTATAAGATTGACGTGAATAATTGAGTGTCTATCAGTGGAATCAGTTCTCAAACGGATGGACCGATTTTGATCTAGTTTTTTTTTTGTTTATCAAAGTTTAAAAGACAATAGAGATATACTTAATTGCGACAAAAACAAAACATATAATCAAAACAAAATTAAAAACATACAAACAAAAAGAAAATATTACACAAAGTTGTTTGCAACCCGGCCTCAGGCAAGGTGCTACTTGCTAGCAACCAGCGCTGGTTTTCCACCGGAAAAGAAAAGAAAAAAGAAAGAGGAAATAAAGAAGAAAAGAAAAATAAAGAAAGTGGATCCATTCATCCATCGATCCATTTTCATCGATAGCTACCTATGTTTCATCTAAATCGGTTTAGTCGGGTTTTCTTTTGTTGGAGGTTTTTGAGGGTTAAGGAATAGAAAAATAAATGGGTTTTTTTCACTACTCCGTCGCCAGGTGATATCTTATTTAAACGTTTTTTAAATATTTCTCCTATCTAAATAAAAAAAACATTTCTCACTCTTCTAAAATTTAAAAAGGTTGTGATGCGCGAGAGAGTTAACTGCGCACGTTGATTTCCAACCTTAATAGCACTTTTAAATATTCAGCATAAGGAATCCCGACAGCGCCTACCACTCCCAATAAATCAATTACAAGTCCCTCCCGACTCGATCACCGGTCACTTCGCACCTACGCGCTACGTCTCAATAATCCAGATATTTTCCCCAACAAATAAGCTGTGAGGATTTATGTGTGCTGACTGCGAACTCCCCGGGGCTACGATTAGCCCACACCCCGAATCGGGCTACGAGACGTCTCAGATAAAAATTCCCAACCTTATATCACGGAATTAGGAGCTTACTTAGCTTACTTTCGGTTGTGTTGGCCGCGCTTAAAAGTCGACGTTAGGATTTAGAGGAAATATGGTCGGGCCTTTTAAAACGCGCAAGGAGCGTGTAATTTGCGCCTTTGAGTATTTTTCGCGCGGATCTGTGGACAGGCCCCTAAATCAACCTGCAGCCCACAACTCGAGGGAAAACCTTGCTTTGTCGTGTTATTGTTTTTATGGTTGTTTCGTAGGAACTTCAGTTTCGAGCCTCGGTGGGATTTCTATACATTTATAAGCGCTGTTGAAACTGTGCGCGCGTAAAAAATAAGGGAGAACAAGTGTAATTAATTTTAAAATCATAAATCTAGTGCCAAAAAAATATAGTATCAAAACATGTTGTACATAACAAAAATAATACCCCGCGTGAATAATTACTAAAATATGTTCAGCTTAGACCGGCGTTGGTATGATCCTACAGAGTTTTTATTTTGTAAACGATGTAATAACATTACAATAATTTAATAATAATGTAATAACAGTTTCATAAATAAAACGTACTTATAAATGAATGTGACAGTAACACGGAAACGCCGAATATAATGACACTTATCTTTGATAAATTTTATTATCAACCGGATGTAGCGTCACTCCTCAAAAACGTCCGAGTCAATGAGATCTAATTAGACCCCTACACGATTAAAATAATTTCGAATTTCAAAATAATTCGAAGCGCCGAAATAGACGTTTCTAAACTTTTCAATCTAAGTCATTGACACTTCTAGCAAATTGTTTAGGCAACAGAATATATTTTATATGTACATAATTAAGTAAGCATATTATGTTTCATATACCTATCTATCCTTGAAAATTGCAAGATTGCAGTTCTCAGGAAAGAAAGATTGCGGCGAAAAATTCATGTAAAAAAATCAAAAATCTGATGCTCCTTCTTTGATTGTCTAAAACTTATTTCATTAAAATTTAATAAAAAATTATAACAGCGCTCGAAAACAGCGAACAAAGGATTGTACGTCACATGTTTCATACTCAATCAGAATGTAGCAAACTTTAACAATGTAGTTTTCAACTGACAGCAGCTTCCTGCACCGTTTGCGAGATAACATGCAGTATGCGACTGCGGCGCGGCTGCGCTGCGACTGCGGCGCGGCTACGGCTGCGGTGAGGCTGCGGCGCGGCTGCGGTCCGCTGCGTCGGCTATTGTCGAAGGAAGTGGTCAAACCAGAGATATATGATCTGTCGCAACAAATGGACTGTGCCGTTGTGATTACTTAGTGTAACACTGTATAACCTTTGTTGCAATTTTGTAGCATATGTGTTCTTATGAGAATAATGATAAAGAATGATAAAATAGCAGAAAATATCATTTAGCAAATGTTTTTGTTGTCAACTCTTACAATTTGAATCTTCAAAGGAAAAATAACAGTATTTTCTCAACTATTTATATGTACTAACATTTTCTATATAAATACTCACGCACCACACTTGGTGGATTAAACGTGGTTTTGAGGTATGTAGGGGAATTCAGAAAGTGGTATCGTAGCTCGCAAACGTCTTATAAATCGACGAACGCCGGCTGCACGCACGAAAAAGTGTCACGTTCCGCCTGAGCTGAGCGTGCGAGCAAGAGTGCGGAACAAGCGATAGAGAGACACGATCGGCCTAATCGTCAGCTTGTGACGCATCGTTATTACGTAAAATTGTCGTCCGTAAACCGACTTTACAGACAACCATATTTTATTTAAAATTAAAAATTTCATCGAAAGTGTTCTTAGCTATATTTCATCAAAATTGGTTCGGCCGTTTTATTTTATTTTTTTGTCGGAAGTTTTGAGTTTTCTAACTTTGTACATAGTGTCTTACCCAAGTGTAATTTACATACGTGTAGTAAATAAAACGATTTCTGTTTTGTTTCGAACGGTTTCCTATAATGTATCATCAATAACATTAAAGTGACATTTGTGCGTCCGTTTCATTGGTTGGGTAAATCAAAACAATAGGTAACAAAGGGACAAAGCTCCGTCTCTAATAGAGTCAGGCCAAAACTACTGCCATTTAGGATTCTCTATTGTACACCTGCGATGTGGGATCAGGTTTTTTCTGTTCATATTTTAAATATTAATCGAAATATTAACACTATTTCTTTCATTAAACGTATCTAACTGGGAATAAACGAAAATATTTACTCTAAATAAAGCATCAGAATCTTTTTATATCAAGAGACAGAGATACAGACAGACAATTACTATCGCTTTTATATTATTACTAAATATTAGATAATAATCCAATTTACGTTACCTCCAACCCTCCCCATTTTACTACAGGACTAGCAGAAAGTCGGCGCATTACCACCCATTTCTCATTGTAATGCCAAAAATCCGTACTCAGCGATATCAGTCTACGTTCTTGATGCGTACTGCACAGGAATGGAATTTTGCCATCTCGGTTTCCTGAGAACTACAATCTTGGAATTTTCAAGGCGTGAGTATTTTTTTTTTAGATCGACGAGCTCCATCCTCGGCCACAACGTCGCTTAACATCAGGCGAGTTGGTGGTCAATCGTAAATCTCTCTTGCGTAAAAAATAACTCGTTTTACATAAATTCAAAGTTAGTTGATTCGTGTTTTACTTTAGACTGATTGTGTTATTGCTACTGAATCTCAGGGGAAATCAGCGCAAGATTCAGACATTGATAATTTGATGGAAGAAGTGTTACATCTTGCTGGGTAATTAAATATAGAGATGGACGATGACGTTATCGATTCTTCGATATCTTCATCGAAACATCGATTGTCTTTATCGAATCGATATCGACGAATAGGAATCGTTAGACCATTCAATCTCGAACGCGTCAATTACTGGAGTTTGAATTATTAGAACAGACATTCAAAAAATCGCTTACTGAGACGAAATTTAATGACAAAAATCTAGTTACTCGATTAGTATAACAACATATATTATGTATCTCTAAAACGTTGCACAAGAGTTCTGATAGAGTTTTTATGATATAAATAAATATAATTCTGTAATTAATAGTAAATAAAACTTACGTGGTTCACATTACGCTTATCATAATTGTGTTATAAATACATTTTAGCTTTCTCCATTTCTTCTCCATATAATAAACTTTAACTATGCAAAGCCACTCCACGATACGAAAAATATTCATATAAAAGATCCGAAGATTTAGCTTCACGTATTAATTATGTAGCTGAATAAAAATATATTTCAATTATATGTAATATCATTATTAATTTTTAACCGACTTCCAAAATACGAGTAGATTCTCAATGCGGCTTTATGTTTTTTTTTGTTCAGCGATTACTACGGCGATTATGAATTGATTTTGATGATTTTGTTTTGTAGGTCATATTTTAGAAGTGGTTTATATAAATTTTAGTACTTTGGTTTTTATAACAAAATAAATAAGAATAAGAAAAATATATCATCCATGTAAACGAATTGTGTATTTAAAAGTAGTTTTTTTCAGTTTTTTGAACTATAGATATTCTGATATTTATCTTAAATTTTTACGACAACCTCCCATCCCCAATAATATATATCTTAATAATTATATCTTAACATAATCGATATCCAAGAGCGAGATACCCGCTCACTCAGCAGTCCCTTAATAAGGGTCACGTTTAAATGTAATTTGCCGTAGTTTCCATTCCTATCCCATATTAATATACTCATAATGGAATACCGTACAAGGGTCTCTAATAGGGGTGTTAACAAACAATTAGTATGGCTTTACCGCGGCCGCAGCGGCGCGCTCGGTCACCGCCGCCGCGCCGCCGCCCGTAGCTTGGGATATATTTATTGCAATTGACGAGCGCGTGCAAGTGTTTAAGCGATTCTCGTAGTTATTGCAATTGACGAGCGCGTACAAGCGTTTAGGCGGTTCTCGCAAACGCAGGCACGTGGCGATATGCGGGACGACAAAAATCCGAGCGGGACGGCGTGCGACCTAGCTGATACACAGATCTGCATCTCCGCTTGTGTATATGTGTGTGTGTTGTCGAAGTTCAAACCTAACCTACTTTTGAGGCGACATGATTTAGCCAATACTGATTTTAATAATTTATTAAATATGGGCTTCCGATAAGTACAATTTTTGGTGGGAGTGTATATGGGATTGCAAAGTATACTTTTGCATTCAAAATATGTCTTCCCATTATTTAGCACCCGTTTTTTTTTTAAACAATAGTTATTATGACAACAAGTGAAACAATCAGTGACAATAACTATATTGTCATTCGTATATTCGTGCTTTCAATTGAACGGACTCTATTATTCGTGTACATGCAAATTATGTACCTAAGTGTGTGTGCGGGACTGGGCGTGCGGGTGCATCAAACACGACACTAACACAACCAAATCCCGCGCGCTGTCGCGATTTGCGTCAACTGTATGGCTTTACCGCGACCGGCCGACTAGTAGGCTCTGTGCCGCAGGTTCGGGGTAATCCCATCACATAAATAAGTAGGTCTCAAGGCCGGCCTGAGCTGTTCCATTCAATTAGAACCTTTACGCACAAACCATCTTTTGTTTTTGACTTAGCGCTCGAATTATAACTCGTCAGCTAAATAATTATAGCTTATGAAACTATTAGATCGATAGAACTTCAATCAGCGGCGCTTAAGCAATCATCATCATCAGCAGCACTGTCTACTGATGATGATGATGCACTCCCATTGAATGACCCCAACCAAATATCGGATTTCCCAACTACACTCCTTTACGTATATCTTCATCGCACATTTTACCTAAAGGACCACAAACTTTATAGTCTTAATAAACAAATACATAAAATATTTTAAGTATGCGCATGATTCCTGGGGCCGTGCACCGTTAGTACCGCATTTTCACCCCTTCCGGTGAAATCCCAGCACGGGGGTGGCATAGTAAATCCATGTGGAAGCAGGCAGTTTGTCAGCCGGCCTGCGTCATATCCTGGTAACTATCTAGATGACCCGCTCGCACTTTATTGAACCTTACATATTTTAGTGCGTGGATTTACTGAGGATTTCTATTGATTCGTGTTTTTTCCTTTCTATTTACTTACAATCATGCTTTTTTCTTCTCGACCTAATTCCTCCCTCGCCATTTCACAGGACAAGCAGAAAGTCGGCGAATCACCACCCATTTCTCGTTGAAATGCCAAAACTCGTTGAAATCCGTACTCAGCAATATCGATCCACGTTCTTGATGCGTACTGCACAGGAATGGGGTTCTTTGCCGCAATCTCTGTTTCGTGAGTCCTACAATATTGGAATTTTCAAGGCTAGAGAGAATAGATATCTTCTAGATCGACGAGCTCCATCCTCGGCCACACCGTCGCTTAACATCAATCTAGTTGGAGGTCAAAGAAGGAGGTGATTATCAATTCGTGCCGTATATTTTTTCCATGTATAATTAAAAAAAAAAACTGTGACAACCGACTTTTAATCCACAAATGTGTTTAATTAGATAACATTGTATTTTCTATACCAAAATACGAAACGGATCTTGATTAAATTTGTATGCGATCAATTTGAAAGTAAGTCGTAGTATATAGTAGGATAGCAATAGATAACTTAAAACGCACAGCGTGCGATTTTTACATATTTTTATTCCTGCTGATGAAAAATTAAATAAAATCGGCACCAAGTTATTGCATATAACCTAAAACATATAGCTCCAAAATGACAAACCTAAAATGATAAACCTATAACAACGCTCAGTCGTAACTACATACAAATCAAATAAAATCTTGTATGGATAGTAAAATTTCCATCCGTTGCCGCGTCGTTTTAACAAAATGGCCAAAACTAGCAATTTCACAGGAGAGTAAAGTGTTAATTAAAACAAATTCTAACATCAATAAAAACGCGTGCAGCCCCACCGCCACTGATAAAGCTAACGCGGGCCGTAATGAGGGGGGTGGCCCTCGCCAGGGGGCGGAGCAAGGGGGCCGGGGGTCGTAATCATAGAGCAGCCCGATTACACTTTACTGCTGTAATATGGCGAAAAAAGCGACGGGCTTTTTCAGTTAGTGAATGTCATGATGGCTTTTCGGGTGATTTTCTCGTTGTCAACTACAACAATCAGCGGGATTTATGTGATGATGACCCTGTATCTATAAAAAGGTTGTATTTATAAGTAAATCATATTAGCTATGACTTAAACTATGTCTTAGCCCAAGCTACAAATAAGTTTAGAAAACTAAAGAACACCGATATAAACAACGGCTGAACCGATTATGATAAAATTTAGCTAAGAACGCTCTCAATCGAGTCCTCTTTCAAACAAACTAGATCAAAATCAAGTGTCGGAAAGACGCTGGATGCGAGCCGCGTCTAATCGTTTTTTTTTTTGGAAGGCCATGGGGCGGCCAGTTGTGGACTTCTTATGGCTGACATGATGATGACGATGATTAGATCAAAATCAGCTCATCCGATTGAGAGCTACGATGCCACACTGATATGCAAATACACACGTCAAACTTATAACACCCCTCTTTTTGGGTCAGAAATTAGACAAAACTCAAATATGCTTTAAACACTTAGTGTTGCAGAGTACAGTCACAATGAGTATCGTTAAGTATACATACATACATATACATGTACAATCACGCCCTTTTTCCATTGGGATAGGCAGACACAATACTCTTACCATGACCCTGGCACACGTCTTTCAATACTGGCGTTAGTCTGTTTATACAGGCACGGTTGGCTTTATTGGCTTACTTTAGTCGTAATGGAGTTCATTGCCAGACCACAGAAAGCCAACCCACTGATCATGGTCTCGAAAAATCAACAAATCAAAATGATTATGGGTATTTAAGCCCAAAATGAAGATCTTGCGTTCGATGACAATGAACTTCATCGATAAAGATAACTGATAAGGATGCTGACCTTCATCTCTAAAAAATATTTAAAAAAACAGACAACGCTGTAAACCTACTAAGATATTAAAGGATTACGCCTTGTGTGCCTTCGGAAGTCCGATGTTTTCTAATTATATTTAAATAACTAAGTTCAATTCCGATAAAATAAATAACGCTCCCCCATTATCAGTCCTGTCGCCGTCCCTGTCGCGAAGCAAGCGAAGGCCATTACGAGTCGAGTGGCCAACTGGACAACAGTTGTAAAAACTAACGGCTGTTACTTGCATACTCTACATTATGTACTCTCACAGACGACTTGTAGAAAACTACATGCTACCCGCGACTTTATCCGCGGAATGAGATTTTTTTTGATAAAATTCGATAGAACCTTTTCCAAAATTTTAGCCTTCTCCACATTTAATTTCATCATAATCAGTGCAGCCGTTCAATCGCAAAAAAGAAAACGAACAGACAGAAAAACAATCTCTTTCGTGTCTATAATATTAGTTAGATTGCTACCAAACAAACTTTCGGCTATATTAGCTCGAGTAATATTTGCGAACGAGTGTACTGTGTTAATATGAATCTGGAAGATTTATTGGGCTACGTTTTTTTTTTAATAACGTCCGTGTGCCTTTAGGGAGATGAGATAATATAGCATTTTTAGAGGCGGTTGTCTCATTTATGTTCTATGTGGTACATAGTTGAGGCCTTTTCTTAGAAATTTATGTAACTTTTAAAAATAAATTGTTTGAGATTATCTAGTGAATACTTTATAGGTTTAATAACTGATATGAAATAAAAATCACATAAAAATGTTTGATAGAATGAACGCGGCTTTAAGATAAAGGATTGTGAGTCCAAATTAGCTTGCAATTAAAAAGTAAAACTTACCGGCAGAAGCAGGTATCGTACACCGGTCGTTATCGCAGGCGAGGTAGACGCGCGTACATCGCGCGAACAACGGATTTATCAGAAACAACAATTTATCAAAACACCGGCCACAACGACATTTGTTACGAAACAACAACTAAAATAGAAGCCACTTGTTTGTGTCTAATAACAGAATCCACGTGCGCACCATCGCGCTCACCAATCATATCTGACGTCGGCCCAACTACCGGCCGATACATCCTAAACTATACGTGAACCCATTTGTCTAAAAACAAATAAAATTAACGAAACTTCCATGCCGAAGCTTTGATGTCCGCTGCACTACAACGCTTAATTTACCATAAGTCTTTAAAACTGGGCCGGAGCAGTTTATTTCGTGAAATGACACAATTCACTACCCAGCCAGGCTTTTAACGTTTGAGTTATTACTATGAAATACCAGTCTGGTTACGAAAAAATGTAGCACCCAGTTCGGGCGATAATGGAAATGAATAAGGTGAAAAAGTAAACGTGACGAATCTAATGTGTCTACATAGAATCGTTCATTAGTATATAATCATTTATCAACGTGGTTTACTTGAACGCACCTGAAGGAAAAGCGCGGGAAGATCATCTGTCACACGAACGCTTGGCGCCAAAACGGCACTCCATAGAGGCGGAAACAGCCGCACGTCAATGTCATTGTTCTTAACCACTGTTTATTCACTGGAGTGTTTTTTTTTGTTTTTTCGCCGGAACTAGCTATCACGAGTATCGTTGTCGAGCGTTTAACTTTTTAATACGCGGTGGAGGCGCGTAGGTGTCGACCTACCCGGGAAAAGTTGTATGGCGGACTGGAAGCGCAACCGCCGTGTCACGTATTTTTCTATTCTATCGGCTTTTCTTTCCCGAATCGTGTCATACGAGTATGTGTAGGGACATGGGTCGGGCTATTTTTAATTGGCCCTAAACTAATTTTTTCGTTGTAGAATCGGCGGTATTCTTGTTATTTTATGTGACGTGATTCACTATAATGGATGTTCTTGATTTTTAAACATGTGAGAAGTTTACTTTTTCACCGACATCCAAAAAGAAGGAGGTTCTCAAATTAGTCTGTATGTTTCTTTTGTACGTTTGTCCGATTACTCCGCCACTTGTGAACTGACTTTGATGATTCTTTTTTTGTTTGGTAGGTATACTTCAGAGGCGGTCCCATGTAAATTTTATCAAAATCGGTTCAGTACTTTGGTTTTTATAACGAAATAGCTGCAAAAATATCATCCAAGTAAACGAATTGCATATTTTTGGTCGGTTTTTTTTTTAGTATTTTGAACTAATTATAATTATTATTTTCTTAGGCTTAGGAAGCTCTGCCCGAGCCAGTAGAACCTACAGTGTATTATTACAGGAAAACATTATATACTTGATTATTCTATTTCATTATATGTATTGCATTGTTTTTTTCAATTTTTTAATTAATCGGAAGATATGAAAATAAGATAAAACTTTATACAGCGTTAAATTAAATCGATATGCTTTTTGTGTAGTAGTTTAGTTAGTTGAGTCCGTATATTGTTTTGTTGTAGATAATAAAGGCACTTGCCCGTTAAAAAAAAAATTATTGAAAAATATTCAAGTAAAAAATCTCAATTCAAGTTTTCAGCTACTATATAATATAAGTATTTAAATGAACAATCTCTATAATAGATTATAAAATCAATTAATTATTACGAAAAAGTTCGTTGGAGGTTACGAACAAGTAAAGTAAAGTAAAAAAAAAAAGTTTTAAAAGTTTTAAGTTTAGTAGTGTAATTTTTTTTTTTGTTTTTGCGAGAGTTGTATTTTTATTATTACATAAAAGTATACCCTACGACACTCTCAGAGTGAACTCTGAGCGAACTGTACGGGAGTAAAGACAAATCTAAGATCACCTCGCACATTAAAATCGGTCGAGCCGTTTAGGACGTTGGAGTCGTAATATAGAAACATACATACATTACAAAGACACATATTCGAAAACCATAACCCTCCTTCTTGCGCAGTCGGTAAAAAATTACGCAAACGTGAAAAAAAATCGGCTATAATAGTAAGCGTAGACCATTTGCATTGTATGCTGATGAGTCAGTAAACGTGCAACGTTACCTTTATGGGAACGGGGCTCCCACATAGGAACCGCATGGGGCGAGGTCACACTCATGTGGAGCGAACTGTGTTTCTAGAGGACAACCGAAGGATACAGGTAGGCTTACTCCGGAAACTAATTTAATTAAATAGCAACTCTTGCTATAACGCAATAAATCGCAATTGAGCTTGCACAGGCGTAAAGTTCCTACTGTTATTAATATTAGTGCATCTTGTTCTATCGTGTAGCTCTGATCTTTTTTTGTAAAATACTGTAATGTCCGGTCGAGCCGGCACGTCGTATGTGTATATATTTATACTTTTAGTAGTTTATACATTATATATATATATATATACTACTAGTACTTCTACATAACAGAAGACCTCGGGATTTCAACTCGGGATTTTGGTGATAATTTATATTTCTAGGGTGCCGTAATGTGGGGATGATTTTTTTCATAGCTACATCGTATGGGATATCGTTGGATAGGTAATTTAAATTAAAACCATTTTTAGAAGGTATTCCTTTATTAATTATAATAAAATACACTTGTCGAAAAAAGAAAATATAATAAAATTTTCTTAAGACTATTCTCTAAATAAGATTGTAGACACTTATCATTACAAAATTCAATAATTCTGAATAATATTAAATGAAAAGATAATGTGCAAGCGCAAGCATTATTTATAGTACATACATACATACAATTAAATAGTCGAAACGTTAAAACTTCACAAATACTTCCACACAAAAGATGATAATTTTACTCAGCTCGCGAGTGCTTTCTTTTTCAGTAGTTGATATAACCAAAGATCTGTCTAATGACGACGCGACGCGCGACGTTGCGAAAGTTCAATCTGTCAACACGACAGCGTCACCCCGGCGTGACGTCACGTGTTAAAGGGCATTCGGTACCAGGGCAACAGAACCGTCTGAGAGTGTTGCATATCATATTATCTCACAAGCGACATTCAACCTTACGCCATACTAGCTACTCCAACAAAATAACGTAACTGAAATTTAACTTTATCACATACACATTAAAGCTGATATTCTATTACATGTATCAGAAATATCCCGTTTGTTTCATCCCCTTCTCGCTCGCTTCACAGATCAAGCAAGGCCAAAATAAACAAATAGTGGAATAATGAATGTGTTTTCTGATGAAACAATAATATTGATTTTCATGATTTATAAGTGCATAAATGTTAAATGATACGTGATGTTCGGATTATTCCAATCGGAATTAGTTGTGATATCTTCGAATTAATACTAGAAATACGAAATATTACTTTTTGTTACGGTATGACTTTTACCTATACCTACTTAGAGTTTCCCTACGGAAGTGCCACACTTTTACTATTTATTCAATCATAGAGTACAAATAATTTGTAATTACTTTGTTTTGGATTAGAAGATAACTTTCCTGAAGGGGAAATTTCTGGGCACAACGTTTTAACCTTTAATATTTCAATGACGAACGCAGCGCATTTCCACACAAGGTTCAAAGTTCTGTGTGGCTATTAGCGGTTACTAGCAAGAATTAAACTTCACATCGGACGTCAAGTCATTTAGTTGTCAACAGACTTCAAAAAAGGAGGAGGTTCTCAATTTATCTGTTTTTTTTTAATGTTTATTGCCTCATAACTTACGACTGGGTGAACCGATTTTGATGATTATTTTTTTATTTGAAACTGGTGCAAATTATTGTGATATTCTAAAACGATGCTTCACATCAATTTCAAAATAAATTACGAAAATCACATTGTTATTGCCTTAGATTTAATCTAAGGTTATTGCTAAATTTCTTGTACTTTTAGTTCAGTACTTGACCAAATCATTATAAATGTTTTTATCATAATATTTTTCATCGGTAAGTGTAGAAAATCAGAAAAAAAAGTTAATAAAGCTCTGTATAAGAAGACTTGTATATATGCAGACATCGACAAACTTTCTGTTATCTTCTGGTACCCTGGTAGATAGTCACGCGAGACACGTGACGTGGCAGGACAGGGGACTAAAGATCGCACGCGGCGGGTGACGTGACAGACATTAGCAATTTGAGCTATGAATCAAGCTTCTTTAAGATACTACTTTGATGAAGTAAAGTATCACGCTACTAACATAATATATTTTGTGATACCAGTTTGAGGATTGTTTATTGTCAAAAGTGTTTCGATACTTGAGATAACTATTTTTTAAATAATTATAGGTAAAAAACTGAAAAAAACAACTTCAGCTTACGCAATTCGTTTACTTGTACGACTTATTTACTTTACTTATTTTTTCCGTTATTTAGTCAATTTATATGGGACCACCTCTGACCACCTATCAATAAAAAATGAATCATCAAAAACAAACAAAACAATCGCTGAACAAACAAAAAAAACATACAGTCGAATTTTCCAAAAGAACCTCCTTCTTTTGGAAGTCAGTTAAACAGAGACAATATGCGTTGACTATTGTAATTATGCCAATATTGGCAAGTACCTACGCCATCTGCCGATCTCCAGTACTAGTTTTCCTCGCCGAGGAAACAAGCACTGTTTATTTTTTTAATCGGTGCGACACTGGAATGATGGTTTGGGTTCAGAACGTTTTAATACAAAACATAGCTACCAGGGTAACATCAAGTAGCAGAAGCAACGAAGTGAGCTCTCTGGATTTATAGCTAAATCTTTTCTCATGCAACATGTTTATTTGTTTGTATGTTAGAATGTGTGTACTTTGCGCACGCCGCACAATCTTCTTTTCACCCAACTGCGTAAAAAGGAGGGTAATGTTTATTCGAATGTATGTATGTTTGTATGTATGGATGTGGGTATATACATATGTATGTATGTTTCTATATGCTCGCCTACAGCCTAAACGCCTTGACCGATTCTGGTTTGCGAGGTGTCGTTAGATTTGTCTTTGCACCCTGAGTGTCATAAGCTATACTTTTATAATAATAATAATAAATCTCTCACAAAATTAAAAAATGCGTTTTTATTCGTAACCACCAACGAACTTTTTCGTAATAAACAAGTGATTTTACTAGAATTATTCTAAAGAATGAGCATTTATAATCTTTTACATTGATTTTACGCATACTTTCTCACAAAAAAACGTACACTCAACAGCGTATCAAACGTAACGAAATCAGTAAATTAGACTAACAAATACCTCTTTTCTGCAGTCGGGTATTTTGTTTTTCTTTACTTGTTCAACTAAGCTTGTTGGAAACTTGCGACCTTACCGAAAAACGTTACTTAACTTTAAGCAATGCTTAACATATTTTGTCAACTTTTCGCTGACATGTAAAAACGCTTGCGGAAAGAAGACAAAGAATTTAAGACGATTTTAATTTAAGTTAAGTAATGTTTTTCGGTAAGGTTGTTAATGTACTATCCACTTTTTTTTTGTTTTGTTAAGGAATTTTGATTACGGGGTTTTCACCCAAAACCCCTTTTTGAAAGCGTAAGGCGCCTTTAATTTTATTATATACATGAATGATGTAGTTGATATTTACAGTAAATTTATTGAATGTACAGATAGATATTCAATCACTATTTCAGTGGATGGAATAGTAGTTGACCTACGGTCTGCCGCTGTGATGTTTAGCTTGGCCAAAACATAATATCTACTAGGCTAACAACAAGTAACAGAAGCAAGAAAATAGTTGAAGTTTCAGTATTTACAGAATATAAGCACTACCTAACTGAAGGCCTATTTTTAAGCCCTCAGATAAACAGACAGATTAGTGTTTATTCTCTGTAAAACAAGAATTTAAAAATTTCCACCGTCATATAGAACTTATTGGATGAGTAACTCTACCAGTGCAATTACTTTATCTATCGCTGTTACGGCCAGACATTATTATAAGGTTAATTTATGTCAATGACAGTTGTTGGTTGTAGCATAGATACAGTAAAAATGTCAATTAAAAACTTAATAACCGTAAATAAGACTAGGATAAACCCAATAACTTAATTCGTATAGTAATTATTAGGCCGTATATCTTTGGATTGAAAAATCGGCCCTAAATGGAACAAGTTTATTTGCGGTAAGAGGCTGATCTTTTGCTGGAACGTTTTAATCGAAACTATAACTACCAGGCCATCATGAAGTAGCAGGAGAAAGAAATAGTTTACAATATAAATAAACATAGTACTTCAAGTTCAGTATTGCAGCCAGTGAGGAGTTTATTGATGGCGCCCAACGTGGTACAGTTTCATTACTCCAGTGTTATGATTTGGAATCGAAAATACCCAAATATAAAAATGAAAAAAAGGGGTTTCTGTACATAATAATATGTAGATCAACACAGAAATTAAAAAAATTGTTGTTTGTAAGGTCGGTTGTCTCCTAGGTTTTTAAGGTCGGTTTAAGGACGATAATTTTACGTGATAACGATACGTCACAGCCGAACGCTTAGGCCGATCATGCCTCTCTATCGCTTGTTCCGCGCTCTCGTTTGCACGCTCGGCTCAGGCGGAACGTGACAATGAGTCATGCTTTTTCGTGCGTGCGTCATACTATTTTCCATTTTTTACGTATATTCTAGTCTCATTCACAAAAAAACTGACACCGATAAAAAAAAACAACTGACTTCAAAAAAGGACGGTGTAACGGCATAGCTCCGTCATTTATAAACCGATTTGGAAATATTTTTTTTGTTTGCAAAGATATATTTCTAGATAGGTCCCATAGAAATTTCATCAAAACCATTTCAGTAGTTTGGGTTTTAAAAGAAAATTGCGCATTTCGATGTCAGTTGTTTCAGTTATTTAAACTTCCAATAATTATGTTATACAAAGAGCAGCATACAGACGGCTCGCTTCATGGTGTAGGGATAAGAAAATATTTATTGCTTGGTAAGCGATAACCGTCGCCTCCAACTTCAGTGACGTGTTGTGTTTATTTATTGAAAGATAGCTCTTATTAACAATTATGAGTCATAATGATAGATACCAAAGAACTATTTGTATTCAATAAATCGTCTTTGGTATATATCTCTCTAAGACTAAGATAAGATAAGGTTATGAGTTAAGATAAGTTAAGTTAAGGCTAAGATATGATAAGTTTAACTTTGGATCGTATGTAGTTCTAATAATGCGGGTTAAAGAGATCAAACACATTTTGGTTTTTATACACGCAGATAGGATTTTTGCATTCTTAATTAGTTGTATTATTACTGCACACAATTTCAAGCAAATTGACTAAAGCGTTTAAAACCAAAAAAATAATTATAATAATGCAACAATTGGCTTGAGTACGAACGGGACACATGCACTGCTTGCAGTCGCAGTGAGGGTGTTTCATTCAAGGCCGTACCCCCTGATCGATAGTGAATATTTCGGCTCACCTGCACCTTTTCTACTGCCCTGGTAGTGTTGTTTTGAAATATATATTGGTGGACATTTTCATTTAGCGCCAATTAGTCCCAAACAAGCCACTTTTCTTTTTACCATCATCATCACCGTTTTTCATCACAAAGTGGGCGAAATCACGGGGTACAGCTAGTCCTAATTTATAATAAAAGCGAATGTAACTCTGTTTCTTTGTCTATCTTTCCCTCTGTCTGTTTGTTGCTTGTCACGCACAAACGGCTGATTCGATTTTATTATGATACAGAGATATCTGAGAACCTGGAGAATATAGGCTATGTATACATATTTTATCATTTGACAACCTTAGCGTAGCAAGAACAGCCACACAAAGTGTACAGAAGACCTCATACGAGTGGCAGAAAGACGCTGGATACAAGCCGCTTCCAACCGTTTTTTTGGAAACCCAAGCCTATGCCCAGTAGTGGACTTCTTGTGTTTGAGATTATGTTGATAATGATTTATTTGTATTTCACGTAAGTATTTCTAAGTAAATTGAAATGCACACCTTCACAACATTGTGCTGTGTTTTTTTTTAAATAGCACGCTTACGTCAACGTGTTTAAAGCAACCAAGTACTAGGACAACATGACATCCTTGGAGAAACGAATATGCTCGAGGCCATAGCAACTTAAACATAATCTGCACAATGGGGTGCAGAAGCTATGGCGTAGATAAATGTATGCTGACATACGAGCCGGAAGTTGTCTAATCTGATAAAATTGAGCAAGACCCAAATGACGGCTTTCATTTCATGCGAGTAGTGTCATTGATTGCGATGGACGAGTAAGACATAATATCGGCATTGGCAATTGGTAATCAGTTAACCAACTATTTTTGAGGTCGGTGTCTATATAGGTCGTAATTAATGATAGTTTAGGGCCTGACACCGACCTCAAAAAATAGTTGGTATACGTACCTACTTAGGTAGACGCCCAGTTTTGATTGTTTTCATGTTATTTCTCCCTTTTCAGTTTGTTTACCTGATTGTTTTGAAGTCGGTTTAATTTTTTTAAATTACTTTTATGGTTAAGTTTCTCGTCCATTGCATATGTGTGTCTAGGCAATCAATTTTAGAATGTTGGTGGGATTTAATTTTGTTTAAACCCCCGACGCAAAAACAATGTGTTGTTAAAAGTTTGACGTGTCTCTGTATGTGTCTGTCTGTAGCATCGTAGCTCCCGAACGGATGAACCGATTTTGACTTTGTTCTTTTTGTTTGAAAGGTGAATTAGTTGTGAGTGTTCTTAGCTATGTTCAGCAAAATCGATACAGCGGTATTTTTGTTTGTCGGGGTTTTTGAGGTTTTTAAATTTATACTTGTTGTAAAATGTCGTATTTAGGTAAGTATAGTTTTATTTTTCCAGGATGTTTTTTTATAACCTCACTGCCTTTTTCAGTGTTCATGTAAATGTTAATCAAGCTTTGATATATATATATTTATATCCATAAGAAATTTTATTTACATAAATTACATCATTTGGCTCACATATTTTTTTTATTTTCTCAGTTTTAGAGGGTTGAATAATGAAAATTATATTACTTGTATCTTAATTATTTTATTGCTTGTCATTATAAGTATAAGTTTAGAAAACTCATAAAACCTCCGACAAATAAAGACGGCTGAATCGATTTTGATGAAACAAAGCTAAGACCACTCTCGCTGAAATTCTCTTTCAGACAAAAAAACTAGATCAAAATCGGTCCATCCATCTGACAGGTAAGTACAATGCCACAGAGAGACACTAAGGTACACACGTCAAACTTATAACACCCCTCTCTTTTGGGTCACGGGTTAAAAACTTACCTGCATACCACTGCTTTCTACTTTAAGAAATATTCTTTATTTTCGATGATGATCAGTAAAGTCATGGCAAAATTTAAATTATAAACGGTCGGCTAATGATAAACCAGGACTACATCTTATCCTGAACATACAGACCTCTAGTCGAAACTATAAGGATTCAAAAATGCAGACAAGAACCCCTTTGGGCTCAACGCAGGCAGCTATCTCTCTCGCGCATCGCGAGTATGCGCTGACATGCTTTTCTTCTGAAACGTGGAGAAAACGGTGGAAAGACTACGTTTCATGCTTACCCTTCAGCAAGACGAGCAGACACGCGCGAACTATGTTCTACATGCGCCATCTGTCGGAAACATGTAATATTATTTGAAGCTCACGATTTACCTTGTAGTATGCATGCATGCAGGTTCATCGCAAAGACTACCAATGGACGCGCCATCTATGATCATTTCTTTGAAATACTTAACATAGAGACTCATTATTTTCTCCGCCATAGATTCATGGTTCGTTATTTGTAGATACGTTGGAGGATGGTGTTCAGTTTATAGAAAGATGGCGGTTAATAGGAATCCATTTTTACCAGACTGCGTAAAGAGAGTTATATTTTTCGTGTGTATGTATGTTTTGTATATATGTGTGTGTGTGTGTATTGTATGTATGTTTTTATTTTACCTCCTACAACCAGAACGGCATTTTTTTTTACTATTAATTTTTAGCTCCACAGACACCGGGGTCCGTGAATTTTGTCAATTTTACAAAATATTGTTAATATACAATACATTATTACGGGAAGACAAGATTTTTTCTTTTCAACTTACCTAACTTATTAATATATTGTGTGTATGCCATGAGCAGACCAGCGACCCGCAAGCAGCACCCGATCACGAGTATGACGCATGTGTCAGCCATCGCCCTCCTCATCCACATGTTAGGGAAGAGGGCGACCCGCCACACGACGCCGCTGCAAGAAGGAGCCTTCTATGGTGAGCATGAATGCTCAAGGTGTACACACAATCCTTATTTCTAATTTATTACAATTACCTATTATTGTTTTTCTTCTGCAAATACAGTCACTGGTAGAGCCCAGTTTTAGACGGGGTTCCCAGATAAGTGGTATGTTCCCGGTTGATCGGACTCTATCAGCCACTGCATTCACGTCGTCTAATTACATTTTTATTTGTTCGCCTCCTCTCGGCCCAGGGCCTCCATCACTACCGCGTTCCGATCTTTAATGGCCATCTCTAAGTTGTATCCTCTGATGGTCTTCGGTGATGCAATCGACGCACGCCGCACGAATCGACTGATTGCATAACAAACCTGAACGGCTTAACCCATTCTGATGTGCGAGATGTCGTGAGCTTCGTCTTCACTCCCTGGGTGTATATATTTGTAATAATAATAAATTAATAATAGACTCTCACAAAAATTCACTTTCTCGTAACATCCGACGAACATTATTCGTAATAAAATAGTGATTTTTACTAGAATTATTCTAAAGAATGCACATCAGATCTATATAACCCTTTACAACGATTCACGCAAACTTTCTCCCAAAACAATGTGCACTCAACAGTGTATCAACTGTAATGAATTCGTAAAGTCTAACTTACTTACTGCAAAAACTGTACTGTACTGTTTTCTGCAGTCGGGTACTTTGTTTTTCTTTTAAAATACTGATTACCTATCCGACACACTATTTTCAACAATACAATATCTAATCTACAGTGGTCTTATTAAAAAATATAAAAAAAATATACGCTACGAGTTAAGAACCTCCTCAATTTTTGAAGTCGGTCAATAATAAGCCACGCGATTTTTCAAATATTTATAAAAATTACCTCTAATATTACTACTACTTACGCTCGATGAAATCCTCTTTCAAACAAAAAAAACTAGATCAAAATCGGTCCAACCATTTGAGAGGTACGGTGCCACATACACATAGAGATACACAGATACACACGTCAAAATTATCTTTAATCCAAATTGTGAAATACCAAAATATAATTTCCCTGAAAATGAAATTAATATTTTTCAAAAGACACTTTATCAAAATCCCGAGAGATCATTTGACAACTCGTCTAATCACTGAATCTTTGTAATTTTAAAGTAAAAAGTTACATGTGTACAACGAAACGAAACCTAACGAATCTAACCTATTAATTGATATACCTAATAACCGAACCTTTGTAAATAAGGTTTCTGAACATTAAAAACAGAAAGCTAACGAGCCTAACCTAATAACTGCAAACGAAACCTGGGGGCAATTCAGTTATTCAAAACCGATCCGTAACTGAACCTCCCTGTCGGCTGCTATCATTTTTTTATTTAGTAACGAGCGAAGGACGTGTTACGTTTCAGATATGTCAATTGTATGACATAAAAGTGACTGAATCAAAAAAACTATGGCGGCCGACGGGAAACGCTCCACATATGGTTCGGCTATGGAGCGGTCTTGAGTAACTGAATTGGGCCCCAGATGACTAACAAAGTTATGGAATCACAAATTCTTGTCAAGTAAAACATCAGGAATCAAGCATTTCAATTCTATAAAACTATTTCGGGCAAGTAAAAGCCAACACAACACTTTTTGGGTCGGGGGTTAATAAAATAAACTGATGAAATCTAAAATGTACTAACTGATAAAGACTATATACGATATATAAGACTATATACTTATATTAAAAATTGCAATTGGATGAGCAAGTGAAAATGCGCATAGCCGCCTGTAATTTATACAATATAATTGTATAAATTATGGATGATCCAGGCTCCTCCATTCAGTGATAGCTTCACATTCAACATCGTAAGATCTGAGCTGGTCAATTTCTAGTTCTATCACATGAACCGCATCACCGCAGTCGTCGAAATTGAATTCTACTCCATCGTCGTAATATTCGATAGAACTAAACTGGTATTCGCTGCGTCTAACCTTCATTTCATCCGTTACATTTTCATGTTTTTGCTTATCATTATCTGGCTTATATGATAAAGTTGTTGCAATATTGATGCCTGTATTTGTGTTTGTCTCCGCGTCTGCAGCAGGTGCGTTAGTTGGTGCAATGTTCATGAGTGCATCTGTTTTCGTCACTACCTTTACAACACGTGCGTTATTAGTTGGAATGTTCATGGTTTTATCTGTATTTTTCTCTTCCTGTACAACAGGTGCGTTAGTATTTATAATGTTCATGGGTGTATCTGTATTTTTCTCGCCCTGTACAACAGGTGCATCAGTTGCTGCAATGTTCTTGGTTGTATCTGTATTTACATCTGCAATAGGTGCATCAGTTGTTGAACTGACGCTGGTTTTATTTGTTTCAGTATTTTTATTCGCAGATACATCAAAGATCTCACCTTTTTGCAATGCATGTATCTTATTCTGAACTTCTGTTTCTTTTGTATCACTTGTGTGAGATAAATCGCTATTTTTCAAATGTGTGACATGCCACTCTTTGCTGTACATGTTTTCGACTTTGGCGTTAGTAGTAAATTTATCTGGTTTCTTTTCAGCGCTCACAAAATCTTTAGAAGACATTCCGCAGAGTGCAAATAGAAAAACTAATATGAAAATCATTCCTGTTTAGTTTTCGACATTTCAATGGTCACGTTACAAAAGTTTTGGTATGGGTAGGTATGGGTCGATTAAATATGTTTTGTTTCGGTTATACGCTTCAACGAAATTAATTTGATTGGGTATTAATCTAGGTATTGCTTGAAAATACAAAGCAAAACAAAATATAACAGTTGGAACCGATTCGATCATTGTTTTTTACAACTATTTTTTTTTAACATCGACGACCTGATTGTACAATCCTATTAATGTTTAAATTAATAATGTTATTTTTTTATATTTTTTTATCAGCCCTGTTTGTACAAACTGTCCCACTGCTGGGAACGGGCCATCTTCTCATTGTGAGAAGGGTTAGGCCATAGTCTGCCACGCTGGCCAAGTGCGGGTTGGCAGACTTCACGTATCTTCAAGATCATTGAGAACTCTCAGACATGTAGGTTTCCTCGCGATGTTTTCCTTCACCGTTTGAAGTTGGCGGCAATCAACAATACGCACATAACTTCGAAAAGACAGAGGTGCGTGCCGTGGGATTCGAACTCAAGACCTGCGGATCGCAAGTCAGACGGTCTCACCACTAAGCTGCCGGGAAATAATGTTAACTTGTATGGAACTTGTGAGTAAGCACTGTATATGACATTTAATATTGAGAAAGGGCTCGTCCACATTTTAGGCCTTCCACTCGTGCGTTCAATTCTCTAATCAAACCTAAAACTAAGAGACTGGATTTCATGGATTTCCAAGGATCACACTAAATAAAAAAAATAAATATGAATCGTCCGTTTTACTCGCGCATGCCAATATTTTATTTAATGTATACAAGAAAGAAAGGGATTGAACGGCTTACAATAGAATCATCACTTTTTTATAATGTTGTTTTTGTGTTTAGTGATGAATTGTCTAGTTTAGACAATTCGGCACCAGAATTATTTTTGTTTTCTCGTAATATTTCATCGAAACTTCGAGCTCATTTTTGGGATGCCAACTCGCACCCTCCGGCACCGATGTCCGTCGCACAATCTCTGAGCCATCATCGCATTAAATCACGACTTTCCTTTAATTTCCATTCAATTATTAGTGTATATCGGCAAAGCTGTGCAATCAACGTGAATGGCTGTTATTACAGACAACACGAGCTAACAAACCTCAGCCACGACGAGCAGAGTAACATCATAATGGGCATCGTTGACAGATCGTTATCGGCGCGCTAACTAATCCATTCAGCACAGTAACTACCCTGCAAACGCTGGGAAAATACTTCAATTACCCCTCGCTAGGGGTGTCCGCTCTAGAAAAAGTATACTCATCATCATCATCGTAATCTAAGCAAGCCAACTCAGACAAACAGTGTGATCTTCTAGTAGAACAGTGAAAATGGCGCAGCGTCTCGGACCATGGAACATCTGCTCGTATGCTTAGTACTACTATTTTTGTGTTCTCCCATCGGTCAACACTTGTCTAATCTAACAAAATTAACATAGAACTAGACTGGCCCACACACTGAAGATTCTGAACTCCCACACAAAGTTTACTAAATTGCGAAGTTAGGCATTTATAAAATAATTAATTAAAAAGTTGTTAACGTGAGCACAACTCGCTTATGGCCAGTATTTAACATTGATAGTATTTAACATTGATACTTAAAAATTAACACTATAATATTACCAATTTGAGGCTTTTAACTAATATAGTTTTTGCTATAGAGTTAAAGAAAAATATCAAAAAAATCATTTAGTTATTCGGATACCTCTAGATTTTAAATATTTTGTTGTAACTATTTATTGATAAATGCACCTTAATTAGTTTTTGCTATAGAGTTAAAGAAAAATATCAAAAAACTCATTTAGTTATTTGAAAACCCCTAGATTTTAAATATTTTGTTATAACTATTTATTGATAAATGCACCTACGCCTACGTGACTATAGTTTTGTAACTAGTTTCGACCTAAACAAAATTATTGTTACGATACTGGCGTCGATGGCGTATTTTTCCGTATTCGTGTGGTTACGAATACGGAAAAATATTTGGTTTCGTAGTAGGGAGACATATATTTTCAAAATACATAGTTCCGACAGCGGAATTTCTATTCTTGCATGTAACTTGAAGTTCGGAAGTTGTTTCACGTTTATTGTTTGAGTCCTATCTACCACAGTTCAAAATACAGACGCTTAAAAGTTGGACAAACAGACAGATTTTATATTGATAGACAACGTTGGATCAGTGCACGTTTAGGTATGAAAACGTAATAAAAATAGCTGACACAAAAAAAATAAGAGTAGCGAATACGGCTTCTCTAACCCAATAGCGGTTCTAGACAAAAATATGAAAAAGAACGCGTCAACCCTAACGAGGGACTGCCCTTGTCTGCGCCGCGGGATCAAAACAGGCCAATTACCGCCCAGCACGAGTTCACCCTTTAATAATCCTCGTTTGCTCTCGAATAAAGATAAATAATCACGAGTCAAAACGAAAAGCCCTGAAATTACCATCTCGTTTGAATAAATTGACAGATAATGCGAAACCAAGACGAGTCAAAGTTAGCGGACCCTCCACTCGGATTGAAGCGGAACTGCGCTTTAAAGCGGCTGCTGATTTTACATCACATTAATATTAAAAAAATGTTCGCTGATGAGAGGCGTTTTAACAAGTTTATATTTTACCATGACTGAATCTTTAAATGAAAATGATTTGATAATCCTCAAATCTTGGCTAGAGAGATTGAATTACGCGAATTGAAATGAAGAAATACCCGAACTTTAATAGAGATGGTTGGCATGTGCCATCTGCATGGGACCCGGTCATCAAATTAATAAAGTCTCAGCCTCAACACAGATCTGCGATACCAGTTGACACCGTGAGAGACTTCTGCGTGCATAGCAAAGGTGCATAGGAAAAGTTTTGCATAAAAATAATTGTCATCTAGTCTCACCTGTGACCACGGACGCTGAAAAGTGTTCGAAACGACAGGTCATAAAATTATGTAATATATACGCGATAAATCCGTTAAACTTAGATTATATACCTCTAGATTCCGTGTTCAAATACTAAGCGCATCGTTCAATTTGAAGCAAAAACGTTTTACGTGTGTGAGTGAGCCGCCTATCGTGGGTGTATTGCTTACACCATTTACATTTGTGTGCACGATGCTTGTGATACCAGTGCATAGATATTTCCCCAAAACATAGAGACTTAAAAAAATATTTGGGGTCGATATTATTCAACCGGAAAAAACCTAACATTACTGTTTAAAGCATGAAAGTCCAAATTAGGCTCGTTTGCTTTGGTTTCTTAAGCACTTTCTGCTTCATATGATGACGAGAGTCTGACGAAGGTATCAGATGATTGCCACTGGAACAACCTGGTGGAAAGGACTAAGACAGTCCAGTTTGGGCTCGTTTGCTTTGGTGTCTTAAGCACTTTCTGCTTGATATGATAACGAGGGTCTGACGAAGGTATCAGATGATTGCCACTGGAACACCCTGGTGGAAAGGACTAAGACAGTCCAGTTTGGGCTCGTTTGCTTAAGTTTCTTAAGCACTTTCTGCTTCATATGATGACGAGGGTCTGACGAAGGTATCAGATGATTGCCAATGGAACACCCTGATGGAAAGGACTAACACAGTCCAGTTTGGGCTCGTTTGCTTTGGTGTCTTAAGCATTTTCTGCTTCATATGATGACGAGGGTCTGACAAAGGTATCAGATGATTGGCACTGGAACACCCTGGTGGAAAGGACTAAGACAGTCCAGTTTGGGCTCGTTTGCTTTGGTGGCTTAAGCACTTTCTGCTTCATATGATGACGAGGGTCTGACGAAGGTATTAGATGATTGCCACTGGAACACCCTGGTGGAAAGGACTTAGACAGTCCAGTTTGGGCTGGTTTGTTATGTTGTCTTGAGCACTTTCTGCTACATATGATGACGAGGGTCTGACGAAGGTATCAGATGATTTCCCCTGGAACACCCTGGTGGAAAGGACTACGACAGTCTAGTTTGGGCTCGTTTGCTTTGGTTTCTTAAGCACTTTCTGCTTCATATGATGACCAGGGTCTGACGAAGGTATCAGATGATTGCCAATGGAACACCCTGATGGAAAGGACTAACACAGTCCAGTTTGGGCTCGTTTGCTTTGGTGGCTTAAGCACTTTCTGCTTCATATGATGACGAGGGTCTGACGAAGGTATCAGACGATTGCAACTGGAACACCCTGGTGGAAAGGACTAAGATAGTCCAGTTCGGGCTCGTTTGTTTTGGTGTATTAAGCACTTTCTGCTTCAAATGATGACGAGGGTCTGACGAAGGTATCAGATGATTGCCAATGGAACAACCTGATGGAAAGGACTAACACAGTCCAGTTTGGGCTCGTTTGCTTTGGTGGCTTAAGCACTTTCTGCTTCATATGATGACGAGGGTCTGACGAAGGTATCAGATGATTGCCACTGGAACACCCTGGTGGAAAGGACTAAGATAGTCCAGATCGGGCTCGTTTGTATTGGTGTATTAAGCACTTTCTGCTTCAAATGATGACGAGGGTCTGACGAAGGTATCAGATGATTTCCCCTGGAACACCCTGGTGGAAAGGACTACGACAGTCTAGTTTGGGCTCGTTTGCTTTGGTTTCTTAAACACTTTCTGCTTCATATAATGACGAGGGTCTGACGAAGGTATCAGATGATTGCCAATGGAACACCCTGATGGAAACGACTAACACAGTCCAGTTTGGGCTCGTTTGCTTTGGTGGTAATATTGTCAAGGTGACGGTAGAGGGTCACTTAAAATAAATAAAAATATTAAAAAAAACGACTGCGTCAATATCTGCCATCTTTATTAAATTCATTGCAGAACTAAAAAGATAGAAACAAGATTTTAATTTGAATATTTTATTTTCAGCGTTCCGACAGCGTTGTCAACGCTGTCGGACGCATAACGGAGGCATAACACGCTCACTTCTCATAATTTGGTTGGTGATATATGTAGAGCAACTCGGAGTGAACAGATGCCTCCGACTGCGTTTGTGAACACTGTCAACTAAGATTATTCAAAACCAAAATTGGAAAAAAATGGGACGCCACGTGCGTTAACATTTTCGCCGCCTGTCACTTGAGTCGCTCGGTCCACGCATCGGGGGCGGCTGTTGAGGATGCTGCGAATAAAAAACGCCAGAAGTATGCGGCTTTGGAGGTGAGGTATGATTTTGTACCCATTGCTGTCGAGACCATGGGTAGCTGGGGCACTGAAGCCAAAAGTTTGATTCACGAGTTAGGGCGCCGGATACGGGAAAAGTGTAGTGACCCCCGCTTCGGCTCCTACCTGGTGCAAAGGTTGTCCATCGCTATTCAACGCGGTAACGCAGCTAGAGTCATGGGTACTTTTGCGCCTGGTAAAGTTCGGGGCGGGCTTTTTGGCTGAGCTTAACTGAGCTTACAGGTTTTTTTTAATATATTATTAATGAAATGACGTTGTTGATGACTTGTAAACCAAAATAAAATATTCAATTTGAAATCTTGTTTCTATCTTTTTAGTTCTGCAATGAATTTAATAAAGATGGCAGATATTGACGCAGTTGTTTTTATTTTAATATTTTTATTTATTTTAAGTGCCCCTCTACCGTCACCTTGACAATATTATTTTCGTGATGGCGGCATGTTCAGTTTCATCAAAATTGAATAGTTTTCCAATCAGGTTCGTCATTATTTTAAACATAAGAAATTTGTGGTATGTTTCTGATATTATTTGTTTTTCTTTTAAATGCCACCGTAAACCTTGTTCTGAAAACCAGCACACTGTAAATACATTTTTTGAAGTGTAATTACTTACTTATTTTTATGCAGTAAAAAGTGCTCAAGATACCAAAGCAAACGAGCCTAAACGGGACTGTCTTAGTAATTTTCACTAGGGTGTTCCATTGGCAATCATCTGATACCTTCGTCAGACCCTCGTCATCATATGAAGCAGAAAGTGCTTAAGCCACCAAAGCAAACGAGCCCAAACTGGACTGTCTTAGTCCTTTCCACCAGGGTGTTCCAGTGCCAATCATCTGATACCTTCGTCAGACCCTCGTCATCATATGAAGCAGAAAGTGCTTAAGAAACCAAAGCAAACGAGCCCAAACTAGACTGTTTTAGTTCTTTCCACCAGGGTGTTCCAGTGGAAATCATCTGATACCTTCGTCAGACCCTTGTCATCATATGAAGCAGAAAGTGCTTAAGACACCAAAGCAAACGAGCCCAAACTGGACTATCTTAGTTCTTTCCACCAGGGTGTTCCAGTGGCAATCATCTGATACCTTCGTCAGACCCTCGTCATCATATGAAGCAGAAAGTGCTTAAGACACCAAAGCAAACGAGCCCAAACTAGACTGTTTTAGTCCTTTCCACCAGAGTGTTCCAGTGAAAATCATCTGATACCTTCGTCAGACCCTCGTCATCATATGAAGCAGAAAGTGCTTAAGACACCAAAGCAAACAAGCCCAAACTGGACTGTGTTAGTCCTTTCCATCAGGGTGTTCCATTGGCAATCATCTGATACCTTCGTCAGACCCTCGTCATCATATGAAGCAGAAAGTGCTTAAGACACCAAAGCAAACAAGCCCAAACTGGACTGTGTTAGTCCTTTCCATCAGGGTGTTCCATTGGCAATCATCTGATACCTTCGTCAGACCCTCGTCATCATATGAAGCAGAAAGTGCTTAAGACACCAAAGCAAACGAGCCCAAACTGGACTGTGTTAGTCCTTTCCATCAGGCTATTCCATTGGAAATCATCTGATACCTTCGTCAGACCCTCGTCATCATATGAAGCAGAAAGTGCTTAAGAAACCAAAGCAAACGAGCCCAAACTAGACTGTTTTAGTCCTTTCCACCAGGGTGTTCCAGTGAAAATCATCTGATACCTTCGTCAGACCCTCGTCATCATATGAAGCAGAAAGTGCTTAAGACACCAAAGCAAACAAGCCCAAACTGGACTGTGTTAGTCCTTTCCATCAGGGTGTTCCATTGGCAATCATCTGATACCTTCGTCAGACCCTCGTCATCATATGAAGCAGAAAGTGCTTAAGAAACCAAAGCAAACGAGCCCAAACTAGACTGTTTTAGTCCTTTCCACCAGGGTGTTCCAGTGAAAATCATCTGATACCTTCGTCAGACCCTCGTCACCATATGAAGCAGAAAGTGCTTAAGACACCAAAGCAAACGAGCCCAAACTGGACTATCTTAGTTCTTTCCACCAGGGTGTTCCAGTGGCAATCATCTGATACCTTCGTCAGACCCTCGTCATCATATGAAGCAGAAAGTGCTTAAGACACCAAAGCAAACGAGCCCAAACTAGACTGTTTTAGTCCTTTCCACCAGAGTGTTCCAGTGAAAATCATCTGATACCTTCGTCAGACCCTCGTCATCATATGAAGCAGAAAGTGCTTAAGACACCAAAGCAAACAAGCCCAAACTGGACTGTGTTAGTCCTTTCCATCAGGGTGTTCCATTGGCAATCATCTGATACCTTCGTCAGACCCTCGTCATCATATGAAGCAGAAAGTGCTTAAGACACCAAAGCAAACAAGCCCAAACTGGACTGTGTTAGTCCTTTCCATCAGGGTGTTCCATTGGCAATCATCTGATACCTTCGTCAGACCCTCGTCATCATATGAAGCAGAAAGTGCTTAAGACACCAAAGCAAACGAGCCCAAACTGGACTGTGTTAGTCCTTTCCATCAGGGTATTCCATTGGAAATCATCTGATACCTTCGTCAGACCCTCGTCATCATATGAAGCAGAAAGTGCTTAAGAAACCAAAGCAAACGAGCCCAAACTAGACTGTTTTAGTCCTTTCCACCAGGGTGTTCCAGTGAAAATCATCTGATACCTTCGTCAGACCCTCGTCATCATATGAAGCAGAAAGTGCTTAAGACACCAAAGCAAACAAGCCCAAACTGGACTGTGTTAGTCCTTTCCATCAGGGTGTTCCATTGGCAATCATCTGATACCTTCGTCAGACCCTCGTCATCATATGAAGCAGAAAGTGCTTAAGAAACCAAAGCAAACGAGCCCAAACTAGACTGTTTTAGTCCTTTCCACCAGGGTGTTCCAGTGAAAATCATCTGATACCTTCGTCAGACCCTCGTCACCATATGAAGCAGAAAGTGCTTAAGACACCAAAGCAAACGAGCCCAATTTGGACTGTCTTAGTCCTTTCCATCAGGGTGTTCCAGTGGCAATCATCTGATACCTTCGTCAGACCCTCGTCATCATATGAAGCAGAAAGTGCTTAAGAAACGAAAGCAAACGAGCCCAAATTGGACTGTCTTAGTCCTTTCCACCAGGGTGTTCCAGTGGCAATCATCTGATACCTTCGTCAGACCCTCGTCACCATATGAAGCAGAAAGTGCTTAAGACACCAAAGCAAACGAGCCCAAACTGGACTGTCTTAGTCCTTTCCATCAGGGTGTTCCAGTGGCAATCATCTGATACCTTCGTCAGATCCTCGTCATCATATGAAACAGAAAGTGCTTAAGACTAAGAGTCAATAGGTACCTAATAAAACTCTTTCGTCACTTTTCCATTTTTGGCCAAAAACAAAGCGTATCATTGGTAAATATATTTTATACCCTTGGCAACACCAAGCATTATGGCGCTATATTTCAATATTTTTTAATTCATTTTAAATTTCGGTTTGTCATTTTGCTATGAAATACATCAGAAAATTGAATATTTACTTAAGAAATGTGATGTTTACACACTTTTCTTTTTTTCCTGGATGTTTTTTACAGCACAAACTGATATTTTTTTATTAAAACATTTATATTCGTAATATCATCACTCGGCGAGCGCTCCTGAATGACTGATGGGCATTTGGCGGGGGCCGGGAGGGGGGTCGATCGGAGATGTCAATATCAGTGCCTTTTTAGTGGAAGTTTTTACTGAGCGCTTACTAGGCATCTAGACAATATATAATCTAAGCCGTTAAAGTTTAATTTCAATGTGCTTACCTGTCGCGACGGACACTTTAATGTATTTGTAAATAAACCCCAAACATTAAAAACTCACCCGTGTGCACACATTCACAAATTCACAAAACTTTTACAGTTCTTTCTTTATAATATATATTTTATATATTTTCGCGTTAGCGCGCGTTGTCGGATCGGAATTCCGAGTTTTTTTTGAAGAAGTACCTAATAGTTCTTGTTTTTGCCGTCGCGGCCTAGGTGGTGCGGCCGTATATGGCCAGCCGCGAAGTGGCGGGTGATTTGAAAAGTCTTTGATCCCTACATTACCCTTAGAAAACATTGTGTTATTTATTTTTCTACTCTTTTATAATATTTGTGTTAACTTTTAATTGGCCTTCCGTTCTTATTTACATTATCTAATTTATGTGTTTAGCCGTTAGTTTTCCTTTGCAAATAAATAATATAATATAGGTACATAGGTTCTTTGCATGCTCAAGATGCTGCCCTTTACTTTGGACAAAAAATAAGCATTGCCATTCAGCGAAGAAATGCGGGCAGCATTTTGGAGACTTTACCTGAAACTAGAGATTGTTTGAACTATTCAAAAGCTTTATTGCCAATGGATATTTTAAATAATCTCCAATCACAGCTTTACAATTATTTATTATTTATCTATTAGTTTTAGTATAATTTTTAAGCTTTAACAATATCGTTAATTGTTTTAATAATATGTACCTAATACAGATAAAAGAAAGCCCTTTCACAACGCAAACCTGTGTTTCAGACAAAAATTTCAATAGCTTGGTTTAAATCCAGCGCTGCAGAAGCTCGCGGTTCTCCCGACGACGTTAACAACTCGCTAACGGATGCAAATTGGCAGCGGTTGGCAACACTGATTCCAAATGGCGCCAAACCTTTGCATAATTTCGATAATGGAACGATCCCGCACAACTCAACGGTTGACAAATGGCGAATGATTGAAAATCAAACACGGCTTTGAATTTTGGATCAATTTAGTTTATTATTTCCATCGCTATATAACATGTAAGTACTTATAGTTAAAATACGTAGAACATTGGTAGTTATTTGTACATGTAGGTACTTATATTTTATTATAGATAAAGGCTCCTTATTCCGTTTTTAGGGTTCCGTACCCAAAGGGTAAAACGGGACCTTATTACTAAGACTTCGCTGTCTGTCCGTCCGTCCGTCTGTCACCAGGCTGTATCTCATGAACCGTGATAGTTAGACAGTTGAAATGTTCACTGATGATGTGTTTCTGTTGCCGCTTTAACAACAAATACTAAAAAACAGAATAAAATGAATATTTATGGGGGTTCCCATACAACAAACGTGATTTTTTGCCGTTTTTATAGATCGCACTTAATCGTTTTTTTTTTCTTTTAATAGAAGTGTTATATTATTTAATTAACGGGGAAATTCACGATATTTCCGCGTTACCATAAAAAATAATTTTAAAAAATCTAACTTGATCCGCCTCGGTGCTTTCGCAGAATTTCCACATTTCCAAAAGACGTTTAGGAAGGAAATGAATCCTAGGAAATGATGTGTAGTATTTTTTTTACATTTCCAATCGATTTTAGGAATTGTATATATGTCCTAGGAATCATATAGAATGACAACGTATTTAATACCTTTTCGATGTTAATTTCCAATGACATACATGCAAGACGGAGATGAAATTTATTGTAAGTTTAATAAATTGATAAAAACATATAAACATATGTAAAGTATTGATTTTGTGTCTCTTCAAATTAAAATTAACATAAAATATATACCAAAAAGGTTAAAAATATTGATATGTTCAATATTGACCGGTTTTGATGCAAGTAATACCATCGAGTAAATAAGGAGCCTTTGCCCAGATAGATCAGTAATTAACTAATACTGACACAGTTCTTAATGAGTCTATCTTAAAAATAATTAACGAAAATATTTACAACTATACCTAAGTAGCGGCCCGCGATTTCACTAGCAGCGGCTGCTGAGATAAATATCATTATTTTATTTAGGTATCTACATTATGAATTGTGAGAAATACGTAGATAGGTTTTCCCCAGCTTTGCATGGCAAGTCTCAAGTAAGGTAATCGCCCGACCTCTCTTCAGTCGCGTCGGGCAACGCTGCTGCCCAAAGTCGCGACGTTAAGGAAGATGTCGACGATGACGACGTTGCGACGTCACGTGTTGCTGAACAGTGATAATGCCATCTTGTGTGTTTAGAAAGTGCAACACCAAAATATATAAGGCCAAGATACTAAAATGTCTTAAGAATGTGGTCTTATCCTCAAAAGTGCGAGAACTGATATTTGCCATGCTTTTACTTCATATATAACCTCTAGTAAAGATAAAATCTCATTCTATAAACCTATGTAAATAGTTGATGCCAATGAGCAAGGATATTGATGAGTGTAACCATCATAGTAAATTTTAACCGACTTCCAAAAAGGAGGAGATTCTCAATTCGACTGGATGTTTTTTGTGTGTTTGTTCAGCGATTACTTCGTTTATTATGAATTTATTATTTTGGTAGGTCACACTTTAGAGGTGGTCTCATATAAATTTTATCAAAATCGGTTCAATACTGTGGTTTTTATAACAAAACAACTGGAAAAATATGTCATCCAAGTAAATGAATTACGTATAGTGCAGTCGGTTTTTACAGTTCTTTAAACTTTAACTATTCAAAGATAATTATATCAGATAAACATCTGCGGCGATGTGAAACGCTTCATTGAGGCATCCAAACAAAATATTCTCACTTCCAGAGATTATTCAAAAAATACTAAAGGGATGTCCATAACATAAATATGGGACCACCATGGAAGCTTCCTCTTTATAATGGTAAATGCCGGAGTAATTGATGATAATTAAAAATACAGTCGAATAGAAAACCTCCTCTTTTTTTAAGTCGTTTAAAAAGTATATGCTCTATTCCAAATATCATTCAGATTCGTTCGGCTGTTTTAGCGTAAAGAAGTAACAAACACACAACTTTACAAATATTAGTGTTGATTTAATATATACATATAAATATTGGTGTGAAGTAACTAATTTATAAATGGTCTATCTAGGTTTGTTACAATAATAGAGCCACGCATTCGGTGGTTTATTAGTGCTAAATTTATAATTATTTGACAATAGATATTAAGCTGTAAAAGTTGAAATGTTTATTTAATTACATAAACCTATTTTCACATTTAATGAATGTAATGTATGGTATGAATCAAAGAGTATTGTACTATACAGGAATGATGATGATGATGGTATATATTTAAAAAAAAACATATTATAATTTACAATTTTGTCAAACAGTCTCGAGGAAACGTTTTATTTGCACAAAACTTATTTACAATTAAAAATAATTCAGAATAATAATAATCAAAATTCTACATAACTAAAACAAACAAATAAATTACAATATTCTGTGTACATACCGAAATTTAAGACAACTCAAAAATTCCACAATTAGTATGATTTGAAGGCGCATCACTCGGTCAGTATACGCCATATTACACTCAAAGTCGAATTTTGAATTGCCTTTCTTACAACAAACTAACCATGGTTTTATCTATAATTATTCTGATAATACGTTCCAAAACCAACTACAGCTGGCCCGTGATAATCCGGCCCTTGACTTATCCGTCACCCTTCACAATCCGACTTGCCTATAATACTTGCAAAGCATGTTTATTACGGCAAATCTTCTATAATGCATGCTTGAACATAAGTGATTTATATCACGGCACCGTGAATAAGACATGTTGTCTAATTGATTATGAATTGTTATCGTAATAAAGTTCACATTTCTACACGTGTTTCAATGGCAAAGTAGGTAATTTATCAGATTTCAAGATGCTACTTCTTAAAAGTTCCGGACTACAAGGGGTAAGCGAAGGTACAGACAGTCCGACAAATTCGATCATCCGATTCCACCTTACAAAACATTCGTCGGATTACCGCAGGCTTACTGTACAGATTTCGCATTACTAATTCGAAAAACGGAATAACTACTTTTTTAAAGTTTTACCAGACTTAACTTTCTTATCGTAGCCCTCACTAAGCCTGCGCCGCGGTTTTACCTACATGGTGATTAGTAACTGTGATAGTGATGATTATGAAATTCTTTACTTCCTTTGTAGATTGTAAATAATATATGTACAAAAACATATTTTAATTAAAAATACAATAATTATAGTTAAGAAAAACTGAAAAACCCGACTTTGAAATACGCAATTCGTTTTGCGCAAACCGATTTTGATAAAATTTATATGGAATCACTTCTGAGGTATTTACCTACCAAACAAAAAAGAATAATCAAAAATAATTCATAATGTAAGCGGGGTTATCGCTGAACAATCATACAAAAAAATAACCAATAAAAATGACCAATAAAAAAAAAACAAGTCAAGGGACACGCTAATAACCTAAAAATATTTATTTGTCATAACTATTAACTACAACAAAACAATATACAAGCTACGTAAACTACTACACAAGAGATCAATGGATGATCCCAGGCCGATGGAGGTCTAAAAATAAACCAAATGCTCAAACCAACTACACGCTGGCAGTGTACCCAACATGATAGCAGCATTGCCACATTGAACGGCAGTAAGCACTGCTTATGTGTTGGGACAGATATGCACCAGCATTTCGCTATTGCGTCGATCAAATAAATATTTATAGGGAGTGATTTCTAATACTTGAGCATCTTTTAAGCATAATAGCTTTCCTTATACCTATCAGTAGCGTGAGTAGGGAAGCAAAATTTATGGATTTTGTTTTAATATGCATAGAAACAATTGACCGGCCTCGCAGCTCAGTTGGTAGTATGTCTGCCTGCTAAACTTTAAGTTGTGGGTTCGATCTCCACCCAGGACAAACATTTGTGTGATGAGCATGGGCGTTTGTTGTCTGTCTGGGAGTTTTTATCTATCATAAGATTCATAAGTATATATTTACAAAAAGTATATAATATGTATATATGCATGAGTAGAATCATGAATTAGATTTCACCCCGTATAATTTATCTGGTTTCAAATTCTAAAGAGGTTATAATGCGGTAAGTATATGGAAGACGGTAAGCCGCGTATCTTCTTAAAAGTACAGGGCCGGATCTCAGTAGGCACCGCCGCTCGCAGTAATTTACAGATGGCAGTGCATGTATGCAGGGTAGGGCGGCAGTAGCGCGCACGCCAGTGGCAGCGCGTGCGCAGATAACTCGCGGTCTCCGCTCGCTGCCTGCGCCCGCAGCTGTTCCAAACGAAGCTGATTTTGACGCTTCCACTTCGTCCTACCATCACATAATAAACATGTAAACGGTTTAATTCTACGTTTCTTATCGGAACAGCGAAAGAGTGGAACATATTGCCGGCTTCTTTGTTCCCTGAGAATTACAACATTGGACTATTCAAGGTCAGAGTGAATAGGTATCTTCTGAGTCTGCGTGCTTCATCTCCGACCACATCTTCGCTTTCCAACAGGCGAGTTGGTGGTCAAACGTGGACTTATTCGTGATTATAGTTCTATCGTGGTAAAAAAGGGGAACTAAAGTCTCGATGTATATATGACTATGATAATCTGTGATTCGATACAACAAAATAATGAAATAAGAATAGCAGCGCCCTCAATGCCGCATAAGTTCTCTAGCAAAAGAGAGCTCAACAGAGTCTTAGCCAATTTTAGCTAAAACATTATTTGGCAACTTCTGTCAGACGGATTTTCAATCCACAAATGAATTTCCTATGCAAACATGCTATCTCCCACATCATCAGACACTATGTCCATTGTGTTAAGGGCAGGCCTAATTTGTAGTACAAAAAATTAATGTGGGTACTCACTCACCGTCGGTTCTGATACCAGGTCTTGACCTGCGTCTCGGAGAGAGAGAGCGCGTCAGCAACGTCTCCACGGTCGGCCACGCTCAAGTACTTTTGGCACCGGAACTTGCGCTCCAAGTAAGCGAGCTGCGCGTGAGTGAACGCCGTGCGCCGGCGCCGAGGCTTGCGGGATGACCCCGCGCTTGAGCCGCTCGTGGTGCGACCTTCCCGCCCTGAAAACATTACATTATATTATCTATCGCATTATGAGTGCGTTAACTATCTCTATCGCAAACTTAATTATGTAGTTTGTTTGTTTAAATTGATGCTGAACATATTAAATGTTTAATATTATTTTCATCTTACTAGCTCGTAAAGTTACGTTTCCAAGGCTAATATTGGCGTGGAAAAGTTCATTTTGCTCCCTAGGGTGGAAAGTAATTTCAAAATTCGAACACAACGGAGCTCTACATTTTCAATACAAAATATTTTCAACCTCTTTGTATAATAACTTCACAAAATGGAAAAATAGTTCGATTCAAGGAGGTTGCTATCTTAGCTTAAAGAAACACTAAATATTATATTAAAATAACTTAGAAATTTTGTATATTTACGTAAAATGTAAATAAAAATGTACAATTTACTTTCTCTTAGCAGTGTTTTGAATTTTTGGAACCATTTACACGAAAAAGGTTTGGATGAGTAAAGAAGAATATTACGCGAGTTGTGTCAAGAGCCTAATAGAAGAAAAAAAAATTGAGTAAAAAACTTTGTACTAAGTAATTTTGTTTTATATAATGTTCAAAATTTATGAAATGTGTAAATGTAAGTAAACTCACATGATTATAATGTAACTTTAGGATCAGTAAAGTTGCATAAATGCCAAGCAGATTTTTGTACTCGAGAAAATAGGTGAACTAAAAAATTTCCTCGCGACGTTAAGATGAATTTTTTTGTATTGCACTCGGCTGTAAAGTTATTTTATCTCGTGTCTTCTTGAATCCATCGCTACGCTCAGGATTCTACACTAGAACCACTCGCTACGCTCGTGGTTCAAACCTAGAATCCTTCGCTCTGGATTCAACTGTCAGCCACTCGACGGTAAAATACAACTTTCCAGCCTAGTACAATAAATAACTATTATTATATTAAATCACCATCATTATTATTCGAGGTAGGGTGGGAGGCCATGAGCCTCCCTGTCACTGCGACCCTCGCGGATCTATTGTGACTTCACCAATCACCATCATACAACATTTCTTTTACTTAGTTGTTCTTTTTACAACCTAAGCATTATTAAGAACATGTTCACATGTTCAACAAGGTCGTAATATGATACTGTATTTTACTTAGTATCTTCATAAGTGAAACTACCAGCTCCAGCTGCAATCTTAAAAACTACATTTCGAGTTTTTAAGGTCGTAGGTAGTGTCCCAACCGCATACACACAGTGGCTTCATCATCAGGCGGATTGGTAGTCAAACCTAGACCTCTTTATCCTACGAAATAAAACCTACCTGAAGATTCTTGAGAGTCTCGCTGTGAAGTTCCAGCCATGACGGAGGCGAAACCAGCCAGCAATTGCGTCTGAAACGCATTCTTTGACAAATCCATGGAGCGGCCATATATAGTATCCAGACGTGAGAACCCCACATCTGCTCCGCCCTCGGTATTCTCATCTGGACGAGGTTCTCTCTCCCCACGATAAAGCTGGAAAATGCCACCTTCATATATCTTTAATTGCTCTTCATTCCGACCTTCATACTCCTCATTCACTTTATATGGCAAATCATATGTGGAATTTGCTATTCTTGTATTCAAATTACATTCCAGTGGTGACATCCTGTCATTCTCATCCAAGTCTAGTTTCTCCGTGTATTTGTCAGTGTTTTCGTAGAGGGGTGTATTTTTTGTGGAGGTTTCGCTGCAGTTGTCGCCGACGGAAATGTCGTCTTCAGCGTCGGATACGTCGAGGTGAGGGCTGGACGCTGCCGAGTTCCGTCTTTCTTCGCCTTGATCTTTCTCATCCTGTAGCCTTTCTGGGGACAATAAAGACACATTTTTTGTGAATCGTAACTGTGGTTCACCTACTCTGAACTAGTCCAATGGTATGTTACATCATCATCATCATTAATGGTATCTAAAGCTTTTTATTGCAGTTCAAAATGCAGTGCTTTTCATCCTGAAGGTTGTACCTAGTCCGGTACTAAATCTATTACTGAATCTGTTTGTGACCTATAATTTTATTAGAAACATTATTTACTTTTTAAATCCCGAATGCAGTGATATTTATGACAGGCCTCGTAGCTCAATGGTAGTTGCCGTCAGAGCTGTAGGTCGCGGGTTCGATCCCCACCTAGGGTAAACATTTCTGCTGAGCATGGCTGTTTTCTCTGTGTCTGGGTGTTTATATGTATCGTAAGTATGTATTTGTGTATTCTATCAACCATCTAGTTTCCATAGTACAAGGTTTGCTTAGTTTGGGACTAGATGGTGTTGTGTGAAAAGGTCCTCCAATATTTATCTAAAAAATATTATTATTATTTAAAAATCCTATAGACTTCTATAGATACCCCAAGTGTATGTACCTAGCGTGTCAACAAGTACGATAAAAAGATTCGCAATTGACGTCCAAGATTTATTTAATTTCAGATGATATATACTTCCGATTCGATATTTTGTCAACAGCTAGTTACTAGCGTACAAACGCCCGGATGCATTGGGTTGAATAGATTTCACGCGGATGGAACATAATTTCACAAAATCGTTTGTGTGACGTCACAGTCGTACCAAAAACGTGACACGCAAGGTTTTCAAATAAATGAAGTCACATGCTCCATCTACTATATCAGTGAAAAATCCTTTATAAAAGTGTCCCATCACTACTTTTCCCAAGATTCCTTTAAATTACTGTCAACAAAGAAGTTAAAACCATCATGACACTACCCGACACTTAACCCTGAACACAAACGGATCGCACACAAAGGCGGAAGCTCGCATAAAGATCTCAGTTTGTAAAAAGGAACGTAGGCAGAATTTCTGCTCTAATTAATGCCTCCGGGCGTTCCGTTTCACTCTTGAGCAATTCAATGCAACGTCTGTGAATGGTGGTTTAGCGCTCGCGGAAAAATTTCTGTGTAGCCACACACAAAATATCTCAGCGCTGGTTTGTCTTTTAATTTGCGTAAAAATGGTGAAAGGCATTCAGCATAAAGCTCGCGGTCGCTTTTCATCACTTTCCTCAGTTTTTTCCACGAATGAAGGAATGTAAGTGAGGAGGTATCCGATTACTTGTTATATCGCGGGAACCATGAAGAGGCGGGACTCGAGGGCCTCGTTATAATTTTGCATAAATATGATTTACCGCACAGTTTTCCGAGGAGCTGGGGAGACGGATCTTAATGTTTACGCACGAATTATCTCCAGTAAAAACATCGTTAGCGACTTGTTATCTAACCTTGTTGGACTTGTGTAACTTTCATGGAAAGGTAGGTACTCGTAGGGGCGCATTTATAGAAGGCTTGGACGCTCTGAGCAAAAAGCGTGCGAACAACAAAAAGATGCGAAAATATCCTGTGGTCATCATAAAATAATGTGTTGCTTTCACACTAATATCACAATCTCAAGAGTTCATTAGACTTCATTATACTGTGCTAATATCTAGTAAGTATTAAATAAATAAATAAATATTGTAGGACATTTTCACACAACACCTTATAGACCCAAACTAAGCAAAGCTTGTACTATGCGAACTAGATGGCTGATGTTAATATCCCATCAAAAACATAATATGCACAAAAAGCCAAGTCTCGCAACGCAGCTCTTTTACCACAAAAAGTTGTGAGATCTAATGTATAACCAAGTCGGTTAATTAATTTAGTAGGTACATATCTATGGGAGCATTTATCCAACTAGTTTGTAAGAAATTGTGACCTAACTAGTTAACTAATAACTTTTGTAGGGACCGTATCGATATTAGACATCTTTATTTCTTTAATAATTAGAATGACTTATATGAAGAAAACTCCTTGTCTGAACTTTATGACGCTTTATTATTACTTATAACACTGCACTTATTTCACTGCACTGAGCGGTCTGACGCTAAGACCGCCTTTTTACTACCGAGTTACGCCGCGACTCCTTTTTCGAAGGGCCGCTCGCGCTCGTCCGCCCGCGATATATCCCCTCCCCGGAATTACAACATCACGCCATCATCCGGGGTAGCGTTCATTCTGTTCGATCACCGTTCTCCAGAGTATATAAATTAAGAAAATAGCAGTGCTGCCACTCCGCAACACTGAAAACACCGCACACCACATACAACAAATATTCAAATCATGACACTCGGCCATCCGCTTTTGTGCAACGTCCCGATGTACAACAACTCTCTAAAAGCAAGTCTGATTAATCATATCGAACCCTTTGGACTCCTTAAAGATTTGCTGCAAAATAAAATAGTTAAACAGTAATTATTATGCTAATTTTATAAAACTACTTATGGCACACTACAAGTAATCATGACACTCGGATTCGTTTTTAAAT
Source organism: Lycia hirtaria (assembly GCA_947563715.1). Lineage (NCBI taxonomy): Eukaryota > Metazoa > Arthropoda > Insecta > Lepidoptera > Geometridae > Lycia > Lycia hirtaria. The sequence goes on from OX387375.1 coordinate 54,685,974, forward strand.
ATGACAATTATTTTATGTTTATTCTAGCTGGTCTGGGAACCGGAGGCTTCCTATTCGTGTGTAAATGTACACTATGCAGATAAATCATTGTTGTACAAATATGTTGTACGGATCGAGTATATATTCTGGTATTTCCAGAGGTTTGGTATATAATTAAAAAAAGTACATAAAAACTTATTCAATTCGCATTATTAATTTACTGTCGGTTACTCAATTACTTCCTCCTCTGGCTTAGTGATTGCGAACGGCAGCATCATTATATAAATGTCCCAATGTTGTAGTGGCCACTGAAGTAGCATTCAAACCTTGTAGACTTGGACTTGTAGACTTTTTTTTAATGAAAAACTCTATAAATACTCCTTTTTGTTCTTCATCCAAACATTAAAATGACCAACGACAAAGCTTGAATAAAATGAAAGCAAATTTCGTCCAAAAATAATTACACATAAATTCAAATATTTAGATCCAACTCAAACCAGCTCCAGTAATAATTTGGTGACACGAGTACGTTAATTTTGTAAGTGCTCTCATAGGAATCAACATTTTAAACTGTATTTCTGTCATTGTCCTGCCATTACCAAATAGCATTTTAAAATTGTGTAACGTATACTCCCCAAATCCGAGTAATAGAGAGAATAAGAGAACGGAAATAATTTTCCAAATCCCCTTTTTTTTAGCAAATCGCTACAACCGCATTAATTTCTGTCAAGCTTGTGGATGATCGGCAAAGCACATGAGCGAAATTTTGTCAGTTTAGAATGTCAGAAGTATTATTATTTTCTAATCACTAAATTTCATTATCATAGGGACAAATTAGTCACGATAAACTACAGGTAGCTGATCCATTGTCAGTCCTTCATCAACCGTTATTTGACTGGCGTATACCTGTTGTTGTTTACCATTAAATTGATGTACTATCAAGTTGAATCACTTCACATCACAGATGCCCTGAGTTGACATCTGTCGGATTTTAATCTGTTGTTTGCCAAATTCTTCTTCTTAATCGTACACTCTAGTCAGAGTGGTCGTGGTTGCAATGGCGGTGGCTCCTCGCCGTCACCGTCACTCTCCAGGCCAGCTGCTCTTCTCGCGATGCTTTTCCATTTCTGCCGGTCGGTTGCATTGCGAGTACACTCTACTTCGGTGGACTGCGTAGCTTTTCTAATGAGGTCGGTCCAACGTGTTGGTGATCGTCCAGGACTTCGCTTGCCTTCTACACGGCCATGCATATGCTGCGATAGGCTCTCCGTCGAGTGCTCTTTTCTTGAGATCTGCGCAAAGAACTTCAGTATTTGCAATTGCCCAGTCGACGATAATCTATCTCGTATATGAATCTCTTTGAGGATAGAGTTGTTGGTTGTTTGTCAAATACGTCATCACTATTTTGATGACACGTTAGCTAGAAAAAATACTGTACACATTACATACTAACAGTACTCAAACCGAGATTGTGGACATATTTATTTTCCCATCCAATATTTATAGTACTGACATCAGTACTATACATCAGTACTGTTACATAACAGTAGAGCAGAAATGACTTGACTTGGTTTTAATAAACTAAATTGTAGGTAAGGACTGAGAATGTTTATACACAGAAGCATACTTAATTCCTTTTAATGCACACCTGAACTAATACTAAAGCATCAAAAGATAAGAAGCAGGTAATCACTTCCATAAATAAAATTAGTCTCAATATTTGTCTTACTAATTTCTGTTGTTTTTTTTAAAGGTCTATATGATGTCGACTAGTCATATCATAACTGCTCTTGCACTGAGTACAAGCCAGTGGTGATTTTGATAGTTGCCGTTTTATTTCAACTAAAAATCATATTTCGGAAACGTTACCAGTCCTATCAAATATTTATTATTAATGAATATTTACTATTAATGAATAATTATATATGCTTATTTTTAATGAAGATATTTTTTTATTTATCGATTAATTTTCGTATGCTGGATCCAATTCTGTTATACGCTTACCAAAATTATACTAGATTTATCAAAATGTTCATATGCACGAACGATATTTAACGATATTGATCTAGAACCTAGAAATACTTGCACGCTTTGACAGCAAAAATAGAGGACCAAATGTTATTACTATCATAAGACCACATGTTTGTATACCTATTTTGCAAGAAATAAATTAATTATGAATATTCGGTTTTTATATTTGACTAATTTTTGAACTCATAAACTGTACTTTTACAATAAAACCGCCACCGGTGCAATCTATTTTTGAGGCTACTTTGTTTGAAATATGAAACTGATCAATCAGTTCTCTCTTTGAATTATCTTTAGTTCGTGATAAGAAACTTCGGTCATCGCTTAAATTCAAAGTCAAATTATTTCTTGGGCTTGTAACAAAAGTGTTATATTAGAAAAGCCCTTTTCAAATTAGTATTTTTTTGTTATGTTTGTACTCCAAACTTTTTCTGTTATAAAATACAATTTAACGTAGTTTTTATTAATTTAGATATAATATATTCTATTTATTTATGTCATTTTTATATCCAATAACATAATAAATAATAAAAGGATGTCGTCAAACTTATGTCAATATTCATAATAATGTTCAAAAGGCCAAAATAGAATAATAACAAATATGCTAATCCACTTATGGAAGAAAGTAGAAAATATGATCCGCTGCTCCATTAGAACGAGAATTCAGCAAGATCTATTTTCATCAACTCATTCAAGGCATAAAATGGGTTTCTCTCAAAGAAACGTTTACTACGTACGTTTACTCTCGACTAATAGTTTTGTAATATTATCGAGTGGTTCATTTAACATACAGATTTGTTTATATATATTTTACGATAATTGTCAACGCTCATCACTGCTTACGTCACTGTCCAGCGGACAATTCAACAAAGTGTAGACACTCTGCAGTTGCGAAAAATAACGTGGGTGTTCAAAACATGACATCTAATTACGTTGGCACATACAGATCGCTGATAACTATATATATTTTTATAATAATCCTTAACCGAATAGTATTTTTCGGAAAATGTCTTAGGCTTACTCATTTATCAATTCATGAATCTTATTGATGGAGTAATTTCCATTCTCTCTATAATCTAATAATAATAACCATAATAATTGAGAATCTAATAATTGCAAACAGATTACTCATAAATTTATTCGCTCTAACGCACTATACGCGTTTTATCAAAAGTAAGTGTAAGTCACTTCTATGTCGATTCTAATTAGTACGTTTCGGAAATTTCAAGCATAGTGGCATTTGTCAAGACTCCTCGACTCTTCGAATTTCTATGCACGTCAAGGTTACTTGCTGCGTGTCCGATCGGTTGATCTCTCATATATGATTTAAATTTTCTCTATGAAACTCGAAACTACATCAAAACTGGAATTATAACGTTATATCATCATTAAAAGTCAGGTGCTCAGGTTCAGGGAAAGTCTGATCAATGATTCTGCTATTCAACGCTTAACATAATCACATTAAAATGATCATTAATCGACTGGATTAATCAAATCCACTAAAATACAAGATAACAAGTGCAAGTGCACAATAAATACAAGTACACACTCTTGCACACCATATACATATTATACAAAATTTAGTTAATCAAGTTATTTTGGATTAAATACAGTTTGGAGCTTCTACTTTCCTTTGAATAGGCTTGACCTGCTGCAGTTTAAAACGTTCATGGCTGGAAGCTAAGTGTTCCGTGACCGGTTAAAATTATCATCCTGAAACCAAACCTTCATGGTTACAGCTAAAACATCATTGAATAATTGAACTTAAATCTTACAGCTCACATATATGGTTGCAGCGAGAACATCATCAAATCTTCAAACTTCGACATCGTCAAATCTTCAAACTTCAAAAATCATTAAAACTCCAAACTTCAAATATCGTCAAATCTTCAAACTTCAAACATCGTCAAATCTTCAAACTTCAACCTTACAACGCGCCTATATGGCTGCGGCGAAATCATCATAAAATCTTCGAACTTTCCTTACGGCACACCTACATGGCCATACTTCTTTAGAATATTACCCTGCAGCTCACCTACACGGTTGCAGCGATAACATCATCAAATCTACGAACTTCAACTTTACGGCACACATACATGGCACTCTTTGGAACATTTTCCCTGCAGTTCACCTACATGACTGCAGCTAACAAACTCATAAACACTAAAAATCCTTGAATTTCAAACTTGCAGTAACACTAAGTGTAGTTGTTAACACTAAGAAATGCACTTTAATTTTCAGCACTGTCGATACTCTGATATCTTAGCGCGGCTTTAAATTCCGCCTTCATGATTACAAGGCGTCAACGGATAAATATTCGCGACAAGTTACCGGTACACAATGGTACTATTTCTGAGGTTATACATGCCTTTGAAATTCAATTAAGATTTTAAGTCAATCGAACTATGTTATCTCTGTATAATTCAACTTCATAAACAGACTTCTGTATTAAATATTTACGCAGTGATACTCTGGTAAATCCATCAATATTGTAGCTCTACTCATATAAAATTTCGTTTGACACACTTATGTGGTTCAAGATCTTACAATAGTTACGTCACAAAGTAGTTATAGTGTTGCAGGTGGAGATACAATACCTAAATTTCGCTTCATGGTATAGCATACTTACACGACTAAAGACAGTGCTACTAGTTGTAGTAGACTAGTTGTCGTACTAGAATATTTTACTTGCGGTACTTTATTAACCTTACAGAAAAATTAACTCAGTACAACTCGCCCTAAATGGCCGTAACCGTAAAGACAGGATTCCACCAGTGTGCGGCTCTGTACCGCACAGAGTGCAGCATAAATGTATTTCTTGGTCAGCAAACTGTGCGCGCACTCTATTGGACAAACCGTGAACTTTTGTCGCGCACTCCTCGGTCTCGCGGTGTACCCGCGACGACGCACTCGCACACATGTTTACACACTAAACTGAAAGTAAAGCACATTTCCGAGGTATAAATGTTCGTGTACAAATGTACCGTACAGCACGCATACTAAAGTTACGCACAACTGAGGTGGTGGACACAGGCAATCTACTATTGTGATCAAGTTCGCGCACTGTAAAAGGTCTGCACCAAATTTTTATCAACAAGTGTTCTGAATCTGAACACAATTTTAGTGGAGCCCAACCTTAACAGCTAGATAATAAGCTGCTATGTTTACCATAATATTTTATTTGCATTACTGTTAGCAATATTCTAGAAAAACTACATTTAGAAGCTCGCTTAATTGGCTGTATTGATGTAGCCCAGTTACCGAATTAAAATATTTTACTCGCAGCACTTTACTAGTCTTCTAGAAAAATAACACACTGCTGATCGCTGACACGGCCACAGACCGATATGCCATAGCCATTGTACTATTAAAAACACTACTCTCACCATCACATCAAAAAATATTACCACGCTATGGTTCCTCTGAATGGCTGCAGCATAATCAAATACAAAAAGTAAAAATGGTTCTCAAACAAGAAAAACATATTTTCGTATACTTGTCTCACGGGATGTTAACGAAATAATTTACTAATGACTTACTTACAACAGACTTCATTTCGTTTAAATTAAGATAAAATTATCGGGGAGTAGCCCCAACCACACTATCAAAATTTCATTAGGTTATAATAAAATCGTCGGATTATAATCTTTAATCGCTGTGCTACAATAAAATAATCTGAGAGTAACCCAGATCACATCTCATTGCAGTATCTTAACAGATTCTGTCTACCCGTATTAAGAATATCCCGTTATAATTATTTTAACACCCTGTTTCAACACTTTAAGAACCATTTTCTCCAATTCGATATGCGTGACAAATTTTTAACATCAATATTCAATAATCGGAGGGTAAAATATAATCTCGCAGGTGACTCACGATTTTACCGGGCTTGGCTCGCAGGTTGATTGCCACTTCTGATATATGAAGAAAACTCCTTGTCTGAACTTTATGACGCTTTATTATTACTTATAACACTGCACTTATTTCACTGCACTGAGCGGTCTGACGCTAAGACCGCCTTTTTACTACCGAGTTACGCCGCGACTCCTTTTTCGAAGGGCCGCTCGCGCTCGTCCGCCCGCGATATATCCCCTCCCCGGAATTACAACATCACGCCATCATCCGGGGTAGCGTTCATTCTGTTCGATCACCGTTCTCCAGAGTATATAAATTAAGAAAATAGCAGTGCTGCCACTCCGCAACACTGAAAACACCGCACACCACATACAACAAATATTCAAATCATGACACTTATTTCTGTTTCAATTTCAATTAATTACATTTCATTCAATTGTGAATTACACACTCAACAAAGAGAAATAAGTCTCAATAGATCATCACGCACACACTAGTAATATCCCGCTGTGCTCTTCACATTGTTATCTACCGCCGCCGCGCCGTCGAAGAAGAACTTAGAAGTCACTATAATTTTTATCAACATCGGTTTAGTAGTTTTCAAGATATGGACTTTTTATTTTAAAACTAGATGACTAGATGACGGCGTACTTCGTATCACCTAAGTATCAATGAGTTGACCCGATATTTTCTCAACGTTTAAACCTTCCCTGGACTACTACAAACATTTCAAAACCAAAATCAGCTAAATCGGCCCAGGCGTTCTCAAGTTTTAGCGAGACAAACGAACAGCAATTGATTTTTATGTATATAGAGATGGGCGGATTTAGTTTCAAACAAAACGAGTAAATACCTATTAAAAATTAATAAATAAAAGTAGGTAATTAAAAAAAAAACGACTTCAAAACAATCTAATGAACTGGAAAAGGAGAAATAACACGAAAAAAATCAAAACTGGTCGTCTACCTAAGTAGGTACGTAAACCTATTTTTGAGGTCTTTATTACTTGTTGGGTCTGATATTAGAAAACATAAGTTGGTGTTCAGTTTTGTCAGATAATGATTATTTGAATGCTATTGGAGGCATTTAATGGACTAAATGGTTTATTTGTCCGTGTTGATTATGTTATCTTAACTGTGAGTAGTTTATCGATATGCCGACTATGCCGTCAAAGAGTTCATCAAACCATTCCCGGAAGTCGTGAGACTGCAGGAGAAAAAGAATAGCGAGATCAGAGGTAAAGAAAATGTTGTACTCTCTAATCAGATGAAAGTGTTGAGCGACGAGCAACACGTTTAGCTTCTGTTCGTGTGCACAATTCAGAGACCCACACTTCAGAGACTCTATTCCCAAAATAAAGGCGTCTGTCCATCTGCTGATCGCGGGCGGCATCCTCTGTTTCGCGACGCGAGTCACAGACGTTCACATAGCGAGAGATTTGTCTCACAACCGACCGCTAGCGTCATACACTATCTCGCGAGTCAAAACCAAGTAGGTATATTACAATTCTATTGACGTTACGTATGTACCTATTAGGACGCAGTTAATTTTAATGTCAGCTGTATCATCATTAGAAGAAACCTACACGCGCAGCCGGTCTATGAAAAAGTCTTACTGTTTACTATTATTTTTAATTTTTAGGAAATAGAGACACGCGTGCGAAGCCGCGAGTAAATGCTATACTTCATAAAAACTGAAAAAAAACAACTTCAAACTACGCAATTTTGTTTATTGTAAATATTTTTGCATTGGCAAAATAATTGTATTTTGTTTTGAAAACCAAACTTCTGGACCGATTTTGATGAAATTTGACGATTTTGATGGACTAGAATCCTTTGCTTGCCCTGGATTGAACTGTCAGGCACTCGACGGTAAAATACAAAATAATCGGCCAAGTGCGAGTCGGACTCGCGCACGAAGGGTTCCGTACTATCATCTATAATACTACAAAGTTTAGTTCTGTTAATAAAATAACGAGAAATCAACGAAATTCCATGTAGTAAATTGCAAACTTATAGGTAGGTTTTCGATACACATCCGGGCAGCATGACGACGCTCGCGCGAATACGCGCGGCTATGGTTTGCTCCGTCATGTTACCTCCCCCGCTACCCGCTAACGCGGCGCGGCGCTCGCACCGCGTTTAGATGCACGGATTATTTTAATTTTGTGAATTTTTATGTATTAGATTAGGTATTTATTTTTATAGTTAATATATTTCTAAATATTTACTTACAAATATTCAAGTTTCTACCTGTTAATTAAGATCGAGTAAAAATTGCTTAAAAATTACGTTTGTTGTATGGGAGCCCCCCTTTAATATTTACTTTATTGTTATTTAATTATTTATTTTGAAAGGTAATATACAAGTAAATATTCTGTGAAAATTTGAAGCGTCTACCTGTTACCGTTTTTAATATTGAGCAAAAAAATACGAAAAAAACACGTTTATTGTATGGGGACCCCCCTTAATATTAATTTTTTTTTAATTTTTAGTATTTGTTGTTATAGCGGCAACGGAAATACATCATTTGTGAAAATTTCAGCTTTCTAGCTATTACGGTTTATGAGATACAGCCTGGAGACAGACAGACAGACAGACAGACAGACAGACAGACAGACAGACAGACAGACAGCGAAGTCTTAGTAATAGGGTCCCGTTTTTACCCTTTGGGTACGGAACCCTAAAAAGTGCAAATAGGTAGTTCAATCAATAAATATTTAAATAAACGCACTTGTCTCTGAGCATTGAATGTTAATTTAAAAGTAGTTGTAATGACCAAAGCTCGTTGTTTGTTCACAATGCGAGTCAAGAGCGGGCGCGCGTGGCGGCCGCGTGCGCACGTGAGTGGCGCTGCGCTGCGCTCGAGAGCATATGCGCCGCTACGCTCGTTACGATACCTAACTGATGATCGATGCAAGCTTATTGATTAGGGACTTCACAATGGAGAACGAACGATAGATAGATTCAGATTCAGATATATTTATTGATAGCTAATACATACAGATATGCTAGGTGATAGTGCATTATATAGAATTATCAGCTTACCCTCAACGGGCATTCAATATTGTCAGAAATTTATAACATGCTTGATTAACATGATTTAATATTCATAAACGATTTCTAAACTGTAGTAATGTCCTATATAATAATGTCAATAAATTTTTGATTTATCTAGATGTCAATATTAATTAAATATAATAATTGTAAGCTGAATTATAATAATAATTCAGCTTAGTCTTAAATTGATTGTTATTGGAAATGTCAGTGATATCTTTTGGCAATCTATTATATATATTGATAGCATGAAATAAATGTACTTTTTTCATAGATTACACTTTTTGAACATGGTTTATAAAGATAATCATTGCCTCTCATAGCACTGTTTCTCAATCGAAAATCAGATCTACTTTTGAATAAATTTTTGTTATATCTTACAAATAAAGAAATTCAAGTATACCTATATATATACCGGTAAGAGTTAAAAATTGTTTTTCTCTGAATAGTTCCCTTAACGTTTCATCCCTGTTTTTGCTGTAAATTATTCGTAAACATCGCTTTTGCAGCAAAAAAGTTTGATTTACATTGTATTTGTATTTGTATTTGATAAAATAATGAATTGTCAGCTATATTTACTTTGTTGGTCCGTCTTATACAGTTCTATTTATCTACTTTTTTCTTTCTATTTCTGTAGGATCTTCACTTCTTCCAACTTGTCTGGTTCAAGAGAACGAGACAAGTTGGAAGAAGTTAAGTTTCTACAATATGTATATAAAGAAAATCCAAATAAGAAAAGATTCTTAGTTGGATTTTCTTTATATATATATATTTGGAATTCCAGTTTAGATCATAAATATTAATGTTAAAGTTAAATTGAATGTAATTTGTTTTGTGTTTGAGGAAAAATAAAACTTTTTAATTGCCTGTCCGTTTTCATTTTTATTAATTACCTAATGTATGTATTTAGACGTTAGTTATCCGTTGACAATAATATACAATATCTAAGTCGTTATAGTGCAGAGGTCATTGAAGTTTTTATAAAATTATCATAATGTATTATGCCTTAAGAATAAATAAATTCAATTTATTGATCTTGTGAGCTTATTTACCTACGTGCCTAACCCTTCTCACAATGAGAAGATGGCCCGTTCCCAGCAGTGGGACAGTTTGTACAAACAGGGCTGATAAAAAAAAAAAAAGCTGTTATACTTTTTTTTATTTATTTACATTTTATATATTTATATATATCTATACTTATAATAAAACTGTACCTAAGTTACATCTGTACATTAAAGATAAATTAGAGAAAATATTTTTGGAGTACCTATATTATGAAAGAAGCTGAATCCAAAAATATTGTTTTTGACATTTTTGTCTGTCTGTATATTCTCTATAGGCTCTTAAAGTATTAAAACACACTGCTTGAAGCCCTGTGGAGGTAATACTTTTTGATTCATCAAAATCGATTCTGAAATAGTGGAGTTATTACAAAAAATTGAATATTCAAAGAGCAAAATTATCCTGTTCTAATGTATCTACGCGGCGATTTTCATAACTTCCAACAAACTTTTTCGTAATAAACAACTGGTTATACTAGAATTATTCTAAAGAATTCACATTTATAATAATTTACCGCGATTTGACGCATAATTTATCATAAAAAACGTACACTCAACAGCATATCGTAACTAAATCGCGTAACTAAATTTAAATAAGTTAGACTCAAAAAACTGCTTTTAATGAATATCTAATAATTTATTTTTTGGGATCACATGTAATGCATGCATCACATACATTGAATCATTATCTGTTTGCACCTACATTCTTATTGCTACCTATATCTAAACAGATTTACTTCACTAATAATACTTCACCCACTAGGATTTTGTGTCGGGAATGCCACGGAACCCAAACAATAATAAACACAACCAATAATTATACTCCCAAGTACTTATATTTACAATATAAGTACTACAAGTATATAAGTACTACTTATTCATACTACAAATATCTGCTCGACCGAGAAACATATTGTAGAAACTTCACTTCTTCCAACTTGTCTCGTTCTCTTGAACCAGACAAGTTGGAAGAAGTGAAGATCCTACAGAAATAGAAAGAAAAAAGTAGATAAATAGAACTGTAAAAGACGGACCAACAAAGAAAATATAGCTGACAATTCATTATTTTATCAAATACAAATACAAATACAATGTAAATCAAACTTTTTGCTGAGTATTGAGTAATCCGATGAATCCGATGAATCGAACCCAACACCTTTCGTCCTAAAGGCGGACGCAATACCGTTGATTTATACAGGTCGTCAAGATCATTGTGCTTGACCATCAGTTGATTTTGATTTTAAATGATGTTACTAATTCTGTATAAGTCGATTCTACCTTCTTTAGGTGACTCACGGAAGTGTAGCCACGAAAATTCCAACATCGTAGCTCTCTCGAAACAGATATGGCAGCAAACAATTCCTTTCCTATGCAGTACGCATTAAAAATGAACTAATTTACATATTTTAAATTCAATTAATCCTCAAGAATATATAATATATATACACACACACACACATGAATACAAATAAAAATAAAACTACTCTAAAAGACCGTTAGCAGCGGGAATTGTTCCCAGGATGCTGGCCCCATTACCTCGTTGTATAGCCATACTTACTCTTTGAGCAAAGTAGAGGCCAGCATTCTGGTCACGTGTTGCGTCGATCAGACGAGACGAGAGCTCTCTATATATATATATTTTGCTGCTGGTCCCCACGGTCCTAACGTTTCAACCCCAAAAGGCTCAAGGGGCCGCCCATCTTCCACGGAATCAAGGTCTTTCCATCCGGTCTTTTACCATCACTACGTACGAGACCCACTTGGTTCTAGAATGGCCGCGCAGCTAGCGCTGGTAAAAGCCCGGCGAATAACGTCATTAAGACTGGCGTGACGCGGAATTCTACCCGCGCTTCTACTGCAGGAAAGACCGTGATGACCGAGCTGATAGACCAATTTATTGGTCACGGTCTTTTCTGACCAATAAATTGGTCAATCAGCTAATTACATTAATCCTATGTTAGGTTGTGTCGAAAATCGAAGACGTTAAAAATATTGTGTTTACTGCGTATGATGATGAAATTTAGTTAATTTAATTTAATCAAGTGATGTTACCAATTTTCTTTTTATTTATTTTACTTTTGAAACTGAAAATCTTATTATTGTAATTGTAATTATAACATGTTGTGTATACAGTTAAGGAATATAGTTTAGGTCCAAATTAATTGTACATTGTAAAAATTCTAAAGACTGTATTCTGTTTCGTGTACCAATAAATTAAATAAATAAATTCGCTTTGGACCTTAGTTAATAGGCCGTATAGATTAGGATTGAAAAGTCAGCCCGGATGCACTTATTCCTATATATATTAAGGGCACGAAAAATGTCGAAACAGAAGAATAAACTCCATCCAGTTATAAAGTAACAAAGTGCACGTGTGAAGTGGTCAGCGGCTCGAGATCTTGTTACTTGTTTCTAACTTGCGTAGGTGCAAGTACTTACCGCTGGTGCTTGAAAAGGAGATAAAATAAAATATCTGACTATTACAGTAATAATAAACATGACGATGTAGCTTATTATTACTCTAGATTTATTAATAAGGTTTTCCATGTTGGACTGGGAGAGAAAAAAACAGAATATACCAGCTGGTTCTTTTTCCGGGCATACTGTGAAAGTTAGTTAAAGAACTTGAGGGAAATGGCGTTTGTGTAGGTGATTAGCTGATATTACATCTTACCTCTAATACCCTCTCCCTTCCATTTAACCCTCTAACTACGGTCAGATGTGGCGTCAAACGGCCTCATGGAATCTAACGCTCTGCCTACCCCGAATAGGCCTGATTGTATGTATCTCTAGAGATGAAGACATGTAACTAATTTAATTTATGCACCGCCTCATGACATCGTCAGATGACCAGAGATGGCGGCAAAAAATTCCATTCCTGTGCAGCACGCATCAAGAACGTGGACCGATATCGCTGAGTATATTGACTCCCAGAAGAAACGCTCCAAGATTTGCGCAGTCAATCCTATATATTCAGGAATCCCATCAATTACGGATCAATGCGCTCCCGTATCATATGCGATTCATCCGCGAAACTAAAGTAATTATAATCAGGGCAACTATACCCCTGCAGCATCTTTGCGGGTATCTCTATCTATTATTTCTAGCCTTGAAAATTCTAAGATTGTAGGCTACAACTTTGTAGCTCTCAAAAAACAGTAGGCGACAGAGAGTTCCCGAATATGGACTGAAACACATGTTAAAAAATAATTTACCCCAACCACACATGAATATTAAAACACAGAGTGCCAAGCCAGCACAGTATCAGCAATAAGGTACAAAATAACATTATTACAACGCTACGTGTTCAAGTGTGCGCCGCGCCCCGCTAATAAGCTGCTAATTTGCAAGTGTGCGCGCGCCCTTACCTCGCCGTGCCATGTAGGTGCATACATTAGGACCTAATTTTTAATCTTGACTCCTTGATTACCTGCCTTCATGAATCTTTTATATTTCGTGCTATTTTTTTACGTACAAATTGTATATTTTATAGCCTTATGTTATTTAGTACGTTTTTCTATTCCTGTAGGGTGTGGGGATATGATATGCTTATTTTTAGGGTTTCGTACTAATGGTTCGGAAGCCTATTCTTTGATTGTACGAGATTCACTCTTGATTTGACACTCAGATTATATATATTATTATATATCAGAGTAGTAGGGATTCGAGAGTTCAAAAAGAAAAAAAAAAAAAAAAAAAAAAGGTTTTGGGGTGCGCTGAATCGATTCCCGTGGTCCGTTTTGAGCTATCTCTTCAGGTTTCAGAGATAGATTTCTCTTATCTAGACTCCCAGTACCCCTCATTAACATTAATCACCTTGATCGTTAACGTTGCTCGCGACTCCCATTAACACTAATCGCCTTGATCGGTAACGTTGCTCGCGACTCCCCCATTAACCTAATTGCTTGCGATTGCATTCCTGACATAACCTACTTGTTTCACTTGTTGATGAATCGAATCCCGTGGTCCGTTCTCTCCAGGTTACTTGTCTACTAACCTAACCTAACCTAACCTACTTGTTACATTATTTCATCTAAATACTAACCTAACCTAACCTACTTGTTACATTATTTCATCTAAATACTAACCTAACCTAACCTACTTGTTACATTATTTCATCTAAATACTAACCTAACCTAACCTACTTGTTACATTATTTCATCTAAATACTAACCTAACCTAACCTACTTGTTACATTATTTCATCTAAATACTAACCTAACCTAACCTACTTGTTACATTATTTCATCTAAATACTAACCTAACCTAACCTACTTGTTACATTATTTCATCTAAATACTAACCTACCTGCTGAATACCTAACCTAGGAATACCTAACCTGGGTTAAGCAATAACAAAAACAACTGTCTGTTCTTTAAAGCCTTTATTTAATCAAAATAGTGTTGATACATGTCATATACCACTATATCATTCCTAATTGTATTGCTTTCATCGAATTTGCTTGTAAGCTGTAACATACCCATTCCGTGGTATTTGTAGTACAAGTATACCAAGCAGTACTTGCCACATAGCGAGGTCCAATCATTTTGTATTCTCTTGTCATTAAAATCCCACATTCTACAGTTCCTGTTCAGAAAACTCTTATGATAGCCCGTAGGTGGTCGGCCAAAGGAGTCAGAATATTGCCCAACGCTGCCTTTTTCTATGTGTATGGCTACCCAATGAGACCCTGGTCGCGTGTCTGAATCCAAATTGCTAACTATAAACGTAGGCGCTTCGGTATGTATTGGTAATTTGTTTGCAGCGTACACGTTATTTTGCAGACTAGGATGAATTTTGTATAAACATTCCTTGATCTCGATTGTGTTCATAGTAGCTACCTTGCGAAGATTTCTCTTGCGAATGTTGTTATTGATAAAAGGATTGACTATATATAAGGTAACAAATAAAAAAGAGGTGTGTCACTTATTTTAGTAATTTCATTTATTTCAATCATTTGTATTATTGATTAAATTATCCCCTAAACCCCAAATTAGCCTAGTTTTTATTTTTATTGATATCCACATTATGTCTACATTCATAATAAGATCTATATACAATTACATCTTAACTACTATAGTCTACGATTACATTGCGGTTCTTATCTATTTCTATTACATTATCGAACTCGGCATAAACAATACAGTTTATTGTTTGACTGAGAGAAGATTCAAAACGAACTTCCAATCTTACACTACCATTCCTTATCAGATTCCAGTGACTCGAAGAGTTGGCCGATAAGTCTGGAGTTAAATCGAAAGCTAGTAAACAATAACCTTTAGCATACTGTTCTCTAGATATCCCATTGCCTTCGTTAAGAAAGTGTATACCCGTCCCTGAGAATAAAGTATGATAGGCTGCGGTAAAAGTGTTAGTTTCGAACGAAGGTTGTAACGCTTTTGAGGGTATTTGCCGACCATCGATATACAAACAAAATGAACTAATATCATAGTTCTCAAAGTTAAATGGATTTTTTGTAAGAGTACCATTGAATGCCGCGTTATTTACAAACCCAATTATACATCTTTTAGGCACTTGTCCTAGAAAAATATTATCCAGTGTTTTTCCCTGAACCCCCGCTGGTATTGTTAAAACTTTAACTTCGGCTCGATTGATAGGATATTTTGCTGTAGTAGAGGCTAAAACTCTCTGATGTGCTAGCAAAACAGTTGGATTAATTCGTGCTCTACGGACAATGAGAGATGTCTCTATAATGCTTGCTTTCAACTTCAGATCATTCGTAGAAGCTATCAAATTAAATGTTTCTCTGGAACGAACTAACTTTATAGACATATCAACACCGTTTATCAAAAATTTCTCCTGGTTGAACAAATCACCATGCAAATGACCAATCATTTCTATTTCCTTACTTTCAGCTGCAAATTGTTGACGATTTGTAAAGCCTTTATTGCTCTCATCAGTTGAATCCATCTTTCCTGAGGTATCTTCATACCAAAGCCCACAAGTGAGATGAGAATTCTTAGCTGCTGGTGCATAATTCAATAAAGTTTCTATATAGGCGCGATATGCGTATGTGTTATTCGGAGGTGATACAAGCTTTTGATTTAAATAAACATCAAGTTGGCTAAAAAGTGAGTGTAACCAGTTATTGATTGGAGCTATCACTACTGATGAAGCCAATTTAGTCGAGTCTTGATTTAGTATTTTTGCTTTTATATGTAACAGTGTATGCGACAAATCTATATAGTCATCGCCTGCACCCGGCACTTGAAATTCTATAGGTCCATCATCGGCAAGAGATGAAATTGGTTTGTAATGTATCCATGTTCCGCTCTCTATGCTTGTTTGAGTAGAAGGCAAAGCAAATAAATCCAATTCCGACTTAATGCACTCACACGAATGGTTATGTAAGAAAGACATAATTGAAATCTTTTATTTAATTATGAAAATATATCTTTGATATTTTTAGCTTTTCTCTCCCTGCTTGCAGTTTTCACCTTGGTGATAGAAGGTGAAATGAATGAAGACATGTGTTTTCTCTTAGTTTTATATCCTGAACCAGACATATTGATACGGTCGATTTTGGCATCCGCTTTCCTTTTCAAATTTGAGCTCGCCTCTTTTAGTCGAGATTTTATTGATTCTTCCATAGGATGTGAACTAACCATATCAGACAAGAGACCCACACCAGCATTTAAAGCCTCTTTACCAATCACTCGAGCTCCACTCGAAAGCAACGGTAAGACTGATCTAAACAACCCCCCTAAAAAGCTACCAATTCCATGGCCACGTTGATAAGGTACACCTTTATAAATTACTCCAATTCCAGATCCAGCTTGATGTGAATAATAACGTTCATAAGGGCAAGTGATTTTGTGGCTTTGAGTGGAGTGCATTTTTATATTTTTTTAAAGTGGAGTTTAATACACACTGTTCCAAACTGGAATGGTATCTTATGTCCTGTGCTTGATCTTATATCAATCTCAATGACATCGAACTCTCTCCGCATTACTGGTAAATAGTGAGGCGGTGAGAAAACATGCATTTTATTAGCTCCATAAATATATTTCGATGGATCCAGTGGTATGATTCTCAGCAATGGAGTCATTACATCTCCAACAATCTGTGGTTCGATTATATCACAGTATACAAATAACTGTGGTGGTAGTCCTAAATGTAAATTAGCTGGACATTTAGCGAAACCCTTTTCAACTAGATTTCTATTCGGTTCAAATCCGAGTTGAAGAGATAGCTGAGGTGATAACGACAGTGATTTTATATTTCCATCCATTACTGCGACGTTAACGAATTTAGAGAGTTCATCAAAGCGGAATCTCACATTTTCTTTAATATTATTTAATGCAGTCAAAATATTATTAATATTATCGTAGTTTGTTGCTGGAATGTGTGTTTTATAGTACACCGTGGAAAATTTAGTTTCATTAGGCATTTTCATTAACTTAGTCACGTAAACAATGTTCTCGTGTTCTTGAACAGTAAACATTGTACACGGATATTGAAATTCGACTACACCGACATACCATGTCCCTTCAAGTGTTATTGGTTTTGGTAGTTTAGTTGAAAATCTAGTAGTTTTGTTATCCGGAAAATATTCCATTGAACTATTGCTGAGTAAAGTTAAATAGAAACTTTCTTTTATCATTATTGATTTAAACTAGATGCTAAAATCCAAGTATTAAATTTGTCTGGATAACCTTTCCACTTGACTAATACTTCCTTTCTGTCACCAGAATAACGAGAACGAATGATTTTATCTATTTTATAACTTGAGGTGGGGTCATAAGTAACTCTTTGTATTTCTCTCTCGTAAAAAGTGCCTACGATTGGTTCACCCTGTAAATCGTTTAACGTATAAACTACCCATGGAGACCGTTCAATTACTGCTGATATGACAAATATTTCATCACTCCAATTAGATTCGTATCCTTTTTGAAATACATGTTTATACTTTGTTATTCTCACATGGTCTCCCACATGAAATTTCGGTGTTGAGATTTTGTCTAAGTTTTGTTTTTTATTTGTTTCCCTATCGTACAAATTGTTCCAAACAGTCTTTATATTACCTGCATTGACCTCACTTGGACACATTTTTATACTTGAATGGTAACTGTGGTTATAAGAGTACAATAAGTCTTGCAAAATATCAATGTACCTGTAAGTATTTTTGTGTGTAAAATACCGCCACATTTTTGTTTTCAGTGTTCTTTGAAATCTTTCTACAATACTTGCTTTAATATCTGAATTATTTGTTGTATAGTAATTGATATTTTTACTTTTCAAATATCTCTGTACATCTTTTGAAACAAATTCTGTACCCTTGTCAGACTGTATGTGAGTAGGGGTAGCATTGGCTTCATTAAATATACTTTCAAAACATTTTTTTATAGTTTCAGAATTTTTATTTCTTATTGCTTTAGCATATGCATATTTGGAAAACACATCAATGACACATAATATGTAGTTATACCCATCGTTATATTTGGAATAAGTTCTCAGGTCACTCAAGTCAGCCTGCCAAAGTTCGTTATAATTAGATAATATGTACTTATTCCTTGGGAATTTCCTCCATACAGGTTTATGCAATGTATACGTTTCTTGTGATTGTAACCATTTTTTAACTTCACTTTTTGTCATTTGTCCTTTCATTGCTTTTGTTAATTTTTCAATACTACCGTAACCAGCAGGATGAGACACGTTATAATATATTTCGTTAATATGATCTAAAGGATCTAATACACAGTCATCTAGTACGGGGTCCATTTTTCCCAGTCCAGCCTCTTTTTAATCCTCTTCTTTAAAACGTATGTGTTACGGGTAGAAGGGGTAGAATATTCATCATCCGTTGAAATTTCACCACGATCTTTCAAAATCAGATTATTTATATATTCAACACGTTTTGGATTTCCCAAATAAATAAGTGGTACTTTGATATCCTTTAACGCCTTTGCTAAGTTTTCCCAACCTATCGGATCGTTTCTCTTTAGCGGTCTTAGCAAATCATTTATTAAATCCACAATATTGCTACCTGGAATTATTTCATTGTCTATGAGTAGTGTACCGTCACCGTTCCAATGAATTTTATTTTTACTTAATGAAATCAAGTTCAATATTGACTCGCCTTTTTTTACATAAGTTTTAGGTATGGAATTCAAAATTTTTGTAGACGTGTAAAGAGGACTACTAGGTTCTGCTACTTCTCTCACTGTTTCAGTAGAAACTGGATCTTGAGTTCGAGTTTCTTCTTTTATATTACTTGTTTCATGGAACTCATTTTGAGTCACTATGGGTAACTCGATAGGTCGACGATTTTCCTCGTTGAAGTGCAAATATCTTTGCAATACTTGTAAGTATAGCATACATTTTTTTCTATCATCCATGTTGCTGTTTAAGATATTTTTCATTTCAGTGTCTAGTCTAGATGTGGTATTATCAGAAGAATTATTTTGATGATTTAATTTCTCTATTAGACTTGGTTCAATGAGCAACATCTTTTTAGCGTGCTCCATTGCGATTATTTTTTCTGTTACCTATTGCACAAGAGATCCAAGCAGTGAACTCAAAATCGTACCTAATATTATAGGCAAAAATGCACCACCTTTTTGAATGATAATTTGTTTTCTTACTTTGTTCGATCCTTTTTGTACTAGCTTGCGAAGTACAGATTTGTACTTTCTTAATTTTTTTCTCTTTTTCTCTTCAAGTGGTATCTTACCTTGTAGAGTGTTGTGAATGCACTCACAAATAAAGTTTATTTCTTCTTTGTCACAAGCTTTTAAAAGAGCTGTTCTATATTTTGGTTTAAGTTTGTGAAGGGCTAGCAATAAATCCTTGTGCGTGTTGATGCTTCGCGACATTATTTATAAATGACAGGGATTTGTTGGTTTTTAGCATATTTAAACCCTTTTGTCGGTACATACACTTGACAATATCCATCTGTGGGGAATATGTTAGTTTTGAAGCGACATATGTCACTTGTGTTTTGTTTCAAGTCAATCATTAAATAACCATGAGCTTCTTTGGTTGCATCTCTGTAGGCATCTTCTAGGAACTTTGGATTTTCTGGTGAAACCTGACGTGCCAAGTACCGGATTTGTGCTTTATCGCGTGGGTTTTTAAAATAAATAATATAACTAGAATTTAATGAAATATCTCTTTGTCCTTTCCCTTGATGAAATAAATTTTGCGTTATGTAGAACACACTCAGGTTTCTATGGTGACTGCCTTTAGTGAATATATCTACTATCCGTCCATCAGATTCCCTCATAAGATCATCTATTATTATAAGATTTGGATTTTTACCATCAAACATATTAAGATCTGGAATACCTTGATAATAATTTACATTGTTTAAGTTATATAGTGGTTGCATTTCATCAAAACACCATGTTATTTGGCTAAAACTGACACTACAAATATCTTTAACATATTTTATAAAGTTTGTAACAAAATTGGATTTCCCACAACCACTAGGGCCAGCTACTATAGCAGTGAATGGATGAACAAAATGATACATCCTAATACGTGCTCACTCTAACGGATCTGAACAGTAAGTAAAAACGATTTTGTGAGGTACATTCATTTTATTTTTAATATATTTACAAAATACTTATACACAAAAACTTACTACTATATTTATTTACACGTAAAAGTAAAATAAAATAAAAAAACTTAAACCAAACATTATAATTTTGTTCTATTTTTAATAAGTAAAATCATATACTATTTACAATTTCATTCAATCACATACATTTTATTATATAATATTACAATACAATTATAAAGATTAATATAGTTATATCTTAATGCTAATTACATTTTTTTATTACCTACAACTAAACTTCATATATTGATAATCTTATAATGACCCCATGCCAGTGTGTCAACATTGTTAGGTAAAATGAATCTTTTTGTATCATTATAGGACAAACAAACTTTGTTTATTTTTTGTGTGTATATTGTGTGTTTGATTGACCTGAATCTGTACATACTACCATATTGAATATTTCTATTAAAAAGACATGACTTATAATCTTCTACAGTCATTCTTTTCGTGACGCATTTATTGACACCTTTAGCTTTAGCCGTTAATTTATTTTCAGTTTGCATTGCATACATTTTCGATCGCAACCCAACAAACTCTTTGACAATTTTACCATTATTTTCATCTTTGAAAAAACCTAATATTTTTTTGTTAATTTGGGGGTAATTAAATAGATTATTTGAAGGGTAATCGGATGTATCGAAGCGTAAAGCCAAATCAGGCTTAATGTCTTCATAAAAGTCTTTGGTGAAGATTTGATATACCAAACTGTCAGTATCGGTGTACAACAATTTACATTTGTTTGGAAACTTATTTAGCATGTAGTCATAGTGAAAGTCAATCATTAACGTTTTTGAAATATCTAAAATAGAGAAGCCCAAGTAAATTGGTTTATCATAACAAACTTTTGTTTTTTGTAACTGTACCGCCACCAAGTTCTCTGAGAAAATAGAAAGACTGTTGAACTCAGGTTTAGCAATGAAATCCTGTACTCCCAAACTTTTACCACGGTTTTCCCAGTGTGTCAATAGTTTCACATTTACCCTTTTGTCTACATTTTCCATAGTTTTACCAAAAACTGAATTATTCATCAACTTAAAAAAGTCTTTTTCAAATTCAGAGACAGCTTTAGTTCTCAATTGAGTATTTACATCAATATATTGTTTCAGCCAGGGACTTTGACGAAATTTCAAAATTCTATGAATTTTTGTTAATTTAAGACCCAATTTCAAAGACTGTTTTAAGTTCCAATAGTGAATTATATATTTTTGCTTATTTTTTAAGTTTGGAATTAGTTTTTTTTCATTTGATTCACCTGTACACATATTTTCTGGACATACAGGTAAATCTGAATGTAAATCATGAAGCTCCTTTGGATACTCCAAATCGACTTCCAAGATGTATCCGTAATCAGATGTTTCAGAGACATCGTAATTTGTGTCTGGACTCACCCACTCAAAACCTCCTTCGGGTAGGTACTGAGACATGGCCCAACCATAGAGATTATTTGCATCAAAATATATCAAATATGATGTAGGTAAATTTTCATTAAAATCGTCTAAATAATTATTATTAGCTTTCGCATGTCGGGTACTACATTGAGAGACACCACCTCTAATACCAGCCTTGATAAATGCAATCTGATCAATATCTGTCAGTAGCTCTAATCTTATTTTTGTAAGTTTTAACATAGCATCCCAACTTAAACCTGGAGCAGTGTAATAGTGTGCGGGATCTAAGCCATAGGTTTTCAGACATAGTTCTCTAAAGTTTTCAAAGATGTCACATAACAATAAAACATCCGTCTTAAGATACAAATTAGAATAGTCTAACATGTTTTGGCAGCCAAAATATTGCCAGACATCTTTTGCACGGTTATATTCCTCATCGGAAATAAACGAATCAGTAAGAGAACTGTAGAATTGATTTTTATCCGGCAAAGAAGTTAGTTCAAGTGACTTGTACGATATCATACACTCATATGGATAAACACCTTTCTTTCGAAGTCTGTTGAAGTCGTTTACATCAGGGAAACAATTCCTAAGTTCATAAAATTCTTCGTCTTTCAAATTTTTTGCCAACTGATCGAGACTACATGACAAAAATTTAAAAGAATCTACGAATCTCAAGCTCACTTGTTGGTTGTTTATTTTCAATTGTTTAGAAAACGAAATATATTTTTCTTTATTTTGTGGTATCAAATCGATTTCTCCGTCATCTGAATTGAGAGCATGGACAATGAAATGAGCATCATAATTACTGAGATTATGCAAAAACACTGGGATATGACGTGGAGGACGATTATTTTTTTCACATATTTCATGTGCAACACCTCTGAAATTCCCAGTGTGCCAATCGAAATCTAGAATTCTATCTCCGTTCAAGTTGTAATCGCAAATATGACATGTTTTTGAATTAGCTATTTTGTCGTTGTCTACGTCTGATAGTGTCTTAGGAGTCTTTTGAATACAGTTATTTCGACATATTACTTTTAAGTCATCTTTTAAGCGTTTCATGAACTCTTGTGCACAGTTCGGACCACTATATGTTTCATACTTAGACAATTTTTCATCATATGAACATTTGATGTAATATCCAAAACTATAGACTTCATGCTTTTGAACGTTGTTTGTGTATGGTTTTGATTGGTCATTATCACATGTTTGTATAGGTTTTAAAAATGCTTCAAAATCTGCATAGACAACAAAGGGGACTTTCATAGTTTTCTGAAAGTTATCAAATTTTATTTCATCATTGGATACTGCTTGTCCAAACCAGTTTTTTAAAGTTTTCTCATTGTTAGGTAATTTTGTTGTAACGTGTGAGCAATCATATTGTTGATGTCTCGTCAGTCTGTCTCTGGTAGAAAAACTAATTAAACACCCATCACATATATGAACAGCACCGTTTCTGTTAGTTATTTGCTTACTAACTAGTCTAGATAAGTTTTTTATAAAGCAGTAGTGACCGTTTGTTCCGTTATGTATGTACAAAAGATTTATATGAGTATTTTGACGACACTTAGTAAAATGTAGTGGACCAACAACATTATGTTTCTTTGACTGACTATCAAACTCTAATCCGAAAACATTAACACTTATATTATTTTGTTTCTCTATTTTAGATATATCTTTCAACTTTACTGGAAATGATACCCCATTAAATTTTAGTTTATTTGAATGCATGCTATAAGACGATGGTCGTTCAGAGTTTTTGGTTACTGGATATAACGCAGAAAGCAAAGCCCATTTGAAACATGAATTATCCAAATTTTTTACGTTAACAACTGCTTTTTTATCTTTGATATCTTTTGGTAGCTCAATGTATGAAGTACCACGCAGAGGACTAAATTTATTTATATTGACCTCTATGTAATTAATTTTAGTTAAACTCCACCCGCTATCTTTCTTTTCGAATGCACTTATTTTATGCGCTAATGTATCACGTAACGATACCATGAAAACATCCATATCGTCAGCTTGAGATATAATAAAATTGCTGGTTTGAAAATCAAATGAATTATTTATGTTTTTTGTTTCTTGAACAAAATCAGCATGAAGTACAAAGTTTACTTTAAGGGATTTGTGTTGATTAATAGCTTCAGTAATTAAAAACATTAAATCGTCTTTGATAGAATCTAAAAATAGCTCCGGTGTTTCAAATACTAAGTTTGTTTGCTCTCTACTTTTTACTTTATATGAAATTATACGTCGCCCGAAAGCAGATGCAATAACTGTCACGTTTTCTAAAGAGTTATGAGATTTTAATAAGTTGTTTTTGTGCACATTACTCTTATTGTGGTTTGCGAAATATATTTTCCTAACCAATATATTACAAACATTACAATGCACCTGATCATTAGAAGTTGATGCTTCTTGATAACATCGCCTCTTTGCTTTACTGCTGCTGTTGATGTCCTCACTGTCAGCATTTCGTTTCAATGTGACTCCTCGACCCGTCTGCACTCGATGAGATGACGATAATCGTTGACTGCAACAAAAATAAAAATAAAGTTAATCCAACAAGAAATAAAAAAAAAATCAAAATGAAGGACTACAAAATTTTATGAAAGTGCTAGTAGTTTCTATAACAATAGAAAATAATATTTGAAGTCCATCAATAATTATGATAAATATATATATATATGTTTTTGGTAACTTACATTTCGCTGTTTTCAACCGCTATGCAAATTTCATATAACTCGTTATCATATCTGGTATCAAATATTTCGTTTTCTTCCACTTTTCTACATAGCTCCAATGTTTCCACGTCTCCATGCATTTCATCGAGTTCACAGAGGTTCATGTTTTCTTGACCTATATACCAAGCCCAGAGTTGGCAAAAAAGGCGCTAACACAAACACTAACCGTTTCAAAGACAGTAAGATTACACCAAGAAAGTTTAATTGTAAATGATGAGTGTTACATTATACAGACACTATTTATACAACCCAGTCAAGTATAAAATAATTAAATATTGAAAAACAAAACCCTAAGCACCATGGATTAGTAGGTAATTAGTTAATTATATAAGTTAAGTATTAAGTAAGTATAGTTAACGAACGAAATAAATAATGACTAGTAAACACTAATCTTTGTTGTTAAAAATATATTTTTTACATGAATCAGTCGCTGAAATTTCTTTTGTAATATCATAAATGACTTTATTTATGTTATTAAAAATTTTATTTGTATCCTTCGCATAATATTTAACTCTGAGTTTGGTATGTTTCCAAACTTCGTTGGCCGGTATCTTAGCAATTTGTTTTATATCATAAATTTCAATTTTCACCAGGTGAGATGAATCCGTTTTATTGTCTTCATTGGTTGATATAAATGCAATACCTCCAGATTGAGAACGAGATACTGATGATGAACTCTGGAATTGTTTCCTTTTTTTGGTTTTTGTAAAATCGAAAAGTGCATCCATGTTTCCGTCTTCGTCTCTTTTTCTTTTCTGACTCTCTTTTCCAATTACTAATTCCGTACTTTCTTCATCGGAAAGCGGTTGGTAATAGTAATTTTTGAAAGTATTTTCATCAAAGTTGTTCTGAAACAACGAAAATTGAACTTTAATGATTGATGAAACATTAAAATGAAAAAAATAAAAATAAAGATGTATGACAAAATAATCTTACTTACCTCCATTGTCCTGTAGTACTTCAATTTACAACACTATTATAACTTAAAAACTTCAGTATTTACAACTTACTCAACTGTTAGCACTAAGCAAAATTTCGGACCTTATATACCAGGAATAGGTTAAATTATCATTAAAATAACATTACGATAATTACAACTTAAATTAACTAAACAATCATGACGAGTTCGATAATGTAATATGAATAGATAAGAACCGCAATGTTATCGTAGACTATAGTAGTTAGTCATTGGAATTTTAATTAAGGTTTTAACTTATAGGTACCACCTACCACTACCTACCTTTTTTTCCCTATATTCCTAGTTGTGTGTTTTTGTACTTATGCACACTGCCAAAGAGATTAAATATATTGTAATGTGCTGTTAAATTCCTACCACTTATAAATAATGTCGCGAACTCTCAACACACGTAAAAACTCAGTATTGGCGCTTAACATACTTAAACGAAAATATAGAATTGCTCTTTCAAAAGCTTATGATGAAGAGGAAATAAACTGTATTTGTGAGATTATTCACAACATTTTACACGATAGAGGAGTACCAATTGTGGACAAAGAGAGGAGAAAAATTAAAAAAATACTCTGTGAATTGATATTATTGTATAGAGGATGGAAAAGTATAAAAAAAATATTTTCATTTTTTAAGAAAGCCGCTCGTGGTGCTTCTTGTTTTGCCGCTGCCACCATCCCACCTCGGTCATAACACCCATATTTGATGAATGGCATTGAATCGTAAATCGTAGACTATAGTAGTTAAGATGTAATTGTATATAGATCTTATTGTGAATGTAGACATAATGTGGATATCAATAAAAATAAAAACTAGGCTAATTTGGGGTTTAGGGGATAATTTAATCAATAATACAAATGATTGAAATAAATGAAATTACTAAAATAAGTGACACACCTCTTTTTTATTTGTTACCTTATATATAGTCAATCCTTTTATCAATAACAACATTCGCAAGAGAAATCTTCGCAAGGTAGCTACTATGAACACAATCGAGATCAAGGAATGTTTATACAAAATTCATCCTAGTCTGCAAAATAACGTGTACGCTGCAAACAAATTACCAATACATACCGAAGCGCCTACGTTTATAGTTAGCAATTTGGATTCAGACACGCGACCAGGGTCTCATTGGGTAGCCATACACATAGAAAAAGGCAGCGTTGGGCAATATTTTGACTCCTTTGGCCGACCACCTACGGGCTATCATAAGAGTTTTCTGAACAGGAACTGTAGAATGTGGGATTTTAATGACAAGAGAATACAAAATGATTGGACCTCGCTATGTGGCAAGTACTGCTTGGTATACTTGTACTACAAATACCACGGAATGGGTATGTTACAGCTTACAAGCAAATTCGATGAAAGCAATACAATTAGGAATGATATAGTGGTATATGACATGTATCAACACTATTTTGATTAAATAAAGGCTTTAAAGAACAGACAGTTGTTTTTGTTATTGCTTAACCCAGGTTAGGTATTCCTAGGTTAGGTATTCAGCAGGTAGGTTAGTATTTAGATGAAATAATGTAACAAGTAGGTTAGGTTAGGTTAGTATTTAGATGAAATAATGTAACAAGTAGGTTAGGTTAGGTTAGTATTTAGATGAAATAATGTAACAAGTAGGTTAGGTTAGGTTAGTATTTAGATGAAATAATGTAACAAGTAGGTTAGGTTAGGTTAGTATTTAGATGAAATAATGTAACAAGTAGGTTAGGTTAGGTTAGTATTTAGATGAAATAATGTAACAAGTAGGTTAGGTTAGGTTAGGTTAGTAGACAAGTAACCTGGAGAGAACGGACCACGGGATTCGATTCATCAACAAGTGAAACAAGTAGGTTATGTCAGGAATGCAATCGCAAGCAATTAGGTTAATGGGGGAGTCGCGAGCAACGTTACCGATCAAGGCGATTAGTGTTAATGGGAGTCGCGAGCAACGTTAACGATCAAGGTGATTAATGTTAATGAGGGGTACTGGGAGTCTAGATAAGAGAAATCTATCTCTGAAACCTGAAGAGATAGCTCAAAACGGACCACGGGAATCGATTCAGCGCACCCCAAAACCTTTTTTTTTTTTTTTTTTTTTTTAGGCGGTGACCCCTCGATGTTGAGCTAGAACGTCTTCTGAGTTAGAAATCAGTGAGCTAGAACTCTCGAATCCCTACTACTTATCAGGCAAGACACATTCAGGTACCGTATTTACACATTTTGGTAGGACGTATTGAAATATCTACCTTACTCAATTCAACTGTTTTTATGGTTCCGTACTTCAAAAGGAAAACAATGGAACCCTTATAGGATCACTTTGTTGTCCGTCTGTCCGTATGTCAAGACCTATCTCGGGAACGCGTGGAGGTATCGAGATGAAATTGAAACCATGTACGCAAATCTAATTAATATACATAAATTCCCCTTTTTATCAATGACTGACTAGTTTCGCCCGGTAGTTCTTTTATCTATGTTGTACGGAACCCTCGGTGGGCGAGTCTGACTTGCAATTGTCTGTTTTTTAGGGTTCCGTACCTCAATAGGAAAAAACGGAAACCTTATAGGATCACTTTGTTGTCCGTCTGTCCGTCCGTCGGGTGTCAAGACCTTTATCTCGGGAACGCATGAAGGTATCAAGTTGAAATTAAAACCATATACGCAGATCAATAGTATCTTGCTGCAAAAAGAAAAATAAAGTTTCTAAGTTTTAGTAAAAAAAAGTTACAGCCGAATATATTATAAAAAACGCACATTTCGACACTCACAAGGGAATCAAAACCTATGGGGTACTTCCCGTTGACCTAGAACTATGAAATTTGGCAAGAAGCATTGTGTTAGAGTACACATATAGGAAAAAATCCGAAAACACATGTGGACATTTTTAATTTAATCACAAAAAATAGTGTCTTTATGCAAGGAATGAAGGTCCAAATTTTAAAGTGAATTAACCGTATCATGTGGGGTATCATATGAAAGAGCTTCAGTAGCATAAGCTAAAACAGGTTTTTAAATATTTTTACGATGTATATTTTTCGGTTTATGAAGGAAAATATAAAAAAATATATGATTCCCCCCTTTTATCTACTAGTTTGTACGGAACGCGGTGGACGAGTCTGACTCGCACTTGTCCGGTTTTTTTCGCATATAAGCTTGGTTTGGATGACAGTTGCATGGTTAGTCATTCAAGTTACATTTTGAGTGATTCTAAATTCAATATGCGAAATATGGCGGTCTAATTTTATTTTTTATACAACATAAAAAATAATTGAGCGATGAACGTCCCTCTAGTCTATACCTTGGTCTACGAACGATACCTAGACTTAACACCTAGACGTAATAAGTGAATGACAAAGAACAGCCTAAGCCATTAATTAAACCATTGTTGTTAGTTGCCTGATAGAAATCGCTGTCAGCAATATTCATATTCATTTAATGTGTAACTCTCATTTACATGTAATATTTATATAATATACAATTTTCATAAATCAATTATCTTTTTTTTTTTTATAATTGTAAATAATGTAATTTGCAATGTCAAAATATGACTAATACTGTACTGTTTATTGTAGTATTGTATAATAAGGCCGCTAATTGTTATGTATAGTCATTCTATTTCCACAAATGTCCACAAATATTTATTCTGTCTAGCGATATGAAGTTTAAAGAGTGCTTTATTCTTCACAAAAAGTATATAAGCACGAAGGAAGGGTATTTAGAACACAGGTAACATCGCAGGATGCGTACAGTACTTGAATGTATTATTTGATAAAACTGTGAAATAAAATGAATTTGACGCCGGTCATTATCCCTAATACCTAATTTAATCACGATTGGTTGAGCCGTTTTAATAATTAACAAAACCAAAGTTAATTACATACATAGCCTGTCGATAGGTTGTAACGGTTCCGGTTGTACCTTGAAACGTTGAATTCACAAATTTTCTATTAAAACCTTTGTTTCTTTTATTGTATATGAGAAAACTTTTTAGTGAAAATTGCTTTTTTCAAATATTAAAAAAATATATCGAAATTAATTTGGAACGTTGTCAGAAAATAATAAAAGAGATCAGTTGGGGCTGGGTTCTGGAAGCTTGCGGAAGAAGAGTCCGGTAAGGGAGTAAAATGTTGAAGATTTTAAAAAAAATTAGTAAATTTTCTTTTAATAGTGTTAAATGTTCTTTGGAAGAGATATATTTAAAAGGTATGAGTATTAAAGTAATACTAAGGATAGTCATGGTTTCGTTTACATCTCCATATTAATAAAAGGTCAAAAGACGTCTTGGTTTTTTGGGTTTTCTATAATTGGCCAAGCATAGCAGTGCCGAGAGGATGCGTCTAACTAAAAGAGGACAAACCCTTTCTATTGTAGAAAATCTCTAGAAACATCTTCAATTACGATTCATTATAGTTTGTAAAAAAGGCATGACTGTTTTCTTTCTAAATTAAAATAAGGTTAAAAGATGCTTAGTTCCTGGGTTTTATAATCAGCAAAACTAAACAGAGCTGAAAGGATGAGTCTTACAAAATGAAGATATTCTTTTTCTGTTGTAGAAAGTCTTTTATGAATAAATAAATAGCTTCGTTCTGGAAACCATTGATTTCTGATCATACGAATATACATTATAACAATGACATCGAGCTCTTTGAGTAGGAGATGACTAGACAAATATATTACATATTACTAAATTTACTACATACATATAATAGTCTTTGTATCTAGTCTTTGTATAGATTTGACTAGATTTATAGAACTGATTACAATTCACATATATTTTATTTTGTGTTTTCCACAGCTGAGCGGGTAACAGTATAAAGTTATAATTTATAATAAAAGCTAGATTGGGAATATTTGTCTCTTTCCTAACTAAGGGAGGGAGTTTAAAATAATAATTTCTTTATCAGAAATTAAGTGGGTAAAAATAATAATAACTTAAAGTAGAAGAGTTTAAATATTTCCTTCCCTGTAATCGTAACTAGACTCCATAGGTTTTTGGGCCATTAGGGTAAATTCCCATCCTGCTCATAAAGGTTGGTTATTTTCCCGCAAGAAACTTAAAGGCTGAGCTAACGAAAAACAGAACTGAATTACAGACAAAGTAAGAATATAATGCCCTCTTATCCCTAGCTAAATGTGTACATGGGCGTGTATACATTCTGATAGGTAGGCTCAAATTACTGACAAACAATACTTACACAATTTCCCCAAGGAGTTTCAGTGGAGGGAGGGTATCCCACAGAGGTTGAATCCCTACTGACTTCCACGAGGCGGCGTGGTGATCCATAGCCACTACACTCTCAGTTTGTAGGTTTTTGAAAACAGAGAAGTGTTGAATCTCCTATAGGTAAAGTAACTTCATATCTAAAAGTCATGGGATTGATCAATCTATTTTTGAGTCAGAATCTGAATTCAACTCATAGAAATCGTTGAACTATATTATTCCTCAATTTAGAATTCTTTATCAGATACTCTACAATCAATCACTCATTCACTAACACTAAACATATTATAGAGCGATAAAAATAAATATATTCTAATACTTTTCTTTTCTTTTCATGTTCAACTACACTGAGCAACTGGTCGTGTATTTTAAGAGAGAGAGAAAGGAGTCGACTCTTTGCGGGAAAACTAATATTTAATTCAGGAATGATTTCAAAGTAAATTAGCTGTTATTTTGGTATGCAATTAGAATTCCTTAGATTAATTTAATAAAGCTGAAAAATTGTATTATTCTACGGTTTCTGCGAACACAACGAAGGTCCTTACTAGACGAATCACGAGCCATATTTTAATATTATTTTCATGTTTAGTTAGTTTATTACATTAAAAGATTTTAAAGTTTCAGTTCTTTATTTGTTTATAATTTTAAATCCTTAGATTAAGATTCTTATTTCATTCCAATATTGGTTAGTATAATAGGTTAGGTAGGGTTGTTACAAGGTACTCGTAGTTTTGTAAACTCTAGTTGACATTATCGTAGCCGGGCTACGCGCTACGAAATATACTACGTCGTAGAATAAGTGATAACTGTCATACATTTTATCTAAGTAAATGGTGACCTAACATTTACAGTAATTAATCAAAACAAAAATACATAAAACAAAAAACAAAAAAACATTAATACATAAAATACATAACGTATCGTACATAATTAAACAAAAATATCAAATTATAAAATTATGTGTAAATTTGTCAGATTTTTTTATATTTCTTCTCGTTCTTCACATTGTCGATCCCAATATTTAATAGGATTTATCTTATGTTTACTAAAATAAATGTATTAAAAAATCTTAAGAATTATACCGTAAAAATGTATGAAGCTATGTGCGAGACACAACGGCACACTGTGAGGAATGTTGATGCGCAATCTCATATGCAAGTAGCAAAAAACTGCTTTTTACCCCTTAACATCAACAGATTTCGATGATTCTTTTTTATCTGATTTCAATCACACATCTGATTAAAATCACTGTTTTTTTTTTTTTGAAATGTCGTTATAATTATGAAATTAAAAAATATTAAGTTAAAGTATTGAAAAAACACCGTAGAGGTATAACTATTAATGGTTCCAACCATAAAAAACAAAGAAAATTAGTATTCTCTACCGAGACACAAAAGAAAAATTTATACAGCATAAAAAATTGGATAATATTTAGGGGTAAAATACATATTCAACATATGAAGAACATTTTTAGAAAATAGTTTTCTCCTGTTGTTTGAAAAACGCGTATTTCACTAGCAAAATATCGCGCGACATTTTCCTTAATTTTTATTACGAAACTTTAGGTTCATCTCAAACACATAGAACATGCGAAACATCCATAAATATGAATACCCTTAAAGCTAGCAGTTTTGAACATTATCTATTTCATCAATATTATCTCTTTGCCCTTATATCACCAGATGGGGTCGGGGCACCATGTTTTCTTACGCGTTGTCTTTTCCATTAGAAAAAAAAATTGTAATAAAGATACAAGTTTTATTTTCTATCCACACTTTACGAAGTCTTGCGTAAAGTAGTACCTATCAAACCTACAAATACAAACTTTTTCATTCTTCACAAATAATTAGCTAAACGGATCACCTTGACATTTGTCATATAAATAACTGAAACCTCATAGAAGAACATACAATTCTTTACATTAACATAACAGTATATCACTACGATGCGGGAAACCACGAGACACGGCTAGATTTTAGTTAAATTTTTGTTCAAAGTTTTTGTTGTTATGACCTACCTAAAGCAGGCAGTGCGGGCGTTCTCAGCACGTCTCCTAGCAAGTCCTTGATCAGGAAGGACTTGTGGCTGTCTTGCATCCTGCCAGGACTCTGTCCAAGGACACTGATATTCACAAAATTATACAAGTTCTAACACAACTTTCGACCTCACATTACGATAGATATGTACTTTAAAAGTTAGAAAGCAAAGAACTAATAAAACAAAGTTGTATTACAAATTAATAAAGTTCAATTTCCAAAGTTAAAATAACCGAGAATGATTTTAGTTTGATAGGATTAATGCAAGATGTTTCCGGAAGGCTGTACTTTCCCGCGTTTTCCCGCTGACTGTCTGCCATATTCGGAAAGCCGTCAATCGAGAAAATCTTTTCATTTAGCTACGCCCTACCCTAACCGACGTTACATACATTTTCTTGCGGTTTTGGGCCAAAATACCGCTTAAACGGGGCTTAAACCCCGTTTAGCATGCGCGGCGACGACGGGCGGGGCTCCGCCGAGCCCGCCCCTGAAACCTCCGCCAATAGGACTGGAGCTGCAGTTTTATACTTGACTGATTTCTAAAGTACGGATTGAAAGGGGGTTTAGTGTCGTAGTTATTGAGTTGTTTTTTAAAACACCGTTTTGAATGCAAATCGAAAAGTTAAGCGCGGTAAAGAGGATGCCCGCGGATCTCCAATTAAATTGATAGTTGGTTTTTGAGTGGCGGGGTCAGGGTTCCCGCTGGGTGTAGTGTGCCTTTAGGCGATCCTGCATGATCAATTAAAATTGACAATGCAGCTTTAACTATTGAACAAGTGAAGGGAGCTCAAGAACTGTGTAGTTCAGGAACAACAGGCTTCTTTGTTTTTGTTTCCTGCCGGTGCATCATTGATTAATCGAATATTTGTAGGTCTATTTATTTGTATATTTTGTATAACAAATATTAGATTTTATAATATAGTTGTTTACTGTTCCTCAATAAATAAAATATAGGTATATATACGTATTAAGTATCTTATGAAATTTTTAGCCCCTGATCTAATAATCAATCGTTTAAAAAACTATAAAAACCGACTTCAAAATACGCAATTCATTTACTTGGATGACATATTTTTCCAGTTATCTGAACCAATTTGATAACATTTCTGTGGGACCACCTATGATACCCTTTCATACAAAGAAAAAAATATTCAAATCGGTCCAGGTGTCTTTGAGTAATCGGGGAACATATATTTAAAAAAAAAACCGACGTATTAAGAACCTCCTTCTTTTTGGAAGTCGGTTAAAAAGGAGTTTTATAAGTTTGACGTCTGTATCTGAAGCTGTCGCTTTTTAGTGTTTCTAACCGTTTATGTCTGATAGAATAATGTACATGAAAGTAATTTAAAAAAATTAAACCGACTTCAAACTGAAAAGAGAGAAATAACACGAAGAAAATCAAGTCCTATACCTACAGACACCGACCTCAAAAATAGTTGGTTTACGTACCTACTTAGGTAGACGCCTAGTATTTATTTTCTTCGTGTTATTTCTCTCTTTTCAGTTTGAAGTCGGTTTAATTTTTTTTAATTACTTTTATTAACAACCTGAAGTACCTACCTGGGGGCAATTCAGTTATTCAAAACCGATCCGTAGCTCAACCTTGTGCGAAGCATTTCCTGTCGGCTGCTATCTTTTTTTGATTTAGCGAAGAACGTGTCACGTTTCATCAAATGTGTAAATTGTATGACATAAAAGTGACTGAATCAAAAAAATATGGCGGCCGGCGAGAAACGCTCCACATATTGTTCGGCTATGGAGCGGTCTTGAATAACTGAATTGGGCCCCTGCAGGCTCTTCGAAAGGCCAAGAAACTGACGTGGCGGAACGTGACATTTTATTAGCTAATAAATGCCAATCCCATACGTTTACCTGTTTCTATTCTACTGGCGTTCACGAAATTAGAATGCCACTTGTCTAACCCCCAGAAGTTGTAATGAGTCAGTACTCAGTTATGTGTTGCTATTTACTGAATCTCGATCTCTCTTCCAAACAAGGAGCTTAATCTAAAGCGCAACTCATTTAGATATTCAGAAAAAAGAAAAAAACTGAAATCTTACTTTAAAATAAGAGCCAAGAAAGTGAAAAGTTAAACAAATACCGTGAAAAAATATAATTTAAAATGAAGAAATCCCAATCCCATTTATTTATTTAAGAAGAAAAGGTCACGGTCAAATCCTCGTCAGTTGTCAAGTAGTGGTCGTGACTAAGTACAATTATATTCTCTTTGGTACTGAAAGTTTTTGTGGCTTTTGCCGACAACATAAGGGCGCTTCGAGTTTTGGCGGGAACGTCTTAATAACGTGTTGTTGCTTTGTTTTATTTTCCTAAACTTGTGTTATCTTGAACATTAATGCAATAAAATGGTGGTGTTTTATTCATTAAGTGTTCGATCAAGTGTGTGAGTGTGGGCAAGTCAAATAAAGCAGTAAAACGTGTGATTTTACGTTGTCGGCAAAACTCCATAGAAGCTTCTAATAAAGTCGCCACCACTTTACTTAAGCAGGACTCGACTTATAAATTGACTGTATTACGTGACTAAAACATTTACAACTTGTTTTATTCAAGAAACTTGAAAAAATCCTAATACTTGACACTGGCAAATGCTTTAATGCGGGTCCAATACAAAAAAGAAGAAGAAGGGCGCTTCACCGTCTGTGTCAGCCTGGCGCAACTAGAATTTTTTTTAAATATGGAGTTTAGTCCGAAATTGACATTTACACTGTTTGGCACAGACTTCAACATTGTTTTAATCTTTCGTGGCTGCTGTCTCTAAAGTCCATTCTTCCAACAACAGACGGAAGGATCAAAGTGACAGATGATTTGGATTAAGTTTTTTGGCGGGAACGTAAATCTTTTGACGTTCCTATATTAATTTTTAATAATAATTGCCACTTATTCAGAAAAACATATAAACATTTAATTTAACAGTAATTCAAACAACGGTAATTATCATAACGTTATTTTCAAAAGTTATGTCTTGTAAAAGATGCACAATATGTGGTCTGAAATCTGGGGAAAAATATGGTTCAAAACGCATTTTCATGGCAAAATTTCCGCTCGACGAAGTAATGAAATTTTACACATAGTGAGCCTATTTTTAAGAGTCAAATAAAATACAATTTATTTATTGCCATAAGAACGGTGTAAGTGCAGAATACTAGCACCATAAACTGATGCTTTAGCTTGGGTTGTTTCCTCACTAGGGAACTCCATAACGGCTTGTACCTAACATTTCGATAACCACAGATGTTTTCATTATGTTCGTTTTTAGTTATTTTGGGCACTGTTTAATGTAATATTAAAAAGCTTATGAGTATGTAAAAAAGTTGAAGCTGTGAATCTCCTCTTTTTTTGAGTCAAGTGAAAAGTCATAACAATTTAACATAAATAATAGAATAATTCCTTTTAATACTTTTTCCTAAAACAAAGATTTTATTTCCGTACAGGAATATTGGAAAGTTAAATAAAATGGTAAAGTGGTAAATATTTTTTATCCGTCCACAAACCTCCATAAAATTGTCGGGTAAACTCATCACCACTTTCCTAAGGTATGATTAAGTTATTCTTGACAAAGGCAATATCGCCAAACTCCATTAGCCTGCCCGTAGCGCGAATAAAATCAATCAAATTGACAATTAATTGAATTAAGAATTTCGACCTAAACTCCATACATTTCGACTCAAATCAAAATGTTGAATATTTACATACATTTTTTTTATATGGAAATGCCGCCTCTTAAGTACGTTATATTCTCTTTGGTCTGTGTCAAATATTCCCAACATTTTTTTTTTTTAGTAAATTAACCGATACCTGTTTTTAAATGATTTAACCACCTGAGTCGGACACTTCCGACAAGTTTGACAACCAAGATTTTATGTTATGTGAATTCAACGTAAGCGAAATGGGCTTAAAAAACTTGTCAAGTCAAAAGTTATAGGGTTAATGTTTAATATATTTTCTATCTATATAAATAGAAATCAATTCCAGAAATGTATGTGCTTACATACATCTCCGGATTACTTCAGGACGGGTTGACCTTTTTTGTTACATTCTTGATTATCAAAACATTTGTATGAAAGAAAATCGTTATCTCCATTTCTCATCACGCGGGTGCGGGACGCAGGTGGAACCACAGGGTGCAGCTAGTATTTTAACCAACTTCCAAGACTTGACTGAAGGAGGTTTGCAATTCAACTATATTTTTTTAATATGTTATATTGTTTGTGTTTGATGGGTATTCCCGTATATATGTTACTCTATGGATTACTCCGCCAATTATGACTTGATTTTGATGATTCTTTTGTGTTTGGTAGGTAATTGGTTCAGAGGTGGTCCCAAAAAAAAACGAAATCAGGTCAGTACTTCGCTTTTTATACCAAAATAATCTGAAAAGCGTCATCCAAGTAAAGTTTTGGTGCAGTTTTTTAAACTATAATTATATAACATATATTTACCAATTTCAACGTGTATATATGTATGCACGTGCGGGGCTGAGATTAGATTAATCCGGAATACTTAGCCATTATTAGGAGATAACTGAAACCACGGAATATAGCGTTTCAAAAAATACGATTTATTTATATTTAATTTACAAAAAGTTAACGAAATCATTAGCGGATCACAATGATGAGAATTGGATCATGCTCTTAATATCCTTCACTAACACTTCCAGGAAGCCTCTCTGCGACGGCGGTTGATTCTGCAAATAAAAATATTTATATTATTACATGATATTTATAAGAGCAAAATTGGTCAAGTTGTTGTCGAGACTAATAGTTGTAAACTATCTAGCCGAACCGCTTAACTGGGTCTTTTCCTGAGGTATGGGAGCGGCACGGGAGGGTTCACACGTAATAGCACCGCTGAAGCCCGACTGACGTAATATAACCCCTCCCGTGCCGGTCCCATACCCCAGGAGCAGACTCAGTTAAGCGCTCTCTAACGCTCTAATAGCCTCTCTCTTCAAGTTAAACCTCAAACCACGGTTAAATGTGGCGTCACACGACCTCATGGTCGTTGATGCTCTGCCTGCCCCGCAAGGGAGAATAGTGGAGATTTTATATATGTATGTAATTTAAGAATATTCCACAAATAGTTTACAATAATATTAGATTAACAATTCACAACAGTTACACAAATAATCCAAATATATATTTATGGTTTAGAAAACTGAAAAAACCGACTTCAAATACGCAATTCGTTTATTTGGACATTTTTTTTCAGTAATTCTGTTATAAAAACCAAAGTACGTAAGAATTTGCCCGTTTTTTATGAGTATGCGTGTGAGAGCGCAGGTCGCGGCCAGTACAAGAGGTGTGTTGTTGTACCTTGCCGGTGTCGAGCAGCTCCTCCGTGAAGCGGTCGTTGAAGAGTGCGATCAGTTCGCGGCGCAGCTCGGGCAGGTCGTCGCCGGCGGCGCCGCGCAACGCGCCTGCGCGGGACAACGCTGCAATACACACACATATTATAATAAATAATTAATGGATCAAGGGTCAGCAGAAGGCAGTCGTCCTAGACACGACACGAATTGTCAGGAGGTTCCTAATTCTGTAGCTGCCGGCGGCACCCTGGATTTGAGTTTTTGTAATGTTTTATTGATTTTTGTAAATGAAAATAAATGTAATATATGTATATTGGTGGACATTCCACAAGTAAATATTCTAGAAAGTCTACTAGTTCTAGAAACAACATTTAGTCAAGTTTGGACTATGGAAACTAGAGGGCTGAATACATTATACTTATGATATGATACATATAAGACCCAGACAGAACAAACAGAATGTTTGTCCCGTGTGGGGAGCGCCGCACATCGAGTGGTGGTGTCGCGGTACCTTGTTCGTCCGGTGACGGGTCGACGTCGACAGTGTGCCTGAGCAGCGTGCGCAGGTGTCTCCACAGCAGGCAGGCGGCGGCCTCGAGTGCGAGCGAGCACGCGGCGAGCTCGCGCCGGCGCGCCGCGCTCGCCGCGCGCAGCGCCCCCGCGCCCGCCGCGCGCTCCTCCACCGCGCCCAGGGAGCCGCTCTCCGCCGGGACCAGCTTCTTTATATCTGCATATACACAACACTGTTTGTACTTATTTATTTCTAATATCCCTACTCAATTATTTTATATGTTTAAAAATGTTGTGATGCTTAAACAGCAGAGTAGTGACCGGGCAAAATCTATAGCTCCTTCCGTGGTGATGAAACTTCCTTGTAGTGAAGTCAAATTCATTTATTGTCATACAAATGGTATAGGTATACATTTACATTAAAATAATGATATATATTTATATAGCTAAGGACTAATTTTCAATCCCCAAATAAAACAATTTATCAGATAAAATATTGCTTTCTTTTTCTTAAGTCATATGAAAGAAAAGGACAAAGCTAACATTTATCTGACAGATACTTTTATCTAAGGATTGAAATATTAGCCCTAAATTAATTTAATGTCAACGAAATGTCAAACCGATCTATTAGAATTCAAAATTAATATATTACACCTATCTCATTGGTCAGTAAAAATTTCACAATATGTCCAAGTGTGCCAGGACAATTTTCCAGTTGACAATTAATATATAAAAATCAATATTGCCGGCAAAGAGCGCATTGCAGTGATGAAGTGAAGTGCGGATCAAGGGAGACATGGGTCGCGCAGCAGTGCGACTCTGATTGGCATGAAAGAGGTCATGGAGGCCATGGGAGCGAATGAATGTGAAGTGGATACCGTCGAGCGTCATGGTGGGTAAGGCCCGGAGTCGGTGCGCCGCGGTGGCGACCAGCTTCTGGTGGTGGTGAGCGAGCGGCACGAGACGCGACACCAACGACACGCATGCGCGCGGCGCGCCCGACTCCATCACGTTGCGCGCGTACGCAACCAGGTTGCACACGATCTGGAATCAATGATTTATATCAAAAGGAAAACAGTACAATTCTTTGGCACCATCTCTGTTTCCAGGAGCTACAATTTTGGAATCTTCAAGGCTAGAGTGAGTATATTTTCTAGATCGACGAGTTCCATCCTCGGCCACACACATACGCATTCTTAAGAATAATTTTAGTGAACTCTCATAATGTTTACGAAAAAGTACGTTGCAAGTTACGAAGATGCACATTTTTAATTAATAATTTAATTTCTAGGACAACATTAAATAGTTACAACAACGATTTATAAGCAGGGCAGCGCTCAAAGTACGGGTCATGAGGGCTGAGGAACCGCTTGACAATACGCGCCGTATCTAAATATTCTAGGATGCCTTTTCAATTCAATTCTTTATTGCCACTTTTCTATCTGACCCCTAACAATCTAACGAGAGCTTCTTAAGATGTTGATCGAGGCTCTTCGCTATGAGACCGTTCACCGAAACGAGTATCGGGACAATGACCGTCCAGTCAACATCCCACATGGCGGCTATCACACTCAGGGAGTGAAGACAAGTCTAACGACACCTCGCACGTCAAAACCGGTCAAACCGTTTAGGCTGTATAAGGTAATATAGAAACATACATACACTCGAAAAACACAATCCTTCTTGCGCAGTCGGATAATTAAACAAGTCACATGGCAACGTCCATCATGCAGCCGTTCTTAGCCCACCACATATGTGTGTGTTTCTTTGCTTGCATGAGTATACGGACGGTACATATTGAAGCAGTGAATGACTTCACAAGAGGGGTTGTCTTATCTATTTTAAAATTGTAACCCTTAAGTAACCTTTAAGTCGGGTTTGAGTTGTAATATACGATGTTTTACAGTCTTAGTATAGAATGCGGCCTGTTTAAACCTTGATCAAGGATATGTAATCAGATATAATAAATAAAGCTGTAATAACCGAGCACTTCCTGTGCTTTGAACCCCTGTCATCACTGCCCCGGATTAGAGTCACATAACGATGATAGTACGGCAGTGCACCACACATACATGCATACCTTGTAGTAGGTGTATGTGGGCGGTTCCGGCGGCGTGTGGAACCGCGCCAGCAGCCCCAGCATGAGGCCGCGCACGCGCTGCAGGCCGGGCGCCGCGTGCGCCAGCGCCGTGTCTCCCGCTACCAGCCCGAACACCTCGCGGTCTGACGCGCGACATATCACTGACGTTATCCATTCCACTTCCGTCAGCAACTCCGGTGGAGATGAAGGGTGTGCCGCCCTACACACCCACAAATCGAAGTTTTTATTGATAATAATGTTATAACAGATATGGATCAATGAATCACAAAAAAAATCAAATATGTACAATGCTACAAATGCTGTCAACTAGGCCAATAATCCAAAAGCTATCACAGAGGTCATAGAAGAGAACAACAATCTGTTGCGTCAATCTACATACTAGAAATATGCAATTTTGTAAAAAAATATCCAAAATATTTCGAAAAACTATCGGACAAATCGCGTAGGCACCCGCTTAGATTCAAATGTAAACGAATGACACAAAAATCAAGACTAGCAATGAAAAGCAGTGGTCCCCAAGCAATGGCTATAAAAATATTTAATAAACTACCCGAACACCTAACAAGTGATGAAAATGATCGTACCTTTTCAAATAATCTAAAAACAATATTAATTGAAATAAGTTATTATACAGTAGACGAGTTTTGACACGATAAAATGTTATAAATAAGAAACATAGATCGGGCCGCTCGCGCTCCATGCTCCATCACACAGCTCCACGCAGCCACTTACAATTGCGATACCTCTAATAGGGTTATTATGTTATTCCTACCAATATATGTACATAAAATAATAGAGCAATAAATGATTTGACTTTGACTTTGACAATAGCTAACAAACTAAGAAGAAACTAACAATTTAATACCAAGGATTTTCTCAAATAAAGCAAAAAATATATATTATTTTATCAAAATTTCGATTCGAGACAATGTGACAAAGCTTCCCAATGCTCATTTATAAGCATTGGGAAGCTTTGTCACATCGTCGTGTAATCTATATGTGCCATATTAGAATCCTGAGCAGATTACCTGAGCACCATGTCGATGCACTCGAGATGACTGAGCAGGAAATGCGTCACGTGTATCACGCAGCTGTGGTTCTCGGTGCCGAGCGTCGTGAGCAACGCGTCACATAGCGCCAGCGCCGGGATCAGGATCTGGCGGAATCTAGACAAATAACAACCCTTTAATGCCTGTACAAATTTTAGTTTTAATATAAATCACGTTAAGCAAAAAAAAAGTTACTCTTTTTCCAAGCGCATGAGCATGTTACGATTGTAACAATGCATCTGATAATTTGGTAGCAGATTTTAGGCTTGTTCAGGGAACCTTTGAGTGGAAAGAGTGGAGTGGAATTCCAGATGGTCTTGTTGTTGCTAGAGATTTAATGACAACCTTAGAGCAGCTACGAAAGCACGCACCGTCAGATTCCTGCGTGACCTAGCCATTTGTAGCATCAAGTATTGATCTAAATTGATTGCCGATTTATTTATTTTATTGGAAAATCAACAGCTTTTTGGTTAGAATTATGATAACAGAAAGCTAATTACAGATTTTCACGGATAGCATCAGCACATATACTGTATATATAACCTAAATTAAGTACCTAGGTCTTTTAAAAGAGAGGTCTGAAGGCATCATTAAATTAACGAAGATTTTTAAACTCTCTAAATTTAAAATAGTTGTAGTAGATTTGAGGTCTTCTACAACAAGTCTCCTCTGGTGACAACAAACAATGTATGGGAATTTTGTTCGTTTTATCATTTTCGTTATTTTAATTAGTTAAGTAGTGCCTTCGTATCCGTTCCTTACTGATTCATTAAATATAATATCTAAATCATGACAGATTCTATTGTACTAGTTACACAAACGATAAAAAGATGAGTGCTGATTGTAGTTAACGATAATAATATTGGTGAACATTTCACACAACACCATCTAACCCAAACTAAGCAAAGCTTGTACTATGGAAACTAGATGTTTGATAGAATACATCTATCCTTATTTTTTTGTAAATACATACTTATGATACATAAAAGCACCCAGACACAGAACAAACATCCATGCTCATCACACAAATGTTTGCCCTGTGTGGGGAGCGAACCCACGACCTTCAGCTCATCTAAACTCAGTAGGCAGACTTACTACCGATTGAGCTGCGAGGCCAGTAAAAAATGTAAATAAATAAATAATAGTATATTTATAAACATTCATGTTTTTTTTATTTTTTTTATTTAACAATTTGAGCTCCACAGACTCCAGGGTCGGTGCCTTTTATAAGCTAATACATTTTATTTTTTAACTAAGTTTACATATTGTTTTAAACTAGCATACAAGAGGTAAAATATAGAAGAAAAAAAAAATATTCATGCTAAGTATTCGCTCAAGCGTAACGTGCGTGACGTCACTTACCGGTCCCCGCGGAACACCAGCGCTGGTGTTTACAACTAGCATTATGTTGACCTGGGGCCGGATTGTATCAGAAACATTATGTATATAGGTAGTTATATTTTGTGTATATAAATTTTTGTTCTCTGTTGTATGTTTTTGTACAATAAATGTATGTCTATGTGTAATATATCGTATATGAGTGCGGTCGCAGTAGTGTTACCTGCTCCCCTGCGGCGGCACGAAGTGCGCGTCGGTCGTGTGTTGCGCGTGTATGTCGGGGTGGTGGTGCAGCGCGCGCATGTCGGCGAGCCGCGCCAGCGCGCCCTGCGCCAGCACCGTCTCGGCGCCGCGCCGGCTGCGCGCCAGCTTCACCACCAGCGCCAGCTTCGACTCGTACATGTACAGCGCGCGCAGAGACGACGGGGACGCCTCCAGGGCCTCGACACACACATATACCACTCGATAAGGAATATCCATTAATTTTATTTCATATAAATAATTGTTTTAGTTTTGAAGTCACCGACATAGCACAACGGAATAGCAAGCTGAAGTGGCAGTGGGCAGGGCACATAGCACGTAGAACAGATGGCCAATGGGGCCGAAAAGTTCTCGAGTGGAGAGCACGCACCGACAAGCACAACATAGGAAGACTGGCCACGAGACGTACAGATGACCTCATATAAACGCCGAGAAGATGCTGGATGCAAGCTGCTTCCAATCGGTCTTTTTGGAAGTCCATGGGGGAAGCCCATGTCCAGCAGTGGACTTCTTATGGCTGAGATTATGATGTATAATTATAATTGATAACATACTAAAATGTAATACATATACTAAAAAAATATATTTAAATCAGTCAAAAAACTTACGAGATATATACATTTAAAGTTTTAAGGGAGGGATACTCTGTCCCTCTCACGCAAAACAACAGTTTGTATTGAATTTGTACGGCGAACATGAACCATGACGTCATCATCCGCTATCGTGTGCTTTAACATGAAATCAAAATGCTTATAACTTTCTTATTTTTTAAGGTATTTTAATTTTGTGTTTGTATAATAGATCTATTTGTGGTTACCTTTTTTATGAAAGAAATCAAATAAAAATAAATCATGCATATTCCCTAAATTTTATGTCCATTTCGAATCTACGAAAAATGCAATGGTATCAAAATTATTTATGCAATGAGAGAACAGATGAACATACCATACCGGTAAAAAACATAACCCTCCCTTTTTCTTCGCCGTAGTCAGGTAATAAAAAGCTACTCACATCTTTTAATTCCTGGTCATCCTGCTGCAAGCTATCGATCAGACTCCTCAAGTAACCCTGATTCGTAAGCGTGTTCATCCAATCTGTCCTAGGATTGATCTCTATAAGTGTCTCGAGGCACGCGAGGGCCAGCATCCGGCACACGTCGTGTCCTGCGCCGATACAGTCCCCGCACACGATAGAGCACAGACTCTCACCAAAATCATCGATGACGTCAACTATCGTCGCTTTCAGTGAGGACTCTTC
Source organism: Lycia hirtaria (assembly GCA_947563715.1). Lineage (NCBI taxonomy): Eukaryota > Metazoa > Arthropoda > Insecta > Lepidoptera > Geometridae > Lycia > Lycia hirtaria. Next base: position 54,730,726 of record OX387375.1, read on the forward strand.
TTTATTCGGTCGAACCCGCGAACTGTCCAACCGGCTGACGTAAGTGGACGACGGCTCGTCGTCGGTGTCGACCGCCGAAGGCTTCAAATTCACTATATGCAAGAAGTTCAACAGTGCCCCGTATAAATTGACCCTCATTTTCTGCGTACAACCACCCGATACGGAGATCCAGCTCAATATTTTGTGTAATATGAATTTCAACGTGAGAGAATTAGTTTGCATTATGTGGCTCGATGAACCTAGGAATGTGCTCTCGAATTCTGCTCCTTTGAGGTTAGATTCTCTCTTTTGTAGAATGTAGCAGTGGCGTAGATTAACTAGGAGCAGGAGGACCGTTCCGGAGGCTAGGTTCCCGAGTTGAGGCAGAACCTCGGCCGGTGAGATTTTGTTGAGGAGATCTTGTAGAATGTTGAGGAGAAGGTTTTTCCTCGACTCGAGGTTGAGGATGTCGAGAGGCGCGACGCAGAACAGTATCTCGGTGAGTTGTCGCCACGAGTCGTAGTAGTGTGTGAGGGTGGCGGCCAGGTTGCGCTGCCGGTTCACCGCCGTCACGTACTCTAGGACCTGGGTTACATAATACACTGTACAAGTTGAAAACAAATATACAAATACAAATAGTTTTATTGTTTACTTTAAAATATTATATTATAATTAAAAGTGTGTTAGCACCCGAACTAGAAATTCTGTGTCTCGGGTGCTAAAGTCTTCCTATGTGTATAAACTGTGTAAAACAAAGGATATATCCTAACTACCCTATGATTTTCAGCATTATTCTTCCAACACACACACAAGATTGATACGATAGAACATCTGTTCTATTATTATATCTGTTCTATCTTGAAGAAACAGATAGAAGAGGTGAACATATGATTATTATTTGATTCAATAAATAAATGAATCAGCTCTAACAGACACAAGATTGATACAATCGAACAATTTTTTCTGCCGCCATCTCTGTTTCCTGAGACCTACAATCTTGGAACTTTCAAGGCTAGAGTGAATATATATATATATATACTAGATCGACGAGCCCCATCCTCGGCCACACCGTCGCTTAACATCAGGCGAATTGGTAGTCAATCGTAGATCTATCATGTTTATTAAAAAAAGAACAGATATAAGAGGTGAGCACGTACCTTGTGTATCTCCTGCGAGACGAGGTTCCGCTGCGGCGCGGTGGCGTGCAGCGCGGCGAGCTCACGCACGAGCAGCGCGTGCACGCGCGACACGGAGACGCGCCGCCCCCCCAGCGCCGTGGGCATGTCGCACGCGGTGAGGGCGGCGCGCAGCTGCGCCGCGTGGAACACCTCCCAGCAGGGCTCCGGCACCGGCTCCACCGACACCGGCAGAGATTCAACCAGCCGACGCACCACGGAGAACTCCCACTCCTACGGGACACAACACACACTAAAAAAACTATATATATCATATTTATGCTAAATGTGGTTTTTTTGTATTAAATAAATCCACATGTGTTTTTTAAATAAGATTGTTTATATTATATTTAAGTCATCTAAGTTTTAGCTTGTGCGTGACGTCACCTACCGTTCCCAGCGGGAGACCAGCGCTGTTTTACAATTGAACTCCTGTCACTACAGGACAACATTACATCTTATCCTCTAATACCTTCTAATCATCTAATACCTTCTAAACCTCTAATACCCTCTCCCTTCCATCAAACCATCTCACTACAATCAAATGTGGCTTCAGACGATCTCTTGGTCTTTGAAAACCCCGAATTTGCATACCCCGAAGGGAAAATAGGCATGATTTTATGTATGTACACTCAGCTCTTTTTGGCGGGGAAGTGGACAGCACGATAATGCAAACAGGTCACTCGTGTCGATACTACCGCAAAAGTGTATAGAATAATATTACCGGCAGCGCGAGGGGCAGGGGCAGGGGCTGAGTGCATGGGGGTAACATAACCGAATTACTAAAAGAACACTTTTACGACCAAAGAAACTTTTGTGTTCCAAGGCGATTGGATTAAAAATCACAAATTCATCTTCTAATGCACAAAAATCGGTAGTTCTACGTCTTAGCCTTAAATTTGAATATCATTTTCCAATAATTTGATGATGTTGTAATTACAGGAACTAATTAATCCGTGATTTAATGTCAATTACCTAGGACGATCACATATCCTAATCAACAAGTTCTACAAAAACTGCAATGTAAATATATTTATTTATTTTTTATCTGCCCTGTTTGTACAAACTGTCCCACTGCTGAGAACGGGCCATCTTCTCATTGTGAGAAGGGTTAGGCCATAGTCTGCCACACTGGCCAAGTGCGGGTTGGCAGACTTCACACGTCTTCAAGATCATTGAGAACTCTCAGACATGTAGGTTTCCTCACGATGTTTTCCTTCACCATTTTGAAGTTGGCGGCAATCAACAATACGCACATAACTTCGAAAAGACAGAGGTGCGTGCCGCGGGATTCGATCCCAGGACCTGCGGATCGCAAGTCAGACGGTCTCCCGACTAGGCTGCCGGAAACTTTTTAAATTTGCTTTATGTAAATATTATCAATCAAGAAAAGTCCATTGATATGACACGCTAATGCGATAGGTCAGACAGGCTTTTAGCGTGGTGGTGCTTTGCTACCAGCGGGGTTCAGCAGGATTGTTAAAACAGAATGCTCTAGAAAAGAATGGAGAATGTCTAGAAAGATACTGTAATACACCATCCTATTTTTTTTAAATAGTTTCGATATTTCAATCTGATGGGCGTTCCTCTATGGCTTAATATTTTTTCAGTTATATGTACATAACACCACGGCGTATTTTCCCTTACAGGATATCGAGCGCGTCAGAGACCATGAGGCAGTTTGACGCCATTGTTAGTGTGTTACATGGGAGGGAGATGGTATCAACATCAACATCTGAAAGTCAACATTACAATACACGATGTTGATGTGGCAGATGATGATCAGACTGGACTTGTGGCTCAGTTGGTAGAGTGTTTATGTCTACCTGCTGAACTGAAAGGTCGTGGGTTCGATCCCCACCCTGAGCAAACATTTGTGTGATGAGCATGTGTGATGTTTGTTCTGTGTCTGGGTGTTTCAGTGTATCATATGTATATATTTACAAAAAAAAAAGTATATATGTATGCTATCGGCCATCTAGTTCCATAGTACAAGCTTTGCTTAGTTTGGGCTAGATGGTGTTGTGTGAAATGTCCACAAATATTTATTTATTTATATTATTTATGTGCTGTTAAACATGACACAAATATACAGGCATAGTATTAAACTGGTGTCCAAGTTTGGTGTTGCTATTTTTTAGCAACGAAACAAAATGTCATAAAATCTCTTATTAGCAATTGACATAAATTAAACATCTCAATTGTTGTTGTTGTCAAGGTTGTTTACCGACTTCCAAAAAAAGAGGTTCTCAATTCATGTTTTTTAAGCGATTACTCCGTGTTTTTGATTATTCTTTTTGTTTGGTAGGTAATCACCTCAGAGGTGATCCCACATAATGTTTATCAAAATACTTCAAATACTTTGTTTTTTATAATAAAATAACTGAAAAAATATCATCCAAGTAAACTCGTTGTGCGTATTTTGAAGTCGTTTTTTTCAGTTGTTTAAACTGTAATTATTTTTCTTCAAAAACCTGTATTTCAGCCCGATTCTGGATAAGATTCTTGTAGAACGCGGATTTCTATGTCGGCCACACTCCCAAAGTCCCGAAACACCATTTTATTACTGTATATAAGGGTGGACCGCCAGAATTTTGGGTTACCCATCTAAGTATATAGAGAACTTAAGGGCCAGGCCTACCCTAAAAAGTATCTTAGATACGGTAATGTTTATCAGTATGCCTGTATAGTTGTGTGATGTTGTTATATGTGTGGTGACTCACTGCAGGGTGTCGATGGTGGTGCGTGAGCGCGGCGAGCAGCGCGGCGAGCGCGGCGTGGTGCCTGGCGGCGGCGGCGGCGCCCGCCTCGCACGCTGCGCTGCGCACGCACCACGAGCGCGCCGACACCGTGGCCGCGCTCGCCGCGCGCAGATCCACGCAACGCTTCACGTGACGTGACAGGAAGTAGTCGCGCGAGCGCAGGTAGCGCAGCGCGGCCGGTCCCGTGCCGGCGTGCGACACCACGCGGTACACCAGACGGTAGCAGCTCTCGATCAGGTCGTCCGCCTCTCTGCAACAACACGCAACACTCGAAACGCATTCATTTATTTAAGAGTCCGTAGTTCGACCATCATCCGTCTCGGTCGCGTATACCCACATTTTTGAAGATATAAAATGACTGAATGAACTTATTAAAAAAAACCTAGTTAATTTTCATATATAAAAATCATTTTTGGGTTAATAATTACTAAAAATGATTTTTGTGTATGAAAATTAACTTTGATCACATTTAAATTTTTGTCGAATATTTGTGATGTTGGTAATTAACGTCAACTCTTTATCCAAACATACTCTAGCTCGCATTATAAGAGAAACTAATATGCATGATAAACGCTGCATCGATATCACCCAAACCAAGATGAATAAAGTATCGGTCGCGATCGGATGACCCATAATTGCAGACTATAAACCGATGACGTGCGGTCTCGAGTAAACACTCACCTGTCGTTGTCGTTCTGTTCCGTGATGAACTGGTCGAGGATGTCGAGGACGGAGTGCAGGCAGGTGCGAGGGAACCCCGCTGCGCCCGGCTCGTTCAGCGCGCTGCGGCTCACCTGACAATAACAATATACAAACCAAGTGGGACTGATAAATGTTCTGCACAATATAACTTATGCACATTTTTACCCGACTGCGTAAGGAGGAGGGCTATGTTTTTCGAGTGTATGTATGTATGTATGTTTCTACATGATCGCCTACAGCCTAACCAGGTTGACCGATTTTGATGTACGAGTTTTTTTTTTTTGTAATAATAATAACTCTCGCAAAAATAAAATAAAAAAATCGCTATTTCGTTAACTCCAACGAACTTTTTCGCAATAAAAAAGTGATTTCACTAGAATTATTCTAAATAATGCGTATCTATAGATTTTTACAACGATTTTACGCATACTTTCTCACAAAAAACGCACACTCAACAACGTATCAAGCGAAACAAAATCGTAAGTTAGACCGCAAAAACTGCTTTTCTGCAGTCTCTGGTATTTTGTTTTTCTTTTAATATAGATACTTATTTATTTATTGTGCAGATTTGTAATGATTGAAAATCCAGTCATTTCTGTGAAAAAAATATTAAAATTGGATAATAAAATTACGATACAGCGATACCAACAACGAAAAAACGAAAAGCAAAAGACAAAACAAACTTTCGCGCTTACATAACGTATTACTCAAACTTGCCGAATCTGGCAGCAGTTACGAAACTACCACGAGAAAATACGCCTATGTCTAGTAAACTTGTTGTGGCTGTAGTGATGATGAATATATAGTAATATATACTCACGTCTTCAGTGAGCTGGTACCCGAGCAAGAAGTGTGCGAAGTTGGGGGCGGCAGTGGGAAGTAGTTGCAGCAACAACGCCACCACGCCTTCCTTAGCGACACGCACGAGCTTCTTGCCGCCCTCGTCGGCACTACCCCACTCTTCCGCCTCCAAACATTCCACGAAACCGTGCCTATGGCAACAAAATAAATACTGTTGGAAACTATCTGTAGGAGCCAGTCATCTTCATCACCATTTTACATCATCACACAGACGAAACTTACTGCGCCAATTATGAATTATTTTTTTTATGATTATTTTTTGTTTGGTAGGTAATTACCTCAGAGTTGGTCCCATATGCAGTTTATAATTATCGGTTTAGTACTTTGGTTTTTATATCAAAATAACTGAAAAAATTTCATCTAAGTAAAGAAATTGCGTATTTCGAAGTACGTTTTTTCAGTTTTTTTAACTATAATTATTAGATAATAATTATAGTTTAAAAAACTGAAACAACGTAGCGCACAGATGTGCGCTTCGTGGAGTTCCTGTCAAATAGGTATACTATGTAAATATAAATCTGGCAAAGTAAAAGCCTCGGTGTGCAAGTGAATGGTACTCCCATGCTAAATTTCTTTTTTAAGTACACAGAAAACAGAACCAATTACCAAAATGTACCTGTTTTTTTATTTTTATAAAAAGGTGTTGCAAAAAAGCAGACGGCTCGCCTGATGGTAAGCGATAACCGTCGCCTATGGACAACTGCAACATCACTGACATTACTGTTGCTTTGCTAGCCGGAAATGTGTTTGTAGACACTATTTTTAAAACGCTCTTTGTTGAAGCTCGGCGGGAAAACCTTCCGAGGAAGGACATTCCACATTTTGCTTGTTCGCGGGAGGAAGGAGCGTGAGAGCCTGACTGTATGGGATTTCCAGTTATGCAAAATATGGGGTTGAGCTTTGATCTATGAACGTTTGTAACTTCACATAATATTTTCTATACAGTTAGGAAAAGCTTTTTGTTATCAGCGCAATATCTGGTACCGTGTTCGGTATCATGATACTAATACGATACTAGGGTCGTAATATAACCCATTGAGGTTAACCTGATGTCGGCGGGATCGTTCAGCCGGTGCGTGGCGGCTGCGAGCAGGTCCCTGGCGGCGGCGCCGTGCCGCAGCGCTCGACACAGCAGCTGCACGCCGCGCGCGCCCGCCGCGGGCAGCGCGCCCGTCAGGCGCACGCAGCGGCACCACCACACCAGCCGGCACGACGAGCTGCCCTCCTCCGGCACTGCACCGTCGCAACAACAGGGTGGTTACACAAGTGGTATTCTATAACGGCATATGCATATCGCGGGTTAAGAACCAATACCATCTATCTCAATTTTTTGCGAATTTGAGATTTTTATTGCAATAGACTTAAAGTCCAAATTCGAATAGTCTGCTCTATCGGTTATGTTAAAATTCCCAAAAATGTGTATTTTATTAGATATAGAAATACCATCTATCTAAAAGCTGCGTTTATTTTTCTGACAATACTAGCTATCTAAAGACCGTGCTTTTATTTTTCTGACAATATCGCCTATCTTAAAACCATGTCTCTGCCAATACCATCTATATAAGGACCACTCGTTTATTTTTCTGCCAATACTGTCTATCTCAGACCAATATTGTCGCCCAGTGCTCGCAAAATGAAGCTTAAATAAACGCCGTTGTTAGAAAGAGACGGGAATGTCGTGCCGTCGTGAGTGGCGCCGAGGGACGCGTCGGTGACGCGCAGGTCAGTCAGTTTGGATTCAAATACATGTTTCAACGGTTGGTAAATTTGTTTCTTTCTCAAACATTTGCAAAAGTGATTATTACGGTTTAATTTTGTGATTTTATTGTTACCACTGTGTTTTGTGTTGTGTAAGTATCACTTTAAGCATAAAATTACGCAATTTATTACAGTTTTTTTGTCAATTTATAGTGAAGTTTTAGAGATAGATGTTATTTCCAGAAATAATTTGAATGGTTCATTATGGTAATTTTACTTATCTCATTTTTGTTTCAGTAAAAATGTCTAAACGATACAGCCAGGGATTTCGATCAAACAAGATTTTATGTCTACTTGAAGAACGAGATCCCCCAGAGCCTATCAGTTTGAATGGTGAGTTTACTACATTATAGGTTAAAAAATGTTTTAACTTCTGACTTTGAAATAGAGATAATGACGATTGTTACCACTACTAACAAGTTTCAATGTATCTTCTTCATTACAGATTATCCACCAGTTACTTCGGAGTCTGGATCATTAAATTTGACACCGCTGATATGTACTAAGAAGATTGAAATAGATACCCACGAGCGTGTTCTCCTAGAAGATCAATTAAGTTATACTAATGTATACAAAAAAATTAAATCTTTATCATTGAGTGACCTAACTATGGACACTCAGGATAAACTAATAAAATGCACTAAAAGGTCTCGATCTGCGCCTTCTGCTTATGAAATATCAGGCCTTTACGAACAAGTGGGTCCTTTGTTTCTAGAGGCTTATTTTAGTAACGTTAGTGATGGTTATGAGTATTCTGAGGCTCAAACCATTGATGAAAGTAGAACTGATTGTGAAACTAGCAATGATGAGTATGGAAACATGAGTGAAGGAAGAAAACGTCGTCACGTGTCAAGAAAAGAAGAATGGAAAAAAATAAAGCTCAAAATAAAAGAATGCGTGGCGAGGAATACCTAGGGTACACAAAGCCTAGAAATGAAAAGATGCGTCAAAATCGCCCACGAGTATCACGGCAAATAGGTGATGCTTGCGTTTCCCAATTCTGTCGTAAGAGTAAATTCAGAGGTTGCCAGGAATTAGACGAAGATACACGAACATCTATTCATGCTTATTTTTGGGAACAGCTTGATTGGGGCCAAAAAAAAGTATACGTGGCAAGTCTTGTAAACCGAACTACGACTACTCATAAAACTAAAGGTCAGGAGTCTCGGCGACTGGGAACATTAAATTATTTCTTACCTCAAAAAAAAGATGGTGGTAGAATTCAAGTGTGTAAACAGATGTTTCTGAACACTTTATCACTGAAATCGACTACTGTGCAGACATGGGCCAATAATGCTGGTTATGACCATGATAAAGCTAACCAAGATCATAGTCAGGAAGGTGAAATAAAGCGTAACCCAAAAATCGTGGTTTTGGAAAACTTTTTAAAAAATCTTCCAAAGATGCCGTCACATTATGCGCGCAAGGACACTAGAAAGTTGTATTTGGAGCCTAATTATCGCTTTGTATCTGATGTTTTTAATGCATATAAACAATATTGCAGTTCCACAACATATAGTCCTCCTATATCTCGATACACATTTGATAAAGTTTTTAACAGCCAAAACTTATCACTTTACTATGAAGAAAGATATGTGTGATGTTTGTGTTGGCCACGAGGAAGGTAACATAGATGGACATGCTTATCAAGAACACCTTATTAAGAAAAATAGAGCCAGAGAAGAGAAAGAGAGAGATAAGAAAGATGCAGCTTTGGGAAATTGTACTTTACTGACAATGGACCTAGAAGCCGTCAAAGTTTGCCCTTACTCGACAGCAAGCGCGTTATATTTTAAAACGAAATTGACGTGCCACAACTTCACATTATATGATTTGACTTCGCGCCATTGTACATGCTATTGGTTCACTGAAACGGCCGCGGATCTTACTGCAAGCACTTTCGCTACATTTGTGACAGACTATTTGGAGCGACATTGTTTACCATTGAAAAGGCCAATTATCATTTATTCTGACGGCTGTACTTATCAGAACAGGAACGTTATATTGGCAAATGCGCTTATGAATTTCTGCAAGAAACACAACATCACCATCATTCAGAAATTCCTGGAACGTGGTCATACACAAATGGAGTGCGATTCTGTGCACAGCGCAATAGAAAGAAATCTCAGTAATCGTGTTATTCATTTGCCGTGTGACTATGTTTCAGCAACCAAGGAAGCAAGAGCGTCATGTCCTTATGAAGTGGTTCAGATTGACCATAATTTTGTAAAAAATTATGCTGACTCATCTAATTGGCTTTACAAGTCTATAAGACCTGGACGTAAAGTCGGCGATCCAACTGTTACGGACATACGAGGCATTCTGTACGACAAAAGCCAAGATACTATAAAAGTGAAACTGCATTTCGACCAAGATTGGTTCGACTTGCCCCAAAGACATAAGCCATTTAACCCTGATGTGTCCTATTCTCCTTTACGTACCACTATGATTCCGATATCTGCCTCGAAATACCAACACCTACAAGAGCTGAAACAAGTTCTTCCAAGTGAGTGTCATAACTTATATGACACATTGCCACATTTGTGATTAAACAAATAAAAATATCCAAAGGATTTATTATACCTCTTAACCATTACAGGCACAGTTTGAATTTTCTTATTTTTCTTCAGGTATTTTTATCACATACTACACTTGTACTTTTAATAAATAAATGATTTTCAATATCATTTTGGTTGTTATTTCCTATAAAAATAATTGCTGTTGTACTTCAAAAACGACTATCTACTTGATATTCAATGACTAATTAAATGTATACTAAACCAATACCATCTAACTCATTCTATCTCTATTTAGGCGATTATTAGGGTAGTATCACTGACACTATCGTATTTTAGGTATTTCATATGCTTCATTTTAGCAAATCACTTTCAGTATAATTTTTATTCGTGGCAGTGAAATGTTTTTTTCTTCTGGTGTAAAGTTCACTAAATTGAGATAGACGGTATTGGTTCTTAACCCGCGATATATAATATTATGTTTACTAATTATTCTTACTTAGTCACTCTTTTTCTTTATAGGCCGCTGCTTTTTAGCAATCTATTACTGTCCTTGCATGGTTGCGCTCTAAGCTATAAGGCCGCCAATTAAAAACCTAGCCCTAAGTACTTAATGTAATCTTTCTGTAATTTTGTTATCATGTGGTTTTTATAAAGTGTTATCTATTTATCTATGCATTATTTATTTTATTATTGATCATAAAAAATGTAACAACAAATAGCAAATTCCACAAAAACAAAATAGCTTAAAAATAAGAAAGTTAGAAGCATTTTAATTTCTTATTAGACAAAAGAGTACACGATGACGTCATGGTTCATGTTCGCCGTACAAATTCAATATAAATAGTTATTTCACGAGAGAAAATTTGAATTTGCAATTAGAAATAAATATAAATCCTAACCAGATAATCAAATAAATAGTGGTGGATATTTCAAACAACACCATCTAGCCCAAACTAAGTACAGCTTGTAATATGGAAACTAGCTGACTGATAAGATACATTATATACTCTTTTTTTTGTAAATACTTATGATAGATAGAAACACCCAGACACAGAACAAACATCCATCATGCTCATCGCACAAATGTTTGCCCTGGGTGGGGATCGAATCAACGACCTACAGCTTAGTAGCCAGATATACAACCAAATGAGCTGTGAAGCCAGTCAAATGTATTGCCATTTATTTATTATTTGAGTACAATACCCAGCATGAGTTTGGAGAGTCCGACGATGGGCACGGCGCGCTCGGCGCTCGCCGCCGCGTCCACCAACGCACGCTCCAGCGTAAGCGCTCGTTCCAGTATCTGCAGTACACTCACCAGCGCCTGCTCCACGTACTCCTGAGCCCACACACACACATCAAACATAAACATATTACACACATATTACATATTACACATAACCAATCAAACACATTCCATAATTATAATTATGTAGGTACGTAAAAGTAAACTGAGGTAATGCAGCAGGGTTTCACCCGACAAGTGGACTGGGTGAGACAGCTTTACTGAATCTGTAAGTTTATAAGGGCGTTTAAGGGTGTTTGAATTCCCTATAAAAGTGAACCATACCTAATAAACGCCTGAGTTCTTTTACTCTCTTGGATGGATGGAGGTTTCTAATAGCTCCAACTTTTAATTCCATGGGTTTATTGCCTGTTAACGAGAACCGATACCCTAAAAAATGTATCTCACTTATTCTGAAGATGTTCGTTTCGAATTTTTTTTTTTTAACTTTGAACAGGCTTCCATTTGACTTTGTCTCACTAGAGTAAGAGTAAGGTGGAGCACGCTTGTCCAATTACTATGGGATTAGACATGATGTGTATTTACAAACCATTTAAGACCGAGTCGTCGACCAGAAAATTTGGTTCCTCACAATTACTGTATAGTAGACGAAGTTTGAAATAAATTGCAAGAAATTAGCGATCCGCCCTGGCTTCACACGCGTGCAATGTACATCACGCACAATAAGATGATGTTTTTTAACGACATCACATCACAAATCTTGGAAATGTTCCACTTTTCTCTACTATAATATGCATGTAATCTTCCTCTCGAATCACTCTGTCTATTGATGAAAACCGAATTAAAATCCCGTTGCGTAGTTTTATATATCTAAGCGTAAAGTCGACGGGAAGCGACTTTATACTATGTAGAGAAGTGTACAGTGGAGTTGACTCTTCATCAATGTGAGTGTACCTTGCCCTGTGGCGGCGGCTGCGCGTCTAGAAGCAGCAGCGCCTCCTCGAGGGTGGCGAACACAAGCCGCAGCAGCTCCGACTTGCCGTGCAGCTGCATCGCGAGCCGGAACCCAGGCGGGGGGTTGGCGTCCGGCGCGCGGTGCGCCGGGGGGAAGTCGTGCGGGGACGGCTCGTACTGATCCAACCAGCGCGCGAACAGACGGAAGCACAGCGACAACATCTAGACACGGAAATATAAAGTATTGTTTATTAAGATAACTGACATGGCTGTTACACATTTTTATTTGAACAAACGGGTTACTCACGTCTATTTTTTGTCGAAATCTCCGACTATAGTTTCAACCGCATACGGCAGTCTTTTAAAAACCACCAAAAAAAGCGCCATATGCGGTTGAAACTATAGTCGGAGATTTCGGCTCAAAAATAGACGTGAGTAGCCCATAAAAATAATGTATCATGTTTTAGAAGTGTTGCTATGTTTAGATATTGATATATATCCGCTAGCTGCGCCCGACAATGACTCACTGTCACACAGGATTGCAAAGTATAGTCGGGTGTGAGTCGGAGGTTCCGCATTGCATTCCGCATCCCTTCTTAAGAGATTAGGGGGGTTTACGAAGGAAACCACAATTAAAGTGATCATTAATTCAAGAGAACAAAATATAGTTTTAAGTATTTATAGATCGATAATGCAAATATAGATAGATAAGGGAAGTAGGTTAAGACAAGAGCTCATTCCTGTCGATCCCGGGCTAATACTTCCCTGGGGGTCGTCCTCTGTCATTTCCCGTCGACCTGGGGTCAGTCCGGCAAGTCGTTCTCAAACGGATGAACCTCGGACTCTGAGGTCCATCCGTTTGAGAGCTACAGATACGATGCTACAGAGAAACGCACAGATATACACGTCAAACTTAAAATACTAAAAATAGAACTTTGTCGAGGCAGCTGCAGTCATGACAATAAGGAAAAAAAAGTAGCGCATACTATACCTGCCATTTATGCGTGGGGAGGGCGGGGCGGTGCGGCGCGGGGAGCGCCAGCTTGTGCAGCACGTGGTGCAGGTAGGGGTCCAGGCCGGGCACGCGCGCGCCTGCTCCCAGCGCGCGGGGGAGCGGCGCCGCGCTACACAGCGACTCCAGCAGCGTCACGAAGGCGAGGGACAGTGGGTACTCTTCTAAACGACACTCCACCTGGATAAGAAAAAAAAAACTATGATAGGTATACTGTCAACGTGGTTAATGATGACAGGTTTTTTCGAAGTTTTTTGATTTTGTTTCCAAAATATTAGTAATCTGTAGTAGTAATCTTGACTGTAATTGTTTTTTTTTTTACTGTTGCGACACAAGCGTCACCGATACGTTGCGTCACCGCCATGATTCTAACGCACCGAGTTCGACGTAACTCTGGTGCCATGTTGGAATCTGTGCGCGACGCCGGACAACGGAATAGACGTCGCCACCGTCACACGACCGCACCGGGGGAAACCGACGTAAAAGAAATAGAGAGAGAAAGTATTGCTTATAAAGTTCTACCATAGACCTGACAAATATATATGTCTCCCTTAGATATTGATAATGTTCTATTCTAATGTTTGTTTATACAAATAAAATTCATTTCCTTTTCATACATTTCAGTGTCATTTATAAATGTTTTCGAGTTGTATATTCTCGAAGTACAAGTATCACATTTTCACCGGGGACAATACCATTAACGACGAATGCATCTGTATGATGTATACGTATTACGTACCTCGTTGAGTTCTATGGTGAGCGGAGATTTGTCCGCATCGGGTGTGACGAGCCGCGCGGCCTCGAGCGCGGCCCAGACGCGCGGCGCCGTGCCTGCCGTGCCGCCGAGCGCGGCCAGCGTTAAACACAGCTCGGCTTTCAACTGCAGCGGTACGTAGCAACATATCAAACCTAAAAATAACATACATATGACAACACTGGCGATGGCATCTTAGTTCAAACTCAGAATCTCAAAAATGTATTACTGTGCCTGCATATTTATGTCTATGGTCGTTAGTGTGTCTAACCGAACGTGACATTTATTAGTTTGTTTGACCGAATATATACCGTATATTTTAACGTGTCTCACCGAACATGACGTCTATTAGTGTGCCTGATCGAACATGACGTTTAATTTCACGTGTTTGACGGTACATAACGTTTATTAGTGTCTGACCGAACATAACGTTTATTTTAATGTGTCTCACCGAACATGACGTTTATTAGTGTGTCTGACTGAACATGAAGTTTATTAGTGTGTCTGACTGAACATGACGTTTATTAGTGTGTTAGACCGAACACGAAGTTTATTAGTGCCTGACTGAACATGACGTTTATTAGTGTGTCTGACCGAACATAACGTTAATGGCGTCCCACTGCAGGTTTTCGCAGATGGCGGAGCACGCGGCGGAGTCAACGCGCGCCACGCCAGCCAACAGCTTCAGCGCCGCCATCATCGCCTCTACCTGCGACACACACACACATATATATATATTACGTTTATTAACACACACGTATACACACCTGGGAGGATTACACAAGTAGCATTCTAATTTTGTGAACGCCAGAAGAACAAAAAAAGTAAATGTATGGATATTAGCTAACGAAATGTCAAGTTCCGTTAACATTTTGAAGCGTAAGCGTTTGTAGAAATAAAATCGTTTGCTACTTGTCTAAGCCTCCTAGCGATATAGAGACAGAGTATATAAGAATAAATATTAAATTAATAATAATAATAATAAGTGTCATAGCGAAGAGCCTCGACCAACATCTCAAGAGGCTCTCGCTCGATGGTTGGGTCAAGGGTCTGATACAGAAGGCAGTCATCCTGGACACGGCACGCATTGTCAGGAGGTTCCTCTCTCTGTAGCTCCTACCACCGGCAGCTTGAGCCCCGCCCCGCTGCCGGCGGCACCCTAGGTTTAAGTTTTTTATAATATTTATATTTTTGTATTTCTATTGTAAAAAACTTAGATTTAAGATGTAAATTGAATAAAGAGTATAATAATAAATTCATTTATTTCTAAATATTATTTTACATATCCAAAATTTACAGTAACCTTATTATTTAAATTCAGATCAGCATATAGTAGAGGTTCCTACGGACCCCAAACTAGGCAAAGCCTGTATCTTGGGCATCCCTTGAGTTTTCCTATATTTATTATTAGAGCGCTGACATTTGTACACATTTTCTACAGTAATTTTGTTAAATGTATTATCAATTATCACAATTATAGTTATGTTTAACTTCATAGTATTTCAAAATTATTAGTAGACAGGGATTAGTAATATCAATCAAAAATTGTGCCATATTCAAATTCAAGTAATAAAAGTAATAATAGAGATGTTTTACCTGTTAATAAAACATTTATTAAACATACTTACCTATTCGAAACCCAATTAAATATATGAGAGTAGCGTGCTTGACTAACATCCGAAATAGTCGTGCCGTGATTCGGGTCCGCTCGTTCACCTCCGGTTTTCTCGTCCAATCAGAAGTGACTCCGCCCCTTCCGGCCCCTTCCTTCCCCTCCACGTGTACCATCACCACAGGTAGTGCGCTGGGCGCAACTAGGATTCATTGGTTATCTCATATAATTAGGCCACCAGGCAGATATAGAAAGTATTGGGTTTCGAATAGGTAAGTATGTTTAATAAATGTTTTATTAACAGGTAAAACATCTCTATTAAACAACTGTACCGTAATTCGAAACCCAATTAAATATATGAGAGACTTGTTTGTTATCGCCTGGTGGTGATGGTGACGTTACGCCAATGTGATATATTTAGTTTGACTGTATAGGTGTAGTCAAAGACAACTAATATTTTAAAAGTGATGTATTAAAGTAACTACTAGTTAAGTAGTTGTAAGTACTCTTAGCAAGATCAAGTTATTATCAGGGACCGACTGTTATAGAATATTATTATTTTGTTTTTACAATTGGTTGATGCCACTGCTAGACTGTAGCTACCAGGTATATTTGATTCAGCGTTTACTTCTTTTAAGCAGTATCAGCTTTAATGTATGTATGTATTTTACATAATTTTGCGATCTGATATTTCGAATACTTTGCAGCGTCTTTGGTAACAGGTGAAACTAGACCAATTGTTCTTGGTTTAGTAAATCCATTCAAATTGAAGTTGTTTATTATTACAATAATTATGGTACAAAACATTAAACTGCAGCACTAGCTCCCAAACTGGGTGAAGTTAAACACTTCTAGGCATAAAAGCATCTTATATTATTTCCATTAAACACGGAGTAATTGTTGTGTGGGGTGGAACTGTGAAAGTTCATATGCGATTATTTATGATGATAGAAATTTCTGGCTGCGGTACAGTATAAAATTAAAATATGTAACCGCTATCATTTTTAACCAGGATGGACTGCTTACAAGCTTATGCAGGTCAGTCAAAAAATATTCAACTGAGACACGATAGGACTTTAGCATAGCCTGTCTCAATTCATACAAGGTATTGATACCTCTAAATGGCAGATATACGTCGTATATTAGTGTCAAATGTCCACAAATATTTATTAATTAATTTATTTTTGTATTCATATTAATTACTATCGGCGGTGGGTGGCCGGCCATGGTAACAATTGGAACTTGGTTTCTGAATTTTCCAGTGGTTTACTAAAGTTCGTAAAACCTGGATACAATTATCATCAAGCCAAAAAGGATGGAAAGAGAATAGGGAAGTCTTTGCCCAGCAGTGGGCCGGTACACACTAAATTCAGAGCATATTCTACCAATTTACAAATGCAGGTCTGCAATGTGATTGGTTTTTAGTTTCATAAGTTGGTTATTCGTAAGTTGCGACAGTTTGTAATTTTTTAATAAAGACGATAAAGAAATTATCCACTATCAGTTCTTTTGTTGACTTCTGTCCATTTCTCAAGTAATTTATTTCTTAGTTGTGGAGATGAAAAACAGACTAAGTAAGATTAAAGGTGTCTAACTCTATGTTAAAGAGCATCGAAACAATTCACCTGAGAATTTGATGTGCAATCCTGAAACCATTACAGAATACAGGTTTGTTCGATGTGGGCCTTAAAGTTTGATATTCTCTTCGTTTCAGTTGAAGTTTGTAATTCAAGTAGGTACTTTAAGAAGTTGTGCCGAATTCTGTACGACATAAATGGCATATGCGAGTGTTGCGATTGTGTCGTAAATGTTAAATAATAGATTGATTATGTGAGTATTGCACTGACATAAGATTTTTCAATGTCTTTCATTAACTGTAGTGTATTTAACTAGTCTATTGTGATAATAGGCAAGGGATGTACTTGAATAATCTAATGATATTGATCTTGCTAGTTCCCTTACGATTGCTTCTTAATACTAGTCGCTTCATTGTCATGTCTGTGTTAACAGTGATTGGTACACTTTGTATGTCCGAGGGCCAACTTTGTACCCTTGTATTTGTATGTTGAGCGTTTTGGCGCGAGAACACATAGCATATTATAGCAATAAATACATGTGTATATTTGTTTCAAACACTAGGGTTTGGAAGTTTATTTCTACTTGTGGGGCGACTTCATGTTTATACCGTCCAGTCTGATATGTATAGCACAGCCAAAGAGTAATGTACTATGAGCACAGCCTTGGCGGAAGGCCATTGATACAGAGTTCAAGGCACAGGTACAGGTGCTCAAGGCATTCTCTTTCGATAATGCGCTTAATTTCTCCTCCTTTAAATCCTAGAATTAAGAAAGTGTCCGGCCGAGTTGCAAGTAGCCAGGAAGTATATAGACTTGATGTTTATGAAATTAATGTTGAATCGATTTTCGAACATATTTTATAATATCGTTATAAGCAAGCCACATAAATGCAGTGACGGCTTAATGCAGTTGGAAAAAGAGGGTAGGTTTGACACAACGTTAATTATGAACGCCCAGTGTTTTCATAAAAATAAAAACTCGGTATATGGTGGCAGTTAACAAATGAATTTATGATGGTGATACATTTGTAGCCGTTCTGTAAATAGCAATTACAGCAAAACAATTAATCTCATCGCACTGTTCTTAAAATACTAGATTTACACATGACAGCAGATGTGTGAATATCGTGAACGATTCATATTTGTCGTTGTAGAGTCGTAGGTTAGAATGAGTCTGGTCACTTGGCGAGACTGCATCAGCAAGTTGAAAAAAAAAAGGTAAGGTCGAGCCCTAAGCTCTTTTCAATGAGTAATATTTCTAAGTAATAGAATGGAAGGCGGGGGCTTCCGATGATCGTAATATTTATTTCAAAGCCTGAAAATGTTTGGCAGAGCCTTTAGCATTTTCCGATAATCTTTCTTTAAAGGTTGAAAAAAAAAAAAAAAAAAAAAAAAAAAATGGGGGCGGAGGCTTAGGTATTTTGCGATGAACATAACGCTTATTTAAAAAATTGAAAAAAGAAAGTAATCATAATTTTCTCAAGCATTTAGTGCTTATTTCGAAAAAGTGAAAGGAGGAGCCCCCTTAGCACTATTTTATGAGCGTAATGGCGAAAAGGTAGGGCGGAGGCCTTTGCATTTTCTGATAAGCGTAATACTACATTCAAGAGTTGAAAATGGAGGCGAGGCGCCTCGCATTCTTACAATGAGCATAGTCATCGTTATAAGTTTGAAAATTTAGCCCTTATCATTCTCTGATGAGTGTAATACCACCTTCAAATGTTAAAAATGTAGGATAAGGTACCTGACATTTTTAATATACGTATTTCAAGTACTGTAAGTAGTTTTAGTACTGGTATTTCTTGTTTTAAGTTCGAAAATTTAAGATGAAGCCTTAGCATTTTTTAATAATCGGATTATCTCCCAAAATTGCAAATGTAGGGCAGGGCCACTAGCATTTTTCGTTTCTGCTCCATCCCGATGGGATGAGGGAGAAACTACATAGTCCACTTTCAAATGTTTAAAAATGTAGGATAAGGCGCCTGACATTTTTAATAAACGTATTCCTTATTTCGATTACTGTAAGTAGTTTTAGTACAAGTTCGAAAATGTAAGATGAAGCCTTAGTATTTTCTAATAATCAGAATATTTCCTAAAATTGCAAATGTAGGGCAGGGCCGCTAGCATTTTTCGATTCTGCTCCTATCCCGATGGGATGAGGGAGAAACTACATAGTTTGTCACTTATTTCTTTGTCCTATGTAAGATGAAGCCTTAGCATAATCAGAATCTCCCAAAATTGCAAATGTAGGGCAGGGCCGCTAGCATTTTTCGATTCTGCTCCTATCCAGATGGGATGAGGGAGAAACTACATAGTTTGTCAGCATCTTCACTTATTTCTTGGTCCTATCCCGGTTAGATGAGGATTAAATTAATTTTTTTAATTGTCTTAAGTTATTTTGGTTCTTATCCCCGTCGGATCAGGACAGATTATATTTTATTAAAGCCTTCAGTTTTTCTGATCATATACTGATGGGATACGCAGAAATTGCAATGTTTGTAACACGCAGATGCATAATTTTGATGCGAAGCAAGGGTACATCATTCTAGCTTAGTGTTGCTTTTTACTTATTTCGAATAAAGTCGCGTCAATTTGCTTTTTATTGCGATAATCAGCTTTTCTTGTTTCACTCTTAATCGTACATGAGATGAACGCAATATAAAACGTTACTTCTTAAAAATGTCGAGATTCTTAAAACCAATGTTTAAAGTATATATTTAAGCATATAGAACATTATATAAGGCATAATTGATTTGCTATAGAATAGTTGAAAAAGCGAAAAGGTAGCTCTGCCACTGCTCTTTAGGTCCTGTACGTGAATATTCCCAACTCGTGTTTGGGTTCGGGCTTTCGGGTAAAGAATTTGGTAATAAATGTATTGTAGTATATCACAGCGATAGCTGTTTTATAAGTACTATTTCAATGGCATATTAAGCCTTATTCCTGCGACAGCTAAATCTTCATTTCCTAACATCCGTAGTATCCCTCGTTGGAGCGGAACCCTATTAAATCTATTTAAAATACTGGAATAACCTTAAATTCAGTATGAATTTATAAAATAACGAACGGTAACACCGTTAAATGTGGTAAAGTAAATAATTGTTCAGGACTTACCAATTATCAACCTCTTACCGGTTAACACTATTTGGTACTTTAACACTTTTATAGCACGACGCGGCCTATAAATTATGTAGAAGGTACTAACGACCGCTTTTGGATGAAAATCCAAACGCCAATGAATCCTAGTTGCGCCCAGCGCACTACCTGTGGTGATGGTACACGTGGAGGGGAAGGAAGGGGCCGGAAGGGGCGGAGTCACTTCTGATTGGACGAGAAAACCGGAGGTGAACGAGCGGACCCGAATCACGGCACGACTATTTCGGATGTTAGTCAAGCACGCTACTCTCATATATTTAATTGGGTTTCGAATTACGGTACAGTTGTTTAATAACAATAAACACAAAACCAAGTAGATAAATAATTATTTTAAAAAAGAAAAATTGACGAAATAACTAAGACATATTAAAGTGACACTATTAATGTTTATCTTTTCCTCCATGGCATAGCTGCAAGCAGTGTGTATGTGTTGGTTTGAATATGTATGAGTGGGTGTGAATATGTATGTGTGGGTGTGAGGGTATAATATGTGTGTATAGGGGGATGGGGTGGGTCTGTGTGTTGTGGCTGGCCAAGCTTGGATAGTTAACTTGCCGGAAAAACGTCTTTGACTCTGATCTCACTGAATGTGACCAACTTTTCTGATTGAGCATATGTAAGTGATAGAAGCCATTTTCTTACTTTATGCTTTGCTTCGAAAAAGGAGTTATTTGCAATGTCAACATGCCTGCAAACTGAATTATATGTAAACGTATGAACATACTTCGGAAGCCGTGAGGCAAATATAGTTTTAATTTTGGGAAGCAGCTGGTCCCGAGGGCGTTTGCGTCTAGGTTGATCGTATTGAGCTGATAGGTGGTGACTTTTTTCGAAGGCACGTAAAATAAAGAGATAATAAAGAATTAACTAAAAAAAATAAGTGGGCAGGGCACATAGCAAGTAGAGCTGACAGCCGATGGGGCCGAAAAGTTCTAGAATGGAGACCACGAACCAGCAAGCGTAGCATAGGAAGACCAGCCACAAGATGGATAAAAGATATACAAGTGTCAGGAAGACGCTGGATGCAAGCCGCTTCCAACCGGCCTTTTTGGAAATCCATGGGGGAGGCCTATGTTCAGCAGTTTTCTTATGGCTGAGATGATGATGATGAAATATAGTTAAACAGAAGAGTTTAAATAATAGAAGGCTAATTGCAGATTTTGACGGATAGTATCAGCATAGATATATTCATAAAATAGAGATATAGTTTGTTTATCACAGTAAGTGTGTACCTCTTCATGCCTGACGAGCAGTTTGCCGGCGCGCGCCGCCGTCACCGCGGAGGCGCCGAGCGACGCGGCGTGCCGCGGCTCCGAGAACGGGCTCGGGTCCGCGCGCAGGTTGCTGCAACCAACACGCGAACACAAGGAATATAAGCGACTAGAATATACAGTCATTTTCGATGGTGTATCGGTGGATAAATCATTCTTAGACAAGCAATAATAAGTAGAAATCGGGTACCAGTAGTATCTGGCGAGCGCTGTGAGCGCGTGGTGCGCGGAGAGTGCGTCGCGGCGCGCCAGCAGCGCCCACGTGTGCCGCGGCACGGCGAGCGCCGCCAGCGCGCGCAGGTACGCCGGCACCAGCGCGGCGCACACCAGCTCGCCCGACAGACGCACGAACTTGTAGAGCGTCGCCGCGCGACCGCCCGACCTGCGCACGACACTCCTGCTTACCACGCTCTATACTATACACCTGTGTCACGGCAAACAGAACGCTACGCTCTATAATAAGAGCGGGATCTTTCATAGAGACAATCATCTATGAAAATAATTCAAATTTCGATTTTTTATTTTATTTATTGGTAACCTGGTCATCATCATCATCATCATGTCAGCCATAAGAAGTCCACAGCTGGACATAGGCCTCGCCCCCATGGATTTCCAAAAAGACCGATTGGCGCGCGGCTTGCATCCAGCGTCTTCCCGCCACTTGTATGAGGTCAACCTGGTAACCTGGTCGTAACAAACATAATATACATATTCTTACAACACTTGTCAACTTGTTTTTTTTTATTCGCCCTACAAGCAGGTTAAAGCTATTTGGCGTTACTGCCTTTTTCGACTAAAATCGTTCAAATTCATGTCCAACTTTTCGATGTCATTAATCGTGATGGTACAATACCAAGGAAACAACGAAATAATATTTGTTATTAAAATAATAATTGTTTGGCGAACTTTGAAGCAAGTTTATGTCTGAATTTCTTATAATATTTGTCTTAATTAGATTGTCACTTTGATCCTTCCGTTTGCCTTCCGTTTGTTGTTGGAAGAAAGGACTTCAAAGACAACAGCCACAGATAAAAAATTCCGTTGAAGTTTTTGTTTTAATTGGTTCACCAACAGAGTGATACATCATGGTTTGGCAAAATGGTGGTGTTTTATAGTGTGTTCAGGAAACTGAACACAAGAATTTGTTTCACTGTTTGTGTAAGTGTATATGTAATTTTTCGCAACTGTTTCATACATTTAGTAAGTTTGTATGAAGCTGCGCTAGGCTGTATCAGGTACTCAGGACTAGTGGTAGTTACCGATGCGTGGGTTGCTGCGCGGCGCACGCCTCCCAGTAGTCGTTGCGCAGCAGCAGCGGGTCGCGTGCGTACAGCTTCTCGACGCAGCGCAGCAGCGCGTCGAGCCGCGTGCGGGACGCGGCGTCCCCCGGCGGCGGCGCGAGACCCTCCGACGCGTACATCTGCACCGCGCGCGCCGCCTCATCCGCCCTTAGGATAACAACACACAGTTAGCAATGTCGGTCTATAAAAAAAATGGTTATCTGTAAAGTCAGTTTACGGATTATAATTTTACGAGCCTACAAAAAATTAAATAATAAATATGCGTCCGGAAAAGGCATTCCACTTGACGCGTCGATTAGATTTGAAATTATAATTTACATTGAACGCGTACGTCAAAAAATGCGTAAAACACATTGATTATCATATTATGTTATTGAAAAATGCAACAATACTTAAATTCAAAACGTTTATTTCTATAAGCGCGGACAATTTTTAACATACAAAATACAAAGATTTATTTATTTAATGCTTTTCGGAAAACAAACAGCTGTTGATACACAAAGTAGTTAAATGGGTCTAGGACACAAAGAAGCCATAACTTGTTTTCACTTATAGATCAATCAAAGAAATTTTACGTTCCAAACCAAAATGAGAAATTTAATAGAAAGTCTAAGAAGTTTTAGAAGCTAAAAGAAAGTTTTATTTAAAAGAAAAAAAAAGCACAATTAAAACTTTTACGTGAGGTAATCTTGTGGTTTACTAAAAATAAAAACATGCAAAACTAAAACCGTAAATAAAAATGTACAAGATATGACAAGTGTTGACTCACTTGACCCTCATCTCCATGAGTTTGGAATGCATCAGCACTATGAAGTCCGTGATGAGCGTGTGGATCCTTCTCTGGTAGTACTCCTCCTTGCTCACAAACTCGCTCGACAGAATTGCCTCGTCGATGTATTCGAACACCTGCCAAATACCAACACAGTATTAAGTACCTTTTTTTATTTTATTTAATTTTTAGCTCCGACAGAAATGGAAGGGCTTTGGGGAGACCGGGACAGTACAGGTTAAATTAAAAAAAAAATGCTATATAGATAAAAAATATAGCCAATGACACTCAGGGAGAGAAGACGAATCTAACGATACCTCGCACATCAAAATAGGTCAAGCCGTTGGGCTGTAGGCCATCATATCAACACCATCTAGCCCAAACTAAGCAAAGCTTGTACTATGGAACTAGATGGCTGATAGAATACATATAGACATATGATAGACTTTTTTATGTAACTACATATTACGATAAATAGGAACACCAAGACACAGAACAAACATCCATGCTCATCACACAAATGTTTGTCCTGGGTGGGGATTGAACCCAGTACCTACAGCTTAGGAGGCAGACATACTGCCAACTGAGCAAGGCCAGTATATATGTATAAAAACGCACATACATACACTCGACAAAAAAGCAACCCTCTTCCGGCAGTCAAGTCAAAAATTAGTCGAGGTGGTATACCTTCCCGTCTATAGCGGCGTCGACGAGCGCCTCGTCCTGGTCCAGTGTCTCGATGACGCCGTCGTGTTGTTCCGCGCGCAGCAGCGAGTGCGGCGCGCGCTTGACTGCCGCGAGCGCGAGCCCGAGCGCGAGCTGGCACAGCGCGCGCACCCCCCCGCGCGCCTCCTGCCCCGCCTGCGCGCCGCTCGGCGCCGGGGACAGCTCCGACACCACCACCGATATCAGCTCCGGCTCGCGGATCAGGGGGAGCTTCTTGGCGAGCTCCTCGCCGTCCTCGCGTCTGGATTCGTTAAAATATTTATTGTGAGATTACTAAAATAAAATGAAAAAGGCTTTTCGGTTGTACGTATGAATATAAAACGATCTGTATCCTAAATGTATAATTGCCCATATAATTCAACAGCAAGTGTATATTTCTAATCAACAACAATATGTGATATACCTAGTGTTGCAAATTGAAAAAAAACAAAATGTTTTTTTTTTCAAAAATATGAAAAAAAACATGAAAAAAAACTTGGGGCCCTTGCTTTTTTTCTAATTTTTTTTTCTTTCAGAAACATGAAATTAATAATTATTGTTTTATTTTTAAGTCTTACATTGACATAACGGTATAACTTTCATCAGCA
Organism: Lycia hirtaria; assembly: GCA_947563715.1. Lineage (NCBI taxonomy): Eukaryota > Metazoa > Arthropoda > Insecta > Lepidoptera > Geometridae > Lycia > Lycia hirtaria. The sequence goes on from OX387375.1 coordinate 54,755,446, forward strand.
CTACTACTACTTCAATCTGTATCAGATTTTTCCGATTCTTCTGTCTCAGTTTCTTCTAGGTTCTACACTTACAGACTACAATTTTAAATCGTGAGCAATATATACCAATTTGATAGCTCTGTCACTTGTCCCTGTTGTTTGTGTTGTAAGTACTAAATGTTCTCTCAACTACTGCTGATGTAGTTTGAAGGGTGAGAGATCTGATAGACACTTTAGATAATAAAGTAGACTTGCAAGTGAAGTACGAGTCTACGTGAATAGCGACGATCAAACCAAACAACGGGATACCGGGATTCCCCACAACCTCGACTGTTCTGTTCCGATTTTTGGCAATATTTTCAACAATTTTTGTTTTACTGAACAAGAAAATTATAATAATTTTTAAAACTTAAGATTACGCTTAATACAAACTCAAAAAAAAAAAACATACTATAATTGCCTTAAATTTTTGAGATTCAATACCCATGGAAAAAAACACGTTGTAGAAAAAAAACATGTTTTTTTTCAACTCTGAAAAAAAACTGTTTTTTTGCAACACTAGATATACCCATCACGTCATGGCTCAGGGACGTGGGTTTTTACGGGGCCCTAATTCCGTATGGCCATCGGTTGCATTATGTGAACTTGACGTGGGTATATGACAATGGAAATTAGACTTTAGAGTTTTAAACTTGAAGTGTACTTTTCATTGTCAACGCACCCACGTCAAGTTCATGACGCAACCGATAGTCATACGGAATAAGGGCCCTGTTGTTTACCTGTGTAGCACGGAGAGGTCGAGTGCGTACAGCAGCGCCATCTGTAGCGCGAGCGACACCTCGTCCAGTGCGCCCGTCGCGCCGTAGCTCGGAGACGTGGTTTGCTGAAACATACACTATTATAATAATATGTACATACATATATGTTGCCGTAAAAAAAAAAGTAAAAGTACTTTTGATTGAACAGTTAGTCAAAAGTGGTTATATATATTTATTTATTTTACATTTTTAGGAAAACTTACAGCCAAAATACTGAGGCTAATTATACGTTTTCGACTACAGATTGACTTTTGATTAAGTCTTTGACTGAGACAGTCAAAAATAGATTTGACGGGTTAATCAGTGGGATAGATTTACTAGTAAGCTTAATGTTTGATCGGCAACACGTTGCCTACTGTAGTATAATAATGCCGTGGGAGTACCTCGGAGATGAGCCTGAGAATGATGTCTCTGTCGAGGCCGCGCTGCGCAGACGCTGCGAACACTACGCCCGCCAGGAATTTCCTGTAAATCATTTAACACGTAAGGGCTTGCACAGAGCACATGCAACCTGTTTAAGGCACACCAGGTTCAACATTAGCTAATGAAGTGTCACGTTACGGCGCATCACAGTTACTTAGCATTTGGAAGTGTGTGCATTTGTAGAAATAGAAACATTTACCACTTATCCAGGCTTGCTGGTAGTGGGTATCTAGTAGTGAGTACTGGGTAGTGGATACCTGGTAGTGGGTACTTGGTGGTGGGTACCTGATAGTTCATATCTAGTAGTGAGTATTTAGTAGTGGATACCTGGTATTGGGTACTTGGTAATGGGTACCTAGTATTGGGTATCGAGTATTGGGTAACTGGTATTGGATACCTGGTAGTGGGTACCTGGTATTGTGTATCTAGTAGTGGATACTTGGTACTAGGTACCTGGTAGTGGGAATCTGGTAGTTGATATCTGGTAGTATCTAGGAGTGGATACCTGGGAGTGGATATTTGGTAGTGGGTACCTGGTGGTGGGTACCTGGCAGTGGGTGTCTGGTAGTGGGAACCTGACAGTGGGCACCTGACAGTGGGCACCTGGCAGCGGGTACCTGGCAGCGAGCACCTCGTAGTGGGTACCTGGTGGTGTCCATGGTCTGCAGCAGGCGCACGTGGTAGCGGTGCGGCGGCAGCGCGCGGTTGTGCTGCAGTAGCTGCAGCTCTGCGTCGGGCGCGAGCCGGCGTAGCGCGTCCAGCGCGCCGCCCAACGCGCCACCCGCCACCAGCGTGTCCGCGTACCGAGACACGTACGACACTATCTCCTCCCGGCTGTTTATCGACCTACCACAACATACATCACATTTAATAACATGCTTAACCTATGTAGCGGCGGGATTCATTTGCAGCCTGGGGGCAAAGTTATGCAACTGCCAAACAATAGACAATAGAACACATAAATTACTGTGTTCCAGAATGAAGCACCAAATTTTCAATGAAATTTTGATGGGTTTATGATATTAAGCATTTCATATAATATATCAGAGTAATAAATGCGATTAAAGTCGCAATTTATGAGTGATTGTCATGGATGATAACATTGCGTTAACATTCATGTCATGAGGGGTCATTTCATAATAGTGAATTTTTCCATGGACATAAAATATGGATATGAGTACAGATTCATATAAATTACTACATAATTTTCAAATGCGCGAGCACAGCGAGCAGGAATTTTCAAAGCAATTTATGATCAAGTATTCAATAAAGAAGTATCATTAACTGATTGAGTAAACGATAATCTCTGCATCAACTAGCAAGATTTTCGTTCTTCTGTCAGGATGTGTGTTGGTACTCACTTCCAGGTCGTATTTTTCAACAAATTTTAACTAAACTTGGTCTAAATTTTATCGAATTTTTTGTAGTAGGAAATTTATGATAAGTGGAGGAGTATTTCTCCCAAAATGACTGATTTTAATAATATTTGCATTAAAATGTTTGGAACCTAATTTTAAATGTAAGTAAAATTGGTCTAGAGGTTGTTGAGATAAAAGATTATGAAATCTTGGTTGAAAAGAGAAGTAGTTTGCTAAGAGCCCATTTGTCCACCGATTTTGATAAATTTTAAGAAATAATTTTGAATATGAACAGTTAACTAACTTGGGAACACCGACTTTTTTGCAATAAGTAATTTTGCAAACATCTGTGCTCATGAAGTGTTCTCTTCGTAGTACTAGTTTCATGTTTTGGTTCCCCGGATAGTGCAGCATCTCTCTCTAGTGCTACTCACCAGCACACCCCATCTCGCGCCATGAAGATCTCCTTGAGCGCATGCACGATCGCTCTCCGTCCGTCGTAGTACAGCAGCACGGCGAGCAGCCCGCGTGCCAGCCCCGGGTACCGCGGCATCTGTCTCTGGGCCGTGTGGAGAAGCTCCAAAGCCAAATATTCATTGACATTGTACATGTCTACAAACAAAATGTCAAAACTTGATTCAATTCAGTTTATAGTGTGGTGGTATGGTTACTTTTCATAGTATAGCTGGCTAGTGAATACCCTAAAGCTAGAAATCAGTAATCTAACAAATAACAAGCTGTTAAAAGACACTTCAGATTTATTAAAGCTATAAGTATGAGAGAGTTAGCAACTGGTTATTTAAAAATAAAAATTTTGAGCCATCATTTGATACCAATGATAGCACTTCTAAGCCAACATTTCAGACCAATGTTAGAAGCTCTTATGGGTCTCCTATCATGATGAGAATTCCAAACTTTTTAGTACTATATTATGTTATTTCACTATGTTAGATATATTATTATATATAATCTTACCAGAGATTATGATAGCTTCATCCACAAGTTCCTTAGAAAGTAGAGTTCGTCCCATGCTGGGTAGTGTAACACCTTCTGTGATGCCTCTTTTTATTTCTTCTCGGCTTGCTGAGTTCTTTGCCTGTTCATTTCAAAAAAATATTTAGATAACATGTTGCATTCGTATAAGTGGGTATCGACACTTTGGAGCTCAGGAGGAAGTGTGCTATAATGGTACACTACTACCTATTGCTTCACAATAAGATCGACAACCCCTCCACTCTGTCGAGTCTCACGTGGTGACGCCGCGAGTAGGCAGCCGCACGTGCGGCGCCTACTCGCGGCCCCGGCGACGCGTACGCGCACCGCGCAGTACGCTCCCACGGCTCAGGCCATCTCTCTGCTCAATGCCTTGCTTGCTCAACAACCTGACCTTGATATATTTACTGTGAGTATGTATATGTTTAGTCGTATGTGTGATTACCACTTGACTTTTAAGTAGTTTTTTTTTGTATAATATTTTACTTAAATTATTTTTGTTAATTATTTGTGATTTTTTTTATGTTACATTTGATTTATTGATTTTTAATTGTATTGAATTTGTATTGTTATATTATTATTTTATATACTTAACTACATACTGATGGATTGTCATGCGATTTGGCCTACAGCTGTAAGCATGACAATCATTTGTAAATAAATAAATACATATATCCTGATTCTTTGCTTCATATTGCAGTATATGTATGTGCAGTTTGATATTACAATTTTCAGATATTGTCAACTCAGTACATGAACCAGAAAGTAACCACAAACTTACAATGTTGTAGAGATTTTCAAACTGCTGGGCATGGCACGGGCCATCTTCTCATTGTGAGAAGTGTAAGGCCATAGTCTATCACAATGGCCAAGTTAGATATTTTAGGGTAAATAAAAATAAAGAGTAAATCAACGAAAGTCAAATCAAGCTTAGAAAACCTTAGAATAGCGAATAACTGAAAACAGTGCTTACAGGATTTTTGAAAAGATTGAGGAATGTTTGCTTGTGCCGCCTCAGCACTGACTCGAAAGTGTGAACGGCGTAGGGGGCGCCTCCACCCTCCGTCGTTAGATAGCCTTCCACGACAGACACCAGCTCCTTGTACGGCGTCCATAGGTCATCAGTTGTAGCGCCTGCAATAATTACGACAAAAGTTAACAAAAGCAAAGCCGTATCAAGTTTAATATGTTACTGTATTTGTTTCCCAAATTTCGGGCGTTCTTTAAGAAAGTTATCATGCTGTTAAATTAACGCAAGTCTGTACAATAAAAATATTATGGCGCCAATAACCTCCACCTTAACTTCACAAGTTTATAGCTGTAGTACGTCATGTAATGCTGTTAAATAATTGTAATTAAATTTTTCAGAGTAAAAAACTCAAACTAACAAAAAATATCGCAAGTCTATTGCCATTTCAGAAGAATTTTGAAGACCAAAACATTCTAGGTTATGTTCTTACCTTCAGATATATCCATGATTTATGCCGGTTTACACTGTAATCGATTGAACAACACTTCGAAATCCTACACAAGGATTTCCACGGGATTCAACTAAAGTATTCACATTATTAAAAACAAGAATTTATTTTAAACAAACTTTAAAATTCATCGGTTTCACAAAAATTCACTGAATGAAACCAAAGAATGAAACGACACCATAGAGTAACTTAAGTAACTTTATTTACAGGAATAGTGAATAGATATCAGTGAAAACGATAGTGGCGCTATCTAACGTAATACCTCTAAGCTAAATGTCGCTGGTCGGACAGTATCAATATTTAATAATAATAAAATCTCACTCACTCTCTCACTCTCACAAAATTCTAATTGTACTAACAATCTTAATTTTATAAGTACCATCCAACCACTTCAACAACAACAGATGCAATAACTAGTTTTGTGAGCGGTATTTACGATGCCTGGGAGAAATATAGTGATGTCATAGGCAGATTTATCGATTTATCCAAGGCATTCGACTGTGTAAATCATGATATTCTTCTATCAAAGCTGTCTCATTATGGAGTTCGAAATATAGCTCTACTAATAATAAAATCTTAATTGTCTGCAAGAATGATGAGCGTAAATGTTAATGGTGTGTTGTCGGATACCCTGCGTGTGGACGTAGGAGTCCCTCAAGGGTCTATGCTGGGTCCTTTCTTGTTTTTGGTATATATAAATGATCTCCATTTCCTCATGGAGAAATTTGCCAAGATTGTTTTATTTGCCGATGATACTTCTGTGTTATTTGATATCGGAAAAAATGAAACCAGTACACTTAATATAAATTTAGCTTTAGTTCAAGAGAATACCTAGTTTAGCACAAATAATCTAGCACTTAACTCTATTAAAACCAACTGTGTTAAGTTCTCTCTTGAACGAGATAAATTATTGGATCCAATAATTCTTGATAATAACCAATTATGTTTTACAACAACTACAAAATGTTTGGGTGTCAAACTTGACTCTAAACTACAGTGGGGAGCGCACATAAAAGATCTGTCTGGCAAGCTTAGTTCAGCTACCTACGCAATACGTAAGATCAGAGAGCTTACTGATGTTGACGCGGCAAGAACAGTATATATTGGCTACTTTCATTCCTTAATGACATATGGAATTTTGCTATGGGGAAATGCAGCACATGTTCTTGAATCTATTTTTGTATTGCAAAAGAGAGCCGTTCAGTATATTTACCAGCTAAGGCCCAGAGAGTCTCTTAGGGAACTTTTTAAATCAATTAATATTTTGACCATGCCAAGCCAGTATATTTATGAAAACATAATGTATGTTAGAAGAAATTACAATAAATATTTGAAACAAAGTGATAGGCACAGTTATAATACAAAAAACAAAACTAAACTCATAATTCCAAGGACCCGGCTAACTAAGATAAACAAATCGTTCAAAAATAACTGTGTGCGGTTCTATAATACTTTACCTGATTGTTTGACAAACTTAAATGATAGATGTTTTAAAGGAACTATTAAGAAACTATTACTTAAGAAAGCGTATTATTCAATTGACGATTTTATACAGGATAAACGGGCTTGGCAAGATGTAACATTAGTTGGTAATAATTACAACTAATGATAAAACACTAACTGTTTTATCGTTAGATTTTTATTTTTATAAATTGATAAATGCACAAATTATATAGCAATGCACTAATTCAAATCTCATGTAAAATGTAAGTAAATTCATATTTACTATTATATATATTATTACGTTCAAAGGTGTACCAAAATGTATGTACATAATTGAAATAAATAAATAAATATAAATAAATATTTGTGGACATTTCACACAACACCATCTAGCCCAAACTAAGCAAAGCTTGTACTATGGAACTAGATGGCTGATAGAATACATATATGCTTTTTTTTTGTAAATATATACATATGATACATAGAAACACCCAGACACAGAACAAACATCCATGCTCATCACACAAATGTTTGCCCTGGGTGGGGATTGAACCCACGACCTTTAAGTTCAGCAGGTAGACGTAAACACACTACCAACTGAGCCACAAGGCCAGTCAAGCCAAATAAATGAATTGAATTGACTGCAATAAAGAGTTGTCCACCAGTGGGGAATAACGCCAGAACAATGTAGAAAACATTGTTCTACATTTCACTGGCTTGACTTTAGTCAGATATATACTGACAGAGAAAAATGAAATAATTTATTTCATTTTTCGCTGTCAACATCATTTTTTTTGTCTTGTTAATGGCTCGGTGTTTTTGCACATGTTGACGTTAAAAGTTTAGTTTTGCTGCCATCTAGAGTAACTTCCCTAATCTAAATAAAGCCTTATGGTGATAACATTTTTTATGTATGTGCTGAAACTACCGTGAGCGACCTCAGACCAAATACCTATCTCAAGTATGTGATTCTTGCTCTGAGGTGAGCGACACTACTCATTGAATGAACAATAACTATACCATGAATCAAAGAAAATAGAACCAAAAATAAAACTATAATCAGACTAAATCTTCCTTTCGCACTAGACCCGCGCGATTAGCGCAATTTCCATTGTCAAATAATAATATCTTTATGTTTCTTGAATAATACAAGCTGTAATGTAGGCTGTTTTAAGTTAAAGTTTAAGTCTTACCTCAGTAGAGTGGCGGTGTCTTTAGCTTCTACGGAGTTTTGGCGACAACGCAAAATGACGTTTCACTGCTCCATTTCATTTGCCCACCACCATGACCATCTAACTCTGGGACCATGACCGAAGAAATACTAGGGTCATGCCCACCGCTAGGTAGTGTTCTTTGTTGCCCACCCACACTCACGCACTTATTTGAATCGAACTCACAATTTTATGGTAGGGCGAACTCTAATTTTAGTTTATTATTATTTAGTTACACTAGTTTCTATGTTTAACCGATTTTAAAAAGGAGATCTTCAATTTGACTGTTTTTTAGGGTTTACTACGGAACAAAAAAGTATGTGGTATAGATGTGCATATTAATAATGCGGAAATGTTGTAAAATAAAATGTAAAAAAAAAATTTTTGGGGGTACCTCCTCCCCTATACGTAAAGTAAACTGTGCGAAAACCATTTTTCAAATTTTAATTTTATTTATATTTTAAATAAATAAAATTATAATTTTAATAAATATTGCTATCCATATAAAACCTTTACAACCGATTTGATTATTTTTTTGTTTGAAAGGATATGACCGTCTACTTTTTAGGAATCAAAGAAAATTAGGACTGTTATGAATCAACTATCAACGAACTAGGTTCATAAGTTGATTCATACCGTAGTATGTCCATATTGCCTGTATAAATCAACTTATCAACCAAGTTTGGTTGATAACTTGTTTCCTCAGAATACAGAAAAATATTTTTCTGTATTCTGAGCTTGTTTCATATGAAGTTGAGACTTACAGCCCAGATTGGTTCAACAGTTTGGTTTTTAAAACAATATCGCGTACTTTGAAGTTGGTTATTTTAGTATTTTGCTCGGAGTCTCTCTACGAGATCGAATCAGAAATGAAGAGATACGTAGACGTACAAAAGTCACCGATATAGCACAGCGGATTAGCAAGTTGAAGTGGCAGTGAGCAGGGCACATAGCACGCAGAACTGATGGCCGATGGGGCCGAAAGGTTCTCGAGTGGAGACCACGTACCGGCAAGCGCAGCGTAGGAAGACCAGCCACGAGATGGACAGACGACCTCATACAAGTGGCGGGAAAACGCTGGATGCAAGCCGCTTCCAATCGGTCTTTTTGGAAATCCATGGGGGAGGCCTATGTCCAACAGTGGACTTCTTATGGCTGAGATGATGATGATGACAATTATTGTAGAGGCCATCTCGATTTATATTTTCTGCTGTTGTAGATTAAGAAGTAAAACTAAGGGGCAATATTATTTAAAGGCATACGCACCCACTAAAACTTAAAACGAAATTGACTGGACTACACAAACGTCCCACAACATAATATGGGATATGATAGACTACAATATAAATCCATTTAAATTTAGTATTTTAGTTTTGTAAATCCTGTGTTTTAGTGAGTGTATAATAAAATTGATCTCATTGAACTAAGTACAAAGTAAACATACCTATTCAATCACAACATTCAGAAAGTTTAATTATCAATGTAAAATTAGGTTCACAAAGACCAACAGCTACAATATTATACATAATAATAACCAAGAAATATAGAGTAAAAAAAATAGTCTTCTCAGTTTATAAACGCTATCATGCTTACAAACATAATATAACTTCTACACATTTATATAAATCTCTCGATTTTTGTTAAATACTCTATGCATTTGTTTCTGTAGAAAGTATTGTTATATAGTACAACACTGTTGTAGAAATCTCCAACATTTGTTGTTTGGACAGTCAAAGAATTCAGTACATCCATTCTACCCTCACTCTGCAGTCTATCACATTCTGCTTTTAGTATATCTAAGTATTCTAAAGCTGTTTTGTTCTTAAAATTGACCAGAATCAATCGATAGTCCGGTGTGAAGCCTACTCTCCCAAAGCACTTTTTTGCCAAAATATAAAGCAAACTTGCGTTAAAATGCGTCAGTATATGAAAATTATGAACCAACAAAGTTTGCCCCGTTGACAGCTCTTTCAAAATTTCTAGCAGTAATTTAAAACACCTCTTCTCATATATGTGGTAGTTCTCTGTAAAATTAAAGTCCTCAAGTTGAAATACTTTGGTTATATCTGTGTCATATCTGCTAATGTTAGTAGCTTCAATTTTGTCATGATTCTCTTTAGAGAACAATATTTCTTTAAACTCCTCCTCTGCTAGTATTTGATGGTACAATTTAAATATTGGCACAAATATGAATTTTGAGCTGTTAATTTTCTTCAATGGCAGTCCATAAGTAAACGTTAATTTGAGTTCAGTATTATCTTCGTAAAATGGCAACCATTTAACCTGTTCGTGGATCAATATTGTTGGATTAGCAACAGCTTCAGCCTGCAAGAACGAATTTAGATTGTTCAGTTTTTCTCGTAATGACATTTTAGTGTAAAGCTGCCTTTCTGTGTATGACCCACGATGATATCTCGGATTCATATTGATCTTGTTCTCTTCATGCAAGATACCTTTTAGAATCTCCTGCTCACTTTCCAAAGGTCTTAAATCATACTGCCAAAGAAACTCAGTAGCCACAATAGCTCTGATTCTCTTAATATCTCGATGTAGAGAAATATTCTTCTGCAACAAGTATGCTTGCAAATTATTATTTATAACTTGACATTGAATTGAAGAAAAATAATAACCACAATCTTGTATTTGTTTTAGAAACTCTTCAGGAATGGATTCCAGAGGGAAGAGGGCTAGATTCCCATACAGTTCTGTTCCGTAGGCTGTTTTGAGTACTGACAAGTATTTCTCGAGGCTGGCCCTTCCTCTGTAGTTGATGCAGACTGCATACACTTCAGAGTTGCCTTGACGGGATGTAACAGGTTTGTAGATGTTGACTTCATTAAATATGTGATTGATGAGGTATAGGAGACACACAGTTGAATGCTCGAATATTGTGAATAATTTAAACACTAGTGTACCACCTGAAATAAGTAAAAACAAGCATTAGGTTTAGTTTAATTTACTATTTTTATGAATGACTTCAAAAAAGTATATTGTCAATATGACTGTATCCTTTTTTGCTTGTATGTTTAGCAATTTTTAGGGGTCGTTAACTAATATCTATGGTTATTTTTTTACTAATTGTTCATAGGTTTGGTAGCTGTTATTTTAACCATCTTGAATTATATAAATATTTATTTTACTAGCACCTGGTTATATAAGACAGTTATCCACTGTCGTAAATAAATTTTAACTGTCACTTATTGCCTGTTGGACCGTGTCGTAGTTATGTTATAAAAATTGTTAGTATAAACTATAAACCAACTATGCAACAGCTGGTTTTGATTGTTGAGCTGTTGGAAAGTCAATAATAATAATAAATCATACAAATCTTAGAAATAATATAAATCATTGAATAATACTGCTTGTTTCAGAATTTTCTAATACCTGAACTAAGTGCTTGCAATGCTGTGACAATCTCACAAAAATGTAGCGGTGAAGTGACTTCTTCCTGAGCATCTGGCTTCTGAAGACAATCAATTGAACCATCTGCTGTCACCAGTAAAACCTGAAATAATTTTTTTATTTTTTTTGGTGAGCATTCAGAAAAAAATATTTATATAGTAATAGACTAAAATCTGGCTGCAGAATCAGTGCGCTCATCGAGTATTTGCTAAGAACCAAATTTTTACGCATATACGAGAATATATGTATATCTACTAGGGTGCCTATCAAAATGTGGCCGCGAGTATTTTTAATTAATTTTTAGGGTTCCGTACCTCAAAAGAAAAAAAACGGAATAAATAAATATTTGTGGACATTTCACACAACACCATCTAGCCCAAACTAAGCAAAGCTTGTACTATGGAACTAGATGGCTGATAGAATACATATATACTTTTTTTTTGTAAATATATACATGTGATACATAGAAACATCCAGATACAGAACAAACATCCATGCTCATCACACAAATGTTTGCCCTGGGATTGAACCCACGACCTTTCAGTTCAGCAGGTAGACGTAAACACACTACCAACTGAGTCACAAGGCCAGTCAAAATGGAACGCTTATAGGATCACTTTGTTGTCCATCTGTCCGTCTGTCCAGGTGTCAAGACCTTTATCTCGGGAATGCGAGAAGGTATCGAGTTGAAATTAAAACCATATACGTAGATCCATAGTATCTTGCTGCAGAGAGAAGAATCAAACTTCTCAGTTTTCATTAAAAAAAGTTACAGCCGAATAAGTCGAAAAACGTATGGGGTACTTCCCGTAGACCTAGAACTATTAAATTTGTCAAGAAGCATTGTGTTATAGTACACATATAGGAAGAAATCCGAAAACTGGGCATTTTTAATTTAATCACAAAATATAGGGTCTTTAAGCAAGGAAAGAGGGTCCAAATTTTAAGGTTCTTTAACCGTATCATAATGAAAGCTTAATTAGCACAAGCTAAAACAGGTTTTTAAATATTTTTATGATGTATATTTTTAGATTTATGAAGGAAAATATAAAAAAAAAACCCTTTTATCTACTAGTTAGTAGTTTGTACGGAACCCTCGGTGGGCGAGTCTGACTCGCCTTGTCCGGTTTTTATTGGGAAAACATTTCGTTCACTTGTTTTTTAAATAAAATGTCGTATACTTCACGGCTATATATTTATTTATTATATCTATAGAGTCTGAAAAATCACGGGTGCCGTGGCGCACTTGGCCGCACCTCTTCGCAGCCAAGTGTAAACAGGTATAATTTTGGGACGTTTAGACGTTCATAATGTACATTTATTATTTATATATCAAATGAAAGCTATTTTTTTTCTGTTTATTATGTTATAGGGGTGCCTAATTAAATCTGGCCGCAAATAAGGGGTGCCGGCTGTTAAAGATGGTAAATATTTAAGGTAGAGTGAAAGAGAGTTAGCGCGTAACGTCACTAGTCAGACGAGGATAGCGATTGCCAGCTGTACGAACGCTTTAAAGCCATTGCGCATGCGTCAAATGCTAGTGTTAGCGAAAAACGGTACCCTTATAGAATCACTTTGTTGTCTGTCTGCCAAGCCCTGTATCTCGGGAACGCGTATATCGGTATCGAGTTGAAATTAAAACCATATAAGCAGATTAAAATAACAGATTAACTAAAAATGCATATTTCGACACTCGCAAGGGAATCAAAACCTATGGGGTACTTCCCGTTGACCTATAACTGTGAAATTCGGAAAGAGGCATTGTCACATATAGTACACATAAAAGAAAAAATCGGAAAACTGTACAGTTTTGTACAAGTGCTTTAACCGTATCATGTGGATCATATGAAAGAGCTTCATTAGCACAAGCTAAAACAGGTTTTTAAAATATATAATTTCCCCCTTTTATCTAAAAGTTTGTACGGAATCTTGGGTGGACTGACTCACACTTGTCCTGTTTTTTAAATTGATCTCCAAGTTGTTTATAGCCACCAACACCAAAGTAACCACGTTAAGTAGCTATTACATTTTTTAGAATTCTACTAATATACATTTTTGATATGTTTAGTGCAATATTTTATAGTAATTTATTTTACAATAATTTTGCTTGCGAGCAGCCGTCTCGAGGCCCGCGGTGCGGAGGCGTCGTACGTATTTATGTTATCAGCCTTAACAAGTCGCATTCCTACCTTCTGTATGTTTTATAACACAACATTCAAGTGGTGCACCGGTCGTCGCCCCGACCCTTCGTTATTTCAAGTAATGTAGTGTAACATTTCATCCATTAAATAAGCTTGTCTTTCTGAGCAGACCTATATTTCGGTTTTTATTTAATCATTAATTTTAAGTAAAACAACATGCTCCGGAAGCTCTCGTAATCTTGAGTACGTACTTTTGTGCTACATAACTGAAAACGCCGCGCTCTGAGGTAGCGTAAAATACCTAAAGTTCTGAGGAAGCCTCGTCTAATATATCCTTTCCACAATAAACATTTTGTGAATTGTAACATGCAGTAGCACGCAGTTACTTAAGGGTCTCAATTTTGCTAAAATATTGGTTATGTTGTATGTGCCCACCACAAATAGTCTAGTTAAACTCCACTCTAGAGTAATGTTGTAAATGATTATGTTTCCCTATGAGGCCTATGACAATCAGTCTCACTAGGCAGCTCTAACTTTCCGAAAGCGTCTTTTCGTCCCATATACCTCAATGTCATCAGTCAAAAGTTTACGACCACTATGTTTTACAAGTGATGGCATATGGCACTGAAATGTGGTGATCCACAAAGCACACAACAAGAAATATAGAGAGATATGCTTGGAATATCTCTATAACTAATACATTACAGCTATTCAGGTTATAAAAAGTAATATAGAAACATAGATGCACTCAAAAATATCATTCTTAAACAGTTGAGCAAAAAAGTTAAACAATATTAACCTTTCCCAGTGATTTGGCTTTAGCAATGATGGCCTGTGAGTTGTCCCAGTCCATGAGGTTACCGGTGTTGTCTACTCCAAAGTCCCAGCAGCTCAGCGTGTGGAACATGAACCTATCATCACTTATCATGTTTGATGGAGAATTGCCTTCATAGTAAGGGTTCAAGGTATTCGCAACCCATTTCCACTAGAAACAAATGATAAAAGAATTGGTTAAATATATACATATACCTTATACCTTATATTGTTATAATTCCATATTAAGATCCTTAATGTACCTACAAACTGCAATAAAATTATTTGTATTTGTATTTGTATTTTGTATCCAAATGAATATTATAAAAAACGAAAATAGTTTAATTTGTCTTTCTGTTTGTTACTTTTTCACAAATTTTATTTCTGCTGAGAAGCTGAGAACCTGGAGACAAACATATGCTATGTGATTTTATTAATTTGATAACTGGGTTCCATGCAGGTGGCAATTGCCTACCATCTTCTCTATTAAAGTTCAGATATTTCTGAATATCAATAGCCTTGTGTAACATTGTTGTTACATAACGCGTCTCTCTAACCAAGAATTGAAGATTATCAAAATGAATGTAAATTCATTTACCTAATTTCAATGAGTAACAATAGCGAAAACCTTAGAAAAATGTCTCGTCACTTAGTTACATGTCATTAAATTAGCCTTGCAACTTGCAAACTTTTTGATATAAGTGATTAATGTTATTTAACTAAGTACTCACATTAATACCCTGATGATTTTGTTGAAGATAATGATTTAGAGATGTAATGAAAGCGCCCGGCGCCTCACACAGGTGTAAGGATACCATCTTTTTCTCTGTGATGGCTTCTCGAGGTATTATATTGTATGTAGAGGCACATTCGTAGAACTTAGTCCACGCCTGTGTTAGAAACTCTGGGTTTACAAGACACCGTATCTTCCAACCCACTTCCCCCGCAGGATTCCTGCGCCGGGTGTGACTACTCCACTCTTCAATGTTAAAATCATTCAACTGGCTTTTGTGGAAATTAAGCCGATACTTCAGTGATTCTAATTCTTTAACTTTCCACGGCGGCGTCGAAAACCATGATTCAAGCTCGGGCAACTTCCAATTGCTATTATAACGGAACTTAAATTTTTTGTTGAATAAATCGTTCAGTTCTTCATGGAAATCTTCGTTTCTGTATACATTTTGGCGCGGTTGGAAGAAAACGTTATCCGTTTTATGAAACATTATATGGTTAAAGAGCTACGAAAATTGAGCACATTAATTTTATTTTGAAACATGGAAGTAGTTATTTAAGTTCTTGTATTTCCACATAATTGCTGTTGATACAACAGCTGTATTAGTAATTAAAATTAAAAACATGTATTTTGCATTAACTGCACAAACTACTAGAGGATAATAAGTGTGAATAACTGTACGCTGAAAATTAATAAATTATAAAAATACAAATACCTACACTCAAAAAGCGTGTGAGCTTGTTTGTTGTGTTAAATGAATGAAATGAATCATAGACAATGCAGATAAGAATCACAGATTAATGAAAAACACTTTTGGGCTTTGGTACAATTTTGTCCACAGCCATTGATATGTAGACGTTATATTCCACTTATATTCTCTTCTCCATCTCTTGGACATATTACTTTATAATTTGTGATCAGTACCCTTATTCTAGTTCTAATCGGTTGTCGATTTGTCAATTTTGTCGGTAATGAGCCGGCTACCGAATAAAGCTCCATTCGACTCCAATGGGTATTCACGAATTCGAATTTATGCCCGTCGGTCCCATTTTTAGTATAGAAATCTCGAGAAACCAAAGACAATCACCACTCATCCTCAACTGGATCCGCCGGGATTCGGGTAGACCGATTCACAAACTCGAATCCGAAGGAGTTTGACATATAAATTCGATGGCTAATTCGATATCGCTCCCGACAGGTTTATCCTGTCGGGAGTGATATCGAATACATTTTACTAATACATTTTTATAATATAAGAGCACTTTTTTGATATTTTCAATTACCATTTTCCATAATTTGACATAATGTATTCACCTAATAGTCAAATGTACCGATTTTACGGGTTTTAAAATTCCCCTAATTATGATTTCCAAAGTTTCAAAATGTAATATTTTATAGTTGGAGAGCTTTGTCAGATTACACGCATGGCGCTCTAAATATATTAAATATTTTATACTTGTTACTAATAAATGGCAAATACATTGAATGCACGAGTACAGAGAGAAAATAGAAGAACTTTGAAATCACACACACGCATGCACACACAACCAACAAGGTATTTTCGAAGCATGCTTCACTTATTGAAGCTACAAATTTACTAAAGAATTATATGCCATAATTAATATGATGGATCAAGTTATATGTATATTATGCAATAAATTACATATTTTGTCAGTCGCTGGTCATAATTAAGCATTTTTTTACTTCTATCACGAATCACCTATCTAAAAACATGAAACTGACTCTGAAAACTAGCTTGTCTATGTTATCCTATCGGTCACACGAGGTCATTACCGATTTGGTACCGACTGGTGCCATTCGAATTTGTGAATAGGGTTATCGAAGGTTATCCATTCGATTCGGTAGGTTTTTCGCGGGAATTTAAATAAAAATGTCACAGTTTTCTTTTATTATTATAAACTTGTGTTATTTCAAATAAAGATTTTGTAAAGAAGATGTTTTTTTAATCTATTAGTGTTCGTTTACGCGCACGAGTTTGAAATGAGAGTGATGAAACATACTTCTTCACGTTGTAACTTACAAAGTCCTTAACAGCTCCTAGTAAAGTAACCAAGTCATGACATGAACTTGATTCACTATCAACCGAGTATCTCGTCATAATCTAAGCCAAGTAACTTGAGATTGTGACTAAAACTTATATTATTTGTATTTTTCATGAAACTTTTAACATATTATTTTGGCAAATGAGCCAATCGTGGCCAATAAAAGAGTAAAAATCCAGACGGCTGCAACTGTCAAATTTATAAACTTTTTTTAGTGACTTGATACCGCTAAGGATTTCGATTCACTATTTAAAAAAATCGATTAAAGTTCGATTCTTTTGCGTTTAAAAATTTTAATTTTCAAATAAAAGTAAGAAAATCGTATTTTTTTACAGTTTAAATCAGGGATCAGTCAATAATGCGAGCTATTAAAGAAAGTCTATTATATTTTGCTGGGGTTGAAGTAGCACACATTTATATTTCTAACCGATTTCAAAAAGAATGAGGTTCTTAATTCAACTGTATGTTTTTTTGTTGGCAATATTACAAATTCTAAGCCGACCTATCGACTCCAAAGATAAAGGAATTTGATGTTCTGTGATAGCTGTGATAGTTTGTAAAAAGTTGAATATATTTTTATTTGTTGTTACTAGGAGAGCATCCGGTGTCATTCCTCCTTCTCGCTTTCGACCTACACTGACTCCCGTATTCCTTTTTCCGGTGGACGTTCATTGTAATCCAAACCATATTAATTATCGTACATCATCCTAGCAAATACTAAGTTATATTATTCGAATTGTGTAACATTACGTCACTTTAGTGCTTGTTTAAAACAACTACCATACAGAGAGAGGAGCGTGGGAGAGAAGTGTGTGGTTCATGTTTGTCTTTACGTTGCTCATTTAGCAAACAAATGAATAAATTTTGGTTTGAATTTACTTATGAAATGAAATTTATTTGCAAGAATGTAGGTAAATAAGGCCTTAGAAATTAATTACAATTTTCCACTACATTCGATCATTTCTCAAGTGCAAATATTTAATAGTGGATCAATATCATATAAATAATATTAAATTAGAATTGATAATAGTAGGTATACTATATATTATGTAAATTACATCAAACATGTATAACTCTGCTGTCTTAAAAGCAGGTACTACAGTAGTAAAAATACAATAACGTGACGAAAATTACACTTTCACGAAAATGACATGCAGCATGAGATAAATCTAAAAATCGGTTTTTCCAAGTCAAAAAAACAATTTCCGATTAATCGATTGATAATCGACATGTTACATGCCGCTTTCAATCAATGGAACCGTTTGGGATGATCAGCTGATACCTTATGGAATGGAAATGTCAAAATTATTCGATATTCGAGAAACCTGAATCGCTAATTCCGCAAACCGTGTGAAATCCTTCGAGATCTCTCTCCATATCGAAGATCGCATCGAATCGAATGTAATCTGAATAAGGGTCCTGCACCCTTATTCTAGTTCTAATCGGTTGTCGGTTTGACAATTTTGTCGGTAATGAGCCGGCTACCGAATAAAGCTCCATTCGACTCCAATGGGTATTCACGAATTCGAATTTATGCCCGTCGGTCCCATTTTTAGTATAGAAATCTCGAGAAACCAAAGACAATCTCCACTCATCCTCAACTGGATCCGCCGGGATTCGGGTAGACCTATTCACAAACTCGAATCCGAAGGAGTTTGACATATAAATTCGATGGCTAATTCGATATCGCTCCCGACAGGATAAACCTGTCGGGAGTGATATCGAATACATTTTACTGATACATTTTAATAAAATAAGATCACTTTTTTGATATTTCCAATTACCATTTTCCATAATTTGACATAATATGTTCACCTAATAGTCAAATGTACCGATTTTACGGGTTTTAAAATTCCCCTAATTATGATTTCCAAAGTTTCAAAATGTAATATTTTATAGTTGGAGATCTTAGTCAGATTACACGCATGGTGCCCTAAATATATTAAATATTTAATGCTTGTTACTAATAAAAAAATTGGCAAATACATTAAATGCGCGAGTACAGGGAGAAAATAGAAGAACTTTGAAATCACACACACACATGCATACACACAACAAACAAGGTATTTTCGAAGCATGCTTCACATAATGAAGCTATAAATTTACTAAAGAATTATATACCATAATTAAGTTGATGGATTAAGTTATATGTATATTTTGCAATAAATTATATATTTTGTCAGTCGCCGGTCATAATTAAGCTTTTTTTTACTTCTATCACGAATCACCTATCTAAAAACATGAAACTGACTCTGAAAACTAGCTTGTCTATGTTATCCTATCGGTCACACGAGGTCATTACCGATTTGGTACCGACTGGTGCCATTCGAATTTGTGAATAGGGTTATCGAAGGTAATCCATTCGATTCGGTAGCCGGCTCAAATTCAAGGCAATTTTTCGCGGGAACTTAATTAAAAAATGTCACAGTTTTCTTTTATTATTCTAAACTTGTGTTATTTCAAATAAAGATTTTGTAAAGATGATGTTTTTTAAATCAATTAGTGTTCGTTTACGCACACGAGTTTGAAATGAGAGTGATGAAACATACTTCTTCACGTTGTAACTTACAAAGTCCTTAACAGCTCCTAGTAAAATAACCAAGTCATGACATGAACTTGTTTCACTATCAACCGAGTATCTCGTCATAATCTAAGCCAATTAACTTGAGATTGTGACTAAAATTTATATTATTTGTATTTTTCATGAAATTTTAACATATTATTTTGGCAAATGTGCCAATCGTGGCCAATAAAAGAAAAAAAATCTAGACGGCTGCAACTGTCAAATTTATAAACTTTTTTTAGTGACTTGATACCGCTAAGGATTTTGATTCACTATTTAAAACAATCGATTAAAGTTCGATTCTTTTGCGTTTAAAAATTTTCATTTTCAATAAATTTTGGTTTGAATTTACTTATGAAATGAAATTTATTTGCAAGAATGTAGGTAAATAAGGCCTTAGAAATTAATTACAATTTTCCATTACTTTCGATCATTTCTCAAGTGCAAATATGTAATAGTGGATCAAAATGACATAAATAGTATTAAATTAGAATTGATAATAGTAGGTATACTATATATTATGTAAATTACATCAAACATGAATAACTCTGCTGTTTTAAAAGTAGGTACTACAGTAGTAAAAATACAATAACGTGACGAAAATTACACTTTCACGAAAATGACATGCAGCATGAGATAAATCTAAAAATCGGTTTTTCCAAGTCAAAAAAACAATTTCCGATTAATCGATTGATAATCGACATGTTACATGCCACTTTCAATCAATGGAACCGTTTGGGGTTGCGTTCGTAAGCAGATAATATTTACCCGGTAAAATTTATCGGATAAATATGTGGTTTTAGAACGGGGTTATTTAGGGTAATAAACACTCTGAGCGTATTCTGTTTACGAACGCTAAAATTTATCTCGCTATGCTGACGCCTTCGAGATTAATCTCGATTGTGATCTCTATTATTATGAATGTTTCGAGTGTGACAGAGACCAACTTAATCTATGTTCGTTGTTTGAGAATCAGGCTTGGTAAAATTTTTCCTGTCATGTTTGACATTATTTAACTTCGGTTTCTTCTTCTTCTTTTTTGTATTGGACCCGCATTAAAGCATTTGCCAGTGTCAAGTATTAGGATTTTTCAAGTTTCTTGAATAAAACAAGTTGTAAATGTTCTAGTCACAATCTAAGTCACGTATACAGTCAATTTATAAGTCGAGTCCTGCTTTAGTAAAGTGGTGGCGACTTTACTAGAAGCTTCTATGGAGTTTTGGCGACAACGAAAAATCACACGTTTTACTGCTTTATTTCACTTGCTCACACTCACGTACCTTATCGAACACTTAATGAATAAAACACCACCATTTTTATAGCATTAATGTTAAAAATAACAAAAGTTTAAGAAAATAAAACAAAGCAACAACACGTTACTTAGACGTTCCCGCCAAAACTCAACTTCGGTTTGTTAGTTTCATTATTCTTGATTTATGACGTAGTATCCCCATACTATTTTAAGAATAGTAAATTAGAATGATAAGGATGTGTATGTAATAATATACATCTTGGGATGTGGGTGGGGTAGGGTGCGGTGCAGGCCATAATGTTTTTGGAATATTCAATTTGAAACAAAACTCTTTGTACACAAATAAGTTTTTAATTATCAATACTACTTTTCTATTAAGTACGTAATACATACTTTTACAAAAATTAAGAGAAATATTTTATTTATACAAGAGCTCTTCCGTATACAAAACGAAGAAAACTGTTTTCTACCCCTATTTATCCATTTACAATAAATCTTTACATTTATCTGTTTGGAATTACTTAAAGCTATACTTCTATGATTTGCTTTTTGTAAAATGAATGAATGTTCCTCTATCTGCTCAAAAATTATTACCCTCCAGTCTTACATATCATAAAGTTACAAAATTAAGATGGTCTAGAGAATCGACAGCAAATAATTGACGAATTGCAAGAGATGTTATAATTTGTCGATTAATAGCTCCATTAATCTTTCTTAAGTATCATTGCTTTTCTTCAAAAGCCTAATTAATTCTTCATAGCGCTGCGCTCTCGCATCTTCTCATTGGCGGCCTTCATACCGAAATTCCTCTGCCTCCCAGCACCCTACGAGCTCCATGCTCGTCTGTCTTCTTACACCTCGGGGTGCTGCAAAAATAATTATAAATTTGTAAGTTGATTAAATAGAATAATAGAATATAATCTTATTTAAATTTAACCTAGCTTGAAGTAGCTGTCGTTTTATACTGTCTAAATTTAGAACAGAGAACGCAGATCTGGTAATGGATCTGCTACATCAGCATCATCTCAGCCAAAAGATGTCTACTGCTAGACATAAGCATTCCCATAGATTTCCAAAGACTTGTGGAAGTGGCTTGCATACATCTTCCTAGCACTTGTATGAGGTTGACTGTCCACTATGTGGCTGTGTAGTCTCCATATAGGATAGGTACATATTTCATCATAGTCATCACCGTTTTTCACCAGTATTAGGAAGAAAAACGGTAAAGTTTAATGGGATTCACATAGCTATATAATGACTAAATATTACCAATTTACATATAATTATAGCTACCTATTTTAACACACTTACACGCCTAATGTTGATTTGGACGCAAATAATTAATGGGTAGTAGGAATATGGAGGCAATCGAATACATGTGAAAACACTGGCTAGCTTATCATACATAATTCACAGAACCTCACTTACACATTCACAAAACTTTATGAAAACATTGATAATTAGTGGATTTTACTTAACCCTAGAGAGATAATCTGCGTAAAAAATACGCATGCGCCATTGAAATATTGCTCTATCTTTCTTATTTGCGCGAATCAGGCGCTGAGCTTTTAAGTAATCTCAGTCGTCGCATGGAGCTTGCGTGTGGCGTCTGTGTCGCTGAGGTAAGTGCCACCATTTTTGAAATATAACGGCAGCGGAGTCAAAATTACGCATGATTATCTTTTACGTGACTTTCAAGATTTTAGCTCTTGTAACAAATCGTGTTGTTTTTTGTTTTTAAGTTGTTGTTATGTAGGTTTTGCAGTGTTAATGTATTGTGTTATGTTTTTTTAGATATTATTGTACAATGGTGCTATGATGGTGAGTCAAAATTTGGACGACGAGCGGATCCTCGCCGCTCTTTTAGAGAATGATGATGAGCATAGCTGTAATGGATCAGATAGTGAAATTGAACATCAGGATTTTAAAGATGACGTGCAGAGTGACGTGGAAGAAGCTTTCGTGGATACAGGAAGCAGTGAGGACATGGTCCCTGTCCAAAATGACCCTGTTGTTGAAGATAGTATCCAACAACCAACTGCTTCATCGGCTTCTTCTCGACGAGTTATTACGTTGCCTCAAAGAACTATAAGAGGTAAGAATCGTCAGTCTTGGGCAACATCAAAGTCAACTAGACGCAGTCGAGTCTCAGCAATGAACATTGTTATACCGGAAGAACTGAAATACAGTCGGTCTTGACCAGTTGGAACATCGATGTTCTGTTTTGACGGTCCCCTAACTTTGGTCTCTTATAAACCGAAGCCAGCTAAAATGGTATATTTATTATCATCCTGCGATGAAGATGCCACAATAAATGAATCCACAGGAAAACCAGAAATGATAATGTATTACAATCAAACGAAAGGCGGTGTGGATACATTAGATTAAATGTGCTCTCTGATGTCTTGCAGCAGGAAAACCAACCGATGGCCTATGGCTTTATTCTACGGAATAATAAACATAGCCAGCATAAACTCATATGTGATTTACAGTCACAATGTTGTCAGCAAAGGAGAAAAAGCACTGAGTCGCAAAAACTTTATGAAAAATCTTAGCCTCGCTCTGACTTCTCCTTACATGAGCAAGCGATTGGAAGCGCCCACTCTGAAGAGATATTTACGGGAGAATATTTCCAGTATAATACCTAAAGAAATCCCTGATGCATCACAGGACAGCACAGAACAGCCAGCAGCAAAAAAAGGGATATACTGCGCGTTTTGCCCTTCTAAGAAAAGGCGAAAGGCTAACGCATCGTGCAATAAATGCCAGAAAGTTATTTGCCGAGAGCATAATGCTGACATGTGTATAAACTGCATTTGACTGATTTATAAATAGTTTTTTAGGCTAATATAATAAAACATATCTCAAATATTTAGAATGTAAGTTAAAATTACCAATTATAAGTAAAAAAATATATATTTGTGCCCAAAGAATAATAGTTCCTACGTTTTGTTAATTTTTGTAGAAGTTCTAAGTTTTTTTTTTTTTAAGTAAAATAAACGAATATATATTAATATAATCTTGTTTATATTATTTATTAATACATAGAAAAACCAATCAAAGAGGCTTTTTTTAGTATCAGTAAGAAAAATAGTAGTTTATAGCCTGTTAAAACTCATGCGTCGATTTTACGCATGATTATCTTTAACGCACACTCAAATATGATTATCTTTCTAGGGTTAAAGGAATGGTTACAATACCGAATTTAAAGTCTTTGGGGTCAAAAATATAGTATTACACACCATAATCTTTCGCCGTAATATAAATAGTAAAACGAAGTGGTTTTCTTCACACTTACCATAAATTTGACTAGAGAAACGCTTTTATCACGAAATTTCTGTACTCAGAGTAGCAAAAATCATGGAATTCCTGGATTTTTTGATAGAGGCGGCCATTTTTTTATTAATATCGTATTCAAGTTCGCGTTCTCTCAAAGTATTTTGACAGCCGGGTGAATTTTCTCCCTGATTTTTGTCGAGTAAATATTTACTCCTGTCAGAGTAATTATTACCCTATCTGTGCCGTTCGTAAACGTCGGAGAAAATTCTCCTGAGAGGTTTCCGAACGGCCTGGAGTAAATTTTGACATTTCTCGAGTAATATTTACCCGTTTACGAACGCAACCTGGGATGATCAGCTGATACCTTATGAAATGGAAATGTCAAAATTATTCGATATTCGAGAAACCTAAATCGCTAATTCCGCAAACCGTGTGAAATCCTTCGAGATCTCTCTCCATATCGAAGATCGCATCGAATCGAATATAATCTGAATAAGGGTGCTGGGCTCTTCTTTTTGGCCACTGATTAACTCTCTTATTAGTCAATCAGTGGCACACACAGGTCACTGATTGAAGTCGTGCGGACTCGTGCGTCTTTGGTTGTGCGTGTTGTGTTTGTCTTAATTTTGATTAAATTCTTTATTAAAATAAGCTAGAAAAGAACGTCTAATAACTGTAAATAATAACAGATAAAGTGACTTACTATCATATACTACGACTTGATCAATTACTGACTCATTAACGACTTGTTTGATCTACTTTGAGGACGGATCATGATGCGTGACGAACGTACCGAAGACAAACCCCCCTACTCTAGGTTATTCGTTGTTTGCAACAGGCAGCTTAAACTAGAAGATTTAAGAATACTCTTCGAGAAATATGGAGATATCGATGACCTTTACATGCCCAAAGATCGTAACACTGGTGAGTCAAAGGGCATAGCTTACATAAAGTTTGCTAAAACATCTTCTGCCGCCGCTGCTATAGCCGCTTTGCACTTGAAACACATTCAAAACTGTAGCAAACCTCTCAAAGTTATGGTTGCTACTACAAAAAATGAAGAAAAAAATGACAATATAAACAAATACAAACGGCTTTTTATAAAGGTTTCCAAAGACACCACTGAAAGTGATATCAAAGACCACTTTTCTAAGTTTGGAGAAGTTGATCAAGTACACATCCAGAAAGACAGGGAGACCCACGAGTCCAGAGGTTTTGCATACATCCACTATATGAGTTTTTATGAGGCCGCCATTGCATTTGAACAGTGTGACAAGAAATATAAACCTGTATTTGCTATACCAAGAGAACTAAAGAGAACCAGAACTAATGAACATTTTGAGCGGTTTCCATCTAGTGATTCGGTTTATATGAGAGAACATCGTAATGAAATTGATTATCAGTACAGAGATCAGTATCAGCCTGTGAGAGATAGTCCGTCTAGTGATTCGGTTTATATGAGAGAACATCGTAATGAAATTGATTATCAGTACAGAGATCAGTATCAGCCTATGAGAGATAGCATAGCTAAAAAAGAAAGTATCCTACCATTAATCAAAACAACGCCTGGAGACTATGATACAGTCAATGTGTCCTGTACTCCAGATATTCCCCAGAAATGCTTAGAAAAGCTTTTCAACATTATACCAGGAATGGTCCAATTTAGGTTTACGTTTGACTTTTCCAAAGGAATGTGCATGGCTGTAGTGAAATATGACAGTAATGTTGCTGCAGCACATGCTGTCACATCACTGAATAACTATGAGTTTCCATCTGGTCAAATAATTTATGTCAAACCAGCAAATCCTTTGAGCAATGTTGCAGACAACCTTTCTAAAATAGTGAACAGTTTTAAAACATCACTTGACTCCAACAGTGATCTCTTGCATCTGGCAGATGCCATAGCCCAAGCATCTACACTTTTAAAAGCTGCTACTTCAGGAGTAGATATGAGAACTGAACGATCAACTGATGACTTTTGTAGTGTGCCACTCCCTCCCACACAATCTAAGGCTAGCCCTGATGCGAAAGTAGCTCAAAGATGTTTCATAGTCTTCAAACCACACCCTCTTCCTTTGGCAGTCTTTCGAGATGTCTTCTCTCGGTTCGGTGACCTCATTGATGTTAATATTATCCCCAATAAAACATTTGGTTTTGTCAAATATGCCTCTGTTAAATCAGCACAAGATGCTATTAGCACATTACATGAGGCCATCGTACATGGAGTCAAACTCAAAGTGATGGAGGCTGAAGAGATTAAAAAAGATAATGATGATGTGAAGATGGATGAAGATGACAATGAACATAAAGACGAGATAAAGAGAGCAAGATTAGATGAGAAATGACGAAATGACCATATAATATTATGAAAATTCAAACACTTTATGACATACATGACTTTAGACACTTTAAAGACACATACACTATCTATATGGAAAGTGTTCTTTCAGAAATTGTAATCCCTCCAGACAGTATGCTGTAATTATGTTATGTATAAAATGTTGCTAGCTAAAATATTTAGTTTGAAAAAAAACTGCACTGCAATAATATTAACAACAATTCAATTCTTCTCTGGTAGTTTCTGCAGTGTTGCCACAATTCTGCCAATGGATTGCATGCAGTAAAGATGATCTGGAAGGAATCTGCATACTCTAAGAGTCTCATTGGTGACAAAAAAATCAAAGAGACTTCAATAGTTATGACAGAATTATTTGTTCTGGAATTACAGAGTAACATCCACAAAACTATAATTATATATCATTTTGTTCTAACTATGATGTTTGCTTTACAAATATTGAAATATATACTTGCTAGCAACATTCTATACATAATACCATTACAACACAGTTTGAAGGGATAACATCTGAAAAGACTAATTTTTAAACATAATTAAATCTATATTTTGCTGAGTTACTGACAATACTGTGTTGAGGAACTTTGTTGTTTAGTTATTTTTTTGAGTTTGAATCTCGTAAAGCAAAGCGTATGAAGTTATGTATGCCTTAAAACTCCACAGTAATTGAATAAATTTATTATTCTATGATTTTTTTTATTTTTGTGTTAGTAAATAATGGTTTCTGTGGATGGATTTACTAACTATAAGACTAAAAAGATCTATAAAACTGACTAAGGACGAATCAGACTTTACCCTCAACAGACATCCATGGCAATGTAATGCATTTACTTAATTTCATGTTATTAAAGGAATTGACATCTGACATGTTATAATTGGATCTGCCAAATCTCATATGCAAATTGGTTGAATTTTCTTTTTGGTTCAGTTTACATGTGATTTCACAATCGGGAAAAAAAATCACATATGGTATTGGCAGGCACACAAGCACATGTTAGAATGTTTATTACAGCCAGTAACATTGATATGGTTAGTTAGGCACATTTAATTTGAACTTTTAATTCAATCTTTTATGTAGATGAAATCAAAACAGTTTTGCTTTGAATTTCATATTTTATTAAATAGGAAAACCCTTATACATCTTACTGAATATACATAACACATTCCAACTAGCACATAATTAAACTTACCATAATGTAGTACTTTTTATAAAGTATAGAAATGCTAAGAAAAATCACACACTTCAAACAACCTCCCATTTTTAAAGTTACATAATTGAGGCACATCATATACAACTTGATTGACATATATGTCAGCATATATTTGTATTTAACTCGGACTGCAAATAAAAAATAATTCGAGTTAGGTATATAACTTATTATTAAAATTAAAAAGTAAATGACCAATGTGCTGGACTACAAAGAAAATTTGTACTCTCTACTGAGAGCTGACTAATATTTTGCACTGGACTACAAAAATTAATTTTTCCCTATTTTGAATTTCTACTTTACCTCATTACATGAGGTTTTTGAATTTTGAATTTGAAAAAAAAACTAATTACCAAATGTTAATTGGTTCATATACGAATTAGCAGTCCATAAATTATCATTATGAACAATATAACAGTGAACAATTTTATCTGTTGTATTGTATAACACAGAAATCAAGATACAGCTACAATTTTGTGATTATCCATGGTATGGAAACAAGTGAGTGTGCACTCTTTCAAACCTGAGACCACCTCCTTAGAATTATAAACTTAAAATTAATATAAAACTTATAACATTACATATATTGCACCATAGAATAGGGTAGATAGAGATAATACACATTTACACTACATTTAACAAAATAGAAAATCCAATACTTATCTAATGTTTAAAGGCGGTAATCTGGCAAACACAATGACATCAACTGATTCTTGATTTTAAACTGTCTATATAGCCTGGTCACTAAAGCTAAGCAACTGAATCAGGGTTGGTTTATGTATGGTCACAGAACATATATATGGTATTGTGCAAAAGATCATAGTTAAAAAGTATATATAGTATAACTTTATTTTATTCTTATTTGGTGTTGCTGACTGTGGAGGACTGTGCCTGTCACATAATTTTGCATGAATAATTTGCCATAAAATTGGTTCTGCAGTTTTGCTCATTTATACAAGGTCATAAATTTAAAATCCAACCCTGAACCACACATAATAATACTACTCTGAACTTTAAATTAATTCTACAAGTAAATGTTTTTGAGAATCTTATTATGTAGTTGCCATGTGAAAATTCTGATTTTTTTACTAATTTTAATTTTGCCCTCAGCTCTGAACTATAGTAATAAAATATTCTGAGATATTAATAGGAATTATCCCAACTAATGAATAGGCATTAATAACTACAGAAGACAAAACGGTAGCAAGCAATAGCTTTTAAATTTTAGTCCTTGCTTTGCAATAAATATGAGACACTATTGATATCTGCAAGAAGTCTGTTGAAAATATTGTCATAGTCCAGGGCATTTGTAGTTTGCTGTGTTGGTGGCCAATTCTTATTAACTTCACTCTGAGTGGTCTTAGCCTGGATCATCTGAAAAACAAAACTTCTAGGTATTTAAAAGCACTGGTCAAAATTAATATGTAACTTTTCTTAATTAGAATCCCAGTAAAAATGGTTAGGTTAGGAAATAAGAAATACCACCAAATATTTTGGCCTGTAGTAAAAGTTACATTCAGTACATGATCTATAAACATCAATTTGGGAGTCTATAAATTGCCTTCAAATACAAGTAAGCTGTTGCAGACAAAAATCTGGTAAAATAGTGCAACAGTGAAGCCACCTTCTAGACCAGGGAACATCTTAATATGCGCTGTCATATATGCATATATCCACTGTCAAGTGTACTATATTTGCGCCTTTTGAGGTCTTCTGCAAATGCAGCCGCAGCGCCAGCTTTAATTTGGGTTCTGGGAAGATAAAAATATATATATCAAAATACCTTTGTGAACATATTAATATCATCACACAAAAGTGACAACTTTGTTTTAAACCCTCCATTGCAGGTGTTTACTTCAGTCTCCTTATTTAGCTTCAGATTAGAGAGGCGCTTAGAAAGCTGGTCTAAATTCGACGCATACCGCTCCAATTCCAGACTTTCAAGTTGTTTAGTCTGGAACCTTTTCGAATTTGTAGCTGGTATAAAATTCTTCCTAAGATCTTCGACGTGTAATTTGATCGTCGCTATAACGACATCCACGTCGTCTAAATCAATGCCAGTATCCATGTCAGGCATCATCACTTGAGGAGTGCCAGCCGAAAGGAAATTCGATAAATCTTCATTACTATCCGGCACTGAGTTTACGTTTCCACCTATGCCGGGCAAAGCGTCAATCATGCCTTTGATTTCATTCATCACTGCTTGAGAATCTTTGAGCTCGTTATCCAAATTCGTGGTCATTCTGTCCAGGGCATCCAAGTTTACCATGGATTCGAGGAAGTGAACGAAGTCTGCATTTATTTTATTGTTCATTATAAATGTGAAGTAATAGTAATAATGGCTGAGTTGTTGTTCAGTTTGTTACAAAGAGTACTTTGTAATTGGCTTGTTATGATAAGACTGATTAAATAAAGCCAAACAACAGAAGAGAAATTACAACCCAGAGTAGAATTCATTCAGTACAATACTCTTTGAATTCATTCTAGCTTCTAGGTCTATGACATAGAGTAACATAAATTTAAGGAGATTCTATGAATCAAAGAGAATATAACGTACTTAAGAGGCGGCACTTCCCTATAAAAAAAAATTTATGAAAATATTTCGAGTCGAAATGTCGGTCGAAATTCTTAATTCAATTCATTGTCAATTTGATTGATTTTATTCGCGCTACGGGCAGGCTAATGGAGTTTGGCCATATTGCCTTTGTCAAGAATAACTTAATCATACCTTAGGAAAGTGGTGATGAGTTTACCCGACAATTTTTATGGAGGTTTGTGGGGCGGATAAAAAATATTATACACTTTACCATTTTATTTAACTTTCCAATATTCCTGTACGGAAATAAAACAGGAAAATGTATTAAAAGGAATTATTCTATTAAAAATTGTTATGACTTTTCACTTGACTCAAAAAAAGAGGAAATTCACAGCTTCTACTTTTTTACATACTCATAAGCTTTTTAATATTACATTAAAAAGTGCTCAAAATAACTAAAAACGAACATAATGAAAACATCTGTGGTTATCGAAATGTTAGGTACAAGCCGTTATGGAGTTCCCTAGTGAGGAAACAACCCAAGCTAAAGCATCAGTTTATGGTGTTAGTATTCTGTACTTTGACCGTTCTGGCCAATAAATAAATTTTATTTTATTTGACTCTTAAAAATTTAGCCTATGTATAAAATTTCATTACTTCGTCGAGCGGAAATTTTGACATGAAAATGCGTTATGAACCATCTTTTTCCCCAAATTTCAGACCACATATTGTGCACCTTTTACAAGACATAACTTTTGAAAATAACGTTATGATAAGTATCGTTGTTTGAATTACTGTTAAATTAAATGTTTATATGTTTTTCGGAATAAGTGACAATTATTATTAAAAATAATATAGGAACGTCAAAAGATTTTTGTCTAACCTTAATCCAAATCATCAATTCTGATTTGTCACTTTGATCCTTCCGTCTGTTGTTGGAAGAATTGACTTTAGAGACAGCAGCCACGGCCTTACCGGAAAAAGTTTTTAAAAAGTTAGCCAATTGCTAGACTAATGGTTAGCGAAAATCTCACCGAAAAACGCTTCGGAAAGTTATAAATATGTCCAGCATATGCTAACTAGCTGTCAAATTTAAACAACGTCGGGAGGTTGTTTAAATCGCTAAAAGCCATTATGGCGGCTTTTTTTTTTTTATGTGCCAAATTGTGTTAGTACTTAACCTAGCGCAAATATTTGAACTTTTTTCTTCAAACATTTTCGAAGCGAAGTCGATAAATTACGACAATTCAGTCTTTGAGGATAAGAAGAAAACTTTAGAAGATTAGAAATACTCCGTTTCAAGACCTTACCGACGACGAATTTCGTCTGAGGCATCGCTCCAGAAAATATACTATAAGCTGTAATTTATAGGAAGTCTCATCGATAATACCGGCTACCCATATATCTCTCATCTCATAACACCGGTTCAGAAACCTAACACTGAAGAAGTGGAACGTTTTAAGCAATGAACACACAAATGTTTTTGATATAATTGATTTGGTATCTTGAAGCAAAGATTCAGAATATTAGAAGGGGTAATTATGACACATACTTGTGTCATGTGTACCCCCATGAAAGAGCTACCTACGCCACTATCAAAGGTACAATTGTCCCAAGTCGCCTGTCCTGTGCTCCATAATAGGTATAGCAATTAGGTATTCATAAAGATGAAACAGGTGTGTAGGTATCTCTTGAATATCTGATTGAACGCGTTAAATTTAGAAAACTCAAAAACCCCCAAAGAAATAAAAAACAGGCCGATTTCAATAAAACAGAGCTAAGAACATACTCGATTAAATTCTCTTAGAAACAAAAAAACTAGATTAAAATCTATCCATCTGTTTGAGAGTTGCGATGCCACATAAAAGACAGATATACACATCTTACTTAGAACACTCGGTACTCCTTTTTTTGGGTCAAGGGTTATTTGGTTATTTTGGTGTATGTGATGGCTGTGTATGTTTCCATTTTACCTACTGTAAGCTAAAAAAGGTTACTTTCCAAGTGTTGTATGCTACTTTAAAAAAATGGTACCTCACTCCAACGAGCTCGTTGCCTCACTCACAGAAAAACCTCTTTTTACAGTTGGGTATATTGGTTTTCTTTCAATTATATCTATTACTATATTTATTCTTAGGTGCAGTGCCTCTGGATTATGAAGAAGTTAGAATCTTAGAAAGGACATAGGCTATAATATATATTAACAAACTGTGGACCACAGCTGCTATCAAATGGTTATTATATGCATATACAATGTTTGCTCATTACCCTGATAGAAATCAAGCTCTGCCCTGTTACTGGAAACCCTATCTTTTACCCAACTGTCCAAGAATACAGAAAATAATAATGTAAATAAATGAAAAATAATAATGAGAAAATTTACAGGTACCATTTGTTTTTGTATTATGTACTAGAGCCTAACTGATATTTGGTGTAAGAAGTGTTGTTAGATTTACTTTTAGGCTATATTTTTTATTTATAAAATATCTACATGATTTAAAAAATAAAATAAAAAACTAATACTTTTTTGGTAATTGTATGACCGAACTAGCTGGCTATACATAAGTGTATAGTATTAATTAACAAATTAAATTTGTTGATGGTGTTTACTTTAGGCTCATTTTGTAAAAAGTGTCTTTAATTTAGTAATATCATTTAAATTTACTGAAACTTTTGTCAAAATCAAAATTTATTTATTTACATAATTATATTTTTAAAAAGAAATAAATATGTGAACATGTACTTTTGTATTCTTTAATGTATGCTTTGATAACCACAATAAAACTGTTTACAAACATGAATAAGTGTAATTTTTTCATTATGAGTATTCCAAGCATGCAAACAGTAAGCTTAAATTCTCCTTTCATCACCAGGACTGCAATAGTATGCTTCTTGAGTATGTTTTCACGGATATATAATAGTCTTTAAATCATTTCCATGCGTTTCTCTCATTTGTCATGTTGCATTCATGGACTGTTTTCTTGATGCATAATTGCCTCTCTATATTTTATCTAGTTCATTATCATGTCATGGCATGGATTATCATGGAATGCAGCACTTTTAGTTAATATCTGTAAAAACGTAATGCATTAGAAATATTGATACTAGTTACAGCTATTTTTTTAGCATAGTTGGTGTTAGTAGATCCATTTTTATTCTCTTACATCCACCTCCTAGAAAAATAACATGTTAGTATATACTAACATATTATTTTTCAAACCCCGAACCCTGTGGCTCCTGCATTCAACTAATATTAGTACAGAAGCCACAGAATTCGGGAACAATTTGCAATGCCCAATGCCCTTTAAATCTCTGATATTATAAAAGCGAAAGTTCTGTCTATCGTCTGTCTGTTACCGCTACCGGATCAATCATTATGAAATTCGGCTCAGAGATTCTTTAGGACCTGCCCCCGTATTCTGAACCCATTCGGTTTCGGAATCGATTCGATTTGTATATCTCCGTCTCTGTCATTTCCATAGAGAATAACAGAGACGGAGATATACAAATCGAATCGATTCCGAAACCGAATGGGTTCAGAATACGGGGGCTGGAGAAGGACATAGGCTATATTTTATCATCATCACCGTGTTTTGTCAGCGCTCAACTTCGTCTAAACCAGCATAACAAACCTCGATATTCACACAACAAAACTTTTCCTCTTCCGTCGAATTTGAGAAAGATTTTTCTTTGTTTACTTCATTTTGGAATTAAAAGCTTCAACTTATTACTTGTGATTCATATGAATACAACTCTGCCTGAAAGAAATAAACCTAAGCTCTGGGAAACGGGGAATTAATTATTTTCATATGTTTTCGCGATATGAAATTGACGGTTATACGTCAAATGACAATGACATTTCACTGTACCTGACGTCAAATTGATAACTTTGATAAGATTTCCTTCCGATAGCGTTCTTTATTCGATTATTCTAACCATAATCTCTACTGACCGAATGTATTTTGTTTCTCTGTGCGTCTTCTACGTATTATACGTCTAACCAGATGTGAATCGGTTTTTTCGGTGAAAAAAAGTTAGCCACTGCATAAGAGTTTAAACATCGGTTAGCTAGGATGATGCTAAGCGATTTTCAGACAGGTTTTTTTCGGTAAGGCCCTTATTAATAGCAAAACGGGGAAACCATAAACGCGTGAGATTTATAAACTGTTATTGTTACTAATAATTTGGAAGCAGATATTTTTCTGCAACCACGATGCCATCTAGTACGTTGTTTGGAACAATTTTTTTTCTTCTGAAAACGCACCATTATTATCCACAGAAAAATGTCAAACGTCACAATCACAACTAGAATAAAGCTTCATAATTTGTAGGTATAAATAGTTATATGTTGCCACATCAAACAAAGTTAACGCAGCAGCAGCTTCGACGTCGATTTCACGGCACAAATGAGTGACACGCTTCTTCCGTGAATTCACGGCACAAGTGTAGAGCCGCGGTTAAAAAGTTTATTTAAAAAAAACGTAGATTCCCTTCCCTTCCCTTTTTAGGGCTCCGTACCTCAAAAGAAAAAAAAACGGGACCCTTTAGGATCACGTTGTTGTCCGTCTGTTTGTCTGTCTGTCAGTCTGTCTGGGTGTCAAGATCTTTATCTCGGGAACGCGTGAAGGTATCGCGTTGAAATTAAAACCATATACGCAAATCCATAGTATCTTGCTGCAGAAAGAAAAATTAAATTTCTCAGTTTTCATAAAAAAAAGTTACAGCCAAATATGTCGTAAAAATGCACATTTCGACACTCACAAGTGAATCAAAACCTATGAGGTACTTCCCGTTGACCTAGAACTATGAAATTTGGCAAAAAGCATTGTGTTAAAGTACACATAAAGGAAAAAATCAAAAAACTGGTCATTTTTAATTTAATCACAAAAAAATAGTGACTTTACGCAAGGAATGAGGATCCAAATTTTAAAGTTCTTTAAGCGTATCATGTGGGGTATCTTATGAAAGAGCTTTATTAGCATAAGTTAAAGCAGGTATTTAAATATTTTTACGATGTAAATTTTTCGGTATAAGAAGGAAAATATGAAAAAAAAATACGATACCTTTTATCTACTAGTTTGTACGGAACCCTCGGTGGGCGTCTGAGTCTGACTCGCACTTGTCCGGTTTTTTTGTATCACATCAGTCGCAAGGAACATTATTACTCACGAGATCAGTCGACAGTCAGTGTCAGTCACACGTGGTTGGACAATTTGTGGTTTATTTACAAAAAATAATATTTTAAACACAAAAAATGGTACGAAAACTAAAGTTTCATGAGCAGAAATTGCTCAAAAAAGTAGACTTTATATCATGGAAAGTTGACAACAATCTACATGAAGTAAAAGTTATGAAAAAATATCATATACAAAAGCGAGAAGACTACACAAAGTAACTACCTACGGCTATTCTATTTTTTCAGTATATTTTTTTTATTATAATTAGCTTGTAATAACGTAATTTATGTCTTATATAGGTACAACAAGCTCTCCAGAGAGATCCGAGACCTAGCAAATAAGATAAAAGATTTGGATCCAAGCAAAGAGTTTAGAACTGAGAGTAGCGCTCAATTACTCGAAAAGTTGTATCAAATGGGTTTGATACCAACGCGATGGGACTTGGCGCTCGCTGCTAGTGTATCTGCCAGTGCCTTTTGTAGAAGAAGGCTTCCTGCCATCATGGTTAGAAGTGAGTTACCTATATTAAAATAAGTATAATAATTCTACTTGCTGTTTTGTGGACACAAAGTGATAAAATTAATATAAAAATTATCCGATTCAACGATTCTTTATTTTATGGGTTAGGAATTGTACATAGCTAGGCTTTAGATGGATATATTTTATTTTACTGTGTTAAATTGACTAGTAGCCATAGCTACCAGAGAGGAGAGGGTTAATTTTATTAAAAGTATCATATTTGATTTAGTAAATTAAATTATTTTTGTTTTACATGACAGCATCATTGTGTGCTGGTGGTCAGACATAGAGCTATTCTATATATAAAAAAAGCTACAGTAGCTTCGCTCATTGAGTACCGACTTGGAAGTTTGGGCTTAATCTCAATGCATTCACCTCTTTTTGTTGTTATATAGGTATGTATTTTCAACACTGTGAAGGAAACATGCATGTCTGAAAGTTCTTACATCCTCAACGTGTGAAGTCTGCCAACATGCATTAGCCCAGTAAGATGAACTATATGGATATCCTTGTCATTTGCACAATGAGAAGAGGCCCACACCTAGCAGTGGCATAGTTCATGACAGGTACGATCCGGATATGCATTTGATAACAAAATAATGGAGTTAGTTACCGAACAGCTTAACCGAGAAGCATAGAATTATTTCTATTACATAGAGACATTACTTTGAGCAAGGATTAAATTCTCAGTATCTTTCATTTTATATTGTAATTATAGATAAAATGTCAGAATCAATGAGAGAAGCTACAAAGTTTATTGAACAAGGTCATGTGAGGGTTGGACCGGAAGTGGTAAAAGATCCAGCATTCTTAGTGACAAGGGCACTGGAAGACTTTGTGACGTGGGTGGATGGATCTGCTATCAAGAAGAGGGTTATGGAGTACAATGATATGGTAATTCAAATTTTGTTAATAGTATAGGGATCATCCATTAATCATGTGAGACTTGAAGGGGGTGAGATGACACATAGTTATTGTTTTCATTGAATGCATGATTTAACTGAAAAGCAGCTTGTGACCTTAATTCGCCGTTGACAGGAAACAATGTTTCCGCCTATGGCAATTTCTTCCTAAATTTTTAAATTATCAGGATGATGATTTAAAAAATTATTAGATAACCAAAAGTAAAAATAATATTTCTTTTGACAAAATAATTTTTTGAAAGTTACCATTTTTGAGATTACACATTATTAGAGAAGTGACAATTAATTATTTTCATCTTTAAGCAAGTAATTATTACAGTAGAAAAACAGGTCAACAACTCAAAACTTATTTATTTACTGTAATACAATAGTTCATATTGGACAGTAATCCTTAGCTTCAAGTTACAAATAAATAAAATAATGCCATGCAACAGTCAGTATTTCATTTAAAAGGTAATAAAACAATAAGTCTGCTGTTATATACAAAAAGCTTATTATAATAGCTTTAATGTTGTTTTCTAAGGGATTTGCGATTGTTATTAATTGAAATGAAACAAATATATAATAAATATACGCGATAAATCCGTTATCGCAATTTCATTTTTGGCCCTGTAGAAAGTATGCACAACTTTACATATGATGGGAACAATGACCCCTTTAAGGATGGATATAGTTTACTATGGCCATCGGTCTCCCACTCAAAGCCTGGGTAATGTTTTTAAGAATATTTACAAAAATAGATAATATAAAATTGAGTTGACTCAAAATATTGAATTAACTATATTTTTTTTATTTTCAGCGAGATGATTTCGAATTACTATGAACCTGTCAGACTATAGAAGCACTTGGACAAGTCAATGGTGATACAAGATATGAAGTGGCATATCTGTAACTATCTACAATGCCATGTGCAAGGATATATTATAGACAGAGGAAATGTACTATTTTTCACCATCCCTATTTAGAAGTATTGGCTATATATGTCTACCAATAATTATAGTTAAAAAAACTGAAAAACTGACTTCAAAATGTGCAATTTTGTTTTAAAAATCAAACTACTGAACCAATTTTGATAAAATTTCTATGGGATCAATCTAAGAGTATATTTTAAGATTACTTATGATTTAAACAGTGTGATTGCAATGAGAGTTATGTTTTAAGGTTTTGTGGACCAGCTCAAAACCAAATTCATATCGAGAAGTGTAGTTATGACCTTAAATCGTAATCATTGATTTTATATAAATTTTATTGATTACTATTGATTACTGTAAAATATTATACATATGTATAATAAATAAAATAAAAAACATAGCATTTAACAATTTTTTTTTACTTTAGCTTTTATATACATAGTCAATGCTAATAACCTCCTATGAGCAATTTTTTGCTACATACCTTAACAAATAGTTTTTTTTTATTACTTACAAATTATGTAAGTTATATATGTAAGTTTAAAAATTAACACAATGCTTGTGCATTATATTTTACAAACAAATTCTTTGTAATCGTTCTGTTTGAAAATAATTATTTTTATATGGATTTGGAGAACATGATTAGCAAGTCATCAGATGGGCAACAGCCTGAATCCACAGAATTTTAAATATAATTTTGAGTGTTGGATAAGATGTTAAATTGGGTGCCAGAAATAGTGACAAGACTACAGACGCGATTGTAACAAGTTGAAGTCTCGTTCCATTCTTAGTTCTTTAGATATAAATTAATATTATATATTTTTTTTTTTTTTATGTTTAAGACGTTTATTTCTGTTATTAGGTATGTGCAAATAATAAACTGCGAACTTCTCTCCTGTAAGCGCTATTCATGCCAACTTTTACTATAGTAATGCAACTATAATATTTTGTGTATCCTTCCATGCTGGACCAGGAGATAAAAAAACATAGAATGTACCAGCTGCTACTCTTTCCAGCATTCTTTTGCATACTGTAAAAGTGACTTCAGGGACTTTTACAGTATGCATGAGGGAAATTGGCATTTATATAGGCGATGGGCAGATCAACAACAACATTACATCCATCTAACCTTCTAACCACGATCAAATGTAGCGACAAACGGTCTTATTGGTCTTTATTGCTCTGCCTACTGCATAAGGAAATGTTTCTTATGCAGTAGGCAGAGCATAGAAGGCATTCTGCCTTATGCTCTGCATAAGGAAAAACAGGCGTAATTTTATGTATGTATGCAAGAAATATTGTCTTCACAAATGTAGAATTTAACTAGCCATTACTAAATTTAATTCCTACAGAGAGTATGAAGATCATAGGTTAAGTATATCTTCCCTGGACCTCCTGCTCTCCAGCAGCATGGCTACCCTGAGAATGGCGTCCGCCTGTCGGTCCGCGGCGTCGGCCAGCTTCCTGATGGCCTGAGACTGTACGAACGCAGCCTCCGCATTCTTCACCGCTACCTCGGCTCTCATCTCCTCGGCTTTCGCTCGCCTTAACTCTGCCTCAGCGCGTTTTTTCTCAACTTCTACTAGCCATTTTGGGTAGAGATCTGTAAGTTTATATAATATGTCGCTATTAGCGATAAGGCCGCCTTTTGTCTTGACGGGATACTTTCCAATGTTTGAGATTATTTTCAGCTGCCGATATTAATCTCAATACACAATAGGTAAATATTCCTTTAGTAAAAACATAAATATTTAGGTAGTGAAGTTTTCCGGGTTACGTAGGTAATGTCGTAATCTAAAAGAAAACTACTTGGCGATTATTGTTCGTTTAGATTACTTTAAATTAATGTCCAAGTGCGTGTCGTGCCACGTGCAATGTATGGTCCCGGTTGTTACATATCATAATTTTTGGGAGCTTAAAACAGGGTATCTTGTTTGATGATACGAACATATGAGTTAACTTATGTTAATTTGAATTAAATATAGTCGGTAGAGGTGGGGAGGGGGGACGGGGCGAAATATTACGACGTTTGTCGTAATATTTCGCAAATGGATCCCTAAATTAAAAATGGTTTTCACACACCGCCAATACCCCACTCAATGGGGTAGATGAGATAAAATAATTCATCCCCACTTTACGTTTAGGGGAGGTACGACTCTCGGCATTATTAATATGCATATTCATACCAAATTACAGCTTTCTAGTACTTATAGTTTTAGAGCAATACATCATGTAACTTATATTAACCAAGAAATCTATTTTTACTAATACAAGCAACATATTGGGATAGGGTAATCAACGCATTATTAACGTGTTAATATAAAGAATATTGTTAGATAGTCGCAAATATTATAATAGCGACAACGGTAAAAAAACTCTGAAATTTGCGTTTCCCGTCGCAGCAGTTGGTACCAAAGAGTATTGTTGGTTGGTACCTAAGCTCCTACGCGATTATTAAGGTGTTAATGGACTTTTGAACCCAGATTGTACACTCTCGTTCTTGGTAGACCAAGGACGAGAGGCGTGTTTGTACAGTCAGCATTACATTCAAGTTAATTTAAAAAAAAGCATTAAAAAAGTAACTACTGGATATATAACACCCGTATATTTATTTTTTCTTATTATTTTTTTTACCCTATACTAACTTACTTTTTAAGGCAGGTTCCTCTGAGCTTTGTTCCTCTTCCACTTCTTCATCAGATTGTTGGGGACTGTTTTCACCCTCACTCTCTGAAAAAAAAAGAATCAATGTAGACATGCCATGAATGTAGAGTGTATATATATACATATATGTACCACACCTTAATCATGGAATTGAGTATTTCATGAAATAGCTTGCACAAGCAGCAAGGTAAATATTAGGCAGCTTGTTACCTGATAATCTGTCACTTTCATTGTGTACTTTATAGTATCCATTGGTTAGTAAAACTGATTCTTGTTTTATTTCTGGAGGGAGAGGATCCTGCAAGTAGAAATTACAAATCAACAAAATTTGATTTTAAATTTTGACTTTATCTGTGACTTGACTGCTCTCACATTGTTTTTTTTTTTTATCATTACAATTTTGTCACGTCCACATTCAAATCTTGCCAATCATGATTCGTAAATGCACAAATGCAGGAGCATTTGCCCCATAATTGAAGCATATAATTCCAAGATATATACATTGAGGGAAAGAATAGGGTGATACTGTCTTTTTTTTTTGTGATAGATTTATTGAAATTACTTTTGATAAATATCTTTTCTTTCTTTTTATAGGAACACTATTACAATATATTAACAATAACTGTTTTTTTGACCGAAATATATTGTAATAGTGTTTGAAGCTAAGAAATCAAAAGTAATTGTAATAATTATAAATTTTAAAAAAAGTTGCTGCAGGGCTGTCAGTTAGACAGTGGCACCACCCTACTCTTGGCCTTAAATAAATTGTAATGAAATTGAAGTGTGATATTATAAAATGTAGCCTCCAACATTTGGTAGATAAAGACAAACCTTGGTCAATCCACCTAAGCTATAGGCAGTACATTGTAACATACTTATACTGTATACATTATGATGTTTCAGTCTAATACACAGTCCGCCAAAAAGTAGAGAGAGAGCATATTTATAGTTCTAAAAGACAGAATGAGAAAATAGACTGGAAGATCTTAACATGCATCTGAAAATTTTACTTTTCATCTTGGACAGTTAAATTAAGTATTAAATAATAACCCTAACTTACAGTAGGAGGATCTTCAAATTCATCCTCCCCAATGTACTTTTTTTCAAAGTTAGGCCCCAGTATATGCAGAGCTCTCTTCTCTAGCTTAGTCATGGGGCTGATCTCTTTCTTGATCGCTCCCAGCTGCTTCCGCTTCAAATCAATCAGTTTGTTTTTTAATTTAATTTTGAAGTCACTCCAATACTGAAAAACAATAATAGGGAGTTCATTTGAAGATATACTATATGAAGGCCTAAGATGCGCACGGTGTCAATTTTTTTTTGTCACATTCTCACTCGATAAAAGGTGACCTTATATTGAGTGAGAATGTGACAAAATTATTTAAATGTGAGTGTCTCTTTTTATAAGTGGTGTGTGTGTTGATATTTCCTGCATTATTTGATTTGGAGCATACAATTTAAAATATCTTATGGGTGATGTGCCTAAACCCTAACATTAGCTGCCTACATCATATAGTTACGTCTCTAGGACTAGCAGTCTCTAGGACTAGGCTGTGCATTGTAGTGTAGTCAATCCAAACTTAGTATAGACAGATTTTGATGTCTAAAAGTCTATACAAATCTTGATGAAATCATATGAGAACAGTTTCTCCATGTTTATGAGTATATTATTGATGCTGGAAAGCAATTTTGTCATATCTAGAAAAAATGATTTTTTAACTGACAAAAAGGAGGAGGTTCTTAATTTGTCGAAATATTTTATTTTACTTGAAGACTCCTGGACTGATTTGACAAAGTCTTTTTTGTTTGCAAGAGTATACTTTACAGGTGGTCCCATAGAAATTTTATCAAAATTGGTTCAGTATTTAGGATTTTATAACAAAATAACTGGAAAATATATGTCATACCTACAAGTAAACAAATTGCGTATTTTGAAGACGTTTTTTTAGTTTTTTAAGCGATTACTTGTTTACTTTACCGTAAACTATCGTTTTTGAGATACAACAAAATTACTTTCTAGCGTCGCTATGCTGAAGATTGATTTCTTAGAAGGTCTATGTGGGATGAAGTAGCATAAGAAACTATTAACCTTACTCCATCCATGTGAGGGGCGTTTAATGCCTCCCTTATATCCGTTGAGTAGCTTAGCTGCCTCGGCCCACAGGTTTTTAGAGTGCTGTCGAGCCTCCATGGTGCGATAGGTACCAGCGGCCAGCTCATTGTGTTGAGACAGGAAGTCTATCAGAAGATTCAGCTGCTCTATTGTTACTTTGGTTTTGTAGTGTCGTGCAGTAATTACTGACATCTTTGTAAGTTTACTAGGTAGGTTAATTGAATCGCTTGAAGCCAGTGAAATATCAGAATGATGGTATAAAACGTAGGTACGGCTCGTAATATTCTTGATACAGATTCTGTCACTACGAGATTAGAAGTTAACAGAACAACATTACTCTACGAGCGAAAGTTACTCAGAATATAAGTGATATCGAATTTCTTCTAATATATCCCAGCAGAAATTGAAGTGAAAATCAAGATCACATCAAGATGAAAATCCAGCGCTACAAATGAAAACAAACAAACATTTATTTTTATTTTGTCAATGACGTCAATATCTTCTTCATTTTTGTATTGGACCCGCTTAAAGCATTTGCCAGTGTCAAGTGTTAAGATTTTTTCAAGTTTCTTGATAACAAGTTGTAAACTAGTCACAATCACGTATAAAGTCATTTTCAAATTCGAGTCCCGCTTCAGTAAAGTGGTGGCGACTTTACTAGAAGCTTCTATGGAGTTTTGTCGACCACGTAAAATGACACGTTTCACTGCTTCATTTCACTTGCCCACACTCATGTACTTGATTGAATACTTCGCATTAATATTCAAAATAAAACAAAGCAACATGTTTCGATCAAGTTTCCGCCAAAAACTCCGACCCGACGTCAATATAATAAGTTATAATTATTTTCTTTAATTTTAATCCTTCGTTCACTTTGTTCGGATACATGTTTTCACTTTTCCAAAAATAAAAGAAAAAAGGTAGAAATCCTCTATCATTTTTGTTTAACCTGTCAGAACATGGCAATAAATTAAATAAAAATCAACATGATGTCTTGCGCGGAGAGAGTGCGCAGAAACAGAAAATAAAAAAATAGGTAGGAAAAGAAATGGCAGTTACTCGAGAGAAAGAAAATTGTTCAAGAAAAATTAATGGAAATATACCTGCCTTATCTCTCAATAGTGATAATATGTCGACGTCCACTGATAGCGACGACGTAGCGGATCCGACATACGAAATTAGGAATATACAAAGTATTATAAACGTAACTCGTGAAAACATTGACGCTCTGAACGCGAAATTCGCTGGTTTTCAACATCCTCCGTCGCTATATCTGTCTGAATATCACGAGCTTACATCCAAGTTGCATAATTTGGAGCTTAGGGAACGGACTTTGCGTGAATTATTGCAAGAATCACCAGACAGAAGTGAAGAGTGTTC
Organism: Lycia hirtaria; assembly: GCA_947563715.1. Taxonomy (NCBI): domain Eukaryota; kingdom Metazoa; phylum Arthropoda; class Insecta; order Lepidoptera; family Geometridae; genus Lycia; species Lycia hirtaria. Next base: position 54,799,179 of record OX387375.1, read on the forward strand.
AATACAAGATGAGTCTAAAAAGTTCGATACGCTCACGCGGCAGCCCAAGGTGTTCCTTAGGGCTCACCTGCCGAACCAGCAGCGCACGAGCGTGCAGGTGAAGGATGGTGTGACGCTTCGGGATGCACTCTCGAAGGCTCTAAAGCTGCGGAATTTGACGTGCGAGATGTGCGAGGTGGTTCGCACCGGGTTCAACCAGGTCATACCCTGGGACATCGACATAACGCTTATCGACGCCGAAGAGGTCAGTATATTGTTCTGTCGACATGCTACTGTCCTATTAAAATATTTCAGAAGAGAACATTGTAAATAACATTATTCTTGTATTGACAGCAAGAAAGCTGCTCTAATATTATCTTTGCAAGTTTAATATTTAACTTTATCGCTATGAATACTCACCTAACACTTGGTGTCAAATTTACGTTTAACTAAGCTGTGTACTGTTGTAATTGGATTTAGGTTCACAATGTTTTGCCGGTTGAGCTTATTGTATATTATATAGCCTATTATCTGTAACTGTACCTATTTCAATAAAATAAAATACTGAAGTTACTTCCTATTTTTTTATTACTCTACAGAAAGTGAACATATCTTCAGTAGTTTATTTACAAGTAGTATCAAAATTGATAATGAACTCTCAATTAGTGTGCTACATTGAGTTCTTTTATCAATTTTTAATACACAAACATGTACAGTTAAAATCTGTTATAACAACATTGAAGGGGTCACTGGTCATAAATACTGATACTAATATAAACCACTGATATTATTAAGATACAAATTTTCCTACACATAAGTTCATAAATGCTAATAGGAATAATATCCATACGTAATTAAAATTACTTAATTTCATTATTTCACTTTAAAAATACAATCAAATATTGAAGAACCTAATGTATATTTATTTTGTATTTTACAGCATTCATGAAATCATTTTATTTCATTCTGTTTAATACACTATTGTTATAAGTGATTTTTAACAGACTTCAAAAAAGGAGGTTATCAATTCGACTTGTATGTTTGTAATATTGTCAGAACTGCACAGTTTTTGTATATGTTAGTCTATACCAGCCTTTACAGGGTGTTTGGTAATCTCCAAATAAATTAAATTTTAAACTTGTAATGTTTATAATAGTAGTTTAAGATACATTTATTTCACTTACTATTCAGTATCTCCGGTTGCAGGTGACAGTGCGAACCTTAGACAAGTTGCCCATAATGTCGCACATATCCCATCAGTTCACTCGCAAGACATTCTTTACGCTGGCATTCTGTGAGTGTTGTCGGAGGCTGCTGTTCAATGGATTCTACTGCAGTCAGTGCAACTTTAAGTTCCATCAGAGATGTGCAGACAAAGTGCCACCTATTTGTCATCAGGTATATTGATACTAAAATTCAATATTTTTGATACTAAATATCAGACCTACCTACCATAGTGTCAGCCAGAAGGCTGCTGTAGGAAGTTTTCTGTTTAGTGTTTTATTAACTGGATGGGTTAGCCTTTATTCAATTCCAAATAATATCAATTTTTTTTTTGAAAATTTTACCATCTATATATGAGAGACAAGTAGCAGAATTTGTAATATCTATATTCCACAAGCTTGAAATGGTCAATGGTTGATTTACCAATATGGATTACTATTTTACGTAACTGTGTAAGAAGTAGAGTTGTTTTTCGAGTGTATGTAAGTTGTTATATGATCGCCTACAGCTTAACTGGCTTGCACAGTAAAAACTTGTAAGTAAAAACGTATACGCACTGGCATACTAGGCGTAACAAAGTCGTAAGTTATACTGCAAAATCTGCTTTTATGCAGTCGGATATTTGGTTTTTCTTTTCATGTAGACACTAGTTTATTAAATCAAATATAACTGTTGACCTAGAAACTGTGTCAATGTAGTTAAAGCCCCTTATGGCTTTTACCCCCTTTGAAACAGAATTGTTTAGGATTATGATATACCTTCCCACATTGTCAGCAGTACTTAATTTTCTGCTCTAATCTCGAGGATGACATACTTCGTAAAATTGTTATAAAATTTCACATATAGGTTCAGTACATGTCAGAATCAGAATAGTATTTATAACTACTATGTATATCAAAAATTCAGAATAAACAACTGTCTATTAAATACTTTTAAATCTCACAATATTATTCTGACTGGTCTTGCAGCTCAGTTGGTAGTATATCTGCCTGCTAAGCTGTAGGTCTTGGGTTGGATCCCCATCCAGGACAAACATTTGTGTGATGAGCATGGATGTTTGTTCTGTGTCTGGGTGTTTCTATGTATCTAAGTATGTATTTACAAAAAAGTATACATATATATTAGTTTCCATAATACAAGCTTTGCTTAGGTTGCGCCAGGCTTAGGTTAGGTTAACCATCTAGGTTTAGTGTGAAATGTCTACCAATATTTTATTTGTTTAATCACTAATTATCCATGCTAAACATAAGTGTTTAAACAAGCTATATAGTCATGGCCGTAGGCAGGGGGGGGGGGGTTTGGGGGGTCCAACCCCCCCCCCCCCCCGAAATCCTGGCATTATAAAAAAAAAACAGGCTTCAATAATTTTATAAAATGCTTCAAAATTTCGTGCTCGCTTCGCTCGCGCATTCATGTTATTTTGAGATGGAAGTACTATGTATTCACTAATAAAAGAAATAAAGCATATTACTATAAAACACCACAAAAATTTTCGCGCTCGCTTCGCTCGCGCTTTATTACTATTTTTGCAGAGAAGTACCGTGGGTTTACTAATACAAGAAACAAAGCACTACTAAAATTTTCGCGCTCACTTAGCTCGCGCATTCATATTCAGATTCACTAATACGAGAAATAAAGCACATTAATATAAAACACCACTAAAATTATAGCGCTCGCTTCGCTCGCTCTTTATTACTATTATTACTATTTTGACAGAAAAGTACTATGGGTTCAGTTATACGAAAAACAAAGCATATTACTATAAAAACACCACTAAAATTTTTGCGTTCACTTCGCTCGCGCTTTATTACTATTTTGAAAGAGAAGTACTGTGGGTTCACTAATACGAAAAACAAAGCGCTCACTTCGCTCGCGCATTCATATTATTTTGACATGGAAGTACTATGGATTCACTAATATGAGAAATAAAGCATATTACTATAAAAATACTACTAAAATTTTCGCGCTCGCTTCGCTCGCGCATACTTATTACCTATGTTTTTGTTTATTTAGATCATGCAAATGCTAAAATGTTAAGCCCTCGTTAAAAAAATATTATATTACTACCAAAAATAATAGAAAATTTTGTTATGACAAACTTGGTGTTCATATGGGACATTAAAGTGCTAAGAGCACGTTATACAGCATATTACAAACTGCTGCTACGCTCGCACATCATAAGACATGAGCCGCAGACTCGAACCCCCCCCCCGAAATGAATACCTGGCTACGGCCCTGTATATAGTCAACAATTCAACAGATCTATAAAATGTAAAATTGAGAAGAGAAATATAACAAACACCTAATCTGCTCGCTCTGTTGTTCCAGGTCCGCATGACAGACACATACTACGCAGCACTACTGGCCCAGAACTCTGAGACGCAGGCTGGCATTCTGCATATTCCTCCACACTTTGGCTTTGGATACCATCACAGGACAGACCACCACAAGTAAATATCATTTATTACAATGATTTTGTATAAGCTTATTCATGATGGTCGTGTAAGTTTTGAGCAAGTCCTTAAAAAAATTTAATGATGATAAGACTGCTATTTTTACCCGACTGTGTAAGTAGGACGGTAAAGTTTTTCGAGTGTATGTATGTTTGTATGTGGTTATGTATGTATGTTTCTATATGATCGCCTACAGCCTAAACAGCTTGACCAATTTTGATATGCGAGGTGTCGTTAGATTCATCATCACTTCCAGTGTGTTATAGACTTAAGTTAGACTGCAAAAACTGCTTTTCTGCAGTCGGAAATTTTGTTTTTCTCTGAACATACATACTTTGTAACATTAAAATTATAATAAAATTAAAAATGCTAGAAATACGAGCTTAGCTTAGCTGTTTATTTATTTATGATTTTAATCATATTAAAAATGTATTGTTGATAAAGTTTTAACATTCCTTTAAGGTAAAATGTTCCTCTTAAGTCAATTGTAAGTGGCGCCGGCCGAACAGGACGGTCGTAATGTAAAACTGGCAGTCGTCATTCGTTTCCCGACGCGACGGCGCATGCGCATCTATCTGACAGTTTTTTCCTTTGATCGTAAATATTATGCTAATCTCATCTGAATTTATCACATAATTGTCAATAATGTGAAATCAAATTGATTGTTCACTTTAAACACTTCTGAATATGAAAAGACTAAGAACTTTGACCTGGTTAAAAGCTTTGTTGAAAAACGTTACTCAAATTTGAATAAAAGCTCAACACATTTTGTCAACTTCTCGCTGGCATGTAAAGTCACTTGCGGAAAGAAGACAGAATTTGAGAAGTTGTTTAAAGTTAAGTAACGTTTTTCGGTAAGTCCGTAAATATCAAAATCCTTGAAAATGATGAAAATCCTTTGGAAAATTTAGTGAACTCACACAAAAGCATACTAAATATGATAATGAATGCAGGTCTTATTCGCCGGCCAAGAAGACGAAGGACTTTGAAGTAAACTGGTGAATACACTCGTGTGCTTAACGAACGCAAGCCGCGTTGTTGTGTTACACAGAGACCAACCTAGCTGCAGAGTGGGGGGCGCCCCTATCGCATTTTGTCATTTGAATTTTTATACAACTTCAATTAGATAATTTAAAATTATGTCTATGTGTGTCTTACCGGTATTACAATAAAGGATATGCATTTGATTTAAAAGTCAGATGAAAAGTTTAAATTCTTAAAAAAATTGAAAATTGTATAAAAAACTGCAATAGTGTAAAAAATATAACAGGAGATTTATTCTTTCAACATTTGTTTAAATTACATCGTATAAAAAATAATAACATAAATGCTATATCATACTGATGATTTGAGAGCATGTCTCGAGCGAAGCGATTGCTGAATGTGCTCGCTGCAACATCGCGACGTTGACTTCATGTTGTATATAACAAGCGCATAACAGTATCTTAGGATTTGTTTTAAAGCTATTAGAATAGAATGCAACTGTACTGTACACATACCAACATACACTGTACCGTGGATTCGTCGCCAACTCATCGCCGCCTGTGTGCGTCAAGCATTCAAGTGGATAGATCGCTTTTCTTGCAAATCTTCAGTGTGCCATAGCTTCTATGTGTTAAAAGATAAAAAAAATGAACAAAGAGCTCGACCTAATTAAATATTTACCAAAGCACATTACAGCTCCCTATTCCGCAGATAAGTTTCGTCATGCTATATCTTCGTTTGCACTTTGTCACTTGCAGTCTTAACATGCCTTGTTGCCTTGTGTTGTGGCTCAATCGCAATAACAATAAATAGTCTCGCTATGAAACCACTATTCGCTGATGAGCAATTTTGATGTATTAGTGTGCGTAACTAACTTTATGTTGTGTGCGAGTTTCTTCTAAGATCTCCGTGCGTATAATTTGTAGAAGGATCATGTGGCAAGGATTGTGGGCATGGCCACATTTCTTGAAGAGAAATCGTTCCGAGTGGGTGTGTTGCGTTGATCTAGTTTAAATGAGTCGAAGACGCCTTTTCGCCTTTTTAGGGTTCCGTACCTCAATAGGAAAAAACGGAACCCTTATAGGATCACTTTGTTGTCCGTCTGTCCGTCTGTCCGTCTGTCCGGGTGTCAAGACCTTTATCTCGGGAACGCGTGAAGCTATCGAGTTGAAATTAAAACCATATACGCAGATCCATAGTATCTTGCTGCAGAAAGAAAAATAAAATTTCTCAGTTTTAATAAAAAAGTTACAGCCGAATATGTCGTAAAAACGCACATTTCGACACTCACAGAGGAATCAAAACCTATGGGGTACTTCCCGTTGACCTAGAACTATGAAATTTGGCAAGAAGCATTGTGTTAGAGTACACATATAGGAAAAAATTCGTGCTTTGAATGCTCGCTTTGACATCACAGAGAATTTTTTTGAGGATTTGGTCCGAGCAAATTCGATTATGTCCTTTAATACGTCGCGTCATCGTTAACTTCGTGAAATCTAATGAAATTGTATGAACCAAAACTTGAACCTACTTTTTATTATTATCGTGGTTAGAAGGAGGCGGCACAAGTTTGATTCTGGTCATACCTAGTTTAATTTTATTGAGTGTGTAATGGAATTTTCCTGTGTCCGATTCCACAATACAATAGGAAATATGCATGATTTATTTTTATTTTGTCATAAAAAGGCTAACCACAAATAGATCCATTCAACAAAAACTAAATATCATTTAAAATAAGAAAATTACAAGAATTTTAATTTAATGTTAGGCAGAGAGCACACGATCGCGTTAAATGACGTCGCGCATCATGTTCGCCGTACAAATTCAATACAATCCGTTGTTTCGCGAGAGAGAGACAGAACATCCCGTCCCCTAAAATTTAAATATTTATTATCGGCCGATCGAAATATTTTTTAGTAAATGTATAACGTTTTAGCGTGTTATCAATTAAAACAATTATTCCTATGAAATAAAATTCATACATATTCCCGATTATGTCATGTCATTGGTCATAGAGAAAGAGAATAAAGGGAGTCTCCGAGAATTAATGGATTCGTGTCGTGAATGTGCCATACAGAGCTTTGTTGTGGTTGTAGGCAGCCGCATCCTCGTTCACTGAACCAGCAGGACCGGTCTAACTCGGCTCCCAACGTGTGCCTCAACATGGTGCGGCCCATGACGCTCGCGGAGCACCACGAGACCCAGAGGAAATACAACCAGGTAACTTCACCGTCAGCCCATACAAGAAAAAACACATTATTTTTGGCTTATAGTTTTGTGTAATTACAGGACGGTTCTTTATAGGTATGGTTTCACTAGTTGGAACACCTCTACAGCTCAAGAAGGGTTTTTATACGTCATTTTTAGGGTTCCGTACCCAAAGGGTAAAAACGGGACTCTATTACTAAGACTTCGCTGTCTGTCTGTCTGTCTGTCTGTCTGTCTGTCTCCAGGCTGTATCTCATAAACCGTGATAGCTAGAAAGCTGAAATTTTCACAAATGATGTATTTCCGTTGCCGCTATAACAACAAATACTAAAAATTTTAAAAAATTAAATATTAAGGGGGGTCCCCATACAATAAACGTGTTTTTTTCGTATTTTTTTGCTCAATATTAAAAACGGTAACAGGTAGATGCTTCAAATTTTCACAGAATACTTACTTGTATATTACCTTTCAAAATAAATAATTAAATAACTATAAAGTAAATATTAAAGGGGTGCTCCCATACAACAAACGTAATTTTTAAGCAATTTTTACTCGATCTTAATTAACAGGTAGAAACTTGAATATTTGTAAGTAAATATTTAGAAATATATTAACTATAAAAATAAATACCTAATCTAATACATAAAAACTCACAAAATTAAAATAATCCGTGCATCTAAACGCGGTGCGCCGCGCCGCGGTGTGGTGGTGGCGCGAACGCGCGGGTAGCGGGGGAGGTAACATCACGGAGCGAGCCATAGCCGCGCGTATTCGCGCGAGCGTTGTTATGTTGCCCGGATGTGTATCGAAAACCTACCTATAAGTTTGCAATTTACTACTTGGAATTTCGTTGATTTCTCGTTATTTTATAAACAGAACTAAACTTTGTAGTATTATAGATGATAGTACGGAACCCTTCGTGCGCGAGTCCGACTCGCACTTGGCCGATTATTTTAAAGTTCCCTGCCGAATGCCGACGGAAATACTTACCGAGGATGGACATTTCACATTTAGCTATTCAATTTCTATTGAATCTTTAGATTTTCTACTTTTTTTTTATTAAAAGAAGTGATTGACGTTAGTATATTTGTTGCAGACCAGCAATAACTCCCCGGCGCCGTCTAACTACTTGACCACGCGTCACGGGAAGGAAGACAAGGACAAGGGTGGAGACCAGCACAGTCAGAGTACGCAGGTAAACTCAAGACTCTTGAAAACGCTACTTCTATAGACATTTGGAGAGTGTCCTTCTGAAGTGTAGGAGCTAACTAAGCAAAGATTTTTAGACAGCATGTGAGGCTGCCAAATGTAAATACGAAGAACATAAGATAGTTTCGCGGCCGGGTATTGAACGATGATCCTTTAGCACAGTTGAAAAGGCATACAATGAAATTGATTTGGCCTGAAATTATCTATATAAATAAATAAATAATATGGATTGCTTACTTTTGTGCAGAATTGTTAGGTAAGTTTAGTATGCGGTATATTTTACCCTCTCGTTGATATTCACCCTCTCGTCCGAGTGTAAACAAGTGTTTCTGCAACGTGTAAATATTTTTAATTCAATATTAGTGCTCAAATTAAAAGTGCAATCCAATAATATTGCTGAACCCTTTGCATGTATCATCGTGCACACAGTGCAGTGCTTGGAACCTGTCGGCTATCGTGTACAATAGTGATAAGAGTGATTATTAATCTCATCATCAATTGATAACAAAAATATTACGAGCTACCGACGTAGACGCGTAAGCGACGTCACCTGCACGGCGCTTACGACGTTTTGGGCGCGGCCTGAGATCAATGCATATCACCCTCCGCTCGAGATCACGTTCCGTACCAGAGCACTTAGTGCTCCTCATATAAAATCACCTCCGAGCAATATTAACTCATCTCACGATTGGAACTTTAAGAAGGTTGATGTATCGCACTTGAATAGCTTGCTCGGTGAAGTCTCGTGGGCTGGTGTCTATGACTGTAATGACGCGCAGTTGGCAGCTGATAGGTTTTATGAAATACTTTATGCCGTTTTGATCAATGTATTCCTAAGAGAAAACGACCGAAAACTGCCTCAGTTAGATACCCCGTCTGGTTTACCTCTGACATAATTAGAGATATCCGCGAAGCCGCTTCTTCATAATTACCTAATTGGTGGTGATGTTATGAAGCGAGTGATGACAATTAAGGATCTGGGAGTAACATTTGACGGTGCCCTAACTTTTAAGGATCATATTTCCGTTACAGCGAATGAATCATATCGCCGTCTCGGCTTTGTATTAAGAAATGCAAAGGATTTTCGGGATCCTGCCGTCCTTCGGATTTTGTTTTCTACCCTGGTTAGGAGAAAACTGGAGTCGAGCGTGTTTGTGTGGAGTCCACATTGCGACACACACATTTTGTGTCTTGAGAAGGTCCAGAAGGCATTTTTAAGGAACCTTTACAAGAAAACTTTGGGTTATTACCCTTTCCTATACCCGACTGATTTTCTACTTGGGCAGTTGGGCTTTAATTCCTTGAAAGTTAGGCGCTCTTTAGACCAACTTAAGACGGGCTGCAAGATATTAAGAGGCGCAATAAATTCACCGGATTTGCACAACAATATTTGTACTCTCTACGTACCAGATAAATATATGAGACATCGGCCCAGCCGAAAACAAGCTGTTCTGCAATGGCTCTAACCGGACAAAGTCGCGGAATTTCAGTCCAGTGTGTCGCGTCATTCGTGGACTCAACGTATTCTTAAAAGAGTTCCCAGATTGTGATATTTTTTGCGATAAGTGGCCTGACCTAATGCAATTTTTATTATTATTTTGTGAAAAACATTCCTTTTAATGAATTTAATTTATTACTTATTAATTTTGTACTTATTATTGACATGTTATATTTTACTTTTAATATTTGAATTTTATAATTATGACTTAGTATAATATATGCAATGTGTAATTGGTGCCAACCGTTCATTGTAAATAAATAAATAAATAAAAATAAATTTTAGGAAAGCGTAATAGACGAACTTAATGAAGATAATAAGTATTATACTTTGTTTAATAAATGTTGTAGACAAAATACAAAAATAGATTTAAAAAAACCTGTGTAGAAAAAATAGTAAAAGACACGTAGCAGTGTCATTTAGTGTACCACAAAGTAGTATGTTGAGAGCAATACTCTTTTCCACATACATTCCATTGACTCAACTTCGTATACAGGCATCACCGACGGGCACGCTGCGGCCGCGGCGCGCGCGAGCTCGCTCCGCCGACGAGTCGTGGAAGCACGCGCTGTCTCCGCGAGAGAGCTACGACGACTGGGTGATACACGCAGACGAAATACTCATCGGACTCAGGATAGGTATGCTCTATCTGTTGCATTTATAAAATAAGCTATGTTCGTAATCATGTGTGTAGAACACAGAAATAAATTAGTTTATTGCAGTTGGCTACTTTTGTTTACTTTGTTCATTATATAGTCTTAGTATGCAAATTTCATCTATTTGTGTTTATATCAGGTTCCGGCAGTTTCGGGACGGTGTATAAGGCGCACTGGCACGGCCCCGTCGCTGTCAAGACGCTCAATGTGAAGACACCCACTCCTGCACAGCTGCAGGCATTCAAAAACGAGGTACCTACTTAATTGGGCTTACATATAAAATATATTGGCTATATATTTTAATTTGTGAAATTGTAGCACGAATTTCGATTCGTTTGTTGAAGGTTGTAGCAATCAAAAAACTTATTTACGTTAGAATTTGGATTTTAGCTAAACGTTTGATATTGTTGTATTGAATAGTTTGATTATGTTTATTTTATTTATATATATATATATATATATAGTATTAGGCTATGCGTAAGGTTAATTCCAAAAATGTGACCGCATCTGTCGCTCCCGTATTGGCTTATTTAGCCACGAACCCAGATGTTATCAATCGGACGCTATCATCTGATGATGAACCTTATTATCATTAAACAGGAATGTTTCAGAAGGTAAAAATTATAAAAAATAGTGTCATGTTTCTATAAGTTTACCTCAAGGTGGTACTCTGGGACCAATGTTGTTCCTCATATATACTATATACGCAGATAGACCTATTCACATCCCGTCGGATTCGGAATCTGGTCGGAAACTATATCTCCATCTCCATATATACTCGTAATAACAGATATAGTTATAGTTTTCTCCATGGCTCCATATATAATAACAGAGATAGATATAGTTTCCGACCCGATTCCAAATATGAATTATTGTGAATAGGAACAGGAACCTGTACTGATGACTAACTCGTGACGTGCAGGTGGCAGTGCTCCGCAAGACTCGACACTGCAACATCCTCCTGTTCATGGGCTGCGTGTCGACTCCTTCGCTGGCCATCGTGACCCAGTGGTGCGAGGGCTCCTCGCTCTATCAACATCTTCACGTGCTGGAGACACCCTTGCCCATGCTGTATCTGATAGACGTGGCGAGACAAACTGCTCAGGGCATGGACTACTTACATGCCAAGAATATTATACATAGGTATATGATGCTTTACTATATTAAATAAAAATATAGAAGATATTATACTGATTTAGTAAATTTTTTGGTCTTTGTCATGTTTTGTGACCTATTCAATGTTCAGATAATGTTTAATGGGCGCGTTCATTGACCTAATCAGCTGATATTAATGTATTAATTATATTGTGTTTATTGCAGAGACTTGAAATCGAACAACATATTTCTTAGAGACGACTGGTCGGTCAAGATCGGAGATTTCGGCCTTGCTACAGCGAAAGTGCGATGGGCAGGTTAGTGTCTAGTGTTAAGCTTTACTTTAGCTCATAACAGTAAAATGCCGGCCAGGACGTCTTTGACATTTACTCTGTTTTTCTTTTTCTTCCAGTACAGCATGTTTTTTTTTTATTAAAATATTTTTATTTTAATAGCTTTGGATAAATTTGCGGCCTTAACTAAAAGAGATAGTATTGTTATATAAACAAATTACAAATTTCTACTATTAGATTCAATTTATAGTTTTGAACGCTTTTATAATAATAGGTATTTATATAAAAAACGAAAAGAAAATACGTAGTTAAGTATAATCATTAGTACCGGACATACTGCACCTTATAAAGAATATAATTATTTACCTAGTGTTACTATATAATACTATTGAGTGGAAGAGGTCTATATCTAGATTCGACTTAAGAAACTTATTACAAGTCCTACATGCGCGTATAATGAAAATGATGTGTATATTGTGTACGTGGCTGTCACAGAAGTGGGCAGCACCGGCGGCGTGCAGTGGCAGCAGCCGACCGGCTCCATCCTGTGGATGGCGCCGGAGGTGATCCGCATGGAGGAGCCGGCGCCCTACACCTTCCGCTCCGACGTGTACGCGTACGGCATCGTGCTCTACGAGCTGATGGCGACCGAGCTGCCCTACAACAACCTCAATAACAAGGATCAGGTGAGATGACACACCTACCTCTCTCTCTCTCTCTCTCTTTATACTCCAAACATACATTGTTATCTGATCATCAATAACAACCACTATCTGCTCCCACTGCTCAACCTAAAAAAGCAAAGAAGAACAGAGTTGGTTTTAGCGCTTTTCTTTGTTATTTAAGAGCATGACTCTTATTGGTGGAGTAGTTTTCATGCTCTTTTGTCTTCCACCAGTGTTTTCATATCCCTGTATGATATGAAATTTATCTTCTTTTTTTGCTTCACGAGTGTAAATTTTCCCAGCATTCTTCGTCTTCTTATTACTTCAGCATTCCCACCTCTGATGCTTTTATGATTGGTAATATTATACAAGGGGTCATTCGTACGTTTTGCTTCTTCTGATATCTAAACATTCAGTGCTTTATTTGTCTCGAAATAGGACATACAGGTTTCCTCATACAAATATGCATCACGGATCGTAGATCTAACCTCTGCCGTTGTTCACATCATTGTAACCGGAGGGTGTTTCTCCCAGATCCTGTGGATGGTGGGGCGGGGCTTGCTGAGGCCGGACGCGCGGCGCCTGCGCCAGGACGCGCCTCAGGCGCTCAAGCGGCTCTTCGAAGACTGCATCAAGTTCGACCGCGAGCAGAGACCTCTGTTCCGACAGGTAGCACGATTGCATATCTTTTGAATTATTTTATATGTAAAAACACCAAGCTTGTGTTCTATTTGTAAGTTTGATTTGATGGTGACGTACATAGTAAGTTACCGAGTAATAGTCGATCTACTTAAAGAATGTACTGTAAATGAAATGAAAAGTTAAAAAATAATTTAACATTTAAACATAAGTTAACTCGTACGTTCATAGTATCAAACAACAAATCCTGCTTTAAGTTTACATAGATTATGAAGTGTAACTACGGAAGCCTACTTTGAACGTGACACGACACGCACTTGGCTATTTATTTTTTGGGGGACAAGCCTCGCAGCTTAGTTGGTAGTATGTCTGCCTGCTAAGCTGTAGGTCGTGGGTTCGATATCAGGACTAACATTTGTGTGATGAGCATGGATGTTTGTTCTGTGTCCGGGTGTTTCTGTGTAAAGCCTTAAGTATGTATTAAAAAATAAAAGTATAAATGTATTCTATCAGCCATTTAGTTTGGACTAGATGGTGTTGTGAGAAATGTCCACCAATAAGTTTAAGTAAGTACTGACTGGCCTTGTGGCTCAGTTGGTAGTGTGTCTACGTCTACCTGCTGAACTGAAAGGTCGTGGGTTCGTTCCCCACCTACATTTGTGTGATGAGCATGGATGTTTGTTCTGTGTCTGGGTGTTTCTATGTATCCTAAGTATATATTTACAACTAAAAAAAGTATATATGTATTCTATCAGCCATCTAGTTCCATAGTACAAGCTTTGCTTAGTTTGGACAAGATGGTGTTGTGTGAAATGTCCACAAATATTTATTTATTTATTTATTTATTTAAGTTGTTTGTTTTGAAAACAAAAGACGAGCGTCTGAATAGACTGTCTCAAAATATTTGTTATTCTCTGTCGGTGCAGATTCTGGCATCGTTGGAAGCTATGCTGCGCGCGATGCCGAAGATCACGCGCAGCGCGTCGGAGCCGAGCGTGAGCCGGCCCCTGCACGCCTCCGACGACTGCCTCAGCTACAGCTGCGCCTCGCCCAAGACGCCTGTCAACTTCCAGTTCGACGCGGACACCAACTTCCCAGCCTTCTACGGGTGAGCGCCCCACGTTACCCACATACATAGATACCTCCTCCTTTTTAAAATCTGTTTTAAATAGATAATAATAGTAAATGTAATAAAAAATATAAATAAACAATAATGATGTATGTTATTCCAGAATCCCGGTGCCGAACCAGCGACACCCGTAGCACCTGTGAGGGCTCGCGCGCGCCGCCGCTTGAAACACGACCCTATTGCCGAGGCAATAAGGCTCGTTTGTACATTTGACTGAGTGAGAATCGTTACTAGGATAATGTTTAACTACCCTCAAACTGCGTGCCTTTTCTCTACGAAAAGACGACACGAGTTCTAATAAGAGAAATTAATTATTGCAACTTTCAAAATCTAACTACCGAACGGTATTAATTTGAATGTTGGCAGAATTGGGTATGTGATGTGATTTGTATTTTTGAGTTTGCAGTGGGGTACGCTGTGAAGTCACAAGCCACCGCAATAACCCCCCCCCCCCCCCCCCCCGCGCTGAAATGTAGTAGGCTTTCGACCTCACATAGGGTTCCTTCCTGCAGAAGCAAAATTGATGTTCCTTTTGCGGATGCCATCTGCATGTCGCTCGTTATCATCTCTTATTTACTATTGTATGTGGTGTTAAAATCTGTCTAAGTATTTTTTTCCGTGACAATGGATCCTGAAATAAAAGGTTAAGAACTAAATGGAAATCATTAGTCAATAGGACTACTAGTAACTTGTGACGTCACAACAGTCTCTACTACAAAACTTTTTTTTATTTTATAAACGACATAAATCGCAAAATATCGAAATTCGTTTTTTTTTTTAATAGTTCAAAGTTTCACTTAAATACTTAATATTTTACATACCCCGTTTGTATATTTCCAGAATCTAAATGAAATATTATCACTCTCTACCTAGTTTTTTTAACATTGTATAGTCGATAAAAGATCAATGCGAGATCATCAAACGATCCGCTTTTTATCGTAAGCAATTTTTACAAAATACCTCTTTTAATGTAAAAAAAAAAATAAGGTTATACAAAAAACGCGGGCCTACCATGAGATGTAACGAAGACGATTACTGATGTGTATGAATGAGGGTAGGACGAAATGTGAATGCATTTTAAAATTATCGAGTGAAAGGCTGTTGCTAATGCAAGAATGAATAGCAATATTAGCAGACCCGGTTAATGCTAATATAGACTGTGCTGAAAATAGCAAGTTAAGTTGATTAATTACAGCACTGTTCTTTATAAACGTGGTTAATAAAGGGTGGAAGCGACTGATATATAGTTGTAAACAACTAACGAGGAAAGAGGACAGCGTAAAAATGAACTTAAAATTTATTCGGTATCATTATATGATAAAAAGAAATGTCAGTATTTTCTATTTAATCATTGACTATATTCGCGATAAAGAAAACCTCAATTATATGTTACTACGTTTATAAACAGTGGTGTGAATTCAATGGTGGCGCCACGCCGTTATCATGCTAAACTATTAAATAGCATGAAACTGATTTGACTCGCGCGCACAAACGAACATCCGGCGGATTCCGGCGCCATATCCGCGCTTGTCACAGCCGGAACTACCCTATTTTTTCGATATATTTGTGACGTTGAGTGTGCGCTTACGTTCGCGATCTCCGATATATATACTGTTATTTATTGAAATTATTGTATAAATTATTTATTATGATACTAGAGTTCGGTGATGATAAATTAAAAGAATCATGAAGCAGAAGCAAACTGTTTTTTTACCCTTACACAGTATTCGACTGACTATCATTTAAAAAAATCTTAAAAGACTACTGATTTCTGTTTGTTTTTGCTCATCTCATGTTAAGCTTCGCACTTGCCCGTAACAGGCCGATGTTATCCATAACTTTGCAACAGTTCAAGCTCCTGAGTGGCTATGAACTGCACTCGTCACTGTAATAATTTCACTGGAAACATTGCTTTTCAATCCGGAGCACAGTAATGCTTGCATACTACTGCTTGGTGATTTAATGACTGGCACTTATGAAAAAAATTATCGCAACCATATTTAAGCGGGTTGCAGACCAAGAGCTAAGCTAAGTTAGTTTAGCTCGCATAGCTGACGCAGTTTTTAATACTTGTGGGCAGACTACAAACTAAGCTATGTGAGCTAACTAAAATATGCGAAGCTAAGTAAGTTGTGTATGCTGATGCGCAGCTACACGAGCTAAGCTAAGCCCCTCTCGCCTACCCTGCACCCCTTTCGCACATCCTTTGGTCACTGACTGAGCTTTCGCTTAGTTCTTGGTGTGCACGGGACATATTTTTAGTTTATTTTAGCTTAGCTAAGTTGGCTAGTTTAGCTTCAGAATAGCTTAGTTTTCGGTCTGCAACCCGCATTACGGGTAGCAAACAGTTTCTCTCTTTGTATAGACAAATGGGGTCGAAATGATTCTATTGTAGGCTTTGAATCTCGCATTTTATGCTTTATTACGCAAGATTTAAAGCCTATATTCGCGTAGCAGTCGTGTTGATATATCGAAGACTCACCGAACTCTCGTATCCTGGATTCGTGTATTATAAAAATATTTTTACATAAATTAAACTAGCAATAAAGTTATTGTAAGATAACCTATGGCAATATTGTACGCAATCCGTTTATAGTGTGTCTTTTCTGTGGACTTATTGACTTTTTGGACTCTATCGATATTTGAGGCAGCCATTTTGAGAGAAAAAAATTAAATACAAGTACAAAGCGTGATGCCAATCGTCAGTGACACGGAAGGCGCCGAACCTGGTTACTTACTCCAAGTAACCCTTTGAATAAGGCCGCCGGATGCGGTTGAAACTATAATCTACTAAATATAGACGTGAGTGACCTATATTTTCAACTCAAAAACTTCGCATTCATTGTAAAAATATTTTTTTTTGTACTGTTGATTTATATTTTAATTTTAAAATATTTTTTATGGCTCTGTAGTTCGCAAATCTGTCTCGCTCACGGATACCAAAACATTTTTGAAGTATGACTGAAATGACTGAATGCGAAACATTCGCCATATTACACAAAAAAAAAGTCATAAGGTTTTTTTTAAATATTCGTAAATTCATGTTGCTTTCAAGGTCTAATATGCGAAGTTTTTTTAGTATCTCCATTATAAATCGTCAAAAATGACAGAATGTGCGAGCGAGATGCCCGATTTAGGACCTATATAGCCTTAAGTCCACAAAAAAGACTCACTCGCTCTCCATCCCGTCAATTTAATCTGATATATAATACTGTTATATTAGAGATGCATTCTCTTGCCTTACAGAATAAATGCGTTATTTTTCTGATAAAATATTTTTGTATTATACCAATACAGAATGTTATAGATTATAATTATAAAAGTATTACTATCGGTCTGGTTCTGGTTCGCGTCGCGTTTTGGACTTATTGTAAATAATATTAGCTTTACGTTGAACGAAAATTGTGTATACAGTATAATTTAATTGTAACGCATAACTATTATGTTAAGAACACAATAAATTATTGTTTCAAATTATATATTTGAGTGTTTCTTTGTTGGTGGCGTATCTGCTAAAAAATGTGAAAAGCTTGCTCCTAAATAGGGAATATGCATGAATTTTATTTCATAGTTAATTAATAGTTTAAATTGATAACATACTAAAATGTAATAGATAGATAGATAACACTTTATTAAAAGACCACAATACAGAAACACAAATACAGAGAGAATAATATTACAGCTAGGGGTTTTAATTGGCGGCCTTATCGCTTAGAGCGAGTGTATGTAATACATACACTAAAAAATATTTCAATATGTCAATAAACTTCCGATATAAACATTGAAAATTTTAGAAGAGGGATGCTCTGTCCCTCTCTCGCGAAACAACAGTTTGTATTGAATTTATACGGCGAACATGAACATGACGTCATAATCACTATCGTGTGCTCAGAATTAAAATGCTTGAACTTTCTTGTTTTTGAAGGTATTTTGTTTTTGTGGAATAGAGCTATTTGTGTTTAGCCTTTTTTATGACCACATAATATTGGAGGACATTTTCACACAACACCATTTAGCCCCAAACTAAGCTAACAAAGTTTAAATTAACAAAGCTTGTACTATGGGAACCAGATGGCTGAAATAAAAATAAATGTATATTCCCTATTGTGGATTTCGCTGCTTGAGTGAGTCTTCTCCGTTAGATATAACCTGAATGACTTTTAATCGTAGGTAGGTTTCTTCTAGACAAGTGGTCAATCATACTACCTACATCAGCATTATTCTCTATGATCTCTTAATAAATGTCGCGCAGAATGTACATTGCACATCACATGTTGCTTAGCAACGGACGGATCGGTCAGTATTCGGATGGGTGACCGTGAGTGGCATTTCTTTCTGAGCGTGGGTCGGATGACACGTTGAATTGTAAGTCCCGGTTGTTCAGCAATCGTCAAGCCAAGTCAGAGGCCTTTCGGCGGCTTAATAACTCTAACAATAGGGCTGACCACTCAGTCTATACGAACTTACTTACTTATCACAATATGTGGACTTAGAAGAATAGTGTTAAGTACTTATTTGATATTTAGAACTTATATATATATTTTAACGGGCAATTGCCTTTATTATAACAAATCAATATACAAACTACACATACATAACTAAACTACTGCATAAAATCGTTTAAAAAACTAAAAAAAAGTTTTCAAAATACACAATTCGTTTACTCTAAGTAACCAGGTTCCATAGAAATTTTATCAAAATCGGTTCAGTATTTTGGTTTTTATAACAAAATAACTAGAAAAAATGTCATCTAAGTAAACGAATTGCGTATTTTGAAATCGTTTTTTTTTGTTTTTTAAACGATTACTTGTTGGAAACGGAATTATACGAAATTTTTGATATTTTTTGTATAAATGAATAGACGTATAATTTCATCATCCCTTCTCAAGTTTCCGTGGTGTAGCGGTTATCACATCTGCCTAACACGCAGAAGGCCCCCGGTTCGATCCCGGGCGGAAACATAGTTTTTGCTGTTATGTGTTTTAGTGTAATAATTTATGTTTCGTTGGTGCTGTAACCACAACAGTTTCTTTTTCCAGAAAAATAAGCAATAAATCAGATAACTGTAACAGAGAAAGACAGAAGGTATCATATTATCCAACCGTAAAAACATCGCTTGTTGACTTCTGTTCAGCTTACTGTAGGTTACTGTAGGTAGATGTAGGTCTTACTATATGTTTTGCTAAGTACTTTATGATCCAGACCAGATTAGAGATGTCGTCGGACATAGCAAGTTCAGATTATGAAGCCACAGCTGAATTTTTGGATATTAAAAGAAAACTAAATCAAAATCAACAATTCCATTTATTAAAAATTCATAAGCGCGCATTTACAATAAAAATATTACAAGGTATACGCATATACATACTAATACTAGGCCTATGTAATAATTAATAACTAGATAACTATGGTATGCAATATGCAACCATATTTAACATGTTTCTTAATTAAACTTATTGAACACAGATCATCACACGATTTATTTTTATGAAAGTAGATATAAATGGAATTATTATTGGAAAATAGAAAAAAGTTAGTTCAGAAATGTTTTTAACAATTTCTTTGAAATAAATCGTTATAGTATTATAACATATTAAGGGTGGTGCCACACTGCAACACTTAGTTCGTAAACATTTTAACAAAAAGATTTTTGCGACAAATTAGCCGGAAGTCTGGGCATTGATGATACGAACGATAAAAACGATGAGACACTATACAGTGTGGAGTCGAAATTAGACCGACTGTCGGTTAGTATAAGGAGTTAATTTTATCTCAGTTTTGTTTGTTGATTTTCGTCTGTCACATATTGAATTACAGAATATGGAGTACAAACATAGATCGACAGTAGTCCCTACACTACACTAGTGCTGGGCGTTTTTTACAATAACGGTTTTAAAATCTAGTTACTCTATGAAAAACGAACAAACGCTTATGCCGCTATGACACAACCAGTTACAAAAAAAAAACGAACGAAACGATTTCGCGTCGCGCGACTGCTGCGTGCAGCAGTAATAACAAAACGATACAAATAAAACGTATCGACTTAATGAGCGAATTTAGTATAATGTTCTATCTCTATTGCATACGGTCTATTTTTGATAGAATAGTAAACCCGTTTTTTTTAACTATATTTTGGCCCAAGTTAGAAAGTTCTCTATCTAACTCAATAAAGTATATTATTGATTAAAATTAGAAAACAGTTTTTTTAATTACATACTGATACAAGGCAAAAATAAAGACTAATATTGACTGAAATAAGAAAAAAACGGTTTATTTTCAACTTTTTCTCGAAACGTTTTTTTTTCTAAGGAAAAAAACGTTTCGTTTCGTTATATGTAAAACTAAAAACGACCCAGCACTACACTGACGATATGATCGATAAACCGCTACTGACAGGGTGGATATTGCAAGTTAGTACAACTACAGAGTGACTAGTATATACTTATCTGTAGCCGTACCACAAGTGCTCAAGCAATCGTATTTAAATATTACTTTTGTCTCGCTTTTATTAAGATTGTGGTAAACCCCCCCAGGTCGTACTCCCTTACCTGTTAAAACCTTACAGACGAAATTAATAACTGAAAGATACATTAATCGATACTAATCGCTCTGTATTAATCGACAGTGTCAATGTTTATTCATTATGACTATAACGTCCAGTGTCTGAACGAATTCGCTTATCGATCGTATCGTACATGTAGAGACTTCCACCACACGTATTGAATTGTAAACCCAACATCACCAAACATTGAGTTGAATTTTTACTAACATGAAATCAGCATAACGTTTTTGGCTTAATATTTTCGTACTACGGCAAAAAATATAATTATCCTCGACTTTATTACTATTTTTTAACCCCCGACCCAAAAAGAGGGGTGTTATAAGTTTGACGTGTGTATCTGCGTATCTGTATATCTTGTCTGTGGCATCGTAGCTCCCAAATGGATGGACCGATTTTGATCTAGTTTTTTTTTTTTGTTTGAAAGAGGATTTTGTTGAGTGTTCTTAGCTATGTTTGATTTTTGGCGGGGGTTTGTAAAACGGGTGAGTTTTGTAAATTTATACTTGTCACTATAAAAATATGTGCAAAATTGTGAAGATATCGACAGATCTGTATGAAATCGTTCACACTGAATGAAGAAATGGAACATTTTACATTAATTTTCGCGAATTAACGTTTGGTGTTTGGTCCCATAACCTATAGTAAAAAATATTGATACTGGTGAATACCACTTTTATCGCCTCTATAGTTCTGAATACTCTAATAATCTAGGTGTCTTTAACTCGATAGTGAATCGATCTCATCAGAGCTTACATTTCAACATTTGTAACATTAATCATATAACAAACACGCAATTGTAAAACACCGCTATTCTTGCGAGTCGCTCTGGTCGGCATCGCTGCCGTCATTGTCCTTCGCCTTTTGCTTGTTCTTCTTTGTCCTGAGTTCGAACCTGGATACGTAGACCTTCTTCCCGCTGGCCCTGGCGTCCGTGACCAACTTCACAGCGCGCTCTACCGACTCCGGCCCATCTAGCTCTACGAAGAATGTGGCTGAAATGAGGTTTCAATTAATTAAAAACCATAAAAGTGATAGGCGTAGAACGAAAGGGCTAGATTTTTTTTTTTTAATTTATTTATTTATTTACATTTTGTATTTTGACTGTTACTATCGGAATTTATTATTGCATATTTAGTACTGATGGACTGTGTATGTGGATCAAATAAACTGAAGTTATTGTGAACTAGAAGTGATTGATTATTCTTAATGATCACATCAACCCAGACAGGGCCGTCCTCTTACATACATATACTCTAAAAACATAACCCTCCTTACGCAGTCGGGTAAAAAGACTCATGTTAGCGCTGTATACGACGTTGACTTACACATGGAGTGTTTCCCCTTGACCGAGGGCCGTATGTTCCTGAGCCGGCCGGCGCCTGAGAACATGGTGGTCACTGTCTGCGCGGTGAGGGCTCCGTACGAGCGCACCACCAGCGTCGTCTCGGTGGGGGGGAGCGGCCGGCGCACGCGTACGCGCACACCATCGAACAACGTCTTGTCTTCTAACGCCTGCAACAGTGACATAAAATAAGTACTTAAAACAAAACTTTTTAAGTTAAACGGTTTTATTGAAAAGAAAGGTAATTACTAATAAGGTACAGTACCTTATTAGTAATTACCTTTCTTTTCAAAATTCTACTAGAAAAACCCTTTCATTTGATATCCATATTGTGGGGGGTGGTAAATTATATTTAATTGTATTGTCATCTAAAGGCGTGTACCAAATATCACATCAACCTGTCAACGGGAAGCGGGTTAAATTTGGATTACTAAATTTGACCCAAAAACAAAAACAACATCAACAAGCAAGGCAAGCTAAATAAAAGCATTTAATAATTATAGTTTAAAACACTGATAAACCAACTTCAAATTGTGCAATTTTGTTTCAAAAACCAAAGTACTGAACTGATTTGGATTAGTTTCTATGGGACCAATCTGACAGTATATCCTTAGAATAAAAAAGGACCTTCTGAAATCGGTTTATAATTGACGGAGTAATGCAGTAACAAACGTTTAAAAAATATAGCCATATTGTTAACCTCCTTCATTTTGAAGTCAGTAAAAATTGAGCATTGTGGGACACTTGACAGATGTGAAACTATTTTTTATACAAAAATTGTACATTTTTCTCATTATTTTTAACCGACTTCCAAAAAGAAGGAGGTTCTCAAAGTTCAAAGTTATTTATTCGCTATAAATTGTGGATACAAGATCTTATATTATTATTGTTACAGTACAATTCGACTGTATGTTTTTTTGTGTTTGTTAAGCAATTACTCTGCTAATATAGCTTGATTTTGATGATTCTTTTTTGTTTGGTAGGTAATCAGACGTGGTGCCATATATGTTGTCCAAGTATATGTAATAACTAAAAATTGCATATTTTGAAGTCGGTTGTTTCAGTTTTTAAACTATAATTATACTGAAAGTATTTATTACCTGGTTAGCAGCTCCATCGCTGTAGAACATCACAGTGGTGGTGAACACGGGTTGTGATACTTCTGTTGGATACACTTCCGCTATTCTGAAATTGGTAAGAAATATTTAGTTACAGTACTTACATATAAACAATATTTATTCATTTGTCATACTCGGAGAGTAAGCTCGAAGTTGGCTGTGCTCAGGGATGAAAACATTACTTTTCGTCTTTTTCTAAGGAGCGCAGAAAGAGAAGACTGTACAAGCAAAACTACTCATCAAAATTGCATAACACAAGGTTATAATAAAAACCACTTTTTTAGACAAAAGCATGCTAAAACAAATAGTTTGGTATGATTCCTTACCCTACACTCCTAATCAGGCCATATTTCAAAAAATGTTCAGCTAATGTCTTCTTATAACTGAACAGCATCGACAATGGTAGATTATCTACAATAATAGTTGTGTCCAAGCTTGCTTCTTTGATGTCAGCTTTGGGATCTTTATTCCATTTGCGCCTGCTCCATTTTACTTTTTCCTGCACATCATCAGTCTTCTCCGGGTCTATTATGTCTTCTTTAGCACCTTTATCTTTCTTATTTTTATTGAATTTTCGTTTTAATTTCTTTCTCTTGTCTTTATCAACTACTGTCATTTCATCCAGCATGTTTGAAAGTGTATGTGGATTGTCTCCTATACTTAGATTTTCTAGTTCTGTAACTACATCAGGTTTCATGTCTTTTTTCCTAGATTTAGAAGCCGGCTCTTCATTCTCAGGTTCAGTTGGTTTTTCTTGGTGTTTTTTCTTTTTTGGCTTCTTTATTTTATCTGGAACTTCTTGTACTGTGTTTTCAGTGTCCATGTTAACTTTAGATTCTGTTGCTTCTTCAGGTTTCTTGACCTTTTTTGCTCTTTTGTGTTTCTTCTTTGTTTCAATAACATTTTCATTTTTATTGGCTTGACCATCATTATCAGTTACTACATCTAATGTTTCATCTAAAGTTTTTGGTTTATTTTGTTTTGATTTAGATTTTTGCTGTATTTTTTCCGTGTTTGATTCTCCAGTCTCCATATGTGGTTTGTTAATGTCAGTTTTGTTTTCTTTTCCTGCTAATCGATCTTTTTTGGTCTTTTTAAAATGTCTTTTCACTTTAATTTTAGAAGTAGTCTCATTTAAACACTCATTGGTAGACTCGTCAGATTTAATCTTCTTAATAACTACCTCTTCATTGTCTCCAAGCATGAAGCTGACGGATTTATTACGTTTCTTGGGGTTTGAGCTGGAAGAGTCTAGATTGGAGTCATCCATGGTTACGTCAGTAATAGCTGACGAGTTTTTCATGATAGACTTCACTTTGCTAGACTTGCTTTGAAGCTTGTGTTTGACCAGTGGTGTGGATGTTACCTTAGACTCGTTCATAGATACACTCCTGTCTACGTTGCTGCTATCTTGTCTAGAACTATTAGCGATATGAGACACATCGACAGATTCCCGTTTATTTATTCTCTTTCGTTTGTTAGGTGATCTCTCCCGTTTCGGGGATTCTGATTTAACTTTGGGGCTTGTTGTGTCATAAGCATCAATAGTTTGAGGTTTTGTATTAAACGAAACGTTGGTTTCCGAGGTACTTTTATATAGATTGACAAAATCGAAGGTGCGATTTTGTTTTAA
Source organism: Lycia hirtaria (assembly GCA_947563715.1). NCBI lineage: Eukaryota > Metazoa > Arthropoda > Insecta > Lepidoptera > Geometridae > Lycia > Lycia hirtaria. The sequence continues at coordinate 54,823,866 of OX387375.1, forward strand.
TGTATCAGCCGAAGTATGGCCTAAATTAACAGACTTCGACTTCATTATAGGAATATATGATTTAATACACCTACACTTTGCTAAGTATTTACAATGTTTTTAAAGAAAATGGACAACGTGTCGTGAATTCAATGAATTGTTTTCCAATTGAATTGAATCTCGTTTTATTTTGAGGTTATGTTTTCTTTTCATGTTCTTTTCATCTCGATTTCATTTTAGAAATGTCAAAAATGACGTTTTATTTGACATTTAATATTGCGCAATACGTAGACGAAGAAAGCAATAGATCAATGAAACAATACCACAGATAAACAGATTCTAACATAGATTTCGACGCGTTGAAAATGTTTTCTTTTTAGCCGACTGCGTAAGAAGGAGGGTTATGTTTTTCGAGTGTATATATGTTAGTAAGTATACTTATGTATACTTACCAACATATAAATGTATGTGGGTATGGATGTTTCTATAAAATATGATAGCCCACACCCCACAACCTGCTTGACCAATTTTAATGTGCGAGGTGTCTTTAGATTCGTCTTTGCTTCCAAAGCGTTGCACAAATAAGAAAATGCGTTTTTTCGTAACCTCCAATTAACTATTTCATGATAAACATTTTAACAGAACTATTCGAAAGATTGCACATTTATAATCATTTAGAGTGATTATACGCATACTTTCTCTCAAAAAACGTACACAGCGTAACGAAATCGTAAGTTCGACTCCAAAAACTGCTTTTCTGGATTCAGATATTTGGGTTTTCATTATAATATACATACTTGTTATCTCTAATTATTCTAGTACTAGCTGCCCGCCGCGACTTCGTACGCATAAGAAATTTGCTCATGTCACGCTCCAACCTGCACTCACTGCACCCCCACTAAGCAAATGCTTCTGTACCGCACCTGCCCTACTCGTGTTTCACTCCTAACTCAATCTCGCTGCACTTCCATCCTGCTTCAACCAATCTTCCGACCCAATCAATTAATGTCGAGTCAGTGGTATAACGTAGATTTATGTATTTCAATGAAAAATAAATTCTCATCCCTTTCTCGCCCCGCTCCGACCCAGCTCCCGTTCGGCTCTCAACTTGTTCTTGTTCCGTTCTTTCCGATCTCAGATCACTTTCACTCTATTTCCACCCTACACTCACTCGTTATTCTGCCTAGCACCTTTCGCACTCCCACTTTGTTCTCGTTTTTTCTCCTCGCTCCCACTCCGTTCCGTTTCGAACTTGTCTCGTTCCCGCCTCGCTCCAACCCTACTGCCGTCTCACTCTCATTCAACTCCTGTACTCATACCGTTCACAGCTTGTTTTTCTACCGCTCTTACCTCGCTCCTACCGCACCTCACCTAACTCACCGTTTCTGCACCCCCCTGACTGACACACCGACACCGTTCCGCTGCTGTTCGCTCCCTACCTTGCTCCCAGACCGAGTCTGTTGCTCTTTTTTCACTTCCACTTACTCCTGGTCCACACTCACCGTCTTCCACCGTAATCCCACCCCTCTCGCTGTAATCCCATCCAATCTCACCTGGCTTACGCCTCTCTCCCGCCCCACACTCTCTCCCACCTCACTTATTTTATCCCATTCTCACCCCGCTCCCATGACGCTCCCATCCATCACACTAATGCCTCACTCTCGCCAGCTCTCCTCCCTCTTGCCCCGCTCTCACCCTAACATTCAACCCTGGAACTTCCGTGTAATCTTTTAACTGCCCTCCCCCCGTGTATAACTCTTAATTCATCCCTGTTGCAAAACTATAATAGCAGTATTCGTTTATATCTATTAGGTGATCTAAATCCTACATTTCATGCCCCTAACATAAAATTCTTGAACTTTCATATAATATTTCACACCTTGTTTCAACCTGTAATTCGTCCCTGTCGTTACAAAACTATAACAACAGTATTCGTTTGCATCTGTTAGTTAATATAAATACTGGGATTCATATCCCCAAAATTAGAACCTTGGAACTTTTACACAATCAATTACCCCCATTTCCTACCCCTTAATTCATCCCTGTCGCAAAACTGTAATAACAGTATTCGTATAAATTTGATAGTTAATCTAAATACTACATTTCGTGTCCCTAACATTAAAAGCACGGAACATTCATACAATCTTTTACTTCCACCTTTTAACCCTAAGTAGCAAAACAATAGTAGCCGTTTTCATCTATACCTGTTAGTTAATCTAAATGAAAAACTTAACTTCCCTAACATTAAAACTTTGGACCTTTAACTTTGTACGTTTATAAGTAATAGTTAACCTAAATACTTAATATTGATGACCTACGTTCTTTATATTTTTGCACAAAATGTTGTTATATTATGAATACTTTTCGCAGTGCACGCGATGTAAGATGTTTTCGGCCTTAACGAAAAATGTTACTTAACTTTGATCAACGTCTTAAATTCTCTGTCTTCTTTCCGCAAGTGTCATTACGTGTCAGCGAGAAGTTAACAAAATATATTAGGTATGTTTACTCAAATATGATTAACGTATTTTGCTGCGTCACATCAACCACGGCGCGGAGGCGCGCGGCGCGATGGCGTTTATTTTTCTATTAGTATTTTTTAAATTCGCAATATCTTTTGAATGGAATGTCGGATTTGAATAATTCAAAAAGTAATCAACAGGTATTGAAACAGCCTTAAAAACGAAATAATTTATTTGGATAAGGATTAATACAAAGGTATGGGTCTGATTTTGGTCGGTATTTCTTTTAACTTTTAAAATGTAAAAAAGTAGTTATAGTGACGTAATAACAATAGTTAGACATATGCTATTGCAAGGTTTTTCGTAGATTTTGGTATGTTCTTTAATATTGTGGAACAGTTTTTTGTTCTAACATCAATAATTTGAGCAGCGTATGCGATGAAAGACATTTTATGGCAATTTTTTTTACACTTTGGGTTATATTATTGAAGTTTTAGTAAGGAACCCAATTTTTTTTCTGGTATGAAATATAGCCTGTGTTCATCAGGGATAATGTAGTATTCTAGTGGTGAAAGAGTTTTTGAAATCGGTCCAGTAGTTTTTGAGTGATAGCTGTCAAACATACAAATCTTTCCTCTCTTTAATATTATTAGTGTAGATTTTTCATCATATTCAAAAATATCTTTGAGCTTTCATTAGAACGTGAGACATAAAATGTCACTCGCTTTGTTTTTCTATAAATATATTTTATTTTTTCCCTTATCTTCGATTCCAAGAGGCTTTTGAAATACATTTATCTTGTATTTCAAAAGATTGGGGCATGTTTTGTTTCCCAGATTTTTTTAAACAAACTGTGATAAAACCTTTGCATAAAAATAATGAAAGATCGGATCCTAACAACTACCGTCCGATCGCTCTCTTACCAACCTTTTCAAAAATTTTCGAAAAGGCTATGTGTAATCGAGTTTATAAATTTTGTGAAAAATATAATGTATTTAATGAAAGTCAACATGGTTTCCGGAAAAAACATTCCACGACCTTAGCTGTTTTCAAATACATACAAAATGCTATAAATATAATAGATAACAAAAAATATGGAGTAGGAATATTGTTAGACATGTCCAAGGCTTATGATAGAGTGAAATATAACATCTTACTAGACAAATTATATGGAATAGGTATACGTGGAGCAGCCCACGATTGGTTTGCATCATATTTAAGAAATAGAGTACAATATATTGAAATAGAATACTATGATCAGGACAAAAAAGAATTAAGAAATGTAAGATCTCTCGGAACAAATATATGTGCATCAATTCCTCAAGGCAGTGTCATTGGATGCATATTATTTTTAATATATATTAATGACTTCCCGAAGATAATGGAAGAGCCTTGTATTTTGTTTGCCGATGATATTTCTATACTTGCCTCCTGCCATAACAATAGCAATATAAATGAAAAACTTACCTCTATTCTTGACAAAACTACGCACTGGTTAAAAGAACATAACTTAGAAATAAACTTCAAAAAAACTAAAATAATGACCTTTCACCCCTATCAAAAAGCCACACTTCAAATCGATTTCAAGTATAATGGAACAAATATAGAAAACGTGGATATGTTCAATTTGCTAGGAATTAATATTGATACACACATAAATTGGAAGCCTCACGTTGAAAAAATAAGAACAAAACTTTCTGGATTTGCGTATGCCCTTTATCAGGTAAAAAAAACTACTGACTTACAAACTGCATTAGTAACATATTATGCATATGCCTATTCATGGCTTAGATATGGAATTATATTATGGGGATATAGTACAGATGCTAACACCGTTTTTATAGCTCAAAAGAAATTAATCCGTATCTTAGAAAATATACATCAAACTGAATCTTGTAGGCCTTTTTTCCGTAAACATAAATTACTCACCGTACCGTGCATATTTATTTATGAAATATGTAAATTTGTCAGAAATTATCCAATTTTTTTTCCGAAACGTTTAGATAAACATATAAACCTTAGGCACCAAAATAAATTAATTTTACCTGCTTCGCGACTCACACTGCATTCCACTAGTCCATTTATAATGGCTATCAAAGTGTATAATAAACTACCAAACTCAATAATAAATGAATCAAGTAATAAACAATTTCTTAAACTATTAAAACAATTTTTAATACACAAAAGTTATTATTCAATTAATGAATATATAACAGATAAATAATTATATATCAGATAAATATATATTATAATATTTACAAAAAATAATTACTCACTTTACTATTTATAGTTTAATATGATTAATTAATTCACTATCTTTCCCTCTTCCATAATTGGAAATTAATATTCCAATATAACTGTTTATTTAGCTGCGCCCGACGGGGTCCACAATGTAACTTAAAATAATTTCCTACCACCTAATTGAAACTTGTGGAATGCTAATAAATAAATATGAAATATGAAATAGTCGCTTTTGTATTTATTCAAATGGTATCCTTGGTTATTGACGTCATGAATCGTTTTAGTATCCTAGTAACACCACTAACCTCACTTTTGTAAATGGCGGATGCGCTTGCGTGATGCCGGTTTCGTGTTATTATTGCTTTTAGTTGGCGTCGTTTCGTAAAAGATAGTGAAAGCCTTAATTTTATCCACAAAAACTTTGCTGGTAAGTAATATATTATGTTGTAGCATATCGCTTTTCATTGGAAAACGCAAATACACGACTGATGCTCAATCCCCACTGACGCGGAGTTCGTGAATTTTCCACTGGTAAAACCATGCTTCATGGCGCGTAGGAATGGTTACGATGTATTTACCGTTATCTATACTGCGATGTGTAGTTAATTTCGATAAAGATCGCCTTTTCCTGTGTAATTATGAGTACTTTGCGTATTAGGTCATTTCGCGCGGTATAAACTTCGTCCTTGAGATCTTAGAATAGGCGCCAAGCTTTTCATGTAAGTTTTCGGCGGAAAATAGATATGGCGGGAAATGTACTTAGGTCTCGGACGCGCATCCGCGCAGTTCTTTTTAGTGAAAAGTTTTTAAATCGAGGTGTGATATTTTAGCGTAATCAGAATGGTCGCCCCAAAGAGAGGTCGCGGTGCACGCAATCAGGTGGTGAAGGGTAAGGCAGCGCCGGAAGCCGAGCCGGCGGCAGAAGCCGCGCTGGAAGAGAACAACGGCGACACGGAGGCAATGGAGCAGGCCGATGACGCGGCCGCCGGCGATGGTGCTGATGCATCTATTGATGCGCCTGCCGAGGGCGACGGCGAGCAAGCCACCGAGGCTGAACCTGAGCCAGAGAAGAAAGAGGAGGAAAAAGTAGAATCTGGTAAAATCCTGGTGGAGAACCTGCCCTCGAGCTACCTCTTTGACTACCAAGAGAAACTCAAGGAGCTGTTCTCCAAATATGGGGAAGTCACCAGTGTTAAGTAAGTATATCTAGTAATATTTCCTATCTGTATTTTAAAAACATTTTTCAACATTCAAATATCAATCCCTGAATTTCATAATGCTCTGTAGATGAATGCAATATTCTTTCCAATATTAAATGTTACTGTCTTATTATTTGTGTTCTGGAGATGCTAACAGCACTCGGAACTCTTGACTGCCGTGTACGCGGAGTATTAACGAGAGAAATTTTTCTTTCTTTTTAGACGTGGTCCAATCATTGTAACAGAACTGACCACAACTCCGACATTATCGGCTATAGTCGAATTCAAAAACAAAGAGTCTCTGGACAAGGTAAACAAAAGTTTGATTAACATTTTAATTATAATTACGAGAAGTAGTATTTAGTGCTGAGATGGCTTTAATTAAGGCTATATGAGTTATATTTTTCCAAATTGCCACTTCCTTGGAGTCAGAATGACTATTTGAATGTTAGAGTTGGCTGGTCTGCTACTCTACTCTGCATCCATTTGGCCTTACATCTGTTTCAATTGTTATTACTGACAAAATTGTGCAATGTGCGGTGTGCCGTAGTAGATCAGCTGACGAGCATACTGTGACACTTGTGTGTTGATTACTTGTGTGCACTTGCAGCTGTGGTAAGTAAAAGGTTTTATGTGCCAACTTTGTATACTATCTTGTCTCCATTACTCAACCTGTCATGAGAATTCATTTATATTATTTAATTTGCCATCTTAACTGATAAAATCTTTTCTAATGTCAATACAGCTGAAAAACCAGTTTGAAAATAAATTAGTAGTCTTATGGTTTTTCCTTGAAAAAAACAACTTTCCTTTTGGCGTTTAAATTTCTAATAAGATGAATAAGGCATTATGGTATATCAAGTTTGCACATTTATTTACAGAGATTAAGCCAGTACATATGTATGTAAATTAATTTCCATGTTTTATTTTTCACTTTGTAATCTTACAAAAACACCAGTCTTGTCCATCAAGAACTAGATTCCTTTAAGATATTTTCAAAAATTGTCTGTATCCTACATACATAACATCATCCATAGTCTCTGTAAGTAAATCTGAAGTGGTTTTCTATAAATTTTTCTTTTAAGCTATTCCCTGAATTAGCCTAGTTATTATAATATAAATTATTATTAAACAATGATTTGTGTTCCAAATAGTATAAACAAGAGAACAGACTGTGTGTAAACTGATACTTAGTCTGTTTTATGTAAAAAATGTTCCTGGTGTTGAATGAAATATAATGTTCAATATTAGCTTTGGCTAATTTACAACTCCGTAATAACAGCACTGTTTGCTGTTCAAGGTAATTCTCATGTTCAGTTTTGGATGTGTAGCTGAGGTTCACTTTTGATTTGAACTGGTAAAATTAAGAAAACTGTTCAAAGCAATCAAATTGTGAAAATTATATTTTGGGCGCTTATTTCTTATTATGTGGCATATGTATCAGTACATTGTAAATATGATTTGATCAATATTATAGTAAACCGATTTAAAATGTATAATTTGTGACAGTATTATACTGTTAATTACAATTAAAATCTATAATATGTTTTAATAGGTAGGGTTTTTTGTGTAATGTTTTCAAAAGCAAAAGTGCTTCATCCTACAATGTTTTCTAGGATTTTTTTTCCACTTAATAGAGTTATATTGTTTTATTTGTCGTATGATATTCTACTTAATTATTGATCTCAGATTTTTTTGTATAAAAAAAATACAATCACCATCCCACTTTTTTGACATCTACACTGCCAGTTTCATGGTTGCTTATATGTCAGCAGGCCAGGCCTTTTCAGCGTTATAAGAGAGCTGGATAAGTTTAGGGAAATGTACAAAACACATTAGTGCAGGACTACATGCTCCCATCCAGATGAAGAAAACTTGTACCAATATGACATCATGGCCTTTGCTTTATACCTGTTGCAGACAATTTCAACAATGTTGTTAATGTACCTCTCACATTATCTTTTTTGATGACCAATCTGAGAATGGCATGATCATCCCTCCTGAGGAACAGTGTGTGATAAGACGACAGACGATTAAGTGTTGCTGATGTGCTGTTATGTCTTTTTATGGAAAGATCATCAAAAATTGCAACTGAAAGAGAAATACAATCTCAAAGTTGTGCATGTAGTGTAAACATACATGATAATGGTACATATTAAGAGGGACCTTCCCGACGAACTACGATGCAGGCCTGGTTAAAAAGCTTGTTGTTTCATCTGTTGCAATGTTAGAAAAACAGGCACTGCACAATAAGAAAGATAGTTCCAGAACCTTTTGTTCTGGTTTCGGCATAACTCGATTTGGTCAATGAAATCACGACATGGAGTGCTGAAATCCCATAAATCTTCCTCCAAGAAAATTGTATTTTTGAATAATCTGGAGACTTACAGTAAAATAAAAATATTGGTTATTTAGAAATTCCAATATATTTGCAAAGTTTTTTTGTAGTATTACTTTGTAGTATTTTTTGGAAGTATTTTTTCACATTTAAAATTTCTGAGCATGTTATAAACTGTGTAAGTGTATAAAAGGGTATTTTTGCAAAATTTTAAATTACTACTGCTGCTCTTAAAGATACACAGTAGGATGAAGCACTTTCCCACTGATCCATTTCCCACGGCATCGTTCTCACTTGTGTTGGTGCCACCAGGCGCTGACGGAAGACGGCGCCGTGATAGAGTCGCAAGTGATCAGCGTGGCCGTGGAGTCACGCGCGGAGACCGCGGTGCTCGTGGGCGTGCCTTACGAGGCGAGCTCGGACTACGTGCGGCTGCTGTTCTCGCAGTGCGGCGCCGTCGCGCACTTACACGAGTTCAGCAAGACCAAGTACAAGATATGTGAGTATACTCACCCATTTATTGCCCATACAAAACTTACATTATTAGTAAGTTTTGTATTTTGAGAAAATGGTGCCACCAGTTTGTGAACCATTGGAAAATTGGGAACCAAATGGGAAAATGAGTGTGATTGTAAAAGTTTTGTTTAATTTAATTAGGCTTGCGTCTGACACAATGGAGCATAGAAAAAACCGATTCATGTTAAGTTACTGGTATCTTTGAAATTCAGAGATATGCAGAAAGAAATGAAGACCAAAAGAATCAAATCTACTACTCTTTGTTCCTATTTTAGATATTATTACAGCAAATTGGATTACCTGGGTTTGTAATATAATAAGTAAAGTTATGATTTCTCCTTAACAATACAAATTCAAAACTACATTCACAAACAAAAGAATCAGATGTACTACTTTTTGTTTCAAATATTTTTTTATGTAATGGGTTGAATAATCTCAGCTTAATAGAGGTACAATGTAACGTATCATACTGTGCCCCATAATAATACATTTCCTTAACTTTTCCAAACCTACATTGGAAGCTTTCAAAGTTCAAGAGCGCGCCAAACTTGACCCTACCCTTGTGTATGTATAGCTGTAGGTATCCGAGGACGGCGCCGGAGTGCGCCGGACTAAAGGTTAATACTCCAGACGACATTTTTTGGCAAACATTATGTTTTATTTGGAGCTCGTATCAAGTTTTCGCGACTCGACTCCTTCACTGCAACACTACAAGATTTTCCTTTATGATTTTATTGTTTCACCTGTATAAATAATAATATCCATGCAATAATATAAACAGAAACAGCTTTACATTAAGTACTTTTTTTTGTATTTACTTTATAATAGTTCACTAGTCGTGTCCTGCTGTTTTAACCGCTATGGAAAAAATAATGAAAGAAAATAATTTAAATAATGACATACATTGAATACCTAAACAACAGTCAACAACAACAACAACATTTAACATAAAATGAATTTGATATTAATTAGTAAAATTGTTTGTTTGACATCGTTATTTAATGTTTGACATGGAATTTATTTCTATTGTTACCTATTGAATTTGACATAGTTGATGAGTATTGTTATTAATTGATTCTATTTTATACGCTAATTTATTAGATACAATTTCTTAATTTTGCTCTTTCCAAAGAGTATTGCTAATTCTTTTTGCATAAATAGTGGTCGTCCAGTCTATGGGTCCTCCTCTCTTCTGTGTTGCTGTCTATGTGCTTATTTGTTTTACCAACTTTGTAATGCTATAGAAATGGAAATCCTCCTCCTCTATTCGTTTGCTCACTGCTGAGCGTCGTGATGCTCCCGATCCTGGTGTGGCAGATGACGACAAATCTCTTTCCATCTCTGACGATCCTAAGCCTGATGTATTGCATCAGAGATTTTCGTGCCCAGATTTTGTGACACTTGGTCGGACCATCTTATTGGGCTGCGTCCCCTGGGTCTTTTTCCTTCCACTTTACCGGTCATAATGAGTTTCTCCAGGTTGTCGTGGGGCTTTCGGGTTTATTTTTTTTACCAACTTTGTAATGCTATAGAAATGGAAATAAAATATCTGAATCTTGGTTGATACCTAAATACCTACACTTCACAAGGAAATGAAGTCAAGTCACTCTCTTTTCACCTGTCTAGAAGCAACGGCTTAAGCTGTATATTGGCTATAAGTTAGTCACTCACGACAAAATCTTTTGTAGGTATAAATGTTCACTACAGATGCCAGGAAAGTTATTGATAAGGAGGAAATAGAGAATTCACGTTTTCGTATGTATGTTTTGAATAAAATAAAATCAGTAATAATCAAAACAAACCTCAATCACAAAATATGCAGCTCAGCAAATATAGATGCACTTTGCGACATCTTTATACACAAGTACACAACATTTAGTAACTTTATTACATACATACAATCGCGACTTTCCCCTTTGGCTTTGCTTTTTAAAACCAACTTTTCGTATTCATATCGGCAAACCCTTTCATTTGTTTACCTACATATGTCAGGAATATAAATATTGTATGTATCACTCTAGTGTCATAAGATATATATATTGTAAAAAATCATAGATTCAAATTGGATGAGGAGTAGGGAAATATGTGTTTTTCGCTACTCCGTCGCCAGTGTAAATGATATCTGTTTTTTTTTTTTTTTTAATATTTCTCCTATCTAAATAAACAGATCCATCTCTCACTTTTCTAAAATCCCTAACCAATGATGTTGTACGTAAAAACTGTTGTGATGCTCGAGAGAGATAGCTGCGCGTGTTGAGCTCCACCTTAAGCAATATCTTCCACTAATTTCGGACAAATTTTGTACTTATCTTCATTCACTAGTAAAATATGTTACAGAGTTCAGATGGCAACTAAGTCATTGACCTGCAGTATTAGAGCCACGTACGCGATTTCGTAATTACAGATTTTTATTATCTCTATAATTTATTAATTCTTCATACTTCAAGATTCATTCACACAAGTTACATGGGGCTTGAAATATTAAAGTGACTCCAAAACGAGTCAAGGTAATTCTGACATGTGTCAATTTTCTGTTACTAAGTCGCGTGTACCTATTGTAACCTTGAGGTGGTTGACCCTCGCACCTGCTCAAGGCAAGTTGTAAAAAGTAATATTTCCCGCCTTTGCAAGCGTTCCTCCGTGGTGCTACAAATTATAGAAGTTATTAAAAGCTGTAGGTTATTTATAACGGACTTAAAAGGCGGCCAAGTGCGTGTCGTGCCACGCGCAGTGTAGGGCTCTGTAGTTATATATCATAATTTATGTGACCTTAAAACAGGGTGTCTTGTTTTATACTACGAACATATGAGTTATGTTAATTTAAATGAAATATTCATTTTTCACTTGTCTAAGTAATTATTTGAAGATGATCGACTATAACTCCATTACTTAGCCGTGATAGTTTTAATTTCATTATATATTCTAGTAGTATGTATTTTTCCATATCTCCAAAGTCAACCGTTTAGTCGGTAGATGGACACACACACACACACACACTCACACACACGTGGCTAATAAAAATTATCGCTTCAGAGCTTAGTATTTCGCAAACGAGATTTTTCTGTTTGTATTATAAGGGAATGAGATGGTATTGGTATCAGATCGGTCCACTGGAGTACACAGCTAGACATTGAAAAAACTTGAGCCCCTTTCTTATTCCGATCTACATCTGGTGGTCGGTGTCACAGTTGCGCGCGCACTAACACACGAACACGAACGATACAAACTTATTATAAACGTGCAAACTGTTCCAATTGTATTTATTATTCCCCTTTATTTCGGTCTGTATAGAAGATGCCACAATTCATTAATTAATTAATTACTTTAAAGGTTAACAAAGGTACATAATATATTAATAATTGTATGTCTAACAAGTACAAGCTTAGAGAACTTAAAAATTCTCGACATACTATAAAAATAAATAAACGTCTGGACAGATTCTATTTCACTCTCGATCAAATACTCTTTCAAATAAGAAATTAAGTCTTAAAATAGGTTTATTCGTTTAGGATTTACTACAGCACAGATGCACATCTTTTTACCCCTCCTTTTTCGTCGCGCGAGCGAGCTGCAGTGCCTACCTCTGCATCTTAAATAAGATTTTGGACCTCTCAAAAAGTATCTGTCGTAGTGAGTGAGTAATGAAACAGTGATGATGATGATGATGATGGTGACTCTTGATGACTAATAGTTGAATGACTTACGTTTGCTACTCGACGTTTATCCGCCGAACCCGTCGTGGTTTAATAACAATTTGCTCGCTCACGTCGTTTTCGTAAGATGAATAGTCAATTCGAGTTTCACTATTTTAGATCAACAGAAGGCCTCTGAAATCGTGTATAGATTATGTTGACTTATTACTCGACTGCTCAAAAAAGAGGGAGCTATTTTTTCAGGTTGTTTTATGTATTATTCCTATGTAATTTACATTTTAATCGACTTCCAAGAAGAAGGAGGTTCTCAATTCGACTGTACGTTTTTTTATGTTTGTTCATCTCCGCCAGTTATGAATTGTTTTTGATAATTTTTTTTTGTTTGGTAGGTGTATACCTCAGAGCTGGTCCCATATACATTTTATCTGTTTTTCGAGTGTATGTATGTATGATGTGTAGGTATGTATGTATGTATGTATGTTTTTATATGATCGCCTACAGCCTAAACGGCTTGACCGATTTTGATGTGCGAGATGTCGTTAGATTAGTCTTTACTTCCAGAGTGTCATAGACTATATTTTTTTGTAATAATAATACATCTCAAGCAAAAAAAAAAAATGCCTTTTTCCGTAACCTCTAATGAACTTTTTCGTAATAAACAAGTGGTTTTAGCAAATTTATTGTAAAGAATGCGCATTTATAATATTTTACAGCGATTATACGCATAATTTTTTACAAAAAACGTACACTCAACAGCATATCAAGCGTAACGAAGTTAGACTGCTAAAAACTGCTTTTCTGCAGTCGGGTATTTTGTTTTTCCTTTAACATAGATACTTGTTATAACAAATAAATGAAAAAAATATCATCCATGTAAACGAATTGCGTATTTTGAAGTCGGTTGTTTCAGTTTTTTAAACTATTATTATTAGGATACTAAATTGTATTAAATAAATACTGGTTGATATTATCATAAAGCACTATCTAGCCTCAAACTAAGCAAAGCTTTACCAACCAGTTTTGATGTGAGGCTTCTTTCATATATTCGTTTAATTATCTGTTATTAATATTGGTAAACGCAGTAGAAAGACCTGCAACAAGATGGACAGATCGACGTCATACAAGTGGCTGGATGACGCAGCATGCAAGCCGCTTCCATAAGTTTTGTAGAGTTCTATGGGGGAGGCCTATGTCCAACAGTAGATTTCTTGTGGCTGAGATGATGATGATTATAAGCAAATCAAATATACAACCTAACTAACGCTCTAATTAGTCAACTTTTCGTCTTATTATTTTAGCGCTTAAATAGTTGTGAATATATCTTGAAGTAAAGTATTCAAAAACCAGCCCTGTCTGAAATTAAAATTGCTATCTTTGATGACTTCACAATAATTTTACAGTAGAGTGCTCGCTCATAAACTATGAACTCTTATAAGATCGTCCCAGTTTAATCGTCAAAGTAGTCACGCAAGCGATTAACGCGATACTCCATACTGTGCACTGCATAATGCAAGGCAAGCGGCCCGCGCTAGACGATGCAACTTGTGTTGCGTAAGCGTTAGGGGATCGGTGTCAGCGATCGAGTCTGCATTTATTGAGCACGCCCTTCCAATTGACGTAAGTACATTGTTCGCGTTATAGCTGCTTTGAACCGGACTGGCTCAGAATAAATGGCAGTGCTAGCCGGGCCGGCCAAACTGGGGGGAAGTTCATGCAATTGACAATATGTGGATTACTAGACGTTTATGGATTAGGTTGTCTATTATTATAGGATTAACGAACTATGTAAACTTTTTTCCTAAGGGCCATCCGTAAATTATGTCACATTGTCATGATTTTTTGGAGCCCTCCCCCATCCTTGTCACAGATTGTGACGTCACGTATGCATGCACCTAATTGCTGCTTTTACCTTCTTGAATATCAAGAATGCATTTATACCAAATTTTCTTTTATACTGTTATATATTGTAATCATTTGGGTGAGGATATACTTGGGAATGCCACAAGGGAGAAAGCCGCCCCAAGTATAGATGGAGAGACGAAGTAGAGAAAGATCTGAGGGAGCCGGACGTTCATGCCTGGCACGAACGTGCACTAAATAGAGAAGAGCGGCGTCTTATAGTATCGGAGGCTGAGACACATTTTGAACTGGATTCAATTTTCAATATCAATTTCAAAACATCTTTATTTGACAAATAGGATTACAATATGGCACGGCGCTAGTGTACATAAATATAAATAATCCTAGCGGTACAACGATAAGCCGAATTAAACGTTTTATTCAAGCGCGCAGGCTTATTTAAAACTGAAAACATGTATTAGGTATTTATTATCTAGTGAGACTGTATGCATATATTTAATGTATTATTAACGTTGATTGGCACGTAAGCTTTAGTGTGAGCATTACGTTTTTAGGGTTCCTTACCTCAAAAGGAAAAAAACTGAACCCATATAGGATCACTTTGTTGTCCGTCTGTCCGGGTGTCAAGACCTTTATCTCGGGAATGCGTGAAGGTATCGAGTTGAAATTAAAACCACTTATGCAAATCCATAGTATCTTGCTGCAGAAAGAAAAATAAAATTTTTCAATTTTCGTAAAAAAATTTATAGCCGAATATGTCGTAAAAAACGCACATTTCGACACTCACAAGGGAATCAAAACCTATGGGGTACTTCCCGTTGACCTAGAACTATGAAATTTGGCAAGAAGCATTGTGTTAGAGTACACATATAGGAAAAAATCAGAAAACTGGACATTTTTAATTTAATCACAAAAAATAGTGTCTATTTGCAAGGAATGAGGGCCCAAATTTTAAACCGTATCATGTGGGGGGGGGGGGGGGGGGTATCATATGAAAGAGCCTCATTAGCATAACCTAAAACAGGTTTTTAAATATTTTTACGATGTATATTTTTCGGTTTATGACGGAAAATATAAAAAAGATTTCCCCCTTTTATTTAGTTTGTACGGAACCCTCGGTGGGCGAGTCTGACTTATATTTTTTAAAGAGTTGAACTGGATTTTCGTTTGCTAAGGCACAAAACCGAACAACCCACTTCAAAATTCGAAATTTCGTTTACTTGGATGACATATCTTTTCCAGTTACTTTGTTGTAAAAACCAAATTACTGAACCGATTTTGATATTTTTGGTTTATATGGGACCACCTCTGAAGTATAACCTACCAAACAAAAAAAATCAACTCATAATTGGCGAAATAATCGCGTAACAAACGTATAAAAAACATACAGTCGAATTGAGAAACTCCTCCCGTTTCGAAGTCGGTTAACATGAGAAGGAAGTCAGCGGATAATCTTATGAAATCCGTGTATGTTTCAACAGTAGACAGTAGGAAATGCAATACCGCAAGCTAATTTCAATCCAGGTATTTGCTGGACTGAACCATCTTAGTCCCGCTGGATCAAGGTTTTTGCGGGACTCAGCAGGGTGGATTTAGACCATTGAAATCAATCGTGATAAAGACATAATGGACCTCATTTTCATAGTTTTAATTCTAACCCAAATTAAACTAGCTTATTGGTACATATTAAATGGTTTAATAATACAAATTTGACATTAAGAGTAAAACATAAATTGAAATTACTTACAATGTAAAAAAAGTATATATGTATTCTATCAGCCATCTAGTTCCATAGCACAAGCTTTGCTTAGTTTGGGCTAGATGGTGTTGTGTGAAATGTCCACAAATATTTATTTATTTATTTATTTTATTTAATGTCTTCTTCAAACTTAAACGAATGTAAGTATAATAAAACCGCTGTCAAGTTAGTTCGTCTCTCTGAGATCTGTTTCTTGCGCGCAGAGTAACACGTATGAACGTATGAAGATACACTTCTCTGTAATCCCGCCAGTCCAGCGGCGCAAAATTTCGCAAAATTTAGACCGAGTTTAGTCCCGCAAAATTTATGCGGGATCCAGGGATTGCATTCCCTAGTGAACAGTGTCTCTATAATAACGATGCACGCTGTTGTCTCGCAGTGCGGGTGACGTTCCAAGAGAAGGAGAGCGTCGAGCGCGCGCTGAAGTTAGACCGCGAGCTGCGTATCAACGGGTTCCTCGTGACCGTCTCCAAGTACCGCGACGACGACGAACAGAAGGCGCACAACGCTAACAACAATAAGGTACCTACCCCGTCACACACAACATACACACTCATCACAAACACACGCTCATTACAAGCACATGCTCATCACAAACACACTCTCATTAAAGCACACACTCATCACAACCACACTCACACAAACGTACTCATCACACGTTTTATTATAAACGAAGCTTCCGGCAGCCTAGGTGGTAGACCGTCTGACTTGCGATCCGCAGGTCCTGGGTTGAAATCCCGCAGCACGCACCTATCTGTCTTCGATGTTATGTGTCTATTGTTGATTGCCGTCAACTTCAAACGGTGAAGGAAAACATCGTGAGGAAACTTACATGTTTGAGAGTTCTCAATGTTCTTGAAAATGTGTGCAGTCTACCAACCCACACTTGGCCAGCGTGCTAGACTATAGTTCTAGGCTTTACCCTTCTCACAATGACGAGTTGGCCTGCATCCAGCACTGGGACAGTTTATACAAACAGGGCTTATTTTGATTGATAGAGCATATGCCAATGGAGACGTCAATACTATATTTATAGATATTTCTGCCGTTTTTTTCCAGAGCTAGAAAGTTTACTTTATGAAATGTTTTTTTTATTTTCTTTTATTATATATTCTTTATCGCCCACCTCCGGGATAATATTACATTATATTTTACATTTACAAACTGTACAATTATTACCTGTTTTCAGAACAAGAGACAGCACTCGCAGCAACAGAATCGCAACAACACTAACAACATGAACGTGACGAACGCGAGTCCGAACGCGAACCGCAACAACGCGTTCCGGCCGCGCGGCGGCGGCGGCGGTGGCGGCGGCGCCTTCAACGCACGGGGGAACTTTAGAGGTGGGGGTGTGTCCATACTCGCAACACTTGGAGCACTGTATGTTGGAATCAGAATAGCATAGGGTTGGTGCCATGCTATGCCGCTACAACTGGACAAATAAAGTTTGGATAATATTTTTTTTATTCGACAATAGGCTTGCTCTTAACCGTCAACTAAGTTGGTGTTAAGTTACGGTCTACGATGGAGCGCGCTTGCCTAGAAGAAACCTATTCACTTTAGATTTGAAGACACCTAGATTATATCTATTCGGAAAGACCCACTCAGAAAGCGCATTCCACATTTTGGCGGTACGCACAATGAAAGTGGAGCCAAAGCGTTTCGTACGTGTTTTCGGAATACATAATATTTTTAAGAATTTTTTACAGTTCTGAGTATGGAGTTAGGTAGTTCTGTTTTATGAGGTTCTTGCTTAACTCTCAAGTTAATCTTTTCTTTATTTTATTAGTTTTGCTTCTTGTTTATTTTTTCATAAGTTGATAATGTTGGTTGGAATGCCCCAGATTAACACGGTACGGCAGAGAGGCACGGTTTTTATTATATTACCTTTTTTGTAAGTAAAAGGAGCCCTATAACTGTGACTGGTGTATAGACATGACACACTAGGTATTTAAGAAGATAACATGTAGGGCCTTACCGGAGAACGTTACTCAAATTTGAGCAATGCCTAACACATTTTGTTGATTTCTCGTTGACACTTAATGACACTTGTGGAAAGAAGACAGTGAATTTGAGACGTAGATCAAAGTTACGGTAATGTTGTGTTGTTCCTCAGGAGCGCGCGGTCGCGGCGGTTTCGGCGGTCGCGGCGGCAGCTTCCCGCGCGGCGGCTTCCCGCCAGTCAACACTTACATGCCCCCGCAGCCGTTCATGGGACCCGCCCGCCCGGTAACTAACCTTCACTCTATTTACACACACACACACACAACCAACCACTAACATCTGGGAAATACGTATACGCGCTTATTCACATCAACTGATATTGTGACTTGTATCATCATGCTTCTTAACTTCCAAATATTTTTAGCAAATATGGCGTTTTCAGGTTTCTTAATGTCATTATTATGAACCCGAGATAGAGATTGATGGCATAGTATCCGCAAATCTTTTTGAGATGTTGGAGGTTAGCGCAAGTGGATGCGCGGTACACATCTGGCGCATGAGAGGCGCGTAAGGCGAGTGGGAAGCGCGCGGCCCCAACCTACACCGCGTATTAGTCTGAAGCCAAACGAGCGTAATATTTCGAGTTGTGAGTCGCGCAATTTCGGTTCCAATTGAATTCTCCTGGGTTGCCAGACGGACGTCTTTTATTCAGTTGCTGCTATTCGACGGTTATACGGGGCTTTTGTGTCGTGCATACAATGGATCAACATTACAACTGTAGAATGATTTTGCACTACGTTTCGTTCTATCTCACTTACACTTATTGAATTCTTTCTACTTACTGAACATAAAAACCGAATGGCATCGATACTATTGGGTTCATTGCTCAAAGCGAATAGATTTTGAAACTACGTTATGTTCAAAGGGTAATGTTTACACAATTCTAATTTTAAATCCACATCTATTTGTGATGTAAACACAGTCGATCGGTTACTGACTTGATGACGAGTGACGGCGGACCTTGCTGGGCTTCCGTAACACTCAATAAATTCACATTACGTCTAAATCTACAAATAAACTCATGTCTGTATATTGGTTTGCTAAATATCATACGCATGTCATTAATTTGGTCATATATGGTTGATCACCATCGCCTACTGAAAATTTACGGCCTTACCGAAAAACATCTCTCAAATTTGTGCTCAAAATATTCTGTCAACTTCTCGCTCACTGAAATAACAATTGCGGAAATGAGACAGAGAATTTGAGATGAGTTCAATATAAGTTCGAGATATTGATCAAAGTTGAGTAATGATTTTTCGGTAAGACAAAAATAATTGTATATTTACTATTGTGTTGCTATTTCGATTTTATTTTAGCTGTACACGTATTTACAGTCTAGCTAAACTAAGGAAGGATGTGACAACTGCAGTGAAGTACAGTTGAATGCTTTTTTTTTCAAATATATTCCAGTATTTCAACTACCTATTAAAATTTAATAATATATGTTCTTGCAGCTGTCAGATCCCACTCAGTTTACCTCGAGTATGTGACTTATTATTTTGAGTCACTGTAATAAGTGATTCTTATGTCTCGCTCGCACATACCAACATTGAAGATATTAACTAACATTCCATACGCTCAATAACAGAATTATCTGGATCCAAATAAGCTAAGTGATCATACTTTTTTTCCTCGGAGGTGGTGCCGTATAAAATTTATCAAAATCAGTTGAGTACTTTGGTATTTATAATAAAATAACTGAAAAAATATCATCCAAGTAAACGAATTGTGTATTTTGAATTCGTGTTTTTTTCAGTTTGTTTTAACTATAATATAATAGTTATATACGAGTATCTTCCTTATAATATTGATATCCGCAAGCGAGACAGGACATTTGCATCACATTATATTTTGAGTTCAGTTTTCATACCATTTGTCTCCGTCACACATATGTATTTAGACCATTATTTTCACGTATTATTACTTTGCTTCATTAAGAGGATCGTTGACGCGCACTTGTGCATAAAAAGGAATAAAACTGTTTCTTTCTACCCGTAAACATTGTCCGATTTAGAAGATTCATTTTTATATGATTGAAATCTATCTATATGGCGAAAACAAAAAGTCATAATTTGGAAAAAAGTAGTAGTTGACGAAGTAATACTTTAACAAAATATGTTAAGTGTATAGGGTGTATGAATATTAAACATATTGGCAAAATCAGCCTTTTTGTATTGCTGGTTTGCATTTAGCCCTTATACTCAAGTTCAGATATTAGTTTCAGTTTTGTATAGCTGGTATTTAAATACATACAAACAAACATATACTTGAAAAACATAACCCTTCTGCTTTAGCAGTCGGGTAAAAAAATCATCGAAATTGAATAATATTAATTGTTAGTAAATAGTTTTTTCCAGTTGTACGAACAAACTCATAAGTACTGGCGAAATTGTCTCAACGATTCTCTTAAACTGTATTTTTTTGCGAATATGTAAACAGTTGCTTTGTCTTGCATGACGACGCCAATCCCGATTCATAAGAAACGAGTGCATAGAAAGATGTGCAAAGAAATGCAGTGCGACATGTGAAGAATGGTTTAAAAGGGTGTTCAACTGCTGACCGTTTTCATACATACTGGATTTATTTTTATTTTTTATATCATTAAAATTACATTAGATTATGTAATATATGTGATGATTTAAATTTAACAGTTTTAGCGAAGAATCTAACAAAATATTATGAATATGCTCAAGAAATAATTTTTAATTATCTAATAAACTTTGGAGATATAGATAGGTATTTAAAGTTTTTAGTGCATTTTTGTGCAAATCGTGTTGAATAGAATTAGTACGACGCACCTAGGTCGTGACCTTGACGATATATTTTTTCATAGTAGCTTTCCAACAGGCGAGTTGGTGGTCAAACGCGGACCTATTCGCAATAAAAAAAACTTATACGGTGACAAAATAAAACATGTATGTGTATGAAAGAAAAACAAAATACCCGACTGCAGAAAAGCAGTTTTTCCAGTCTAACTTACGATTTCGTTACGCTTGATACGCTGTTGAGTGTGCGTTTTTTGTGACAAAGTATGCCTAAAATCGTTGTAAAAGATTATAAATGCGCATTCTTTTCTAGTAAAATCACTTGTTTATTACGAAATAGAGCGTAGGAGATTACGAAAAAATGCATTTTTATTTTATTTTTGCTAGAGATGTATTATTATTATTACAAAAAATATACCCTATGACACTCAGGAGGTGAAGACGAATCTAACGACACCTCGCACATCAAAATCGGTCAAGCCGTTTAGGCTGTAGGCTGTCATATAGAAACATACATACATATATACACTTGAGAAACATAACCCTCCTTACGCAGTAGGGTAAAAATAGTCGACAGGCCTATTCATGTACATTTTATAAGACTTTTTTCTATTCGCGTGTTTAATTTCCTAAATAACTTGACGAGTATGTATGAAAACGTTAAAGCCTGAGTGTAGAGCCTTAGTACCGTGCACCCGGCTCCTGCAAACCTCTTTGCCATTAACAAGATTCTGTGCATTCTTTTCAGAGCTACCTGTTGTAGAACACACGGTTATCGCAGGTAACTTCCATTGTACATTGTGTAAATAACTGATTGTTTACGTTTTACTTTACTACAGTCGCGAACGACTGTTCTGTAACGTGTTACGAATATGGCAATGACCGCACTTCTCGACCACTTCAGCTTGCGCCGCTCACTAAAATCTTTGTCTCCATGTAGAGTCTGTTCGGAATGATAACTAATGCGGAATTGATGGCGCTGCTGTCCTTATTTCGTTAATTTGTTTGACTAGCAACACAATCGAGACGTCAGTTCCTATTCATTGAAATGAAACAAGTTTTGACGGTTTTTTTTTTTTTTTTCTGCGATACCTATTGACAACGTTAGCGTTTTCTGCGTGCATAGGAAACGTTTTGCATAAAAATAGTAGGCGGTAGTAATTAATATTTTCTTAACAAAAAAGACAACTGTCATCTAGTCTCACCTGTGACCACGGACGCTGCAAAGTGTTCGAAACATCAGGTCATAAAATTATGTAATATATACGCGATAAATCCAAGTTAAAACTTGTTTCATTTCAATGAGTAACAAATAAATACAAATATCTTTATTAACAAACCATTATAGATTAACATAGAAAACGTCAATTCCTATTTTTTGCCAAGATATTTCCCTTTCCAAACAGACTCTAATCAGAGAAACGAATGTCTTTTGACGCGCTTCGTCTCTGATGACTCGGACGCGGCCTCATATAGACTCGAACGATCTCTTGTCAAACAATATAAAAACAAAATGGACCGATTCAAGATGGCTAGAAGTGTGATAATACAATGGGCAAAATTTAAAATATTAAAATAAATAATAATCAATATTTAAATAATATAAAATATTTGTATAATGCATATGAATGCGATAAACATTGAGTACTTAATTGAAATAAAATAAAGGATGAAAAAGATGGTATAAATTCATTTCAACTCCTTTTATCTTACGAAAAAACGATGATTTGAATACATAAATAAATTAACGGAGGCACATAAAGAGCACATATATTGCTGTGTAAATCAGGCGAATTTATTGCATATCTCAATATCTTGCAGCCCGTCTTAAGCTGGTGAAAAGAGCGCCTGACTTTCAACGAATTAAATCCCAACTGCCCAAGTAAAAATATTTAATTAAAAAAAAAAAAAAAAACAATAAACTGTAATTACTGTTTTTTCAGGGAGGCTTCATGGATGGTCAGCGACCCAACAAGCGACTCCGGCAGATGTAACCACATTCTACACTTATTCCCCACATATTTATAAAGATTTAGAACGTACCATCGGCTCGGTCTACATGTGTCTTGTAAGATATACGAGTGAAGTGACAATTCACATTCTACCTATCATACTATGCGATCTTAAATAACACGAGGAATATCCTGAATTATAAAAATCGAGACAGTATCGCTACGTTAATGGATTTTTACGTGAAAACGTTTCTCATAGACTGTCAGGCTTAAATTAAATTAAGAGAAATAAAATGAAATATACCTGTTTCACCACCCTCTCAATATGAGATCCTGAAAATGACAGATATAGACATAAAACTATTATAACAAAAACATACAACAGAAAATAAAAAATCATACACACAAAATAATGTTTTTGTCACAATCTGGCCCCAGCTCAGCATAATGCTAGTTGTAAACAACCAGCGCTAATGAGCTAAGTCTGTAGTACTTTGAAGACAAATCTAACAAGTCCAAACTCGACAGTTTTGTTGGGTCGATAGGGAGTTATGGACGATTCTTGGATCGGATAAAATTTGCACTTCACCCCTCACCTCATGACGTGACGCACCGTGTAGCAGACACGCTTCGTATAACTAGTTTCAGAACAAATGTTCTGTAAATACCACAGTTGTCGTTTTTTAAAAATGTTTTCACGTTAAAAAGCCAGTTGAGTTTAGCGATTCCTTGGGATACGAATATGTCGGTTACATTGGTTTTCCTCTGTATATTCTTACTTTTGATTCGATTTCACAATGAACTCTGAAACCAATGTATTATAGGTGTATACCAATGTATTACAGGAAGAAAAGCACTCGATATAGAGGAGATATTCGAGCAGCAGGGAGGGGGAGGGCCATACATTTTACCACACAACTACGCGGTACGTCACCCCTCCCTCTCCCCTCCCAAACAGGCATAAAAATTGAGTCTGCGCATTCAACGTCAGCGCTTTTTATTCACAATGAGACCTGTACCGACTGTAGTTACACGCTTAGAGTCCGCGCCACCAGAGAAGTCTCATGGCGAAATTTTGGAACTAAATTTGATGAGGATCACAATCTTATTTCAATATTACTTTGACCTTTGTCTTGTTCTCTTAAATATAGAATGAACGAGACAAAAGTCAAAGTAATAATGATATACGGGTCCGCCATTGTCCGCCGGGACACAGAATACGTTAGGAATATGTGGCCGGAATGCGATTGTAGCGCCACGTCTATAGGACTCGAGTGTTGGCGCGGCCTCTGAGCAGGGAGTCGATCCGTCTGTGTATTATTTGTGTCGCATTGTATCGTACGGCGTTTTAACTGTTTATGGAGAGACCGTGCTGCGTAGTGCGGTGTTGTTTGTGCGTCTTGTGTGTGTGTGAGCGCGTTCCTCCCAGAGACTACAGTGACATTCAGTATCAGATTATTAAACATAAATCTAGCTAATTGTATTTACTAAGTACAGTGGAGTAATTATATTGTAAGCTATTGTCTTATTGACGGGTAATAAATGTATTATTACTAACCATTTGTTCGTTTTATTTCGCATACCTTTGTCGATTGCCTTTTTTTCATTTATTGGTACAAAAAAATATTCCATTTGGCTTAAGTACTGCCAACAAACCTGGTCCAGGTTTATCCAAGCAATATATTCTGTGTCTAGTATTAGAGCTGTATTAGTTGTAGCTAGAAAGTACTGTATAATTCGACATTATAGACACGGGAGCAGTAGGAAATATGCATGAATTTTATAGAAATAATAGTTTTAATTGATAACATACTAAAATATAATAAATTTACTAAAAAAACATTTCGATCGGTCAATAAACTTCCGAGATACAAACATTAAAGTTTTTAGGGGGAGGGATGCTCTGTCCCTCTCTCGCGAAACAACAATTTGTATTGAACTTGTACGGTGAACATGTTGCACGACGTCATCTAACGCGATCGTGTTCGGGCCTTACCGATAAACGTTACTTAACTTTAAGGATTTCTTCACATATTTTGTCAACTTATCGCTGACATGTAATGATATGTGCGGAAAGAAGATAGAGAATTTAAGACGATGGTTAAAGCTAAGTAAATGCCTGTATCTTTCTTATTTTTGAAGATATTTTAATTTTCTTTTTGTGGAAAGAATCTATTTTTGGTTAGCCTTTCTAAGATCATTAATAATAAAGATAAAGATAATTTATTTGCATACAACACGAGAATTTTATACAACAAGTGCATAAAAGGTGAGTCGCTTAAAATCATGTGCCGATTAGGCGTACAAATGTCAGGTAGACAGCATCATGCACATGCGAAAAATAAAAAAATAATAATTATTATTATTTGTAAAAGATAAATCATGCATATTCTTAACATAATTTCCCCTGTAATATATTATTATATGTGCCCGTGTCTATCATGTCGAATTCAAGTCATCAAAAACAAAACTTCATCGTTTTACTGAGCGTGCAACATTTTGTTTGTGTTTGGTCACAACTATGAGAAAAAAGAAACCTGAGACCTCGATATTTTTTTTGTTTTCTAGATCATTCATCATCATCATCATCATGGGCCTTGTTCCATCCTGTCGGATGATTTAAGCAGCGTCATAAAGTGGAGCTACACCGTCGTTGGTGACTGAATAGGCCAATTGCGGCTACACCGCTGGCAGACAAACCCTTGGTTATTGGTTGGAGGTGCTAAGTTGGTGGAATTGGCTACGTTATGCCGGCGGGAATGTTTTTGTGCTAGCACCTTCAGCCATGCATCATCATGGTGTCTAGATCATTATTATTTATTATATTGCGCCCCTGTCCCATGAAGTTGACAAGTCTACTATTCACACACAACAACAACACGGGACATCACGTGTTATTCCGACGTGCCTGTTCTATTTCTATGCCTGTATATTCTGAGATAAAGACAGACTAACGGCACTTATAACGAGGTCTATCAAGCCGTTATAATAATTGTTCACTATACAGCTGGTGTTAGGTGCATGGTTGGACAAACTGAATGGGTGTTCAGGGGGGTTACTACAATCTCAAGAACAACCTTATTTATTTCAATAAATTACTTTGTCCTTTGTCTTGCTCACTCAACTGTAGAAATAACAAAGTAAAAGTAAAAGTAATATTGAAATAAGACACATTGCAATTATAATTAAAAGAAAGAAGTCACGAATAATATAATAATTCATTAGAGCCATGTCTTTATGATTTATATACATACTTTGGCTTCTCTTCACGCCTACTCCGAATTCGTACTTTATCGGTTTTTTAAATGAATAACTACCATTTTCTAGTTATTTAATAGGTAAACAATTTGTGTTAATGGCCAAGGTATAAAATATGCTATAAAACTGCATAAACCACAAGTCGAGTTTCCTTTTGCTACATTGAAACTAAGGAATGCTATAGATGAAGGTAGAGATGAAAGGGTCTTACGGCTAACCGAAAACAGAGCAACGCTCAACATATTTTGTCAACTTCTCGCTGACACTTGTGGAAAGGAGACAGAATTTGAGACGTTTATCAAAGTCAAGTAACGTTTTTCGGTAAGGCCGAAAGTAACTTACCTTATTTTGATGCCTATTCGAAACCTTTCCCATCAATAAACTAATTATCTCTCACATCCGTTAACTGAACTATCGGGCAATAAACCTGATACAAACTAGCTGTTCGGAATGGTAGCGTATTAACTATCATGTTACTAGTTTAACAGTTTCCGTCTTATCAATCAACTGCTTTGTATGGCTTAGAAATAGAAAGTGATCAGTAAAAGTTATAATTTTCTTTATAATCTATAATAACCATACGGCATTGATTGGATGTATTGCGTGTTTAAACTGTTAGTGACTGTTGTTTATTCTGTGATAGGCCCAATGTTTATTTTCTAACAAATGAAGTTTAATTTTGTACGCGTCTGTCGAGTAGTCGCGAGCAACTCGCACACACGCTTCAAATAACGGGAGATAAATAATGTAAACATGTTGATAGAAAAAGTTTGCTTGTTTTTGTTAATTTTGAATGTGGAATGTGCGAGGGAAGACGCGGGTAGGTTGAGAAAAGGGCCCGGTTTGAAGTCTAGGCGAGCGGCACGTGTGGAGTTTGAGAATTTATTCAATGTGTACGATCCTTCGTTCCTGAGTGGCGTTTGGCCGAAGATCTCGAATGGAGTTCATCTGACGCTGGAGCAGGCTTGCTGGGAGGACATGGCGGTGCTCTTCAGGGATTTGGTAGATGGGAGGGCCTGGGCGTATGATGGTAAGATCTAAACACGACCCGATATTTACTTGAGCCGGTTATGAAAAGATTTTTTTATTAGGTATGTCAATAGAGTAAGGAAAACCATAGTTATTACTTACTGTACTTATTTCCTCTGCCCTTTTTAGGGTTCCGTACCCAAAGGGTAAAAACGGGACCCTATTACTAAGACTTCGCTGTCTGTCTGTCTGTCTGTCTGTCTGTCTGTCTGTCTGTCTGTCTGTCTGTCTGTCTGTCTGTCTGTCTCCAAGCTGTATCTCATAAACCGTGATAGCTAGAAAGCTGAAATTTTCACAAATGATGTATTTCCGTTGCCGCTATAACAACAAATACTAAAAATTAAAAAAAAAAAAATATTAAGGGGGGTCCCCATACAATAAACGTGTTTTTTTCGTATTTTTTTGCTCAATATTAAAAACGGTAACAGGTAGACGCTTCAAATTTTCACAGAATATTTACTTGTATATTACCTTTCAAAATAAATAATTAAATAACAATAAAGTAAATATTAAAGGGGGGCTCCCATACAACAAACGTAATTCTTAAGCAATTTTTACTCGATCTCAATTAAAAGGTAGAAACTTGAATATTTGTAAGTAAATATTTAGAAATATATTAACTATAAAAATAAATACCTAATCTAATACATAAAAACTCACAAAATGAAAATAATCCGTGCATCTAAACGCGGTGCGAGCGCCGGTTTAGCGGGGTAGCGGGGGAGGTAACATCACGGAGCGAGCCATAGACGCGCGTATTCGCGCGAGCGTTGTCTTGCTGCCCGGATGTGTATCGAAAACCTACCTATAAGTTTGCAATTTACTACTTGGAATTTCGTTGATTTCTCGTTATTTTATAAACAGAACTAAACTTTGTAGTATTATAGATGATAGTACGGAACCCTTCGTGCGCGAGTCCGACTCGCACTTGGCCGATTTTTTCTTTCTGACGGCAAGAAGCACAAAAAGCAACATCGTTTTATGATGGATATTCCAAAGACGAACGAAACGCTTTAACTACACTTTTATTGTACCTATGCACCGTCAAAATGTGGAATATGCTTCCTGAATGGGTCTTTCTAATCTGGGTGTCTTTAAATTGCGAGTGAATAGGTTTCTTCTAGGTAAACGCACTCCATCGTAGACCACATTAGTCGCAATTAGTGGTCAAGCGCAAGCCTATATTTTCGAATAAAAAAAGTACTGAGTGCGTGGAGTCTCTTTTATCTTCAATGATATCTTTGCTCTTAATGCATGGGTACACAATTTTTTTGACCAGCTGAAGTAGTTTTTTACCGATTTCTAAAAAGGAGGGGTTCTCAATCCGACTATGTTTTTTTGTATGTTCGTTCAGCGATTACTTCGCCAATTATGAATTGATTTAATGATTATTTTTTGTTAGGTGGTTTGTTTGGTTCAGAGATGGTCGGTCCCATATAAATTATCAAAATCGGTTCAGTAGTTTGGTTTTTAAAACAAAATAACTGAAAAATATATGTCATTCAAGTAAACGAAATTGCGTAGGTATTTTGAAGTCGGTTTCAGTTTTTCAAACTGTAATAAAATTAGACTATTACTTAAACCAATAAAACGTTGGTGACGCCATCTGTAGCACACAATAACAACATATGGTTGGGATATGCGGGTTCAAATACCGTCGGATATACAACATTTTTCAACTGTCTAGAAAGTAAATATTTAGGTAGGTAAAGCATGGAAAAAACCGCTGAGTGATTTGAATTGCGTCGTTGAAACGTATACAATTTTATTATGTATGTAGTATGTTAAAATTTAAATAGTCCATACCTTGAAAAATATTGAACCGATTTGGATAAAACTTGTACTGATTTCTAAGTTGGACTGTACCTAATCCACATATAAAATATTTTTATATTTATAATTTTTTTTTATTTTTTTTTGCAGACTTATACTTTTTGAGATATGTGTGGACAAATATACTAACATACACTTATGAAATTTGGCACACATGCTTAGAAGCTCGTATATACTAACAATTATGTGAAAATTGTGCAATTTTAATAATATTAGGTATATAGGTACACACATCGAATTGATAATCTCCTTTTTTTGGAGTCGATAAAAAATATAACATGCGCGAGCGAGACATGAGATTAACTACTGACGCCGCCAGCACGCGTGTCGTTTAACTACTGACGCCGCCAGCACGCGTGTCGTTTAAATTGTAATTCTATGGTTAGTTAAGCGATGATTTTATTACAGCCAACATCAGTGCGTGGACTGCAACAAGTTAACTCACATCAATCAAACTAATCGCCTCCACGCTACAGTTAGCATCAGTTAACATAAAGACATGCACTTTCGATGCAGTCAATGACTACGAGGCGAGGTGACTACTTTCGCCCCTTTCGTGTGTGGACTCGGCTCAAGTTCAGTGTGCTCGCGTGCTAGCTTCACGCCTGCTGCGCCCGCGCAGTTGTCGCTAGGGTCGCCAAAATAGAAACTTTCTGAAGAAGCAATATTATCATACTTTACAATCATTATTATTGTTTAAAAAATCTGAAACAACCGATTTCAAAATAAGCAATTTTGTTTATGGACATGGCGAAACTGTAAGGGTTCCTTATTTACTACGGAACTTTAAAACAATTTTTTTCGGTTTAAAAATTACTGAGTAACAAGAGTAAGCGTTAACAAGAATAAAAAAGTACAACCGAATTGAGATAGAACCTCTTCTTTTTTGAAGTCGGTTGAAATACTTGTGTTTCAGCTGTGGATGCGTCGGGCCGCTACCAAGCGGCTCTGTTTGCGGGCAGTCGCTTCTGGCTCGGCTCAAAACAAGAATGCCTGCGGCTGGTAAGCACCACATTTTAAACAAAAACCTTTAGAGTTTGTTTGGATAAAGAACTATCGCGAAAAAAAGGAACTAACGTTTTCGTTTAACATAATAATGAAATAAGGACCGAGAAATCTTTGTCTTATAATATCGTGGCCCATAACACTCGGAAACTACCTAAAGGCGAATCTAATGACATCTCGGACATCAACTCTGTTATATCGTTTAACCTGTAGAAGATAATATACATGTAGATACCCTTTGGCCCATTTTTATAAATTTAATAAATTTAATTTAATAAATTTTTATTGTATACCTACAAACATACATACACCCGAAGAACATTACGACCTTTCTTGTGCAATCGGGTTATAAGATAACACTACTTTGATTTTATCATTTTTTCAGGATGATAATTTCCAAGAAGACATAGACAACGACACGTTGTCTTTACTACGAAACAATGATTACATCGACTCTGTGTTACGGAGACAGAAGTATTTTGACGCAGGTAAGCCAATATGGTGCAATCTGGTGGTAGATAAAAAACTACGCGTTAGACATAAGGTGGGATTCCACCAAAATTGTGTTCAGAACATTTGTTAGTGAACATTTTGTGCAAAAATCCTGCAGTGCGCGAATCTGCAACCGTACTCTCAACTTTATAGCGATGCAAAGTTTGTTCAGCGCTTGTTTTTATCTTGCTTGTTCTGCAATTAACAGAATGACACTAAAGTTGAAGCGATTATTAAAACAACAATTTAAAGTAGGCTTACTTGAACTTTTATCTCACACTCTTAATCACAGAAAAAGCAAGATAAAAACGAGCGCTGAGCGAACTTTGTATCGCTATAAGAGTTGAGAGGAACCCCGCTGAGCTGTAGTGAAGTGTATTTATTATACAAATACAAATACAAATAATTTATTGATAAATATATGTCATTTACAAGTCAGAATATCGGTCAAGAATATCAAGTCAGTATATCGGTTTGGCCGATAGACTGCGTGCACATATAGTTAATGTTTGCCCGCGAGACCCCAGTGTGCCACAGTGCTGCACATTGGTGGAATCCTACCTTTACACACCCTAAAATCTGTCAAAACGTTTAGGTTTTGATGTAGAATTTACCGCACAGTTATCCAAAACTTTTATAGGAGAAAACAATTTTTTTTGCTTTTCTAAAAATTCTGTGCCGATTTCAAGATGAAATAAAACCGGCCAAGTGCGAGTCGGAGTCATGCATGAAGGGTTCCGTACCATTATCTATAAAAACGGTAAAAATTCATGGCTGTTGTATGGCCCTTAAATTTTTTTTTTTAATTATTTATTTTTAAAGTGAATAATATAACTCCATATTCTGTGAATATTTCAATCATCTACCTGTTGCCGTTATCAATATCGAGCAAAAACGAGCAAAAAATCACATTTGTTGTATGGGAGCCCCCTTAAATATTTATTTTATTCTGTTTTTTAGTATTTGTTGTTATAGCGGCAACAGAAATACATCATCTGTCAAAAATTTCAACTCTCTAACTGTCACGGTTCATGAGATACAGCCTGGTGACAGACGGATGGACGGACGGACAGACAGCGAAGTATCAGTAATAGGGTCCCGTTTTATCCTTTGGGTACGGAACCCTAAAAATAAAAGTAAGTGATAATTAAAAAAAAAGTGACTATGTCATTCTCATGTTCTCATATCCAGAAATGAACGAGTGGCGCCGGACGGCGCAGCCGGATGAGCTGGTGTCGCGTCTCGCGGCAGCGGACCAGCACCCACCCTACCGGCTCGTCTACACCACGCTTCACCTGCAGCTCAATATTACCAAGATCACCAAGCTCAAGGTAGCATAC
This sequence comes from Lycia hirtaria, assembly GCA_947563715.1. Lineage (NCBI taxonomy): Eukaryota > Metazoa > Arthropoda > Insecta > Lepidoptera > Geometridae > Lycia > Lycia hirtaria. The sequence continues at coordinate 54,855,557 of OX387375.1, forward strand.
ACACACTAATTACCTACTACTTACATTAATTCATTATTACTTACTGCCAACTTACAGCAAAGTCTTCACTAGATCGGTCACAGGACTTGATTACGAATTAGTTAGATTAGGTTTATGAGCCGACCAAATTATAATGTCTGTTGGGTTCATCATCTCAGCCACAATAAGTCCACTGCTGGACATAGGATTTCCTAAAAGACCGGTCGGAAGCGGCTTGCATCCATGCGTCTTTCTGCCACTTGTATAAGGTTTTTTGTCCACCTTGTGGCTGGTCTTCCGACGCTGCGCTTGCCGGTGCATGGTCTTCACTAGATAAATTTTCGACCCCACCGACAATTATAGTTCTAGGCCATCAGCTTAGTATTTTAGGTTACACGCCCATAATTTTTAGAAATCACTCGAATCGTATAATCGAATTATCTGCTTGCCAAAAATTTTAATAAATACCGGATCTAATAGAATTCTTTTTTATTCTTTTTTTTATTTATGGTCGAACATACATGCGTAAAATTGCCGCGAAATGGCAATTCGTCCCAATAGTTAGGCATAGTAGGTTAGTATGTATAATTATTGACACTATAGCCACAGAAGAGAAATCAAAAACGAGTTTCTCTCTTTTCCAAATAAGGTAAACTTTTTCTTTGTTTTGTAATTGACAAGTACAACACTTAGATACTCTAGATAAATGGTGTCGAGAAAATCATATGTTTCTGAACGTAAAAAAGTGTTTTATTATAACTTATGATTACCGTCTCAAAGGTCATTGTTTCGAGAGGAAGTCTGTGATTAAAGATCTCGGAGTTATTTACATTTCGTGATCACTATGACTAGGTTTAGTGTAAATAAAAGTAACAAACTTTTGCATTCAATTGATGTCTTCAATCAAAAAATTACAAATTTCAAGAAGACGTTAAAAATATTGTGTTTGCTGCATATGATGATTATGATGATGAAGTTTAATTAATTTAATTTAATCAAGTGATGTTACCAATTTTCTTTTTATTTATTTTACTTTTGAAACTGAAAATCTTATTATTGTAATTGTAATTATAACATGTTGTGTATACATTTAAAGGAATATAGTTTAGGTCCAAATTATGAATTGTAAAAATTGTAAAGACTGTATTCTGTTTCCTGTACCAATAAACTAAATAAACTTAGCGGGCTTCGCCATTAGTTTGACAAATTGTTTTTTTTTTTAAAGTTTAGATTTAGGCGAATTGATGGTCAAACTAGTACGATTTTTTTTTTCTAGTCGTACGACATCGTCCTGGGAGTGTGTCTCCCGCGGTCCTGTCCTTCAGACGACGTGGAATCCATCGTCAATTTCTCCATCATGCTCTCCGACAACCTCAGGAACAACCAAACCATCCCTCGCACCGTCAAAATCACATCTTCTAGAAGAATCCAGGGGGAATTCCATTTGGAAAGTGATGCGGGCGCTATTTTCTTGATCATTATCACTTTACTACTAATTTTAATATCCACTATTGCAACTCTAGTCGATTTAGACATGATGAAATGCATCAAATACAACAAGCAGTCCATGAGTTTCGATCTACCTACTTACAGCAACAGCGAAACAAAATTGGTAGACGAATTAAAACGAAAACACGGCGAAATTAAATGCATCGATGACATATTATTAGAAAATACAAATAAGAACCTTATGTCTATGAGTAAAGGTTCGAGATCGCTTGCAGCATCTCCGCCTATAACTTTAGACGTGCTTAACGTTGGTTCTTCAGGAAGCTGCAATAGATGCGGTAAATATAGAAGACAGTGTCCGAATAGCAAACCGATTGACGTCACGACGAGTTGTCCGAGAGTGAAATACAACTCCTTCGCGAGTCTCAGCACAGAAGATAGGAGGAAGAACAGCTTCTTCTATCGACTTCTTCTGTGTTTCTCCGTATGTTATTGTTGGAAGAGGATTTTCAACAAGAATACGGCGACCAAGGATCTGTCGTTGATTCATATAATGAAGATAGTCGCTACGTTTTGGATAATGTTTGTGCATGTCACAGTCATGGTCGGCTTTATTTCAGGTGAGGTAATTTGTTGAATTATATAAAGGTCACTTCCATTTAGCGTTCCTGGCGCAGAAATTGGCCATTGCCATTTAGCGAGACAATCCTGCTAGCGTTATAGCCGTTATAGGTCACATTTGCGTCAGGAACAGCGCGGGACGGGTTATTCGATTAATGATTGTTGATGTTTTCCTATATTTAAATTAGTTCCTTATTTTACAAATATATTCTAAGGAATGTTTATCATTACCATCATCATTTCAGCCACAAGAAGTCCACTGCTGGACACAGACCTCCCCATGGATTTCCTAGACCGATTGGAAGCAGCTGCAGCAGTGCAGAGAAGACGCTGGATGCACAGCGTCTTCTCTGCACGTGCTCAAAGAATGTTCATTTAAATAAAATTATTCATTTTATTACAATTAAAGAAGACAATAATATATCCTGAATACTACTACAATAGTGGAATATTTAGGATGTGAATAGTTTTCCTTTTATCGTTAGGTGATGATGATGATACATTTAGGGTCATTAATAACTTACAAACGTTTCATACCATATTTGGGATTAAACATTATGACAAATAACGTTAAAATTTTCTATAGCAATATTATAACTACGGCCTTGGAGAATGGAATTTTTAGCTCCACAGACACCGCGGGGTGCGTGATCTTTGTCAGGATTACAAACTATTGTAACGGGAAGATTACAGATTATTATAAATTACTTAACTTATTACTATGTTGTGCGTATACCATGTGCAGACCAGGGACCCGGATCTCGACCGAAATCTCACAAAAGCTAAAAGTGCCTTTTTTATTGAATATTTTTTCTGTGATAAATTAAACACCTTACAGTAATTTGTTTTCAGATACCGCGTGCGATATCAACGAGCGCGAGCATTTGTACTACATACTGGCGACGGGGACGATCGCATTTGATACATTATTCTTCGTGAGGTGAAAATAACAATTTTTATTGTAATAGAAAGAAAGAAAGAAACAATTTTTTGACACACACAGACACTACAGCAACAATAAAATATAACAAATAGGTATAAACAACAGTAAAACTCAAAACATTTAATTGTTTATACAAGAACACATTTTTTTATGCAAGATAGTTATACGATTGACCACAAGCTCGCCTGATGTTAAGCGACGGTGTGAATTGACAATGGGCAGGGGCATTGCCAATTCAATTTGTTAATCCGCTGTACTATGTGGCTGATTGTCGTGCGTCTACGCATCTCTTTATTTCTGATTCGATCTTGCAGAGAGACTCCGAGCATAGTCCTATCCTGGCAACCCTTTATACCTTCATAAGAAAACTATACTTTACACCGAAACATATAAAAGACATCAATCTAACTCGTACCTACATTAGATACCTATATAGCGGCCATGGGCGTACCCAGGGGGGGGCAGCTGCCCCCCCCTGGAAGCTCGCAGAAAATGTATGAACTCGCCTAATTACCTACTAATCAAAGTTTAAACGGGGCCTTATGTGCTAACTTTTAAATAAACCGCGCCGTAGACACTGGCAAAATGCACGGTGCAATTATTATTGCCATAAAAAAACCGCGCAGTGAGCAAGCGCTACAGTCGCCAGCCACCGCGCACCGCCGCGGCGACGATGGCGGACGAAGATTCCCGAATCTAGCTGAACGTTCGTATTCTTGGCGGTAGGGAGTTGCGATCGACTAGCATTTATTTTATTTGACATGTTATGCTAAGGCTTTGAATCTTGAGAGCAAATAGGGCAAATCAAACAGCTGGTTCGTTATGCGAATATTTTCGCCGATCGTTCAAAGTTTTTCCTTTGTATTTTGAGCCATGTCAGTCATGTCAGTACTGTGACAACATTAACAGCAAATCAGCATATGACTACCTAAAATTTAATATTATTATTAATATTATTTTTTTAAATATTATTTTTTGCCGACTGAGTAAGAAGGAGGGTTATGATTTTCAAGTGTATGTATGTATGTATGTATATGGGTATGTTTCTATATGATCGCCTAAAAGTCTAAACGGCTTGACAGATTCTGATGTGCGAAGTGTCGTAAAACTCCAACGAGCTTTTTCGTAATAAATAAGTGATTTCACTAGATTTATTCTAAATAATGCGCCTTTATAGTCTTTTACAGCGGTACTTTGTCATAAAAACGTATGGTTGTAATTTTCTATAAAGTCATGTTTTTTAATTAGGAATAATAAATTTGAAATCAATGCATTCAAATGGCTGTATTTATAATTTTTGATAACGTAAAAGTCGTTCTTATCCCTGTCGGATATTTCATTTTTCTCTTAAGATAAATACTCGTTTGGTTCATCTGGGCCACAAAACCTAGGACACGTTAACAAGATCAATGAATCAAATTATTTCCAAGATTTAATTTTAAAAACCTTCTAAATTTTCGCGCTCACTTAGCTCGCGTTTTTACTACTTGAACATAGAAATACTGTGGGCTCACTTATGTGAGAAATAAAGCATATTACTTGAAAAACACAATTAAAATTTGAAAAAAAAAATTTTTGCGCTCGCTTCGCTCGCGCCTGATTATTTCCTATTATTTTTACCCAACCACATAAGAAAAAGGATTAAGTTTATTCGAGTAAATGTATGTATGTATGTGGGTATGTTTCTATAAAATCGCCTACAAGCCTAAACGGAAACCCTAAACTATAATTATTATTCTAAATAAAACGCATTTATAGTTTTTACAGCGGTTCTTCGACTCTACAATATATTAAGCGTAACAAAATCGTAAGTTACACGTCGGGTATTTAGTTTTTCTTTTAATATAATATATACTTGTTTATTTGTATTCATTATTAAAGTGCTGTGAACTTGCTAATAAAAACAAATAATTCACAAAAAACAATCACTAAGCAAAAACTGTTTCCCAACTGTCAAAAAAGTAGCGCGTATCTTGTAGGTATGTTTGTAATTTTCTTTAAAGTCATAAGTTAAAATTTAATCAGGAATAATAATTTGCGATCAATAAATTCAAATGGTTTATCTGGGCCACAAAAACCTAGGACACGCTAACGAGATCAATGAATCAAATTACTTTATTTTAAATAACCTTTTCAATTTTCGCGTTTAACATTTTTCTAATTTAATATAGAAGTACTATGGGCTCACTAATACGAGAAATAAAGCATATTACTATAAAACATTACAAAAAAATTCGCGCTCGCTTCGCTCGCACTATTTATTACCGATGTTTTATTACTAACCAACAAATTTTTTACACTCCCCCTCCCTCCCCCCCTCCCCGCTATGTTTCATGTAGGTGTTTTTGTGTAGTGTGTATGACAAAACAGCCGCGGACGATCTGATCTAAAAACATCTGACTTGCCCCCCCCTAGACCAGAAGCTGGGTACGCCCATGATAGCGGCTATCGTCTGAAGCTAATTTCAGACTACGCTATAATATAATAGCGCTATAATATATAATATACGCTATAATATACGCTATAAATATATATGCGCGATGCGCTGAGTTCATGCTGTACAGCATGAACTCAGCGCATCGCACGTGCTATATCACGCGCCGCCCTCTTCCTCCTCCCTCACCCCCGGCCATCGCGGTCAACTGAGCTTGCTATATACTATAAATGCTTGCGATAATATCGCGTAATGTGAACGCCATGCTATATTATAGCATAGCATAAGGTCCTTCTTTGCTATACTATACAGCACAATAGTATAGCATAGCGTAGTCTGAAATTAGCGTGAGTTTCCAACGTTTGTAACTTGCGTTTCCAGCGGAATATTCAGCGCGCACCATTTCTTCTACCTGAAGAGTCGGTTCAGCGTGGAACAGCTGGTCAGCTTCGGCGGCGCCTGCGGAGACCTCATGCAGGTCCTCTGTACCATCACCAACAGAGTTATCAGGTACGTTTGTCTTGGAGAGGATCAGAGGTTTATGGCCGTGGGTGTTATCACAATGAAATACGGTCGCTATTGGTTGTGACCAATTTTTTGCAGTAAATACGTCACGATTTCTGCATAAATCACAGTTTAATAAAGAGGATATTTATAAAAAATAATCGCCTTCGTAAGTAGTGTCCAAGGGTTCGCACAAGATGAGAGAGAGCGAGAGAAAAGATAAAACGTTAAAAATATTTTTACACTGACATATTGCATTTGACAACTACATATATCATAATTAGTTAAAAACACTGAAAAACCGACTTCAAAAATATGCAATTAGTTTTTTCAGTCATTTTCTTATTTAAAAAAACTGGACAATAGTGTGGGTCAGACTCGCCCACTTAGTGTTCCGTATAAACTAGTAGATAAAAAGGGGAAATTATATTTTTTTTTTATATTTTCCTTCATAAACCGAAAAATATACAACGTAGAAATATGTATTTAAAAACCTGTTTTAGTTTGTGCTAATGTCATTAGCCTAATGAAGCTCTTTCATACGAGTATGATAACCCACATAAATACGATTTAAGCACTTTAAAATTTGGACCGTCCTTCCATAAAGACTCTATTTTTGACTACGCTTAAAGTTAGTTTCTCCCCCGTAGAATGGTACCATCGTACGCTTACACGGTCCTACTGTCCGCTGTAATATCCCGCGTGACTCTGAGCTGGTCCACCCTGGCGCTCCCTGACGGCGACCACCGGAACTGCGACCTGTACTGGTGGCGGAACCTACTGTACATCACCAACATCTACCCAAGACACGAGCAGGTTAGTTAACTACTGGAAGATATAGCTTTGTGCGATAAGGCCGTCTGTTGTTGCACTAGTTTATTTAAGTCCTTTCTTCATCGTTAAAACGGAAGACCTTTATTATATTTGATGATACCACAGAGAAAATAAACTAAAACACACGCACTGGCCAGTTGTGGAGTTAGGATTTTTTTGATGGGGTCAGGGGGGTTGGCCCAACTCAACGATTGCGGTATCCCAACCTGGTTGGGATACCGCAATCGTAATAGCTTTGTCTTGCTCTCTCAACTGTAGAAAGAGCGAGACAAAAGTTAAAGTAATATTGAAATAAGACTGCTTGAACGGTTGGGGTACCGACCCAGGGCAGGCAGATTGCAGTTTAGGCCCATGTTGGACGCTTCATACAACGGCGCGCTAATCAGTGACAGATATGCAAGTTAACGTATGTATATACACACACACAACTTTGGAGTTAGGATCGTCATCTGACGAGGATAACACTTACCGCCTGTGCAAGTGACTTGTGCTTTATTACGTCGTAACAAGAGTATTTATTTAATTAATTGCTTGCGAAGTGAGATTTCTGTAAGAAATAAATATATATTTCTTATAGAGATATTAAGTTCTAAATATCTTGTGGTAGAGTGTATATTAATGGAGAAGCGTGAATTTCTTACACTCGTGGCTTATGGCTACATAAAATTTGGCTTCATCTTGCCTCAACTTTCACACTGAGAAATAACGTAACGAATTGTTTGATCCCTCAGTCTTCCCAGAATTTGTCTAGCAATGTAGAAATTCGCTGCATTAAATTTTGGCACTTTACACAAACTCTGTCTAGCAATGCGCTGCATTTGGCACTTCACACATCTTAAAGTGTCAAACTAAAAAAAAAACCGGACAAGTGCGAGTCAGACTCGGCCACCGAGGGTTCCGTACAAACTAGTAGAAAAAAGGGGGAAATCATATATTTTTTTATATTTTCCTTCATAAACCGAAAAATATAAATCGTAAAAATATTTTTAAATCGTAAACTTTTGGCAAATTAACCATCGCAGGTTTGCTGAATGCGACGCATGTGAAGTACCACCATAATACAATATTATTTTATATAAACATGTAATGTTTCCACAGTGCCTCCAGGTGTCGTGGTACCTCAGCACGGAGACGCAGCTGCACGCGGCGGGCGCGGCGGCGTGCGCGGCGAGCGTCGTCACGTCTGCGCGCGCGCGCCTCGTCGTGCTCACTGCTGCTATGCTCGCGCTCGCTGCCACCGCCGCTGACGTCAGCTCGGCTTTCTTCGAACATGACATGTTGTGAGTTAATCGTCCATTTCTCTTCAATTCTGTAAATAGGGCGAATTCTGTGTTAATTTTCATATTTTTGCCGACAGTCGCTCGCTGTCAAGTCTTTTGAATCGAAATGTTCAACTATAGTTTCAACAGCATTCGCCAGTCTTTTCCAAATTAATAGCGTAGATGTCATTCACGGTTAGTCACGAGCCTTGCGCTGTGAAATACCCGTAGTGCCCATAGAGTCTGTCCCCGTACCACAAGCGTTTAAGCAGTCTTATTTCAATATGACTTCGACTCTTGTCTTACTTTTACTACGGTTGAGAGAACAAGACAAAGGTCAAAATAATATTAAAATAAGATTGCTATTACAATTATGGTACCCTTCCGGATAGAGAACTAATAGAGCATTTAGGGCGCTGTCCTTATTTCATTATTACCCCTTACTCCCTCCCCTACGCACTAGGTACGCTCCCTAGGTACCCTCCCTAGGTACGCCCATGGTCGTAAGACGTGAACATAAATAGGTACAATTTAATTCTGTCAGGTACACGGACACATATTCTGCGTACTCGGTGTTGATAGAGCGCGGTTGGGCGCGCGTGACGCCCTACTTCCTCGGCCTGTTCGTCGGGTGGCTGGTGCACGTCCTGCAGGGACGGCTCAAGCTCACTAAGGTACGTATGTGTACCTGCTTTTACAATAAAACATCAGTAGTAATCAGAATAGATCCTGTCACGAATAAAATACCCTGACCTTGATCGTGCTGATGTCAATTTTCGGGTCTGTTTGGCGCCGGCAAGGGGGAGGATTACGGCCGCAACGGCGTGGTATTGTAAAATCTGTTGAAAATATCCTCACATTCGGAGCTTTTTATTCGTAACTGGACATGGTTTCACTTGTATGAGCAGATTGAAAGGTCCGTGAAGGAGAAAGAAGTGGCAGTGGGCAGGGCACATAGCACTTAGAACTGATGACCGATGGGGCTGAAACGTTCTCGAGTGGAGACTACGCACTGGCAATCGCAGCGTAGGAAGACCAGCCACGAGATGGACACATAACCTCATTCAATTAGCGGGAAGTCCATGGGGGACCCCTATGTCCAGCAGTGGACTTGATGAAGATGATGAAAGGTCCGATTTTGGGCTTGTAGTGTAAGCAGTAGTGCATGAGTCAATTAACCAGCTTGTGAATTGTTAACGCGTTATTATGAACACGTGTCAGTTGTGGACGTTGATCAAATTCTTGTCTGATGTTTACCTAAATCATGTTTTATCTATAAGGAACCTGTATGCTCTAAGTCAGATTAGCTATCGAGTGTAATATTTATAATATTACACTCGTTAGCTAAAGGGCCAAAGAATTCGTTACGTTAAGATTGGAACGTGACGCATCGCGCACGTTAGAGGAGGAAGCGCTAACATCTTGAACTCATTTTGTTTTACTTGTATTCACGTAAAACACAACTAGTGTCGTCTACGACACAGCCAGATCTTTATTTTATATCTAGTTGCTATCATCCCTGCTGTGGTGCGCGTCACTGCCGCTGCTGATAGCGTCTGCCGCGCTGCCGCGCGTGCCGCAGGCGTGGCTAGCCGCGGGGCTGCATCTCAGCTGGCCGTGCGCGTTGCTTTGGCCTGTTATTGCGTCTACCACTCACTATGCAGGTGATTAATATACGATATTTGACATTACAGCGTCACACTTTTTGATTAGGCTGTGTGTTTACCTTGCATGCGTATATGACTGATTATTTGACTTTGAGAATTGACATTAGAAAACGTGAGGCACTTCATACAACAACACAATTCAGTGACACATACATATGCAAGGCAAGTTGACGTCTGTATCTATAGTACACACATGCATGACGTAGTTATCTGACAGCCGCTCGCTTGTGATGTCAGTGGGGTTGGGATTCGAGCGCGAGGAGTGGGTGAGGAACCCGAGACTGGCGGGAGGCAGTTTGTCCGTTCTGCATGTGTAGTAGGTATTCCAAATTTGATCGTCTTGTTGTGTGATTTCCAGCATGGTTCCGGCGAGTATCAGGCGGCGCGTGCGCAGCGCTGAGCCGGCTGAGCTACAGCATGCTGCTGCTGCATGCTGCAGTCGCGCGAGCGCTGCTCACGGCCGCTGACGGCGCTCTGTGTGCACACGTCGCTTGCATAGTGAGTGTAACATGTGATGCTGTAATAAAGGGCGGCCCGCTGCCTCGCCTGCTGTCGCGGAACGTGTCGGATACCTTTATACATACAAGGCCGCTCACGATTTTTTTAGAACTGCTCCAGTCAAAATTCCCAAAAATATTCATGTTCGCTGCGCTCGTGCATTTCAGTATCCTTATTCACAATCATTCGGTTCTTCGGATTATCTAGAAAAGATAATTAAAATTAAAAACTTTAGTTTTATTTTTTTTGGTTTAAAAATGTGAATTTATCGAGATATTTTTTATCTGTTATGACGAGGGAATTTTTAACTAAAAAATGTGTATCTTAGTTGATCTCGTAAGGTTTACTATACGGTCTACTGTACTATACTAGTGTTGATAATATTTCTTTCACTTGTAGTGGATGTACTGGGCCGGCACTGCGGTCGCTACTCTTGGAGCGGCTCTGTTGCTCTCTCTCCTGGTGGAGATGCCGTGCTGTGGACTCTTCCGCAGACTGTCCGACTGTGCCAACACTTGACCACCATCCTCTATTAGCGGTAGACTGTACGGTACTGACACACTAACTGAAGGTTGGCACTGTGTGTTGTAGTGAAGGTATATTATTACACCGTGAGGAGCAATTCATTTAATCAAAACCGATACTGAACCTTGTGGTCCGCCATTTTTATTTTATTTACGAGCGTGACGAGCGAAGGACTTGTCGCGTTTCATAAAACGTGACAATTGTGTGCCAAAAAGTCGACTGTATAAAAAAAATACGGTCGTTGGTTCAGTTACGGATCGGTTTTGATTAACTGAATTGCCCCCGCATTATATTATTGTCACTTGTTTTGTGTGTATGTGTGTACGTATAATATATGTTGTTACCTTCATGACGAACTGAATTGTAATGCATGTCTAGAAGGAGGCCTTGTTCGAAATATTTTCTCAAACCGCCACACAGGCTAGCGGCCGTACGATGCTGAATTTCAACACAATACGAGTATGTATATCATAGTAATGTATTTACATTCCAAAGATATTTTTAAATATTGCTATTATGTATTTAATACGTAGATAGTAATATAGTTACTTAGTTTTATAAGATGAAGAAATAGGAGTAAAGAGTCTGATTGGATACAGAACTATTGCGGCAAAAAATGGAAACCAACGTCTCAAAATAATGAAATAAGGACAGCAGCGCCCTCAATGCCACATCAGTTTTCTACCTGAACATTACCATAATTCATTTTGTAGGTTTTGAGGAATAGATATAATTAAACAATTATTTATTAAAAAATATTGTAATCGGTAAAAACTTAAACCTAATTCAATAATATTTACAACTTATTTACATTAAGTACACATTTACAGTAAAGTTCTTAGCGAATTCGACTAAATAAATGATTTGCGTGAAAATGATAATATACTTTTAATAACTTTGAATACTTATTGTCATGTTAAATAAGTAAACTTTAATAAAAAAACTGCATCCTTTCAATAAAAAGTTTACGAACACCAGTGAGTCTAAAATTGTGACGTAACATCAATGGAAAATGAAAAAATGATAATAAAGATCTATGTTACGTTACATATCTTTTATCAGTATAAGTTATGTAACATAGATATAATAACATTTAAACAATAATGGCGGACTGCGGCGACCAATGAGTGTTCTTATTTTAAAACATATTAGCCCTCATTCGTTGCTAGTCACGTTACATATCTTATTACTTATTATTGTTTACTTTTATAAAGCATGTGTGTTAACTCAGACTTTATAGTTTTAAAACAAGTATCGTCAAAAAATTCACACAATAGATTTTAAAGTATTGTCATCACAAGTTTTTACCATTTTATACAATTCAATCACTTTGGCTTGAAAAAGCAAGCAAATATTCATATGATAAGAAATAATAACATTTAAAATAATTTCCGAAACAAACTAATTGCAATTGACTCGATGATATTTTTGTAACATTGTACTTCAGTCGACATAAACCTCTATCTATAACTAACTTAAAATCAAATCTTTGTACATGTAATCTAACTTAAAAATAATCTTCAAAATCTAAGTTTTCGACATTTTCTTTGTATTAACAGGTTTTTTAAATATTAGTTCAAAATATCTCAGTAACTATGAAGCAGGTACCGTCATGTGATTATGAAAATAAATAAACGAATGAATGATAACTCGTAGTCAGATATTTTTTGCTACGAGCCTGAGCCCTAATTTTAGGACTAATTTTGGTTGAATATAGCAGGGCCTCGTTAATCCGGAATCTCGTTACCTACTTCGGTGATCGCGGTGTTCCGAAAGAGCGATAGAAAAGGCAAAGCGGCAGACAACAGAGCAGTATTTCAGACAAGATTAATCTTTTTTTTTAAACTACGTCAACGCGTAATTTTTTTACATGTTTCTTATTCTCAAAATATACATTTTATGAACATTTCCCTATCTAATATCGCTTGTACTTTGACATAATTAAGAGAAATGTTGTCCGCTCTTCCATATAAAAAAGATAAAAGTAGTTTCGTCACCTAACCATTATCTAATTTAGATAATTCTTCTTTTTATCTGATTGGAATCATAGACACGTATGCTTCTACGGCTTACTTTTTTAAATCGTTATAACTCCACTCTTAAAGTAAAAAAACAAAAGTAGAGACACAGCCTATCAATAGTTTCAACCACATAAAAAAGGATTATCAAAATCGATGATACTATTAGGGATACAAAATAGTTTACCATTAATATATTACAGACCGCAATCCGGACTGTTTCATAATCCACAGAGCGCTTGTTTTTGCCTGTCCGGATTAGCGAAGCCTTAAAGTAATAAAACATATCTATATTTTTTGTCATCTAAACATCGGGTTCCTGTTTTCTACATTCTAAATTTAAACTTCAACCGTCGTTATCCACATAAAATCACAACATAGCGATAGTTTCCACACCAGTGTAGTGTATTAAGATGCGGCTGTATCAGACTCGATGCGGTTTCCGCTGCGGCGACAGTATCTTGAGCATGGTAACGATGGGGGCCTCGAATGCGACCGATATCACGAGCGCCAGGAAGAACGAGATCACAGATAACCCCAGGAATAGGACGAACTGGGGAAAAAACAAGTATATATTATAATATAATTATAGTTTAAAAGAGTGAAATAATTGACTTCAAAATACGCATTTCGTTTACTTGGATGACAATTTTTCAGTTATTTTGTTATAAAAACCAAACTACTGAACTGATTTTCATAAAATTTATATGGGACCATCTCGGAGGTATTACTTACCAAAAAACAAAAAAACAATCATTTCACACAATTCTCACAAACCTTCTTTTTAGAAGTCGGTTGAAAAGCAGGCGCTACCAAGTGAGCTGTGAGGCCAGTGAAGTTGGCGACGTATACTCGTATAGTGTGTTCCATAATGTGTTTGAACTTACGACAAGCAGCTCCCCCAGGTGTATGGGGTGCGAGAGATGCATGGCCACGTAGCGCAGCACCACGGGGTGCACCAGGTACGTGCAGTACGTTACCCGCGAGAACGGGTACAGGACGGGCGCCGCCAGGATGTCGCTCACCCAGCCTGGAATGTACATATTTAAACGGTTTTATATAACTTGCCCTGTTTGTGTTTATATTTTTTGGGTCAAATTTAGTAGTCGAAATTCGACCCGCTTCCCGTTGACAGATTGATCTGATTTTTTCACAATTTAGATAAGTTACATTGGAGGGGCTAAACAGAGTTTAGTCCAATGTAAAAGTGTTGATAATATAGAGAAGTCTAACCGCCGTGTCCCGTGGAGCAGGCGATGATGACCCAGCCGATGCAGGCGGCCCACAGCGAGTGCGACAGTGCGCTGTACACGGCCGCCGCCGCGACGCCCAGCTCCATCTGGTAGAGGCCGAATATCAGGAACAGCAGCATTCCCGCGCATACAAGCCATCCCACCCACGCCCACACCTGGGGGATAAACCAACATTACAGTTCAAATTGGATCAGACTGGCACAGGACCGGAAAGAATGGCGCGCTAAAGAGGATACCTATACTCAGTAGTGGGTGGACAATGGTTGATGATGATGATGATACAATATTTATGTTATTCTTCTTGTGGCAGAGATGATGATGATAAGAAGTCCACTGCTGGACATAGGCCTCCCCCATGGATTTCCAAAATGACCGGTTGGAAGCGGCCTGCATCCAGCGTCTTCCTGCCACTTGTATGATATCCTCAGTCCACCTTGTCTTCCTACGCTGCGCTTGCCGGTTACTCCTTTTAATTTACGGAATGGATCTATTTGTAGTAAGCTTTTTTATCACAAAATAAAAATAAATCAATCATATTCCGTATTACACATACCCTTGAAGAATAAAATAGTCAAAAAATCCCAGTGGACACTTGGAAAGATTTAGAATTGAGATATCTCTAGCGTGTAGATGAACCTCATTATATACTAGTAGACATGCGCTCGAAGAAAAGAAGCAAACAAGCTCGTAGATTGCTCGCTAATAGTTACGGCTTAACAGACTAACTAGATAACTGGTTAGTGATAATTGGTAACTCGATTAGATCTTACATTTTAAATTTTTCTTTCATTCTTTTATTCATATTTGCATCAGACTCTGTAAAACTGGTTTAGATAAGTATAATCACTTACCCTGCTCATCCTAATCTTCAAGTTGGTCTTGAAGAGTATCCACCCAACGAACATGCCGACCAGGTAGGGTCCGAGCCTCGTCCACGGCTTGTCGTAGATCTTGTCGAACTGAGTGAACGGATCCTCGCTGTTGGGAATGTGCTCGTTGCTCCAGGACACGAAGCCCGTTGTGATCAGGGAGGACACGAAGAACAACCCCGTCAGACATACCGAGACCTTGAAGTGGCTGTACCGGGAATAGACATTTATGATGATACACAATGGTAGCTTTAGAATTTTTATAATTATTAAGTTGAAAAGGGCTTATATAAGATATGTAACATGTGTGATTGTCATTTGTTAATAAAAATATATTTATAAAGAGGTGCTGCAAAAAGGCAGACGGCTCGCCTGATGGTAAGCGATAACCGTCGCCTATGGATAACTACAACATCAGTGACATTACTACACTTTAAAAGCTAATAACTTTTGTGCAACTATTGTGCAGAAGTGATAAATAGGTCACTGCAAAATTGATGACAAAAGTTTAGACGCAAAAATTTGTGAACGGAAAGTGCAAGTTATCGTTTCTTACCTGGTTGATAAAATTAAAAGAATGGCGCTGACTGCGTAGAACTGCGTGTCGTCTGAGAGGTACCAACTCCACAACATGCACTGAAACCAAATAAATAGCTAGTCAGCTTAAAGGTCTAGTCTCCAGAGTGATACTCATTTCCCGAGTGATATTCACCAGATATGGCGACAAATAGTGTCAAAAGGGTTATCCCTTTCGACCTATTCGACCGAAATACATTTGCTTGAATCTTACTTGCCGGAATTAGTTTCATACAACTGTTTGAATCTTACTTGCCGGAATTAGTTTCATAGAACTGTTTGAATCTTACTTGCCGGAATTAGTTTCATACAACTGCCTGATATTAGATGTTTTATTTGAGACGAGTTTCTGATTCCATAAGATCGTTAGCCATCAGTTTCATGATGGCTAACGATGATGAATGATGATGGCATGATGAAACTGATGAACTAGGTTAGATTCGTTAGTTTTCTGTTTTATTATATCCAGAAAACTTCATATTATAAACCTTTAGATTTGATTAGCAGATATATTATTTATTAAGTTAGGTTCGTTAGGTTCTTTTTATTATACACATAAACTTTATGATTACAAAGATTCGGTTATCAGATGGGTTGTCAAATTATTTTTTAGGATTTCGATAGTGTCTTATTAAAAAAAATACGTTTTCGGGGAAATGATAATTATTCGGTATTTCGTAATTCGGATTTATAGATAAGTAACCGTCATAAGGCGTCGGATGGTTGAGTCTGGACCTCAAGGCTGCTATTAAACTATCACTCGTTCACCACTCGCATATACGATTTAGCGATGTGACCATTTGTTAGTTTATTACTATGTAACAGATGTAACAGACTAGCGATTTGTCACAATTTTCGCTAAACCGTATCAGCCAGTGGCGAACGAGTGATAGTTCAAATAGCAACCTTGAGGCCCTGGTTGCCTGGGGTGTGGTTTATGAATCGCTCGAAACATGCGAATTTGCCTGACTTCCGAACAATAGCAACAATATTTTCGTAGAATTTATTATTAATATAATTATAAATTTAATTCGAACGATTAAAAAATGGAGCCTCTGCATGGACTGCATGCTGTGATATTATGTAAGGGTAGTGTTACCATCTGCTCAACCGGGAAGAGCGTGTTGATGTAGAGCAGGTTGCGCCACCAGTACTGCGGGCAGGTCTCGTGGTCCATCGCCGGGGGCTCGAACACGGCGTTGTGCGCGAACCACTTCATCGTGACCTCCACCACGCCCAGCATGAACAGGTACGGAGCGGTCAATCTACAGTGGACATTCGAACACGGGAATAACTACAAACTCATGCTCATACTCATATTTTTACTGACGCTAAGTCTAATTACAATTGGTGTTACTTAAATTAAAGCACTTAAAAACTTAGTCTCCCTTTTCAGGCATTGCAAATGAGCTAAATTAACTAAAATGTGATGTGATGTGTTGTAAAGCTTGTAACGCACTAGTGTTGACGTTTTATAAATGGAGAACTTTGTGATACTAATGGACACAAAGGTTTTGGTCAGTCTTTTCCGGACATTCGATAAAAGCGAGAGGAGTTGAAAAAAGCACAGAATTTGAGACCCTATTACATAGAGACAAGTAGCGTAACTTGGAAGTTAACGCCAAGACACTGGTTGCTATGTAAAGATCGATCATTCTAAAACCTCCAATGTAATACACGCACATGCAAATATTGTGCACAGACAGAACACACACATTCCGACACGATTCCGAATCTGAATCATTTTGAATAGGGGTACTGACCTCGCGAACCGGTACCCGATGAGTCCCAGGAACTGCAGCAGGCCCGCCGTGAACTTGTTGCGACCCTTCGTCAGCAGCTCCAGCTTGCCCTTCGCGTTCGTGCGGAAGTACAGGAAGGAGACCAGGAGCCCTCTGCAAGTGTCGACAGTACGCTTTACTTCGAGCTTGTCATTGTACGCTCCAGCCTTGCAGGAGAATCACAGCAATTTTTTAACCGACTTACAAAAGTTCTTAATTCTTTTTTTTTATATGTTTGTTCAGCGATTACTTCGCCAATTATAAATCGATTTAAATTATTCTTTTTTGTTTGGTAAGTCATATTTCAGATAAAATGTATATGGGACCAATATACATTTTATCAAAATCGGTTTAGTGCTTTTGTTTTTATAACAAAATAACTGGAAAATATGTCAGTATAAACGAATTGAGTATTTTGAAGTCGGTTTTTTTTCAGTTTTTAAACTATAATTATTTGGAATCAGTCCAGTACTTAACTAGTGCATCTTAAAAACGAAATCTTCAATCTATTCATCCTCATCTCAAATGCGTAAAATCCTTGCAACAAAGATGAGATAAAGATTTAAAATACTCTCTGTGTTCTGAAAGCCACTATCTTGGAATTTTCAAGGCTAAAGTGAATCTTCTCTAAAGATCGGCTAAAGATATCTTCTAGATCGACGAGCACCATCCTCGGTCATACCGTCGCTGGATATCAGACAAGTTGGTGGTCAATCATAGGTCATCTAAATGTAAAAAAATAATATTGACATTACAGCTCCTAAGTAACGGTGTGGTCGAAGATGGCAAGTATATCTAAACTGACATAGAGACTACGTTTTTGGAAAGGAAGTGTAACACTGACCCGAGACAGAAGAAGGTGTCGACGCTGTAGACGGCGCTGAGGATCAGCTGGAACCAGAAGCTCTTCTCCAGGATGGCTCGCAGGGCGGTGTTGTCCGCGTACTGGAACCGTATAAACATTGGATATCTTACATTTTTCACTCTAAAACTGCACATTCCTGCCCCTCTGAAAATACTTTCTATACGTATTAGCCACATCCTAGATTTGGCTTCTATCGAAATATATTTCTTAGTGGATATCTATACTTCACAAAGAAGGCACTCTCCAAATTTCTTGTCTTTAGACTGTAAGCCAAGACAAGTCAAGACAAAGCATTATATAGGTATGTACAGACACGACTCAGATTTGTATAAGTGCCATCTCTCTCAGACTTGTTTATAGGTGTGTTTTTTTTTCATTTTTAGTTCTAGAGACACCGGGGTCCGTGAAATTTGTCAGATTTACAAACTACTGTTAAATTCATTATTATGGGAAGATTACAAGGTTATTTTAGCTTACCTAACTTATTACTATATTATGTGTATACCATGAGCAGACCAGCGAGCTTCAAGCAGCACCCGATCACGAGTATGGCGCATATGCCAGCTATCGCCCTCCTCAACCATATGTTAGGGGAGAGGGCGACCCGCCACACGACACCGGCGCAAGAATGAGCCTTCGCTGGAGAGCATGAATGCTCAGGGTGTACACACAGTGGAATAGAATAGGTTAACAAATTATACAAAATTTAAAGAATACGGTAAAATGTAGAAATTGAAGACCTTCGAAAGACCTTTTGCGAAAGATTAAATCTTGGAGACAGGTAATCCACTAAGATCGAGAGAGAAACGGAATGTCAAGACTCAAGACTTGTATTTTAAAGTAGGATACTGCTAAAGAAATGATCTAGGGTCAAACGTGCACGAGCTGTAAGTCAAAGACTGGTTGAAGTTAATTGTCATCATGTTACCTTGAAGACGACGATGCACGTATGTCCGAATATAACCCAGAGCATGGAGAGTGAGCGCAGTCCGTGCACGCAGGGCACCGTGTCAGCGCCCACTGACTGGTCGAAGATCTGCAGGATGTTGGCCTTCATCGAGAATGATAGCAGCAGTTCCGACCAAACACCTGTAATTATTAATAATCCAAAAAAATTGCACGACAAAAACTATCAAGACTCATTAATTTGTCGAAATCACGTTTTGTTCGATTGCCCAAGAAGAACTTGTTGTTCTTATCGGAAGAAAGAGAGCGCGATCGCCCAAGTGACTGTATACCACCCTACTGGATATAGACCGCGCAACTAGACTTCTAGACAAGTAGTAGTAGTACTAACTGAGTTTGAGTTCGTCGTCAGTGTTGGTGGAGGAGGTCTCGGCGGTGAGCCGCTCCTCGGAGGTGTTGCTGTTGAGGGCGATGTTGTTGTTCACGTTGTATATCGACTTGCCTGTGATAAATAGACAAAACTGTGAAAAATACATCAAAACAGTCGTTTTCATTAAAATGTATTCGATACTAGGCATCTGACCACAGCTTACTTGATGCCAAGTCATAGAAGACATTAATACGAAATTAATATATTAATAGAACGGACACTCCACTTCCCGCCAATCTCGGGTTTCACACACACTCCCCGCGCTCGCCTTGGCGTTTGCCAGACGTGTGGCCAAGTGATAGCGCGGTCTAAGATGGAATATGAACTGTCTCAAGTGAAGCTGCGGGTAGGTGCTTGGCGTCAGGCTTTCATCGCTAGCCGCATCTCATACGCCGTGTTTTGTTACCGTTGTTAACCGTGATGTCGTCTAGTGAGTTGATCTGCAGCTTGAGGTCCCGCGGTTGCGCCGCCATGTTGTCGGCGCGCCGGCGCCGGCGCCGCACAGCGCTCGCTAGACGCATGTCGTACGCCGTCGCCGAGATTAAGAGGACTCCTACTATGATGGACATGGCTCTGGAAATTATTAACAATTTTAGCTTGTTACGCAAAGAAAAAGAAACTTTTGTATTACAATGATATCATGACTATATTCCCAAGCTCACGGCAGAAGTGACTAAGACAAGACAATGTAGTGAGTGTTTCCACAGCAGCGTTCGGCGGCGTCGTAAGGTAATCCGCGGCGGCAGTTATATCGTAAAGTAATTTCACATAATAGACTGGCCTCAGCCTGGTTGCCGAGCACCGAGCCCCGTGGGTTGCCCGTCTGCCGCTGACCGCGGCAGACCGCTGCCGCTGACCGTTTCATAACCGCGATGTTTATTTGTTTTGTATTTGTAACATTATTTCAATAAAGAGTTTATCTATCTATCTATCTATTTTTTATATAGCTACTCGTAGACCACGCTTTATACTCAATAGGGAATATGCATTAATTTTATTTTAAATTAATAATACTTTTAATTTTATTGATAACATACTAAAATGTATAAATCAACTAAAAATATTTCGATCGGTAATTTTAATTTTAATAATACATAACAAGAACTTAGACTTAAAAAATATAGTACAATCAATGAAATGTATTCCTTTTGAATAATTTGTTAATTTGGGCCCAAATTGGTATTATGAATGAAATAATATGTGATCGTGTGAGCTAATTTCTTAAGAAATACGTTATCCCACGATCTTTTGCCTTTAAATTACGCGTTTTTCATACAAAATGAGAACTGTTTTCTATCTCTAAATATGAATAACATCCGATTTCGATAATAATTATATAAGTATTACATCTTCCTGAGACACGGAGTAGGGCTGGCGCTGCGGCCAATTCGGCGGAGCAGCACAAGCGGCGTAAATATGTTAATCTCGGTAGAGGTTACATATTTGAGCCGTTTGGTGTCGAAACTTTGGGTCTGTGGGGACCGGGAGCTCATCTCATTTTCAAAAAAATATCTGAGCGCCTGGTCGATGCGACTGGTGACCAAAATGCTGGCGCGTATCTGGCCCAACGCATAAGCATTGCCATTCAACGTGGCAATGCGGTCAGCATGCTGGGTACGCTGCCAACTGGTAGTGGGTTTGAGCATTTGGATTATCTTTAGACCTTTATCGGTCTGGGGTGATTGATGTGCTTTTTGTGTAGTAGTTTAGTTAGTTGAGTCTATATATTGTTGTGTTGTAGTTAATAAAGGCGCTTGCCACAAAAAAAAAAGTATTATAGGGTTGGAACCATTAATGGATATGCTTCTACGGTTTGCTTTTTTCAGAATTATAACTTTTAATTTTTAACTTCGCAATTACAACTAAATTTGAAAAAGCTAACCGTAGGGGTAACCAGATAAAAAAGAATCGTTGAAATCGGTTAATGTTTATAGAAAACAGTTTTTTTCCTATTTTTATAGGAGATCGAGCGACAGCACATCTCTTACTTTGGGCCTAATTGAATGAAATATGTTCATGTGGGCTAATTTGTTAATCTGGGTCCAATGAATGTTCGTCCGTTTGTACGTGTGTACGTACACGGGTATATTCAGCGTGTTGGGCGACTCACAGTAACACTTGGAAGGTTGGGTCCCGCAAGTAGTGGTAGCGCGAGTGGTGCGCCGAGCGCACGGCTAGTACGGCTTGACGGAGTAGCGGCGCGTGCGCACCTTCCACCAGCGCCGCCACGGATACGCGCGGGCAGGACTGCGGCAGGCAGAGGCCCAGGTATAACGTGCGACGCTGCAACAACAACATACAAGTTAATAACTAACAGTTTAAAAAAATCCGCCCAGTAATTTGAATTGCATCGTTGAAACGTATAATATTTTTTTAAGATTTAAATCTTAAAATAAAATAAAAAAATCTTATACTGAACTGATTTTGATAAAACTTGCACTGGTATTTAAGATCGACAATACAGGTTCGGTTCATTACCTAATTCAACTAAAATTCTACAATCCGACTTATACTTCTTGAGATATCCGTGGACAAACATACTTATGTATATACACTTATGAAATTTGGCACACATGTTTAGAAACTAGTACAGATAACAGACTAACATTTATGTAAAAACTGTGCAATTCTAATAATAGTAAACATACATAAATAAATACATTATTAGTAAACATACATACACATCAAATTAATAATCATCTTTTTTTAAAGTCTATTAAAAGAAATAGATCATGATCAGTCTATTTCTTTTGAGAGCTGCGCTACAGACAGACACGTCACATTTGTATTTTATAACATTACTTCGATTTCGTCGCATTGCGGACTATACTGCATAGTGCTTGCTATAGTTAAGTTACGATGAAGGGGACGGCGCGTACGCAGTCCCCACTACCAAAAATTACGCGTCCGAGTTATCCACATTAGGGATAATCGCAGAGGTCAACCCAGCCGCAGTGCAATGGAAGGGCCTCGCTCTGGGGGAACCGCCTTCTTGATCACGGTGTCCCCTACGCCAGGTAAGTATGAATTGCAAACCGAGCTAAAACTTGTACGTGTTTCGCTTAAGCATCTCGTTTGCGCGATTCAGGAGCATGCTAAATCGATCGCAACGCCATCTAGTTTATGTATGTAGAACTATTAAATGAAACGTTTCAGTGTTCAGTCAATGGTAGCGTCGCGTTGGTTGTATGTTTACTTGTAATAATGAGACATGAGGCAGCCATATTCAGTTGTTTGTCGTAGGTTAGCGCTGAACGTTGATAAACAATGAACAAACAAATATCCCGTTATTAATAAGTATTTTAATGAATGACCGTGATAGTTTAAAAAAGTTTTAAATACTCTGGAGGTTGGGAAACTAGAACGTCAGAACATACTTCTGTGACTTGCTTTGCATTTTCAACTTTAAACTTATTTAACAAAAGGAGGCTATTTCATAAATGACCTGCAATAACTTCAAAAAAAGGAGGTTATTTTATAAATGTGGCAATATTTATTACATAATAGTGTATAATGTATAAAATATGTAGATTACCCGAATTTTTAATGTGCTTATTAAGATTATTCATTTGATACCTTACTAATAACAACATTTTTTAAATGTATTATTTTAATTAATGCCTGCATGCAACGAATTAACAATTTTAAATTCAGTCCCTGTGTTAGTGAGGCCAGTCCATGTTATTTAGTGTTAGTTTCACTCCAAGCGGCTGTATATAATGATCTATCGTCACACCCTCAACTTGTATTTATAGCGCTTTTGGAACTGTGGTGCAGGAGCAGTGACAGAATACTTTTTAATGCATACTGCTCAGGAATAGATTTATTTGCCGCCTTCTCTCTTCCCTATGATCTTGGAAATTTAAAGTGAATAGATATTTTCTATCGACGAGCTCCATCCTCGGCCACACCGTCGGTTAACATCAGGCGAGTTGGTGGTCAATCGTAGATCTATCAAATGTAAAAATTATAGTTAAAAAAACTGAAACAAGTTACACTAGTTTTATATTGCTCTCTTTTCATTGTATTTTTATGGTGTGTACTAATACAATAAAGAGTGTATCTATATATCTATCAATCTAACAAGCGACTTCAAAATACGCAATTACGTTTACTTTGAGGTATAATATTTTTTTCACCTCACAAGCTCGGAAAGATTCTGTTTGTCATTAGAAATCTGAGTGGAAAAGTGCATTTTATCCGCTAGCGTGGAAAGAGTTTTTAAAATTCGAACCTTTCTATTCCATACTTTTATATACCGCAAGTCCACTGAAAATGTATTAAATACTTATTTCATGTCAGTGCGCCAACCTCAATTCTTTGAATAATCGCACTGACCAGCCACAGGTGGCAGCACTGGACTAGCGTTTTCCTCGCTGTAGTGAGGTGAAAAATTTTGTGTTTCACTCGGCAGCAAAGTTATTTTGCATCTCGTACTTTTGAAACCCTCGCTACGCTCAGGATTCTATATTTGAACCACTCGCTTCGCTCGTGGGTCAATCCTAAGATCCTTCGCTTGCTCAGGTTTCAATACAAGTACTCGCCCCAAAAACCAACTTTGCAGCCTTGCATAACAAATAACTATTTTCCAGTTATTTTGTTTTAAAACCAAAATTACTATTTGTATTATTCATAATTATATTAATACTGATCAAATTTTGATAAATTTATATGAGACCACCTCTGAAGTATGACCTACTAGGCAAAAAAGAATCATCAAAATAAATTCATAATTGGCGAAGTAATCGCGTAGCACATACAAAAAACACCTAAAAGAATCTTCTCTTTTTGAAGTCGGAAAAAAAGTATAATTGAATGTTGTGTGGCAGTGCGCTTACCGTTTTGACGATATCCGGCACATGGGAGGAGACTGACACACGCACGGTGTAGAAGCCGGTCTCGAAGGGCGGGCCGAAGCCCGACATGGAAACGTCCTGCCGCCACTCGGAGAAGATCTGCGACCCGGTGCTCTCTGCAACATAACGGTACCAGGTCGCGTTAATGCTGCATCGAAGACCCCGATAGCTGTACGTAGACCGTCTCATGGCGAAGAGCCTTAATTAACATTTCTAGAGGCTCTGGTTTGGTCTAGTCACATTCAAAGGTCATCGTAGACACGGCGTCTATTATCATGAGTTTCCTAAGTTTGTAAGGGCTATAAACTTAGGAAAATTAAGAAAACGGGCACGTCGGCGGTTTTAATCCCTCCCTGCTGTCAATCATGAAAAAAATATCTGGTATCGCGGTATCTTAGTTTTTATATTATATACAATATTTTGACGTGACAACTTCTAATAAATCGATGAACGCCGGATGCATGCACGAAAAAGTATGACTCATTGTCCGGTTACGTTACGCTCCTTGTCCCGCGCGCGCGCGCTTGCGGTGGCTGAGGAAACGGGCAGGTGTGCCGCGTCCGACCGTCCGCGACTCCGTGTCAGACCGCGTCGCTTCAATTATCATTCCTCGGAGCTCGCGCGCGGACGTATGTTGTCACGTTAAACTATCGTCCGTAAACCGACTTTACAGACAACTAATTTTTTATTGATGAAACTGACACAAGACCGGAAAGAATGGCGCGCTAAAGAGGAGACCTATACTCAGCAGTGGGTGGACAATGGTTGATGATGATGATGATGATGCAATATTTATGTTATTTTCATCATCATGTCAATACATTTAGGCTGTAGGCGAACATATAGAAACATAAATACATACCACATACATACATACACAATTACATACATACAAAACAAACATACATACACTCGAAAAACATAACAATCCTTCTTACGCAAACGGGTAAAAAAATGAGGAAGGCGCGATTGTAATGTAGAAATAGATGGGATGAAAATGTTTAATAACATTTTCATCCCATCTATTCGAAAAGGACGACTTGGTTCACCTTTAAGTGCACCCAAAGGTGGTGTTTTCTATAAGAAACTTTTAGCGGGCAGTAATGAGTTCTTAATCCTCTTTATAAGTGCGCCGAAATTGGCTATATCCAAATTAAAAGAGATAAAAGAAGTTAAATGATTTAAAATTTACTTTTATTGCGAACTAAACTAGAAAAAGAAGTTCTCAAAGTCGTGAGCAATAAAGAAAAGGTAACTTCATTAGTTTTTCTGTTGTTTAAATATTTTGAATAAAAAAAATTGTAATGTTTGGTTCAAGGCTTTTGTACTAATTAATATTGTTGTGACTGCATTTTAGATTAAAATTGAAGAAACTGGACTTCTTCTTAATGCAGAGTATGCTATTTTTGGTGGAACACCTGACGGGCTTACTGAAAATTACACAGTAGAGGTGAAATATCCTTCATACTTTCCTATGTGAAAGACAATAAAATAACACCAAAATGTTGGACACACGTACAACTTCAAATGTATTTTAGCGAAAGGAAAATAGCACTTTTCTGTATAGCACACATAAACTTTGAAAAATCAAAAGAAGTAGATATTTATGTTGTGCCATATGATAACAGCATTATGTCTGTTATGAATTCTGAAAAAAAACTGGATAGATGTTGTATTTCCAAAATTAAAAGATAAATATTTTCACGAAGAAAAAAAATATTTTTTTATTGCAAATAATATTTATTACTTTTACAGTATGTTAGTTTAATACATAAATATAAAACAATTTAAAATATAAAAGCTTATTCGAAGTGGTCTCCATTGGCTGCAATACAGTCCTTTAAACGTTGAGGCCAGTTATCAATAGAAGCACGCACTCTTTCCATGGGAAAATTCTTCACTGCCAATCGTATGGATTGTTTTAGGGACTCCAAATTATCATGGCGTTTAGAGCAAGCCATACTCTCTAAAACTGACCATAAATCATAATCCAGCGGATTAAGATCAGGACTAGACGACGGCCAGTCTTCAGCTCTGATGAAGTCCGAAACGTTCACTTCCAACCAAGACTGCGTGGACCGAGCTTTATGACCTGGCGCCGAGTCTTGTTGGAAGGACCATACTTGGTTATTGAACATGGTGTTGTTAAGGGGCTTAACTACCTTCTCAAGAATGGTATTTTGATACACTTGTGCCGATGTTTTGATACCTTTTTCACAAAAATATGGCTCAGTCACTCCTTCATAGCTAACACCCCACCAAACCATCACTGAAGTCGGATAATGCCCACGTTGCACTCTGTCGACTAATTGGGAAGCTTCCTTAGAGCTTTGAGCATAAATACGGTCATTTTGTTTGTTAAAATGTTGCTCAATTGTAAAGATTTTCTCATCCGTAAACAAAATTTTTCTGTGACCTCCCTTTGCGTACCGCTTCAGTAGTTGTTTCGATTTTACCACCCTATTCTTTTTTAAATTATCAGTTAAAAAATGACCAGTGCGTCTCTTATAGGCTGCAAGTCCTAAGTCATCTTTTAAAATACGCGACATGGTTCTGGGTGCTATCTTCATCTCCCGAGATAAAATCTTTTGCTTTCGGACAGGATTTCTTCGAATTCTTCCCCATACTGCTTTGACCACCTTTTTCGTACGAACACTACGTGGACGGCCAGATCTTTTTCTGTCACAAACAGAGGAGGTCTCATTGTACCTATTAATAGCCCGGTACACAAACATTTGACTAATACCAAGCGTATGGAGAGTTTTAAAAATTGCATTTGGCTCCATACCAACTTTGTGTAATGCAATCACAGCGATTCGGTTCTCTTTATCACCCCACTCCATTTTAATATCGCAAAATATTGTACAATGTATTGGCGCCAAAATTAGAAAACTCAATGAACAATCGTATAAAAATGACAGATTCCAAATTCAAATGTAATATCTTTCTTATGTTTAACTGTAACAGTATTTATGGCCAGACTAAGTATAATATTTATAATTTTTTTCTAAAACTTTTTGTAAATCTATAAAATAAAATTCTATGCTTTGTAAATACTATTTTTTATTTATTAAATTTTAATTAAAGGTGATTGTAAATTGACAAGCGCACAACAAATGATTATGTTATAGTCTAAATGGGGAATTAGAAAATGATCAACACAGGCTTTGGAAAAGCAAATTCGCGCAGTCTTCTAATCACTCTTTCAATATGAATTCCGTATTTATGAAAGCCAGCGACGAACAAGTACGACCAGTGACAGACAGATGACGTCATCTGAACTATAGGCCTGTTTTCGCGCGAAAATTTTAACTGTCAATTTAAAACAACATTTTTTCCGATAAATTACAATGTTAATTTTTTTTAATATATTTGTGGTCTATTCTACATGGAATTCTTTAAAATGAAAACAAAAATAAAAATATTGCATGTTCTCTATTATCTTTGCCGCGCACTTTTTGAATTTGGAACATCTTAGTGCGTCAAAGAAATCGAACGCAAATATTGTTTCTATTCCTAATAAAACTGTAACAATAAATTTTCATAATTGCGAAAATGTCTCAAGTGTAAATATAAGTTTTTAGTTGTTTTATTATTAGATATTATTTAATTTCAATTTAGTTGTTTCTCTAAGTTTTATTAAATAATAATATTACAATAAAATATGAGGCGCCTTTTATTTTCTCACAGAGGGTGATGAAAAGTAGAGTGTATCACTCGGGCGCAATATATATTTTTGCCTCGGGCGACGTACTTTGAATCCCTCGCTACGTTCAGGATTCTACTAAAGAATCCCTCGCTACTCTCGGGATTCTACTCTAGAATCCCTCACTTCGCTCTGGATTCAAAAAAGCTCCCTCGCCGTATAAATATTATTTTGCTCCCTTATGATACAATCTACTGTTTTTTATTTAATAAAATGTAGATGTGATCCTTGTCGTTGTTATTAGTGTAACTATATATTCAACATTATTTCTTTTTAATAGCTCTAAGAAGCATAAAAGCGAATCCGCACACACGTAGCGCAGTCGCGTAGCGCCTGACGCTTCTGTAGACCACGTACTACAGAGAAAAAGAATTCAACGCGCGCACCACTACGCTGGTACCTAATTTGGCTATTATGGATTTTATCAAAAACGTTACTCAAATTTGATCAATACTCAACATAGGTATTTGTCAACTTCTCGTTGACACGAAATGACATTTGCGGAAATAAGACAGAGAATTTGAGATATTGATTAAAGTTGAGTTTTTTCGTAAAGCCGTATTTCTTTATACGACTGTCAACCAATTGTTTTCTTTGATTCGTGTATTTTATTAGAAATACTTAGTAATCTTTCATCAGCTACAATTATTATGTTTATTGTTGTTTTGGGCACTTGTTATTTGAAATGGGTCTACTAGTTTTTTTTTATAATACACGATATACTTTATCTCCGTCTACAGCCTCTTTTATTCCGAAAGACTGAAAGGTTTATACCTTTCACTCTTTTCATTATTATGCCATTTTTCATCGATCTTGTACCAATCGAATCCAAGTTCAACCCTGGTTTGATTTATATACTTTTTTTTTAATCAGCCCTGTTTGTATAAACTGTCCCACTGCTGGGAACGGGCCATCTTCTCATTGTGAGAAGGGTTAGGCACGCTAGGTTAGGGTTAGGGTTAGGAAGGGTTAGGGTTAGGAAGATAGTCTGCCACGCTGGCCAAGTGCGGGTTGGCAGACTTCACACATATTCAAGATCATTGAGAACTCTCAGACATGTAGGTTTCCTCACGATGTTTTCTTTCACCGTTTGAAGTTGGCGGCAATCAACAATACGCACATAACTTCGAAAAGACAGAAGTGCGTGCCGCGGGATTCAAACCCAGGACCTGCGGATCGCAAGTCAGACGGTCTCCCGACTAGGCAGCCGGAAACTTGCATACTTATATACTATGCAAAACTATAATTGTCTAAAACTATAACATAACGCTGACAACGAATTCAAAATTGACCCAGTCACAGAAACCGAAATCGATACTAATTGGCAAACGTAATTAGTTATAATTGAATAAATGCTAAATTTAAACTAACTACCACCACTACTACTAACTACTATTTTAACTACCCGAAGACCTAAAAAGTGATGAAAATGATCGTAGCTTTTCAAATAAACTAAAACCAATATTAATTGAAAAATGTTATTATACAGTAGACGAGTTTTGACACGATAAGATGATATAAATAAGAAACAGATCGGGCCGCTCGCGCGCCATGCAGACACTTACAATGTTATAAATAAGAAACAGATCGGGCCGCTCGCGCTCCATGCAGACACTTACAATGTTATAAATAAGAAACAGATCGGTCCGCTCGCGCGCCATGCAGACACATACAATGTTATAAATAAGAAACATATCGGGCCGCTCGCGCTCCATGCAGACACTTACAATGTTATAAATAAGATACAGATCGGGCCGCTCGCGCGCCATGCAGACACTTACAATGTTATAAATAAGAAACAGATCGGGCCGCTCGCGCTCTATGCAGACACTTACAATGTTATAAATAAGAAACAGATCGGGCCGCTCGCGCTCCATGCAGACACTTACAATGTTATAAATAAGAAACAGATCGGGCCGCTCGCGCTCCATGCAGACACTTACAATGTTATAAATAAGAAACAGATCGGGCCGCTCGCGCTCCATGCAGACACTTACAATGTTATAAATAAGAAACAGATCGGCCCGCTCGCGCTCCACGCAGACACTTACAATTGCGATACCTCTAATGGGGTTATTATGTTATTCCTACCAATGTATGTACATAAAATAATAGAGCAATAAATGATTTGACTTTGACTTTTAAATTTAAATTAAAAATTGTGGGACACACATACAAAGTTGGGTAAAGTTGACGAAATGTTGGGATGTAATGGTTTTAACATTGTTCTACAGACGAACACCTGCCAACTTTTTTGACTAAAGTACTAAGAGTCAAATTAATCTTTTAGTACTATTTTTTATGTTAAACTAAAAATGGATAGTTTTCGGATTTTTCCTTTATGTGTACTTTAGACGATGCTTCTGGCCAAATTTCATAGTTCTAGGTCAACGGAAAGTACCCTTTAGGTTTTGATTCCTTTGTGAGTGTGGAAATAAGCGGTTTTTTGTGACATAAACGGCTCTAACTTTTTTATGATAACTGATAACTTTAATCGTTTCACAGCTGTAAGGGACTATAGATTTGCGTATATAGTTTTATTTCAACTCGATACCTCTACACGTTCCCGAGATACGAGGATAAAGGTCTTGACAGACGAACAGACGGACAACAAAGTCATCCTATAAGGGTTCCGTTTTTTTTCCTTTTGGGGTACGGAACCCTGAAAACAGCAATCAGTATGCCAGGTAGCCCTTTCAATGTCTTAATAACTTTTACACTAGGGCTGGCTACACAGTGTATACAAACTTACTTTATAGTAAGTTTGTGGTAGTTTCTCGAGCCCAAGTTGCAGGAGAGAGGCCGCACGGAGGCCACCCGTCGGATGTAAGTAAAGCTTGTCGAAATTGAATCAATAATAATAATCTTACGAAATCACCATTATTATGACAAGTCCCTTGACCTACACACTCGTAGTTGTTTTTGTAAAAACAACATTTAATTCGTAAACGGCTTACAACATGTAGTTTATTTATTTTTAATGGGGTCTGTTCCCTTGATGTTCAAAAGTATTTTTTAAGCTATTGTAATATTATGGTATGAAGGAAAATCGCCACTGCATTTCATTTATTTATTACCGACTTCAAAAATTATTACCGACTTCAAAAAGAAGAAAGTCAACAATTCGGCTTTATTTTTTATGCTAATTAAATTCCAATATTATAATTATCAGGAAACAGAGATGGCGTCAAAGAATTCTACTCCGGTATAGTACGCATTAAGAACGTGGACCGATAACACTGAATACAGATTTTTGGCATTTCAATGAGAAATAGGTGGTAATGCGCTGATAAAAATCATATTTTTTTGTTTGTTACCGCATTAACACTGTCATTTATAAACCAATTTGAAATTAAACTTCTTTTAAGTTGTGATAAAAAATAGGAAAGGGAGAATATTTGTAACGACATAATCGATATGTTGTCGTCGATAAGTAAATATATCGACAAATCGCGTGCCGAAAACGTTTATGTTATATTTCGCAATAACCAGTACGACAGAGGAATTCCAATTGAGAAAGTGTTAAGTGTTTTGTTGACTAATATCGAATGGCGTATGACTTGTCGTATGGCTATCTTGTTACTTAATGGGAGCCTGTTATAACTGCCGATTATATTCATAATATGTCCAGTTATAGCGACGTCCGGCCATACTTATTACGACGGAAACTGGTCGATCCCCGAAAATTATTTTCTGCTAATTCTGTAATTTCTTATCATTTTAGGTTGAACTAATTTTAACTAGTATGGGTGAAAAAACATATCTAAATCCCAATGGTGAATTATCTCAAAGATCTCCCTTCTCATTATCAAAATTGGGTATGAATTTCGTACCGCACATAACTGAAATAATAATATTCACTCTAATCTTGAAAATTCCAAGATTGTAGTTCTCAAACAACAGAGATGGCGGCAAGGGATTTCATTCTGTGTGTTGAATTATCTCTTTGCTCTGGATTTTACTACAGAATCTCTAGGAATCTTTAAAGTATAATCAATTTAATAATTTCTTCCCTATACTCTGAACCGACAAGGGTTCTAGCTGTATAAGTACAATTTTTCTTAATGCACACTGCATTAAGCAAAATGTTTTTAAATAAAATGTGACTTTTCACATACATACTTTTGTTTCAGATGTTTAATATAGTTTATTTATATTAATTATCACAGTAATCATATCAATCATATTTTACACTTTATTTATTACGTAAAGTGGTGCTTAGGTGTGATAAGTAGTATGTGAGAATGTGGTATGAAATGCTCATAGGCATACCTTACGCATATTATAATTTATAAATAAACGAGTCTCTTGCATTTGTGCTCCAAATACATTCACTTTACAAGGTTTCCGTGCAACTTTATACCAATAATATTTGCTTTGTGTTAGTTAATTGTAATTTAATTTCATCTGGTCACTTACTTGTAAGTACCTGACTGTTTTGCAAAATTTCAATTATACTTTTTTTTTTTTTGAAATGTCAGAAGCGAGCGAAACGCGTTAAAAATTTAGCAATTTACCACACATGACCAATTCGTTGGTCATGTGTGGTAAATTGCTAAATTATTAAGTTACCATGAAAACTACCGTTTAGATATAGGCAGTTAGTAGAGAAATTTTGTGGTATTGAAATTATTGAATCAGTGGCTTTGTTAGCGTATAGCGGACATCCTCAAATAAAATAGACAAATAGCATATTCAAAGAGCTCTCAAATAAAATAGACGAATGGCATATTCAAAGAGCCCTCAAATAAAATAGACGAATGGCATATTCAAAGAGCTCTCAAATAAAATAGACGAATGGCATATTCAAATAGTCCTCAAATAAAATAGACGAATGGCATATTCAAATAGTCCTCAAATAAAATAGACGAATGGCATATTCAAAGAGCCCTCAAATAAAATAGACGAATGGCATATTCAAAGAGCTCTCAAATAAAATAGACGAATGGCATATTAAAATAGTCCACAAATAAAATAGACGAATGGAATATTCAAATAGTCCTCAAATAAAATAGACGAATGGCATATTCAAAGGGTCCTCAAATAAAATAGACGAATGGCAAAATGGAGTGAAAATATCAATTTTCTGATTCAACTCAATCTAAAGATAAGAAC
Organism: Lycia hirtaria; assembly: GCA_947563715.1. Lineage (NCBI taxonomy): Eukaryota > Metazoa > Arthropoda > Insecta > Lepidoptera > Geometridae > Lycia > Lycia hirtaria. Next base: position 54,888,645 of record OX387375.1, read on the forward strand.
GTTTATGTTCAGTTTAGTGCGCATATTTTATAGCTCGCAAAGGACCGCAAAAACCGAAAGGGACTTCCTGTTGACCTAGAATCATGAAATTTGGCAAGAAGTGATGTCATGTAGGACAAGTAAAGGAAAACAATCCGATAACCGTAAATTCGTAGTTACAACACAAAATAATTACTTTTAGCGATTATAACGCGTGAGTGTTGACAAATGAAATGAAGCGGTGAAATGTGTCTTTTCATGTTATCGCTAAAACTCCATAGAGACTTTGAGTAAATTCGCTACCACTTTACTGAAGTAGGACTCGAACTTGATAAGTCGTACTATTGAACCTATTGTCGTTGTGTTGACTTAGATTGTGACTAGAACATTTTTATAACTTGTATTATTCAGGAAACTTGAAGTAATCTCAACACTTTATACTGGCAAATCGCGAACCGCATGGGTCTAATCCAAAAAAGAAGAAGAAGACTTACTGTTGTGTTGCGCGGGCGCATGCTGCTGGTTGAGCACCTCGCAGAGCTCCGCGGAGCCGGTCCAGTAGTTGTTCCCCCAGTAGAACATCGATGTGTACCGGCCACTAGCGTCTTCCACTGGAACAACCAAACATACCATATTCACTCTGATAGAGGATACAAAGAGTAAAGAAACATTTGTACAACGCAATGTCGCATAGTGCCGGGTGAGTTAGTGGTCAAACCTATTACTGAATAAAAAAAACGTGATGACAAGTGAGACGTCATTTATGAGGTTTAGAATACAAAGAAATTAATGTTTACCCTTACATTTGATGCGTTTAGCAAAATTGACCTATCACAATGTTCCAAAAATTTCGAGCATTGTCATTGCTCCGCATCCGCTCCTGTTTAGATCCGCGTCAGTAGAAACGCTCTGTTCAGATCCGCGTCAGTAGAAGCGCTCTGTTCTGATCCGCGTCAGTAGAAGCGCTCTGTTCAGATCCGCGTCAGTAGAAACGCTCTGTTCAGATCCGCGTCAGTAGAAACGCTCTGTTCAGATCCGCGTCAGTAGAAACACTCTGTTCAGATCCGCGTCAGTAGAAACGCTCTGTTCACATCCGCGTCAGTGCGCCAGCGACACGCGCCCTCTAATCCTATATCGATGATATTTTTTCATATGATTAGACGTAGTGTATATAATGTACCCTTATAATTTGATATCGATGATATTTTTTCATATGATTAGACGTAGTTTATATAATGCACCCTTATAATCTGATATCGATGATATTTTTTCATGTGACGTAGTATATCTTTCGACTTTAGTGAGAAGCTTTTTCAAATTTCGTTAAAGTTACGAAGCTGAAAACTTAAAGTGCAAATTTAAAAAAAAGCAAACGTTAGATGCGTATCCGTTAAAGGTTCCAACCATATAACAATAATGATCAAAATTTAATAACATTTATGGGTAGCAAAACAGTTTTCTCAGTTGTATGATAAACACATAGTTTGCTGGCAAAAGACCGCACGACAACATTACTCTTAGTCAAAAAAAAAGACGTGTGGCACTCGGAGACTGCCGCGGTAAAGCTATTGCATATTAGCTTTACGCGCGGTGTGTTAGGTTATTTTCGTTACGGAATTTCTAGATTTGGTCTCCACGCTCAAGGCCCGCGATAGAAGCTATGCAATAGCTTAAAAATATTTTCAGAAATAGGTAAGCTTTTCGTATTAAGATTTCTTAATGTTTCTATTCTTGATGTTTTTTGTATTTCTCTAAGGAAACCTTTTCTTTTTCTACCCATAATGTGGACCGCTATCTTTGGGCCATCGGTTAGGGATAATCTGGTTTAAAATTCAATTGCAAGATTGGACTCACGCTACAGCTTCTAAATTTATAGAGAGTAAAGAGTAAATATACGAAGTCCACTTTTATAATATGCAAAGAGGTCAGTTTATGTAATATTGCTTTAAATATGAAGGTGATTTGAAGGAAAAGGGAGAGACTGTAAATTGGTGTCCAATGTCGCAGAATAAAGTTCACTAAGATAAATAAAATATTTGAGGCCATCTTTCAAAATTAAATAAAGGTATGTACCGTCAACAAGACAAAAATCCTTGACATTATTAACTATAGAGTCCATTCAGAGATTGTGTTTCATTCAGACAGCACACTGTCACCACGAAGTGTGTTATCAAGAATACGTGTTGTAAGTCAGATTATTTAGCCCCGTGGATCGCGCCACAATAGTATCAAACTTTGAAAAAATCAAAATTATGTACTTCTGTACGAAAAATCACCGAGGCTACGACAACAATAAAAGCGGCAATGTGAAAAATGATTTTTATGTATGAAAATAAACTTTGATCAAATTGAAATTTTTGTCGAATATTTGCTATTGTTTTCTTGTTTTACAAACGACGCTTTTTTATATGTTCATTCAGTCGTTTTATATCTTCAAAAATGTGGGCGTGAGACGGACGATGGGTGTACTGCGGACTCTTGAGATAGTAGCGTCAGTGTGATCGCCTCGCCTCGCCCTTGGCCTCACATTGCAGAAACGATGAGCCAGTGCTTGATCACCTCTTGTGCAGTGCACGGCGCGCGGCGCTCCACAGAACACCACGGCCGGTAATCGGTTATCGCTTCCTCTTGCTTGAAAGATCACTTTACCGTATATTTATACGCATTTCCGCCATGTTTTCGGTAAATTTTTTATATTTTCTTAATTTCAAGTAATATTTTTACACCCCGAACCAAAAAGAGGGTTGTCACAAGTTTGACCTATCTATCTGTGTGTCTGTCTGTGACGTCGTTGCTTTCAAACGGATAGACCGATTTTGATCTACTTATTTTTGTTTGAAAGAGGATTTCACGAGAGTGTCCTTAGATATGTTTCATCCAAATCGATATAGCCGTTTTTTTGTTGGGGGTTTTTGCGTTTTCTAGGCGTATACTTGTTGCTGTATGATTTATTATAAATTTTCTCAAATAAATCTGGTTTAGCTTGTTTAATATTTTAAACTATTTACCAGCCAGCTAGCTAGCTAGCAGTTTTTTTTGGAAGTCGGTTAAAAATAGATGTATTTATTTGTATAAATATATATTTAGTAACGTATATACGTTACTGTAAAAGCCCGAACTACGGTAAATCCCAAGATTTACTGGTAAAACCCAAGATTTACCAACTAACTATGGTAAAAGTCCGAATTTCGTGCATTTACCACCATACCTAACCTAACCTAGCATGTACCAGTTTCTAATGGTATAAGTCCGAAATTTTTTTCCTGATTTTATTAATACTTACATTTACCAACCCCTGTCGGTGTTGAGATTTATTAGTAAACGGCACCAAGATTATGATGTTGGTATGTAGGTAGATTACAATCCCAGTTACAGATAACTGATTTGGTTCAATGACCACAAACATAGTAAAGTTTATTTATTTATTTAGTTTATTGGTACACGAAACAGAATACAGTCTTTACAATGTACAATTTATAATTTGAAATTAGAATTGTTAGAAACATCAAGTTTACTACTGTGTAAAATACTACTATGTAAACTATATGCAATAGATCCTTTCGTAGTTGCTTATTCAACCTATAACCTGTACTTAACCTACATATATTGAAGTAAATAAATTAACTTGTATTATAATTATTATTAATTAATTACGTCCAATAATAAAATTAGTTAAGCATTTTTGATATTTAGATAGCTGAAGTAAAGAGTTGTACCTAGCAAAGTATATGTAAATAGGGATACCTATGCATGAATTTTATTTCATAGGAATAATAGTTTTAATTGACAACATACTACAAAAATATATACAAAAAAAAATATATTTTAATCGGTTGATAAACTTCCGATATATAAACATTTAAAGTTTTAGGGGAGGTATGCTCTGTCTCTCTCTTGCGAAACTACAGTTTCAACCTTCTTCTTCTTTTTTGTATTGGACCCGCATTAAAGCATTTGCCAGTGTCAAGTATTAGGTTTTTTCAAGTTTCTTAAATAAAACGAGTTGTAAATGTTCTAGTCACGTATACAGTCAATTTATAAGGCGAGTCCTGCTTCAGTAAAGTGGTGGCGACTTTACTAGAAGCTTCTATGGAGTTTTGTCGACAACGTAAAATCACACGTTTCACTGCTTTATTTCACTTGCACACTCACGCACTTGATCGAACACATAATGAATAAAACACCACCATTTTTATAGCATTAATGTTCAAAATAACACAAGTTTAGGAAAATAAAACAAAGCAACAACATTAAAAAAAAAAAAAAAAAAAATTATTAAACTAAAACGTTATAAACTCGACAAATGGCAAATGTGGAAGCATGATGCCAAAATCAAGGGGAAAAAAAAAAACTAAAACGTTCCCGCCAAAAGTTCCAGTTTCAACCTACCAGTTTGTATTGAATTTGTACGGAGAACATGAACCACGACGCCGACGTCATCATTCGCTATCGTTTGCTCTCTGTTTAACTTGAAATTAAAATGCTTGAAATTACATAAAAAATTTTAAAATAGGTATATTTTAATTTTGTTTTTGTGGTATGGATCTACTTGTGGTTATCTTTTTTATGACTAAATATAAATAAATCATGCATATTACGTATTATTGTAACAAAGTGTCAAAAAAGTAGAAGTTTGTTTATTGTGCTAATAAGGTGTTAACTTTGTCACTTTTAATATTATGAGTTGTCAGTGGTAATTTGTAATTGGCTATTTTTTTATATTGTTATTGTTTTTAAAACATGCCTGTTTGTTTATCAAAAAAATAATTAAATAAAGTGAATTTATTTCTTTCACTTAAACTGCTACAAAAATGTCCAAAAATGCCAACATTTTAAAAGTCGAAGGCCTACCCTAGTTGTGCCTAGTAGTGGAAGACTAAGTATTTTTATAATTATGTTCAAAATAATGTATAATAATGCTAAAAGCTAAAACCGACGACTGGCAATTCATACACTATTTCATCCAAGTCCATGACTTCATTAAGTTTCAATAAACAAACAACACAGAATTAATAAATATTTTATAATACCACAAAATTGATATGGTTAACGGAAAGTAGTCGACCTCTTGCAAGTAGAAGTTGCACCTACTTGCATTGCAATAATCACCTTGGATTGTTGTCAGATTTATTAGTTCCGTCTTTGAGATATCAGTTTGGATACCCTTCTAGAGTTAGAGTATTATATAATCAGAGTGGGAATATTACAGACTAAATATAAATCAAGGATGGTCTTCATTAAAACATCATTTTGGTCAGTATAAACAGTAAGCTACACAAAAAGATCTTTTAAAACTAATGGCATTATGTTACAGATTTCAATTTTGTAGAAAATTAGGGTAAGTAGATTATTAAAGTTTAAAAAAATGAAAAAATCGACTTCAAAACACGCAATTCGTATACTTGGATGGCATTTTTAGGTATATTGTTATAAAATCCAAAGTACTGACCGATTTTTATAAAATTTATAAGTCCGACCTCTGACCTACCAAACAAAAAGAACCATCAAAATCAATTCATAATTAGCGAAATAATCTCTGATTTAAAAAAAATAGCCGAATTGAGAATCTCCTTCTTTTTGGAAGTCTGGTTAAAAAGAAACTACCTACTTTTTTATGTTATTTTGTTGTAATTAATTTAAAAATGTAAGAAGTCAAATCTTTAATTAAAGTATAAGTGATGATAAATAAAGTCACATCACTTTATACACAATAATTTGTAAACTTACAGAGAGCTTGTTTGTTTCGTAATAGAAACACAATAAAACTTGACAAGGGCTACCTACCGGCACGAGAGGTGACCAAATTAATAAAATTAGAAGGCAAGTGGGCCAAGGCCTCGGGCGAGTTGCTGGAGCACTGAACTCGCCACAATGAGATCATGTCAGCTCTCTTATCGTTTTATTATCAAATGAAATGTATTTAGGAACTATAACACCTATCGTTTTAACAAACATTAGATAGGTACTATTTTTCACGGATTTATCACGTAATTATGTAAGACATAGCGAACACCTTACAAATTATTAGATTTTTTTAAATAAATCCTTTTACGAAACTATTATTTTTTCTCCGCACACTTTCGATGAACGCCTCTTTTTCTATTGGACGGCTGTAAACACGCGTAGCAATGGCTTTTCATGGTTTCATGTTCGTTGTTTAAAAAGCGCTTTGGCGTCATTTTTATCGAACTCTATATACCTAATGTGAAATATTATGACACTCTGAAAGCGAATACGAATCAATTGACACTTCACAATCTATCACACAATAGGCGTGATTTTATGTATGTATGGTCTTTAAATACAATTAGCTTTCTTAATGATTTATCATAATACCAGCAATATAATAATGCAAGGCCAGTACACACGTCCGTTGCAGCAGACGTAGATATATCCCTTTCAGCGGTCGCCTTCGGCTCAAAGAATGTTTCCAACCTCAGCTGCCTACGTTCACGGAATTAGCCTTATTACGCGCGTAATGAGTTTGATCGTATCCTGACACATGATGGCGTAAAATTACATAATTATGTTTATTAAATTACGTATCATGCGGCTGAGGCTGTCAGAATATATATTAAAAAATTATGACACAAAGACATGTACAGGGGGCTTGCTTTCTCTATATAGCGGATCAAAGTTGGGTCGCGCTGTTTTTATGTTGATTTTACGTTAAAAGTTGAAGCGATTATTAAAAATATTACAGTTCAAAGTTGGCTCATTTCAACTGTTTTCTTAGAAATAACAAGACACGAGCGCGAGCCAACTTTGCACTGCTATCAGAATTGAGAGTAAATCCCTATTCCACTGCATAACACATTCCAATGAAGCGATACCATTATTATAGTTATTGTCAGCCTTGTGCCAGCTACATCAGTTTCACAAGTGGCGATGGTCTGCGCTCGGTATGCGAGCCGCGCGCCGCTCGTGGTTGGCCAACGGACATCATCTGTTGCCCAACTATTGACCAACTCCTCAGCATAGACCAGCTACAAAGTATCTGGGTGGCTGGCCGTATGATTCACTCAGTTATTTTTTAATTATTGATAAATTGATAAAAAAAAAATAGATTTGGGGTTGATGTGTCATGCTGACAAGAAATAATATGTGTCGCAACGCAAGTATAAAATTGCTAGTGAATAGTTTCTTCTAGGCGGGCGCGTTACATCATAGACCATAATGGTCGCTTAACATAAAGCAAGTTAGCGGTCTTTTATTGAATTGAAAAAATATTTACAAAGAATAATCTTTATTGCAATTTGCCACATTATGATCCCTTACAATATTTAACCGAGCTAGTTACAAATAAAAAAAAAAACTCGATGCAGGTGTGTCGTTGGCCCTTAACACTAGAGAATTGGCAGTCAAGTATATGCCTAAAACATAATGGAAATGGTGTAAATGTATGACAGTCATTCTATTATGTTCGAAGTAGGGTGGAAAGGAAAAAGTCTCTCCGTTTCTGTGACCCTTACTACAATAGATCCACTATTGTAACTCTTTTCCTTTTGGTTGCAATACTTCTCCTAAGCTCAGTTGTAACATACATTTCAGCAGTTTTTTTTAGGAATTGGTGTACCCAGGACGGTGGAAGGGCATTTGGCAGAAACTAAATTCCTAATAGTCGTGGACAGTGACGTCACGGGCGTGATGACGGCCCGCGCGTCACGTACGCCTTGCGTCACGGCGCGCGTTAGATAACCAACGGCCGAACGGTGCGCGCGCGCTACACTTGACCGCTTGCGACACGCGACCAAATAATATGGTGATCTGGTGATCACGTGCATCGCAGCGTTGGTAATAGTTTTAATTCCAACCGGTCGTTAAACTTGCGTAATGCGGTTACCTTTCCATAAAATTAAAATTATATGGTTCTGTTCACATTATGACCTTTTTAAATGGCTCTTAATGGTTTTAGCTAAAGTCCACACGTACGAATGGATCCGTATGTCTGCCTACATCTACCTACTCTTATTATTAACTCTTATCCGTATGTACGCCTACTCTTGCAGTAGAACATACGGTGCACGGATATGCCTTAAGCTGACTCCGTCACCGCCTGATGCTTCCTTGAAACTATGTCATCGTGTGTGACAGATATGTGACGGATGTATTAATTTCACCAAGCACAGCGCCATAGCGCCGCACCGCATGCGCCTGCGCCGGAGTTCGCAACACTTATGTCGGATTATGAGTGTGGTGTAGGTAGCGAGCGACAGCGGTCACCTAATCAGCAATCAATCAATCGAAAATTTTATGAGACCACCTCGAATCTATACTGAATCCAACGCAAAAAGATTTTTTTAATCTGATCATGATAGACGGATACATTGACAAACATAAATAGAAATAAAAACTCCTTTTCTAAAGTCAGTTTTTTTTCTTGATGCTTCCACACATCATGCTTCCACATTTGCCATTTGTCAAAGTCAGTTAGAAACAATTAATCTTAAAAAAACAAATCTCGTTCGCGTTCATAATAAACAAATAGTTTCACCCGCGAATACAACAAAACTGAAAAATTAATCAATTTGACATCAAACGTCATCTGATGATGACGACACTCACCTACTAACCCAAGCAAGGCTGAGATTACAGAGAGTTACGTAAAGTTGATTCCAGCAACACCCACTACGAGACGCTACTGAACTTGACCCTCCGCCCGTGACTTGCGCCCCACAACTAGTTATGCAACGCTATGGGACGCTTTCTCTCGAATACCGTGCCTAGTAACTAATAAATTAATCTGCGTGTCCCCTAATGAGATAAATGAATAAAGATCATTAAAATATTTGCATTTAAGAAGGCCCTTCCCGGCGAGAAAGTTCTCAGAATTTTTCAAAAACACTTCTGGAGTAAGTTTTATGGGATTTTATGAAATTCTGGGAACTTTAAAACAAAAATGATAACGGTTATCCTCTGAACACCACTATGAATATGTATGAAATACAATACAATATTTATTACATGTAAGTTTAGGCAAGCGCGCTCCATCGTAGATCGTAACTGTCGCTTAACACCAGGTGAGTTGATGGTTAAGCGCAAGCCTATTTTCGAATAAAAAGAAAAGTTGTTTACACGATACATTGACCTAATATGTAGGTAGTATGTACTCAATGACACAATACATACACGATACATATCGAATAGTATGTACAATATGCATGACAATTTTAAATGAGAATATTTTCTTGTTTTACAATTTTTAGGGCGTGTTTTTCAGTATTTTTAATTATTTTTCCGCTAGATTGGTATCACACCTGTTTTGCAGAAAATTCAAATATGGTGAAATTGTCTTTATTAGCAGTAGTCTCCAGCCTCTCGTATAATTAATTTTTAAAAGTGAATTAGTAAATAATGCCGTTGCATAACGCAAGTTTATTGTATTCAATTTTCTTGATTCCAAAAGACAAAAAAATCATCGGTCAGTTAACGTATGGCGACATGAGGTTGACCGTTAAGTCAGTCATAAAAAAGCGGACAAGTGCGAGTCTGATTCGCTCACTGAGGGTTCCGTACAAACTAGTAGATTAAAGGGGGAAATTATATATATATTTTTATATTTTCCATCATAAACCGAAAAATATACTTCGTAAAAAAAATTAAAAACCTGTTTTAGCTTGTGCTAATGAAGCTCTTTCATATGATATCCCACTTGATATGGTTAAAGCACTTTAAAATTTGGACCCTCCTTCCTTGCATTAAGACCCCATTTTTTGTGATTAAATAAAAAATGTACAGTTTTCGGAATTTTTCCTATATGTGTACTATATGACAAAGTTTCTTGCCAAATTTCATAGTTATAGGTCAACGGGAAGTACTCCATAGGTTTTGACTCCCTTGCGAGTGTCGAAATATGCGTTTTTTGCGACATATTCGACTGTAACTTTTTTTTATGAAAACTAAGAAGTTTGAATTTTTCGCAGCTCCAAGGGACAGTAGACCTGAGTATTTGATATGAATTTCAGCTTGATCGCTCCACGCGTTCCTGAGAAAAGAGATCTTGACAGACAGACGGGCAACAAAGTGATCCTATAAGGGTTCCGTTTTTTCCTTTTGAGGTACGGAACCCTAAAATCGAGGTACTTGGTCATAAATAACAAAAAAGGGAAATGGGGCCCTCAAAACGAAACAAAGAATATAGTATTTTTATATGTAATTAGAAAATTATTACGTTTAGGTGTATCTCAAATATTGGAAGCGGACGGACCTGCTTGCAATCTTGAAAATGACTAAAACATTGGCACTACTGATACACAGACGGCAGCCAACATTACGATTAGAAGTAAAATAACGGTACAACAGACTTTAATATCTACGACTCAATACTCAAAAATCAAAACATATTTTTATTTAAAAGAAAAACGTGTCCGGAATGTAGGTCAGTGCGACATAATACCTACTAGACAGGGATCAGTGACCGGCTGCGGAGGCACAAAAACTCCCGCCGATGATAGATTCGGAGCATTCTTTGTTTATTACCCTATAGAAGCTTTCAGATCCTGTTTAGCTCGTTATAGTTTAATTAATGTTGTTTATACGCATGTGTTATTTTTTATTTTTATTAAAAAGACTGACCTCTATAGACTCTGGGGTCCGTGGCCTTTGGAAGCGAACACAACCTTCTTTTTAAATTATTTATAGCTGTAATTATTTTTTGGTAAGTGTAACGTTTGTGTGGGTGTTTTTTTATTTATATTTAAAAGACTGACCTCTATAGACTCTGGGGTCCGTGGCCTTCGGAAACTTATATAACCTTCTTTTAGATTACTTATAGCTGTAATATTTTTTGGCAATTACTTCTAACGGTCTTGGCCGCATCTGCGTTTAGTGTCCCACGTGTCGAAGCTATGTAGCACGCTAAAAAATTAACTGTAAGTACTAGATAACGCGGTAAAGAATTATCCTACAATAATCCAAGATGGCCGCTCCAGTTGCCATTTGCGAAGAAAATATAGTTGCTGCGTTGCATATATATTATGAACCAAATGATCAATTGGGAACCATTCCAAATGATAGGGCAGCAACCTATCTCTAAACTACAGCGGATTCATCTTCAAAATAATTTTAATTGAGTTTTTAATGTATACTACTACGGTTAATCATGAATTTCTAAGGAATCATACCTAGAAATATAATTATATTATTTCATTACAACAAACAAAACAAACAAACCCCACAAAATTAACAAATAATTCGAAACATTATACAAATAAAAAAGTTTTAGTGTGCATAGGTACGCTAAAACTTTTTTGAACAGTAGGAAATATAAATAAAAGAAAGCGTTGCAACTACAAATACCAACAACGCTAAATCATTGCTAATAGGCTGCGCATACGCAGCACAATCATGTTTCCGCAATTATGGCCTTTATGGCCTGACAATAAAACTCAAATTAGGTGGCATATAGCGTGTTTAGGCCAAAGACCTCATCCTTGACTGTCGCTTTCACTCCATGGGGTGTAATAAGCTAATTTGTTATAGGTAGAGAACTCTGTTTTAGAGGAAATTCTGATAGTTTTTATTTTATTTTTGTAAAACATAAGGCTGCCTTCGATCTAGTATTTGTAAAACATAAGCCTGCCTTCGATCTAGTATTTGAGTCATGTTCCAAATCTTATTTTATAAGTAAACCTTATTTTATATAGGATCGTTTTCGATATATTTAAATATAGCTCACTCAAGTAAAACAACTACCGTAAGCTTTTATCGGAGACCTTGTGCGTTTTACAAAAAGTAAGCTTCGAGGAAAACCAGCTGTAGGTTTCACGTTTCACTATCGCAGGATTGTAGTGATTAATATAATATGCGTACGTGTTGATAATGGTTCATTATGTCATGGAAAGAGGGCCTAAAATAGGTCATTCGATACTTAGGGAAATAATATTACATTATGTCACACTAACTATAGATTTTGTTTTGCACGAATTGACTAATTTGTTCGGTTTACGATTATCAGGCGGCAACGCTAGCCTCTCTTTAGTTTAGAGACTACCTGGCTTAAAATCTACCAACTTGACGTATGGTGAATTAGAAAATATCAAACTGTAAGTTTGGATGTTGTAAGTTTGTTGCGAATCAAATGTATCATGCCATTGACCAAAACAATGCTTACACAATTGCTTAGAGTGGGTTTCTAAATAAATAAAAACAGTTTCTATGCAAATAAGTCAATATTGCGTTGTTCAGATTTCGTTCAGAGAGAATTCACTTTGGAGCCAGTTTCAATTCCAAACTAGGTGTATTATCCATCTAGGATCACAGTTAACAGTAAGCGAATTTTGGTCAAAATGTGTACAAAATTCCAAACTGCGAAATGTAGCCAAATTCAACACTTGCAATAATGCACCCTATATCAAATATATATCACTCCCACTACTGAGATGAATCTAATAGCACATCATATTTTGAAATCCGTCAAACGGTTTAGGCTGCAGAGCCTGCCAAAGAATTAAACATATATCTTATGTAGGTACATAAGCCCGAAAAATATAACCCTCCTTCGGATGTCAGTTAAAAAAGTAAAGTTTACCATAAAGGCCCACGCGATTCGTGGTCACAAATCACAGTAACTCGTTGTAACATGAATTTTAACAAATAAAAAATCCCAAAAGCAAGCGGTTAGCACAAATCTTATAATCTTGGAATCTTCAAGGCAATGGTGAATCTTCTAGATTGACGAGCTTCCATCCTCGGCCACACCGTTGCTTAATATCAGCCGAGTTGGTGGTCAATCGTAGATCTATCAAACATAAAAAAGCTTGATTTCATTGTTGAACTTGAACCGACACCATCAGTATCCGAACTTTCGAGTCAACCACTGCGCTAATCTATATTTATTTAGTGCTAGGTTTTGCAATTGTATACCTTGTTTTTCATGCTTGTAGGCGAGGCGATCCGCACTATCTCTTGTTAGCGGCGACCTCGTCAAATGTCGCAATATTAAATGTTTTGACATAATAGGAGGCTTGACTTTATTGCCATTAAGATACCCTGAGTTTCATAACTTGGCTGAACAGTAAGCAGTCGCTAATCTTCATAAAGTTAATTCTTGTCCTATATAACTGTGCGTTAGTTTAGTACTGCACTATCTTAGGTTTTTGAAATTAACTTATAACGTGTGTATAACTTTTAACGTCTGTGTTGCATTGTAAATTATTTTAAGACGTTAGATTGTACATAGTTTTAAGACTTGACGTTTTTAACACCTCGCAGAGTCTTGTTTGTGCACCAATACTGCAAACTGTTTGTTTTGTAAGTCTTAAAACTATACATACGCAATGAATAAAATACAACTTGCTTAATTTTTATAATCTTTTGTAGGGCTAAGGATGATTAAGTATGTTTTTACAAACTTTATTTAACTTGAAATGTTTGTATGTATGCATGTATGTATGTGTGTTCGGCATGAATTTTGGAAGCTAAATTGGATCCACTTCCCGATATTCGATTGAGCTCTTTGGTGTAGGATCATATGTATCTTCGGTGACAATATAATAATATGTTACTATGGAGATGTTCTGATGATGGAGCCGGAAAACGGCTATAAATGGTTTCTTATATAAGCAAGATAAATCCATCCGTGTTTGGGCTCATTCGCTTTGTCTTGGTGACTACTTCGGTGTAACATGATATCCAGGGTCTCATGATGGAGTCGGAAGCTGGCCATGGAACTTCTGAACTAAACAAGACCGCATGGGACTCATTTTCCGAGAATATAACGTTTGACCGCAAGACAAGAGGCAACCAACCAAAGTACGAGTACGTTAACCAATATACGTTGACGGATATGAAAGAATGCGATAACGACGAAAATAGTCCGTTGCGTGGGCTAGAGTTCCCTTCACCAAACCTGCACTGTATCAGTGAAGGCTTAACCACAGGGCAAAAGTGACCGCGGTAACAACGGACAGGAACTGTCATTCTTCTTCGCCGGACAAAATATCCTTCGTCTGCTTAGAATCTTAGGGGTTTTAGAGAATGAAATAATATACAGAGCAACATCGATGATTGATGTCGCAGTTGTCCATATGCTATGGTTATCACTTACCACCAGGCGGGCCTGCCTGCGTGTGAGCATGTATTTTTGGTGCTCTTTATATAAATATATCAACAAGTATATGTGTATTAGAAGAAAAACAAAATACCCGACTACAGAAAAGCAGTTTTTGCGGTCTAACATACTTATTATCGTTACGTTACGATACGATTTCGTTACGCTTGATACGCTGTTGAGTGTACGTTTTTGTGAGAAAGTATGCGTAAAATCGCTGTAAACGAAAGTAAATACTTGTAGTAAGTAATAGTTGTAAATACGCATTTTTTTAAATAATTCTAGTAAAATTAGTTGTTTACTACGAAATAGTTCGTTGGAGATTACGATAAAACGCATTTTTTTCGTAAGAGATTTTATTATTATTATTACAAAAAAATATAGTCTATGACACGCACGCACGTCAAAATCGGTTCCACATACATACATATATACACTCGAAAAACATAACCCTTCTTCTTACCCAGTCGGGTAAAAAATACAAGTTTCTAATGTGCTTCCTTCTTCACTTTGGAAATCATTACAAACCGCAGAGCCAATAAACAGCCATCCTTACATTACCTAACCAAAACATGTAGAGCGGTGCTCCGTTCTTGTATGGATACTGCACCACTAACTGATGTTACCTAACAAGTAACAAGTACCGTTGTATCAAGCCACAGACACGCGTATATATCAACTTGTATTCTATTGTTTGCTCAACAAAATGACAAGCAGTCAACTTAAATGCTTATAACGAGCTACTTTTAAGTAGTATGCATAGAATTTATGTACTTTTGCGGCTTTTGCCTGTATGAGATGTAAAGCTGTATAGGTTATTAGTTGTACCCCGCGGCGTCACCCGCGTAGTGATATTCATATTTATATTCATTCATTTCGTAATTCACAGTTACATGTCAAAAATTAAATAAGTATATCTTTTACTTAAAATAAAGCGAGTATTATTACATTATACCAGACCACACTAGGTACTGGTACTAAAGTACCCACCTTGGGAGTAATTATTGTAATATTAATACATTATTGTAATATTAATAGATAAAAACGATGATGATGATGATTATAAAATATAGCTCATGTCCGGCCGTCGAGTAAACATTACTCTTACGCGATTTTATTTGGATAAATATTTTAAGTGCTTATTCGACACTAATTCTTGTTGTAATAGTAATCTCGTTGCGTGATTTTTCGGTGACAGTGTTTGTGATCACAATAACTCGCTATATCTTGGAAAAATCTGAAATAACCTGTGACGTGAACAATTCACTTTCATTTTGTAAACAACTTAAATCAAGTGAGCTATTTCGTTAAAATCAAGTGTAAAATCTATGACAATACGTGAAATATAATATAATATGTTATATAATATGTTTTAGTAACAGAATAAAATAATTAAATCTCATTTATTTACATTGTTGTGATCAAAATTTAGTGTAGTGAGTCACCTGTGATCTATGGACCAATAACAGTGCGGCATTACTAACGGCCGACGACGGCGGTACCGTACGTACTTAGCAAATAAGCACTGAACATTATTTTGTCATAATTTTGTCAAAGTGGCATGCAGATCGGTCACCTTACGTTCTGTGGACTCTTTTTCGAATTACTCGTAGTTTAGAATTAGTACAAAATACTTTACACTTGTTTTAAAACTGTTTTAAAATTTTTTTTTTTTTTTTTTATTATAAAGCCAGTGACATACATAACAAGTCTTTAAAGTAACTGCATTTAAGTTAAAATGAATTTCTTGGAAAATATTACTTTTCGGCGTAAGCGTACTACGTCTGACTCGATGAATCAGACGGACAGCGAAATACTATCACAAACTCCGGATAGATCTGTAAATAGCTTGCCAGATATTTCAGACGAAAGTTTGGAAGACAAAAATCTAAAGGATAAAATTGAGGCTCTTGAAATTCAATTACAAAGTGCACATGAGGAGATAGAATGTTTGTCAACGGAGAATCTGAACCTCAAACGTATTAATGAGGATTTACTAAATAAAAATGAATTGCTTAGGAAAATTTCTACTAGCCCGGCTAAGAAAAAGGTGACACCAAAAAAGAAGTCTGTCAAACGACAGGGACATATTGACTTGACGCATAACGCTGACATAGAGGAAGTTACGGGAAAAAACGTAGAACTATTACCAAAAGTACGAGATAAAAGTAACGAAATACCGAAACCTGACCCAAAACAAAAGGCATCAGGACTGAAGTCAATACTTACACCTAAAATTTGTATTCTAAGCTGTGATAAACGTAATAAGTTACTATCAATTGCGGAGGACACGTGGGGCAGCGTTAAAAACTTCTGCCACTATCTTCAGCCTCATGGAAATATAAACTCACTCTTCACGGGTATAGAGTTAAAAGTAGCAGATTTTACAATGAAAGATGTTTGCATAGTAATAATAGGAGAAGACGATTTTAAAACGACAAACAACTATTTTGACTTGGTCGTTATGATTAGAGAGACTTTACAGAAAGTCAATAATACAAATATAGTAATATGTCTACCTACATACAAGTACGGACAAATGACGGAACTATATAATCGACGAGTAGAAAACTTTAACAATCTTTTATATCTCGACGCATTAACACATAACTACGCATATATATTTGACTCGAACAAGAAACTTAAATACGAACATACTATGTTCTATAGGAATTCTGGTACAATCAACAAGCTTGGTATGCAGATAAATTTCAAGACATTAAAAAACTATTTCACTGGAATAGTAAAAAACAACGGAAATAATAATAATCAGGATGTTATCGAACCACTCAATAATAATATAAACAAATCCTCATTTTTTCGTGAATTACCTTCATATTCTACATCAAAATATTGCGGGTCTCATCAACAATACAGACAGACTAGTAATTGCCCTGGATCAACTAGCAGAAAAGAGCATTATTTCAGATGTGTTGTGCATAACGGAGCATAATATAATGGCTGGTTTCGAGCAACATGTTTATGTTCCTAATTATACACTAGCTGCATCTTTCTGCAGAGACAGTACAAATAAAGGTGGTTCGTGTATCTTAGTGAGGAATGGACATGAATGGAGAGAGGTACCGGAATTTAAAAAAAAATCACTGACCAGTGTCTTTGAGTGTTGTGCCGTAGAATTGATTAGACATAAATTATTGATAATATGTTTATACAGAGTACCTAAAACATCAAATTTAAAAACTTTCTTATGTAAACTGGATAAAATATTGAGCATGACGAGTAACAAAAAATATGAACAAATCGTCATTGCTGGTGATTTTAACATTAATATATTAAAAGCATCTAATTTGACATCAGACTTCGAATTAATTCTAGGAAACCATCATTTTAAATTGGCGGTGAAACAACCGACTCGCTTTGCAAGCCAAACATGTATCGATAATATGGCATATAACTGTAAAAAGATTTGTAATACGGAAGTGCACGAATTAGATTTATCTGATCACAGTGCTTTAGTAATGAAGTTCCCAGTCCATAAAAACGCGCTACTTAAATTCTGGAGGAAAAAGCAGCGTGATTATTCTGTTGAAAATATTAATAAATTTAAAATGTGTCTTAGTAATGTTTTATTCCAAGAACTATACAGCTTTTCTGACGCAAATCTTGCATATAATTACTTTTTTTCAAACTTCAAACTATACTATAATTTGTGCTTTCCATATAAAATAGTTATTATTAGAGTTAATAAATCCATAAAGTGGTTATCACGTGGCATAAAAATTTGTAGCAAAAACAAAAGAAATTTACTTTGGAAATATAGACTGAATCCTACAAAAACTAATAAAAGTATCTTCCTTAATTACTCAAAACGTCTTAGAAAGATCATTGTTCTAACTAAACGGGCACAAAATAACTTTAAGATAAATTCATCTCATAACAAGTCAAAAACTGCATGGCAAATCATAAATAGTACCAAATTAAATATACCTAAAGAAGCCATAACAAAAATTGAACAAGATAATGAAGATATAACGGATCCGATAGCTATAGCCAACGCATTTAATAATTTTTTCATAGATAAAATAAAACCGGTCCCTGAGTCAGGATATAAAGTGACTGCTAATATAAATCATAGCAAAGATTCTATGTTCTTGGCACCAAGCACGCCACAAGAAATAAGCAAAATAATACAAAACCTTAAAAACACTAAAAGTGTTGGTGATGACGAAATCTCAACTTTCATAATAAAATCAGTAAGTGAGTATGTATGTACTCCTCTAAGCTATATTATTAATTTGTGTATCTTCCTGTCACTCGCAATGATTCAGTCAAGTGTATAAAAATATAATAAAAATTATTATATGAATAAAACTCGGATAAATAGCTTGTGATGGTATTTATTTTATTGAAAAGGTGAATCCTTACCTAACAAAGGTCTAAAAAAAAAAAAATGTCAACTATCAACTAGTAAACATTATACTCCGTGCGAATTTATTCATAAAAATATTATAATACAGATTTCAGTTCGTTTTATCAGTGTAAAAGAGAAAACAAAGTCAAATTTCTAACATACAGCGTTTGTGGCGATAATCACGCAGTGAATCTTGGAAGAAATACAAAAACAGTGGATCGTCAACAAAGTTCTGGTTCGAGTACAGTTTCACAATGGACTGTTGAGTGCCTATTAAATATAGAAACGTATTAATGAGCACAACTAGCAGCACGACGAAATAATATCTGTGAGTAAAATAAACACAAACGAAATTATAACAAAGTTTACATTCTCGGGACGTTATTTTTACGAAATCGATAATGGCACTTTGTTGACATTAATGACAGCAACTGAATCTGCGAACCAATCGGCACTCGACGAGGCTATACATTAAGGAAAGTTAGTTCAAATATTTGCCGCAAGAGAGCGCTTGAACAGTTGAACACGATTATCACTATTTTGGCACAGTCTCATGAGCTTTGGTGGCGTAACTGCGTCGATGCCTGCTTTGTAAGCTAACATATGCGTGTTCGAATCTTAACCAAGGAGTTTTTTTATTTTTGCATGTAGTATTATCTTGACCAAGGATTTTTTATTTTTGCATGTGAATCTAAATTAATTCAATGTTTTTTGGTAATTATGTTGACTGTTTATATTCACTTTGTTTTTATATTATTATAATTATATTTTTTTGCGTCATTATTTTAATCGGTATAATGAGTTCGCCAATGTCGCGGTTGACATGTCCCCACTGTCCAGGGTCTGCGCGTACCTTCAGTTCGCGCGGCCTCAAAATACATATTACGCGTAAACATAGGCAAGGATCACATATCAGTTCGGCCGATGTTTCACAAGCTACACTCTCCGTCACGGACACTCAACGGGCGCCCCCGGCTGCATCGGATGTGTCGCCACACCAATGTCCTCTGGAAAAGTTAGCAGTATTGAGAGATAGCATACCGGTGTTGCGGCATATTCCCAAAGCTGCACGTAATCAGGCGGCAGGCAAGTTGAGTGATATTATTGACAGGTGCGTCGTCGGTAACACTGTGGAGGATTGGTGGTCGCTTCTTTCTTTTGCCTGTAGTGCATTGAGGGTGCCGTCAAAGAAGCTTCCAGGTAATATGACCTCCAAAGTTAAAGCGAACATCGATTCCTCCAGCTTTTACCAGTTTAGCGATGAGTTTGACAGCTTGCCGGCGAGTTTCAGGTCACGGACCATCCACAAAACTATTGAATCAAAAGTGTTTGAGGGAGATCTGAAAGGAGCCGTTCGTCTGCTAATGTCGAACGATACGTTTGCGCAGCGCAGTCCTGACACTCTGGCTGCCTTGAAGAATAAGCATCCCGGCCCGTCGCGTCCGCTTAGCCTCCCGTTAGCACCAGATGCGTCATACACAGCTGTTTCCGCTACAGCGGAAGACGTGATGCTAGCGCTGGGTTCTTTTTATAGTGGTTCCGCAGCGGGATTAGACGGCATTCGACCAGGGCACCTAAAGGAGCTTACTTCCAGGGCGGCGGGAGAAAACGGACAACGTTTGATGGAGAGTCTGGTTAAGCTGTCAAATTTTTTGCTCAGTGGTCAGCTTAACCCCGTAGTGTGTCCATACATGTACGGGGCTGCTCTTTGTGCCTTAGCAAAGAAAGATGGTGGACTGAGGCCGATTGCTGTCGGGAGTACATTCCGACGGTTAGCGGCTAAACTGGCTTGTCGTGCCGTCAAGGAGGAGATGGCTGTGTATTTCCAACCGCACCAGTTGGGTTTTGGTACGCGCCGGGGTTGCGAGGCAGCTATCCACGCCACGCGGGCATACATTATGGATCCAGCCAACTCGCAATGCGTCGTCCTAAAACTTGACATTCGCAACGCGTTTAATACTTTGGAAAGAGATGTTCTTTTGAGCAAAGTTAAGGACAGGATCCCTTCTCTCTATCCATTTCTTTATCAAATCTATCAATCTCCATCCAATCTCTTCTTCAACAATGAACTGATTCTCTCACAAGTGGGAGCTCAACAGGGGGATCCGCTTGGGCCACTCGTTTTCAGTCTTGCCATACACAAAATTATTTCAGAGTTGAAATCACCTCTAAACCTATGGTACCTAGACGATGGGACGATTGGCGGAAAACCTGAGGTGGTTGAACAAGATCTTCAGGTTTTGGTGCCACGTCTCAAAGAGTTGGGCTTAGAGGTGAGTCCGGCGAAGTGTGAGTTTTTCCCCTGTAGCATCGAAGTTCGAAGACACTTTTTTCACTTTAGTACGATTTTTCCTGGCCTCAGAGAACTTACACATAACACCTTCAGCCTATTGGGCTCACCCATGTTCCTTGAGGCAGTTCCTGAGGCCATTTTGTCTCGTAAGCAACTTCTCCTTGTCGCTCAGGAACGTTTGAAAAATCTTTCGGCTCATGTTGCGATGCTCCTGCTGCGTATGTGTTTTGCGGTTCCGAAAATCACATACCTATTGCGGACCACACCAACCTGGCTTTGTCCGGAAGCGGTCTCTTTGTTCGACGGCGCCTTAAAAGATACTGCTGAGTCGATCCTTAACGTTTCCTTTAATGAGCTGCAGTGGTGTCAGGCGGCTCTCCCAATAAGGCATGGGGGTCTCGGATTACGGTGCGTGCTAGATGTTGGTTTGCCGGCATTTTTGGCATCGGCTCATGGGGTTGCGGATCTTGTCACTATCATACTCTCTCACAATGGTGACAGGGCGAGCATACCCTATTTGCCCGATGCAGCGTCGGCCTGGTTAGCCCTTAACGTGAACAAACCGTATCCAGTAATCCCACATGTTCAGCGGGCATGGGATGACGTCGGTTGTCAGAGAATCCTCAAGGAAATGGTGGACAGTGCTACGGGTGCTGATTTAGCGAGACTCAGGGCTGTGTCGCAGTCAGAATCGGGAGCATGGTTACACGCGCTTCCTTCGCCTCACCTGGGCACTTTATTAGACGACGACTCTTTGCGCGTGGCGGTGGCTCTCCGTCTGGGCTGCAAGGTGTGTGAACCACATAAATGCACCTGCGGTTCCATGGTAGAAGCCAATGGTCATCACGCGCTGAGTTGTCATCGCTGCTCGGGGAGGTTTCCGCGACACTATGCTCTCAACGACATAGTCCGTAGAGCGCTCGTATCGGCCAATGTTCCATGCGTGCTTGAACCACCGGGGCTCAGCAGATCCGACGGCAAGCGACCGGACGGTTTGACACTGGTGCCTTGGAAAAATGGCAGATGCTTAGTGTGGGACGCTACTTGCGTCAACACTGTCGCGGCCTCACACCTGTGTCGTACCGTCCACTCACCGGCAGCGGCGGCAGAGGATGCCGCTAGCAAAAAGCGGGAGAAATACGCGGCAATGGAGCTACAATATTATTTTGTACCCATCGCCGTTGAAACCATGGGCAGTTGGGGAGCGGATGCCAAAGGCCTCGTCAGTGAAATTGGCCGAAGACTGAAGAACAATAGTGGTGACTCCCGTTCTGCTTCGTTCCTGGTGCAAAGGTTGGCTATTGCCATACAGCGTGGCAATGCTGCTTGCGTTGTGGGCACCTTTCCACCAAGGTCGATGCAGGATGGGTTTCAATTGACGAAATTTTAATTTTAATTGATTACTTTTTTACATGCTTTTAAAATTGTTAGTTACATTAATCTTAATATGATTATTATTACACATTACTATTTAAACAGTAATAAGTTAGGTAAATTAAAAAAAATAAAAATCTTGGTATTTGTGTATATCCACAGGCACATTTCCGAGTTCTCTGAAAACGACCATTATTAAACCTTTATTTAAAAAAGACAATAGAGAGAAAATGGAATGCTATAGGCCCATTGCACTTATATCGATATTTTCAAAAATTTTCGAGAAGTATGTTTATAATGAGTTAAATGATTATTTAGAGAAAAATAATATTCTATGCAATGAACAAAAGGGTTTCAGAAAAAATAAAAGTATTAATATGGCCATATACGATTTCATTAAAAACGTCTTAATATGTATGGATAAAAGCACTCCGGTGTGCGCCATATTCTGTGATATGACGCAGGCGTTCGATTACGTAGATCACAGAATCTTAGCTAGTAAATTAGAAGCGTATGGAATACGTGGCAACGTTTTAGATTTGATAGAGTCTTACCTAGCAGATAGAATACAAATCACGGAAATCAGTCGAGTCAATCTTAACACGAAAGCAGAAGAAATATATAGATCGTATGAACGCAAAGTGGCGTACGGAGTTCCACAAGGTAGTGTCCTGGGACCACTTTCATTCATAGCATACATAAATGACTTGCCTAATGCTACATCTCAACCTATGACATTATTTGCAGATGATAGCACTATCACCGTAGCATGTAAAACACTTGACTCTTATGAAAACGATATTGTTAAATCTTTGACCTCAGTTATATCTTGGCTTGACAACAATAACTTAAAAATTAACCTAAATAAAACAAATATAATGCATTTTAGACAAAGAGAAACAAACAAAGGTAATATTAATGTAGCATATGACAATAACATTATAAATGAAGTAGAAAGCTCAAAATTTCTTGGATTATATATTGACCGAAAATTGAATTGGAAATCACAAATAGAGCACCTTTCGAAAAGAATAAGTAGCCAAACATATGCCATCGCCAAACTAGCTCGTACTCTAAATATAGAATCTTTACTTAAAGCCTACTATGGGTTAGTTGAATCAATTTTGAGGTACGGGATTATTTTTTGGGGAAATTCAACAAATAAAATTATTATTTTTAAAAGGCAGAAACGCTGTATTCGTTCAATGTTTAAACTCAAAAAAAGAGATAGTTGTAAGCCCTATTTTTTAAAGTATAAAATTTTACACTTCCGTGTTTATACATTTTAGAAACGGCCCTTTTTGTAAAAACAAACCGGGAGCGATTCCCCACACTATCTGATACTACTGTAAGAAATAGGCGCGACCAAGACAAACGGCGCGTACATGAAGGAAAGACAGCACTGATGCAAAATAGCATCGTATGTATGGGTCCTAAAATCTACAATACGATTCCTAAGTCAATAAGAGACCAGAATAGTAATTTATTTAGAAAAAAGTTGAAGGCATTGTTATTGCAGAAGTGTTATTATTCTATCAATGATTTTTTAAATGACAAATTTTAATTTTATTTGACATTATGTGTATCTTTTATTGCTTCTGCTTTGTCATATTATAGATATTTTTGGTTTGTGTATTAATCTAATAACAAATAATAATAATTATTATTTTATAATTTTTCGCATGTGCATGATGCTGTCTACCTGACATTTGTACGCCTAATCGGCACAACATGATTTTAAGCGACTAAATTTAGTGTAACATCTTTTATGCACTTGTTGTATAAAATTCTCGTGTTGTATGCAAATAAATTATCTTTATCTTTATCTTTATCCTTCTCCGGTTTCTAAAGAATTTCTGTGATTTTTTTTATAACGACTGGTTCAGCAGTTTTGCTGTGAAGAGGTAACAAACAGACAGAGAGACAGACGATAGACAGAGTTACTTTCGCTTTTATTATATTATTATTAGGATTAAAATTTATCTTTTTTTCCTGCAATGCTTTTAAATTAATAATCTAGAATTTTTAAACTGCTCCAAAAAGAGGTTGTATTGAACTGAGATTTAATTTTATTAGGGTTCCGTAGTCAACAACTTTTTATACAATTTTTGTTCGTTTTTGAATTTATTTATTTCAAGAATTTTAATAAGTTTAGTGGTGCCTTGAGAATTGACCCAAATGTAATAATAATATTTAATCTTTATGTTGAAAATCTACCTCCAAGCATGTATTAACTTCCTTTAATCACTCACTATACTTATTGTATTTGTATGGATGATTTACAGTTATTTATTGTAATTTTAAATTTAAATTAACATTTTTCAAAACTAATTAATAAAAAAAAAACTGAGTGATTGGAGATTATTTAAAATATCCATAGGCAACAAAGCTTATGGATATTTTAAACAATCTCCAGTTTAACAGGCAGAGTGCCCAAAATGCTGGCGACATTTCCTCTCTGAATGGCAATGCTTATTTTTGTCCAAAGTAAAGGCCAGCATTTTGGGCATACAAAGAATTTTTTAACCTCCCCGACAAATCTTTAAAAATTTCCATAGCACCCGGCCTCCACGGTCCAAGAGTTTCTACCCCAAAAGGCACAAATGTGTAACCTTTATCAAGGTTACTATATTTGCGCCGTTTGAGGCATTCTGCTGAAACAGCTGCGCCGCATGCATTTTTGGATGTTACAGGAAGATGGGACGGCGCCAGAGTAACACATGTAGCGTCCCACACTAGAGGTCGTCCCATCTTCCAAGGAATGAGTTTCATTCCGTCTATATTGTTAGATGTGCTGTTGTCAAATTACTAGTCTTTCGTTAATATAAGAATAGTACTAGTAATAGGCTCTAGTTATTTTCGTAACAAAAACGATAATTGTCATCTAGTCTCACCTGTGACCACAGACGCTGCAAAGTGTTCGAAACGTCCGGTCTTTATATCATTATATTATAAAATATCCGCAATAAATCAGTTAAAAAAAGTTCTTTGATATAAGTTTAAAAAAAAAACGGTACTTTTTCCGTTAAATTCATTACGTTTTTTTTTACCGGAAAGTTCGGAAGGAAAATCGGAAGACGAGATCTCGTCTGTTGCCAGCAAAATAACAAAATGAAACAAAAAACACCTTGCACACATACGCCTGACCTACGCACATATCAGCTGTTACGGTTGCGTAAGAGCCAACCGGCTGCGGTCTTTATTGACCATCTCCGGGCGAGTGTGCGCCCCGCCTTATGCAACCGACGGTAGAGAACGGTGATAACGGAAAGTACCGATTATGACATTTTGCATATCTTTCTGTTTTATTTTTACCGAGTCCAACTTGGTTCGGATTTGCTTTTAGCTCGATTAATGTTTATTTTGCATCCGCTTTTGGATTATCACCGACCTACTTAGTAAAAATCAAGGGCGTCGCCAAGGGGTGGCAGGGGGGTGGCTGCCCCCCCCCTAGAGATAAAAAAATGTAGCCAAATGCAAATCAACCAAAGTCCTAAGGTCGCAATTGTACCTGTACCTACAATTCATATTTTTCTCATCCTCCATATTATTAACTTGCCCCCGCCCCCCCCCCCCTGGGCCATGGGCTGGCGACGCCCTTGGTAAAAATGGTTTTTTAATTGTTTTTACAATTATATAGGTTTTTGCTTGATCCCTAATTTACCAGGTGTTGAACGACGTTGCGGTCTATGATGGAACGTGCTTACCTAGATGAAACCGATTTTCTCGCGATTTGAAGACACCCAGATTAAATCTACGAGAAAGATAATCCACAATTCTAATGTCGTTGTGGTAGAGAGGTCATTCAGAGTCAGAGAGAGGTAAAGATCATTGACCTTTTGCAAGGTGGTCTTTACAAACAATTCACCAAATTATTGTCTTTTGTATATAATGTATACTATGTATGTTTTTTGTATGTTTGTTACGCTATTACTTCCTCAATTATGTATTGATTTTGATGATTTTTTTCGTTGATAGTTCATATTTCAGATTTCAGAGGCGGTATAAATGTATCAAAATCAGTTCAGTAGTTTGGTTTTTAATACAAAAACATTAATAGCCAAGTAAACGAAACTGCGTATTTTGAAGTCGGTTGTTTCAGTTTGATAACTATAATATTATAGAATTTACTACGGAACCCTATCATTTTGTGTACGTAGGGTCTTGACCACTTATTATGTTTTAACCCTGCTGGAGCCTGTTGGTAGTGATGCATCGTCGCGCCCACAGCTGGTCTGACCAGCCGTGTTACACAATTCACACAAATACTGGGTGGTCCCCTAGAAGTACTTAGTATAATTGACACGGCTAAGGTTCGTATTTTCGGACGTTCATTACATAGATTAGCATAGCGACTTAATACACGCGCTTTCGAGCGTGAAGCCGGCCTTAACCCCGCGGGCCCGACACGTGACGCGCGACGCGCGACGTGGGAACTTGCTTCTACGCACGCATGCAGTATTATGTGGAAGGCAGGCAAGCTTCCTACCCTGTTATTTACTCGTCAGTGGCCGGTCATTTAATCGGTGATGATGAATGGAGTATTTGAAGGTCAAAAAATGTTGTTGATGTTGAAATAGAAAAGATAAATAACTGTATAACTGAATAAGTGATGGAAATCAGTAACCGGTACCGATTGTTATAACAACGTCTTTGGCATACCTAGAAGGGAAGAGGGTTTGTGGTTCAACCCCTCCCCCCCACCACGCCACCCCCCGAAATTTTTAGTATTCGTAAATTTTCGGATGGCCGTGACTAAAACCTTTTTTGACCTAACTTAATAATTAATATATCTGCTAACCGAATCTTCATAAATAGAATGTCTCTGGATATAATAAAACAGAAGCCTAACGAATAACGAACCTAATAACTGTTCGGGCAAATGAAACAGATGGCTAACAAACTTGGAATCAGAAACTCGAGTCAAGTAACACATCTGGAATCAGAAACTCGTGTCAAGTAACACATCTGGAATCAGAAACACGTGTCAAGTAACATATCTGGAATCAGAAACACGTGTCAAGTAACATATCTGGAATCAGAAACACGTGTCAAGTAACATATCTGGAATCAGAAACACGTGTCAAGTAACATATCTGGAATCAGAAACTCGAGTCAAGTAACATATCTGGAATCAGGCAATTCTAAAAAACGGAATCGGACAAGTAAAATTCGAACAAAAGTTTTCGGAAAATATATGTCTCTGATAAAAAATAAACTAACTTAGCTTTAATAATATCACATTTCAGACTAAAGTCACTACTTTAGTAAAAAAAAAAAGGCGAAAACCTTCGATTTAGTTCGAAATAATTATTTTATTTCTGGACATTTGAACTAAATCGAAGGTTTTTTCGCTTTTGCATACTAAGCTGTCATTCTACAAATTTTAGCTTTCCATATACGATATGTATGTGTAGTACATACCTATTTAATATGCAGATTATATGCAGACATACTGTCCTGTTATTGCAACTGTATGGAGTATTTTACCCCTACTTTTATTTATTTAAGTCCATCAACATTGTGTACAATAACAATATTTGCAATAGTTTTAAATAATAATAACATAATTACAATTGCCACAATAATTAAAGATGGAGACAGCATGCATTAATGGAGCGAACAAATAAATTATAAAATATTGTACGTCAAAAAATAATACATAAAAATAATCTAATATTGGTCAATAAAATAAAAAAAAACTAAAATTGGTCAACTTAATTAAAAATATTGGATTGGTCAGAATTAAATTAAAGATTCTAAAAATTCATCACATTATTTGGATGGAAATATACAACAAATGATTATATAGATATATTGCAGCGACGACACATAATGGTAAATAACATCAAATTTAAAAATATTAAATGTCATGCTATATAAAAAAATAAATCAGAAATACAGAGATCTCAGGGACTTTCTAAATGTATTGTATTCTAAATGTATTTTACTTTTACTACGCTAGTATTAACCAAAGCAAAGTTGTTTAAGTTTTATAAACTATATTCATATTCATATTTATTGATAAATTTATTTTACATTATTTTACAAGTCAATACATATTTTATAGATATTATAAATCATTATTCAGTCTGACTAATAATAAATTAAATGTTTTTCGGCTACGGTTTATGCTTGTAAGAAAAATATTTAAATATTTCAAATTTACAAAACCAACAAGCCAGTTTCCAAAATTTTGAGGCCAAGGCGATCTTACCTGGAGCAAACTGCTTCATAAATATTTAATTTAAAAAAATATGACTTTTTTGTGTAACATCCTGTGGAACACCATGTCAATATTAAAATGTAATAAAATTAAAACGTGTGTTAAACACGATAAGTAATATTGATTTAACAATTTAAACATGTCCATAGTTTGCAAACAATAAAAATGTATGTTACTTTGTGTTGTTGTAATGCAATAACATACCAGGATGTATTTTAAACAAATATTATATGAAAAACTATCATGAAATCTACTAAGTTTTTTATTGTGAAAAAATTTTAGTTGACAACATCTGTCTTATTTTTTCATTAGGTCGTTTAATTAATTGAATATTATAAGTAAAAGTAAAATAAAGTATATTTAAATAAAGTAATATTAAAAGTATATATGTATTCTATCAGCCATCTCAATCAGCCAGCCAAATCTCAGTTCAATAGTACGAGCTTTGCTTAGTTTAGGCTAGATGGTGTTGTGAAATGTCCACAAATATTTATTTTATTAATTTATAATTTGTTCAAAATGCAATCGAAATCGAACGGTAAATGTCCTCGCAATAGACTATATTTTACCGACTTCAAAAAGAAGGAGGTTAACAATTCGACTGTATTTTTTTATATTTGTTACCGCATAATCGTCATTTACAAGCCGATTTGAATTGTAAAACTATTTCGAAAGAAATAGAAAAAGAAAAGATCAAAACCGGTCCAAGATATACTCGTCAAAAAGATGTACTCCTCAAACTTACCCACCCCTCTTTCTCGGTCGGCGGTTAAAAACAGAACGCGATAATAATAATATGAAGATAACATTCCAGTACGTATAATCACAATACCGGGAAACGAACCCGCGACCTCAGTGATTCGTGTCGCGCCGTGCTTCTGCTTACTTAGCCGCTATTGTTGTACATAAACCGCAACCTCAGTTCCGCGGAAGAAAGTCGATGATGATGCGAACTTGCAAACTACTTTGATAAACTGGTCTCTTGTTGTTTTAGAACCATGTCGCAGTTAATTTTATTATGCAAGATCTACGATTGACCGCCAGCTCGCCTGAATATTGTTAGTTGGTTAAGTGGATGAATACTTGCATGTTTCCGTCGTAGACGCAGCGTCGGTTAACATCAGGTGAGTTGACGGTCAATTAAACCACTCTAATCATAGTTTAAAAACTGAAAAAACCGACTTCAAAATACGCAAATCGATTATTTGGATGACATTTTTAGTTATTTTGTTGTAAAAACCAAAGTAATGAACCGATTTTGATAAAAATTATATGGGACCACCTCTGAAGTATTACCCACTAAACAAAAATAATTATCAAAAACAATCGCTGAATAAACGAACAACAAAATGAATGCGTTTAGAGCGATTTTACGCATACTTTCTCATAAATAACGTACACTCAACAGCGTATGAAGCGTAACGAAATCGTAAGTTAGACTGCAAAAATAGCATTTCTACATCCGGGTATTTTCTTTTCATATAGATACGTGTTTGACAAGGATCTAGTGGCCGTTATGAATAGGTACGACATAGTTTTGCACATAGCATAGTGGAGTTGAAGTAAAATTGCATTTACGTAATAAGACAATTAAGAGGCAGCTATTCGAGTTATTCAGTTATGTCAAATAAAATAATTGCTAAGAAAGTGTAAAGCGAAGGTTAAACACAATTTGAAACATTTTAATTGGATTAATCGGGGAAATGATATTCGGTATTTTACAATTCGGATTATGGATGGGTTAACCTATAACTTTATAGGTACCTAAGGTTGTATGAGAGTTTTTTCATATTTTGGTATAATTTAGTTATACACCGTCTTACTTAGAAACGCTGAATAAGCTCATTTTAGTTAAACAGTGTTTTGTTCCGTTTTCGCACTTGACATTTCCCGTCTGACAGAAAGTGACAAGTTCTTATTCAGTCAATAAGATTTTAACATGCAATCAATATGGTTTTAATTTCAACACGATACCTTTACGCGTTCCCGAGATAAAGGTCTTGACACCCGGACGGACGGACGGACAGACGGACAGACGGACAACAAAGTGATCCTATAAGGGTTCAGTTTTTTTCTTTTGAGGTACGGAACCCTAAAAACAAAGGCCAGAGATTAAAATTCAGTGATTGTATTTGAATTGAGGCCGCAAGGACCGTTAATGTGGACGGAGTCACGCCGGGTACTACTATTAAATAATGAGTGTTATTACATTAAGGTTGAATTTAAAAAGTCAAGGTCATTACCATATCCGAAAAATTATAATTTTATAAGAGGACGATATAATTTTCGAAAGACTAAGAGACTTTTTCTCATGGTTACATACTCGTACATATGTAGGAAATGTCCATCATTTACAATTTATAAGATAAGATAGGAGCAAAGTAACTGAAACTTCAGACGTATTTCCTTATAATTATCTTTATTACATAGAGAAGTGAAAGGGTTCCATGATCGACTACAAATAAAGAAGATCTCACTTTTTAAGTTATGTTTTTAACTGATCATAACAACTCGTGCATTTTTTGAGTCGTTTTTGCAGTAAATTAGCACTGTTGTTTTGTTTGTCATGATTATGACAGATTAATTAATAGGTAATAAATTTAACTTGTTTCGGGTGTTTATCGCGAAACTTTGAAGTCCATGGAAGGAATTTTCTTGGTCACTATTATTTAGCTGTTATTATACGGACGAACAGCACAATTATCGGTGCGGTCACGGAGCGAGGGAAGCATGGGGTCAGGGGGCTTACCACCACTTGCTAACATATTATACGTTTTACAGTGCGGCCCCGGTCTGAAGTGCCTCTTACGGTTTTAAAAATTCCACATTATTCTAATTAATGACATACTATCTGATGTATCGATCGGTCGATGACCGGATGTATATTTATCTCTTTTTCAGTCCTAAGCCGTATTTGTTTCATATTCTCTTATTAGTGGCTGAACTAGATACGATTTTTGATGGTTTAATGTAATACTATAGCTTAAAAAGCGTACCCAGCTTGTCGCCTCGAGGAGATATACTATATACGACATTTTGACTGTTTACGCCTTTAAAAAGCGTACCTAGATCTCTGTTTGAGCGATAGACAACATAGAATACGCACGGACGAGGCGTTCCAAACCACGTAAGGTAACTAATGTGTAAATCATGTCGGAGTTCTCACTGTATAATGGAATAATCCTCATTATGGAATGAGGATTATTCCAATCTGTCCCTCAGAGCTAGTCACTCAGTTTTTACGAAGTTGGTAAACTTTTCAAGCAAATTATTTTTTAAAGACATTCTCTTCTTCAATGTTTTCGAGTATCTGGGGGCACGGCAGTGGCCCCGGCCAAGTTATATTTTCCACATTTAATCCATAATCTGAACAATTAAAACACTCGCCTGACCACTTACATAAGCCATTGGCCAAGCAAGATGGTAAGTTGTGAAATGCAGTGCTAGTAGAAATTCAGCCGAAGGTCGGCCAGTGGTGTAACTCAGCCAGTAGGTAACCTACTGAGTTACGGCATCTCAGATAGATCTCAATTCTAAAACCATTCGCCGGCGAAAACTCGCAAAATAGCCTGTTTGAACGCTGGGGTCATTTGATGTGGGTGTCGAACTGCAAGGCTTTCCCGTATTGCAAAATAGTGAGGGGTGATTTTATTTAGTTCGCGTAAAAAGCTTTTGAATCTTTGAAAAATACTAAGAGAAGGTCTCAGCACAAAGACGCGGAAGACCAGCGCTAGTTGTTCACAACTATATACATAATTATAGTATTATGCTGACCTGGAGCTAGGTTCTGACAAAAATAAACCTTTTTTTTAAAGTGATAACTTCTTATGGGAGGGTAAACCGCTTCGTTAACTAACGCGTAACGGCGCCAGTCTGTCTGGCTAGATTTTGGTTTTATGTATGTAACGTAAGGTCTGTGTAAAACCTCATGGAGCACCGTGAGGTTTTAGTCGGTATAGAGGGGTGTACGTTATACCACTCTGGTGTCGAGCCCGACATATTGAGCCGCTCCGCATACCCTTCGGGGTATGCGTAAATGTATTTCTTCACGTAAAAATAAAATATAATTAAAAAAAATATATTTAAAAACAAGATTTTATTTAAATGCTCTAAAACGAAGAAAATACATTTTATATTGATATAAATAAAAGCTTGTCGCGAGAACACAAACATATATATTTTTTTTTTCAAAAGAACAAAACTAACTTTAATTCTAAGCAAATGATAAGAACGCGTCTAAGTATTTTGTTGGAATTAAATATTACTTAGTAGATAGGTACGATGTTGTTTGAAATCTCGCGACAAGCTTTTATTTATATGAATATAAAATGTTGTTTCTTCGTTTTAGAGCATTTAAATAAAAGCTTGTTTTTAAATATATTTTTTTAAATTAATATTTTATTTACTAGACTAAAAAAAGAGTGCTTGTCAAGATTATTCAAACGAGTCCAAGCTCGACGGTTTTATCTTGTTTAGTTTAGGAGTTCCTATGGACACCTTCCGACGTTATCTTGAGACCAGCTTCATGGTACCATATTATTGCATTGTCACCGAAGTTACGTAAGTAAACCAAATTTCAACCTAATCTAACGACAGGAAGTGGTTCTAATTTAACTCGCAAGATTTGTCCCATACTAACAGGGCAAGTAGAATAAAAGCTTTTAAAAAGGCAAACGAGAGGTGGGTACCATTCCAATTACATTGGACAGGCGTTAACTCCAAATACATGGATAGCAAATTCAGGTACAAAATTAAAAAAGATAATGTTTTTTTTTAATAATTACAGAATACAGAAAACTACATCATCGAGCGTTTTGACCCTGAAGGTATTTCGTAAATAAATTAATTGCGTGACCGTAGATGGTCAAGACGACAGGTCATCATCCCAATGCCGAGACCTTGGCTCATTTACCCAGCTTTCCAACAACATGGCTCTGCAGTTGTCTACATTCATAAGATGATGTCCAATTTTAGTATTGTAATGGTCAATAATTGCACTCCGATTGGGAGAGATGTCAAAATACAGACAAAACCGGAATAAGCTTCGAAATCAGTCAGTCACGCTCATCTTAGCCATCTCTGTCTAATTAACCCTAACGTGTAAGAAAAAATAATACTGTTTTTAATTTTGTAGAAAATTTAGGACTGTCTACTTTGTATATATGTATGTATTTATGTATGTGGGTATGTTTGTATGTTTTTATATGAGTGCCTAAACGGCTTGACCGATTTTGATATGCGAGATATCGTTCGTTAACCTCCAACAAACTTTTTTGTAACAAGTAATTTCTAGTATTTATTCTAAAGAATAAGCATATAGTTGTAAACAGCGATTTTACGCATACTTTCTCACAAAAATGTACACTCAACAGCCGTAATCGTGATTCAAAGCCCACGAATCCATACCTAATTCTGAAGCGTACAAGCACCAATCAAAGAGAGAGAGAGAGAGAGAGCGCGAAAGACAGTGAAACTGCGTATAAAATAAAAGACAAGATATTCGACACATTTTGGTTCTTTTCAGCTCAGTTTTTGTGTAAAACTGTACTTGTATTCTAAAATAAAGGTGTCAATGCCAAAGAAAGTTATCCCCATTCCTGTCACGTATGTCAGTGACAGTGACTAATAGTCAATATGTTATCCACACTGGAGGAGATAAAAGCACTGCATTAAGCATTCCGAGCACGAGTTATGAGATAAAAACGGTTTTGTTTACTTTTCCGGAGTAAAGGATGAATAATAATCAGTGAGCAGGTGGAACCCTGCTGTATCCGCGTGGATACACCAAGTTTATGCCGGATATGGATTACCAATAATCAGTGAGCAGGCGGAACCCTGCTGTATCCGCGTGGATACATCAAGTTTATACTGGATATGGATTACCTATCTACAATCCGAATTGTGAAATACCGAATATAATTATTTATTTGCTGTAATTTTTAAATTTGACGATAATGTGATTCATCTAATGTAATTGATTTTCAACCGTATTAATTGAATTAATATAAATAAATAAATAAATTTCCGGAAAATAAAATTTATTTTTATCGAAAAATACTTCATCAAAATCCCGAAACCTCATTTGATAACTCGTCTGATAACATAATCTTAGTAATATGAAAGTTTGTATGTAGTATAAAAAGAAACCTAACGAACCTAACATAATCGGGCAAATGAAACAGATGGCTAAGAAAGTCATCATCATCACAGTCAAATGACAGCTGGAGTTCGTTTGACTGAAGCCAGCCTAAGCTTCCAATCTTCCTCTTGCATAATTTAAAAAAAATGTAAGTAGTTAAAATGCATAAATTAGCTTTAAAAGGCACGGACGGACCCCGGGGTCTGTGGAGATTTTTGTTAAATAAAAATAAATAAAAAACCTCCCCCATGGATTTCTAAAAAGACCGGTTCCCTGCAACTAGCGCACCGTCTTCCTGCCACTCGAGAACTTTTCGGCCCCATTGGCCATCAGTTCTTTATGCCTGCCACTTCAGTTTGCTAACCCACTGTGTGTGCTTATTCAACGTAACCAAACCAAACTGACTGCCGACTGATTATACTAAACCAGTTCTATTTATTGAATCAGGCGTTACTTTGCGGAAATTAATTTTTAAGTTTATCAATCAGTTCTAATTGACAAAGACGTAAACAGGGTGTGTGTTAAAACTTGCTAACAAAGCAGTCACATTTGACACCTGATGGCGGAAGATTTATACAGTACAAGTGTTAATCACCATGAATCGAGCTGGACCCGCGCTAAACAAGCACCGGAGCAAACAGTGCTAAGTGATCGCACACATCTTGCCTCTTATTATATTTGTACTGTCGGGTAAACATGCGTGAAGGAATGGCGGACAAAATGGATAAAAAAATATAGGTTTAAGGTAAATATGCCTAGTGACACCATCATGATTATCTGCTAGGAGATTAGCCATTAAGGCAACGTAGGTGTCGAAGTAGACTCGCTCGTGCGACATCTTTTGTCTCCCGATCTAAAAAGAGAGGCGTTATAAGTTTGCCGTGTGTATCTGTATATCTGTGTGTCTGGCTGATGCACCGTAGCTCTCTAACGAATGGACCGATTTTGATCTAGTTTTTTTTTGTTTGAAAGAGAATTTGATTAAGAGTGCTCATCAAAATCGATCCAGCCGTTTTTCTGTGTCGGGAGTTTTCTAATGTTATTTATGCATACAAAAAACATTTATAATTGTCTAAATGTGAAAAATTTCACAATTGGAAGTTATTTGGTGGTTATTAAAATAAAAGTTATTCTGAATTTTGTAATACTGTTTTCATAAGACTATCGATCATATATCCTAATCCTGACTAAATTATAAAAGCGAGAGTAACTATGTCTGTCGTCTGTCTGTTTGTTAGTTACCTCTTCACGGCTAAACGGCTGAACCACTAATTATGAAATTTGGTACAGAGATTCTTTAGAACATGGAGAAGGATATAGGCTATATTTTATCATCATCATGATCACTGTTTATCATCATTACGCGGGTGACGTCGCCAGGCACATCTAGTTTTAAATAAAAATGTTCAATAATATTATCACCAAATAAAAAGGAGTCATCGAGCAAGACAACTGTGGCGACGGCCTCAGAGCCTTAAGATGTATGATTTTGTTGATGATAAAGTTATGTAAATATGCTGCTCAGCGTCTAATATGAGCCACTAGATTCTTGGATCAACATTGTAAAAATTGGTGGTCGAACTTGACTAGATTGGCACGGGACAGTGGTGCGCAAAAAGAAGAACTTATGTTTGACTATACAGACATACCGATTACAGACTAAAATGATGATGCATAACATTTTAGAAAATAGTTACAATATCATATTTTTGGTTACAACTTGAGTTATATTTTAAAGAAGGTTTCCTCTAAAATAAAAACAACCTAAAAAATGTTGGCTCATTACTCAAATTGCAATAACAAACCAGATTTCGCCCAAACAAGTGTTATTTAATGTCAAAAGCTGTCTATTGTGCAAGTGGATTGCTTGTTTTGGTGTTTTAACCGCACTCTCGGACACTGGCCCGGTTTCATTAATTTCGTGATGGGTGACGTAACATTGTAAAAAACCAACAAAATCATAGAACAGCGGCGCTGCGGCCTACATTCAACAGAAACAAAAGAAAATGACGCTTGTTACGCTTTATATAGGCTTCGAGAAGACAGATGACCTACTTGACAGATGCGTTTTTAAGGTTCCGTAGTAAACAAGTATAGTTTCGCCATGTCGGTCTGTCTGTCTGTCCGCGGCAATGCTCAAAGATTATTAGTATATTATTCATGCTAAAAAAGTCGTAAAATAAAATTTTGAAAACATAAAATGTTTTTGGGTTACCTCTCCTACATGTAAAGTGGGTTGATTTATTTTTCTCACATCTACCCCATTGTGTGAGGTATCTTTGGATAGGTATTCACAGAACATTGGGTGTGTGCGAAAACCATTTTTCAATTTAGGTATCCGTTTACGAAATGATAATATGAATAAAATCACACTGGCGTAACATATAATATGCCAATATGAAGAAACATCCAAGCTCAATTATTACAGAAGCTTAAGTCACCGTGGCCGAAATCGGCTAGGATGACATCATCAATATGAAGAAATTAAAAGGAAAACTATTACGGCTAAGTAGATTTTATAAATTAACATGTAATAGTCGATCAACTTAAAAATGAATTGTGCAAATTTAATTTAAAGCAATATAAGTTAACCGGTATGTTCATAGTATCAAATAGAAGACCCAGTTTTAAGTTTACATATATTATGAAACGCACCTACGGAACCTTACTTTGCGCGTGGCACACGCACTTGCCCATTTATTTCTTATACTCAGGCACAGAATATTTTAATAGTTTACACTGACTGTTTTCAGGAGCATTTATACTGCTTCCTTTTCGTAAGTTTGTGTGTGAACGAATCTGGCATTGAGTGCACTGCTGTCCTTATTTCGTTATTTTGTTCAATCGAACGTTAGTTCCCACGTTTTTAGTCCGATAGTTCTCTATGCAAACAGACTCTTAATCTCTTAGATTTTGACGTGATGATGTAAAACTTTGTTACTGTACTCAAAGACAAAAATGTGTACAAATTTAATATAAAAACGTTATAAAGTGTGCTAATTAAATAATGAAAATAAGGCTTTGCCATTTTAAGAATTTTGGGCGTTCTTGGGATAATATCTTTGAAGTTGAATATTACATTAATAAGGGCGAGAAACATTCCTGAAAGCGTAGAAAGGAAGTGGAGACAAAAATGTTAACATATTTCACATATACAATTTCATGAATATTTTCGCAGACGTACCTACACGGATCTGAGTCATTTCAGACAAAAGTTGAATTTTCGAAAGGAAATTCTTGTATGTGTTTAAAAATTAAGCAAGGCTTTTGTCAAGGAAACGGTCGAAAAGCATGTCGAAATGCAAACTAGAAGCGTGCTTACACTTATTCGATTTCTAATTTTACATAACGTTATCTTGAGAATTTTATGCACGGATTCGTTTGAAAAAAAAATATGTCCGTTTCTGTGTCCTAATTTGCTACATTACAAGCACATGATCTATATTTTAGTGCAATAAAACCTTATTTGAAATTTATAGATGTAACTCCAAATATTGAATTAATAGTTTAATATTGATTACAATAACTTACTTTTGAGCGCCCATAGTTGTCTTTCCGTCAGTCCGTCTACATAGTCCTGCATGTCCTGCCGGCACTGTCCACTAAGTTTCTTCTGCAGCTCCCCCCACTGGTTCACTAATATATCGGCATCAAATATCCTCAACATGTCTTCGATTCTCATAAAATTGGTCGCGTTGACGAGCTCTTTCTTCATAGCCATTCGAGATTCGTTCACCGTGTCCCTTATCGAATCATTCAACTGTCCTATCACCCCTCTGGGCTTTGTCGTGGTCTTCTCTAGAGGTTTCGTTGTCTTCACGATGTGTTGAACGTAGTGGGACTTCTCGGTGGTGGAGAGTTTCTGTTCAGGTGACGATTCGCTGAAGTCTGCAAATGAGAGACCGTCATCATCTGCGAACAGTTCAAAATTGTCTTCTTTCTTGTCGGGTCTCGCCGGTGGCTTGGAACCGATCAGATCAGAAGTCAGCGGTCCTTCATCATCGAAGCCTCCTTTAGCAGAAGCTTTCTTGATGCTTTGAAAGGCATCGATAAGCGCACTCCTAAGCTTCTCTTCCCTAGGGTTTCCATTACTCTCACTGTCAGGAAGCTCCGCACATTTCACTAGAACGGAAGCACACAACAAAACGATCACTAAAGGGGACATTTTGAAAAAAATCTTTTAAAGGTTCACTCGCGCATGCTGACACTGGTCGGGGTTCGATTTTTTTTCGATCGTATTTAAAAATAATAATTCAAAGGTGCGCGCGCGGCGTCATAGTCGTAGTGCGACTGGTTGCTACGGTGGAGGCTGTGACATAACGTAGTTACGAAGTTATCGCGGCACTTTCACTGCGGCATGCGCGTGCGCCTCGGTCGCGCGCCTTGCCGCCGCGCCGCGCAGGTGAGCGCATCCTTGTAGGGCGGCTGCCGGCGGACGATCCACTTCCCTCGTTACCTAATACATATAATGTAATATCGAACTAATACATAATTTGTTTATGATAAGTAATTTGATATTGCGAACTTATAAAGATAAAGTCCTAATTTTTAGGGTTCCGTACCTCAATAGGAAAAAACGGAACCCTTATAGAATCACTTTGTTGTCCGTCTGTCCGTCTGTCCGTCTGTCCGTCCGTCCGGGTGTCAAGACCTTTATCTCGGAAACGCGTGAAGGTATCGAGTTGAAATTAAAACCATATACGCAGATCCATAGTATCTTGCTGCAGAATATGTCGTAAAAACGCACATTTCGACACTCACAGAGGAATCAAAACCTATGGGGTACTTCCCGTTGACCTAGAACTCTGAAATTTGGCAAGAAGCATTGTGTTAGAGTCTATATAGGAAAAAATCCGAAAACTGGACATTTTTAATTTAATCACAAAAAAATACTGTCTCTATGAAAGGAATGAGGGCCCAAATTTTAAAGTGAATTAACCGTATCATGTGGAGTATCATATGAAAGAGCCTCATTAGCATAAGCTAAAACAGGTTTAAAAAAAAAAAAAAAAACCTTTTATTTAGTTTGTACGGAACCCTCGGTGGGCGAGTCTGACTCGCACTTGTCCGGTTTTATTTAAGTGTTAATAGCTGAATCACTTGTGCGATAAGTAGTGTTTCGATGGTCTTCCGTGTTAGAAGGCGCGGATTCGAATCTCAATAAATTCAACTAGAGTTTTCACAATCGTTAATTATTAATTATTACTTACTTTCACTGATTTATAGCGTATGACCTTACATGAGTTTTGAAATGATTGATTCATGTCTCTTGTTTGATACAACAAGATAATTTAAATGAAATATGAATTTTACACTTGTCTAAGTAATTATTTTAAGTTGATTGATACTCAATAACTTGTAAAGCCTATTTAGCCGTGATAATTTCCCTTTTAATTTCGTCACATACTCTACTAGCATGATTTTTTTCATATTTCCAAAGTCAACCGTTTAGCCGGTAGGTAGTGTGCCCGGACACACATGACTCTCACAAAATTTAACACTTCAAAGCAAAAATAT
The DNA here is from genome assembly GCA_947563715.1 of Lycia hirtaria. Lineage (NCBI taxonomy): Eukaryota > Metazoa > Arthropoda > Insecta > Lepidoptera > Geometridae > Lycia > Lycia hirtaria. The sequence goes on from OX387375.1 coordinate 54,928,595, forward strand.
CCATAAATTGAAAAATGATTTTCGCACACCCCCAACGTTTTTTAATTATCTATTCAACGATTATGAAGGCAGGTGTTACATTTCATAAGTTGGATTGTAATTTAAAAGTTTTATTTAAAATAATAAATGATCCAAATGTAGGTGAATGCAGCTACTTGAGCTACTAAACCAACTTGTCCAAACCTTCTAACATTCACCAATTAAATGATTAATATGCTTACATAAGAACTGTAACAATAGATACAATGTAAGGAATTATATAAATTCACTTTTTTAACAACATACTTACATAAAATCATGCCTATTTTCTCTAATAGGGTTGGCAGAGCATCAAACACAATGAGGTCATTTGTCCGTAATTAGAGGGTTAAATGGAAGGAGAGGGTATTGGAGAGTTAGAAGGTATTGGAGGGTAAGATGTATTGCTGGCCTGCAGTGATAGATGATCCGTCGCCTACATAAACAACATAATGTAAGGCGCTGTTGCATCAGCAATAAAGTTAAATCTGTTTGCAATATTACCCAAGAAATATTTTCGGTTTGAAATCCTCCAGCAGTATGACGCAGCGGTGTGTGGCCACGCGACGCCACAGAATACTCGGTAGTGCGCGCCACCTACTGACCAACATTATGCACTTGAGCAAAATATTATTTCATGACGTAACAACGTTTGTGAAATGCAAAATTATGCCCCAAACATGGAGGCTATACGGTTTACAAGGTGCTCTTATAGCTTATAAACTAATTTTACCGACTTCGAAAAGGAGTATATCGACTATAATCGACTGTATTTTTATGTTTGTTACCGCATAACTCTGTCATTTATAAATCCAATTGAAAAAAAAATAATACGGATATACTTTCAGACTGGTCCTGTAGAAATTTCATCAATATCGGTTTATCAATTTGGTTTTTAAAACAAAATATTGCGTTACGAATATTTATCTTCATATATTCAGCCAAGCATGCTTCGACGACATGAAGCTGTAACTGTTGGATAAGTATACTTATATATTGCCAGCCGTCACCAGAGACAACGGATCGGATAGCCAGTAGCTACCGACAGGGAGCGTGGTTATATCACGGTGCATTCATCTTAATGACATAACGCGGTCACATGCATGCGATGCAGGGCACTTAACATCAACTGCGTCACATGTACTCAATACAGGGCCCTCGACATCAACCGCGGTCACATGTAATCAATGCAGGGCCCTCGACATCAACCGCGGTCACATGTAATCGATGCAGGGCCCTCGACATCATCCGCGGCCACATGTACCTACTCAATACAGGGCCTTCGACATCAACCGCAGTTATATGTACTCTTTGCAGGGCCCTTGACGTCAACCGCGGTCACATGTACTCAATACAAACAGGGCCTTCGACATCAACCGCAGTTATGCAGGGCAACTCGATGCAGGGCACTCGCCATCATCCGCGGTCACAATATGTTCTTAAACAGGGCCCTCGACATCAACCGTGACATCAGACGATTAGTTGTGAAAAGATTAGCAGACAGAGAGACAGATTACTTTCGCTTTTATAAGATTGGATATAACAAATAAAAGTATGAACCTACTTATATCTTGTTACGACGTTAAGACGTCGGAACATAGGACAAAAGAAAATTTTACTCTAATATTTTCAGAAAAACTCAATATTAGACCCTAAGACAAAAAACCGGCCAAGTGCGAGTCGGACTCGTGCACGAAGGGTACCGTACCATTATAAAAACGGCAAAAAATCACGTTTGTCGTATGAGAGCCCCCCTTAAATATTAATTTTATTTTAATTTAATTATTTATTTTTAAAGTGAATAGTATAACTCAATACTCTGTGAATATTTCAAGCGTCTACCTGTTGCCGTTATCAATATCGAGCAAAAACGAGCAATAAAATCACGTTTGTTGTATGGGAGCCCCCTTAAATATTTATTTTATTCTGTTTTTAGGGTTCCGTACCCAAAGGGTAAAAACGGGACCCTATTACTAAGACTTCGCTGTCTGTCTGTCTGTCTGTCTGTCTGTCTGTCTGTCTGTCTGTCTCCAGGCTGTATCTCATATACCGTGATAGCTAGAAAGCTGAAATTTTCACAAATGATGTATTTCCGTTGCCGCTATAACAACAAATACTAAAAATTAAAAATAATTAAATATTAAGGGGGGTCCCCATACAATAAACGTGTTTTTTTCGTATTTTTTTGCTCAATATTAAAAACGGTAACAGGTAGACACTTCAAATTTTCACAGAATATTTAATTGTATATTACCTTTCAAAATAAATAATTAAATAACAATAAAGTAAATATTAAAGGGGGGCTCCCATACAACAAACGTAATTTTTAAGCAATTTTTACTCGATCTTAATTAACAGGTAGAAACTTGAATATTTGTAAGTAAATATTTAGAAATATATGAACTATAAAAATAAATACCTAATCTAATACATAAAAACTAACAAAATGAAAATAATCCGTGCATCTAAACGCGGTGCGAGCGCCGCGCCGCCCGGGTAGCGGGGGAGGTAACATCACGGAGCGAGCCATAACCGCGCGTATTCGCGCGAGCGTCGTCGTGCTGCCCGGATGTGTATCGAAAACCTACCTATAAGTTTGCAATTTACTACTTGGAATTTCGTTGATTTCTCGTTATTTTATAAACAGAACTAAACTTTGTAGTATTATAGATGATAGTACGGAACCCTTCGTGCGCGAGTCCGACTCGCACTTGGCCGATTATTTAGTATTTGTTATAGCGGCAACAGAAATACATCATCTGTAAAAATTTCAACTGTCTGACTATCACGGTTCATGAGATACAGCCTGGTGATAGACGGACGGAGGGACGGACGGACGGACAGAAAGCGGAGTCTCAGTAATAGGGTCCCGTTTTTACCCTTTGGTACGGAACCTTAAAAAGTGTATGCTTAAGACCACATGACAGAACTGAAAACATCATGATACGTTGACCATATCTCTCTTGCAGCCTTAGTTGACTCGAGCCGACTTTACCCGAACACGCGTTACATAGCCGAGCGTTACGGCTTAATCTCATTCAATATTCAATACCTACAAAATAAAGTGCTATGCGTATCTACAGAAGTTTTAACTACACAGACATTTTGTTTTCAAAAGGCCTCTCTTCTCTCTCTATTTTCATGTTTATATTGGTTTAACAATTATTTCTATCTGTGATGTATACCGTGTGTATGACACACGGTATACGTCACAGATAGAAATAATTGTACTATATAATTTTTTTCTCGGTCATGAGTTTTCTTTAGTCCAGCCGTTATAGTGAGTGGTAGTCAAGGTAACCTAATATTTCTTACAGCTACCTAATCTGAGCTTGTAAATTATTTATTTATTTATTACGAGTAGATACACAGAATTCGCCCTATGTAAGTCTTTGAGTATATAATTGTAATAATGTTTCAGAACAGCAGCTGGATGCTTTAGAGTCGGTTTACTTTACCGTCAAGCCAAGAAATTGAAGACAAGCTAGTCTCTAGCATAGCATCGCCGAATCACCGAATTCTATTTACTCGGAAATTTTCATATTTTTTGTACATACAGTCTACTATGACAAGAAACCAGAGTGATTATGCATATCCCTCTTATTGAGATGTTAAATTGGCTCGCGCCCGTTTTAATTTGCTATTTCTCAAGAGTCACTATTTACATATAAATTGAAGTGGCTGTTAAAAATATTACAATTCAAATTAGGCTTATTTGTCTAGTACTCATTGTAGAAAAAACAAAATATCGTTATAAGAGATGAAAGTACTCCCCTTGATATTTTGCAATCGATCAATTTGGTTTCATAGTAAAGGTATACTTTCGATATAATATCAAAATTCTTAGTTTAATCTGGTAAAATCAATAATCTACCCACATTTACATAATGAACAAAAAGAAGCCCTTCGGACATTAATTAAATTCCTGAGAGGCTTACTTGAATAGTTATTAATATTTGTATGTTGGTTATGCAAACAACCTGAGTTCATGGCGAGCCAATGATATTTAATTTGACTTTGAATTGCTCTATTTCGTAATAAATTTAGATAGATATTAGTTTTCCAGCAGCATATACAAAAAAATGTTAATAATTCTTTATGCAATAATAATCAGAGAAGACTTAAAATTGTTTCAAAATTTTCTGGAAAATCTTTCCAAAACATGAGCTTTGCACTTGTAAGTGGTAGGTAGGTGGCCAACGCATTCTGCGCTCCTGTCTAGACGCTGGCGCCGGCGGGCGGCAAAACTCCAATAGTGATCTTTACCTCCAAATATATAGATAGGGAACGTTACACTTTACATAATATTATATAATATAAACAAGGAACCCTTAGAGTTACGCCATGTCCGTCTGTCTGTCCGTCAGCGGCTTTGCTTAAAGACTAATTAATTGATTAGTACTGCTAGAAAGCTCTAATTTGTTATAGCGAGAAAGTCTTAGAATAAAATCTTGAAAAAATAATTTTGTGGTACCCTCCCCTGCACTTAAAGTGGGGATGAACTATTCTTTACTCATCTACCCCATCGTGTGGGTATTGTTGGATAGGTAATCAAAAACATTAGGGGTATGCGAAAACCATTTATCAAATTAGGAATCAGTTTTTGAAAAATTAAACTTTGAAGTGATAATTTTTGATAGTCACGTGTCCCCCCCCCCCGCTACCAGCTAAACGGTTGACTTTGGAAATATGGAAAAATCACGCTAGTACCATATATGATGAAATTAAAAGGAAAACTATCACGGATAAGTAGGCATTACAAGTTATCGAGTGACAGTCGATCAACCTAAAAAATGTACCTAGAGAAGTAAAAAAATAAAATTTCGTGCAAATTTCAATTAAGATCTCATAAGTTAACTCGTATATTCATAGTATCTCCATTTTAAGTTCACATAAATTATGATGTGCAACTACGGAACCCTACTTTGAGCGTGGCACGCCACGCATTTAACAGCTTATTTGTGTGTATAAGTGTCCTCACCCATATACAAGACTTTTTAGGGTTCCGTACCCAAAGGGTAAAACGGGACCCTATTACTGAGACTTCTCAGTAATAGGGTCTTTCTGAGAATACTAAAAAACTGAATAAAATAAATACTTAAGGGGGCTCCCATACAACATACATGATTTTTTGCCGTTTTTATAGATAATGGTACGGAACACTTCGTGCGCGAGTCCGACTCGCACTTATCCGGTTTTATTATTTTTTGTTGGTTCTCTTCCACCTATAAACCCCCAACGAAAGTCGTCAGGGATTTTTTTTATTTAGGATCGAGAAAAAGAAAAGTATCACACTTATTTCAGAAAACATGTCGATTTCGATATTCCCAGCTTGTTGCAAAACAGTGGATACGCGTATTGAATCGTTTTCCCATCACGTAACGTGTCTTTCTTGTTACTAACCTGGCTTAAAGTACTTATACAGGGTACCATTATGGTTTCACATGAACTAGGCTCGGTTTAGATGATAGATGATCCATAATCACATCACGTGTCGCGTAAAATTTCTCACAATTATACAAGACGTAAAATTTGTATTTTCAAAATTGGTTGTTCATTGATTGATGACGTTTCGTTAATTTAATTTGTATATCAATCAACTTAAACATGACGATCTAATTGAAAAGCGTTATTTAATTTGGTCAGCGACTTAGAGTCGTTACAAATTCTTTAATTTTTGTATTGTCATTCAGAAGTACAATAAGAACAGATTTGTTTTTATTTTATGAAGGAATTGTACAAAGAGGTTGGAAATATTTTGTACTGAAAATATGTAGCGCCGTTATGTTCGAATTTTGAAATTAATTTCCACTCTAGAGGGCAAAATTAACTTTTCCACGCCAGTATAAACATTGAAAACCTAACTTTACGAGCTAGTAAGATAAAAAATATGTTCCTGCTTGCTCCCGTCATGTTTATTAAAACCAGGATGTACTGATAAACGTATTAATTGATGGTTATTGCACTGTCGCAACTCTCTGAATTGTACCATAACGTGGTTACGCAATATAGTATAAGCCATACATCTTGAGCACGACATCTTGAATTCACAATGGTAGGTAGATAATGTGGTTAAGAAAGCTGTGGGAAACAGACTAGATACTTAACAAATAACGCTACAAAATAGTATACAACGATTTCGATTCACATTCACGATGCAAATTGAAGAGGAGTGGAATTCACTGGTCTTCACTATTTCCTAAGTAAGTACACGATCTTGAAATTTCAATACCTAGAGTGAATACTAAATACTGACCTGCCACAAGGTGGACAGAAGACCTCATACAAGTGCCAAGAAGAGATATGGACGCAAGACGTTTCCAACCGGTCTTTCTGGAAATCCATTTATTTTAATTAATGTATTTTTTCGGAGTTTGTTCTGTATTTATAACAGATTTATCTTCGATCCACAATTATTATACTTATAAAACGTGTAATATTTGTGCCATCACAACAATGTCTGTGATATCCATTCCTCCATTTTTAAAGCGTTGTTATATAATACATAATATACAGCAAAAAGAAGTTCGTTCCAACCTCAACCTCAGAAGACTTCGCTCCCTACTCACGCACACCGCTCAGACTGACTCGCGCATGTCATCGACTCACGTCACGGCACATCGCTGGAACCTGTGGCTGGAACGATCTAATGCCATAGGAAGCGGAGGGAACCTATCATTCTAGGCATGTTGTCCCGCTTCATTGACGGTGCTCGTAAAGTGCTGTAAAAGCGGTAGAACCACTTTCTCTAAACGGGTAATTATTCGATTGACTGAGAAGAATAAGTCTTGGAATTAGGAATAATTATAGTTTAAAAAACTGAAAAAACCGACTTCAAAATACGCAATACGTTTACTTGGATGACATATTTTTCTATTTATTTTAATATAAAACCGATTTGATAAGTTTATACGAGACCTCTGAAGTATTATCTACCAAACAACAAGATAACCATCGGTAATGGGGTTAAAGAATTTTATTTTCTCAAAAAGAATTAACATTCACTTATTTGAGATTACATTTCATTAAACTTGTTATTGTTAAACGTCTTATTTTATTTATAAAGTGAGGGTAGTACACAACCAATTGCTCATCTAACGCGGCACATAGGTAGGCGGCTGGAACGCACTTGTTGCAAAACCTGTTCTGCGCTGTGACACCGAACAAACGTATCTGGAAGTGGCAATTAAACAAAATCACGTTTTTCGGAACATGTTTTTTTTTTTTTTTATAACTTTAATTGTTAATATCCAATATTCAAAAATACTTTTAAAGTTTATTTCATAGTTGTTAAATTTCTTTGGTTTTTTTTTCGTTAATTTTTTTTTTAATTTCTTATTTAAGTACTTTTATTTAATTTTTATTAATAAAACATAATATTTATATATGTGTATATTTATTATGCTTTGTTAATTAATTATTTTAAATTCATTTATTTATCTAATTTTTGTTAATTACTGTTTTTATTTTAAAATTCATATATCTATTCTCGATAGTAAATCTATATATATAAAAATGAAACCCGTTTTCCGTTGTCACGACATAACATGAAAACGGCTTGACCGATTTGGCTTATTTTTTTTTTGTAGTTTTCTAATACTCTGTACAAGGTTCTTACGGAAACAAATATTAAGAAAATCTCTCAGAAAGATTGAAAAATATACATTTAATTTTGCATATTTTAAAAAACGCGCGTAACGAATGTCAACGTCATTCAATTTAAAACAAAAGAATATGTGGTAATCTGTGACAACACATAACCGCGTTAATAATAATTTTATTATGTTTTTGATAAAGTTCGTTTTGTTTTAAAGACTAAGTAGTTTTTTGTTTGCTAATAAGTGTTTGTTAATCACGGTAAGTTCACTTCACTTCATATCGATTTTTGGTAACTTTTGGTGACTACACAATATCACCGGGTCAACTATCTGAAATAATTTGACATGATAGACGTTTACGTAAACTTTACAGGAAAAATAAAACGATGTCTCTAGGTAGCAGCACTCTTGACAATTATATGTACTTGATTGACGAAATTTTGTTCTGAACTCTCCGACTCTCTCTTGGTCGGTTTTGTGACTATTGACGATGATTTGACATTCGACTTCTAGGCGAAACGAAGTTCGCCGGGTCCGCTAGTAAAAACTAAAAATATACATATTGATGCATATTTTTCATAATAAAGTTGGTGTATTGTTCATTACGTAGTACTTTAGAAGTCTTTTAAAGGTAGTGATTGTTTTTGAATTTTTAATATCTTTCGGCAAGTTATTATAAAGCTTAGCACCTTCATATGTGATACTTTTGAGACCATACCTTGTACGAGTTACGGGCAAAGATATGTCTTTTACTCGCCTTAATATTCTAGTATTTGTTTTATGTATTTTAGTGAAAACTGTATTTGAATGTATGTATTTATTCAGTATTTTGTGTATAAATATACAGGTATAGTAAATGTATGACTGGCAGACATTCATTAATTTAGTTTCTTTATAAAGTTTTATTGTAGGAGTAAGATAGTCATAATGAAATAACACTTTTATTAGCTTATTTTGTGCAGTTTGGAGTTTCATTAAATTTGTTTTAGCGGCTGCTCCCCAAATTTCTATCAAATAGTCAATGTGTGGTTTTGCTAATGAGTTATAAATAGTGTATCGTATGTGGCGGGGAAAACAGCGTACGTTTCCTTTTAAAATACCAAGAAGTGCTGCCAATTTTGATTTAACCTTCTCTATATGCGGAATCCATCTCAGTTTACTGTCCAAAATAAGTCCCAGGTATTTTTCGTGATCAACTTTGTTAATGATTTCATTATTAATCATTAGAGGAGTATGCTCCCCAATTGTTTTATTTTTAGCGGCCAATATAATATAGTTAGTTTTTGAAGTATTTATTGTTAATAAATTTGAATTAAACCACTGGTTAAGCGAATTCAAATCAGCTTGAGCCTCAGTTACAATCGCCTCAATAGAACTGCCAAAATAGAAAAGGCATGTGTCGTCTGCATATAACGTTAGATCCCCTTTTAGCCCAATGAGATGAATACTATTTATGTAAAGAAGAAACAATAGAGGCCCCAAAATAGAGCCTTGTGGCACGCCAAACGTTATCAATTTTGGATTACTCTGAGTTTCGCCGATTTTAACTACTTGATAGCGATTTGAAAGATAAGATTTGAAGATATCGTAAGGTAATCGTTGAACAAACATACAAATAAATTACAGTTTAAAATACTAAAAAACACGCTACAAATTATTGTGGTCAAAGTCAATTACAAGACTTTTCTAACAAATCCAAACACAGCTATGATACGATGTTCCATCACGAAGTTCTAGTTCATGTCTTCCGGCTCCATCATCAGATCAGTTCGACAGTACCATATTATTGTATTGTCATCAGAACTACATACAGCTGCCAATTTTCATGACGCTACGATCCTTGGAAGATGGTTAAATTAGTTACCTTAGATTTCATTACATAGTTACATACAGGTCGACCTAATAAAAGCGTGTTAAAAAAGAAAAAACAAAACATACAGGTGCTTGTATATAATTTCCAAACATAATTTCCAATTTTTTCAAAAATTATTTACGCAAGCTTGTCTCGCACTTGACTTCACTTGACATTTTTATTTATTTTTATATTTAAATCAAAGTAAACTCAGCAATCTTGCCAGTTTTGAGACTTGTAGGACAGACAGACACCGTAACCTCATAAATGGGTTCCTGCATTATTAGTACGAAAGCCTAACAAGCAAAATCAATATAGTGCGCACATCTTCCTACTATCTGAAGGTAAATCTGAAACGAAACGTTATGGTTCGTTTTTTAAACAGATACCCATAAAGAGGGGTTTTATAAGTTTAACGTGTGTCGCAGCTTTCAAATTATTGGACCGATTTTGATCTAGATTTTTATTACCTGACTGCGTAAGAAGGAGGGTTATGTTTTTTGAAAGTGTTCTTAGTTATGTTTTATCGAAATCAGTGCAGCCGTTTTTTTAAGTCAGGTGTTTTTAAGTTTTCTAAACATAATTGTTATAATACAAACTTCCAAATTGGGGAATACGATGAAATATCTATCAAAAATCGAGTGATCTTCCGCGATACATATAACCTGGGAGTCCTCCTCGATTCATCGAGGACCGCAGCATTGTTAAACATCAGACAAGGTGGCAGTAAAGCGCAAGCCTGACAATGAAAAAATAAATAGATATCATACAAGATGATGTACCTACTGCATAATTGTATACTGTGTCAGGGAAAGATATAAAACTAGGTGTTCATACGTTTACGAGAAGTTACGCAACAATAAGTAGGTACGTAATGTTGCGAACAATTCGCGTTACTTCTGTTTGTCTGTCACTTGCAAACTAACTCTACCTACTTACTTAATCATCATCATCATCTCAGCCACAAGAAGTCCACTGCTGGACATAGGCCTCCCCCATAGATTTAAAAAAAGACCAGTTAGAAGCGGCCTGCATCCAGCGTCTCCTTGCCACCTGTATGATATCTTCTGTCCACCTTGTGGCTGGTCTTCCTACGCTGCGCTTGCCGGTTCGTGGTCTTCATTCGAGAACTTTTCGGCCCCATCTTTTACTTGCTTACTTAATGCAGCAGAAGAACATGCAGCGGACCCATCTTCTACTTGCTTACTTAATGCAGCTGAAGAAATCAATGCACATTTTACTATTATTTCAATAATATATTTATACAGATACTTATTTTTTTATCTAATTTGTTTCATGTAGACATTTTTAGTCAGCGATTTCGGCTGCGTTTTCTACTTTATTTGTACGATTAACGTTTTTATCCGACTGCGCAAAAGGGTGGGTAACATTTTTGGGTAAATACACCTAAAATAAAGTAAAGCAAAGTAAATTTTTATTTGCTAAACACATTGTTGAAATACTATGTACAAAAAGGTAAATTTTATGGCAGTAAGGTATTACTTAGTCTAAGTTATGTATCAGTGGGTCCCAAACTAGGCAACACAGAATTCGTAAGTCTTTGCTAGGCAATGCCTGTATCTTGGCGACCCAGGGCTTCGATTTTCCTTTAAACAGATTGGCGCGACGATAGTGTCTAAGAAATAAATTATTAAAAGTATTAACTATATACAAAACAAATATTCTTAACTACATCGAATTCCAATTGGATTAGTATATTTTTAACAAAAAATAAATATCTAATTTGGGAAGAAATCAATAAATAAATAATAATAATTATCAAACTGGAAACCCTTCATAACGTGCATGCATGTGTATTTGTGTAGGGAGTGTGTGTGTGTGTATGTGGGTGTATGTGTGTGTGTGTGTGTGTGTGTGTGTGTGTGTGTTGTGTGTGTGTGTGTGTGTGGAGTACTAAACCTAACAGCTTAACCGATTTTGATATGCAAGATATCTTTAGATTCCTCTTTTCTTCCCGAGTGCTATGAATTTAATTTAATAACAAAACTCTAAAATAAAAATGGACTTTTTAATAAATTCATCCTGCGATATAAGCGGTGTGATGGTTAGTCGGCCACGAAACGAACATTTCAATCCAAAAATCGTTTTAAAACGTTTTTTCATTCAACATCGCAAGTTACACCGCGAACATCGTTTTTATGCAGTCGGGTATTTTAATAGCGACTTCCAAAAAGGTTGAGGTTCTCAATTTGACTGTGGTATGCTATGGTATTGGCATCTTATTTTTCTAATATCCCTACTCAATGATTTTATATGTTGAAAAGGGTTGTGATGCGCGAGAGAGATAGCTGTTACGCGTTAAGCGAATCCGAGTCCATTCCGCTCCTAATAATATCTTCCGGTAGAAAGGACAATGATTTTGAAACTGAAGAGTTTTAGAACTATGTCACAAAAGTATAACTTCTGGTAGGCCCCCCAAGTAGCAAAAGGTTATCTAAACTGGTCATACAAGATATCTTGAAGACAAAACGGGCATTGTCTCAACTTCTCTTGCTCAAGCCCTTAAGATATCTACTAGATATGCCTCAAGACATAGTTTAGTAAAAGTGGGCACAGGTTTTCAGACAAAGTTAAGGGGGACTTAAGAATACTTTGGAAGATAAAGTTAAGCTATAGTTAAGAATAGAGGTATTAAAATGTTCTACAAGTTTTCTTTAAGATATCTTGTAGATTAAATTAAAACTGAATTTAAGCTTTAAAGAAGTTTTCAAGTTATCTTTAATTCAAGCTTAGGGTACCAAAATTGATTTAAAAAATCTCACATAAGAAATAATTTAGTCTTAGTTTACTTTATGAAGTAAATTTTCACACAAATAATGGAGTATTAGTGAAATAGATTATGAAAATAATGGCGACGAATTTGATAACTATTTATGTACATCTAGAAATGCGTATTCATCTTTTTGTATACCCAGAAACATAAAACGCATGTTAGTTTCTCGTTGGAAATGACAAGATAATTGTCTAAAAATAACGGGCCTCATAAATAACTAAGAAAAAAAATAAAAAAACGCCATAATTAATATTGAAAATATGAAATTTTATGTAGTATGACACACAATGATTGAATTTTGTTTATATTGTTGCTTACTATTACAATTAAAAACTGTTAAAAATGAATTCTAGGTGAATATAAGGAAATTAGAGGTATTAAGATATCATAGCTGATGATGATAATGATATTTTCATTTTCATAATAGGATACAAAATGGCGTTAAATGTAATTTGTCTAGCTGAAGTACAAGTTTAATCAACATTGCCTTAAATAGAAATAGTTAAGGTAAAGTAAAATCAATTCTGTGCTATTGTACCTATAGTTAAGGAAAACTATCCTTAACTTAGTCTAAAATAGATCTAATGAAATACGAGTTAATTCTTTTTGTACTTATGATTCCTTAAGTTACATTTAACCAATACTATCTTGTCTATCTTATCATCAGTAAATCATTACTTAAGTATACTGTTACGGGCATAAGAACGGATGAGCTTAAACAATAAAAAAGAACATTTTTTGGAAATAACTGAGCTCCACAAGGAAATAAAATTTTACGTTTTGAGTGAAATAGTACCTATGCCTAACATGCCGTTTATCATTATAAAAGTGAAAAAACTTCAGTCATAAAAAAATGTTAATTTCGTAACTTCTAACAAACGTAATATATGTGTAAGATATAATATAACGTACATAAAACTTCGGTATAGATTTCTCGAACAGTAATAATCAATTACATTTGAAACAAAAATACAATAAATTTTCTCGCTATATTGATAAATGTTGTTTGCATTGATAATCCGCAATGGCGCTAGTTTCTGAGGGTTGCAAATTTTAATGTGTGAGAGTTACTGTCAGCGTGGATAACTTTACACACACTTTTTCATATTTTTTACGATATTAGAGTATTAATGTATGAGTCTAATAATAGTTTACTTATTTAAACGCGTTCTTTCGTGGTCAATTTTAAAGTAAAGAAGTAACAAGTCCAATAGTATAGAAAATATTTAAGAAAATCGCGTTTAAATGGCTTGTCAAAGTTAAACCCGAATGTGGGTAAAATTGACTTCCGTTCATTTCGATAGCGGAAAATCTTCATAAACGGTCATTTACGTAATTTAGGTTGGATTTATTTTACTCATGTTCATTTTCTGGGAAATGCCATTTAAAAACTTTGAGCTACAAGCGAACGGAAAAAATAAAATAGTTTAATTGCATTTTTTTACTAATAAAATAATTTCTTAAAAATCAAATAAAGCCAAAAAATTCTACATTCATTTGAGTGTTGAATGACCTCATTATCAAATATAAGTTCTAAGATAAATAGTGAGTAATATCAAATTTAAAATAGATTCACCCCATTCTATGAACTGCATATATTATACTTAGATACCTATTGTTTTCTTTATGTTTCTTGAGTTCTCTTTTGTTTGGTTTTTAGAAGACTAGTTTTCGGGTATGTACTAACTAAAATCAATTTTAAAAATCGGTCAAGTGCATGTCGGGCCTAGCGCAATGTACGGTTTCGTAGTTCCATATCACAATAAGTCTATGTCAATATTATGCGAACTTAAAATAATTATTTGATACTTACTAAGAATATTCTAGTTAAGCTAAGTTGATAGACTCGTTATTACTCTATACTCGTTAACTTGTAAAACCTACTTACTTGTGATATTTTCCTTACAATTTCGTTAGGGAAATTAATTGCTGGATTTTTTCAGCATACCTATTCGACAAAAACCATTTAGCTGGTAGAGAGGGAGAGACACTTGACCCTAACAAAAATTATCATTTTAAAGCCTAATATTTTGCAAAAGAGACGAAGACAAATATGGAATACTAAATTGAATTTTAATATATTTTATTTCATTTTACAAGGGTACCTCCCTTGTAATTACTCTATTCCCATAGAAAGTGTTTTCAAGATACATTTTAATTACGCCGATAAAGTAGTAAAATTTATTTTAGCACTTGATCACGAGGCCATAGAAATGTAGAAAGTGCTAAAGTGAAGCAAAAAAAAAATAATCGGCCAAGTGCGAGTGGGACTCGCGCACGAAGGGTTCCGTACTATCATCTATAATACTACAAAGTTTAGTTCTGTTTATAAAATAACGAGAAATCAACGAAATTCCAAGTAGTAAATTGCAAACTTATAGGTAGGTTTTTGATACACATCCGGGCAGCATGACGACGCTCGCGCGAATACGCGGGGTTATGGCTCGCTCCGTGATGCTACCGCCCCCGCTACCCGCGCGGCGCGACGCTCGCACCGCGTTTAGATGCACGGACTATTTTCATTTTGTGAGTTTTATGTATTAGATTAGGTATTTATTTTTATAGTTAATATATTTCTAAATATTTACTTACAAATATTCAAGTTTCTACCTGTTAATTAAGATCGAGTAAAAATTGCTTAAAAATTATGTTTGTTGTATGGGAGCCCCCTTTAATATTTACTTTATTGTTATTTAATTATTTATTTTGAAAGGTAATATACAAGTAAATATTCTGTGAAAATTTGAAGCGTCTACCTGTTACCGTTTTTAATATTGAGCAAAAAAATACAAAAAAACACGTTTATTGTATGGGGACCCCCCTTAATTTTTTTTTTTTAATTTTTAGTATTTGTTGTTATAGCGGCAACGGAAATACATCATTTGTGAAAATTTCAGCTTTCTAGCTATCACGGTTTATGAGATACAGCCTGGAGACAGACAGACAGACAGACAGACAGACAGCGAAGTCTTAGTAATAGGGTCCCGTTTTTACCCTTTGGGTACGGAACCCTAAAAAGACGTGTGGCACTCGGAGACTGCCGCGGTAAAGCTATTGCATAGCTTTACGCGCGGTGAGTTAGGTTATATTCGTTACGGAATTTCTGGATTCGGTCTCCACGCTCAAGGCCCGCGATAGAAGCTATGCAATAGCTTAAAAGTATATCGCCCTATTTTACGACTTCCATTCATTATTTGTAAATTGTGGAACACTATAAAACCTTATGTTTTTTATTTGATTGTTCTTTTGCGTATATATCGTCCTTCTAACCTTTTCTTACTTCAAATTTATTTAGCGTAGAAATATTTGAATTAAGTATTCGTAATTTTACATTGACCGAGACAATTTGGTTGTTGTGACTAAATTCAATCTGAAGTTGGCATCTACAAAAGCATGTTTACTTAATAAAGACTCAGGCTATTCTTTATTAATCAATAAAGTGTTAAGTCGATCTTAAAATAATCAAAGTAGAGTAAAATATGTATTTTCGTATCTATTATAAGAAACACTTCAGACAAAATGGTTTTGTAAATACTTAACTTTGTATTAAAATATTCAAAATTTACTAAAATAGCCCTACAAAAAAAGTATTTTACTTTGAAGATAAAAAAGATTCAGTGAAATAATATTTAAGTAAGTGTTAAGTCGATCTTAAAATAATCAAAGTAGAGTAAAATATGTATTTTCGTATCTATTAGAAGATACACTTCAGACAAAATGGTTTTATAATTACTTAACGTTGTATTAAAATATTCAATATTTACTAAAATAGCCCTACAAAAAAAGTGTTTTACCTTGAAGATAAAATAGATTCAGTGAAATAATATTTAATTCATTTTTATTTTTGTAAACTCAACTTATAGACATAGTTTAGACCAATTAGATTTGACTACTATCCTTGATTGCTACTTGGGCCCCTTCATGACCTTAGAAGGAGATTTTTTTTAACAAATTTAATCTCCACAGACTCCAGGGTCCATGCCTTTTATAAACTATTATATGCATTTTTAACTACTTATTTTTTTTTTTTACTATTATAATAGTAAAAAAATGCATATAGAGATACTATTATAAATAGTATCTGTATGCCTACTTATACTTTGACAGATGGCTGACTGCTTTCAGATCTACTTTAGCGACAAATAATGTACGCCTTACCCTTAGAGACATATAAACTTTGTCAAATCCAGCTCACCATCAAATTTCACCACATTTCAGGTTCAACGCGATCGTACGTCAGGGTTTTCCTTATATTGCAACGCTCAACGTTGTTACAGCGAAATTATACTTTAATGATATGTCATAAAGTTATTATTTGTCCGCAGCAGAAGCTAGGCAAGCGCGTGCTACGAAAGTACAAGTGACGTAATTGGTCCCAATTTCGTGGTATTAAGAAAGGCGGCTGTGGTCGTTGTCTAAAGGTGCTTGTGGCGCCATTTGTAATTGCATATGCAACGCAATTTGCGTTTTAGTAGTCGATATTTCAATAGCTCAGTGGGCAAGTTGAGATGAATGGCTCAATTTTTATTCCACTCGAGGGTTTACAACTAATAAAGGAGCACGTATACACAGATATAGAGCTACATGGTGCAGAAAAAAATTCATTTGTCTGTCAGGAACGATATACTTACTTTCGAGGGATAATACAAGAAGATACGATAACTTCACGACCACATAACTAGGAAGACAGTTCTCTACCTTACAGATAAGGCGTGAGCAAACTACCAAATAGCTTAAGTTTATTATCATTCTGTCATTTATGTTTTTTTACGAGATACAGCAATGACATTCCCATTATCAAAGAGATACATTTATGTTTGACCATTAACTGACTGGATGATAAGTAACGGTGTCGCCGAAGATGGGAGCACTTTGATCTGTAAAATATCTGTTCACTCCAGTCTTGCAAAATACAAAATTTTAGCTCCCAGAAAATAGACCAGGCAGCAGGGAGTTCCACTTCTATGCATTACGTATCCAGAATGTGGACCGAAATCCGTATATAACTACAGTCTATATTAGGTACTCTTCTTCTTGGGCAGTTGAGTAAAAAAAAATAGTTTCTTCACGTAATGCATGCATTTTGAGTGGTATTTTTTCTGGGAAACCCAGAACGATGTGTTGTGTGTTGCAAGACCTCGACCCGGCGCGGGTGTGGCCCGCTTATGAAACCGCTGCAATAATTCTCCTATGATTTGTACCGCATAACCGCCGCAGTCCAAGGTTGGGTCGCGCGGGCTTCCCAAACTTGCTCAACTTACTCAGACTTTGGACCCTCTAGACTTAGTCAATTCACTTGGACTTTGGACCCACTAAATTTGAGCAAATCATTTGGACTTTGTATCTGTTGCTCATGTTCACAAACATTCAATTTTTTATGCAATAATTGATGCAATAAAACCTATTTCACACTGTGGTAGTAATTTACTGTAGGTACTGAGTATCCCGTGTATCCTGTCATTTCCTTCTCAAGGTTTTAAACTAATTGTATGCTTAGTTGCGTGAAAAAATACCTAACGATAGAGAATAGAATAGATATCATAAAGATAGCTCCATCCTCGGCCACATCGTCGCTTAATATCAGGAGAGTTGGTGGTCAATCGTAGATCAATCTAATATAAAAAAGTCAGAGAGGTAGATTACTTTCGCTTTTAAGTATAACTTAGTCATATTTTGTTTTAACCGTATATTGATATAAAACGCACAGAATTCGCCCTATTACGTAGGAATAAAACGATTATAATGTTGATATGTAATTTTGACGAAATGTAGTTAAAGTAAAAATGCTTGCAGTAATAAAAACGCTAAACGTGGCTTTATAGACAACAGTATTCCCTTGTTATTTTGTGTAGACGACCAGCCAGCATGCTGCTATATATGTTTACGCAAATGTACGCAACGCACCTAAACAGCCGAATCATTTGCTATAGGTACAATATCGATGGCCGGTGGCGACACTATAATCATATGCACAATAATAGAAAGTAACTGTTGTAACATTAGCAAGGACCACCGCCAGTGACATGGTACGAGCCTATTCCACGAATTACATTGTCCAGACCAAGATTCTTGGAAAGGTTACCTGAATGAGTAGAAGGAGCTACGCGCCGCGGAGTTGTACCTACGTTAAATCAGTTACTTTCCTCATTCCTCTAATATTCTCATTATTTTGTTCAAGCATTTTTTTGTGTGACAAATATACGCAAAATAATTCTTTGATGTGATGAAACAGTATATTATTCTAAACTTCTAAGGTATATAGAAACACTGAACATATGCCTCCATAAAAATAAATTTAATAATATTACCAATACACCATAATAACTACACTAGTTAACATATAACTGGAGTTTTGGCGGGAACGTCTTAGTAACGTGTTGTTGCTCTGTTTTATTTTCCTAAACTTGTGTTATTTTGAACATTAATGCTATAAAAATAGTGTTGTTTTATTCGTTAAGTGTTGGCGTGAGTGTGGGCAAGTGAAATAAAGCAGTAAAACGTGTGATTTTACGTTGTCAGCAAAACTCCATAGAAGCTTCTTGTAAAGTCGCCACCACTTTACTGAAGCAGGACTCGACTTATAAATTGACTATATACGTGACTAGATCATTTACAACTTGTTTTATTCAAGAAACTTGAAAGAATCCTAATACTTGACACTGGCAAATGCTTTAATGCGGGTCCAATACAAAAAAGAAGAAGAAGAACATATAACTGGTAAATCTGATTTATAGCTATATAAATATAAATTAAGAATTGATCTGGACATCAAATTACAGGAAAGGAAACTGACAGTTTATACCTACTTGTAATATTAGTTACTTTGCATTTAATTTTTATTCATGATTTCAAGCCTAGTGTAATCATGTAGGTACTATTATACAAATTATTAGGCAGAAACGTATGTAAATTTTCTGTTTAAAGGGAGGCTCTATAATATTTTTCATATATATTTAAGTACCTAAGAACGTAAAGCTTATAAATGAACTATACATAGTCGTGAGTTTAATTTCTTTTGATTAAAGTACCAATATTTACCTCTCCTTTTTTTTAAGAATAATTCGAACTTCTAAATCCAGCTGTCAATGTATGCTGTCACTGCTGGTGATATTAACTGGTTTATTGGAGTTTTGGTGGGAACGTCATCGAAACATGTTGTTGATTTGTTTTATTTTCCGAAACTTGTGTTATTTTGAATATTAATGCGATAAAAATGGTGGTGTTTTATTCATTAAGTATTTGATCAAGTACATGAGTGTGGCAAGTGAAATGAAGCAGTGAAACGTGTCATTTTACGTTGTCGACAAAACTCCATAGAAGCTTCTAGTTAAGTCGCCGCCACTTTACTGAAGCAGGACTCGACTTATAAATTGAATGTATACGTGAATTAGATTGTGACTAGAACATTCACAACTTGTTTTATTCAAGAAACTTGAAACAATCCTAATACTTGACACTGACAAATGCTTTAATGCGGGTCCAATACAAAAAGAAGATTATGATGTTAGCTGTCAGTGTCAAATTGGTGGTTCGCGTCAGGGTTACCATTTCTACGGCAGTTGACGTACGGCAATTGGAGCCGCTTACCATAAAAAACACGGTACACGGCAGAACATTGATTGCCGTATCAAAAAACACGGCAATCAGAGCGAAAGAAAAAATACATCAATAAAGTTGCAGGCAACAGATACTCTACAGTTAAATCGAACACATTCCATAGACAGGTCATCGAATACACTTGACACTTCAAGACAAGTGTAGGTGATTAATCATCATAGAATACCAAGGACCAATTTTACCACATTACTAGTAGGGTGTCCCTACTGTCCCCGAGAGATTAAAAATAAATCTTAGACATTTATTTATATCTCGTTCTTTACAAACAAAGGACGTTGTTTACGAAACTTTAAGAATTGAAATAGTGAAAATAGTAACTGAACAGTCTAATTTAAAAAAGTGCTGTTTTATATCCCACAGTATTATTCGATTTCATTAGGTTTTTACAACAAAATAACTAGTAAAATATCATCCAATTGCCTGTAGAAAATAGCAAGTCACGTATGAACGCGTTGTATTGCGTATTTTGAAGTTGGATTTTCAGTTTTTTAAACTATAATTGTTTATATAACCATGGATACATGTCCATTGGCCGAAAAAAAATAATCTTAGAACTCGGTTAGTGTTTAGGGGTAGAAAACAGTTATATCCCATTTGTAGGTATGGAAGATCACGCAACAGCTCTCCTTTTAAGTATCTACGTATAAAAAACTGCTTTTTATATGAAACACGGCAATTTTAGGAATTTTGAGCCAAAACACGGCAATTCAACATCCAAAACACGGTAGTGAATTATTTTTTTATCGCAACCCTGGTTCGCGTCGCGAGATTTGTTATCATTTCGCGTGGTTCCTTTAATTTCAGGATATTTTAATTCGGAAGTTATGAAGGTACCTAGATAGTAAAAAAATGTGAATGATCAAATCTTATTGTAAACTGATTAATGAGATTGCGATTCTGTAATCGACTTGTTGCCCTTTATGTTAAAGCCTCTTGTTATTGATTTTTCATGGGTCGTGTTTACTTTTCTCCGCACAGTCTCCTTAATTTTTATATTTGGAAAAAACTTAAATCGTACAATACTCTGAGCCAAATTTAAAAGTATTACTCGTATAGATAAAAGCTTAGCAGACCCTTTAAAATGGCCAAGAAACAAGTCGCCGAAGTTATGATACATGCTTCAGAGTCGCAAGAGAGTTTGGAAGACGATAATCTCGATATCAGTGTGGATGTAATTGACGATGGACTGTATTTAGGTAAGAAATTAATTCATTAACGGCCATACAAAATACATAAATGTTCATGAGCAATACATCTGAATCTACAATAAATCTGCTAAAGTACGAGTTTTAACCAGTTTTTATTATTTTTTGATTTAGGTATCAGCTATACTACATAAAAAGATACAGTCATTAGCCATGTAGGATAGACACTATGTCCTCACGAATATGCTCCCGCAACTTTAGTACGGAGGCCTAAAACATTTAATACTATGTCATAAATGGCTCAATATTGAATGGAACATAAAATAGATCTTTTTTATTGTTGTTCAAAAATTTGTTTAAGAATCTTAGATAAATGTATATCATAAAATAAATGTAATTCTAGACACAGGTAGGTATTTGAGCAATAGTTTTGCAAAGGTTGCAGTGGCTCACTGAAGCTGCTTTTGCCCCTGGCTTGAATAAATAATGTAAATGAGGAAATAAATTCCAGGTAACTTAGCTTGTGCTCGTGACTACAAAACCTTGCAGCAGTACCAGATCACTCATGTCCTCACAATAGATGTAGTACCTCTGCCTCGGACTGTTCTGGATCACACCGGGTTCACATTCAAGTATATCAAGTGTAAGTAAACAATAGAAGAAGAAAATGTGTAGATATTCTGTTGATGCATAGTAATTAGTACTATGTGCATCATGTTTTTTTTAAATGTGATGGAAAAGTTACAATAACTGCCACTGGGCTTCATCATCACGCCCTCATTACCAAATGTGATGTATGTAACGTAAGATTACTCATATCTATTTAATATAATTATACCTATGCACCTTCTTGCTCCGTTTTCAGATCAGCATAATTGTACTAAGTTATTGTATTTTATTTTACCGAGTTGAAATTACTGATTTCAGTGGCAGATGTGCCAAAAGAAGATCTAATAAGTCACTTGCCAGAGACAAATGCCTTCATCAAGCAGGCTATTGATGGAGGAGGAACAGTACTTGTGCACTGGTAAGTTAAACTTACTGTTGCAATAGCCATGGCCCTTAATTTATACATATATCCACTTATGCAGTAGTTAAAACATTGTGTTGATATTTTATTTATAGAGCAAGCTTATCATGCTTGACCACCAATTTATTTAACAGCCATTGTGTCCTATGTATGTGTGTGAGGCCAGAGCCGTAGCCAGGAATTCATTTCGGGGGGGGGGGGGGGTCTGCGGCCATGTTGTCCCATATCTTACTTATAATGTGCGAGCGTAAAAAAATAATCACTTTAATGTCCCAAATGAACACCAAGTTTGTTAATGAGCACTCAGCGCTTGCATGACCTAAATATAAACAAAGGCAGGTAATAAGCATGCGCGAGCGAAGTGAGCGCGAAAAATTTTAGCAGTGCTTTTATAGTAATATACTTTGTTTCTCGTATTAGTGAACCCACGTACTTCTCTGTCAAAATAGTAATAAAGCGCGAGCGAAGCGAGCGCGAAAATTATAGTGGTGTTTTATAGTAATATGCTTTATTTCTCGTATTAATGAATTCATAGTACTTCCATGTCAACGTAATATTATGGATGCGCGAGCGAAGCGAGCGCGAAATTTTTTTAGTAGTGTTTTATAGTGTAATATGCAAAATTTTCGTATTTGTGAACTCACAGTACTTCTATGTCCAAATAGTAACAGTACTTCCATGTCAAAATAAAATAATTTTTTAAAGGTTTTTAATATTAAATCATGGAAGTGATTTGATTCATTGATCGTGTTAGCGAGTCCTAGATTTTCGTGGCCCAGATGAATCAAACAAGTAACTGTGTTAAAAGGAAATACCCGACTGGTAAAGAGCGACTTCAACACTATAAAAAAATATAAATACTACCATTTGAATGCATTGATTGCCAATTTAATAATCCTAAATAAAAATATATGACTTTATAGACAATTACAAACATACCTACAAGAACGCGCTAAAATTTTTGGTTAGTGGCTATTTTTAGTGAATTATTTGCTCGTATTAGAAAGTTCACGGCACTTGAATGATCAATACAAATAAAGATCAATATGAAACAATCATGCGCGAGCGAAGGGAGCGCGAAACTATTTGAAGCATTTTATAAAATTATTGAAGCCTGGAAGAATTTTTATAATGGCCGGATTTCGGTCCAAACGGGTCCTACGGCCATGTGTGAGGCACACTTGCCTAGATGTTGATTCCTTTGTGATTTATATATATCATATCTACTGGGAAAACCTACCTGGGAAGTTTTGTTTGTTTTTGGAATATCTTCCATAAGACTATGTTGTTTGTTTGTACTCATAAAATTTCTTTTCAAACAGTTACTTCGGTGTATCCCGTTCTGCAGCAGTAGTGGTGGCATACATAATGGAGAAGTATGGCCTCTGCTTTGAAGATGCCTACTCGCTAGTGAAATCGAAGCGGCGGTTCATCAGCCCCAACATCGGGTTCATAGCTCAGCTGAAACTGTTCGGTCACATGGGGTATAAGATAAACAGAGATGATCCGAGATTCAAGCAGTTTAGGCTCAAAATGGCTGGGCAAAAGTTGCAACAAGGTATAGTGAAAAATTATATATCAATATTAGGTTACAAATTTTATATCAAACATGCATACCGAGTCTTGAACATTTGCAATTATTCACTAAAATGTATGGTTGACTACAATATATTAACGTTAGGTCCAGAGGTTCTTCTTCATGTATTTAAAATTACTAAAAGTTAAAGGATAATTTTAACTATAGGGGTTTGTATGTCGCGCCTTTTGTTGTTGTGTCCAGATTTGCAACATTTGTGGCATCTAATGTTGAGTAAGAATGTGTGTCCTTCCAGTGAAGATCCTCCCACAACTGTTCGCGGACCTGATCAAGCCAGACCCGGGGCTGGTGCGCGAGCGGCCCGAGCCCAGCGTGTACCGCTGTAAAAAGTGCCGGCGCGTGCTCGCCAGCCAGGCCAACATCATACCGCACGTGCCGCGGGACCAACGGATACTGCTCGCTAAGAAAGGCAACTACTGTCTAATTCTAAATTTGAATCGGGGGCGATTAAACCTTGTTTCGAAAATGGGTTTGCGCTTGACCGTCCATTCGCCTGATGTTAAGCGTGCAGTTTTTTAATTGGGAAAGACCTACAGGAAGCATGTTTCACATTTTTGGCGAAAACTACCTATGCACAATAAAAGTGAAAAAAGCTAAATAGTTTCATATGAGTTTTTGGAATATCCATCATGAAACGATGTCGCTTTGATGTCACCTGTGCTGAGTGAACCCCTTCCCTGTTCGTTCAGGTATCCGTCCTCCTCCGAGTAAGTTGACGGGGTTGACTTGCGCGGAGAATGGCGAGATCCTGATCAGCAAGCTGAAGAGCCTCGCGTGCCAGATCCTCGACACCCACACCGACAGCCCCGGGCACAGCCACAGCGACTCGGCGGATAGCGAGGAAGGCTCCACTCAGGTCTCCCACTTACTTACTTTACAACATGTGTATATATTAAAAGAAAAACAAAATATCTGCCTGCATAAGACCCATTTCCACACTGTACCTAACTTCCGCCATTATGCTTGATATGCTGTTGAATATACTTATTTACAAAGTATGTACAAGCTATTATGGCAGGCCTCATGGCTCAGTGGTAGTACAACTGCTTCCTGAGCTATAAGGTCGTGGGTTCGATGCCCACCCAGGGCAAACATTTGTGTGATGAGCATGGATGTTTGTTCTGTGTCTGGGTGTTTCTATGTATCATAAGTATGTATTTACGAAAAAAAAGTATATATGTATTCTATCAACCATTTAGTTTCCATAGTACAAGCTTTGCTTAGTTTGGGTTAGATGGCGTTGTGTGAAATGTACTCCAATATTTATTTATTTATTGTATAATTTATTTAAATAAACGTTATTTAGAATACTCTGTAAAATCACTCCTTTGATGCTATAAATTACGTTGGAGGTTACGAAAAGACGCATTTTTGTATTTTGGGGAGAGTTGTATCAATATTAATACAAAAATATATAACCTATGACACTCAGCACACCAAAATCGGTCCAGCCGTTTAGGCTATAAGAGGTAATATAGAAATACATGTATATATACCCTCATACATACATATAATACAAATATACATATACTCTAAAAACAATCCAGTCCAAAAATAACACAGTCTGGTAAAAATCCCAAATTACCAACTACTGAGATACGAGACAAGAAAGAAAGAATCGTGTGTCAGAATCATAGCTAGTGGAAGAAAATAGTGTGTACCTACTACAAGGGCAAGAAGAAATGGAAACAGAAAGAATACATTTTCCTCTGATTACTGTTTTGATTACTATGTGTGTATACATATATGTTACAGAATTTAGACGGGTACAACGAGACGAACCTGGTGGACGCGCACATCGCGGGTCGCGACACGGTCGAGATCTGCCGCCTCATGTGGTTCGTGGAGCCGCTCGCGTGGATGCAGCGCGTCTCACACGACGCCGCCGGCAAGCTGCACTGTCCCAAGTGTGCCAACAAGGTCGGCAGCTTCAACTGGCTCATGGGTGAGTCGTGAGTGGTGCCGCCTCGAGCGGCCGTGTACAGTGGATGCAGCGTGGTTCACACGACCTGGAGTTTCAGAGGGATCACTGACCTTTCCCGGGATCGGCAGTTCACATATTACTCCCCTATTTTTATTGTTACCTAATATTTATACTCGTAGTTTTTTTTAAATTCTACTTCCCGCCAATTATTGTGCTTAACTGATTTCTTCCCATTTTTGACTTTTTTATGACCGCTGCGGACCCTGTTAAGTTTTTCGCACTAACCATTTTTATTTATTTATTTAATAACCATAATTACAGTTTGTAGCCCTAATGTAAGGACACACATTAGTAGTGGCATAATCGTGTTCTTTTGTTACCGTGTAGTAATACGAAAGCAGGTCATTGTATTCATTATTGTGAACTATGTTTTACAGAATTTCTTTAATTCCCAGGTTGTAAGTGTCCGTGCGGTCAGAAAGTAGCCCCCGCGTTCTACCTCGTGCCATCTAAGGTGGAGTGGTCCAACATAGTACAGAACGTACAGATCACTGTTTGAACACAGCACTACACGGCGAGTGTGCACACACTGAGTGGACAGACCTAGTGTCGGTGAGTACGTGTACCAACAGTAAAATGTATCAAAATGTCGGTACAAAACAAGGCCGTTACAGACAATTAACCATTTCATTGCGTGTCCGGTGTCGGCATATTGTATATATTTCTGTAAGTGGCGGCTAACAAATAGTCTCGAGTATCACCGCAAAGTAGCATGTCTGAGAATATTAAATAAATAATAAATAAATATTGGTGGACATTTTATACAACACCATCTAGCCCAAACTAAGTAAAGCTTGTGGAGACTAGATAGCTGAGAGAATAATATTTACTTTTGTATATAAATACTATACTTATGATATATACGAACACCCAGACACATTACGTAGCCGAGCGCAATGGCTCAGTCTCATTCAATACCCACAAAATAAGTGCCCAGCGCGCCTTAAGAATTTATCACTTCAAAAATTTGCTTTGACACACCTGTCGTGTCATGTCCGCACTGGATGGGTTAAGATACAATATTTTTTTTAATTATTACCTTCATCGTGTGTGGTGCATTATTTAAATGTATAACTAGCTATATTGAAATTTTATGTTCTAAGATAACATAAAATATTATATCTACTTCGTCTGTGATGGTCTTAATGGGTTTTTGACAAAAGGAAATTACAAGGGTTTTATCCCTAAAATCTGTCTTCCAGACAACCTTCGAAGGGCTAAAAAAACAAGAAAAAAGATGGTGTTAGATTTATGTCACACAAGGCATAACATCATCATTGTTTTCCGCCTTTGCTAATGTATAAAAATGTAACGAAGACGTCTAGTCCATTGTTCTGTTTTATCTTTTGCGATGTAATTACACATTATAAAATCTGTGTTCCTTAACATTTTATAAACAATAGCGGCGACCAATAAAAGTTCTTACTATCGAAATAATGATTTCTCAGCGGTTGCCGTTCCACCTTTGTTGTTTATTTAAATTATAAGACAGGTAAAAAACACAGATTTTGATAGTTACCTATTTTCATTTGACCTTTTTTAGACTATTTTTTTTTTTTTATACTTCCCTAAAAAGTTTATAATACATGTAAATAACGAGAAATCGCTAAGTGTGACCATTTCGGAATAATTTTAGAGACTAGTTAAAACTTTGTTGTTTGATGATTCCTGTGAATGAATTTTGAATAAGAAAATTTAAATAAATTTTAAAATGTTTAAAGAAATTATATATAGATGTTAATCATGCTCAAATGGCTTTAACCTTATTGTATAGTGTAAAATGTAACCTGTAGACATTTGGTGCTTACCTTAGCTCCTGGGGCCTTATTGAGATTATTTGATCGGGACTTCTTAGTTGGAATAAATTATGGATTAAAAAACATGAATTATAATTTAAAACATCCATTTTCTCCTGATTCCATCATCAGGTTACATTGATAAAATCAAATCATTGTATTGTTATTGACATTTGTAGTTTCAAATTGATATGGAAAAAAAATAGAAGTGTGTTTTAAAGAAAATGTCCGCAATGCGCAATTGACACATTGAAATTTCGTTCAAATGTCAAAATTTACCTCTCCTGCACCCTATTTCATAAAATAATACCCGATCAACGTTACTTAACTTTAAGCAATGCTAAACATATTTTGTCATCTTCTGACTGACAGGTAATGACACTTGCGGAAAGAAGACAGAGAACTTAAGACATTGGTTAAAGTTAAGTAACGTTTTTCGGTAAGGCCCTATATGTACATGTATATCTTTATGTATAAATAAATCTATGTGAGTATATATAGTGTGAACAATTTTTTTAAAAAAATCTAAACTGTCATTCACTATAATATTTGTGATGTTGTTTTCTAGTTTTACAAACGACGATTTTTTTTATAAGTTCATTTAGCATTTTATATCTTCAAAAATGTGGGTATGCGCGAGGGAGACGGACGATGGTCGGACTACGGATTCTTAATACTAATTAATTACAATCTAGAATCTATTTTTGGGTTTGTGCCTTGTATAGTCTTAGGGTTTCTCCACTGACCATTTTGACTGTCATACATCTGCCTATGTCTTTTAGGACAGTGAACATTTGGCTATTTGGTAGTAGTTGTTTCTCCAAGGTCCTTCTCATACATACAAGTGTTTAATCAGTCCAACTAGTAGTTTTTTAAAACCGCCGTGCCAAGGTGCAAGCTGTGGACAGAATTTATGTCTTATTTTATTTTTTATGCAGTATGGTGCAGATAAGACTTCAGCCATGCCATGAGTTTAATTTGGGTGGCATTGTTTGAAATGAACACTTTCGGCAAACCCCTGTTGCGATGAATCTTTTAAAGGCGAGGAGTGCTTCTGAAGCTGATAAATCCTGGACTACTTGCAGTTCTAATATTCTTTCAGCCATACAAGTTATTAAAGAAATCCATCTGTAAGTAAACTACTAAATATTAGGAATATTTTTATTATGATAATCAGTTCATCATCATCATCTCAGCCATGAAAAGTCCACTGTTGGACATAGGCCTCCCCCATGGATTTCCAAAATGACTGATTGGAAGCGGCTTGCATCCAGCGTCTTCCTGCTACTTGTATGAGGTCATCTGCCCATCTCGTGGCTGGTCTTCCTACGCTGCGCTTGCCGGTGCGTGGTCTCCACTCGAGAACCTTTCGGCCCCATCGGCCATCAGTTCTACGTGCTATGTGCCTTGCCCACTGCCACTTCAACTTGCTAATCCTCTGTGCTATATCGGTGACTTTCGTACGTCTACGTTTCTCTTTATTTCTGATTCGATCTCGTAGAGTGACTCC
This sequence comes from Lycia hirtaria, assembly GCA_947563715.1. Taxonomy (NCBI): domain Eukaryota; kingdom Metazoa; phylum Arthropoda; class Insecta; order Lepidoptera; family Geometridae; genus Lycia; species Lycia hirtaria. Next base: position 54,957,536 of record OX387375.1, read on the forward strand.
GAGCATAGCCCTCTCCATAGCTCGTTGCGTGACCTTGAGCTTCCTTATAAGGCCAATAGTTAGGGACCACGTTTCAGCGTCATAAGTCATCACTGGTAACACACACTGGTCGTAAACTTTCGACTTGAGGGGCTGCTGGGGTATATTCGACGAGAAGACGCTTTTAAGTTTCCCGAAAGCTGCCCAGCCGAGTTGGATACGACGATTGACCTCTCTTGCAAAATTGGACCTGCCTAATCGGACCGTTTGTCCTAGGTAGACGTATTCGTCAACAACTTCAAGAGTGGAGTTCCCCACAGATATTGGGGTGGGCACTACATGGGCGCTCGACATAACCTTCGTTTTGTCCATGTTGATTTTGAGGCCCACCCGTTGGGAAACTCTATCGAGGTCTTCCATCGACTATGCCATGGCTACTATATCGTCGGCAAACCGAAGGTGAGTGATGTACTATGCCATTAATATTAATGCCGAGCCCTTTCCATTCCAGAAGCTTGTAGGCATCTTCCAAACCGGCGGTAAACAGTTTCGGAGAGACGTCTTCCTGTCTCACGCCTCTTTTCAATGGAATTGCCTCTGAATTTTGGTTTTGTACTCGGACCGACATGGTTGCGTTGTTGTATAAACACTTCAACACTTCGATATACCGATAGTCAATACGGCATCGTTGGAGAGCCTCAAGCACCGCCCAGGTCTCGATCGAATCAATAATCAGTTAGTGAAAACTAAATACATCTACATTTTGGTGGGCTGACTCATGGCAATTCAAATTGAGTTTTTGACAGAAATATAAACTAATAACTCATTGATTCCGAAACATCTTCCTTTCATTAAATTTACTTTGTACTTTTTTTACTTCCTGGAGTTTTTGAAGAAGTTTTTCAAACTTTATGATATGATCCTTAACAGCCTTTAAAGCCTTTGTTGAAAAATTTAATTTTTTTTCCATGTTTCTTTGGCGGATAGCGCATTTCGAACATGTTGATAACACGACGACGGTTGCATCGCAAGACATATTCGCGACAAAGCTCGCTGGTCCTGTATTGGGTCGACGACCGTGTCAACAACGCATTCACACAGATTTTTCAAGATCAAAACATTCTTTATATTGATTATTCCCTCCTTCAAGATAGAAGATAAAGAGAGATTACAGTATTCGGTCCCGTTGTCCGTTCGTAAAATTTTCAATGGTCAACTAGTCTGTGTCTCTACCAACATTTTAAAGTGAATGAAATGAGAACTCGCCTCAGTTATGTTCTTCATAAAAAAAACAAAGGTCTTTCTTGTGCAGCCATCCATGAGCGTTAATAAAGAACGTGCTCCACCCCAGCTGCTAATCGCCACCGACTCACTGGGCCCCACAGATCCAGTTATGGCAGCGTTGTGAGACGCGAACAGTTGTCCCGACGGCTGGTTGCACGATTCCAACTGCTGCATATCTTATAAGGCTTATTGGCCTGTAATTCCCAATGTAGTCTTTCTTATGTAAGAGTATCAAAATGCAATTTAACGAAGATTCGTCAAATCTCAACATGGCACTATAGTCGTGTCACCAGTCATACAAGAAATATAGCTTTGACACGCCTATCGTGTCATGTACGCACTGGATCGGTTAATAGTATCTTAATATTACTAGCGATATTGAACGTGTTTATATTATGTAGTGCTTTTAAAACCTTGTGTTATAATTATGTACAATGACTCCTTATTTGTCTGTTTGTCACTGTGTACATAGGGAATATGAAACAAAATGTTATCCTGACGAAATATTTCTATTAATAGATATTATTGCTATAGAAACGCATTTTGTGCCTCTCAATTGATTTTGTAAAGCAGTATTATAATCGAATTTAATACTTAAGTAAGTACATGTTTGTTAGTATTTATTTTATGTATTAAGTTTTCGTTTTTAGGGTTCCGTACCTCAAAAAGAAAAAACGGAACCCTTATAGGATCACTTTGTTGTCCGTCCGTCGGGGTGTCAAGACCTGTATCTCGGGAACCCGTGAAGGTATCGTGTTGAAATTAAAACCGTATACGCAAATCCATAGTCTCTTGCTGCAGAAAGAAAAATCAAATTTCTCAGTTTTCGTAAAAAAAAGTTACAGCCGAATATGTCTTAAAAAACGCACATTTCGACACTCACAAGGAAATCAAAACCTATGGGGTACTGTTGACCTAGAACTATTAAATTTGGTAAGAAGCATTGTGTTAGAGTACCCATATAGGAAAAAAAACGAAAACTGGACATTTTTAATTTAATCACAAAAAAATAGTGTCTCTATGCAAGGAATGAGGGCCCAAATTTTAAAGTGAATTACCCGTATCAGGTTTTTAAATATTTTTACGATGTGTATTTTTCGGTTTATGAAGGAAAATATAAAAAAAAATATGATTTCCCCCTTTTATCTACTAGTTTGTACGGAACCCTCGGTGGGCGAGTCTGACTCGCACTTGTCCGTTTTTTACTGGCTTTGAATTAGAGGAAAAAATGCAATAAAACATTTTGAAACTGGCAATATAACTTTTATTTCAATTTTACTTAATACATAAAATGACTAGAACATATTCGAAATTTTATCTTTATCTTTATCTTTAGAGTTCAATATTTACACACATCCGACGGGACTTGAACCCGCACTATCCCGATCTGTACTTGGGAGCCTTTACCATTTTGGCTACAGAGGTGAACAGATGTGTGTGATTTTTGAATTGTCTATAAATTTGATTAGAACATAATTATAGTTTAATAAATTGAAACACTTCAAACGGCGAGGGGTCTCGTCAAACATATAATAGAAGCTGATAATACTGAAACAAACTAATACTTATACCTAGCACGCAGAACTGATGACATATGGGGCCGAAAAGTTGGAGACCGCGCACCGGCAAGCGCAGCACAGAAAGACCAGCCACGAGATGGACAGACGACCTCATACAAGTGGCGGGAAGACGCTGGATGCAAACCACTTCCAACTGGTCCTTTTGGGAATCCATAGAGTAGGCCTAAGTCCAACATATTGGAGTTCTTGAGATGACGATGACTTGGTATGTTTTAGTGGCGTGGTTGTGTGTCGGTGCGCATGCGCGGTATGTCTTGCAGCGGCACGCGGTGCGCGCGCATGAGGTGCGTCTTGCGCTTCCAGCTGTCGGAGAATGCGCACGCGCACCGTCCGCACTTGTACGGGAGCGCGCCTGTGTGCGTGCGGACGTGCCGAGCCTGCGGGGGGAAGGGGCAGAGATGCGATTAATGTCATACAGATTTACAGATAATAGCGATGTACGCTGATCAATGACAACAAAACACTATTAAAATAGTGTACACTTTTCTACATAATTATAGTTTAAAGAACTGAAAAACTGACTTCAAAATGCGCAATTTTGTTTTAAAAACCAAAGTACTGAACCGATTTTGATAAAATTTATACGGGAACCTACCAAACAAAAAATAATCATCAAAATCAAGTCGTAATTGGCGAAGTAATCGCGTTACAAACACTAATAAAACACTCCACTCGAGAACCTCCTCCTCTATAGAATCTGTTAAAACTGCACAACTGTCAACATGCACATAGAAAAGAGAAGCCATGTATACCAGGTTGCTAGAGTCGTAGAATGCCTTCCCGCAGGCGGCGCACACGTGTCGGCGCTGTGCGCTGTGCATGCGCTCGTGGCGCCGCAGCGAGGAGGCGGACGCGCACCGGAAACTGCACGCGGCACACGAGTACGGCTTCTCGCCCGTATGCAGCCTCACGTGCACTTTCAGGTTACTCGCTGGAATTGTCCAAACGAGGGCTATGAAGCGAGCACTGTGTTGGGCTGACTCTGGGGACCATCGCATAGTTCCTAGTTTAAGATGGAGATCAACGCGCGCAGCTATCTCTCTCGCGCATCACGACCTTTTTAAACATATAAAATTATTGCTAGTTATTGTTTAGATGGCCAGAAACACGGTGAAATATCATCGTTTTATGGTTGATATTCCAAAAAACTGACAAAACGCTCTTTGAATTTAAGTTGTAGAATATATATGATCCCCAAGTGACTCTATTTGCAATATTCATAATCTGGGTGTCTTTAAATCCCGAATGAATCGTTTTCTTCTGGCTAAATGCTATGTATTTTAGACCGTAGCGGTTGCTTAACATTAGAATTGTGAACAAGATATATAATGGCCAAGGAAGACGTAGAGTGGAGTCAAGATAAACGTAGCATAGGCATGACCTAAATAGATGTAATTGTAAATAGACACGAAATGACATTACAGACCTTGCGTGAAGCTCCATCCGCAGAAACTGCACAAGAAGGGCTTGTCTTTCTCGTGCACGGCCATGTGACTCTTCAGTATACTTTTAGTTTTAAACCTGGAAACAAAAATCAGTTTTGCAACTGTGCAAGCATGATGCCAACATCAAGCAAAAAAAAATTGTTTGCTACAAATGAAGGGTTACTATTATGACGAATCTGTTCAGGGACGAACATTTGAAAGTTTGACGCTCAGTTTTTTTTTCACGCGAGATAGATCTACGATTGACCATCAACTCGCCTGATGTTAAGCGACGGTGTGGCAGAGTTTGGCAGACTGTAACCATTTGTGTCAGATTTCTGCCAATTGGGGAAATTTGACTCTTTAAATCTTTACTCTAGCAGATTATCTGATTCCTTAATTCTTTCCTAAAACACAGTTTTAATTTAATCCATCCTAATACAGATACTAAATTGTAAGTCTACTGGGTATTAGAATGTACATCTTTCCTTTCTATCAGATTAAGATTCATTGTGAATTATCTATACTCAGCTAGATTTGGGTATAGTAGTTTTTTTCCAGAGATGTTTGGTAGTGAAGCTTGCGGTTGACCGTCAACTCACCTGACATTAACCAACATTGAAGTCCATGATGAAGGGGTCTTACTAGGAAGAATTAAAGTCGCGATTTAAAGACAACCAGATCATATATAAAGTCCCTCAAGAGAGTAATCCCGTAATAATTACCTAGCAGCGCAATGGTCGCACGAGTAAGGCCTGGCGTCACCGTGTGCGCGAGTGTGGACTGCCAGCTGCTTGCGGCGCTTGAAGCGCTTGCCGCACGCCGTGCACCAGAACTTGCGCTCATCCGAGTGAGACACCGAGTGGGCGCTCAGCTCAGACGGACGGGAGAAACCTGGAACAACGGTGAACTGACTTTCAAGATAGTGTAGACATATCAGCAATCATTAACATTACTCAAGATAATGGTCATCACAAGCCTTTTATTGGGGGCATTGTGGGGGCATTATTACACCCCAGGCAGGACTTTAATGCAGGCCTCATCGCCCCAACTCGAATTAGACCCCTTTTATTGAAAAAGAAATTATTTGGCATGGCACATTTTAGAATGTTCTTATTTCTGTTGACATCTTTTCTATTTAAACATGAATTCGGATCTTTTCTATTGAAACTTATCTTAGTCATTTAAAAATTATCATACATTATCATGGATTGGAGCACTAGTATTGATGGTTAAATAGGTTAATAAGAGCTACGCCTACAGTTGCACTGCTGGTAGATATGGTATTGAATGTTTGTTGGAGGCGCTGATTGGTAGAATTTGCTATGTGTGAAATGCCGAATAACATTTCAATGAAAACGAAAATATTTTTTTTTCAAAAAACATTTTACCAAAATCCAAAACCTTATTTAACAACTCATCTGGTAACCAAATATTTGTGATACGAAAGTTTATGTCGAATTAAAAGGAACCTAACCTTGTAATTGATACATCTGATAACCGAACCTTTGTTTAATTAAACCTTTGTTAAATAAGGTTTCTTTCTGAACACAATAAAACAGAAACCTAACCTAACCTAATTTATAGACAGTTCAATAATAACACACCACCAGGGTGCGACTAAGACTTGATTGGTTTAATAAATAAAATAAAACCGGACCAGTGCGAGTCAGACTCGCCCACCGAGGGTTCTGTACAAACTAGTATATAAAAAGGGAAAATCTTTTTTTTTTCCTTCTTATACCGAAAAATATACATCGTAAAAATATTTAAAAACTTGTTTTAAATAATGCTAATTAAGCTCTTTCATATGATTTTTCACTCTTATTGCCTTCAACAGTCTCCTAACCATGACGCCTGAGTGTGATGTGTTTGCGGATGAATGGACGATTATTTTATCCGAGTTTCTTGTGTATTGTGAAAGGAAGGCGTGCAAGGTGAATGATGAAAGGGACGAATTTTTATATGACCCTGTTTAATATATTTGACATTTTACCTATATTGACAATTGTGTTAAGTTCTAATTTGATTTTAGTTTTAACGTTTTTAATTTTAATATGACCCTATTTTGTATATTTGACTTTTTATCTATTTTATTGACATTGTTTTACGTTTTCATTTTGTTGTTAGTTTCGATGTTTATATTAGTATTATTTCTGATTTTATGTTAATTATTGTCATTTATAAAATATGTACTTACATATATTTTTATTAGCTAATGTTAGGTAAATACCATTTTAGTTAATTATAGATAAATAAATAAATGATACCCCACATGATACGGTTAATTCACTTTAAAATTTCGACCCTCATTCCTTGCATAACGACACAATTTTTTTGTGATTAAATTAAAAATATCCAGTTTTCGGATTTTTTCCTATATGTGTACTCTAACACAATGCTTCTTGCCAAATTTCATAGTTCTAGGTCAATGGGAAGTACCCCATAGGTTTTGATTCCTCTGTGAGTGTCGAAATGTGCGTTTTTTACGACATATTCGGCTGTAAGTGGATCTGCGTATATGGTTTTAATTTCAACTCGATACCTTCACGCATTCCCCAGATAAAGGTCTTGACACCCGGACGGACAGACGGACAACAAAGTGATCCTAGTTGATCCTATAAGGGTTCCGTTTTTTCCTATTGAGGTACGGAACCCTAAAAAAGAATGTTCTAAAGTTTCAACCATCCCAGTAAAGATCAGGATAATGCGGATTCAAGTCCCGTCGGATGTGTGTAATTTTTTAACTGTCTATTTGTCTATAATATCAGAAAATTGTGTCAAATAAAACATCTGGAATTGGGCAGTTCTATGAAATGGATTCGGGGAAGTATGATTCAAACAAATGTATTTCAGTTTATAGATAGGTTAACATAGGCATAACATTATGTAGCTATGCATACACTTGAGCCAGCACTTCCAACCATGCATTGTCATAATGCTGATTCATACAGCTATCACATTAATTAATTCAATGAACTATGTTATAGAAAAATAACTTCAACTCTTATCTTATGTTATTAGACTCTTCAGGATTTAAAATTTTTGTACTATCTTTTTAGCATTACATATAAAAGTATTACAAATATTTCTAGAAGTATGATTTCTATGATTTCCAGTTAAAATCAAACTTACTCTTAGGACATTGTGCACATGGATATTTCCTTCCCGAGTGTTCTTTTTGCAAGTGTTTTTCATACCAAGTTTTTGATATAAACCTTTTTTTACAAATTAAACAAACATTATTCTTAACTTCTACTTGATCCATTTGTTTCACTGGTTCTATCACTTTATCTTTGTCTGATATCTCAGGCTCATCTTTTTGCTCTAAATTATCATAAAGATTGTCATGATGATCAAGCTCATCTGATAAATTTGGAATTGGGTCTACTTCCTGCCTGCACTGTCTTGAATTATTTTCTATCACACTGCATATCTTGTACTCAGGCAGTGTTAACTTTATACTGTTTTCTACTGATGGATTTATGCTATTTGAACTTGTGTCTGGTTCAACAATCACTGTACTTGTTCTAGAAATTATGTTTTTTAATGTAACATTTACTTTTTGTGCTTCTGTGATGAAAGTGTATGAAGATTCCATTTTAATGATGCAGTCGTAGCAGAATTGCTTTGGGAGTCTGTCTTCTTCAGTAACCTGAAAATTTAGGTAGTATTAAATACTTTTAAGTAAAATAGTTAAAAGAATAGAACTATTCTCACCCGTATGTTTGTGCAAAAACAAAACATTTCTACAGCTCTTGTATCAAAATTTTCTCTTTCCCACGATGCAACTTCTTTCATGCAACCTCGGCATAGGTTTGATATATCCATAACTTCGCTTTATAAACACAAAATAATAAGAGAATACGCGTTTCTTATTATAATAAAAATATTGCATTTGAATACACAATACACATCAAACTGCATCAAAAAATTTCAAACATCAAAAGAACAAAAAGTGTAATGTAAACTGTAAACAAATAAACCAATGTCAAATTATTTGTTCCAGAACTTCTAAGAGTTTTTGAAATATTTATCATGACACCGCAGAGTAAGCGAGACCACAGATTTTCCTTTTTATGTTACTGAGATGGGTATGTTATGTATGCTAGTAATTTATCTCCTTTACTGTATTACTTGATTTGGAACATACCTTTTTCAACGTTTTGTTACACGCAGAAAATTCAAAAAATCAAGATTTCAAAACTTGAAATAATATTTACCCGACTGCCAAGTTAGAGTTGATTTTTCGCCGTGTTATATTAGGGAATTTTATTATTGTGATAATTCTTAACATCAAAACAAAGGCGATTAAATGTTTTAAATCCACGACTGAATCCGTCATTACTTGTTTACTATTATTCGTCGGAAGCGGAGTGTTGTGCAAAGGTTTATGTTTTTCTGCATTAGATTTGTCTCAAAACCCAAGTGCCTTTAATTAGACAGGTGTTTTAATAAAAAAAATAATCAAAATGGCGTATTTTTGGCCCTAATCGTCAGTTGTTAATAAAAAAAAACCAAACCTATCGAATAGGATAACAAAATGATGCAAAATTAGTCACATGAGAAAATTAGGAATAATAAATTGACAATCAATGCATTATTTTTATTTTATTTATTATCATAATTACAAAGTTTAAAATAAAATACACATTAACACCTGAAAACCACAAATGGTTTGTGGAGGTGCTGATTCACTGCAATAAACACATAAATCAATAACAAATCGATCTACCTTTAATCAAATGGTTATATATATAGTTATCGGTAGCAATCGGGTATTTTGATTTAATTTTAACATAGATATGTACTTGTTATTCAATTTAAATTACAGGTTTCCAGACTCCTCCAGGTCTAGATTCTGCTAAGAAGTTCTTCAGGTCTTCCATGCCCTCACCAGTGAGCGGTGATGCCTCGAGCAGTTTCGGTGCATTCGGTAGTTCAGTGCTGAGTCTCGCGAATTGCAGCATGAGGAGCGCTTCGTTGCGCATCTGTCTATATGCAGCATCCATCTTGCTCAGCACCAACATAAACTGAAAAAAAGGCCAAGTAAGTGTCGTGCCACGCGCAATATGGGGTTCCGTAGTTATATTTCATAATTTATGTGAACTTAAAATAGGGTCTTCTGTTTGATATTATGGACTAACGAGTTAACATAAAATATTAGTTTAAAATTAAATTTGCAAAAAATAAATTTCGTACTTCTTCTATAAGTACATTTTTAAAGTTGATCGACTATTACTCGTCAACTTGTAAAGTCTGCTTAGCCTTGAGTTACTTAGTTTCCCTTTTAATTTCATCATATATTATGCTGCTAGCATGAATTTTTTCATATCTCCAAAGTCAATCGTTTAGCCGGTAGAGGGGAGGGGGGACTTGACTCAACAAAAATTATCACTTCAAAGCTTAATATTTCGCAAAGGGATTCCCCCTTAATTGAAAAATGGTTTTGGCAGACCCCCAATGTTTTATTGATTATCTATTCAACGATACCTCACACGATCGATGGGGTAGATGAAAAAATATAATTAATCCACTTTACATGTAGGGGAGGTGCCCACAAAAAATGTTCAAGATTTTATCCTACTTTTTCGGTGTAATTAATAGGTAGGTATTTGGTATGTTCATGCCAAATTACAGCTTTCTAGTAATAATAGTTTTGAGTAAAGAGGACCCAGACAGACAGGCGGACATAGCGAAATTGTAAGGGTTCCTTGTTTACTATGGAACCCTAAAAAGACACAATTAAGTAGGTACATATCTCTAGCGTGCTTTGTAAGCAAATATTAAACAATATTTGATTATTTACTTTTGCCTTTTTCAGCCTGGGTTCAGCGAGAAGGGTGTAAAGAAGGACCGCAGCCGCTGATATCTGGCACAGATTGGACGTATCCACCACATAAACTATCTGTAAGGAATCGTTTATGAAGATGAGTCAATTACACAAAAAAAAAAAATGTAGAACAGTACAGACAAATACAATTAATAGTGATATTAAATATTTAGCGTAATTTTCGCATTTTAATGTTTGAGAATCTCTAAAATGAGAATAAAGTACATAATGTGGTTAAAGATTGTAGTATGCTAGTCTAGGTAACCTACTTTATCAACTCCGTCCAAGTAATTTTGCCACAGCGTCGCCATCTCGCCTCCGATCTCCCTCACGGCCAGCATTTGTTTCTTCCCGTGCTTATTCAGGTAGTAAATATCGTAGATATTAGTCCCAATTGTGGGCACTGGGCTATATGTGTTGTCTATTCCTTCTGAGTCTTGCAATTTCTTCAGTAAAGTAGTTTTTCCTGAACTTTTCGGACCGAGACATAGAACGTTGATTTTGTTCTCTAGGTCGTCCATTTCACATTTAATGTGTCTATAACAACTAATTCAGTTGTTATAGACAACTTTTTTAATTTATTTATATTGTTTATTTTTGGGAAATGTACCATTTCACAAAAACAAAAATGTTTTATCAATAAAGTTACTAGGAATGAGAAACGTTTTTGCCTATAAATTGTAGTGTCACTACTCTCCGCTAGATAACGTTAAGATAAATTATTACGATTACACCTAGATTCATGAAAATGGAGAAACTAACAGCGTTTTCGTCGAATTTAATAACAACTGCGCAGTTATAAAATTAACAGCCTACCTACATTTGGAATTAAGACATTGAATTTGAATCATAAAAGTAAAATTAACAACTTATAAAATCAATGTCATTCTCTGCCCGCGTGGACTGAAGCGATCATTATGAGTAATTTTGGGGTATTATTGGCGCGTCTCAAGGGCAGAAAAAGTTCATATTTAATGCAGGTGATAAAACTAAAGAGCACCGAGGGAATGAGTGCTCTACATGGGTACTCGCGTGACATTTCAGGTGGACGGAGCGTAGGTAGAGTAGGTACCGGCGCGGCGAGGGCCTCGAGCGAGACGAGTTTTGTCAACTACATTCCTGTATCTAGTTACAGTTGGAACACATGCACGAAATTACAATGTACACTACGCCCATGAGCAGAGGTTGAATGCTAATCAACATTCGAAGGAAAAATATTTAATAGCTGCAAGGTAGGCGTAGAGGGCGCCACTGTGATGCTCACATTTAGTCACCTATATTTTTAGTTATTTTGATATATTCCATCTACATCATAATAACATATTGCATTAACTTTACTTCTTTTTGTTCTAGTTTTGTTATTTTCACAATTTGTGGAAGTCTTCCTCACTCCACTGTTGATTGGTCTGTCTCATATTTGGTCAACCTTATTCTTGTAATCAATCTAAACTTCTTTCATTTCAACCTACTTAGTAAACATTATTATTGTATACTTGTTTTGCCCGACTGCGTAAGAAGGAGGGTTATGTTTTTCGAGTATGTTTGCATGTTTCTATATGACCGCCTACCAGACTAACGGCTTGACCGATTTTGATGTGCGAAGTGTTGTTAGATTCGTCTTCACTCCCTGAGTGTCATAGGCTATATTGTTCATAATAATAATAAATACATCTCTCGCAAAAAAAAAAAAAAAAATTATATTTTTTCCGTAATAAACCAGTGATTTTACTATATTTTTTGATATTTTTGTTGATACTTTATCAAACCAGGAAACAAATATTTTTTTATGGCTAGGGCCTTTATTAGTAAAGCTCTATAGATAATTCAAACTATCAAATCCACTATCAGTCGCCAGCGTACCCAGCATGCTACTTCATCGCCATACTTGACATACTCCAAACTTTTAGACAAACAGCGTACGAGTAGTTTAAAGGCATATTACACTACCTGTTTTCTCGAGCCCTGTCTATCTAGTCCATGTCTGGAAAGTATAGAGCTTGGGACCCTGTCTCTTATTAAACTACGCTCTATCTCTGCCGACAGGGCACGATAAACCGGGTGGTGTAATTAACCTTTTAGTCAGTCTATTAAATAGTTTGGTCACCAAACCTGACACTGACATAAAGAAATACCAAACTTTGGTGTCCTTTTGCCAGTGTCGGAGCCAAAAGCCAGAGCCCGCTGCTCTCTCGCGCACGCGCAAAGGCAGCGCCACTCTCGTAGGTGTAGCCTGAACACATTCGCCACCTGTCATGTTCCAATCTAGGCGGCCTTAAACTTGGTTTACGTAATGTCCATGCCGTAGTGATGGGCACTGCTCACCGACTGACCTACATACAACGGTTTTTGTCACTATTAACAGTAGGATGCTCGTCACTCTCCACCATCAAATGTACCATTTAAAATTTGGAGATAAAATTCTAGTTGGTCATGAATTTTGTTAGATAAAACATCACGAGGCTGACCTAGTTTTTCTCATCTATAGAATTCAGTTGACCTACTTTTTGTATTTAAATTTAACGTCGTAGTATTTATTAAGAGTAATGATATTCGATATTATTTATGTGTAGGTAAATGGTGCTCTCTTACCAGTAAATAATACTTAAAGACCTAGCTTAAAATAATTATGATTGACTTAACATCTCGATTAATCGCCAGAACAAACGATTGTTGATTGAAAGATTTATCTATTATTGATCTTTTATTATCTATTATTTATCTAATTTGACGAAATAAGAATTAGATTGGGAAAATGTCTGTAAAATAAGAGCACACTAGTCTAGGCGTGTGGCGCACGCGGTAGAAGGCGGGCGTCGGCGGTCGTGCCCCTCCCTAGTCGGTGAGGCTAGCAACTGGTAAGCCCGCGAATTTCGGCGCAAGGCAGCCATAAGTAGGCCAGCGCACCCTTGACCCACTGACTCACTGGCAGCGAGCGCCCGCCATTGTTTTCCAACAATCAATAAATAATACACCGAGCAAAACTTACGTTCGCATATTTGCGCAACGGCGTGCTCATCGCGCCGCCATTTGTATTTTGAGAGTTAGCATTTTCGCGCGCTGTCAAATTTTGACGGATGCAAATTTTTTTAGGTCGCGCGTATCTGTGTGTCGGGCTACATGCGGCCGACTCGTTACCTAATAAATACATTATTGATGTGTATCGACCTTCGTTTGTTAGTGCTAAATTAGTTGGAGGTTTTATCATTTATTACTTGGGAAGATGATTTGCAATTATGCACACACAGCGTGTAAATAAAGCATGTAGGTTGCGATTTACGCACTTCGCTTCTTGCTATGTCAGTAATATTCATTCTGAGTAGAATAAAGCGTACAATAAATGAAATTATATGGAAATAAAAACTTGATACTTAAACGACAAGAGACAACTAAATATAATTTATAAGCGCTGTTAGCGGATTTGGATGTCTATTTTTTTGGGAATTTATTCAGGGTCTTGTTAAAAGGTCAATCGTAAGTAAGCACCTTATTAATTTCTTTGCTCAGTTAAGTATATAAATATTTTAAGTTTAAAAGTATAAAAATATGCGATTATTTTTGTAGGTTGCGGTCTGCCATGGTTGCCTAAAAGAAATCAATTCACTCAGTTTTTAGACAAGTCACGTATGTTAAATATCTATTTATGTTGCCTCAAATACTATCCTATCTGAACGGCACACCACACAACGGAGCGACATCTGTCTGTGGCCTTGCTGTTCTTTTCCCAGCAGAATAGTGTTCCTACGAAACCATCCATATCCAACTTGAAACAATGACTCTGTGACCTTCTTCTTGTATAATTAACTATTTTGACTTAACAATTAAAACACACATACGCCGCTTGTTTTCTCACTTAAACACCGATTAATGTTCGGATATGTATTGTTTAGGATAGTTTATTAGTTAAATAGTTTAATATTTTATTGAAGGTACCTAGTGTAGGAATATGTTAAATAAATACATACATTAAAGTATTACACGACGGCCGTCAACGGAGGTCGTTCTAGACGCAGCAGTCCGCAGCACGTACGCTCGACGCGATCCGACGCGGTACGCTTTCAATGAACGATTTTTGATCAATGATTCTCAGTTTCCTACCGAATTGAGGTTGACCCGGTATGAAGGATGATATTATATTGGTTAATTAATAGTAAAAATTAAAGAAATTTCACTTACTATTTTTCGGTTTCCCACTAGAGATATCTGTTTTATGCCCTAGGGTGCAAAGTAACTCGAAAACCGCTTAGGAAAAATTAATCTTGTTAAAGTTGTAAAGTATCTCTCTGTTAAAGTATGTCAGCCGAGTTGGTGGTCAATCGTAGATCTATCAAATATAAAAAAAAAAAAACATTTACTAGCTCGTAAAGTTCAGTTTTCAACTTTTCCAAGGCTAATAATAAGGTGGAAAAGTTCATTTTATCCGCTAGGACGGAAAGTGATTTCAAAATTCGAATATTACGGAGCTACACATTTTCAGAATATTTATAAAATATTTCTAACCTCTTTGTAAAATACCTTCATAAAATGAAAACGGTCGGTTATAGAATGTTGCTAAGTATCGTAGCTGGAAGAAACACTAAATATTTATATTCAAATAACTTAGAAATTTTGTGATTTTACTTATAATGTAAATAGAAACGTACAATTTATTTTCCCTAAGTAGTTTTGTGAGTGTTTACAGCAATTTGTATGAAAACGGTTTGAATGTGTTTAGAATATGCAAGTTGTGCCCAACGGCTAGGCACAACTAACACACATAGGCACAACAAGGCTAAGCCCTAGCCTCTTAGAAGAAAAAAAAAAAAAATGAAAAAAAATGTACTAGGTATGTGATTTTCGTACATTCTGTGATAAATCATAATTTAAAATTATTAAATGTACACATGTAAGTGAACTCACGCGATTACATATAATTTAATTTTAGGACCGGCAGAGTCGCTGCACAGATCTTTCTACTAGTGAACTAAAAAAAAAACTCGCTATGTTAAGATGATTTTTTTGTATTGAATTTCGCGGCTGTAAAGTTATTAAGTCTTGTGTCTTCTTGAATCCATCGTTACGCTCAGGATTACAATAGAACCACATCACTCGTTGCTCTCGGGGTTCAAGCCTAGAGTCCTTCGCTTGCTCTGGAGTCAACTGTCAGGCACTTGACGGTAAAATACAAGTTTCCAGCCTAGCAAAATAAATAACTCTTTCTTCTATGATACCTTCGTTACAAGAAGTACCAAAAGTATCGAAAGTAAAGAGATAACCGAACCACAAACAAACGTAGGTAATGTAATTTATAATAGCTATTTGAACAGTGTAGTGTGTACACGAAAATAATGAGCGTTCACGATTGCACAATGCGATTTGAATCGTTTGTGAAACGACGAAGGCTGCGGGATATAATCACGAGTAATTGTTCAAAATTAATCTTGTCTTTGTTAATTATTAATGGAGTCCTCGGCTCCACTGATACCCGCCGTTTTAAGGCGGGGGTCAAAGCGCGCAGCTATCTCTCTCGCGCATCACAACATTTTTAAACTTATGAAATCACTGAGTAGGGATGTTAGAAAAGTGGGATATAGTATTGCTTATTTAGATGTGAGAAATATTTTGACAAGTATATCCGACTGCAAAAAAGCGATTTTGGAGTCTGATTTACGATTTCGTTACGCTTGATACGCTGTTGAGTGTACGTTTTTAAAGAAAGTATGCGTAAAATCGCTGTAAAAAGTTATTAATGCGTTTTAATGAGAATGATTGTAGTTAAATCATATATTACGAAAAAGTTCGTTGGAGATAACAAAAACACGTTTTTTTTTTTGAGAGATAATATAGACATAGGCAATATTTTTTGTAATAATAATAATAGGTTTATACCTATTATTATTATTACAAACAGTATAGCCTATGTCACTCATCATCAGTGAATAAGAATGCGACATGACACCTCACACATCAAAATCGGTCAAGCCGTTTAGGCTGTGAAACGTCATAAACAAACATATACATAGCCTTCTTTCTAACGCAGACGGGTAAAAAAGATTTTATTCAGATATCATTTGTATTGAGACGGAGTAGCTAAAACATATATTTCTTAACTCCTCCACCAAGTGAATAGATATGGAAGAAAAAATATTTTAAATTATATCTCCTATCTAAATAATCAAATCTACCCCTCATTTTTCAGCTCAGCGAGAGAGATAGCTGCTCATTATAAGCCCCACCTTAAGCTACAATTACATCAAATATAAAACTCGGTAAAAAAAAGCTCAAACGGTATATCCAAATTGATCCAATATAGCTAAGCGCTTGTTCCAACTTTTTAGTGAGAACGGTAGAAACAGTGGAAAGCTCTTCCTGTGTTGGTTTTTCCTATCAGTCAAGCATAACCCGGAGATGTTTAGGAAAAGTAATTAAATATTTTCTAGGTAGGCATGCTACATCTTCAACCTCTTGACACTTCCTATCAGGCAAGAGTGTGGTCAAATGTAGGTCTAGTTAGTCATAAAAATAAGTGGCCAAGACCGTGTTGAGATACCGTAGACCGTATAGTTCCAATATAGGGTTCCATAGCTAATGCTGTAATTTAAAAGAAAACTACTTGGCGAGTATTTTTGTTCAGGCTACTTTGCAAAAAGGTCAATGACCTATAAAACTTAAGTGTAAGTTAATGTATTTATCGAAAAGCTGTAATCAAAGAGTTCTAGAAAATTTTCATTGAAAGTATTATATATATAAGTATGTTATATGTTCTACTATATGATTAATCATGAATTTCTAGGTCCAAGAGTTTAGAAATGCAGAGTGGGGGGGGGGGGGGGGCATTTTTTTTTATCTTTGGCGGGCTATATCCTCGCACACATCACATGCGAGAAAAAAATGATTTTGGGAACCTTAGTGTTATTTTAATTTAAGAGACCTAGTTAACAATAGCTCACACGATAGCATAGGTGGGGTTGGAAAAAATCAGCTCTTCTTCATATGTATGCCACCCCTACTTTTCATTTTTTTAGAAATTTGCTTGAGCAACTGAACAAATTTGCTTGAGAACTCGGATGCTTGAGTTTTTAAAACAAGAATTATTAAGTCTGTTCAGTTAGAGATCGAATGCAGTATTCAGGGCACTGGTGTACTTACTTCATTATTTTTAACCGACTTCCTGAAAGGGAAGTTCTAAATTCAACTTCAGGTTTTTTTATATCTTTGTTAGGCGATTACTCCGTTAATTATGAATTGATTTTGATGACCCTTTTTTGTTTTGGTGGTAGATCATATCTAGGTACTACAGGTTTTGAAAAAATAACTGGTAAAATATCATCTAAGTAAAAAATTGCGTATTTTGAACTCGGTTTCTTCAGGTATAAACTACGATTATTTTCATAACAATTTATCGTTTATTTTTTATGATTTTTCCGAGCAAGAAACATAGATAAAACGCTAGAAAAGAGTATTTCTAGAGTTAGCTATTACTACGGCCAGCCTTGATGGCGCTGTTCAGAGGTCATTCGAAGATTCCCATTACAGTTCAACAATAGCTCTGTCCTAGGACAACATATTTGACGTTATCTTGTTTGCTTATCAACCGTACTTTAACTACACCTTCGTTTTTTATCATGGGAATGAAATTTTCCGTCTACACACAAAAATTAAGCCGTGTTGAAAAGATTTAGATATTTCAGGCATACGTAAATATATGATTAAATGTTTAAATAGATATAAAGTGTCAATATAACCTTACACTTAAATGGTTATTATGTAATAAATAAAGTATTGTAATACTTCTATATAGTTGATAGTATTGTATTAAGCTGTAACTGATTGGTTGATCTATTGGATCGCTTGATTTTTATGGCTTAGAGATATTTAAATTAATTGATTTCAATAGGTATATGTGACTGGATTTCATGATATTGATCTCACCACTTGGTGGTCAGATTATATAAAAAGATACTATCTCAAGAACTTTATTTCTTTTACGTTCTTCTCCACCTATTAATCCCTCAAAATTAGTCAAGGTTTTACCTAAGGTTTTCTTCATTTTTACGTCGATCAGGTATTTATAATATGTACATTAATATTTATTTAAAAAAACATGATATTCGTATTTTTCTTAGCTTAGTTTAAAAATGAGGGAGTTATACGGTAACGAAATCTCTTTTTGAAATCGGTAAAAATAAAGTTATAGAACTGAAAGTATCGCTTATTTCCTTTACTCTGGCTCTGCAGCACTTGTTAATCAGTTTGAATATGGCTAAAACAGCGAACAGTCAT
Source organism: Lycia hirtaria (assembly GCA_947563715.1). Lineage (NCBI taxonomy): Eukaryota > Metazoa > Arthropoda > Insecta > Lepidoptera > Geometridae > Lycia > Lycia hirtaria. The sequence goes on from OX387375.1 coordinate 54,975,895, forward strand.
AAACTGAAAACAGCCATTTCAATCATTCAAAAATGCAGTCATTCAATGAGACACAAACTGCCCAAAACCGTGACATGTGATGAAAGGTGCCTCCCCAGATGGCGCTGCAGCGCTGTGACTGTGACCTAGAATACCTGACACGGCTCGCACGTCCACTTTCATTCGCTGTAACCTTGAATACTCGTCTCGCTTTTCCTAAATCTGTTGTGACTATTTTATGAGATCCAACTGAAAACTTTTATTTCTACGGCAAGCGGAAAGTGCGATATGTGGCTTTAGCCAAAGTTATTTAAATTATTAACTACTATAATTTGGTTTCGAATCATATCGTTTAATTTGTGTTATAGTTAACAAATGTAATTAATTAATTTAAATTTTTAAACAAACAGTCAAAATTAGTTACGAAACAACAAAAAGAAAAGTAAATGTTTGTCTAGAAAGTTTATTTATCTGATAAATGCAACATTTAATGTTACTTAGGGTCATTAAATTTATATACTTATTCTAGTTTCACATATTTTGATAAAAATTATATGGAACCTCTGAGGTTTTACCTACCCTACTAGACAAAAAATAATCATCAAAAACAATTCGTAATTGGCAGAGTAATCGCTGAACAAACATAAAAAAATGTTGTCGAATTGAGAATATCCTTTTTTTGGAAGTCAGTTAAAAAAAGAAAAGAATGAAACTTCGTCAAGGCGATGCTAATTATTACGAATTTGCAGTATAACAGGGACGCGTCAACTATATCTCTCTCGCTCGCTTAGATGTCTCGAGCCGACGTTACCCGAACAAGCATTACGTAGCCGAGCGTGACGACTCACTCTCATTCAGTACCCACAAAGTGCTCGGCGCCCCTTTGAGAAGTTTTCACATAAAAATACTAAGATAACATAAAATGCAACCTAACTAAATGTAATATTCATGCTAATAATAATTCATGGTAAAATATGTTCGACCTCATTATTTGCATCGTTGGTTAACATCAACTAGGACATAGTAAACAATAAGGTTCAAATAAACAAAAATAAGTACATACTTTGATTTCCTAACACCATTCAAATTAAAATAGCTGTGGTCTTTGAGGAAACTTATTTTTACTTTAAACCATGAAATACTCTAGGTAATTTTAGAAACGTGAAAGTCATTTACTAAATGCCTAAAACTTAAAAGGAACAAGTACGTTTATAAAACTAAAAAAACTCTGATAAACAAAATGGCTAAACCGATTTTGATGAAATATAGAACATCCTTGATCAAATTCATCGCTTCATCGTAGCTGCAACATCGCTTAACATCAGGTGAGTTGGCGGTCAAGCGCAAACCAATATTGTATAAAAAAATCATCTATCAAACAAAACCACCCGTTTGATGCCACAGACATACAGACAAACTAGAGATACACATGTCAAACTTATAACACCTCTTTTTTTTGGTCGGAGGTTAAAATAAGTAACGATTTCTGTACAGAATCATAAGCTACTTATTCAGATGAATTATTTTTTTTTCAACAATCTCTTGTTGTTGTTTTCTCAAACAAGATTTTTTCTCATCACGAGAGCATAGTGCCTAAGTGACCTGGATCGCCCGAAAAAAATACCTAAATCTCGTTATTATTCGCTCTTTTTTGGGATTTCTATTTTACAATGTTTCTCAATGCCACAATGACTTTTGTTAGGCTTCCATGGTCTCGTGAAAAAAGTTAGCTAGCATTTCTAAGAGCTGTGATTATTGAATTGTGTAGAAATAAAGATGGCCGAAAGCTATTAAAAACTTTTTGTGCTTTCAGGAAATCTCTAGTCTGTTCAGTACAAAATATAATAGTAGTATCTACCAGACGTTAGTAGCCGTGTTTTGTCAATTGATCCATATTTAAACAGACAGGTATTTTGGGAATCACTAAAAATATCGCATTCATAATTTTAATGATGTTATGGGAGTCAGATTATCGTGCATGTACCATTTTACATCACGAATATTCTGTACAACAGTAGAAAAACGATAAAACTCCTAACTAAAAACTAGAATTAGATATTTTTTGGTGCGATTGGAATCATTAATGTTCATCTCCACCGGGGATTGGTGTGCGAGGTCTTGTCGTAGAGCCTCTAAGTTTGTGCTATATCTACAGATTTTTTGATAGTGGCTCCCCAATAATATCCACGGATAAACGTCAGAGTGCCGGAGTCGTCACGATGTCGTCACGTCACTATCGCTTTCGACGGCGGCGGGTGAAAGGCGCTACATCGTTGTGCCGTCGGCGTCGCTTGCGCTCACATTCGTTTGCATTGTATACACTTAGTGCAAGACATCTACACAGATTGCCCTGTTTAGAATTATGTAATTGGAATTAGAGTAACGCAAGCCGCTGGAAAATTTAGTTTGAATTAAATTAGCAGGTTGTCTCCGCAAAGTCTAAAACGATGTCATAAATAAAATGATTTGTCTTATGAATTACTGTTACAAATAAGTTTTTATATTTACTCAATCTCAACTTAGGCTTGCAATCGCCCACCAGCTCGTCTAGTGTTGTTATAAAAATATAACATATACCGAATAAAAATAAGAAATAACCGCACAAGGTGACTTCATCCACCTGTCTCAAGCCCTGAAGTAGGAAAATTAATGAGATGGCAAAGTGGACTAGGTAGAACAGTGGACGATATGTAACGGTAGAGGAGGTAGAAAATAAACTGGATGAAACGAAATAGTGGATGAAGGATGATGATAATGGAAGGAGTTACACTAGTGGAAATAGCATTATGACTACAACAGGCACTGCATTAATAAATCTCTAGGAACATGTTGCTGAAAAATCACAGTCTTACACGAAAAATTATTTTATTTTATTTAATTGCCGATTCAATATATTCTGTCAACGTTGGTACGATTTCGTACCAGGAAGAAGTTGACAGAATATTTTGAGCGTTCATCAAAGAATAACATCCAGTAAGACCGTCATTGTCCAGCCATTTTATTCTGACATTATATTTGGCAAGACGCGATATTGATTCTAAAATTATTCTATCGGAGCAGTCGTTAGTTTTTCGCAAAAGTAGAAAGTCCGTTATAATTTCAGTTCACAAATTCTTAAATTCGGTAGCATCTAATCTGGTAATACACGGCGGTAATTCCCATTATTTCATCATATTAGAACTGTGGCGTCATCTACACTCTTTTTACTCGACTGCGCAAGATCCTCCTTTGGTTATTTATCAATTAGTCAAAATCAGCACACGTCGCATGCCAAGTCGGCTACGATTGCGGTCTGAGGTTCACATGACAATTTCATAGAGAAAAATAGTTTCAACGTGGGTGGTCTTTAAATAAGTCCAGTCTTTAAATAAGTAAAATTCATAGATAAATATTTTTTCCTCTAACTAGCTCGTAAAGTTTCCAAAGCTAATACTGGAAAAGTTCCTTTTTCCACCTAGGGTGGAAAGTAATATCAAAACGAAAATGACGGATCCCTACATTTCCAATACAAAATTTATCCAACCTCTTTGTACAATACCTTCACAAAATTAAAAGTTCGATTCAAGGAGGTTGCAATCTTTGCTTAAAGAAACACTAAATATTACTTTAAAATAATTTAAAAAGTTTGTGTATTTACGTAAACTATAAATAAAAATGTACAATTTACTTTCGCTTAGTAATTTTTTTGAATTTTTAGAACAATTTACACGAAAAAGGTTTGAAGGTGTGTGCCAAGGATAATAGAAAAAAAAAAAAAAATAGAATAAAAAACACTTTTTACTATGTAATTTTCGTACATTTTGTTGTAAATAATGCATAACATTAATGAAATATAAATTTAGGACCAGTAAAGTTGCATATAATACCAAGTAAATTTTTCTACTCGAGAAAATACATGAACTAAACAATTTCCTCGCTATGTTACGATGAAAAACGTTGTATTGCACTAGGCTGTAACGTTGTTTTGTCTAGTCACTTCTTGAATCTATTGCTAAGCTCGGGATTCTACACTAGCCGTCCTATGTAATAGGGCGAATTCTGTGCTAGCCGTCTTACTTATAAATGCATGTAAAAATCTTATTCATTGAATAAGGATTTGTCTCATTCTGTCAGACGGGAAACGTCACGCGCGAAAACGGAACAAAGCATTGTTTAACTAAAATGAGCATATTCAGCGTTTATAAGTAAGACGGTAATAAACTCGACAAATGGCAAATGTGGAAGCATGATGCCAACATCAAGAAAAAAAAAAAGTAAGACGGTAGAACTACACTGCGTTCGTTGTTCAAACCTAGAATCCTTCACTTGCTCTGAATCCAACTGTCAGACACTCGTCGGTAAAATACAACCGTCCATCCTAGTACAATAAATAACTATTTCGCTACCCGTATTAGGTGCTTTTACAGGCAGTATCTAAGTAATGAGCTTGTCAACTAAATTTATCTTTAGATTGTTTTAAATATAACAAGTATTTGATGTTATTTTAGATTCGAGAAGTATCTGCATTAAGAGTCTGTAGTTCGAACATCGTTCGTCTCGCTCGCGCCTGCCCACATTTTGAAGATATAAAACGGCTGAGTCCAACTCGCCCACCGAGGGTTCCGTACAAACTAGTAGATAAAAGGGGGAAATCACATTTTTTTTTATATTCTCCTTCATAAACCGAAAAATATACATTGTAAAAATATTTAAAAACCTGTTTTAGTTTATGCTACTGAAGCTCTTTCATATGATACCCCACATGATACGGTTAATTCACTTTAAAATTTGAACCTTCATTCCTTGCATAAAGACACTATTTTTTTGTGATTAAATTAAAAATATCAGGGTTCCGTTTTTTCCTATTGAGGTACGGAACCCTAAAAATCGCCTTTTGTAAAACTAGAAAACATCACAAATATTCGACAATAATTTCAATTACGTACAAACTTATATACACTCGAAAAACATAACCCTCCTTCTTACGCAGTCGGGTAAACATATCTCGATACCGGAGAGCACAATGATCGACATGTAATTTTAATTGGTAATAGCATTTAATTATATAAATATATGAAAAACAGGAATGAAACCATACGTATTTATATGCATATGGCTTTATGCATCATTTCTTTGATGTATTTATGTTGTTCAAAGTTTTTCTACTGTGACTGTTCACAAATCTAAATAAAGCTGTCCCAATAAGTGTCCAGTCTTCAAAGGCATTGATATCAAAAACAAATTAACAGTTTCGAGACAAGTGCGTCTATTAACTAAACACAATGCTCAGTACAATCTAATCTGCCTAACCTACTTCGCTTATTACATAAAATCAGATGGATTACTCAGACTGTTGAAGGTCATGACAATCGGAATGCTCAAGCCCACTGCCACCTTTATACTCGGTGGTTGTGTTCGAACATTACTGTGCTGATTCCTATCTTTTGACAGGATGATGATCTGTCTAATGAGATAGATGCATCGCTTTTTACCCGACTGTGGAAGAAGGAGGGTTGTTTTTAGAGTGTATGTATGTTTATATGTAATTATAATTAAATGTAATTATTAATTTTATGTATTTTAAACAAACTTCGACAAAGGAGGAGGTTCTCAATTCGTCGCAATCTTTTTTAATGTATAAAATAATAATAAGAATGTATTTTTTTAAACAACCTTTTTAAACATATAAAATCAGTGGTTAGGGATAGAGTCTAGTAAAAATAAATCCGTTTGTATGGAGCAGATCACAGTATACGCAACTGGGGGGATTCTTTGAAATTATGATAGGAAAAAAACTAAAAATCATAGATCAAGAATAATCCCCGATTTATAGACTAGCTGCGTTCCGCGGTTTCACTCGCGTAGTTATGAAACAACGGTGATGATTATGACGATGATAAGTAGCTTATGTCCGTCTCCAGCTTCAAATCTATCTCTATACTAATTTTCATTACGATCGGTTCAGCCTTTTGAGCGTGTAAAGGTAACAAAATTGGCTTTTATAATATCATTATGAAATTGTGTAAAATGTATTTCAATACACCAGTACATTCATTTAAATAACAATATACCTACTTAGTTGTCTTTTATGTTGTCACAAATCTTATTTTTACTAGACTAATATTAGAAAAGTGAGAAACGAATTTGTTTATTTAGATAGGAGAAATATTTAAAAAAAAGTTTTATTCAGATATCATTTACACTGGCGACGGAGTAGCGAAAATACATATTTTACATACATCTCAGCCAATTTAAAAGATATCAAAGACAAACTTTTTTGATACATTTCTTACTTTTCTAAATCCCTACTCAATGATTTTATAGGTTTAAAAATGTTGTGATGCGCAAGAGATATATCTGCGCGCGTTGAGGGAATCCTTAAAAAATTGCTTGTCTGTAAAGTCGGTTTACGGACGATAGTTTAACGTGACAACATACGTCCACGCGCGAGCTCCGAGGAATAATAATTGAAGCGACGGTCGGGCGCGGCGCACACCCGCCCGTTTCCTCAGCCACCGCGCGCGGTTGTAACGGGACAAGGAGCGTAACGTAACGGGTCAATGAGTCATACTTTTTCGTGCATGCATCCGGCGTTCATCGATTTATTAGACGTTGTCACGTCAAAACTATTATAATGCAAAAATATAACATACATTGTGTGCCTCAAATAGATAGTCCTGTTTGTCAGGCTATGTAATAGGTTGAAGACGCCTGCACCTATATCGATATTATTTTTTTGTTTGAAAGGGTATACTTTCCAGGTTCTCATTATCAGATCCTGGAAAAATCACATCTTTGCTCTCAAAATTACCGTTTGGTGAAGTAGAACCGATGACCAACACGACAAACGGCTACCGGACTAATAACCAATAATATGTATTTCATTGACGAGAATTGACATTAGGACACTGTAACTTAGATATGCTATAAACTGACCCACCCGACTTCAAAATAGGTACGCAATGTAGTTTATTTGGAGGGCATCTTTTTTTATTTATTTTGCTTAAAAAAACAAACTACTGAACCGATATTGATCTGTTGAAATTATTGCTGATATGATAAATAATAAATTAGAAAAATAATTAAAATCAAGCTTTTAGTATTCTCCTTGTCTCTTTAATTAGATACCCATATCATGTGGGTGCATAAATATAATTTGTCTGCCATATCATCCAAACCAAACGTGTATGCAAACATTCTCAGATCAATCGGCTGTATCGGGATAACCGGATTAAAATTCATTTGTAAGATCTGACTCATATACTGACAGCAAACTTGTAAAAATTAAAATAAATTTGATTGAAAATATTTACGAATTCCGATGTTTCGACAATTATTTAGTATTTCGGATTCTCTAAAAGTCTTGGGTTATGGACGAAATGTATTCATGTGTGTCCTTCTCGCGTCACACACCACACTAGGACCGCACGCTCGGCCTGGAACGTGCAATGTTATCGCATCGGGAAAGTGTGGGGTCGCGTGCGGTGAAAGAGTCAGTGACCGGCTGCGCGGGAGCAACGAACGTCTTTGCGCATTGTGCCGAACGGCGCCCGCGCACCCCGCGCCCCGCGCATACATACCGAGCTGATCACACCGCCCCGGGAACAACGGGATAATTATCTGGATTACATTTTTGGAGAAATGTGGGTAATTTATTTATTTATTTAGTAATGGGTTTGCGCGTAACCGCCTGTTCCCCTCATGTTTAGTACGATAAATACAAAGAGTGAGTGCCAACAAAACAAAATACAAATAAATCTAAACACAACTTAAAAATATTACATGTTACCCTCTAATATCCTCTGTATTCGAGGGTAAGTTGTGTTCTCTTCCATCTAATCTTCTAACCACGGATAAATGTAACGTCAAACGGCCTCGTGGTCATTTATGTATGTTAAAATATTGATGCTTACGAGAAAGGTATTACAATGAAGGTAAGTAACGAGACAATCAAGTCGTTTGTTAATAGTAAGAGTCATTGCTTGCGCTTACGCACAACGTTTAGATTTCACTCACTTTTTATTATTTTAGATAAGTAGTTCAAAACTCTTGTGAGAATTATAATGCATTGCGGTCATCACTTGTGGAGAAAGGTATTTATTTATAGGTCAGATGATATCACTGGAAACACCTCGTTGTATCTAAATATACAGCGAAAGATGCGAATGACTTATATCGTGTATTGGCTGAGTAGAATATCTTTTTTTTTTTTTTATATATTAACCAGAAAATGCTACTTTTGATATAAAATAAAAGTAAGTTTTGGTAAGTAAAATATTTAAACTAGCAATATACTTCAATTTTCTCATTGTGTCTACGTATTAAATTTAATAAATATATAATAAAATAAAAACTATTTCTTAAATACCATCTATTAAATATTCCAAGAGTGCAGCTCTTTAGGATACAATATAAGCGGTGCATTAGACGCACACACACGCACGATGCAATCTCGCGCACGCACACCACGCCGCGTTTCTAATAGACTGGTAGGTGCGTGTGCGCATTGGACACTTGTCTAGGAGCTTTCTTATCCATTATACCGATTTACAGATATATTATATATATTTTAATTCCAACAACATATTTACCCTCTTTAACAACCTCTGTATATGCTTATTCCTGTTAGTATCTTTTCGCGGTCAAACGGCCCAACAGATCTCTACGTAGAAACAGTTTTTGGTATTTAGAAATTCTTAAGTAAATTACACTTTACAATTTTTAACCAAGGTTACTTTTCATAATTTTTCAAATTCCTTGTGTTGCTTAGACCCCCGATGATTCATGTTATATGCATTTTCCAGTGCAGTGTGGACGCGGCCGTGGAATAGTTCGCAGAGTGAAAGTGAGCGTGTGTTGGTGTGCTTAGAGTGTGTGTGCAGACGCGCGAACACATGCGCACGCGGCTGCGCTTTCAGCAGCTATAGGTTGATGCTGCATTAGAAGAAAATCCATGGATTGCAACATATTGTGAATATTAATAAATATTGTAAAAAAGACAATACGAATGGATATTAATCTAGGTGTCTTCAAATCGCGAGTGAATAGATGCAAGGGCGTCGCCAGCCCATTGCCCAGGGGGGGGGGGGGGGCAGGTTAATGTTATGGAGGATGAGAAAAATATGAATTGTAGGTACAGGTACAATTGCACGGCCTTAGGACTTTAGTTGCTTTGCAGTTAGCCACATTTTTTGAATCTTTAGGGGGGGAGGGGGGGCAGCTGCCCCCCCTCTATATATACGCCCAGTGGGTCCCAGCCCTCTATATATACGAATGCATTATGTATGCTAGAAAGAATCTATCAAACTTAAAAAAAGTTGGTGATTCTAATCCCAAAACACGTCATAAACATAAACTTGTATTTCCAAAGTGTAGACTGCAGAAAACAAATACTTCCTTTATTGGTAATTGTGTTCGCTTTTATAATGTTATTCCTGAACAGTTGGTAGGTCTCAATGAAAGGCAATTTAAAAATGCCATAAAAAACTATTTATTGAGTAAAGCATATTACACCGAAAATGCATTTGTTGAAGATAAAAAACAATGGAAACGATCTGTTTTGAAATCTAAATTATATACCTGATGATTAGAAATTTCGTGTATACTGACTGTATAAATAATTATTTATTGACTTTTTGACAAAGCCCCTTTACAGCTGCACCTAGGTAATTGACAAGGCCATTTTTCACAGCCGCTATGTTATTGAATTGTAATTATTATTATTGTAAAAAACTATATTGTAATTGACGTTACCAAGTGTTATTTAAATAATCTATGGTCCGAAATAAATTGAATTGAATTGAATGTACTCACTCCGAAAAAGATGGTTTAATCACAGAACATACAAATCAAAAACCATAGCTAAATAAAAACAAAATACGATAATTTACCACAATTCTTTATAAGTTTTTTTTTATAACATTACATATCATACAGGTACTATATGGAGTGGAAAAGGCCGAATATAACTCAACTCCATCCTCTACATCACTAAATTTATTTTTCTAAGAGTTGCCTACCAAACTATTAGACCATTTACCTCCAATTCTTTTCGTGATAATTTATCAACTGAATTTTTTTTTAGAAGGACATTTAGGAATTTCGCTGGTGCGTGTCAGCAAGGAGCGAAATAATCAGTCTATCCAAGGGCGTCGCCAAGGGGTGGCAAGGGGGGCAGCTGCCCCCCCTAGAGATTAAAAAAATGTAGCCAACTGCATAGCAATCAAATTACTAAGGCCGTGCAATTGTATCCTCCATAATATAAACTTGATTATTTTCATAACAATATTTATAATTTATTTCTTAAATTCTTAAATAGCATAATACAATATATTAACCAATACAAATATAATTACAAATTGTAAAAAAGCTAATAACTAAATTAGTAAAATAACCCGCCCCTAACTGTTCCTGGTGCAAAGGTACCCATAATACTTGCCGCGTTCTCGTTAACCCGCTAAATGACTTAATTTCAATGAGTAACAATCGTAAAAATCTTTTAGGGTGACAGGAAATGCGATGGTGAAACTATTGAGTGGAGAGCCCGCTGTATATCGCGGAAGCGCGGCGCGGCGCTCGCGGTGGCCGCCCGCCGCCCGCCGCGGCTTTCTTATGGAAAACTAACGCAGGGCTGGCCACAGTGGCAACGACGCGCGCGGGAAAATATTACGCCACTTACATTATAATTAAAGAAAAATAACATTTAAACTATTATATATCGGATGAAAGTCAAAAAATAATTGCCATTTGCGTCTACTGAGAGCTTCTCTGCCAACAAAGTAGTAAGTAGTATGGCAGAAACTATATATATATTTATACTTAAAACAGATCTTGTTTTAAATTAATAATGTTTTATTTAATGTAACAATGGTTGGGTTAGATGCACTTAGACAAGTAATTTCATATTGTCGTACATTGTTGTGACAATGTCTTTTTCCATGCGATGAGTGATATTCCAATATTTTTTTTACAAACATCGGCAAAGTGTATCATTATATTTAGACGTGAATGTTTATTTTAATGTTATATTAAACGTTGTTTTTGTTTGATTTCTGGTAGGCTGATGATGATAAATAATTAGCTGCCATAGGATCAAGGTCATATTCATTCAACCAGTATATTCTATTCAAACATTTTTGTTTTAAAATGAATAAACAGGGAACGCGCGAACGGTATGCTAACCAATAACAGCTTTGTTTTTCGGAATTATGAGCTGTCATTGATTGATCATTGTTCATTCATAGTATATTTGTATCTATGGTTTGTGCCTCATTACCTACCTTACATAAAATGAATGAACAACAAAGGAGAGGTGAACAATGAGAAGAGAAGAGTTGACAGTGGCACCCCTGAAAGTTCCTAGAGTGTTATAGGCACGCACTTATAAGCACTAACCCTAGGTAACCCAGGTATAAGCTCGACTTAAACTAACAATAGCGAGCGGCCGAGCTTTAAGCACAATCACGTCCAACAATTGTTTTAAGTTTTCACGCATTTTTAAGCCCTGTGTCTTAGTAAATTTTAGTTTCTTATAATCATTCAGCTAGATAGGCAACTCTAGTTTATATTGCTTTGATTAAATTGATGTTGTGTGCGATGATGAGTTGTGGGTTGGTGGTGTCAGAACTTAGACTTATCTACGACGTTTTTTATACAAAATAGGCTTGCGCTTGAATGCTAACTCACCTGACGTTAAGCGACTATATAGCGGAGAGTTTTATTGATCGAATCAATTAAAAATTGGAGACATAGGGTATCACATCTTATACAAAGTTATTGTGATTTGTAAAATCATTTGAGGCCGTAAACGTCACAAAAACATCCTTATACGCACCTAAAGATATGTAAAAGTCGATTCTAATAATTTTTACTGTTTTAATTTTACTCACTTACTCTACAGGTTATTTAAAACCAGCACCCTGAAGCGCCAACAAAGTGTTTATATTGGAGATCAAGAATTTATGAGATGGAAAGGTTTAATAAAAGGCAATGAAGATTCTTGATACCTAGAACAAAACGGAGCATTCATTATAATGGAACGTTTTACGATAGTAATAGCTTTCACAACTTTTTACATAGTACTAGTTGTGCCTCATGGTTTTACCCGTATAGTGATGAAAAACGGTGATCATGGTGATGGAAGGAAGAAAGATAACGTATAAAAGTAAGAGAAATATAAAAGTGACTCTCAAATATTTTGTGAAATAAAAATATCATTTGATATTCAATTTGACAGCAATTCACAGAAAATAACTTTTAACACAAGAGAGATAAGCGTTATTCCTATCACATGTGACTAATTAAGCAACAATGAAATATGTTAATGAGAATTTCAAATCGCGTCCAACATCTGTATCTCTAATCACATATATTTACAATTACAAATCTCTACATATGTAGATAATAATTAAAGTCTTAATCTGTCACATTCACAACTTTCCCTGTATGCGTGTGATGTAGCTGTGTGCGTGTCCATCGATGCATTTCTCCTCCCCTCTCCTCCCCCTCGCGGAGTGAATGCACTCTCGCTGAGTGTTACATAAGCGCAGGCGCAGCACACATACGCAGGTGCGCGTGTGTGCGTGCTTGTGGAAAAGTGCATGTAGATTAGAATCAAAATAATGGGCTTGTAATGTAGCTATTTATGATTCTGTTGGATAACAGTTTACTTGATCGGTGTGATCATGAATGGGAGATAGAAATCACGAAAAGTTTACTTTCGTAATTTTGTTTCGAAACTAATTTAAAACATGAAAGCTTGATAATTATGTTAAAATATAAATATGTTTAACATATTACTACCTCAACTCAGACTCATGACATCTCTCTGACTGTGGCCTAACCCTTCTCACAATGAGAAGATGGCCCGTTCCCAGCAGTGAGAAACTTCGTGAAAAGAATAAAATTTATTAAATCATTCAGTTTCATGAACCTATACTGCGCAGTCCTGTGTTTTTTTTATATCACAATTAAAAGTTAGCTGATTTCTACTTTGTGTCACTTTCTTCATCGCAGAAAAAGCAAGATAAAAAGGCGAGCCAACTTTGCACTTCCATACGAGATGAGAGCCCTCTCCCCGAACTTTTTTATAACTGTAGCATAAAATCAATGTAAAAATGTAATTTAAAATCAACATCCAAACTTCTTAGATACAATCTTACAATGTAATACACCTCTTTTGATTTCAGAAAATGTTATAAAAACTAGCATGTCACTACTTTCCATTTATACCTCAAGCAAATAAGTATATTTGTGCGTGATAGGCTGGGATTCCCTAACTTTCATATCAGCTATATACAGCACTGCTAAGTATTCTGTGACTACTCAAGTACCGTCCAATTATCACGTAATATAACCGTTAATGATTCTGTCACTTTGAAGTGAAAACTGCAAATCACTTAACTGGAGTATTGAAAATCTTAACGCATGATGTGCACTGAAATATGCGATCAGTGAAAAAGTCTTATGCTTGAAGATAAATCTTTTAAATCTAGCTATATCATAGAAATAAATAAATACTGAAGGAAAATAAATAATATTGGAGGACATTTTCATGCAACACCATCTAGCCTCAAACTAAGTAAAGCTTGTACTATGGGAACCAGATGGCTGATAGAATACATATAAACTTTCTTTTTTCTAAGCACATACCTACATATGATACATATAAACACCCAGACATAGAACAAACATACATGCTCAGCAGAAATGTTTGCCCTGGGTGGGATAGAACCCACGACCTACAGCTCAAAAGGTATTTAGATTCCTATGAGTTATATTATTAACCGACTGCACCAGAAGGATGGTTAGGTTTTCTGGGTGTTTGTTTGTACGTATGCATGGAGGAATGTATGTATGTTTCTATATTACCGCCTATAGTTTAAACGGCTTGACCTGTTTTAATGTGCGAGGTGTCGTTAGATTCGTCTTTATTTCAGGAGTATCTTCAGCTGCGTGTTTTGTGATAATAATACTAGCGAGATAGACAACCGTCGGCGTCGTGTGGGATATTGAGTCCACGATCATTGTCAGGAGGTCTCTAAGTCCGCAGCCTATCGTCAGGGAGCCGCTGCTGCCTGCCGGCTCCTAGTCTTCAGTTTTGTATAATATTTATGTTTATAAAAGTGTATAGATAACTCTTTATTAACAGAACACAATATACACGGAGAGAAAATACATATAAAATAAGACAATGGCTAGGCTTGTAATTGGTGCCCTTATCGCTTAAGCGATAAGGGCACCAATTACAGGCAATTACTCTTCCAGGCAACCACTGCAATGTACGAGTTGGAAAGATGTGGAAAAAAGTGACCTTTAAAACTTAAATTTACAATATTGTAAAAAACGTAGAGATTTAGAAAATATATGAATAAATTACAGAGGTAATACTACTTTCGCAAAAAAAATTAATTGTACGTTTTCATAACCTCCAACGGACTTGGTCGTAAATGTACTTATGTAATTAATCTTACATCGGATTAGCAGAAAGACTATGTCCAGCGGTCTCTCTCTCTCTCTCTCTCACTCTTTCTCTCTCTTTGTAGGGATTTATTTATTTAGATACGCCAACAGTGAACATATTATACATTCTTAATTTTCTAGTTCGTTCATACATAGGTCTGATATGATCACCCATTACAGGCATATACAACTTTCATTATAACAATGGTTACACTATTGCTACATTAGTTAAAATAAGTTTATTCATTATATATAAATCTAAGAGCCAAATCAAAAAGTGATAAAATCAAAGAATAAAAATTTGAAAGATCAGTCCAGTTTACCAGTTTGACTTTACCAGTTTGTTTTTAAAAACATTGAAGATGTCGAGATCATCCAATATCATCATCATAGGGATGGTGTTTGTTTGTTACCTTTTCATCACAACAGCAATTGAACGGATGAAAGGAAAATTCGATTCAGAGATGGTTGACATTTTGAAAAATTTAAGAGAAATCACAGTAATGTAGTTGAATTTACTGTAATTTTTCTTCTTCGTCTTCACGGGTGAGTAAACCCGGGGGGTCTACTAGTAGGGCGTAAGGTGCACTTTCACGTCCCCAGAAAATGTCTCAAAGAGCTAGCTACAAATCGTAGTGCAACTGCAATTGCATCACTTGCGTAACTTTAGGACAGATCGTGGCGAGAGGGGGGGGGGGGGGGGAGGCGGGCAAGGGGGGGAGTGAAAGTCTAGCTCGCAACTACATAGCAAGATACCTAGGTATTGTCAGCCGTTGTATGTAAATGTAACCTGATACTCGGACACTGGAGACGAAAGGCTTGGATTTAGTTATAATTCTAGTGTACGTACATAGTTTGATAAGCAAAATGTTTTGTAACATGTGTATAAATAGATATGTTTTGTAATCAAAGCAGGTTTATATGGTATATTTATATGTAGTTAAGAAAAACTGAAACAAACTTCACTCAACATAGTTTCGCACAAGTCACTGGTAATTAGCTTACCTGTGACTTGTCCGAAAGTATGTATGTCGATTTCGTTTACTTGGATATTTTTTTCAGATATTTTGATTTAAAGACCAAACCACTGAAATGATTATGATGAAATTTCTATGGGATCAATCTAAATTCTAAGAGTATAAATGAAAAAGAATTAAAATTAAACTAATTTTAACGTTATCGCACATGTTTTACAATTATAATTTTTTTGAGTGTTCGAAACGTCAATTATGTAAAATATACGCGATGAATCCGTTAAAATTTGTTTCATTTCAATGAGTAAGAATCACGAATACCTTAGAAAACATTAAAAAATAATTTTATAAATGAAGTGCAACCGATAGCTTAGTTTTCGTAATAAAAAGTTACAGCCGAATATGTCGTAAAAACGCACATTTCGACACTCACAGAGCAATCAAAACCTATGGGGTACTTCCTGTTGACCTAGAACTCTGAAATTTTGGCAAGAAGCATTGTCTTAGAGTACACATATAGGAAAGAATCCGAAAACTAGACATTTTTAATTTAATCACAAAAAAAAGTGTCTCTATGCAAGAAATGAGGGCTGCCTCAAACGTTCACTCGCACGGATCCGAGTGGGAGGCGCCGCTACTATAGCCCCTACTCGGATCTGAATTCCGAGTAGTGAGCAAGGAATGTGTTAAATATTTTTACGATATATATTTTTCGGTTTATAAAGGAAAATATAAAAAAATATATGATTTCCCCCTTTTATTTAGTTTGTACGGAACCCTCGGTGGGCGAGTCTGACTCGCACTTGTCCGGTTTTTTTTATTATGTAAAATATATGCGATAAATGCTTTAAAATTTGTTTCATTTCAATGATTCTTTTTGTTTGGTAGGTAATAATTCATAAGTGGTCCCATATAAATTTTATCAAAATCGATTCAGTACTTTCGTTTTTATCACAAAATAACTGGAAAAATGTCATCCAAGTAAACGAAATTGTGTAATTTGAAGTCAGTTTTTTAAACCATAAATACGAGTATGTAATTTTAAAACCATCGAAAACCACAGACTTAAAAACATGATAGTATACCTACATCACCATACTCGTACTAGGTTTTAAAATTGAATTCTATATCCGAAACTATACTTGTAGAGAGTATTCATAACAAAATTAATTAATCATTATTGCTTCCAGTAAAACACTCCGCAGCATTGGCGCATCAATCCACGCGAGCCACGGTCAAGCTATGTGCACGCACATGCTACAAAACAATATTTCGTAGGCTGTGCGTTCACATACTACGCCGCTACGGAATCCAAAGCGTAGCATATGCGGGGCTAGTTTTATTTAGCTAGATACTTGTTATACTTTCTGGGAAATTAAATAATTGTAGTTTAAAATAACAAAAAAAAATTCAAAATACGCAATTCGTTTACATATACATATGTATTTACATATAGATGACATATTTTTCCACTTATTTTGTTATAAAATCCACATTGTGTTTGACACACACACTGAACCGATTTTGATAAAATTTATATGAGACCACCTCTGAAGTATGACCTACAAAGAAAAGGATCATCAAAATAAATTTATAATTCCAATTTAGACTTCCAAAAAGGATGTATCAATTCGACGGTATTTTTTTGTTTGTTTGTACAGCGATTACTCCACCAATTTTATGAATTGTTTTTGACGATTCTTTTGTTGTTTGGTAGGTGATACCTCAGAGGTAGTTCCATATCACTTTTATGAAAATTGGTTCAGTACTTTAGTTTTTATAACAAAATAACTGGGGAAATGTCATCCAAGTAAGCGAATTGCGTATTTTGAAGTTCGTTTAAAAAAAAAACTATAATAATTATTCTCAATGACATTTCCATCACAGCTTATTAAAATAGAATACCGATTTGACCACCAGCTCGCCTGATTGAAAACGATGCTGTAGCCGAAGATGAAGCACGCAAACCTAGCACCCTGTACTATGACTGGCCGGCGACATTCACTTCTTTCTCACAACAGATTCAAAGCACCGTGTATACCATGAAATGACGTAGCTTTTCGCGTGTCGTGTGCCGGAGTGTTGCGGCGGTGTCGCGTGTCGGTTGCGACACGCCGCGGCGCCGCGCGGCCCGCTGCGGCTCGCTGCGGCAACAGAACATTTCTCCCCAGTTGCGTAACTGAAGGAAGGAACGTATGGAAGGGATCGGGTGATGTTGTTCTTTAGATACTAACATAGTTTATTTAGGTGTTTACATGACATAATACAGGTGGGTTGTTATATTTGGTTTGTTGTAATGGATACCTTCGGTTACGAAAGATAACGAGGTAAAGTTCTATTTCTCTATAAATTAGCCAAACTAAACGATTTTGGTCCACATTTTTGATGCATACTGCATAAGAGTGAAACTCCCTGCCACTTTCTCTATTTTTTAGAGATCGATGTGCTCCTTGGCTAGATTGTTGCTTACCATCAAACGAGTATGTGGTCAACCGTAGATCCATTTAGAATTAAATAGACAGGAATAAAAGACACAAATAATTTAAGAAACATTGTATTTTCACTATTATTTAAGATACATGTGATTAATAGCTTATAATCTAATCTAATTCCTCGTAAGCCTCGATTTCCACATCGTTTCTTATTATTAAGTCAAGAAATTGTGCAGGGGGGGAGACAGATTTTCTTAGTATCGCCCCCACCGCAAGTACCGTATGAAAAGTTTGGTCTACGAATTTTGAGCTGTGATTGGTTGATCTGATCGGGACTTGGGACGTGTTTTCAAGTACGTTAGGTTCAATTTCGTTAGCCTGTCAATGGATTCTATGAATTACATATTGCTAGCAATAAAAAGCGCGATATTTTAAATCTTTATTGTTTTATTTAGCGAGTTTTGCGAATTTCTTGGGAATCATTTATCTCAGCTCCGTTACGTTTTAGGTAGGGGCTGTGGTGATAAAAGTTGTATATTTTTATGAGTACTAACCAATGGCAACAGAGAAATTACTGGTCGCAAGTTTTCAAAATCGACGCCAATTTTACCCAATGGCCTTTAATATAAAACCTTAACTCGCTTGGCCCGCTCAATCATTAAATCACCATTTCTACAATACAGTAAAAAAAATTTTTTACAGGCGAACGGAAGGATTGACGGAGTGACAGACAGACAAACAGGCGGACAGATTGTCCTGTCTGGACAAAAAGCAAAAGCAAAAAGCAAAAAGCACGCAGCTATCTCTTTCGCGCATCACAACATTTAGAATCACTGAGTGTCGATCACAGATTTGAATTTTTTGTGACGATATAGAAAAGTGGAGACAGGTTTATTAATGTAGATACGAGAAATATTTAAAAAAAGTTTTATTCAGATATCATTTAAATTGGCGACCAAGTTTTGAAAAAAAAAAAACATATATCTTGGAACTCCTCAACCAAAATTAAAGATATCGAAGAAAAACATTTTTTAAACCATCCAAATAAACAAAACTGTCTCGCACTTTTCAAAATACTATATGTTCTAAAACGAGATGCGCAAGAGAGATAGCTGCGCGCTTTTAACCCAACCTTAATAGAGTTTTAATTAATCATATACCTGCCCATAAATACCTAAGAATATAAACATAATTCCTAAGAACGACAGTTAACATGCTATAGACAATGAGATTTTATCTATATAAGTAGAGAGGTTATACTCGTAGAATATGAAGTAAAAGCATAGCAAATCTCAGTTCTTAGCAAATCCAAGGATAAGACCACATCCATAAGGCCCTTTATATCTTGGTGTGTCACTTTCTAAATACACAGGATGTCATTATCACTGTTCACAAGTCACGGCGTCGCCCGACGGGTCGCGACTGAAGACGAGTCGGGCAATTATCTATTACTGGAGGCTTGGCACGCAGTTCCGAGGAAAATCTATCTACGTATCAATCATTGGTTATAGACATGTTGACTCAATAAATACCTTAAATCAATACGCCTGAATGAATAAATATTATTAAACAATTATGCAGGCGTTATAAAAAAATTCATTGCCGCATTATAAAATTATAAGTTAATAAAATAAATTTAAAAAACAAAACACCCCAGAAGTCATTAAAGGTGCTTTAAAATTCGTGACCTCAAGCGAGGCTGCTAAGTCATAGCGCGCACTCAGCACTGACACACGGATCGGACGAGACAGATGCACAACTCTGGATAATTAGTAATATACACCTTCCCCTTTATACGAGAAGACAGAACTACGTGATTCGTCATTTTGAGTGGCGTTTTATATCTTCGACATTTATGTGAATCAATACTAGAACTTGATGAAATTTATAGAGTGACCGAGAAACTCCTAATTCACCTGAAACAGAAAAAAAACGCTAGGCTTACGTGGCTATCGCTAAGGCTCACCTAGTGTGTCATTCTTGGGGTTATAATTTTGCTTTGTGTTAAGTTTTGCTAGCAATCTCTATGTCTATGTCTCTATGGAGAACTTTAAGGTAACATTTAACATCATCTATATTTTTATAGCCAGCTATTTTTTTACTTTATTACTACGAATTATTTTGTACATATACCGACCATTGAAGAAATATTGTCAAATATGCCTTTAGTGATTTCTAGCCTTAATTTAATTGAAGGACCTGGAAAATTATACTGGATAATGATACAACTTTTTTATTTTATCTAAATATTCTGCAAATATGTGAACATAAACATTTAGCTGCATTGATTACAAGCTTTTAAAGTTATCTTCTTGGTTCTCTCTCTGACAATAGTCTGTAGATCGTGTCCTTAGTCAAAATGGCAACCTTCTTATTGCGACCTTTGCCAAGGCTCGCGGTGCGATAAACTTTCGTAACTTCCAGTGCACTACACGCTCGGCAAACACTTGTCATGGGCTCTTCATTTTCGCCATTCTACATTCTAAGAATACAGTCATTTTATGACTTAGGCGCGTCTAAACAAGCCGCGTACATCTTGGAATAGTCGGACTGAGCGGCATTCCTTGGGAGAGGAGTTTGTACAACGCCAATGTTTCTTGATTACCTATGCAACAACACCCCACACGGTGGGGTATATGAGAAAAATATTATTCATCCCATCTTTACATGTAGGGGAGTTACCCCAAAAAATGATTTTTCAAGGTTTTATTCTACTGTTTTGTTGGCGTAATAAATATGTAGGTACCTATATCCTTACTAAATTACAACTTTCTATTACATATAGTGTTTGAGCTAGGCCGCGGATAAACAGACAGACGGACGGACATGGCGAAACTGGTTCGTAGTTGACTACGGAAGCCTAAAAATAAAAACAATTTTGTCTCTTTCCTAATGAAGAAGGAAAGAAGAAGATAAAAGGAACTGAGTGAATTTTAGAGTTTATTAGTACATTTCTGGGGGAAGTTTTTGATTGACTAAATCGAGTGTAGTTCCATTCAACTATTTTTTTATTCGCGGATGAATTCACGTATTTTCACACAATCTACTTACCTAGTATGTTTGTATTTCGTTGTCGGCTTATCGAAATTGATTAAAAGTTGAGACATCTAATAAAAACACTCTAAGCGTTGCACTGTCGGTTATAATTATATTAAGTGCATATTTTTGTTAATATCCAAGAATATATAATTACTCCACGGTTTATTCACTGGCATTAAGCGATCCTCCGACTAACCGCTCACCTTGGCGGCATTCTCAAACTCACAAGCTCACAATTTTATCGCTGGAAAAATACCGCGTTGAATTTCCGTTTTTCAAGAGGCAACAATACAATCGGTATGTTATTTAGTGTTTTAATTAAAATTACAATCTACAATAGCCGCGAGGGTGACGTAGCGAGGCGGGAAAAGATCTCACCTTGAGTGACGCGCTTCCCTCGCTCGGCCTCGCTCGAGGCCGCCAGCGCTCGGCTGCGCTCGCCGAGACTCGGCTGCACTCGGCCGCTGTCGGGTGTCCTCGCTTCACTTCGGCTGCTGTAAACACATGTCTTTCATTGATTTTATATTCGATTAATTTGTGGGTGTATCTAGTATAAGGTAGTATTATTACCCCACGACAATTTCCAGTCGAAACTCCCTCTACAAATTGGAGAAAGAGATATAGCGAACCTTATCTGCCTTGCAGAGTTCTTATAGAAAGATGTAGAGAAAGAGAGAGAGAGAGAGAGAGAGAGAGAGAGAGAGAGCGTTCTTTATTAGTAAAGAAGTATTGCGTGTAGATTTAGATTTGAAACTATGTGAAATACATGTGATAGTAACACTAATCTGTATACTTACGGTCTTACCGAAATACTTTACTTAATTTTGATCAACGTCTCAAATTCTACCTCAAAATATGTTGAGCATTGCTCAAAGTAACGTTTTTCGGTAAGGCAGTTACTCTAAAACTTTCCCGCAACCCTGTAGAGCCACTTATTCGGAGCACATTGTGTTTTCTAAGGGTTTCGCGACCTGTGACCACGGACGCGGACGCTGCAGTGTTCGAAACGACAGCTCATAAAATTATTTAAATTATACGCGATAAATCCGTTAACAATTGTTTAATTTTAAAGCACTTTGATTGACTTAGGTTATTATCAAATAAATATTATCAAAATAAAAATAAAAAAGTTTTTATTTTTACCTGAGTAATGAACTGTGGTAATGAAATAAGTGGCTTCATAGACAGTTATTTTGAGTATCCAACTAAACGATACACATATAAATAATAAAAAAAATTAAGACTTGTGAAATACCTACATTAATTGTATACTTTCATTTGTAGATCTGAATAAAATAATAAAAATATTGGTGGACATTTCACACAACACCATCTAGCCCAAACAAAGCAAAGCTTGTACTATGGAAACTAGATGGTTGATATAAGATATGTATATATATATTTATGTATAACACATACTTATAATATATAGAAACACCCAGACACAAAACAAACATCCATGCTCATAACGCACATGTTTGCCCTGGGTGGAGATCGAACCCACGACCAACAGACAGCTCAGAAGGCAGTCGTACTACCACTGAGTCATGAGACCCATTTTCGTTGTATTATCTAGTTATTCAGAACCTCATATTACCGAAAAAAATGCAAGAGCTCCGTTTTATGTTACATTTAAAAATAACGCTTAGTGTTTCAGCAAAGTTTGCAAATATTTCATACTTTTTCTACAACATCTCATGAATATTTATTTCATGGTAGTTTTACATATTATGAGCAGTGAAATCTAAAGAACTATAGGTCATGCTTTTTTGTAAAATACTGCAGTAAAATACCTACGCAATCAAACTTGAATTCTTAATGAAAGCGATTAGAATTACATAGGTATTTATTTTCCAAAGTTAATATTTATAGAATCAAGTAACTTAAGAAGAATATATCGATAGCGATTAGTTCAGTAGACTTACGTTCAGTGACATTCCTTTACAAAATCTTGCAATCTTTCAATCAAACATCGCCAAAAGATTTGGCATTCATCCAATACTTAATCGGCCAGCCTTTGAGGTTTCTCAAACAAAGCCAAAAAAAGTGTCAAATTCGCATATAGAGAAAAACGAGAAAATCGCAAGCGGGCCGAGTCCACCCGTCGGACCCGAGAGCCCGACCGCTAACCGCTTGACCTAATTTCTTAAATCCACAACCATTTCAGGGTTTGACAATGATAACACTAGTTTGGAGCAATAAAAATACACGCTAGCGTGGCTGGCCGCAAGGGGGCGCGGTGCAGCCGGTTCAGTGAGTCTCGAGCCGCGACCGGGAAAGTACGCATCGCGCGACGTGACCACTACTCGCGCAACTCGCGCGACTACCACGCGTCGAACATTGGAATCTGTGCTCTCGAGTTAAGTTCTTAATTTATAAATTCTGACAGTGACAGGAGTGTTGTTTATTGACAGTGTGATTTGGAGTGGATTTTGTGACATTGAACGGATTTTATAATTATTGTGCATGTTGACGGATCAGTGATTTGGATTGCGTTTTGGACTTGGTGAGTGATTTTTTTTATTAGTAAACAATGACGTTTAAAATATTTTTTCAATTTTACAAGGTTAACTTACATGTTTCAAAACATCGTGTACAGTTTTAAATGTTTTTGTTTACGTATGTTATTTTTTGTTTTGTAATGATGACACGTGTCTCTGCATATATCACCGATTACTATAATTAATGTGACAATGTAACAAATATATGGAAAAATGTTATGAGAAATATAACTAATATTTTTCGATAATATTATGACCGTGTTTTCGTCAAAACCCCGTTTTTAGCTTCATTTGCTCTATCAAAAAGTACAGTACTAACAACAACAGATAAAAATATATACTTATTAATCAGGTAAAATAATCGGTATATAGTAAAAATAAATATGTTTTTGTACCGAGTCTACTCATGAACATAACACGATAGACACAGATGAATTAAACGAAGTAAACAGATCTAACTCACCTTGAGTTTGGTAGGAAAATATCGCGCGTTTTGGAGATAACGGCTTAATAATACAATGTTAAATACATTTATTAGCACTGAAATTATGATTTAGCAAAATGGCAATATCATTTTACGCATATCAAATTAATTTAATTTTCCCTCAAATTTTGTATTTTTATACATTTCCTGCTTAAAATATTTTTGTATACCCATCTTTGCGATCGATTTCTACCCTCAATTTTAACAAATTCTGTCTCAATATTTTGTCTTGATACATAAACAAACATTCAAACTTCACAGTTTACTCATGTTATTGTTATTAATATGAGATTATTATTTTATCAGAATATTTATATCTTTCAAGGCCATACCTCGAAAACTTCAGATTAACAAATCTGTTTTGTTAATTCATTATTAATCCTTGTAATAATTCAAGTTTGACGCGCTCCCATCTTTGTTCATACCTGGATAATCCAACGCCTAGCTTAGTAAAAAACTAATAATTACAAAAACAATAATAATAATTGTACGTAATAGAGGCTGGTAACATTTGAGGTCATCTTTAACAAGGCAGACCTTGCCCTTCAGGGGCGCTTGAGACAAGGTTTTACAAATGACGTTATTATTTGATTACACAAATAAGTAAACTTTAAGGTAGATTAGATGGGCAAACAATTATTAAAAAACACAGTACAACATAGTAGTGAAACTATGATTGACTCTTCAGGGGTGATTATAGTTAAATTTCGTAAACAAATACCTATATGTCGGAACTGAAATTTTACCATCGATTATAATTTCAGTTAGACGAATACTTTGAGGACGGATGATTGAGATTAATGATTACAACAGTAACAACTGTTGTAATAGTAAATTTAAATTCATCGCTAACTAGACTGGCCTTGCCCTTCAGGGGCGCTAATAGCAAGGTTTCACAGACACAATGTATTTTTTGTTATTTCATACTAGCTGGTCTCCGTGGTTTCACCCGCGTTATTATGAAAAGTAAGCCTACGTCCGTATCCAGGTACAGAACTATATATGTACCAAATGTTCATAATGATCGGTTCAGCCGTTTGTGTGATACGGTAACTAACAGACAGAGTAAACTGTAACAGACAGTTAAGATATTGGCGTACCCGATAGTTGTGGCACTGACAATGGGACACATTTTACATTTGGCCAATATACATATAGATAATTCACTATCACAATATTACACACAAGTTTTGAATGAGTATTTCGAACTCTAAGATGCTTATGACAAAGTTTTTGACTTTGAGATCCATGTACTGAGAAACGTATTTTCTTAACTAAAGAAATAGGAAGTTTCTTAAATGTCGACATATGTAAAATGTTAATCTACCTAAGTGTTTCAAAGAGAAAGAGTCTTCTGAGTAAACAAATTCTCATTTACAGATTGAAACATAGTATTATTAAATATATGAATGCGGATTTTAAGTGCATTTAAAAAAATCTTAGCACAAAGCAACAAAAATAACTAGCCTTGATACACCAAGTAAAAGTAGGAAGTGACCTTAACATACCGACTTACAGTTCTTTATGCCTACTTACGTTCCAAAATTGAAGTATGTGAGGTTACGTTAAAAATAACAACTAAACAATTAATGAGTTTCTAAAAAAATAACAGATTTTAAAATTAACAGAAACCATTCACCTCTAAAATTCGTCAACAAAAGTGAATGGCATACCGCACGATCGATAGGTGTTAGCTTTAATAACTTCCTGACGATGAACGAAAAAAACACATTTAACAAATAATCGCTTGGTCCGTACTCCGACCATCGTCCGTCTCGCTCGCGTATACCCACATTTTTGAAGATATAAAATGACTGCATGAACCTAAAAAAAAATCGACGATTGTAAAACTAGAAAACAACATCACAAATATTCGACAAAAAATTCAATTTGATCCAAGTTAATTTTCATACATAAATTATATGTTATTAAACATATAATGATGTGTAAAAATATGAGGAAAACTTGTAAAATCGCGAGTGAAACAGCGGGACGTAGTTAGTTTACAATATTAGTGTGATTATTTGTTTGGCCTTGCTGTATTGCACTGGTTTGCAAATTCGTTTTCTAGATTAGATAAAAGAAAGGTCAAAAACTATAAAAACATGTAAATATTTTGATATTTTTCGGCGAAAAAGCAGCAGTTATTTTAATGGTTTTTATTATCACTATTTTCATATTCTGTACCTAACTGCTCAAAGGAACGTAAAGATTTTTTAAAATCTCTTAACCTCCGTATTCTTGATAGTAACTTGTCCCTTGACTTGACCTCACTCGGTAAATAAATCCTCTTGTTGGGGTTATCTCTATGAATAAAATCTCATTTCAAGGTAGGTTCAAGCCCAGAGTTTTCTGAAATATGTTCTGAAATACGAGGATCTTGTCCTTCATGTATCTCCTCCTCTCTTAAATTGCCCAAACTATTTCCAAAAAAAAATAATGACTTTTTACATTCCAAAATTCTTTATGGCTGCACAAAGTTCATACTCTTCATACACACATTACACATTTGAAACATATTATTCTAGTTTTGAATAATTAGATAATAGATATAATTAATCCTAAAAACAAAAATCAGACAACGAGCAAGGAAACCAAAATGCTGTTATATCTGTCATGACCAATACTGTTACTTTCAGGGGCTCAACTTACAATGTCAATAGTACAAAGTTCATTATCATGGAATTAATCATTATCCATTTATCCGTTATCATTTAATATAGCACTATAGATAAAGACAAACCTCTAAAATAAAAACTGGTCATGCATGCCGTTTAATGTAGAGGTAGTAATATTCTATACATACTAACATCATACATAGATATACTTACACATACTTCCTTATATATGCCCAAAAACCTAATTTCATCCTATATTGCTACTACATTAAAAAAATGACTTACACACTTTTTTGTTTAAGCAAAGTCAAAGAGAATGGGGCCCATACAGCCACCGTCTGAAATTAAAATTATCAAATTTTCTTCATTCATCGTCAGTAGAGCCCGAGTCAAAGTCAAGTAAAACAAATCGCGATCAAGTCCTCGTCACGTCTCAGTACAGCGATGAAGACTCTATTGGAAACTTCTTTGGACTTTTCTCGAAAATGTAAACAGACATTTTTCACCGCTTTATTTCATTTGCACATATTTGTAAACTTCAAATCTGCCAGTAAAGGTGGTACAAATTTGTGAACAAACGTCAAATATGACCAGTAGGTAGACATAGCGAATAGGGCAGATGTAACAGTACCTACCAAGTAGTAAACAGCAACAGCAAGTACTAACTGCGGCCTTGTTGATAACCAGCGCTTCCGCGTCGGCCCTTCGTACCAGATCTCTGCTTTGTGTAGGGCTGCCACTTAGTTTGTTTTTCTTGCTGAATTAACAATCATTAGGTGGAAAACCAGGGCTGGCACGCAGATGTTTTATTGACTAAACAACCTATTAAGGGTAAACTGTGATCTATGTTTGTTTTATTATCAGCTGAAAACTATTTTCAATAACACGTAATGTGTAAGATTTATTTTTCTGTGGATCATTTACTATTTCATAATATAAGAAAATTTCCATGAAATTTGCTCCACTTTCTATGCGCGTACCGACTAAGTGTGGAATACGTTTCCTGAATGGGTATTTAAGAACAGATGTAATCTGAGTGTCTTCTAATCGCGAGTGAATAGGATTCTTCTAGACAAGCGCGCTCCATCGTAGATTTTATAAAATAACATCTTGCAGTTTATCGTTATTATCGTTACAAAATGTGCAAAAACTTAATTGTAAATTTTTCTTACCTTTGTGTTTTAATTTTCGTTTATGACCGACTTCCAAAAAGCAGGAGGTCCTCAATTCGACTGTACGTTTTTTTATTTTATTTTTCTTCAGCGATTACTCCGCCAAATAAGAGTTTGTTTCTTTTGTGTTTGATAAAGTAATACCTCAGAGGTATTATATGGGACCACCCATATAAATGTTATCAAAATCTGTTCAGTACATTGATTTTTATAACGAAATGACTGAAAAAATATCATCCAAGTAAACGAACTGCATATTTTGAAGTCGGTATTTTCAGTTTTTTAAACTGTAAATATACAATTTTAATACATTTTCTAAATGATGCCTACTACACCGAACGGCTAACGATGAAATTTCTATTCAACTACTAGCTTCTAATCAGTTTACGCAGAAATATATTTTATCAGCAAATAAAAAACTATAGTAAAATGTACAAATAACACATCATACGATATAATTCTGATTAATTACATCATAACTTACATTAAACCAGATAATCGTAATTAACTTTATATAATTCGTACAAGAATCAATTCAAGTTGCATCTGATTATAACTTTTTAATACAACATTATTATCATGTCATCTCGCGTAATAAAAATAAAATAAAAACGTCCGAGAGTGAAAGCAATTTCTCTAATAGAGATGACTAACATGTTATCCGAACATTTATTCGAATAAACGCCATCCAAATCGAAAGTCATTCGAATGCAATGCTCGAAAACATGTTATATAGTCACTGTGCGCTCATTAGATTATAAATCGTAACGCTTCGCTTTAAAGTAGAATATCGAATGACGAGATAGACGAAATTAACTCAATGACACGCGATGTTAAGTTCGTTAAAAAACGTACTAATAGCTGTGATAAAATTATTAAAAGTGAATAAATTTTAAAATGAATACGAGGGAACGCGGGAATTTAATTTTAAACATTTACCTGTAGGCTGTTTTGGAGGCCGCATTTCCTGTTTATTTAATTATTTCCTTGCATTATCCAGAACAAAAAAGACCTAATTAGGTCTCATTTCCTGGAAAAAATATCACGAAGTTTTCCCTTTAGTGCTAACATGCAGAATAAACATCAGAATTAAAATCATCAATCTCCAAACATTTCCTAAATTATTTGATAATAAATAAGGACAGGTAGATTAAACTACCCAATCATCTCTTTAAATAGTTCTAGAATATGACAGAATGAAAAATGAAAACATAATATTACACATAGTTCCGCATGCGATGTGTCGCGTGTGGCGTGGCCACTGGCCATGCCAGCCATGCCGCGACTCGAAAGTGAAAGCCAATTTCAAACTTAGAACGTCACTGTTACGCTGCCAGTGTCTGCACTTTACTTTTTCGACGTGATTTTTGGTTTGAGAACTCGTTTTGTAGTGACTCTTTTCTACACTAGCTGAATACATGGACCGTGCGATGTGGACAACTTCTAAAAAGTTGTTTTTACTCACTACACTTTGGAAATTGGTCAAATACAGTAGTACTATAACTAGTTTAATTAGTCTTCTTTGCAAATGGAATTGGAATCACAGAATAAACCATAGTACAAAAATTTAGAGATCTCCTCTACAAGACTAATCTTCGATCGGCAGACACCATTAGTTGGCCCATGGGATTCGCTAAATAAAATTTGATGAACCCATCATCTGAACGTTGAACCTTACGGAGAGGCAGCTCCGAATTAACCGCGTACTTTAAATAGATCTATTTAAATATAAATACGTTGATACAAGTATTTGCTATTAAGATATCAGATATCATAACTCATGCAATGGAGATAAATCGTCCTTGAGTTTTTTTAGGTACGCATTGGCTATATAGGTTATGCTCATATTGAAAATATGCCGACAAGTACCTAACTTTGTGTACTGGTACCTCACTTGAGATCCACTTCTCATTCCAGGTTAGGTCTACTTATCATCTTGGACAAGAATTTGACCAAATCTCACCTGAAGTGTAGTGACAGTGTGCTCACTTAACTTCAGGTGAGATTTAGTAAAAAAAAAAAACTTGTCAATCATAAAAAAAATGTCATATATTTTGAAAATAAAACAAATATTTTAAAATCAAATATTTTTAATTACATACTAAAATTGATTAATAGCTATTTTTAATTAATATAATTAAAAATATCTATATTAATATTAATACTAATTTAAATTAATAGCTATTCTAGACTCTAAAACTTAATTTAGATGATTATTATATTCTAAATTAAAACATTTAAACGCTATTTTTATCGAACAGTGTAGTAGTGTAGAAAGTGTGAAGTTCTAAGAGAGAGGCTATTGACCGAAAATAAACTGTTTGATTATTTTTATGTGTTTACTATCGTAGAGATGGCCCGGCGACCTCGTGCTCGTCCACACGGGTCTAATGAAGTAGTCACACACAAATCACACACAAAGTACACGTTTTTTTAATGCAAAATAGATCTACGATTGACCACAAACTCGCCTGATGTTAAGCGACGGCGTGGTTCACTCTGACCTTGAAAATTCCAAGATTGTAGGTCTCAGAAAACAAAGACGGCGGCGGCAAAAAATTCCATTCCTGTGCAGTGCGCATCAACAACGTGGATCGATATCGCTGAGTACGGATTTTTGGCATTTCAACGAAAAATGGGTGGTAATTCGCCGACTTTTTGCTAGTCCTGTAGTGAAATTGGGAGGGTGGAAATAGGTTGTCAAAATAATTTATTTATCTAGCTCATCCAAAGAGAAGCAGTTTGGTCACTGATCAGTTCATCGACCAGCCTTGAGTTCATAAAAAAATCTCTTAGGAAAAAAGAAATTCAGTTATTCTGAATTTGAACATTTTCCGAACAACTTCTCCAAAATGCTCCAATATTATTCTATAAATGTATTGCTTTTTTATTTGTTGAAATTGATTATAAATTAATTAATTAAAGTAGTATTGTGCAAGTATATAAAACATTGTTGTGTAATTAAAAAAAATAATGTTTTCTATGGTTTTCGTGATTATTACTTTCTCATTGAAATGAAACAAATTATAACGGATCTATCGCGTGTAATTTACATAATTTTATGACCTTTATGACCCGTAATCACAAGTGAGAGTCACCTAGACCACGGCCGCTGCAAAGTGTTCAAAACGTCAGTTCATAAAATGATGTAAAATACGATAAATCTGTTAAAATGGGTTTCATTGCAATAAAAAAATAGTCAAGTCGGTCCAACCGTTCCCAAATGCGCTTATTCACAACATTTCAATATTTATATAGATTAAACTTTTTAAAACACCAGCCGACTTTTCAAGTGTTTCAAATATTGAAATTGAAAAAAAGTGTAGATGGGTTTAGATAAAGGTAAATTGCATGCACGAGTCGTTAGTCTAAAAACCAAGTCATTAAAAACTGTCTCGTGACACACGAAGGTCTTTCACAATTCTTATAAAACTAAAAATACGTCACTCCTCGACTAGAATATATTCTGTGAGTTTCTAGAAATAGTGCCTAATATCAGATACACTAGGCTAGCCCAGACTGAGCTGAGCCATTCTCACCGACCTTCAAACTTCAATTCTACTATTTTTACGCGTAACACTCGCAAAAAAGAAGCTACAAATAGATTTAATAAGCGACACATCAGTTACAATTTGTTATATTGAAGTCTTCCCTCTAAACAGTGTCCATAATGCTCAATTCAAGCTCAAAAAGATTACTCATAATCTAGAGCTCCAACCTGTTCGATCAAATTTGAACTTTCATGCAGAAACAGGCGTCAATATTTCAAGTTCAGACTTCTTATATCTTCCACGGAACATCAACACAAACAGCATTTAGAAAGAAAGTATTGAAGCGCCTCTCTGAGCTCACAAAGCAACAGATTCACCTCTAGTATTGCAGTCGTATGCTACGGCAGCTATCGTATATCATCAAGATATCCTGTTGCATGTTAACTTCTCTGTCTATTCGTAAGGAATTACCATGTTTAAATGCCTTTTATTGACGGAAAAATC
The DNA here is from genome assembly GCA_947563715.1 of Lycia hirtaria. Classification (NCBI taxonomy): domain Eukaryota; kingdom Metazoa; phylum Arthropoda; class Insecta; order Lepidoptera; family Geometridae; genus Lycia; species Lycia hirtaria. The sequence goes on from OX387375.1 coordinate 55,007,528, forward strand.
TTCGAAAGACGGAGAAATAACGGAGCATGGGGAATATGCATGAATTTCATTTCAAAGAAATAAAAGTTTTAATTGATAACATTTTTAGTGTTATCAATTAGACAAGTTTTAGTGGAGGGATGCTCTGTCCCTTTCTCGCGAAACTCTCATCAGTTTGTATAGAATTTAAGCCTTTTTATGACCAACTAAAAATCATGCGTATTCCCTACTCTCCTAGGCCTAGCCTACGTATCCTGACCTGCGCCCGGGACACGGCCTTCTTACGTGCGATATCCATTATCCCATCAAGAGGGTGGCTGGTTAACATCTATAGGTTATGTAGGACACACTGATACTACCAGCACTGCGCTGTATCCATAGCCAGACCAACGAGTAGTCTTAGACCTCTTCCGCCTGTGTCCACTATGTACTATGTACTATGTACCGCCGCACATAGTCTTGATAACCCATCTCGGGCTCGTTTGAATGAAAGGTCAGGATTCCTCCAACCATACAAAGTCCACAAGTATTATAGGGTATTAATAAGCTCTTACTCAAGGCATTGAATATTGGTGCCGTATTCCAGTGCTCGCCAGGCCGAGCCATATTTCAAGGCCTAGGTAATATTTTCCTGCACTATTTTCATCTAAAACGCACGCAACTGATAAATAAATCCGTCGCTCGTAGTTCTAATCTCCGCGCCAAGGTTCGCCAATTTTTCTCCAATAAGCGTCCGTCTCCTTGACACAGTTTGCGATGCGCGGCCACTCGCGAAAAAATACACCACATTAAATAAGCGATTAAAAATACATACAGAGACATAACTCAGTTTTTTCATCATTCATAATTTATTGCATAAACATGTCTGGTTTATTGGGGGTTAGTAATAATAATTATAATTAGCTATAAAAATACAGACTCTATTATACATTTTGCCAAGTACCGATTTATGGAAACTCTGATATTTTTTACGCATTTCTGAGAGTCAGTTGCTCGTATATCGTACAGAAGCAGTTCTTAAAATATGGTTAAATAATTAAAAGTAGCCCTAAAAAGTTTTAGTAACCCTAAGAAGTTTCCGGCAGCCTTAGTCGGGAGACCGTCTGACTTGCGATCCGCAGGTCCTGGGTTCGAATCCCACGGCACGCACCTCTGTCTTTTTGAAGTTATGTGTGTATCGTTGATTGCCGCCAACTTCAAACGGTGAAGGAAAACATCGCGAGGAAACCTACATGTCTGAGAGTTCTCAATGATCTTGAAGATGTGTGAAGTCTGCCAACCCGCACTTGGCCAGCGTGGTAGACTATGGCCTAACCCTTCTCACAATGAGAAGATGGCCCGCGCCCAGCAGTGGGACAGTTTGTAAACAGACAGGGCTGATAAAAAACCCTAAAAATACTTCTATTTGTTTACTTACATTTCTAAGTATTGCACTACTCTTACCATAATCTTCAACAGATTTAAAATAATGAACACTTACAAATATAGATTTTTGATGTGAAAACTTCTTTAGCGGCGTTGTGCATTTTTGGGTTGGGTAAAAATTTTTAAACTCGCGTCAGATTCTCAGATCGTCAGATCGTAAGACGGACAGTCAGAAACCTATTCTAACGTTCTGCATTTAAAGTTCATTATTGTATGTACAAGTTTGTCCTAGCATGGCGTCATCATTTTAGTCAGAAACCTATTCTAACGTTCTGCATTTAAAGTTCATTATTGTATGTACAAGTTTGTCCTAGCATGACGTCATTTAGTTGCCCCGAATACTTATTTTCGACACATGCACGTAAGACTCGTTAGCTTAATAGGTTAGAGCACCGATATAAATTTCAATTTGTCCATCGGAGGGCTGAGGTTCAAATCCTTCATTTTTTGCTATTTTATTTTTTAGTTTTCACTTCTGCCGGCACTCCCGGAGTGCAACCCGTTGTTTTATGTTAGATAGATCTACAATTGACCACCAACTCGCCTGATGTTAAGCGACGGCGTGGCCGAGGATGAAGCTCGTCGATCTAGAAGATTCTATTCATTCTAAACTTTTATAAAATCTACACTACATACATCCACATACACTCATACTCTGTTTCAGCATATGCTGTTGATGTTTTTCTTAACAACGTCTGTCTGTATACCTTAACGAAGACCGAAACCCTAATAATAATAATTATTTTTTATGGTTTTTAATCTCCACGATGATCAAATAATATAGCTTCGTAGGAATTACAAAACAGGTATGGAGGCTTTATTTTTGAAGACGTTTATTCAGTATTTAAACTAAATCTTTCAATTAAAAACATTGTACGGTGTCATTGCAGAGTTGAGTCTCTGTTTTCCTCCGTGCAGTAGGTAGATAAAACTCGAATGAATCGGTTGCTGATAATAAATTACGCGTTTTAGGATACTGCCTCGTAATCTGTGAATTCCGTCTGCTCTACAACGTGTTACTAATATGCACGATCATTTATATTTAGTGCACTAGTAAATGTCGCATACTATTATCGTCATGTAATACATCTAATCATATCTTGTTAAATGTGCTAACCAAGTATGTTTTCCCTTGTCCGTACTCTTTAAAAGGTCTATATGTGAAGGTTACGTCCCACTATTGTGGAAAAAGGCTTTTATTTCACCTATCTATAAAAAAGGGCCTAAAAACCATATTGTTAACTATAGACCTATTTCTAAACTCTGCATAATAGCGAAAGTGTTTGAAAAAATTGTGCACGAACAATTATATTCGGCCTTAAAAAGCTCTTTTCCATCATCACAACATGGTTTTTTAAAAGGGAGGTCGACAGTATCCAATTTAATACTACTGAACGACTTTACATCTGAGAGTATGGACAATGGATCGCAAGTTGATGTTATATATACCGACTATTGCAAAGCCTTTGACAAAATTCATCACTCTCTATTAGTAATAAAATTAAGGAATGCCGGAATCAGAGGTGACCTTTTAAGATGGTTTGTATCGTATATAAACAATCGCTCTCAAGCGGTAGTATTGGGCAATTACACATCTAAATGGATGCATATTCCAAGTGGTGTCCCTCAAGGGTCACTTTTGGGACCTTTACTTTTTCTTATTTTTGTGTCAGATATAGATTCCTGTTTCCAAAATTCCACTTTGCTTAGTTTTGCGGATGACATGAAGATTTTCAAAGCAATTAACTGTCAGGCTGATGCTTTACTACTTCAGGAAGATCTTGCTAGATTAGATGACTATTGTATTGCCAATAAACTAGATCTGAATGTCTCGAAATGCTCTTTCATGACCTTCACTCGTAAAATATCTCCAATATATTTCAATTACGTACTTAAAAATCAATTTCTAAGGCGTGTGTCGACCATGAGAGACCTGGGAGTCATTCACGATCCCAAACTTATATTCGATGATCATATCTCGGCTGTTGTTAAAAAGGCTTCCAAGGCTCTTGGTTTCATAATGCGATCCACTAAAGATTTTACCTCCGCTAAATCTCTTAAAATCATTTATACCACTTTTGTACGCAGCCATTTAGAGTACGCGTCTCAGTGCTGGAACCCAAGATATGATATTTATATAAATCGCTTAGAGAATGTCCAAAAAAAATTTATACGTTACCTTAACTACAAAACAAAGACTGTAAAGAAGGATCATTATGAGGCTTGTGCCAAGCATCACTTCCTACCGTTACTAGATCGCCGTGAACTTTCTGATATTATTTTCCTTAAAAAAATTGTCTCATCTAGCATTGACTGCCCTGATCTTCTAGGCAAAATTAACTTTTATGCCCCATCCGCAACATTCCGTAGTAGTCCGTTATTCCGACCTCCTGTAACATTTTCTAACTATCGACAAAATAGTTTTATTATACGCGCATGTAGGTCTTGTATTAAGTTTCTTAAGTCTAATCCTGATATAGACCTCTTCCACTCAAGTATAGTATCTATAAAGAAGCGACTGGGTGACAACTTTTTCAATAGATATATATTTACTAGTTAGTATCATAGTGTAATACTAGGTAAATAAGTATATACCTACCTTACAAGATGCAGTATCTCCGGTACTTATGGTTTATTTAACTACGTATTTTCTTTTCGTTTTTATATAAATACCTACTAATACAAAAGCGTTAAAAATTATATATTAAATCTAATAGTAGAAATTTGTAAATGGCTTATTTGTGTTTAAGTAATAATTATAACTCTGTTAATTAAGGTCGTTAATTTCTCCAAAATTGTTAAAATAAAATAAATAAATACTTACTAGATGTATTGTCTGCATCTGATTAACAGAGAGTTAGATTGATAAAATTAGAATCTACTACACTAGACGTTCCTTCCGGTTTTGCCTACTATTGTGCAGGAATTACATACAAAGTGGAGGCGTTAGTATGTGGCTATTTTTAACCCCTTACCCAATAAGAGGGGTGTTATGATTGACGTGTGTATCTGTGTGTCTATCTATGGCATCGTAGCTCTCAAATGAATGGACCGATTTTGATCAGTCCATCGTACGATGTCACAGACAGACACAAAGATACACAGATATGCAGATACACACGTCAAACTTATAACACCCCTCTTTTTGGGTTGGGGGTTAAAAGTTGTACACAACAATTTATATTTAGCAAAGATATTTATATATTTTTCCTTTTGTGCAGCCTTAGTCGGGAGACCGTCTGACTTGCGATCCGCAGGTCCTGGGTTCGAATCCCACGGCACGCACCTCTGTCTTTTTGAAGTTATGTGTGTATCGTTGATTGCCGCCAACTTCAAACGGTGAAGGAAAACATCGCGAGGAAACCTACATGTCTGAGAGTTCTCAATGATCTTGAAGATGTGTGAAGTCTGCCAACCCGCACTTGGCCAGCGTGGTAGACTATGGCCTAACCCTTCTCACAATGAGAAGATGGCCCGCGCCCAGCAGTGGGACAGTTTGTAAACAGACAGGGCTGATAAAAAACCCTAAAAATACTTCTATTTGTTTACTTACATTTCTAAGTATTGCACTACTCTTACCATAATCTTCAACAGATTTAAAATAATGAACACTTACAAATATAGATTTTTGATGTGAAAACTTCTTTAGCGGCGTTGTGCATTTTTGGGTTGGGTAAAAATTTTTAAACTCGCGTCAGATTCTCAGATCGTCAGATCGTAAGACGGACAGTCAGAAACCTATTCTAACGTTCTGCATTTAAAGTTCATTATTGTATGTACAAGTTTGTCCTAGCATGGCGTCATCATTTTAGTCAGAAACCTATTCTAACGTTCTGCATTTAAAGTTCATTATTGTATGTACAAGTTTGTCCTAGCATGACGTCATTTAGTTGCCCCGAATACTTATTTTCGACACATGCACGTAAGACTCGTTAGCTTAATAGGTTAGAGCACCGATATAAATTTCAATTTGTCCATCGGAGGGCTGAGGTTCAAATCCTTCATTTTTTGCTATTTTATTTTTTAGTTTTCACTTCTGCCGGCACTCCCGGAGTGCAACCCGTTGTTTTATGTTAGATAGATCTACAATTGACCACCAACTCGCCTGATGTTAAGCGACGGCGTGGCCGAGGATGAAGCTCGTCGATCTAGAAGATTCTATTCATTCTAAACTTTTATAAAATCTACACTACATACATCCACATACACTCATACTCTGTTTCAGCATATGCTGTTGATGTTTTTCTTAACAACGTCTGTCTGTATACCTTAACGAAGACCGAAACCCTAATAATAATAATTATTTTTTATGGTTTTTAATCTCCACGATGATCAAATAATATAGCTTCGTAGGAATTACAAAACAGGTATGGAGGCTTTATTTTTGAAGACGTTTATTCAGTATTTAAACTAAATCTTTCAATTAAAAACATTGTACGGTGTCATTGCAGAGTTGAGTCTCTGTTTTCCTCCGTGCAGTAGGTAGATAAAACTCGAATGAATCGGTTGCTGATAATAAATTACGCGTTTTAGGATACTGCCTCGTAATCTGTGAATTCCGTCTGCTCTACAACGTGTTACTAATATGCACGATCATTTATATTTAGTGCACTAGTAAATGTCGCATACTATTATCGTCATGTAATACATCTAATCATATCTTGTTAAATGTGCTAACCAAGTATGTTTTCCCTTGTCCGTACTCTTTAAAAGGTCTATATGTGAAGGTTACGTCCCACTATTGTGGAAAAAGGCTTTTATTTCACCTATCTATAAAAAAGGGCCTAAAAACCATATTGTTAACTATAGACCTATTTCTAAACTCTGCATAATAGCGAAAGTGTTTGAAAAAATTGTGCACGAACAATTATATTCGGCCTTAAAAAGCTCTTTTCCATCATCACAACATGGTTTTTTAAAAGGGAGGTCGACAGTATCCAATTTAATACTACTGAACGACTTTACATCTGAGAGTATGGACAATGGATCGCAAGTTGATGTTATATATACCGACTATTGCAAAGCCTTTGACAAAATTCATCACTCTCTATTAGTAATAAAATTAAGGAATGCCGGAATCAGAGGTGACCTTTTAAGATGGTTTGTATCGTATATAAACAATCGCTCTCAAGCGGTAGTATTGGGCAATTACACATTTAAATGGATGCATATTCCAAGTGGTGTCCCTCAAGGGTCACTTTTGGGACCTTTACTTTTTCTTATTTTTGTGTCAGATATAGATTCCTGTTTCCAAAATTCCACTTTGCTTAGTTTTGCGGATGACATGAAGATTTTCAAAGCAATTAACTGTCAGGCTGATGCTTTACTACTTCAGGAAGATCTTGCTAGATTAGATGACTATTGTATTGCCAATAAACTAGATCTGAATGTCTCGAAATGCTCTTTCATGACCTTCACTCGTAAAATATCTCCAATATATTTCAATTACGTACTTAAAAATCAATTTCTAAGGCGTGTGTCGACCATGAGAGACCTGGGAGTCATTCACGATCCCAAACTTATATTCGATGATCATATCTCGGCTGTTGTTAAAAAGGCTTCCAAGGCTCTTGGTTTCATAATGCGATCCACTAAAGATTTTACCTCCGCTAAATCTCTTAAAATCATTTATACCACTTTTGTACGCAGCCATTTAGAGTACGCGTCTCAGTGCTGGAACCCAAGATATGATATTTATATAAATCGCTTAGAGAATGTCCAAAAAAAATTTATACGTTACCTTAACTACAAAACAAAGACTGTAAAGAAGGATCATTATGAGGCTTGTGCCAAGCATCACTTCCTACCGTTACTAGATCGCCGTGAACTTTCTGATATTATTTTCCTTAAAAAAATTGTCTCATCTAGCATTGACTGCCCTGATCTTCTAGGCAAAATTAACTTTTATGCCCCATCCGCAACATTCCGTAGTAGTCCGTTATTCCGACCTCCTGTAACATTTTCTAACTATCGACAAAATAGTTTTATTATACGCGCATGTAGGTCTTGTATTAAGTTTCTTAAGTCTAATCCTGATATAGACCTCTTCCACTCAAGTATAGTATCTATAAAGAAGCGACTGGGTGACAACTTTTTCAATAGATATATATTTACTAGTTAGTATCATAGTGTAATACTAGGTAAATAAGTATATACCTACCTTACAAGATGCAGTATCTCCGGTACTTATGGTTTATTTAACTACGTATTTTCTTTTCGTTTTTATATAAATACCTACTAATACAAAAGCGTTAAAAATTATATATTAAATCTAATAGTAGAAATTTGTAAATGGCTTATTTGTGTTTAAGTAATAATTATAACTCTGTTAATTAAGGTCGTTAATTTCTCCAAAATTGTTAAAATAAAATAAATAAATACTTACTAGATGTATTGTCTGCATCTGATTAACAGAGAGTTAGATTGATAAAATTAGAATCTACTACACTAGACGTTCCTTCCGGTTTTGCCTACTATTGTGCAGGAATTACATACAAAGTGGAGGCGTTAGTATGTGGCTATTTTTAACCCCTTACCCAATAAGAGGGGTGTTATGATTGACGTGTGTATCTGTGTGTCTATCTATGGCATCGTAGCTCTCAAATGAATGGACCGATTTTGATCAGTCCATCGTACGATGTCACAGACAGACACAAAGATACACAGATATGCAGATACACACGTCAAACTTATAACACCCCTCTTTTTGGGTTGGGGGTTAAAAGTTGTACACAACAATTTATATTTAGCAAAGATATTTATATATTTTTCCTTTTGTGCATATCAGAATTATTTTTACTCTTGAAATAAATAAAATACATTTAGTAAAAGTGCGTAGATACGACAAACTGGACAAGTATTTCCTTTAAATAAAACATTATCCTTACGTTAAAATATAAATGCGGAAATAATGTTTATTTTTTTCCTTGTTTTTACGTCAAAGAAGAACGGTTTGACGTATATTTTTGTGTAAAAGAAAAACATGGGAACTACACTTAGATAGTGAAGTAGGTATCCTTAGTTCACGGAAACACTACTTACTATTTCCCTGATTACTATCGTACACTTCTTAACCGACGACAAAGAAGGAGATTCTAAATCTAACCGAAAGATTTTGTATTTGTTACCAGACATTTCAGACGGATCAGTACTTTGATTTTTATGACAAAATAACTGGTAAAATATGACATTCAAATAAAGTTTTTTTATTTTTTATTGGACCCGCATTAAAGGATTTGGCAGTGTCAAGTATTAGGATTTTTTCAAGTTTCTTGAATAAAACAAGTTGTAAATGTTCTAGTCACAATCTAAGTCACGTATACAGTCAATTTATAAGTCAAGTCCTGCTTCAGTAAAGTGGTGGCGACTTTACTAGAAGCTTCTATGGAGTTTTGGCCGACAACGTAAAATCATACGTTTCACTGCTTTATTTTACTTGCCCACACTCACGCACTTGATCGAACACTTGAATAAAACACCACCATTTTTATACCATTAATGTTCTAAATAACACAAGTTTAGGAAAATAAAACAAAGCAACAACACGTTACTAAGACGTTGCCGCCAAAACTCGCCAAATAAAGAATTAAAGAATTGCTATTTTGAAGTCGGTTTTGTTTTTAGTTTTTCAACTATAAAACTATATTAACTGTTTTTTGGTAATAAATAATTATGTTAGAAGTAATCTTATTAATAGTTAAAAACAATCGATGAAGACAAAGCCTGTCTTTTGGCCACCCTGTAGCCTGTTACCAATGCTTAAAAACGCTTGTTAATCTATAGCACTTTGACTAGAAAAAAATATTAGTTTGATACCAGTGTGCGGTAGCTAGTGATTCATTACACCCCCTTGTTTACCCCGACTGAAGACTCTTGACGTAACACGATTACTTCGAGCAATGGCTCAATTAAATCTATTTTTAGGACTTACGCCCTTCGGTACTCATTTTCCCTGTATTGAAATATTTAATCCTTTTTTGTTGAGTAAACAGTTCGTACTTCGACTACTTGAAGAGCAAAACAGGAAACTGTTCTTACCCCGTAAATCGCTTCACATTCAAAAGGTGCTTTGGAAACCTGAACGTATGTATCTCATAATACACTCGATATCAAAGAAAAACAGTTCTGTGATAGCGACTACATTGTATCAAAATTTGATAAAAACATATATTTATTCAAATTTATCTAACTGTATCTAACTCTATTATGCATCTAACTCTTTTTTCATATTTTAAAACAGATAGTAAAATGTTGCCAGAACCGTCGCTTAACATCAGGCGAGTTGGTGGGCAATCATAGATCTATCTTCCGTAAAAAAAACTTCCCTGCTAGCATATGCAGTATTGCAAAATGGCAATTTTGAGAAAAACAAGATAAAATGCGTTTTAGATATAAACAATATGCCCATGTCTTATAACTTTTTAAGTAAATCTAAAGAATAAGAAAAATCAAGCTTCCTATTGACAATATTATTTTCTTTACTTTATTAGCGAAAAACCAAAAAAAAAATGATACTGCAAGTGAAATTAGTAGGGCAGAATAGTGCTGGAAAAAAAATAAGCAGAATACTTTAAAAACACAAAGTAGTAGGTATAAATAAATTCGCAAGATGACCTAATACGCTAAATTAAAAAATAACCGAAATCGATATAAATCGTTGCGAAGATAGAAGCGTAAGTATGTCACACTTTTAGTAATTGGGCCAGAATGGTATCAAGGCCGGCTACAGTTGCCATGGTTACGCCGCTCGATCTTGTTTTTTGAGAGAACTAGGATAATGGCTTCGCGCGTTCCTGCCATTACCCCAACAGTGACGCTATACGCAAGAAAACTTGGTTAGATTGGATTAATTTTATAGTCTGTTGTGTAATTTTTATTATTCTAAAACCTTAAAAATAAAAGAAACATATTATTTTATTATTATTTATTGGGTTTTATGTTAGACTGAATAGTCTTGCACTTGACCGCCAGTTCACCTGATGTTAAGCGACATTGAGATCAACGTAGACGACTTTGGCTAGAACACAGAAGACAGAAGTAAATAGAAATGCTATGTAGGCGGTTCCCGACCACCACAGTTAAGTTCAGCAGACTTGAACCGGCACCAGTTGAGCTCGTAATTCGACTGAGACAGTACGTACGACAGTATGGACGTGTAACAATTTAATAATGCCATACTGTGCCATTTTAGAACGCAAAAATAGTAGCACTATAAAAAATGTATCAGATGGAGGTATTTCATTTTACAGGTAAGTGTTATTTTATTATTATTTTACGAAATAAAACAATTTCGGGAGGATCACAAATTAATTCTATTGTTACAGTCAAAAGACAACTAAATCCTTATCGTAATAAAGTATAATTTGCAATAATTGGGTGAATGCTACTCAACTCAACATGAAGTTGCGTTAGGTAATTTTCGACTTTAACACTAAGAACTTAAGAACCTTATCAGTTAAAATTTATTTAGAAGACATCTAGCGTGCAATGCAGAACTAGTTTGTGTCATGTTGATTTGCAATGAAATTAGTTATAAGTATATAGAGAACTAATGCCAAAATGAAGTCTCACGCTTAGAATTTAAGGTGTATTTTCAAATGAGCTGTATTTTACTATTATGCTTAGTAAACTGAACTATAAAATGCCAATGTGATGATAATTACATTTGTAGTGCAAAATACGATAGATATTTTACTTGTGTGAGTTTGCCGACAGTGGTTCTGCGTAATAATGTGTTTAAGCCCTTTCTATTTACTTCTGTCTTCTGTGGGCTAGAAGGAACCCATTCAGTCACGCTTTAAATACACTTAGATAATACCAATCGGTCGGGAAAAGCTCCACTCAGGAAGTGTATTCTATGACTCAGCAGTCTGCCCGATGAAAGCATCGGGCAGACTGCTGAGTCATAGACCTACCTACTAACTAACATATAATTTTCTTCGCTTTAACTAGGAGACGGTATGTAGAGTGGCATAGAGTATCTGCGTGCGTTGTGTAGTGTTGATAAGAGCTGATAACGCGGTATCTGTACTATTTAGTCTATCAATCGTGCTGCCTGCGCCCGTGCCGCTTCACCGCACACCACAGATCTATTATACGAGTATCTATAAACTGCTTGTTAAATTGTTCATAGATACTATAATTTACTAGTAGTTCTACGAACAGTAGACCTCGCGAGAGACCTTATTTGCAGCTCACCTTGGATCATCTGTACATAATACCTACATAAAGTTGGCTTAGGAGGCCGTATGTAAAATTCTGGCCGATTTCGCAATTTTAAGTGATTTTACATACGTTATTTCACGGTCAAAAACATTTTTTCCATAAGTTTAAGCACCTTGAAAGATCAATTTAATTTTAATACACAATTAATACCAAAATATGATATATTTATATGCCCTTAATTTAAAAAAACAATGCATATTCTTATAAAAACAAATAATAATTTTATAACTGGAGGAAACGTAAAAGCAAGAAAATTATTCGGCGCTAAAATGCATCAAGTATCACACACATCCACGCACCCTCACTGTTATACGCAATCTGAAGTTGGTTGTCATATCTCGACAACCACTTGACCAATTCTGTTCTTTTTACCACAAGTTGTAATAATTGTGTACTTTACCTACCTACAAAATATTATTAAAATCGGTCGGTAATTAACGCCGCAATAAACTTTCCCCCTTTTTATGGGAACCACCCCTCTTATCAAAAATCACCGACGACAAAAAAAAAAAACATAAAACCTATACACCAAGTTGCATCAAAATTGGTTCAATATTACGCCCTGTACGCGACTACGAATATACAAACAAATCACAAACTCACAAACAAACAAACTGACAGACGAAAGAAAATTTGTCCAGTTGATGCAGAGACGCTTCGCTCGCTCGGTCAATAATTATACTTAAAAAAAAACTGAAACAACAGACTTTAAAAATGTAATTTCGTTTACTTGGATGTCGTTTTTTTCCAGTTATTTTGTTTTAGGAACCAATATGCTGAACCGATTTTGATAAAATTAGTATGGAAGAACCTAATCACACTCAATACATAAATTGGGGAAGTAATCGCGTAACAAACATCCCAAGAAAAACAACATACAGTCGAATTAAGAACCTCCCCCTTTTTGGAAGTCAGTTGAACAATGAAATTAAACAACATACAGTCGAATTCCTCCTTTTTGGAAGTCAGTTGAACAATGAAATTAAACAACATACAGTCGAATTAAGAACCTCCCCCTTTTTGGAAGTCAGTTGAACAATGAAATTAAACAACATACAGTCGAATTAAGAACCTCCTCCTTTTTGGAAGTCAGTTGAACAATGAAATTAATTTCTCATGTGCTTATACAAATATGTACATATAAAAACATTGTATTTATTCGCAATAACTGAATTTAGACGTTATTTTTATTTGTGATAATTTACATAAAACAACAATAAATCCAAACACAGCTTCTAATTTTATTTAATATTATATATGGTTCTATAAATTTAAAAAAACATAAAAATTAAGATTTTAAGAATACAGATTTTTAAAAGTATCCTTTCACACACATATTCTCCACATAATTGTAGTTTTTGAAACTGAAATAACCGACTTAAAAATAAGCAAGTTCGTTTAGTTAGATGACATTTTTCCAATTGTTTTGTTTTAAAAAGCAAACTAGTGAACCGACAGATGAAATTTCTATGACACCAATCTGAATGTATATCCTTTTATACAAAAAGAATAATCAAATGGGTTTATAAATGACGGAGATGTGCGGTAACGAACAGAAAAAAAACATACAGTCACATTGAGAACTTCCTCCTTTTTAAAGTTGGTTAAAAATGATTTCGTCGTTTCAGCAAACACGTCACGACAAACAGTATTTACTAAAACCTTTACAATTAATGTTGTGTGACAAATTGAAAACAATGGTATATGAAGCCGTCTAACATCCAACATGCGAAACAACAGTTCACGGAACAGTTATTTCAACTCTCCTTTCACAAGGAGAGTACCACCCCTTTCATTAAAAAACAACATTACCTAAAGGGTTCACAATAAACAAACTATTACGCCTATTACTCATATTTATGGTATTTTTACTGCTCCATAAAATACCATCTTAAAGACCGTAAATATTCCGCTAAGCGCCCGAGGGGGAATGCTAAAAAAACATCTTGTGTTTTTATTAAATGCCATTTTATGTCGGGGAATAAATGTTGACTTGAGTTGCATTTCTTTTTTATGGGCCGTTTTAGGGACAACACCGGGAAAGGGTTAAGTTACTGAGGCTTGGTGAGAAATTACGGGTGACCTTTTTGGAAAAAAATATTGAATTAAATCGAAGCGATTTTGGCTTAGTCGGTTGTGCGATGGAATTGTACTGGAAGGTGCAGGTTCAAATCGACTTGGTCTTTCTGTGGATCCCTCCACAGAAAGACCAAGTCGATTTGAACTGGGCTGGTAGCTGGGGGCCTATGAGATGAGAATCTCTTATAACGATTCATAGTTGCCTCGCGCTCGGTTTTATCTAAAAAAAAAAACAGCAATTAAGAGACGATTAGACAAAGACGCCATTAATAGTATTACATTGTGATATAAAAGTTGAAATGAGTCAACTTTGAATTGTGACTTTTTTTAAATCTCATCTACTGTTTTCATTTAGTTGTGGAAAAGGCATCTTAGACCACACCGTCACTTCATGTCAAGTGAGATATGGACAAATGCCTAGTTGGTCGGCTATAAAAACAGTTGAAAATTTTAAATTAAACAATTTTAACGGATTTATCGCGCTTATTTTAAATAATTTTATAACCTGCCATTTCGAACACTTGGAAGCATCCGTGGTCACACAGGTGAGACTAGACGACAGTTGTATTTTTGCTACGAAAATATTAACTACTACCGCCTATTATTTTTATGCAGAAAGATCCCTGCACGCAATACAGTAACACAACCTTAGAAAACATTACTTAACAAATTAATACATATACGTACATAACATAGCTATGCGCTGCATTTTCTTTCGTTACTTTGATGATGACGTACTTCATCCTATACCACACACAATACCATCAACAAAAGCGGAGATTTATTTCTCTAAAAATTAGATACAATGGTAAAATTTAATACTTTGCATACCTATTCTACTATGCTGTGTGGTGTCAGGTGTAAGTACATTTTGTCAGATGGTGATGTCATCATGATTATGAATGTAATTTTCACCACAACAATAAGTCAAGTAACACTTGCGCGTCATTCAATTAAAAAGACACAATTTTTGCACAGTCGTCATCAAACACTCATCACCTCTTGTCACCAAAATGCCGCGTCTATGTAGAGCTACCTCTCCCCGCGCGCTCTCCTACACTGTTGGCAGCGGGGGATCGATAGCCGTGCTCCGGCGGTCCACTTACACTGGGCGCGGGCCTTGGCCTAGTTTGATAATGGCTGCAGCTGTTTGGCGACGTATTGATAAAACTTCCTAAAGTACAGAATTAAATAACTATAGCTAATTAAATAATATTAACAGATATTTTGATTAATTACCCAAACAAAGGAAGGGAAAGGAAGTAAGGAGGATGTACTTCAAATTGTTTTGTTCTATTTGTAAATTATTTTCAACTATTGAGGAAGTTCATTTTGTTCTATGTTAGATCTGGCTAGATCGGTCGTTGGTATGCAGTTGCTTGGTCGCTTGACGTTGCGGTCTACGATAGACCACGACTGCTTGGAGCCTTACAAGCCTCAGTTCGCTTGACGTTGCGGTCTACGATAGACCACGACTGCTTGGAGCCTTACAAGCCTCAGTTCGCTTGACGTTGCGGTCTACGGTACCACGATTGCTTGGAGCCTTACAAGCCTCAGTTCGCTTGACGTTGCGGTCTACGATAGACCACGATTGCTTGGAGCCTTACAAGCCTCAGTTCACTTCTTATTTAAAACCCAGATTATATGTATCGATATTTATAGTTTTAAAAAAAACTGAAGCAACCGACTTCAAAATATGCAATTTCGATTACTTGGATGTCATTTTTCCAGTTATTTTGTTATAAAAATCAAAGTATTGAACCGAACCTCGAAACTCGAACCTCTGAACTATTACCTACCAAACAAAAAAATATCATCAAAGTCATGTCATAATAAATTAAATTGGCGAAGTAATTGCGTAACAAACACAAAAATAAACATACAGTCGAATTGAACCTTCTTTTTGGAAGTCGAGTACAAACACTCACTCAGAAACCATTTTGCAACAATTTAGCAATACCTACAGTTTCAAAGTTAATTAGAGAATTGTAACGCAATACAACTCTCTCAATAAGAAGATACCCGCGACTAGCAGTTCTACAAACAGTAGACTTCGCGAACACAAATCTTTGCCAAATGGCTTATTGTACAAAAGTCAGTGATCGCGAAAATGCGTGATTGTATGTACTTTTATGTATGAATGCAGCCACAACAAATCCCCTGGGGGACATAAGCCTCCCTACGGATTGCCAAAAGGACCGGCTTTCATTTAGACTGCAACCATCATCTTTCTGCCACATATACTCGTATATGGTTTTCTATCCATTTCGTGGCTTATCTTTATATGCTGCACTTGCCGGTGCATGGTCTCCACTCGAGAACTATTCAACCCCATTGGCCATGAAGTTATATGCTATTTGCCTTGCCACTGCCACTTTAATTAAGATTAGCTTTAATTAGATGCTGTAAAATTGAGAAAATATGATGTGAGATTTTCAATATCAATTAAATCAGCCTACAAATAATACATTGAAACAAAAGAGTTCAACGCGCGCCACACTTAGTTGCCTACATGGCCTACTATATTAATAACTGTTATTATCCCAAAATGATTATTATCAAATTAAATAAATAATTTATAAAACGTGAACAATAACCAAGCTCGGCTCAAGGATCGATGAATAATGCGGAAATATAGAATGAAAATATTTCACGGCTCTAAAGTTACACCTATGACTGTAATGTGTTTTAAACGATCGTGCTTTAAAGTACGAGTAATTATTTCAATTCAATTAGATTTTATGTATAGAGGTTATATACTTATTGAATATGAAGTAAAAGCATATTTTTGTATTCTAAATATGTGATTGTGATTTTATTGTATGATTTTAATGTCTTTAATGTGATTTTATGGTTTGCTGATTTCTATGGGTACATTAACTCGAAATAAATTAATTTTGAATAGCAAATCTCAGTTTTCAGCATTTTTGAGAAAAAGATACATTTTTATGGGCAAGTGTCTTTATTAACTACAGCAAAATAATATACAGACTTAACTAACTAAACTACTACACAAAAAGCATATCGATTATCCCAGACCGAAAAAGATCTAAAGAAAATCCAAATACTCAAACCAGTAGGCAGCGTACCCAGCATGCTGTCCGCATTGCCACGTATAATGGCAATGCTTATGCGTTGGGCTAGATACGCGCCAGCATTTTGGTCACGCGTCGCATCGATCAGGCGCTCAGAGAAATTTTTGAAAATAAGATGAGCTCCTTGAAGCCTTTTAGTATCTTGGCCTTATATATCTGGGTGTTGCACTTTCTAGACACACAGGATGGCATTGTCACTGTTCACAAGTCACGACATAAAGCGTCTAACAGAGTTGTCGTGTCACGACTGAAGACGAGTCTGGCGATTACCTTACCACGACTGGTTTGCCACGCAGAGCCGAGGAAACCCTATCTACGTATATCATTGTTTTAAAGTAATTATTTCAATTCTTGTACTGGCAACACCTGCACGACCCCGGCGCCCGCGCCGTGGGAAGGTAGAGCGGCCTCACTACAACGTCTACAACTCTACGACTCTACATAGAACCTTGATCTCTACCTATTACTGAAAACGTTGCATGCTATTGTCTTGCATTACTTCCACCGACGAGAAAGCGACTCTACCATTATACGCGTAGAGTTTAATATCGCGCGTAACGTTTTGTAGACCTTGACGATTGGCCTTGCCGGTATATAGGCGGCTCTTTCCGCCTTACTCGAATCTATTCGAACAATATTTAATTTTTATTTTGGGGCTTTTTGTTCGTGCTAATTAAGGTTTTATGCTGGAGTCGTGCTGTTAGTACTATCTTCGGCGATAATTTGATTTGTGATAACGTCATCGATCATGACACTAGTTACAAATTTTAAAGTCATTAATGATTCAGCGAGTTTTATTGTTTTTTTTTACAGTAACTTCTAGAAGTAGCTATAAAATTGTTGTTTACGATTCCGCGCGACAGTAAGGCCGATACTATTTACGCGACCTAAAAATCCTGACCTATATCCGCGCTAATCTCATCATTTTAGCGCGCCGAAATAAAGTACGTACGCGAGCAGCGCACGCGCAGCACGCACACACCGGCGGTCACACACACACGCGCGTGCGTAATCACTAAAAGTGTGTCATGATCAGTAGGTGAAGTTTAAATAAATTGATTGGAGGGCCGGCGCGGGCGCGCGTTGCCGCCGAAGGTCTCCCCGGCATTGTGGGTACGGTCATAAAGGGTGCGAATTTGCGGCGCGCCATAACCTTGCCTCGCAGGCAAGGCCGCAAGCTAAATTAGCAGACGAATGCGAATTCTGTTTATGCTATATTCGTAATGCGTTATTGAGAAACAGTTTAAGCGTTGTATGGCGCCATTACTGTTGGTCAGTAGCGACGTACGGTTTCATGCTGTAATAATAATCTTACGGTATATTGATGCGACCATACATTTGTCTTTTTATTCCACAAAAGTCGTAAAAAATTGCATTACTGAAAACTCGTACGAAACGCTTAATTCCATTTTTATTGAGAGTACCGTTAAAATGTGGAATATACAGATGCAATCAGAATGATTGCATTTTCCCCAATAGATCGCAGTGTCTTATCTTATGAATCTTGTGTGTTATTGCATTTTTGAAATACAAACTTCCTCCAGTGCAAATCGAAACTTAGCGACTATCAGTCAAATGCAGCACAATGGAATAAATAGGGATCTCTAATGTTACTTTCATAATTCTCTGAAAAAATACCTTACAAACTTGTGACTACAAGGGTATGCTGCCCTCGCTAATAAATGGTGCCCAAGTACATTCCGTCGTCGCTCTGATCTGAGTGACATCTCTTTACACCTACGTACGACCTGTCGAGTTTATTGAATCAGGCGTTACACTCGACGGGGTGGCGTTACTCTTCAGTTTATAACATTAGTATGAGTAGGAACCGTTAGTTTTCTCGAAAGTATACTTCGTGTTACGTCACTAACGTCATCGCTTGCTTAGCGGTAAGTGTCACGTCATCGATCTGTAATGTTTTGTTAACGCAGTTATTGTCATCCGTCTCCCGCTGTTCCAAATGTATCTCATTCGACGACAGACCTAGTCGCTCAACTAATTAGATCCTACATTTTAGAATACTCGTTGAGTAGAAATGGTACTAAATCCAATGACTTTCCATCACGTGTATGTCTAAAACAAAATTCACGAATATGGTGTCCTGGCTTGACCGATACTCGTATACCAACAATGACAAACTTAAAGATTTTGGTATAAAGACTCGATGTCGCCGCGCTGAAGACTAATTTGAGAAGTCTTGAGACGTCTATTTTCACGCTTCGAATTATTTTGAAAATCAAATTATTTTAATCGTATAAGGGGTCATTAGACTTTATTTAGCTCGGACACTTTTGAGGAGTGACGCTACATCCCGTTGATATTTTATCAAAGACTAAATCTAACATTACATATCTAGTCTACATTGAGACATCTGTGAAACTAACATTAGTGATATCTGAAAAATCAGTAGCGGTTTTATATACTAAAACTGTGTACATACTGCAGTGAAATTGTTTGAAGTCTAAAAAGCTGAAAACAGTGAGCGTATTAGGCACCTACTGTAGCTGCTAATAAAGACAGTATCAAAGGTTCCGTTTTTCCCACAAAAGAAGAAAGGAAATAGAACATACAAAAAATAATTTTATTAATATAAAGTAGAAAAAAAAATACGCGTTAATTTGAATAAACTATATTTGGCTAGTTAAAAGACAAAAAAATACGAAATATATATGTATTTTGTATTATGTTAATCCACTTTAGTAGCTTGATATTATTACATTTTAACGCTATTCCAATGATGTATTTTAGAATATTCTAGATGTTCAGATTAGTCACAGTTTGTACGTCTTATTCATTATTCCGAATGAATAAGCAAGAAAACCTCCGCTCTTTTCGCGTCTCATATTTAGATATCAATTTATTCTGAACTTGCCACAGCTTACGTATGAATATTCAGATAAAATCAGTAGTTCCTCGTTTAATTTTTAATACTTACAAATATGTCGTATACGAAAACAGTAGGTACGTAAAAAACGGGTAGGTGTATAGGGTCCGGCTGAGTAATTACACGTTTGAAGCGTGTGTTACGGGTGGCGCCACCAATGCTTGATTGGTTTAAGTAAAAATGACTGTTAAAAATTTCGACTACCCTACAAGACACTCCCGTGGCCAAAATGGTAAAAACTCCCAAGTGCAGATTGGGGTATGCGGGTTCAAGTCCCGTCGGGTGTAATTGTCGAACTGTCTATAAATTTGTAGAGACTTAAATGTATGTAAACTCAAAAATATTGTTTATAGTAGGCACGTAATTTACAGCACTCTTACCTTGATTCGTATGCAAGTATTTCTAACATTGCGTTACTATTCTCAATACCGAACAAAATACTGTAATTATAAAGATTATTTTCTAAGGTCGGTTCAAGTAGCTTAAACTACCTGCTGTTATAGCATAGGCATCTTTGGCACCTTGTCACTATAAATTGAACAAAATGTCTTTAACAGAGTTATGTTAGTTATGACATAATGTTGTTATGACATAGTGTCATAATGTCAGAGCGTGCGTGTCACGTTTAAACTATTATATTTCTGTGGGTGCACGTGTATCGGCTGCATTTGAATCAGAGCCCTTGGATTCGTTTGTAAATCAATTTTTAAATTAACTGCGAGGTTTATGGTTGGTGTATAAATTATTGTTTTGATTTAGGAATACGTGGCACGTGTAAATAACTGACTTAGAATTAGGATTTTGGATTATTCTTTGTTTGTTCTACGCTTATATGTCTTAAATAGTTTTTTTTTTTAAATTAAGTACCAATTATTATAGAAAAAAATATTGATTGCTATTTTCACTAACAGTTACAAATAATTCAAAAGTCAAGGCTATGAAAGAGACATGGAATTTTAAAACTCCGCGTCTGACAGCAGTGATTTATAAAAAAGTTATCAAAGAAAACATTACGCGTTTCCTTTGATAACTTTTTCATTTGATTTCACTTGATAAATTACGCAATAAAATAATGCCAAATGAAATTATTCCCGGACCATTTCCATTGTCACTGAAAGTTTAACAAAGTACCCGCAATTGACGTCATCGTACAACTTCTACGACAGCTACTTTTAATATAATACTCATGATGTATTTTAATGTTATGTAGGTTAATGTTACACAAAATACTATTTATCGCAGATTCACACACGGTTTCATTTAAAATACTTCAGAGTGTTCGGATATAGGCAGTATTTATGGAACCGAAGCGGTATGTGGTATTGAATCGCTACTAGCGACGGTAGCTAATACGACTGTCTTAGCTCTATGTTGAAACATAGTCTAGCTAACTTATCGTGGTTTTATGATCGGGGTAGTAAAGTAGGGTGCGGGAAAGGTAAATTTTGATAGTTGAAAGAAATAGCAATGTGTGAATGAACACAGTTTTAGTTATATGTTGTACCCTTTCTGGTTCATGTAACAGACAACCCTCAACCGAGTTAAACGTAAAATAAGACTCGATATTAGATTCCCACAACATGTGTCTAGTGTGGGGACAATGTAATCAGGATTTTAATGTAATGATTTTATGAGAAATAAATATATTTGATTTGTTCTTCGCGGCTGGGTTACGGATTGCAGTTTAGAAGTGACCTACTTGAAGTGACTTTGCTAAATTACGGGTTACATTGTACATATAAAATAATTTCAGCCTTAAAGTTTTGTATGGTTCAGTTTACTTTTATTGAATTTATCGTAAAACATCCTGTATACAACTTACTATACGAATTTACTCATTGTGTTAAAAAATATAGCTCAATAGAGTGCTGAACAACAATTCATTTCTTGCTAATCATCAATCATATAATATAAATGCGAAAGTTTGTCTGACCACACGTTATTATTCAAGTCTGCAAAGAGCTTAGTTAACCCTAGGCAAAGAAAGTGCTAGAAATTCATCATCATCATCGACATCGGTTCACTTACATCAGATTTATTTTGAATTACACTTGCGCGTTTATTGTATTTTTTTCAGTTAATTTACGTAAGTATATGCGACTACCAACCTGAATGAAACAAGCCATGAAGAGGTCGATTATGAAATACGTTTATTAAAAAAAATCTATTCTCTCTAGCTTCAAAAATTATTAAGTTATTGAGACTCCCTCTCTATCTTCCGATTGGCAGAATACAACATGTATTAAAAACTAGCGGACCCGGCGAACTTCGTTTCGCCTAGAAGTCGAATGTCAAATCATCGTCAATAGTCACAAAACCGACCAAGAGAGAGTCGGAGAGTTCTGAACAAAATTTCGTCAATCAAGTACATATAATTGTCAAGAGTGCTGCTACCTAGAGACATAGTTTTATTTTTCCTGTAAAGTTTACGTAAACGTCTATCATGTCAAATTATTTCAGATAGTTGACCCGGTGATATTGTGTAGTCACCAAAAGTTACCAAAAATCGATATGAAGTGAAGTGAACTTACCGTGATTAACAAACACTTATTAGCAAACAAAAAACTACTTAGTCTTTAAAACAAAACGAACTTTATCAAAAACATAATAAAATTTTTATTAACGCGGTTATGTGTTGTCACAGATTACCACAGATTATTTTGTTTTAAATTGAATGACGTTGACATTCGTTACGCGCGTTTTTTAAAATATGCAAAATTAAATGTATATTTTTCAATCTTTCTGAGAGATTTTCTTAATATTTGTTTCCGTAAGAACCTTGTACAGAGTATTAGAAAACTACAAAAAAAAAAAATAAGCCAAATCGGTCAAGCTGTTTTCATGTTATGTCGTGACAACGGAAAACGGGTTTCATTTTTATATATATATATAGATATAGATATGTCGTATCGTGAAACAGTATATTAATACTATTTAATATAGTCTAAATAAAATAAAAAAACTTTTTAATTTGGATTGTTTAATTTTTTCTCGAATAGTTTGTAAAAATGGTTACATTTCACAATAGCATCACAATCTCCGCGATATCTGCATGGCCAGCGTATTCATATCCAGGGCGTCTATTGCAAAATCGAAACGCACCATCAGCGGTTATGAGTTCAAATGAAAAGTAACACAATAATAAGACATTGCGTTTCGTTTCACAACACGACCCACATACGAATTCGTGCAATTAAAACTCTTTTACGACGTTTATTGTAAATCGATTGAGGTTATGGTACTAATAAATTTGTGGGTACCTATATAAATATGGGGGGTAAGGTTCATTGTTATGCTAGGTTAGATACTTTTTCGTGATATTTTCAGAGCCTTCTTTAAGCTTCTTTTCTATTTATAGTTATCTACTATCCTTCTTCGGTAGTCGGGTGAAAATAAGGAAAATAAACAGCCAGAAATATATGTGTCACGGTACCCTGAATTATTTTTGTTGACAGGTAAGTAATATATCGTAAGTAGTTAAATTCGTTGTTTATATACGATTTTATATACTTGGAACTTTTGAAGGTCTATTAAAATGTTTAGAGACTTCTAGAACATCTTTTGACAGCGAAATAATAATTATAATAAACAACAAGTTGCCCTCTACTTAATTATTTTTTCTGAGCTACATTTTACTTTTTGCCTATTTAATTCTTTTTGGTGTTGGATATTATTCTTAATATAAATAAACTCATCAAAATAATACGACGACTATTATTAAGATGTCCAATATAATCTATTTTCCCGGTCCATTCCACGCACGCGTTTGGAATCCGGCAGTGTCACAGCGTAGAGCGAGACAGGTGCATCCGGCCGGAGCGAGTGCGAGCGAGACCGCGGCAAGGTTACCCTCATGGCCAGGCGGAGGTGTCGGCTAGCTGAACAGGCTATAGAAACTATGAAATACTCTGTGACCAATAATGTGTATAAAGTATTCTTTACTACTTTATCTTTCTATTCTGTTTGTTACTAGAAATCTTTCTGACATGTTTAAAATATGTTTATTTGTTTGCTTTAAATGTATCTTTACATATTAATGCATACGTGATTACGAAGCCTGTTCCGTAATTATGTTCTTGGCTTATGTTCTTCCTTTATTTTGAGCAGAATTTGGCATTGCACGTCTCCTGTATTTGCCATTGTCCCGTATTTTGAGAGTATTATTTTGATTAAAAGAGCACTAGTAAACACTTTTTTATATCTTTTGTCATGTGACTAGTCAAGCTATTTTTGAGACAATCGTTTACTGTTGTTTGTTGCTACTATAAGGCGCATTATTCCATAGATCAAGAAAAAAACTTATTTCTAAGCTTAAACCTAACACGATTTCGATATTTTTTGAATAATTGGAACCAGAAATTAGTTTCTCATATATTTTTTCAATTGTTTAACTCCTAAATATAAACAAATCTATAAAAAACATAAAACCATTTACGGTTTAATAACTTAGTGTTAGAAATCACTTTCTCCTTTGTAAGGATTTTTTCAGTTTTCACTTGAAACTGAAAAATTATTGCAAATCTCGAAATGACTATTTTCAATCCACCTTATTAGCTTTGTGTTATCAAAGCGTACGTTTGTAAATATGTCAAGTGAATTGTAGTAATTACAATCGTTTTCTTAGCTCGTGCCAAGAGTACATCTCATTGTTTTAAGTCATTACTAACCATCACCAGACAATCAACGTAATTGGTAAGATGAAAGCCTGGACAGAGGGAAACGTTTCCACTCACGAAATTACTGAGAATAGCGACATTTCAAAGAAATTTTCATGAACTCTGCTGAAAGACAAGCTTATTTTTTTGCTTAACAAAATTCGGTGGTGTTTTTTATGCAGATATGTGATAAGACGTACAAATTGCTCAGCTGAATGTCAGAACGCTTATCCTGTGCGGTAATACACTGCGCTCGTTAGTTAAAATATTGGTTGTTAAGTAACCCCAATAGTGGGAAAAGGTGGACATCATGAATTGGGAGAAATGAAATGAATTAAAGGACACTATAGCCCGGTACATGAAGACACGGTAAAGGTTGAAAAAATCTCTACATACCACTAATTTTATCGAAATCTTTGTCCCTGGAGTTTAGAACACAATAAAATTTCCAGTTGTGTCCAAAGAATACTTACTACGTTCTGAATAACTGCCTTCGAGTCGAGGGTAAGCAATTTGTCTGTGCACTAAAGGAATGTAAAACAAGTATTTATATCAAAATACTCGACTGTAGAAAACAGATTTTTGCAGTGTAATTTACGATTTCGTTACGCTTGATACACTGTTGAATGTACGTTTTTGTGAGGAAGTACGCGTAAAATCGCTGTAAAAGATTATAAATGCGTATTCTTTGGAATAAGAGTACCTAGTAAAATCACTTGTTTATTACGAAAAAGTTCATTGGAGGTTATGAAAAAACGCATTTTTTTACATTTACGCGAGATCTATTAATATCACAAACGATCTAGCATATCACACTCGAGGTGTAAAGACGAATCTAAAGATCAAACATCAAAATCAGTCAAGCCGTGTAGGCTGTAGGCGCTCATATATAGAAACATACAGACATGCATATACTCGAAAAACATAAACCTCCTTCTCACACAGACGGGTAAATGTAGTGTACTTGTAGATGCCTAGATAAGCAATATGTGCGCTGCTGGCTAGGTCGCATACCTTAGTCACAGGTTGCCTAGTAGGGTCATGCTACACATGACTTACTCGGAGTACCCGTCTGCTTGCTAATCCATTCTAGATATTAAGTGACGACAACTCCTACAATTACTCAATTGCACTACGATATGAACGATATTTACTTTGAATGAAGTAAATTCAACATTTGAGTAACAAAAATAAATTAACATTAGGTATACCACCGGCGCTTTACCACTCATTTATACCTATATATACATTTTATGCCACCTTTTGTGCATATATTGTATAAAATTCCTCATGTTGTATGCAAATAAAGAATCTATCTATCTAAATGCCAAAAACTGTACTTAGCAATATCGGTTCATGTTCTTGATGCGTATTGCACAAATATGTAATTCCTTGCCGCCATCTCTGTTTTCTGAGAACTACAAACTTGGAATCTCCATGATAAGAGTGAATAGATATCTTCTAAATCGACGAGCTCCATCCTCGAACATACCGTCGCTTTTCGTCAGGCGAGTTGGTGGTCAATCGCAGATCTAACTTGCATAAAAAAAACTTTTATGGCGAAAAATAAAGGTACTGAAATATAATTTTACTAATTAAATACTACTTTATCAAATCTATTGCGTACATTTCACATAATTATTAAGACCTCTCAAATTGAAGTAAGTCACAGTGTTCGTAGGAACACGCACGGCCAAGGCAAGGCTGGTTTTGTCTGTAACCATGCAGTCTGTAAACTGTTTGAAACGTCAGGTCTTATAATTATGTAAAATTTAACATATAATTTAATTAGGCATTTTAAAAATAATTTGGTTGTTCACGGCCTCAGCATTGCATTGTGTTCGCACGGTGTAGCATAGCAACCAGTAACCGCATCTGGATTGCACCATTCTGAAAATATTGCGCTAGGCCTCGGTTAGACATCATTAGCGGATTGCGGGTAAGATAGCCGGCCGAGCCGGATGTCAGGCCGCTGGCGTAATACTTTAGATAGGTACATTTACATGAAAAATGATTATGAATATCGACACATGAAATAGATAGAAAGAATATTTGAGAAATGATCGTACCGGATGTAAGGTCTTTTGTTTTAGGATTCAATCGTGCAATCAAAAATCAAGAAAAGAAAGTTACTTAAACAGATATTCAAAATCTGTTTTTTTTTCACCAATGATTACTTATGAGGAACATGCATTTCAATATGTTTTTATATTCAATGATGGCCTGTAGGGCTTGTTATTGACCACCAACTAATCTAATGTCAAGTGCCATTGCGATCTACGCAAAAAGGACGCTTACCTAAAAAATGAAAAAAAAACCCATTCAGTTGTAATTTAAGGTCAACGAAATTATATTACAAGAAAAAGACTCACCCAAGCACCGAATTCAAATTATGTCATGGACTCAAAAATGTTTAGACAAATCCTATAAAAATGTAAAAAATGTTTTGCTATATATGGTATATTCCAAAAGTCAAAGTGGTATATTCCATGTCAGTGAAAAGTGTGAGATAAAGCGCGCGGGCGGGTTCTAGAGGCGGCGCGGCGCGGCGCGGCGCGGCAGCGGCTACGCGTGCACCGCTGAGGCCACTCGGCTGACATAGACCTAGATACGTCGGCATTGGCACTACATTCATAAACTGAGGTCATTCGTTACGACAGTTAAAAATAAAACCAGACACGACAACACTGACGCTTTTTTGACAGACGCTCTTGATTTTCACTTTCCGTTGACAGTTGGTATCCACCTGGGACGATTTTAACATTTAAGTAAACATGTTACGTCATCAATTAATTTGTAAAAAAGTAACGGGTCGAGACAGTTCTCCAGTCAGATAGTACTCGTAAGTGTCATCGCAAGTCCGTATTATCAGCTAAAATCTTCATTTGAGAAAATTTGAAACAGACATTCTAAGGACACTATTTTTTTCTTAGTGCGTCAGTCTCCATAACTGCGCTTTGACTCTGATAGTTAGAATCTAAGATTGTAACTACAATATATCGTCGTTTACGATCATTCACGATTTTGATCTTTGAAATATTGCGTCTAAAGCTCAGGGTTGTGACGTTAGCTAACACAAACATCAATCTAGCCAGAATGTTGATGTTCTACAATATTATTCTTATCTGGCTTTATAAATAAATAATAAATTCCCTAGCCAGCGATCACCAATCTTTTTTTGATTCTTTATAATTTAATTTAATTTCCAATATCTTCAAAAAAGTCATATTACAAGTAAATTAAATAAATTAAAATTATTATCCCTCAAGTTGCTAAAATATCTTTATAGCAAAGGTACCTTCTCATAACGTCTATTAATGTCTTCTGAGCCTAACCAATGAATGCATGACACATATAGTACCAGCCTCCCCTACATCTACTTTCTGATATTAGACATGTAATTTAAATTGACCCATTAAAAAGGCGGTGTACAGAAACATTTTTATCTAGTTTTTTGTAATAAACTCTCTGTCAGTTTCACTTGTTTTGAAAGCAATAAAATTCAATGCGAATCATGTTATCGATAAAAGTGAATTTGAAAGTGAAACGCGCATGACTCGTCCGTTTGCGAAGTTTGACAGTATTCCGTGAAAGGAACACGAGCGACGTGGCCTTGGACGTGGCCGCGCCGGAACCTCTCCACATCAGCGTATTCACAATCTATCTGATTCAGATCATAATCGGAATCTAGATCTTCCTCCTTGTCATTTAAATTCAAAACAATAGAGAGTACAGATGAATATCCCCGCACCTCCACGGAGAGTCAGAGCCGCAGAATATATGAGGAATGAGGGAAAGTATAATAAAAAAACATAGATTACATCAAGAGATCTCAATAGTAAAAATTTCAATTGAGTTACATGAATAGGATTAAATATTTTTATTTTGCAAGATAGATTTATGATTGACCACCAACTCGCCTGATGTTAAGCGACGGTGTGGCCGAAGATGGAGCTCGTCGTTCTAGAATATATCTATTTACTCGAGCCTTGAAAATTCCAAGATTGTAGATTGTTGTATATATCGAAACCAAGTAACAGAAAATAATATATATATATATATATAGGGTTACTTTTAATTAGTTAAACGATGCTTAGGGATCGTTTCTGCACAGTATAATTTTAAAATTTTTGAAACATCACGACTATTCAGCGACTGTATACAATTCGCCACTCATTCATCCATAAGAGTAACATACATAAAATACGGAATAGGCAGGCACCAAAGATCATGAGGCCGATTAACGTCACATTTATCCGTAGTTAGAGGATTAGGTGGGAAGGTTTGAAGTGGGGATTAGAGGGAAGCGGAGGGTATTAGGGGGTTAGAAGAATTTAGAGGGTAAGATGTAATGTTGGACTGAAGTGACCGGAGGTTAGCCCATCGCCCACATAAACAACAATTTCCCTCAAGTCCCTTAACTGAATTTTATAGTAGGTATGCCCGGGAATAGAAGCTGGTACATTCATTGTCAACTATAAACATACTAATTAAGAGATTATAGATCTATTACAATTTCCCTAATGAGACATAATTTAGAAAACATCGTTAAAATACGTTTATTTTATAGAATTACCTCAATTAACGTTTGATTTTTTAATAAATATGTAGGGTGTTAATAAATCTGTAAGTGTGAATTGTATGTCAGTGGACTTTGTGTGCTAGAAGAAAGTATGTCAGAGATACATCAGTTGCTGGGTACTGGTTATTCGTATCATAATCAAATGAAGTTTTCATGTTAAAGTTACACTCGTATATCCTTTGGCGCCGGTGTCAGTGGCCCCCGTGTAGTCAGGAACCCCACATTTGTCAAGTCAAATAGGCTAGTCGCAATTATTAATAATAAACACAAGGCAACTTACAAGTGCAAGTGATGATGATGATGATGACAAAACTTACATCTACATGAATGATCCATAGAGTCGAAAATGAATGTAACTAACTATAATATCAGAAACATACATAATTGACTATGTTTGTATAAATTATTTCAACGCAACTTTCTCAGTAAGGTTAAGTTAGTAATGATCTTTTACATAACACAAACGTTAATATTATTTATTACGTGCTAACATATGTAATTAGGGTTTATTATGATTTATGTAATACAAGTGATGTCGCACGGTTTCACTAGTCATTAGTAAGAGGGAAATGCAATCACGCTAATACTATAAAGTGTAAATCCGAATATCTTTCTACTTTTATTACTTACTTCACGATAAAGCTGGTTAATGATTTTCTATAATTTTTGTAAATCAAATCAAATCGTTTATTTGCAAATTTTAAAGATAGCTTCTAGATTAACTAAGCTGAGGTCTAAGGTGGAGCCTCGAAAAGCTACTACGTTTAATTATTATTTAAATTAAAGGAAACGAGTGACATAAACAATTAGCTGAATTTTAGAAAATCTCATACTACGTCACCAGTATCCATTTGCACAGAGGACGCTCTTATGAAATTCATCAAAAACCATAAAACTAATTTGAAATAATTATGTACAAGATAAATTTCCGTAGAATAACGTGGAACATAAAAATTCCGACGTAGCGTTCGCATCGTAGCAACGTAGCGTTGCTACGACTGCGTAGGCTGATATAGAAGCTTACAAAATATTTTGTCAATTTAGCCGACTGCAAAAGGAGCGTAATACTTGCGAGTGCGTTATAATGTGTGTATATACGTTTCCATACTATCTTCTGTAGCCTAAACGCTCGCATCTTGTTACTTTTGGGAACGGCCATTAATTGAAGTACTTTGAATTGTCAAAAACTCATTGATGATTTATCAGAAAGATGGATATGTGCTGGGCGTGTAATTGATTTGATAATTACTTGATAACAAAAAAATAACGTGTTATATATTTTATATTATAAGGTTACTACGATGAGGCAAATTATAAGACGAGCTACAATATCATAGTGAAAAGATAAACAAGTATTTAACTGGTAGGAGCGGTACTCCTAGGTACATTATTATTTCGTATTTATAATAGGTTTCGGGAATGGAGGTGTGGGGGGGGGGGGGGGTATACGTTAGCTTGTATTTGATTTGTAGTAATCCACGTACAAACTACTATTTTAATCTGTGTATTCTACGTAGTAATAAAATACATATCCAATCCAAAGATCTCAAAAATAAGGATCTACCTATTCAGTTCACAAGTTACTGTAAAACTATCATTACAAATATGTCGTCAATTTCAATGAAATTTGATACTGACAACGTGGATTACTTTGACTCCGTGTCAAATATATATATACGTAGTTTTTTCGAAGATTCCCCAAAGGATTATAATAGTCAAAACAAAACGACTGCTAATTAATTAATGAGACAACTAATATTTTCTAAAAAATATCAAGTACTTTCAAAACCAATCATGAACAGTACTCATAGCGCTACGTCGTCAGCGTCGTACTGCTGCTACGAGTAATTAAATAATACAATTGTAGCCTCTCTCCGAAGAAGCTGGCGCGCCACGAAACCGCACTGATGTCAAAATATAGTGTGACGCCACTGGCTCGGTGTCACTCATTATATTTTGCGGTAGCGGTCAGGTGGTATTTTCAAATATGTTCTCTTGAGCCGATTTTTACGCACTAAGTCAATGATTGAATCAGTAAATATTTTTATTACTTCCTACGTTTAAATTTGTGATAATACATGGTTGCTAAGAAACAATACACGTGCCCGGAATAGTATTGCCAGTTAGATACTCCTCTTTTTCCTCTCAAATTGAACGTGTTTCGTAGAAATTCAGGATAATTAATTCGCAGAATAGATGTTAGACTAAGAGCGGGCCGTATGTTTACCCACCTTATCGGGTAACAAGATATGAGCTATCTAGGATTATGCACATTAGTAAGGTTTCCCTAACTACATATACTGGGTGGCCTAGGCTAAACCTGGACACAGTTTGTTGTACACATTGTTTGTACAGTAACTGTACAAACAAAAAATTAATATTTCTACATTATGTAATCACATCTTTGCTAACAGTTAGCAAAAATGTGACCTTACCTTATCAGGTAACAGATAGTACATTCGAAAGTGCCTATTTAGAAGTACCAAAATCAATATAGTTGCATAAGTCTCTTCTTGTTACTTGATGAAGTGATTGGTATTATTTTTGGTACCCTAAAATTAGACTGAGTCATGAAAGCTCCAGGGTTAGGATAGGTAATCATATGTATTTTGTCACTTCTCGATAGACACCTTCAAATGTACTACTTGTTATTCGATGGTGGTGGACACCCCAAAAAATGGTCACATTTTTGCTAACTGTACAAAACGCTCCAGGTTTAGCCTAGGCAACCCTGTATAGTTAGGGACACCTTACTAATAGATAGATAGATAAATAACCCTTTATTAAAAGACCACAAATACAGAAAAAGAAATTCAGAGAAAACATAATTATAGCTAGGCTTTTACTAATATGCCTAGATAGCTCACATCTTGTTACCCGATGATTTGGGTAAACATACGACCCGCTATTAGTCTATGTTGGAGATTAAAATGTTGCTTAGAATTAAACGTAATATTTAACAATGGACTAAATTAATAGTAATTTAATATTCTTTGTGATGTTTGGATTTTTTATAACATTAATTAAATTAAAGATACATGAAATTAGACATTTATACTATAAATTAAAGGAAAAATATATTTAGTATTATAATTTAATTAGAATAATAAGGTAATTTCAAGACCAGTATCATTAAATAAAAAGTACTGAGGTATTACAGAACTAATAAGATGACGTACAGTACAGCCTGTTGCATTATTGAATATTACCTCCAGTAGTGAACCTAACATCTGAATATGGTGACCCATATTATATGACTCCATATTTAGATAATTTACTCTAATAGTGGGTATGAAATGACTTATATATTATTGCCAGAGTACTTTTCGAGCATCTACTTGTGCAAAGTGAAAATTATTCGTTTTTTGTAGTTTTTTTTAGAGTCTCTGAGTACCATATCAATTAATTGTGCTTCACTTAGTAAAACCATGTTCCTATGCTGGCAACCCTCGTGCTGCGTGGGAAGGTTGTGGATTCGTAATTCCTACAGTGCATGCAATCAATAAATAATATCTTTAAATACGACACAATTCACAAAATTCCTCGAGAACGTATTTCTCTCAAATGTTGTTTAGAGAACTAACTATATGACCGATGTAAAATCTCTAATAAATTCGTATTTTAAACCGAAAAGAAGGGAAGGGAACAATATAGAAACAAGTATAATGTGAGGTGTTTTTTTAACTTTTTCTTTTCTTTTTGAAAGTAAGTAGTAGAAGAGATAACATAAATTGCCTAGTACGCGTGGCCACGCAACCCGGTGTCTACTACGTCGTTGGTGCGGTGCGGGGGAGGGGAAGGAGGGGGTGTGAGTAGGCATACTATTGCGCAAAACCAGCAATTTCACCAAACAACTCGAGGGTGGCTCAACAACAATGCTAATATTGCGTGGGAAGTATACTACGCATTACTTTAAAAAAATAAATTGTTGCTGTACAAAATAAATTATTTCTCTTTTATGCGTAGTAAAATCCTAAAAAAAATTAGAGAATATATAACGGATATTATTTAGAATTCGTTAATTACTTAAGAGTAATGTTTTTGACGTTTAAATTTGAGTATATTTTACGGACAAATATGATTTTTTGTCTCTGAAAATCCTGCTTACAGTCTGAAAACTCACGAATTTGTGTTCTATCTAGGGGGACAAAAGGACACAGGGAACTGAATCATCAGATGTTGTCCAGCTCTGCTAGTTCATTATACTGTATTCATAAATCTATATATCTATAATCTAGCTGTATCAATTCAAGGCAAACCAAAGTTCAACTAAGTCCAACTAGTCATTGCAGACAACACAAACCTTCCCATATATAATATTAGTGTAATAACGTTAAGTCATATTTAATAATAATAATGACATGTTACACCAGGCACCCGTAATTGAACTGAATTGAACGTTACCC
Organism: Lycia hirtaria; assembly: GCA_947563715.1. Taxonomy (NCBI): domain Eukaryota; kingdom Metazoa; phylum Arthropoda; class Insecta; order Lepidoptera; family Geometridae; genus Lycia; species Lycia hirtaria. The sequence goes on from OX387375.1 coordinate 55,040,857, forward strand.
AGCTACGCGCCGTAGCACGTTCCGCCTACGACGTTAAGGCGGGCGTCGGGGCGGGCGGGGACGGACGCATGTTCAATGGGACACCACCCCGCGGGGTACGGTACAGAATGAGCCATAGTTAGTAAGGACACAGAATAAGCCACAGTTTGTATTGAACTCGGGGCTGGGTGATTCCCGGTAGCGGTACCTTTTATTAATTTTTAGGAAGGGAATGATTTTAGTTTTCGCTGAGTGTTATTACGGAACGGATAGTAACATGTTATATGAATATGTATTGTACAAAGATATTTTCCTGAATTGTTATCGATGTCAAAATTAGAAACTATTAATTGTGTGGCTCTCTATATGATTGTTATTTTTTGTGTGGATTTTGATAACTGGCACAGAATTATAGACCGACTGATTTTGATGATTTTTATTTATTTGTTAGGAAGGCTTTTCGGTTTTTTAGTTATTTACAAAATTATATTACAAACCAACATATATACAAAGAACACAACTAAATAACCCAAACTTTTAAGACTTATGTGTTTTTTTTATGTATATTTGGAAAAATTCTTAAAATATATAAAACATAATAAGATTTAAACACATCGTCGAACCAGTGTTTAGGCCATTTAACTACACATTAATCTTAAATTATTACAAATAAAATGAGTAATATGTCCTAGAATTATTATTAAAATGTATTCGCCTTATACGTTTATAAGATGAAGTTGAACGTTTGTAATCCTTGTTTTGTATCGCAAGTGAGTCGGGAGTGTTTACCTACTTATACTTGTGCCCACTTCTCTGAAGAGAGCTTTATTTTTTTACAAATTATCTCGTAACGAGATTGTCAGATAACATTATCTTTTATCTTGTTTGTTTTGTCATCGTTTTACGGAGATTGTAACAACAGGGGTTGTTAAAACTTGGGAGTACTTATGTAATAAAGAAAAGGCGACCCGTTGGTTCGCGGTACCATGTCTATTATATACATAAATAGAAAGATCATGGTTTGAATTCTGGCAAATGAATAAATATAGGTTTGATTTTGGATTTAGGTGTCAGTTAAGATAAGGTAAGGTAAAAGAAGAAATTTTTTTTTCCTATCTAAATAAACAAATTCATTTCTCACTTTTCCAATATCCAATATCAATTGACTGTAACCAATACTAGGTGAAATCAAAGAAGAAATCGTAATTGACAGATTATAAGAATCAATATTTTTTGATCCTTCTATTGTATTCCATACCAATATAACCTCTGAAAGGGATACTTCGACTGTAAATCGAGGAACGAATGTAACCCCGCTACCAAAAGCACATCAGAGGCAGACCGACAGTCGCCCAATAACATAAATCATAGAATAATGGAAAGTCAATAGGTTTGGCGAACTGTGCCGATGAATAATACATGAGCATCCATTGTACCGAACCCTGTGTTTACTGCTACTCGCTTAACTATGGCTGCAGGCACTACCTTATACATCAATTATTAAAATCTGACAGCTTGTGTACTGAACCGATACTCATATTGGGTGACGTCATTGAATACGTCACGTTACGTGCGTTATCGGCACTATCAGACCTTTGATAGCCCCCTGCTACATATACAATTCTCTCTGGTTACGATATTTGAATCTATCTGGTGTCTTCCATAAAAAATAGAGCCAAACAAGACTCTAATACGACCATACCTAATTTTTGTTTTGAAAATGTGCTTTATGAAATTTTTTGCCTATAACATGCTTAAATTTTACATACATTTTGTAATTTTATTTGATACCTTTTCACGATCTGCTAAATCGATAGTTATAAAATTTGATACACAGATAGCTTATAACTAATATTTATTGTAATTAAACAATTTTTAACGGATTAATCGTGTATATTTTACATAATTTTATGACCTGACGACAAAAACAAAATAGACAACTGTCATCTAGTTCTCACCTGTGACTACGGGCACTGCTAAGTGTTCAAAAAATATTAATTAAAAAAGGCTATTATACGTTAGAAGAGTTTTTTAAAGACAAACACATAATAGAATAAACCGTTCCGCTCCGCACTAGATTGCTATACCCTATTAGGGTGATTATGTAATTGTAATGCAATGTAAAATAAACAATAAACAAAATGTAAATTATACGCGATAAATCCGTTAAAAATTGTTTAATTTCAATGTGTTACAATCGCAAAAACCTCAGAAACCATTAATAATAACTAGTTAGTTATTAATGTTACGTACGAAAAGCGTTTACCAATAATAACACCTGTGACATTAAATAAGTTATGTTGATATATGTACGTACAACATACAGTCAGCTAAGCATTGTATACAACCTAGGGCAAAGCCTTCTGAGCGACGCCAGTCGTCGAGGGTAATACTCTTGAAAGTACTTATTTACCTTCCTACTTGTGTATACAGCCTAATGCCTGTAATCACTAGGTTCAATGGAAATATCGTGTTTCTTTGTACTTTTTTTCTAAAGCGATTCTATATTCCATACTCCATTCATTTCATAAGGTTTTTTTATCTTATTAACTTTGAAGGCAGTGCGCAACAACGAAATTTAAGTGTATATTTTTATAGCAGGTAAAACTTATTATTTGTTATTTGCTTACGTTATCTAATCTATTTACTAGCGTATTTGAATGAAAGTATATCAATACTCGTTTGACATTTATCGTAGATTTCGATACGTATGTTTATGATCAATGTTCCTCAAAGTAGTTTTATTTATTCATCGATGCGAAATACTTTGTCGTAAGTTTTTCATGTTAATTTTTTTTCTAAGGAATCAGTTTTTATATCCTAGATTACAGGATTGTTGAAACGTACCTCTTTAAGAATTTTTTTAGCTCGAATTGTCCTAACATCGGTAAACGCAAAACATTCCAGTTAGTTTCTTCATTCTTATTCAATTCCAGTAAATTATTTTAATAAGTTCTCGAGTGCAGGTCACACACACGTAAGCGTAGCGTAGGAAGACCAGCCACAAGGTGGGGATTAGATCTCATACAAATGGCAAGAAGAAACTGGATGCAGGCCGCTTCCAATCGATCTTTTTGGAAATCCATGGGGGAGGCCTATGTCCAGCAGTGGACTTCTTGTGGCTGACATGATGATAATTATTTTAGTTAGACAAACATACAGAAACATACCTGAAAGTTCAGTACACACATCGGTATCATTCATTGATGCTGGTACATAGTGTATACTTGTATATAAGTGAACAAAATAGTGAACAAACAATATTCCATACTAGGCCTAATGAAAACAAAAGCATTCCTTCTGAAAAGTCGGTTAAAAATTCTACACATTTAGTATTGCAATAATAAAACCCATAAAATCGTAATAGAACAGGTTTGTGGAAAGCCGGTCGGCACAATTCATCTTACGTAGCCATCAGTTTTCCAAATGCAAGAGTTGCGCAACTAACATTATATGAGCCCAGCGTCGACGGCAGATGAGCACTTTCCATCATCAGGGCCATTTGTTACTGCTTCCTACTTCATCAACAAGCTTGATGTATCCACACACTTTACTTAGTGTGTGGATATAGAATATAATAATTATGGTGGAATTTCATTTTTATACTTGTATTTTAAATCGATGATTAATGGAGTAAAATTGGTATTTTATTTGTGTTAGGTGTTATATTACGAAAATTTCCCATTGTCGCAAATTATAAAAGATTTCAGTGAAGCCATGATCGGTACTGGGTTTAATAATATATTTAATTATTAAATTTACCCTTCTCACAATGAGAAGATGGCCAGCGCCCAGCAGTGGGACAGTTTGTACAAACAGGGCTGATAAAAAAAAAGTTTAATAAGAATAGCAAGTCTACAAAATGATACTTACATTGTAAAAGCGAGTTTTTAAGTGTTTTATTAATCTTTTGCTCTGAAACAGCAGAACAGAGTTGAATGAAATTTCTGGTGTACGTAGCTACATACATTCCTGGATTATAAAATGGTATTTTTCATTTCGATAAAAAAGATAGGTTTATAAAAGCGACTTACAACTGTTAAAGTATCAGTGAAAAAATAATTTCAGAAAAAAAATATATATATATATATTCTACCATCATAATTCTACTACCAAAAGAGGCAGGTAGGCTATAGCAGAAACAAAATAAAATATCAGCATGCAAACAAAACTTGAACCTACAAACACACAAACATTGTCGTGTAAATGCAAAACATTTCCGAGTTACGAAATGAAACTAAGTTCGGAATTCCGTGCGCATCGGGACGTCAGAGCATTGTAACAAAGGTTATGTAGCTTACTACGGATCGATAGTGAGGCGAGGTGGGGGGTGTAGGGGGTGTTCAGGGGCCAGAGGGTTCGGGGGCTTTCAAGGCTACTAGTACGAGTACCATTGCGTATCAGCCAGGGAGGGGTCGCCGCGGCCTCGAGCAGCTCCACTTAGATATTTACTTACGACGTACCTAAGTCTGTAAGTCCGATTGACCTATCCCAATAAAGCTTTGCTTAGTGATGTGTTGATTTTCGTCATTTGAGAATTCGATAAACGCTATATCAGATATGTTTTGGTGGTAAATAAGTTCCCTGACAGAGGACATTGATCTAGAAACAATCTGGAATATCAGCTTAACTTTGTAATCTAGCCTAATTTCAAGATTTACTGAATTGTGAAGACGTCTGATGAGATTTCAGTTTTATTCATTTATTAGTTCCCGTCACGTCAAGAGAACGCCGGTTTGTTCGTAAAAGCGAACAAATCCGTGTTCGTTTTAACATGTTTGAGAGCTACGATGCCACAGACAGACACACAGATACACACGTCAAACTTAAACCACCCCTATTTTTGGGTGGGAGGTTAAAGAACATACAATTTTAGAATAAGACGAGTTTTTCTAAAATTCAGTAAAAATCATCTACAAGAAATTTTAAAGATAGCTAAATAGGTATAAAGAATATGTGAAATGGTATGCGATGTGTTACGCGCGGGAGACATGACCCGTGCTTGTGGCAACAACAGTCAGCTCGAACAGATTACAATACTTTCACTGTCGACAATTAGCGAACTGCCGGCTCTAATGGCGAGCGCAAGGGACGAGATTCACGCGGGCGAACAAAATCACTCAAATACATATATTCAAAATCTCGTACCGGAATACATAGGGCCTGGTTATCTCTAAGATTTTACAACTTTTCACATGTTCATATTTGGTATTTAAATAAAAAAAACTATAACACTGACTTCAATAATAATAACGGCTTATATGAATATCTTGTTCTGGTGCCTGAATAATATAATTCATTTACATAAAGAAATAGTTCATAATTACCTAACTGAACTCGATGGAACAATACACATGCTGCCTCCACATACTTAATTTATTTGTGAATTGGAGAATTCACAAATAAATTAAGTACTTGCGCTTGACCGCGTGGTCAAGCGCAAGCCTGACACTGGATAAGTAAAAAGAAGTTTGAAGTCTAGTAATAATTATATTTATATACATATAACGAGAATCACGAAACAGAAAATCACAAGTGACATTTTGTCTCGTAACGTACATTTTCTTTTAAATTGTACCATCCAACACAGGCCTGATAAGATCTGATTCAGCAGTTGTTGAAGAAATCACACAGAGACAGGCAATACAGTGAAAAAGGCTCTCATGGATGTCTCCGGGGCGACGACCTGCGAGGAAATTACTTTGCAGATTTGACTAGCAACTGATAGTAGGGAAACATAGCACCCTGAAGTGTCGGGTTAACTGGTAATGTTAAGGTAAGGTTGGAAATGCTGGTAATGTTAAGGTTAAGGTTGGAAATGGTAAGGTTATACATAGGCTAGCTGCGTCCCGTGGTTTCACACGCGTAGTTATGAAAAACTGTGATAATTATTCTTTATACTTTTTTTTTTTTTTTTTTTAATTATGATGGTGTTATGTCCGTCTCCTGGTTCATTCCTATTTCTATACCAAAATTGATAAAGATCAATTCAGCCGTTTGGTCTTGAAAGGGTCATTAACAGACAGATAGACAGACAGAGTTACTTTTGCTTTTATAATATTTTAGTAAAGATTCTCACTTAAGTGAAGATGCGGATGATAAATAAATGATTGTTGTAAGAACCCGCGAGCTTAATCTATTATCTAGAGAAGCCACTATCTCATCATTATATGTTTAGACGCTTGCTAATTGAGCTAATAGACAGAACCACAAACAGACAGACGAAGATAAACTTTGTTTGTTTTAAATTTTTCTTGACTATGGATACAAAGTCCTTCAGTCGAAATAATAAAGAGGTCTTTTATAATAAAACGTTTGAGAGTCCTCAGTAAAGTGATGGCGACTTTACTAGAAGCTTCTATGGAGCCGACAACGTAAAATAACAATATTCACTGCTTTATATCACTTGCCCACACTCACGCACTTGATTGAACACATAATGAATAAGATACCACCATTTTTATCGCATTAATGTTCAAAATAACACAAGTTTAGGAAAATAAAACAAAGCAACAACGTGTTTCGATGACGTTCCCGCCAAAACTCCGAAGATAAACTTACGTTGTGGTATTACAATAGTACCAAAATATTTAAGGAAATCGAAATATAATAATGAATTCGAAATATTTATTACGAAATTTATGTTTTTATATAAAAAAAATACTTGCCTATTAGCATCAAATGTTTGATTGAAACGGCCTAAAATAACTCCAAATAAATAAAAAACTACGTATTGAATCAAAAGCGTATTGGTCCGAACATATTTATTGAATAAGAAACCGATTTGAATCTCTGTGTTTGAATCCAGGCGACACGTGTCTTGTTCCCGGCATTCCGAGAAAATTGTAAAGCAGCGTCCAGCGGCTGCGGAAAAATAACGCACAATAAACCATTTATAGTCATCGTAAACGTGAATGCATAAAAATCGTTTTACACCAGTTTACGTCGCGCTTCCTGGTGCAGTCACTTTCGCGGGCCGACCGCCCCGGCGCCCGCGCATGGCCCTCATTCTCGCGCACTGAGATATTTCATGTCATGCGGAACGGTTTTCCAGTTTCGCTATTTGTTGATGACCGAAGATCAAAAATAAAGCATTTTCTGCTTGTCATCGTCTAATAGCAAAGAAAAAAAAAACAAAATAAAAGACAGATTCAAAAAGAAAATTCTGGCCAGCACTGCAAATAAAAAAAAGTGCGTTTTGCACATTATTCTTATTTCGAATTATGATACAATACACACACTGCCGATTACGATACAAGCATAAGAGATAATTTTTAATACTATATACAATAAAAGAATTCGGTGCGTGTGCGCTCGAGTTACACGACTTTATCCCTGTTTTCCTTTTCTACAAAAGAACAAGGAAAACGCAACAATATCATCCCTTCATGGTAGATATTGCCATCAGCTCGAACTAAGCGGCTCGCTACCATCTTCCTATTGCGAACCACTCGGAAATTGAATTCTTTACCACTAACATCCTTGTTCCCTGTATACCTTAGTATATGCGTAGAATCGCGAAACACGAGAATAACCCTCCCGGTTAGTGCGGGTCGCACACCGCACGCTGCACGCCGAGTTTTCACGGCTTTCCTCAGAAACACATAGTCGTCCCTCTCTGTGCGGTGTTCTCGCTCGCGCAAGGTTCGTCGACCGGGGCAACGAGCGCGCGAAAGTACTTTCACTGCGCGGCCGCATGCGAGCCTAACGCCGAGGTTATTGTAACGCAACAATCGACGCGACACGCGGAATGCGATTAGCCGACGAGCGTCACCAAATTGATGCGTAAGATGCACACATTTTAGTCACCGCGCATTACAAATGTGTAAGGTATAAGAGAAAGAACCCATATCACTAGTTTCTTAATTAGCTTGTCTTTTGTAACGTAAAAGTGAAAAAGTAAAGCAATCATCATCATCGCGTATGCATCAAAGAAAATCAGCCTTATCGTGATTGTTTGATCGGGAGTAGGCAGGTTAGGATTATTACATGGTAATAAGGAACGGGTACAAATTTGGATGTCAATATTTCCATTCCGCATCCCCCCTCCCCCCCCCCCCCCCCTTCTTAACTGCGCGAATCAAAGAGCCACGATAAGGCCCCGGGTACAGTGGTGAAATGGTCGCAGCAGAATTGCAGGTAAGTTGTAATCTATCTAGGAATGCGCGCTTTCCGCGCCTCTCATCAGGACTCGTTAAGCCGACCGTAATGAGCTGTTATTGTACAACAATACACGGCTTATTACTTTGGGAAATGCTTTACTCGTTGATACTTATATTATTATGTGTCGTGATTTTTTTGTACAAAGTTTGTCACTAGAAGAAGTCTGTACCCTACTTGCAAAACAGGTCTCCTTATTAAAAATTCATAATAAATTGTAAACATTATGATGGAATCGGCATAATACTGGAAGTATCAAGGAAATAATCGGCAATACATTGAAAAGTACATAGTTTGAGTCGGCAACAAATTGTCTTTACATTATTTCATATTATATCTTTATTCATCATCCTCATGCAAGTGGCGGGAAGAAGTTGGATGCAAGCCGCTTCCAATCAGTCTTTTTGGAAATCCATTGGAGAGACCTATGTCCAGCAGTGGGCTTCTTATGACTTCTTCTAACCTCCTAAGCGCTACAGAGTTTCAACTAGTTGGTTGGATCGCGTAGCGCATATATATATATATTTCCTGTATAACTCAATTTTGATGTAATTAATTCAAAATATCCATTTTGTACCAACATCTATTGAAATATCGTAGTACGATGTCGGTATTGCACTTGCTTAGAATTGCAAGTTTTCTCGAAAGAGATGGCGAGCTATAAACATTATGTAACACACCATTTACACGTAAGATGATAGTGAGTCGCAGTATTAGGGGCTTATAAAAGTCACGCTACTGGAAACTTTTACTTTAACTACTGTATACGTTTATTTATATATATTTTGCATATATTAACACCGATAATGGAAAGATTTGAACTTTGATGTGGCTTATGCTTTGTTTCAACGCATACAAAGCTTTATAATGCCCTGAAAATATATATTAAGGGATTTCAACCCATAACATATCTATTTATATAGGTACATCATATCGTTTACATGAAGGAGTAAATAAAGCTAAGATAAAGCTTAATAAACCGCAAATATTAACGAAAAAAAATGAAATTTGCTGTCTTTCACATAATTAAGCACGAAATATTTTGCATAAATAGCATTAATTCGTTCATTTTCGTTTTTCTCGTATTTAATAAAATGTTCATAAAACTATTTACCTGACAGACTTGTACAGCGACAACTTGCCTCGAGGGGTTCGACAAGTGGCATTCTAGTTTCCTGGACGACTGTGCAATAGAAAAGTAAATGTATGGGGTTCACATTAGTATCGAAATGTCACGTGACGACACGTCACACTTTCTCAGCATTTCGAAGCGTTAGCGTTTGTAGAAATAGTAACGTTTGCCAGTTGTCGAAGCCTGCTGGTGTTGAGACATATAGCGGTCTACGATACACCATACTTACCTAAAAAACCAACATTTATTTAAAGACATCCAGATTATACCTATTTGTTTTGATACTTTCTCCATCATCATAATCTTGAAACGTTTTTTCAACAATGCAACTTTTTTGCTCGTTTTTTCCCGTCGTTTTGCGCCAGTAACAGCAAAAAGCATCCTAAGTGCATAATTGTCGTCGTGCTGCGCATCAGACGAAGGAAGGAGTGAAAGTTGCGCCGTCACGAGCGCACGCGCAACCGATGCTGCACAATGCAGCTAGGGGCGACTCCTGTGACCGCAGTTTCATATATTGTTTATGTAAAGTACAAATAAGCCAATTTTATTTCTAGTAGTTTTACGAAAAGTAGATCTCGCGTTTTTATCATGAGTAGCATTCTTAGTTAGATTTATTATCGTTGCCCACATATTAAGATATCAATTGAATGAACGTGGCTTCATGTCAACAAACATAAAAATGACTGAGACTGAATTACGACTATTTTGTGTACCAATAAACTAAATAAACAAAGTTGACGGGCCTCATGGGTCAGTGGTAGTCTGCCTCTGAACTACATGTCGTGGGTTCGATCCCCACCCTGGGCAAAGATTTCTGGTGAGCATGGATGTTTGTTCTGTGTCTGGGTGTTTATATGTATCAGTACCAGTCCCAGTCCAGTTAGAAAACTGTACCCAGCTACACAGGCTCTAATGAGACCTAGTGCTGGGCCCACAGAATCTAAATGGTATAACTTAACCTACCAATAGCGCATAGAAAATAAGAGTCTTTATACCTACTGTTTATATTTTTTGTAAGAACAAATAAACCTTTTTACTATTTTATTATTATCATGTGTATGTATGTATGTATTTACAAAAAAAGTATATGTGTATTCTATCAGCCATTTGGTTTCATACAAGCTTTGCTTAGTTAGGGGCTAGATGGTGTGTGAAAAATGTCCTCCAATATTTATTTATACGTTTATAAAAATAAACTAAATAAAAACGTTGCCAACTGGTAGCGGTCTCTTAGATTAAGTTTGTAAATATTATTATTATGTGGCATATATGTGTATATCTAATTTATTATTTTAAATTACTAAGGAGTTATATAATGTTTGAATAAACTTATTTTGGATATTAGAAAATATGAAACATTCAAAAACTAAATAAAAACAAATAATAAAATATCCAATTTTTTTTTTTCAATTTACATTCGTAACGACTTCTGTTCTGTTGCATTAGTTTCATGAAATCGCCGTAATTGTGAGTGATTGCGACGCGACGCCGCGACGGCATGACAGTCATGACTCGGCCTTCCGTAATGGGGTAAAAGTGACAATTATAACTATAATCTACTTGTGTAATTTGCAACACGAAAGTTTTTTATTATTATTGTATATCTAAGTTAGCGGTTACAATTCAATAAATAGGAATTTGACTATAGCTGTCCACTTACTTCATACACATCTTATATTTAGGAAATTTATACACTTAATATTACGTAATTCTAATTCTTTCTGGGCGAATGAGTACATGATAATAACCCACATTTACACACACATGATTATTTTAAATGACACACTGAAAATCCGTATAGTTGATGCGCGGTAATCCGAGATTTTTAATCCGGCAATCGATATTTGAATAAAGGCGTATAAACCGGATATTTGTTCAGTAAATCTGTCCATGTCCAAAGTAAGATCATATACATAGACATCTTTTTATTTGCGACAAAAACAACTACAACATATAAACACATAAAAATAAACAAAACTACAGTCGTTTTTGTCAGAAATCGGTTCCAACTCAGCATTAGCTGGTTAAATTAACCAACGCTGGTCTTCCGTTGGGACCGGCAGGTGACGTCACGCACGTGCGCTCACTATATTTACCAACATGCATTGAAAAAATTATATTATAGTGATATAGACATAGTGAATATGTACTGACATTCAAGCAGGAAGATGAATCACAATTCACTAAATCACACTATACGAGTATAATTTTGATCTTACTATTTTTATAGTAAGTATATATTTGTCGGATTACAAGATACTCCTTTTCAAAAATACTACGAAAGTCCGGTGACAGTACTCCAAACTACAAATTCTCAAACACACATTTGATCATCGCTTTGTAAAACGTTTGTCGGATTACCGCTAGTGTTACATTATTGCCATTATTTTAATACGCGGTTGCGCACATGATTCCATACAATTTGCGCTCGACTCGATGAATATTTAATGATCATGATCATCGATACTATACTACTAGAGACGGATTTACGTATTACTTAGTAGATAGACGTATTTTGTTTATTGGATTTTTATTAATGAGTAATCCGTTTTTGATTGATGCGTGCGAGGTTGCTTGATTGATCTTGTTGGATTAAATTGAGGCTATTAAGTTTTAAGTTGCCTTCCAACTTTTATTTTAGTGTCCCACAAAATTAAATAAGTTATAATTTAATGTTGCAGATACCAAAAATGTTTATATGGTAAACCTATCGAATATTTTGTAAAATATTGGATCTTAAGCGTTACTTTATCAATAATCGCTTTCTTTAGAAAGCGAGTAAAAGAAAATTAAAAAAAATAAACTATTGATAAAGTGACGCTTAAACTGGAAAAGTGAAAGGGTTCCTTATTTGTTTATGTCGCATCGGTTAGTAAGTAGATATCTGAACTTCGGGATGAGTATCCGGGCGAGCATAGGTATCTGCCTACTACCTACTATTCATGCCATAGCATATCCAACAGCTTATTTTTTTTTTTGTGACTGAACCCACACTCGGAATACAAAACGTTTTATCCAATTGTCGTGACAGTTGTCAATACTACATACTTTATTTCTACTTATAAGGGACAAAATTGGGTGGAAATACAATTTATCTGCTTTTATCAAATAGGAATACCTATAGGCATATTTATCTAACTTTAGTACATATTGAAATGGACCGACAGGAATGGAAGAAATTGTGGGAGACCTTTGCCCAGCAGTGGGACAGTACAGGTTAATTAAGTGCATACTTAAGTGCTAAGTGCACTCAAATTCAACAAAAAAAAACACATGAGTGAATTAAATAAAAGCACGTAAATATACTATTTTGTATCATGATGATAGAAAGAATAGATGGGTAAATAGATGAAGTGAATGAATTTGATTCACTGAGATTAATAACAAACAATGATACACAACTCACTGCCCGATGAATGTCTAGATACACAAGTACCTTTCGTAAGTAAGTTTGGAAGCGGCCTTTCTCCCGCGTTCTTATAACATAACCCTTTCAACAGCAAACCAAACAACTCCTCTATAAATATAGAGCTAGAAGCTCAATCTAATCCACTCGTTGCATAACAACACTTAGAAACTGTAACACAACAATGTTTAGTCGCTGTTTCCGACGGACGGACGAAGCCGGATTTTATAAATAAATTAATTTAAAAAAATAGAAGCATAGAAACATGTGAATTTGGAGTACGTAATTCGGAAACTGTAGTTCAAACGCTCGTGGAAACGCTTACTAATTTCAATATTTACGTTTAGTTGCATACGTTTAACTTTAGATTAGTTTTAATCCGGGAAAGCTTCCCGCATCAAAATCGAAACAAGCCTCAGACTAACTGATGTTAATCCAACGATTATCTCTTAGTTTATAGATAAATCTATAGAGAATTTCATTGTAATTGATAATTAAACTGTTGCACAGTTAACTTTCTTAAAGCCAGAGTTGATGCATAGTAACCGCGTCTAGCCGTAATTACTCACTTGTAAGCACCGTTTTTTTAAATTAAATAATATGCTTGCGCTTGACCGCCAACTCGCCTGATGTCAAGCAACCGTTGCTGTCTACGATGGAAGCCGCTTTTCCAGAAGAAATCTATACATTCGATTTGCAAACATCCAAATTATAAGTGTTCAAAAATACTAATTCGTAAAGCGTTCTCATTTTGGCTGAATGCACAATAATGGTGATGCTAAAGCGTTTTGTTCGTGTTTTTGTAATATCCACCATCGCTAAGCCTTAGTAATCGCGTAGGAATCCTCTGACGGTGCGTGCGCGCAGCGGCACGTGTTAAGCGCGGGTTCGACTCCGGCTGCGGTTATTTGCGGAAAATAGGTCAAACCGAGCTCAAGTTAGCTGCAAGAACGAATACAAAAAGAGTAAAGCGCGCGGGGCGGGCGCTCCCGCGGTCCAGCGACGCGCGGTTAGCGCCCGCCTTAACTGATGGTTAGATCGGTTAGCCATGACGTGTGGGACTGAGCCTATTCTGAGTTGGATCATGATTGATCCTCTATCTATATAGTTTGAATTAAATAACAGACATATCTGTAATCTATAACTAAGACAATCTTTTGAAAGCAATACTAATTTCTTTACTTTTATATATTATGATCCCATTTCGATAAATCCCTTTTTTACGTGATTGCAATATGCGACTGTGAATGGTAACCAGTGTTTTGATTATTTCTTGCTTAAAATTTATAAGATGTTAAAAATTAAATTTATGAAACAAAAACAAAAATCAGACTGGCGACAACGTTCAAAAACAGTTGAAAGTACTTTACAGTAGCTCTCCTCCCCACTGTTTTGACATATGCAATAGTTCTATTTGATCACACTATATTTCATTAAAATTTGGATACTTGTCATTGACTCATGTGGCAAAAATATTTATCACAGAGAAAATATATAGAAATAAAATTTTATAACTTTTGATCTTAGAAACTGATCAATAAAAATTACTAATAAATAAATAATCAAATATCAATAACAAACACAACAGTGATCAAGAACACATTATTTACCACTTAATAATTTGTGCAAATGTTTTGTACGGAACGGGTTCAGACGACCAAGGTTGATAAAAGAATAGTGGTCGACATTGGTAACATGTAGATATTATATTGTTTGTATACTACACTACACACTACACGCGGAAGTGTTGCCTTGCGGGACCAGTTAGCCTTATATGTTAACTGGATACATTTATTATGTCTTTATATGTACATTTTAAGAGCTGACGACAGGTTTTTGATCTTGAAATTGAGAACTGTTAAAAATAAAGAAACGATATGGTTATAAAAAAATATTCTTAGATCTTGTATTCCTTTGTCTAGATACAAATATGTTAAATGTATACAAATGGTGTTTATGATTTTTATATTGGATTTTTATGTAAGGATAGAACAAGTTTATTTAAATTGTGCAGTTGCAATAAAATACACAATTTTATAAGATTTAAACTCGAGATAGGTAATATAAATAACATTTGTAGAATATTATTATTTTACAACTTAGCAGAAACAATGTGTATTTGTACTTGTTCAAAAAATATAATGCATACATAGGTATAATAGAATATGCGTTCTGTCTCAAATATAAAGTCAAGTTATATTGAGCATCTCCGATTAGACAAACCGCGTTTGATAAATCAAGGATTGTTTGGTTAAACGACATTTAACGAACTGGAGTTCAGGGAGGTCGGGCCTGTTTGTTTATTACCCCTTGCACTGTTAATATGCCCGAAGCAAATAAATGAGAATGAAACGTATATTCAATAAACCTTCCTTATTGATGCATTGATATTAATCAACTTTAGCTGGTTTTATCGCGTATATTTTAGATTTTTCGGGTATATTTTCTTTTGAAGTAATATCTAATGCAGGACATACCAGGTAGACGGCCATTCTCGTGGTGAGGCGACAAAGGCAGGATTGCTAAAACATAGGAACCGCTCTGCAAAAGAATAAGAAAAATGTAAGCATTTTCTGTGCGTTCCGCGACGCATTTAGTTTTCCTATCGGTTATCTTAACTCGATATACCAATAACGTTAATAGGGACATTTATAATACCTTATTGATTGGCTAATGCATGTTAAATCAATATCGGTTATGAGATCTACATAAGGTGGCCGGTTATGTAACCGGCAGTTATAATGTGGTGTAGCGGGCCCCTACGCCCGAGCCGGTGCATCGGCCGAGTTGCGCAACTGCTATAAATAGTTCTCCTAGCCGCGGTTCCGGAGCTCGGGAAGGATTTAGGACCTGAATGTGACATGGTTCTAACAGATGTGCTACTATCATGCATCATCATCGACATTTCAGCATATTGTCGCCTACTGAGCATATGCCTGTCTTTCACCCCACTCATCTTGATCCTGTGCCATTATGTTCCGGGTTCGATCCGTGTTCTAGATATATGTATTTACATTATTAGAAATATTCACTTTATGAAGATTCGTTAATCAACGATTTTTTTTTCTTCTTATTTTATGGCCATCTTTATAGGCTATATTATCTCTGTATTAATTTCTGTACCGAATTAACATAATTTTTTTTTTAAACTAGGTAATAATAACTTTGAAGTGTCATTAATTACATTTGTAAAAATGTCAAATGCCAAAAAAAATATATGAAAATGTATGAAGTATGAGTTCAAAGAGCCTTTTAATGTTACACGTCTAGGTAAATAAAACTAGGTAGAAATTTTTAGATTTGGTTCTTGTCTTATCTTGCCTTGGGGTCCTAAATTCCGGACGCACTTCGAACCATTGGGTGCGGCATCTTTAGTGCTTACCCCATGCCTTAATACTCACCCGCCTTGGGATTTCTGAAGGACTGTATAATCTGCAGATTATCACTTGGTGCGAAGTGCCTGCAGTCCTCTAGTTCTGAATACGCAGATTCCAATAGGTTCAATCGCTTCCTAGCCATCGAGTTACAGCTGTATAAGTTGTGTTTCATTGACTCCTCAGTTTCTCCGCAGGCTCTACATGTTAGGCTTAAGTCTTAATTTACAATACGAGCCCGACTTCCGAAGTGTCCGGTCAGAGCTCCCATTACATCAATATACTTCTTGTCGCTATCGGCGCCAATCGTCGTCTCAGTTAGATAGTGTGTGAGTTCACTCAGTGTATTCCATTCGGCTTTGTGTTTCTTTTCAATATTTGCACAAATTGCCGTATTCACCATCCCATATGATAGTCCTGCGAAGGGGTCAGGTCTGACTGGTAGTTTACTTGATAGCTCATAGGCAGCCTGATTTCCCTCGATCCCCACATGCCCCGGTATTCGATTACGTTACTCAAATTTAGTTTTTTAACTGACTTCTAAAAAGAAGCAAGTTCTCAATTCAACCGTATGTTTTTTTTTGTTTGTTAGGCGATTACTCTACTAATTATGAATTGTTTTTGATGATAATTTTTTTGTTTGGTAGTTCAGAGGTGGCCCATATAAATTTTATCAAAATCGGTTCAATACTTTAGTTTTATTGAAGTCATCCAAGTAAACGAATTGCGTATTTTGAAGTCGGTTTTTAATAGTTTTTTTAACTATACTTATTTTTACCCTCATCAATATAATGGCATCGTTTACCTCTGCGCCACAGACTATATAGCTCACAATTTTAATCCAATGAAGCTGTAACGCCCACTTTATACGTTTTTATTGTTGTATCTAAATAGTGTCTACGTACTAAAAGCACAGCCTATAACTACACGGATATACAGATGAAAATACACATTTTTAAAGGGGCATTGTATAACTCTTCCTTTATACGGAAAACGAGTAAAAAAATCACATTGTTTCACATAGATTGTTTATAAATAGAAACGGAAATAACAACATTTGAAGCGGAAACAAACCAAATATTCAAATAAGATTACGTATTCCATATACATTCTATCGAATGTCAATAAACTGTAGAGTGGTTACCTGTTGGCTACTGGCAGGCTGGCAGGCGTCATGCCCCGGCCTCGTTTCTTCAATTCTCAGCACTGATCCTTAATCTATATAATAACTCTGTTTTTATCAATCTTTCCGATTTCCCAGGCAACTTCTTTTTTATAAAAAAATAATACATTTGACCACCAGCTCTTCTGATGGTAAGCGACTGTGACAAGATAATGTTAAAAGTATCAATCACTGTCGAAGAGTTAAGTATGTTTTCATTTATTTTTTTTGAAATCCCTACACGATCTGAAGAATGCGCACATTGTAAACAAAAAACAAAATAATATTTATGTTATATCTTAGTCAGTTTGAAGAAAACGCCGTATTACATTACGGCAGCTCGTTTTACAAAACGGTGCTGTTTTCTAATACGATGTTCTCGTATTCAGGCGGATTTCAGTTGCGATACGTTCTCCAAAGCGGCGGCCAACGAGTATATATACATATATTATCAAACACTGCTATTTGTTGCAGATATCTATGTAACTATATTTGGCTTGTTGACAACTCCATAGGTAGTTACACCACTATTATTAATAATAACTTCATTATTATCTGTAAATAATAATTACCCGTTGATTTGTGCGCCTAATCGTAAGGTCAGCCAGCAGTCACTATACAGTCGGCGCGTTGTCTTACATAACCCATCCTTGACGACGATCCGTAAACAAATATTGTTTTCATAGTTGAACCTTCAGCTTCCGCGTCTATATCCAACGTTCTAAATACAGACCTGACGAAATCGCGCGAAATTATTATAAACAAGGTGACATGTACACAGGGTGTTTGATTGTGTTGTAGGGCTGCTCCCTGTCACTGCTAGGGGTGCCGCTTACCTTTTTGCTACGGAGGTTTGTCGCGTTACATTAGTGTAAGGTATTTGAAGTTGAAGTAACGGAATTTATCCAGGTTATACTAGAACTACATATAATAAGGTCTTCAATCACAGCTGTATAACTTGAGATATAATTAATGAATAAAGACGTACTGGTGTCCTATGAAGGGAGGCTCGCTTTCATTTACTTTAATGCCATAAGGAAGGCCTTTCCCTAATTTAGCCCCAAGATATTCCATACGTAAATTAGCTGAGCTTGCGTCGATGTATTTCAAAATGTCATAAAAATAATATTTTTTTATTAATAAAATGGAACTAAATAGATTCTATACCAATTGTCCTATACTGCAATACTATGTATTTTCTTGAAAAGAAAAAAAAAACTCACACAACAGACAAATCGCTTCCAAAGTTGCAGATCTCATAATAAGTAATAATTACTATTTCTTCTTTTCCTTTCTATTCTATTCTCGAATTACTCGGGTTGCGGGTGATACGGTAGAAAACAGCTAGTCATGAACGGCGTAACGTGTAATAATAATAATAGTGTAGTGTAATTGAGAGTGAGCACGTACAATGTACATATTATTTCCCGTACATCCCCTCCCGAGCACCTGGGCAGCATCCCACCCCCAGGCGTGGTCGCGTGGGCGGCTGGCGCGCCGCCAGCCGCAGGGTGCGTCGCCCCGCGGCTCGGCCGTTGTCATAGATCACGCAAATAGATCCATGCAACTACACTATTCAGGACCCAAATACACAGCAGTCATGACGAACTAATACACATTATTTTGGAGATTTTCACTGTCCACACTTTGCGAGGTGATGAGATAAATAGATAAAATTTAAGAGCCGCTTGCATATGAAGTCTTAAACATTGGTTTTTTTTTAATTCGAAAGTAGGCTTGCGCTTGACCGTCACTCACCTGGTGTTAGGCGACAGCTGCGGTCTACGATGGTGTTCTAAATAATGAAATGATAAATTTAGATAACTAATCACGATTAGTTACTTTTACAACTAAAAGCCTCTATTATATGTATAACCTGCTCCAGCAGCTACACGTATTTTTCGTAGCAAAATTAAAGGATTTTTTATCTTAAAGAGAGCTTAAAAGTTAAATGCGAAAGTTTGTGTCCATGGTTTCCACCCAAATTCCTAACACATCTATACTAAACTCCTATGTGGCATTTTTCACCTTCGAAAATATAAACCAGATTTTATTTTAAATCCAGTGTTTTTTTTATATTGACGTAGAAGAAAATAATCTATAAATATTAAAATAGAACTGAAATATACTTCATTGAATACTTTGATTGGTTAAAAATTATGCTGTAAGAGTATAAGCTGTTATAGCGATCATTCTTATTTTATATGCACCAATACTCGTTGTATTGGTGCATATAAAATAAGAATATCCAAATATCCTTGACCCTCGCTTGACTGCATTTATAAAATTCAAATAGTCTGATTCGACGCGACGCTCGATGCAGTCCTGTAGGTACATATACATAGATATAACATCCACAGCTGAGAGTTCAAAACTCTGGAGTTCGTCCACATCACATTTTCGAGTGCCGTTTAATCCGAAAAGTTTCGCGAGTTCAAATCGGTCGATCATCTCGCTCGCGCTCGCGAATAAGAATTTCTTTATTTGCGAATCTAATGCAAGAGTTAGAGTTTGAGACTGGATAGATACTTTCTATTCTGAGATTATTTCTTAAATAATCTATACTAGTAATATGCGTATTACAAATACAAATACAAAATACAAATAAGTTTATTTGTCGCAATAGAATTTGTACATAACTTGACTCTGACTTTTGACTTTGACTCTGAACTAGTATTCAGTATTTCAGAGCCAATTTCAAGAGCCAACTATTATTTTATATGTATCCGAAATACAGATGTTACCTAATTTGATTTTGATGTTGACATGCTATTTTTAAATAACGAAATATGTAAAAATTACAACACCGACTAAGCAATTTGTTGTTTATATGATAACCAACCGCACCCCACGGTTTTGCCTGCATATAACACATCCTTTTTTATGTATAAGTAGGTACCTACAATTGACGATGTAGACATCCTCAAAATTTCATTTTCTAGAACCACAGATTAAATTTGTTCGCTGTGTAATATATTTCTGAGATTCTTATTGAAATATGTAGAAGTGTCAAATTACTATACCAGCCTAAAAGTAGACGATTTCATCAAAATTCAAGCCTGAAATCGAAATAAAAATCAATCAACGCCAAACCCGATAAATGCACGATATCAACGAAATGGTAATGTAACGCGACAATCTATCAAGCACACCTACTCACGGTAAGCTTGTCTATAAGCCGAAATATATTTGTTTGATCTTACTTGCCAGAATCAGTTTGATCCAACCTGATACTGCCTGCATCCAAATGTTTTACTTGACATCATGCTTCATTTACCCGAACAGTTAGGAATTCAGTTAGGTTCGTTAGATTTATGTTTATTATATTCGGAAACTCTTTTATTTACAAAGGTTCAATTATCAGATATTTCAGGTTAGTTGGTTTCATTGTATTATACATATAAACTCTTTCAAATACATATATGTATCCCATTTATTTATCAGACGAGTTGTCAAATAAGTTTACGGAATTTAGATAAATTGTCTTTTAAAAAAATAAATTGTTTTTCATGTGACCACTAAGTTGCCTGAATTTAAGCGACACTGTCGAAGATGGAGCTCGTTGATCTAGAAAATATCTATTCACTCTAGCCTGGAAAATTCCAAGATTACAGATCTCACGAAACAGAGAAGGCGGCAAATAATTCCATTCTTATGCAGTACACATCAAGAACGTGGACCGAAACCGTTGAGTACAGATTTTTGGCATTTCAATGAGAAATGGGTGGTAATGGACTTTTATCTAATCCTTTAGTGGAATTTGGTATTTCACAATTGGTATTATAGACAAGTAACCCTGATCATAACCTACGTGAACCATGTGTGAACTCCGCCTTCCCGTGACCCTGAGGATGCGCTCCCGTGGAAGCGCGAAAAGCGAGCGGGGTCGACGCTCGGCGCTCCGCCGCGCGCGGGCGACGCCCGGGAACGCGCGAAAATGGAAAACAATCCACAGAGCTCGCAGCCGGCGACCTGGTCCCGGTTACACCTGCGATTGTTTTTACATTCGTAGACCAGTAATGCAAGTTAGGCTCGACTGTTGTTACTTTTTAACCGACTTCAAAAAGTATATTTACTACCTATTTTCTGTAGTTATTATTCTATGAGAAGATACACAAGGCAACTAATGCTGTCCTGCGTTTTATTAAAAATGAAATATTTCTTCCAGTTTGCAGATATGTTGATCGCTATAACAGCTTATACTCTTACAGCATACTTTTTAACCAAGCAAAGTATTCAATGAAGTATAATTTTTATTCGTTTTCTGATTTCTTCCATTTTTAACCCCGGCCTAAAAAGTGTTATAAGTTTGATGTGTGTATCTGTATATACATCTACCTATAGCATCGTAGCTCTCAAACGGATGGACCGATTTTAATCTAGATTTTTTTGTTTGAAAGAGGCATTTATAGAGTGTTCTTAGCTAAGTTCAGCAGTTTCTTTATGTCCGGAGTTTTTAAATTTACAGCATGCTACAGATTTAAAACCAAAATAAAAAACATAATTCATAAAGAAAGTACTAGTAATTTATTACAGATCTTAGCTTACTAACAATATAATTAAACAAAATTACGTTAAACAATAAGTTATGAAGCTGCGATAAAACTCTACTTTCCCACGGTTTATAACTAATTATAATAAAAGTTTAAAGTAAAGCGACAACGCGGGACTCTCATTGTCTCCGCGTGTTTAAATGTCTCGCCTGACGCCTAACAATACTGGGAACTGCGAATATTGTACGGCCGGATACAAAACAACCACCTCACGCCATTCATCAGGAAATCATCAAAATAACGCACATATTCGAACCTTCCGATAATTTTAACGTACATTAACAGTGGGGTTCAGTTATAGTAAATACACCGTAGTAATAATATAACGCATTTTTAAAAGATTCCTCAGTCTGTAGCTTCTACCACGGGAGCTTGAAGGTCGGTTCACATAAAATATCAGGTGAAGGCACAGTTCCGGCGCAGCACCGCCACCTTGACAATGATTCTTCCTTTCTCTATGGACGTGTTCAGATGTCACTGCTCTTAGTGACCTTCATAGAGAATGCGCGAAAAATGTATTATCACGATGGCCGAACTATGCCGGAACTGAGACTCAATGATATTATGTGAATCGACCTTAAAAGCTGCCCTATTGTCGGGTACCATACAACACAGGGACCTATAGACCCTAGAGGTTAGATTTTCTTTTTTATACTTGATAATGGTGGAAGCCTAAGGGTTTCCGCGAACTCACATGATTTTAAACAAAATCAATTTATAAAAATATAACAAATCAAAGTCATATGAGATCTCTATACTTTTTAAACAACAACGTTATAACTAAATACATGTAAATTTAATAAATTTATGAAATTTCGAGCTTATAAACAAACATAGCACACAGTTAGTGTCAGTGGACATTTCATGATTCAAAACTAAGAAAAAGTTTAAATTATTTTAAGAAATAAATATGGACTAACGAAAATATTGCGATGTGTGCTTACACAAGTTATAATTAAAGTACTAACATATGATTAATACCACCACAGTAACTTAGTCACTCTCGTCTGTTTTGAGCCAAAATATCCGACTATAGTTTCAACCGCATTCGGCGGTCTTTTTCAAAGGAGCAGCACACACACAATGTGTGAAAACCACGTTAATTTCCATAGTATAACTTAGAACAATATCTCATGCAATTTACCTATGAGTTAGTCTAGATACAATGTTAATGGGGTTTTTATTGCCATAAATAAGATAATACTAGCATGCTTCCAATTTAAATTAGTAACAATTCTCTATACTATAGTAAATATGAAACTTGGAAAAATATTTCAAGGCAACAGAATGTAAAATATCAACATTACAAAAAGAACAGCCATTTAATGTGCATACTATCTACCCTTATAAATATTTTAACATTAACTTCATTTAAGAAAATATTGTTGGTGTTCATCAATTTCAAAATCAGGACGTTTTGAATTTTGAAATCATCCAGCAATTTCTTACTCTCCATGTTACCAGTGGTCACTATCACTTCAACTCATGTTGCCAGTGGTCACAGTCAGTTCCATTTATGTTACCAGTGGTCACTGTCAGTTCCACTCATGTTACCAGTGGTCACTGTGAGTTCCGCTCATCGATTGCTCACGTTGACGAGTACCACGTGTTCTCCCCTCACCATGAGCTGGGGTAGATGCCTAGTGCACTCCCAGACCCCCTTGCCAAGAGGAGTCTCAGTGACCGCAGCCACGGGAGATATCTTCGCCGCTGATCCTTGGGCCACGGGGGTACCTGGACATAATAATAGCCATGTTGTGACGGAATCGATGGAAAAATAAATTCAGTTAACTTAGAATTTGATACACAAAAAATTTAAAACATGAGTTGCCGATGGTAATTACTAGACATTAGTTACATGAGTTGCCGACAACCGACAATAGTCTATGAGTTACCAACGTAGCGGTCCCTCAAACGCAATGCTAAGGGGATTTCTGGATAAAAAAGTTTAAAATCCTCTGCGCAAGGGTTCGGCTAACGGGATTTCTGGACAAAAAGTTAAGAAATCCCCTACGCAGGGGATTGTCTAAGGAGATTTGTGGTATAAATCCAAAAATTCCCATATCATTAAATAAATAAACCAAATCAATAAGTGAAACTAAACGGATTACGTTAGCAATATGTAATCGACAAACCATAAAACCACCTTCCCTCCCACACTCACTCAAATGCCCACCCGATTCAAAAACAGTAAATTTTCTTAACGAGATTGTATAACGCACCGAGGCCTTTTATTACGCCTATAAATTACGCGGCATTTTCAAATGTCGCCAGCAATTAAAACTAGTTAGTTGACGTAATAAATGATTTAACATCAAAATCATATACCGTATGTCTTCGTCTACCTACAGGGAAAGCCTTTTAGGGAGTACGCTTGTGAATCAAACACATGTAGTGCCCTGTACCCGTTGCCAATAATTTAATTAATAGAACATTTGGCCCGTTTTAGCAGAAAGTGAGAGGCTCTGTGACTGCCAAGTAGTAAAGGTGGTTTGGGATCTAGCCAGTATAACATGTATAGCTAGCAATGGTAACTCCTAAAGGAACTACTGGGTGACTTTTATTATACTAGGATGTTGCTCCTGAAGGTGTTGAAACAGAGTCTTATTATTTTAATACGATTTTGAATATTAACATGTTTTTGCAAATTTTCTTCGTTAATACAAGCCCTTAAAATAATTACACCAGTATTTCCAAATATCCAATAAACTACTATGATAATAAAATAATAATTCTAGATCGACGAGCCCGATCGTCAGCCACACCGTCGCTTAACATCAGGCGAGTTGGTGGTCAATCGTATATCTATCTCACATTAAAAAAAATACGTTAATAATACGTTCCAAAAAGTTTCTGAAATTACTAATTAAAATGTTTTTTTTTTATTTGGTGTTTTCGAATTAAGAATCTTAGCTTAATATTTGACGCACCCATTCCCGGAGGAATCTTCCTCTTCTTGACGCCCTTCCTCTTCCAGACCTCAAGCACATCACTAAGGGCCAGGTTCCACTGCTTGTCGAACGCCACCACCGTTGCGTGTAGAACGCCCCTTATCCCGCGGTCGTTGCGCGTCGTGACCTGCAACAAAACTTTATACTGACTATCATCTTCACTTAGTAAAAAAAACGGAAGTGAATATTTTATGGTTTTAGTTAAATGCGATATAGACATTCAACAATTTTAAATCTTCACGTATAAAGTGGATCTATTAAAATGGTCATTGTTTTTTTTTTTATTCTAGGATATATTTAACCTTAACCGTCAACTCGCCTAAAATGCGTTCTACGGTTTTACTATCAATTTTCCCAGTTTCGGAAAATCCTTTTCGAAAACATCCGAGTATGAACTTTGTACAATTTTCAGAGTGACGAACGTAGTGCATTGCCATACAAAATTTAAGCGGTTGAACTCTAAAGTTGTCAACAATGACATTGTACTGATGTATCAACGACTACCTCGTTACACTTTCTTACGTATTCTTGTATTAATTTAGATAACGAGTGTCTATAATAAAAGAAAAATAAAATACCCAACTGTAGAAAAGCGGTTTTTACAGTCTATCTCACGATTTTTTACGTTGTTGAGTGCAGGTTTTTTGTGAGAAAGTATGCGTAAAATTGCTGTAAAAGGTTATAAGTACGCATTCTTTAGAATAATTCCAATGTAATTACTTATTTATTACGAAAAAAGTTCGTTGGAGGAGACGAAAAAGCCCCTTTTTTTTGCGAGAGTCGTATTATTATTTCATTTATTTATTTACAATCTTAATTTTAAATTTTTAACCCAGATATAAACATATAAAAAATAAACAAATATTGTAAAAAACTTAAAACTAGGGTGCCGCCGGCAGCGGGGCGGGGCTCAAGCTGCCTGTGGTAGGGGCTACAGAGAGAGGAACCTCCTGACAATACGTGCCGTGTCTAGGATGACTGCCTTCTGTATCCGACCCTTGACCCAACCATGAAGCGAGAGCCTCATGAGATGTTGGTCGAGGCTCTTCGCTATGACACCGTTTACCGAAACGACTATCGGGACAATGATCGTCGAGTCAACATCTCACATGGCGGTTATCTCGTGAGCCAAGTCAAGGTACTTGCTGAGCTTGTCCTTCTCAGCCTTCACAAGATTCTCATCATGTGGGATGGTGATGTCGACGAGCACTGCCCGGCGCTGAGACCGATATACGATCACGATATCAGGCTTATTGGGCTTAACAGTATTATTATTATTACAAAAAATATACCCTATGACACTCAAAAAGTTAATATAAATCTAACGACACTTCGCACATCAAAACTGGTCAAGCCGTTTAGGCTTTATGACCTCATATATGTACAAACACATGCATACCCTCATACATACAAACACTCGAAAAACATAACCCTCCTTACGCAGTCGGATAAAAAATACTAACGTATTGTTTTGTTTGTTAACAGGGACAGTGCAGTGGCGGTTGTGAATGCCAAGGATACGCGGCTATCTACCAAATGTGTTCAATCCTAACTGTGACTTCCAAACCAGTACAACACTGCTCATCCTGATGGTGAGTACCTCTTTAACCTCTATTTCTTATTTACCACAAAAATAACTCGGAATTCATTGAGATTAAATAACTTTCACGTAATGATCCCGTACTTTGCAGGATCCGTGGTCGCAGGTGATACTACTCGACCACGATCACAGAAGCTGCAGTGTTCGAAATGTCAGCTCTTAACATTATCTGAACCGCGATAAATCTGTTAAAAAATAGAGCAGAAAAGAAACATCAGCTGTTTTCATTAAAACACAAGATGTTGGTGGTCGAGAAGACAGAGAGCACAACAAGTAAAGGATATATTTTTTATTACTTAAACTTGTTTTTACTTAAACTAGTTACGTATTTTACTTTACAACAAGAGAAAACTATTTTACAACTCTAAATAACATGAAATATTATAATTTAAATAATAATTTATAATATACGTAGTTAAAACCATAGGTTGCAATATTGTCGTTCATCGAATTTATACCCTTTTACCTTTCTAACTTTAAAGTTATAACGAAATTTCTATCCACCCTAAGGTTGCCTGGAAGAATTCGCTCTATGCGATAAGGCCGCCTTTGTACTGTCGTTTAAGTTTATTGTTTATTTTAAGTTTTTACAGTATGGATGTACAATAAAGTTATATTCTATTATATTCTAAATTTCATAGAATTAAAACAGTAACTTGGCCAGATACGATTCCGATCAAATGAAATAATGAATCACCGTAATCGTTTAGGTAGAAATGAGTTGTTTCGTATGGACAAGCGCTCGGTAATCGCTGCGCACAGCCCGCGCAGCACGGTAGATGGCTTATAATTGTAGATATATCTACAGGTAAAGCTATTTAGCATACATACTGGATAAGGTAGACCCCAAAACATGTGGATGTGGGTGTTTACAAGATGCAGGTATCCAAGGTCGCCCTGTTCGGTTCACACACGAGCCACGCATCTCAACTATATCAGGTTATATGTATCATGCCTGAAGGTTATACTTTTTTGTATGTAATTGAGAGTGGACACGAGCAATACGCTCGTCTGATGTATTGCGCTACTCTAGTCCTACATATGCAACTTTGGATATCAACAGTTCAACATCCTCTGGCAATTTGCCAATGTAGGTATATAATACTATATTTATATAATATATACATCGCTTAGCTATGCTCCACGATTCCACCCGCGTACTGATAGAAAACGTGATGAACTTCTTTCATACGAACCTTGTCCTGAAAATCGGGACAACAAAAAACTCAGCCAAATTGGTCAACCCATTCTGAAGTTATAAAAATGTATAACTTCGTATTAGTATGTAAGCACATACGTTACGGGAATTGGTTTTAGATATACAGAGTGTAATATTGAAAGAACGTACTTTAAGGGATTATGTTTATGTGCTCATTATTATTTACAACTTGTAGTTATTATAAATTAGTGATTAAATATCAATTTTCTACAGAGCAAAGTTAAGTAAAAGTCCTCTTTGTATGGAGATATTTTCATTTTTCAATATTGTGTTTCATAGGAAAAGTTTCTTATTGTATTAAATGATAAGTACAATGACCCCATACAGTATTTTCATCATTCAGTGTAACATCTTGTATCAATAAAGCAATCTGTAAACCAATCCAATAATTATTTAAGTCACTTTATGACGCCAGACTCATTTATCACAATTTGTGATTCCAATTTTTCAATTTCCGTTCGTAAACTATTTCTGACCGCCGACATTTATTAATTACAGTTCTAATATTAGTCAGGAGATTTTTAGCGAATATACACTCCGTCCGTTGTCCGGCACTCGACCGGGAAAAACAAACAAATGAGTGATTTCCACGAGTCGCCCTACGGCCGGCCGCCAAGGGCAGAATCAGTACCATAACTCAATCTGTGGCGAGCCAAACAACACTCACACAGGCGCGCGGCGTGTCCGACGGCGGCGGCGTAGGTACCGGTGCGTGTGTGTGGGTAATGACGGAAGGCGTCTCGACCTCGCACGGGGCCGATTCAATTCGTAAGTGCCTTGCCAAGGTCCCTCTGCTTTTAAACACGCGCCGTCTGCATGGAAACTTTTTGAATTTTCCTTCAGTTCGGGAGCCTGATTCTAGAACGCATTGGAAGGATTTCTTTGTGTGCCTCGGAAGCTGGCGTGCATTAATATTAAAACAAGCATAGAATTGAAACAACCGTTTGTACTTATACAGATACAATGACGCTATTTTGTTATCGATATTGCAATTTTAAAGCCCCTTCAAAATAAAAAA
This sequence comes from Lycia hirtaria, assembly GCA_947563715.1. Lineage (NCBI taxonomy): Eukaryota > Metazoa > Arthropoda > Insecta > Lepidoptera > Geometridae > Lycia > Lycia hirtaria. The sequence goes on from OX387375.1 coordinate 55,069,411, forward strand.
TAAAAATCCCAAATAATCTGCATATTTTGACATTCACAAATAAGTCAAAATCTAATATGGAACTCTAATTCGGTCTTATTGAAAATCAATGGGGGAGGCCTATGTCCAGCAGTAGACTTATTGTATAATATAATGATGACGATGATGAGTAAATAAAATCTCGGTGGTCTGAACCAAAATCAACAGAAAAAGCCACTTGCATATAATTTGCGTAAAGTGCAAAGGTCTCAGCTTAAATCAGCCGAGCACGAGCGAGCTGGCCTGCCGAGGTCTCCCTACCTCATTATACCGAAGGTTCTGGCTCACCGATGAGATTTCGACTATCATTAAAGACACCTCTCATTAATTTCGTTCACAACACATTTATTATAGTCATACGCCACATAAGGGCAAAATAAATAAAATTCAGGTGTCGTTCAGCCGCGGGTGTCAACATAAATGGCGTTGCAGCGCTTCCGGGTTGAAAGTAGCTCTGGGCCCAAGGTCGGGCTCCGCAGACTCGAGAGGGCAGTGATCCGCTGACAACGCTTAAAGTCTGCATACGTCACGACGTACACCTATTTATGGAACGACTGCATATGACACAGCGATCCGGACAGCCTGAAGGCCAGAAGGCATTGTTCGAACGGTCTGCACCGATTCTGTTCGAGTATATTGTTTAAAAAGGATCAATATTTCAAGCATCATTGGCTCCTAATTGGAGTACATGGTCGGAGCTTTATTTGATGTAATCCGATTACGTAATTTGCAGAGGTAATGCGCGCCTAATAAGGCTCATGTCAGCTCTCCACGGCTTAATCAGCTGTGCGCCTTATTTCGACTGCCTATGAGATAATTTGTTCAATAAACGATCACAAAGCTGCGTGTAACACTCAGCTTAACGACCCACGTTACAAGCAAGAACAAGACTAAGGAAATGTAACTTGATTTAATTAAATCGATTAAGCTAAACCGATTTCAAAATTCTTGAAGTCGATTCCACAGAAAGGTCTACAGCGAGTCTCACAACGAACGCTTCGCCTGCCAAGTTGTCAGGAACCCTTCGGAATTCAAGAGTCAGTTCTACGAGCCAAACAAAAGCAAAGATCCATTGGACTATGTAAATAATAGCGAGCAGTATAATGGTACCAGGATAACATCACACCGTTGGAGATAGCCGGCATAATGTGGGAATGGACTGTAGGAAGAGCATTGAAGCAATTTAACAATCAGGAGCGCGGGGAAGAGCTCAATTGTACAAGTGCATCGGACAGGTGGAAGGGACGCGTCACACCCACGGCTGCTCATTTATTAAAATGCACATATGCTCAGAGCCGAGAGAACATCGCTGCGTTCTGCGCTATGTTCGTAATTCGCCATTTAAATGTGAGACTCGGTTTTTGAAATTTTCCACCTGCCGTACTTAAAATTTCCTAGTAGCGATTTTGCGGCAGATATCGTCCTTTCGATCATGTTTAAAAAAAACGATCATTTCAAATCTGGATTGTAAATCTTGTAATGGGTTATTATACGACACCGAGGCTAAACATTGTAATCTCATTGAAATCGTAGAATAAACAGAGACTTTGGATGAGCCTTTCGGGAACAAACTTTTTTATGGGTCGTACAAACATATCCCAGTGATATTTTCGGCGTCTTATCCTCGGATAAGCGGTCAGTTCAGGCGCTCAAATCAGCGGCGTAACGTCACAACCCCGGCTAATCCAATAAGGGGAACCTTCCGATACGTCTGTAAGTGGATAGAGCTCTATCCCATTAGCATTCGGTAGTAGGCAACAAAGATAACCGCGCCAGTGGATTCCCTGCAATTCGCCAGCACCGTCCTGAAATAGAGATTGCGTAATGTAATAAAACCGTGCCCAGCGCCCTTCGCCTTGAGGTCTCCGAGCCAAATGTCTTCGGCCATGACAGTTTATTCTCGATATCTGTTCCGCAGTGTTTCCTATTGATAAAGAACTGCGTACAGATCATCGCTGTAGCGCAGAATGTTCGCCGTAGGCGCCCGAGTGTCGCCAACGCTGTTTTCAGAATAGTTATTGCCGCTTTTATCTTTTGATTTGTTGTTGAAGCTACAATATTCCTTATAACGTGATCCATTCGTACAATCTTTATAGTTATGTTGTTTCGTTCGATGGCAAATACGTACTCTATAATTTAGGATGGATTTTCTGTTTTACAAGTTCGCGCCCATTGCACGGACCAATTGACCGTAATTGAAGTAGCTAGAGAAACAGGAGCACAGGTACACACGTTGCAGATTCGACTTTTGAAGATCTTTCGCATTTTTAAACTGTCTAACTTTATCAGAGGACATAGGATACCTATTCTTATTTTATACGCTCGTACAATACTCGTACCTATTGTAGCCGTAGGAAGAAATGGATTGATTAGCCTCCATGTTCCTGCAATTTCTTTGCAGGAACATGGAGTGTTGGTGTGTGTAAGACTTACAGACGCCACACGCCTACTTACACTGTAAGTAAACGTGCCACCTGGCAATGGATCCGAGTTCTACACTTCAATATTATAAATCGTTTAGCAGTTGCATGAATGAGCGGCTACAAGTGAAGCGTAACGTTTGTATCATCCTTCATTACGTTGTATTACAATAGAGCACTGGTGAGCATAACATTCATCAGGTCGGTGCATCGCAGCCGACGCGCGGCGGCGGAAGGAAAACGTTTCGCCACGAGCTGTACGAAGGTTGCAGCCGTGAACGTTTAGTGGGTAAAGGCTAGAACGATGCTCGTGGCTCATTACCACCACTCAAGGAACCGGACGGAGGTCGGTCAACTTTTTATAAACATTTTGAGCAATTACAAAATGGCATTTTGAAGAAACTTAACACAGTTAGATAATGAACCCTCAAAATGCGTTTTGAAGGTTCATTATCTAAATCAGATCAGAAGACTTTTGTTTGATATAGGCTTACATTTGCACCTTGAGATTTAAGGTGTGCATGAATTCCATCTCACCCAATAGTCAACCGGGGAGAGACTTGCGTGCCAACTTCTTCCTTTGTTGTTGTAAAACATTATCACAGATGAGCTGTATATAGTTTAGAATAAAACACTATCTAGGACGCATCATCATTTCTAAGAAGAAAACATCCCCCAGCCCCCATTTCAAGACCTCAAATTGACTCCTTAATACAAAGTGTATGTTAAATTGACTAACAATGCTAATATTATTAGTACGTATTTTTTAAATTTTGATAGTAATTATTTAACGTTCTTAAAATATATAAATATCGTTACTTATTATGTATTAATAGTTTTAATTATGACCGATTTCCAAAAAGAAGGAGGTTATCAATCGACTGTATTTTTTTTGTATGTTTCTTCATCGATTACTCCGTCAATTGTGCATTGATCTTAATGATTATTTTTTAGTTTGGAAGGTCATACTTCAGAGGTGGTCCCATATAAGTTTTATGAGTCAGTACTTTCGTTTTTATAACCAAATAACATCCAAGTAAACAAATTGGGTATTTTGAAGTCGTTTTTTTTTTCAGTTTTTTAAACTATAATTATGTTATATAATCACTCTAGTTATGTTATCACTCTAGCCTCTTCTATTATGTCTTACCAAGTAGAGCCAAGGCAAATCCTCTTCAATGCGGATTATTCAAACACCCCAGCGTCTACAATTTTATCACGAGTTGAAACCCTACTTAAGTGTTTGCCTTGAAGCCTTCTTAACTCATATTCTATTTTAACGGCACATGTACGCCCCTACAGTTTCTAAAATAGTTGCTATAAAAAAAGAAACTGACCCAGGAATTGATACCTACGCGGATAAGCCTAAGTTTTTACGAATAAAGTTATTTTTCACGCAGCTTTTTCTCAGAATTCAAGGGTAAGCTGCCAAGGAAACTCTTTGTTAAATATTACAGGTAGTTTATAAGAAAAAGGAAGCTTCCTTTCTCTTTCTTGTCGACCTTGCGATTACCATATTTATACCGGGTACCCGTAATTCTGTTTATGACGTCATTGCTATCATTGTTTAAGCACTTCTCCTTTCCTTATATGCCTCATGATAGCCGCAGTAAAGGTTGCAATTTCAGCGGCGTCGAATTTTTCTTAACTTAGCCAGAACAGCTATGACCTCATGGGCAAAATAAGACGTGTGTCATAAGTTATAGCAAATCTTAGCACGTAGATCGACGAATTGTTTTACAACCAGCATTTATTACATTTCGCTATGATTTCTTTTTCTAAGTTTGAATTATTATCAGCGTCATCACTTCAAAATTCGTATTTTGCTTTCAGGTGTCTTCCCCGATAGATTATTTGAGCTTCTTTAAATCACACGTGGATTCGTTTTTCTGAGCAAGTGTTCTATGAGTTGGCGCTGAATACTTTACAGTAATTTCTTAATCCCAATTCTGTTCATATAACAATGGCTTTAGCGGAGAAATTATTCTCTTTAGGCGGTCTTTGAATTAACAGCTTTTGCTCATATCCAAAATTCCAAATACGTTCTTAATTTATATTGAATGTAAATGGGCGTTTCATTATTTTTTGCGACAAAATCTGCAAGCTGTGTTATGTCGCATGCAAGACAAACTGTTGTACAATGAAAAAGACGCGACTCGTTTTTGGCCAGTTATTTCTGAATTTAATTTTCACTATTGTCTCCTAAGAATCCCTATATTTATCTTAAACTCATTGTAATCAATTGGAGAATCGGTTGTTCAGTAGGGATCCGTATTGCCACCTGGCTGAGTACGGTCGCCAAGTGAAAGTGAACAACCACTTTATGCAAAGTTTAGCATCGACGTCGCTGTGCGCTTTTTCTCTTTACGATTCCCATTTTAGTGACGTTTGCAGGCGAGAACTGGGTAACAAATGACACAAGCAAGCTTAGAAAACTTAAAAACTCCCAACATATTTAGATGAAACATAGCTAAGAACGCTCTTGTTTAAGGCCTATTTCAAACAAAAACACTAGATCAAAATCGGTCGATCTTTTTGGGAGCTATGACGTGAAATTTTTAACGTCCCTCTTTCTGGGTCGGGGATTAAAAACATATCTAATATTTTACCAACACGCCTGTGGTCGAGGATGGAATGCATCGATCTGGATGATCATATACTCCAGCCTTAAATATTTCAAGATTGTAGTTCTTAGAAAACAGGAGACGACAGACAATTGCACTCCAGTGCCATACGCATCCAGAATGTGGTCCATATCGTTGCGCAAGAATTGTTGACAATTTAATAGAAAAATGTGTGAGTGTACGTGTATAGACTTCCTATTTGTCCTGTAGTAGAATAGAAAGGTTCTAATGCTTTATTAAACATTGTTTGGGTAAGCCTCTAATATCCAACTGTATTCTATTTAAAAATTTAATCTTCTTTTCACATGTGATAATGTTTATTTGAATTTGCGATGATGTTTTGATTCTATTATTATCTTTTATGACAGCTTTTTATGTTTTAGTAAGAATATTTTGCATATATTTAAGATTCGGGTTATATTTCACATTCATGTATATCTTTTACATTGTAATTTTTATTTATAGACTGGCGCCTAAAAGTAACTTGATGTTAAGCGACATTGCGGTCTACGATGGAGCACGCTTACCAAAGTTGATTGAAATGGAATTTGATGTTATGGGTAAATAAATGAACTAAGTATTAGAGACAGAAAAACTAAATTGGAAACCTAACGATCCACTGACTTTACCAAATTTTTATATAATAAATGATCATCATTCTAGAAGGCCCGATCGACTACGTACAAATACAGCCATAAACCTTGTCTCTATAATCCCTGAACATAATATCGGCCCATCTAAGGCCGCCCGTATTAGAACACTCCAAAAGTTCAATGGCGATGTCATAAAAATGTTTAGCATATAGGTCACCACGGAAAGGCTAATGCGGTAATCTCGACCCGGAACAGAGGTCGCAGCGAACTTTCGGAGAGCAGTTCTCCTTCCTGCGACCCTGTATACCGTACATGTATGACCAAAACAGTTTATAGCAGCCTTTTTAGAAAGTACGCAACCGTTTTATTGATGGCAAATAGGTTTTAAAGCACCCGTAACATTATAAAAGCTTATGACATCATAAACACTTTCTCCGAAGATATTGGCCAATAAAAGCACCTTACCCGATTCGACTCCAGACACGCGTACGGCACCGATATATTTAGACCCCGCCATTAGTCATTACTAGTATTAGTCGAGGTGGTTGGTGAACCCGAGCTCCCATACGCCGGGGGTCACGGTGTCTGTCACTCGAGTGACGCCTGACCTTGAATACTCTCCAAAAACAATCTCAACCAGCCGAACTCCCAGAGCTGTGACCATTGACCGCTAGAGAAAGTAAACAGACACTTGCGCGTCGTACGTGCGGCCTTGACGAGGCCGTCTCTCGGCAACCCACGTAAACGACACTTAACTTTGTGCCGGTGTGATTGGGTCCATTTCTGAATGTGACCAAATCGGGCAGTGGTTAAAAAATGTATCCATACGGAAGGTTGGATTGTGTGTCTTACTGGTTCGGTCATAAGGCACGTTTTGGAGGTGAATAGGCGGCGGTGTCTAACTCCAGTTAGGCAGGCGAGGCGGTATCCCCACATCGGTGAACAGTGAAAGTGAACGGTGACGGAAGCGTAGCGCGGTAGCTGAGGTGAAGGTATGATAATGTGATTAGTATTTACTCGCATGTTACCAGTTGCTGTTACTAGTATTACTGGGTAATAAAACGGTATATTTATAGGTATTCCAGTTGTAGTAGGTTGCGGCTGTTTGACAGCGGATGAAAGTTGTTTGTCGAGTCAAACGCCGCGCTGCGTGAGCGCAACATCTGTTGCTCTGTTGCTATGCTCGTCTTACGATTTTGCATTCAATTTCTGAAATTAAAGAGAAACTGGAGCGGTTTTAGTTGAAATTGCTTCGAGCCAGTTTGGTTTCGATGGTGCTTTTCCCAATACCTAAAGAGCAAACCAGGTTGAATAACTTAAATATCTAGTGAATCTCTACTTGAATAATTTCAAGCTGGTACTCTTATCTGCTCGCAGTCATGATGGCGATGGTGATAGTTTATATCGTCTTTACTTTATTTATATTATTTACTTTCTTTTATTAAAAATGTCGTAGTTTCAAAATTTCTTGAAAGAATCGTGCGATCTTTTACCAGCAAAATTGTGCGTGTTTCATGCGACAGAAGAAAACTGTATTCTACCACTAAATATTATCCGATTTTGATCATTATTTTTTATGATGTTTCGACGGTTTTTTTTTATTTCAATGGCCTTTTTATTCGATAAGAATCATAAATGGTTGTATCCATACCTACGGTTTGCTTTTAAAAAATTTCGTTATAGTTTTAAAGTTCAAAATTAAATTTACACTGTTAATGTGGGTAACTGTAAGAAAATATTTTTCTCTTATTATTTTTTTTATCTTTATTGATAATTTAATATAAAAATTACATGTCAATACACAATTATATGCTTCAAGTAATAAAAATAAAAATAAAATAGAAATGACAATCTATTACACATAATAGCAAATAATAAGGATGTCAATAATAATAATCATATTACTAGATTGTATTATATAAAAACAAATGTCAGATAATATTGAAATAATTAGTAATAAATAATGTCAGGGAAATAAAAAATCAAATATTAGTATGGGAGATCGCGCGACAACTCTTCTCTTAATATGTAATGTTCCGTGTTTTTTTTCCTTTAAAATGTTGCCGAGTATTTCGCCGTGATCGTTTAGATGTGTAACACTTGGTTGCGCAAGACACGTCGTCACCAGCTTGCGTCAGGGTAACAGCCGACTCATCAATCACAAGTGGTGCGGTTTCACGGCGACCCTGATAATGACTGCCTAAATCTCCAACGCGGCCTACATTCCTACAATACGCACATCTAGTGATGTACCTCGACTAACTGTTACCATAACAAGGCTTGAGTTCTCTTACATGACTCAGAGTTAATTTTATAGACCAGAGTCCGAGTAGAGTCCAAGACTTGTAAAATGTCCAAGAAAAATAAATAATAGCAAGTACCAATAGTAACTCTACCTATCATGAGTAATAAAGTTTACAATACTTTTTGTATTTTGTAGTTCAGGTCAAATAAATCACATGACTCAATCCAGGCAACACAAAGGCCCCAAGGACTCAAAGCACTCAGGGGTGTCGAGAGACTAATACAAAGCACTTGTGACTCGCGAGATAAGTCTCGAGCCCTATAGAAAGACTCGAGTCTCGCCAGGAGTACAGTCTCTTACGACACTACGCACAACACCATTATGTAAGACACGTTACTCTGATTGTGTAACCCACGCATACTGTAGAGACCAGATCCGCTCTCAATGTTGGTACTCGGTCAAGGACACTGCCATTGTCAATGATGGTGTCTAGTTTCTAGAAAGTTGCAAGTTTAGGAACGGCTCTTACAAAATACTTCCGTAAACAAAGCGCTCGAGAATCATGTATCGAATAAGGCGTGAAGCGTGATTTCATAATTTGCTGTTACTTCTATGGTAGTGCCTATGAATCATATACGTCAGTAGTCAGTACATGCTTGTACCTAGTCACATGTCAATGTCAAATCAAACGATACCGACTCTGTTTTCTGGCTAATCAGTGGTGCCCAAGATACATGCCAAACCTAGGTTGCCCACCGCAATTCATAAGTGTTTTTATTTAAAAAAAACCGGACAAATGCGAATCAGACTCGCCTACCGAGGGTTCCGTACAAACTAGTAGATAAAATAGTTTTTTTTTTATATTTACCTTCATAAATCGAAAAATATACATCGTAAAAATTTAAATACCTGTTTCAGCTTAGGCTAATGAAGCTCTTTCATATGATACCCCAAATGATATGGTTAAAGCACTTAGTCGACTCGAGCCGACTTTACTCGAACAAGCGTTACATAGCCGAGCGTGACGACTCAGTCTTAATACCTACAAAGCGCGTCTCAATACTTCAAAAAACTTAATATATCATGAACCTCAATTAGTACTATAATTTATTCTGTGACATGAGTGTACTATACGTGTGAGGTGCAGTGATACGCCGCTCGTCACTCACTCCAGGTTGACGCGGCACACTCTCGGTTTCGGCGGACGACCAGTGCGGTCACGGACACCTGACTATACCGCGCCTCAACTTGTTTTATTTACCAAATTTAACTGTATTTTGATTCCATATTCTTATGGATGGAAGTGTTTGTAAGAAAGTATTGACCTAGGTTCACTACCCGATGATAAGACGGCACGACGAGCTCGGGAATTTAAACAAACTGAACACGTGCGAATCTGAGTCGTCGTTCTTGTATGTGGTCCATTATGGGAATTGAGTCTCAAGAAACTTCACAGAGTTTTTTTTATGTAATACTAGCCGCATCCTCAGTAGATTAGTGGACTTAATAGATACATCCAGAAGGAAGGCACCCTCCAAATTTCGTATTTCTGTTAGCAGATTAGGCTATACCTTGTCTGAAACTCAGCTTGCTGACGGCTTGCCTAGCAACAATTGGAATATAATTAGAACAAAGAGTAAACATTTAAAAAAATATTTTCCAGCAATAGCTTAAATAAAATAGCATTGAAATCGATTGGCAAAGTAACGAAGTAAATTGCTAATTATACACACCAGTGGTTGACTGGCACAGGCTGATGATGATGATGATAAACCTGTTTCAAACCGGCACATTTATTTCCTTAAAGTGAATCAAATGGATACATCAAATGTTGTTTTTTTTTGTAATTTCTGAGAACCTTGTAAGTTTGAGTCATATTCGGTTATTTTTTAATTCACCTACAATAAGACCGTGAGTTCCGCACTTTTTATATCGACTCTCGACCTTCATGGTAAAAAAATATGTTAAAAACTTTAAAGTAGCTAATAAACGATCGAATGCTTTGTGCACTGAAGCAATTTATCAGATCGCTAAGATTTAACAGGCCTAGCTAGAAAAAAGAAACATCAACAAGTAGAACTTAATATTAGATTACTTGCATAGAAACAAACTTAAAAAATCACATAGAGCTCACGTAAGCACGGTTCAAGCTTTTTGTCATTCATAGATTTCATAGCAAAAAAAACCTAAATACTCCAAATTAGACAATCTAATTGCTATTAAAAAATCAAGATCATATACAAATCAAGGTCACCAAAAAACTTTCAATTCCAACAGCATTCGACCTCACCGAATTGCACTCGCAAATTGCATTGCAAACGCGAACGAGGAAGGAAGAGAGACCAGACCGCAAGACTTTGTGTTGTCCCATCAGGAAGCGCTACTCGTGCATATAATTCGGTTGCCGAAAAAAAACAAGCCGGAATCGGCAACCTTGCGCGACCATCGCCGGCAAGGGCAGTCCCTTTATCGGCAGATAAAGAAAAAACTAAACACGGCGATAACGATAAGTGAATCAGTAGCAAGGCCTAACTCACTGGGTAAAGGTCGAGGCACACTTAATTATTATTATTTTTTGTGTAAGCAATGGAATTTTTTTCCGTGTTAGTAGGATGACATTGGCCGTGGCGGTCGGCAGATAAGCCGGCAGATCGTGGCGAGTTCTGGAGGCTATCTCATTCAATAATACGCGCTATCTGTTTGTGTTATATCAATATTAATGGTTTAATCCGATTATACTAATGCTTATGATAGTAGCGGATATAGTGGGTGTAGAAAAAGTTAACTTCAAAGATTGTAAGTAAAAAACATAACTATTATGACTTACTATAATCTTAATTAATATTATTATAAAAGCGAAAATATCTTATCTTATCTTATAAATGGGGTCCGATTCTCGGATGCACTTCGAGCCATTAGCCAAAGCGAAAGTAACTCAGTCTTTCTGTTTGTTATCTTTTCACGACAAAATGGCTGCACAGATTGCTATAAAATTTGGTATAGAGGTAGGATTTCGTAGTTGAAAATTTTCAGTCGGATAGTCTTTATTTCATCCTCATCATCATCACCAACGTTTTTCATCACTATTCGAGTGAAACCGCGAGGCGTATCTTCTAGTATATAAACACTCATTATTTAATCGTGAGTTGCAATGTTAACAGAATAACATAAGTCTAACTTCACTTTTTGCCGGATACGTATAAAATAATCAGTGCCATTCCCGGAAAATTAAAGCTCTCACCCATCTCTATTATGACCACGTAAGTGCTATAAAAACATAAAGGCTTGCATTCGAGTGTTCACGCGAATGCAATAAAAATAACATCCGGATGTCCTTGCCGAAAGCACGAATCTCAAGAAACAGCTTTATTGTGACGGTGCCAGTTTTTGGAACTAATTGAAATTGTATGCAAAAGACACAGAATACGTTACAGTGAGTTAAGTTTAAAAAGCACAGTGGCGCCACCGGTATACGAAATAAAATTGTTAAGCAACATAACATGCGTTTTCTTAACTTTAAATGTCTCGTTTTGGTAATAAAGGAAGTACGAGTAAAGTGCGCTATAAAAATCGTATAAAGATATAAATTCACGTATTCATTTATTTAAATTTTGCTCTTTAGCACTGAAGTATTTTATTGGTAAAATATTGACATTATTCTATTAAAAGTATACGACTCTATAATAAGTAATCAGTTATTAGGTATTCAAAGTAGCTTGCTTAATATAATCATTTCGAGCCTATTATCGTTCACTGCTAAGCATAATCTTTTTGTCATTCACCACTGTCGTATGCCAATCTAGATTACACCTATGTTTCCTACAATAACTCGCGTATTTTTTACTAACAACTAGTGAAATTCCGCGATTTTACATGCAATTGAGAAACCTTTCCTTAATAGACACTTCTTAAAGAAGGCATTCTCAAAATGTATTGTTTCTAGGAGCAGCGGTTTAGAATGTAAGTTTTCTATCAGGTAATAATACCTCAGGACAAACTATAAATTAATTTATTTTATACAAATTCTTCATATTTTATACTCATGTAGTAGAACACAATTCGCATGTGTTTCCAAGAAAATCAACTATGAATACATTTTCTCAAGCTACCGTGTCTGTAAAACATGGATTATGATGAAGCGAGTGGTAGGCAGCAGGCTGGCAATTAGCGGGGATCCCCCCCCCCCTTCCATCGAAACTAATCACAAGTTTTAATCCAAAACATCTAACTTTTTAATGAGTTCCTTCAAACGAGTCGCGGAAGAAGTTCGTTAGGTGCGGCGCAATCTGAAACTAAATATTAGTAAGTCGCCCATGATCATTAAAAATATTTAAAACTCTTTAAAGATTACCAATAAGGTTCCGGCTGCCTAGTCGGGAGACCTTATGACTTGCGATCCGCAGGTCCTGGGTTCGAATCCCGCGGCACGCACCTCTGTCTTTTCGAAGTTATGTGCAAATTAACTGTAAGTTAAGTTATTAAGTTATTTTCGAACTATGTAAATTATAATATGACAAGTGACTATATGCCATGAATGCAGAAGGGCCAAAAAAACATAATGGTAAGTGTAGAGCCGGAAGACGATTCAACAAAGTGTGGATGAACTGTGTGAAAGATAATATACCTATGTGTGTGAGGGGGGGGGGGGGGGGGGGGTGAATGTTGAGATGACGGATGATAGAGTGATGTGGGGAAACGAAACATGCAGTGCCCACGAGTGGGACGAGGAGACGATGACTATAAATGGACCGATTAGACGTTAAATGCATAAAAGTGTAAACAAACAAACCGTATCGCTCCACTCTTTGATTGACTACCAACAATGAACGCATATTCTATACGCCAGAAGTGATAGAGACGCGAAATTTTCAGCAAATCAAATTTTCTGATGCATAAAACTTAAAAAAACATAAAAATGAAAATTGTGAGTAAAACCAGATGCAGCCATTAAGTGACATAAATACGTGCGATATGTTAACAGTACTCTGGCGCAGTATCAGTGATGTGCAAGAGTGCACCAGGAAGCTACCGACGGCCATGACAGCGCGAGGTCGCCACTCGCCGCTGTTCCACAACATCGCGCCAGCTTGTGATGCGACGTGCGTAGCGCCGCGCGGACCGCGCGCGATCGGTCCACGAACGACGCGCGACGAGCGGTGACGAAATGACACCGATTATTGCTGTCACGAGATGATGCGTTTGAGCAACGATAATTAAGAGCAACAATAATAATGATGTTAATTAGAGTTATGAAACTGTGATTTATATTGAAAACACTTTGTAATAATAATTATTGTGAGTCTGCCAATTTCAACACATGAAATAGAATCTTGAATTATCAATAAAGTTTTAATTCTGAACAACGAATACTTAAAATAACCGGCCAAGTGCGAGTCGGACTCGTACACGAAGGGTTCCGTATCATTATCTATAAAAACGGTAAAAAAACACGTTTGTTGTATGGGAGCCCCCTTAAATATTTATTTTATTCTGTTTTTTTAGTATTTGTTTTTATAGCGGCAACAGAAATGCATCATCAAATTTCAACTGTCTAACTATCACGGTTCATGAGATACAGCCTGGTGACAGACGGACGGACGGACAGACAGCGAAGTCTTAGTAATAGGGTCCTATTTTTACCCTTTGGGTACGGAACCCAAAAAAATAAGTACATTTAAAAAATTTTGTATACTTGATAATATTTATGGCAACTCGATTCTGGATTCGCATTTTTAGAAGAAAATAAGATTTTTTTCTGTGATCCAAAATATAAATGAGAGAATAACAAATTTAACGACAATCTGCAGTTTAAAACATGTGAATCAGTTAAGTCTCTAGCAAAGAAACTTAATGGAAAATAACACTCTTTCTGAGCAACCAAGAACAAGTGTTTTTTTTTTTCTTGGACTATAGGCTTGCAGTCACAGATCACAAAAACCCTTATTTTAGTGATGTATGCCTGCAGTCGACGGCCAACTTGCCTAATATTATACGACTGTTGCGGGTCACGATAAAAATATCCTGTGCCGGTAGTGTATAAAGCCATCCGTTCAGAGTTGATTGCCAATACAAATAGCTGGAGGCGAGACGTCACAGACACAAGGCTACTGGAAGACGCCGGCTCTTCACCAAAGAGCTGACACTGCTACTGAACACTTGTTTCACAAGCCGGAATGTTCTACAAAGGACTTCATATGTCTAATAAAAGGAAAAGAGCAATTAATAAACAAAATGTTTCTCGAGGAACTTTGTTCCAAAATCGGCTTACACTTGACCACCAACTCGCCTGATGTTCTAAGTGATCTTTGCGGTCTACGATGTAGCGTACTCCTAAAAGAAATCGATTTTGAAGACTTGCAGATTATATCTATACGTGTAAAAAAAAAGTGTTACGGGTGGCGCCACCAACGCTTGGTTTAAGGAAAAAAAGACTTTTGGAAAGTTTCGAACTCATTAAAATCGTAGTAAAATAACAGAACTCTCACTTCATTATCTGCGGCCGGATTAGGAAACCTCGGCGTCGTTTTGTTGAGATCACGGTTACGCACTTGACACATATTGCTACAAACTATTACGTAACCTACGTACGGGGTATATTACCGCTAATACAGATACAGTTATTCTGTCGTGAACCGACATTTGCCTTAAGAAGATACCTGAAAAGTAATCGACTTCAGTTTAAAAAACTGAAGTAACCTTTGAAAACCTCCTTCTTTTTGGAAGCTAGTTAAAAATGTGTAACCATTCTAAATTACTCTCAATACAGGTTAATGATTGGCTTGTTAGTGCGTTTTTATTATTTGTTTTGTAATGTTTATGATTTGACTGGTCTAACAGCTAAGTTGGTAGTATGTCTGCCTTCTAAGCCGTAAGTCGCGGGTTTAATCCTACCCAGGACAATCATTTGTATGATGAGCATGGATTGTTCTGTATCATATTCATATTTATTCATAACAAAAAATATGTTACATGTCAAATGATAGACAAAAAACTATGTAAAAAATAATTCATTAATTGCTTCAAGCAATTTATATAATATCACAGAATGTGTCTCACGAAATTTAAAAAATTATCAAAATAAGCAATGTTATAAAAATATAATCCAACGATTTAAAACAAAAAAAAAACAATTATAATAATAAATCAAACAGTCAAGTTAAAAAAAATGGTGACGGTGTATCTGGGTGTTTACAAAAAAATATAAAAGTACAATACAAACTTGGCTTAGTTTGAGTCTAGGTGGCGCTGTGGGAATATATATCCACCAATATATGGAATTGTTGAGCGCATAATGATTTAGGTGCGGAAAGCCCAATTCTCAAAATGGCATATGAGTCTGAAAAGGTATAATTTTTCAAATACCTAGTTTATTTTTAGAATATTTTTCTTCTCAAATTTCACAATAATTTCTAAGTTACAAAATTGAAAATTTGGATAAAAGGCAACTACTACTCATAGTTTAAATCACTTAATAACGCGCGGTCAAAATTCTTCTAAAGTGAAATAACACATCCACCAGCATTTTGGGAAGTCCAAAGTACAGAAGCACATTCCATCCCAGAAATCCTAACCCTATCTAGAATACATTCGGAATTGAGATTAATCAGAATAAATAAATCTGAATGAAGGAATCCGCACATCGGCTATGGTCATCATCGTTATCTCAGCCACAAGAAGTCCACTGGACATCATTTTTTGGATTTCCAAAAAGACCTGATGGAAGCGGCTTACATGCAGCGTCTTCTTGCACATGAGGTCTTCTGACCACCTTGTGGCTGGTCTTCCTACGCTGCGCTTGCCGGTTTAGCTATGGTATTGGTTTATACTACTCAAATCATCACCTCACGGCGTCAGCTGTGCTGGGATACCCCACGGTGTAGTATGTTGCAGTGATTTGCGACGCCATCCTCGAGCCAGATGATACAACGTCTCGATGACTATGCATGAGCCATTCGTAAGCTCGCTCGTGGGTCTGTTGACGAGGAAGACACCGCCGACGCCCGCATTCTCCTCGGCATTCATGTTGCGTTGTTTGCATTACTCTATCATTATACGCTCATTTACAATAAACAAAACAGTATGTGAAATGTCTTGGAGTAGCTCGATACTTGACATTTATTTACAAAGCATTATTCAATTGTTCAAAACTGAATCAAGTAAAAATTTACTAAAACATCTCGATTTCACGCTTTACTTTTCGACAGCGTCATTATAATCGAATACATAAACAAATGAATTAAATACCAATTTTATAGTGATGTTATTGAACAAAATTATAGACACATTTATTAAACTAAAAGGGCACATTATTAGATAAGTATCACGTATCATCAAAATCAAGCGTTATTTTTTATTTCGAGTGATTTTATTGGGAGCTTTATAGCATCAGTATAGAAATGACTATTAGCAAGACTGAAGATCAAAATTATTCAATTATCTTTATCGTAGTTAATGTATTGAATTTATTTAGCGCTGATATAGAGCATACGTCATTCCATGTTGATAGCTCGACATCGAATGCGGGCCGGTCGCGTGTAGCGCAGCGCGCGGCGTTGCTGTGCTCGTGCGTCGACAGGCGGAAGCGTGTGCGCACCCGCGCAAGGCTACGCTCATGACCTCGCACCGTCTTTGTCTAGCGCTATCTAGCGTCTGTTTACCCGCGAGGACGAATGCATCATACCTTCGCTTGCTGCGTACCTCAAAAAAAAACTAAACGATTATTATCGAAATCATAAAATCAACGTTACGCTATACGTTTCTTTTGATGAGGGACCTTGTAGATAATTTGTGTGATAATGGCTGCGAGGTGTTTAGCAGACGTTTGGGGCGCGATCGTTTCGCGTTATCTCTAGTTTTATCTTGTTCAATTAGATATATCTCGATATTTGTGTTTTTGTATTTTTAGATTGATGGAATGTTTTTGATGTTTCAGGTATGGCGCGGTACAAATAATCGTGCCAACTGTATGACAGCGCGGGAGCTGGTACCGAGATGTAAGTATACACATCATTACTCATGCTTTTTATTATTAGACGCCTATTGCTATCACATGGGCTGAGAGCTGCCCTTTATTCATCCAATAATTTAAAAAAATACATTATTCGAAGTCAGCAAACGCTGAAATTAATGTATAATATAATAATCACTTAAAGACATCTAAATGACAAGAAGGCGCCTAAGTCAGCGGAATTTTCCCTTCAGATTTCCGCGCCTTCTGTGGACAAATTCATAGCGTCCGTTTGAGATTTTCCTCCTCCGACAAAGTGTCGTAACGGGTGCAGCGAATGCGGGGTTTTTTTCAAGCACTTCGAATGTAGACGGCCTTGTCGTTGCCCACAATTCGGGGTTAACCGCTCCTTACAGCGCCACGTAGTACAGTGCGCAAAACAAGAAAAATAGAATAATAATATCTTCTAGATCGACGAGCTCCATCTTCGGCCACATCGTCGCTTAACATCAGGTGATTTGGTGTTCAATCGTAGATTTATCTTGGATAAAAAAATGTTTTTGAAAAAATTATTAGGAATTGAAATTATAAAAAATATATTAATAATATTATCATTAATTATTGATAATTATATTAGTCACAATATAACGTATAGAATTAGATTAGTACGGTAACAACTCACGTTGTTTGAGTTTGAACCCTTGAGTTGAATATGTTAAATATTCTAAAATAATGGCACAAATATTATTCAAATATTACAATATAACGAGCAATTTTTTGTAACGTAAGCGACATTGTGTAACACACATAAAGGGCAAAACGTCAACATATTTTGGCGTAAGCGACAATGGCGTCACGTGCGACTCCATGTGAGACCTCGCTACATCGGATCCGTAATGGAGCTAAGTACAAATTGTAGTAAACACCACAAAACGGCAAAACAGGTGTTTTCTGCCATTACCCTGAAAACCTTTCAGTATTTCGGTCACGTATGCCTTCTAAAACCGTATCTCTACACGTAGTACATACAAACGCACGCTAATTTATATTTTTAAACATAAAAATAAACATATTCGAAGGCTTCAGACATTATTTCAACTAGTTTATTTAGTTATATAGTTATTTACTTCCTTGTTTTAAACAGAGTTGTTAATTTCAAGCCTTGCGATGTCACAATATCTCCGATTAGATACAAACTCCACCTTGACTCGCTCGATGTTATTATCTATGGATAATCATAATAGGCTATGTATTGGTGACCTTTCTGTACTCGTATACTCGCATCTTATTATTGAACCTGGCGATGACGTTTCGACGAATCATCTTTGGGGTTAAGCAAATATTTTGTCGTTGTTAACCGACTGTCGAAGAAGGAGAATCATTTTTGACGTGTATAAAAAAACAATATCTCAAAGGCTCACCACGCTGGCTCTTTCTATCGAGCGAGTCAAACGTTTAAAAAACTGAAAACAAGACTTCGAAACCAAAGTACTGACCCGATTTTGATAAAATTTATATGGGACCACCTCTGATGTATGACCTACCAAACAGAAAACAATCACCAAAATCAATTAATAATTGGCGAAGTAATCGCTGAACAAACAGAAAAAACACAGTCAAATTGAGAACCTCCTCCTATTTGAAAGTCGGTTAACAATAGCATCAACTATTAAACCGTAGCGCTGCGCGCTGGTCAAAGAGAGCTTTGCACATTTTATTCTTTCACTTGTAGTTGTTTTTTATTTTATTTCATCAATCTAAAATACACATTAAAATTAAAAATAAAACAATGATAAATTATAGCACCATTTGGTAACTAGGCCAAGCAAATGTAATAAGGTGAAAAATACGGCAATTAATTAAATGGTTTTAGTTGTAGTCAAACACTTACTTCAAGTACCTACCTAATAATAAACATATAGAATTGTGATTTAAACAATAAACAAAGACTTAGTTAAACATTTCCACACATGCTAATAGGCCTTCACAGACTAATGGCGGGTTTAATGAGCTCTATTATTGTAACACATTTTATTTAATGATATAACTAAACATATTTAATTTGACGTCATGAATTAATTTTGGTTATTTTTAGTACTATTTAACATTTATAATACTTCTTCAAAATTAATGATTTAACAAAACAAAATATCTACGATTTAATGTACGATGTACATAAGACAATGGACGATTTTAGGATTTAATACCAAATATACCTTATTACCCGTAGACTCCTTACATTTACTGATGTAACAAAAATAAATATGATCTGAAAACATCGCAGCAACCTCGTCTCAATATAGAGTGCAATCACTGCTCCATATAAGCACCAAAAATATCAAGTCCCAAAATAATAGTAGCCCGCGCCATTAATGGCAACGCTGTTTTTTTTTTTTTCAAGACTATAGTCAATCAATTACGTATTGAAATTTCGGCGCCAAGGCAAACCGCCTAAACTAATGATAGATAAACGGATTACCAGTAGAAGGAAGTATCGTGCTCGATTCGTCCTAGCAGGCCCTTGTTCACGCACACTGGGACAGGCCGGTGAACACACACGCACACAGGTGCACACAACCCACCACGGCCATGAGATAACTGACATCACAGCAAGGTCCCGCCGATCGGTACAGACAGAAAAAAAAACGTACTACTAAATAAAGTAATATTTAATGAAATCAGATCATGAATCCGAAATTAGATTCTAAAAATATGTGACATTTGGAGCAACTGCATCATTACTAATAAATCAATAAATTAGCATTGGCTACGCACTGGGGCCTTGACATTTTAGGCGAATTGAAAATCAAACTGATTTCGAGGTTAACATTTTCGAATTCGCCAAATTAATATCTGAGCGTCACGGACGTAGTCAAAATGAAACACAATTCTGTCATTAAAAAATAATCTGTATAAATTAATATCTTGTTGTTATAAAACATTGGCAAAACGTGTTAGAACTCCGCACGATACTCTAACAAGACGAAATAGATACTTATGTATCCTACCCGACATTTACATAGTACGTGAATTAGAAGGCCTTTATAAAATTAATCGATGTCATATTGATCAATTATCTGTAGTTATCAATTTACCAAAGCAGGTCGTCAGGTGTTTGTTGGCATTAGAATTGGCACCTGTACTGTAATATGTTGCATCCGTTAATATAATAGTTACGGCTCTTCTAAATTATTGTCAAAAGGAAGAAAACTAATTTGAAATGCGAAGGAAGTGAACAAGATGGCTTATTTAAATTATAGAACAACCCGTCTGTTAATAATTCGTTTAATATAAAAACATCGGCCGTATTGGACATAAAAACGCATGAATTAAATTCCGTTTACCGAAATTTGAGCAATTTAATATATCAGACGAATAATAACATTGAAAAAATCGTAAACCCCTTTTTTATCATGTCGAGAAAAAAAATTAAGAGTAAGTAAGTGTTTATAAAATACCGTTCGAAACGAAGAATTAAAAAAATACTATTCGTATATTTGGGTGAGTGTCATCCATTCGTCCCAGAGACATCTAGCGATCAGGCAGTGAATTACTAACAAGGTAGTTTTATTTGTTCCCAGTACTAGTAATACTTTATTTTTTTATACTTGTTTATTACGATAATTAATATTGACAAGAAATATCAGTATTTTTTTTTTATTTGATGAAGTATTGTGTTGCTATCGGTACATACACGTGCATCACGCATGCTGTGCAGCGCAGCAGCGACGGCGTCCAACGAGACCAAGCTGCTGCCGACGGTCGCCGGCCTTCAGAGCCGGAGCTCCAGTGTTTTGGACGGATCGCCTCACTTACCGGACTTACTGTCTCTACTTACCTCTCAATAACTTTAGGTATTATGGTCTGAAAATAACCTCCATGTTCTACAATATAATTTTTTTTATTTAGTTTAGAACCTATTTTTAGGGTTCCGTATCTCAAAAAGAAAATACGGAACCCTTATAGGATCACTTTGTTGTCTGTCAAGACGAAGGGAATCAAAACCTATGGGGGTACTTCCCGTTGACCTATAAACTTTGAAATTTGGCAAGAAGCATTGTCATATAGTACCTACACATAAAGGGTAAATTCCGAAAACTGTACATTTTTAATTTAATCACATAAAATAGGGTCTTTATGCAAGGAATTAAGGTCCAAATTTTAAAGTGCTTTAACCCTATCATGTGGGGTATTATATGAAAGAGCTTAATTAGCACAAGCTAAAACAGGTTTTGAAATATTTTTACGATGTATATTTTTCGATTTATGAAGGAAAATATAAAAAATATATGATTTCCCCTTTTTATCTACTAGTTTGTACGAAACCCTCGGTGGGCGTTTTTTTGTTACCTTTCAAATAGTGCAAGCAAGGTATTTAATATAGAATCGCTTTTAGGGAAAATATAAATCATTTTTTTTGTTAATAAGCGCACTTGAATTAACGGCAGGATCTGTTCGGATATTTTGATTGTTTTTTTCTTTATTTGTTATTTATTTATAAGGAAATAAAGATCGGAAAATATACTCGAATTTTCTTTTAGATTAAGGAAAAACTGAACGTCCTTTTTACTGTGGAATTCTTGTATGAACTAAAGATATCTTTTAGCTAATGAATTTTTAGCGTATTTGAAGGCGGAACTGGCGAGCAGCCACACTGGCAGGATAAGGCCTAACAGGCTCTAGGATATTTACAAAACAGTCAATTTTTTTTTTGTTTAAGCACATTGAAGGTTTAATTCAATGTGCAACAAACAAAAACCAGAATGCCAAATGTACAGTACTGCGAAGTCACCGAGGTAGTTATCGTAGAACCGAGAATGCTAAAATAACAGGAAATATCAACACAACAGTTTCGGTAACCACAGCCACAAATAACATACTAAAAGAATTAGTCACGATATCAAAATGATAAAACAAATACACACACATAATGTAAACTTATACGCCAAGGTGAATCCTACAGCCGACAATAAAAACAAGTATTTATACCACAACACCAAGATACAGAGACTATTAATAGGTACATATCGTGAGCTTTAATTATCATATAAGTATCCTATTTAAAAAAAATGCACTACTTAGACAAGTGTAATTTTGTCTTCTTTTTGCATAATTATAAAAAAAAAGATTTAGTTAAAAAAAATACAGATATGTATATTAGTTTATAAAAGGCACGAGTCTGTGAAGATCAATTTTATTTTAAAAAAATGTGCTAAAAGATTCCCGCAATTTAAGTTGCCATTCATTTATACCCCCGACCAAAAAGAGAGGTATTATAAACTGACGTGTGTATCTGTGTGTCTCTGTGGCATCGTAGCTCTCAAACGGATGGACGGATTTTGATCTAGTTTTTTAAAGAGGATTTTATCGTGATATTCTTACCTATGTTTCATCAACATCGGTTGCCTTTTTTTTGTCGGGAGTTTTGTATTTTTTAAACTAATACTTGTTTATAATTCAAACAACAATATCGTACTTAGATTACGTATTTTAGAAAATAAGAGTTTTCATTGATGGCTAGTCCAAGTTTACCTAAAATACCCAACCACGATAAATCTGATAATAAGTATGTATGTATTTTCAAGGTGAGATTGTATTGGTAACTTTAAACCTACCTACATGTTTCATGTTCGAGCACATCGTCGCTTCCCGACACCCCGCCATGCGCCACCCCGACAGGCGAGAGGTGGTCAAAACGCGCAGTTATCCGCGTTAAAGAACTCATAAATGACAGTGTCAGAAACAGTCAGTAGCAGCTATTTATAGTTCAGATCGGAAGTGAACAATTACAGGACAAATGGTCACATTGTCGGCTGATTATAAAACAAGTTCGATTACTATTCTCGTTAGTTTATACTAGGTAATATCATTTAAGTAAGGTAATAGGCCTATGTCCAGCAGTGGACTTCTTATGGCTGAGATGATGATGATGATGATGAAGGTAATAGCAATAAGTCGATGTTGATAGAGACAATCCTCCGTATTCTTTAATCTAACTGTCCCTCTAATCTACGTTACTAAATTAAGAGTATGTAGTTCGACCATCTTCGCTCGCGCTTACCAACATTTTTGAAGATATAAAGCAACTGAATGAACTTATAAAAAGAACATCCTTTAGTGCACTAGAAAGCAACATCACAAATTTTTCGATAAAAATTTCAATTTGATCCAAGTTAATTTTCATACTTAAATATTTTTTAAATTATTATTATTAACATTAACACATGGTTTATAACCAAAAATATACTGTCATATTGAAGCAAAAATATTGACACTCTTGGAAAATCTATAAATTAAACTAAATTAATTAATTGAAACAGCGGCTTAAGAAATCCCCGGACTTACCTATATTCGTAATAATGATGCAATTAATATTCAAGGCGACAGGACAGGTCCGGGGGCGAGTTCTTTACAATCGGAGTGCCGTGATCCCGCGCTTGGCATTTATTACTATTTTTAGTTGGAGTCGTCGAGCCGCGGCGTGTACCGCACTATACAACATAATCAATATTCAATTACGTCAATAAATAATAATCAATAACATATAAATTATCGTAACGGACACAACGTATAGGGTACCGCCGGACGCAAACACATGTTTGGAGGCTTCCTTGTTGCCTCTATCGTGGACCGCAGCGTCGCTTAACATAAGTAGGCTTTGACAAATGGCAAACGTTTCTGTTTCTACAAACGCTTACGCTTCGAAATTCTAAGAAACTGTGACGTGCCGTCACGTGATATTTCGTTAGCTAATGCCAATCCCATACATTTACTTTTCTATTGGTGTTTAGGAAATTAGAATGCCACTCGTCTAACCCCCCAGGTGAGTCGGTGGTCAAGCGCAAATCTATTACTGCATAAAAAAATGACATTTCTGTCGAAAATAACTGTGGCAACGACGGCCAAGATAAAAACTCCACCGCCTTCTCAACGCTTTATATAGTTTTCCGACCCAAAAATGACGAGAATATTTATATAAATAAAAATTTGGACTACATGCATCCTTTAGAATTTTGTTCTGTTTGTTGTCGTTATTTTCATTGCAGTGATACACGCGTTTTGGTTCTGAAATATATATAGCAAGTAGGAATGTATTTTCAATGTCAGGGTGAATAGGTATTATCTCCTAAGTATACTGCACTCTTGGCCACATAAACGATTAACCAAAGGCGAGTAAGTATTTATTTGGTCAAGCGAGTATTTATTTACGACAAAAACATATCCACGGCGGACGACAATGATAGTGCAGTATTGTATTTATTATATCGCACGCGCAACGCATAGTGACCTGGAGTACCACTCACTGCATCGCGCGCCGTGGTGACGGCGCGGGCGGCGGCGTGCGCGCAAGGCTCTTCCTAGGTGATTCAGCTATCACCATGTGTCGCCGGGTGACCATCCACACAGAATACGTAACAGCACCCTCTCGATATCTCGGCCATTTGCCAGGAGCATCCATGCTGCGACATTTTTATTGCATAACAGATGATAGACGTATGTCGTGTATCGTATTTTTGCGCTAATTAGATATTTGCGCTTGATCATTATCTCGACTGAAGTTGTCGTGTGTGGTCTACGATGGAGCGCACTACGTAATTGACAGGACAAACAATTTATAAGTTGTTTGTTGACCCATATTAATTCCATACGACCTAGAACCTTTGAACAGGTTGCAATGCAACTCGTCACCCTTAGATATTATAATATAAAGAATCACACAACGTGTTACTCATTACAACATGCTGTATTTAACTAACTATCCAGCCAGAAAGGGGCTTAACTCTATATAGCTAGATTATTAATCGACATCTTGTTGATATTGCTGGATTTATACATATAAAAATGAAGAAAAGGCTTCGAACATTTTTCCGTTGAAGCTGGCATATCCCACGTATGTTTTTTTCTACATGCTTATAGATTCTGTTTAATAGAGAATTATTGTGGCAAAACATGGGAACTAACCTCTTTGAGCATATACTACTAAAATATTCTGTGGTCTCGACTGAATAAAATAAGGACAACAGCGCCCTCAATAATGCCTTATTAGTTCTCTAACTGAACAGACTATACTACATAATATTTGTTTTCATCGGGCGCAGAAAAATGAAAGCTGGAAAAAATGGCAGCGGATGAATATGAAACAACACAAAGGTTCTATAAGAAGGGAATAGAATCTATCGATACCGTGAATTCATAACAATAAACTCAAAATAACGATATGCCATTTAGCCAGCGTTGCTCTAGATTGTGCCTCGCGTCTTACGCCTACATTTTGTACAAAGCTGCGTGTAAAACTGGCGCAGTGAAGTGCAGGCCGTTTCGCTAGAAGCGCGACTATTTCGGCGTTGGGCCGCCGTCCGCGTCGAAGCGCGCTGCCGGCCGCCACCCGCTTCCTGGTTGGAGAGGTGCCAGCGGCGCAAAGGATGCAAGGCCCTACGGTTCTACATCTTATGACACCCAAAACTAAACAACGTATCACATAAATTGTTTTATGTCTTGATGAGAACAAGTAATCGTTTAAAAAACTAAGAAAACCGACTTCAAAGTACGCAATTCGTGTATTCGGATGTCATATTTTTCCAGTTATTTTGTTATAAAAACCAAAGTACTGAACCGAATTTGATAAGATTTCTTCGGGACCACCTGGAAGTATTTTTTATGTAGAATTAGGTTTGCGCTTGACCGCCAACTCGTATACCCTTTCAAACAAAAATATAATTTTTCAAATCGGTCGAAGTGTCTTCGAATAATCGAAGGGAACCATACATTAAAAAAACCGGACAGGTGCGAGTCAGACTCGCCCACCGAGGGTTCCGTACAAACTAGTATATAAAAGGGGGAAATTATATTTTTTTTTACAGTTTTCGTTATAAACCGCAAATTACACATCATAAAAATAATTAAAAACCTTTTTTTATTTTTATATTTAGCTTGTGCTATTTAAGCTCTTTCACATGGTACGGTTAATTTACTTAATTATTATTTTTCTTTTACTGCCAGTCCAGCGTGGAAGACTCTTGTTTTAAGTTAAAATGTACTTGTATACGTGGTTACGAACCCCGAAAATAAAAAAGTTAAAATGTGCATACCACGACTCGTATCCTGTTGTCGACGCAGTCCCTGAGCACAGCCAGCGGTCCCGTCATCTTCTCCATCCGCGTCAGCACGTTCCTGGCCACCTTCTCCCTGCGCGCCGGTGCCACTGGACATATAACAAACATACTTCTTAGAGTATTTTCAGTCAAAAAACTAATGTGGCATTGAGGGGGTTGCTGTGTTTATTTTATTATTTTGTTCAGTCAGTAGCACAGAATATTCTAGTAAATAACATTATTTTTGGAGTTTATGAGTTTTCTATACTTATACTAGTTTAGAAAACTCATAAACCCCCGACAAAAAAAAACGACTGAGTCGATTTTGATGAAACATAGCTAAATACACAAAATGTTCTCAAACAAAAAACTAGATCAAAATAGGTCCGTCCATCTGTTTGAGAGCTACGATGCCACAGATACACACGTTAAACATATAACGCCCCTCTTTTTGGGTGGGGGGGGGTTAGAAATAACTCCAACACGTTTGGATATACCACAATGATTCTCCATTATGTCATTTTAATATAGGTCTTATATCTTATGTCCCTACTCTATCTAAATAGAAGTGTGTGAACTATTATTTTCTTATCTATATTGCTGATTAAGGCAACTAAATCTTTGAGATAATTTACAAATTTATAGACACTTAAAAATTACATCCGACGTGACTTTGAACCCGCATATTCCGACCTGTACTTGGCAGCCTTTACCATTTTGTTCACGCAGGTGTCACGTGGGATGGTTAAGTGTATATAATTAAGTGTGTAAAACACTCAAAAATATCGAATGTTTGAGATATTTGTTTACTAGGCCTATACTTTGTTCCTGCTACGAGTATATACTACCCGTTCAGTACTTTAATACTTCAGTTCACGTACTTCAGTTTAATTTTACTGTACATACTTACCGCTAAAATTTGGCACATGCTTAGTTACTTCCGCAATGGATTTAATCTGCATATCTTTAAATCCTGAGAGGATCGACTTCCCCTAGACAAGCGTGCTACATCCTAGACAACAACGGTAATTTGAATGTTATGTTTGTGAATTGCTATTACTATTGTAAAAATGTAACCTAACGCTGGGGAAGTGAAGACGAATCTACCGCCACCTCGCACATCAAAATCAATAAAGTTTAGGCTATGGGATCTAATTATAGAGACTACGAAAAACATACCTATATATACATCTGGAAAAACACCCTCCTTACTCGTCTGAAAAATTAAGATGAAGAAGTGTGACGCTTTAACATCGAGAGACGCATGACGAAACAGCCGCTATCTCTCTTTTTCATAAACAATATATTTTTAATTTGGCCGGTCGCGATAACAAAGCGGCGGGGTCAACGCACTCGCCGGCGGGCTATCAGCCTGACACAGATATTACACCTGTGACAACACAAGCATACACGATATTCTGCTGGATGATGCGCTGCATGACCTCAATACTCACTTGCGAAGGCTGCATACTTCAATCTATGGATCATAATCGCACTGACTTTCTTACTTTTATCGAGCATCGTTGAATGCCCAATATGCTTCCCGAATAAGTCTTAACCTATAGATTTTGTAAATGTTAGATAGATATAATCTGGGTGTCTTTATGCTTAGAGTGAATAGATTTCTGAGCAAACGCTCTCCAACGAAGACCGCAACGGTCATTTCACATTGGGTGAATTGGCGGTCAAACGCCAGTTTACATGAATTCTATGAATAAAACAATAAAAAACGAAAACACAGCCTTTTGTCCACCAAAACCCTTCCAGTCGAGCTTCAAATTAATTAATTGCATTCCATATGCAACAATTAGAACACTGATGAATAGTCTACAAGTTTCCTGCGTCTTTTTATGTCTGAATACACAGATTTATCGACTCCATCATCATTGCAAAACGCATTCACGACTGATGCGTTTCTAAATAATCTACAGATCAATCTATCTCTTTTGAAACACTAATAGGTAAATCCGTATTTTAATATCGGCACGAGTGTTGATAGGAGATATTGTGATCAAAATTAAACCACTGTCATCGCGGAGACACCTATTCAATTGTATTCATCCTGACATTTAAAAGCCTTAATAAATCTCAAAAATAAGGAAGCCATAACAAAACTACTCTTAAGAAATGAACGCTCCTGTTAACAACTCTTCTGTAAGAAGAGCTCTTCTTTAGAATGGTTTACAGGCTGTACAATAAATCAGGTCCGCAGCCACCTGTCTATTGTCACATTAGTATAATGCAGTGGTAGCAACGTTCCATGTCAATAACATCGCGAGTTGCTGACTGTACGAGTATAACGCGCGAATGAACTGCGGTAATCGGAGAGGAGGGGACATCGCCCCAAACGTCGTCGACAGAGCCTGT
Organism: Lycia hirtaria; assembly: GCA_947563715.1. Taxonomy (NCBI): domain Eukaryota; kingdom Metazoa; phylum Arthropoda; class Insecta; order Lepidoptera; family Geometridae; genus Lycia; species Lycia hirtaria. The sequence goes on from OX387375.1 coordinate 55,097,717, forward strand.
CTCGCGGGACAAACACTACGTACGACTCTTACTGTATATTTATAGCCAGAACGATTTTAGACTCAATTTGGAACCTATATAACTTAGTCATTCACTTTTCTAACTTCTTGTGTCAAGTGCAACATCTGAAATCAAATGTTTTCTAAGGTCTTCCCGATTGCTACTCATTGAAATTAAACAATTTTTAACGGATTTATCGAGTATATTTTACATAATTTTATGGCCTGATGCTGGATGCAAGCCGCTTCCAATCGGTCATTTTGGAAATCCATGGGGGAGGCCTATGTCCAGTAGTGGACTTCTTATGGCTGAGATGATGATGATGATGACCTGATATTTCGCACACTGGAGCGTCACAGGTGAAACTTAGGTCATAATTTTTTTTTTTTTTTTTTTATGTAAAATATTCGCGATAAATCCGATAAATATTGTTTCATTTCAATCCGAAATCAAAATCTCTGAAAATTCAGAAGCCCACAGTTTCGTACAAACAGGTACCATGAAAGTGAAGCGTTTCTTTGCATTCGGAACCCTACCATAAGCGTGCATCGAATCTCTACACACTCTGGCTCTTGGTATTTTTTTCTGCATTTCAATGCAGGCAGCGAAACATCACATGATTTTGTTTAATAAACAAAATTTAAATTCTTACTCTATCCTAGACATCCAGACCCAATTGACGTTTTAAATACAAGTTGAGTAAATACAAGAAAACCTATATAGGAATACCAGTTGCGATACAATATAGCGAAGGAGTTGTTAGAATGCATCACGTACATTTTCACCTGGCTTGATCTTAGAAGCTATCGCAGTTTGCAGCTGCGCTATCACCTGGGTAGCTGGCCTAGCTTGCAGCACCTTGGCGGTTTTGAAATACCTTCTCTTTACACCTGTATCTATGTACATTATCCCATTTATATCCCATTACCTCCCATATTGTGATTTTAACATCAAGGTCTAATCCAAATTTAGGATGACTCAGAACACTTAAAACACAACTAAGGGCAAATCCTTTTACTCATAATGAACGTTTTGCAATGTAGGTACATTGTATAGTGTGAGCATAAGCAAGATCGGTACGTGTCTAATGATAAGGAATCTAAATGAAATGAAGAGGGAGATCCGCGCAACAGGTTCTTCGTTAGAAACGCGCAGATAACTATCTCGACACTATAAATATACATTAGGCGTAAATTGACACCGAGATATGCAATCCGTCTTAGCCACTACACGGGTAAGTAAATTATAAAACAGAATTATCCGTTTATTTTTATTTAGCGCCCATAACTCCCAGGAAACGTTCTCGTAGCGCTATAGCGCTGAAAATAGGACTATTAGCGATGAAAAAAACTATGCATCATAGACAAAAAGCAAGTAAAAACCATAAATAAACGTTAGAAAAAGCAGAGATAGTCGGGAAATGTATGCGGGCCGAGAGAAGGCGAGGCGGCACCGGGAGGCACGGCGCATGCAACTCGTTCGACGCTCGCGAATTACTTTCACTGTAGTGTCCCCGGGCGGCCCGGGCGCTGACCGGCGGCTGCGCGCGGCGGGGTCGTCGGCCGCGCGAGCGCGGGAAACGCACGCCGCCATTCAGAAAAGCGCGCCATGTTTACACAGATGCGCGCCGAAACGCGCTCGTTGCATCACTTCCGCTTACGTTCCGTTCCGCGCACGCTGACGTTTAATGCGTTCCGATATAGTTTTACGCGTTTAGCACAAGTTCGTTAAAATATATGTACGTGCATAATTATTTGAGTTCTCGCGTGATGATCTCATATTTGCACTCGAGCTGGTGATAACATGGATGTTTTCGTCAAAGAACAAACAGTGATATCGGTGACAATTAAAAAAGTTTGCACACGCGATAAAAAGCAACGAAGTCCACTTGAGATGTAATGTAGCCGACAGTGGTATGCGACGCATCGCAGGCCGGAGCGACACGGTGCGCGCGCGCACGCGCTGTGTGGCTTAGCGTGATGATAACACGACACGCAACTACTTTTCTTATCTTTTCTTTTTAATTCGCAATAAATTTTACACTAGCAATATTTTTTTCGCATAGATCAAAGAAAAACAGACTCTGATTTACAATCAACATGTACGTTACAATGTTTAATAGAAAATTCATCAACGCTTGGCTCATAAATAAATAGGTACGTTCGAAGCCTAATAACTAAACATAAGACATCATGTACCACCTGTCATTTATTTCTATTCCTATTGTGCCGTTCTAAAAAGGCTCAACAACTACTCATCAAAATTCAATAGTGTCCAATAGAGACAGATGATTACCGAGCACGTGAGACCTAAAATAATCTCACCTGGAGCCAAGGAGCTGGAAGCAACTTTTCCAGCTAGGCCGCGAATCTGCAGGAGTCGTTGACCGAGGCCGCGGGCGGCGGGTGCGAGCGAGAGAGCACTCGTCACTCGCGTGGAAAGCGGTTATGCAACAAGCGAACACGCGAAAGTCTAACCAACAGACTGTGTTATGTTTGTGATTGCATCGCGTATCTGGATGACGTGATAATTTATGCGGCCGGCGCGCGAGCAGCCGCCGATCTCACAAACTCGTTTTCGAGAGAAACATTCGTAATTCAGCGTTATCTGTCACCTTCTATTCACGAAGGCTTCGTAAATAGCGGCACTCGCGACTTGGCTAGTTCGCGGGAACATAATACGCTAAATCTCGATAAACGATCCCGCTTTCGACTGTGCTTTTGAAACTTTCATAGCTCGCTTAGAAACTCATTAACCACGAATGCGCACGAATCGATATTGCAAAACAATCGTACCCGCTCGGATATTGTAATTACTAGGAGACAATATCTAACCGGCTCGAATTAGGTCTTGTTATTGCACAAAAGAAGCCTGCAATAGGATCAGACAAGAGCCCAGCTGCGTTAGAACGCAGGCTCGTTTCGCCGCCATTTTTGTCAAATTGCCGGGAAAATAATTGGCAATTTGGTCACGCGATTGCGTGTCTACGTACAGTGAAGCGTCGATTAAAACATTCAAAGTTGGATGAAGATAGATTCCATAACAGGGTGAAAGACATCACAAATTCAAGTGATTAAGAGTCTACGCTACTCGTTAGCATAACCCAATACGTTCCTCAATAACTTATCAGTTTCTATTTCTTTATCTATATACCTAATAGCTGACCTATTGTAAAGATATAGCGAAGTCTTAGAGCCTCAAAACAGTGAAATACTCGTAAAGTACATTAAAAAAAAACCGTGCCAATTATAAGTAAAAACCATTTCTTTATCTCTGTCTTTTTAAGACGCTCTTACTTTAATGACTCATCTTATAATTGAGATGGTACAATAATACGTTATTATTCTCAATTCTTAACATCTCCATTTGACCACCTACTACTTACCCGAAAATAAGCGACAGTGTGACCGAGTATGAAGTACGTCGATCTAGAAGAAATCTATTGACCCAAGTCTTGAAAATTACATGATTATTATAATTCGCAGGACATAGAGAATGCGGCGCAGAATTCCACTCCTTTCATCCATCAGGAATTGTTACATCTATTCTTAATTTTAAGAAGACAACAAGAGTAGAATTCAACTTAAAACAATTTAGATAATTGAAAAAGCAAAAAAAGGACGCTGATCCAACACTGGAAACGTCGCCTTGTCTACCGGCGATTCCACAACAAACATTTGGATGACGTAACGAGCTGGTAACCACTAGCCCAGTAATACGAGGTAACAGGTACCGTACCGGCGTAAACAAATAGAAAAAACGCGGGTGATGCGAGCAAGGTTGCCGGGCCAGCGGGTCATCCGCCGACATGCAAATGAGCAGACTCTATTGTTGATAGCGAGCTCATTCTTTACGCGGCACTCGAGAGGTTCGCAGTATACACTGGTATTTGCTTTGATCTCTGGAGTTAAATAGAAATTATGATAAAAAGGGCTTTTTCTGGTTTTGAAGAAATTATAGAAAAAAAACAAAACAAATTATTTATCGTAGACTGCTACGTCGCCCAACATCAGCCGTGTGGACGGACAAGCGCGAGACTTTCTATGATAAAAAATATCCCCACGGCATTTACTCAAATGTTCAGATGGCATTTACACAAATCAATGTATTAAGATGTTTTACACTATCCGATTTGTCGGGCCCTGTCTGGAAAGTATTGAGATCAGGACCCTGACTCTTATTATACTACGCTCTGTCCCTGCCGACAGGGCACGATAAATCGGGTGGTGTAAGGGCCTTTAAACTCTACTTCCTTATCAACGAGATTCAATATCGATGAGAATAGCACACGCATGATAACTCCCTGAACAAATGTCAATTGAACAACCCTTACAAAGCCAAACTTAACTTATTAACCGATCGTATCCATCGAATTGGCGATCACCTACAAGTGTAACCTCAACCTGGGTGGCCGCGTGTGCTCCCACGGGAAGGGATGGGCGTTGACGGGGTGGGGTGGAAGGGAGCCCCCTTCCCCGCCCCCGCGAGTCGGGGTCGGCGTCCGCCAGTGACACAGAGCCGCGCGTTCAACGCTCGGCCTAGACTGACCTCGTGTGCGTGACCTAAGCACCAGAGGGCGCCGCCGGCCGCGTGTGTGCGAAAACAACAATTAAGTGCCCGCGCGGAGCTGATTAAGAGCTGACTCGACTGGTTCGGAGTTATAGCGGATACCTTTGATGTACGCCGAACGTTTCAATAGAAATATCATTTGAACACAGTAGGCAGAGATATCAATGAGAATTGAATGATGAAGTATTTGCTCACACGTGAACCTAACATCATGAATGTTTTGGTTATGAACATTTTGTTTTAGCACTTGTGATGTGAAATAACCAAAATAATGATTCTCAAAAAATCTCTAGCCGCATCTAAAAGTCAAGAAATGATTAATAAATGAATAATTGTGGAGTTGCTAGAATTTGGAAATAGTAGGGTTACTATTTCCAAATTCCAGCAATTCTACAATGATTTCTATGAGCCAATGTATATTACATTTTGATACAAAAAACAAGTATCTATATTAAAAGAATAACAAAATTCCCAACTACAGAAAAGCAGTTTTTGCAATCAAACTTTTTTTACGCTTGATACACTGATAAGTGTACGTTTTTTGTGAGAAAGTATGCGTAAAATCTCTGTAAAAGATTATAAACGATAGATTTTATTTTGAATAATTCCACTAAAATTAAATGTTTAAAAATTTATTATTTATTTAATGATAGGCAAGCAGCAGAAGCTGATGAGCCTATATCCTGCAGTGCAGAAATTTACTGCTTGTCTTTTAGTATAATTTGTTCTTTTGTTAATCCATTGATCCAGTTTATTTTTAAAAGAGTTGATCGTTTTTACCGTGACCACATCTTCAGGCAACCGGTTCCAGTTGTGTACAACTCTGTTGCATAAAATATGATGTGCAGTATTGGTTTGAGATGGTTCACGCCACAGTAAGATGTTATGTCGTCTGCTTTCCCTTAAGTTCTCTTTTATAGTATATAGGCTTCTTATGTTAGGCAGATTGTAGAACCCATTCATGATTTTGAAAGTTTCAATTAAGTCACCCCGTAGCCTCCTCTCTTCAAGTGTAGTGAGACGCAGAGCTTTCAATCTCTCATTATATGGTTTACGTCGCAGGGCAAATGGCAATTTGGTGGCTTTTCTCTGGACACTTTCAAGTATATCAATATCCTTCCTAAAGTATGGACTCCAAATTTGGAAAGCATACTCGAGCAGAGGCCTGATGTATGTTTTATGTATTTTTTAAAATACTTCCAGAGTCACAGTTTGGAATGACTTGCGTATCACATACACAAAAGAATTGCAATCATTATGTTCTTCCCATTATATATATTATATTATTATTTTCTTTGTTTAATATGAAAAAGTTGTTGGAGGTTATGAAAAATGCATTTATTTTTATTTTTACGAGAAATGTATTAGATAGATAGATAGATAGATAAACTTTATTGTCATAAAGTATATACAAGTATTACTATACTAAAATAATAATAAATGTTACATTCATAACTCGTCCGGTGTATACATTGTTCAAATTTAAAAAATCTACTCGTGATTTACACATTTATGCTTAATTTAAGAAATTATATAAACTGCTTTTACTTCAGAATAATATTAAAATAATAAATTAATAGAAAGCTGTATAAGGGCTTTGTAGAAACAATTAAATAAAATTGGCTGTCTAATGGCTAATATTATAATTCAAAAGAATATATTTTATGACACTCGGGGAGTGAAGACGAATTTAACGACATATCGCACATCAAAATCGACCAGGCCGTTTAGGCTGTAGGTGATCATATAGAAACATACATACATACACTCAAAACAGATAACCCTTCTTCATAGGCTGAACTTTATAGTTAGTCCGTCAGTCGAGACTAAATCTTATATCGTTATAGATAGTGATAACTTGGTGCTATGATATACATACATGTGACATAATACACAGTACAAATATCGTCCATATCTTTCTGTGTAGTCATTTGAGCAAAAGTCAGTCCACAAGCACTCTCATCCACAATCTGCGACAGCACAACAGATACAACATAATTGATTTAGTATATGCCTGCCATATATTTGAAAATTGAACATGTTTGAATGTTACACAAACCTTCACACACACACACACACACACATACTGGTAAGTTATATTATATATAAAAAAATATATGTAACTCGTATATAACAAGACCACTAAAATTATAAATGCAATCTAAATTATGGGTTCGAGATATTGAAAAGTAAATTGTAGTGGTAAATATTTATTATAGGCTTTGGTTTTATATCTGACCTGACTCCTAACCACTTATTATGGTAAACATAACCTCAAAACTTACTTGCATATTGTGCGAATCTTTGCTTGTTCTTTTCTTCTAAAAGCCTTTGCGCCTCAATTCGTGCTTTTTCTTTAGCCTCTTCTCTCTTCTTGACCGCTTCGCTTTGTCCAATAGGAAGAATCTCCTTATTTTTCTGTGCATTCTCAAATTGTTGGAGATTCTCGTACATAGGAGCATCTTTTATCGGGGCTTTAGCTTTTTTGGAATACAGAGCTTTTAGCGGATCGTAGCTACTGCTTGAGGCACTCACTTCTGATTCAGATGTTGAAGAATCAGAGCTTTTCCTTCCCGACATCACAATTTAACATAGATAAATTCAACAAGCCGGGAAACTAAAATAAAAACAGAACAAAACTTGATTGACAGTGACAGCACAGGCAAACGTCTGACGAAAGCAAACAAAATAAAGTGTGCGTTCCAAATTACGGAAACAGTACAAAATTTCATTCTGATGATATAAACATGTTTTGAAACAATTTTTGAGCATTTAGTTTAGTACGTGGAATGTAAAGATTAGGTACCGGCTTTGTATGAAAGTTGATAGAAAATGCTCTTTATGATTATAAATATCGTCTCACGGTCAAAGGTTGATAAGCGATGACCGATAGCCGTGCTATTGATTCAAAAGGGAACCAACTTAAGATGTCAACTGTGTTGCTGTCAAATATTTGTCAAGTTTTGAACGTCACTGTCAAACGATTTACTTTTACTACGTTTCGTTTCACGTGAGCCGTAATGAATCCGAATCAGAATATTTTTATTGCATTGAAGTTACGATTTAACCAAAAACATAGTTTTCCGTTTTTATACATTGTTTATTGTATAAACTAAAATAGCTGGTTTTATACGATTTACAAATCGCTAATTAAGGCGTTTCAGAGCGGCATTGCGTTCGTTTTGCCCGCAATTTACCTGCTATCTCGTAACAAGGCACTGAAGGTTCTTCCTGCCACTTCAATTAAGTACAATTAAAACATTGAATGATTCGATAGACACAATAAAGCCACAAGTACACAATACAAAACGATTTAAAGCATTCAACAAAACATTATAAAGTCGATAAATTAAATTGAATACTACTTTAGGGAAAATATAAATACATATATTAATGTCAAGGCAAATAAAAATGAGAAACCATGATTCAACCAAAGATTTGGCTCTATTTACGTTTAAGTAGAATTAAATAAAATATTTACATATAGTGGATGGAGTAATTGAAATTTGATTCAAATTAACTTGTCTCACAGCATTTTTTGCAAATTAGCCTACTTCGATATTTCTAATGTAAATATGCGATTGTGGCGCTGCGTCTGAGGGGCAGATTTTTCATATCGATAGAAGACAAATTGCAAATTGTCTTTGTCCACTCAACAAAAAGAAGACATTCAGTTATTTAAAGTAGTGTAGTAGTAGTAGTGTGTGCACTCGAGATGATTTGTCATCATTATTACGCCTCAGCGCAAGGTCTCGAGCAGTATGCAGCAGGAAGTTGGCGCCAAGGTTGCCTCTAACAGCTTTAATAAATCTCTCAATACGCTATTTACGCACGCTTTATTAACGTTTACCATAAAAAGAAAATGTCTGCTGGATACACGACTTGCGCTTGGCAGATTTTTATGTTGGTTTTGTTTGTGAAGAAATCACTATGATTGTGCGGATCTATGCGAACGTGACTGGAAATGGAAGCACCCCGTTGCGCTTCCTGTGGCTCTTATGTGTTATAATCTCAGCATGATTTTATTATATACTTGCATCATACAAATGAGAATAATGACTTAATTATAATATTTTCATATTTTAACAAGAATTTATGAAAATAATAAATTCATAAAAGAATTTCATGATTTGAAAATTCTGCTTCTCTATTTCAGAAGCTATTGCTACTCGCCCATAGATGGCGCCATATCTGATTTATTTTTAGGTGAAATTACAAAGAAATTTTTGTATGAACTATAAAGTTACTCGTAGTAGAGGAGGTTTTTTTTCTCATTTACTTCATGGTGAGGATGTCGTTAGATAAGTAAGTCTAAAATAATGTGAATGTGCGAAAACTATTTTTCAATTTAGGGATCCGTTTGGGTAATATTATTGCTGGGGTTCAAGCGACCGACAGCTCGCCTAATGTTGAACGAACGGTTGAACCGATCGCTATGACATTTGCTACAGAGATATCTGAATACCTAGAGACGGACGAACGCCACACTTCATCATCATCATCGCTTTTCATTACTAGAGGCATGCGTGAAACCGCAAGATATAGCTAATAAATTGAAGGGTTGTCTAAAGTCTTGTAAAGTAAAGGTTTGGAAGTGTAAAGGGTCTAAGTGCAATTTTTTTTATATATATTTTTCATTTGCATATTATTAGGCATGGCACATAGATCGTATTTTTGTAATAACTTTGTTTTTGTTTTTTTTTTTGGCACTTGGACCCTTTAGAATTATAACCCTTCAATTATAAACAACATAGAAATATATTCTTAATATAATATCCAAATTTTTTCTTTATCTATGTGTATGTGCATAAAAATTACAATAACGACAATGTCACGATCAATGGCTTCATTCTAATCAACGATCAAATATAATTAAACAATAATTTACAAAGAAGCACGCAACGAAGAAAGTGCACTAGGAAGCGTTTAGAAAACAAAAGTATACAAGTGCCTATTACTTTTGCCACTGCAATTATAGTGAAATAGGTTGGATTGAAGCGCATTGTGTGAGTGTTTTTTCTGCGCGCGCGCACCTCGCTTTGTTCGCTCTTCCGTACATTGTCATACTAAACAAAGCGTAATCATATTACGAGTTTTACAATTCTTACGTCATGGTATTAAGCTTTTTGCTTTGTTTATTGTGAATGCAGGCGATACTGGACTATTTACGAAATACATTTATTATAATATTGTTAATGAGGATTTGTAAAAGATTTACATTTGTACTCGATGATGTTGGTAATCTAGACTATATGGTGTGTTCCCAAAGAATCACGCTGTGACAATTCAGTTTATAACAAAAATGATAAATAATAATTAATGCTCATTGTCCTTAGTGTCTGACTCACAGTCAAAGTCCAGCCTAATCTGCTGCTCCTAGAAACTTGAAACTAGGATTGTATATTATTTAAATTTCTACGTGAATAAAGCCGCGAAGAACATAGGTTTTTTATTTATAAAAAGAGGTTTGGAAGGGTGGTGGAAGATGAATGTTTTGACAGCATAGGTTCAGCGCTAACGGTATACACATTCCCTCTGCTGTCAATAGGAAGTGGGGTGAGATCGGTGACGAATGGTGAGTGCTTGGGTAAGCACTTCACCACCCGTCCCCAAAGGGGTTGGGCTAAGGTGAGGAAGAGTGAAGAGGATTGATGGAAATGGAAGAAGTGGTGTGGGATAATGGTAGGTAATGTGAGGTGTTGGAAGGGTGGAGAAGGGTCGGAGTAGGGTAAACAAGTAGAAGAGGAAGAGTAGGTGGTAGGCGAGCATAAGTTAGTAGATTAATTAAGAACATTTTTTTTCCATAAAGATTAAGACGAAAATTCTCGCAACATTATTCTTAGTTTTATCGTCCGATAATATTTGGTCATTATATCTACTGTTCTTGTTTACCGCTGGACAAAAACTTACTACTTTTTATTGTCGATGATAATTAAAAGCCTATTTTTTTTTTAAAGATAGATAGATAAACTATTTATTGTTCTTACCTTAAACTAAAACACAAATTACATAGAAAGGATCTATCTAAGTGCTTTACTGCTTGATAAAAATGTTCATTTACTACTAAAGGCTTTCGTTTTATCTGCTAAATATGACTGATGAACCTTTTCCGTCTATTCCAGAGCGTCGACGGCGGATGCGAGCGAGAGAGCGTCGCGCTGCATCTATGGTGTATGGACGCAGATTCGACATACATCGGGACGTTGCCAGGTGACTTCTGCAGATACCCCACAGCAATTTTTCATATTCAGATATTTTAGAGTACCACTCAAAAGCTAAATTTTAGGCACTTTCCCGCTTGATATTTGTGACGATGGATTCAAATGAGCAGCATTTCTTGAGAACATTTTTTTCAATGAATACCAAGTTGATAACGATGACCTTGACCTAATTCCTAAGTCAATTGGACTTGACATAATCGGAAGGATACTAGAATAGAACACTAACCTAGTTTTAATTTGTTATAATTAGATACTCTAATTATTCCAAATGTTCCAGAGTATTCGACGATTGAGTAGAGAACTACCGCCTCTGGTCAACTCCTGATTTCTAAACCGTGCTCTTGTGAATGAGGTGATATTCTTTATTTTCTTTGATAACCAAAAAGATAACAAAGAAAACGTCATTCGTGTTAAAGGACTTAAAGGGCACCATTCGTGCTACATGCACGAATAGATAGATAATACAGAATAACTTAGTAAAATTTTATTTCATACACCTTCACACCTTCAGACCACACCACACACACCACAGATCCAGACAGGATCTGAACGAAGGTGTTTGAAATAAAACACATCATCTTTAATTTGCTAAGAGAAACTATATCAAGGGTACTTTAAGAACCACATCGTCGATGAAACTTACTTAGGGGCCATTCATTTATTACGTAAGACTATTTTTGCTAGTTTTTGCACCCCTCCCTCCCCTATGTAAGAAAAATAGAAAAATTTTGAACAAACCGACATGGACACAGTCCGACGATAAGATATGGTTTCCCCCCCTAAATCGTCTTACGTAATAAATGAATGGCTTCTTATCAAAATTTGTTATTGATATATTTTTCTATAGTGTGAATTTAATACGTTCACAATTCAATTCCGAATTCTTTGATTCACAAACTTAATTAATTTACAAATTACCTACTTGAAATTGGTCTTTTTTTTCGCTCAGTATCTTTTCACCTGCAACTATTGTTATGATTGGTAGATAGGCGCACTTGGTACAGCGTCAAGCTTTATTTCATATTTTTCCAAACTATAGGCGAAAACTTGTATTTAGCCTCGTAATTTATATAAATGTATAGTTTATTTAAGTATTTAGGCTCTAAGTTTTCCTAAAAATATATAATAAATAAATGCTAACGCTAAAAATAGAGGGTGCCACCGCAATTATAAAGCAATAAGAATAACAACAAGAAACAAGAAGATTTAGTCGTTACAAGTGTTTAAAATTTAAATAAAAGTATAGATAGACTTTTTGAAAGGCTTGAGAGCCTAACATTTGTTTATTTACAGGTCGCTGTTGAAGAGAGGTGGAGCGCGGGGCGTGAGGTAACCTGGCGGCAGAGCGGGCCTCGGGCCCTCCAACCAAACCGACATGTGTTCCTCCGTAACTAAGTACCTAATCGCGTAATTATACATCGAATAATGTACGGTCCGTCCAAAACGCTGCCAAACATTTTGAACGAATTTACTAGTGTTATTAGTTTATATACATTTTTTGACAGTTAACATTGTGTGTAGTTCGCGTGCACGTATTGAGTGTAGTAGCGCCACCTATCGGTTGCGCACGACAACGTGGCGGGGACGCATGCGCCGTCAGCACCTGCGCTGGCGATGCCATTTATTGAAGACGAATGGTGGTCTGCGGAGAATGCGGAGGGCAGAATGGTCGAGCTCTCCAACTGCTTACAGGTATAATAACTCCTTCTGTTTTTAATTTATTTATCGTAGTAATAGACGCCACTTTCATATCAAAATCGGTCAAACCTTTTACTTGTACTTTCTACGGCTAGATGTATGTATGTTTTTCATCTTTGGCGGTTTACATTTCGCACACATCATGTAAGAAAATTAAATATGAAAACGTTGTCTTATTTAAAGAGACCTATTCAATGATGAGGAAGGGTTGAAAAAGACATTCTTTCTCTATAGGTATAAAATGCCATCCCTATTTTTATTTAATTTTTTTATTTTACTACAGCATTTTGTAAAGGTACACGAAATACATTTAGGCAAATTTTGTGTATGTAGGGGCTAATAGTCTGTGAGTAAAATGGCTGTGACATACGGACAGACTGATAGACCCCGAATTTATGAGGGTTCATTGTAGTTACTACGGAACCCTAAAAGAACATCTGCAGCCTTCATTCTAATTTATCTTCATATAACTGTATTAATAACTAAATAATGTAACAGTTCCAGGACGCGGTAGCGGCGGCAGGAGGGCAAGCAGCCGCCCAGCTGCAGCACATGGCGTCCTCCCTGGGCGAGCTCTCGCAGGCGGAGCTCTCCAACATCGTGGGCGGGCTCACGCTGGAGCACGAGGGCGCTGAGACCGCCGACCCTGACGATATCCTCAAGCAGCTCGGCGAGTCGGCTTTCGATAACTTCGACACGTTGTTCACTGACCTTACTAATGCGACGGCGACACACGTGCCACCTATTGAGATAAAAGTAAGTATGGCCCGACACATCATATTATTCAGTTAACCATAGACCGATACAGAACTAAGTTCTGTATTTGTCTATGTGTTAACATAGAATGCAAGTATAAACTTAGTATAAGCATACTTAAAACGGCAAAAAAAATAAACATAGCTAAGAACACTCTCGATGAAATCCTCATTCAAACAAAAATAACTAGATCAAAATCGGTCCATCCGCTTAAGAGTTACGATGCCACAGACAGACACACAGATACACACGTCAAACATTATAACACACCTCTTTTTGGGTCGGGGGTTAAAAATAAATAATGGTAATTACATATCTACTATTTGTTTGCTATACTATGTAAGGGCACGTGTGAGTTTATAATCTCTATCTACAAACCCTAGCTCACCTGACAATATTGTTGACCTCTCATAAAATTAAACTCTCCCATCCAATATACTTTGTGTTTATTGGATGGGAGAGTGATAAATAGCAGTTTTATTAATTTTTGTAATTGCCTTATTTTGGTTCTGTTTATGGGATATTTAACATTGTTTGGATTTTGTTGAGTTTCCAATATTTCGGTACAGTTGTATGAAACTTGCAGAGAGAAAAACTATAAAGTGCGTATATATTATTACAAGTGTAGTGAATAACAGTGATAATTGAAATGTGTTTAGACTTCTATGATATCCAACCTGAGAAGAAATAGCTATCCATATCAATATAATTGTTTATCAATACGTAATTGTATAAATAAGTAAAAAAATGGTCAGCGAGGAGTTGAAAATGTTCGGCTACTCATCTTGCAAAAACCAATGATTGAGTTGAATTGTGATGTTCTAGCTCTGTTTCCCCCCTCTCTTAATGGCTATATCCACTCACGGTTCTGGAAGAATTTTTTGATAAATTGATAATTAATTATAGACAATAGAATGATAAATACTTATACTTTATTGTGACAAAATACAAAACATATATAAAACAAAACGAAAAACATACAAACAAAAAAGAAAATATTGAGAGATAGCGATGTGCAGATAGTCGAACGAGTTAAAAAACTTCACGCTTGTATCTTTCACCCCGACACGACCAAAGACATGATAAACACATACATGACAAAAAAGGGTAGGTACATCTCATATGTATAACATTCAAAAACTGAATTTGAAACACACACACTACGCATCCTTCGTAATAACAGTGCCGGCGAGCAAATAAGACTTCTTCATGGAACCTAGCCAGTGGCCCCCCGGGGCGGAGATCAGCTCCAGGAACTCTCACGCAGGTGCGCGACGTGCATCCCGTCCGTCGCGCGACCACTACACTGCACGAGCATCCGCCGCAGCCCCAGCCCCCGCCACCGAGCCTCCGCCTACCGTCGCCGGCGCGGCAGCGCCGGACTATTCCAAGAAAAAACATGTTAACAAACAATGTACCTAACTATGCCACATATATGTCGGACTAAGTCGGACCTATTGGACATGTTGGTTGTAGGGTTATACCACTCTAATATGACTAACGTTGACGATTTTCTCGAGCTGTTCGATTCGTTACTATCTAAAATAAATAACGATCGGTACGACGCCGTGATTGTAAGAGACACAAATATTGACTATGGCGTTGATTCCCCATCACGAAGAAAATTAGATGGTATACTTGTGTCCCAAAATTTCACACAGCATATACAATCACGGCGGGAACTAGTGCGACGATACAAGACCATGTCTTTACCAACATGATCCACGAGCGTGTCAAAGCGAGTACGGTGGTATCATGCGTTAGTGACCACTACGGGT
This sequence comes from Lycia hirtaria, assembly GCA_947563715.1. Lineage (NCBI taxonomy): Eukaryota > Metazoa > Arthropoda > Insecta > Lepidoptera > Geometridae > Lycia > Lycia hirtaria. The sequence goes on from OX387375.1 coordinate 55,112,739, forward strand.
TGGGTACTAGTATTTCTGACTTAAAAAAGGATGTCGTAGATTTCTTGAACATCAATTTCCTGACAGCCGGCGCCCAAGCTGGAGCACCCCAAGTTTGTGTGACTAGCAGCATGTCTTCACTATCTTACGCGATAAACTATAATATGACTTCGATATACCTGAAACCTTTTTCGTATGATGAAGTAATAAAAATAATAAATATAGTAATTTCACCGAAGAGAAACTCTGATCTATATGATCTTTCCATGGCGTTACTACGTGAGACAGCACATGTACAGGCTTTTCCACTTTCAGAGCTCTTTAATCGGTGTTTGAAGAGCGGCACTTACCCACGTACGCTAAAGAAAGTCAAATAGTACCTATTTACAAAGGGAAAGGCGACAAAACTTTAGCAAAGAATTACCATCCCATCTCCATCATACCGGCAGTGGCTAAGGTATTCCAAGTCGGACTGAACAGGAGACTTATATAATTCTTAGATAGTTCCAATATTTTCACCGATCGCCAATATGCATATCGCACTGGTAAGTCCACGACGGCATTGGACCGTGAGTTTGTTCGGAAAGCGATGCAGGTGCGTGAACAAAAACATCAAGTTGCAGCAATATTTTGCGACTTATCACGTGCCTTTGATACGGCCGACCGCAGCTTGATAAGGGCTAAACTCGAACACTACGGTGTGAGGGGGCCAGCCGAGAATCTGTTGGCGGATTTTGTTACCGAAAGACGCCAGAGGGTTTTTGGCGATTCAGGCAAAGTCCGATCTGAAGAGGGTGTACCGGATCTGGGTGTCCCTCAAGGATCGTGCCTATCTAACACGACGTTCGCACTTCTGATGAACGACTAACCAGGATCAATAAACGACGCTGAAGTATATAATGTTTGCGGATGATGTTACAGCCCTAGTGACAGCACCAAATATGCCTTGAAGCACAAGCTCACACACGTCGCGCAACAATTGCAGAAATGGTTCAAAACAAATGGCTTCGCCTTGAACTTGGACAAAACCTGCTGCATAGATTTTAATCTCGCGAACAGACCATAATAGGCTTTGACAGTAGCAGTACGGGACGTTGTCTTACAGCAAGTACCGTCTGTGAAGCTTCTCGGCTTTCATGTGGATCGCTCATTAAAATGGGATATCCACATAAAGAAAAAGTGGTCCAAATCCTGCCTTTCACGATTCGATATGAACGATATGACCTTTCTTTAATGATTCATAATACGAGTTTGTGCCTAAAACTTTAAAAAATGTTTTATGAACATAATTTAAAATGTTTAGGAGTCTGTGTAACACAATATTATAGACAAAACAAATTTAGCCCCAATGACTTATTCTAAACAAACTACATACCTATATTTTTTTTAAACACTTATTATTTTATTACTTTTTTACATTATTATTTTAACGAAATCTTCCTACGAGTGTCACAATGACCTAATCAAATGAATTAATTTTCATATCTTTTTTCCAGCAAGAAGAGAACAACAACATCACCTCGCCGTCGTCCAGCAGTCAACTCCAATATTATCAACCTAACCAACTCGCCTTGCCCAACAACGGCCAACAACGATTGCAACAATTGTTGCGATCTGGCACGAATGCCATCAACAACGCTGTGGCCAACAATATCAACAATGGACGATACAATATCGCGTCACAGAACCCTCTACTCGCTGAGAAATTATCGGCGACATCTAGCGGCATTAAGCAGGAGCCGATCAGCTCGGATTACAATGGCACGAGTATGAACTACGGCAGCGCGTCGCCGATGCAGCGGGTGCCGAGTGGGAAGCCGCAGGTGCATGATGCTGGTGGTGGTAAAGGTAAGCTTTATTATTTTGTAGCATAGTTGAAATGAAATGTGTGAAATTTTATGAGCCACGAACCATTCGTACATTGACTAATTGAATGCCGAACATTTTCGTAATATTTTACACGATTTCATATACCTAGCGACATTTAATCCGAGCAATCATTTTGGATTTTGCAACGCCATCTAGTATGGAATATGATAACAAAAGCGCCATCTAGCGTTAAGTAGCATAATTATTTACAACAGTAGTTGACTAGTAACAAGAGCGTAATGTAGTATAGCAATAATTGAACAGATGGCGCTATAAATTACTACTTAAATAATTCTAATGCTCATTGCTAGATGTCACTACTTCAAAAATATAGTATTATAAATTCGATCTTGTTGCAGCGACACTAAAGAATTTATTTATACACGTAGCGACGGAATGGACCGGGCTAGCCACCGGCTATGCAGTTTTCTCCTTACCATCAGTTCACTTTCGATTTCCGCTTGAGGAAGTGCATTAGGAGATTTTCCTTTCGCGAATTACCAGCTTTTACCGCTTAGCTCTACAACCGCGAGAAAGTCTAATAATAAAGCCTGTTTTAGACAAGTCTCAGACGTAGCAGGATAGCAAAGAAAGTTTTGTGCCATAGATGTACAAACTTTATCAATGATTCTAATTATTATTGAATGACAAACATGATATATGGCTACAACTTTTTTAGATAGATACATGGTCTACCTCTATGGTAGATCTGGAGGAAGGGAGGGAGGGATTAAGGGGGGCCCTTTGCTGTTTAAAGCGTCGTCGTGTTATTTGATTTAGTTTTTTCAGGAACTTGGTATTTTTACAAAAAGAAACGAACTAGATCCAAGAAATTTCTTTTTGAAGAAGAAGAAGACGAATGAATCTAATACCTATATAAGCGGATCCAGAAGAGACCTACTAGGTATTTATTACTAGGTATTTAGGTTTTCGCGCACGTGGGGTCAGACCATGTTAACTTATTATTTATTTGAAAATTGAATTGGTTAATTAATGATTTGTTTGAAAATTGAATTAGTTAAATAATGATTTGTTTAAATTTCAAAAATATCTGCGCTTGCTCGCGAATTAACTATCAATAATTAGGTATGTGATGTTTCAGGAGCCGCGCGCTTTCTGCAACTATTCTAATACCAAATAAGGGTGATAAAAAACTGAAAAGTTTCACGTTCATTTCACTCGTGAATGGCTAAAAACCATCCATTGTACATTTGAGGCATGGCAGTGCTCAGAGCACATTCATACCATGATACCACAATCATAACAAATCATTACCCAAGAACATAAAAACTTTCAAAATTTTGTTGTTATAGGTTGTTTTGTTCGAGCCATGGAAGTGCCGTTGATTAAATAACGTTTTTTTGTTTACATTATTTTTCCCCATTTTTTGTGTTTCTATCGAAAGTGCCAATAACTCGCTAAGTCGAGCACATAAACAAATTATTACTTTTGTCAGCAGATCCCGCCCTTTCATATCCCTATCTTACATATTTATTGGTTGCAGTTAAGATACCATCACTCAGTAGTAGTCAAGTTATTTATTGGTTTAGTTAGATAGATGTGTGGCTGCAGCTCTGTAGCTAGTGTCGGTATAAGAAATTTTGGAAAAAGCTATAATATAAACATATAAAGGTATACATATATTATTTTTAGATTTGGCTTACATTCAGTTCTGGAATTTGATCCAATACACAGGTACATTTATATAAATAGTCTATATATTGCAATTGTTCAACATGAGCAATAAACATCTATTATTATACCATTGTCTGATAAATTGTAATTTCCTGTTTATACTCACATACTTGGATGACAATTATTTTTTGAATGACACAAGAATACTTAATGAGTAGGTATTACTTACTAAATACCTACAACTATGTACTTATAGATCCTGTTACGTAAAAATAACGTTGTTTTGTTCGTACCGTGTTTACTTGTCGCGCAGTTGTTTTGATCGTTTTTATCTGTCGCGCAGCGTTCTTTTTAACCGACTTCCAAAAAGAAGGGGTTCTCAATTCATCGGTATCTCTTTTTTATGTATGTTCCCCGATTACTCGAAGTCATCTGGACACCTGGGCACCGATTTGAAAAAATCTTGTTTTGTCTGATAATCAAAATAGGTTCAGTATTTTGGTTTTTATAACAAAATAACTGGAAAAATATGTCATCCAAGTAAACGAATTGCGTATTTTGAAGTAGGTTTTTAGTCATTTAAATATGAGTTGTTACGTGACGGGATGTACAGTATTATAATACTCCTGGGTACATACCAAGTTACACTGATCTACAAGTAGGTATGTGCGGATTCCTGTAATTGTATTTGTAATTTTGTATCGTAACTTTTACATGACAAACCCCCTTAAAACGAGTGAATAGTTCTCGATTCCCAGTTCAAAACACTTTCGATCAAGTTAACTTATAAATAAAGAAAATAATCATACCTAATTAAAGTCGGTTTATCCGGTTAGAACGAGACCATACTAAGTTTTCTTAGGTGTTATAACACCAAGGAATACTAAGTAATGATAATAAATATATATACATATATAAATAAATATAAATAATAATTATGTAACACAAGTATCTTTGTCATCGTAGATTAAATCCCAGAATAGACGCAAATATCATTTTCGATTATGTAACTACTCTTTATTCGGCGAGTAGTGTCGTGTTAGAGATTTTTGAACGTATCCTTTAGGTATTCGGTTACATCCATTTGGTATTCAAAGAACAAGATAATCATGAGAAGTCACTTCTCCCACTAAGTACCGATTAACCCTACAAAAAGTTGCAAAGGGAACGCCGCCTTCTGTCTGCTCCTCAGCAATCTCTAGAGGACTGAAAAACTATCGCTAAGTACTTAGCTGCCGGAAACACTTGAGAGGTTTTAATTTTTTTTTGTTTCGTTAAAACGTCTACGCGAAAAAGTAACTGTTACTAAACTTTAATGTTAGTAGCTATTAAAAAAAATGGAAGATCGTGGGCTGTAAAAAACTGTTAAATGCGTGTCGAGATTCTTATAAGTAGGTATCCGTACAAAGTTGAAAATAGCCCTCCTTCTTACGCAGTCGGGTAATTATGTGTAAAGTTGTACTAACTTTTTTTTTCTGATTTTGTTTGTTTTCATAAATGAGCATTAATTTGTTCGGCTGTAGGTATCAGGGTCTCTACAATGGTCTTACCTTTCGCGCTCGCGTTTACCGCCCTTATTTGCAGTTAAGTAAAACAAGCTCTGTTATTTTGAAACCTGTTAGTATCTTTCTGTAAAGTATCTATATTTCATGGTCAATCTTGGTTCAGAAAATTAAATATTTTCAGATGAACATAATCTCAGCACACAACATGAACATAAGCTTCTAGATAAATTTGTAATTTTGTTAGAATTTCTTGAAAGCGAGATGAAGCTGAACGTATTTTTATATCTATTTATCGCCTAGTTTTTTTAAAATATAAATAAATTTATATTGGTAGGCGACGCACCGATGGTAGTAGGCGACGGTATGAGCGAGGAAGGAGAATTTCATCAGGAATCTTGTAGTAGAATATTGTAGTTATTTTTATTTCAACAATGTGCAGTTATGATTATTTAATGTGCGGGTTGTCGAAAGGCTCGATGAGTACTTACAATGAAGCAGGCCGCCTACATGTTTGCCAAACGTATAAACTACAAATGCCGTAGATTTAAAGAATATTTTAAAAACAGGTTCCTCCATTACTTAACTTACCTAACCTAGGAATCTAGGCAAGTGGAGTAGGTGAAATGTGGAAGAACTAGCGGCGGCCCGCGGTCTTACCTGCGGTAGAGACATTGTTTCATAAATAGTAACTGCAGTTTACAATATTTAATGTATATTGTAACATAATATTGTAGTTACACTTACCAGAATATTTATATACTTGCATATTTTTTTATTTTTTTACAAAAAGCAAATATTTTCGAACCGCTTTAATCGGCTCTATCTCGATTCAGTAAAAATATATTTTGTTGACGGTTTCTCTATGAATATAATATAATTTCAAGTTAAATAAATCTTGTTATTGTTGATTTGTCAAAGAAAATAATATCATTGCTGAAGGCCCCACTTTAGTCGATGCATTCTTCAAGGAAACATCTTTCAAATTTCGTGTTTTTATCAGCAAACTACTAGCTTAGACTTTGTCTAGCTAGTCGATAAAAATCAACAAATACTTTAATTTTTTAATGAAATAAAAAAAAAAATTACGGATTTATTACGTATTACATAATTTTATGACCTAACGTTTCGAACACTTTGCAGCGTCCGTGGTCGCAGGTGAGCCTAGATGACAGTTGTCTTTTTTGTTAGAGGTATGAAAATATTAATTACCACAGCCTTAATTATTTAGTTTACTTAACGAAATCAAAGATAAAAGAAAAACAAAATAAGTAAACTGGCAGCACCTAGAAGTGTTTGATTCATAGTGACCGAGTTTACCTCAGAGCCTACATTTCCGAGATGTGGCTATAGATGTCAAGGTTTGGTGACACCTCTTCTCAGTGACCTCATTATTGGTGGACCCGATCACAAATAATGACCATAATGACGCTAAATATAGTACTTATCCTACGTCATGTATGTATATCTGTTGTGTTAAAACTTCCTGTTGTCATAAAATGTAGGTTTACGGATTAATAGTGCTCAAATTTGGCTTTTTCTGTCGGTAGATAACATGCTTCGGAAAGATTTTGTAAATATTCCATGATAATATAACTAACTATATAATATAAATAACTAAAGTTAATAATATGCTTACTGGCTACGTCACTATACTTTCAAGTATTCTGCAATTTCGTAGGATACATAAGTTCATACTTTTATTACCTTTATTGCCTTGCGTTTTACCATGATCAGTGCTAGAGAATATTTTATATTTAAGAATATTGGTACTTTCAGATTGGTTCTATAGAGATTTCATCGGAATTGGTTCAAGAGTTTGGTTTTTAAGGATTCGCTCGAAATTCGCAGCTATCTCTCTCGCGCATCACAACATTTTGAAACATATAAAATCATTCAGTGGGGTTATTAGAAGGGTGAGAGACGGATTTGTTTATTTAGATAGGAGAAATATTTTAAAAAGTTTTTCTTCGATATCTTCTAAATTGGCTGAGAAATAGGAAAATATATGGTTTTTACTCCGTCGCCATTATAAACATGTGAATAAAACTTATTTTTAAATGACCCTCCTATCTAAAGAAATATATTTGTCTCTCACGTTTCCACTATCCCTACTCAATGATTTTATATGTTTAAAAATGTTGTATTGCGCGTGAGAGATAGCTGCGCGCTTTAATCTCCACCTTAAAAACGAACAATGGGAAAAAAAATGTTATCCAATATTTTTTTTTTAGATTGTAATAATTAAGGTATTGATAGCTGAACGACTTTTGTCATGATTGTCTATTAATCATAGACCGTAACTGTCGCTTAACAGCAGGTGAGTTGACGGTCAAGCGCAAGCGTATTTTCGAATCGGTCTTCTTATCATATAACTATATCAAAAGTACAGTCCCTCCGTAATGAATTCTAGGAAACCCAACTAACTAGCACTAAGCAGATAAGTCGGACCAATCAGTGGCTATTGATAACACTAAATTATAAGCCTCGAAAGGATAACACGCGTGCGTGACTGGTATATATTTAAGCCTCGAAAGGATAACACGCGTGCGTGACTGGTACATATTTAAGCCTCGAAAGGATAACACGCGTGCGTGACTGGTATATATTTAAGCCTCGAAAGGATAACACGCGTGCGGACTGGTATATATTTAAGCCTCGAAAGGATAACACGCGTGCGTGACTAATATATATTTAAGCCTAGAAAGGATAACACGCGTGCGTGACTGGTATATATTTAAGCCTCGAACGAAAGGATAACACGCGTGCGTGACCGGTGACTGGTATATATTTAAGCCTCGAAAGGATAACACGCGTGCGTAACTGGTATATATTTAAGTCTCTAACCCTCTTTATTCAAATTCAAATTCGTTTATTGAGATAAAAACAGAAAAAGACCAATTACAATTATCTCTCAATGTATCTCACAATTTATGGCATTCTCATCGATCGATGTCGGTGGTTTTATTTTAGGAGTAGGTATATAAATGGCAAATAATTATATTTTCTGTAAGCAAGCGTGCAATAGGTAATTACTTATTCTATTAGTATGTATATAAATCGCAGTTAGTTAGATTTTCTCGTGTTCTATCACAAATTTCAACTTCGTTTAACACCAGGTCAGAGGGTTTACGTATACATATGGTCACCAGGGTTTACCTTCAATCCTACTAATGAACTTAAAATCTTCTCTATTCTCATCATGCCTAATATTATATCAGTTCGACCAATTAATTCTCGCTCCGACACCTGTCTTTAAATCGAGCTACCCTTCAAACCCTCTTCCTACAAAGGTTCAAAAGTGGATCGAGTGCCAAACGCAGCACATCCGCAATCCGGCGGCGCGTGTGTCCCGCCCACACCACGCCACGCCACGCTGCGCCGCCCCACGCCGCGGCGTGTTGCCCTGACCCCGTTTTCACTGCGCTCGCGCATGGTGCGTGTGTGTGCGTGTCCGCGCGTGCCTGTGTGCGTCGCGTGTGTTATGTCACATGAGATGGGTTCAGCCGGTGCTCCACTTTGTTTTCGGGATTGTTTTTGTGGATTCACGAGTTTTCGTGGAATTCGCTGTATCGAAATTAAAGGAAACGGGAAAATATGTAGACAAATCATTCGAGCTCTATATAGATCATTATACATTTTAACCTTAATACGTTGTATGAAAATATTTACTATATATAATAAATTATGTTCCTGTTTATTTTTAATTAATATAATTAATTGGAAATTTATTTTTACTGATATACTTAGTTTTAAAAACAAATGGCTACTTTTTAAAATTAAAATTATTATATAAGTCAAACAACGCTCCTTTTTGCAAAACGAAAGTATTAAGTATATGAGTATAATATCACTAATCATCTAAAATGTTCAATCTGTAGTCATTATAAAACTAATCTCCGAACTATTGAATACGTAGCCTGAATTGGTTTTTTTTTCGATATAAATAACCTGGGTTTCTATAGGTTTCTTAGTGCGCGCTTCATCGTAGACTATATCATCAGGTAACGTTGACATCAAACTATTTCACAAACGCAAGCCTATCAATAAAAAAAATAACATATGAAATTTACCTAATTATACCTTTTTGTGTAAATTGAATATGCCCTACCTCGAAACAGTCGTCGCATTGTATATAACGAAGATAACAAGAAATCAACACATATGCGTAGGACATACGAGTAGCATCATAGGCATACAGTGTTAGTATTGGCAACAGTCAGGCCATAGCGCACTCCGCTCGGATGACGCAAGCAGCGCCCGCCACATATCCGCACGGCTCGCCTTGACACACGCCGGTTACTCCAGCTACAATCATTTCAGTGCTAGCCCTTGCAATATGTACTTAAATTCTATATAATCAATTAAATGCGAAAATGTTTACTTTATACTGTGACTTACAATTTTTAAATTATCGCGTCTATTCCTTATCTATCCTTAGCTTATACTAATGAAGCTCTTTCGTATTATACCCCACATGATACGGTTAATTCACTTTAAAATTTGGGCCCTCATTCCTTGCATAAATACACTATTTTTTGTGATTAAATTAAAAATATCCAGTTTTCGGATTTTTCCTATATTTGTACTCTAACACAATACTTCTTGCCAAATTTTATTGTTCTAGGTCAACGGGAAGTACCCCATAGGTTTTGATTTTCTTGTGAGTGTCGAAATGTGCGTTTTTTACGACATATTCGGCTGTAACTTTTTTTAAAGAAAACTTAGAAACTTTATTTTTCTTTTTGCAGCAAGATACTATGGATCTACGTATGTATATGGTTTTAATTTCAACTCGATACCTTCACGTGTTCCCGAGATAAAGGTCTTGACACCCAACAGACCGACAGACGAACAGACGGACAACAAAGTGATCCTAAAAGGGTTCCGTTTTATTCATTTGAGGTACGGAACCCCAAAAATATGTTAAATCGGTTAAACAAAACAAAATAGAAGAATTTGTTAGACCTCCTGTTTGAAGTCGGTAAATTCAAAAGCCCCCAGTAACATCGTCGGATGCTTGTGATCATTGACATCTTTATCTTCATTTGTAATCAAAGGGAAGTTTTTTTGTGCTTATCTTTTTGTACCTACGTACGAGTATGTCACACGTCTAAAGACATCTTGATAATAAAGTCGATTCTGCGACACGTACTCATTAAATCATTAGTTCAAATCCGCTCATTTGATAGGACTTAAACTTCTAACTGCGCCCGCGGTAGTAGGAAAAAGCAGGCACGCCTTTAGTTATGTACATTTAGTTTTAGTTTTGTTGTTTAACATAAGAAAAGAACCTAAATATATAGTTTTCACAATATAATCTCCGAAAGCCTGAACCTTACCAGAATGTTGATTGAAGAAGTGGATAGTTTTTCTATGTAGATGGTTTGTTTAGCTTGTAATGTTAGAGTTTTCGTTTTCTGTCTGTCTCCGCTCCGGGCATCCAGGGCTTCAGGCTGGGGCCTACTTGTCGAACAACATTGTTTTTTCTAACTTAACCTTTTATTTATCTAACAAAGTAGAGCATTTTTTTCTTTTGAGAATATAATATTATGTAGATGGTGCGAATAAATTAATCAAATAATTTCAGGAATAATAAATACTTTATGTCATAGCTTCAGCATTCATAATCATCACCCACAGCCTTCTCCATCCCACTGCTTGGTATAGACCTCTCTTATCATAACATCTGTCTCGATTTTGTGCCAATCGAGTCCAGGTTCGACCCGCTATATACACATACGATATCGTCCACACATCGCCCTTCTCGCAGTCCGACGATCTCTGCTTCGCCATTATCTTGTTCATTATAGGTCAGTAAATAATAAATACCTCACGAATCATCTCGATCCATACTCCGTACTGTTACCTGTTTCAATGATTCTTGTAGTTTAGTAGTTCATTCCGCTTCCTCCCAGTATCTGGCCCCAGCGACTCCGTCTGGGGAGGCAGTATTGCCATACTGGAATACATATTGCCCAATAGATCACGACAGGCCTCATGGCTCAACAGCAGTAGGTACGTCTGCCTTCTGAGCTGTTGGTTGTGGGGTCGATGTGGGTGGGTGGGGACCCAGGGTAAACATTTTCTGCTGAGCATGGATGTTTGTTCTGTGTCTAGATGCTTATATGTATCACATGTATGTATTTACAATAAAAAAGTGTATGTATTATAGTATATGTATATGTATTCTATCAGCCATCTGGTTCCCGTAGTACAAGCTTTGCTTAGTTTGGGGCTAGATGGTGGTCCTCCAGTATTTATTTATCAAAGATATAATGTATAAATTTAAAGACACCCTTAAATCACTAGGTAATCGGTCTTGGCAAGCATGCTTCATCGTGTACCACAACATCGCCGTCGTTTAAGATCATTTTTTTATTACTTTGTTCAGCTCGTGCAAAAAAAATAGGAACGTGGCACTAAAAAACTCGCAGGTGTTCTTGTGGTCATCGTTGTATGGCTTAATTCTCTTAAATATATAAATATTATAATCAGTTTTTCCGCTTCCAATCGGTCTTTTTGGAAATCCATGGGGGAGGCCTATGTCCAGCTGTGGACTTCTTATGGCTGAGATGATGAATCAGTTTTTGTGAGATATCGCAAATAGCGCATGTAACTAAAAGGCTTCGAGGGTATGACAGGGTATAAAGAATAACGTATACGCATAGACTTAGGATCAATTAACTTTAATTATGTCAATCAGAAGTTTCCGGCAGCCTAGTCCCGACCGTCTAACTTGCGATCCGCAGGTCCTGGGTTCAAATCCCGCGGCAAGCACCTCCGCCTTTTCGAAGTAATGTGCGTATTGTTTATTTCCGCCAACTTCAAACGGTGAAGGAAAACATCCTGAGGAAACCTACACGTCTGAGAGTTCTCAATGTTCTTAAAGATATGTGAAGTCTGCCGACCCGCACTTGGCCAGCATGGTAGACTATGGCCTTACCCTTCTCACAATGAGAAGATGGCCCGCGTCCAGCAGTAGGACAGTTTGTACAAATAGGGCTGATTTTGTTTTTTTTTTTTTCATGTCAATCGGGTCAAATTGCAAGAAACCACGGTAACTTACTAAAAAGTGTACTCATAACTTAATTATGTCTTTATATTTCTACAAGCAATTTGATGTATTATATGAACGTTCTGTGCGGTATGCCCCTTGTTCTGAGATGATATTGGTATGATACATGTTGTAAATTTCCCGGAACCTGATATTATTTGATACACATATAAATAACGCGTGGGCAGGAGCCGCAGCCATGACCTATAATTATAAATACGTTTAGAGAAGCTCTACCGGCGCATGAGTAGATACCACACTGCACCTCTACCGGCGCATGTGTAGATACCACACTACACCTCTACCGCCGCATGTGTAGATACAACACTGCACCTCTACCGCCGCATGTGTAGATACAACACTGCACCTCTACCGGCGCATGTGTAGATACCACACTGCACCTCTACCGGCGCATGTGTAGATACCACACTGCACCTCTACCGGCGCATGTGTAGATACCACACTACACCTCTACCGGCGCATGTGTAGATACCACACTGCACCTCTACCGGCGCATGTGTAGATACCACACTGCACCTCTACCGGCGCATGTGTAGATACCACACTACACCTCTACCGGCGCATGTGTAGATACCACACTGCACCTCTACCGGCGCATGAGTAGATACCACACTACACCTCTACCGCCGCATGTGTAGATACAACACTGCACCTCTACCGCCGCATGTGTAGATACAACACTGCACCTCTACCGGCGCATGTGTAGATACCACACTGCACCTCTACCGGCGCATGTGTAGATACCACACTGCACCTCTACCGGCGCATGTGTAGATACCACACTGCACCTCTACCGGCGCATGTGTAGATACCACACTGCACCTCTACCGGCGCATGTGTAGATACCACACTACACCTCTACCGGCGCATGTGTAGATACCACACTGCACCTCTACCGGCGCATGTGTAGATACCACACTGCACCTCTACCGGCGCATGTGTAGATACCACACTACACCTCTACCGGCGCATGTGTAGATACCACACTGCACCTCTACCGGCGCATGAGTAGATACCACACTACACCTCTACCGCCGCATGTGTAGATACCACACTACACCTCTACCGCCGCATGTGTAGATACCACACTGCACCTCTACCGGCGCATGTGTAGATACCACACTGCACCTCTACCGGTGCATGTGTAGATACAACACTGCACCTCTACCGGCGCATGTGTAGATACCACACTGCACCTCTACCGGCGCATGTGTAGATACCACACTGCACCTCTACCGGTGCATGTGTAGATACAACACTGCACCTCTACCGGCGCATGTGTAGATACCACACTACACCTCACCCTAGAGGCTCACTCCACACTTCTACATAACAAATCTAACAATATAATCCTTACTTATTTGGACACTATACATTTTGATAAAGTTGAGAGTGTCAAAACTTATGGCCACTTTTTATGTTTGTTTTTTACTTATAAGCCTGCTTTTTTATCAAGAGACTCTAAATTTACGTTTACGATATTAATTTCATCTCGATACCTTCATGCATTCCTGAAAAAAGGGTCTTGATAAAATGTCAGATAGATGGACAAATCCTAACAAGATTTCCTTTTTTCCGTTTGAGGTATGGAAAACAATATCCACATAGTTAATATACTACTGAGCTTTTACTTCTATGTTTACAATATTTTAGTCCCATGATCACACTGACTTTGGCTTCTATATCTTCATGGGCGTCGTTTTCAGTTATCGCCACTAAAAATATAAAAGATACCTATTATATGTCAATTAGTACAATTGCTAGTTTTATTTACGCCAGATAGCGTTATCAGTTCGAGTGCAATCACGGAGTAAACATCGTGTTACACAACCGCGGCTGCCAACCGTACCGCTCCCGCTGTACCGTCAGCCGCGGCGTATGCAGTAACTCCTTGGTGCGGAGCGACAACCTTATCCGTGTCAATGACAAGCCACTCACACACACGACACATACATACATGCCCGTATCATATGTATGTATAAGGCCGGCCGCACATCGGAGCCACATGAGATATTCATCTCAAAACTGTGCGCGTTCTAGGTGCCACACATTACACAGTTTCACTTATTAATAGTCGTTGTAGTTTCTAATCTGGTGTCTTTAAAGCACGACTGAATCAAGCTTTTATTTATTAAGTTCAAGTGTGAGAGCTTATCCCAACATCTTCATTCCACTATAGAACAAACAGTAACTCGTACACATCCATCCATTTTTTTTGAAGTGTCCAAAATTCATACACAACGGTTTCGGTCGTGCTCAGGAGTGGAACCTTGTGCGGCCTTTATGTATCTTGAGATCTACAATCTTAGAATTTTTAAGGCTACACCGAATAATCTTGCTCCATTCTGGGGTCACACAACAACTTCATTAAGCGAGTTGGTGGTCAAATATAGATCTATCTCGTATATAAAAAATCACGCGTATGTAATAGTGCGGTGGTCAGCCGGCCTAATCACACGGTAGGTAAGTGGCACACATCCTGCATCTTATAAACCGTGAATGCGTGTTTTGCACAGTAGGTACTTTATTCAATCTATTTCTACATGTTACCCGTTCAAAGATCGGCTTCAATTCAACAAAGTTATTTCAATTGTTAACGCGCTATTTGTCGAGTTCATGACGCGAGTTTTCAATTCATTTAATCGTTACGCTTCCTATTCATGAGAGATCCTTCTATAGAGGAAAACTGGATGTAACTGTAATAAAGACAAAAACAAAATCACATACATTCAATTTATAAGATCCCGTAATTCTAGTGTGTAAATTTATATGTTTATTTATCATTTGTAATGCGTAAACTCTGAACTGGTGCGTACAAAGTATCATTTAGGTTTTCGCAGTATTCGTACGGGCAAAAAACTTGCACACAATATTAGGACAACTTCAAATAGTAGTTCAACAGCTGTAGCATTTTGATGCTTTTCTGATTGTTTTGACAATAGGAACCTTTCAATAGCTGTAGCATCAAAACAATAGGCAACTATTTATCAAAGCCTGTGATCAAAGCTGTGTTAGTAACAGTTTTAATTCCGGAAAATCCAAACAAAAAGTATTACATCACAAGTAAAGTATCAGGGCGGTTCTTGTTCGTAAATAATTCGTAAGCCTAAGTGCCGTCCACGTGAGCCGGCCGTTGTCCAACGTGGCCCGGAGATTACAACACGCTGGTACGGGTACGGGGAGATGTCCAGAGGGTACTCGCACGTAGATCCTTAGCAATCGGGATAAGGCCTTGATTTGCGATGCGAGCTCGAAACTAGGCCGCTCGAGGCACCTCATTCATTTTAATAAGTGATACCATTTTCATTGATTGCCGGTGTTCCGTACGTTGCACACTTAGTAACTGAGTTTTTAATATATATTTTGTTCGAATTAAGTATATAAGTATAAGTAAATACATGTTGGTAGGTTCGGTGATGGTACGTTATACGTTACGTTACTACGGTTACGTAGTACGGGTACGTTAATAAGGTTGTAAAATACTGCTGGCTGAGGCATAGGCATAGTAAGCACAGTGAATGCAATATAAATTGTCTTTGATCCTGAATACGCGCCACAATAAAATTTCCTCTACACTTTATGTCATGCATGAACGAGACAAGGCTACAATGCTATATATATCTATCTCATTTTTACTGGACCGTCAACTTACCTAATGTCACGGACTATAATAGAGTGCATCTCGTAAAAGAAAACAATTTAATAGTGATTTAAAGACCACCCAACGGTGGGATAAAGCAGGCTGTGGATAGAAAGGAAATATTATAAAAAAAAAACTATAGGAAAATAGTGAAAGAACAGTTATGTAGGTAAGCTCTGTTATTTCAAGTGTAGCAGTAAATGTAAGTATGAAACAGGATCATCGCTATGTGCATACGTTTGCATCCGTAACGGGATGTATGTATGTATGTATGTATGTATGTATGTATGTATGTATGTATATTTCGACCCGAATGCAGTTAGGAGCTATTTTCAAAACCAACTCAATATTTATCTCAGATATAGGATGGTGAAGTTGTGTTTTTTGGATATGGACAATGAAAGAACATGAATAAACATTGAATACTGAATTTATTGCGGCGAGTGCGTGTTAGGCCTACATGATCTTATCCTTACTTGTCTACTGCCGGACAGCGAAGTTCACTAAGTCTCATGATATATATTCCAAGCTGAATGAAATATAATTCCACGTTTATTGTGCGTTCTGCTAGGACCGAGTGGGTCTTCGCAAAGTTAGCTCCATCTTCTGTTTTAATGTCTTTAATTCGCGAGAAAATCGGTATCTTGGAGGTAAGCACGCTCTAGAGTAGCGTCGCTCAACGTCAGGTGTCTTAGCGGTTAAAACATATCACTAATAATTAAAATAATATTTGTCTTCATTATCTAGCTCCACAGAGCGCCGCAAAGCAAATCTTGGTTTTGGATAACATTTGGATGTGTTCAAATGACGAGTGAATAGGTATTTTCTAGGCTCCATCGTAGACTGCGTTAGGTGAGTGGGCGGTCAACCACATATGTATATACTTACGAACAAAGATTGTCTGTAAAAAAATATTACTTGTTATTTTCTGTATTGTTGTATATATAACATAAACATATCAGATTTAGCTAAACAGTAGGTATTAAACAAAATTATTAATTAAATTTATATGAGCGCCTAATCGATGTGACGCGTGACCAAAATGCTGGTGCGTATCTGGCCCAATGCATAAACATTACCATTCAACGTGGCAATGAATGCAACATGCTAGGTACGCTGCCAACTGGTAGTGGGTTTGAGCATTTTCATTCTCATTAAATCTTTATCAAATTTAATCGATTTGGTTTTTATGTAGTAGTTTAGTTAGTTAAGTATGTGTAGTTTGTACATACAATATTGTTTTGTTGTAGTTAATAAAGACACTTGCCCGTAGGTATTTAATCATAGTTCGGCTATATCATAAAAATATATCGTAATGCAGCCGAGCTGTGGTCAAGTGAAGACGTTAGCAATAAAAGATATCGTCATGTGAAGCCCTTCGAAAGTCCTTCCACATTAGACGCAGCACGTTGGTCGCGGTGTTTTGCTAATTGGACATGGCTGTATTCGTAAGGTCACTTACGCCACTCTACCTGCCACACAGAACTTGACCATTTTCTCATATCTTTGTACTAAAGTACTTATACCAAGTATACCAAGCAGTTACCTGTCTACTTGTATAGTATACCCATGACAGTATTCAGTGTTTTCTGCTCTTACGCCTGTCTTACATAGCCTAGCGAAGTACTACACAGTAATCTCCGTAAGTATACAGAAAAAAAGATTAATTGTTGTATAGTATAATTTTTATTAAGCATCGAATGTTTCTGCTAAATGGGCCGATAAGACTTTGTCCCATTTTAACTGCGACTTCATAAATTTATGTCCCGGTAACCTTATAACCGATTTTGAGCTTATTTGATTTTTTTGTTTCTACCAGATATAAGCAAAATCGGCCAATAGATGGTGCTGCAGCTAACTTTCCCTATTGTTTTCTCCTCCCAATCAAAGACTGTCAATGAGAAAAAAGTCTTTGATAAAGTAATCCTGGTCGTTCCGACAAAATTAGTAGAAAAGTATGTACTATACGCGAGTACTAACAACCAAACTAATGCGCATGCCCAATAAATACAGACGAAACTAAAGGATCTAAGACTTAGATAATTTTATTTAATATTTAATTGAGTTTATTTCATATTTAATAATTTTAAAATAGTAAAATTAATTAAGCATCAACTGTCACCAATTGATGTACAGATCTTAGGTCAAAATTGTGAAGAGTACAGAGTACACGCTCACTATACATACTTACCAAGCAACGATGTAGCGACGTTCTCATCTGATTATATATTCATGTCAAAATAACATTAGCTCTGATTATGTTTAGAAGCTAATTTTATGTTTTGTAGATTTCATTGCCCTCGTTTTCTAGGATTCATATAATTAACGAGCTTGCCTAATTATCTCTTCGTTTCCCCGAATTTTTTGTGAAGAAGTATTTAGGTGATCCAGAAGCGCGTCGATGAAAAGCTTCTTTGATATCTGAATATAAACTGAGGTTTGCAAATAACGTTCTACACGTTAGGTCCAGATTTACGCAGCGCCTATATTTTTTTAGGTTTAATAAGTACCTACTAGTAAATTTTGTACATATATAATTCCACAAATTATGTAAGTTTGTACCTATCATGAGATAAGCGTTTGCTAACGTTCGTTTATTTTTTTGCAACATGCTGACAAGATGAGTAAATCACTCACCTGATGTTAAGCGCTTCCCCATCTCCCTGCCCATGCTACTACTATCTGACGGCTATTCCAAACACTCGAACGAAACGTTTTGATTCCATTTTTATTGTGCGTTCCCCAAAAATAGAATAGATATAGTTATACTTTCTGAAGGGGTCTACCCTGCTGCATAAATATAATCTTGGGTCTGAATTCAGAGATGTGTTTGTAGTAGGTATACAATACATAATGTAGCATTAAAACTTTCACAACTTGTAAAGACTAATCTTTACAATTTAAATAATTGGAAAAGTAAAAAAAGGAAATTTCGTACAAATACTATTTAAATCAGAAAGTCAATTAATATAGTCATAAACAGTTTAATACAAAATTTCCCTATACATATTATGTCTCGGCACGCACTTGATCCACGTCGCCAAATGCCATGAGACGTCCCCAACACCCGTTAGTTTCGTACCTCCTCGACACAAACCTCCTGTAAAGTCATTGAAAATAAAATGGCTGCGTTAGAATGAGAATCTGAATGAGGTGATCTAATGGAATATCTCACTCTGTAGGCTCGTATCTACGTAACTCACTGGAATACATCATTTATACATTAGTAATGGCCATGTTGGCCTGTATCATTGTTTCCTGACAATATTTAACAGATTTCAGATAACTTATTATCTTTGTGTATTTATTTATAATGTTTTAAATTAAATTTCGACGTAGAATATGTGCGCAGACGTCACGTTTTCTCGCTCACTCTCTAGAAATTTGAAATTTGCCCTTCAATATGATTACACACTTGGCACTTGTTACTGCTTGGCATTTGAATAACTGGCAAAGGTTCTGACTAGGCATTTGACCACAACGTATGTGATGTTTAGTATGTTATGGTTTGCCTCCAATCAGATGTCACAGATTTTTAACCCCCCAACACAAAAAGAGGGATGTTATAGTTTGACGTGTGTATCTCTGTATCTGTACTTATATCTGCATGTCCGTCTGTGGCATCCTAGTTCTCAAACGAATGGACAGATTTGAATTTAGTTTTTGTTTGAAAGAGGATTTCATCAAGAGTGTTATGTTTCATCAAAATCGGTTCAGTAATTTTTTGTCGGGGGTTTTTGACACACTTAGCTAATATAATGTTGGCTTCATAATGTTATCCTTCATCGCAAACTCATTCTAGATATTCAAGCTCACTCTCCTTAGCACAACGAAAACAGAGATAGATTTTATTGATTATGATGGATATTTCTGACATCCTCATGTAAAAAATATCAGTCAGGTCAATGTTGACTATTTAGATGTGTAAAATGATAAATATATTGTCATGTTCGGTGGCGCCGAGTCGTTATTAATGGCAGGTAGTTATAACAGTGTGTAGGGAGTAGGGACGGCTCGAGGCATGCCGTTAAACCTACTCATCCTTACAACTACTAATATTTATAGTTACGACTAGGGGTTCGTGAGACGCGCATGAAAACGGCAGAACTAATGCTGAGCTTGTTCTTCACTAGTTCTCAAGAACTAGTTATAACTAAATTATTGTACTAAACATTGTATATTCTTTATGAACAGAGCTGTTGTTATCAAATATTTTTACCTCTAAGACTTATGTACGCAGTTGAACAATAAATTGTATTGTATTCTGTTCTATTCTATTATCCATTAAATAAAAAAACTGAAATTCTAAATTATACACACAGAGCTGAGAACCCATACAACGGACATACAATACACACTACTACATATAACGGACATAGGCTATATACCATCAACCTCAATTTGTAAGATTTCGTTTTTGAGGAAATATTTACGCGGGAGAAACCGCGGGGTTCAGCTAATAAGAAATAATTACTTAACTATGTTACTTCAGATACTTTGCAAAACAAGACTACGACCTCTTTTCTGAGTTCAATACATCAGATAAATGCATAAATGTATGGTCGCGTTATGTCGTGTATTACTTAAACAACAGTGAAAGGCAATATTCAAGTTTAAGAACCTGCTTCCATTACGACTATATTGTTTGTTACAACATTTTGCTCTGATTAACTTAATAACATAACTTTTGGTCACGATCTTTACTTCCAAAAGTCGTTTACAATACTTTTAAAATGGAAAATCAAGGTTGAATGTGTTTCTTAACTTTGCATTTAATGTAAACATGTTTACGTTTTTGTAACTCTCTCGTTAATTATAATTTGGTTTAAATATTTTGATTTTGTGGATTCTTAGTAATAATTGAAACGCTGTTTAAATCTATTCAACCATAGATTTGATTTTTTTAACCTGATTCAATCAATAATTCTTTAAATCTTTTTAGTTGTGGAATAACCTTGCAGATTGGGTCTTTGCCAATGGATATAATCTAAAATAAAGCTTATTTTACAACTTAGCAGTACGCACAATAAAAGTAGAACTAAAGCGTATCCTCGGGATTGATAACAACTATTATACGAGCCTCATACATTATAGCAGATAAACATAATAATTAACTTAAATCTTAAAAACACAATACGAAATACAGCTGGAGGTCCATTTAAATGTACAAGCATTCGTCTGACACTCTCAGATCTATTTTCTTTGTTTGACCACGCGTAAATTATCCCTTGATTATTCTATTTTGATGAAAGATTTTTGTTATACAGAATCAGAAATTTGAAGTACATACAAAAAATAATAACGGCAAATATAATAATTATAAACTGATCTGCAATGAAATGGACACTTTATTCAGACGCCTGTAGAATAAGTAGTATTTTTTTAATAAACTTCTTTTATATTTTTTATTGTGAACCCAATAAATACATTCTTATTCCCTGCGGAACCCTCAAAGACTAGCTGTAACAGTTTTTGTCAGTACCACGTGTCGTCAAAAGCATTATTTTTGACACAAGATTATTCCTCCCGTAGCATTTTTTCAGCGAGATTTTTTCACAGCTTCGTTTCTGCATACTCTATACTGACTACTTCCTGCGGATTTACTCGACAGTCTATACGAAATAAATCTTAAATTGATCTAACACTTTTAACCGACTTCAAAAAGGAGGAGGTTCTCAATTCGTCGGAATCTTTTTTTTATATATGTTCCCCAATTACTCGAAGAAGCCTAGGCCGATTTGAGAAATTATTTTTTTCTTTGAAAGGGTATACTTCCCAGGTGGTCCCGTAGAAATTTAATCAAATCGGTTCAGTATTTTGGTTTTTATAAAAAAATTATATTGAAGTCGATATTTTTAGTTTTTTAACGATTACTTGTGTAATGAGACCAGCCATGCATCTCGCCTGTACAAATAAAACTTTAGACTCATACATCTTAAATCCACTGTGTGGCAATGAACTGCATTCCTCACTCTTATTATTTTACTTTAAAATATTTCATCGATAGTCAACAAAATGAATGAAATACCAACTCATTTGTTTATTGAAATAAAACATAACTGTAATATATTGTAAGATTATTGCAAGTTGAATAAGAGCTTCTGAAAAAGACCAAGCGGGAGTTTTGGCGGGAACGTCATGAAAACATGTTGTCGTTTTATTTTATTTTCCTAAACTTGTGTTATTTTGAATAAAAAACACAAGTTTTTTATTCAAAATAAAAAAAACTATATGTGTTTTTTTGCTATAAAAATGTTGGAGTTTTATTCATTAAGTGCACTCGATGAACGAGTGCGTGAGTGGCCAAGTGAAATAAAGCAGCGAAACTTGTCTTTTCACGTTGTCGACTAAACTCCATAGAAACTTCCAGTAAAGTCGCCACTATTTTACTGAAGCATGACTAAAATTTGAAAATAACTGTATACGTGACTTACATTTTGACTAGTTTTATTCAAGAAACTTAAAGAAATCTTAACACTTGACACTGGCAAATACTTTAAGCGGGTCCAAAGCCAATAAAAAACAGACAGACGGCCGCAGTTTCTATAGTAATAATTGTATTATTTATCTTGAGGCTCGGGAGCTGCCCCGCCCATGGGTGTCCTTAACACGTCCCGTGAATTTCACGCACTCGACTCACCGGAATTCTGTCTAAATATATAGTTTTTGTTGTGAAATACTGACAAATGTTTCTGACTAATGGTAGTTTGGGATGCTGGATGGAATAACATATTAATTGACTGCTTATTCAGCTCATTTTATTTTTAAACCTGAGGATATTGATTGTTTCTGGTTTAAGTACAGAATAAGTTAATCTAATTCGAAATACATAACGACAGAATTCTAAGTATATTTATGTAAGTACATTAAAAATTTATATTAATATGAACCTGTTTCCAAGCACCTAATGGTCTTGTTCCATTTCAAGCTTAACAAAATATTTAATTTATTCATTATATTAGAATGATTAAATACTAGATAGTTTGAGTTTTTATACTTTGCTGAGGTAGTTCTGCGTTTTGGAAATATTTTGTTAACAATGTGTAGATACTTATAACAATGTATAGATACTTTATTATATAAAAACAAAGATGAGATACGCCTTCGCGTCTTCTAGTTGCATCTGTGACCACAAACACTGCAAACTGGTTGAAACGTGAGCTCCCAAAATTGTGTGAAATATATTATACTAAAGATCTCTTACAATTAGTAATCAATTGCAAAATGAATAAAATTTAGATTTGCTTACACATATTCACCTATGTAAAGTTACAAAATATGCATAGCCTCTATTTCTCTGTTTTCCCCTTTGTTTCAATATAATACCTAAAATGTGTTTGCTCAAATGATGTATACATGCTTTGGAGTATAGTCTGGTTCTGATCGATTGTCACATGTTATCTTATATTATGTTAGGCTATATTCTGTTTTGTATACTTAAATAAATAAATAAATAAGTAACCATAGCGAAAGACTTTCGCTTGGTAAACAAGTCTAGGAACACAGTAAAAGTTTTATCAGTCAATATTATCGGAAAGAAGTAAGTTTAGAAAACTAAAAAACTCGATATACTTGTAATGAACGATTGAATTGATTTTGATGAAACATAGCTAAGAAACCTCTCGATCAAATCCTCTATCAAATAGAAACTAGATCGGTCCATCCGTGTGAGAGCTACGACGCCACACACAGACACACAGATACACACGTCACACTTATAACACCCCTCTTTTAGGTCGGGGGCTAAAAATATACGTTATTCAGTGACATTTCTGTGTTTTACTATTAATAGTGTATAATTAATATAATTTATCATTCTCTCCTTTTATAACTCCTGTGTGGCACTCTCATTATATCTATTCTTTCTTAAGTCTTTTTAAACCGACTTCCAAAAAGGAGGAAGTTCTCAATTTGACTGTATATTTTTTATATGTTTGTTCAGCGATTAATTTGCCAATTACTTATGAATTGACTTTGATGATTATTTTTCTGTTTGGTAGGTCGTACTTCATAGATGGTCCCTTTAACTTTATTAAAAACGGTTCAGCAGTTTGTTTTTTCAGAACAATATAACTGGAAAAATATGTCATCTAAATAAACTTATTGCGTATATTGATGGCGGTTTTTTTAATTTTTTGAACTATAACTATTTAATAAGCTGGTTTTAGCAATCGGATATTTTGACAGTTACAGAGAGCACAAAATATTTGACTATGTGATGTAAGTTTAAGTAGTACTTAAATATACTAATGTATTTCATACCACTCACACGCATCGCCAACAACACCTAACCCTAAGCTAGCACACGAATCCCGTTCAGTTCAATAACAATGTCCCTGCTATGCGCTAACGACCCTAACATTGGCTAATTGTTCTAAATACTAATTATTGTTTCGTTTGTTTCAGGTAAGTCCGAATAGAATCTGCGGGAATGTACGTCCGTGAGTCATTAAAATACCTCCGCCAACTATTTCCCTGTGCGATCTGATTTACGGAGTTCTTATTCTTGGAATATGAAATATGTGAGTACGTCACGCAGAGCCGAAATCGTAAAACTTATGATGGAGCAATGGGTCGAGGAAACATCCCTTTGTGGCCTAAGACCTGATCTCATTACTCGTATCAGGTCACTCTATTACTGGAAGCTTGGTAACCTTATCGTTTTTTTTTTGCTGATCCTGCAATGTTTATATTCAGTAAAACAATGTTGTTCTTTAAAAAAATAGTAAGGGCTAATCCGTAATAACTATCATACTTGTCAGTATGTTTTTTAATGCATAGCACAGATGATTGACTTGATTGATGGTAAGCGGCGATGTGTCCGAAAGAATATTTGGAGCACTGAGTTTACGTTACAAGCCTTATGATATGACAAACAAGTTCTGTTAGCGAAATATGTAAATTTTAAAAAATGTTCATACTGCAACGATCATAAGTAGTTCAAATTGTGTATGTTTGTTGATTGTACACAAACAATGTTTGGAATGCAGATAGCGTATAAAAACATGTCGAATGTAAGATAAACCCAATTATTGTTCGCATCGTATGTCCGTAAATCCGTACATTTCCCTGGCACAGCTCGCGCCGTACTCGCCGCGTACGTAAGCATCGTGTTACTATGAATATGAAAGCGTTATATTATAGCGTTATCGTACAGACACGGCGCGGCATGACGTCGTCGCACGCGCATGTAGGTCAGGGTAGCGCGCGCTGATTTTCCTGCCTCCAAAGAGCTTTTGATTTGCTTTCTTTTTATTTATTTTTCCAAGTTAACAGATAAACATATTTATTGATAATTTGTCAAACCAAATTATACGTCCACAAATTTAAATTTTTAATCTAACTACACTAAATGTAGTGATAAAGTTCGCGTGAACATCAATAATAAAGTCAATAATCTAAATAATTAATTAAAATATCTCATAATAGAATTCCTCACAAATATAATTATTTTTAACAAATATATTAATGTCATAGTTATAAGTGCAGTGTGTTCTCGGGACAAGCTTTTATTTATATCAATATAAAATATATTTTCTTCGTTTTAGAGCATTTAAATAAAAGCTAGTTAAAAAAAATATTATGTTAAACTAGATTTATTACAACATTTTACTCGTAATATTGTAATATGAACGCATATCAAACTCTGAACATGTAGTTAAAACCATGTTGGTTTTCTAAGGATATTTTTTTAAATATAAAGATTGTCCATAGTCGTCGTCTATGAACAACAGTTTTTTTTTTGACACAAATGAATTCGTTTTTGACCACTAACTGGCCTGTTGGTAAGCGACGATATGGTCGAAGATGAATCACGCAGATTTAAAAGATATATTCACTCTGACTTTGAAAATACCTTTATTTCAAGTTATTAGTGTTTGGAGCTATAAAAATTATATTTATTTTTATTTACTTCTATAGTGTCCCTTGCATAATAAAAGTACATCAGTAATTGTATATTTACAATGGTTTCACGTATTAGAAAAAAAAAAAAAAACAACTAAAATTTATAGAAAACCGTATCCTATCCCAATGAATCCTATAATATAATCCAATATATAAATCCTATCATTCTTCTGTGCGTATATTTTGTTTTTAAGAACAAATAAGTTAGTTGCATTTGCCAGGTTATGGCTACAGATGTAACTGATGTGGCGTAAAAACATTTTAGGTTTTGATGGGTTTAATGGACTCTGTTCATTTCAGTTTTAAAAGATCTTAAGTCAGGTAGAATAATTAAAAAAATATGTACAATACCAGTGTAAATTATTTCCTAACAGTACAATGATATGACGAAATGCTTGTTCTGGATACTTTGCACTAATATTGATAATTTTCGTGTGTGTGTGTGTGTGTATGTGTGTAACTGACGAGTAAAAGAAGCGGAAGACTTGTATCAGGATCGTAGCAAGTGCAAAAATATAGACTCTACCATCGAAACATATGTACCTATTTAAGTCGAAGGTCTCTAGCAACTTCAACGGGAAAAAGACACGATTATATTTCTGTATGCGTCCTAATCGTTTTAATACTTTATAATTGAAACATTTATATTATATCATCTCGTTAATAGTTATAATTAAATTGGTAACAAGTTACATCATTAAA
This sequence comes from Lycia hirtaria, assembly GCA_947563715.1. Taxonomy (NCBI): domain Eukaryota; kingdom Metazoa; phylum Arthropoda; class Insecta; order Lepidoptera; family Geometridae; genus Lycia; species Lycia hirtaria. The sequence continues at coordinate 55,139,050 of OX387375.1, forward strand.
GGAAAAACATTCGGCTAAATGAAATATACGGCAAACAAAAGTAAGGTTAATATAAGGACGAGTTATATATTCAAATCTGGGTTTAGCATACAGACAAGAAAAACCGGACAAGTGCGAGTCAGACTCGCCCACCGAGGGTTCCGTACAAACTTGTAGATAAAAGGGAGAAATCATATATTTTTTTATATTTTCCTTCATAAACCAAAAAATATACATCGTAAAAATATTTAAAAGTTTTAGCTTATGCTAATAAAGCTGTTTCATATGATACCCCACAACACAATCCACATGATACCTACAGTTAAATAACTTTAAAATTTGACCCCTCATTCAATTATATCATTGCTATAGACTAGATCAATTATAATAAAATTGATCTACTCTATAGCAATGTTTGTTTGATAGAATTATCCCTTTTACCCGACTGCCAAAAGACAGTAATGTTTAATGAACATAACATAACGAACATAGATAAATAATTATTTATCTACGTATACTTACTTATCTACATACGTGGTAACAGGCGGAGAGATAGAGAAGCAGAGTTACTTTCGCTTGTTACCGACATTAAAAAGAAGGAGGTAAACAATTCGGCTGTATTTTTTTTTTGTTACCAAATAACGCGGTCATTTATAAACCGATTTGGAAAAAATATTATTTTTTTGAAAAAATATACATTCAGATTGGTCCCATAGAAATTTCATCAAAATAGGTTTAACAATTTAGTTTTTAAAAAGTAATTTCACATTTCCAAGTAGGTTTATTCAGTTTTGTTTTATTTTAAATTATGATTATAATAGTTAGTGTGTGAAAGAGCCACTATAAGTTTTTTTTAACAAAACACTAGAATCTACAGATAAAAGCACTCATTATAGTACAGTCCTGTAATACCTAACGTTTGCCATTCTCCAATACACTAAATTCTGCACGACCCCGTCAAAAACCGACAGCACCTAGTGCCAATCACTTACATAACATACGACACACATTCGTATACACACACACGCGCGAGCGGCGTGCGCACACGCACCGAGCCTGCATCCTGTCCCACTTGTCTTGGACTAAGGTGAACTGGTAGTTGAATTAGTGCTGCAGGCCTATTCTAGATAAATCATAACAACTTTGCGAAAACACACATGCAAAAAAAACGCTACGCTCTCTAAAAAGCATTTTGTTTTACTTATCAGCCCTGTTTATACAGACTGTTCCACTGCTGGGCGCGGGCCATCTTCTCATTGTGAGAAGGGTTAGGCCATAGTCTGCCACGCTGGCCAAAGACTTCACACATCTTCAAGATCATTGAGAACTCTCAGACATGTAAGTTTACTCACGGTGTTTTCCTTCACCGTTTGAAGTTGCCGGCAATCAACAATACGCACATAACTTCAAAAAGACAGAGGCGCGTGCCGCGGGATTCAAACCCAGGACCTGCGGAGCGCAAGTCAGACGGTCTCCCGACTAGGCTGCCGGATACATGTGACATATAGTACTTCGATGAGTAAAATCAAGCTCAGTTTTGTCTATGGTTTTTCAATGTTTTTTTCTGCATGACTGTATAGGCTTCATACATATACTATATCCATAGATCTAGACAGATAGATCTAATGTAATAACTAGGGTTGTCTGAAAAATATCGCTATTGGCCATAAGGCCGACTGGTTGCAATTTATGGTGTGCACTATGCACTGTAAAGAGTTAATTTATCTATTTAATCTTAAAAATAAATCGTCTATTTTGAGTTCAAATCTTCGACTATAGTTTCAACTGTATTTGGCCTTCTGCGCTGCTTTTTCTAAAAAAAATACCATGAAATACACTATAACACTGTCGGAAATTGAAACTCCTAATAGACGTTAATAAACCGATATAATTGTATTAAAAACGAGTATTAATCACATTACTTTCCATAATAAGAGAATCAACAAAAAATTAATTGTACGCGTCTTAAGTTCGTGTATACAGTATATGTATAACATAGGTTAGATGGTTGTCGGTAGCGAATGTGACCTGCGCGCGCGCAAGGTCTCTGCCGAGTGTCGCAACGCCTCTCTACGTCGGAGTTGCACAAATGTGCCGCTCCGGGCGCACACCATATCAACACGCCAACATTCCGCAAAATAAACATCACTAAATTACAAATTGTTTGCTTTATTGCCATATTGATGTTATCGACTCGCTTCCGCGAATCTATGTAACGTGTATTTATACATCTATTTCAACTAATTTTGTACCCAACAACGCAAAGTCAACTGAAAAAAGGATTGTGTAAGTAAAATAGGAGTTTTCTCCTTACGATTTCCGGTAAGAGGAAACTCAATTTTTGGACGCGGTATCAAAAAAATATGAGACACCCTCTTTTAACAAAGACAAAACTATCAACCTATTGATTTAGAAACGTTTCACAAACATCAGGTGATGATCTAAATATCTAAAGGTCATATATTTCTAGTTTCCTGTGTAGTAGTGACATGTGACGTCACTGAGTAACCTAGCGTGTAGGTACGGGGGTGGAGTGACGTCACCCGACCCGCAATTGGCTCTTATTAGCGTGACCCACTTGCACTTCCAGTCTGTTTATTATTTACATTTCTAAGTAATTCTACCATTCATTATTGTAGTTTTATTTAAGGTCTAGAAGTTATTTGATACGTTAGGACATCTACACATTGTGTCGCCGTTATTTTTAGCTATTTTTAGCTATTTTAATCTAATAAATATATCTAGATTAACTGAGGCCGTGGAATCATCTTTAATCTACAGAAATAGTGCATTTTCAGAAAAAAATATAGGCTATGTCCTATTCTGAAAAGTAAATGTAATGTTGATACCTATACTTATAATTATAAAATAAAAATAAAATTCGATCTTCCACGCGATTAAAGTGATAAAAGCGTCTAACACAAAACAATACGCAATGATTCCTACGTGTACGAAGTTTAGACATTCTTTTTACCCGACTGCGTAAAAAGGAGGGTTATGTTTTTCGAGTGTATGTATGTATATTTCTTTGACACGCCCTAGAGCCTAAACGGCTTGACCGATTTTCATGTGAGTGGTGTCAATAGATTCGTCTTAGATGTGAGAGTGACACTGGGTACATCAAAATTTAAAAAATCATAAGTAAGGCTGCAAAAACCTCTTCTCTGCAGTCGGGTATTTTGTTTTGCTTTTAACATTGATACTTGTTCAAGTTACAGATTAAAACCTCCACACAGTCCTTCACCGCAACTAGTCCATTCTATCCCAAACAAAAACCTGCAACAAAAAATACGTTAAATAAAATTGTAACGGTATAAAAAAGGAAATATAGATAATAGCGAGGAAGGAAACCGACGGTCGCGACGCGCTGCTGCCGCTAAGGCCGGCGGAGCAGCGACCCACCGAGGCCGACCCATGTAAATGTGGCGCTCAAGGCGCCCGCCCTACTTACCACTACCACCAACCGCACTATACCGCCGACACCGACCTAATCTCCACTACATAGAGACTGAATCCTTCTTCTAGAACCGCAAACCTATCTTTGCGATGCGATTGCACCGGTGCATCTAACCTCAACTCTATTTATAAACGACTAAGAGTCGTTTTTGATCGGTGTTTTATTAATTAAGATGGTCATAGTTAAGAGCGATCGTCGAGAAGGCGACACGAACATAGTCCTTTTTAGTAAAATAGTTTGCAAAAAATGATTCGCGATCGGTTCCTTAGTCTAATTAGATAATGGAGGCTTATAGAATCGTTGGGTTTAATTAAGTACGATGTCGAGACGTTTGTAACTAGTATCATGTCAGATATATAATTACTAAAACCAGTCTTAAAGATTGAAATCTATATTTTTCAGCCATAAGCGCTGATGCCATAGAACCTAAGCGTTAGAATGCCAACAATTTGTATGACATATCAAAAAATTACGAAAATCAAACGGTTTCATAAGAATAATAAGATTTTTGCACATATAAATGTTATTTTCCGCATTCTTTAGGGAAATCTGGGCAATGTGGTTAAAATCACACGATAATGTGCCACATGGTACCTTCCAGGACGTCATACTCATCTAAAAGTATTTTAAACCTAGGTACAGGTAAACTAAGTATCAGTTTTTCCATTTTTTCCTTAGTTTGTAGCTAAATAACGCTGTGTAAATGTAATCACCATTTATTTATTTAATTGACATGATGTAAATAAAGGAAGGTAAAGTGTATTAAATACCACAGTTACTTTCAATTCAATTGATTTTAACAACAACAGCGATACCGAGCCAGTCCTCGGCTGCTTTACTCGTAGGTGTCGAGCCATGTTCGTCACACTGGCTATCATTCAGCTTTGTGCAAACCTCGACCATATCGGTCTTACAATGTTGCTGCACAAAGGAAGTACATACACAACTAGACATGTTACACAATAATTATCTGGGCGTATTTAAATTGCAAATTAATCGGTTTCCTCATCAATAAAAAATAGAAAACAATGTTTTTATTGACACGAACTTACATTACAGTTTCTGTTCTAGGCCCCAAACTAAGTGACCTAAATAAACACCTGTTAATCTTCCTAGAGACTAGTAATATGGACGGGGCCTACCTTGTCAAATGTAGGTATTCCACTTACAAAAGATAATATGTATACGCGCATCATCATAAAATGCGATGATGACAAAATATAACCTTTATCCTTCTCCAGGTCCCAAAGAATCTCTGCACCAAATTTCATAACTATTGGTCAGCCGTTTAGCCGTGAAAAGATAATATACAGACAGACAAGAGTTACTTTCGCTGTTATAATATTTAGTTACAATGTATTATAAAACAGATCGTGTATATAACTTTAGAATGCGACTAGTGTAGCTGTAGAATGCGACTAGTGTAGCTATAGAATGCGACTAGTGTAGCTGTATAATGCGACTAGTGTAGCTATAGAATGCGACTAGTGTAGCTGTATAATGCGACTAGTGTAGCTATAGAATGCGACTAGTGTAGCTGTATAATGCGACTAGTGTAGCTATAGAATGCGACTAGTGTAGCTGTATAATGCGACTAGTGTAGCTATAGAATGCGACTAGTGTAGCTGTATAATGCGACTAGTGTAGCTATAGAATGCGACTAGTGTAGCTGTAGAATGTGACTATTGTAGCTGTAGAATGCGACTAGTGTAGCTGTATAATGCGACTAGTGTAGCTATAGAATGCGACTAGTGTAGCTGTAGAATGTGACTATTGTAGCTGTAGAATGCGACTAGTGTAGCTATAGAATGCGACTAGTGTAGCTGTAGAATGTGACTATTGTAGCTGTAGAATGCGACTAGTGTAGCTGTAGAATGCGACTAGTGTAGCTGTAGAATGCGACTAGTGTAGCTGTAGAATGCGACTAGTGTAGCTGTAGAATGCGACTAGTGTAGCTGTAGAATGTGACTATTGTAGCTGTAGAATGCGACTAGTGTAGCTGTAGAATGCGACTTGTGTAGCTGTAGAATGCGACTAGTGTAGCTATATTTCATTTTCACTCTCTGCCTACCAACTTCGCATCAACTCAGATTAGACATTTGAGAAGAAATATTTATGCTTTATCATAAATGTTTCTAAATAACTACCTAGAATTTAGACACAATACACGTGCTAATAAATGCTTTGAAAACTCGTGCCAAAAACCAATTCGGAAGCTCTTTAAAGCCCCTAAAGTGGAAACACTAAGACTACATTTATGGGCTGACGCTTCAAAGCTTTGAATAAGCCGCCTGTTGCGGGAACCTAGGGCTCCTAGGGGAACTCTGCTTAGGCTAGGAACCTATTGATCTCCATATTCAATGAGCGTGAAAATGTATTTAAAACAAGCCAGCCTAACAATAATAGTAATAGCGTTGTTCAATCCTTATCTTAGAACAAATCAGAAAATTGAATTAATTACATTAATATTTATGATGCGTAAGCTATTAACACTTTTTTAAACTATCACGGTCATTCATTAAAACACTATTATTAGACAAAGAAAGAGGGTAGACAGATTTGTCTGCTCTTAACCATATCATCCACCTGCATTTTTCAGTCGCCCGTGAACATGGTGCATGTAACTGTGCCGAAATATCGGGAGCTCAAAATTAACGCGAACCAAGGTCAATATCCCGTTAATAATAATAGTGGCGTAAGTTATTGTCTATTTCTGGCTTACTAACGAATAGTTTTACTCGAAAATATCTAAAACTGGACTATCTGTACAAACCCGATGTCAGACAATAGCGAACCTACATAGATTTACTCAATTATTTAACTCGATTAATGTCCTAACATTTTACGTTTATTTATAAAATATTCTATTTATTTCCAACATGATTTCATATTTTAGCCCTATTTTACCTGTATTAGTTAGCCGCCATTTTGTTTTCACGATATGTCGTCAGCTCCAGTGACCATACCTTAACGAGATATATAATATTTATACCTCATTTATTAAGATGGACCTTTCTAGGCCGTAATCTCTATAGTATTGAGTTTTCGGTGGCTATATAACGAAAAACAACAAAAATCAGTAACATAGCACAGCCGATTCGGTTGCAAAGTTCTCGAGAGGAGACCACGCATCGGAGCATGCAACGTAAGTAGAGAAGCTACGAGGTGCACAGACAACCTCATACAAGTGGCAGGAAGACACAGGCTGCAGGCCTCTTTTTGAAACCCCGTGAGGGAGGCGTACTTCCATTTAATTTTACATTCATCATAAAAATATCATAATATGCAAACGACCACAAAAAACAATATTTATACAATCTGTAGATAGTGTTTAGGTACAATATGAATAAAAGTGTAAAAGTTTTCCACCCCCAGTGGTCGACAGCCGGCTGCCATGGTAACCCGACAGCCTGGAACGTCTAGCTCTAGACTCGTGGAAAAACTTCCAAGAACTGTTTCCACCATTTTGGGAGCATCATTTGGACTGGCGATTTGTTCGGCCGTGAATATTTAACAAGTGATAAACAGGTTGTCTCTTTTGTCAATTGATTTTATATAAATTCGGGAAAATTTATAATGAGTTTGTATTTGTATGACTTAATAATGTATTGTTTTTGTGTCTCACGGAGCTGTTTAGAATTTGACGAAAAATTTATAAATCCTCTTTTTTTCAAAATGTCATTGAATTTGATGCGACTGACCGACGACGGACGGAAATACGTTTTTTCTTATCAAAGAAACAAAATATTTCATATATTACTATCAAAGATATAAAACAAATTTCCGGTAAAATAGGAAAAACTTCGACAACAATATAGTTGCTTCAGTAGTTCGAAAGTCGAAACGACAGGAAATTCTTTAAAAGTTAGACTTACAAAACAAGTAACTAGGTTTGCGTTTACACTTCCCCTGAAATTCAAGAAATAACTTCTTATAGTAAAGGGACTATAAAGGTAAATGCACCCAAACTGAGCGTGCATTCAATGTAATCAGTCTCATTTCTAGTCAATGCTATACCACACGATACGTCACTCTAGCTACGGCGGAAAACCCTTGTCTCAATAAGATGACGTTCTACACCAGCGCTGATTTACCAATTTGAATTTACACAGTTCAGTGCTATGCTGAACATGTATTGTGACAAGGTCCCATAGCTCGGTGGTTCGTGTGTTCTACTGCAGTTTCATTGCAGCTTGTAAAACGTTAGGTCAATGAGGTTTTTATTCGTATTGTCGACTGTACATTTAGAATTTAGTTCAGAATTGTATTTCTTTTTGTTCTTTTTTTCATGGAAGCAAAATGGAGAGTAATGTTTCTAAAACTACGGTTTTAGCGAAGGTTCGAAACGTCAGGTCATAAAATTATGTAAAATATACGCGATAAATCCGTGAAAATATACGCGACATCCGTGAAAATTTGTTTGATTTCAAGATGGAGGGTTATGTCATATCGGATATGGTAACTGTTTTAAACCAAACGTGACGTAAGTTTTCAGTAAATTATTATTAGTTGAAAAGGAACTTAAATAAACGTTCAACTGGTAAATTGTGTAATTACTGAAATACGGCTAGATAACGTTAATTACGATTCCGCAACTGGAATTAAACTTACTGACACCCCACTAATGTTGTAGTCCTTTCTACTCACTGCACATAACACGTCATCATTTATGTAGGAAATGTGAAAATATTCCTATTTTAGTATTTTGGGAAAGTACTTGTTATATTTTGTCTGGCCTCACAGCTCAGTTTGTAGTACGTCTGCTTTTTAAGCTGTAAGTCGTGGGTTCGATCCCCACCCAGGAGAAATATTTGCGCGTTGAACATGGATGCTTGTTGCGACTGAGTATTTCTATATATCTATGTACTACTATTAAAGTCATCTGTGATATGTCATAGTATGCATTTAAAAGGAAACTACATCATCCTACGGAAACTGCAAAACATTATTTTTCTGGAAAACCAGTTATAATGCTAACGCAACTCACCTGATATTAGGCGACACAGTGTTCCACGACAGAGCGCGCTTACTTAGAATAATCCTATTCATGCGCTATTCAAAGACACCCAGATTTTATATCTAACCTCTACTCAGAAAGCGCATATTACTTCTAAATAAATTATGAAAAAATCAGGTAATGCGCTAAACACAGGAAAATTACTGTAATTGGACTAGACCATTGTAAGTCTTCGTGCTATAATAATTTGGCCTAAAATGGCAATAAAATTGGATTTTTTTAATGAAAATCTCAGGTACATAGAGCAAGTGAAAGTATTGAATTATAACCAATCCATCAAACATAGTTTACGTTCGTAAGATAAATATGCCCTGTTTGTTGTTTATCTAGAAATATCTATATTGTAAAACAAACGTAACAGAACAGTTTATTTGCTCTCTATTGAATCCATTACGCCCCAAGGTCTCCTATGAATGCTATATTTTTATACTTAATAATAGATAGCAATGAGAAATACAAGTATTCATATTGATTTATACATATAACACTAGTGGAATAAGAAAAAACCCGGACAAGTGCAAGTCAGATTCATCCACCGATGGTTCCGTACAAACTAGTAGATAACATGGGGGTTTTTTTTTTAAATATTTGAGTTGATTGAATGAAAGGTTGATGGATTGAAGGAAATTGCGGCTTACGATTTATGACGTATTAAAAAAAAACAGGGGGGACACACATTTTAGCACTTTGGAAGTGTCTCTCGCGCAAACTATTCAGCTTAGAAAAAAAATATATTAGAAACCTCAATATAATTTTTGAAAACCTATCCATAGATTGATGTATGGGTTCATACTTGTATGTATGACGTATGGGTTTGATGAAAAAATTTATTTTGAGTTTCAGTTCTAAGTATGGGGAACCCCCATTTTTTTTTGTTATTTTTCTATTTTTGTGTGAAAATCTTAATGCGGTTCACAGAATACATCTACTTACCAAGTTTCAACAGTATAGATCTTAAAGTTTCGGAAAAAAATGGCTGTGACATACGGACGGACAGACAGACAGGCAGACATGACGAATCCATAAGGGTTCCGTTTTTTGCCATTTGGCTACGGAACCCTAAAAAGCAGAACCTTTATTGACTTAAACTAAATAATAGCATTTTTCATAAACAATTCTACTCAATGTGGCAATGCTGTTAGGATGCTGGGTACACTACCAAATGGATATACACATTTAGATTATTTTTAGAGTTATATCGATATGGGTTAGTGTGATAGCTTTTTTGTGTGGTAGGTAGTTTGAGTCCAATTTATCAAATCCAGTTGCGGTTTGACAGCGTACCCAGCATACTAACAGAATTGCCACATTGAATGGTATTGTTTATATGTTAGTTATAAGCATGAGCATTTTATATCATCATCATCGCCATGTCCTTTTCCCGCTCGGTGGGAACATGTCGGCACACCACCTTTCACTTCACTCTGTCAGACGTCATTTCTACACTCACACTTTTTGCACGCATTTCATCTTTACACAGTTCATCTCCATCCACACTACTTATATATATAGTCCATTAAAAATAAGATTTGTGACTACGAGTACATAAAAGAACATAAGATTTGTGACTACTTAAAAGAACAACTAAGAAATATTGTTATTTAAATAAAAATGCTATTTTGAAAAATAGCACCGTTTTTCAGAACTACCCGAGTAAAACCGTGGCAAACAGTTAGTTAAAAAATTGAGGATTATTGTGAATCTATTATCTTTTATATAAAGTATGCCCAAGCGACTGACTGACTAACAGATAGACGAAGTACAGCCTAAACCGCCGGTACTAGAGACCTGAAATTTACAGATAGAATTACTATCACAAAAAACATACAATAAAAACATATGTAAAACAACATAAATAGAAACAACTTAACAAGTAAGTTTTTGTCACAATCCGGCCCCAACTCAGCATGGATACCAGTACCAGTCAGTTGTAACAACTAGCGCTTTAATTATTTGGAAACTTCCTTTTAAAGTGCAAGTGTCCCCTGAGAAACCTTACCCGCGACCTCCTAACCCCTTTTACTCGCGAGTAAAACCGCGTCATGCAGCTACTTATGCCTGATCACGTGTCCCCGGCGTATTCCTTCGATTGGGATTCCTCACGAGAAATGGAAAATAATGCCTTATTCATCGAATCATTATCAAAAATCGACGGTTGCGCTACTCACTGACGTCCACCCACATGTACCTACTACGTAGCTACTCGTACTCGTGTCTACATTGATGTGTTCCGAATGGAAGGGTGTCTCCAACATCGGGTAAAACTGATATAACTACTAACTTCTTTTTTATGCTGATGATATTCTTACGTTTAAACGTTTCGCCTGATGTTAAGCCCCTCTTTTGAGCTACGATGCAGCGCAATTACTGAAAAAAACCAATCTGAATCTATCGATAAATATCCAGTCATCAAGCGTTTCGTTCGTGTTTTTGAAGTATCCACCACGGAAGGACATCGCTTTTCAAACTTCTAACTAACCAATCATTTAACTACATAAATATTTTTTTCCGTGATAGATTCAAATAAGCTGCCATAATATGAAAATACTCCGCCGTACCTACCAGTTGTACCATTGACGTGTACCACCATTTAATATAAATTTTGCCCAAAAGTCTCATGGGCCTTTATACACTCTTCTTACCGGATAGCCCAATTACTTATTAAATTAGTTATTTATTTTCAGCAATATTCCCTAGGTTCGTTTATTAAAATCGACTCACTACCTAGAAAATTTCATTCCCACAAGAATATCTAATAAATATAAGAGAAATCTAGATCGCGATTAAGTGTAAGGTTTACAGTCTCATTACAGAATTGCCTGGAAGTTATATAAGTGATTATTAAACATCCTCGGGCTGTTTTCTTTTACCAGATAAATGCAAAACTTTGAACCAATAATAATTGGACGCGGTAAACTAATCCATAAATTTATGTGAAAATTGAAATCTACGTGTTTTATAGACTATGACATTTTACTTTGACGAAAATAATATATATTAATAATCGATTTCATTTATTTATAAAATAAATAAATGAAATCGATTTAAGCGAAGCTTTAGTTTGCTTATAAATTAAAAATTATAAGAAATAAAGAACGGTTAAATTTGATTAGATGTAATTTGTAAATGTTACATGTTGTCAATTTGTATGGTGCACTTTATAAACATCGTTTTATCTATTGTATATTTTTCATCGTGAAAAACATTTCTTATCTATCGATCGGTACATTTTCGCAGATTATCGACACAAAGCAAATATTGTCTGATAAGTATTTAGTCCAGCGAGCTGGCACGCCGCCGCCTTGACTCATATTCGCTGCATCCATCAAAGACGGCACCACTTCCTGATTGCGCTCGCTATCTTATCACCTAATGTGCGACTTCCATGAAAACATGATAACAAACACCGGGGGCAAAACATTGTAGGAGCTGTACGTGTGGAAATGATTCAAATGTAGGTACCTATGCATTTATTTACTACATACAACTTTGCGCTCTATTTACAATCTTAAAATTGGATCTCTGTTTTAAAATATCTAAATAATAATTAAGATTTTGACCATTTTCGTATTATATTTACTCAGTCACAGATCTACACTCATCAATTTCAATTAATAACAATCACGTACGAATATGTATAGCTTTTGTTTGAGTCTACTTTTATAAATTGTTTCACGTTCTTCCGGAAACAGTGTGTGGTTTACTCTACCTATAGTAGGCTTAGTTTAAGCTTGCGTTTTATAATTCTGAAATTACTTTTACCTTCACACTCAATTTCCAACATTTCTCTAAACAACAAATACAAATTCTTCATCCTGCTCAACGCAGTTTCTTGAATCTGAGCCCTAAAAGAGAATTAGTTTAATTTCTTCCAACGCTTAAATCGCTTTTATCCTTTTTTATAACAACCAAAATCTGTCACAAATAAAAAGCGTAATAGAAACATCTCTACCATATCTGCTACGTACAAATAAAATAGAGTGAGTGTCGGACCGTTCAATGTCACCTCCTCTGTTCTCGGCTCTGTGTTGCAAGCGCGCGCGGCGCGTAGGGCAGGCGGCCGCGTGCCGCATTGACCCACTTGCCGGGTTCGATACCCGACGGAGGCCGTCCGCATAGATAATAACTACTGCTTGTGAGTCTTCGCTCAATCTGTGTTTGTTTGACGGCTGGTCACGTGGTGGCCGATCTCGAGATAACTGCGACATTGCGCCGTTTCTTCACGTTTCCACGGCAGACCTGGGGGGCAATTCAGTTATTCATAACCGATCCGTAGCTGAACCTTGTGCGAAGCATTTCCTGTCGGCTGCTATCTTTTTTTGATTTAGTAACGAGCGAAGGACGTGTTGCGTTTCCACAAATGTGTCATTTGTATGACATAAAACTGACTGAATCAAAAAAACTATGGCGGCCGACGGGAAACGCTCCACATTTGGTTCGGCTATGGAGCGGTCTTGAATAACTGAATTGGGCCCCTGGTGGCCTTACAGTTTGCTGTTGTTTACGTTCTTTGTGTATTTCAAACCAGATGTTTGTTATCCTGCAGTATTATCACTCCTTTAAAAGTGATTTAATCGGCAATCAATAGTTGAGCAAGATCACTGGATCTCACGACACAGGACTACTGTGGAATCCAGGCTTCTCGAACAGAACTAGATTATCTAAATATATCAGTCATTAGTTTTCTTGTGCATATGTATTTTGTTAAAATATACAAAATACATATGCATAAGAAAACTAATGACTATTGTAATTAGCATTTAAATTGTTTACATAAACTACTTTAATATTATTATTATTCAATCGGCAATCAGTGGTTAAAAAGTGTTTCCGATTGAAGAGCAATATTTCTAGTGAAGTTTCCGGCAGCATAGTCGGGAGACCGTCTGACTTGTGAGCCGCAGGTCCTGGGTTCGAATCCCGCGGCACGCACCTCTGTATTTTCGAAGTTATGTACGTATTGTTGATTGTCGCCAACTTCAAACGGTGAAGGAAATCATCGTGAGGAAACCTACATGTCTGAGAGCTCTCATGTTCTTGAAGATGCGTGAAGTCTGCCAACCCGCACTTGATCAGCGTGGTAGACTATGGCCTTACCCGTCTCACAATGAGATGATGGCTCGCGCCCAGCAGTGGGACAGTTTGTACACTGTTTGTGGCTGATAAAAAAAAATAGTGAAATTTCTAGACATGACTAGATTTAAACTGGATAAACTACATATGGTTGCGCCAATACTTTGCGGTACAATAACTGGGAAATGTGTGCGATGTTCACTAATATCGATAATATTGTTAGGATAGGATCCCTACGCAAAGGGCTCCACTGCACTGCACCTCTACTGTTAAGTAAACTTACTTTAATTAAGACAATATCTAATATATATCTTTAAAACAATTATATAAACATGCTGAAAAGATAAAGCTCTCGCGTATAGTGCCATGGATAGTCTACTATATAAAACGCATAACGATAATATATGGTTATTTAATTATTATTGCAATCTACGAAAAAATAAAAAACAATGAAAATATCTTTATTTACAACATACATATGTAGTATACATATAGCCAAAATAAAAGTGTCTGCTACTTAATTAATTAAAAAGAAAAGCTCGTCGTATTCTTAAAAGCAAGTCCTTCATTCGACACCCATATCAAGGGGTTCATAAAAACAATCAGTTTGTCATATTTTATATTTCGGGTGTCTTTGGATACGCAGATGATAGCACAGTTGTAGAGAGGTACACTTCCAATCCCAGAGCTAATAAGGCGGAAATACAAGCGTTGAGAAAAGATATGATTGAGCGGTTGAATCTGTCAATTTAGTCAAATTCAACGGAAATAAAACCCAAGCATGTCATTTCTCCGCTAAAACGTGTCCCTTCAAACTATCCCCAATTTTTCGGAATATTCCTGTACCATTGGCGGATCAGCTTGATCTCCTGGGCTTAACCCTTACCCCGACGCTTAACTACGGAACCTACCTTGAATCAAAGGCTAAATTGGCTGGTAAAAAGCTAGGCGTTCTGAATAAGGTCTGGCGGTACTTCACGCCGGGGCAGCTGCTCACCCTGTATCAAGCACAAGTCCGATCGTGTATGGAGTACTGCTGCCATCTGTGGAACGGTGCTTCCAAATACCAGCTCCAAGCTCTAGAATCCATCTAGATAAAATAGATCTAGAATCGGTCGGTAGACCGGCGTGCTGTCCGACTCATTGGTGACGATAAGCAAGTTACTAAAAAGCTACTCAGTCTGGAACACCGCCGTATGGTAGCAAGTCTGTCAATTTTTTAGTCTTTTTTTTTTTCTTTCAATTTTTTTTTAATAAAAAAAAAAAGATTTGATTTAAATCTATTACACTATAAATCGATTAATTGTCACCCAAACTAAACGTGTGTAAAAATTCAGCTCAATCGGTTAGGGAATAACTGGTTTAAAATTAACTCGCAAGATTTGACCCAGACTAACAAGGCAAGTTAATGTAAAGCTTCTAAAAACATGACACAAACTTATTAAGTCACAGACTAAACATGGACAAGTACATAAACCTACTTCTAGTTCGGTGCATAACTTTTTTATTTGCCTCACTTAAGTCTGGAACGTCTGGTAAATGTATTTTAAAGCTGTCTGGTATCATAACCTCTGAGAAACACCACCCACGGTATTTCAGCCGTAACGAACCGAAAATTGCAGGCAACCTGAGGGCAAAAGGCGCGTAAACAAAATATTACCTATGCCCTTCAGACGGCGGGTTCATTACCCCACGGGACGTCCGCTACCAGCCCGGCCGCCTGACTGCTGTAGCTGTAGGCCCTGTAGGACACCCCTGTAGGATGCATGCACGCACACTATAGCGACTCGTCTCTGTGGAGGTGGAGGTGGAAAATCACTGTTTTCGAGGAAAAACCTCCGCAGAGACTTACTTTCATGAAACTTATTTTATTTTTTATTAGATTCTATTTTTACTGAGCCATCTTGTGTATGGAATTAGATACTTATATTGTGTTGTTTCAGAAACCGGTGTAAGATTTTATATATTTTGGACCTCTATTTTAAGTAATGTTACGTTGCGCTCTATATTAATATAGTTAAATTTAATTATAATTAATTTCAGTACTTATATTTCTATGTTTAACAGTTTTATTTCGAAATCATTTGTTTTGGCGTCGACATAAAAAAATGTCAATGCCATTATATGTATTTAATTTCAAAAAAAAAAAAAAAAAACTAGTCATAATATCCATAATTCAAGCAAGCCGGCTTAGATGCTAGCCGCTTCCAACCGGTCTTTCTGGAAATCCATGGTCTCCCGACCTATGTCCAGCAGTGGACTTCCAATGGCTGAGATGATGATGATGATTCATAATTCGAAAACTAAGTTTGTATTAAGTATTTAACATTTACCTATATTTGTGTATAATACACATTAATGCAGCAATTAACATACATGCATTCAATAACAATGCAAGTGCACAGATGGTGAATTCAAAGTCAAGCGGCAAATAAATTGTGAATATTACTCAATAAATATACTTCATTTTAAAATTCATAATTATGCGTATTCATCTGGAACAGTTAACCAAAATCATTAAATTGCTAATTTGTAATAATAATAATGAATCTTTACTAATTGTATTGTAGTATTAGCACGGAATACATTAATAGTACTACATATTAAGTACGCTTATTCAAACTATTAACTATTAGGACTATTCAAATATTTCCACATCGGACAGAATTCCACCCCACCAAAACCTACCAAAATAAAAACATAAATAAACAAATGACCATAAAATCTAAACTTGAAATATTAAAATCGTTAACCTCATAAAATACCTGAAAATTAATTAAAATAAATACATTTGCTATCAATAAAATATTCTCCAGTATTCCGCACTGGAGTCATTATCAACAATATTTCATTCGTAAGTGTGATAAGAGATCCTATTTATTATATTGCCTCCATCATATCTGGTCCACGATCTAGACAATATTAGGAACCATAACTCATCGCTGGCTCCGATGTTTTAGCTTTATTCGTAACAACCTTCCTCAAGGCGCGTCCTGGTGGCCGCAAGGTCACCCCGGCACCCTTCAGCCGAGCAAATGGCCTGATCATCCGCCTGATGTACTCTACGTCTTAGGTTGGGAATACAAATGCCTGTAGCAAAAAAATAACCTTCTAAGGACGAGTTAGACTTCAGAGAAAATAAAATAATACTTCTCTGGTTCATAAATCATGAAATCAACAAGTATAGTTCATATAAAATAAAATAATGGAGATTGAACAACAAACTTAGTCACAGTCACAGTCCAAAGGAAACATTTCGACATAAACGTGATTTCGTTTGCTACCACAAGCTTATATTTGGTTAAAAACAGTGTTCATTCACACATTCCAACTGCAATATAAGCTTGTGGTAGCAAACGAAATCACGTTTATGTCGAAATGTTTGCTTTGGACTGTGACTTGCTTCTAGCTAAATTACGCGTTCTTAATTATATAAATGAGACATCTATACTCTGTATATTTTGATTTACTAATGAGTGCCAAAATATAAGAAATTACTTTTTTAGGTTACTTATCTTATTATCATAAATATCTCGGTTTTTCATTCATCTGCAATAGGGAAGGCATCTGCAATCTGTTTTAAATAATCATAGTTTTAAGAACTAAAATAAAAATAAAAAATGCGCAATTTTGTTGTAAACCACAAAATTACTGAACGGATTTTGATGAAATTTTTATGGGATTAATCTGAAAGTATACACTTTCCAACAAAAAAAAATCTGCTTATGAAAGGCAGAGTTATACAGAAACAAACAAAAAATATACACCCTAATTGTTAACCTCTTTTTGGAAGTCACCAAAAAGGCTTGTTGCTGGAATGTCACGTTGGAACGTGTATGCTATTTTATTGGCGAATATATTATAATCCGTGTATTATCTACTGCTACGTAGATAACCATTAACTGGCATGCCAGTTCCCATTCCAGCTACATGTTCTTACCAACCACCGTCACTGACATGAGATTAGCTACGAGTAAATGCATAGTTTGTCCATTATAATAAATTCAAGTCTATTGATCCAATTTTATAATAAGTGTATCCTTGACTTAACTTTACGCAGAGTATGCTTTAGTGTGCGTATCGATTGGAATAGTGTGCGTGAGGAAGAATTTCAGTACAATATATTTTTGTTTTACTATTACTTTATAAAATGTGTACAAGACGCTACCTTCCTTGGTTACTTGGCGTTTAATTATGACAATATCATATATTTCAAGGCTTTCATGAATAGCTTTTTTAAAGCAAATTTTTCATACAATTTTTTGAATGGGTTACTAGAGGAATGTGAACTAAGAAAAGAAATCAATATAATTATTGTGTCATACCGCAAAACACAATTCCGTTTTTAACCTATTTTTTCCTACATGGGACGTTTTAAACAATTTATAATATAATAATACCTTCTTCACGTCTTAACGGTTGAACTAACTGTTATGTTTAGTACTGACATAGCAGGGAACCTGGCTGGACATGAACACAGGCTACATTTTATAATCATCATCACAACGGTTTTATATGATTCAGCGGGTGTAACCGTGAAGCACAGCTGATCGACTTAATACTCTTATTGATGTAACTAAAATCGTATATATTTTCGTAAAATAAAGTTCGTTGTATAGCCGCTAGCCGGCGCGGGACGACCTGCGCGCTCCGAGGGCTGCCTTCAACACACTTACTGTACTGTATTATTCATCCTTATGACTATTGTTACATTGTTATTAATAATGTACTCTATTATTAAAACATTTGCATTAGATAATTTAGTTAAAATGAAAATTTCGTTCGTTTTATGTATTTAGTTACTTTAACTATTTTTAATAAAAATAACCAAAGCCAATTACATTTTGTAGTGCTAATTTCAAAAATTTCCTCTACATAAAATGTATATGTACTTACCTTGCTACAATCCCATTCGCTAATCATCATCTAACCCATAAATTCTAAAACTAAAAATACAAAAACTTTCAGTGGTGTACATAGAGTTACATTTTGAATGGAATATATTTTTAATCCGAAATAGATCTACGTTTGACCACCAGCTCACCTAATTATAAGCGACGCTATAATATCTTCCAAATTCCATGTCCATAATTAGAAAACTTTATTTGTTAACTACTAAGTTAACGCTTTCATGCTGGACTGGGAGAAAAACAAAAAACATGGAATGTATAATATAAAACAGATATAATCTGCTTGTCTTTAAATCGCGAGTGAATTGGTTTCTTCTAGGTAAACTCGCTCCATCGTATACCACAACGTCGCTTAACATCAGGCGAGTCGGCGGTCAGTCGCAAACCAATTTCTACATTTAAAAAAATGTGCTAGTTGCTTCTCTTCCCGAGCATACTTGCTACGTTGCTTACGTGGGCGAAAGGCGACCCCCTGTCACCGCAACAACATTACATCTTACCCTCCAATACCTCCTAGCCCTCTAATAGATAGATAGATAGATAGATAAACTTTATTGTCATAAAGTATATACAAGTATTACTATACTAAAATAATAATAAATGTTACATTCATAACTCGTCCGGTGTATACATTGTTCAAATTTAAAAAATCTACTCGTGATTTACATTTTTATGCTTAATTTAAGAAATTATATAAACTGCTTTTACTTCAGAATAATATTAAAATAATAAATTCATAGAAAGCTGTATAAGGGCTTTGTAGAAACAATTAAATAAAATTGGCCGTATAATGGCTTCGTCAATAATTTTTATCACAATATAATAACACTCTATTGATAATAATAATATTCAAAATGTCCATTATGAAAAATAAATTGTAATAATTCAGTCAGTATTAGAGCACATTTTATAATCATGATAGCTATTTTTTATGTAGTCATTTACTTTGTATAAAGTTTGAGACAGCAACAGATTCTTGACATTGACACAAAACAAATCATACGACTTACAAGTTTTAATACAATTTGGCAATTTGTTATAAAGCTGCTGGCCTATCACTGTTGGATCTTTTGTAGAATTATGCAATCTATGTTTTACTCCTAACAGAGTGTCTTTATTACGCAGATTTAATTTTGTATAGTCGCCACGAGTCTGATATATATTAAGATTAGCTCGAACATATTTGACAACCTCATAAATATATACTGATATGGATGTAAGTATCCCTAAACTCTGAAACAGATCTCGGCACGAATCTCTATATTTAGCATTCACCAAAATTCTAATTGCGCGTTTCTGCATTTTCAATATACGCTCATTGTCAGTAGAATTACCCCATAGAATAATACCATAAGACATTACAGAGTGAATATATGCATAATAAACTTCTTTAAGGTAACATTGCGAAGCCATTGGTCTCAGTTGTATTAATGCATAAATTCCTCTGGACATCTTATTACAAGTGGTGTTTATGTGCGTTTTCCAGGTGAGTGCAGAATCAATTTCAAAGCCGAGTAATTTTACTAAATTGGTACTTTTAACAGGGCTTGAGTGTTGTAATGTGGGAATAACAAATACTGATTGTTTGGGAGACACTGCGTTAAAAATAATTATGTTTGTCTTGTCTGAATTTAATTTTAAACCATTGTCTTTAAACCAATCTTGCAAAATTTTCATATTTTCAGCAATCTTTTGCGTTAATTCAGTCATATTTTTGCCATATACTATAACTGTCGTATCATCAGCATACTGAATCAGTTCTCCTTCCAATTTTAACTTAGCCATATCATTTAGAAATAGAATAAACATTGTGTTTCCTAGTGACGAACCTTGAGGAACACCAATGTTTAGTTTTTGTGGTTTAGATTTTATTGATTGTCCATTTACTTTTATTTCCACAACTTGCTGACGATAATACCCTCTCCCTTCCAGCTAACCCTCTAACCACAGCCTATCGTGGCATCATAGGGGCTCGTGGTCTTTGATGCTCTGTTGATATAAAGGAAAATAGTAGTATGTATTGTACGTATATACTAAGTTCAGTATCTTGTGCCTTTATTAACTACAACAAAACAATATACAAATTACACAAAGGTAACTTAACTAACTAAAATAACAAACGTCAGCATCTCTGACTTGACAATGTAATAAATGTGTATAGATAGGTTCAGTAGGGCTCCCAAGTCTGCGGCCCGGAGCAGGTTGGGCGGTTGGATGAACTGCCGCCCTAGGACGCGCCGCCCTGACAATGACATGACACAGGAGCTCACTTTGGCCGGATAATGATACGTATTGCTTTCATGCCGCTTACCAGTATATCAATTTACTTTATATCTGCCTGAAAACGTTTTTAACTAGTGTTTCGAACCGATATAAAACATACCATCGAAACGTTGTGAAGTCTGCTATGAATCTAATCGTAATCATACGTTACTATAAATACATTATGTGTTTTTAAAGATCAAACGATTGGCTATAATGAATACTATAACTGTATTGTCAATGCTTGTCCTGTGTGTTAGTTTGTGACGGTGTGTGTTTTTACAAACCATATTCCTGAAGAATTTGAACTATTGGAATATGTATAGTGATAGGAAGACGCTGCGGTATTTTTTTGGAAATTCATGCGGACAACCTTATGCCCTTAGTAATAGCTCCCTCGCTGCTGAGAGGATATGGATAAATATGTATAGATATATACATAATTTGTTCAGTATATAGAATTTGGCCTCGATTTTGACGACAGCTAATATTCAACAAAAAACACATCAAAAAAATATTTTCCAGTACGACAAGTCCCAGTTACTCCACAAGCTAACTTCAAGAGGTAGGTATAACTCGCGTCCGGAGGCTCGGGCAGGTTGGTTGAACCTCCGCCCTCGAACGCAGGACGCTCCGCCCTTGGGCTCCTCCGGTTCAGCTCCGGGGCTGTTCGCTCACGAGATGTCGGTCGAATTTCACTGGCTGTGTGAGCGAACACAGCTCCTACTAGATTTGTCACGTATAACGAATTAGTTTTTGATACCTATTCATTAAATTGGAAATGTGGAAAGTGAGTTCGTATGTGTAGCCGGCTTAAGCTAGTTGTTGGATTAAGAAACCACGCTTTTGAACACGGAACCCTAGTCATTATCGCACATCCGACTGAGTCAGACACATTTGTAATATTAGCAAGATATTATAACGCATTATTTTAACTTGTATACATAAGAAATACCTCAAAAAACAAAATTTTAAATGAGCATCTACTCAAAATAGGCTATTTAATTAGTGTGCGATTAGTTATTTTTATATTATAAAAAATCGTCAAAGAAACAGTCAGGCAATAGCAGACATCCTTTCAAAGCGACAAGTTCCATTAGCACGCACGGATGGTCGCAAGGCGCACTCGCCAAGGGCGGGCGGCGTGTCCTCCAAGGGCGGCTGTTGACCACTCCACCGCCGCTGCCTACAATATAATAAGAATATGTAAAATAGAATATATTTTATTGTCACACAATTACATTCCTAAAAACATTATATAAAATAATATTAAGAATGTTCCTGATATGGACTCGTCAGTTTTTCTACAATTTCTTAAAATATGGATTGGAAATAATACCTGAGAGATGCGTTTTCTAAGGAACAACATTCAATTATATACCTAGTATACTAGCGCCCCGCTGTGTCTCCAGATCGTAAAGAATCTCTGAGACAAATTTCATAACGATTGGTTTAGTATGATAGATATTAATTCTTATAGCATACTACAATTTACAGTTATTCTACATAGCTCCAAGTAATTACATATTATCACGTTTATTTCACTCAGAAAATACATTTAGAAAAAAGGTTCCACCTTAATCCGCGGTTTGAGGCCGACAGGGCACAGGGTACAGGGCGCAGGGCGCGGCTCCAGGCTGCAGATTGTACAAGAGCTCGCTCGCAGGGCGGGCGGAACGTCCTTCCTAGGGCGGCCGTCAACCCTGCTCCCGGCGTCCGCTGTGATCTCCACCCGCTATAATCACTTCACGTTTTTCGTAGTTCGATGGCATAACACTAAGGCTTCTTTTTATAACGCTTTTCTATTGGCAAAGTTTTGGATTTATGAGTGTTTTGCTTACTGCCAATGACCTATTTTATAGTTCAGTAAAAATAATATAAGATAACTAAAAAAAATATATTTAAATCAAAGTGTTGGCGTTTTTAAATACATTTGTCACAAATTCATCACTAACATATTTTTAGTGCATTATAAATCAAACGGCCGAACTAATCGTTATAAAATTTACTACAGATATACAAGAGGCACCCTCTCACTGTAGAGATTCCGTTCAGTCGCACCAAGCGTTTCCGATCCAATTTCTTGGTGAGAACGGCAGAGGTGTAGAATGCTCTTCCAGATTCGGTGTTCCCTATGAAATACAACCCGGGATTGTTTAAGAAAAAAGTGAATAGTTATCTCCTAGGCAGGCGTGCTACATCTTCGGCCTCATCATCGCTTCCCATCAGGTGAGATTGTGATCAAACGCAGGCCTAGTATGTCATAAAAAAAAAGAAAAAAAAAGATATAACTGTGGACCCGAAGATGTACAAACGTTAATTATCATCATCGTCAGCATTTAATAAACAACCCTATCTTTCATCATCTCAATTAATCAATTAGTCAATTTATTATGTAATTAGTGTAATAGGTGTTTTACCGTACGAATGAAATAAATAAATCTCATAACTACGAAAACCACAAATTTGTAGTTCCAATTTTTACGTTTAAAAAATAAAAAGTATAATATCACCCCGAGGAGTATAGAATGACACAATCTACATCAGCATTATGGAAGCAGACGCAGCGTAGCTCGGTCCCGTGAACCGCCGACCGCTGTCACCTTCCCTGCGTAGCTCGTAGCGACCTCTGGCGGGTCTACGGCCGTGCGTCCGGACGTAGCGCGCCACTTACTGGGGAACACTGTCTATTCTATTATTTAGGAGCATCGCTGACTTCAAGTTATTGGTGCTTAGCCAAAATTGTGGTAGGACATGCTCTGCTACGCCGTAGCTTTGTAGGTAGTTACATATTCGTATAATTTTTATTGTTGGTGATTCTTGTTGGAGCTATGTGAAGTAGTTTGGTATGCATATAATTAGGACTTTATTCATTTGAGAAAAAAAACGTTTATTGTGGCATAATTTTTTTAAGTTATTATCTAACTACTGGTCAAACACAGAATTGGAAGAGACGCAGTAAAACCTCCATTCTCTCTTTCATTTCGGTATGGGAGGAGGGAAGTGAAAGACTTTTTTATTCACACTAGCATGTATTTTTCATCTCACCAGTTAGGAAAGATTTCTGTGTTGCTGGAAAAACTGCATAAACAATATTTTTTTATTCCCTAGAGAGGAAAGTAATTTCAAAAATACAACATAACCAAATTACACATATCCAGCACTAAAAGCTCTTTCTATGGCGAAATACAGCTTTCCAGCCTAAGAATTAAAACAAACGGCATTAGTAGTTAGATCTTTTTATGCATTAAACGTACCAAACTAGGTTTACCTACAAAATGCAAATACCTCGTAACATCAAGGAATAATCAAACTTCAAAATGTTCTAACTGGAATGTCATTTTGTACAAAATATGCAACATTGTTTATTTTTTACAAACTTATCTATCTCGGCGAGCGAAAATGTTACTAACAATGTATTATATCAGATTGATATTTTTAGCAATAAGAAAAACGATGGTAGCGCCACTGATACAGCACCAATAAGTATGCAAAAGTGCAATACGTCAGTCACAGTAGCTAAATTGCATATATTGTCTGTGCAACGTTATGTAAATGCTTGGACAGTCGTTTACTGAACCGAAATGTAAAAGTAGGTCACATTTATGACATTTCGCGAACAATTGGGTTTTGTGATGTGAATGCACTGACTGTCCGGACAGATCGCGAAACGCGACCCTAAACCGACCGCAAACATGCTAATTGAATGTAAATTTACCTATTCTTCAATAAATATCGGTCTTCGTATTATATAAAATTATAATAAAACGGACTACCTTCAAGTACTTCAACTCAGACTACAGAAAAAGGCAGACGAAACGCACGTAACTTGAATGTGATGCCAATTTATAAATAGGATACAGGTCATACAGGATAGTTTTAGCTCAATCTGAAGTACGATTACGTATTAAATATAGTTATTAATAATTGTTGACTAATTTGACGACAATTTGTCATTAAATTAAATTAAAATATTAAATTAATTATAGTTTAAAAAACTGAAAAAACCGACTTCAAAATACGCAATACATTACATACGCGACTTGCTGTTCGCTTTTCTACAGGCACTTGGTTGATATTTTACCAGTTATTTTGTTATAAAAACCAAAGTACTGCATCGATTATGATAAAATTTATATGAGACCACCTTTGAAGTATGATCTACCAAATACAAAAATAATCATCAGCATCAATGCACAATTGGCTGAGTAATCGGTGAATACAAAAAAAAACGGACAAGTGCGAGTCAGACTCGCCCACCGAGGATTCCGTACAAACTAGTAGATAAAGGGGGAAATCATATATTTCTTTATATTTTCCATCATAAACCGAAAAATATACACCGTAAAAATATTTAAAAACCTATTTTAGCTTATGAATGAAGCTCTTTCATATGATAGCCCATATGATACGGTTAATTATTTTCAAAATTTGGACCCTCATTCCTTGCATAAAGACACTATTGTGTTTTTCATTTTTGTGATTAAATTAAAAATACCCAGTTTTCGGATTTTTTCCTAAATGCGTACTATAACACAATGCTTCTTGCCAAATTTCATAGTTCTAGGTCAATGGGAAGTACCCATAGGTTTTGATTCCCTTGTGAGTGTTAAAATGTGTGTTTTTTACGATATATTCGGCTGAAACTTATTTTACGAAAACTGAGAAATTTTATTTTTATTCTACAGCAAGAGGCTATAGATCTGCGTAAATGGTTTTAATTTCAACTCGATACCTTTACGCGTTCCCGAGATAAAGGTCTTGACACCCGGACAGACGGACAGACGGACAACAAAGTGATCCTATAAGGGTTACGTTTTTTCCTTTTGAGGTACGGAACCCTAAAAACATACAAACCGAAGTGATAACCTCCTTCTTTTTGGAAGTCGGTTAAAAAAGATACTTCTTAATATTAAATCGTGCCTAATTTGCATATTATTTGTATTTCCTTACAAAATTTGCTTCATTCTCGTGTTATGTGCGCTCTATCTTAACTTTTCTTTAGTCTGAGGCCTGAGCACATCAGTTAAATTAGCTGTAACCATTCAGTTTCAATTTCTGTGCATTTATCTTTTAGGTAAATTGCTTGCCTACAGCAGACAGTCATGCTTAAAAAAATTGTATTAATAAACGTCTAAAAATAAGTGTCTTTTAAACATAAGTTACCAAACATACGTTAAAAACACAATTTCAGAATCCGAAACCAAAAACCTAAAAAAAAGTCCTCAAAATGTCGTCGTAAATTATCCAACGAAACCACATAATACTATTGCACCACGAAAACCGCCCAAAGAGTGGCAGCCGCCCAGGCGTTACCGAGTCATAGACCCTGGAACATGAAAGGCTTTCACCGCCCAGTTCACCTCTAGCCGGCAGAGGGCGCCCGGGCGGCGGTGCATCGACCTGCCAAGGTTGCACTACGCACCTACTCCAGGCGTCGTTTCGGCAACTGCACACATCCACGTCCTTATCTCATATACACCTAATATAGATAATAGACGAAATTTGGCTGTGTGCGGCTTCGAGGGGGAGAAATTGGGGGAGATTCAAAGTTTGGTTGATTCGATGCCCTAAAAATATAGGGATAGTTTTTGGTAAGTTTGAAAAGAAAATATCCACAACTGACGAGCAATTTATAAAAAATAATGGAAGTGGAAGAAACTACAGCCGTGAGTCAGGATCGTATCAAGTGCAAAGGTATACTTGCAGTCTCTGCCTGCACTAACGGACAAACGCATCAATGTAATAATTAGACAGGTGTGATAAGAAAGGAGATTTTATTTTCTGTAACATATTTCTGTGCTTTATTAAGTTTTAAGTAAATAAAAACTAATTTTGTAGGTTTCTTTAACCTAAACTTCTATATTTTTCTTGTCTCGCTCGCGTCCTGCTGTCCTTATATTCTTCTATTCCAATCTCATCTCCTTTCAACTCCCTGCTGAGAAGTTTTTGTACTCGTTTTAGTAATTTTCCTTCTACCTCCTGTCTTATTATTTGGGTTATTTTACATTTGGGAACTTTTTACATTAATCAAATTGTTCGACGCTGAACATAATATTGTATTGTCATATACTTCATGTATGAATGTCTCATGTAATATTTCTAGTCAGGATACATCTTGTGATGTCCTTATTCGACTTTACTTGTCTTTTGTTAATCAAACCAATACAATACAGAAGAAAAGTCTTTAATATAAGAAATGGGAAAGCGATACAGTCGGTAATAAAAGTGTATAGCATATTCATACTCCGTAGGTTTGTTGTCAACCGCGGTATATCCAAAAAAAAGTGGGTATAACGTTTTATTGGATCACGTGGCTAGGATGTAACACATTTCATTACGTTCAACATATGTAGATATGAGCAATTATATCACGATAAGCAATATATGTATATGCAACTATAAAAAATACAGTTATGTGGCGAAAAAAACACATAATTATGTATAAGTATACGGTGATGTTTTTTTTAATATTTATAAATATTGGCAGACATTTTCACATAGCACACTTTAACTCTAAACTAAACTAAGTTTGTACTGTGTGAACTAGATGGCGTCGCAAAATAAAACGTTATCTTTGTTTCTTTGATCAGAATATCAAAAATGAGTATAGGCCGAAGTACATGGATAATAATTGGTAGATATTTTAGTAGCAGCTCTGTGAATACTTTTAACTTATTAATTGGAAGGTGATTGGCAAAGTTTGATTGAATCAAAACGGTCTTTCAAAGGAAATATTCTCAGGACGTTAACAAAAGTGTATTGAAGGAAATAAACTGTTTGACGCGGATGAAATCTGTTCCCGTTCTGATCTCAAAGGATCTAGCTCACAAAGACGAGAAGGTAGACAGCTAAAGGGCCCTTCGACCATCGGCTTTCAAAGCAGTTAGCTTTGATTGCCGATCACAGGTCTAGACAAAGGACGGAGGCTAACACCGCGTCCATCAACAAGTTACGAGTCGCTGAGGTATCCCTTTGTGATACTGAAAACTTTTTAACACTATCAATAAGAAATTAGCCAGTTTGACACACACAGACGCGCGGCCCTGTGTACACACGGCTCCTGTGTACGCACGCGCCCAGGAGCGTATTGTTATAGTGCGACGCACACAGGCGACCCGCGCACACACCCACACTCGTCTAGACAAGTTGTTAAAATGCGATGTTCCGGGGCTCGACATTCGTCAGTAGGATAGGTCACGGACCACCAAGACTGTCCCCCTCCCGTTCTAACACGTAACACCATCCCTGTCTCCGAATATGCTTACACAATTTCGACTCTATTACGGGAACGTAAAAGTGTTTATGCTATAGATGGAAATCCAGGTATAAATTTCGCTTTCAAAGCTAACTCGATTCTGGGACAGGAATGACGTAAACGTATACTAGAGACGATAGAAACCCTAACGTAAAAATCAAACGTTAAGGTTCACAATCGTATGGTAGGCATCTAGGGCCTTCCAGGTCTCCAGTATACGTCCTTGGTGGGTCAGGACGAATTAGTCTTGGGAATAATAATTTATGTAAATGTACATACATGTATGTACACAGAGGCGCACATAGGCTTTGTCGACTAGGGTACATAGGTCCTAAAATAATGAACTGTGTTTTGTTAGCGTCATAAGTAATTGGTTTCAGCTTTTGTGACGCGGAATTATTTCGTGGGCCATTTTGATTGGGGTAATGAAAGGGTGGGATTGTTGAATATTTTTCGTGTAATTAACTGGAAGCATGTGGCTCGAGCCTGGCCTGGACGACGGTGCGCTGTTCTGGATCATGGCCATCATTTCACTTCCTAATTAGCAAATGGACACTTTTTAACAAAGTTTTAGTAGGTACCTACAATTTTGGGTTGCCTATTACAAAAAGGCTCGATAATGGGGCCAATTCTGCTACACACTCACTAAAACGTAAATCAAATTAACAGGACTAAAACGTGTGCCTACATTCTCTTACCATTGCAGTTAGAAAAGGTCGGCATATATTTTACTTTGGCAATTTTGGTTTAAGTTTTAGTGGGCGAGTAAAAGAATTAGTCACATTACTTACGAAATGAAATATTTATTAATAGCACAGCTACAGACCAATTACTTCCATGGCTTACTTATTTATGTACTACTAGGTACACGTGTCAACTTCAGTTATTATTTTTTAGTTTCTGGATGCTTCGTTAATATTACAATAATATCGTAAAATCTCGGATGTTACAAAATAGTATTGATAATATTAAAATATGAATGGTAAAGTAACTCGAAATATACGACAAGCGATAGGGTTCGAAGCCGCATCAACACATTAGTAGATGTACACTACTCTTAATTCAGCTAGGGTGTCGTGTCGGTGTCCAATTTTGAATATTTTTTTATTGCTAACAGGTCAGTGTTTGACCACCAACTCGCTCGTTAGAAAGTGACGATGTAGTCGAAAATGAAGCACGCAGTCCAGAAGATACCTATTCACTCTAAATAGGTATCTTTTGGACCTTAAAAAGATCCGAATGGTATCTCTCAACCAAGAAGCCGGCAATTTATTCCATTCCTTAGCTGTACGGATTAAAAATGTAGAATTAAACCGTTTGTTTCGAACCTTAGGAAAATCCACAATGTATGGGTGGTAGTGGGCCGACTTTTTACTTGTCCTTTATAAGAAAGAGGATTATTATTATTTATTCTATTATGCTACACTGAGTTTCCGTCGTTCATATGCAATTCTTATTTAAAGTTCTTTTTTACATATAGATTGCAATTCTTTATTATATTTAACTTAAATTAATACGTTTGACTGTTTATTGAAGTAATTTGATACTTCAATAAACAGTCAAACATGATAAATAATTATCAATACACTACAAAGAACATCTGAGAAAGTCAAAGAAAGGAGTAATCCGCCGCACAGGTTTATTAGTCAACAAATTCTCCGCGGTCAGAGTTACTTTGACATTTTAACCGACATCCAAAAAGGAGAACCTCCTTTTTGCTGTCAATTCGACTGCATGTTTTTTTTTGTGTTCACCGATTATTCCGCCAATTGTGAATTGTTTTGTGATGATTCTTTTTTTAGTAGTTAAGTAGGGGTGGTCCCGTATAAATTTTATCAAACTCGGTTTAATAATTTGGTTTTTATAACAAAATTACTGAAAAAAATTCGTCCAAGTAAACAAATTGCGTATGTCGAAGTTGGTTTTTCAGTTTTGTAAACTATAAATTATATAATATTAGCTACGATTGTTCGAGTACCTAGTCCCTAGTACCTAGTCCCTAGTACCTAGTCCCTAGTACCTAGTCCCTAGTACCTAGTCCCTAGTACCTAGTCCCTAGTACCTAGTCCCTAGTACCTAGTCCCTAGTACCTAGTCCCTAGTACCTAGTCCCTAGTACCTAGTCCCTAGTACCTAGTCCCTAGTACCTAGTCCCTAGTACCTAGTCCCTAGTACCTAGTCCCTAGTACCTAGTCCCTAGTACCTAGTCCCTAGTACCTAGTCCCTAGTACCTAGTCCCTAGTACCTAGTCCCTAGTACCTAGTCCCTAGTACCTAGTCCCTAGTACCTAGTCCCTAGTACCTAGTCCCTAGTACCTAGTCCCTAGTACCTAGTCCCTAGTACCTAGTCCCTAGTACCTAGTCCCTAGTACCTAGTCCCTAGTACCTAGTCCCTAGTACCTAGTCCCTAGTACCTAGTCCCTAGTACCTAGTCCCTAGTACCTAGTCCCTAGTACCTAGTCCCTAGTACCTAGTCCCTAGTACCTAGTCCCTAGTACCTAGTCCCTAGTACCTAGTCCCTAGTACCTAGTCCCTAGTATCTAGTCCCTAGTACCTAGTCCCTAGTACCTAGTCCCTAGTACCTAGTCTACTGATTCGTTAATATTTTATTACTAATTAATATAACAATGACATTGAAAAGCATCAACGAAACTCGTTCAATTATTAGCGCTTGATTGAATAACATCGTCACAGCCCGTGCTACTTACATATTATGACTCGATAAGGCAGATTACGTAAAGCATGTTACACACGAGGCAAGTACTTACTAGTGAGGCTGGTAAATGTCTAAACAGGCCGCGTCACCGTGAGGCCCTAGGGCCCGGACGGAACTAGGCCGAAGGACGCGGGAAGGGTAAGGCCAAGGCCGCAAAAAATTGCGAAAAGGCCCACAAAAATCGGAACCCTCAATATGTTTAGCGTAGGTGGAGAAATGAAGCTTTTGTATTAGGGAGTTTCGGCTGCCTCGGGCCTTTCCGCCCTACATGTATGATTCATTTATTTCAATAGATGTCGATGATCGGTGAATGCTTTAATACAATTCTGTATTTGAGTACACTGAAGGACAAACCTAGGGTATGCTTTTGTACTTAGATATTGTTAAATTATTCGGCAGGTGTTAGCTTACAGTTATGGACCGAAACAAAAGCTTGCCAATTTCAACAGACATATAGACATCATGTATGACGACTAATATAGAGTTTTTTGGTTCCTACGACACCATTAATCACCATCATCATCATTGGTCTATTTTGATACACTGCTGGATAGTGTCCCACATACCAGAATGTTTACATTGTTATGATGACCCGATGGGACCTGAACCCGCATAACCCGATCTCTACTTAGGTTTAGGTTTAAATAACTTTATGATCATTAAATGTGACTTATGTGTTAACATAGTTTAACATAACAACTTGGGAGCCTTTACCATTTTGACCACAAAGGTGTCACGTGAAATGGTCGAAACTTTCGTTTTGCTTAAGCTAATCAAGCGATGGTGGCGCCACCCATAACACACGCTTCAGGCGTGCAATTACTCAGCCTTTTGATCCTTATTTACAGGTTGTATAGACTGACGAGCGATGTCGCACATCTCTAAATACTAGATATTTCGAGTGTTTTACTCACTTAAGTATCTACAATTGTATATACAGTTTAAAAATTCCACACATCCGACGGGAGTTGAACCCGCATATCCCATCATAAGCTAGTGATTGACCGCCAACTCACCTACGCAACCATTGCGGTCTACGATAAAACTTGTTTACCTAGAAAACGATTCACTTGCGATTTAAAGACACCCAGATATCTTTTAGCGAAGAAGTCGGGAAACATATTTCAAATTTTACATATCACAGATAAATAGTATAACTTGACAAAATTTAAAAATCATAGTAGGAAAATATCTATGTACGAGTACTTATAGCATACTCCATCCCGACACCTTATTAACAACAAACGGGCCCATAATAAATCCTAGGCATTCAATTATTTAGCGAAACATTCTTCACTCTCTGGGGCGCAGCCCTATCAGATCCAACCTTCCGACCACCTGTGACCTGGATCGCCTAGGTTTCTTTAGGCACCCCAGGCACCCCAAGCGGGGGGCTTTTTCTAAATTAATCCCAGATATGTGAATGTTTCATCAAAGGAACTGCTTCCGATGAGGGAGAGGAGGGAGAATGACAAGCGGAAAGATTAGGGGGGTTTAAGGTTCAGATGATTTATTTAAGGCAAAATACTTTGTTTTAAAAAGGAAGTGAATAAAACTGTGATATAATAAAAGACTAATACATGAGTCCTATAAAACTGAATTAAAGTACAATAAATGATTTACAAATTTGTAAAAAAAACTTCAACAGGTGAACGGTACTTCAGCAAGTTTAAATACAGAGTGTGTAGTTACTTATTTACTTTTTACAAAAGTCCTAATCAGCTTGGTAACTCCGACCCACAGTCTTATAAGTTGAATCTAAGTGTTTGCTCACAAGCTTACAATATTTCAAGCTTGACTTCGTTGTGAAAAAGTATAAGTTTAGAAAACTCAAAAACACCCGCCAAAAAAAACGGCTGAACCGATTTTGATGGAACAACTATGAATATTCTCAACAAAAACCTCTTTCAAACAAAAAATATATCAAAATCAATCATCCGTTTGAGAGCTACGATGCCACAGACAGACACACAGATATACCCGTCAAACTTAAAACACCCCTCTTCTTGGGTCGGGTGTTAAAAAGAAAGAAAATTCTCTAATTTTGTAAATTTCCGAAGCGTGTAATGTTTGTACGAAGCAAGCGACCACGTGTATCAAAACTGCTGCATCAAAACAATTCACTAGCGAAGTGTTCCCATCGTTCTCCAGACACGTTCATTTTTATGAGCCATTACACAACACCGCCGCCCAATTCCCGCCCGCGCCGTGGGGCACCCCGGCCGGCGGGGCGCGCCGGGGCGGGCGGGTGAACGTCCCCGACCTTCAGACGGAGCGGGAGGCTGTCTAGGAAGCTACCCCGGCTCCCCTGACTCCCTACCCCTCGAGGTATTCGACGCCCCTAAGGCTCTACGTATAATGAGGCCACGTAACGTTGCGACATAGTTCTTCATAAAGCGAATTAAATATTTTTGTACTTTCGCATAGCTATTTATATATTCGCTATTTTGGAATAGTTACAAATGTTACTCAGTTGTACCTACATATTTTTTTCGATGAAACATTGTTAGCATTTTTATTTTATCGCGGTCGGAGTTTATAAAAATAGACTTTAAATATAAGCTTTACACCTTGTAGTATAAGATTTAATGTAGACGTTCTTATACGCCGAAAGTTTTATAATAAATTCGACTTTTTCCTTTTAGTACAAAAAAGACCAGTTGACTTCCGATCCAGAGATCCAGGATTCAAATCTCAAAGAACGCATCACAGATTTATTCAGATTGTTTTCACTTCAAACGATGAAGTAAAATATCATGAATAAATAAACCTATATGACTGAGGATCCTTGATGTTCTCGAAAATATGAGTAGTCTGCAAATCAGCACTTTACTAGTTTCTAGGCAGACGCCGACTTCGCAACGCAGAAATCTGCGTGCATTAGGGAACGTTTTGCATAACAATAATAGACGATAGATACTTGATATTTTCATGACAAAATGACAACTGTCATCTAGTCTCACCTGTGACCACGGACGCTGCAGTGTTCGAGACAACTGTCATCTAGTCTCACCTGTGACCACGGACGCTGCAGTGTAAATCCGTTAATACTTGTATAGTTTCAACAATTTTGAAATGTCGAATCGTATCGTACAATGGCTATTGAACAAGTACACGACGCAGCAAGTCGCACGCCAGACATGTCCAGTGTGCACACGTCCTCACCGGGTACATTGTAATTAATATATAATGGGCGGCTTATGTTCAGATTCGTGTTACGTGAAGCCAGCGATCGGGACCTCAGGCTTATTGTCTGTTCATCAGACGAGCTGAAACTTTCACTCCTCTGCCGAGCCTTTCAAACGAACCTCTGAGGTTGCCACTGAGGGCCTCTACTCCAAATGTTTTCAGTAATCCATTAGCATTACCATCTCATACATACAGATTCTAATTTCTAATTCTAGTGATGTTATTTAGATAATCAGACAAGTTGATTACCTTTCAAAATTTACTTTTCATGTATCTTTTTCTGTTTATTCGTTAATAAATTTTCCACTGTCTATTTTTCGGGCAGATGTCGTTACACCTACGGACGAGTATCTTTAGTCGTAGACTGGTGTTATATATCGATCTAGCTAAATCTAGATACTTAGGAATACAACTTGGCCTATATTAACTTTCTTAGTCTAACATGATCTGAGCTTCTAACACGAGAAAATAAAATAAAAACTAATTCAAAATGTGATTATTTTATTGCGCTTGACTGCCACCTCGCCTGATGTTAACCAACGTTGCTGTCCATGACTGACAAGTTTACGTAGAAAACTGTTTCGCTCATGAGCTAATGACACCCATATTATATCTATTGGAAAAGAATTACTCAGAAAGCGTATTCCACAATTTGCTTTCAGTTTTATTATTTATTGAATTACCAACATATCGAATTAACACAGACCAACCAGTTACTTGAATTACTACTAATCAATATTATACTGATAACTAAATTACGACTGTTACGTGTTTGCTGACAGATTTTTAATTTGTGGATGTTAGGTCGCCAGAGGAACACTAAATAGGGTAGACCGATCTACTGCATCATAGTTTAGTGACAGCTTTAGAGTTATTTGATGTTTCTTATTGACTTTTTTTGGTTTCATGGTGGGAGACGCGCCTTAGCTTAGGTACTAAGTATCCTTTAGCTCTAAGTCTTGGTATTCAGGCCCGACCTTGTCCTGTCAGCACAAAACACGAGGAGCTCTAGGCTTCAGAGTTAGTTTCGGAAACTAGAAACTGTTTCTATTATATTGAAATAGTTTCCGTCTTCAAATCGTACGGTTTCTATCATAAAGGCTCTAGTGTAAACCAGAAAGACTACGCGGACCTTTATCGAAGACGCGGACCTTAAATCAACGGACTTACTATTTTTGCTTTTCTTTTTTCAAAATATCCAAACTAGAAAAATTTGATATGAAGATTTGTAATTGCCGGTTACTGTTGCCTAAATGACTTATAACGATAAGTCCACCACTTTTTTCCATATTTTGTTATTACCAGCTTACATAAAACACATTGACCTCATTTGAAACGACGTGTGTTGACGTAGCTAGCTAGGGATGGTGATGATGATGATAGAATGTATTCTATACACTACATTCTAACGTCATTATCATCACCATTTCTCATCATCACGCGAGCTAAACCGAATGAGCCAGCTAACTAGCTAGCTACATCAACACACACTTCGATTCAAGTGGGTCAAAGGTTTTATCCATTATATAAGCTGCTGAACATATTTCGAAGAAATTTTGCGTAAGGGCTAACACGTAAAATGGGAAAAATAAAATGGTTACGTCTGGTGTATGTAAAATAAGATGTGTTTAGCATGCGACGCGTTACACACACACACACTCAACGATCACACAACGTACAAATGAGTGTAGAGTACATACGCCGGCTTGAAAGCTTTGCTATTGTGTTCATTTCCCAGTTGCTATGTACGTTAGTATTTGAGCTAGGATGGGGCATGCCGCGGTGATTGGGGACCTTCTTGATTAATGAGGTATAAAGCAGTTTGTAAACGCTAATGTGAAGATGTGGGTGCGTACGTCCGTGCATACGCTTGTTTTTGTACTTATATTTTATGAATGAAAGCGTGCGTGCGTGCACGCTAGTGCATGTGTATTTTTGTTTACATGTGTAGTGAATGGGAATGGGACAGGAATGGGATATGATATAGATGCTTTAGTCTATGGTAAAGGACATTTACCTAATTTTACTTCTTACAGACAGAAAAGTGACAAATCTTTTCCCTACTTCCTGTCGTAAACAGGAAATGTACAAGTGCGCCGCAGGGTGGGGGTGGGGGTGGGGGTTGGGGGTTGCTAATTACGCCTTTTATTGCGCGAAACACAAATAAACCCTACATCCGGTGCTCAAAGAACATGAAACGCTGTTTATTTCAGCACTTTCATTACAGCAGCGTTTTTCTGTTACATGAGAAATTAATCTGAGAACTTGAAGTACTCCTATCATATAGGATTTTGTTGTGTAAATAAATACAAAAAAGGTTTTCTAGCTTCAAGAACCGACGGAACTTTTTCAATAGTACGAGTAACATCTGATCTAACGTTCTAATTCACATAACATCCTGTATTTAAAACATTAGAGATTTTACAGAGATTGACTAACTAAGTTGTGTTGCTATCACACTAATATTACCATTAATTCTATGAACAGTACACCTCTGGAACAAAAACTTTTTTGAAACTATTTATTGTTTAGTCTGTGCATGACTCAAATCCTACTTATTCTACACGAGATATATCGGATTCGAACGTGGTAGCCAAGAACGTGGAGAATAGCTTAGTTACTTACAATAATATTTTTTACAAACCTATACTGTCCCACTGCTGGGCAATGGTTTCCCCACACCAGCACGCCAGCAACTCACAATACTTATTCGTACCAAACTGAACCTTCACTATCATATAACTTGACAACCAGTTAACCGACTAAAATAAATTTTTCAAAATTCTTGTTTTTGTTACTGAATATAAGCTTTCGCTTAACCACTAGCTCGCCTGATGTTAACCGAGTGTTGTGGTCTACGTCAGACCGCGTTTGCCTAAAAGAAACCTATCTACTAGAGATTAGCAATTAAGCACCGAACATTTCTAAAAGTATCCGATAAATGGTGGCCGGGCAGCAAACTTCCCCCTTTTTGAGGGAGATACTTATCAATAATTGCCTACAACAAAGTAATCTATAAAATTGTAAAATCTGTACACCTAATTTCAAAATTGGTAGAAAGATACAATAGATAAACGAGTATTACCATTGAAACAAACATTCGGACATTTCGTCTCGCTTGCTCGGTCAATAATAGCCTACTTCCCTGGAGATTAGGTTGAACCAGAGTGCCACATCCGATCCTTGTCAGCATGGCTTGTCAAATCAAACTGTCAGTCCACAAAGAGTCCCAGAAAGTCCCCTGGGGTCCGCACTTGTCTTAGCTATCAAATATGAAGACGTTTTTACTGTCTTGACATACGTACATTGTCGATTATTTTTTATATAGTCAATATGGGTATTTTTGCCTGACAGTCTACGTGTGGATAACAGTCTATGGCTTTAGGTAGTATAACAGTTTTATTGTTAGATTATACCTATCTTTTCACTAACAATTACTTCAAATAAGATTTACGTATTCAATGACAACTCATTTCGGAACCATTAGGTTCCGAAAAATATATACATATAGCCAATATACTCGTATATTTGACAGAATACATAATATTGGCATCTCTCGGAATCGATTTGTATTATTTAATCAATTTAGTTTACATAAAGCAGTCAGTTTTAGTCTTTTTTGTCAAAATTGACTTGTATCTAGTAAGGTTTGTCTGATTGTTACTTATTGAAATTAAAAAATTTTAACGGATTTATCGTATATATTTTACATATATAATTGTATGAGCTGACGTTTCGAACCCTGCAGCGTCTGAGGTCACAGGTGAGACTAGATAACAGTTGTCTTTTTTATCATTTATCATTTCCCCTCGTAATAACATACAAGAAACACAAAATATAAAGATCGCAAATAAAACAACAACAAAAATAAATCTTGTTATATCTAGCTAATTATTATTCTGAAAGGAAAAACTTATTTTTCCATCGTTCGATCGTAAACTTATAAATTCCAGCCGCTCCCTGCTCAATACGAGTATGTAACGATTCTTGGAACTTATTTTCCGTGTTCCAACCAAATGTATCCAAAACCAACATACAATGCGATTATAAAAAGATGGTTCTAACTCTTTGCTTATTTCCTATTATTTTTAAATGACATCCAAAAAGAAGAAGGTTCTTAATTGGACTGTATATTTTTTTGTATATGTTTGTTCAGCGATCAGTGTGTTTCTTATTTATAACATTTTATCGTGTAAAAACTCGTCTACTGTATAATAACTTATTTCAAATAATATTGTTTTTATATTTATTTGTAATGTTTTTTTTTGTTTGGTAAGTCATACTATAGAGGCTGGTGGTATCATATAATTTTTATCGAAATGGGTTCAGTACTTTAGTTTTTAAAACAAAATAACTGGAAATATATTTCATCTATGTAAACGTAGTTGCGTATTTTGATGTCGGTTGTTTCAGTTCTTTTAACTATAATTATTGAATATCAAATGGATATAATATAATATACTCATATGAACACATATGTCAATTCACGAGGCATCACCAAGACATGTTGACACGTCGAGATCTTGCTCGAGAATAAATCACACAAAATATAAAATAAACTCCCGCAAAGTAAAGCCTGATTCATAAAATTTTAATCGTTCAATTAAAATGTATAAAATAAATATACAGATTTCGACGAAATCAGATGTAGGAAAAACCGCGCGTATGACCCTGACACGAAATCGAATGGGATACATCTCTATTATTTGTACACATCACAAAATAAGCCATCTCATCTCTAGTACGCGGAACAAAAGAACTTTCTGGAAGTCATTTCGGATTCCAGATAATACTTAATTCAGAAATGATGTAGACATAAGCGCGTTTGTGACGACATGTAATGGTTTTCGGAAAAACAATCTTTTAAACATTAAATTATGTTACGCATAGGTCCTGTCTCTCCATAGCAAAATGTAAGAAAAACATCGTCGGAAAAATTGTTTGAATCAAATGTTACTTTGTTGAAATTACTTAAAAAATTGTATACCATTTGAATCTGTAATTTATTTTCCTTTCAATATTGCGTAAATATACAAAGAAATGGGTGCTTTGAATGTTTATGAAATTAGTCCAACCTGACGAAGTCTAAATTAAATATTTGACGTTATAAAAGACAACTCAACGATGGCAGGTAAGATGTCAATGACACATTTCAGATTCAAAAAAATCTAGATTATTATAATTTTTATATAAAATAGATGAACAATTGTCTACCAACTCGCCTGATAGTAAGTGACGGTGTGACCGAGGCTGAAACACGTCGATTTGGAAGATATCTGTTTACCTAGATATCTATTTTCATTGAAAATTCCAATATAATTTATTTATATGTGGTTTTTAGTTTTTTTTAAACTATAATGACTTTTAATCTTTTTACGGGCTAGTTCCTTCATTAACTTCAACAAAACAGTATTTTAAACTATAGTTATTGTTAGTTGATAGGATGGTGAATAAGATTATGCAGATTTCCAGCACGCTCACTGACAATGTATCTTAATATCCAATTTTGTTTAGTCTGCGTAATGTACTGTAATTCTAATTTCTAAGTAAGATGGATTTCATAATCCGTCCATTACGATATCTCTCAACCTTACCAATTTAATATCCACTCTAATTCGACCCCTCATCATCCCATCACGCGTCACTAAGATATAGTTATAAATATGTAAATAAATACTGGTGGACATTTCACACAACACCATCTAGCCCAAACTAAGCTTGTACTATGGAAACTAGATGGCTGATAGAATACATATGTACGTTTTTTTGTAAATACATACTTATGATACATAGAAACACCCAGATACAGACAAACATCCATGCTCATCACACAAATGTATGCCCTGGGTGGGGACTGAACCCATGACTTACAGCTCAGGAGGCAGTCGCACTACCACTGAGCCATGAGGCCTGTCTAAGTTATGTGGCTTCCAAGTCTCCTACTGGTAGTATTCAATAATTACGCTTGCATATAAGATTTCTCTTTCACTCTCAACGCGAATAGTACCTTTGTCTCGTTCGGACAAAAATGCAGTTTTCACTGTTGGTCACGCGAAGCTGGTTCGTCAAATGAGCTGCTGAGAAATATTTATTTTAACGACAAAGGCAATAAATAGTTGACAATTATAGCCGCGTAATGGAGAGATATCGCTCTTTATTGTTTAAAAAGAAACGTTACAAATTACGTGCTCGGTGCTTACCAATAAAGCGCTAGGGTGCCATATCCTCGCACGCACTAAAATATTTTTTAATTGTAACATTATTGCATATACCCACTTTAAATAAATATGCTAACCTGAGCTTCATAAAAACACTGTTACAATGTATTATATATATTAATTCGGCTTATTTTATTTATTATGATGTCATTCTAATGTTGAAATTGTGACTGAAAGTGACTGAAATAAACGCCCAAACTTGTACATTTTCGTGGACAATTATTTACACATCTCACATCGCTATTAAATAAATATTGTTCTGAACATTTTGTAATACTTACTGTTTTTATGAAGCTGAAATGACGTTTGTATATTTTATTGAAAATACACTCATGTTTCGATCGAGGTGAGTACCCCGGCGCCTTAATATCAAGTGAACTGTGCTCAAATACCGTGCTAAGTATAAAAATGATATCTACGTTTGATTTACACATCTAGTGTATAGTTAGTTCGTATCCGAGAATCGCTCGTTAGATTGAAGAGTAAACCTTCCCAGCTCCAAATATTCTCTGCTTTCCGCGAACGTATCTTGTTATTAAAGTCTACAATCATATTTCTGGAATCCAGTCTCTATCAGTTTAATGTAAAACGCTCTCAAATTAGACTACTTTCTTCAAATTAATAGTATTTTCACTTTATTTTGCCCGATGTGTTGGCTAATATCCAATGACTACGTAAACAAAGTCGCGTTTTTCTGACATTTTGCAGTTCTTACCTAGAATATGTTGATAAATACAGAACAAACTGCACAGAATATTGTACAGTTAGAATTTACACCTATCCTAAACAGATTTTAAAATATGAAAACAGCTGTTCTCTTGTTCTGTTCCCATAATCACTTTCGTTAATAACAAAATCAAATAAATATTATAGCGCTATATACAAAGACAGCATGCAGTTATAATTTTTGTTAAACACCCGCAAATAGTAGACTTTCCCAGTGAAGAAACAACGAATCTAAAGACACCTCACACAGCGATTCGGTCAATCCGTGTAGGCTATAATATAACATTAGTACTATTTCTACGGGATCGACGCATGTCTCTAAAAACGCAATATATCATTAGAAGCATGTAGCCAGATACGCATATGATACTCATATTGAAGTATGTCTTGAATGTGTCCATATAGATATAGGTACGGTTATAATATAATGCAGTGTCATTGCAAGTCAGTCGGCACCCTGCTTTGGATTTCACATGACGAACTTCAAAAGGACGATATCTGCTCTGGACATGTGCAACTATATCTGGAGATATGAAGCGAAACTTGTGGAGAGTGCGCCGACAGCTTGCAGGTGCATTGTGCTGGATGAAACAACTACGAAATACTCCTAGTTAGTTTAAACTTCTCTAAATCAAGTCTATCCTTAATTTATTCTAGATTTCACTAGAATTATTCTGCAACAATGCGCGTTTTTTATTTTACGCACACTTACTCAGAAAAAACGTACACTCAACAGCGTATCAAGCTTAACGAAATCGTAAGTAGACTGCAAAAATATCTTTTCTACAGTCGGGTATTTTGTTTTTCTTTTAATATAGATACTTGTTTGCTAATATAAAATTTCATTAGCGATTCAGCATGGGAATGCAGCCAGCGTTCTAGGTACTTTGCCACACGGGCATCAACACATTTTTGATTTTTAATTTGTTTTTCAAAATTTCAGTTTATTTAAGTTGTACCCTTATCTTTTTTATTTAAGTTGTTTAGGTTATTTTAGTTTAGTTTTTTTAAGTATCTACACATGCAAATACAGAAAACAAAATTGTTTCAAACTAAATATA
Organism: Lycia hirtaria; assembly: GCA_947563715.1. NCBI lineage: Eukaryota > Metazoa > Arthropoda > Insecta > Lepidoptera > Geometridae > Lycia > Lycia hirtaria. The sequence continues at coordinate 55,180,914 of OX387375.1, forward strand.
CATATAACTAAAATATAAAATTATAAGTAAATCAAACTCTAATAGTCTATACTAATGAAAGTTGAAGTGAAGTGTACCAGAATCGTAGCAAGTGGAAACATATAGTCCCCCTATCTACCTACGTAGCTACGCAACGGTAGGCGGTGTTGGCTTCCCAACTTCATTGGTATCAATATCAAAAATGCAAAAAAACAATGCATTGTGAATGTTTGTTAATTGTTTGCGTTAAAACGGCCAAGAATTTAAATGTTTAAAATATAAATATGAAGTGTATACAGAAAAAAATATTTACATAGTGTGTAAAATTGGGTTCCACAGGTCGTCAGACCACTCGGTAGGCCCAGGCGCAGATGGCGAGACGAACTGGACTCCTTTTGCAACAATTGGACACAAAAAGCTAAAGACCGTGAAGAGTGGAAGGAGGATAGGGAGGCCTTTGCCCAGCAGTGGGACATATCAGGCTGATAATAATAATAATAATAAGTAAAGGGTTATAATAATAATAGTGTGTAAAACTAAAGAGCGCAGTAAGACTTATTCTAGCACCGGAAAAGTTAGTTGTCTTTTTTAACCCCCGACCCAAAATGGTGTTACTTTGACGTGTGTATCTGTATTGCGCTGTTTGTCTGTGGTATCGTAGCTCACAAACGGATGGACTGATTTTAATCATACTTTTTTGTTTGAAAGGGGATTTTATGGAGCGTTCTTAGCTATGTTTCATCAAAATTGGTTCATCCGTTTTTTTTTGTCGGCGGTTTTTGAGTTTTATAAACTTATTCACAGAGAAATCGATAAATCGACGTTTTTCAAAGATAAGATAGAGCTTGAAGTTGTAATAGGAACATTACTTTTTATTAACCCGTTTTACCATCATGAGAGGCAAACCACGAACCACAGCTGTTTTAGGCATAAAAAGACATCATACATACGAGTATGTATATCATTCCAGTTAAAACTTTTTTTAGTTTTGGAAAAAATAAATGTTAGGCAGTAAGAAAACTAAAAAAAGCACGTATAATATAGAATAATATTTGTTAATAATATGGTTACCATGTTTCCTTTTCTATTATTTTAGGTCTGTAGGTATAATTCGAGAACATGCGTACGCTTAAATTTTCAATAACGTTTTTTATACATATGTATTATCTTGACTTGTCAAACAGTTTTTCCCAAATATTCCTGTTTTATTACCATTAAATAATACGGCTTAAAAATCGTGTGTTAATTTTTATTTTATTTTTTCAGGTAAGTTCCAGTTATTAGCACCTCTTACTCGGTACTACGACAACTGCTTCGGTAAGCTAGTTACAATCAAATAAATTAGAACCTTATAGCACATATGCACAAAGTTTATTTTATAAGTATTTATTTATGTCCCGTATTTAATAAATTTCCCAGTAAAAAATAAATCTAACAAGTTTGTTCAAATGAATGGAACACTACAATAATTTACGTTTCTTTATCTAAAAGAGGTATTTAGTATTTTTAGGACAACATACTCGTAACTATTATAAACGATTTTTTTTCACAATTTTCTTCACTTCTTTAATCTTCCTAGTGTGTTGAATTTACGCTATATCGCTTACATCGAGATGATTCACAACTCCGCCAATGTCACATATATAAAACAAGCCATCAAGCGCGGAGAATTGAAAATGCTTACATAATTTTACTAATACAACTGCTGTTTCTAGAAGGAAAAGGAATGTTAACAAAGTTCACCTACACAGCTAGGACACCTGTACAACATACTATCTACATTATACATATATGAGTCATAATACCAAAGACGGTGCATTCGTTTGAAAGGATGTCCTATCGTCCTTGCCGCTCGTTCCCACGGCTCTGCCAACATTCTAGTTGACTGTATTCGCTGGTGTCATTGCATTAGCCTCCTCTCTACTGCGGTTCTTGCCATTACATTTTCTAATTACCTGCGATACCAGTAAACGGACGTAGTCATCCAGTATTACACTCGTGAAAAGTGAAAGTTAATCTGTTTTGCAATTTCTCTGCTATCTTATCAGTGCTAAACGGCTGAACTATTCCTGATAGTAAGGGGAACGATATATTAACGAAGTATTATTTCAATACAACCATCGTTTTATGAATGTCAATCTAGAGTACCGATATAGATATTTTCTAGATCGACGAGCTCCATCCTCGTCCACACCGTCGCTTACCATCAGGCGAAATGGTGTCCAAATTTAAATCTATTTTGTATAAAATAATAATAATCCTTACTAATATTATAAGAGCGAAAGTAACGTCTGTCTGTTGTCTGTCTCTCTGACTGCTTGTTACCTCTTCGCGGCTTAACGACAGAACCAATCATTATGACATTTGGAACAGAGATTCTTTAGGACCTGGGAATGGACATAGGCATTTTATCATCATCACCATCACTATTTTTCATCACTATGCGGGTGACACCTATGGCGCATCTAGTAGTTTATTAAACTGAAAACCCGACTTCAAAATGCGCAATTTTAATTTAATGAGGACGACAGAGAGAATACGGCCGCCTTCCAATGTCCTCTGGAATTCCGCAACAGGATATATTTCCGATACACATTCTTACACTAAATATACAGCTAAAACTTAGGTAGCTTACGCGACTGACCAGTCTGTCAGTATGTATGTATGTATAAACATTTGGGTGTAATTAATTCCATCGTAACTTAAGAACGCTTAGAACGATTTTGATATGAGTTGGGTGACTAAACTAGAGATTTTTTAGCTAACCACAATAGTTTCATCTCTGATGCTATCTATATAATATACATTAATGCCAGTCTCATCCATTACTTCAGTGCCACCACATAAGTATGTTGTCTATACGTGCTAGCTACTCGGCATTTGTTTTTTTTTATCCCTGGGTTTGGTTTGTGTTGGTGGTTTAATAAGAAACCATTGAACCGCCAAGAAAAAAAAAACGCAATTATTAATACAAGTGATACAGCAGCACAACACTGACAGTGTAACTGTGTATCGTCCGAGCCTGGTGGTAAAGTTTCTACCGATTTCTTCAGAGAAGTGTCCGAAAGTGTCTCCTCTCCGTCATAAACAATTTTCTAAGTTTCCGAAGCAGATAGATAACCAATATAACGTACCTTTCATTCAGACTTTCGTTTATCTACAGCTCTATGTGCATGTGTGCATCCGAGTACTGTACGCAGAGATGCAACGTTGCGCGTGTGTGCGGACAGGGTGTGTCTGTGTGGGTGGGGTTGTCTGTGTGCGTGTCGGGAGGAAGAAAGTGCATTCTGCGCTGCACGGACGCGGACGACTAGGCGAGGGAAACTTGACATTACGCTGTCGGATACACGCGGGGTACGCCTTACAAAGCGTACGTGCGGATCTGTTGCTACATTCACAACATTGAATTAATCTTGTACAACATTAAATTTAATATTTTTTATTTATAACCCGTTAAGATTGTGGCTCAAATATGTCAGTTGCTTATAAACTTACTTGATTTGTTTCCTCTAACAAAAGTTGAATGTAAGTAAACATAATACTTATAGCAATTTTTTTCCAAATTTTATGTACTTAAATAAACAATTATATATTTTTAAACTGAAATTAAACAAAAACATTTTTAAATAAAAACTACGGGTCACTCACGTCTGTTTTGAGCTGAAATATTCGACTATAGTTTCAACCGCATTCGGCGGTCTTTTTCAAAGGATATTTCGACTCAAAACAGACGTGACCCGTAGTTTTTAATTAAAAATGTGTGAAAACCACGTTAATCTCCATAGTGAACAAAAACATTTTAATTTAGATAATGGCGATATATTTAGGTCTAACTTTCTTGGGGTTTTTGGTGTGTTGCGTATCGTATTCTACTGAAACTGAGCGATATAATTATTCAAATAAAAATTACAGTAATACCATTCAACAGCATTACAATAATTACAAAAAAAAAGAGTAGGTTATAAACACCACTCCGAGCTAGTAAGATATCGGTTAATATCAACACGAGTGCTACAATTATCCATAAACAATAGTTCTTCGCTTGCTATCAGGCGCACCGTCTGCCTGTTCTCAAGTATTTAACTGAAAATGGTAACATATTAGATCAATACATCTTGATCCATATCCGTGGACGAGTATATCTCGTGCGTCCGTCACGCGCCCGCGCAGCGCTGCACTTGCACTAGTAAACTTGTAACAGTTCCAGTTGCCCGTACTATCTATTCTATGTTGGCGTTTCCCTTTCGCGAACCATTACACTACACCGCGCACCGCCACCGCCACCGGCAGGCGCCGGCGGCGAGATGGAATATATATAACTACTTACTGTCTTGCGCGTGAGCTTTTACCACGTTGCATTTGTACTGCGTTATCTTTGCAGTTTCTTATATTATTTATTTTTAGGGCGAGAGAAACGAGCCCTACCACTATCCCATATCCTGTACATTTTTATGATACACTTTACGTAAAAACTATCACAATTCACACATTGGAAATGAACATAATAATAATTTAAATACATGTCTAGATGTAGATGTATATATATAATTAAAATATTGGTTTGTAAAATAATTATTATTAAATAAAAAAAACCTCACGATCTCTCGCAAAGCTGCGATTTTTACTATAATTTAAATTCATAAATATGCCAAATATACCTATGTGATGTAACAATCATTTTTGTAAATTATGTACCTATTTTAAAAAAAATTGGCGCACGAGCCGAGACTTGACCGTGACGTTCTCTATTTGAGAAACAAAACTGTTTATCTACAACTGTATAAGAATGATATTGGAACCAGTGAGCGCTGCAGTAGCTGCATCAATGCCAGTTCCGCCCTCGGACAGGCGTGGGTCAAGGATCTTTGCGCCAGGCTGCTGGTATTTCCTGTTACATTATATACCGTCTAAGTCTAAACCTACTTGTACGTTACAGTTTTATATGCCTTTTTTAAAGATGAAAAATGAGGTGTATTGTACAGTCGTCTGTGAATATAGTGCAATCAACTGCACCAAAATATTAAGAGCTCATATTATCTAACCACGTTAACTATACCGTTAACAATTATAATCAATATACTATTATGCATTCAATAAGTTCATTTCGGATAAATTAAATTGAACATGCTTCTAAGAAAAAACTATACTAAGAATTATGACTACCTCTACTATATGACTATACCTCTACTATATGACTATACCTCTACTATATGACTATACCTCTACTATATCTACATTAATATATTGATATACTACATTAATATTTTGTATTATTTCCTTTCTAAAATCACCGATATTTCCCGAATTACTTTTGATGATGATTATTTTAAAATTATTTTTTACAACGATGATAGCTCAGTCGGTTGTGTGCTGCACTTCCGAGTCAGAAGGCGCGGGTTCTAATCCTAACAATGAGCTTGAACTTGACACCAGCACAACGACAGTGTAGGATATCTTCTCGTGTCGTGGGCTATCTACCTCTCTTAACTTTAAAATCAATTCTGAAGCAGGCGTGTATTCCGACATCCTCATTTGAGAATCAGTGCTCATTCCAGCTTAGGTGTGCTAACTATCTTAGATTACACCACTTAATCAAGTAAGGCGTGCTTAACAACCATAACAGTCACTAATACCCCAAAACAAATAATGTATGCAATTATTAATTAGTAAAAGTAGTAAATGATGAACATAAAGTATTTAGTAAACAATTAAATTTATAGCAAAAAAAATATAAAAACAAATAGATAAATAAAAGAAAAATTAATTCAGGCTACGTATCTGCGAGACACATTTATAAATTAAAATGTTACTTTTGATTTTTGTGTCTGGTAGATACCTAAATTGGATAAAAATTTCAAAGTAACATTAAATTATTTAAATCTGTAAATGACTAAGGTCATAAAATATTTAGCTATTTATTGAAATACGCTCCAGTCAGAAAATAGAGCATCTTCCAATATGGCGCTCGGCGTCGTTAAAAAGTTGATGGTATTTACTCAAAATAATCACAAAGGGAATTATTTAAATAGTAATTAGTTGTATCCCGCTTCAGTAGAACTAGGCTGTGCCTAGGTGCCTAGCGCTAGTACCTACCTTGTCTAGACGGCGGCCTTGGAGCTAGGCCTTGTAATACACGAACATCTACCAAATTCTCGGGACATACCCGCTGTACACTATTATTTCATAACGTAGACAAATAAACATCTGGACACGTCACTTGCCCCTTTCAACACAAGCGGATAATCGCGGATCTGTTTCGGAATTGCGATAGTTCGCCGTCCCGCCCTCGCACGCCTGACGCGAGTGGGACGGAATACTATCGCAATCCTACTAACAAGCAGGCTATCCACACTTCACGACGTCGTCGTTTCACCACAAGATCGCTCTGTCTGTGTTGCCTATTTACGTTTGCGTGCTTCATCTTCGGCCACAAATGTTCTGATTCCGATACACAACGCCACTTTCTATCAGGCGAGTTGGTAATGAAAGGTCTAAATACAATAAAATCCTTGCACCTTGTATTTTTTTTGCATGAAACGTTTTTGAGAGTGATAATTTTACTAACTGTAACTATTTTAAGTAAACTTTAAACAAAATATACACAGCTGAGAAGTATTATAGTAAAATTCAGTATTCACAGTATTTTATGAATGCGCTTAAACACAAAATAAAAACTGGATTATTTAACTAGTAATTTTAATTATTTATTTTTAATATTTTTCAATTAAGTACTACTTTTTTGTGTTCTTCTTGTGTCTTGTAATATTTAGCTGATATTCCCATTGTAGTGTATAAAAATAAAACATTTTATTTCTTTCTTTCTAAGCAATTGCAATTAGAGGTATACTTTCACGTTAGTCAAAAACATTAAATATTCTGTTGAATTTGTCCTTCTTCGTAATACAATGAATGCCTTTCGAATAGTTTCTCGTCTCGTTGTTTATTTGTCACAGTGTAATACTAATTGGTATAGTTGGGATGTTTGTCCGCGGGTGCGGGATCGGTTCACAATGTTCAGTATTTAAAGGTAAAATGCTCGCTACCAGTACCAGCGCAACCATTAGTGGCTTCCCAAACGAACGAGAATGTTGGGCGGATTCTTCTTACGAGACTTGCCGTGAATATTCTAATAATCGAAAGCCATTCGACTAAAGTTCCAGGGCTCCATTAAGTTTCGAAACTATGACGTTTTAATAACGAGGCGTCAATTGTTTACGCCTCTATTATTACAATTCATGAAGTAAATATTTTCAGTAAGTAGGATTATAGTTGTTTTACCTTTTTTTTTGTTTGTATATTTTTTTTATTCACAAATAAAATGTACATAATTAGTCATTTTATTTGAACAATTTACGGGCCACGTCTATTTTTGTACCAGACGAGACATCCTTCGGGAGAGCCGTCTACGCTGCTCCTTTTGAAAAAGACCGATGTACGCGGTTGAAACTATAGTCGGAGATTTCGGCATAAAAACAGACGTGAGTAACCCGTAAATACTTCAAATAAAAATGTTACACCCACGTTAGTTTTCATAACAAAATAATTGCGCGTGGCTAGACTTAAATAAGCCACTAAGGTACATATTGATAAACTCTATTTAATTAAATAACCAGTTTATGTGCTGCCCCACTGCTGGAAAAGCCTCCTCTACTTCCTTAAACAAACTTGGGTCCGTCGCTGTCCCTGCCAACCCTTCTCGAACGGTTCTTGGTGAACCAGTTTTTTAATTTCAATTTTCCCCTAGAGACTTGAAACTTGGAAAGTTCGTTCTTTATAAAGAGTAGGCTACCACGTAAAAAGGTTTTTCCATATCTCAACGGTTCGTATTCAGATTTCGATCCCTGATGATACAGATATTCCTGATGCGTATTGCACAGTGAAACTCTTGGAAAATCGATCTTTTCAGGACTACAGCGAATAAATATCTTCTATATCGCCGTGCTCCATCCTCGGAGTAATAGTATCTGCTAACATTCCACAATACAATATAACTTGATTCTACCCTCATTATATTGTTGTTTTCTGAGGGAGACACAAAACAAGTATTTAAGGATATGATTGTTAATGTTAATTACGAACAAAGTTTGACGAGTCCATATTAGAAACTTTCCTAATACCAATTTAGTAAATTATTATGAATGTGACTTTTATGACAATAAACGATATTCTATTCTATTCTATTCTATTCGGTCACATCGTCGCTTACTATCAAACGTGTAGTGGTCATACGTAAATCAAATGCTGTACTAAAAAAAACTTCAACAACCGCGAATAAAAACGTGAAACCAACTAATCCGATATCTGCTTGTTATATCTTTGGCTAGGTGAAGGAAAATGCTTGTATGGCGCGTTTCCCGCCGCCGCGCCGCCACTGCAACTCACCGCCCGCGCCGCTGACAGTATAGTTTCCCCGCCGCCGCGCCGCCACTGCAACTCACCGCCGCTCGCAGTAATTAAGCTGACAGTACAGTTTCCCCGATGTTCGCACGCGTTTTTCTCCGCAGAACAATGTCATAATTGAAGGTGGTTTCCACTTTCAATTTCGCTGGTGGACGCGCCCGCAAAAAGTGCAGCGAGGCGCTCTCCTGTACCGTACGCAGCTGCGTGTGCGGAGATTTAAATTTCGGAAGAATCTGAGACATAAACTCTCTTCGTAGTGAATTCACTTCATTAGAATAGATTAACGAGAGAATAGAGAATATTATAAATTAAACTAATGTTATACTCGAATTCGTTCGTCTAGGATTGGATAGGTCTAGGCTTTTGTACTAGAATTGTTTTTTTTTTTTTTAAATAGATCTACGTTTGTCTATCAACTCATCTGATGGTAAGCGATGGTGTGGCCGAAGATGGAACACGTCGTTCTAAAACATTCATACACATACATACACATGAAAATTCCTATCAATGAAAATGCCTTGAAAATTCTGCTTTCTTCCCAGGGAGTTATTAATCGATTTGTATAATTTCCTTATATCCGTCTGTCTATGGCTTTGTTTGTCCGTGGCTCGGTTACCTATATATATATATATATAATCCAACCTATCCCGTAACGTGCCACGTTTTGTCGCCTTTCTTTTATTATTTTACCTATGGTTTTCTTTTTAATTTTCAGTTACTTTCTTAGGTACTTTTTTAGAGTAATAATATATAATTCTACTCTCCTTCTCTCTTGAAAAGTAATAGAGAAGACGTAATTTAGATTTAAGCCGAAATACCCTCGTCAACTATGTTATTCACCAATTTTAATAACAATTGCACTGAAAATTTATTCTTCAGTTTTTCTATCACATATCCAATTTCCAAACTAGAAAAGAAAAAATACATAAATCGTCACTTTTCTGCTCACAGTACAATGCCATGTTTGTTTACTGTTTTCACTCTCTATATATTTCTAGGAGAAAATTCCGCGATCCGAGAGGGATGCGGGACGCGGGTAGTGCGGTGCGGAGGCAGGCGGAGGGGGAGATACGCGGGAGAGTCGCGTGAGCTGGTAGTGCGGTGCGGGGGCAGGCGGAGGGGGAGATGCGCGGGAGTGTCGCGTGAGCTGGTAGTGTTCTCGCATCATTTATCCAATAATGAAGCGATATGGCCGCCCTGACACGCACTGTACAGACTTTAACTGTATAACACATATTGTTCCGAATAGTATTCACCCATGTTGAATAAGTTTTATAGACAAGAAATGTGTACGCGACGCTAATCAGCAATGACGCTTGCGCTTGAACCTTTGACAAAGATCACCGAAAGCTATTGGAGAGTTCAATCCAAAATTTAGTTGAGTAAGCTGTACTTTTACTTTAAAATACAACAAACAGATATTTCTGTTCAAACAAGAGCCTGTTATTAAAGGACGTAGCACACTCAGTTCTTATAATATAAGATAATAACCGATACTTCAATATTCACCAGTACATTTTTTCCATTTCAACAGGAAATGTTTTGTACTAGGCTGGAAGGTTGTATTTTGACGTCGAGTGTCTGTTGACTGACAGTTAAATCTAGAGAGAGAGATTCTAGGTATGAACCACGAGCGCAGCGAGTGTTTCTATTGTAATCCTGAGCGTAACGATGGATTCAAGAAGACACAAGACAAAATAACTTTACAGCCGAGTACAATACAAAGTTTCATAGCGAGGAAAATTTTTAGTTCACCTATTTTTTTAAACTTTTTTTTTTATATATTTATCGCTCGCTCGGTATATAAAGTCGATCTGAATTCTTAGGAGTAAAAATCATACAATACACATTTTTTTACTTTTGCTCTTATAAACCCAACTTTCTGCTGCTTATTTTGCCCGCGCATAAACACATCTTCTAATATTTAATTTCTTTTACATTAGATAGATCTACGATTTATCACTAACTCTCCTGCTGCTAAGCGACTGTGTGGCCGAAGATGGAGCCCGTCTATCTAGAAGATATATTATCTATTCACTCTAGCCTTGATAATCCTAACATTATAGTTTTAAGGAAACAGAGAAGGCGGTAAAAAATCAATTCCTGTGCAATACACATCAAGAACGTGGACCGAAATCTTGATACTTATAGAACTTATGTATTGTTTTGCGAACCGTTCAGGTTCACAACGTCCAGAAGGTCAAACATTTCTAAAACATTTAGTATTAATAAGGTCCATGGCATCAAAATGTCTAACTTCAAAATGAACAGGCGAGTTTTGTAATAAAACCGGCCAAGTGCGAGTCGGACTCACGCAAGAAGGGTTCCGTACATTATCTATAAAAACGGCAAAAAAATCATGTTTGTTGTATGGGAGCCCCCCTTAAATATTTTTTTTATTTTTATTTAATTATTTATTTTTAAAGTGAATAATATAACTCAATATTCAGTTAATATTTCAAGCATCTACCTGTTGCCGTTATCAATATCGAGCAAAAACGAGCAAAAAATCACGTTTGTTGTATGTTTTAAATATGTTTTTTAGTATTTGTTGTTATAGCGGCAACAGAAATACATCATCTGTGAAAATATAAACTCTCTAACTATCACGGTTCATGAGATACAGCCTGGTGACAGACGGACGGACGGACGGACGGACGGACGGACGGACGGACGGACGGACGGACGGAAGGACGGAAGGACGGACGGACATACAGCGAAGTGTCAGTAATAGGGTCCCGTTTCTACCCTTTGGGTACGGAACCCTGAAAATGATCGAGCGCATTCAGATGTTCCATAAAGTAGTTCACGGAGTGCAGAGTACCGTGGAGTGGGCCCACTCCGGCCAAGGCCCGGCTCGAGTGTTGCGACATTGTCTTCTGTGGAGCGCCGAGCGCGGGTTCTGGATACACTTCTTACTTTATTTATTCTCTGATACATTGCACTCGAGTCGTTGTTGTTCCCATGATTCAGCAATGACATCTTTATAGCACAGTTGTTTTTGTATCTTATTTTTACCCGACAGTTTAAAAAGGGAAGGATAGTCTTTTGGTGTATGTTTTGCTGCTACTTTTTATTTTTTTGAGGCTTGACCGATTTTTATGTGCGATGTTTCTTTACACTCGTCTGTATGACTTGAGTGTCTTGAGCTATGTTTAACCCCCGATAGGTGTAAGTTTTACGTGTGTATTTGTGTCAAATTATTTATTAGCAATAAAACATGCAACAAATTTTCATGATAACAGGTTTTATTGCTTGTCGTGTAAATCTATGAATTTATATCGTAATAAGGAAGATTACTAAAATTGTAATTGCTTACGTATTCCATTTAAATTATTATCAATATTGCAATTGTTTAGCCTACAATCTATGTCTATGTAAATTACAATGTATATCTATTGCTTATTTGTAACTGTGCTACTCGTAGCTGAGCTAGAGCCTTAAAAGTATTAGTAAACTATCGTGGAACTGACATCTCTATTGAACAAAATAATGAAATAAGGACAACAGCGCCCTCATTACCACACTAGTTCTGCATCATTACACTAAATAAGTAGTTTTTTTTTCTATATAACCCTCGGTAGCAAGTACATACATATTTAAATGGTTACCAAGCTAGCGTAGCTGCGGTGCTCGCTACCAACCGGACAAAGCTAAAAATACCCGTAAAATAAAGAAAAACTACAACCAGTCTTCCTGTGTTAATCGATGCCAATTACAACCTAACGCATAACACACCACACACAAGTCGTCTCTCTCTTACCAATAACGCTTTTAAACGGTAGAAAAGGACGAAAGCTGTTTAACGATGCTAAAATTATGCATGAATGTTATGCTTGCTTGAATATATGTTAGCACTGCTGTATTGTAGATATATTTGCGTTATCTCAGTAACATTTCTCATATTTTCTGAATTTAAATTTATAACTGTAGGATTAATGTCAGTACCTAGCTGCGTAGACGCAATGAAACTAGATTATTTTCCAATTTCATTGGATCTATTCATAATGGTTTTATGGTTTTCTAAATAATGTTACTTTGAAAATTTCACATATCTACAGGCTTAGAAAAGAGGCAAATGTTTCTATTTCTAAATATGCTGACGCTTTGAAATGATTGGTTGATTTGAAATGGTGTAAATCGGTTTTACCAACAATAAATGAATATGAATATGAATAGGATTGTTAAAATGTGACGTCACGTCACATGACATTAGCTGTGTAAATCTCATTTTTTTTTTACTTTTTCTACTAAAATTAAAAAGCTCCTCGTCCCTGTGTGTTCATCATAAGCCGGTGCCGGCATCAATGCCGCCGCCCCGCACCGGAAATTGGTTAGGCATCAACAACGTCACACGGTGTCGGCGCCGCTGCGCCGTTGCCGACGAGCGCCGGCGGCAGCGGCGTCATAACATGGATTTGTCCCGATATATTGTAATGGTAGCAGCGATACGGCGTTCTCCGCCGCCGCACTAGCTACCAACATTTTACCGGTGCCGGCGTCGTGTCGCACACAAAATTAGAGCGGTATGTTGATCATCAGTCCGACAGCCATAACACAGTTTTATATACATATTTAGATAAACCCTCTACTATCAGTGTTTTGTTGTAGATATCTGTAATAACATCAATCAATTTACGTACCTACTTATATGTAATATTTATTTTATCAAAATTCTCTGAAATATGTATATCGAAATGTCAAGATTAAACCATTTCCTTTTTGCATAATGCTATAAGTATAATATTTATTATTTATACACTGTATTTGTACTTATCTATGTAATTATTTCCTGCGTTACTTTAAACCTCGAAATATATCGAAATTACTATTTAATAAATTATTAAATAATGTTTGATAAACAATAGCTATATAAGGCGAATTCTGGAAACAAGTTGTAATTTTCCTGTATTCGATCAACGAAAGAATTACATAATATAAATGTTTTGTAATCTGGTACCAGTCCAGGCTGGAATTCCCTAAAGGGTACTTATTCAGGCAAGTCCTTTGTTTCTGACTACATGTATAGGTACAATGATGAGTGTCTAGCGGATGTCGCTTATGGCGACTGCTTACTTATTTATTTTATATTTTTAGGAAAACTTCCAGCCTAAATACTTGAATAAACTATACGTTTATTTAAATGACGAGGCTAATTACAAGTTTTCGCCTATTGTTTGGGAGAATATAAAATAAAGCTTGACGCTGTTTGCGCCTATCGTGATTCGTATTCGTTCCAACAAAATATCGTTTGAAAAAGTTTAGTGCAACCAGTCACAGGTGTTGTGACCTAAACACATCCTTGCATAAATACTGAACTAAACAACACTGGAACATGCAACGTGAGCATGTGTGAGTGCTGCGCGTGCGCCTCTTACACTACAGCTTACGGCAGTAAAAGGTGATAAAAATGTGAATATGAGTTTTGGCGAGAATGTACTTCAATGTTGGGTTTTTCAAGGCTAGAGTGAATAGATATCTTCTAGGGTGAGGAGGTCCATTCTCGGCCACGGGAGTTTGTGGTCAATCGTAGATCTACGTAATATAAAAACAAAATACTGACACATACTGACCAAAATCTACGCAAATAGTTTTATCACATTGTTTTTCATGATCGTAGTGATTTTACGTCCCAGCGTCGCCGCGTCGCCGCGTCGCCGTTCCCGCGTCGCCGCCGCGTCGCGGTCGTCAGCGTCGTGTCTCTTCCGGCGGCGGCCTTCTCTATCTCTAAAACATGAGCTAGTGCAAGAAAAAAGTCAATATCTCCCAGGCAACCAGCAGTGCTGCAACATCGACCTCGCCATCACTTCCCATCAGTTGACAGATTGTGATCAAACGCCTAGTTGTAAAAAAATATGCAGCAAAACTCATTACTAAATATTAACAATTAATTAAAAAAAGAAACAACAGGAAAATTATCGTAAAACCCGAAGGTTAAAACCTGACGTAACATAAAGCCATAGAGTAGACACCGGCGTTACGGTCCTACCGCAACAATTACAACGAAGCATAGAACACGCCATACTGTCGGCACCGCGCTCCAGCTGCGGCTGTGTGCGTGTGCGCGGGCGCAGCGCGGCCTTGAAATCGAGCGACGACTGCACTTGCGCCGGAGTGCGATCGGAAATACTCTCCACCATGTTTGTATTGCTCCTACATTTATCGATAGGTTTTATCAGTGGCCGTGATAGACAATAATCTTTATATTATACATATAACAAGTTTCTATATTAAAAGAAAAACTAAATACCCGACTTCAGAAAAGTATTTCTGTCTAACTTATTATTTCTTTACGCTTGATATGCTGTTAAGAGTAAATTTTTTGTGAGAAAGTATACAGAAATTCACTGAGACAGGTTATAAATGCGCATCATTTAGAATATTACTATAATAGTAATATCACTTGTTTTTTACGAAAAAGTTCGTTAGAGGAAAAGAAGAAACGCGTTTTTTTACTTTTGTGAGATTTTTATTATTATTATTAATACAAAAAATACACATACACATAAACTTACAAACATACGTACATTCCACAAACATAATCCTCCCTTTTGCATAGTCTGATAAAAAGCGTTGCACTAACTGGTTGACAACCGCCGATCTTAGAGACCTGAAAGAAGAGTTCCTCCTTTAAAGTGTAGGTAGGTAATTAGGTTAATTAAACAAAGTGATCTTATAAGGGTTCTGTTTTTTCCTTTTGAGGTACGGAACCCTAAAAAGATTTCTCCGTCAACGGCGCATGATGCCGCTAGTTTCAATATAATTGTATTAACTAATATTTATAATTATATTACAAGTAGCTATTGTTTTGAGTATATGCTCACCAATACCTCCACCAATTGTAAACCGTTTCGATGATTTTTTTGTAATAGAAAAAAACGGTGGTCCCTTATAATATTGACAAATTTAATCCTCTAATTAATTCAATCTAATAATTTTTTTTTTCTATTTAATTTATTTATTTAATTTTATATATATGGTAGGTATGGGCTCCAATTATTATTTTCATTAGTTTAACATGTGAATACATTAGCTATACACAGTTTTCGCTTATAGGTAAGTACAGCAATTCCAAAATTCAAGTGCCCATTTGCATCGTACTTTGTAAATACAGATTGACGTAAATTAAATTACATTATGATTATTTTGAAATTTGTCACTCTTGCACAATTGGGATTTTATTCTTATAGGAATCTTATGTGATGACATCTTCGTACATACTATTGCAATCTTTTATACAACAGATTCTAATAAGAACTTTTATGGTAAAAAAGCACTGATTCTTTTTTTTTTATCATGAACAAGGAAAACGCGATACAAATCTGTTTGCATGCAGAGTACAAATGCATATTCCATCTGTAATACAACGACCATCATATCTTGCGTCCATGTCTATCAGCAGTCCAACCAGATCTCCCCGTCTCACTCCCACGTACACTCAGGAAGTGAAGATTGATGAGGTAAGCGCAGGATTCGATCTGATCCTTGTTGCTTGTTATTTCGAGTTCCGTTGGTGACTTTGCTTTGCTCATTCTGGCAAAACTTTAAAGATCGACTAAACTTGATAAGTATACTTATATTACTATTTCAGTTTATGTTATACTTATTTTAAGTGATTGAAGAGAAACTTGGTATTTTGAACACTGCACAAGATAGGCAAAGTAATGAAAGTATCTACATCAATTGAAGTCTGTGTTTATGTCATGTCCTAAAAATGTTAATAATGTCAGATTGGAGACTAGTCAGAGCTATACATTTCGAAAATAAGAGCTCTAAATGGTCCGTCCGCCATTTTTGTTGTTGCCACTGTTCAAACTTTTTATAATATATAGATTTATTTATTAAGACAGGCCTCATGGCTCAGTGGTAGTAACGACAGCCCCCTGAGCTGTAGGCCGTGGGTTTGATCCCCACCCAGGGCAAAAATTTATGTGATGAGCATGGATGTTTGTTCTATGTCTGGGTGTTACTATGTATCACAAGTATTTATTTACAAAAAAAAAGTATATATGTATATTATTATATCAACCACCTAGTTTCCATAGTACAAGCTTAGTTTGGGCTAGATGGTGTTGTGTGAAATGACCACCAATATTTATTCATTTATTTAATCAATCGCATCTCTTTAAAGAAGTACCTACTCATCTTATGGTCGACTACATACTAGTTGATTTATACCTACGAGTATTTATTTAATAATTCTCAATTCTCAAATCTTTAATAAAAATATTCATCTATAATTATCTTACTTTATAGTGCTTTATTTTGCTTGAAAAATAAAAACAAAACTAATTTCAATTGTTTTCGAGAATGGAGATACTTATTATTCATATTTATTTAGTTTATAAAAATCAGAACAAATATTTTGAAATCTAACTGCTGGTAACATGGTAGGTAATTCCCAGAGCGAAGTAACCCTGGAGAGCGAGTCCTGTCCTGGCTAATGAGACCTAACATCCAGGTTTCATATTTTGAGCTAGGCCGAGCAGACAGAATGCCTACAAATTACACAATGTTTAGACTAATTAGACTTCACTAATAAGCCCATAGTTGTTGTCCTAAGTGTTCTTTCAAACTGGGTGTGCCAGTTACAGACCGAATTACTAAGAATACATATAACGTTTTTTTACCCAGCTAAGTGACAAGACGAATTTGTCTCTCCATTGCCCATAACAGATTAATGTTACCAAGGTTTATAGATGTCAATCGTACAGAACTCTGTATGGCAATGCACTCCGCTCGCGACTAAAAAACATTTTGGCCATCATTAGCCAGCCAGCCATCATTGTGTAACGAAAACTATGGTTAATTAGTACTAATTTCTTGATCTATATAAGTAATACTAAGTAATATTCTGTCAAGTAACAAGATCGGCTTAGTGCGAATTTCGATTGGTTTAGTAGGATCTACAAGACACGAAAGCTTTTCAGGTTTCCTTTCGAAAAATGCTATAAGTACTATCTATTCTACAGAAATGAGTAACACAAAAAATAACTTATAGTAGAAGTAAAGAAACACGTAAAATATTGTCCGACACCTGTTAAACATTATTTTATTATGTTATTTCTTTTAGACATCCGTATATTTGTTTTTAATTTTAAGCTTAACACACATAAAACAATATTAAAACTAACGAAAAAATATAATATAATACCCATTAAATCATGTAATACATACATTAATAAGGTTTCAAACGATAAAGATATCCATCATCAAAATATTAGATACCACGAGGATCTCTTGCTAATCCATTTGACCGTAACATTTGACGAGGTAGTTAACAAGTGTACGCGGAACCCGTCTCTCCGTCACGAGCCAGTCCCAGGCCGTAACTATAACCGATCCGATACGTGTTATTGGGTCACAAGTTCAGACGCCGGCCGGGAGCGAGCGCGCGGCTCGCTCACTACGAGGAAACTTCATCTGACCCACTGCATGCTGTAAACAATGGGAAGATGTATGAGTTCTTTTAAAACTGTGTCAAACTACTGTGACCCATTTTTATATTAGATTTAACAGCTGTTCCTTAGGAACAGGAACGGGAATATAGTATAATAAACACGAAGAAGCGTCATCGTATTATGATGGATTTTCCAAAGACCCGAACGGAACGCTTTAACTCCACTTTCGAACAAAAGCAAGCGGGATTCAAAGTCTGTACAGAATAACAGCTTCTAACCTAATCAAAGTTAACCTTGTAAACATTTTCTCTTTGATCATAACATCACCTAATAAAAATATACGGTCAACAATTCACCACAACGTACTTAGCTACAAATATAACTTCACGTATGCTATTCAAACAATTTTACTTTAAAATACTTAGTGCCCGAGACAAGAAACATCCCATCTCTATTAAGACCGTTTTAATTTAAACAAATATGTAATTCGCAGAGTTCCCGACAGACATAGCAACCGCCGCCGGGTTTGTCTGACCTTCCCACACGTTAGAGGTCGAAATATACACCTACTCCCTACCTACAATAGGCACCTAAAGTGCCACAATTGTAAATTTGCCTCACGTACTCGTTGTCTGTGCTTCTGTGCCCTCTACGCGACCTAGTTTGCCGAAAAGGATGAAAATAAGCACAGCGTAAAACTTACTTATACTGTCACACCTTTATAAATAAGCAAAATTACAATCTATGCTCCGAGATGAATGAATGTGGCAGAGAACCAACGCCGATGGAGGTCAGCGTTCAGCGCTAAGACATCAAAATACGCAATTCGTTTACTTCGATGACATTTTCCAGTTTATTATAATAACCAAATTACTAGACAGATGTTGATAAAATTTATATGGGACCACCTCTGAAGTATGACCTACAAAACAAAAAAAACATTAATATCAATTGGCGAAGTAATCGGTGAAAAATACAGTAGAATTGAGAACCTCCTTCTTTTTGGAACTCGGTTCATCATCATCATCTCAGCCATAAGAAGTCCTCTGCTGGACATAGACCTCTCCCATGAATTTCCAAAAATTGCCTGCATCCAGCGTCTTCCCCCCACTTGTATGAGGTCATATGTCCATCTCGTGGCTGGTCTTCCTACGCTGCGTGCGCCGGTGCGGTGCCTGGAACTTGGTTAAAAAGTAGAAATCATGAATCGTGTAATGTAGCCTATGATCATGTTATACTACATCAGTGATGATTATACATTATTAATTGAAGTGTAGCATGTGATGGTCTTATGATCATTATCAATCTTCACTCATGGATCTGCTCTTGAGTTTACATGACGTACATTTACGTTTCACGATCATAAATATGTCAATTTTCAGCGTGACAGAGTTGTGGACATTACCTAATATGCATTACTCAAGATATACAACATTTATCTCACCCTCTCATGCCCTCTCCCTGCTACCTAGCCCTCTAACCAGGAGCAACTGTGGCGTCTAACGGCCTCGTAGTCTGATGCTCTGCCTACTGAAATACGCGTGATTTGTATGTGTGTAATGTAAGATTTTGATGTATTAATTATCCATACAAAGATCACGTGAATATTAATATAAACATGTAAAAGGGGCGTATTCTCCAGATGTTTCTATATATTATTATATAATCTTCGCTAAAGCAACAACGAAAAGTTAGTTATTCTCTAAGTTCCAGAGATAACTGGGGACCTCCGCTGACCTCTTTCTATCAACAGAGATACTTTCTTTTATCCATCTACCGTGACCTGAGATTTCGCGACACATGTTTGTGTAACCCGATAATAATGTCGGAAGCAATGATTTTTCTGACTTGCTATTACTAATATTATGTATACATATTTTTATATGAATATCACAATTTATTTCTAACCTACGTCTTTGCCACTTTAAGTGGCAAAGACGTAGGTTAATAATAAGATGTAATACATCTTATTATTTACTCTCCGGTTTTTGTATTTTCAAATCGTGTAGTGAATAAGTATTTTCTACATTTCTCTTTTTTACGCAAGCTTGACCAATTTTTTGTATAATTGTTAATTTACATCTAAGTGAACCCTACGATATTTTCAATTTTGAGATTTACCGTTTAAGTGTAGGACAGACAGAGTAACCTAACGAATAGGCTCCTGCGCCCTTAGTACGGAAGCCTGAAAACTAGATCAAATTTTCATCTGCAGGCACACGGAATACGGATATTACGGATACGCGTCTAAATGTACTACAGCCACATGTAAATACAAGTGTTAGTAAATAACATGAAGTTTACAAAGAGGCGCACTTACATAGAAGAAATAAACTGATTTACTCGTATTTGCGATTTTTAAACACCCAAATTCACCCAATCACAACAAAATATCTATTGCAAATAGCCTCTCGGGAAGCTTAGAACAACAGCAGTACGCATAATAAAAGTATAGTGGAAAGAAGGCGCTAGATGCAAGCCGCTTGCGTCAGGTATTTTTGAAACTCCACAGGGGAGGCCTATAGGACAGAGGACTTGTTGAGGCTGAGATGATGAAACGAAAGATTTCTTCCGAATTTTTGGAATATCGATCCCTCATCGTGCTTCCTTGCAATATTCCACCCTGACAGCAGGTGAAGTCGCGGTCTCCGCTGTGGTCATCGTTATCAGTGAGAGTTACATAAGCCGGCGCGAGTGGTTCGGTGCGGGTTCGACGGCCGGCCCCGCGACCCCCGATACCAGATAACCTGCGCCTGCGCACATCTTAGATTCGCGTTAGAACACTCTACTTTGTATGCAAGTACCTACAGATAGGGCGTGCCAATTTTAGGGTCACGTTGTAAAAAGGCCAAATAAGCAGAACCCGCGATAAACTGTAACTGTATCTCAGAGCGAGGAGTGCAGTGCATTGCCATACCGGGTCTTGAACTGTTGAATAGTTCCGTGTGGCACTGCACCGCTAAACATACTGTTGATGTCATTGCGAAAATAACATCATTTATTTTTTAACTCTTATAATCGTGATTTTTCGTTTTATTAAAATCATTATCTGGCTAGCACAGGAGCGCAGTGATCCAAGCGAATGACCTTTACTTACAATAACTCTATTTATATTATGTACAACTGGTTAAAAGGTTGTCACCATTTCATGGCGGATATTCCCCACAGGACTAGCAAAAAGTCGGCACATTACCACCCATTTCTCATTGAATTGGCAAAAATTAGTACTCAACGATTTCGCGCAAAAGAATGGAACTCTATAAGTACTGCCTTCTCTGTTTGTCTTCATCATGCGGTTTGCTAAACTGTGGAATACGTTTCTTGAGCGGATCTTTTTCGATATATAATTTGGGTGTCTTTAATCTTTAATCGCCATGACCATCACCATCTTTAATGACCAAGGGGGAAGAAGGGGTAAAAATAGCTAAAAAAAACATCACGTTATTAATGGACGACCCCTTACTTATACTGCACGCGCGTTGATATCTTTTACTTGCACTTTTTCGACACGATTTATTTAAACACCAAAATGTTATTTTTAAATATTTTGTTTGTAAACCTGAAGTGCACATGTACTCAAAGTGCACTCATATACATATACACCTATTTTCGGTGTATTCATATGTAATGAACAAACATAGGTGTAATATGCGATATCTGGTCTTTATTAACTACAACAAAACAATAGCAAATAGATTACACCAGACCGATGAAGTTCTAAAGATAAGATAATCAAACCCACTACCGGATGGCAGCGTATCTAGCATGCTGCCAGCATTTGTACGTTGAATAGCAGTGCTTATGCGTTGAACCAGATATGCTGGCCTTTTAATTCCCGGTACTTACGTCATAAACTAATTCAATTCAATTAGATTAATTAGAATTCTCAATTTCGTTGATAAGAAAATTTTATTATTTCCAATTACAAAATTAACGTCCCGTTTATTTATACGTATAATTTTATAATTTAAAATGAGATTGAAATGACACCCACTAAGTCATATAAGTACGATAATACCCATGATAAGGTAAGTCATACTTCCTGTGTATGCAATTAATTCATATCATTTGCGTAATTGCAAAATGTAGGCACTTCTTATCAACATCACAATATTCACTACCTGCACACACGCACACAGCCACACTAGCGTGTATGGATACGTGGAAGATGCGTCACACAGCGACACCATCCTAAATTATCTGCTTGGGACAAATTAACCGGTGACATTGGCTCCATATTCATAGTACGCCCTATCTATTTACCACCAGAATGATCAGAGCCGTGCCTCGATCTGATCGCGGACGGGCGTAGAGGCCAGGTGTGGCTGGTGGTCGTTCAGTCAGTGTGTCACGTGGCCACGCCAGCGGCGCGGGCGCAACTTTATTTTGTAGTCGGTAAGTCGGTCAATGCCCCGAGCGCTAGATAAAAAACACATTTGTTTACGCGGAGTGTTACGCAAACTTTATTGCTGATTGTCCCGCGCCCGTTCCGGTTATAGATAACATAACTATACATTATCTCTTAATATTATAATTTTCCTAACTAATAGTTATTTGTTATACAAGAGTGCAAAGTTGCTTTTTAGCCGCGTGCTCAATTTTGATGACCGAGCAAGCGAAGGAGTCTAACATTGAAATTGAATTGATTAAAAAATTTGAATCCTACGCGTTAGCGAGGGAATCAAAATAGCACGAGGTGAAAAATCTTTGCAATCAAGTGCAACACGTAACTTTTCATCCCACCTCAGCGAGGAAATGACTAAATGAAACACAACTAAGACTAAGAAAACATTTACAATCACAAGATACATTATGATAGGTGAGTATTACAGAATAATCTTTAAATTATAACAAATAATACCTACTTAGGTATAATGGTTGATGACCAGATGAGGCTCTTTTAAAAATTAGGATAGGTGTCGATATGTATGTCTTTTTTCATCTTTATTGTTGCTTTTAGCATTGATAACGTACATAGAGTGCTTGATTTCTTAGTCTCGGATAATTCAATAAAATATGGAGAAAGGATTGGCTCCTTTAGCTAGTCGCCACGTGTTAAACATATCGTACTGTTTCAAATACTTCTCGCGTGATTGTTGAGGGAGATAGCTCATTTGCGTCCAATTCTGTTGGCGTCAAATAAACTTCTTCGTCGCTAGAGTCACAAATTTTAGGTTTTTCACTTGTTTTCAAATTTCTTGTTTTTAACCTAAGGTTTTAACAATATGTCGTGAAAAGAAAATGGCGCGCACAAAGCAAATTAAAAATAAGCACACCAAGAAGGTTCCGAGTCTGAGTTTTTAACAAATATGTGGACGTCAGTTTCTTGAAATTTGTATTACGAAATATGCATGATATGTTTTATGTTGATAATAATTATTGATATAAATATGAACATTCATATATATACAAACAAATTAAAAAGATTGTATGATAAATTCAAGTATAGTAGTAGAACCATATACCAAGAACCATATAGTAGAAGTAAATAGGTTTAATGATGTTTTGAATTCACAAACTTAGTGCACACGATGTTCTAAATTTGAATTTACTTTAGCGAATAAAAACGGCCTTTGCACTCAGATATCGAAGAGCAAAAATACTCTTTCCGTGATGGGGGGATGAAAAATATTTTTATTATATATGTATTTCCAAGCCCCGATGGTTAAAAACTAAAGTGTTTAATTCATTGAATCAATAAAAGACTTTTTTATAATTATAAGTAGCTAAAATATTCTATTATTTTTAGGTTAGTAGCATGTCTAAATTTTAGCTATTAAATTCATATGTTTTACGCATATTGTTAATTTGTAGCCGTATAACATTTATTATTTAATTCATTAAGTAAGTAATACTATAATTTTTCTTGTCATATTTACCTCGTTCTTGTCATATTTTCAATGTGTCACAAATACATAATTTCAAAAATCCCAAAATTAAAAAGCAATTTCGTATGTATCAATAATAATGAATGATTGTTTATCTTGTACCCGGTAAAATTCATTAGTAAATACTCGTACAATCATGTGAAACGAGCCGACGGGAGTCGGCGGCGACGGTGGTGTCGCGAGCCCGTGTCGGTTATTAATCAGCCGTCTTTGGAAAACCTGTTAGGTAACTCGGGAAATGGAGGAAAGCTCCGAGACGAAAGTGGAAAAAGCTCCCTCACACACGCGTGCGACGCACACACGCGCATTACCTACACAGGCGCGCACGACGTAGTGTGCGACATGCACACACACACTAACCGAGTACGAAAACGAAAGTGTCCGACCGGCGACGAAGGCGGCCGAAGCGAGCTCACGAAGTCAGTGGAACTCATCGTCGAAACTGGGACATCAGTTCAGTCCGCAATCCGACGCGAACGGCGACGGATGACGCGCTACCGCTACAACAAGCGTCGCGCCGTGTGACATAACTGCAAGTGTCGCGACTATGGTGTTCCATACGATCGAGTAACCATGATGGCCGTGGAAGCGCGGCCGGCGAGCGCCGGCCCCAGACCCAAGCTGGAGGCGGAGCGCGAGGAGCCGCGGACCCTGGCCGCAAGGAAGGCCTACCCCTCGCCGCCTTACCAGACCGCTTACGAGGACAAGTGCAAAGACGAATACGAGGATTTTAAAGTGTCGAAGGAAGAACAGGACGGCGAAGCACCGCTAGACTTGACAGTGCCCAAGGTGTCAGTGTGCGAGTTCGCGCGCCATTCGTTCACGGAGGCCGCAGAATTCGTGAGGAAGCAGTTCATCCTGCAGCAGTCGCAGAGCTTCCTGGCCACGGGCCGAGACTCCGGGACTGACTCGGACGACTCCGCCGGCCGGCTCAGCCCCGATGCGCAGCCCCAGGGCAAGGCTGCTTACAAGAAGTCACTCATCAAGAGATATAGTAAGTCGAATCTTTTGGCTACACCAACTTTCAGACTTTCATTAGAATCTAATTGGAATTATGCGTTCCAATTTCATTCATTTTATATAATGTAATCTTTTTATGGCACCTCAAAATAAAACTTTATGATTAGATACCGATATTTGTTAAATAGACATTTTCTGAAAGGTGTCAAAAAAGAATCTGCTACGGCGTAGCGTCGTTGCGCTACACCGCGCCGCTACGTTCCCCTTTGCTTTCATCGTTGTTGTTTTCTTTCTTTTGCTACCGAATTATTTTTTATTTGCTAATATTTACTCTTTTTTTGTTTGAGCTGTCTGGTTCTCAATTCTTTAAGGTTATAAAAAAATCTGAATATTTTTTAAATTCATCACAATCCACACGGTATTGTACTTATTATTTTTTTGTTTTATTATTATAATAATTTTATCATAATTATATTTCATGTTAAGATATATAAATAAACTTCATTGCGATATATTACTCTACTGTTTTACTTTTATATCACCGCATGATGTGGGTAAATATAGAGAGATAAACAGTACTGTACACATATTATGTATCATCTATGACGTATTTATAGATGTAGTCATAGATGCAAGCTAACTGACCTAGCCCAAGTTGCGTTGCAGTTTGTTGATCAGTTAAACTACTCGACGGCTTTGTGATTGTAATTACTCACCGACAACACCTGCATAATACTGACCTGATGTGTTCTCGAGGGCCGCCGGCCGGTTTCATTTTATCTCATGGGTCGCCAGTATCCGCACATATTTCCATACAACAAAAACTGTTCAACCAGTTTTTATGTATAGATCCTAAATAATTTTCATAACTTTTTCGTTACTCTTTTTTTTCTCGTGTTATTTATAAAAAGAACAGTTACGGAATGTTGGTATAAGGCCTACAATTTTTATGGGTAATATAATAATGACACATGTTTTACATGCCTGTATCCAAAACTTTGTGTTTACATTTTTATCACTACCTCATACCATATACATATGTATGTTTCCACGTAGTACTTTGTTTCACTAAACCTGATAATATTTAGTTTATTTGAAAAATACAGTCCTATTGATATTGAAAGTAGTTATATGTACATGCCAACTGATAGAGTTTGAGCAATTGGATTATCTTTAGATTTATTAACTAGGCTTTATCGGTCTGTAGTAATCAATTTGCTTATTGTGTAGTAGTTTAGTTAGTTGAGTATATGTAATTTATATATTTTTGTTGTAGTTAATGAAGGCACTTGCCCATTAAAAATACTCCAAAGTAATAGGTAAGAACGTTTTCGGAGAAATCTGTCTAAAATGTATAAGTACAACGCTTAATAAACTACATATAAATGGAATCAATGTATCCTCTGAAAGATCACATTTTGGCGGCTGTAAACCTAAAACCAGCTACAACTTTACTAGTTACAAATGGTCGTCTAAACAAACCTAGGAGGCCAAACGGACTATAGCAGCCCGGCACGTCACTGCGACCTTTGCAGATCTATTGTGACAAGACACAAATGGTCGTACTCATTAATTAAAAATTACAAGTAAGTATTTATGATTTTCGAGTTCTACCCGACGGGATCTTCAAAACACGTGGTGTCACCAACTTAGTCTTTCAGCCCTAAATTAATCATCAACTATATACCTATTTTTGGATCTGAGTTTTGTTTATAATTTAGTAGCACAGTTGTTTGATGGTTATACTAGTTGAAGCTACTAGTTTTGTTAAGTAGCTCTAAGTTCGAACTAGCTGCAACACTTTTTATCTTCGTGTATGTCTGTCTATTTGCAATACGAGATGATTTCTCGTAAATAGATTGATCCACGGCGTAGTAAACATGCGTACCGACAGAGAGGCCGGCGCCGGCGGCGGCACAATACTCTATTGTTTGCAAGAATGCGCGTCTCCGCACTCTTCGCAGTTTTTATCCACAATGGACTAGATATTTTTTGGTATTCATGTAAAACTAAACATTCCGCTAAAATTTGTCTTATTTCAAATCGAAAAAGTTTTAAAATTAATATAGCACATTGTCAAAACATAATTATAGTTTAAAAAACTGGAAAACTGACTTCAAAATACTCAATTCGTTTACTCGGATGAGATTTTTCCAGTTATTTTGTTAAATAAACCAAATGTATATGGGGCCACTTCTCTAAAGTATTAACTACCAAACAAAAAAAAACATCACTGGCTACGTCTTTACGGTTTTTTTTTCAAATTTACACTTTTAATTTTTGAACTACGGAACTATAACGAAATTTGAAAAAGCAAACCAGAGTAGAGGTGTTACATTTATGAATTTAATCAGATAAACAAGAATCATACAAATCGGTTAATGTTTAGGGCCTAGAAAACAGTTGTCTCCTATTAGTATGTGACATCGCGCAATAAAAGTTATTTTAAGGACAACATTTTCTTCGATCATTCCCACTAGTGGACAGTGACACTTTTTTTTAAATTCGTGTTGAATACAAATCAAAACATTTCATCTTACTATTAGGTAACCGTCATTATTTAATGCGTATTAGTCAAATGCGTCTTAATGATATTCCTAGTGTCGACAGATAACAGAGAACGAGGACAATACTTAAATATAACTTATTATGCGGTTTAAAAGCAAAAATGCAACAGTGCATAATAACAATGCAACACAATTCCAGGGCGTTGACATGAGCCGGAAAACAACACATATCTACATTATGTACTCACTATGTACTTACTGCAATCGATATGTTGTTGCTTCGAGCAATATGTACTGTATGCTTACTTCCACTATGATTAGAACTTGCATATACAGAGGAATTTGCTATAATAATACTGTATTTTTAAATTCATTTAAAAGAGCAAGGTTTTTTTTGATACGTTGTTTCCTTCGATTAATTCATCCATACCAAAGGATTTCAATGTTAACAGATTTTGAGGCCTCCGCTGTCTCTATTTCTATCTTTTTCATCTTTAAAAGGTTGTATCTTTTGATTTTTAACTTCCAATCCAAAAAGAGGGGTGTTATAAGTTTGACGTGTGTATCTGTATGTCTGTCTGTGACGTCGTAGCTCTCAAACGGATGGACAGGTTTTGATCTAGTGTTTTTTATATTAGTAGTTTTTGTAGTTAATTGTTTTAACAGTATAATGTGACCAACTATTATATTTAAATATATTTTACCTTAATAATGACCACATACAACTTATATATTACAGATTATTACAGAATAAAATTTGCGGAAACCTTAGGTACCATTAGAAGATAGTATTACTCAATATTCCTTTAAGTTCTCAATAAGTAAGCGAGTAATAACTGGATATTTCCACTGCAGTTGACAACACTGGACTTTTCTCTGATTCATATAAATACAAGAATTTCATATCCACTCATTATAATAACGACATATATATTAAATACAATCGGAAACAATTATTGCAGAACTATGCCATTGTGGGAATATGTTAACTCATTCAGTGACAATACAACTTCACTTAACTAAGCAAAATCAGCCAGAAAGGCCAGAATCCATGAGAAAGGATGGCAAAAGCACGTGTAGTTTCTGAATAAACAACGGAGGCTTCGTATTCTAGTAAATGGCTTGAACTTAGCGCAACTTTGTATTTTAACATCATTGGACAAAAAAATTAACGATTTCATAAAGGGCGTTCTCAATTTTACAGATTTTTCTTAAATTATTCTGAAATAGATATTGTAGGTATGTATGCTCATAAAATTAAACAATTTTTAAAAGATGTATCGCGTATATTTTACATTATTTTATGATCTGACGTTTTGATTACAGTTATTGCAGTTTTAAAACTAAATAATTAAATGCTACTTATTGCGCAATAGTAAAACAAAGTTCACCAAAAGTGTCCTTAACTGCAATGAAACTGCATATAAAATGACATAACGTATAGAGTCCTTCATCATATGAGTAAACAGGTATTTTATCATTTTAAGTATGTAGGTAGTTTCGAAATGAGGTTCAGAACCTTCAGAAAGAGAGCCACGCGTTCACTGCAAGGAGTTTGCGCTGTGACCCAATGTTATATTCAAATGAGGTTCAGAACCTTCCGAGAGAGCCGCGCGTTCACTGCAAGGAGTTTGCGCTGTGACCCAATGTTATATTCAAATGAGGTTCAGAACCTTCCGAGAGAGCCGCGTGTTCACTGCAAGGAGTTTGCGCTGTGACCCAATGTTATATTCAAATTTCAAACCGAATGAAAACATTTTAATATTGAAAGGGAACTTAATACTGACTATAATAAAGTTTATACATATTTCAACTGAATACTGCCTTTTAAAATGTTAAAAGCTTTGGACTAAATGGTTTCTTAGATTCTTGTGATTTGCTAATCGTAACAATGTACGACTTCATATATGACATTAAATGACTTTTTACGGATTTATCGCATATGTATTACTTAATTTTAAACAATAATGTTTCAAACGCTTTGCAGTATGAGACACGTGGTCACATGTGAGAAAATATGAGATGTGTATATTTCTGTTATGAAAACATCAAATATGTACCGACTATTATCATATAAAATATGCGAAATAAATACGCTAAAAGTTGTTTAATTGCAATGAGCAATAAAAAATATCGAACCATATACCATACCCTCTGAATCATAAGTCATAAGTAATATATTCATAAAATGTTAATTTACACGTCAAAATTACAAATATAAACTTCAAAAATAAATAATGCCAATTTAAATATTATAACCCATTCGTTAAATATTACAAATAAATAAAATTTAATTAGTACCTATTTACTTTCCAAAATAGTCTATTCAAAGTGAATGAATACAAGTTGAAATAACACCTCGTTCGCAGGATACGAATTTAAATCTAATCTGTACAAGGAAATGCAGCTTGGGAAAACCTACACTGACGAACAATCAGAGAACCGAGTTGTACCGGCACACGCTACCGGCTGTAGGTATCACAAGTACCTAGAGCTTCTGGTTACCTATCTATAATCCGAATTGTGAAATACCGAATTTCATTTCTCGAAAACGTTTTTTTTTTTTTTACTTATACTCCCTAAAGCTCATATGACAACTCGTCTGTTGACGGAATCTTTGTAATACGAAAAATTATGTGTATAATAAAAAGAATCCTAACAATCCTAACCTAATAACTGTTCAGGCAAATGAAACTGATGGCTAACAAACTTATAGAATCAGGATCTCGTGTCAAGTAAAACATCTGGAATCAGGCAGTTCAGTGAAACGGTTTCGGGCAAGTGAGATTCAAACTAATGATTTCGGATAGGTTACAAGAGCATCTTCGAGGACAAAACGGACGAGTATAGCTATCGACTGTATGTCCATATCCGCCCAAACATTACGTGTGAGTAGTTCATTTTTAAGTCATTACTCACTATCAGGCGAGACGATGATCACAAAGGATTAAGAAAATTAACATGGCTGTAATGCTGTATTTAAATGTTACATTTACATGTTGCGCTTAGTACTATACTGAGCTCACTAGTTCACTGCTATATTAAGAACAAAACTAGTAGCAAGATAGTAACTTAACATAATAATAATAATGTGACGTGTATCAATAGATATCAATAAAGGAATATGAATATAATAAAAACTGAATTAAAAACATCGCATAAAAATCCAAAAAAGAAATACAGCTTCAGTAGCTAAAACAATACAAATGTAAAATCATTTCGAACATAAAATATATACTTAAAGTGCGGAAAATGGATATTCAAGTGTGAGTAACATTGAATTATTATGGGCAAACGTGGCATTGAGCACCGAATGGACGACTTGTTCATCTAATCAGAACTTTTAAACAAATATTTCATCTCATTGATTTATAATCTGCAGGCTAGGTATTTGCGCACAGCTCACGTGCCGTCAAGTATCGAACGCTACGTTGAGCACACCCAGCCTAGAAGAGGAACTGGAATCAACTTGAAACTTTATGAACTCATCGCGCGACTACTATTAGTTAATCTGTGCTCATAGTTTCGATGGCGGTGAAACGCCTCTTATCACCTGGGCGGACTCGGCTTTCTAGAACGTTCTAGACTCATCGCTCACTGTCAGGAAACAAGAAG
This sequence comes from Lycia hirtaria, assembly GCA_947563715.1. Classification (NCBI taxonomy): domain Eukaryota; kingdom Metazoa; phylum Arthropoda; class Insecta; order Lepidoptera; family Geometridae; genus Lycia; species Lycia hirtaria. The sequence goes on from OX387375.1 coordinate 55,211,664, forward strand.
AATGAGTCAAGAGCGAGCAAGCGGTTAGAATGCAGATATCCAGCGTGAGCGATATCCACGTATTGTTTACCGCATCCGTCGAGGTATAAACATGCATTTTTTACACACCTTTCTCTTCCTGCGCCCGCGCACAGGTATCTCGTAACATTTCACCTCAGGATTTGATTTGGCAGCTGCGTTCGATATTCGTTTCATACGCATCCTTTCTCGGTGAATATTCATGGGAACGGATTTTTTTGTTGACGAATGCGGAAGGAGCCACCTTTAATGTACTAAACGCAGGATGACACATCGACGATATCTCTCGACCTGTGGCGAGCTGATGGCTTTTATAACAAGACATAATTTTATCTTAACAATATACCAGGTATTAAGATAATAAGTTGACGCTTGACTGTCAACTCGCGCGACGTTGCGGTCTATGATGGAATCACCCTTACCTTATTATATTTCGTAATAGTTTGGAATAATATTTCAACGTTAATGAGTAGCCGTGACGTCATAAAACGACCAAATTGATCCTTTGAAGTTCTATAAAAATTATACAGAAATTTGGGAATTGCGGAAATGAAAAACCTAAAGAAACACAAGGTTCCGTACATTGGTTCCGTAGAAGCGCCCTACGTTGTGGAGCCGTGTGTGGTCGGTTCTGTGAAACGGCTCCGTAAACTTTGATAACCTAGATTTATGAAGATTTTCATGAATTCATCTATAATTAAAACGGATATTCAGGTCGATGCTGGATTTTACAAATGCGTACAGTTTGCGATGGCACGGTTATGTCGCTTTTGACAGTGGTTCATTCATCGTAGCTAACTAGTTATAATTATAACGTATTATTTCTATGTTAAAATTACATAAAATCCATGCCACCTAACCGTGATTGTCTGCAACCACATTTGTTTCCTATGGTACTTAATAATGTTTAGTTTTTCCGTATTTCCTATTAGTTATACCCTAATAATTCGAACAATGTACACATATAAAATGAAACTCTAAAACGACTGCTAACTGCCTAGAACGTGTGAATTGTAATATAAAATATATATTTGCTACTAGGATATCATCAGACAGACCAGCATGAAATATTCACACACATATTAAACATGTTGTATTCTTGAAAATTAACACAAACTATATTATTAAAACGCAGCCTTTACGTGCAGTGGGTTACAAAAGAGTGGGTTATTCTTGAGTGAGAATTACGAGTATTATATTTTATAAAACAGTAAATTTATGAACAAGCTCCGATCATGTACTGTTCGTAAAATTGATCAGGATCAGGTAATGTCACATGATTTTTGTTGAAATCTTATTCTTCTCGTTTCGATTCAAGTTTGGAATATCCGGATCTTTTTTATCGATTCCACTAAAAAATATTGATTGAGTTAGTCTACTCAGTATTAATATTATCGGGTCGATATAGTTGAAAGTTGTGACAAACCATAGACTTCAAACACGAAGTAGAAGTATCCAATGTGCAACGTTCCGATATACCTACTTCATATCCACGGCATATAAGTATATCGTTATTCCGTATGAGGTGTCATCTCGAGGAAGCTGTGAACGACCCCTGCGCAGAAGTCATCAGGTTTCTATAGCTGAGCGCTGTACGAATCAAATTCCTACACAAAAGGCGTCGTAACCCGAGCTCTGCGTATCAAGTGTGGACTTATTCGTGGCTAATCTACGTAATGTGTTGCCGTAGTAGGAACCGCGCCGGCCGTCGACCCGACTACCACGAATGATGACCAATCGATGATTTGTGATGACCGCGCTCTACTCGCGATAACTGCCTATTCATTATGTACTGACATATTATTTCATTTGCAAATATTTAGGTAGTACGTGCTCACTTCATTATTAACTTTTTTTTTTATTTTCCGGTATTTTTTATGTCTGTGAATGGTTATTTTCCTTTTAAACATTGATAATTAATAAATACATACTTACCATCGTACCAAAACAGTTAATCTTAAGTCATATCTTATAGATTTAAATGTTTCATTACTATTTTTGAGTTTACATCATTGTTATTTATACAACATACTTTGTATCTATTTCTGTTAAATATTAATAAATGTACCGATATTCCAGCGTCCATGTGATAAGGGTTCACATTAAACTATTCATTATAGGTAACTTCTAAGGCACAAAATATAAAATTCAACATTAATGAATTCACAACATTAAGTTGAACCTGTCGATAGCTATTAGATTATTAATTCTATCCATCTCCCGGTCTATCAGTCTACCGGGAATCTAGAATATTAACTACTCGAATTTCGTCTGTAAATTAAAATGTTTTCATAGAAAATTATAAAAAACTGAGCTCGTTTAAAAAGTCTCACAGACGAAGATGTTTGTTTTTATATCCAACGAAATGAAGATCGAATATCGTTATTTACAACTGTCTCGTTAAGCTCTATATTAATCCGCGGAGCTCGATAGAAGCCGGAGGTGGTGCGGGTCGATGTACTCACTAAATATTTGCATATATTACCCGAACATAAGTTAATTTTAATTATTGGCTCGGACGTAATGCGACCGGTACCTACAGTAGTAATATCACGACCCAACGCCGACTCGCTACCGGCGCGGGCGCACGCTACCTGTCTCCGATACCAATATCTAAAAAATATATTTAAATTCATATTAATTCATCCGTCATTCATCGAAATTCATATCGACCGGTCGATCTATCGTTAAAATATGAACCGTAAAATCTACACCGTTGAGCTACAAATTGATCGATATAAAACTATAGTTACGACATTAGTGGTTACCGTAAACAATAGAACGTCCCGAAAGGGTGAGGAAGGGTTGTTCTTTTTTGTATAGCTTCCTGCAAACGGTCGTCCCTGTCTTCCCGGCGAGACGGGAAAGAGACGCGGCGACACTCATTTGTGACTTTATTTTTTTACAATTTTAGTATTCAAATAACGCGAACGCATCCGTTTTTAGAATTTGAAAAATAAATAAACGATCCGTCCGAACTACGGCACGGTCTATTGGTAAACTATAAACAGTTTTACAACTTCCTCACTGAACAAAGATGCATTAGCATAAAGTTTTACAGAATGGAGTTGACTATTCTGTATTGGTTAGTTTTTGTCAGTGCTGAATAGACGGAATTTGCCGAGCCAAATTAGCGTTACAAAAGTTGCCAGTGACGTTAGCGGATAATCGATGCATTTTATCTAATCAGTGATGTATGAACGCGTGCAATGCTCTTTTATTCGTTCGCAAGCCGGGAAGGGGGCCGCGTGTGCTCACACGCAGTTTTCGACCGACCTTCAACCACGACGCAAGGCTGTCGGGTTTCACAACATGCAGACAAACAGACAGACCCGTCCGGCCGATCTCGGGGCCCCTCTACTCGACGATTCGATGCGATGACACAATTTTTCCATAAAAATATATACAATCTACGTCCGTTACTTTTCGCTCGAAACACGTGAGATTGTTTTGGAGGAAAAAACAGTTAATAGGGTCATACGGTTCGGGTAACCGCGGGTTCCGTAACCGTACACCGCTCACCTTGCCCGAGCCCGCTTCATCTGTCACAGAAAAAATGCTTAACCCAATTTTTTATAGTGCTCTAAAAAACCTACCTGCCTCCGGTAGTGGGTGCACACTCCCGCCTAGAAAAAAAGAGAACTTAATTGTAAACGGAACTTTTTTTCAACTCATAACCTTTTCTAAATGAATTGGTTGTATTTTTTGCCATTTTTTGCTTACAAAGAAGTTGTATTTGCGAATTTATGGCATAGTTTTGCAACGGTACCTCTATGCGCTTTTGTCTATGGTCTGCAGATGTTTTTATTGCATTTTTTTAATGGCAACTTCCCTATAACATGTAAAAAGCAATCTTTGTTCGCCTTTCTATACAAAGACGCGTTAACCCTGTGTTTAAACAATCGACTCGTACAATTATTGTGTTGTTAGTGCCAACAACTGTCCGCAGAAATTATGTCGTCTCGAATGTCTTTCAACGTTTCGCAAGGATGGTTTTGCGAGTTTACGGACATTTAAAAAACATTTATTTTCAGACAGGGATGATATTTACAATAGAGTATAAATATATATTTATACTCTATTGAACAGATTCTCTTTTTTTATTTTGTATTATAATACAAAATATAGTAAAATAATGGTGAAACATACCACCTAATGATAACTAGTAATGACTCGTAAGCAAACCATACAGCAAGGCGCAATCAGTATAATACTAATTACGCATGTACATATATGTATGTGGCGGGTGTCTAGCCGCCACGTCACATACTCAGGCGCAGCTTTGAACATAGCTAATACTGCTGGGCTGGGCGCTACTAACTCGTAGCTAGGCTGTGGTGTGACCACTGACCAATGAAGTCATACTTCCGGTCACCCACACACGCACACCGCACGTGCACACAATTATCGAACTATTCAATGAATAGAAGTTACGGACAACTACTGTTTTTTTTTATCGAAAGAGTATATTGTAGAAATAGTTTTCCTCCTAGACTAGACAGACCCATAGAATTATAATAATAATAACCATTAGGTAACCATAATAGTTAACTATGAATGGAAATGAGGATATTGAAACACTTCCTGTGCTCTATAGGAAATTACGCTAATCAATAGACAGTCTTTGACATATTTTTTACTATTCAATATTTTAGAATTTAATAGGTAAGAAATTTTGAGAGGTAAGATATATTGAAAAAGAAAAACATACAGTATATTTTGTAACTATATTGTGCAGTAAACAACAATGCCTGATTGATGACCAATAGAAACTCTTATATTTCAAATTACCAACTCTCATTGGTCACCAATCCACCATTATTATTATTCATATTATAAAAGTAGGGAAATACAATTGAGTTAGAGTTATACCAGTTTCTAGCTAGATGCCTACAGTCTATAGTGAGCAAGGAACAATAAAGAGAGGTATAACAGACATAACAACCCATAACGTTTATTCTGGAACGTTGAGAAAACCATTTATCCAATCTATTGTAGATAATACACAAGATAAAAGGTAAAAAGATAGTTTTTACCTTCAACAACAACTTTTACGTATTCTACACGCGACATATAAATACCAATTATTGTCTAGATGTACCTAGATACCGTCTGGGAAAATACATGAAACAAGAAAGAACCTTTGGGGGCGGCCATTTTTTAGCCGCACGCCGGGAATAGTTTTGGACAAAAAAAATATGTTTGAGACAAAACTGGACTGTCGTTCGTCATTCGTTGCGCATTTACAGACTCGCAAATATGTTATATTAGGCTAGGTTCTAGTACATTACTTACCTTAGTATAGGTATTCGTACTTATTCATACCTTAGGGTTTATTACAATTCTAAGAATGTTACGATAACTATTACTTTATTATAAGTGCTTTATTAGTGAAGTATAAGATAAACTTCATTATGTAGGAGTAACAAATATTTTATTTTTATGCTGAAAAAAGGTTTCTATGAGCGTCAAACCCAAGGGCTTAACTAATTGTATTATTAATATACCTACTGTTTTCCGCAGCTTCACCCTCTTGGTGATAAAACAAAATAAAAAAATGTGATGATAATGAAGTTTAGACTATATACTATATCCTTCTCCACAGTTATATTAAATTTCATAGTGATTCACTAAGTCGTAAAAAGATAACAAAAAGACAGAAGACAGACTTAATTTAGCTTTAATAATATTAGCTGAATTACAACTAATTGGCAGATGTAGGTATATAATTAACATATTAATATCTATAACTGTAGGTAGGTAGTATATGCATACTGTCGAACGAAATATGTAAGTAGAAGGCTATAGGGTAACATAATATATTACTAATAGGTGTACAGTAGAAACATTCGATTTCCTGCTGGTTTATTTCGAAATATCCGCCGGCAAATGTTAATGCCAACTAAAAATTCCCAGCGAAGCTTGATGTGCTTAAGAACGACGGTAGATTTGAGGATTTAATATTTGGTAGAGCTAGATATGTTATAATAATCTTTGATAAATTAGTAATCTCATGTAGAGTCTCCAAAAGATATATGTATATCTATATATATATATATAATCCACGGTGTCAATCCACAAGTGAATTTGGTTCTTTTAGAAGCGAGCGCGCTCCATCGTCGCTCAACATCAGGCGAGATGGTGTTCAAACGCTTACTTGGCAATGAATTTAAAAATAAACATAATTATGAATACTGCGGTAACTGAAAATCGTATGGTTGTTGTCATTTCAATAAAACAAAATTAGATCTATGCGGACAATGTATAAAAGTTAAGATTTTATTGTTCTTAGTGATAATTATCAGAATTCACCCATGACGATGTACTTAATAGTATGCAAATTACAAACTATCAACTCTCGATATTCTAGCGGATTCCGTCGAAATTCGCGATGAGCCACCGATTGCCCAACCGACCGTGTGACGAAACACATACGACGTACGCACATGCGCACACCCTGCCTGCCACAGAACGCGGCTCGGGAACTCGGCTAGAACTCATATCGTCTATACACATAGGGAGCCACCTATGAAGTATCACCTTTCTAACACGAATCATCAAAATCAGGTGAAAATGTCAGTGGACATACTTATTAAAGAATTTTTTTTTCAGTGTACGTACTTTATGCGTACTATACAGGAGTGGATCTCTCTGCTGAGTCTCTTATTTCCTGAGAATTTCAATCTTGTAATTATCATGGCTGCAATGATTAGATCTTCTAGATCAACGTGTTCGTTCATCGCTAACGTCTCTACCGTCAGGCGAGTTGGTGGTCAAACGTAAATCTATTACTTATTAAAAAAAGTAAACAATCGAAGTGAGAACCTCCTTTTTGAAGTCGGTTAAAAATAGAGATAATGAGTGAGTTGCGTCGGGCGGTGCGGGGCGGGCGGGCGAGGCGGCGTTACGAAACTGATAAGTATGTCAATGTCGGGTGTTCGCGCGGCCGCGGTCTGCGCGCGCGCCGGTTCAAGCGCGGGCACAGAACCAAAAACACGGCTTTTTATCATTAACAACACCTTTTACATAAACAGATTCGATGACAAACTCATTTATTCAAGCTAAGTTTTTATTCTTGTGTATCTATTTTTTTATTGGGTACATTTGACTATTGCATGTTTTAGCGTGCCCTGTAACAGGTAACGGCTTTGCAAAGGCGCTTAAATTACCTGAAATCATGGTATTTTATAAAGAGAATTTAGGTTAGCTGAGCTTAGCTGAGATTTGGCTGATTATACGCAACAAACAAACAAGTCATTTCGTAAAACGTAAACTCTAAACAATTATACAGAAACAATACGTAGAACATTTTATACAGGCGCGGAACAAGTGAGACGAATGACATGCCTATCAGCAAACATTTAACTTTAAACGAACCAAACTTTGTACATAGTTTAAGAGACTGTAAAGTTAGTTTCAATCTGGAGGCAAATCATAAAGAAACTCCTTTTAACTGACTTTAAAAAAGAGGTTTTTAACGTCCGGCCCAAAAAGCGTGGTATTATCTATACGCTAGACGTGTCTAATTGTGTAGCTGTCTGTGGCATCGTATCTCTCAAACGGATGAACTGATTTTGATCTAGTTTTTTTTGTTTTAAAGGTTTGGTCGAGATTGTTCTTAGGTTACAACAGAATCTGTTTAGCTGGTTTTTTTTCGACGGTTTTAATATTTTCTAAACATATACTTGTAAAAAATTCTGTAAAAATTAAACTAATGTTAGTATGAATATCTCGTACTATAAGAGATATCCAGTGTATTGTTTATGTCCCGTGTTTGCAGCGCGCCACAGTGTAAACAGGCTGCAGGAAGCTCGGCTACAATGCGCGCGCGCTCGCTTGTTTGTTTGTTTACGCGGCGCGTGCGCAATGCCCCGGTATTTACGCTTTCCGGACGTTACGACACGTTAGCCGGACATTTAGATGCTTGTCAATACAGGCAATACATAGATTAATCAGTTATCACTGTATTTCTCAACTTGATTTATAATATATATCACTAATTTTACTTATTTTTCGTGTTTTACAGATATAGATAATAAATTAATTTGTATAAAGCCTCATTAAAGTACATTTATGATTGCATTCGTGATATTTTTCTCTACAATTATTCTTACGATATATGAAAAACCCATCCGTTTTATTTAAACAGGTGTAAATTAGACAGACGGTCCATGTTATGGGGTGTAGCCTCACCATCAGACGTTATGGGGTGTAGCCTCACCATCACACATCTAGGTGTTTGCTAGAATACTTTATGTGTAGACTAATATAGAAACAGTCATTACTCTCTCCTAGAGAGGGGCTTGTTTTTTTTATTTTTTAGTTTGGCGGGAAAACTTTACAAAGAACAAGTATAAGCTTAGAAAATCCAAAAACTCCCGTCAAACAAAAAAATAAGAACCGATTTTAATGAAACATAGCTAAGAACATTCTCAATGAAATCCTTTTGAGCTATAATGCCACAGACAGACACACAAATATACAGATGTATACACAGATACACACGTCAAACTTATAATACCCATCATTTTGAGTCGAGTGTGAAAAAGTTATTAAAATATAAACAAGCGGCAGTGTAAGTGTTAAGACTTCGAAATGCGTGAAAACTATTATAACATGTCGCTAGTGACGCGTGCCGGTATATAGTTAGTGCAAATATTACAAAACCTGCACCAATTATAACAAGTATAAATTAGGGAACATGTGAAGCAGTGTGAGACTTGTGAGAGTGACAGCCGCACTGCTCTCGGGCAAGGATAACCGTATCTCCAACCGGTCCCCGGCCACCAGATTAAATAACAGTTACTATGTAACGCGTCCGTTGTCGGTTGCGCAAGCGCCGCCGCCGCCGCCCGCGGTAAACAGGAAAACGCCGCAGAAATTTGGACTTTTCGACTGACTCAGATATCTTACCTTACATTGTTGTTGTTGACAAACCGTGGCATTCGGTTAAGGCTCGTCAGAGGTCATGCTATACGTCACTTGACTTACCATCGCGCTGATCGTTCTCAATTTATACGTAGACCGACGTGCGGCCTTGATATAGTCGTCTACCTTACCGACACATACACCGTTACTCCAGCTAGATATAAACAAATTACAATAAATTTCATCTTTATTTCTCTTCTAATAAATATATTGCACTAATACATAGAAATAAACAGACTTTAGAAGTGTGAAGTGTGATGTGATTTACAAGCATTTCCTATTTCAAACTCCAATAAAACAGAAGACAGTTTATCAGAAAGAATTGAAAACGTAGACACGTTTAGATGTCGCTTATCATCAGGCAAGTTGTTTTTATTCGTAGATCTATTTCATGTTAGTAAAAATATAGACACATAATGTTGACTAATATCATTCAAAATAAATAAAAAAATACATATATTTTATATAATATATTTGCCCATGATGTGAAAAGCTGGGATGAACAAAACCGTAAGCTCTCAGTGATGTCGGCACTCGGCGCCGCACGGCGCACGGCGCACGGCACACGGCGGCCGCACGAAGGTGTTGAAACCTCCTCGGTCGTCTCGCGGCTCTTGCGTGTCGCTCCGAAGCCCCGCCCACCTGCAATCGAGGGATTGCCAAACGTTTCCGGTTACTCTTTACCGGTTTTCTTGCCGAACTTTTTGCAGCGCAAATTATGTCATCGGTCAACCGTAAATACGGTCGACGATTGTTATCTCAACAATCATTAATGGCCTGTCTGGACGTTTTGTTTTCAGGTAATTACCCGTATTGTGTATAGACACTCGTAAATCACTATGACTTTTAATATATGTGCAAAAATAAATCATCTCCGCTTCCAGTTAGGAGAGTCGGGTAAACCGAAGACTTGGTTGTACTTCTCCGGACTTCTCGTAACCATGTGCCACTAATAGCTCCGGTACGAAACCAATTTCCTTTAACATTAACATTATCACGATTTATATGTAATTAAATATCAGAAGTAAAACTGAGCGGCAACCTTTACAGATACGTATCTAACGACACCCAACAATTGCAGTGAACATTTTGTAATCGTCGATACACAGCGTCTGATCGTTTCCATGGGATATATCCGCGGTTGGCGACGCCCTGTCGATATGATGCACCACAGCACGCGCTGCACCGCGGCTAGTGTGGCTGTATTCATGTGGTGCAGTCCTAGACTCGGTATCTATGTGTTAGGTTTACTATCGTAGTGCGGGGCGCGGGGCGAGGGGAGCGGGCGGCGCTCGCAACCGGGTCAAGGGAGTCGCGATGCACCGTTCACGCTAAATCTCACTTTCGCGCGCTGCAAATTCAACATGGCGGCGCTAGTGACGCGCCGTTTCCATCTCGATGACACAATTCCGGCCGACCTTTTATTTTTCACTTTCCCGATTAAGGACGCGGGTCGCCGTGTTGCAACGCAGCGCTTTACACGTGCCCTGTAATTGAAGAAACAAACAACGATACGTACCTATGTTAACCAACCGGCCCAATATCCTTGTCCCTATTTCTTATTTCCTCCGTCGAGTGCCGTAATCGAGATAGCGACTTTATCTGCCCGTAGTGGCATCTTATCAGCGCCGACTTGAATTAATGCAATACGCCGTGGACGATAAACGAGTCAGATTTTATTATTTGTTTGGTAATTTGACATGATTCCGATAAAGGCCGATTAGTCGGTCGTACACGACTCGGGATTACGCCAGAAACTTTTAAAACGCCTCGTACTTGAACGAATCGAACGGGAAATCATTTTTAAGAAAGCGAACCTTGGTTCGAATCTTTCCGGATTACGACTAACTGCGCAGACGACGGCGTAGACACGAAAAACAAACTATTAAGGTTTGTTTACACGTAACCGCGACCGTGGATCAAATTAACGTGGTATCGAGGCTGCACGTAGCGCCGCGCTGGCCCGTTGTTTCCCTGCACAAGGTTGGCCCAAAACATGTAACGCAACAACACAGCCGGCTCTTAGGACATGACTAATGGACAATACACTTGCGAAACGGAATCCTATGTACCTCACTATCACTCACCCGATCGGACGATCACTTGATATTATTTCACTGGCTATTGGCTGATAGCTCGTAAAAAAGATAGGTCGGTAGTTCGTCTGAAAAATAAAACATCCGTTCGCTTGCGAACTTCACAAGTGGGTGAGTGTACACTATCAACGGACTTCAAAAGTGAAATGGACGGTATATTATATTGTTTATTTTTATGTAATTAATTATCCCACTCTACATTTTATACACACTTAATCTTTGTTATAAAGATTACAAGTTCTTTTTATAACGGTGTAGTTATTTATGCTGAACTAAAAGCGAAGCTGAATATTATAGAAATACCATGAATTCACTTGCTTTTATCATTGAGCTCTGTACAATATTTGACATATCAAGCTCAAAAGCTCTATTATCGAGTATTTACACGATAATATAGCTAGCCAGCTAGTGTTGTGATGTCATCGATATATTTACGGTTTGGCATGTCCTAAGTCCGCATCACTCCGGACGTACACAGCATAGTGTTGTACGGAGCGAGTGCAGCGCGTAGGAAGCGCGCGCGCATTGCGCCCTTCACGCCGCCTGACCTACTTTCCGCGCAAACAAATATAAACTACGTTGTCATCTCCACATCTTAACCTGAAATATTTATGTTTTTATCACTAGCGGCTGTACTTTATAATATTCCACAATTACTTTACCCTATTTTTTTATTCACGATATTATTATTTAGAGAAATATGCTATAACACAATTATCTGTCACCGAAATATTTACACGCCAAAGAAAAAAAATTATCACTGAACAAAAAATTTTAGAATAGTGCTACTTTCAACATTTGGTCCATCGCCTGAGTTGTGAAACATCTTCACAAAAGCCATTTACCAAAATTAGAAGTGGCAGTTAAATTGAAAAGCTCGCAAATATTTTCCTTAAACGTATTTCAGCTGCGTCCTACATTCCCATTTCTTCGAAAAGCATTTTCAATCACAGCCAATTAACCATAATTAATTCTTACAAATTCGTGTCACAAACAGCCGGCACAAAGCACACACGTAACACACGTAACATTGCATATTCGGATACGGTAAGCCCAAGTTGAGCTTCGCCGAGCGACACGATTCCTTCCTCTGTGAGTCACGGCTTTGCGTAACGCTCCATAATACAGCCTCATTACTCTGAAACATTACGGCTTATCAATGGTTACGGACACAAATTGTAACTTTTGGCAACACTAATTTGCAAGAATAGCTTATCACAAGGATCTGTCAAATCTTAGTTCGAAATTCGAATCTACTATTTCACGATTGTTGCTTAGATTGACATATCGTATTACTTCTCAAGTCGGGTCGTAAAATATTCAAATCCACTCTACGAATATAGAATCCACTGTTACTAAAGTACTCACATGTATTCAAATTCCGAACGAAGGTTTGTTTTTTAATTTATTCTGCAGTATAAAAATTGGAAAAATTAAAGAGCGGGAAAAGAGTTTGTTTAGTTTTTTCTTATGACGCTTAAACAGAAAAGGCGTTACAAGAGAGATGAAAAAAGAGAAATAGTAATAACATTTTAACAGTGTGCCTGTATCTTAATGTGATAGGTACCTCTCAAAATAGTTCCAATACATTTGGCGTGGGCGATTATGACACTTCCATATTTTAGTTTTTGAAAAGTTTGTCAGTTTCATCTAATCTTTTTTCATGATACATTCGGTTGCTAGGGGCATATTTGGATCAAGATAAAGCATATCCGCTATTAAATCTCGGTCGTGACAAATGCAGCTTAGCTTGTAAATAATTATTCACGTAAAACGTACACATATGAAATAATAATAATCCATCTTGGCTAAACCAGGGCCTAAACAAAAAAGCTTTATTAGGTGCGTTCCTTCAACGATTTAAAAACGGAATAAAATTTTCCACCAAATAAAATGTTATTTAATAGTGCTAGTTTTAGTTCATACAATTTTATTAAACATTCTGAAAGACTTAGGTATTTGAAATGCAGGCAGTTATTAAAGTCCGTAAGATAAAACGCGTTATCAGCGTAATCGCGGTTTCCATTTCGCGGCGCGACGCCCGCCACTTTCTTACGTTTCCCGCGCGAGGGGAAAGTGCCGCGCTTTTCCGACGCCATCTTGATTTGCACTCTCTGTCATTCGTTCATCCGTTGCTGTTCACTACAATTACATAGAAAGAACTCGTTTAACAATAAATTGGTTATAATATAAAATTAATATCCGTTTAATATCTTTAAAACGTTGAATACAAAATGTAACGTTTAAATTCAGTAAGTACTCACTCCTTTACTTTGGTATATGTACCTACTAATTACGGCCTAATTACCTCTGAACTTAGGGCTTTGCTAGTTAATTTTATTTTTTCGAAACGTAAAATAATTAAATTAAAAAAATTATAACTAAAAAACAATAAAATGAAATCATTCTAAATATTCTGATAATTCTATAAACTTTTCTGCAAACTTGATTTTGGATGTGACGCATACCTGCCGATGGCTACCACCTACCACCTACCACAGACAGGAAACTTAGAGATTAGGTGACTGGCATTCATTCGTGAATCATACTTTCTCAATACATATTGGAGAGTATATATTATGGTTTGAGGAACTATTTGAATTCTGAAATTTCTAAATGGCATCCCATTTACTTTTTAATATAAGTTAAAAATGTTTGATCTGGAATATATCTGATATGATTTTATTCCAGATATAAGAATATATCTGGAATAAAATCATTTCATTAGGTATCTACACTGTAAGAAATGATTTTACTTTGCTCATATGAATCACAAATAATTTAAAACTGGCAACAAAAGTTAATTTTACTTTTAAATGTTGAAGAACAGTCAGTTTATGTTCTAGCCCTACGAAAATCCGCTCGCAGTGCGGTGCGCATGCGCATACGTGCGCGTACGACGCGTGACAAGAAACACAAGCAGCTCTCAAGGATCTATTGTTTACTGGTGAACCCTCAAAATTATAAAAAAACGCTATTTAATCGGTTTTCTAGTAGTTGTAATCGAATAAATAATCGAATAAGTAATAATGAAGTCAAGTCGCATGAAATAATCATAATTAACATACGTACCTACATGTGTATAAACGTCAATAATAAAAGAGGCATGGAAAAGAATGAACAATGTAAAATGATCACTAAGTCAAATCATCAATTAGCACTGCAATATAAAAGTGATATTATGTTGAACATACTGAGCAGGAAGAGAGAAAGTTTATAACTAGGTACTCGTATTGCAATATTTTGTAATTTCTTGTCGTGTCTTATTCCAAAGCTCTCAGTACATTACATAAGAAATGGCGTATTTCTGTAACGTGGAAATTAGGAACCAACCGTATTTGACAGCCGTCACGGTCGCCAATTTATAAACGACTTTCTGAAAACACGCCGTCTGGTTCCGGATACTATTTTCATGTTAACTTTTTAACTGCAATTACATTTTGTAATCGCAATCATCGTTCAATTGAAGCTAAATGCGATTATCATGACCATTATATTTAATCTAAGAAGAAGAATAAATTTATTCTTATGTATATTTAAATTTTCTTAAGCCTCAACGATTTTTCCGATTTAAATATATATTTTTTTGTTACTTGGCTGAGGCTGACTTTATAACAGTTCTAGTGTACAAACGTTATCTATATAAGTAATAACATGAATATGGAATATAGGAACAGAATTCAAGTCGGGAAACTAAAGTCCACATTACAATAGGTATTACACCACAGATTTACCGGCTGATGCCATTTGGTATCCGTAATAATTGAACCCATACAATTATATCAATTATTGTATCACAGCCTACGATAAATCACACTATTGATCGGAATTATGTTAATAATATTGATCTCATACAGGCATACAAATTAGTTTTTATAACTAACATATTACATGTGTGAGTAGACATATAAATCTAAAACCATTTAAATAGACCTCCCAATTGAACTGTCACGTATCTAATTGAGAGGTCCATCAAGCCGGCGTGGCCGGTGTTAGAAATAGCATGGCTTCCCGGATGTCGGGTTGACGTCACACATCTCGCGAGAGATTCGCCGAAACATGTCAATCTGGAAGTGCTCTTATTGACGGCACTAGAGGGTCTAAAATGCGCTGCGAGACGGGATTCAATAATTCAGTGCTTGGTCCGTAGGTTTGCTAATTTGTTGGTAGTATTGATCGGTGGCTGCAGCTCCGTCCAGCTCGTTCTCTCAGTATCAAGAGCTAAAGCTCCGTCCAGCTCGTTCTCTCAGTATCAAGAGCTAAACACAAGTATTCTCCTATACCTAAACCCTGAACTAAATTACTATACTTTAAATTAAAATAGCTGGATCGATGTAACCTACCTACCTAATTGACTTTGCATTAATAATTTATACTTAGTTTAAAATATTGAAAAATATGATCAATTAATTGAAACGAAAATTTATATTGCTATATAACCCGTTGAAGATTCTCTCCCTCGCGAGGTTGTCACCTCGAATCCTGACTTAATTATTAGGCCACTTTTATAATTTCATTATATTGTCATAGGAAATGAGAAAACTCGTCAAAATAAAAAAATATAAACCAAAGCTATAAGGTTATATTATCTATTATCTTAGTTATTATATTATCAAGTGGATCAAATTCAGCTGCAAGATGTGTAACTAAACACACAGTTCACAGACCTACACGTGAAGTCAATGTAAAGCTTATCAAAACAACGATGTTGTTATGGTTTGCCATAAAATTGAGCATCAAAAGAGTATACAGTTCATATAGAAAGTATAGATACAATAAAAACGTAGCATGTCTTGTCTATAAAAGCTTCACGACCTAATTCCACCCTCCCCATGCCACTACAGGACTAGCAGAAAGTCGGCGAATTACTACCCATTTCTCGTTAAAATGCCAAAAATCCGTACTCAGCGATATCGGTCCACGTTCTTGATGCGTACTGCACAGGAATGGAATTCTTTGCCGCCATCTCTGCTTCCTGAGACCTACAATCTTGGAATTTTCAAGGCTAGGTTGAATAGATATCTTCTAAATCGACGAGCTCCATCCTCGGCCACACCGTCGCTTGCATCAGGCAAGTTAGGTCAATATTTTTTTTTTTATGACAAACTAGGCCTGCGTTTCTGCGTTAATCGTAGATCTATCTTGCGAAAAAAAAAACAAATAAAAACAAGCAAGACAAGTAGATTAGATAAATATGTGTCATTGAATCATCATCATCTATGTCTATAAGGCAAGTGCTAGACATAAAACCTTTTCCAAGAAAGGAGGGATTGATTGCCCACATCGATGATCCAAGGGTTTCGACCGCACATAATTCCAAATGACGCAAGTACCTACAGTTGAATACGCTATTATCAATACTATTATGTTTTCGCGCTAAAATACAATGAAATAGAACAATATATAATATATAATATGTGCACAAGAGGCAATTACGTTATATAATTTTTATTGCGGTTTGCCTTAACTACTGGTTAAATTATATTATTGTAACGGTCCAATGTTTCAATTCCTTAGTATATACTCGTAGGTAAATACGTCTACTTACGTAAAGCTGTAGGTACTAGATAAAGAATGTGACTACCTACTTATACTAACGTACATTTGTAATTATTTATAATATTCTTTAAAACGAATATATTAATATTTATATATTGCATCGGATACAAGTTATCTCTTCTAATGGTCAACAGGATCACATCACAGTGTCCATAATACGACTAACATTTTACACATCAAAACGTATGGTATATTAGAAAAAATATCATAGCTCGTTGAGTCATGATATATATATATATATATATATATATATGTGTTGAATCTACGATTGACCACCAACTCGCCTGATGTTAAGCAATAACCTGACCTAAAGTTGTTATAACTAGATTTAAAAAAAACTGAAACAACCGAGACTTCAATATACGAGTACGTAATATCGTTTACTTGAATGACGTATTTTTTCAATTATTTTATTTTAAAAACCAAAGTACTGAACCGATTTTGATAAATTGTATATGCGGCCACCTCTGAAGATGTACCAAACCAAAAATCGCGTAACAAACAAAGTCGAAATAAGAATCTCCTCCTTTTTGAATTCGATTAAAAACGACAATTCTGGACAATTTCACCTCAAGATCGGGACAAATGGCCGCAAGAAAAATACCTATTCCAATCAGAACCTGTTGTGCTGATAACGATGATGATAAGAACCATAGTTACCTCTATGTCAGACGTCAGACCGTCGCTTAACATCAGGCGAAGTATTGGTCAATCGTAGATCTAACATAAAAATAATAACAATAAGTTTTTTATAATACTTATATGTTATATTTGTATTGAAAAAACCTTAGGCTAAGACATTAAATAACACTTCTCTCACAACAATAACGGCAGGTACATATCTACGGGCGTGACGTCACTGGCCACGTGTACACTCGTTAAATCGGCAGCGCCATTGATTCCACTTCCTTACTCCCATTAACGTACACTTTGATGAAATATTGCTATCGCTTCCTGAGTTATACCACCGCATCAATTGAAATTTGAGACTTATTACCTGCTATTAAAATTAGTTTTTGGCTAGAAATATTCTGAAAAAGTTGCCCATATTAAATTACCTGCAGAGACAGCAGCTAGAACTTGTGTAGTA
This sequence comes from Lycia hirtaria, assembly GCA_947563715.1. Classification (NCBI taxonomy): domain Eukaryota; kingdom Metazoa; phylum Arthropoda; class Insecta; order Lepidoptera; family Geometridae; genus Lycia; species Lycia hirtaria. Next base: position 55,229,355 of record OX387375.1, read on the forward strand.
ACTACAAATCTTTTAACTAATGTTTTACAACTAAAATGTATTAGCTGTCATCGGTTACCGGTTACCGGTACGGTTTGGGGTTTTAATCAAAATTAGTTCGCGTTCGATTTTTTAAAGCTTTTTTTACATTAAATAGTCTGATAATATCTTTACCACTTCTCGTTTAACTTGCCTTGATGTATTTGTCAGTTGACGAATAAAAGTTTTTATTTTAAAGTATTTTGATTTGAACGAAGATAAGAAATTTACATTAAATTTACATCGTAATATTTATTTACTTTATTAATATTGTTTGTACCACAAAAATCGTTATTTTCGATATAACGACGAGAGCCGCCCGTAATATAACAATTACCATAAAGAATGTCGCCAGTTCAAAGCGCACAAAAATAAACATACAAATTAAAACAGTCTTGTTTTAATTATTTCCTGTCGCGAGCAAAACACACCAGTAATCCACACTATTTGTATGCAAGTGACATTTCTTTGTGTTGGTTAAAAATAAAAAGTCGAACTTTCATTGCGGAGCCAACGATGTTGGCGAGCTTTGAGTAAGCACGAAACGACACGTTTTCACGTGGATTTTTCCACGGGTGAAATGCAAAAATATAACAACGTTTTACCAACATTCATATTTAGGTACGACGAAACAAACTAGCTAATTTAACCCCAACGTAGCGAAACTATTATATTTTTCGTTCAGTGCCGGCTTTATGTAAAAGTATTTAATGAAATCGGAGCGCACCTACGCTTCCTCCAGAGAAGAATGTTACCCGTTCGTTGCACTCGTTCGTTGTATAAAACCTCATACTGGCGAGCCATATTTCCCCGGCACGAAGTAATACTGCACGGGGGGTGGCCGGGGGCTGCCCGCCCCCAGTGCATTCACCTGCACCCGGACCCCCCACCGACGAAAGTGGGAGGAGATCCCGCATAACTTATGCAAGTTTGTTAATATTTTAGCGCAGCAGGAAAGTAAAAGTTTCAGCTAGACTAGAAGTTTACTTCTCTTTATGAATACGGGAGTCCTCTGCGGTCTCAGCTTAATTATCTCGTGTAATTTGTTTGGATTAATTCTAGTAATGTCTGACGACGGATTACCAGACCAGACGCTGGCTCCAGCGGTGTAATCAAGGAGTTTATGGCACTCTAGCTTCTACAGTATTACCTACATCTGCTAATCCTTTATTCTGTCGCTACTGCGATCGAACTAATTTGAAACATTTCTTTTGAACGAGTACGTTTAAAAACCCGACAAAGTACGAGTTTCACTCGCTTACGGAGGCTTGCGTACTCCTATGCATGACACATCACATGAACACTGACACCATGGCTAATTACTTAACAAAATATGCTTTATATCTAAGAATATTTATAACTTCACATATTTTCTACAGTAGGATTAGCCTGAAATGCTAAGCTAGGCTCACATACAATATCAATTTCAAATAAGTAAATGTTACAGACCTATTCTATTTATTCAAAGAGATTTTAACACTACCGTATACTCTATTTTAAGTTTAAGTCACATGACACCAACTGTCAAAAAAACGTTTATTTGTCATTTTTCATTTTTTGTAGATTCAACAAGGAGGTTTTATCTAGCAGTTCTCACTCAAAATTGACCCTTTTTTTCAAAAGTTATTTACGCAATCAATCTCGCATTTGACCAGTTTTTAGTATTTGTTGACTTACATCAAAGTAAATCCTATAATCTTGCCAATTTTAAAACTTTTATCTGTTACCGTTCAAAGATACAGCCCTTTAAGTGTAAGACAGACAGATTGACAGATAGACAGACGCAGACACTATAGTTTCATTTACTCTTAGTACGCCTAAAAACGTTTCGTTTAACGTTTCAAACTACTTTCATAAGCGAACGTAGGTGTACCAAGGGAAAATAACGTGATAAGCTACAGAGGTTATAGCCCTAGATTCGAGTGAGATTTTAACAATTTCACGCTGAAATCTGTACAAAACATAAATTCGAGGAATCTGCGTTATTGAGAAACACTATAACGTCCTAAATTGATATTTATCGACATTTCGAGGTGTAGGTGCGTACCTACGGGACGCGGTAGCGCTGGGGGTTCGCTCCAGTTCTCGAGGTGTAGGTGCGTACGGGACGTGGTGGCGCTGGGGGTTCGCTCCAGTTCTCGAGGTGTAGGTGCGTACCTACGGGACGTGGTGGCGCTGGGGGTTCGCTCTAGTTCTCGAGGTGTAGGTGCGTACGGGACGCGGTGGCGCTGGGGGTTCGCTCCAGTTCTCGAGGTGTAGGTGCGTACGGGACGCGGTGGCGCTGGGGGTTCGCGAGGCCTGCAGACGGCGGAATATAGACCTGCCACCGGCGTACCTACCACCGAAACTATTAATATTAAAGCTAACAACTTCCAAGGTAATGGTTTACTTTGTAACCAACATTTCCTCACATGCTTCATGAAGACGTGTTGGCATCGAAGTTTACTATTCTTATTAACTTGCGTTATATTGTCGATGACAAATGCAGGAAACACAGAAAACCCCTTCTTATTTGCTGGCCAAACAAACCACACGAGGTGTATTGAGCAGGCATTCAAACAAACCACACGAGGTGTATTGATCAGGCATTCAAACAAACCACACGAGGTGTATTGATCAGGTATTCAAACAAACCACACGAGGTGTATTGATCAGGCATTCAAACAAACCACACGAGGTGTATTGATCAGGTATTCAAACAAACCACACGAGGTGTATTGATCAGGTATTCAAACAAACCACACGAGGTGTATTGATCAGGCATTCAAACAAACCACACGAGGTGTATTGATCAGGTATTCAAACAAACCACACGAGGTGTATTGATCAGGGATTCAAACAAACCACACGAGGTGTATTGATCAGGTATTCAAACAAACCACATGAGGTGTATTGATCAGGTACTCAAACGTTTAACTAATGCATTGGTTCATTTCCAAATCTGCATCCAGTTAACATAAACTCTCCAACAGAATATAGGCCGGATATCCTATAAAAACGTCGCTATCAGTTTATGATAACACGTTTAATGTTTAGGTATTCTATAGACATATGTACGTATCTAGGTACCACTGTAAACACTTATTATGATTGTTTTGTTAGGTATTCCCATGTTTATTATATAATTGCGTATATTAGTTTCACAAATAATATAAATCTACTACATACTTAGCAACGGCACAGTACATTGCAACTTGCATTGGGTAATATTTCATACTTAACAACATGTTAATTATCTTAGGTCGCTTTTTGTTTTCGATCTCCACAACTTCAGAATGATTTCGTAGCGCAGATGTTTTCGGTGGCCGAAATCTAATTTAACCCCGACGTAGCGAAGCTACGGAATGGTGCCGTACCATTTGTTGGTTTCATGTTTTCGATCCCTAGAGTTAGTTACAGGAGGACTCCATCCGTGACTCCTCCGTGCCTAGTGTTGAGTGCTGGTCGTCGCCCCTGCTCGTGTTTGCATGCATAGCCTCCAAGCTTCTGAATAATGCAGTCCACACTCCGGATACCATCCGTTTATATCGAGGAAAAGTACCATTTTATTTAAGTATACCTATTTAGGACTTCACTTCAAATTGCATTTTCAGTTCGAGAGCAAATGGAGAATTTTGTTTCAAATTTAAATCATTATTAGTAACTTTTTCTGTGGAAATATACCTCAAATGGCGAAAAAAATTCCTTACAACATTTTGGCTTTCTACTAAATGTATCGAACAGTTGATTATTTTTTCATGATTTCCATGGATATTATGTTTGGCATTAAAATAAAGAAAGTAACAACTTTGTATACAATAATTCAATACTAATATGATAAATACAATAACTTAATGCGAATAACGTGTGCTCGTCGTTTAGCTTCTGTAGCTTCTTCAAAATAGATAACATTTTGTTACAACAGAAACATTTCGAAATGTCACAGATAAGTACTACTAAAATGTAAAACATAAGCCTAATACTGCATAAAAAATAAGTACTTAGATAAAAAAAAGACATGTACTTACCTACGCAATTTCGTGCGGGGCAGTCTATCTACATGTATCTTTCGTAATCCCTATTTCCCGGGCGGCTCACCCCGCTCGTGGTAGCAACTATTGTTTGTATTCAAGCAGCTCTCCACTCCTCATTCAGTGGCATGGATAATAAACAATCCGCTCCACCGGATTGTTGTGGATAGAAAACGCTTACACATTTTATTGTGAAAATTATTAAAAAAACGTGACGAGTTTTACACCGGTATTAGTCAGAATGTTGCTGGAAATCAAAACTGAAATGTTGACCTAGAATTGCTTGAATTTCCCGAGGTGATTATGTATATTTCATCGTCTCGTGTTTACGAGCATGGGGTTGAGTGCAGCCCTTATCGGGGCGGCGCAGGCGGCATCGCTGGCCGGCATCGCCGGGCGACATGCAGCGGTCGCGTGCGCCACGACAACACCTCACCATTTGCATGCTCCCCCGATACCATATCGGTAGCCATCAGTTTTCACATGTGTCCGGGCCCGTAAAGAGTTCACATTCCGTCTAGACAGTTCGACCTGAGCACGAGAGCGACGTCTCCCGTCTCGCTCTATGCGTCAAACATGCGCAGTGAAGCCGGGGGGTAGAAGGAGACAACAGGTGGTCTGGGGGTGCCGGGAGCCGCGTGGGGGTGTCCCAAGGTCGGCGCACGGAAACGTCTGGGATGTATCGAGATTATATTATACGGTATCGATTTTGCGGTAATTTCTCCGGAACACGCCGAATGTACGGACCAGAGCTCGTCCACAATATTCCGATGCTTAATCTTCCGTGTGCTTTGTTTCAATTTCGAACGTATTTAAAGAGAAGACTCGATAACTACTTTCTGTTACAACTTTTAAATGTCTTAACTTTCAAGGGCGAGAAGCAGCTGACTATTGAAAAGTTTTACGTTTTACTACAGGTGTCTTATGTAGCCTTCGTTGTTTGTTTTATTTTGTACTAGAGGCGGCGTGCGGCGAGGCTGACGCGTCCGGTTTGTCGATTGTCCTAAGAGTATTTCCTAATTTTCAGAAAAGTAAATAATCATTTTTTAAAATCTTTTCTTATCAATTCTGTGTTTCATTTTATGTCTTATAATCTTATGACAAAAAAAATGGTAATTTATAACCACTCATGACCGCTTAGTGATCGTAATTCGAGCATTAATTAAGTTAATCAGATTTTGCACTTCTATATTCATTCTGCACTTGTTCTTCATACATTTTAATTTTTAACTAGGTATGACAAATCTCAGACTCCTCCCCGAAGTTTTCGCTTTATATATGTATCTATTAGTTTAGTGTAGATTAATGGTGATTTGGATTAATATGAAATTGAAATAAAAGATATAGATATAAATCTTTTAACTAACTACCAATGTATAGGTACAAATATATATACATATAATACTCTCTTATTATGTTGAACATGAATATACGTGTGACGGGCGAGCTGAAGACGGCTGGAACAACAAAGGAGCAAGTCAGACGGAATGGATACAGCTCGAAGGTCTAATTCTAGAATAAATTACCATCTGAATACCAACCCACGCCCGTCTAACCCTAACTAGATGTGTACCTAGCTACTGTAGGCACTAGGCATCACCTGGGATACCCATGTCGCACCCAAATTAACTGAACTTGGCGGTCTTCGCGCGTTTCAATCAATTTGTGTTAAACTGTTGCTTCGTAAACCAATCAATTCGAGCTAGCTCGGGGGATGTTCTCGCGGAGGGTTCGGTCACCTACTTTCACATATTCTTATTTAGGCTTCTTCGCAGGTACATGTCTACGGATCTGTTGCTTATTTAATAAAGTCTGCTATATTTTTGGACGGTTTACAATTTTGCGTAGTCTTTTTACCCGCTTGTGCAGAAAGTGTGTTGTCAATGTTATGAGTATAGGAGTTTAGGTAATGCATCCCGACTCTGTTTCAGTAATAGGGATGTTACTCGAAATATTTCCACATTCCACGTGTCATAGGCTAAATTACGGCAGTGTACCAATATCCAATTAAATGGGATATCCAATTTAACGGGATGTATAACTTAATTTCACAGATCAAAATATAGTTTTAAGGTAAGTAATTCGTTTCCAGAGAAGAGAGAGCTTCATGAGCAAATTCCAAATATCTTCAAGTTTGTAGTATATATATATATAAATATGCATTTAATTAAAACCTGCGTGAAGCGCAGTATTAGTTTTAATTATTTACTTGTAGTTTGTAATATTTATTTCGTAAACTAGCTGCGGCCCGCGGTGTTACCCGCTGTTTTACATAAATTATATCAAAGGAGATATTATTTTTCTTATTTTTCGGGATAAAAAGTAGCCTGTGTGTCCAGGGTGTCAGCTACCTCCATACCTTCCAAATTTCATGTAAATCGGTCCACCCATTTGAGTGTGAACGAGTAACAAACACATACACTCACATACTTACTTTTAATCTCTAGGAGATTAAAATGACACTAGGTTACAGTAGTAACTCGGCCATGAACTAAACACCTATCAGTGGATAATGAACCTGATGCTGTCGTATTAAAGTACTGTTCCCCTTGTTGCAGTGGACGGCGAGCCGCCGCGGTTGCCGCTGGGCGCGCGGGGCTCCCTGGCGCTGCTGCACGGACTCCTCACGCCCACGCCCACCTCGAGGCATATCTACGGCCCACCCAACCCAGGTAAACAACAACACATTTTTAAAATAAGTTAATTTAAAAAACGAACGAAATTCCCTTATAATTTTTGTTCCTTCTTTGAATTTATTGTTTATTTTTTTTTATTAGTTTAGTGGTGCCTTCAGTTGCCCTGACCACATTTTTTTTAAATTTGAGCTCCATAGACACATTAGACACCCGTATGTGACCTTTGTCAATAATACTAACTATTGTTAAATACATTGTTACAACAACATTTTTCTTTTTAACTTAGGTAAGTTACATGTAGTTTAGAAAATTAAAAAACCACCACTTTACATGAATAAAAACCAAAAATTAATTTTCTCTCTCTAAAAATAATCTCGATCAAATTATCTTTCACACAAAAAAACTAGATCAAAATCGGTTTAGTCGTTTTGGAGCTACGATGCCACAGACAGATACACACGTCAAATTTATAACACCCCTCGTTGTACGCCGAGGGCTAAAATAGACCCTGTACACACTAGATAAGAAGTAAGTTTGTATCATTTGATCGATATTTTAATAAAACATTATTAAACAAATATGAAAACAATGTTCATGTATTCGTTAGTATTGTCTAACATCTGTCCCAGGTGCTCCGGCTCACAATTTCATAAGGATTTTACAAAAATATTTTTTAAAAGCGTGTACGATAATTGAATAACTTTAGAAAATTTAATTGATATTAAACATACGAACAAACAAAATATGTAGATCCACTTTTAACCACCATTTTACATGATGGTAAACCACGACGATGTAGAAGAAATGTATATTTACTATATATATATATATATCCTTGAAAATGCCAATTCTCTATTACATTTTAGTAAAAGAGTGTAGAAATGAGTCGAAGCGCAGCGTAGGAAGACCAGCCACGAGATGGACAGATGACCTTATAAAAATGGCTGGAAGATGCGCTGGATGCAGGCCGCTGCCAATCGGTATTTTTGTAAATCCATGGGAGAGGCCTATGTCTAGCAGTAGGTAAACTTATTATGGCTGAGATGTTGATGATGATGAAAAGAGCGTATACTGGTATAGACGTATAGAGCATGCTCCGTAGCCGTTTCGTAGCACGTAGCTACGGTGTCGTCCTCCGCTACGGCTGGCCACCGGATATTGAACGAACTCTACTGTATTTCTCGTATTTGTTCGCAGTCGTAGTACATGGAGCTCAAACACTCTACCGGATAAAAGCTATTTACACGAAGTAGTGTACTCTCTGCTATGTTGTCTCTGTTAACTCTATGCTAGGTTACAAATCTCGGTATAAATAAGTTCGTTCACGCAGAGTGGCAGAGTGCTACCATCTCTACTCTATTCTCTATTCTCTAGTGCTACACCTGAAGTTTGAAGCCTGAAGGCCTGGCATGACTTTGCGGTTTTTGTTGTTGTAGTACCGAAATTGCGCCGCTACAATAATGTTAGCCCAAAAGTTTTCATAGTACTGTTGACTGAACTTAAGTGTTTAATATGTAAATAGAATTCTAAATATATATAATAATGGGTCAGTTAAACGCAGATATTTTCCTGAAAACTACAATCTTGGAATTTTCAAGGAAAGAGTGAATAGATATCCTCTAGATCGATACTCGAGCTCCATCCTCGATCACACCGTCGCTTAATATCAGGCCAGTTAGTGGTCAATAGTAGAGATATATCTTGAATTAAATAAAATAATAATAATGTCTGAAGAGCAGTGATGGGAATCCAGTGAAGTCCTCGAATACTCGAAACCTACGAGTCTATCTAGTATTAATCTGAAGGGCGATATATTAGGTAATACTGGGGCATTACGGAGGTAATACCCGGCCGCCCTCGGGCCGCCGCCGCCGCCCTGCCCCACTGCCAGTGATAAAATGCGACCTCAGCTCGACGGATAGGTTAGCTGTTGTTGCTATACAATTCTTATGGAACTTTTGTCTGTTCTTACGAGAATTTGCCGATATGAATAATAAAAAAATACACATGATAAATAAAATATTGTACTTAAATTTCAATTTTGTTCTCAAATGTTTTGATATATTTTTATACCTAAACAACTAACTTGTTCTTTACTGTCTTTGTGTCTAATATTCAACAGAATTATTTTTCTCGATATATTTTAAAAATCAATTTAATAGTTATTTCCAACACATTCCTAGAACTCGTCGGTGTCTAACTAATGAGAATAAACTTTAAGCGAGGGAAAAGCTTAAATTAATTAGTCATCGCTATGTATAACTTTTGTGTCCGTCTCTTATTTTCAGTCATTGAAAATTACTTGTAGCTGTAATCTACGTAAACAAAGAACATCACTATACAAAACGTAAACTAAACTCAACTACAAACTAAAAATTCAACAGACAACGATAAAACTTTGTGAGTTTTATACAACTAACTGAAATATGTAAAATAACCTAAAAGGTCTCACTCGTTATTCTAAAACAGCATACATGGCAAGCTTATGTATATAGGTATGTTAATCCGCGCGTACCCTATGAATATGCTAGCAACACTGATTTAGAGACTCGAGCCTCGAGGTACGCCAATATAAAGCTTCCTAAACTCCATATAGAAACTTGTTGTCGTCTTGTTATTTAACTTGTTTTTCCATAATAGCTTTCTGTCTACATTTTTGTAGACATTTTCCTGTTTTAATATACCTAGTTATTATTTACATAGATATAAATTGGGTACAATGTATTTTTTGTCCTCGTTATAGTTATTCAGCAAATATTAATCAAACATGGCACGAGGCACACACAAAAATGGAAAGGAAAGCTATTGTGTAATTTCCGTCGATAATAAAACAGTGAAACATGAGTACCTATGTTATATTGTGTGTAATAACCGATAATAATATATGTAAGTAGTGCTATGGTTATGTTATGGCGGAGATAGTGTCGGCGTCACAACAGAAGTAGCGAGTCCGATGAGCGCTATGAAATATTCATAGCGTAGAGGCAGGAAGTGGTGGAATCGATAGCCGTCAGCTGATCCGCCGCCCAATGTCAGGATCGCGCCCGTCGCGCCCGTCGCGCCCGTCGCGCCCAGCTGAGCGGGGTGGGCCGCCTCACGCACACGCACGCACTCCCACCCCTGCGTGACGACGAGCCCACCTACACTGTTATACACGCACGCACACAATAACCTTCTGTTGTTTCGGAAAGACTTTCATTGTCGGTTCCGCCTAGATTATTTGACCTATATTATGGAAAAGAATGTTCATATTGTGGGTACTAGGTAAATACAAAACATATGTCGCGTAGCGATACTGATTTACATCATCCTGCAATTATATCTATAAATATATTCGCAAATAGTTAATACACATTACACTATTGATTTTTACCTTCAGCTTTCACGTTTAACCCTCTACTGCGTCATTCGATCCAGATGTCATTTCACACGCGCGCGGGTCTGAATGATCCGCAATGTGCATTGTACAGCATAACCCTCTAATACACGTGTGGGTGGGACTTGCACAATAAATAATATTTGTTCGAAGGGTCAAATAAAGGGTTGAAATTTCGTATTACTTTTTGACACATTTGATAGATGGCTAGTTGCACGCTTCTCTCGATTGTACTTACAATGATGTATTTATAGTCGCAACAGCTAGTGATGTTTACAAGAATGGGAGTGATGAATGAACTCGCATAATGACGTCATTGCATAAATGATATTCATGACACAACTTCACATTAAATCTAACTATGTAGTCGCACATTACACTATAAATGTGACGGCTTGTAAAGTGAACATTTTAATGTTCAATTAGGAGATAGGTAGCTTAAACCTGCATCAGATTAACGCCTAGGCTATACCGAAAAATTATGCAGTTCTAGGATAGCGAGTGAACCCGATAAGCAAAGTTATATATTCATTCATAAAGATAATTCATGGAAGTGCGCTGTAATACGCTTTATTCAATTTTACTCTAAACGCAGCTTGCCAAAATATGAAATGCACAGTCGGTAGATGAAAGCGCAACCCTTGCAACTGTCATCCCTCCTCGGGTCAGTCCGCACTCGGCCTTCTATCCAAATACGCAACATCCTAACTAAACAATACAACGCAGCTGGTTGCACACATTGCGCCATCGATCGCTTACATTCACTCCAAAATGCATACTTTTTATGCAAAAATGGGTTACATTGCACCTTGCATCGCCAAATCGCCGCGTCATCTATCACAATAGACGCTAATCTCTCTTTCTATTCCTTTCTGGCGTGTAGCTGCATCTCTCTTACCTTTTCAATTCATTCGGGCGGCTTTCCGGAGCTATTGACACTTTGAAATTAGAATGTCATGCGTGGGTGCGGAACGCAACGCTTTGTGGCCGGTCGTATTGTGCCGCGCTCGCTGATGTAAGGGTTAATTTTAATATGTAGTACATTGAAAACGTAACATTGACATAAACCTGATATGACGATGATCATAAAATAACGACCTCGATACGGCCAGTATAACACTACTCGTATAAACATGAATGAATTAAATTTGCGAGCTTTATTAAAACGAAACCACATCAGCGGGTTAGGTTTAGGTAGTAATATACGCAATGTGTCAAAACAAAGGAAGTGTTCTGTGACTCATTCAAACCAATTGATAGTTAATTAATTATTATTCAGCTGCAAAATTGTATATTCGTCCAAGTTTGTGAATAAATGAGCAATACTCCGGACGACAAACCTAAACAGTATACATTATTAGAATGTTCTCAGAATTAGCATATTCAATACATTACCCGACATAAGGAAGTATATAAGAGGGTCACGACATCTTATATATAAATTTGGTAGTATTTTAAGTAAAAGCCAATTTCTCAGTAGTACTTTTAAATATGTATTTCTCTTTGAATTAATGTATATTATTGTAACTCGATGAGTTTCTTTCCCTTGGAGGGGACGTTTAGGAAATGTAGACACCCTACATGAAATATTTCATGAGTTACCTAGATATAAAAGAACTTAAATAAAATAAAGATTTTCTCTCGAGAGTTCCGAGAAATTGTTGAAACATGGCGCACAATGAAGCAGTATATAATGCTTAGGTCGTATAGTACTTGTCGTGCCCTTTAAAGAAAGAAGAAACACATTAATTGCGATGCTACTCTACTGTCTATAAGTGTTCCGTTCGTTCGGTGCCGGGTTATTTCTCGAGCTCCGAGCCACGTGTAACCTACCATATGTGTATACAATAATGTCTGTTATATAAGAACCGCGATTTATATTCATATTATGCAAAAAATGGCGAGTGGCGAGCGTGACACTTCGCTCGCCCGGATTATGGTGTAACGCCGCCCGGCACAATGACGGTATGGACCCGGTGGTCACTCCATAAAGATGGTCAGATTAGAATCGGGCCCCTCTCGAGCCATCTTTGTGATACTTTACTAATGGTACCACATTCCGCGCCGACCGGTACACCGGTACGACACCCCAGCGGTCATTATTTATACTTAATTTATTATTATTTAGATAGTGGAGATGAAAGGGTTCGCACAATGGTCCCGTTCCGTGTTCCTTGGGTTGGTCAGCGACCGGTCTCTCGGACCCCTCCTTTGTTTATCGACTTGGGAACCGCGGGGCTCACTGACCACCGAATGTCAAACGTACGCTATTTTTTGCGGAAACCTAGGAATTGCGGATTTGCGTAAACATGTGTTGCGTCCACAAACCACGAAATACATAATATACCTAAACGTCGCATCTTCCGCGTGTTATTCTCGGCAAAATCGAAACACTGACACGAAAAGGACATAATCTTTATTGTCGACTCAAATCAAACAAAGGGAACGGCAAACAGACGGAAATGTTCTCAACTGTAATATTCAATTGTTTTAATCGATTTAATTTGTAATACATATAGTACGTACCTTATTTATGTAGGTATTTTACAAAATTTAATGATGAACATCAAAGTTAAATACAAAAATAAGCGAAACAACAATCACGTCAATACTTTACGGGGCATGAGCATCGCTAGTAATGTTTTGAACTATTCAGTAATAAAACCGAAGAGTTCTCATTTTAAGTGATGGAAATGAGCATCGGGTGACCGCTGACCGCTGACCGGCGCAGCACCGGGCGGCCGGACGGCCGGCCCCATGTCCGGCGCTTCCCGGTTCCCATGCTTTGTGCCATTGAGAGTCACAAAGCACACAAAGGGGTGCCGACAGCTACCGCCAGGACACCGGTCAAATGGTCACTACTATGAAGGAAACGATGAATGAAACGCTTTCTACTCGTTGATTATATTATTTAAATGCCGGATAACCGTTATTCGTCAAACTTTTTTATTACAAGGGTGCTGGACATGAGAAAGTTTTTATTTCTTAAAGGAAACTTGTGGATTGTGCATATGCATACGTAGTACGGAGGAATACCTATATAGCGATGATTCAAGACGCGGAGACGGAAAGGTCACGGGATCCGTTGAATGTCAAGTGACTAAAACGTGCAAAACCTATAAACTCATGGGTTTTTGGATTTGTAATGACTCAAATAAGCAAAAAATGTGCGATTGTGGCAATATGTAGGTTCGACGCAATCGGCACAGAAATAAGTATGATTCCTAAAAGGTACGTAGGCCCGAGTTTATCAATTAAAAATAAAAGAGAATAATATTCTAAAAATCTACCTTTAATGTTTATTTGCGTAATGCGATTTAAATAAATGAATGTAAAACACTTTTTTAAACTATCACGGTCATTCATTACAACACTATTATTATTAACGGGATATTTACCGTGGTTCGCGTTAATTCTGAGCTCCACCTACATTCTTCAGTCGCCCGTGAACATGGTGCATGTTGTGCCAAAATATCGGGAGGACAAAATTAACGCAAACCACGGTAAATATCCCGTTAATAATAATAGTGTTTTAAATGAATGTATTTTAAAAAAAATTAGACAAATAATACCAATACTATGCAACGTTTTTTTAGATATATTGAGATATTTTGGTATAGTACTTAGATTATGCTATTCATACAGTACTACTGAAAATGTATATGTAATTTCATGAATATCTACTATTTGAAACAGTACATAACCACAGACATATCTTTTGTTAGTATTATTTAAAGTTTCACATCTAATTCAAAACATCATCTGTCACTTCAAAAACATCCCCTAACGGAAACTAGTTGACTAACATCACCAAATTATATGTACTTCTTTGTAAAATACAGGGTTAAAAGCTATTTAACCCTCGACTCGACCCTAGAGCAAATCTACATAATCATAAATTAACCAAGCACCGCGACTTTTTGCTGAACAATCGCATGCCGAGCCGCATAAATATGCATATTGCATATTCCCACAAGAAAACAGGTTGCATGCAAGTGCAACCTGCCTCAAAATATTTCTAACGTCGCATCTCTACGAGATTTTCGTAGAGATGCGACGTTGGCCGTTGTGTTGGTAGAGGAGGGATGATTTATACGTGCTTTAAAAGTGACCGTTGGCTCTTTTTGAGTAAGGATTAATTGCATGCAAGGGTTGTAGTCGCATGCAAATATATGCAAGTCAGGTGACCGTTAGAATGGACAATGGTTGCAGTTTCTTTTGATCGAGATTGCATCTTGTTTGTCTAACGGTTCCATTTTCGCATGGGAACATATTGAAAGGAGAAAGGAAAACAATCCAAGTTGAGTTTATAAACATAGCTTGATCAGTGATTCTATTAATTTAGAAAGAATATAATAAAGTTAAATTGAATGTTAGGTACTCTTTATACGTACACGGAATGTATCGTGAGACTTGCCTCTGGATTTACTCAAAACAAGTCTTGACAACTCGAATTACAAAAGAGAAATAAAACTGTTTATATATATCTTAGTGTTTTATTTTTAGTTATTTATATTTTTTAACTTGTTTATTTCGATGAGCTGATTCGAATTCAATATTTTTGTTTTTGGCTCTACGGATACTACTCTGCAATCCTGTGCTGGGACATTTTTTTAATTCAAGGTTTGTTTACACCTGTTCGGTAACTCACCTTTTTACACAAAATAGATGTACTTACGTGTGACTACCGCCTCATTTGATGGTAAGCGACGGTGTCTCCGATAATGGGACACCAAGTCTAGAAGAAATCTATCTACACTAGAGCCTTGAAATTTAAAAGATTATATTAGACGACATGAGTTCTACTCCTGTGCAGTGTGCATCAAGGATATGAACGGAAATCGTTATGTACGGATTTTGATCACTTAATTTTACGCGTTGCTGTCTACGATGGAGCTCCGCTTATCTATAGATAACGATTCAGTCACCATTTAAAGACTCCCAGATTATCTATTGAGAAAAACTCCCTCAGAGAGCAATTTCCACATTTCAGCAGTACGCGTGATAAAATAGAATAGAATCACATTCATTCATTCATTACAGAGTAACTTAAAGGTTAAGACAACGGCAGCCTTATCGCATAGAGCTATTTCTTCCAGACAACAGACAGATGAATAGGAAAAGTGTGACGAAAGTGCTTCGTTCGACATGTTAAGTTCAAGATGTTTGTTTGTTTTGCGACAGGTTCCCTGCCCCCGTCGCCGGCCGACAGCGGCGTGTCAGACGTCGAGTCGTCTTCTTCGGGCGCAGGCTCCAGCGAAGAGGTGAAGCAGCGCCTGCAGCCGCCGCCGGCCTCCTTCCACGCGCCCTTCCTCTCCTTCTACCCGCATCACCAGATCGCGAGCACGCTGCACCACGCCGCGGCGCATCCGAGACCACCTGGTCAGTACCTTACATCTAACAGATCCTGGTCGGTTGTCTTAAACACGCTAGACAAGTCAAGGGGATCCAAGCGCTCCAAAATCTTCGCTTTTCAAAAAATCGCTTCAGGACTCACTCTCAGCTTGAAAATATTGACATTGTTTTAATATATTTTCACTTGTTCAATGTTACTAATTAATTAATGTTACTAAGCCAGAATTAATGAATGTGATAAAATGCGTGGTTTATCCATCAAAACGTCACTTTAATGGACAAACCACGCATTTTATCACAGCACACCTTGTGTTAAGACGATTAGGAAGAAGAGGTTCAATGTTGTAAATGCAGGAAGTGACGCCCAAATGACTCTTCTGAAATACGCCGTTAGATTGTTGTCCAATTTTGGCAACGATCTGACCCTGAACGTCTGATGCCACAGCGTCTGACATTAATTGATAATGTCAATATTTTCAAGTTGAGGGTCAGCCCAGAAGTTGAAATTTTTTTCCGCTTGTATCCACCTGACTTAGCCCAATACTACCGACCAGGAAGTCTTCAACGTTTATTTTTTGTAAGATATCTAACGTTAATTTATATTCCCTAATGAATTGCTTTTCTGACATTGATTGTTAACTGAAAATTCCCTCCGTGTCGACCCTTGTCAATCAATTAACGTAGTTTGACATGAGAAATAGAAATGTTTTGACGAATTACAAATAAAGTTTCTGTAGAGCAGTAGAACAATAAAATGATTGATTAATATCAAAAGGTTTAGACATAATACTCATACTCTACATAATAAAGAATTTTGTTTTAAATAAAGATCTCATAAGTCTATTAGCGAACCGGAAGGCCACACTGGCAAGTAGGCAAGGTAGACTCGCAGGAAAGAGTCAGTAGGGTTCTAGTTAAATAATAAAATAAATTCGAACCGACACTAGGACAGTTGACAGTACAGAGTCCGCTGGGCTTTCGATAACTTTTTTTAAATCCGTGATTTACCTGGCTGTTTAAATAATCTGTCATTAATAATTAAAATACATCGATTAAAAACAAACGAAATTCGAATTTCAAACAGGGGACGAGACGTTCGTGAATAATATTTAAATACTGGCGGCAATTAGTGATACCGAGGCAAAAATTAAAAATAAACATACGAGCAGTATTATAAGTACCTAGAGAATAGTGTTGTGTTGGAGGTGACTCGGTGAACGCACCCGGAAGGTGACCTTAGCGCGCAGGGAATTTGGGAATGCGCCGACCGACACGTCTTGATACTTGACATTATGGTAATCGCGTTAGTCGCACGCGTTTTGTGTCTTATTGGTGTGAAGTTAGTTATTAGTCATGCATTTGATATTTATATGTGTTGTCAATATTATTTAAAATCGCAGATAATGTGACATGTAATATGGATTAGAACATCCGAATCAGAATCAGACATGTTTTTGCGGCTGTCCCAATGTTCCTGATTCATGATATTTTCTTTCGACATTCCAATAATTAACAATATCCATATAACTTCAAATAAACAGAGGTGCGTACCATTGTAATTTAAGGGCCGACCGTTTTAGGCTTCCGTTACTTCAGAATAGAATATTCAATTAATACCGTTGTTTTTCGCTTACTGGTTCATGTAATAATTAAAAAATATCGAGTGAGTGAACTACCACATGAACCTGCTCATTGCTCTGATAAATACAATTAATAAAAGTAACGCACACACATATACATGTGTGTGTAATTGTTATCGGAGCAAAATGTCAGGCGATGCGACACCATTATCCATCCTATACATATCACATCAGGATGAAGTCATAGCCCGGCGGCAGACAGGAGCGGTCGCAGCGACTCCTGCGCAATGTCGCCGAATGACAAATGAACGCCACTCGCTGTTATCTAAATATATGCACTAGTGAGCTTTATCACAGTATCAGGAGCACTTCCGGGGGCGTGTTTACTGCACGCTGGATGGTGGCCAAGTGGCCTTCTTTCCAAACTTTACAGCGTATCGTTAAATGCACACTTTACTCTGACTGCTCACAATATATTGCGCTTGCATTCGTTACGAGAAAAAAAACTGACGAAATACTTTTATGCATTGGACACTGTTTTCGACCGGGATATAATATGGCGACTTAACAACAGCTAATAATAACTAATTGTTGTAACTACAAATAAAGAAACTGTAGCTTAAAAGCACAACAGATTAAGCACGTAGGTACCTAATTCATTTTATACCTAGATATTCTACTCATACCTAGCAGAGTTAAACAGGAATTTTTGAAGGAATTTATGTTAAACTCGGAAATTTCGATTTAGTCACTGCCGCGTTCACTTACTATTGTTTTGCCACTATATTACATTTATTACAAATTGATATTATCTCATAATGACATAATGTCTAGTCGGAGTTCATAAATAGGATAATAATGTACGTATTCTGTTTCCTCGTTCTTCCTGAAATAATGGAACAATAGCTATGAGCAATAATTAAAAGTAAATAAATGTTCATAATTATGCTCATCATTCTAGCGTTAACAAAATAAATATTGAAGCTTGCAAACGAGTAGATTCTCAATATCCATAACCGACTAAGTGTAGATGCGCAAAGATGACGGTGCCGGTTTCCGTGACACAAAAACAAAAGCGACGCAACGGACGGACGCGGACGGACGGAACCAGTTGGCATGGCGTTGCATCGACCATTTATCGCACTTGGCTCGCCACTGCGCGTCCTCAGCTATTTGACATTGCGCAAGGTCAGTGCTCCTAATATAAAGATGCAAAAAACACAGATCTACTCGCACGGATAAGTGTTATGCGTGCTGCGTCGCAGGCGGCTACCGGCGGCGCATGCGAACTGACCACTTTCGATTGTGTCCTGAATGAAAAACCTTGGAGATACTAAAAAATCCTAAATAAAAAATTCAGCTACCCCCCAACAATCGTTTGCAAAACACCTCATTTCTCCGATAAAAGCCATTAAATGATAACGAGCAGGAAAAGTGAACCATTATAATGCTTTAGAGAGACACGTTTTCAGTTGTTTGTGTCATACTTTAGTGGTAATGTAAGTCGACTATAAAAATAACTTTACGACCCGATTACAATTGCACCGGAGTCGGTGACAGATGTTCTTGGAAATAATGATTTAAATTACATTATATGTCATGAAAGCGTTTATTTAAGTGCCATATTGCTAAATAGTAGTTATATTACCGCGAAATTGGATTAATCGTAAGGAAAATTCGTACATGCTTATTACAGTTATTTAACACTGACGAAATTCCCAGCTACAAATTTTGAAGAATATGGCACACAGCAGGTGGCAAGGAATGACAAACCAAAATATAAGATTAGCTGGCTTAGCTGGATTATAATATTAAAACGTAGTTTCGAAGAGAAGTAAAACGGATATTTCTATGGGTTTTAGGTAGAATAACAGTTTTCAGAATATACAATTTGCACTGTCTCGAGCGTATTCCTAATAACTATACCGATTTAAAGCTACATAAATAGATAACTCTTAAACCTAGAATGGCATTTATTTTCATAAATAATGAGGTAAATTAACAAAATAATAATGTTATATCACTGCCTCTTCGCACTAAGAGGCTATTAAGTATTATTTGTATTAATAACAATATGACATTGAACATAATGATTAAAGGTATGAATGAAACAAAAAATATGTCATAAGTAAATCCACGTACATGTAAACACGTACATGTACATGTAGACAACAAGCACAATTTATTAATGAAGAAATATATGAAGAGTAAAGAACAATTTCAGTGATGCCAACTCAGACTAATTAAATTACTCAAGCCGGAAAATAAATGTATAAGTTATTCAGAATCAGTACGTGTGTAAAAACCGATACATAAAAGGATAAGTAATCACCTGAGAGTAAAAGCAAATCAAAATGTGTCCGAGAGCCTGAACTGGCTGTGAAGCGTAAATCGGCCATTGCTGTAATGCGGCACACACGAAATGTTGGTGTTGCAAACGTGAACATTGAGCAAGAGCGGCGGTACCGGCGCCATTGTCAGTCTCTGGCGAAACGCACACGACCTTCCTACTCGGATTGGGCAGCCCAAACCTGATTGTATGAGTATGTGGCTCCAATCTACTACGCTCAACGTTAAGTACTCGAATCAGCCGCATTAGAACTTGTCATAATTGTTTCACAATAGCCATCCGAGTTGGATAGATTTGTGATATTGGTCCAATATCAGACATTCACACATTATATTTAGCATACATATAGAGTAAACTATGATAGATTACTGCCTTCGAATCACTCAAGTCAAGTCACACTTTGACGTGTACTACTACGATGCACATAATGAAATGATATAGTGTAGAATTAAATAGGAAGGAAGAAAATATAAAGAAACATTTTTATGCGACTGCACGCGTGTAAATTTTATTTTGAAGTAAATAACAAAAAGAACATAAGAATAAACAGTTTAAAAAACAGATTCTTATTTTGAAATGAAAAAGTATGTACAACATCTCCTCCTTTACTTTAAAATAAAAATAATCTGTTACCATTGACAATTGAATTGGTGCTGTGGTCAATGCGAACCCACAAGAACAAATACCTCGCACTAAAGGTTCATTATCAAAAGAGACATTACCTGTCTTGTAAAAATTACAACCAGATTTATCAAAAACTACCACTAGATCCTTTTCTACTACCTTTTTAACTGAAAGTAGATTACTGTTCAGTTCAGGCACATGTAAAACATCACTAATTTTGTTGACTATAGAATTAGTATAAATTGGAACTTCACCGCAACCTAAAGCTACCAAATCTTCACCGTTAGCAACAGTAACACGTCCTTCACTGATTTTCTTGTAATTCTGAAGCCAATCACCTCTTGAAGTCATGTGTGCAGTAGCTCCGGAATCTATAATCCATTTATCAGTATTTACTTTACATGGTGCTGATAAAGTGGTGCTAGTTACTTCAGTAACTGCTTGCGACGACATACTGCGATTTTCACTAGCAGCACCATCTCCTGTGGTATGATTAACCATCATGGTTTTACCTGACGTTGTCTCATTCTTTGTCTCTTTTTTTTTATTAAGACGACAATTTGGACTTTTATGCCCCCTTTTTCCACATCTGTAGCAAGTCACTACTCTCTAGGATGATGCAAAAGCTGCGTCTACATCTACTTTTCCATCTCCACGGATCATTTCACTCAAGAGTTTATTTTTTACCATCTCTGAAGTAACTTCTACATTACAATGTTCTAGCGCCATTATTAAGGGCTCGAATCTAGGTGTCAAGCCACCTAACATAATTGCAGCTAAAGAGCTGTCCTCTATTCTCTTGCCGATATCGGCAAGATCCTGAGCAGTCGTTGTTATTGCAGTCAAATACAGCTCCAAGTTGTCAAAATCATTTAATGAATACCTGTACAACTTCCTCTCCAACGAAAGTTTTCTTCCAAGGCTTTTGTCCTCATACGCCGAACATAACGCATCCCATGCTTCTTTTGCACTTGACGCAGTTCTCACGTGTGTAATTGCAGAACCGTCAATGGTAAGACAAATTTTTGACAATGCCTTTTGATCATTTTTATTCCGCAAATCCTGGGACGTTTTATCGCCTTCTGGATATCCTATTATAGTTACCCATAATTCCTCGTGAATCAATAGCATACGCATCTTAAATTTCCAGGTAGGATATCCATCTCTGCTTTTTAGAAGAGGTATTGAACTAATATTTGACGTACCGGCCATCTTTTTATTTCTTCTCAATTTAAACTCAAATATATAGTTTTCCGTAATAAATCTTCTTTTAATAGATTTATCTACTGGAGCTCGTGCTGATAACGAATGTAGAATTAAATAGGAAGGAAGAAAATATAAAGAAACATTTTTATGCGACTGCACGCGTGTAAATTTTATTTTGAAGTAAATAACAAAAAGAACATAAGAATAAACAGTTTAAAAAACAGATTCTTATTTTGAAATGAAAAAGTATGTACAACATATAGACCTCAAAATAAATTAAAAACTTTTGATAATTCATAAAATATTGCTAACTAGTAACTAGGTCTGTCTAAGCTTTGACACAGGTATTTTAAACAAAAGAAACCTTGACTGGATGTTGCCAATTGCCAAATTTTGTTGATGTAGGCAGCATGAAACACGATTTTGGTATGCGTGCTAGCTTAGTGTGCGGCCTATTAGATTTACTAAGCACCTAGATTTTTAAACGCACTTTACTACTGACTGGCTGAATGAGTAGAATTGTGCGGAAACTTGCATAGAATTGTGTATATTAAATTATTAACGCATAAACTTTACGATATACATATAATTTTATTTATGAAAAGAGCATTTTTTTATTAATGGTTAACAAACTGGATTTAACAGCTATTATAAACATAATTACATCATACATATGAATAACATGGACTGGCTGAACAGTCATTAGACTGGCTTTATCAGATTTAAACCAAGTATTTAAATGGGTAACTAAATATATTTTAAACTAATTTTAGAATCACGAATTTATACTTAAACTGATTTGAAAAATTCTTTTTTTTTTTTTGTTCGAAAGAATATATTGTTTTGTAAAACAAAATTGTGAATTTTGAAATTGGTTATTTCAGTTGTCCAAACTAAAATTATTATTAAGTACAACAAAACAAACTACACACATTTGATTAAATTACTACACAAAAAGCAATCGATTACTCCACACCGATAAAGGTCTAAAGACAATCCAATTGCTCAAACCCACTACCATGTAGCAGCGTACCCAATACAAATACAACAAATACAAATACATATAATTTATTGATAAAATGTCATTTACAGGTCAATTAATATACTGCGCATTGCCACGTTGAATGGCAATGCGTATGTGTTGGGCCAGACAACACGTACGCGGTGTTGGGACGTGTGACAAAAATGCTGGTGCGTAACCAGCATTTTTGTCACACGTGGCATCAATCAGGCGCTCAGATAAATTTTGAGAATGAGATGAGTTCCCGGTCCCCAAGGGCCCAAAGTCTCGACACCAAACGGCTCAAATATGTAAATATCTACCGAGATTAACATATTTACGCCGCTTATGCTGCTCCTCCGAATTAGCCGCAGCGCCAGCCCTATTCCGCGTCTCAGGAAGATGAGACGGTACTAAAGTATCAACGCACGTGGCGTCCCACACAAGGGGCCGTCCCAACTTCAATGGCTTGTGCCATTCCGTCAGGTCTTTTACCACCGTCACGTGCTAGACCACTTGGTTCAAGCACAGCTGCAACATTGGCGGTGGCAAAAGGCAGGGATGACATCATTCAGGCTCGTGTGACAACCAATTCGACCAGATCTTCTCGAGAAGGAGAGATCGTGATGACCGAGCTGATCAACTGCAGCAGTACCACACTGGCAGATATGGGCCTCACGACACCTTGCTCTTAGCTGCTAGACGAAATGTAGTTGGATCTAAAAGGCAACTGGTATTAAAAGAAGGCATAGGCTTGTAACCAAAGACCCGATTCCCAAACAGAAACTGCAAGAATATAAGCACGATCTGCGACGCTAGTACACGTATCCAAAAGTGATTTCCGTGCTAGTTCACAGATCGGCCGATCCCATAGTCTCTGCGACGATAACGTCCTGGGAAAATCGGTATTTGGACAAGCCAGCCTCCAAGCAATCTGGGACTCGGCCAAATAAGCAACAACTACATCAGAATAGCCTAAAGATGGTAGGTGAATTTTTTCAACTAATTTATGAGCCTCTCCCTCATATTCTTAGTACACTCAATACGCTCTTGAATTCAAACCCGCACTGTGACCTTTTTCCGGATGGATGGAAGGAAATACTGTCAGTGTGTTTGACTTACTACGAAACTGAGTGAATGAATGTACCTTTATATATATATAATATAATATATATATATATATATATAGTATATATATATAAATGAGTACTATGAACCGAGGATAAGAAAGCTGGTAAAGCAACACTTGAAATTTTGCGGTATTATGATATTATTATTATGTTGAATATCAATTATTTTATGGAAAAGTTAAAAACAATTTAATAATCAGGACCACTGGCTTACACAACCAACTTTGTAGCTAAAAAAACGTTACAATCCCATTACTTAGCATATAATAGCGATTACTTTTCAAAATATTCATGGCGCGAAGTAAACAGAGTCGTCAATGTGACATTCGCAAATGAAATGGAAATTAAAATTTTCGCTGCGACTATTCTGCTGCACTGCATCGTGATAGAGGCATG
Organism: Lycia hirtaria; assembly: GCA_947563715.1. Taxonomy (NCBI): domain Eukaryota; kingdom Metazoa; phylum Arthropoda; class Insecta; order Lepidoptera; family Geometridae; genus Lycia; species Lycia hirtaria. The sequence goes on from OX387375.1 coordinate 55,253,036, forward strand.
CCAGTGTGCGTCGCGCGCTATGTATGTACAAGAGGCAGGCGAATGTGTGCGGCATGCGCGGGAGTGTGCGCGAGGTGATCGTCCCGATTCAAGGGCAATGCAGCGCTAGCGCTCGCCTCGTATTAATAGTTGGCGACTATTTTCGCCTCGCCGACCGCTAGGGGACAGGAACGTTATTATTGACATTCGCAAACTACCAAATAAGATTCCGGCGGCTTACATCATGCTACCGAAACGACTATACTAATCATTCTCAACAATCTAATCTAACAATAATAATCATTACGATGTCACAAACTTCAATATTGCAAACACCTCATGGATCAAAACACCTTGAAAGCTTTATTCCATCGTTATACTAACTGTACTCGTTATTAACTACGAACATGGAGCCCTAGATATCTATGTATCTTCTTCAGCCTGTGTCAGCTAGGTATGGGCGGAGTTCTCTCGCTTATGCCATCTTTTTCAATCTTATGGCCAAGTTATTGCACTTATTAATTTTACTTATTTCAAATTGAAAAAATAATAGTCCAAAAATAAAAAAGTTACCTATACTTAATCAATAGTCATCCTAATTTACAATACAAATACCAAATTGAGTCCGGCCGCATATATACGGAGAAATTAGATTGCACACCTAGTGATGGGCTTTCTATCGTCTGATTTACACAAAAATGACGATACTTTAGATATTCTCAACCAAACCAATATATACAACGTGAGTCACAAAAAAGTGTAAAGGGTAATGTAAACAAAAATACCTTATACCTACACAAATTTGTTTATATAAATTCCTCAATCAACGTTAAAATGGAATGAGTTCGGAATTAGAACAACTACATGAAAAGAGGTTTAAAGATCATCGCTATTCCAAATCATATTATCTCCAGTCGCTATTACCTTACATTTAATTTATACAAGTGCATAAATTTAGTCCACTTTGCAACTCCTAAATCTTAAGCTGGTTAGGCTATAGTGCTTACAAGTACCTGACGAGGAATAAAATAGCTTCGCAATGCGATCACGGCCCGCTATGAGCGCGGTTAGGATCTATATTGAGAACAAGGAGCTCGCAATTCTAAAAAGGCGTCCTTTGTCTGAATCCTCGGTGTAGGCAAGGCGCAAGGCGCGCCGTATAAGGAAGAAGCGTCCTGCGTCGCGCGCCATCTGCCGCACGAAACGCGGTTGCGCAACTGCGGCGACCTAGTTCGCGCCGCGGCCGCTGCCAAACGCGCTTCGACTCCTCTACAATTACATATTTCAGTGTCGCAACACCACATCGCATCCGAGTTGAACGGCCGGCGACCTTGAGTGTTGCGCAGGCCGCGCCCGCGCCGCACGCGCCGCCGAAAGCGAAAGGACACGTCGGCTATCCCGAATATACCATCGCGTCCCGTTACGGTGCTCCAGCTTTGCGTACGTGACCCGTCACTCGTAGGTACGGCCGTTTGATGAGTGGTGCGACAGTAATTCAAACCACATTGGACTAGTATTCCTTGCTGAATCACGCTAGGTAAATCCTAAGGCGGTAGCAGCGGCAGCGGTGATAGCAGGCACGCAGGCACGTGCTGAGCGCACCTCCTAGCGGCGCGGGCCGGCGCGGCAACTGCCGCCGTGGTGCGTCACCTTCGCGCGTTTCGTTTCACACGCGGCTTCCTGCGAGCACGATTTCGCAACACATCTCCGCTCGCTACCGACCACCGCCACCGGTGGCGCAATCTTTTCCGAAATATACAGAGTACGCGGAATAACCGCCTTGTATCGAATCGTGTGCTCGGAAAATTGCCGCGACCCAATTTTGCGCAGGAATCTCAGCGCTCCACTTGTCCGGAAACTGTACGCTCGTTTTACGATAGGCGTAAAACGAGCGAGGGAGCGTCCGTGCGGCCTATATACTCGCTCCGCTGACTTCCTGGCCGTTTTAAAATTACCCGCAGATTGTCGGCGGAGCGGCAAACGCTCGTCCTTCACGGACCACGGCCGCTCCTGCCGCCCCGTTGCCACTCGCCACTCTAAATAGCATAACTCCATAACCGGGTCTATCGGAGCTTCTATCACGACCGCGCTCCACTCGCTATCCTTGTGTTTATGCGTCGTGCTCCTAACCGGGTCAGTGTTAGGTCGCATGGCGCTGCATAAATAGACGGTGTTGCTCCCTGCGGCGGCGCTGCACCGCCACCGCCCGCGCCGCTCGTCGCTGGAAGAGGCCGATACAAAATAGTAATTTCGCAATATGTTTACTGTCACCCGCACGGCGCACGCCGCATGCCGGCTGCCAAGGCACAGATTCCACGGGGCGCGGCGGCGCGCGGCTGTCACCGCGACACCGCCCGCCGTTGCAAAACTGTGGCTTTAATATTACAGCCGGTATCAATGCTGCCGGAGACGTCCACGGGCCGTGGGAATATAGGACGTTTAAATTTAGAACGCGGACGTTTTTCGAAACTATCTACGTTATATTAGACTAATTACCCAATTACCGGGCACATTAACGGTACTTATGTAGTCGCGTAACTGGCAATTGACGTTTGATAAACAAACGAACACACCGATGTTCAACCGCGCAGGATCTGCGTGATAACATTGAACGTGCTAGCGCAGGCTCGATGGATCCTTCTAGTTAAGAACCTGTAGATATTCGGAAGGCCTCGAGGCCACTGGTGGATTCATGAATTTCAACCGTGACAGACACGGTGCAATCAGAAATTCGTTTAAATATCATTTAAATGGCGGCAACTCTATTGGATCGTTGCATTGAGAAGCCATAATATTATAGTCTCGTGCAGTTATGTCACAGACGCAATGGGCCCTCGTTTCTCGGATCACAAGCTTCCTGGCTGGCCGAGTGGTCGGCGAAGTCCGCAGCCCGCGTCGTTGCCTCCCCGCGCCGTACCAAGCAGAGCACTCCGGCGGCCGCCACCTCGTCCCGCAACGTGACCTAACCCTAATATATCTGTACAGTTACGTCTCACAAACTGAACAGGTCCAATCGATAATGAAGTGAAAAAAGCCGTTCCGGCCTGATTGGTCGCAGTCAGGGTCGGATTAGGCAACAGATGGAAATCAGCCGGAGCCTTGACCGGGTGTTCGCCCCTCAACCCGCTTTTTATTGCCCACGTCTTTACGACGAAAATGTTATTATAACAGTTTTTAAAGCAGTTAATTATTTATTCATACCGAGTTGGCTCTTTCGTAAACGGAAACAATGTTCATTTTGTCGTTTGTATTTCTCGTGGAATTCATTATGTTGTCACAACACTGTAAAGTGTAGGTAAATGTGTGTAGGTATTTTAATAATAACTAAGTAGCAAAGAAAATTGGTAACTAGATTGGTAGGTTCTTAACTATGAACATGAAAATTCTTACAGTAATCTTACCTGCGTTGCGATTTACAAAAAAGTATTTAGGCCACGCTAAGACGGTACAGGATATAAAGTATTTAGGCCACGCTAAGACGGTACAGGATATAAAGTATTTAGGCCACGCTAAGACGGTATAGGATATAAAGTATTTAGGCCACGCTAAGACGGTACAGGATATAAAATAGCCGGAAACCGGTATCAGAGATGACCGGAAGACGAAAACTCGCGCACATCACGCGACCAGCGGCGCAGGTGCATTTGGCATGCTTGTTTGTAAATAAACCTCATTCTTTGTAAAGAAATCTTAGAAGCGGTCGACCAAAGTTTTATCAATATACAAACTGAGAGGATGCGTAATTTATAATCCAGATATTTGTTAGTTCTCCTACTGATGTCGACCTCTTCGACTTTACCTAAGCCAGAGTTACCGGGTCAAGCACCATGCTCACTGACTATACAAGAGATACTCTTAGGAAGGGTAACTGAAGTTTTTCTACCTCAAACGGTACCTGTTTGTTAACCTACAATATTTAAAAATGTTTATTAGGATCTCTGATTAGGATAAGTCAAATGTGGCACCTTGTAATGTAAGGTCAAACTATCATGTTATTGTTTATTTTTTGTACTTTTTCTTAAGATATTGATAAAAACAAATTAGGTAAATGTATTTTTTTTTAAGCTATTGCATTCAGTCCTGTTTGTCAAACTGTCCCACTGCTGGGAACGGGCCATCTTCTCATTGTGAGAAGGGTTAGGCCATAGTCTGCCACGCTGGCCAAGTGCGGGTTGGCAGACTTCACACATCTTCAAGATCATTGAGAACTCTCAGTCAGACATGTAGGTTTCCTCACGATGTTTTCCTTCACCGTTTGAAGTTGGCGGTAATCAACAATACGCACATAACTTCGAAAAGATAGAGGTGCGTGCCGTGGGATTCGAACCCAGGACCGCAGATCGCAAGTCAGACGGTCTCACCACTAGGCTGCCGAAAACGGATTAAAATTATTATTATCTCTTAAATTTACTATTTACCGGGGTTTATTACATTTTAAGTACAATTTTAGTATTATAAAATAAAAACGCAGTTACGATACGCAGCACTGTCTATCCCATTGCCCTAGCCACTGTAGAACTTACATACTTACACTTTTTTGAAATACAAACGTATGCCTTTAATTAGCCTAAAGCTTGAAACAAACTAGAAATTAAATAAACTCTACATACCTACCTACTTAACACTTCTTATAGAAAAAGGGTCCTGTTGGAATAATGGTTAATGTATCATTTTCTTTTGAGACTAGGTATTTACTGAAATTGCAGAATCTGGCAATATAAAAAGAATATCGATAGACCACAATAGCTTACATTTATCTTTCATTTGAATAGAATAATTACTTCATGCCTCATCTCGCAAGCATGCGGATTCAAATTCAAAGGAGGGAATTATCGTAAAACCAGCAAAAGCGAGCAGCTAACCGGGTGGGGAAGGGGGCGTAGGGCCGCGCAAGGGGGAGGTGGGGGGTGCGGGGCGCGGGTGGCTGCAACTGTTTGCGCGCTCCGTGGTCAATGACACGGCGACATTGCATCAACGCGCGAAGGTCACCTCCCCCTGCGCCGCGACCACCCCGCGCTCGCCCCGCGCGCCCTCTAACGCTTCTCGCAAATTCCTGCATTTCCTTGCAATAATAGGAAGCCATTTTGGATCAATCACATAGCCTTTTGCAGACTTGCAGATAGCATTCTGTTATTTTTTATACGAATTTATCATTTCGAGGGTTTCCGTTTTATACTTCTACACATATATTGCCGGACACCACAGAATCCGTGGCCTTATTTACATAGGGCCCCGGACACGATTTAGTTTAAAATAAAAATTGTACATAAATTAGAATGACCAATTTATAAAAAAAAAGTTTAATTAAAAAAGTAAAAGGTAGAGTTACGGCAGGGCTGCGCCGATACCGTGGCAGACAACGTGACACGACTCTCCGAGGAGCCATTTCCTCAAAGTGACACCTCCGTCCCGCACTAATAATACATTGACATTAAAATGTCACCCTTTTATGAAAAATCAACAACACACACGAACGTAATGCACATAACAATCGATGCTTACAATAAATAAATTGTAATATATTTGCTAAAGAGAAAACAACTTGATTATGCGCAATTGGTGCTTCTCAGTGACATTTTAAAAATCATCAATCACTTAGAATTCAATGTGCATAAAAAAATCATTTCTAGTACTTATTCAATTATAAATTCACCTAAAACAAATGTCACTTCACTTTATCGATCGTAGATAAAACAGTTTTGAACAGTTTTCCAGCACTGTGTATTCCTTAATATACACCGGGTTCCTTTTATGCAGATATTTATTTTCGAACTTGAATTACGTAAAAACAAAGTTGATATTTTGCTTAGCAATCAAAACGTGAAAGTACACTTTGATTTACTTTGTGATTGTAGTGCTCCTATTATTACGTACAACTATACACCAGAGGCTATAATCTAATTCAATCTAATTAAAAAACGATCCATGTCCCTTCAAGGTATACGACTACATAGTAATTTAATATATTACATACTTATATGTATAATCTACAAAAAAAAAGTAAGTAATTAATTGTTAAATACGCCAATTAAAACACTTTAGGCGTTTCCATTATCAATATTAAAACAAATAAATAATATTTTCACAGTTGCATTCATTTATGTAAGTGCGGGGTGTACGAACTCTGCAGCAGATCACCTTCGGCGCGTCCCAAACTATTGGTTGAGGTCATAACAGCAGTAACAAGAATAGTGACGGCAAGATATCGATAACTCGACAAACAAGATGAGCGAATCGACTCAATCAGCACAGGCACAACACTAGCGACGTTCGCACGCGGGAATGTCAAAATGACAAAACGCACGTGTCGCCGGTTGATGACACTGACACTGACATTGCTGCTCGGCGAAACAAACGTGGAAAGTCAACTATTAATCATTATTAATATACTTTGTAACCTACTGGAAACAAATTGTCCAGTCTTCATTGGAAATAAAGTTTTAGCAAGTACTTTTTGCGATAAAAATATGACTCTTCCTGGATATAACTCGATTTTTGTAACGAGAACTCTGAAGATGTCAAACCTCATACTCACATTTTGGTCTTCGTGTTGAATACTAGTAAGAATTTTAATCGTAATAAATTGTGTGACGCACACAGATTCAATAGATGGACAAACCAACAAACAGAGCTGAATCAAGTTAGCCACCACTCCGTATAACATGTACTAAAGTTGCCGCGTGACTTCACTCGAGTTACACGGTATCACAGCTAGACGGTAGGTATAAAACCATAAGCTCCAACATAAACAGAGGCGCTTTAATCGCATATCTCAGTAGGTAACAACAGTAGGTGTGTATCGAGCACGTTGAACCTGACCTTCCACAACGAGCCTGCACCGTCCCAGATCGAGTAAACAAGTAACAACTTACCGAATACTTAGTGCACCGATAACGGCGTCCGGTCGAATATCATATTATATACCTATTTGCTCAAAATACGCGATAAGATATTGGAGGCTATCGCACAGCCCCTCTCTGTTTCTGGTAAAAATAATGTCACAAGTTCAAATTAAAAGTGAATGTAAACATTATTAATTGCATAACAGTTCACATTTTTATCAACGTGATGTGGATTGGCTGTAGGATTATTTTATTGTCTATACCTATGCATTTTTAGATAGGTAATACATTCTTAACTCCTTTTATACCTATACGCTATATATATATTACTTTTCTATTACAAGATCTTATCTCGCACCAATAACTCATAGCACTGAACGCACAATCCAAATAGTGCCTGATAAATTGATTTATTGAAAGATTTGAGTAGTTTTTAGGAGTGGTAGTTTGATATTTGTTGTCTTAATTTCTCGTTCCCGATAGTAACATGCCTAAATTGACAACATCTGCTTCAAACATTACAAAAATTACATTATAATGTGTTCCAAACTACCCGGTCCGCTGCGTAGGAGACAAAAATGTTACTTAGATAAGTAGGAACTTCCCATTTAGATAACGAGCCGTCCCGTCTGGCACGCGTAACCAGCCGACACAACGTGCCTAAACTTGCTACATTTGCTGTATTATAACAACGCGGAAGAGTTTGCTAAAATATACTTTAAAAATCGCGCGTTAATACGCACTAACCATAGATAACTACGTGTAACTTTCAAACGACGTCGAGTCACGCTATGTCAATTTGATTTTTACAACACGTGACCTTCACATTTCATATATTCATACCCACAAAATTGCTATAATTCCGTTCAATTTACTCTGATAATAATTATGTGAATGTGCAATTAAACTTCCTGTGTTACGTGTGCGAAATTTGTTCAGATGTTTCCATGAGGTATTCGCAATTATTTTAGCATAGTTTAACAGATATATTTGATAGCTACTTCCGCATTCGCGGGTGATCAAACAGATACACAGAGACACAGACGTTTCCGAAGCAGTTTCTTTGAAGCTATGTGAGTTTCTCATTTCAAGGTTCGCTGGTTTTGGGAATAAAACCTCTTTGCGAAATTATGAGTATATAACAAAGCTCGTAGTATTGATATTCTGTCCTATCATACCATTGAAGGCGCAATAATCCGAGTAAAGAACGACGTAATAAATAATTTAAAAAACGTAATTAATCATTAAAATAATTTATAAGGAGTTAAATTGTGTAGGTGACTTATAATAATATCATCAACATAATTAAATTGCATTTGTAATATTTTTTCGTGACATCCAAGAAACATGCAAAAAACATTGCTGTAGCGCATATCGTACTCTACAAAGCTAAATCTATTATACCTCAGTCCCCAACTGAAGAATACAGGTACTTGCCTGTAGATTATACCACTCCAAATTCTATATCAGGATCTGGTCGAAGCCGTGAGCTAGGTCTTTACTCTCCAATGTCTATTAAAGCTTATCAGTGGGATACTACAGAAGTATTATCTCCTTTATACTATACAGCTAACTTTCGATCTGCCAGAAATTTGAATTGAATTTGAATCAACAGTACAGCCTATAATGTTACATGTAAATGTATTTAAAAATATTTCAGTTTAAGCTCAACAGACCTCAATAAATTTACTTCGTGAACAGGATTAAAAAACATAAAATGCGGATCAAAATCAACGATAAAGCCCAGCCTTTTGAGCCTACATAATGATTGTAGAATTACATCAGATTACGCACCATTATGGCACACTTCTGCAAAATTGTGAACCGGTTCACTCAAATAAATGCACCCGGTGACATTGCGAGATTGCCAGAAACGACGCGGATTCCGAACTGCAAATACAACGGAGCTGGCTGGAAATATTTTCTGGTTCAAACGATTCGACATTTACGGTCTCTTATAACCGATGATAATAAAGCTATGAATGAAAGTTTAAATTACTGATCAATTCAATCAGTTTAAGAATATCTCATAGCTCATGGAAGAGATGCTTTTAGTTTAGCCTAGTCAGACGTAAGATAGGTACGTAATATTTTTCTAGTAACTGTACGTCTAACACATATGCAATGTGTCTCTTCTACTACTGCGGCTTGATTTTGAAAAGCGAGGAAACAAATATGTTTTTTCATATTTTTTTCTATAATTAGTCAGTATAAAATAGTAAGTGAATAATACGTCTATGGACGTTCTAAATTCGGTAACAGTTTATTGTTATAGTATATTAGTTGTTATTGCGTTCTGTTACGTAAGCTGCTGCAGCAACGATGCGCGAGCGCCGCGCCGCCGCGCGCAGGCGCAACGCGCTGACCTTACTTAACACACCACTAGTTCAGCGAAGCTTGCGCATTGAACGGCGACCAGTAACTATAGGTACACAATTTTAAAGATACTTATATTTCAAATAAAAGTGAGATAGTGATTGTTTATATTTCGTCTAAATTTGGACGCAGTGCAGCCGGTATCAAATCAAAGTCACCTTGTTGGATAGATAACTGCATAAAAAGTTAATTTATCATGTAACTAACTACTCCGTGCCCCGATCGTACGTAAACTGTTTAAATAAACCGTTTTAAGACATTGTATAACAAAAGATAACATTTTGTGCGAAAATTTCCTTGTTTGGCCCGAGCGTTGGTAATTTTCCACTTACATCTGAGTTTGATCTAAGAGAGACGTCGCTGCGAAATTGGCGACGGGAACGGAAGCGGAGCGGTAGTGCAACCCGGGAGCGTCGGGAGAGAGGCGGCGGCGGGGTGTGCAAGCGCAGGAGGCGCAGGAGGCGCGAGCGTGCGTGTGTGCGTGCGTGTGAAGGTCAGCCGGCGGCGTCATTTCCTGGTCATTGCCTGCGCTGCGCCTGCGTCGCCGCCGCTGCATCCGACCGCACCGGCGACGCACCGCGATGCACTCGCGATCTTAGAAACACGCGCACCGCCTTCCGGCTGCACAGGAAAACGTCCCTACTATTGTCTATAGAAAGGATATGAAAAGAAAAAAAAACTCGTTGCATAAATATCAACGACCTATGCAATCCTGGCAATAAAATAAAACGGCGATTACGTTATCTCTTCCGCCTGAACAAACGATAAAAACTATGTCACTCACGTAATGTTGCACGTTTTTGTCGCTTTGAGGAAATGTTCTCGCCTATCTTATCTGGGTATCTAATTCTTTTTATCGCATGCAAAAATAAACGATAACATTTTTGCAAGCCGATAAGGCGTCATAGGTGTTGTGAATGTATGTATGTATCGGGTGACGCAAACGCATATAACGAATAAACACCTTTTGTTTTTGCTGTATCTGCTTAGAAACGCTTTCATAAAATAAAATAGTAGAACGATCGGTCCGAACAAAGGGATGTTAATACGAAGTTGCGAAAAACGTATGTTGTTCGAGTGGTAGAAGTAGAGCGGTGCGCGGCGGAGCCTGACCGCTGTCTGTTTCTATCGCAAGAGGTTTGTGGGGTAACCCATTTACCGCGGGATGCGCCCGCGACCGGTTCCCGCCGTCCTGCGCCCGCGCCGCCTCGCCCGCTTCGCACACTCGCATCCGGGAGCGAATAGCCGCCTACCGCGTACTGGATAAAGTCTATATCACCCCAGCCTCGTCGTGCCCACCCGACCGAAGACACAGCAGCGGGCCCGTAACCTTGATCTTGCAGCATGCAACCAGTAGGATACCATCGCTAAAAATAGAGTCGCCGACGCATAAAATGCGGGTTTTTTACCCCGTTTCGCTCGCTTCCCAGCCTCGCTAAGGATTTTTATGCGAACAATCGTGGAACGATTCATTAAATTGTAAAATTTTCTATACCTCTGCGACTGTTATCATGTGAATTATTCACGTAGGAGCGTCGTGTATCGCAGCGATACCCGTATCTTGGTAATCCACCCCTCTCCATCATTCGCGGAGTCACTTGACCCGATACAGCGTGTCACGCTCACAGTTTTCCTGTACTGATATCACTACATACATGCAGAACAAATATTATAGAGTTCTACTAAAATATTATTCGATTTTATCTTGACAGCTTTATTTTATTCTCACCCTAATAAGTAAGATATAATATAATAAATAATATTCTTTGTTATTTTGTTCAATTTAAACAGCTAGATACTCTCTCAACAAGGCTATATAAACACGTAATGATTCTATGAAAACCAATACAAACATTGTTTAATAAAATAGAAGTCACGTCCGTATAATGAGTCAGACTGGGAAATAGACGCAACATAGGTATCTCGAGAAGTTTTCCTGCTGTCACAGACAAATGACCCTTTCCGTGAAGTCCTCAAATCATATGGCAATATCTTAACATATTGTCTTAGTGTCACAATCTGAGCTTCTGCTTGATGTTTCGCCACTGATATATCGAGAACAGAGCGTCTACTCTGGCGATATTTTTGCGTGTGGCACAGATAACTCCAGAGTGCTGAGAGGCGCAAAACTCACAAACAAGATTAGTTAATAGTTCGGTCGTCACACGTGTCAGCTCTCGGGGTGAACGACCGGTGATAACGTGCGCGAAAATATACGCAACTTAGATAATATTAGAAAGAATATGGCGGAAATACTGGGCGGCCTCGCGATTGTTTTGCGCGCCGACTAGAAATATCCAGTCGACGACACATCGCGCTTCACCGAGCGGGGGTACCTCGCTACAAATTATTACCTACACCTATGTATTTTTAGACTAGGTGTGCTGTTTCATATTTTCCTTCCAAACGACAGAAAGTCATCCAGTTAAAGCTAGTTTCTATCTAGGTATGACTATTAACATGCAGGTACTTCCCTAACTACTGACCGTACAGAGTTCGTCGTGTTTATGAACGACAATATGAACGCATTTATATGCAGACACGATTGTCGCAAGATTTATTATTGTGAAAACAACAATACAAAGAAAATCCTGAGGAAATCCCGGATAGGGTCCATGGGAGAATAGACTGATGAGTCACCCGACATGCGATGTTTTATTAATATTGCTACGGAGAATGCAAATGGCACAATAACAAACAGAACGTAAATCTTTGTTTTCTTCCAACTTTTGCATGTCGGACTAATTCAGTGCAAAGAGTGTTACTTAAAGTTACAATCAATCAAGAGCTTTATGAATTTGTTTAGTCAAGTTTAGTAGAGTGGGGTCAATTTGTGCAAAATTGACCCCACTCTACCAAAGACTGTAGAAATGAAGGAGAAATATTTCTCCTCCAAGGCTGTAACCATAAGTAAAAAAACACTGATTTGACACATGACTGTCATCATCATCATCTCAGCCATAAGAAGTCCACTGCTGGACATAGGCCTCCCCCATGGATTTCCAAAAAGACCGATTGGAAGCGGCTTGCATCCAGCGTCTTCCCGCCACATACATGAGGTCATCTGTCCATCTCGTGGCTGGTGTTCCTACGCTGCGCTTGCCGGTACGTGGTCTCCACTCGAGAACCTTTCGGCCCCATCGGCCATCAGTTAGTTCTACGTGCTATGTGCCCTGCCCACTGCCACTTTAACTTGCTAATCCGCTGTGCTATATCGGTGACTTCTGTACGTCTACGTATCTCTTCATTTCTGATTCGATCTCGTAGAGAGACTCCGAGCATAGCCCTCTCCATAGCTCGTTGCGTGACCTTGAGCTTCCTTATAAGGCCCATAATTAACGTTTCAGTGCCGTATGTCATCACTAGTAACACACACTGGTTGTAAACTCTGGTTCGACTTGAGGGACTGGGGAATATTGGACGAGAAGACGCTTTTAAGTTTCCCGAACGCTGCCCAGCCGAGTTGGATACGACGATTGACCTCCCTCGTAAAGTTGGACCTGCCTAATCGGACCGTTTGTCCTAGGTAGACGTATTCGTCAACAACTTCAAGAGTGAAGTTCCCCACAGATATTGGATACACATGACTGTAAGATCTTATTTTTCAAAGATCTTTTTCATGTATTTGGGATTTGCTCCAATAACCCAACCAACCTAACCTTTTTCAACCAACTTTAAAAAAGAAGGAGGTTCTCAATTCAACTGTTTTTTTATGTTTGTTACCTCTCGACTGGGTGAACCGATTTTGATGATTCATTTTTTATTTGAAAGCTGGTGCTTTCCGTGTGGTCCTATTTCAACTTGGTCCAGTTCTGACAATGGCATCCATGAGAAGTCGGTTGCTTCAGTTTTTTAAACTATAATTATTTTCACTACAATTTGCTCAGCGCGCTCCATCGTAGACCGTAACTGTCGCTTAACATCAAATGAGTTGACTGTCAAGCGCAAGCATATTTTCGTATAAAAAAAATATTTGCTATGCTACTTTAATGTCTATTATATTAAATAATTATTCATAAAATGTATCCTACCGATAATAGATTTCGCATTCGCATGCAGTCTTCATTATTATTTGCAACCTCTTTGTAAACACATATTTTATCTGCTCAGTCCTATTTTTTATAGTTTCACACCCGGTTTGAAGTTTTATAGCATTTCGTCTATCGGTTGGAATCTTTACACTTTTCTTAGAATTGCGTTGCGTTCGTTTGCGTTTTATTGAGTTTTACGTATTTTAATTAATGGTAATTGGTAAGTTAAAATAATTTTCAGTTTTAAATCTTTTTAATAGATATAGACTTTTTAAAATCATCCATCAGAGTGGTTGCCTATGAATTTTGAAGTTCTATACTTTTATCATTTGTGTTACTTACATACCCGTCTGTGACCAGTATGTAAGTAACACAAAAAAATCGCACTAAGTTACTCTTTCCACTATGCCATACATTTTGATGTTTTTTAGGGTTCCGTACCTCAATAGGAAAAAACGGAACCCTTATAGAACACTTTGTTGTCCGTCTGTCCGTCCGTCCGTCCGTCCGTCCGGGTGTCAAGACCTTTATCTCGGGAACGCGTGAAGGTATCGAGTTGAAATTAAAACCATATACGCAGCCAGATCCATAGCATCTTGCTGCAGAAAGAAAAATATAATTTTCAGTTTTCGTAAAAAAAAGTTACAGCCGAATATGTCGTAAAAAACACACATTTCGACACTCACAGAGGAATCAATCAACACCTATGGGGTACTTCCCGTTGACCCAGAACTCTGAAATTTGGCAAGAAGCATTGTGTTAGAGTACACATATAGGAAAAAATCCGAAAACTGTGTATATACATATAATATAATAAAATTATATTTAAAATACTAATTATTGCTTAAAAACTACCGACTTCAAAATATGCAATTTCGTTAACTTGGTTGGATGCTATTTTCCCAGTTATTTTGTTATAAAACCAACAGTTACTGTTGTACTGATTTTGATAAAATTTAAAAGGGAGAACATCTGAACTATTACCTACCAAACAAAAAAAGAATCATTAAAATCAAACAAAAAGAATCACACACGTCGTCTTTGCTAGTAAGGAACGTCATCTAAAAGAAAATTTTAGATGAGGAAAATGAGTGCGGGCGCGTTGCGATGGCGCATGGCGGCCCGACCGCGCGACCGGCATTGGGGTCAAGGCGGCGATACCCGCTGTTGACGCAATAGCAACACTATCGGCGCTCGCGCACCACCGACCAGCGACCTATTAGATTCACTCGCCGAGTAGAGCGCCCGCGCCGAGCATACATGCTCTCGATATAACTACATTTACACCACGGGACATTTATTTGTCAATGTCAAAAAACAAATTTTCATGGATTTATCGCGTATATTTTACATAATTATATGACCTGATGTTTCGAAAGCACAGAATTCGTGGTCCTATTACATAGGACCGAAAGAAAACCTTAGAAAACATAATCTGCTCATAATTATTTCACTCGAGACATCTCTAGCTGTCATCTCGATGGACGTGTCACCTTACTTATTTCTTATTGATTGGAAATTAGTACCTAGACTAAAATAGACATCATTTACATATAATTTATCATAGTATATATTATTAAATGTAGATGATACGTTGACCGGCCGTGTCCCGCCTGTCCAACCTGTTATACTACCTAGACTACTCTCTACCTATTCGCTGGAATGTCACAAACTGTCTCGATTAGTAGATATTATTCACCGTGAAGATGTGTAGGAAACAGCGGGCTTTAGCTACGATAATATAACGTGAGTGTACACTGTCTGCCTTATAACCTACGGAATGATATGGAACCAGCACAACAACGCCTTCAATCATTTTTATTACAATAATTGATTTTTGATAAGGAAATAAAGAATGTAATGTTTCCTCCCGACAGCATATTGGCAAGTCTATCGTATAGAGATAACGACTAACAATTATAAGTATATACTAACTGAATAATACTGATTTGACAAATGAGCTTATAGCGCATTCCATTATATAACTGAATGAACTGTATCATTAAATTCTATGACAGATGTATTGTCGCTTCCTATATTGCGTTACATTGCAGCGGAGGCCTCGTGTTGTGTTACTTATTGCCAAATTATATTATTAAAATACTGCAGATAGTTATGTCAACACAGATTGTCCTAATCTCGTGGGAAACTTCTAGTCCCACAATTGTTTAGCGGTACTAATTAATTAAATACACAAACGCTATTATTAAACAAACTCTATTTTTGAAATCACAAATCGTCGTACCGGCCTCTCGATACTAAAACAAAAACTATGCAAACATTACACAATGTATAACAAATATTGATATTATTAGAAGTTATTGATCTGCTCTCTATCTTAACCAATTTCTCTTAATGTCTGTCTTGAATCAGTGTGACCGGTTTCGGCGTCGGGAGTTTTCCTGATTTAGATGTATCTGCATAACCTTTAAGAACCTAACAATCCAATACAGCAACGTATTATAAGTGTCTTGTGACGATGTTGACCCCGTGTAACGTGTGTGTGATGGTATTCCAGGCGGCGGAGTGCCGGAGCGGGAACCGTACGGCTACGGATACGGCGGCGGGGGCGGCGGCGCAGCGCACCACTTCGCGACGCCCGCGCTGCCGCCGCCGCCGCACGACGAGCTGCCCTACTCCGTGTTCGACTTTGGCGACTACTCGCGCCAGCCGTACCACAACAAGCTGAAGCCCAAGAAGCGGCCGCGCGCCGACGGCCCGCCCGCGCCCGGCGTGAAGCGCAAGAGCCGCGAGGGCTCCACCACCTACCTCTGGGAGTTCCTGCTCAAGCTGCTGCAGGACCGGGAGTACTGTCCGCGCTTCATCAAATGGACGAACCGCGAGAAGGGCGTCTTCAAGCTGGTGGACAGCAAGGCGGTGTCGCGCCTCTGGGGCCTCCACAAGAACAAGCCCGACATGAACTACGAGACGATGGGGCGCGCGCTGCGCTACTACTACCAGCGCGGCATCCTCGCCAAGGTGGACGGCCAGCGGCTCGTCTACCAGTTCGTCGACGTGCCCAAGGACATAGTGGAGATCGACTGCTCGCTGGCGTAGGGCCATGCGCGTGCGCACCGCGCCCCGACCTCCCATCCCACAGTGAACCGGCTCCCGGGACTATACATACGTAACTATTATACGAGTCGCGTATTCGTTTCGCTCTTGCATTACATTACATCTTTTCACTAATAGTAAAAATTCTATTTTTTAAATCATCATGCATTACGTTTTCGGATCGCTTCTAAATAATGTTATTAAGATTTTAAATGATTATTATTCTCAAATGAACCTAACGTTTATTAACTTATCATTGAATTTAATATTTATACAACAGATAGGAGAGACGAAATTGATTGCTCAAATGTTTATATAGGTGTACCTATTTTTAGGGGTATTTCAGAAGAGGAACACTAAATTTGCTAGATGTTATATGGTACGGAGTGGGTTTTGTATAATGTTGAGACGAATTTTTAAATGTTTCTAATGAAGTTTGTAAATTATTGCATGTTTAATGTCGATATACATTTGCTGATGATGATGATGACTGTACGAATCAGAACTTCCTACCTCAAAACTACGCAAAACAAATGATTCATATGGATACTACTTATACATATACACTGTACGATGTTCGAGACCGTTTTACATACATATGCAATAAGTAATTTTATTATAGACTAATAAGAGTTTATTATAAAGAAATATTTACGTAAAAAAATGTTTATATAACGAAATACAAAAAATATCTTTTAATATTATCCTCAGATGAAATATTTTTACTTCTTTGGTGCTTTTTATGGCCATTTGCATATTTACAACTTGTTACAAACTGAACACCTCACTGCTGTTGATTCTATTATTATATGTATATTATTACATAAATATTATTAATTATATGTAACTCGTCGTTAATGTCTAGCAGTACCTAACTGTTCCTTTGTTGTCGCATAGTCTATTGTATCTGATGTTCTGTTCTAGAAGGTCGGCCGTTCGGTCGGCCGTTCGGTCGGCCGTTCGGTCGGCCGTTCGGTCGGCCGTTCGGTCGCTCGGCTGGACACGAAACCGAATTCCCGAATGATATTATATTTTGGACGTTACAAATGTTGCGATTAGTGGAATTCTAGTGAGTTTGTAAGCGTGAACTGAAACTTGAACTGCCAACTTTCTGTTAAATCTGACGTAATTCGTAGTTAAGGAATACTTTGTGTTAATTATAAATAGATGTTTACTTTAAGTGAGCTGTTTTAAGTGAACATGTTCTAGATTATTTCGTTTATTTAAATTAAAGTAGGAATGTTGAAGGAGGTCGCGCGTCCGCACTTCACTTTACATATCACAAGAGAGTTTCTCTGTCATTATATTATCATATATACGTATATACATCCTCCCGACACCATATCAGGAACCGTATAGTTATATCTATTTATGCATCGTATAAGAGAAGCGTGCGATCTCCATTTTTTGTTACCTGAATAAAATATTATTGATAATTAATTACGATTTGTGGTCCAATGTTAATGAATCATAATACTTTTAACTAGATAGATTATATGAATGGTCGAATAAGTGTCTCGTTCAGGTGGACGCCGCGAGCGACGCCCGACGCGACGCCGCGACGACGCTGTAGTGCGTGGAGTCGATCTGAACGAATAAGATAAGAGAAACGACATGCGCATCCGCTACACCGGCAAACATTTCCGACTATTGCAATATTTTTGTATTCTACGTAAATGATATCAAATTATTAGCACGTAAGTATGGAGTATATATATTATATGAGAGCGGGTGCGCATCTCGCGATGAAACTGAAAAGGGTCAGAGAAGCCTTAGGAGAGTGGGAGTGACGTGTAGTTGAGTAGGTAGGTAGGAGATAGGACGAGCAGAGCTCCGAGGGCAGGGGGCTACGGGGGGGGTCGAGACTCGCCGCAGTACAGACCACGCGCCATCCGCTATCCAATACGAGTATGTGGACCCAGTGTTATGAAATGTCTTCGTATAGGTGAAAGATCTCAGTGTCCAAACTTCTTTCGAACAAAACCAGTGCCCGTTCGTGTGATTAAAAACTATATATTACTAAAAAGTGGATTTTAATAGATATTTTTATATTAGCTAGATCGAATTCTCTTTGACTTTCGTTTCGGCACTATTTCTTATGCTTTTGTAAATATTATTAGGTTTAACTTATTTATTTTGTGTCGATCCGCGCTCACCGCGGCTCGTGCGTGCTGCGGCGCTGCGCTCGTGCGTGCTGCGGCGCGCGCGGATCCTTTCCTTTCTAGGGAAATTTCTTTCTATAGGTTACAAATTTTATTGTAATATATCTTTATAACTAAATATAAAGTAGGAGGTAATGAATGGACCACGTGATGAAAGGCGTAACGCTCTCAGAATTAATAATTCGGCTAGTGTGTGATGCTAATCGATACTGTGAGATGACTAGTTACCGGTTAGTAGGCAAAATGTTTGAGCAAGCATTTAAAATAATGCTCGGAAAAATGTTTTAAAATAATTTAGTCGAATTGATGTTGTTGAAAAATCAAAGTTTCTAATTAATGATGTACTTAAAAATCTTCATTGTAAATTACGGCACCTCGAAAATATTGTATTGTTAAAATTATTTTAAACGGAGCCTAGTCTTAGTATGTTAATTTGAATAAATGAATTGGACGCTGTGACGAGAGCGGGAGGAAGCACGCACACGCGTCATCTCATCTAATAAGTAGCATGGAAGCAATGAGAAGGTTAGTGAGTCGGTTATAGAGGGGCGGTGTCACGGACGCAGCCCCGGGCATCAACGAAACACGTTTTCATCTCTTTTTCGATGTAATTTTCTCGTTCGTCGGTTGTCAATGTCCAATAATGTTTTAATACGTAATTCATTCCGAATGCTAGTGGTGAATCGTTCTGTCCTCTGTGTTGTCATCGTGTCACGGTTCATACTTGACTTTGACGTTCGGTTTACTTTTTGCCTATTTTTTTATTTTTTATTCTGAGAGTGCAGTGCAGTAAAGTGATTTTGCGTTATATTTTTTTTTAGTTGTATGCAGTTAAAGTCCGATATTTTAATTGTAATTGTAGTTGTTTAATTTTACAAAATACTGTATTTTCTCCTCTACGGTTAAGTTATTTTTCTATGTATAGTTAGTTATAAGTGTAAATGAGTTAGCACATAATTTGATGCATGATGATAATGTTAATAAAATATCCACAATAAAATACAACTCTTGTTTTCTTTTGATAAGGGCGGATAAAACCTCTTACTAACAGCAACTACATGCAAGATGGAAAGCCATAATGTTTAAACTGTTATATAAACGTAGAATATTTAGAAACGTAGAAACATATTGTAGAAACGTAGATTTATACATATTATAAATTACAAAATCGTTTCGCTCGATCTGTTGGCAGTAAATTATGCATTTTGCATAAAACAGGCGAAAATTTCTAATAAAATAATCGTGGAGACTTAGTTATAACCATATAAATGGTTGGAACCAAAGTTGGAACCATAAAATCAAAAAGAATTATCAAAATCTAATAATACTCAGTATCTTAATTTTAAGTTATGGTTCCGAGCCTGGCGCAACTCCTTAGAAAATGGTTGATCTATAAGATGTATATTTACTCTAGCCTTGAAAATTCCAAGTTTGTAGTTCTCAAGACACAAATGGTCGGGAATACCTACACGATCGGACCTGTGTCTGATACAAGAGAAGCAGTTGTCCCGGTGAGCGGTGAGAAGTATCGTCTAACTTTATTGAGGATGAGCCTTTAGTTTAGATTCATAGCACAGTTTAAATTTAAAAAGCTTGCGGCCTACCGAAAAACGTTAGGTACTTAGGTATCTTTAACCAATGTCTTAAGTTCTCTGTCTTCTTTCCGTAAGTGTCATTACGTGTCAGCCAGAAGTAGATAAAACAAAATACTTATGTTAAAGTTAAGTAGCCGTTATTCGGTAAGGCCGTTAAAGTTCAGTATTGGGGTTAACGTGAGTCCAAGCAGTTCAAGATGTCAATGCTAACGATAGGTACATCTCGGAAAGAAAGTGACAAAGGAAAATCATTCTTTTTGCGGAGAAAAGGCAGGCTTTAGTCTTGCTGGCGTTGAATTTGATGCGATTTTTGTCACCCCAGTCGGACACAGCTTTAAAGCTTGATTCATACGCACAACCATACCTTTTCTGAACGCCTTTTTTGGCTCTTCTTTCTCCAAAATAAAAAAAATTAAAACCCCGTAGCGGCATAGGAGCGGGCCGGAGTTTTGGCGGCAACGTTACCGAAACGTGTTGTTGCTTTGTTTTATATTCCTAAACTTGTGTTATTTTATATATTAATGTGATAATAAAAATCGGCCAAGTGCGAGTCGGACTCGCGCACGAAGGGTTCCGTACTATCATCTATAATAGAAAATCACGTTTGTTGTAGGTATACTAATTTTTAGTCTGTTTTAGTTGTTATATAAATCCATGAGAGTTTATTCTTGCTTTTCGGGTAGTTTTGATAAAAACTATTGCTCAATTCGAAATTGTATCCATAAAGGGCTATGGTAACTAAATAGTGCACAATACGTGCCAGCATTTAACTCAATATTGCTAAACACGTTATCTATTTGAGTATAACCCGTTGTTTAGTTCTGTTTATAAAATAACGAGAAATCAACGAAATTCCAAGTAGTAAATTGCAAACTTATAGGTAGGTTTTCGATACACATCCGGGCAGCATGACGACGTTCGCGCGAATACGCGCGGCTATGGCTCGCTCCGTGATGTTAACTCTCCCGCTACCCGCGCGGCCGTTGCTTATCAACCGCCTCGCGCTCGCGCCACCACCACACCGCGGCGCGGCGCTCGCACCGCGTTTAGATGCACGGATTATTTTCATTTTGTGAGTTTTTATGTATTAGATTAGGTATTTATTTTTATAGTTAATATATTTCTAAATATTTACTTACAAATATTCAAGTTTCAACCTGTTAATTAAGATCGAGTAAAAATTGCTTAAAAATTACGTTTGTTGTATGGGAGCCCCCCTTTTATAATTACTTTATTGTTATTTAATTATTTATTTTGAAAGGTAATATACAAGTAAATATCCTGTGAAAATTTGAAGCGTCTACCTGTTACCGTTTTTAATATTGAACAAATAAATACGAGTAAAACACGTTTATTGTATTGTATGACCCCCTTAATATTTTTTTTTTAATTTTTAGTATTTGTTGTTATAGCGGCAACGAAAATATATCATTTGTGAAAATTTCAGCTTTCTAGCTATCACGGTTTATGAGATACAGCCTGGAGACAGACAGACAGACAGACAGACAGCGAAGTCTTAGTAATAGGGTCCCGTTTTTACCCTTTGGGTACGGAACCCTAAAAATGGTGGTGTTTTATTCAGTAAGTGTTTGATCAAGTACGTGAGTGTGGGCAATTGAAATGAAGCAGTAAAACGTATCATTTTCGTTGTCAACAACACTCCATAGAAGCTTCTAGTAAAGTCACCACCACTTCACTGAAGCAGGACTCGAATATGAAAATAACTGTATACGTGACTTAGATTGTGACTAGAACATTTATAACTTGCTTTATTCAAATCAATCACACTGGCAAATGATTTAAGCGGGTCCAAGTCCAATAAAAAATCGGCCAAGTGCGAGTCGGACTCGCGCACGAAGGGTTCCGTACTATCATCTATAACAGAAAATCGTATAAAATAACGAGAAATCAACGAAATTCCAAGTAGTAAATTGCAAACTTATAGGTAGGTTTTCGATACACATCCGGGCAGCAGCATGACGACGCTCGCGCGAATACGCGCGGTTATGGCTCGCTCCGTGATGTTACCTCCCCCGCTACCCGCGCGGCCGTTGCTTATCAACCGCCTCGCGCTCGCGCCACCACCACACCGCGGCGCGGCGCTCGCACCGCTTTTAGATGCACGGATTATTTTCATTTTGTGAGTTTTTATGTATTAGATTAGGTATTTATTTTTATAGTTAATATATTTCTAAATATTTACTTACAAATATTCAAGTTTCTACCTGTTAATTAAGATCGAGTAAAAATTGCTTAAAAATTACGTTTGTTGTATGGGAGCCCCCCATTAATATTTACTTTATTATTATTTAATTATTTATTTTGAAAGGTAATATACAAGTAAATATTCTGTGAAAATTTGAAGCGTCTACCTGTTACCGTTTTTAATATTGAGCAAAAAAACACGTTTATTGTATGGGGACCCCCCTTAATATTTTTATTTTTTTTATTTTTAGTGTTTGTTGTTATAGCGGCAACGGAAATACATCATTTGTGAAATTTTCAGCTTTCTAGCTATCACGGTTTATGAGATACAGCCTGGAGACAGACAGACAGACAGACAGACAGACAGACAGCGAAGTCTTAGTAATAGGGTCCCGTTTTTACCCTTTGGGTACGGAACCCTAAAAAAAGAGCGCAACGTATGTTGAATCCATAAGGGTTCCGTTTTTTGCCATTTGGCTACAGAACCCTAAAAAGGAAAAAAAACTATGGCATCCTCAATATTTTATCGTGAACGCATTCTTAAGTTATCTGTAAACCAAATTTACGAAGTGTTGGCTTGTCAGTTGTCATAATGTCAAAAATACTTGATGTCAATGACGTGTGTTGTTCGCTTGTTCGTATTCACATCACAGCTGTCAGCTTTTCATTTCATTTATCTAAAAATTTCTAATCATTTCATAATAATGAGAAAAATTATGTGATTGCTCCGACATACATGCATACGTTTTATTAATTTCTTAAAGTGATAGACGTTGTAAGTTGTTCAAAATGGTTCTAATGACTATGATTGCAAGGGTCGTCGACGGCCTCCCTTTAGCCGCTACTATGCAAGAAGATGACCAGGTAATGCTATAATTATCTACAAAATTAGTTTGTAAATATTTATCTAACACTTCTGGCTTCTTAAGATATGTATCTTACTATGTATTCATTCATGTATGAAAGTTTTTTTTTTTATTAAATCATACAGAAGTAAGTGTAATTCTGCTTAATTTATGAAGCGATAACGCCTTATTATTTGTATGTTTTGTCCTCGTTTTACTTTGTATTTATAATTTGATTTGCTGTGGTGGTTCGCAGAGCGGCTGCAATGTACTCGAGTACCAGAATCAGGCCAAAATGCTGTTTAGGAAGTTAGGCCCACAATCACCCACAAGATGCTCCATTGAAACTGGGCCCTATCTTTTCCAGTGAGTCTTAGTGCTTGTTTTTTCTTTATTTGTCCTTCTTTAGTTTCCTGTTTGAATCTCACATTATTTTCATACATAATTCATAGGATATCTAATAAAGAAAAGAGCTAATTAAAATTGGTTAGAAGAGCCTAACTCACATATAAAATATATTCTTGTAAATTAGTTGCACTTTAACTGATTTTTATGATAAAAAATATTAAAACGTTTATTACTGTGTTATATTCCAGCTATGTCATTGAGCAGGAGATCTGCTACCTAGTACTGTGTGAAAGAAACTACAGTAAAAGGCTAGCATTCGGTTATTTAGAAGAAATTGCACAAGAATTCTATCAACAGTACGGAAAGAGGGTAAGCTTTACATGGTCATTATTTTAAATTTTAATAAGCTTTTAATCTGAAAATACATACATTCATTTACTTTTTTTTAATTTATTTTATTACTTTTGGGGAAATTTACAGCTAGATTTTACATTGTAGTTATTAAGTATAAACAAAAGAACACCAATTATAAATTTCCCCAGATATTCTAAAAGATAAATAATGTGTTGACGTTAAGTAATGTGATTAAGTGTAAAAAAAATTAAATGTTGAAAAATGCATTACTCAGCATCTGCTTGCACTGCACGACGGACATATTGAACAACATCGTGCAGTGCAGCCACTGCATTAAAACTATGACTCGCTCTTAGCAGATAGTTATTTTTCCTATAATTAGATTTAACTGTAGGAACAGATACAGTGCATGGTCTTCTAGTCGGATCGGCTGATACCTTCAAACCTATACGCTGCAATAACTCAGGACAATCAACTGAACCATTTGCTATCTTTAATAGATAAACGACATCGGCAATATTTAGTCTTACGGTTAAGGGCAGAATGTGAAATTTGCGACGTGTAGTATAGTCAGGAAAATAATTTTGAATTGAAGATGATGTAAAAACTTTTGGGATGCGCTCAATACGCATTATATCAAAATCATGCTTTATGTTTCGAGCATTAATTAATTATGTATGTGCAGTATTTACTGGCTTATTTAATATATTAGAGGATATTCTCAAGGCATCACTAAACTTCTAATTCCTAAAATAACTTAAACACATCTGTCCGAGTGCATGTCATGCCATAATAGTTGCACATCATAATTTATGTGAATTTTAAAGAGACTTGTGTTTGATACTATGAACATACTTGCCAACTCATGTTAGTTTAAATTTAAAATATGCATAACATTTTAATTTCTTACATCTCTAATTACATTTTTTTAATTCATCAACTATTACTCTATTACTTGTAAAGCCTACTTAGCTGT
This sequence comes from Lycia hirtaria, assembly GCA_947563715.1. Lineage (NCBI taxonomy): Eukaryota > Metazoa > Arthropoda > Insecta > Lepidoptera > Geometridae > Lycia > Lycia hirtaria. The sequence goes on from OX387375.1 coordinate 55,277,803, forward strand.
GTTAGTTTCCTTCTAATTGCATTATATACGCTACTTGCATTAAAAAAAACACATGTCCAAAGTCTACGGTTTAGCCAATAGAGGGGGGAGGGGGTACACTTTATCAAAAATTATCATTTTAAAGTTTAAAATTACAATACCCCACAATGGAGTTAATGAAAAAAAAAACTTATCCCAAAAAAAGTTTTTTTTTCGAGATTTTATTATATTTTGTTGACCATACTAAATTACAACTTTCTAGTACCTAGAGTGTTTGAGCTATTCATCCATTAAGCTCCATTAAGACGAACGGACATAGCGATTCTATAAGGGTTTATAGTTCCTAAAAAGAATGAAATTCTTATATTTTCGTCCAGTTTTTTACCCGAGTGTGTAAGAATGAGGGTTGTTTTTCTAGTGTATATATGTTTGTATACTATAATACCTCTACAAATACCTCTTTTCTGCAGTTGGGTATTTTGTTTTGCTTTTAATATAGATATTTGTTAATGTAGTTCCTTTAAGAATATTAATTAGTTTAATGGTGCCTTGAGAACCCCATTAAGTATAAAATCAGGGAATTAAGAGAACACTTTATATGTTGCAATGAAGCAATCAGTTAAATATTTCATTTAATTTCCTGCAGAACTATATGTTGTTTTGATGTTTTATACAACTATCTGCAGCAGCTATAGCTTACACTATCTTGAGATTTTAAAATAAAAAGTAATCTATGTGTTAATCCTGAATGTAAGCTATCATCAATCCAAATTTCACTCCCACACATTCACATTTATAATAAAACGTTATTTTGTTATTGAAATTACAGGTGAACACAGTGACTCGTCCATACACATTCATCGAGTTCGACACCTGGATGCAGCGCACACGCAAGCAGTACAGTGAGGGCGGGGCGCGGGCGCGGCGCGGCGCCACGGCGCAGCTCGGCGCGCAGCTGGGCGACGTGCAGCGCGTGATGATGCAGAACATTGACGATGTGCTGAGGAGAGGCGCGGTGCTCTCGGGTACCTTTCTATTTTACTTTATACCAACTCTACTAATATGCCAACCTTGTGGATGATTTTGGAATTTACCAATGAATTCTAAATGCGACTGCTGTTGGGTGTCTCTAGGCCTGCCCTCAGACCACAAGCGTTCAAGCAGTCTTATTTCAATATTACTTTGACTCTGTCTCGTTCTTACTACAGTTGAGAGAGCAAGACAAAGATCAAATATTGAAATAAGATTGTGGTATTGTAAGTAAATTCATATTCAGTGTTATATCGTTCACTGTTATTATAGTACCTATATAATATTTATGTAAGTTTATATATAAACCCTTCTCACAATGAGAAGATGGCCCGTTCCCAGCAGTGGGACAGTTTGTACAAACAGGGCTGATGAAAATATATATATATATATATGTGTATGAACCCATATGTATGTTTATTTATGATAGTATCTGTGTACACAATATTTGTATTTAGTATATTTTTACACCACCGCCCACTATATCACAATTACATACATCCTAAGATTGTCTGGAAGAGATCGCTTTTAGCGATAAGACCGCCCTTTGTGCCATTCTATTATGTGTACCTATATTGTTTATTTTATTACCTTCTGTTGTGTCAATAAGGTGTTATTGAATTATTATGTATATTGTTATTATGAATTTATGACATACAAAAGTGTACCAAATTGAAATAAATGAATTGAAATTGTGCCCAGAATTAAACAAACAAACCTGTAAATGTATAAATGTAATGACTTGGCCGGGGCCACTGCCGTGCCCCCAGATAAATATAGACATTGCCAACAAGGAAATGAACAGTTTGGCGTTTCCCTCATCCAAGCCTACGTTAAGCATGCAGTTAAGGCTTAAAAAATAACAAAACATTTATATTCATGTAGTACATATTGCAAAGCACCACTAAACTAAAATTTATTCCTGAAATAACTAAAATCCTTTTTTTATTTAGTTATTTTAAGAATTTTAATTAGTATAGTGGTGTCTTGAGAATTGACCCATTGGGTGTACCTAATTCAGATGAATTTATTGAAGAAATAAATTTCAGTTATTATGTTTATTTTAATGTTGCCTGTATCAGAGTAAGTTACACCTAGAAGGTAGATGGCGCGGCCGTCGAGTAAACATTACTCTTACGCGATTTTATTTGGATAAATATTTTAAGTGCTTATTCGACACTAATTCTTGTTGTAATAGTAATCTCGTTGCGTGATTTTTCGGTGACAGTGTTTGTGATGACAATAACTCGCTATATCTTGGAAAAATCTGAAATAACCTGTGACGTGAACAATTCACTTTCATTTTGTAAACAACTTAAATCAAGTGAGCTATTTAGTTGAAATCAAGTGTAAAATCTATGACAATACGTGAAATATTCTGTCGTGGTTATATAATATGTTTTAGTAACAGAATAAAATAATTAAATCTCATATATTTACATTGTTGTCATCAAAATTTAGTGTAGTGAGTCACCTGTGATCTATGGACCAATAACAGTGCGGCATTACTAACGGCCGACGACGGCGGTACCGAACGTACTTAGCAAATAAGCACTGAACATTATTTTGTCACAATTTTGTCAAAGTGGCATATGCAGAGATCGGTCACCTTACGTTCTATGGACTCCTTTTCGAATTACTCGTAGATTAGAATTAGTGACATTTTTTTGTACTTTATTTTACTATAAAATATTTACACTGTTTTTTTAATTAATTTTTTTATTATAAACACACATAACAAGTCTTTAAAGTAACTGCATTTAAGTTAAAATGAATTTCTTAGAAAATATTACTTTTCGGCGTAAGCGTACTACGTCTGACTCGATGAATCAGACGGACAGCGAAATACTATCACAAACTCCGGATAGATCTGTAAATAGCTTGCTAGATATTTCAGACGAAAGTTTGGAAGACAAAAATCTAAAGGACAAAATTGAGGCCCTTGAAATTCAATTACAAAGTGCACATGAGGAGATACAATGTTTGTCAACGGAGAATCTGAACCTCAAACGTATTAATGAGGATTTACTAAATAAAAATGAATTGCTTAGGAGAATTTCTACTAGCCCGGCTAAGAAAAAGGTGACACCAAAAAAGAAGTCTATCAAACGACAGGAACATATTGACTTGACGCATAACGCTGACATAGAGGAAGTTACGGGGGGAAACTATTACCAAAAGTACGAGATAAAAGTAACGAAATACCGAAACCTGACCCAAAACAAAAGGCATCAGGACTGAAGTCAATACTTACACCAAAAATTTGTATTCTGAGCTGTGACAAACGTGTTAAGTTACTCTCAATTGCGGAGGACACGTGGGGCAGCGTTAAAAACTTCTGCCACTATCTTCAGCCTCATGGAAATATAAACTCACTCTTCACGGGCATAGAGTTAAAAGTAGCAGATTTTACAATGAAAGATGTTTGCATAGTAATAATAGGAGAAGACGATTTTAAAACGACAAACAACTATTTTGACTTGGTCGTTATGATTAGAGAGACTTTACAGAAAGTCAATAATACAAATATAGTAATATGTCTACCTACATACAAGTACGGACAAATGACGGAACTATATAATCGACGAGTAGAAAACTTCAACAATCTTTTATATCTCGACGCATTAACACATAAATACGCATATATGTTTGACTCGAACAGGAAACTTAAATACGATCATACTATGTTCTCTAGGAATTCTGGTACAATCAACAAGCTTGGTATGCAGATAAATTTCAAGACATTAAAAAACTATTTCACTGGAATAGTAAAAAACAATGGAAATAATAATAATCAGGATGTTATCGAACCACCAATTCTCAATAATAATATAAACAATTCCTTATTTTTTCGTGAATAATTACCTTCATATTCTACATCAAAATATTGCGGGTCTCATCAACAAGACAGACAGACTAGTAATTGCCCTGGATCAACTAGCAGAAAAGAGTATTATTTCAGATGTGTTGTGCATAACGGAGCATAATATAATGGCTGGTTTCGAGCAACATGTTTATGTTCCTAATTATACACTAGCTGCATCTTTCTGCAGAGACAGTACAAATAAAGGTGGTTTGTGTATCTTAGTGAGGAATGGACATGAATGGAGAGAGGTTCCGGAATTTAAAACAAAATCACTGACCAGTGTCTTTGAGTGTTGTACGAATTGATTAGACATAAATTATTGATAATATGTTTATACAGAGTACCTAAAACATCAAATTTAAAAACTTTCTTATGTAAACTGGATAAAATATTGAGCATGACGAGTAACAAAAATATGAACAAATCGTCATTGCTGGTGATTTTAACATTAATATATTAAAAGCATCTAATTTGACATCAGACTTCGAATCAACTCTAGGAAACCATAATTTTAAATTGGCGGTGAAACAACCGACTCGCTTTGCAAGCCAAACATGTATCGATAATATGGCATATAACTGTAAAAAGATTTGTAATACGGAAGTGCACGAATTAGATTTATCTGATCACAGTGCTTTAGTAATGAAGTTCCCAGTCCATAAGAACGCGCTACTTAAATTTTGGAGGAAAAAGCAGCGTGATTATTCTGTTGAAAATATTAATAAATTTAAAATGTGTCTTAGTAATGTTTTATTCCAAGAACTATACAGCTTTTCTGACGCAAATATTGCATAACAAGTCAAAAACTGCATGGCAAATCATAAATAGTACCAAATTAAATTTACCTAAAGAAGCCATAACAAAAATTGAACAAGATAATGTAGATATAACGGATCCGATAGCTATAGCCAACGCATTTAATAATTTTTTCATAGATAAAATAAAACCGGTCCCTGAGTCAGGATATAAAGTGACTGCTAATATAAATCATAGCAAAGATTCTATGTTCATGGCACCAAGCACGCCACAAGAAATAAGCAAAATAATACAAAACCTTAAAAACACTAAAGTGTTGGTGATGACGAAATCTCAACTTTCATAATAAAATCAGTAAGTGAGTATGTATGTACCCCTCTAAGCTATATTATTAATTTGTGTATATCCACAGGCACATTTCCTAATTCTCTGAAAACGACCATTATTTAAAAAAAAAAAACTTTATTTTTGCTTGTTAATGTGTATACATCATAAGGTCTTATTTGTCCATTCATTAACGACCATAACGGTCATGCAAAATTAATAATTTAAGTACGTCAAATAATTATAATAATGAATTGAGTATTTTAAATGTCAAAAGTAATTGTTTATAAAGATACAATAATAAATTAAGTCCATTAAAATAAAATAAATACATTTAATCATTTACAAGCCCTTGTAAAGCATGAAGCGACATGCCATTTTATTTAAAAAATCATCAACTTCGTAAAAGCACTCCTTCACCAACCACTTTTTCAACTGTGAACAAAAACGACTGTAAGGAAGTTCCATCAGTTCTTCAGGAAGGGAATTAAAAATCAAAGCAGCCATGTGAATGCAGTTTTTCCTAAACAGCTCGAGTCGAGGCTGTGGTAGTTTGAGACGAACTCGAGGGGCGGACCGTTTATTAACATTGTCATACAATTCAAATAATGTCGGATTATTCATTACAAATTTCCCCATTTCAAAAATATATAAACAGGGAAATGTTAATAAGTTATTAGATTTAAAGACTGGCTTGCATGAGTCATCCCACTTCAAGCCATACATTGCGCGAACACATTTTTTTTGCCCAATAAATACTTTCTTGACGTCACAAGAGTTGCCCCATATAATGATACCGTAACGCAGAATAGAACAAACATAGGAATGATAAACTGTCAGAACAGTTTCTTGGGATGTACATTGTCTCAACTTCTTTAAGGCAAAAACGAAGCTGTTTATTCGACTTCGTAGTAAATGAATGTGCTCTTTCCAAGTTAATTGTGCGTCGATAGTGATTCCTAGAAATTTTGTGCTATTGACCTGTCCAATTGAGTCATTACCATGAGTAATTTTCAAAGGGGGTAATCTTTTGACGGGTTTTGAATTGAATTAATTTCGTTTTAGACATATTTATTTTTAAAATATCATCTAAGCAATTATTAATATCATTTTCATAAGTACCAGCATTCTGACGTTTTACAATTATGGTTGTATCATCTGCAAATAATATGCTGCTATGTTTAATAGACGCAGGCAAGTCATCACGTAATAAAGAAAATACACTGGGCCGAGTATACTGCCTTGAGGAACGCCGCCATAATTTAATTTACGCTCAGAATCGTATTCTTGCTAGCGGTTAGTGCATTCGTCCAGTTTTGTGATACGTGTTATTTGCTGTCTGTTTTGTAAGTATGACCTAGTCCAATCTTCTGCAATTCCTCTGATGCCACTCGAGTTCATTTTACTCAGAAGAATATTGTGATCGACAAAATCAAATGCTTTCTTTAGATCTAGAAATAAGCCGCAAGAGGGTATACTCTGTTTGCTGTTGAGACCGCTTAAAATTAAATCAACTAGGTGATAAGTCGCTAACGTGGTAGATTTCTTTTTCCTGAATCCAAATTGCTCTTTAGCCATTATATCGAATTTATCTTGGAAAGATATCAGCCTTTTGTAAAAAACCAAAGCAATTGGTCGGTAGTTGTCTTTATCTAATTTAGAGCCTTTTTTATATAAAGGCTTAATAACAGAAATTTTTAGCCTGTCAGGAAAACAGCCCTGCTCTAATGATAAATTTACTACATGAGCCAGAGGTTCAGCAATATGTTGACATACTAATTTTAGGAGGCTAGTTGAGATTTTGTCGTATCCCGTTGAATTTGTGTTTCTCAAGGACATTATAGTTTTATGAATCTCATCTGGAGTAGTAGGATCCAAGTACATACTATTACAATTTACGTTAGCATTTGATGATTGCTCACGAGATGGCAGCGGTCGAACTGTTGATTGCTTAGTTTCGCTCGAGCTAGTAACACTTACGAAATGATTGTTAAAACAATTTGCAATATCAAACCCTGAAGAAACACTGACACTACCATGAATAATTTTATCGAAAAATTCTTTAGGTTTAGTATTACCCATCTCTTTGTTTATAATACTCCATGTTGCTTTACAATAGTTCTTAGATTTGGTTATGTATTTTTCATTAGCAAGTAACTGATATTTATTAAGACATTTTTTAAATAGATTTGAATATGCTTTAAACGATTTTTTAGAGTCAGGGGTTTTTGTTTTGTAGTATCTATACCTAAGATTCCGCTTTGTTTTACAACTCATTTTAAGTCCCTTGGATAAGTTTCTTGATTTATTGGACTTGATACTAACTTTCACATTAATAATTGGAAAACAGAGGCGATAGAATAAAGTAAGAAAATCATGAAAGGCGATGAAAGAATCATTTGCCGTGGTTATTTTAAATACTTCGGAAAAAGATAAACTAATAATAGCATTGAAGAACTTGTCCTTATTCTCTTTGCTGAGATCATTTACATATTTAAAATAAAAGACTGGACCTTTTTTAATATTTAGGCCTTCAAATACTGCAACTTGTGCAGTATTATGATCGGACAGACAAAGATTGTAAGTTTTACCATCAACATTTGAAATGTTACTAGCAATATTGTCAATACATGTTTGCTGACGAGTGGGATCAAAAATATGAAATTTAATACCATAATCAATGTTTCTGAGAATTGTATGCTTTGCTTATTTACACTTAATATGTTTATATTAAAGTCTCCGCATATGATTATCCTATATTTACTACTCAGTCTCTCTAAAATAGTATTTAATTTGGCAAAAAAAAACATCTAGATCAGCTTGAGGGATTCTATATATGCACAACACGTAAAGTTTTAGATTTTTTATTTTAACCCCACATATTTCAAAGCATTTATCAACTGCTAAATCATGTAAGTCCAATTCTACGCAATCTATGCCAGTTTTACATAGAATACATGAACCTCCACGACGTTGATGAGAACGTGTATAAATTGCTGACAATGAATAATTATTAAGCATAAGATAATTCTCTTCGCCTCTGATTATATGATGTTCGGTAAGACAAACAACTGAAGGCAATACATTTAGTTCCATCAAAGCCACCTCGAGCTCGTCTTTCCCAGTACTCCAGCTATATTTTGATGAAATACTGTGAACGAGCCTTTTCCGTTAGGATCGAAAAAACTCACGTGGTTTGCTACTGTTAGTCAACTGTTGACTAGTGCTGTTAAATTTAGCTGGAAGAAAGTAGTCAGTAATAAAACGTTTTGCAGGTTGTGAGTTACACAATGTTTTGCTACCTTGTTTTTTTTTTAAATAGTAGGGTATTGTGCCCTTCTTTGAATAATCTATACTTAGAATTGGGAACGTATCAATGGTGCATTCAGAGATTTTTTTGACGTGCTTGTGGCTATACGTTTTTTTTTATGTGACAAGAAAGTAATTTTATACTGAACTGTATTCACATGTTGAATAATGTTTTGCGTTATGTCAGATATATTAAGTGTAGAGTTAATAAAAACACAGTTGTCAAATTCGTTAGCGAGGAGTCTCACATGATTATTTAGCTTTTTCTCTTTTATAAATTCATTGTACATAACATTCACTATAAAGACATTACAATTTTTCAATAAACTTAGGGCAGCTTTTAGTTCAGAAAGCATAGCATGAGGGTTAGGATCATTCCAACCGGTCATTATTACAATATTGTCATCTTGAGTTACATTTTTAGCAAGTACTTTACTATAAGATAACACATCTGCTGAAGTTGCGTCCGGTTAAAACGTCCGTAGAAAACTTATTAAGCTGTAATCTTTTATTATAAGTTTCTTCTTATTCAGCTGTATACATTCAATAATACCGTCTCCTTGATTGTCAGCAAGTAAGATAAATTGTCCTTTCTTCGAAGCTTTATTTTTGCATCTTGAAGCGAAGTCTAAATTATATTGTGCATCTGTACAGATCGTATTAGAAGACTTTTTCCGTTTCAAGTTTACATCACTAGTTGAATTCTTCTGAGCTTGTTGCACAATGAACACATGAGTATCATGTGGTATATCTATATTTGTTTTCTTCGAAAAGTACTGCATTTGATGTGTTTATTAGCAGTTTCAGGTTCACCATCAGATAAAGTAGAATCGCTTATTTCCAACTTAACTATAAACCTTTATTTAAAAAAAGACAATAGAGAGAAAATGGAATGCTATAGGCCCATTGCACTTATATCGATATTTTCAAAATTTTTCGAGAAGTATGTTTATAATGAGTTAAATGATTATTTAGAGAAAAATAATATTCTATGCAATGAACAAAAGGGTTTCAGAAAAAATAGAAGTATTAATATGGCCATATACGATTTTATTAAAAACGTCTTAATATGTACTTATGGATAAAAGCACTCCGGTATGCGCCATATTCTGTGATATGACGCAGGCGTTCGATTACGTAGATCACAGAATCTTAGCTAGTAAATTAGAAGCGTATGGAATACGTGGCAACGTTTTAGATTTGATAGAGTCTTACCTAGCAGATAGAATACAAATCACGGAAATCAGTCGAGTCAATCTTAACACGAAAGCAGAAGAAATATATAGATCGTATGAACGCAAACGGAGTTCCACAAGGTAGTGTCCTGGGACCACTTTCATTCATAGCATACATAAATGACTTGCCTAATGCTACATCTCAACCTATGACATTATTTGCAAATGATAGCACTATCACCGTAGCATGTAAAACATTTGACTCTTATGAAAACGATATTGTTAAATCTTTGACCTGAGTTATATCTTGGCTTAACAACAATAACTTAAAAATTAACCTAAATAAAACAAATATAATGCATTTTAGACAAAGAGGAACAAACAAAGGTTATATTACCTAATGTAGCATATGACAATAACATTATAAATGAAGTAGAAAGCTCAAAATTTCTTGGATTATACGTATATTGACCGAAAGTTGAATTGGAAATCACAAATAGAGCACCTTTCGAAAAGAATAAGTAGCCATACACATATGCCATCGCCAAACTAGCTCGTACTCTAAATATAGAATCTTTACTTAAAGCCTACTATGGGTTAGTTGAATCAATTTTGAGGTAGGGGATTATTTTTTGGGGAAATTCAACAGATAAAATTATTATTTTTAAAAGGCAGAAACGCTGTTTTCGTTCAATGTTTAAACTCAAAAAAAGAGATAGTTGTAAGCCCTATTTTTTAAAGTATAAAATTCTTACACTTCCGTGTTTTATACATTTTAGAAACGGCCCTTTTTGTAAAAACAAACCGGGAGCGATTCCCCACACTATCTGATACTACTGTAAGAAATAGGCGCGACCAAGACAAACGGCGCGTACATGAAGGAAAGACAGCACTGATGCAAAATAGCATCGTATGTATGGGTCCTAAAATCTACAATAAGATTCCTAAGTCAATAAGAGACCAGAATAGTAATTTATTTAGAAAAAAGTTGAAGGCATTGTTATTGCAGAAGTGTTATTATTCTATTAATGATTTTTTAAATGACAAATTTTAATTTTATTGACATTATGTGTATCTTTTATTGCTTCTGCTTTGTCATATTTTATATATATTTTTGTTTTGTGTTTTAATCTAATAACAAATAATAATAATAATTATTTTTTAATTTTTCGCATGTGCATGATGCTGTCTACCTGACATTTGTACGCCTAATCGGCAAAACATGATTTTAAGCGACTAAATTTAGTGTAACATCTTTTATGCACTTGTTGTTTAAAATTCTCGTGTTGTATGCAAATAAATTATCTTTCTCTTTACCTATAGAAAAAGACACTCTCCTTGAAAACATGGTTACATTTGCCTAAATGACAGAGATTTTCGAATCACAAAGTTGTGTATTCACATACATTTTTGTAATTTGTTACAGAACTGGACACCAAAACGCAAAATCTGTCAACCATGTCGCAGAAGTACAAGAAGGATGCAACATACCTGAACACCAAATCGATGCTCGTGAAGGCGACGGCGGGTGCCGTCATACTGCTTGTCTTTGTCCTCTACTTTTGGGTTCTATAGGCTCTAGGCGATAACTGGGTTGGCTTTGTACTCTATCCTCAAACGTGGGAATAAAACTTCTGGAAAATACTTTGCAATATTTTGTTCCTGGTTAATATTATAAGTTAAAGTTATTATACTGTTTTCCTGACTATAGGAAGCAAACAAGTTTTTTGGAAATTAAAATTGAATACATTAGATATTGCAAAGTATATTTCTCAGTAGCTTATTATTATGAGCAAAATAGATGAAGTTAACATGATACTTTGTGATAAGATGTTACAAGACAAGAGTGGTGGATACTTATCAGTTTTGAATCTTATAATACCTATTATGATTATTTTTGTATAAGTATTAGAGATATTTTGATAAATTCTAAAGGCACCACTAAATTAACTATGATTCTGAAAATCATGCGGTTCAAAAATGGAACAAAAATTTTATGACATTAAATTTATTTGTTTTTTTTTATTTAGTTGTTTTTTTATAATTCATGTCAGTTTAGTAGTGTCTTCAGAATTGACCACAATGTAATTGGTAATAGGTTTACATGCTAGCTTTCTTCACATGTTTAACTGTAGCCGCCGTGGTGGAGGTTCACAGCTCACTCACTTGTGCACAACCCTTTTTTTATCTAACATTATTGAACATATTTTTGATGAACATACAGACATCAGCTTCATGGAAACACCCGGGGTTACGCTCATCCCTTATATCGACGCAAAGCTGGCACGCGCTCGCTTTTATCTTGATTTTACTGCAAGAGTGTGAGACAAAAGTTCAAATCAGCCTACTTTGAATTGTTATAATAACAGTCGCTTCCACTTTTATGTCACTCTCTTAATTGCAGTAAAAGCAAGATAAAAAGAGCGCAAGCCATTTATATTTTGATTACTATGTATACAGAGGCGGATTACCCTAAAAATACACTGATTGTCCGAAGACCAGTATAATAAAAAACAAAAATACTCTCGCTGGCTTGGGATGTGCACGTGTTTGGATTACCCCTAAGGCGTATATGGTATAGGTGCTACATCACGGACCCCCCTCCCCCCTTGATAATAAGATCATTGATTTTACTCAGCCTAGGGCGGCTAAGACTGCTACTCCGCCTCTGTATGTATATAAATAATATCAAAATAAAAAAAACATTTTGAATACATTGTAATTGTATTCTTATGAGGCTGACATTTGTTTTAGAAAAAAATCATTGATCATAAAGTATATCTTATAATTTTGTATGTAAATAAAGATGCGTGCAAGTGAGACAGCTGTTGTATCCACCCTCATAACTATAAGACCCAACTGACCCTTGCCGTGATAAAATGACAAGTATATTTATATTGTGAACCATTCCATTGTGGTAAAAGGCGACAAAATAATATTCCTAGGCAACTAGACTTAGCTTAATGGCCTTTTTTCCATGTACAATGAGCAGGCACTTGGTGATGGAATGTTTTAAATTTTATCACATATTGTTGTTTGTAATGTATTTATTTTAAGATATAATAAAACAAATATGCATTCTTTTCAATATTCGTGTTTTTCTACTATAGTATCTTACTTTATGGAATGGTAGAATTATTTTCAATCATATTCTTTATATTATAATCTACATATTTTTTACTGAAACTGAAATCTTTTGAAATGAGTGGTGGTTAAAAAAAAAATAGGTTTTATTAGAATATAAATTAAACTTCGTATAACCATAATTAATAAATAAAAAATGTAGCCTTTATAGTACAATACAATGCATACACTCATATAATAAGTATTAAGGGAAAGAGTAGGGTGGCGCCGCTGTATCGATCGCATGGCATCTTTTTTTAGTTATAAAATGATTGAAATTACTTTTGATAAATATTCTTCCTTTAGCTTCATAAGAACACTATTACAATGTATTAACAGTAGCTGTTATTTTTGTATCTACATATTATATTAACTGAAATAAACGTGGAAGTTTTGTCTTCTAATAATTTATTTCTGTCAAAATAGCATATATAAAAATAACAACTATTGTTAATACATTGTAATAGTGTTGTTATTAAGCTAAAGGAAGAATATTTATTAAAAGTAATTTTAATAATTTTATTTCTAAAGAAAAAGGTGCTGCGGATGAGCGAGAAAGCGGCGCCACCATACTCTTTGCCTTAATTCTATTAATCCAATATATGAATGTTCAATCAAAGCAATGTATCATGTACAGTCATCTCCAGAACAGTCTTGATAACTTGTAGCTAAATGTACAGTGGCTATATTGGTCATGATATCTTTCATTTTTATAGCCATAGGGACACTCAAAACCTAGAACAAAATTGAACGAGAGCATTTCTCTTACTGCCTGAGCCTCTGACTGTTTGCTACCTAAACAGTAAGACATGGCTAAACAGATTGTAAATTTGGTATAGACATAGCAGAAGCTCTGAAAAAAGACTTCGGGTAAATGTATCATTACAATTTTTAAACTCCATGTGACTGACACCATAGTGTGGAGCTAATGAACAAGACCAAACAGAACTAAGGTACTACCAAGGTAGGTAAGGTACTGTAGGTATTACCAAGCCATTTGATGTTATAGTTATTAAAAGGCCATTTATATAATTACCCATTATTTATCCTAAAAGATATAAGTTTACAACATTTCTATAACGTAACTATAGTTTAAAAAACTAACTTCAAAATGCGCAATTTTGTTTTAAACACTGTGTAATCAGACTGACCCAGCCATCAAGCCTCTTGAGATGTTGATTGAGGCTCTTAGCTTAAGATAGTTCACCAGTGCAATTGCATGCATGAAGTATTTATCACTCATATGTATCTAAGATGTTTCTGTGATTTTATTGCTATTTGTGTATAAAATTTATAAAGCACTGCATACCTGCAAAAGTCTTGGAAAAATAACTGGTGTATTTCTCCATTGTACCACTCCAAAAACTTGAACAGGATAAGGAAGGAATGTTGACTGTGGAGGTGATTTTACATAAACCATTGAGACTCTAATTTTGAATTTGGGCTGCATACCTGTCGCATCTATCTAGAAATATAAAAATCCTTCAAGTCGCAAATTTTAAACTTAACATATTACACAACCTGGCTGTGGTTGTTCAAGAGAAAACTGATAGATAGATAAACTCTTTATTATACAGACTATAAAAGTACAATGAAAAAAGAGTATTCCTCCTCGAAACAACCAAGATCACATCTTCAACCCCATTATCACTTCCCATTAGGTGAGATTGTGGTAGCAACAAATTGGTAGCTGTGCCTGATACAGGCGCCCAGGGATTCCAAAGGAATGTACTGGAGCTGACGGAGTTGACTAGTATAGGTAGGTATGAGCATTAAAAATATTACTCTCCAGGTAATAGTATTATCGCACAGTGAAAAATCTTGCTCTTAGATACTACCACATTATTTTACTCACATCTGACAGCCAAAACTTTCCATTCTGACTTTGTAATATTCCAAGTGTTCTACATTTGATTATTTCCTCTTTAGAAGTTTCACATTCATTAGCTAACGCCTTCATGTTTACATAGGTGTAGAAATCAGACTGAAAGTAATAAAATTGGGTTAGACAATAATAAAACAATAAGACAATTTATTCTCCAAAAGAACATCAATATACCTACATCTATGTACACGTTAACTTGGGTGCTAGTGAAGATATTGTTCAAAAGTTTACAACCGGTGTGAGTTACCAGTGATGACATATGACACTGAAACGTGGTCACTTTATAAGGAAGCTCAAGATCACGCAACGAGCTAATGCTAATGCTAATGTACTCTACATTCCACGTAGAACCGATGGCCGATAGAGCTAAAAAGTTCTCAAGTTGAGAACTTTTCAGACTCAACTTCCCTATCCCGGGAAGCGCAGCGTAGGAAGACCAGCTACGAGATGGACAGATGACCTCATACAAGCTGCTTCCAATGGGTATTTTTCAAAAATGGGGAGGCCTCTGTTCAGCAGTAAACTATTTGTAGATTTTGTAGCTGTGATGAAAATAATAGTTCTCCTACCGTACGTAGCAAAATCCCCTTTTCGTAAAAGAATGCATAGTTGAACTTACGTGACGAGTTTCTTTACAAAATGGTATATTTCGATATTTAACATATTTTTCTAATGCCATTATATTATGTAAAAAACTGATGGACAATCGTATACCAACCAGTGATGTTCCAAGTCAATTTTGGTGTTGCCGTATCTTCGCCTTATAATAGCCGTATTTTCGGGGAAAACCGGAATAAACGGCCGTATACTAAAATTTTATTTAGTTTTACAAATTATGGGTACTATATGACTTAATTACACTAATTATTTACTTATAACTAATCTCCGTATAAGTTTTGAATGGTATTTAATACTTCAGATTCAGTTAGTGAGAGGCCTCTTGTTTTCTTCTCCTTCATTTTTTTCATCATTTCTTCTGGTACTTCAAATTGCATGCAATTGCCTTTGTTTCGCACGGCTTGCTTCTCTCAAAGCTCTATTGATAGTTGAGGTTATTCGTTTCTTTTTGTTTTTATGTTATTCAAAACAATCCAAAGATTTAAGATGTTATTTTTGGTTTAGCAGACAAAATTCTAAAGTCACTCGGAGAACAAAGATATATATTGTTTTTGCTCTATTTTCTTAACATCTTAATTTATCCGTATTATTCATACGCTAAGTGCCGGGGAACTCCTAAACCTGAAACCGTTTCCGCGTTGATGCGTTCCGTTATACGAAGAAATTATTATTTGTCGATACTTACGATATCAGCCGTATACTTTCATACAAATGTTATACGGCTTTGGGATGGCTGCCGTATGCCGTATTTTAGATACTTAGCATGCCTAAAAGCCGCATATTACGGCAATAGCCGTATCAGGAACATCACTGATACCAACAAACACAACAGGCAAAATGGCGTAAGTTCACTTCACAGGAGTCGGGACTTCACCGTACAAACCAAAGAGAATATAACGTACTTAAGATGCGGCACTTCCATATAAAAAAAGTATGAAAATATTTGATTTGAGTCGAAATGTATGGAGTCCTTAGTAACTATTTATTAATCTGTGATGGAGTGTAGGTCGAAATTCTTAATTCAATTCATTGTCAATTTGATTGATTTTATTCGCGCTACGGGCAGGCTAATGGAGTTTGGCCATATTGCCTTTGTCAAGAATAACAAATCATACCTTAGGAAAATGGTTTATTGTGATTATTAGTGGTTATTATGAGTTTACCCGACAATTTTATGGGTGTTTGTGGGACGGATAAAAAATATTATACATTTTACCATTTTATTTAACTTTCCAATATTGCTGTACGGAAATAAAACATACAAATATTTTAGGAAAAGTATTCAAAGGAATTATTCTATTAATTATGTTAAATTGTTATGACTTTTCACTTGACTCAAAAAAAGAGGAGATTCACAGCTTCTATTTTTTTACATACTCTTAAGCTTTTTAATATTACATTAAAAAGTGCCCAAAATAACTAAAAACGAACATTATGAAAACATCTGTGGTTATCGAAATGTTAGGTACAAGCCGTTGTGGACTTCCCTAGTGAGGAAACAACCCAAGCTAAAGCATAAGTTTATGGTGTTAGTATTCTGTACTTACACCGTTCTTATGCCAATAAATAAATTTTATTTTATTTGACTCTTAAAAATTGAGCCTATGTGTAAAATTTCATTACTTCGTCGAGCGGAAATTTTGCCATGAAAATGCGTTTTGAACCATCTTTTTCCCCAGATTTCAGACCACATATTGTGCATCTTTTACAAGACATAACTTTTGAAAATAACGTTATTATGATAATTACCGACAAGGGCAATGTGGCCAAACCGCATTAGCCTGCCCGTAGCGCGAATAATAATAATAATAATAATAATGGTGCGGCGCTGGTGCGTACTATCAGTACGCACCAGCGCCGGTTCTTGAGAATGGCCGTGCTTTGCTCTATTGGGACCGTTCTATTATCACGGATAGGACTATTGTTGCCAATAAGCCTGATATTGTGATTGTAGATCGTTCCCAACGCCGGGCAGTGCTCGTTGACGTCACCATCCCACATGATGAGAATCTCGTGAAGGCTGAGAAGGACAAGCTCAGCAAGTACCTTGACTTGGCTCACGAGATAACCGCCATGTGGGATGTTGACTCGACGACCATTGTTCCGATAGTCGTATCGGCAAACGGTTTAATAGCGAAGAGCCTTGACCAACATCTTAAGAGGCTCTCGCTTGATGGTTGGGTCAAGGGTCGAATGCAGAAGGCAGTTATCTTGGACACGGCACGCATTGTCAGGAGGTTCCTCACTCTGTAGCCTCCACCGCCAGCAGCTTGGGCCCTGCCCCGTTGCCGGTGGCAATCTAGGTGTAGGTTTTTATAATGTTTTTAATGTGATTTTATAAAAATATTGTAAAAATTTATACTTAAGAAAATAAATAAATACATGGATAATAATAATAATAAATATTTATTTCAGGCATAAAAAAACCCATATGGCATACAGTTGCAGTAAAAAATAATAATAATAGAATTGAATTAGGATTAAAATTAGTCATAGAATAAAATATATGTGTATGATAAAATTATCACAGTCATTTTTTGTTCGCACTCAGGTGCACAGTCAGCCACCTTTTAAATATAGGGCTACCAAGGTAGTCACAAAGACACTGCAGGATACTGTTTTTTGAACTTCTCAACCCATCCCAGAAGGAAGCCACTCTGGATCTGATGACGGCAAAGAAATCCGGAACCCGTGCATCAGCGAACATGCCCGACGCGCTGCAAAAACGTTTTTTCCGCATGAGGATGCGAAAAGCATCATTGTATTGCACCCTTATGGTATGATACGTTTTATGAGTATAGTTTGTCCATAGCTGGCACGTGTATAAGGAGAGACAGTAGGCTCTAAACAAAGTTGTTTTAACCTCTTCATTGCAGCTAGAAAATCGGCGTGCGAGCATGTTGCACCTGATGGACAGGCTCCTTCTCTCACGTTCCATGTCCATATCATCATTTAGGTCTTCAGTCAATATATGGCCTAAATATTTAAAATGCTTCACAACCTTCACTGTCGAACCCCTCAAAAATACTTTCGGTATTTTTTCTGGGCCCTTCCCAGCTCTAAAAATCATCATCTCAGTTTTCTCAACATTGTATATAAGACCGTGTTTGGTAGCATATCTTTCACAGATAGCCAGCAGTTTCCTCAAACCGCTCCAATAAAATCATTCAAATTGAAAATAAATATTTATTACCAGTTTGTGGAATTTACTTACATCATCTATATACAGCATCTGAGTTGGGATTTCCCTGCACGTTTTTTGCGACAGAAGTAGTTCCTCGACTTAATGACAGAGAGAGATGGAATCACTTTTCATGCGTTGGTTGCGTTGGTTGATTCGTTGGTTTTTTTTTCCTGGGCTTTTCATGTACTTCTTCTTTTTGTATTGGACCCGCATTAAAGCATTTGCCAGTGTCAAGTATTAGGATTTTTTCAAGTTTCTTGAATAAAACAAGTTGTAAATGTTCTAATCACAATCTAAGTCACGTATACAGTCAATTTATAAGTCGAGTCCTGCTTCAGTAAACTGGTGGCGACTTTACTAGAAGCTTCTATGGAGTTTTGCCGACAACGTCACGTCAAAATCACATGTTTTACTGCTTTATTTCACTTGCCTACACTCACGCACTTTATCGAACACTTAATGAATAAAACACCACCATTTTTATAGCATTAATGTTCAAAATAACATAAGTTTAGGAAAATAAAACAAAGCAACAACACGTTACTAAGACGTTCCCGCCAAAACTCAGGCTTTTCATGTAAGGGTGTGACAAAGTACCCTCTGGACCCCGCAATTAGCGATTTGCCAGTGTCAAGTATTGAACGTAAAATGAAACGTGCACTGCTTTTATTTGCCCACACTCACACACTTGATCGGACACTTATTGCATAAAACATCACTATTTTTATCGCATTAATGTTCAAAATAACATAAGTTTAGGAAAATAAAACAGTGTTTCTATAACGTTCCCGCCAAAACTCCAAAATTTCGTTTAAATTTAGCAGAAAAAAAAACCGTAGTATAATTTTTGCTCAAATACCTACCCCCGTATTCTGAACCCATTCGGTTTCGGAATCGATTCGATTTGTATATCTCTGCCTCTGTCATTTCCATAGAGAATGACAGAGACGGAGATATACAAATCGAATCGATTCCGAAACCGAATGGGTTCAGAATACGGGGGCTAGTATCTTTTTTACATCCATACCATAGACAATAATTTTCCGAGAGCCAGAAATGGCCAGAATCCAAGTTATCCAAGTAATCCAATCCTGCCCCCGTATTCTAAACCCATTCGGTTTCGGAATCGATTCGATTTGTATATCTCCGTCTCTGTTATTCTCTATGGAAATGACAGAGACGCAGATATACAAATCGAATCGATTCCGAAACCGAATGGGTTCAGAATACGGGGGCTGATTGCTGAGTTTTGGCGGGAACGTCTTAGTAACGTGTTGTTGCTTTGTTTTATTTTCCTAAACTTGTGTTATTTTGAACATTAATGCTATAAAAATGGTGGTGTTTTATTAATTAAGGGCCTTACCGAAAAAAACCTGTCTGAAAATCGCTTAGCATCATCCTAGCTAACCGATGTTTAAACTCTTATGCAGTGGCTAACTTTTTTTCACCGAAAAACTCGATACACATCTGGTTAGACGTATAATACGTAGAAGACGCACAGAGAAACAAAATACATTCGGTCAGTAGAGATTATGGATAGACTAATCGAATAAAGAACGATAACGGAAGGAAATCTTATCAAAGTTATCAATTTGACGTCAGGTACAATGAAATGTCATTGTTATTTGACGTATAACTGTCAATTCCATATCGCGAAAACATAACATGAAAATAATTAATTCCCCGTTTCCCAGAGTTTAGGTTTATTTCTTTCAGGCAGAGTTGTATTCATATGAATCACAAGTAATAAGTTGAAGCTTTTTATTCCAAAATGAAGTAAACAAAGAAAAATCGTTCTCAAATTCGACGGAAGAGGAAAAGTTTTGTTGTGTGAATATCGAGGTTTGTTATGCTGGTTTAGACGAAGTTGAGCGCTGACAAAACACGGTGATGATGATAAAATATAGCCTATGTCCTTCTCCAGGTCCTAAAGAATCTCTGAGCCGAATTTCATAATGATTGATCCGGTAGCGGTAACAGACAGACGATAGACAGAACTTTCGCTTTTATAATATCAGAGATTTAAAGGGCATTGGGCATTGCAAATTGTTCCCGAATTCTGTGGCTTCTGCATTCAATTAATATTAGTTGAATGCAGGAGCCACAGGGTTCGGGGTTTAAGGAGGTGGATGTAAGAGAATAAAAATGGATCTACTAACACCAACTATGCTAAAAAAATAGCTGTAACTAGTATCAATATTTCTAATGCATTACGTTTTTACAGATATTAACTAAAAGTGCTGCATTCCATGCTATGGCATGATAATCCATGCCATGACATGATAATGAAGTAGATAAAATATAGAGAGGCAATTATGCATCAAGAAAACAGTCCATGAATGCAACACGACAAATGAGAGAAACGCATGGAAATGATTTAAAGACTATTATATATCCGTGAAAACATACTCAAGAAGCATACTATTGCAGTCCTGGTGATGAAAGGAGAATTTAAGCTTACTGTTCGCATGCATGGAATACTCATAATGAAAAAATTATTCATGTTTGTAAACAGTTTTATTGTGGTTATTAAAGCATACATTAAAGAATACAAAAGTACATGTTCACATATTTATTTCTTTTTTAAAATATAATTATGTAAATAAATAAATTTTGATTTTGACAAAAGTTTCAGTAAATTTAAATGATATTACTAAATTAAAGACACTTTTTACAAAATGTGCCTAATCAACAAATATCAGTTAGGCTCTTACATAATACAAAAACAAATGTTACCTGTAAATTTTCTCATTATTATTTTTCATTTATTTACATTATTATTTTCTGTATTCTTGGACAGTTGGGTAAAAGATAGGGTTTCCAGTAACAGGGCAGAGACAGTTGGGTAAAAGATAGGGTTTCCAGTAACAGGGCAGAGACAGTTGGGTAAAAGATAGGGTTTCCAGTAACAGGGCAGAGACAGTTGGGTAAAAGATAGGGTTTCCAGTAACAGGGCAGAGCTTGATTTCTATCAGGGTTATGAGCAAACATTGTATATGCATATAATAACCATTTGATACCAGCTGTGGTCCACAGTTTGTTAATATATATTATAGCCTATGTCCTTTCTAAGATTCTACACTATCTCTGTAAAAGATTTTATAACAATCAGTCCAGGAATTTATCTGTGAAAATAAAAGAAACTCTGAGTTATTCAGTTTTACAATATTACTTATTTTAAATATTTCCTAGGTAACTGTTGTATCAAAGTCATCGATTATTATAGAAGATTCTGTACCACTGCCAACTTCTTCATAATCCAGAGGCACTGCACCTAAGAATAAATATAGTAATAGGTATAATTGAAAGAAAACCAATATACCCAACTGTAAAAAGAGGTTTTTCTGTGAGTGAGGCAACGAGCTTGTTGGAGTGAGGTACCATTTTTTTAAAGTAGCATACAACACTTGGAAAGTAACCTTTTTTAGTTTACAGTAGGTAAAATG
This sequence comes from Lycia hirtaria, assembly GCA_947563715.1. Lineage (NCBI taxonomy): Eukaryota > Metazoa > Arthropoda > Insecta > Lepidoptera > Geometridae > Lycia > Lycia hirtaria. The sequence goes on from OX387375.1 coordinate 55,299,497, forward strand.
GAAACATACACAGCCATCACATACACCAAAATAACCAAATAACCCTTGACCCAAAAAAAGGAGTACCGAGTGTTCTAAGTAAGATGTGTATATCTGTCTTTGATGTGGCATCGCAACTCTCAAACAGATGGATAGATTTAAATCTAGTTTTTTTTGTTTCTAAGAGAATTTAATCGAGTATGTTCTTAGCTCTGTTTTATTGAAATCGGCCTGTTTTTTATTTCTTTGGGGGTTTTTGAGTTTTCTAAATTTAACGTGTTCAATCAGATATTCAAGAGATACCTACACACCTGTTTCATCTTTATGAATACCTAATTGCTATACCTATTATGGAGCACAGGACAGGCGACTTGGGACAATTGTACCTTTGATAGTGGCGTAGGTAGCTCTTTCATGGGGGTACACATGACACAAGCATGTGTCATAATTACCCCTTCTAATATTCTGAATCTTTGCTTCAAGATACCAAATCAATTATATCAGAAACATTTGTGTGTTCATTGCTTAAAACGTTCCACTTCTTCAGTGTTAGGTTTCTGAACCGGTGTTATGAGATGAGAGATATATGGGTAGCCGGTATTATCGATGAGACTTCCTAAAAATTACAGCTTATATTAAATTTTCTGGAGCGATGCCTCAGACGAAATTCGTCGTCGGTAAGGTCTTGAAACGGAGTATTTCTAATCTTCTAAAGTTTTCTTCTTATCCTCAAAGACTAAATTGTCGTAATTTATCGACTTCGCTTCGAAAATGTTTGAAGAAAAAAGTTCAAATATTTGCGCTAGGTTAAGTACTAACACAATTTGGCACATAACAGCTGGGAAAAAGCCGCCATAATGGCTTTTAGCGATTTAAACAACCTCCCGACGTTGTTTAAATTTGACAGCTAGTTAGCATATGCTGGGCATATTTATAACTTTCCGAAGCGTTTTTCGGTGAGATTTTCGCTAACCATTAGTCTAGCAATTGGCTAACTTTTTAAAAACTTTTTCCGGTAAGGCCGAAGTGTTCAATAAAGTGCGTGAGTGTGGGCAAGTGAAATAAAGCAGTAAAACGTGTGATTTTACGTTGTCGACAAAACTCCATAGAAGCTTCTAGTAAAGTCGCCACCACTTTACTAAAGCAGGACTCGACTTATAAATAAAATTGACTGTGTACGTGACTTAGATTGTGACTAGAACATTGTTTTACAAACTTGTTTTATTCAAGAAACTTGAAAAAAAACTAATACTTGACACTGGCAAATGCTTTAATGCGGGTCCAATACAAAAAAGAAGAAGAATCCTGATTGTGGTGTTGAGTTGGAATTACATGGATTGTTTTTTATCATAACGTTTCCTGTAAATGCCGTAATTTTACATAACTGCAAGAAATGCCTTCAAGTATAGTAGATCTACGGCCTGACCGGCGTCTTCTAGATCATGATTTCGAAGGTTACAAATTGAACTTACAAGCCCTGCCGCATTACTCTCTAGATCTAGCTGATGCTGTGGACAAAGTATATCCTGATGAAGTACAGTACTCGTTTGTACACGCTAAACTATTCGCCCTCCACAACCACCTAATACTAGACCACTGGGGCTACTCTTTTAACTATTACTACTTCGACAACAAACAACACGTGCGACACGTCACGTTCGAAAACACAAATTACACCTTCCAAACCAACGTCGTTTATGATGTTCCCGTACATGTTGAAAGGAGACCGGGTCATTTTAACCTGTGCCTATCGTTTCCCTCCAATAATCTCGCTTTAATAAGTGATGGCACAGGATATTTGCATGTAGTAGACACTGGCCCAAGACATAGGCCTGCAGAAGAAAACCTAATTTGGCAAACTCTCAACTCGAGCCTCATACTTGGAGAAGGCAAGTTTTTCATTATTGTTGACTCTAGAATTCAAGAAAAAGACAATACCGAAGTATTGCATTGTCTCCTGCAATCTGTTGAGCAAAATGATAAATATTTCAACTCTGTATTGACTTGGGTCACCTTCAATTATGATGGCACAACATGGAATCAAACAAGTTTTAGGCAGCTGCAAGGCAAAGGCATATTGCACTATGCTGCTATTGAAACTAGTTGTACTGCGCTGTATATTGCTTCAGACAACATATTCAAAGTTACATCAGACTCTGAGAGAGACATCAAAGGACCAGCTAAAGAAGAACCTAGAGAAATTATCTACACATGGCTCCAAACTACAGAGGATATCTCAATAACATTGAAATTGGAGCCAAACTACAATAAAAGACACTTAAAACTGAGTGTGACTCCTTTTACCATCATTGTCAGTTATGCAGGCAAAAATTTTGTAGATGGAAAACTTACTAACAAAGTGGACAGTGAGCTGACAACTTGGAATGTACAAGAGGATGGGCAGGTTGATATCTTGTTGACAAAATCAGAAAGTATGTTGTGGAATGAGCTGATAGAGGGAGGTGACAGATGTGGAGAACAGGTCCTAGATGCGAGTTTGGTAGAAGAAGCTCACAAAAGGCTGGCTCACCTGTGCTCCACCACTGAAATAGCACCAGACCAGTCTGTACCTGGCTTGTCAACACAACAGTTGGAAGAATGTGATGCTGCATCAGAAGAAGATACTGTCTTGAGTGAGCATTCTTACACTAAGTTATTTTTAGTAGTTAGAACTTAAAATCGGAACACTGAATAGTTTACAAATGTTTATTTTTTTAAATCAATTGAAATGCATTTTGTTTCAGTGCGGATTGATGCAACAGACCACCAAATCACTCACAGAGCCCCTCTCAGTGTGAACCAATTTCTATTTAGTATCAAAATAGAAACTCAAGAAGTACCCGCCCTGGCTATCCGACATCATGTAGATGCTTGTATCTGGCAGCCTTACGCACATCTGGTAAACTCTGACACTTGGCCGATTAAGCACCAAGGAACTCTGATGGCATTTGGATATGTTCAGTCTTCAAAACAAAATAGAAAATTTGTCACTTGCCCTCCAAACTTCTCATACAGTGTGGTGAGTGAGGCGACAAGACACATATTCATTTATCAGAACTCTAGTGACCCCAACACTCAGCTGAGGAAGCGAACTGGTGAAGGTGTAAAACAAGTGAAAGTGGGTCAGCAACATGTCTTCAACACAGACAAGTTTGGGGAAGTGCTTGGAATCAATGCAACAAATGAATTCTTATTTGTGTTAGCAGAAAATAAGTTGGTTGCAATACAAATATTGTAAAAAATATGTTTTTATTATTTATTTTACTTTTATCATTATCTAGCTTATAGCTTAAGCTAAAATCATACATATTTATATATTACAAAAAAAAAACAGTTCTTACTATCACAAGCTGTTGGGAACCACAATCCTTTTTCTTTATAGTTGATAAGATTTAGAGATTTGACCACAGCTCACCTGATGTTAAGTAACAGTGTGGTTTTAGAAGGTAGGCACACCTAGCAAGGTTTCTTTAGAAGATTGAAATGTATGTTAATTAATAAAGCTTTTCATCACACATTTATCATTGTTCTTCCTTTTCACTGTCACTATCCCCTAAGCTCTCTTCAGATGAGTACCCAGTAGTAAATAAGAGATTCTTAGGTCTTTTCTTCCTTTCTTCTTTAATCTCTTTTTCTATCTCTAATTTCTTCTGTTCAGCTATTTTCTCAGTCAGCAGCTGTCTGTGTCTTTTCCTAGGATTTTCTTGTCTTTGTTGGGATTGATTGTAGTCTGTGTTACGAGTTGCTATGTCTCCGTTTGTTTGACCTTGTGCCTGATCCTTTTTTACTGGTATATTTTCATCCTTTTTGTCAAATTCATCTTCTGTAAATTTCAAAGGTAGTTAAATATATATATATATCCCATAAACAATTCTTGTATATTTATATACATATATAATCTGTATCTCAGAAACGGCTCCTACGATTTTAATGAAATTTGGTTTGTAGGTAGATTAGGGGATGATAAATCGATCTTGCTGTTTCATTTTTAGTGAACACGGGTTTGCTCATAGTTTCAGTCATAAAAAATCCGAGTGGAGCTTGGTTGCCCAGGTACTACATATATATTTAAATGATAAATATATGTTCTATTTTAATAAATTATGTATTTACCTAGAATTTGTTTTGTTTTAAAAAAGTAAATTACACAAATAAAAATAGACACATATTGTAAAAACATAACATTTCATACATATAACTATCAGCCTAAAAACACCTATATATATTTTAAAAACCTTTACCTGGAGTAATAATTTCAAAGTTGTAAGCATGATCCTTCAGGACAACAAATATTATTGGGAACTCAACTATGCATTTTCCAGATAAGTTTTCTGCCAATGTCTCTGTGGTGTCAAGCTCAAAGAATTTCTTGGATGAACCTTTTACTTTCTCAGCTGTTAAATAAAATTTCATTGATTGATTAAAAGCGACCAAATATTGATTGAATAAATATCACAAAAATTATATGTTACCTTTTAGCAAAACTTTAACTCCACTAAATCCAGCTGATCTATAAAACCCCAATGATTTGGAACCCTCAAAATGTTCTGTATCTGGGTTCAAATATTTGTCTAACAAGACAGATAATTTTGTATGTTCTTGGCACTTATCATCAATAAACTTCAAGGGTTTATCATCCACATTAGGGAATATCCACTCAATTCGCCAGTAAATAGTGCTGGACTTGAAGTGGTAGCGTGTTGTATTGATGGAATGCCTCGTAAAGTTCTGAGCAAGGAATTGCAATATAGTCCCCCTCTGTCTTGCTGCCATTTTTAATTTGTATAAATGCTGTAATAAAAATATGATTCAAACAGTAAATATAATTTTGAACATTGTCTGTATTATATTTAATACAGGATGAATACCTACAATAGGCAGCTCCTTGTCTATCCTTGTAAACTTCTTTTTCTCATCCTGTTTTAAAGCATAAATAAAACGCGCACATTCTTCTAACATTCTGTAATCACTGAGTAGGTCGGTGTCAGTAAAATCTTTGACTCTAATGAATTTAGTGCGGTCTCTAATGCCGTTGCACTCTAGCTCTTTCTTATGAATGCAGACACAGGCCAGGCTACATGTTTTTACTTCACATTTGGGGCAAGTGTATTTAGCTATATTGGTGCCACATACTTCGCAGTCGCCGAGCCTGAAATATTTTTTCTTCATAGTTATAAAATGCGTAGTAATATGAATTCTTATGTCAGCAACGATCCTTATGTACTAAATCCTTGGACATAAAACTATATAATTTGTGGTACTAACGATTCTTTGTACATATGTGAGCTATGAATTCTTACCTGTCTACTTCAGTTCGTTTGTTACCATATTCTAATTCACTATCAGATGATGAGGACATTATTAATCCTTTGAAATATAGGTCTAAATCAACGCAAACGAAATTAGACAAAACGCCACTTATGAAAATGGAAATAAATTCAAGGAGAGTGTATTAATTATGGACCTTAATTTAAGGTTATGTTGTTTTTCTAATGATGACTGGAAACTGGATGACTTGATGTATCTGGAGTTTTGGCGGGAACGTCTTAGTAACATGTTGTTGCTTTGTTTTATTTTCCTAAGCTTGTGTTATTTTGAACATTAATGCTATAAAAATGGTGGTGTTTTATTCATTAAGTGTTCAATCAAGTGCGTGAGTGTGAAAAAGTGAAAAAAATGCAGTGAAACGTGTGGTTTTACGTGGGTTTTACGTTGTCGGCAAAACTCCATAGAAGGTTCTAGTAATGTCGCCATCACCAAATGACTTTGCTTATGCAAGACTTAAATTTTAAAATGACTGTTTAAATGGACTGTGACTAATATAACTTGTATTACCTATTCAAGAAACTTGAAAATATTTACAATTAAAAATTTTAAATAATGAATAAAACGCTACCATTTTTATTGCATTAATAGTTAAAATAACACAAGTTTAAGAAAATAAAATAAAACGACATGTTTTCATGACTAGCCCGCCAAAACTTCGATTTATAGGTTATTGTTGCTGATGTCAACTTTTTAAACAAAATATAAACGTATTAATTACATCACAATTACATATTGAAATGTATGTTGTTACCTCATTGCGAGTACACAAAACAATGTTTTCATCTGCATGGGAGTAAATAAGAATAAAATAGGTTAAAAAAAAAACTTAAAATCATGCCATTTTCCCCTTACCGGTTAGGCAGAGCATCAAAGACCATAAGGTCTTTTGACGCCACATTTGACCGTAGTTAGAGGGTTAGTTAGGAGGGAAAGGGTATTAGAGGGTTGCAAGGTAAGACGTTATGTTGGCATACAGTGACAGGTCAGTAATGCAAATAACTAAGCGGGTAAATTGCTCTGCTATTTCACTTTTTACTGAAATAGATGTCTACTATTAATTATTGTCAATAAATAAAAAGGTAGGAAATAAAGCAAAAAATATTTTTAAACATTTATTTATCATCATACGATCCCAGGGTGAACAGAAACAAATCTTCGTATTCCAATGAGGTTCGAATCGTGGCTGTCAAAGAGAACGGTTGCTTTGGCGTTTAATTTAAATTTGTAAATATCCTATTTATAGTTTTAGATGTTAGTTGTGTTGTATTGTGTGTAAAATATTAGTTATAATCATATGTAGATAAAGTTTTCATCGTTCATTGGTAAGGTTTTGTAAATATTAGTATTTTCTAATACGACGCATAGTTGTCATTTGTTTTAATGACGTTCCCATCTGCTTTGCATGGAATCGGACGAGGGGGCTGGTTGGCCCCCCGATAAGAACCAACCTATTGAAAACGATACCACCTTCGTAGATGGAGATGGACGCTCTATCCCATCTCCTATTTCTTTTGTTTCTATAAATTCAACTGATACTGATATAGAGCTCTCCCAGCAGGGCAGTGGTTGTCTAGGTACTAAACGTAAGAAGCACTCGAAAAAACAGTCACAAGATTCTTCTATTCCTTTAGGCCAAACGATTTCATCACAAATTCTTAATAACCCTGACACCCAATTAACTGAATCCTGTGCCTCTAAGTCGGCTACGTTGTCTCAGACACCATCGATTCCCCCGTACGTTCCTTCAGGTCGTCAAGCTTATAAGTCAACGGATAGGGGTCCATTTGTTGTGCATGTCCAGAAAATTGAGACATCTTTATCATCTGGGACCTACTTACATCCAGTTGATTTCGGTAGATTCTTGGGAAAAAAACAATTTCACAGTGTCCTTGATGGCAGTGTTCAAAGAATTGGTAGAAATAGAATTTCGCTGTCATTTACCGATTTCTACAATGCAAACGATTTTGTGACGAGTGATGTAGTTAAGAACAATGGCTTCAAGGCGTTTATCCCCTCATTTGGTACAACTCGGTTCGGTCTTGTTAAAGGCATTCCTATTGATTGGTCCGAAGATGAGATCATGGAGTGCGTTCGTGTTCCTATTGATGGTTGCCCAATATTAAAAGTAAGGCGGTTAAATTATAAGGTGGTTGTTGATGGGGCCCCTATCTTCAAACCATCTCAGTCTTGTGTTCTAACTTTCGACGGTCAAGTTCTCCCCCCTCGGGTATTCATGTGTTTCAACTCCCTCTCTGTTGAGCGATATTATTACCCTAGTGTGCAGTGTTACCAGTGTTCTCGCTTTAGTCATACCAAAAACAGCTGCCGGTCCAAGCCACGTTGTTATAAGTGTGGAGAAGGCCACACAGGTGACACGTGTAATATCGAAGAAGGCTCGTCCCCATGCCTATCCTGTTCCTGAGTTCCATAGACAAAAACAAATTAAAATCACAATGTCAGAGAAAAACATTTCAAACAATGAAGCCTCCAAATTACATTTGCCTGTTAGAGGTAAGAGTTATAGTAATGCAGCCAAAACATCTTATGCCAAGGTTTACCCGGCTCCTCTGTCTTTTTCAAATAAATCATCCAGCCCAGCCTATATCCTAGCATATCCTAGTCCTATAGAAAAACTGTCTTTCTCAAACCCAAGCCTCCTCCAGTTCAAAGACAGGGCTATGATCGCTCTGCTCATCAGGCGATAATTAATAATCCATCAACCTCTAATAATAATAGTGTTGCCTACAAGTGTCCTTATAATGTGCCCTCTACATCCTCTAGTAGCATTTTGGAGCTTATACAGACTCTTACCAGGCTACTTAACTCTCCTAGTTTATTACCGTCCATCGCTGCCCAAGATTACCCCTCTCCTGTTACAATCCCTTCATGATGGCGTCCTCCCTAGGGCTGCAATGGACCTGCCAAAGTCTTAATAGTAAAAAATCTGAACTATTATATATTATTAAAAAAATATGATCCAATTGCCATCTCTGAGACTTGGCTTAAGCATGGTTCCTTTTTTAAGGTTCCTCGCTACCTTTGTTTCAGAGATGACAAAGGTGATGGGTATGGCGGCTCAGCCATTCTCGTCAGAAACTCTGTAAATTCTCATCTTGTTAATATTCCATCTCATTCCATTTCTGACAAATTTTCAATAGTTGCGATAAGATTAAATAATTTAACATTGATCTCATTATACATTCCCAGACCATCTATTGATATCCTAAATAAAATTCTCCATATATTATCACACATTCAAGGCCTTCTTATCGTTATGGGTGATTTTAATGTCCATCACCCTGCCTGGGGTTTTCAAGTCTCGGATTCACTTGCACATTATGTTTTCAATATTATGGACAGTTTAGGGTTGTGTTTACTCAATACTGGCTCTCCTACGCACCGCACTAAACCGTATGAGCGGGTTAGTGCCGTTGACTTGACGTTAGTGTCAGCGAGTCTAGCTCCCTCTATGTACTGGAAAACCTTATCTTCTTCTTTTGGTAGTGATCATTTTCCAATTCTATTTGATCTTCCTTTCTCTAAAATAGAACCGGATCCATTCAAGCCACTACTACAATATAGACTGCCCAGCTCAGGTCAGTCTGATGAATGGTCTAAATACTCATCGTTCCTAGATCAGTATGCCTCTGATCTTCCCCTCATTCTTCCTGTTTCCTTGAACACTTGTTATAAAGCTTTTTTAAATTGTATTAATTTGGCTGCTAAACACTCATTTCCCCCAAAAATTCAAAATACCAAACATAGATCACCTCCATGGTGGGATGAAGAATGTAAGATTGCTGTTTCTGAAAGGTTAAAAGCGGAGAATCAGTATTGTGTTCACATGACTAATGAAAATTATAGAAATTTAATTACAGTACAATCTAACACTAAACAAATTCTTCATTCCAAAAAGTCAGAGGGGTGGAAAAACTTTTGCTCATCTGTTTCCCCTACCATCCGGCCCTCTCTTGTTTGGAATTCAATAGGAAAATTCCGGGGTTCATATAGAGAACCCTCGCCTCCTTATCCCAGTTGTGAGAGCTGGTTTGACCAATTCATGGACAGATTGGCTCCTCCTTTTGTCTCTAACTTTGTTAACACTTCAACTTCTAGTTCTTCTGCTCATGATGATAGCTTTTCTCCTTTTTCTATGCAAGAATTACGCCTTGTTCTTTCTTCCCTCAAAGATTCTTCTCCTGGTCCGGATGGGATCCCGTATTCTTTTTTGGTTAATGCTGGTGAAAAACTTTTAAGTTATTATCTTGAAATGATAAATTTAATGTTAGATACAGGATTCGTTCCAGCTGCAATGAAAACCCAAATAATTATCTCAGTTTTAAAACCTGGTAAAGATCCTGAAAAACCGGACAGCTATCGCCCAATAGCTATGTCTTCTGTTTTGACAAAGATAGTGGAACACCTTATAAAAAATCGATTTGAATAGTTGATTGAATCTAGTAATATTTTACCTCAATCTCAATATGGTTTTCGAAAAGGTAGAGGGACTTTAGATAGTTTATCTATTTTTGTTACTGATATTAGACTCTCGTTTTCTAGGAATGAGTCCGTTGTTGCTGCTTTTCTTGACATATGTTCTGCATACGATAATGTTATTCTCTCAATTCTAAAATCTAAGATGGAAAAACTGGGTCTCCCACCGAAAATTATTAACTATATACTTAATCTTTTTTTAGACCGTTCTGTTCAGCTTAGAGTCAATGGTGAAATAAAGTGTTCCAGATCCTGTAGGGTCTTCCTCAAGACTCTGTTTTAAGTCCTATTCTCTTTAATATTTACACTTATGACTTATTTAAGTATATTTTGCCTCATTGTAGGCTTCTACAATATGCTGATGATCTAGTTTTATATATGGCAGATTGTGATATATTAAGTGCCGCTCATAAGTTATCTCAAGCTCTCGTGTCATTAAATGTTTGGCTAGGTCATAATGGTTTTGATATAGCTCCTCTGAAGAGCTCTGTGGTAATATTTACCAGAAAACGGTTGAAACCAAGACTTGACATTTTGTTTAATAATATCAAGATTCCTGTTGAAAACGAAAAAAAGTTTTTAGGTCTCATCTTAGACAATAAATTAGATTACTCTTCACACATCAACTACATTTCAGTCAAATGCGAAAAAAATCTCAATATTTTAAGATGTTTGGCGGGTGTTTGGTGGGGTGCTCATCCCTATTACCTAAAGCTTCTTTACAATGCCATTATTCGTAGTGTTATAGATTACGCTTCATTTCTATATGTGCCAGCTTCTAAGAGAATGATCAATTCGTTGGACTTGATTCAAGCTAGAGCTCTTCGTATCATAACGGGGGCAATGAAATCTACTCCCAAAAATGCTATGCAAGTGGAATGTGTTGACCCTCCTTTGGATTTGAGACGGCAATATCTGGCGGATATGTTTTTGTTTCGTTTGTTCCAGTTTTCATCTCATCCACTGTTTCCAAAATTACAGCTTCTGCTTAATTATATTTCTCTGCCTTACTGGAGATTTAAAAAAAACCCTTGTTAAAAAAATAATTGAAACCTTAAATTCGTTACTCATAGAACTCCTAAGCTTCCATTATTTGAATTCGATTATCAAGCGATCCTATTTGAACCCTCATTACATCTTAATTTAGATTTGATGAAAGGATGCCTTTGCCAATTATCATTTTCTTAGGATTAAAGATAATCTTTGGCATGGTTGCCACTGTATTTTTACAGATGCCTCTAAGTTAGATCAAAACGGGTGTGTTGGTGTTGGTTTATTTCACCAAAATTATAATATAGTGCAAAAGATTAAATGCTCACCTGGAACATCTGTTTTTGTTGGTGAATGTAGAGGTATAATGGAAGCTATCAACTATATATTGTTGCTCAAATTGAATAAAACTGTTATATTTTCTGACTCTGAGTGCTCTTCAGGCCTTTCAGAGTAATCCTTTTAAAATAGGCTCCAAGAATTGGGTTATATTCAGATGCAAGGAACTGTTGTTGAAATGTTCTGTTTTAGGTTATTCTGTCCACTTAGCTTGGATCCCAAGTCATAGTAATATTTCTGGCAATGAAAAGGCAGACAAAGTTGCTAAAGAAGCTGTTATCTGTGGAGATAAAGTCCCTTTTAAAAATTACCCCCAAGACCTTCTGCTTCTCTCTAACCGTTACTTAAAAGCTAGATGGTCGAAGAGATGGTATTTTAGTAGTCGACGGACAGGTTTTAATTACGCTAAGTATCAACCCTTTATTCCATCTAAACCCTGTTTTTTTTAAGTCTAAATGTAATAGAAAACTCTGTTCCATGGTTTCCAGAATGAGATTTGGCCACTGTTGTACTGGAGCGCATCTACACAAATTACGTATTAAAGATTCTTCCATATGCGAATGTGGTATGGATGAGTCCAACCTAAATCACATTTTCTTTTCCTGTTGCAATTTTGATCACAATTCATTTTTCAACTTGTTAATTCATTATAAATTTCCATTCCCCATTCATATCGACAATCTTTTGTATAATATAGAACCTCCTTCAATCGCTTCATTATCAGATTTTATTACTGTAAATAATATTAAATTGTAGTTATTTTAATTCTTCAGCCCTATAAATGTAATATATTACTTAATTGTTATAAGTGTTCATTTTGTTTTTTATATCATTAATTTACCTCTGTATTTTATAGGATATTTTCTGTTTCAGCTAATAAATTCTAAATTCCGACTTCTTTTTTCTCTCTTCTGACATACTTGTTGCTGGCAATAATGTTAATTTGACAATTGCCTAAAAAAAAAAAAAAAACTTTCATCCATCTAGGGATGGGTTATACTTGCAAAATCTCATACCAGGGCTTCCAAGTGCGCCCACATAAAAATACCAGCGCCAAAAACCAGGGCTCAAAACCTTTCAAAGTATTTTTTTCGTTAAAGAAAATTGATTTGTATTTTAACTAAGATAAGGTGCACAATTGCGTAACAAGTTTTTCTACTAAAATACTTTCATAGGATATTGTTCATTATATACGTTATAATAAGAAGCATAATGGCATTCACGAAATTCAAAACGTTCCAAACGACACCAAACATGACTGAGCGAGCGCGATATATATTGCTTGCCTACTTCGTTCCGTGTATTTGACGATGACACCCGAGTGAAGCGCCAAAAACCAGGGTCAAAACCCTTGAAAGTATTTTTTTCGTTAAAGAAAATTGATTTGTATTTAAGTTATAATAAGGTGCACAATTGCGTAGCGAGTTTTTCAACTAAAATACTTGCATAGGAAAATGTTCATTGTACATGTTACAATAAGAAGCATAATAGCATTCGCGAAATCCCGTAAAGTAAATACTTTTTCTCCTTGCAAGTGTTTCGGGCGGCACCTGGTCGCCATACTTGCAAGCAAATACCTGGTGTAAAAACCTGGTTGCGTAAATACGCACCTTCCCTACATCCATCCAAGACATTCATCCAAACAATCCAAAGCCAAAGTTGAAGTTGACTCTCTTCAGTTTTAGATTAGTTAATTTATATTTCCAATTCCATTCTTTGTCCACAAACAAAGAGTACCTTTTCTAAACAATTTATTTTGTTTTCATCATGGCTTTGTCCAATACTCCGTAACCGTTAGACAAAGCAAAGAACACTATTACTTCTAGTAGTATTGTTTGATCATAGGTCTCTGTTTGCGATTAAACAAAACCAAAAAAGTTTGTTCGTTCATACCTATATCGATAAGGAGTGATAGGTAATTTCGGTTTGCTGTTATCATCGCTATGGCTACACCAGAACTCCAAGGTGACGACTGGGACATAGCCTGCTCAGACGACGAGCTGTCTAAATCTGGTATCTATGTCGGTAAACACTGGATGCCGGACCCCGTAGAACTCGAGGATCTTTACAAAAATATAGACAAGAGTGGTACTGTTTCTCTAGAATGGAAGTGTCCTGGAAGGCGCGCGCCTTCGCCCGTGGCCGTTAATAAAGAAAACCAGCCAGAGATTCCAGTTTCCCCAGTGAGAGAAGAGAAATCAGATTTCGATTTTATGGATGAAGTGAGTTCTTTGCGACTGCGTGTGCGTAGAGAGGGTGAGGACACTCTTCGTGGATCAGCGAAGAAAAAGACGACATCTTTCGATGGTATTCTGTCAAATATGATTCGGCACAAACGAATAGAACAGATGGAAAAGCAAGCAAATACTTCACCCTCAACACCATCTTCTAATGTGTCTTGACAGAACTCTTCTACCACCCTTGTTTGCTGGAGTTTTATGCCACAGTGAAAAATTAACTGTTAGAAAAAACTATTTGATATCTCACTTTATGTTAAAAATCACAATATGATGATTTTTCACTGGGAGCATCCTAGGGACATTTCCCACTGTTTTAGTATCCAGTGGTCAAGACCAATATACATATATAACTTTCAATGCTATTGTAATAGGTATGCCATGTTCTAATCACATTCTCTTAAATGTACATAGTTTAACACATTAACTGCAGAGGTATTTTTTAAATGCTTGCAAATTACTGCATGTTTTTCGCAACGTTGTAAACAAATTTGGGCTAACATGCCTGGCATGTGTAGCCACACCTGCATGGGAGTAGAAAAAACAAGATAGATAGATAGATAGATAGATAGATGAACTCTTTATTGTACACACCTTAAAAGTAATAACAAAGAACTTAAATAGACTAATGCAACAAAAGGCGGCCTTATCGCTAAAAGCGATCTCTTCCAGGCAACCATGGGATGGATAAAAATATAAAATATAAATCAGACGGGGCATGCAACGAGATATTTAACAATTAACATTATAAACTATAAATGTCAAGGTGTATGTTATTGGCAGTTATTGTGTTAAGCTACAAGTATTCCACCTGCATATCAAGCATGTATAATTATATTCTGATTTAAATAATATGACAATAAGAATCATTATTTTATTTACATTAATTATGCTACATATAATATATAGTGCTATAAAGATAATACTGCAGAGTGTGGTCGTAGCAATCTTTCATCCTCCTCCATGATTCTCTGACATTGGTTGATGTTATTCACTATGTGCTCCAACTGCCAGTGTTTCCTAAGCAGTGCCAGGTCTACACCAAACTTGCCCTGTCTAATGCATTGGACGCCTGTACAGTGGGCTGTGGTCTTCAACTGGATGCCTAGGTCATGGACTATTGTCCACAGATACTTGTCATATTCATTTACTGTTTGTACTTCTGAAATGACAAATAGTATGTTGACTGTTGTTGACCCTTGAAATCATAGCGAAGTTACTAAATTTCAGAACTTTGTGCACATACCTAATTCAAAGTGAGGTGGTTTGAAGTATACACATTTCAGGCCGTATATGACAGGGAGCTTGTTGTTGGTAGGCCGGATGAGCCCTTGAGATGCAAGTTCATACATAGTCTGGGACTCCATGTGGACACCTGACAATCTAAACATAATAATTTGGTTAGTAAGAACAGTAATAACTAGAAATGTATACACCTATATGGCATGATACAGATTACCAACAAATGTTATTGTTAATTTAGTAATAGTTTAAGTAAATGTCATGATAATAATAGACAAATCGAAAAATTAGGAAACTGAATTATTTTGCAGTAAAGCTCAATAGCGAAACCAAACTGGCAGTTTTTTTTTTAAATATTAATTTTTTACTAAGATTAAAAGGTACCTTCCATTTTGGCTTCCTATCCTCTATCACCATCTATTGGCTTCCTAAGTTCATAGTAAATGTACTGTCAGTAATTCAGTCATTTTTCCAATTTATCTTGACAATATAGCTCATTTACATTAACTATTACATAAATAAAAAAAACAGCAGTTGGTAATATTATTGATAGATAGGAAAAAATAGTAACAGTGTGATTAAATTATAGAGACTATCTGGAACAGTATACTGAAAATTATGCCCAGGTTTTTAATGCTAAATTATCATCATCATCTCAGACACAAGAAGTCCACTGCTGGACATAGGCCTCCCCCCCCATGGATTTCCAGAAAGACCGGTTGGAAGCGGCCTGCATCCATCGTCTTTCTGCCACTTGTATGATATCTTCTGTCCAACTTGTGGCTAATCTTCCTACACTGCGCTTGCCGGTTCGTGGTCTCCATTCAAGAACTTTTCGGCGCCATCGGCCGTCAGTTCTATGTGCTATGTGCCCTGCCCACTGCCACTTCAACTTGCTAATCCACTGTGCTAAATCGGTGACTTTTGTATGTCTACAGATCTCTTTGTTTCCGATACAATCTCATAGAGACCCCGAGCATAGCCCTCTCGATACCCGCTGCGTGACTGAGCTTCCTTAAAAGGCCCATAGTAAGTGACCACGTTTCAGTGCCATATGTCATCACTGGTAGCACACACTGGTAAACTTTCGACTTCAGGGACGGATATATTGAACGAGAAGACGCTTTTGAGTTTCCTGAATGCATTATAATATAAATTAATAGTAACACTTACTGGTACATAGTCTTCTGATGGGCAGCCTGCATGTGTGCCACCACAGCATCCATTTTTACTCTTGTCACATTGTCATATGTGGACCTTTCCACTGTTTTGCCATTCCAGAAATATGTGTCTGTTGCTTTGCCAAGCTCTCCATGAATTTTGTATGCTCGAGTTAGACGGGATACATTTATTTTGTATGTTGCCTTTGTGCCTTCATTAATACCAAGCACTGGAAGTTATAGAATACAAAAAATCAAGAGTTAGATATACATAACTACTATTTTGTACACTTCTTTTATGATTACTTACACAGTACTCCACTGCTAAATAGTCCTAAATGAGTAGCCCAGCTACAACGGAAGTCGTCTTTGATATATCGCGGGCCGCAAACCAGTGGATCGTCAGCATAATTAGGAAGAATTTTCACATACATAGGTCGTGTGGTTGGACCTTCTATCACAACTCGTTGTTCCTGCAGACGATCAGGTAGCAAATTTAAATCTGAAACAATGGATATTAGATTCGTTTGAACAATCTAATACAAATTATTTAAATACTATCTATTAAATAGACACTAAATTACAGTTAACCTCTACAGAGATTTGTAATAATAGTATGTTGAATCTGCCGAACAGGTACACATGGTGGTTTATAAACACACATTACACCATTAAGGGCACGGAAAGCAGATGCTGCATTACGAAATTTCACCATCATGAGATCATTCTATTCATCAAAACACTACCACCTTGGACATAGTAGGTACTTCTACTTTATAATTTGTGCAACCACTTATTGAATTTTTTTTTTTTTTGGTTAACTTTTCCCTTTCGGGAAAGGCTAACTTCTTCTTTTTTTCTATTGGACCCGCATTAAAGCATTTGCCAGTGTCAAGTACTAGGATTTTTTAAGTGTCTTGAATAAAACAAGTTGTAAATGTTCTAGTCACAATCTAAGTCACGCATAAAGTCATTTACAAATTCGAGTCCTGCTTCAGTAAAGTGGTGGCGACTTTACTAGAAGCTTCTATGGAGTTTTGCCGCCAACGAAAAATCACACTTTTTACTGCTTTATTTCACTTGCCCACACTAACGCACTTTATCGAACACTTAATTAATAAAATACCACCATTTTTATAGCATTAATGTTCAAAATAACACAAGTTTAGGAAAATAAAACAAAGCAACAACACGTTACTAAGACGTTCCCGCCAAAACTCCAAAGGCTACCTATTAACACACAAACAAATCATACATTTTTTTTTTAATAGAGGAAGCGTAATGCGAATATATATCGTTCATAATCGATATAACTAGTATTAATACCTACTAGATTTCAGGCAAAGTTTACGATCAGCATCTTCTTCTTTTTTGTATTGGACCCGCATTAAAGCATTTGCCAGTGTCAAGTATAGGATTTTTTCAAGTTTCTTGAATAAAACAAGTTGTAAATGTTCTAGCACTAACACGTTACTTATGACGTTCCCGCCGGCGGGAACATGTTGTTGCTCTGTTTTATTTTCCTAAACTTGTGTTAATTTGAATATTAATGCGATAAAAATGGTGGTGTTTTATTCATTAAGTGTTCGATCAAGTAAATGAGTGTGGAAAAGTGAAATGAAGCAGTGAAACGTGTCATTATACATTGTCGACAAAACTCCATAGAAGCTTATAGTAAAGTAGCCACCACTTTACTGAAGCAGGACTCGACTTATAAATTGACTGTATACGTGACTTAGACTGTGGCTAGAACATTTGCAACTTGTTTTATTCAAGAAACTTGAAAAAATCCTAATACTTGACACTGGCAAATGCTTTAATGCGGGTCCAATACAAAAATGAAGAAGAAGAAAAAGACATAGATGACAGTTACATTGCTTGACGGAGTTTTGGCGGGAACATCTTAGTAACATGTTGTTGCTTTGTTTTATTTTCCTAAACTTGTGTTATTTTGAACATTAATGGTATAAAAATGGTGGTGTTTTATTCATTAAGTGTTCGATCATGTGTGTGAGTGTGGGCAAGTGAAATAAAGTAGTTAAACGTATGAATTTACGTTGTCGGCAAAACTCGATAGAAGTTTCTAGTAAAATCGCCGAATTTACCGAAGCAAGACTTAAATTTGAAAATGACTGCTTACGTGACTTAGACTGTGACTAGAACACTATATAACTTGTTGTATTCAAGAAACTTGAAAATATTTCAATACTTGACACTAGCAAATTGCTAATCGCGAGGTCCAATACAAAAAAAGAAGAAGTTACATTGGATCCACGAATCTAGCAATTCCGAATTCCGACTATAGAGTGAAATAGATCGGTAGGGCAAAATAAATAGGAGTACGGAATGCTGCCATTCCGATTCCTACCTACTTCTATTTTTCTTTATTTATCTTTGTCATTCGTCATATCTGCGCTTTTGCTTCTTTTCACGTTACTCACACTCACTTTTTCGGTCTTCCTCTTCTACAGCACCAGTTTCCGAATCCGACAAAATGTGAATAGGGGTGCGGGCTATTCACAACTTGTCGGATTCGGAATCGGATCGGAAACTATCCGTTTTACTAAGTAAATATAAATAGTTTCCGACCCGATTTCGAAGTATATATTATCAATTATTTATTCATCGTTTATAAGTCTTATAAACGATCAATAAGAGCATTTTAGTTAAATAGTGTTTTGTTCCATTTTCGTGCATGACAGTTCTCGTCTGACAGAAAGTGACAAGGGAAAGTGAAATTGAGTTTAAAGTCAGTCTATAGTCAGTGAATAAGATTACAGCTGATTACAGCATGCGTTTATAAGTGACGCTTTATCTTAAGATATAAATCATCATGTTATGTTGTGTTATGTCATTTTCCTATAGAATGACACAGATTAACCTCTGTCATTCTGTAGGAAAATGACAGAGATGAAGATATAGTTTCCTGCCCGAATCCGAATGATTGTGAATACAACAAAAATAAACACAAGTATCGTGCACTACTATGATTTTATTATGCATAAATAAATAAATATTCCTGTCGAAAGCAGACAAATAGGGTGCGTTAATATGTTTCAATAAAAGCTAATAAAAAAAAAGACGTGTGGCACTCGGAGACTGCCGCGGTAAAGCTATTGCATAGAATTTTTTATCAACTTATGTAATTATATTATTTATTTTATTTATGCAGTATTCCTAACACCCCCCACTCCAACCGGCACAGCGGTGATACTTTTTAGTTTTGCCATCTATCGATGAATAGCAGAACTTTTAATGACTTTTTGAAATATCACGCTTGTCTCTTTAGTTCTGCAAATCGCCTCTAGGTGGCATTGGTTGTATCGGCGTTACTGCGTTAGGTTATTTTCGTTACGGAATTTCTGGATTCGGTCTCCACGCTCAAGGCCCGCGATAGAAGCTATGCAATAGCTTAATTAAAAAGCGATGATTACAATCATAGGTAAATAATGTAATTTTGCTGGTATTTATGGAGAATAACTTCGCATACAATTTAAAAATAATTTTATTTAAATCTTACCATTTCACATGTAAATTGTCTTTACGATATATATACTCGTAAATATGAATAATTTAAAATAAATAATATGTTTTCAAAACATTAAATTGGTTTATTTTCATACACAAAAAATATTTTTAAATGTTTATGCAAGTAAAACAATCAATACATGTCAAAAAAAAATGGAATCTATCTAGTAATACAATATGTCCAATACAATAAAAATACCGCGGTTGAACTTTAATAACACCCTCGCGTAGACCCCGGTCCAAATGTACCCAGCACACTCGCCGCGTTCCCGCGCTGTATTGCGAGAGAAATTTGCTGGACCAGGAACCAGCCCGACTGAGGGTCACGTCCTCGCTCTCTCAGGCGGCGTCCTAGGTCCGAGGCAAACTTCCTCGCCTCCGAGCACCACGGTCCCGCTGTTTCGACGGCAAACGGGACGAAGTCGTACGCTGATTCCAGGCATGCGTATTTGAGATGTTTGCCTCGGGCGGCGGCCTCTGCTCCTGCGCCAGCGGACTGCTGGGTAGCAGGGAGGTGGCAGGACGCGAACGTGCTTACACACGTAGCGTCCCACACGAGGCACCGCCCTTTCTGCCATGGAACCAACGTGAGACCGTCCGGTCGCTTACCGTCTGAGCGGGACAAGCCGGGGGGCTCCAGCACGCTTAAATTGGTAGTAATTCATTAGACACAAATCTTGGTGGCAATTAAATACAAGGTTATACCGATAAAGACAGAAACTATGTACATCTTTCTCTTTCATGCTTGCTATAGTTAAATCACGCTGTTTCACTAGGAACATAATTAAAATTAGACACCAATTTGCTGTAGCCAATTTTAGCAATGAAACAAAAAATTAGGAAAAATAACATAATTTTAGACAAATGAAATGACTTAAAATAAGTACTGTCAATGTGGGTAACTTTGACTTTGCGTTAAACTTTGGACACAGCCTTGTTTAAAGATTCTTGATTTTTATAACAAAAGTTGAGTAATTAAATTGATTGATGAATGCGTGAGTTGAAGTCGCCAAACATTATAAATGTTAATTTATGCATAAAGTTGACAAATGTGATGGAAGTTTTAAAAGTTTTCCACCATTTTCTAAACACAAGAATTTGTGACTGAAAAATGTATGTCCAAGATTTCGGATTTAATTATACAAAACTAACAACTAACTACTAACTAAAACATGTGTTTTATTTAAAATCGATAAAACATTGATCTATCTTACCATTTTAAACAATATTTCTTGGTGTTATTTAGTTTTACTACGTAAAAATATTGTAAACAAAATAGTCAACTTATTTTCTTTAATTGTGGGTAACATTGACAATAGAGTTTCAGTTAATTATATACCTAAAAATACATTAATAATATGAATTATTTCACTTCTGTGTCTGACAGAGATATTTTAAGCAATATAATGTGGTCGAAGATGGTAAGCATACATAACACGGAATAAGAACTGGCTCTCAAGTAGGTGGTTGATATTAGATCATCGTTAGATGTTTGACGATAGCTTTCATTTTTTTTTTATTTTTTTTTTTAGTTAGTACATACTCGAAAACTAGTCTTCTAATAAATTACAGTTTAAAAAACTAAAAAACACGCTACAAATTATTGTGGTCAAAGTTCATTACAAGACTTTTCTAACAAATCCAAACACAGCTATGATACGATGTTCCATCATGAAGTTCTAGTTCATATC
Organism: Lycia hirtaria; assembly: GCA_947563715.1. Classification (NCBI taxonomy): domain Eukaryota; kingdom Metazoa; phylum Arthropoda; class Insecta; order Lepidoptera; family Geometridae; genus Lycia; species Lycia hirtaria. The sequence goes on from OX387375.1 coordinate 55,320,485, forward strand.
TTCCGGCTCCATCATCAGATCAGTTCGACAGTACCATATTATTGTATTGTCATCAGAACTACATACAGCTGCCAATTTTCATGACGCTACGATCCTTGGAAGATGGTTAAATTAGTTACCTTAGATTTCATTACATAATTAGTTACATACAGGTCGACCTAATAAAAGCGTGTTAAAAACGAAACAAAAGAGTTCATGAAATGGGGTGGATCTTTTTTAAATTTGATATTACTGACTATTAATCATAGAACTTATAGTTGATAGTGATGTCATTCAATACTCAAATGATTGTAGAATTTTTTGGCCTTATTTGATTTTTAAGAAATTATTTCATTAGTAAGGAAAAATGAAATTAAACTATTTTATTTTTTCCGCTCGCTTGTAGTTTAAAGTCTTAAAACGGCATTTCCCATGAAAATGAACATGATTGAATATGACAAATTGATTTAGTTTGTTAGATCTATGTTTTTTACATCAAAAAAGTAAAACAAGTCCAACCTAAATTACGTAAATCACCGTTTATGAAGATTCTCCGCTATCTAAATTAACGGGAGTCAGTTTTACCCACATTCGCGTTTAACTTTGACAAGCCATTTAAACCCGATTTTCTTCAATATTTTCTATACTATTGGACTTGTTACTTCTTTATTTTAAAATTGACCACGAAAGAACACCCCTACATAAGTAAAATATTATTAGACTCATACATTAATACTCTGTTATCTTCAAAAATATGAAAAAGTGTGTGTAAAGTTACCCACGCTGACAGTACTGTATTTTATTTCGATAGCGGAAAATCTTCATAAACGGCGATTTACATAATTTAGGTTGGATTTATTTTACTTTTTTTATGTAAAAAACATAGATCTATCAAATTAAATCAATTTGTCATATTCAATCATCTTCATTTTCATGGGAATTACCATTTTTAAAAACTTTGAGCTACAAGCGAGCAGAAATAATAAAATAGTTTAATTGCATTTTTTTTACTAATGAAATAATTTCTTAAAAATCAAATAGAACCAAAAAAATCTACAATCATTTAAATGTTGAATGACCTTATTATCAAATATAAGTTCTAAGATTAATAGTGAGTCAAACCAAATGTGAGTGATATCAAATTTAAAAAAGATTCACCCATTTTATGAACTGCATACCTATTGTTTTCTTTATGTTTCTTGAGTTCTCTTTTGTTTGGTTTTTAGAAGACTAGTTTTCGGGTATGTACTAACTAAAAACAATTTTAAAAAATCGGTCAAGTGCATATCCGGCCATGCGCAATGTAGGGTTTCGTAGTTCCATATCACAATTTATGGCTATGTCAATATTATGCGAACTTAAAATAGGGTTGTTAGATACTAAGAATATTCTAGCTAAGCTAAGTTGATCGACTACCTATTACTCGTTAACTTGTAAAACCTACTTACTAGTGATATTTTTCCTTACAATTTCGTTAGGGAAATTAATTGCTTGATTTTTTTCATCATATCTATTCGACAAGAACCATTTAGCTGGTAGAGGGGGAGAGACACTTGACCCTAACAAAAATTATCATTTTAAAGCCTAATATTTTGCAAAAGAGACGAAGACAAATATGGAATACTTAAGTGAATAATATATTTTTGAATTACCTATCCAAATACAGCCAATACCTAGAACACGAGAAAAAAATCATCCCTTCTTTACATGCAGAGGAATTACAAGGGTACCTCTCTTGTAAATTACTCTATTCCCATCAAAAGTGTTTTCAAGATATATTTTAATTACGCCGATAAAGTAGTAAAATTTATTTTAGCACTTGATAACGAGGCCCTAGAAATGAAGAAAGTGCTAAAGTGAATCAATGTCAGCGCAGTTGGTTGTGCATTCAACTTTTATATTGGAAAACACCTTTTGAAAAAGAAACTGCGAGCTAATCTTCCGTGTAGGAAAAATATCATTAGGAAACTGAATTATGGTGTTCGAGTATTAGTTTTGCAGCCTAGGTGTTTGACAATAGCTTTTTTACTTGAGAGTTATAGACTCAAGTGGAAAAGCTATCGTCAAACACCTAACGATGCCATGACTATCAACCAGCTACTTGAGAGCCAGTTGTTATTCCATGTAATGTATGCTTACCATCTTCGACCACATTATATTGCTTAAACACATCTCTGTCAGACATAGAAGTGAAATAATTTACATTATTAATGCATTTTAGGTGTATAATTAACTGAAACTCCATTGTCAATTTTACCCACAATTAAAGAAAATACGTTGACTTTTTTGTTTACAATATTTTTACGTAGTAAAACTAAATAAGACCAAGAAATATTGTTTAAAACGGTAAGATAGATTAATGTTTTATCGATGCTATATAAAACTCATGGGATTTAAAAAAGTTTTGTATAATTAAATCCGAAATCTTGGATATACATTTTTTAGTCACAAATTCTTGTGTTTAGAAAATGGTGGAAAACTTTTAAAACTTCCATCACATTTGTCAACTTCATGCATAAATTAACATTTATAATGTTTGGCGACTACAACTCACGCATTCATCAATCAATTTAATTACTCATCTTGTGGTAAAAAAATCAACAATCTTTAAACCAGGCTATGTCCAAAGTTTAACGCATAGCCAAAGTTACCCACATTGACAGTAATTAAACTTTTTTTTTTGTTTTTTTTTTTATTCTAGATCTAGCCCAGAGTAGTCTAAGGCAAGTCTAAGGATTCTAGCTATGATGTTAAGTTGATAAGATTTTTTGTGGAACGCGGGTTTAGACGTCAACAACACTCCCAAAGTCCCAAACACTACTTTATTCTTAAGCCATGTAGGTATAAATAAATCATATTTATACCATAATTCGGAACACGCCATTGCAAATTGTCCATTCTGTGGCCTTCGTTGCCATAGAGTAATTTGTATGTTGCTTTGTGTAGTTTGTGTCGTGCGTGTCGTTGAATAAGCAATGGCCGAGTATTAATACGGTAGTAAGGTCGTTCCAGAGGTCTTCCTCGATAGTGTTCCTTCGGGAATCAAGAAACTTTTGGTGTAATTATAATAACGGCAGTTAGTAATGATCGTATCGTGATAGTGTATATAAACTTTTTGTGTGAGTGTGCCAGTACCAAGTACATACCTACCAGCAAGTCGGGTCGGCGTATTTATCGAGAAACTTGTTTTTTAAGGTGAGTTAAATATTTCTATATATCGCTGAGTTCTCGGGCAACCGTGTTGCACCTTATTATGCGGAGGGGCCGGAGGGTGAGAGCTTTTATGAAAATACCTAGTCGGATGCTATTTCAATGCAGGCGTAGCTTATGCAGGGCGAGGAACGGAAGGGTTGGATCCCCCAGTGGCCAGTCCATTCAGTGTCCTCCGTCGCCACTTTCATATAAGTCTTAAGAGGCAAAATCAGATGTAGTGTTGATAAGTCTTAGCTATGAAAAAAATATCAAGTTGACTCCATTGGTCCTAAAGTCAAGCCACAAATACTGTCAGACTTAACTAATACTTAGGTAGATGATGTTTAAAAATAAGTTGAAATGATTTCTAACCAATGTTTTACTGTGAACCCACCACAATTTTCAATCTTATAAGACATTGTTATGAATATGCATATGTGTTTGAATCAAAATTAGAGGTAATATGATGATTCCTCTGTTAGAGTTTAAAAATTAGTGTCAATATGTACGATCTTGTCCTACATTATATTCACCCAGTGATATGTTCTGAATTCAATAATTTTATTTTAAAATGATTATGAGACAGTGGTACTATTGTTACAATGTTAGCTACTAGTGAAGTTAACTTAAATAATTGCTAAACAGTGTGCTGTGCTGTATAAACTACAATGAGCTGCAGAGCTGTGTCCTGACAAGTGCAGCAAATATAATTAAAAATAACACATAAATATAATTAAAAATGTCACATAGCAAAGACACAGAAGAGAGATAATCTCAATCAACTTCACAGTATATTCAATATTGGCACACTGGCTACTACATGTTGAATTTTACGAAATCTTAAATATCAGGGAATGTGAAAACTCAGGAAGATTTTTTTATGTTTAAGTAAGTAAATGAGCCAATATTTATAATGTTCTGTAGACTCTTGAGTAAAATGGGCCATATGTTTTGAATGTTTATTATATGCATATTAATTCAATTTTTATGTTATTTGGTTTTAGTAAATATATTTTATTATTACAATATTTCTGACAATCGACAAAAAATTTACCATTAAGTGTACAGCCAAATTATTTGATTATAAGCACCATATGGGTAATTCATCCCTATACAGTTCTAATTAGACAATATGTTTATACAAGTAGACTAATTACTGAAAATATAACAGTATACCTAAATCTGATATCACCTGCTAAAATATTAGTACAGGCAAATTGGTATCTAATACCTTTAAATGAGCAATTCTTGTATATATGTATGTATATATAATATATATATATATATCTATAATCTAAATCTCGGATACGGCTCCAATGATTTTAATGAAATTTGGTTTGTAGGTAGATTAGAGGACGATAAATCAATCTTGCTGTTTCACTTTTAGTGAACCCGGGTTTGATCATTTTTTCAGTCATAAAAAATCCGAGTGGAGCTTGGTCGCCCAGGTACTTCACATTATATCCACTGTGATACATTAACATGGTCAGGAACATAGTATGTAGATACAAAAGTCTATAATAATGTTTCCATTTCAATATTTGTCACCACCACCAGATACTGCCATAACTGTACTTAGCAAATAGGTAAATTCCCTTTTTATCGCTATACTCTTATGTGTATTGAACTTGTAAACCAGTCTGTTATGTCTACTTAATTAAGAGCTCACAATGAAAATACCATGAGGCCCAGCCTCAGCCTTAAGTGATTCAAACATTTATTAAATATAGCATTTAATTTTTACTATTGAGAAAAAGATGTCAGAAATATTAAAATTGTCTAATGAGCAGTAATTTATATGTTGCATTGAAATTATGGTCTTGGCATTTTTCCTTGTTTTTACAAATTTTATTTCAGGACTTACTAAAAATTTTCATTGAGAGATAGGAGTCGCTTAAAATAGCATGGACATGGGTTACATTTATTGACCATTTTGACCATACATAATGAGAAAACTGATTGGTCTCCCTGAAAATAACAATTTTCGATGAGTCTTTTGAACTTAGAACTCAATATTTAAAGAATTTAAAAAGCAAAATATACAAGTCTAGTCATTTATAGTTGCTACCAAATAAAAGAGAACCATCAAAATTGGATAACATCCAGGAGTAGTAAACAATTTTCCCTGGTTGCATGGAAAGATTCTCATATTACTGAAGAAAATTATGGTCTCAATAGTTTACTTAAAAGTGTGAATCACCAAAAGTTCCAATTTATTTTTGATTCAAATCTCTAAATGTAGTGATCAATTGAAACAACTGAATGTAAAATCCACTTAAGTTTATGGTTTACTTAAAAGCCACCCAAATGAACATTTGTTTCAAGTGCACATATATCATATCAATCGGTACTCGCCATTGATATGAAGCGTGACATCAAGACATCCTCCTCTTATCTCTGTGGCAATCCCAAATAAAACACCACCAGATAAAACTGTTGTCATATGTATATAGATACTATTGTTACAGAGGCTGCAAACTCAATGAGATATATTGCACAATGTTATATATAACATGTGCACTAAATGACGATTTTTTATAAGTTCATTCAGTCATTTTATATCTTCAAAAATTTTCTTATGTGCAAGCGAGATGGCGTATTACGGAGTACATTTTTTTTCTTCTTAAAGTACTTATGGAATTCAATTCATAATTGGCCGAGTAATCGCATAATAAACATTTAAAAAAATAACAAAAACATACAGTCTAATTGAGAACCTCCTTCTTTTTAGAAGTCTGTTAAAAAAGAGACTCAGAATTTAAAGACAAACAAATTCGTAAACATAACCACTGCATAAATTAAAATATAATTTCCAATATAATGTACAGGACTACAAGATAAATAAAATTACCTATACATGCTTTACATATGTATGCTATGATTAAAAAAGTTTACAGATCCTTGAACACATTTTAGTAAGAGCATCAAGATGTACACATAAAACACAAAGTGATGAGTTTTAAAGATTTAATTTATTTATCAGTTTGTGCTCATTATGTAAGCCACAAAGGGAAAATATTCGCGACCTTTCAGCGTACCTACTTAGTTCTTACTCCGAAACTAAGTTACAGCCGAATATGTCGCAAAAAACGCATATTTCGACACTCGCAAGGGAATCAAAACCTATGGGGGTACTTTCCGTTGTCCTATAACTGTGAATTTTGGCAAGAAGCATTGTCATATAGTACACATAAAGGAAAAATCCGGAAACTACATTTTTAATTTAATCATAAATAATTTTATAGTTTAAAAAACTGAAACAACCGACTTCAAAGTATGCTACTTCGTTACTTGTAATACATATATATTAGGATACAAGTTCATATCATCATGCTCAGTCGGGCAGTAATTAAACAAAACGCTCAATCGTCGAAACTCTATTTTCACCTTATACATAAGGCTTTACTTTTACTAAATCTTTTCTTATCCTTTCTTCCTTTTATCTACTAGTTTGTAGAGAACCCTCGGTTGGCGAGTCTGACTCGCACTTGTCCGTTTTTTTAATCTTATAGCTTACTAAAGTATGCTTAGGTCGGGTTAAACGCAAATTGAAGGGTTGTAAAATTCTGAATGGTTCTGAGTGCCAAAAAACAAACAATATTATTACACAAATACGGTCTATGTGCCATGCCTAATCATATACAAATGAAAAACAAATATAAAAAAATAAAACCGGACAAGTGCGATTCAGACTCACCCACCGAGGGTTCTGTACAAATTAATAGATAAAATGGGGAAATAATTTATATTTTCCTTAAAATATACATCGTAAAAATATTTAAAAACCTGTTTTAGCTTATCCTAATGAAGCTCTTTCGTATTATACCCCACATGATACGGTTAACTCACTTAAAATTTGGGCCCTCATTCCATGCATAAAGACACTATTTTTTGTGATTAAATTAAAAATGTCCAGTTTTCGGATTTTTTTCCTTTATGCGTTTACTCTAACACAATGCTTCTTGCCAAATTTCATAGTTCTAGGTCAACGGGAAGTAGATAGGATTTGATTCCCTTGTGAGTGTCGAAATGTGCATTTTTTACGACATATTCGGCTGTAACTTTTTTTTACGAAAACTGAGAATATTTTTTTTCTTTCTGCAGCAAGAGACTATGGATCTGCGTATATGGTTTAATTTCAACTCGATACCTTGACGCGTTCCCGAGAAAAAGGCCTTGACACCCGGACAGACGGACAGACAGACAGACGGACAACAAAGTGATCCTATAAGGGTCCCTTTTTTCTTTTGAGGTACGGAACCCTAAAAAACAACGGGTTGCACTCCGGGAGGGCCGGCAGAAGGGAAAACTAAAAAATAAAATAGCAAAAAGACTGACTCGTGAAGGATTTGAACCTCCGCCCTCCGATTGACAAATTCAAATTTATATCGGTGCTCTAACCTATTGAGCTAACGAGTCTTCCGTGCATATGTCGAAAATAAGAATTCGGCGCAACGAAATGACGTCATCCTAGGACAACTTGTACATACAATAATGAACTTTAAATGCAGAACGTTAGAATAGGTTTCTGACTGTCCGTCTTGCGATCTGACGCGATTTTAATTTTTTTTACCCATCCCAAAAATGCACAACGCCGCTAAAGAAGTTTTCACTTCAAAAATTGGCACTTAGACCCTTAAGAGCGCTTGTAGACGTCCGTTTTTTTTCCGGACAACGGACCGTCTTTTTCACCGGATTCGCGGTGGCGAATGGTTTATAATGAGTGTGTGTAGACGCACCGGACATCGGTTAATTTTCCAAGCGCTCTTAGACTTTCAACCCTTCAATTGTTGTTTATTTTTCAACTAGCATCAAGTAATAAAACTTGCTTTTTGTGTTGATGAATATGTGATTTTAAATAGTTGTGATGATTCACAAAATGCAGTCATCATTAACACTTATGTATTTCTTATTGTCTTGCGAGTTCCGCTTCCTTTCAATCCATATTTTGGATTCCTCACCAACAGTCATCCCGCAACAATGGTCGCCAAGCACAGGATAATGCGCCAAGGTTGCTCGGTTTCGTCACCGAAGGTCGCGTTGCTTCCATGACCCTACGTAATGGCCATACTGATCAAACAGAGCTGTGACTCGTTTTTTAAACATTCGCATGGCCTTCTAGGCAGCTTCTCGGTTTTTTGTCCGATTACCGTGTTTTTTCTTCTCTTTTTAGGGTTCCGTAGTCAACTACGAACCCTTACAGTTTCACTATGTCAGTCCGTATGTCCGCTGCTTAGCTCAAAAACTACTATATGTATGTACTAGAACGTTGTAATTTAGTATAAAAAATAATTACGCCAATAAAACGGTAGAATAAAATATTGAAAAAAAAAAATGTGTTACCTCCTGAATACGTAAATTTGGGATGAATATTTTTTCTTATCTACCCCATCATTGGATAGGTAATAAAAACATTGGGGGTCAGCGAAACCAATTTTTAAATTAAGGAATTCGTTTGCGAAATATTAAGATTTGTTATTGATAATTTTTGATAGTCAAGTCCCCCCTCCTCTACTAGCTAAACGGATGACTTTGGAGAAATAAAAAATCATGCTAGTAGCATATACTCGTATCTATGATAAAATTAAAAGAAAAATTATCACGGTTAAGTAGACTTGACTTAACTTGAAAAATGTACTTTGAGACGTAAGAAATGAAAATTTCGTGCAAATTTAATTCAAACTAACATAAGTTAACTTAACTTTAACGTGTATTCATAGTATCAAACAGGAGACCCTGTTTTTAGTTCACATAAATTAGAAATACCTATATTTATTTATAAAAAAATCCTAACTTGAATACATTTGTTACCTATTGAAAATAACAAAAAAATTGAGATGTACATATCATTAGCCTAATACTAAGAGTTATATTTTATGATATTTTTGTTTCGTTGCTAAAAAATAGCAACTCCAAACTTGGACACCAGAGTATTACTATGCCTGTATACTTGTGTCATGGGAACATTGGGAACCCTACTTAGCGCGTAACAGGACATGCACTTGAGCGGTTATTTGTATAATGCCTACAAATCTACAAAAAGATCACAAGAAATCTTGTAATTTTCCTTCAATATTCGTTAATTAGATCCTTTGACATGTGAACGCCGATGAGATACGCCATTGAGGCTCTTCTGAAGTTCTTTTACCTTCACAGAGCTAGTTACGGTTTAACTACTTCTGCTTTAATGAAATTGTTGAGTATACAAGGTTGCAGAGTTTTACTCGCGTTATAACTTCCTCATAATACGGAGGTCGCGTATTCTAAAGCTCTTAGTGAAATGAGCTCTGCCATTCGTAGTGTCTATGAAGAGGTCGTCGACGTATGTACCGTTAGTAAACACGATTCGACCGTTCGATTGTCCCCTGTCATGTCACACCGCCGGCGCCGTCCGAGCTTCGTAGCAAGCATGGCGTAGGCCGTAGGCAGGTGTGCTATGGTATAGGATACCTCTAGAACACACATGATCGAATTGGACCTAATCCAATTAATGCGAAGCTGCATGTACGTGGGTACTTTGACATGTGCCAAACGTGGTTAAATTTGCGTGAAATTTTGCGTCAGTAGCTTTGGTACCTATTACCACAAAGTATTTAGGGTGTTAAACATTTTAAAGCTGAAAACTGAATTGATGATTAACTTTTTTTGTGAAATCGCATTCTTTTTGACCGACTTACAAAAAGAAGAACGTTCTCAATTCGACTGTATGTTTTTTTGTATGCTTGTTCAGCGAATACTCCGCTAATTATGAATTGTTTTTGATGGTAAGAACCATCAAAAACAATTCATAATTAGCGGAGTATTATTTATAATTTTTGATTTTATAATTTATAATTTTTGATAGGTAATAGGTACTTACCTCAGAAAGGGACCACCCCTTATACATTTTATCAAAATAGCTTTAGTACTTTGGTTTTTATAACAAAATAACTGAAAAAATTTAATCCAAGTAAACGAATTGCATATTTTGAAGTCTGTTTTTTTTTCAGATTCTTTAAACTATAATTATGACTATTGGAAAACCGCGAGCATGCTGGCGAGCGGAAGCCTATCAATGAATAGAAAAAAATGCTGGATTTATAATTATGTATTTTAATTTATCTTTTAAGAATCAACGAGTTTCTATATTAAAAGAAAAACAAAATACCCGACTGCAGAACAGTGGTTTTTGCAGTCCAACTTAGATTTCGTTACGCTGTAACGAAATCGCTGTAGTGTCGTTTTTTGTGCGAAATGATATATAAAATCGCCATAAAAGTTTATAAATGCGCGTATAATAATTCTAGTAAAATCACTTATTTATTACGATAATTTCGTGTAAGGTACAAAAAAGCCGCATGTTTTATTTTTGAGAGATTCGAATAAAAACTAATTATTATTACTACAAAAATAGAGATTGCAAACCGAGCCCTGCCGGGCCCGGTGCCTTTTAAGACTCCCACCGCGCCCGGCCCGGCCATACTTACCGGGCCCGGTTACAGGACCCGGTAGGTATGAAAACAGCGGCGCGGGAGGGAGCGCGAAATTATAGAAAATTCGCATGACAACCGCTGCGAGCTGCCACGTTGCCGTTCTGAAGCGCCAATAAGAATTTGTTTTGTTTATACCAAATATTACCAAAGTTTATCTATCTATCTAATCTAAGTTGTTATGGCAAGTTTAGTTTAAGCTTTATTAGTTTCTTATTCTAATACTATGTTTCAAATGGACACTATAACGAGTAAAGAGAAAGACCTGCTTGCTTAAACTTATAAAAATTAATAATTACTAATACTATGTTACTATTCCGTCCGTAAGTAAAAGTAATCAATTCTGTATTAAATCAGAGATTTTGAGACTTTGAGTGAGACTGATTATTGTGATTATTGTTGATTTGCTAGTTTGTAATAAATATTAATTTGTAACCTTGAATCATTGTCCTTTTCCATTCTTATATAGCAAATTTTCATAAAATATTTTAACGGTTTCATCGCTAACACATCAACCCTACCGGGCCCGACCGGGTTGAGAAACATACCGGGTTGCAATCTCTATACAAAAATATAGCCTATGACAGTCAGGGAGTGAAGAAGAAATCTAACGATACACATCTAAACCGGTCAAACTGTAAACTATAGGAGTTCATATAGATCCTTCTTACGCAGTCGGGTAAAAATGGAGGTGTCGCATCGAATAGTAAGCATAATTAAATTAAAACAAATAAGAAAAGAAATAATTGTCACGAAATGAAAGCAAACCTATCAGGCTCGTCTATAAAACGCTCATGATGAGGTATAGTAATATCGTGAAACTTTGTTCTTTATTACTCTCTAAGTAAAATGTTATGAAAGTGCGCCGGTGGAGACTAAGGAGAGACATTGTAGGAATTTGTGACAAACTCGTGCAGCCTTCTGAAGTTTTGATAAGGTCCTTGTTTAATTAAAATTAAACAAAGCTTTAGACTGCTTACTCTCGTTTCAAAGTTGAACGCAACCTTGGAATCCGAAGGTATTTACTGCCTTATAACAATGTGAAATACAAGTATACACCCACTCCAATTATAAAGTATATAGTCAAATATAACCTTAAAATACATCATTTTTTTATTCCATAAGTTCCTTCCTTGATCCTCGATCGGTATTACCCGTGGCCTTCGATTTCTAACCATTATCAAATGGCTACGCAATCGGACTTCCCAACACCATTTCCATAGTTGCGTTGCTTATCCAACATCCAGGTAAATATTTAAAGGCTTGATTCCGATTTGAGTTTGACGTCATTGTGCGCCCGCGCGCCGCGTTACTGAGCCTCTCTAGAGTCTGTTCGAGGCGTGCTGTATGCATGACCGCCTCCGCCTGCGGATCATCTGGTCGTGACGGAGCGGTGACCTCACGCCTTCGGCCACGCCGCAAACTTATCTCCTTTATAATTATGCGAACTGAACATCTTCATATGTATACCAAACAATTGTAAACTGTTCGTTTCGAACTATGACTTTGTAACCCCTATGCAATCTTAAAACTCGACCAGTGTTGCTCGCATTGAATTTGAAATTTATTGTTAAATGTTTTTTTGTAATGAATTGCTTGCGAATTCAATTTTATAATGATGGGCAACTGTTCTCAAGTTATCTTCGAATAAAAAATACAACAAATAAATGACGAATATTTCGAGTTGATCGAGTAAGCTAATTGACTAAGTGAAGTGCCACATTATGCTGTCAAAATTGTAGGTATGTTAAAGCTAAGATATTATTTGAGTCTTTCGTGCCAGAAGGGAGAGCAGTATTCCAAGACCAAATCGGCTGCTTTGCTGAACCAAGGTACAGGTCTGGCCCTACTTGGAATACTGCTCTCACTTCTGGCACGAATGACTTGAATAATATCTTAGCTTGTCGACACACTACTAGACATTCCAAGCTCACCGAACACCTAGCACCCTTATTAAGTGTCAGGCATTGATTCTTTAAGACATATATTTAGTCATGCACAGTGAGAAATGTTCTTACGAGTTTTTTAATCTTTTAATCGCATCGCGGATTGACCACTGTACTGCATGAAGCTCATCGAAATATAATCGGTTTGCGAAAACCGCATACTGAAGTTTCACGCTGTTTTTATCCGTACACATCTAAATAGTGGAATAAGCTATGATTGCAATATTGTCGCGAAAGTACTATATGGGGTTCTTCAGAAGATGTGCTAATCGGAATGCCGGTGTTGTAGATAGATAAGATACCTTAAGCTATAGGCGACTATGATGCATACCATCAAGTAAGCAGGCTTCTTAATTACCTCTTATCGCATAAATAATTCGCATACTCAGGAGCTTGCTGCTTCCTCGTCTCGGCTTCTAGTATGAAATCACCTCGTATCTGTGAACTTGACACAGTACCAACTTTCCTTTTTATCGCCGTTTTTTTCTTCGCCTTTCGTAAATATATGTAAATGGAATTTACATGGGTGAGCTTAGCTGGGTCTGGAACGAACTCGGATATATATACGAGTATATTATATATATATATTTCTTTAATCAAGAAAAGTGTTCCTGAATCTGTTATTATACCTTCTGGCCAGTCTGACATCTGGTTTACTCAAGTAAACTATACATGTTATCTAAATACATAATCGAGTTTTTTTCCGAAGAATGTAGCTAACGAGCAAGTTTGTAAATGCGAAGCCCTCGTCATCAACATACACACGTAAACCAATATAATATCTGTCGGCATACAATCAATGTTCCGCCAAAAGCAAAAATAATTGTGAAAGTGTTTTGCTCGGTAATATTGCGCGAAGTAATTCAAAAGATTTGCCTTTATCTCTGTAATATAACCGAACTACAATTACGCAGCGCCAGGCCATTGGACTCGCGGTGAGCTTGATTAAGTTGTAATAGGAAACGAAGACACCAATTTTCGTAGTTATAAATTGAATTACGTACTATTTGTCACGGAGCACCACATGAATGTCGTGAAAACCTTTTGAAATAGGTACAATGAGATAACACGAGTGGTTTCCGTAGAGCAATAGCTCATGCTCGAGCCCGAGGTAAAGTGGTATATTTATCAACGTTGCGCTAAGGCCGAGTATGCCTCTGCTGTAACCTAGCGAGTCACGTGGCCGCTGAGCCTTTACAGTTAATGCGTTTTTGATTGGCACGTGATGTTTACCATTTCAACAATGGTTAGTTTTATTTCGTGTTGCCATCTAGTTTCCGCACCATTTGAACATAAATCGATGTAGGGATTGCTTTGACGGTTAACCCGCCTTCCGAATTTAGTTCAATAGATATCCATAACTTAGCCAATGTTGGTTTGCAGATTTAGGTGTATCACAATTTACGTTTCAGTTTATCTACAGATGAAAGAATGACGATCGCCAATTTACATCGGTATTGAAAACTTGAAGAACACACTGTGCACAGGATATCCGTCGTTGGTAGAGTCCACATGCGGCTGATGGGCGTTGCGTTGCGACGTTACTTTATTCGATTGTTCACCGGACACTTGGGCAAACTGTCTGCAAAACACGCCATTGTCGTGAGAAACAAAACGCGATTAAACAAATGTTCATTAACACTTGTTCGCTGCTATCACTGGCCGATAACACTCGCGAACCATTTCAATGAAAAATTGAAACAATGCCATAAGATTTTTATAGCGTAGATAGAGTCGAGGCGTTCAGTTTTCATGGAAACGAAGCTATTATTTAGATCGATTGCGTCATCGAATTCCGCCTACTGACGTGAACCAGCCACGTTTTTTCTATGCAATAATTTATGTGCCGAAAAGTTCCTTATTAGTTCTACTGGGTGGTACGAAAAAATGCGGAAAAAGTGTTTCAAAAGTGTTCGGGAATCGTGTTAAACAAATTAACATGGCCTTGTCGGCGTGGCGGTGACAGACGCGGCGTCGCCCGGTCAAAGTCACCGCTCTGTAGTATGCGTGCTAATTGTGGATGAACCACCGTGAACACTTGCGAATATTGCAGAACACAGATGCCGCACGTAATTGCTTCTATTGTCATTTCGGCGGTCATGCAGGTCGCGAAAGGTCACGATGAAACATAAACAGATGTATCATAAAACAGCAATATTGTTGTTATTTTATGTAGACAACGAAAATCACGCAATAGTAGACGTAAACGTAACAGAAAATGAGCTTTAACTGCAAACTGTGCCGAGCGGAGAATTTCGCGATGACATTCCTCGTTGACTAAACAAATTCGTCGCATATTTGTGCCTCAAAGGCATTGTTATATTATTGTCGGTGAGCTTTTCTGCGTTGGCTGCCTGATCATTAACAAAGGCAGTTCGCTCGCAAACCAAATTGTCTCGATGTAATCTTAATCTCAACAATTTTAGTAAATTGTTCATTATTGGCACTATGAACAAAAGCGTCGTCGATAGTTTATTGTAAGCAAGTTCTTGTTTGTGATTGCCTGATAACATTTAGTACAAGGTCTGACTTGCTATCGTCAAAGTACGTTACAAGTACGCCATATTCAGTTGGTAGTTTGTAATGGATGGAATAAAGCTGCCGGTAGCCGGAGAAGCTACATGTAGTGCTATTTATTGGTGCTGACAGGCGTACACGTCGCGAGTGTCCTCGAGCTGAATGTGTCGCGCGGGCGCGCATCGCTTGCAACGAAACTTCTGATTTATCTTCATCTACGTCAGTGCCTCCTCGTTGATATATTTTTGCATGCGTATTGCGTACTATTTTGTCGATCTTTATTTTCAGAGTTTGCCCAAATCAAACTCATGTTTACATTTATTCACCACCTTTCACTAGGCATCTAACGTTGTTTAAAACGCTCACAGTTGCATACAATATTGTCAAAATGGTCAAATAGCAAAGCTAGTTTCTGCAGGCGCAGACCGCCTTGTGTTGCATATCGCTCGAACCGGTTTTGAATTGGACAGTATTTGGTGCACGGGTTGCAAATGTGGAGATGGCATAGCGACGGTGACCGTTACGCGCCGGACACCGCACAGAGCCGGCGGCGGCGCGGCGGCGCGCGGCGTCTCTGTGCGGCGACCCTGAGCCTCCATTTACTATCATTTCATCTGTACCTCGGCCTCAATTGAGCCGCGCGACTGACGGACATTCGACCGCGGCTCTATTTGCCACCGCTCTTTTACATCTAGAACATGTTATCATTATCAATCTCCGCTGATTGCATTAGCTTTTTGCTTGACGACAATAACAATCTATGTAACGCTCACCTTGTTTTCGAAATACTTTTCTAGTAATTACAAACAATTTTCTATGTTCAATCTTTCATTGCATTTCCTAATGTCTGTACGGTCACGTATAGTGAGCCATGTTTTGTCTAGTTTTTGATAAGTTGCGGTGTTTTTGATGAAACGTGAGTTTTTGTCCGTCTAGTGAGTGATTGTGATTTCATGCCTGTTATTGTTTGGATGTAGCCTTGCCGCAGTGATGATGTCACCGCACAGGTATATGTTTAGATCGATTTGATCGAGAATAGATTCTAGTTCGGAATGGAGGCTGTCCGAAAGGATGGGAGGTCCGCTCGCCGCCACTGAGCGCTGCAGTGTCAATGAACTTGCCTCTCGGCCTCGCGATGCTAGTCCTCGTGTAGCGCTTAGACTAGACATCTTCTGTTTACTTACTATCTATATTGCTGTCGTTTTCTTTATCCAAGAAAACTTTATCCCGTCGTCTTAGAGTCGCAAATCCATTTCTCGTTTTTATCTCTGAATCGACACGAGCGCTGCGCAGCGTCTGAGGTACTGTAATTTAGTGCACACACAAAAACGTAATTCGATTTGATTGCGCGTTGCCACTTTTTATACTTCTCCATTTTGAGTTGCCTCATTATCTGATATTTTGGAATCGCGTTACGTCCACTTCGCTTCATGAATAACATTAGAATTTCAATGATGCTGCAACATTTGAATTTGTTGAGTTATACGCGCTTGCGTTGATTTGGTTATTATAGATTTCAGATTACTACTATTATAAAATATAATATGTGTATAAATATATAATTATCATAAGTGAGTTGTGTCAGGTCCTACTATGAAAATGTTAAAGTTTATAAAGGTGTGGAGATCGTAGTTGTCATTAGTTTACACGTTGTTGGTCGTGGTCGGCACGTGCCTGATAACTAATCGTTATCAATATCATGTTAAGTCGGTAACGTTCATAAATTAGTTTAAATTAGATGTATGTTATCGAAATGTACTAATTGGAGCTCATTAATCATCCGTGCGATAATATGAGTCAGTCTTGCTTGACATGACTGGCTATCTTTGACGACAGATTGTTTGTGTTTTCTGATTCTTAGATAGATACGATATATTTTATAACCGACTTCATAAAAGGAGAAAGTTATTAATAAATATAATAATAAATATAAGTAAAGTTATTTCGTTGTAGATCCTACATAGTCATATGACACGATGTTGCTATTGTTACTAAGGTACCAGATATTATCATTAATAAATAATATGAGTAACGATAATCCTATTTCTTATGAATATCTTATCATTATAATAATCCTTAAGTAGTTGCTGTTTAGCAACTTGAAATTGAAATGATTGTTACCTTGAAAAGAATATTATTTTGAAGGTAACAATAATATGAAGTGGTTATTGGTTCTTTTCACTAACTTATCGCCAGTTATTAACTGCTGTATTTGATAATTTGAAGTGGTTATTGGTTCTTTTCACTAACTTATCGCCAGTTTTTAACTGCTGCATTTGATAATTTGAAGTGGTTATTGGTTCTTTTCACTAACTTATCGCCAGTTATTAACTGCTGCATTTGATAATTTGAAGTAGTTATTGGTTCTTTTCACTAACTTATCGCCAGTTATTAACTGCTGCATTTGATAATTTGAAGTGGTTATTGGTTCTTTTCACTAACTTATCGCCAGTTATTAACTGCTGCATTTAATAATTTGAAGTGGTTATTGGTTCTTTTCGCTAACTTATCGCCAGTTATTAACTGCTGCATTTGATAATGTTGATATGAAGGATTCCAATTCATCTTCTATTTATTTATTTATTTTACACATTAGGTACACAAAACAAAACACTCTCAATAACAAATAATAAAATACTAACAAAAGTTTAGAACTGGAAAGTGTCTCTAAACATGTGCACACAGCATGGTTAGCAGCTACAATTACATACAATTTTAACAAAGTTTTAATTACAAATACAAATACAAATACAGAAGCAAAGTTTGGGGTAGCAATCAAAATAATGTAGTAAGAGAAATACTAATCTAATAGATAAGTAGGTAATAATAATAGTTACGGTGCCCTCAGAGAGGACGCTCAATCGCACCGGACTCAGAGGACAAAATAGCCAATATACACTTTTTAAAATTATAAAGCTTATTATCGAAAATATCTACTAGGGCACTGTGACTGGATGAAATATCGTTGTACTGACGACACATACGAACTATAGGATTATAGTAGGATGTATTGTTTTGATATACTTGTAATGCAAAAATTTTAGAGTGAGGATAGCGCGGATTAGGTCTTATATTAAAACAAATATAGGAAAGGAGGTCTTCTGTTTGTACCACATTCAAATTATATTTAATAATTTTATTTTTCCAAGGAAAAACCTTCTTGACAGTCTTTTTAACCATTTATAAATTGACGCTCTCTTGAAATCCATATACGAGTAAGATTGCCGATATTAAGTGATTAAGTATCAATTTTTGCGATCATAAAAACAATTCGGAAAGACTAACTTTATGACTTATTTTCTCTGAACAGTCATAAAAATCTGAAATTCATCACCATCAAAACATTTTTATCTCTTGCTGGGCATAAGCGGCCTTACCGAAATACGTTACTTTGATCAACGACTCAAATTCTCTGTCTTCGTTCCGTTAGTGTCCATTAGTCATTACGTGCCAGCAATAAATTGACAAAATATGTTAAACGTTGCTCAAAGAGTAACGTTTTACGGTAATTAATATGTCCCCTCTGTAGTGTGTCCGTCCGGTCATGTGCCAGTCTTTTCTGATTTAATACTATCTTGTTCATATTAACGAACTAGTCATCTGCAAAATGATTCCTTTTAGTTTTCAGCTCACCATCACCATCAAATCATTAGTTAAAAGCATAATTGTGTGTGAAGGTAAGGCTTACGTACAGTACACTGATTGGCGAGGACGTCTTTATTAACAAGTGTATCGATGGAAACGCTTGCGTTTCCTTTTCCTCGCTAATATCGTTGTTGTTACCAACGTTGTCAATTACCTACTAGTAACTGTTACGTCGGTTTGCTAACACTTTGATTATATTAGCAACGTTATTTATTGTAGTCTTTCCATCAACGTTCTAGAATGAAGATGACCAACGATCTATTTGTATCTTGTTTCCGAGCAATGTTATTTAAAGGTCAATTTCCAAGTTGTTGATCCCTATAACGTGTTTGCGTCCTTCGCCTCCCGTAAATCAAACTCGGTTGATTACTTGATGACGTCCGGCCGTTCACGTCTCGAATCAACCATACGGCCAACCTTATTATTACACCAACCCTATTCTTCTGTTTGCGGAATCCTAATATGGAATTCTTTTTAACACGTTGATCAAGGTATCTTCAGTGATTTTTGTTCGATATTAGAAAGTAACATCGATCAGCATCAAAATTCCTACATCGCTGTCCGCGATCTTACGTTAAGATGCTTAAGATGGCGTTGCAGAGTGCACACGCATCGTCGCTGTCCGCGAGCTTACATTACAAGATGGCGTTGCAGAGTGCATACGCATCGTCGCTGTCCGCGAGCTTACATTACAAGATGGCGTTGCAGAGTGCACACGCATCGTCGCTGTCCGCGAGCTTACATTACAAGATGGCGTTGCAGAGTGCACACGCGTCGTCGCTGTCCGCGAGCTTACATTACAAGATGGCGTTGCAGAGTGCACACGCGTCTCGTTTCCTATTTGAAAGCGATGGATCTGCGACCGCAGCGGGATCGCTTCCTCGACACTTTCTCTTGCCCACCACTGACCAGTCGTCCACCGCCACACGATATATCACATTCTGGAAAAACTGGCTTCACGACCTCTTGTTGATATAATAATTCAGAAACAATTACTATAGTGTCGAGTTTGGGATCAAATTATCCATATTTATAAGACAGCCGACTACGAGCTGACAAAACTTGCAAAAAGATTGTTGGAATATACCCATCAGTATGATAAACATTTGAGATACAGAAGTCAATGTCATCGAGTTCAAAATTCTAAAGACAGCTAATTAGATTAGTAAAAAATACGTGTCAAGGATACACTAACAATCGATCTTTACATGAAATCACAAATGAATTACTGTTTAAGTTGCCGTTTGGAAATTGGTCACAAATAGAGTGTCGATATCAGACACGATGTGGTTGCACCATCGACCAAGGTGGATGCTTGCAAGCAGTCGAGTGTTGCCGCGGGTGCTGCGGCCATTAGAAAACAATAAACCCGAGTGGGCGATCACTACACCAGTCTGCCAGTCTCCGTCAGCTTACACACAATATATTGTGTAACCAGTGCAATGTATATTTATGATGTGCTCGCATTGCAATTAATTTGCTATCAGTATTTGATGATACAAACATCAGATTTAATATCACGCGATGCAATCATCGCACTTCATTTTGAAGTTATTACTTCTGTGTGTTTTGTAATTAAATACATATTTACATCCGCTATCACATGGTAGCGAAAACTGAACTGAATATCTGGTATCTGGTGTGTACACAACTACACCAAATATTTCGCTTCAGCCATGGAAATTTATATAAACATTACTTAATCAAAACAAAAAAAGTATCCTCTACTCACAGCAGCAGTAGCGAAGCGTAATGCTTAGCTCTGAACTGAACAGGGCTTGATAAGACCGACCTTGGCTTGGTTACTTCATTTAAACATCTAGACTAGATCTTAGACATCTGTTTTAGATTCAGTCGTCCCCTCGGAATATACTACTCCACATAAAATTGATTGTGACGCTACGTGCCTGATACAAATTAGCATGTAATTTTTATCATTGTCCCTCAATAAAGAAGACATTTCAGATCCAATAAAACCAAAATCGTGCACATAGTTGTTTTATTGGCTATAGTGTCAATAAAAGGAAAATAGGCCCATGTCTCCCAAGTGGCATTGGGCGCGAATTCGCTCCAATTCTCTCTGGAAAAATGTTACTCCGGCTTTTTACTCGGGAATACGAAATAAAGAGGACGATCGTTACTCGTGTGTATTATTTTCCTTTTCTTTGAGAAATCGAATTTATTACAGTACGTTTCGATAGTCGCAATTTTGCTTCCGAAGACATAATTTCGCTGTCAGGAAATGTTCGCTCTAATCAACTTGGAGTATGTTATATATGTATAATATCCGAAATAAGTCATACTCAGTCTGACTCATGGACATTTAATTAATTATCAATTCTATAACCAGTTATAAATGTTATAATATTTTCATTTCCTTTACATATTGCTCACACAACACAATCCTTCACTGGAAATCTAATCGCAGTTTTCAATATTATACAGTTACAGTACCCGTTCGTGTTTCTAGTTGTACGCTTTTTATCGGAGTCGAATCTAATTTCTGTCGAGAGAAGCGTTTCGTGACCGTTAATTGGCAGGTTGGTCACAGTCACAGTCGAGTGCTTGGACTCGGGTTATTGTTTTTGGTGCAACTCTTATGTTGATTGCGCCGGTTATCATGCCCGCCCGCTGGGTGTCGTCTCTTATGATTTTATACTAATGACGTGAACTTGTGTTTTTGTAATTATTATTATTTACGGTGCTTTTGTTTCCAGGTATATTTATATCAATGTTATTGATATAAATATACCTTATTATGTTATAACTATCACTATTGTTGGTTATTTTTATTAGCTCGTTTTATTTCATTATTTCTACTTTGTTCAGTCAAGCGATATCGTAAACAAAATAAATATATCGTTAGGTAAAAACTCGATCCAGTCTTCAATAAATAAAATGTGAGCAAGTCTATTTACTTACATTACGTACAAAATCAATACCATTTTACATGCATGTAAAAGTATTATGAAACCCAAACATATGTGGGCATGATAGGTAAATATAGCATAGTCCATATAAACGGGGCCCTGATGTGACTGGTACGCGTATCACGCTAGACAGCTTAACGGCCGTATTCAATCGTCCGTGACTTAACACGGTTACGTCAGCATATTACCTGAGGGGATCCAATCGATCCCTTCCCGGGCTAACCCCAAATTCCCTTGGCATCATGGAAGGCGGTTACCATTCTAATCGATTAGACACCTGGATCCCACTACCCAAACAATTAAATTAAACACGAACTGAAGCTTGCCGTTTTAATCTGATTAAATTGATCAGGTAACTCCTTAAGCTGCAAAACTTTGTGGCATTTTATGTCTAATCGTTATTTTGTCGTTATCTCGCGAAAATACAATTTCAACTTTGTTAAAGCAGTTTGCCTTACTTGTATCAAAAGTATCTATTTTGCTCCAGAAAGCTGGTCTTTTGAATCCGTTTGGCGCAGCACAGCGGAATGGATCGATTGGGTTCGCTTCTACCGTTACACGCTCCGCCGGTTGCGTCATCTTCTGCAGCTCGTCTCATGATGAGCATCCCCTTGCCTACCTGTTTATCGATTTATTCATAACCGCTGCTTTACCTTTATTTTTATTTGATTTTAATGTGTAGAAGTGTTGGTATCAATTTAAAGTAAAATTTTAGTCTGTTAATCTGCCAACGGCCTTATGCGAACTCTCGACGTTAAATTAATTTTTGTGTATTGATTGTGATCGATCCAAAAAGAGGTTTTGGCTCGTCCACCCCGTCCGCGTCGCGTGCAGAGTGGTTACCACGTCTTGGTCGAGTTGATCGTTCACCTCGCACGATTCCGCCGCCGCTCGAGCATGACCGATCAGCCAGCTCCCCTGCCCTCTACTTTGCCCAAATCTAACGAACTTGGTGGGTTGATCATTGATATATTACTTTAAGAAGTGACTACTCACGTTATTTTCTCAGACTTCAATCAATTATATATTAACATGAAACAATTATTAATTAATTGCCGCATTGGGAACTAATTGATGACGTTTGTGTTAAAGATAAACTTATCGCTGTTTAAGTTTTCCTCAGAAATGTATTTTTAATTCACCAGTTTAATACACGATAGTGACGTCGATTGAACACGATAAGTACTTGCTATTTTTATAACGGGAAGTCCGGAGATTATAGAAAAAATGAGAGTCACGCACATCATTTGCATTTAATCGCTTGTTTATCCTCTATTTGCATGTACCAAACTGTTAGCAAGTGTTAGCAAATTAGTACGTTGAGGCAAAAGGTTTATGCTCATTAGCCTGCGATTTGGCGAGGCTGTCATTAGCATGTTATCAGGTAGACGTCGCGCCGGTGTCGGCGGCACCAGATAACACTTGACTCACGTACGTTTCATATGGGTAAATGACTCTCGAGCTCTAAAAACCCGAAATCGCTGTTTCCACAGCCAACTTTTTGCATCGTACGCCTGGTTTACGTCATTTTCTTGTTGAGCTGCCAAATGAGTCGACACATAATGGCGCTCTATTCAGAAGTGATTCGATTCGCTCTATCTACTATAATTGCTATAACATACAGCGAATGATCTCGATGGTGCAATAAATGTTCTAATTACATGCGTCCCATTATCTGTTGTTTTCGGCGTCCTCTATCTGTCACCATGTTTATGTATGGAATGTTGTCCTCTCTGATGTGTTAACGAAGCTCCTTATTGCCGGGTATGTGATGGGGCCTCATGGGCGCTCCCTGAACGACTCAGCGCTAAGTTTCAAGGTGAGGCGCCGAATTCGCGTCTGGCGCTCCGCCAGCTATCAAGTACATGGCTCAAACAGATCACCCTACTATAAACAGCTTTGTTCATTCCAGTTTTATCAAGTATACTTTTGGGATAAACAAAACTGATTGTTGTTTCTACGCACGTATTCCTTAATGCGATCAAAATTGGCATCTGGTTCTGGAGTCGTACGTAAATGTATACGACCCACAAGATACATACCACAACATTTAATATCTGAATTGAACAGGTAACATAGACTTTACTGGATGACACTAGAGCGGTCATGCCTCATCATTAAATCTGGCTCGACTTTAAACTAATACGTGTTGTACATCTGTCTGCATCTCACTAGAGCTTAGGCTCACGCGAAGGCCATACAACGATGCATACATGTTATAAATTGAAGCAATTATTCTGTATACATTATCGTCATTAGTTCATTTGGTGCCCTAATTAACATGATTATCCACATCCTACACGAGATTTATCAGAATGCAGATATAATCAGTTTTAAAGTTTCTCTCGCCGAGTAAACGCTACGAAATCGTTCGAGCTGAAACTGCCTGTTTATATTTCGAGTGATTATTTGGGTACTTCGGCGTTTCGCACCGCATGTGATTCGAACCGCGGTGCGAATCGCCCATGTACTGTTTCTGAATGGGCCGATTCGCACCGCAGTGGTTGGTGCGGTGCGAATGGCCGAAGACATATTTTGGAATAGGTCGATTCGGACCATAAAGAAACGCCCCGATGCTCTTTTCGTAGGTCCGATTTGAACTCATATCAAAAACTTAAGGATTTCAATTATTTATTTGTATAGATGAGTGGAAAAGTGGTTAGTGAATTTTTTTTCTATATTATAAGTAATAATCATGTTTCATTATTACGTATAATATATACATTTACAATATATACATACATATTTATAATATATACATACATTTTATTTACAATTTAAACGTGGCATAATCACTTTATAACTTTAACACTAACTCTTGCTAATCACAGGTTATGATGTAGGTACATTATAAAGGGAATATAACTGTATTTAAGAGTGGGATTTTTCATAGAAAATAAGATATATGAAGATATTTCAAATTAAATAACTATCATCAACTAAGGCCTCCATAGACACCGACCTCAAAAATAGTTGGTTTACGTACCTACTTAGGTAGACGCCCAGTTTTTTTTTCCTTGTTATTTCTTTATTTCATACATTTTGTTAGTTTCTATGGAGTATCGCTAGGCTGGTACATTATAATATACTAATTAATTAAATTTTGCATCTATTTAATATCTTTTTACATAATCAATATTTTTTAAAACTTAAGTAAAAAACATTAATTTTAATTGTTTTAATTTTGTTTTTCCTGTTATTTTGTGCCTGGTTGTACTGTAAGGTATTACGTATGTAATCAAACTACATAATCTTCTCTGCTCGAACCCACTCACCCAAAAAGAGAACTGTTTTATTCCTCACTGCGGTCCGAATCGACCTATTCCAAAATGATATTGTTCGATTCGCACCGCGGTGCGAAATGACCTATTCAAAAAGAGCTCTTGGGTGATTCGAACCGCGGTTCGAACCACTTGCGGTGCGAAACGCCGAAGTACCCGATTATTTTTGCTGTCGTCTCCAATAATGTCCATCATTTGTCTATAATGACACAAATGACGATGCTACTGTTTGTTTGTTGCAGGCTATGTGCATAGTTATCACCGATGCGGAGTGGCCCTGCGCTGGCAATGCTCCACACGACCGCCCCGACTCGCGCCAACCAAGTGAGCATTTTCCCTATTCGGAATAATTACTATGAATGCAATATTTGCGGTATAAGATGCTTTCATCTGATATCTTACTCAAAATAGTCCGTTCGAAATGAATTTGCAATCATCATCTCAACCATAAGAAGTCCACTGACCAGCAGTCCAACATAGGCCTCCCCATGGATTTCCAAAAAGACCGATTGGACGCGGCTTGCATTGCATCCAGCGTCTTCACGCCAATTTGCAATGATTCCGACTAAAATACTAAAATGTGTCAACAGACCATAAAAGGAATTCGTACATACATACTGTTTTCTCTAGTTCACTGTGATCATTCCCGAAATACTTTAAGCATATAAAATGTAACGCTCTATTAGTATTTGGTAATCCAAACATGACCGTTCGTTATCATAACATAACACGCGCAAAATTTGGCGCACGATTATGTAAATCTCCGTAATACGATATCACGTTCACCCTGCGTTCGCGTGTAATCCTTAAATGCACACATGCCGCCCGGGAGCGCGTCTCCGGCTTCATTATAAATTGATAATTTGTTCGACACGTCTACATAAACCAGCTAATCTATTCCAGTCCAGCTGCTCGCGTCTAGTGTAGCTGTGAAGGCTTGACCGATGTTTCTTTATAATTAATCCGTCTGTTCCCACGAGGATGCGCCGTAGCCTTGGAATTACATTACCTTTCGATTGTATTATTAGTTTCGTTTATAATTATGACTCTATCAAGAGGTTCGCTATCGTCAATAAAATTTGTTGCGTTATAAATAAAATGTATTTACAGACGTGTCGGGCTATTTATTATATACTCGTAACATATTAATTATATCAGGGTGGTATGTCATTTAGATAAAAAAAATAAGTGATGCGTGTAATAATTATTACGAGCTGATATTATAATTGCTGCACCAGATGGCACTATACACAATTATATACTCGTAGCATTAGCTCATTCTATATAATGTCTGCTCGATGCGTTGTTCCCATTCTATATCATTGTTATATCAATCATATATACTTACTTAGTTAGGTGATGATTGTGCAACCCCAAAATATCACTCAAATGCCTCTAGTAGTGAATGCTGTCATTTTAGTTTATCTTAATTTAGTAAGCCATCAATGTACATTTCCAGAGAGCGGAGTCCGCCGGCGGCAGTGGTAGTGGTGCGCGGCGCACAGTCGCGCCACACAGGACGCTGCCGCGCTGATGCCAAAACAATCTTCCAACAATATAGTTATCCAGTTAGATAGGCGTTTTGAATATTTTACTCGGTAGTGTCATTTACAAGTGCGTTGTGTAACCCACATGTGAAGTGATAGTGCGGTGATAGTGCAGTACCGATGGTGACGTCATGGCCTTCATGATGAAGAAGAAGCGATACAAGTTTGAGGTGCAGTGCTGTCTGGAGGAGCTCACGGAGGTGCCCTTCGTATCGGCGGTGCTCTTCGCTAAGATACGCCTCCTCGACGGTGGGAACTTCCAGGAACATTCCACCAGGTATGGATTTTTACAACATGTATTACATTTTTAATACTAATGAAACTCATGATGTGAAAGCGCCAGCCACAAAACGGAGAAAGGAAAAGTGGACAACCAGTCGTTGTCAACACAGCCCAAAAACATCGTGGCGAAAAAATTGTCTGTGGCACAGCCAGAGGTGTTGCCGTATTCTGTCTTAGATTGCACGATATGTCGATTTTTTTTTTGTTTGCTACCGCAGCACGTGTATTGCATTATGTAGTGTCAAATAATGCT
The DNA here is from genome assembly GCA_947563715.1 of Lycia hirtaria. Classification (NCBI taxonomy): domain Eukaryota; kingdom Metazoa; phylum Arthropoda; class Insecta; order Lepidoptera; family Geometridae; genus Lycia; species Lycia hirtaria. The sequence continues at coordinate 55,347,526 of OX387375.1, forward strand.
TTAAGCCATGCAAGTTTTTATGAAACTAGTTATGGACTCATTTTATGATCCGCGAACGAAAGCTAATTGTCATGTCAAGGAGACGATACCTTCAGTAGGTCGGAAAGATTTCGGAGCTGAGATCACATCGAAACTACTCATTTGCTTACACTCTTGCGAACCTATGGTGCTGTCGTAATATGGTGAACAAACAACTGACGAGTAATAAATTCACCTTGTTACATAATTACGATAAGACAGTAAAATACATATATATACCTAATACGTATTTTATTTAAAATTAATTTAACAGAATCAATAAAAGTTGTAATTAATTAAATAAATAAATATTTGGGGACATTTCACACAACAATTAATTAGGGTAATTAATTTCACAACTGATATAGCCACCGTCCAAATTTTAATTACAATAATAAATAATTAATATTTTTAATAATTTGTTGTTCAATTACATGAACGAGAGTTTGGCTAGAGATAAAATAATATTCTAAAATCAATTCCAAACTAACTTTTTAGGGTTCCGTACCTCAAAAGGAAAAAACGGAACCTTTATAGGATCACTTTGTTGTCCGTCTGTCCGTCCATCCGTCTGTCAAGACCGTGCCGTGTCGGGAACGTGTGAAGGTATCGAGTTGAAATTAAAATCATACACGTAGATCCATAAAAAAACCATATAGCTGCAGAATAAACCAAACATCTCTGTTTTCATTTTAAAAAAAGTTACAGCCGAATATGTCCCTAGAAACGCATATTTCGACACTCGCAAGGGAATCAAAACCTATGGGTTACTTCCCGTTGACCTATAACTGTGAAATTTGGCATTGTCATATAGTACACGTAATGGAAAAAATCCGAAAACTGTTTTATTTATTTAATTACAAATAAGTATAGTTTAAAAAACTGAAGCAACCGACTTCTCATGGATGCCATTGTCAAACTGGACCAGATTGAAATGGGACCACACGAAAAGCACCAGCTTTTAAATAAAAAAAGAATCATAAAATCGGTTCACCCAGTCATGAGGTAATGTTAAGTAAGTTATGAGGTAACAAACATTTAAAAAAATCGGACAAGTGCGAGTCAGGCTCGCCCACCGAGGGTTCCGTACAAACTAGTAGATAAAAGGGGGGAAATCATATATTTTTTTATATTTTCCTTCATAAAAAATATACATCGTAAAAATATTTAAAAACCTGTTTTTTTTTATCGAAGATAGATCTACGATTGACCACCAACTCGCCTGATGTTAAGCGACGGTGTGGCCGAGGATGGAGCTCGTCGATCTAGAAGATATCTATTCACTCTAGCCTTGAAAATTACAAGATTGTAGGTCTCAGGAAACAGAGATGGCGGCAAAGAATTCCATTCTTGTGCAGTACGCAACAGGAATGTGGATCTGTTTTAGCTTATGCTACTGAAGCTCTTTCATATGATACCCCACATGATACGGTTAATTCACTTTAAAATTTGGACCGTCATTCCTTGCATAAAGACACTATTTTTGTGATTAAATAAAAAAATTAGTTTTCGGATTTTTCATATAGGTATGTGTACTCTAACACAATGCTTCTTGCCAAATTTCATAGTTCTAGGTCAACGGGAAGTATCATAGGTTTGATTCCTGTGTCGAAATGTGCGATTTTAACGATATATTCGGCTGTAACTTTTTTTTACGAAAACCGCAATGTGAATTAACCGTATCATGTGGGGTGTCATATGAAAGAGCTTCATTAGCATGAGCTAAAACAGGTTTTTAAATGTTTTTACGATGTATGTTTTTCGGTTTATGAAGGAAAATATAAAAAAATATACGATTTCCCCCTATTATCTACTAGTTTGTACGGAACCCTCGGTGGGCGAGTCTGACTCGCACTTGTCCGGTTTTTTTTTTTCATACGAAACCTTTGCTTATCTCGACGTTATCCCTAAAGTGTTACGTAGCTGACCCTCGAAGCCTCCGCGTTAGGTACATGGATGATCTTGTCTGTACTTCAGCATAATTTAAACACGAAGGTACATTCCAAATATAAATCTCGACCTGTTTCTGAATACATTTTCATATATATTGTACTGTGGATTAATTATTTCTGAAGAAAAAAAATAACTAAAAAAAATATCTGTCCTTTCTTGTTTTTCTATCGTGTCTTCTTTTGTTAGTTATATCGTTTAGCTTACACATTTCACTGGCAAGATGAATCAGGTCTCATAGTTCTCGTTGCCTCCAAAACCCCTCGAAAATGCCAAAAATTGCCATTTTCGATTATGTTTAGGGTTCAATATATAATGGATGACTATTGAATTACTTAAATAGGCGTTTTGGGTTCAGATTGTTGTGGCTTCAAGCCGGATGGATCATCGTCAGCAGTGCTCTCTCTGCTCATCTCGCCCACCACTGGACATAATAATATTTCTCTACTAGTCGTAACGACAAGCGTAGTGGATGCACGATATGTCTCTATATTATGTTACTGGCTGATGTTACTAAACATCGATATACTCGATAATGGTACGACAATTATTTATTCAGTACTTCAATTACTGACGTAATCGTACTGGATGCTTGTACAAATAACCCATAAATCATGTTTCATTAATCCAATTCTACCGACACATACCGGGCCTACCAAAACCACATTACCGGTTCGCGCCGACTATACGCAGGACTGACGAATTCCGATTTCAAAATGATTAAACCTGGCGGCGGCTCATGAAACGATGATGAAGCGGTCGATTGACATAATCGTCGGTCGGATGGAATTGAAATCGTTTTATTATCTATCCGCGGTCGGCTTCCATCGGTCGCCGGTCGGTCAGAGCGGGAAGAGCGCCGTGATGAGCCGTGGAAACCGCGGCGGCGCAGCGCCACCGACCATGAAATTAAGTCGCCTCTGAATTGACTTCGTTATTCGTTTCCGCCGACTTTATGGCCCGAGGTGGGATTACGACTCGTAAACTCTTAACTCCTTTGACATTTTGACTCTAATCTCGCTCGCTGACGTACATCGGGGACGGAATCAAAGGTTTTCGTATTAATTTTCGCAAAATATTTTTGTTGGATCTTGCGCGGTAAAGCCACATTTTGAAAGATGGTAGTTAGATAGTTTTCGATATATGTAGATGCGAGTGTCATACGATAATCAGCAGAAGCGTTTAAACAATTTTCCGTTTCATGCCTCCTATGTTGCCGATTAGTCGAAGACACAAACAGATATTTTCTACACTTTAATATTTTTATCCTCTTTGCTCTCACCAGTTTGCCATCGAATAACAGAGACGACATTTGCGGGAGAGTTTGTTCCCACGCCTCCAGCCGTGTCTAATGAATAGGCCGTCTTCATTCCATTCCTGTCAATCACGGTTAAACCACTCCTATTAATATTTATTATCTATTATGTTCACTTAGTATGTCTATGTGGCGAAATTAAAAAGCGTTTAAAAAGTTCCATCGTCATGGCTGCCATCCATTTTCCGGCACCCACGCATGCCACGGCTGCACGACACATGGGCTCGCCTCGACCTACCCGTTTCCATTACTTTAAGTATAACATTTGTTATTTAGTACGCTCGTTCATGCCGATGGCCCACCGGTGACACCGTCGTTGCTTCGTGAACCGAACCAATTTAAATTGTGACCTGACGTTATCTTATTGGTTTTAGTATTTCACGAATAAATTAAAACTTGCAATCAACTTAATTAGCGTAAAAGTTGTTTCGAGTTCTGGCATTTAATTCTGTAGTGGAAGTAACAGTAACCAATTAGTTTTGTACGCTAACAATATTGCTAATTGTAATTTGCATAATCGTGTTTTTCTTTTTATTTTTTACTAATTTTGAGGCTTTGAAAAACTCCTGTTGAAAGATACGAGGTTTACAACCTGCAGAACTTTAATGTTTTTATAACAGCATCATTGTACTAATGCAATAAGATTAACCATCTTGTCTTAGTGGCATTAAATCAGCTCTACAGTTTCTATTGAATATTCAGATAGTTCCAGTAATTTTTCAGAATATAATTTGTCGACAAACGAACTCATGAATACCTCTAGGTAAGCGGAAGCTCGATCGCAAGTCATCGGAACTGGGAATTTAGTTGAATAGTTGTCCAATCGCAGTCGGACGGCAGTGGTCTAGTTGCAAGCATTTCCAGCTATTAGCGGCGGCGGTGGGAAGTCGCCAGTTAGGGGAGAGGTGGAATGCGGAGGCCCATCTCCGCCGCACAATTGATGCGTGAGCGCTGTCGACCCGCCTCGCCGCCGCAATCGATGCACTCGCCTACATCTAATGTCCAACTTTACACTTTCGCTCCCGACAGCTTTTTTGTCTATTTCTTATCAAGATGTCAATTTTAATAGAGTCGTTGCAGAGACTTGGCCTTATGGTTTGAAGAAACAAAAACATTTGTAATATTTCTCCTCTCAATTTATTATTATAAAGGTTTGCCGCGAACGCTCATATTAACATCGGTATGAGGAACTCCTCATGTCGCGGCGCATCCAACGCTCCAGTGCTCCTCACGGATGACTGCACATTACCTTTCAAGTGCATTGTCGTAATCGCCGTGCGTGCTTCGATATGTATATTCATTCACGCGACTAATTACATGTTGATTACACGACATTTTCAAAACATCAGCAAAAAATGCCAAGATGCCATATTTGTCGACAGAACAATAATTTAGTGTAATAACGTTTAAAGTGTTATTCTATCTTTACCATCCTCGCTCTACTTTCCCCTAAAATACTTGAACGGTTAACTGCTGCACAGGCAGATATGGAACCTGTTTGATCGGTTTTCGCACAGTACAATAGACGGCCGTGGGCGCGAGTACAGCGTCAACCGCAAATACATCATAGTCTATTGTAGAGCTGCGACTCAGATCCGTCGCGCTTACTTTGGACTCTATGTAGATGACGTTAGCTCCACTATCAACAGCGACATGTGTTTGTGCTTCAATAGGACTATTGTTTACAGAGCATACGTCACGATCTGGCTTTTTGTTGGCGTCGCGCTTTGTTCACGTACAGAAATGAATGATAACTGCGTTATATATTCGTCTCGCTTAATATCACATCGTCAATTACGATTATCCTATTAGAAATGTTTACATGGTTAATTTACCTTTGTATATTCTCATAATTCGGTTTTACTATGTACCCCAGGTATTCTTATCTATTTATAGTGTACGAGTCTGCGTGTGTAATTAAAGTTATCTACAAGTTGTCGAAGGTGACGGCGCCCGCATTGCAGCAGGACTCGAGGCCGGGGACTCGAGCCCCGTGGCGTCACGCCAACCACCAGCACGACTTCATTCAAATTTTATCTTCGGTGCTTTTTCCAAGGTTTCACAAAATTAGTCTTCCATAATAAGATGCTGGCGGTGTGTTAGGTGATTTTGCATAATGGCTTTCAATTTTGCTCGGAAAATGGTTTCCCATGTGAAACCCGTCGCTTTCGCCGCGCGGCAGTGAGCGGCACATTTCATCTGATCGCGGTCATTATCTAGACTCAGTATTTCGCGAAGCCGCGGTTCAGCTCTCGGCTGGTTTTGATTACCTATCTCACCGCAGCGTCGCTCCTTTCACTGACAGCTCCAGAGTTTCGTGGCTTTGTTTTATTTCCAGCCTTTTTTATCAGGTCGTCAATCTTATCCTCATCGGAATGTCGTCTCCACTTTATGTAATCTTATACGTCTTGTAAACGTTTATATGACTGACTGGCTGACATCTGACTGGCGTTGTGCCTCAGTTGATAGTATGTCTACTTGCTAAGCTGCAGATCGTGGGTTCGATCCCCACCCAGGGCAAACATTTGTGTTATGAGCATAGATGTTTGTTCTGTGTCTGGGTGTTTCTATGTATCATATGTATATATTTACAAAAAATAAAGTACATATTTATTCTATCAGCCATCTAGTTCCATAGTACAAGCTTTGCTTAGTTTGGGCTAGATGGTGTTGTGTGAAATGTCCCCAAATATTTATTTATTTTATTTATATTAAATAAAAATAGGTTGATGAAAATAATATTAAAAATTACTTTCAGTAATGGATGGACTCCAAAGCCATAGCTAAAAAGATAAATGATCTAATATTTTTCACCCACAATAGTCTCGCACAGCACACAATCGCTCAATATTTTCCTTCCCTAGCTTGGGAACAAAGGAATTTACATCGAAGACAGTTCATGAACGCCCAGACGAGAGCGGTGAGGTCGACGAACCGCCTTGTAAAAACTGCTACCATCTGCGAAATCCTGAAAGACGAACAGACACACTGATATTACCTCCCATTATCTGTGGACATTACCATCGGGGATCACATCGCATCGTATGCCAACAATCAAATCATTAGCAACTTAGCCGGCGTATACCTAATTAACATTGTTAAGTAAAAGTGGTTGCTTCTGGTGAAAAGTGAAATTTGCGGCGTCTCGAACACTCGAGACTTAATTAATTTATGTTTGTTTTTTTATTGTGATATTTGAGAATGATATATAAACGTAATTTTTGCGTAATATGAAAGTAGTTTCGTTGGTGGTCAGATTTCCATCAAGGTGAAGCTCGCTGAATTTGAAACAGAACATAAGCGTTTCGTAGCTCTGTTGTTGATATCTATGTACAATGACATTTTGTAAAGTGTAGAGTTATTCCGAGTGTCCAGCCTCACCGTCACACCGTCACCTTGGCTGACCACATTGCGACTAGTTATGACTGTTCAATGCTGTAACTAATGCTAAATATAAACTTGTGTATCCACTCACCACGTGTGCGCACTTCCTTCTTCCTTGTAATTAAATGCACATATATTTAAACAATTGCATGAATGTACAACAACAAGTGAATACATTGTATATGTGCAATGTGTGTCTTCTTGTGTTAGTTGGATAACAACAGTTCAACACTCTATGTGGCAATGCACTGCGCTCGTTGATATTACATGTTAAAATCTTTAAATCTTGATGTGCTCGGAAATTTCTATGGAAACAAGGTTCCGCAGTCCGGAATGTAGTACCGCTTGCACACTACTGCCTTTCGGTTGAATGTCTGGCAAAGGTGTGATGCCTCCCCAGGCGTACTAGTCCTATCACTGCAGAATACGGTATGCGTAATTATTGTATCTAATTGATTCAGTCCTATATCATTTGCTTGAGATCCATCGAGATCAATTTTGATTATTTAATTTTGCTCTTGAGTTTCTATTTCTTTGTTCTAAGTATTTGACTATTTTCACTTTCCACTTTCATCTAATTTGTTTAAATTTTGTTCAAAGCAATAAAATTTGAGTTACAAACGGCTCTCAAATCATAAATCTCAAAAACTTTTTCAAATTTGGGACACCGTGTGTGAGCTCCGTCATACATGTTGTGGACCACACACTCAACTACTCCTCTACATAATGAAACTTCAATAATCATAATGTAATGTATAATATGCTAACATCGACTAGTAATAATAAGACAGGGGTTTACACTAAACAATACAAACATTTCCCATCCTAAAATAAACATCACCACATCGTGTACAAATACAAATAGGTATACAAATTACCTATTATTAATTTTAATTTACGCTGACGTATCCGATCCGTTTTCATTTGAACCGAAATTTGAATCAACAAAATTAAATTGTGGAGAGATGAGACCCGAGACGGTGGGACTGCATCATTATGTGGATTCCTTTACAATCCGGCGAATTGGTTGTGAAACGTTTATTAAATATGTTTTGCTAATAGCACGGTGCATAGAGTAATAGTAGCGAGTGTTGAGTTAGGTAAGTGTTTACGTTACAATTGTCATGAAAGTTAGTAGGTTCAGTCGAGCGTACAATATTTACAAGGCAAGGTGTAAACAAGCGTGCCAACCGTGCGCCGCCACGCCGCCGCGCCGCCGCGCCGCCGGTGGAGCCGCGCTCACGACATGACAGCCCCTCACTCGGCTGCATTCCGCTCTAGCCGAACTGTAGGATCCAACTCTTGCTTCTGTTACACCACCAACTAGATATAGAGCAGGTGTGTTCTCATATTTAGATCGTGATATCATAACGAAGAGTTCTGTTCCTTTCCTCCATGTCCTATCTTCCACATCGTCTACGAAAACAATGTTTTTATCCGGCTGCGTAAGAAGGAGGGTTACGCTTTTCGATTGTATGTATTTATGTACATAATATGTATGTTTTTATATATCTACAGTACAGCCTTGCTAGATTTTGTATGCGACGTATCGTTAGATTCGTTTTTACTCCCTGAATGTCGGAGGCAATTTTTTTTTTGTAAAAATAAAAATAAAACACGCTACAATAAAAAAAAAAAAAAATTCGTAACCTCTAACAATTTTTTTCAGAATAAATATGTGAGATTTGCAGAATTATTCTAAAGAATGCACATTTATAAACTATAACAACAACTTTGCGCATACTTTCTCAAAAGAAAATGTACACTCAGCAGCGTATCAAGCGTAACGAAATCGTAAGTTAGACTGCAAAACTTGCTCATCTGCAGTCGGGTATTTTGTGGATACTTGCAGATATTATAATACCGAAAGTAACTCTTTCTGTTTTTTACTTTTTCACGACCAAACGGCTGAACCGATGGTTATGAGATTTGGAACAGAAATAGCTGAGCACTTGGAGACGGACATATGGAAATACAAATATTTATTTATAATTCAATGTAACTATTGTCAAATAAATTCAATAAACAGTGTACAATAATAATTATGAGTCTTCGATAATAATAATAATAATTGATAACTCAATAATATTAAAATGATTCAATTGTATTAAAATTAACATGTCAAATAATAAATTCATAATTATAGAGAACCATAATATATTTTACGAACCGACTTCTGGCAATTTCAATAACTCAATTGTCGTAGAATAATTGATAATTGAATGTGCTATATTTGATCATCATTATCACCGTTCACTGTACAGCTAGTTATTGTATATAGTAGGGCTACCACGTGACAACCACGTGAGAACATGTCCCGGTTAGATGAGTGAGCTGTCCATTACGGAGCATGCGCGCCAGTTGATGCTGTGGACCTGGACACCAGGCCTCGGGCGTGTGCTCACTTCATATCACTGGGATAACGGAGAGCTTTATTTATTGGATGCGGGGATGCTGGGGACATGTACCTACAGGCATTGAGGTATTCATAAATTATACAAACTCGATCGAACGTTATATTTCGTTTCTTGAACATCTTGATCAAAATATTTCACACAATGTTTTAATTTTATAAATGTAGCCGCTTTTAAAAACGAACATTAAAATTAATTCGATTTGCTAGTACTAGTGGGTTACGTGAAACCAAATGTTTACTCGCGATCATGTTGTTTGTTAAACAAACTGGCACGCGGTCGGAGCGCGCTCGACGCCTGCGCAGCGCCCGTCAGCGCGCCTTTCAACCTCGCGGAACACGAGCCATCCCACCACCCACTGTTTGAAAGCTATCCGCAGCACCATGCGGCGAGAACGAACGTTAATCTATTCGCGAAAATATCAAACAGACGCCTTGAAGCTAGGCGAGGATTCCTAGGAACCACCGTCTGTGTTTATATATATATATATATTTTTATACGAAAATAGGCTTGCGCTTGACTGTCAACTCACCTGGTGTTAAGCGACAGTTACGGTCTACGATGGAGCGCGCTTGCCTAGAAGAAACCTATTCACTTGCGATTTGAAGACACCTAGATTATATGCAGTCGGAAAGACCCATTCAGGAAGCGCATTCCACAGTTTGGCGGTACGTACAATGAAAGTGGAGCCAAAGCGTTTCGTACGTGTTTTCAGAATATCAACCATATAACGATGTCGCTTTTTCGTGCTTCTTGCGGTCCGATAGAAAAATGGGCATGGGGGAATGAGATCATGCAAAGCAGACGCACACTCACCGAAATGTATACGATAAAAAAACCGACAAACTAGCTACTTTGCGATGATGCTCCAGACTTTGAAGTTTAGTCCGGACAAGGGAATCGTCACAAATGAGCCTCTTAGCACGCCTCTCAATGGTCTATAACGCCTCGAGCTGGTACTTAGAAGTAGCAGATCCATTCCAAAGGTGCGAACAGTACTCCATGCACGACCGAACTTGTGCTTGGTATAGCGTAAGCAACTGTTCCGGCGTGAAGTACCGACGCACCTTCGAAAGGATACCCAGCTTTTTGGCAGCTAATTAAGCCTTAGACTCAATATAGGAGCCAAAGTTAAGGGTGACGTCAAAGTTACGCCTAAGAGCTCGAGGTGGTCCTTAATCGGTATCAAATATATATCGGTATCGGCCAAATTCAAGCGCTCAACCATTGCCTCTCTATGAGCATGGGTTTGTGCTACACTGGCTGGCTGGCTGGTATATTCACTATTTATACTTGGAAGAACTTGGAATTTAAAGTACTATTTTCTGTTAATGAGAAAATTGTATTGTTCTATAAATACTATAGAACAATACAATTTTCACAAAGCAAGCATATTCTGTATGGCACCAGTAATTTATACAAAAATACCTAAAGATTTTAGAGAATCAAATATTGGCGTCTTTAAAAGTAGACTTACAAAATTGCTAAAACAAAAATGTTATTATTCTATTGCAGAATTTTTATCCGACAAAAATATTTTGACATCAGATATTAATATTATTGACACAGCTTTATCATACCATATTAATGACGACTAATAATGACATGCTTATTTTTAACTCGTAATTGTGACATAATGTTTACCTATTTATTGTATATTGTACCATTGACTAAATTAGCTGTAGTGACATTCTCATCTAAACACTCCATAAATCTTGATACTTTGACATTTTTGATTGACATTTTTTTATCTTTTCTCATAATTTGTACGCCTCACCCGGTATGGACATGTGATACATCAATTGAAATAACTATCATGTATACTATTTATGTAATGTGTAGTGTACCAACCATGTTCAACAAAATAAAGTTTTCTGATTTCTGATACTTAGTTTTATTGGGAAACGATATTACGCCAGATGATATAATAATAACTGTTGACATTATGATTCGACGTTCCTAGACGTGGTCCATAATGACCCGTTACAAATCGTTGACGCAATCCGAGACTATCCGAGCTAAGATGAGCTTGCGAATCGGTCAGTTCGCAACCGCATACGTGCGATGTGGAATTGTTTATTGGACTGATTTACTCGGTGTCGCAACTAGTCGATGATGTAGCTAGTAGAGAGGCTAGTGCCATTGGCTCGCGCGCCGCGTGCTCGGAAGATAATGTGCTTACATCCATCGCTAATGCTACCCATAGTATCGATACACCAACCGCATTCTATAGGTTAGTTACGTAGAGTGCAGCTAAGGCACTCGCAGATATTGTAGGTACAAGGATAACGCTCATACAAAGAGCTTACCGTGCAGTTTTTTGGTTAAATCGTCGTTAAACTAGCTATCCTTAGTCGGAAAGTTTCTATTATTGCTCGGACTTTGTTATAATTGTTGTACAGATTATTATTTTATTACTTTGTTATAGTGTTGTCGTTGAATGTTCGTGATCATTGATCTGAATCATTATCTCAGTTAGAATTGACTCTAATTAGTAATTGCACCACTTTTAACAAAAACGAACGGCCTCGCTGTAATCGTCGAGCAGAGCGCAGTGCGGCGTCTTTCAAAAGGCGTTTGCATTTCCAGCGGTAATCGTGCGGTCGCGGTAATAATGACTAAACGACGATACGTCCGATGTCAACATCGGGCTCCGGAGGCGGCGCCGCGCGCCGGGTCCCGCCCGACCGGTTCACTACCCGCTGCAGGGACTTGTACAGGAGCGTGTGTGGAAAGCATTGCACGTAACCCGTGGCGGCACACATGTGAACGATGCGTGGATAATCACTCGATCAAACAAAATGTTTCTCAACGCACTTTGCTTTCCTGCGGCACGCGACCTCCACGGAAACACTGCCTGTCAATAACTAGTACTCGTATTTAATTTACTTCTGAGTACTGAAATATTTCGGACGATACGTAGTATTAGAATATGTTCTGTGACTATACTATAAGCCTCTACTTAGCCAGTACACGGGTATATGAAGTTTATATACTTTCATGCTATTTGAAAATGATATAGTTCCCGTCACGTAAAAAGAACGCTGGTTTGTTCGTAAGCGCGAACAAACCTGCGTTCTTTTTACGTGACGGGAACTTATACTATAAATAAAGTGCTGCATATTCTTAAGCATTAAAATTTTACATTCAGACGTGTCCCACTTCAGATTAAATTTAAGTTATAAATAATTACAGTATATCATGCGGTAATTCATTACAACGGAATAACAGAATGTCGTTTTCTTTGCATAAATACTATTGAGATGTTATAAATTAGCTCTTCGTAATGTATTGCACTTAACAAAGTAGCATTCACTCGTTAACGAGACATAAATATTGTTAATACAAAATCGATGCCTATAGGCACTGTCAAGCCACTTACTGACAGACAACGTACAATCTAAATCATTGCTTCTAGAGGCATACAACTCGGAGGGGTGTCTTCCTTGTGAAGTACATACATACATGAACACATCGGATCTCCATACACTCGGATATCGGATCGAACCGTGATAAAGTTGTCTCTTGGTTCTGTCGCTCATACAGCGGTCGGTACGAGTATCTCCGAGAGCTCAAAGCCCCCGCGGCCGCGACTGTCCCGCGGGTGCGTGAGTCCCCGCGGCCGCGACTGTCCCGCGGGTGCGTGAGCGCATTCGTTACTACGCTTATTTTGGTCAACATCCGTCCGACAATGATTTCGTTCTTGCAACTTCTTTTGAGTGTGTTTTGTCTATTTTAATCGCAGGATGAATAAATCTGTTGGCTGATGTTGTTGGACCGCTGTCGTGTCTTGGAATATATAAAAACTCTATAATATTGTTACAAATCGCTTTATATTTTAATCTGACAAAAAAACTGCTTTAGAGAATTATTGAGTGGCAGCGTATAGCTTTATCCGGCTGCCGAGAAGGAGAGTTATGTTTTAGATCATACATTATTAATAGTACAAACTTTTATAATGGGACCGTTTGAGCTGAAATTTCACATACACGTTTGGTTTGGATGACAATGGTTAGCTAAATGACAACTTAAATACAATGTCGAGGACTCCCAAAGATGGCGGGCCATTTATTTTCCATGCACCTCCGGCTATCAAATGAAAGGGTTTGTTGAGAAAGGTATGAAAAAAGTATATTCTCAAAAAACTAGCCCCTCTATTACCTATTCTAATATTCTAACCTAAATAGCTACATTGATCATTGTGCGCGTTATCGCTAGATTCAATCTTACGTCTCAGGATAAAGTGACTCTTTCTATTTCGACGTACCTAAAAAAAGCTTTTAAATAACGAATATGATTTATAAAAGTGAATTCTGAAACCTATTTCCGTGCCAGATTTAAATTAAATCGAGCAACTGCTCTTCGCCCTCACCAGCTTCAGCCGTCCGCGTCGATTAATTTCCTGACGATTTCCGAGATACGAGTACTTGCGTATACAACTATACACTACATAACATATTTCTACTATTCAACTCTATTACTACAACAATAAAAATACAAATTCAAAATACTTCCATTTTTATTACACATTTTAAACATAAAATTATTGAGTAGGGATATTAGAAAAGTGAGACATTTTGTTTATTTAGATAAGAAGAATATTTGAAAATATTTTTTCTTCGATAACTTTTAAGTTCGCTATTATAAATTATATCTGTTTTTTAATATTCATCATCATCATCATCTCAGCCATAAGAAGTCCACTGCTGGACATAGGCCTCATCGATTTCCAAAAAGACCGATCGGAAGCGGCTTGCATCCGGCGTCTTCCCGCCACTTGTTTTGGTCATCTGTACATCTCGTGACTAGTCTGCCTACGCTGCGCTTGCTAAAATATGTCTCTTATTTAAATAAACAAAATTATATCTCGCTTTTCTAATATCCCCACTCAATGAATTTTTAAGTTTAAAAATGTTGTGATGCGCGAGAGAGAAGCTGCGCGCTTTGACGATCTTACTATATTGATCATTTAAAAGATGCTATTGGCAAAGTAAAATGACCTTAAAATCCCCTTAATAACCTTGATCGTAAGCTGTTATCTATTGCTTTTCGATACTATTCTAATGATTAAAATGTAAAAAATAATATTTAAGTTTACAGTTAATGTCATGATTTGCGTATCGACATTTGAACCATCAAGGACGAGTTGTAAATAAATGAGTGGCCATTTACCAGTAGACCTGTCGACTGAGGGCAAAGGTGCGCATGGGCACGTTGCAGACGTACACGCGTACGAACAATCATGCTTCACACGTACGGTACATGAGGCACGTGCTAGACTAACTCTCAGGGGCCACAATTACACTTATAATATTATAAACTTATTACCACTAACTCGTATATGATATATTTACAGCTGTCCACTCGTTGACAGTTGACAATGAACTGTCATTGTCGCTCGAAGGTCTCTCTTTCGGCGTACCCTTAGCAGGCTCATTGTTCAGAAGTAGGTTGGTCTCGCGTGATCATTGTCCCAAATACGCGTCGTCGTTATATTTCGTACGAGTGTTCATTTTATCGCTCTTGGACAACTGCCAAACGGCAAAAAAGCAAACCATAAATATCATAATGTATATCCATTTTGAACGAAAACATTCCCGATGCCATAAATCTATGAATTAATCTGCCACATGTAACGCATGTTTTCCCAAACAGCGGGAAATGTCAGCGTGTGATGTGATGAGAGACACGCATCGGTCGTCTGTTTATCTGTTCCATTTCTTACGTGGGCTTCCTCCGCGTTACAGCGGCATCTGATCGGTTATAATCTGGCGATGTTGCAACGCGCAACCGAGCGCGGACGATGTGTAAACTAGCCCATTACGGATTGAATAATCAACTTCGCTGAATATAGATTCCGAGTAGAGCATCTGCGATATTTAATCATTGAATTGTTCATTATGTACTCATATGATGCTCAAATATTACTTTTACTTTTGTTATTGGTTTTGGTGTCCAGTGTGGAGCTTGCGATCGAGTGGAATCTTACATAGCTGTCTGAAAGCGAACCGTTTGTTTTGTCACATCGTCTTTAGATAAATTAATGTTATTGCATTGTCTTACGACAAAGTTATCTCTATACTGTTACTGATTAAGTTAATGTTCAGATTTGTAATGTTTTTGTTTGTCATCTTTAGAATCATCAACGGTGCAATGAGCCCCGTTTGCGATCAAGTAGAATGGAACAAAAATAACGTATTGGAGGTGTTGCTCATTGTCAGAGAGCACTTTATTCAGAGATCCTTGTCTCTTTAATTCGTCGTCGGTTACATTTTGTTACAATTTGCCCTTTGAGAACAAGATTCAAATACTCGTATATTTTCGTCCCTGGGATGTTATAAAAATAACCTACTTTACCACTAAGTAGATGGACTTTTGTTGACGACGATGGATAGTTTAAATAATACAAATACGTGTTCATTATTCTCGTTAAAGTAGTAATTACGTTAACCACACTGTTCTCGCGGCGGTCCCTGATTCTAGCACTCAGAACTCCATAACCGTTCAGGATGTTTATTTTTATGAGCGACCTTTTCACTGGAACGTGTTATTTTACCTCCCTTTACCGCCGTCTAATGACTTCGCTGACTTTTTACCTGTCATTCATATAGGGCTATTTATGCTGAAAACGAAAACGTCAGCTCGACCTTCATTTAGTAAAGTAAAATGAAACGAAGCGAATTTGTCGCCAAAGTAATCTTTGCCGTGCAAAGAGCGGGGAGTGAATGTAGGACGGGATAGACGGCAGTCGTTTCGGAGGGCAGGAATATGCAGGGTGGCATATCTGCCGGCAGGTTGATTACATTAGAGGTGTCGTCGGGTGGATAAACGTAGGCGTCGTTGGTAGCTCCGCCGCGCCGCTATTTGTTCAACCCCTTAAGAATAACTGCGGTTCTGCACTACGTAGTACACAGCCTAGCGCTACTCCATACAAACTTACTAAATGCATGAAACAGGTGCGAATAATGACATATACACTGTTTGACACAAACTTCAACAGATTTTTTTATCTTTGCCTGTTATCTAAAGTCCATTCTTCCAACAACAAACGGAAGGATCAAAATGACGAGATCTAATGAAGACAAATATTATAGGAAATTCAGACAAACTTTCTTCAAAGTTTGTAAAAATATTATTTCGTTGTTTCCTTGAGATTGTACCATCACAATTAAGGAAATTGAAAAGATGGACATTGACATTGAACGATTTTAGTTGACAAAGGCAGTATGGCCAAACAGTTTTAGACTGCCCGTAGGGCGAATAATAGTCCAGTCAAAATAGTATTTTTTTTTTATAAGTTAGCCATAATTCGCATAGAGCTGAAAATTGGTATAGACGTTAAAGACGTTTTTGTAGAAGTAGGATCGAAGGTGATATTTGACATTTCATTAGTAATGGGTTATTTAACGTCTATACCAATTTTCAGCTCTGTGCGAATTATGGCTAACTTGAACGTCTATTTTGACTGGACTATAAACAAAAATCAAGTTGACAATGATAACTGAAGTGATATCGAATTGTCAAATTCTAACAGAATTTCGCACCAGTTTTATACATTACGACTCAAATCGTAATTTGAAATATCTTCATATATTTTTGTCTCTATGAAAGATCCCACTCTTATTATACAGTTATATTCTCTTTGGTAGCACATGGTTTGCGTGTTGCTTTAAAAGGTTTAAGGGCAATTGGATACTAGTCCTTTGTGCCATTTCTTAAATTTTTCTTCTATTCTCTTATTTTCGTCAATAGAGTCATAGTCAAAATCAAGTAAAAGAAGTTACGACCAAGTACTCTGTACCATTCAGTAAAGTGGTGGTGACATTTCTGGAAGCTTCGATGGAGTTTTGCCGACAACATGAAAAGATACATTTCACCACTAGTTTGGAAACTATTTTAGGAAAATAAAACAAAGCGACAACATGTTTCCATGGCGTTTCCACTAAAACCCATGGTTTACATGTTTATCCCAGTAATACCAGTATAAACCAGTTTTAAACTTTGGCAGATTGTGTCGTTCTTGCTCACAACAGACCACCGCCCAGAAGTAAGCTTTACATTTTGCTTTTAAAATATTCTGTCTTTAGTTACTCTGAAGTGAATAGCAATTTGTTATTTGTTTTGCATTGGTTACGGTTTGTCATGTTCATTAATCACTTTCGTAGTCGCAGTGCAGTGGGTTTGCTATTTGTATTCCGTGTATTACAAAACTCTGCCTATGACATATTGCATCACAGCAAATTTACTACTAAAATCGACTAATATTGTGACCGCAATCAAATGTGAATCATTTTTTTGAATCATTTTCATGAAGTTTAGTATTCGTTGTTTACATGCACATCATCTCATATTTCTTATACATTAGTTCTTTTTATATGCTAAATATATGTTAACTTGCACATAGTAGACAGATGGTCGCGTGACTTACTTCGAGATTCACTCAAGAAATTCGTTGTGTTCTCCTTTCGCCGGCGACGCATCGGAGTCGTGGCCTTGCGCGACCTTGCCGACCTTTTAGGTGGGCAGGGTGCGTGCGCGCATTCACTTCTGCATTCACATACTCTCGATCGTGGGAATTTTCATCTTATCTTAATTATTCGACTACGCAGAATTTTGCATTATAAATAAGGTAGATCATTGAAATTCCAAAGCATCGTAACAACACGCATATTTCGAGGTGTCCCATCGGGTCGACATCTGGCGTCTGGGCGGCGACATTTGCGATTCTCATTCCTCAAATAAACAATGTTTATTTACATCAATTTATAGTTGCATAATTTGCTGATATGTGCCATTCTGATTCACGGGATCCCACGCTCGGCGTTCGGCTGTGAGGCGCATTTGTCATCTTCTATAAATAGGCTGTAGGTGGTCGACGGTCGTCCGTCGGGCGTCCTTCGCGCCACCACCGTCCGGGACGGCGCTAATTGTCGGATCACCCACACCAGTGTACCGACAACGCCATTTACAGATCATGTGATGAGCAATTGCGGAAAATATGCCTCTGATTAGCGTTTATGATTTTGTAAGGCGGAAAATTCGGAGACGCTAATATTAGCGTTTAGTAACTAGCAAAAACAACTTTATAAATAATTACAAGTCGAGTACTTTGTTAAAATTACATTACCTGTATGATTCCATGTCTACTAATAAGGTAACTACAATGCTATCATCATTACTACAGCCTTCTCTGTACCACTGTTGGGTATAGGGCTCTCTCTTATCTGGCCATCTTCCTCGGTCCTTTGCCAATCGAGTCCAGGTTCGACCCATGATGTGTTAGAAAATATTCTCTAACACTATATAGAATGTGATATATTTAGCTCCAGTACTTTATGGGCGAATCACAAACAAAACTGAGTAGTATTGTATCGTGTGATAGCATCTATGAAGTGTGTCACGAGAGCCGCGAGTCGAGTCCGTGACACCAATATATCGGCCCTTAAATCTAATTATGTTCATGCAACTTCCGTCAATCGGGCCACAGTAGGTACGTTATCTAGCACACGCCGGCTGCGTTTATCATTTTATTACAAGTGTATTGTATTGTAGAATGTTCAAGAAAAACTATTAGTGTAGCCTTTTGAAGTATTCGACAAATAATTGATAATATTGTACATTATGAAAACTAACAGGGTAACCTCACTTGGACGGTCTTTTTCATAGTATGTACAATGTCTCTCCCGATTGACGTCGCACTTTGTAATCGACTCCTTTGTGCCTTGTTTTCCTTTGCGCTTTGCTTTGCCTACTCTGCTCCCTTGAAAAAAGACACCGACAACGCTTAAATCTATAGTTACAGATATTAAGTCAAAATAGACGCGAGAGATTCGTGCCGTACTGTTGCTTAAAAATAAGAAACAAAATACCCGACTGCAGAAAAGCGGTTTTAGCAGTTTAACTTACGATTTCGTTACGCCTGATATGCTGTTGAGTGTACGTTTTTTTGCGATTGTAGAGCTTACATTATTATGATCAATCTCATGCGGAAACTGCCGTAACCCTTTACAAGTTTGTCGTCAGTGGTATCAACTAATCAATGGGCCACTTAAACTCTGTGAGTAATGTTGAAACGATGTCTCATCACTAATTTTGTCCATTTAAATCACCATTTGGTGTTCATCAAGAAGCAAGGCCGCACGGGTCGCGGGTTAACGCACCTACAGTACGCGTTTGCAAAATTATTCTTGATTAGGTCAAGTGGGCCGACCTCAGCCGGCTGGTATGTGTTAATACTCACACTACTCGGAACTGGTAGTTGAAGGAGAAAAAAAAAAACCGACTTCAAAATACGCAATACAACACATACGCGATTTTCTGTTCACTTATCTACAGGCACTTGGATGATATTTTACCAGTTATTTTGTTATAAAAACCAAAGTACTGCGTCGATTTTGATAAAATGATATGGGATCTCCATCTCTGACCTATCAAATACAGAAGTCGGTAAAAAAAGAAACATTAAAATCAATGCACATTTGGCTGAGTAATCGGTGAACAAACATACAAACCGAAATTATAACCTCCTTTTTTTGTAAGTCGGTAAAAAAAACATCATAATATTATCTTGCAAAAAAATGATAATGATACGTGAATACGTGGTATGTAAGTAATGTTTTGAGTGCTCTTAAAATAACAATTTCCTATAAAACATTTTCTATACTAAGATAATACGTAGAAAATTGTCCCAAAGGCTTAATTATGAAAAACCAATAAGATTTTCCCCGAAAGACGGCCATTTATATAATTGATCGTGCATTTGTTCTCGGAAGTGTGGGCGAGCTGAGAAGTTCGCGACGTGATTCCATTACTTGTGCACCGAGTCTGCGAGTACGTTGACTGACTTGTCCGTCACTAGACGTCGCGGTCACTACCTGTTTTTTACCCGACTGCGAAAGAAGGAGGGTTATGTTTTTCGAGTGTATGTATGTATATTTATTTGGCACGCCCTAGAGCCTAAACGGCTTGTCGTATTTTTATGTGAGTGGTGTCAATAGATTTGTCTTAGTCATGAGAGTGACACTGGGTACATCAAAATAAAATAAAAAAACAAAATTAAGGATTTTTGGCGGCAAAAAGTAATCTCAATTTTTTTTTTTTTTCAAAATACATCGAGTGTGGTGTCAAACTAAAGAATGTTTAACGGTAATTACGAATATATATATATAACTTACATGTTTAACGCATACTTTTATTCAACAGCGCCTCAAGCGTAACGAAATCGTAAGTTAGACTGAAAAAACTGCTTTTCTGCAGTCGGGTGTTTTGTTTTCTTTTAATATAGATACTTGTTGTATAATTATTTTAAGAATCCGTTAAAATTTGTTTAATTTCAATGACTAGGAAACGATTCTTAGGATAGAAAGATTATTTAATGCAATGTAATAGAGATAATGGTTAAAATGAATCGATACAAGAGCTGAAGTTGCACTGCAAGGAATAAGGAGGCTCAATGAGATGTCGGAGCGAAGTAGATATAATTACCGACCTCGACCAATACGAGTATGCTCAAATAATGAGTTTCATCGAACGCACAGAAGGTATCTTTTATCTTGAATTCATCTGGGTCACTGATTGTGATTATTGATTTGTTAACCATAACTGTGATTTATGCGTCTGAGACTGAATGCACTGCAATGCCGATATGATCATTGCTGCAATTCATAATCGCCGACCTACATCGCGAATTTATCAGTTTTTTTTTCAATCAATACTTTGTGTGTATAATATTCGTTGATATTACTTGAAATAAGAGCATTTTTCTACTGGAATTGGCTATAATAACATTAATAAAATGCCCCAAATTGGTCGGGGGCTGTAAAGCTTCCCCCGGCGTTGGGCTTAGCCTTTTATTGATAGCCAGAGTAAACATTCTTTACCGCAAATGGCTCGCTAATAATAACAATAAATAATCATTACATTTCGTATTCAGTGCTTTCCTGGTTGCACAATTGTCACATAACGTTCCTCAGATGCGCCACAAGCTATAGTCTCCTCAAACTGGCTGCAAGTATATCGGTTGCGTGGTCGGGTCGTGTCTGTTGCTGTATGTGTGCTGATTGTCACAGTACGCTCCTCAGATGCGCCACAAGCTATAGTCTCCTCAAACTGGCTGCAAGTATATCGGTTGCGTGGTCGGGTCGTGTCTGTTGCTGTATGTGTGCTGATTGTCACAGTACGTTCCTCAGATGCGCCACAAGCTATAGTCTCCTCAAACTGGCTGCAAGTATATCGGTTGCGTGGTCGGGTCGTGTCTGTTGCTGTATGTGTGCTGATTGTCACAGTACGTTCCTCAGATGCGCCACAAGCTATAGTCTCCTCAAACTGGCCGCAAGTACATATATCGGTTGCGTGGTCGGGTCGTGTCTGTTGCTGTATGTGTGCTGATTGTCACAGTACGCTCCTCAGATGCGCCACAAGCTATAGTCTCCTCAAACTGGCTGCAAGTGCATATATCGGTTGCGTGGTCGGGTCGTGTCTGTTGCTGTATGTGTGCTGATTGTCACAGTACGCTCCTCAGATGCGCCACAAGCTATAGTCTCCTCAAACTGGCTGCAAGTGCATATATCGGTTGCGTGGTCGGGTCGTGTCTGTTGCTGTATGTGTGCTGATTGTCACAGTACGTTCCTCAGATGCGCCACAAGCTATAGTCTCCTCAAACTGGCTGCAAGTATATCGGTTGCGTGGTCGGGTCGTGTCTGTTGCTGTATGTGTGCTGATTGTCACAGTACGTTCCTCAGATGCGCCACAAGCTATAGTCTCCTCAAACTGGCTGCAAGTATATCGGTTGCGTGGTCGGGTCGTGTCTGTTGCTGTATGTGTGCTGATTGTCACAGTACGTTCCTCAGATGCGCCACAAGCTATAGTCTCCTCAAACTGGCCGCAAGTACATATATCGGTTGCGTGGTCGGGTCGTGTCTGTTGCTGTATGTGTGCTGATTGTCACAGTACGCTCCTCAGATGCGCCACAAGCTATAGTCTCCTCAAACTGGCTGCAAGTATATCGGTTGCGTGGTCGGGTCGTGTCTGTTGCTGTATGTGTGCTGATTGTCACAGTACGTTCCTCAGATGCGCCACAAGCTATAGTCTCCTCAAACTGGCTGCAAGTATATCGGTTGCGTGGTCGGGTCGTGTCTGTTGCTGTATGTGTGCTGATTGTCACAGTACGTTCCTCAGATGCGCCACAAGCTATAGTCTCCTCAAACTGGCCGCAAGTACATATATCGGTTGCGTGGTCGGGTCGTGTCTGTTGCTGTATGTGTGCTGATTGTCACAGTACGCTCCTCAGATGCGCCACAAGCTATAGTCTCCTCAAACTGGCTGCAAGTATATCGGTTGCGTGGTCGGGTCGTGTCTGTTGCTGTATGTGTGCTGATTGTCACAGTACGTTCCTCAGATGCGCCACAAGCTATAGTCTCCTCAAACTGGCTGCAAGTATATCGGTTGCGTGGTCGGGTCGTGTCTGTTGCTGTATGTGTGCTGATTGTCACAGTACGTTCCTCAGATGCGCCACAAGCTATAGTCTCCTCAAACTGGCTGCAAGTATATCGGTTGCGTGGTCGGGTCGTGTCTGTTGCTGTATGTGTGCTGATTGTCACAGTACGTTCCTCAGATGCGCCACAAGCTATAGTCTCCTCAAACTGGCTGCAAGTGCATATATCGGTTGCGTGGTCGGGTCGTGTCTGTTGCTGTATGTGTGCTGATTGTCACAGTACGTTCCTCAGATGCGCCACAAGCTATAGTCTCCTCAAACTGGCTGCAAGTATATCGGTTGCGTGGTCGGGTCGTGTCTGTTGCTGTATGTGTGCTGATTGTCACAGTACGTTCCTCAGATGCGCCACAAGCTATAGTCTCCTCAAACTGGCTGCAAGTATATCGGTTGCGTGGTCGGGTCGTGTCTGTTGCTGTATGTGTGCTGATTGGACACCGTTCGCGCCTCACTCAGCTTACTTCCTATTGTTACATTAATTATTAAATGCTTTGTTTCGATGTATTCGTTCGTCTACATTGTTATTATATTAATTGATAATATTTTTAGTTTTCGTTTCAGTCGTACATGTCTGTTTGTTACACACTAGTTTCATATGTATGTATTTACATCTGTATACTCGTTGTATATGTATTACTTAAGCAAAACTTGTTCTCCGGAATAGTCCCAACTTATCAGAGAATAGGCAAGGAGTGTACTAAAGCTGTTTTTTGTTTGTTCCAGGTATGGATCCCGTACAAATTCACTTAAAAAGTTTTCTCGTAAACTGATCTGGAGCTCCGGTGAGTTAATCAAAACCTTGCAAACACTTGTCTCGCTAATAACAATAGAAAGCGTTCTCGTAACATACACAAATATCGATGACTTTGTTCAGATAAAATTGTTGAAAATGATCGCCGAGTCGATTGTGAGTTGACATTCGGGGACGCCTCCGGCTGCAATCAAAATAAATATGACGCGTGTTGGGTTTGTTTTGGTGATGTTGCCAGTTCGGAACGGGCAGCGGGCAGCGGACAGCGGCCGTGACTAATCTGACAGAGCTGCCGGCCAAATGGCCTCATAAAAATATATATGAAGGAAAGTTTGGGATTCCTGGGAATCACCTCGTACGTTGTGCGTTGGCTTGGCACTTGGCAACCCGCCTCCCGCCTCACGCTGTACGTGTAGTATAGTGAACGCTAGCGCTGAACTCATCTGTGCAAACAGATCGTCATCGCCGCAAATACTGATAATTGCAGGATAATGGCGGCCGGCTCTAATTGTGCCATTGTTGTTTATAGCCTCACTTAGATTATCCTCTTCGTTATCGGTTCTAAACGTTCTCTTCTGGATGGTTTTACCACGAGAGCATTCTGGCCATTGTTTTATGGCCTCCATTACACTAATGAGTGGATTAAATGATTCGCGGTACTAAATTAGTAAGTTTTGCTTGAGTACTGACTACATCCTATTCTAACTAATACCTATTATTAACAGACATTCAAAAAGTAGGAAGCTATCAATTCGAGTTGTTGTTTTTTATGTATGTTTGTTCTTCGATTACTCCATCAATTGTAGTACACAATTGATGATTCTTGATTGTTTCGTAGGTCATACTTCAGAGGTAGTCCCATATATATTTTTTCAAAACCGGTTCAGTACTTTTTATAGCAATAAAAGGTAAAACATCATCCAAGTAAACAAACTGCGTATTTAGAAGTCGTTTTATTCAGTTTTTTTTTTATCAGCCCTGTTTGTAATTAATTACGCCCGGACATCATCTAGCAAAGCCTAGAAAATGTACACGCATTGTCGGTGTTCGGCTGTTTAACGCCTTGCGTCAAACAATACGCGACCAGAAATCGTTATTACTATTTAAAAATAAACTAAAGACATTTCTGACAGACGTGGCGCCGTACTCGGTCGAGGAGTTCATTCCAAAGGTAGAATAACTACCCTTGTTTATTATAATTATATTTGATATTTTTATGACATTTATTACTAATTGTTTCAATATTATCTGACATTTCTTTTCATATAATATAATCTAGTAATATGATAATTTATTGTTGACATCCTTATTATGTGTAATAGCTTGTCATTAATATTTTTTATTATTTGAAGCATATAATTGTGTATTGACATGTAATTTTTATATTAAATTACCAATAAAGAATATGAATATGCGACTTGGCAGACTTCATACATCTTCAAGATCATTGAGAACTCTCAGACATGTATGTTTCCTCACGATGTTTTCCTTCACCGTTTGAGGTTGGCGGCAATCAACAATACGCACATAACTTCGAAAAGACAGAGGTGCGTGCCGCGGGATTCGAACCCAGGACCTGCGGATCGCAAGTCCTGGTCTCCGGACTAGGCTGCCGGAAACTTGCAGTTTTTTAGGGTTCCGTACCTCAATAGGAAAAAACGGAACCCTTATAGGATCACTTTGTTGTCCGTCTGTCCGTCTGTCCGTCCGTCCGGGTGTCAAGACCTTTATCTCGGGAACGCGTGAAGGTATCGAGTTGAAATTAAAACCATTTACGCAGATCCATAGTATCTTGCTGCAGAAAGAAAAATAAAATTTCTCAGTTTTCGTAAAAAAAAGTTACAGCCGAATATGTCGTAAAAAGCGCACATTTCGAAACTCACAGAGGAATCAAAACCTATGGGGTACTTCCCGTTGACCTAGAAGTACATAGTGGCCGCGCAAAGCAACGTTGACTGCCTCAAACGCCGGCGGTTGGTAGAAGGCGCCGCTACTATAGCCCTGCCCCACTCGGATCCGAGTGGTGAGCAAGGAATGTATTAAATATTTTTACGATGTATATTTTTCGGTTTATGAAGGAAAATATAAAAAAAATATATGATTTCCCCTTTTTATTTAGTTTGTACGGAACCCTTGGTGGGCGAGTCTGACTCGCACTTGTCCGCTTTTTTACTATAGTAAAATTATAGAAGTAAGTTTAGAAAACTTAAAAAAGAAACAACTAAAATAATGGCTAAACCAATTTTGATTAAACATAGCCAAGAATACTTTCCATCCTCGTTGAATCAAAAAGCAATGAAATCACCTTTTTGGTGAGATTATTACGTGTATTATTACCTAAACAGTTATATTTGTAACATAACTGTGATTACACAGCACAGTTTGCACTCACTCCAATAATATGCTTTAGTATAAACAATACTGTACATGTTATACTTTGAGTTTTTTAGAGTATTATATTTTATAGGTTTAGACTTTTAACTATACTTATTACGTTTTTCTATCCGCCTGCGTGAAGGCTATTCACACGTTTTGCAATATAACTACGTATTTACTTGTACCTAATTAGTCGTTTTGTGAACACTGATGATGATGAATCACCAAAATCCTAAGCCATAGCCCCACCTCCGTAGCCCGCCGCCTGCGCTTCTGCCGCGTTGGTCGCGCCAAGGCCCTGCATTGTCTCGTTGCAACTAGCGGCTGGTAGTATAGACTAAGAGCGCGCCGTATGTCTACCCACCTCATCGGGTAACAAGATTTGACGTATCTAGTATCTAGCAGAAGCAATTTTAACGTGGTTTATTACGAAATATACCAAGCTGAGATCAAACAACTCAATTTTTTTAAGATGTAGGTTACACTACCTCATAGTGTAGTTTTCATCTTGGTAGGTAGTAATTTAAGGGTAGCTATTACAGAACCAAACTAAACAAAATCACACGAAAATTGGCTCCCATTCTTAACAAAACGTATAATGTGGTTAATTTGGAACTTTTATTTTAGTTCATAATTTTCCGACCCTTAAATTTGACTCATAAAAAGGTCAGTTTGAGTTCTATTGATTTTGATTATTCTCAATTGAAAGCAGGAAAGCAGGTTTATCAATGAACCCAACGAAGACTAAAGTAATGACGAATGCTGTAAAAGAAAATATAGAAATAGGACAAAAAATTATAGAATATGTAGATGAATATATATACTTAGGACAACTTATTTCAATAAAATACCAGTATTCTAAAGAAATAGATAGAAGAATATGTAACACTTGGAAACGGTACTGGTCTCTAAAAGAAATAGTTAAAAATGAAACAATTCCCATGGCAATGAAAAGCAAATTATATAACACATGTATTCTACCATGTCTTACTTATGGATGTCAAACTTGGCCTGCGACGAGCAAAAACAACCAAAAACTAGTAGTTTGTCAACGCAGCATGGAAAGAAGCATGCTTAACATAAGATAACGGGATAGATGGACAACTTCAAAAATAAGGAAAAGAACAAAGGTCAGTGACGTGTTACAGAAAATAAGAAAACTTAAATGGAACTGGACTGGACATATAATGAGGACTAACAAAGAAAAATGGACTAAGGATGTAATAGAATGGTATCCAAGGAACGGGAAAAGACAACGAGGAGGTCAAATCAAAAAATGGGAGGACGATTTACTAAAAAGATGGAGAAGGTCTGCCAAGGATAGAGAGACGTGGAAACAATTGGGGGAGGCCTATGTCGACAGACAACCTGACCAAAATAGTTGCTAATAAAATTATAATTTGCTAGGTAAATTAAATTAAGAATACTACTGTTTTATAAGAATAGCATGTAAGTTAAAAAGGTCAGCAAATAAAGGCTTGTATTATTGAATATGTTATGTACCTACTTATTGCATCATGTACCAACCTCATTTTAACTTTGTTTTTGTCATGAATCAGTTTTTACGTTCAAACATAAAACTTGGCCGATTAAGGTAAGCTCCAGGCTTAGTACCGGCAACCAAATTTATTTCATACTAGTACAAGTAGGAATTTCCAATGGTATAAGTCACATCTTGTTATTCGATGAGGTGATTGGTATTATTTTTTGGCATCCTAAAATTAGGCCGATTCGTGAAAGCTCCAGGGTTAGGCGAGGCAACCAAATTTTTTTTGGCACTTCTCGATAGGCTCTTTCGAATGTACTATGTCCCAACTTGTTACCCGATGAGGTGTTGGGCACCCCAAAAAGTGGTCACATTATTGCTAACTGTACGATACCCTCCAGGCTTAGCCGAGGCAACCAAATACATTTAGAGACACCTCGATAAGGTGCGTCATCCTAGATAGGTCACATCTTGTTACCCGATGAGGTGGGTAGACATACGGCGCGCTCTTAGTCTAGTAGCTGAGGTGGGCGATAACATTGTTTTACTAATATCAGTAATGATCAGTCATTACTCAGGTCAAGGTAGCTTTACCGTATTTTGCTCGTGCATACTACTTACTACATTAAATGTGAAAGAAATCATATTTCACAAGATTATATTTGCAGTCTCGGTAATAAACATAGGTCGTTTCGCATTCAGGAATAAATTCCATCGATGAATTCATAGGTCCATGTGAACATGGTAGGGTAGGGCAGGACGGTACATCGTTGTAGAGCCACAGAGCCGGTAATACTTAGTATGGGTGGTTGTAGCATGTGTCCGCAGGGTCCTCGCACGCCGCGCCTGCGACACCGGAACCTAAACACGCGTCAGATCCGGAATCCAGTTCCGCGACTGAAATAGAAACTGCTGTTTTTACCAAAAACAACACAATCTGCTCTCTGTCAAATTTAGATCGACGTTGTGAAGCTTTGTGTACGATCGCACAACATTTTCTAACATTCTACATTTGTTGCCGGTCTAGTTACCAAATAATAGACAATAAAACAATATTTTCGGATTAGCAAACGCTATTCCTGTGAGAATCATGTAAGTATTGTGATTTCTATTGAGGGCGATTGTGACATGTGATGTGGTAAAATTAGGAAGCGTATCGAAACCGGTCTCGAATGCATCGATCATGTTTTACGAACAAGTTGCGCAGGAACGGCGATTCGGGGCGAACATCCGAACAATAAGGAACTAGCCACTGGTTGCGGCGGCAGCCTGCCTGCATACACTGATTTATGCGCATCGCATCCTGTGCTCGGAGCTAAACTACCCACCAAACCACAACCAGCTCAAACGCTTCTATCGCATTTCTCATTATATCCATCGTCACCTGTCGATCCGCAGATAATGGTTAACTCAAAATAGCAGACTGTTTAAAGCTGTGGTTTGATCGCCGTACGATTAGTTCCCCGGTGAACGTGTGCTCCCTGGTTCCTGGTTCATACGCACTGCGCACTCAGAGATTCACCTGAAATTTACATATTTGTGTAACTATGCCGATGCATGTTACCCATCCGTTGTTAATTCGGAAATACCTGGTGGACAGCGCGTGGGCGAAACAGGCGAGCTTCCTGTCTGTTACTCTCTCGGACAGCTTCGGCCGGCTGCCAAGATAACATTGTTGTTCAGGAAGTTATGCATACCTTTATTATTTATTGCATATTGTTTCAAATGCTTCTACAATTCTCATTGTGTTTTTTTTGTTGGTTTGGCTGATTTACGAAACAAAAACGCCAACACTGAAATAGTACATACAAATCACATATGAATAGTTCAACAGGCTAACACTATAATATAGCAAAAACCACATTCATTTTTGCCATATTGAGATCCATACTCGTGTAAACTCGTCGACGGGCGGCGTCCTCGGGCGCTCATTAAATAGCATTAGAGGAGTACATAACGCTAATCCCTTTACTGGCATCAGCCACTCGATCGTGAATTCGTGACGTCAAAAACATTTATTAGCTCTTTAATTTATACGTTCCTCACTCGCAAACATTTTTTTTTCGAAAACGAGTGCTTTTTAACAGTTTTTAGATGAAGTATGTTTTTGGCTCGTTTAGCTGAAAGTGATAGTGAAGCCCTACTCCTGCGTATGTATTTAGTGTCACATGGCATCTGGCGGGCATCGGAGCCACCCGACACCGGCACATCTGCCGACCTTGATCTGATTACAGCTGGAGTAACCCACGCCGCCGTCGTCGCCGGCTGGTGATAACTGTCCTCATCTGACTGGTTTACACATCGAGTCTTATATTACTGTGTAGAGTAGTAGAGTCGAGGCAAGTATTTTGGGGCCGTTTCTTTGGCTATTGTGTCGTCGTAGAGAGAGCGCGTTCATCGCGCGAACCATCATTCTCGGACCCCTCGATAGCAGATTATCGGTTTAAAATAAAAAGGGCTCAGGCGGCCAAGTATACTCCGCGACCTACTTCACGGCCTAAGCTCCTTTTATTTACGTTTTGCTGGCTGAAAGGTTTTCTCGAGTATTATTTCGATAGTCGTCGAGAATAAAGCGGTGTTCAAACAGAACGAGAGGCGAACAGCCGAGCTTAAATACGACCAGAACCAGAACGTAAGCTCGTAACCCCAGGAATGGGGTCGGCCGAGATTTACGTCTACTTGATGCGTACTGCTACTTGTTCTGCGAACTACGGACACTAGTTGTGTTGTTCGTCTATACATATAAATACAGTTATTTACGATTATTAGGGAAACTGTTTAGTAGAACTGAGCTTTATCTAAATGCATGGGACACGTTTCGAAATCGA
The DNA here is from genome assembly GCA_947563715.1 of Lycia hirtaria. NCBI lineage: Eukaryota > Metazoa > Arthropoda > Insecta > Lepidoptera > Geometridae > Lycia > Lycia hirtaria. The sequence continues at coordinate 55,377,537 of OX387375.1, forward strand.
TTTCCGGCAAATGACGAAAATGTGCTTGATATTTTTGAAGACGGGATTACTTTCAGCAGCCACTGCCGCATAAATATTTTTAATCCGTTGTTTGTTTGGTTTGTTTATATTGGTTTGTTGTGTGGATATAAAACGTATCCGACATAAACAAAGTTAATTCGAGGGCGAGGAGCGGGCGCGCCAACGACCTTCCTCGCTAAACTGAAATTATGCCTCCGAGTACTATTACATACCTGATCTGTGGCCGGATAACCATCATATACAACATTGATAATGTCGAATGTAATTAACTACGGACACTTGCATTAAACACCGTGTTTTACGTACGTACTGTTGTCTTCCTGCTCACTATGGGATCTAAAACACTTGCAACCTCTCAGTGTTTCTCTTCGTCTAACAATTATTTACATAATAAAGTAATGAATTCCAGTCAATTCATTTTACTGGACGTTTATTTCAGATTGAATACGATAAGCTTGCAAATAACGGAGTGTAATTGCCCGTTAAATTACAGAAGTATAGTAAGTAAATCATTACGTCCGCATAGCCCGCTTCCTCCAGCGTCGGCGGTAATCATGTCAACGCTGGAGTTTAAATGGATACCTTCTACAGTAACGTTTCCGATTATGTGCATATTCTGTGCATAATGACAGCTATGATCATTTGTGTGTCGGGCAGGCGAGAGGCTCGTTCACAACAGACGTGTCATTATACGTACAATCCAAGCTAAATCTGAACAGTTTATTTTATGTGGATCATCACATCAAACTCATAAATGAAAAGGAAGCGAATAATAACATCTATTGTCGCTGCTTATATAAATAGTATTACAGTTGACAGTGTCATTGTCACCACATCGACATAATGTGTCATGTGAACTTGAACGCTGTCGTTTTCGTAGTTTGCATTCAATACCAACCATATCATGGTTTTATCTCAAGTTATCTCCGCTCAGGCTTGGGCAGGATTCTGAAATGCATTCCTCATTATCTTTGTGACGATAATTCAGATCACCTTCACCTCACCTTCGGTTTGCCGACGATATAGTAGTCATGGCAGAGTCGATGGAAGACCTCAGTACGATGCTCGAAGAACTCAATAGAGTTTCCCAACGGGTGGGCCTCAAAATGAACATGGACAAAACGAAGGTTATGTCGAACGCCCATGTAGTGCCCACCCAAATATCTGTGGGGAACTCCACTCTTGAAGTTGTTGACGAATACGTCTACCTAGGACAAACGGTCCGATTAGGCAGGTCCAACTTTGCGAGGGAGGTCAATCGTCGTATCCAACTCGGCTGGGCAGCGTTCGGGAAACTTAAAAGCGTCTTCTCGTCCAATATACCCCAATCCCTCAAGTCGAAAGTTTACAACCAGTGTGTGTTACCAGTGATGACATACGGCACTGAAACGTGGTCCCTAACTATGGGCCTCATAAGGAAGCTCAAGGTCGCGCAACGAGCTATGAAGAGGGCTATGCTCGGAGTCTCTCTACGAGATCGAATCAAAAATGAAGAGATACGTAGACGTACAGGAGTCACCGATATAGCACAGCGGATTAGCAAGTTGAAGTGGCAGTGGGCAGGGCACATAGCACGCAGAACTGATGGCCGATGGGGCCGAAAGGTTCTCGAGTGGAGACCACGTACCGGCAAGCGCAGCGTAGGAAGACCAGCCACGAGATGGACAGATGACCTCATACAAGTGGCGGGAAGACGCTGGATGCAAGCCGCTTCCAATCGGTCTTTTTGGAAATCCATGGTCCCGGGAGGCCTATGTCCAGCAGTGGACTTCTTATGGCTGAGATGATGATGATAATTCAGATTACCAGATATCCGCTTTAACTCAACTAAGATATCATTATGACATTAGCCATCTAACTCGTGATCTATGGGAGAATAATCTAGATTCTAGAATGATTTATAATAACTCATCAAAAAGCTGGATCCACTTGGTCTGTGTAGAGGGTTTGGATTCCCTGTACTTCATCGCTTGTTTTTCGGGAAATACACTGAAGTGCTTGTTGATCCAAGTGGACCGAGCGCTGCTGCACATTTTGCATACAACTACTAACTATGCAAAAGCGAATGTATGCTGGCAGGTCTTTCAACCTTTCACGGATCAGCAAGATTTTAGAATGTTTCTCTGGTAAAGAGGTTTCCCGCATATCTTCAGCAAATAGCATTTTAAAAGCTTTTCTACAAGCACTTCCGCAGAATCGCTACGTATCAGCGATACAATTAGTGTTACATTAACAGCTATCGCTTACCTTTTGGAACCGTCTGAATTTTAGCTGCTCTCTCTATAAAAACCATTCGAGAACTCTTGCTTTCAGCGTTTGTAGGTTTAGTCTGTGGATATACAACCGCAGAAATCAGATTCAGATTCAGATTCTTTTATTGCATTTCCATAGTATATTACATAGGTGGTAAAACAAACTGTTCAAGTATCATATGGACCCCGTCGGGCGCAGCAATATTACAAGAGAGGAGGACCGCTATTTACAACAGATTCCGCGATTTATGCATTATAAAAGAGGAAACATTCAATAATTCTAAAATAATACACATCAATTAAGATTTAAAAAAATAAAATTAAAATAGGTACAAATCACATGTCAACATTTAAATAAGAAGTCATAAGATGTCAAGTAAATACAGTCAAACAATTAATAGTTAATGTCATGTTTTTATGTTTTCTCTTTTTTTATGCATTTAGTGTAAGTGTCATATTTATTATACCTACATTTATTTTTTTGTCTTTCATAAAAAAAAAAAACAAGGATTTCTTGTTGTTAGTATTGTGCGTTCTGCGTCGCCAACGTGTCTGGCCATGTCTCCGTCTACTAGGAATCGTGCTTATCTGTTTGGCCTGCGATAACCAGGTTATCGAGATGACGTCCCACGGCGTGGCTCGCGCTTACTATACCCCGCAGACAATATATTGTCATTTTAAAAAATATGTATATTACCTATACTTATTGATGGCTTGATAGATTCTGGTATTAGAGGTTATTTGATTCGTCTTTATGCAGTATATATTGTATATAATGTCGTAAAGTACGTATTATTATAAATATGAGTTATTTTTGCAATTGATATACTGGTTTAAAGTTATATAATGATAAAGATTCGGATTGATTTAATGTAATCCATTTCAATAATATCGGTTTGGCGCGACTATTATCATAAATATCGACATCGGATGTTTCCATTAGCATAATGAAGCTCCGCGAGCGTCGTCAGCTGTTTCACAAACTAGGCGAATATCGAAACGATGCACTCAATTATCATTTCCACGATTTCATTATTCGCTCGACATTTCATTTACATTTTTCTGTCAACATTGGTGTCGGCCGCTCACTTTCACGCCATTATGTGGTTTGTTCCGTTCAAATATGCTCGTTATTGTTTATTCGTTTCCAATTTATTTCAGATTCTGAGTACTTAATTTTCCCCCCGAGCTACGCCACCCGCCATCGTTAATAAAGCTTAGGCATTTTTACCGTAAATGACAATTAATTTTGTTTATCAAAAACAAAGGAAGGCTGTATCATGAGGCAATTTAATTTAACGAGCTCCAAAGAACCCGCAGAGCGTGAAGTGTTTATCGTGGCCGCAGAGCGTTTCGCGCTCTTTATATTTTTTTGGATTTTAATTTGTGGTTCTGGGCAGTGGACGGCGGCAGATACAGTGTGTACACCAGCTGATAATGTCGTCGACAGGTTTTTTTCTTGAGTTTAGTGTTCCGTGGCGATCGTGCAAATATCAACTTACAACCTGTAGGTACACTCCGGTATTAGTCATGTGTAATATAAAGTCGCGTGCGCTAAAAACAACTCGCCGACAAGCTTGTTGATATGTACTTAAACCAAAGACTTGATTGCAAAATATCGTCTGTAACTCCAGATATAAACAAGACAGCAGACAGACAGACAAGCGGACTAGGTTACACGATGAAATATAAGAGTATTATTCTTTTTACAGTCTGGTAAAAAGCAATGCACATGCTAAGTGCATGCCGTTGGCTATGAAGACAGTGTAAGTAAGGGCTTCTGTCCAGCGAACCGCGTCCAGATGGGTATCGCACGGAGTCACGCGGCGTGCACACGCAGGTGCTGATTATGGCGTGGAAGTATTTCGGCTACGGACCAGCTATTCTGTTCATTTTGTTTTATTACCCATGAATATTATACAGCCGAAGAAATATCAGCTAACGGAGAGAGAACTTCAAAGGCCGATCTGTGATCGCCGTAAATTCTCGGTAGAGGAGCTTTAGAAAAACCAGATGTTTATATGTTACGTATAAATTAGCCGGTATAAGGCTTAAATTATCTACATGTCTTAATTCGCGGACAGAGAGAACGCAGATCCGTATGTTCGACCTTAATTGCGGGAATATAACCACATATCGGTTGTCGATAAACTAGATCAGATAGTCGGCTCTGTGCGGTAAATACGGACATCTATCACCATGGGAACGTCCTTTCTGCCTACCGCTCCGCTCTTAAGAATTTCTACGAAAGACATTCGTAAACATACCCGATGTTTCAACAACTTTATTTATACTCGGTCGAAGTGCCTACTCCTTTAGCATCGGAGGATTAAAATAATTCCAGAGTTCTAATAATAGGCAGATTCTAAGAAGTAAAGTTAAATTACAGTCTGCATAGTAAGAATTAGTTTAGTCGTTTCCTTGGCGAGTCGCCAAAAAACTCCAATTTGTCTCTATCATCAACAGCCCTTGTGCTATTGCTGGGCATTGACTTTTCTATTCATCAATGAACGTAATATCCGATTTTTATTGATTGACAATAATTATCGCATTCAAATCCCTACCGATTAGAATGCGATAATTTTCAATCACAAAAAAATCGGATATTATGTTCATTATTGGAATTAGAATATTAAAAATGTATTCGAATACATTTTATAATGATTTCCCTCGGAACCCAATTTCTATAAAATATAATATTGTTCTGGGCAATGACAAAAGGTTCTGGGAAAGGAATGAGTGATTTGTATTTTAGCTTTTGATAAATGATATAAACGTAATCCTATTAGGAAGCGAGTGATCACCAGTTCATTACCTACTCTTCGAAGCCCGGTCACCGCTACTTTCCTCTTCGTGATTGATTGCCTTTGTTTAGCCGCGTTACGTGTGTCATTTATAATTATGTAAATAAGATTGGTTCGTAATTATTCAATAAAATTCATTCAGTGATTTAATTAAGTTAAAATCATTCTGGTTTCGTAGCAATTGATTTTATATTCATTCAAGTTATTATTACAGCAGAGCCGAAACGCTCAGCGACGCACAGCATGCACAGCAGTCAGCACACGGAGACTTTACGAACATTCTTACACGATCCTATCTAATGTTATAAAAACTAAAGTAACTCTGTCCCTGTCCCTCTGTCTATCTCTCTGTAACTGTAATGTTGGAACATATCTTCACGATCAAACGGCTGAACGGATCGTTATAGAGATAGCTGTGAACCTGGAGACGGACGGTCTATCATATTTAATCAAATATGATACCACACCACACACAGACCACACTCTTGTGGTCTGGTTGACCACAGTCAGTAAATCCTGAACTGAGCACCATAAATGTATGTGAACCAATGAACAGTGAGTGAACTTTAGGAAGCTATTAACCCTGGCCCTAATTGAAGGTCAAGCGTCTCGTTTCATGTTATCCAAATGTCAGTGTTATCATTTAGGCCGACAGCCGGCGGAAGCTCGTGCCGTCGAGTTCCGGCTCGCGACACCGCGCAGGTCGGCAGGCGGCCACTAAACCGACCTAACTTTATGACCGGTTTCAATATAGCCACGGTACGTTGTCGTCATCGATGACAACCACTTCTAGAACATACAAGCTCGCTTTTAGAATCGCACGCAATATAACTCTTTCGTACGAAGTCGCTTCATTGCAACTTTGACATCATGCGCTATCGCAATGACTGGTCATACGAGTACCGGCAGCCTAGTCGGGAGACCGTCTGACTAGCGATCCGCAGGTCCTGGGTTCGAATCCCGCGGCACGCACCTCTGTCATTTCGGAGTTATATGCGTATTGTTGATTGCCGCCAACTTCAAAAACGGTGAAGGAAAACATCGTGAGGAAACCTACATGTCTGAGAGTTCTCAATGATTTTGAAGATGTGTGAAGTCTGCCAACCCGCACTTGGCCAGCGTGGTAGACTATGGCCTTACCCTTCTCATAATGAGAAGATGGCCCGCGCCCAGCAGTGGGACAGTTTGTACAAACAGGGATGATAAAAAAGACTTCAATTAAACAGTTTTTTTACATATTTGTTGTTTTTTTCGTCACCTAGGAACGTATACAAATCACCATTCCATATTCACGGTTTCTGTACTCACGGTATATTTACGGAACGTATACTCCGCGAATAAGGAGCTTTTACTAATATGACTAATATCAATTGAAAATACCAACATTAATGGAATTATTTAATTCCATATTATAATGAATGGAATCCACATAAATATTAATGATTATTATTGAATGTGTGTATGGTACGTTACCGCACAACTGAACGTGCAGTGCGTAACAAGAAGGCTAGTGGTCGATCAAGGAATAACGCGGTCGCGTGAACCACTGCCGACCACTAACTAATACTAATTACATATATTTAATCATATAAAAACGGTATACTTTGTACACATTTCGAGGTAACGACGCGAGCTCCACAAGCGAGCTTCTAGTAATTGTATAACCGTTGAAATGACAAGTTGAATTGAGGCGCATTGTCTAGGATGAATAGAAGTGATCACCGCTGCGCCCACTTGGAGCCATAGTGTCGTAACGCGGAAGCTTCACCGGCACCGGTAACTTGTTGACGACATGAGACAGCAGATCGTCCAGTTAACCCCTGCCATATACGGCTACGTTACAACTTAGACCGGCCGACTCGTATAACTGTTTTTTTCGCGAGCGCACAATTCGTTATACAGTTGCGTTATATCAAATGTTGACACTTTTACGAACACGAAGTTTAAATAGTTGATAAATTAACACTGTAACGTCTCTCATATTATATTTTTATTTAATTTACAAACTGGATTTTTAAACTATTACAAATACATGAACTTAACGCAAGGAAAATATGGATCGGCTGAACAGCCTTCTAAATGCAAACAGCATTATATGAATTTAATACTTTACAAAAAACTAGTCGATAAGCGAAAATGAAACAATGTTAATTATATTAATTTAAATTATTGTTAATTTATATCAACGCCAACTTCAAGTTTTTCGTTTAACTATGGAAATACCATTAAGTGAATTGTACTCTCTTGTCCTCTCGAAAACTCATTACGAAGTTTATCGATTTGTAGTAATAGGTTGACTGATGAATCATGTTAATGGGTTAGCTACAGCCCTGCTGTGTTAGCGGCTCCGGGGAGGCGGCAGATAGGCCTAACGACGACTATCAGAGCGCAGTTTGTCGATAGCTGGCAGATAACCCCGCGTCTACATGAGATCTAGCACGTCTCAACTATGGAATACGAGTATGGCCTAACTTGCCCTTATGTGCAGGAACTGGGGTTTACTCTGCTTGAATTACTACAAAATGTTGCTTATCTAGAAGCATCCAAAAGTTATTACGTCTGCCGTTGTCGGTAACCTTATGCATATCGGCCACAACCGCTCTATCAGCAGGTCTGTCAGTGTAGGAACCTCGATGAAGAAAAACCTATAATGATTATTATACGTGTATAAATAAATGATTATATTTAGTACAAGTGTGACCGTATTATCTGGAGCTATTCCTCTTATCATAACTCTTATTATAAAATGATAGTAACGTTTGTCTGTCGTCTGTCTCTTTGTCTGTTTGTTCCCTCTTCTCGGCTAAACGGCTGAACCAATCATAACAATTGAAACAGAAATTCTTTAGGACCTGGAGAAGGACATAGGACATTTTATCATTATCACTGTTTTTCATTACTACGCAGGGGATACTGCGAGGCGCAGCTATAGTACATTATAAAAACCATAAGCCCTGAATCTTACCTTTTAATTAAACTTTTTCATTTTTGCACACACCAGGCATAAAGTGTTTGTCATTTGCACTACGTGTGTATAAATGTAGTACTCTGAGAGCGTCTGTATGGGAGGCTCTTAGCAACGTGTAATGCACTTTCATTAAAACCTCTCGCCTCGGGCTTTGGAAAGTTGGTTAAGTGCACTAATAGCACCGTGCACTTAAGTGATGCTCGTCGGCTGTGCAGTTGTGCACGATGCACTGCGAGGCGATACACCTTCCTCAGGCCGTACCTCGTCTAATCCACGTGTTTACAAGTTATTCATAACTGTTGCGGTTCTGTCGCAAATCACTATCATCTCAGCCACAAGAAGTACGCTGCTGGCCATTAAAGGCGAATGCCGTAGTATATAACTCACTTTGACTACCTGCCACATATACAGGTAATGCAGTACTATTCAATTATAAATAACTCTTCTGTGGTAATGCTATAAACAGGTATCTTTTTGAGTGAAATGGTTGTGACATACGAACAGACAGACAGACATGACCGCTATAGATATAAAAATTCCTCGATTTAACTACGTATTCACAAAAAGTAACAAAGTTGAAGCTCCATTTGTTTTAAATATTTATTAAAAATTTAAAACAAACTTGGGACTCTTACCACGTATTATGAATTATATGTTCTGTGTTCTTTCATCCATCTGCTAAATGTATCTAACGTAATACGATCCGTCAAACACATTAATTAAGCATCATGTTCCTGCAAAATAATGACCAGTCTCGCTGCCAATTAGTGACACTAAATGGTAGTTCGGTGAATGTTCGTCGCGGTGGTACATGGTGCCATAAACTAACACCATTCATTTCGGCGATGTGTTTCCAACCAACCACACTCGTTAGTTCTGGGCTTCAGGGGCAATCGGTGCTAATATTCCATGTACTTCGCAAAATAACGCAGCCTGAGTCAAGCCACTCGTCGCTACAATAAATAACAGTCGCGGCTTACGGCGCTCCATGTTTACGGCCTCCCAGTAGTTTGTTTTGACTTTTATATCGTGGGGTGCGGATTCCTTTCAGACTTTATTTTGTGGTGCTTTATGGCGGAATTCTTGGCCTTAATTACACGGCAGTAAACTTCGATCTGTATTGTATCTGGAGCTAAAGTAACAAAGTTTTGAAATTGTTCTCTTATCTCCTCATCTTCCTGTTCCTACTTACTAGGCCACTGTACTTTCTTAGACGTCAATTCTATATTCACACTCCTAACGCACGTTATTTTTCTCACAACTCATTCAAACCTAGCTCTTTAGGCTGATTTTTCCCGGTTCTACAGCTTGCAACCTTGTTTAGGACTATCTTCCTTTCTTTGACAGATGTACTGTCGAAATTTTCGATCGCTATTTCAACTGACAGACTTGGTGCAGCTGCGAATTGGAATTCACCAAAATTGCCTGCTCCTGTCTTGATTGAATACATCACGATCTCCATTGACATCCACTGGTGTTCCTATAACTCATTGTCATTGCAATATTCCCGACATATTAATAATGTTTACCTTCATAACGAACCGAGCGGTCATCTTTCTTAACAGTATCGTCGTATTCCTTGGGTTTGTTTAGACACCTTGTCAGACCCCCAAGTTCACCACAGAAAGGCGGCAAATGCTCCCTTTTGAATGGCTTTCACGACAAGAGCGTACCGACAAGTATCAAGAATACTGAAGCCATTTTCTAGACCTGTCCCCAAGGCTATGTAATTTCTCTACACATATGGATAATGTATAAATGTCATGTTATGTATGTTGCAGGGAGGAGGTACGCAACCACTCGGTGCGGTGGAACGCGCAGTTCTCCTTCATGTGCAAGATGTGCGCGAACGCGAGCACCGGCGTGCTGGAGCCCGCGCTCATGCGCGTCTCCGTCAGGAAGGAGTGCAAAGGTCAGTGGCGCAATAGAACCCCCTCTATCTTTATTGTTGTTGGCGCACCGACTGAATGTGTCTTGGCCTCCCGACACCCGACACCCCACCCTTCTCTATGTTTTGACAGATCACTAATGGAGTCAACGGAGACACGAGCCACGAGCGGTTCAGGTGCAATCAATATTTTTCCACTTTATATTTCCATTTTGAACGTCCGGCAGATCTTCGACCTTGCGGATATTGAGACATACATAACGTAATTCGTACTAGAAAACCGGACCCAAAAACTGATCGAATATGGAATTCGATGACTCAAATGAAATCTCTTGTTTTGGTGATGTATTTGGCCATTAAAATATGAGTGTTAAATAACGGAGACATTGCTCATAGTCATTTTGTAACCCTAAAAAAAGTACGAGTATACATTTATGTAAGAAAACTGCTCACAGTATTGAAAATTACGTAGTTACGACTAGTAATTCTAATGAAAATGCAGCGTTGTTTGTTGTAGTGAATGTATGTACAGTTGCCATTCCAGTATATCTACACTACTGTCCAAAGTTTAGCAACGAGACGCCAGCCGCCAGCTTCCGGGAACGACTCAAATACACATATAACTCCAAGAAATATATGCTGTAACTAGTGCCGCGGGCTGAAAACTCCAGTTGACCTTTGTGTTTCGAGCTCAATTCGAGCTCATCGAGATTCTGAAGTTTAAATAGATTCTGAAACTTTTCCGAATAGATGGTCGTTTGACTGAGGAGTATGCACGAAGACTTCCTTGGACTCATTCCACTTTCCACCGACTTTACAAAACTATTACTTACATAAACTATTCGTCAAAACTTATATGTATCGGAGCTGGCTTAAAATATTTCATTTATTAAAGGAGTATGTGTTTTCTTTTTTAAATATTTCAAATACTTGTAATGAATATCAAATCTTACACAGCTGAGCAAAAAGTTTATGATGACCGCCTGAATTGGACATCATCAAGACATCCGTTTCACTCTAGGCTAGAAGTCGGTAGTGGCTGAGGAGGGCTGGTGGTCTCGTTGTTCTGAAGAGTGCGTGACGTGCGTTGCAGGTGGTCGCTCGTACCAGAAGTTGGGTTTCTGCGACGTGAACCTGGCGGAGCTGGCGGGCGCGGGCGAGTGCACGCGCCGCTGCCTGCTCGAGGGGTACGACCAGCGCCGGCGGCAGGACAACTCCGTGCTCAGGCTCAGGATACGCATGAACATGATCTCAGGGGACCCGCTCTTCAAAGTGTGAGTTACCACACCGCTAACCACCACACTATACAAGTATCCTCCGTCACTCGTTCACGCGGTGCGGTCTACTCGACCGGTGTTGCTGTCACAATGCAATGTTTTTTTTATAGTAGTGTTGAAGTGGTTGGAGCAAAATCCAGACATCTTAATGCATTTAGGAACTTGGCTAATGTAGAATTCATCATTATCAAGTTGTCAAACGGTATCATTAGCAGATCATACCATGTTGTTCTGCGTGCAGAAGTAGCCTTTCTCAAAGCGTGCTAGATAAGGTTAAAATATTGAGATATTGGATCTGTTGTCAGTCCGGAACGGAAACAAGAGGTAGCGGAGCGAGCGGCGGGCGGTGACAGCGGCTCGGAGAGCGCGGCCGGCGGCGCAGCGCCCGAGGAAGACTGCGGCTCTTCCACCGCCAGCTCGGGCTTCGGCTCTCTCACTAAGAAGACTAAGAACTTCGGTGAGTATACTTCGTACATACACCGTGCGACAAGAGTGCCTGCTTATACTTCGGACAAGCGCGTCCGACGGCAGCTGTGTGCTTGACCATTATCCAAGAAGTTTGCTTATATAGCGAACATATTCAGCCAAATATCAGCTGAAAACTTTTAGAGTCGTTTGACCGGCGAACCGGTGACGGTTTATCGTCACTGGTTCGACACAGCTACTTAGTCTCGAGCATCGTCTTCAAGTAGCGTCTGTCTATATTCTACCGTCTACAGGATTCATTTTGGCGAGTGTGGCCAAGCTTCACAACTATTATTTCATCCTCCCCATTCCACTAGAGGACTACTGAATACTACCACCCGCTTTTCATTGAAATAACAAAAATCCGGACTCAACGTCCACGCCTTCCCATTTGGAAAGAAAGATCATGACTGTGATGTGTTGTATCTAGATATTTGGTTGCTTTTAAACAAGATTAGCCTCAACAAGCGAGGCAGCAAGGCAGCTTCCTTGTTGGCTTTGAACGGTGTAGTTATTATAGATGTAGTGTCGGGTACGGAAGGAGTAAAGAATCATGGCAAGTCCTGTCTTATTGCGTTCTCTACATATCCAATACACGAAAACTGTTTATATATATTTATTGAAGTCATCTATATTTAACTTTTCAGAAGGTAGTGTGCCTACGACGCTAACACTGGTACCGGCCGGCGACGGAAAGAAGGGGAAAACTTATGGTGAGTTACAATACAATTACCTACTTACGATTAACTAAACGTGTGTTGCAACAAAGCACGCTAGAGAGATATTTGAATTCTAAGTATATATTTATTTATTTAGTTTATTGGTTCACGAAACAGAATACAGTCACAGGACAGAATTCATAATTTTGACTTAAACTATATTCCTCAAATGTATACACAACATTCTGAAAATCTTATTATTGTAATTGTAATTATAACAATTACAATTACAATAATAAGATTTTCAGTTTCAAAAGTAAAATAAATAAAAAGAAAATTGATAACATCAGTTGATTAAATTAAATTAATTAAACTATTAATCTAGCCGTTTCCACGTTTCCACTGGGATTTTTATACTATTTTATTCTTTTGAATGAGTGTAATTCGGTAACAAATAGCGAAGTTATTGAAGTTTTCTTTTTGTCTCGTTTAAAACGCGACCTCCGGTGATGGCGAGTGGTGTCGCAACATGACAGCACACTCACTTCACTAGTAGGTAGTACGCAGGTGTGCGTGTGTGAGCACAGAATACATTAACAGTATACCACATGATTGGCGTCTCTGTTTTCTCGTTCCGTTCGTGTGAATCCTCTGTCACATACATTCATATACCGCTATGTGTTTCTTAAGCTCCGAGTATTAGTAGTAATCGAGGACTAGCAAAGTAGCAGTGATACTCCTGGTGTTGCAATATGCGTAAGTCACGGAAATGCTAACCATTAGGCTGGTCGTTCACTAATGTGCCACCTTCCAAAATATCTTACTCAATTTGATAATCCAACCATATCTGTGAAAAAATATCAAAATTGGACGAAAAAACGAGAAAAAAAAGGTGTAGCAGATATAGAGGCAATGGTTGAGCGCTTGAATTTGGCTCTTAAGGCAGTCTCCGAGTCGGGCGATGCCAACTTAGTCAAATAATATGCTTCTAAAACGCAGGCGTATCGATTCTCTGTAAAAAGGAGCCCATTCCAGCTGGCTTCTACTTTCCGAGAGGTTTCGATACCGATTAAGGACCACCTCGAGCTCTTAGGCGTAACTTTGACGTCCACTCTTAACTTTGGCTCCTATATTGAGTCTAAGGCTCAATTAGCTGCCAAAAAGCTGGGTATCCTTTCGAAGGTGCGTCGGTATTTTACGCCGGAACAGTTGCTTACGCTTTACCAAGCACAAGTTCGGTCGTGCATGGAGTACTGTTCGTACCTTTGGGACGGATCTGCTAAGTACCAGCTCGAGGCGTTAGAGACCATTGAGAGGCATGCTAAGAGGCTCATTTGTGACGATTCCCTTGTCCGGACTAAACTTCAAAGTCTGGAGCATCGTCGCAAAGTAGCTAGTTTGTCAGTTTTTTATCGCATACATTTCGGTGAGTGTGCGTCTGCTTTGCATGATCTCATTGCAAGAAGCACGAAAAAGCGACATCGTTATATGGTCGAAACCCCGAAAACACGTACGAAAGGCTTTGGCTCCACTTTCATTGTACGTACCGCCAAACTGAGGAATACGCTTCCTGAATGGGTCTTTCCGACTGGATATAATCTAGGTGTCTTCAAATCGGGAGTGATTAGGTTTCTTCTAGGCAAGCGCGCTCCATCGTAGACCGTAACTGTCGCTTAACACCAGGTAATAGACGGTCAAGCGAAAGCCTATTTTTGAAAAAAGCAATCTGGCTTGTGACGTGTCATCCTCTCGCTTACTCACCCGTACACGCTGTTAAATGCATTCTTTGTTCACACACGCACACCAGCTTACGTAGTGAGCGAGTGCTGTCACATTCATGACATCACTGAACATAACTGAAACGAGTCAAGAAGAAAACTTAATAACTTTGCTGGTTTTATAACTGATTACACTCACCCAAAAGAATAAAATAGTCTAATAGTCCCAGTTGACACGCTTAGAATGCAAATATACTCCGGCATGCATGGACCGGATCGTGTTACGACAAGGTTAAGTGTTCGTGTTGTATGCTTGTAGAGGGCAGCACGTGCAACTCGCTGACGCTGGTGGGGGGGTGCGAGCCGCCGACGCCGGACCAGGAGGAGGAGCCGGCGCCCCCCTCGTGTGCCTCGTGCATACACGCGCACGCGCAAGCGCACACGCACACTCACACGCACTCGAGGAACTCTTCCAACACCTCGGGCGACATGAGCAGCAAGGTGCGTCACTGATCCGGCACTCTTTCTATCGTGGGAGACACGTTCTCTGCTAGGCAGACATATTTTGTCACAGGCTGCGCCATTGCTTGATAACCTATACAACAGGGCACATTTGTGTGACGAGCATGGGTATTTGTTCTGGGTGTTTCTATGTATCTTAAGTGTATTTACAAAAAAAGTATATGTATTCTAGCAGCCATTTAGTTTCCGTAGTACAAGCTTTTCTTAGTTTGAGCTAGATGGCGTTGTGTGAAATGTCTATCAATATTAAAAAAATCGGACAAGTGCGAGTCAGACTCGCCCACTGATGGTTCCGAAAAACTAGTAGATAAAAGGAGGAAATTATATAGTTTTTTATATTTTCTTTCATAAACAGAAAAATATACATGGTAAAATATATAAAAACCTGTTTTAGTTTATGCTAATGAAGACATGAGATGAGCTTCACATGATATGGTTAAAGCACTTAATTTTTTTAACCCTCCTTCCTTTCATAAAGACCCTGTTTATTGTGATTAGGTTCATTCCCTGTTTGTTATGATTTCAGGTTTTTTTCCTTTATGTGTACTATATGAAAATGCTTCTTGCCAAATTTCACAGTTATAGGACAACGGGAAGTACCCCATAGGTTTTGATTCCCTTGCGAGTGTCGAAATATGCGTTTTTTGCGACATATTCGCCTGTAACGTTTTTTTTTAATGAAAACTGAGAAGTTTGATTTTTCTCTCTGCAGCAAGATACTATGGGTCTGCGTTTATGGTTTTAATTTCAACTCGATACCTTCACGCGTACCCGAATACCGGTCTTGACAGACGGACGGACGGACAGACAGACGGACAACAAAGTGATCCTATAGGTTCCGTTTTTTCCTTTTGAGGTACGGAACCCTAAAAAAAACTTTATAACTATACGTATACATATCTGGATGCTCAGATAAATTATATTTCATTTTATTTGTCAACAAATAGAATGTATAATGTTGTGTGCGATGTATTGCAGGCGTCCGGGTACGGCAGCTCGTCCGCGGCGTCCGCGCACTCGCGCCAGAGTTCGGAGGGAGACTCCGCCGGCGACTCGTCGCGCCCCCACCACAACAGGTACTGTACGCACACAGATACACACGCACACACCGCCACACACTCGCTCGTGTCGGGGCTTCGAGTGCTACAACGACAAGTTTAACTGCACGACACACTGCGAATTCTGCTTACCACAACAATCTTTATTTTGCATATTGATACGTTACACGGCTGTGTCCTTAGTTAAATCTATCAACTAATCAGTTGCAACTTAATACTAATTACTATTAAATACAAGAATTCGAATTGTTGTCGTCTTTGCGTCTTAAGAAAAAAAAAGATCAACACTTTCGCAATATTCAAAGCTAGAGTGTATGCCTGCCTTGTAGAACGATGAGCTAACCTCGGCTTCACCGTCGGTCACACGATGGTGCTTAGATTTACATCTGTATAACGTAGCGAGTGACGCGTGACGCGTGACGCGTGACGGTCGCACGTCTCCTAGTTGACGCCCGACACGGAGTCAACTTCACAGATCACATAATACTCGGTATTGTATAAATAAATCTGCTGTTCCTCCGCCTTCCTTCATGATATGGTGTTTGGTTCGCTTCCTCACTTCTTTAGCTTATATAAGTATATTCCTATATACTTATATAAGTTAAAAAAGTAGAAGCAAAAATAATGGAACTGTAACCACCGTTTGTAACATATGTATATGTTAAATACATTTTTATCACTAACCAAAATGTGTATGATAATGTTGATAGGCTAAAACTGTAGAGCTTATAAATATTATAATAGCTTATGATAATAAGATATAGGGTCAAATATTAGTGGTAGGGAGGTTTTTCTTTTATTATTTATTTAATTTTTGTTTGTGAAGCCCTACGTCCCCGTTGCCACCGTGACCTCACGTGTACAGTCCGGTCACGGCATGTACAGCCTCCCCCCGCGTCCCGCGCGCCGCACTTCACTAATCTCCTTGTCAGATGCGCTTTATTAATGTTATTATTTTATTCGGCCCCGTCAGTGTCCGCTTAGAGCGGACCACGACCACGACCACCTCGCTATACGTGCCCGGGGGTAGGGAGGAGGGCAGGGGCGGGCGGACCCTCACCAAGCTGGTGCTGGAGCGCACCGTCACCAGCGAGAGCTCCGACCTCTACCTGACTCCGAACTGCACGCTGACGGGGCCGCCCGACGTGATCCCGCGGCTCGCGTGCTCGCCGGAGGAGTTCCGCACGCCGGACTCGTCGCTCGCGGAGCCCGGACACGACACGTTCGCGATGCCGAGTTACTTCGACCGCAAGCGCGCGCCCCCCGCGCCCCGCACACCCGCCGCCGAGCCGCTCACCAACTTCCAGATACTGAAGCAGAAGTCGCTGAACACGATCCCGGCGCTGCTGGACCGCTCGCGGAAGGCGGACGAGCTGTTCAACAACTTCCCGTTCCTGACGCCGCTCGCGCACCGCAAGAACTCGCTCGTGACGGCGGCGGGCGCGCGCCTCTCCGGCTGCATCGAGGACGAGTTCTATTGCATCCCCTCCGAGCCGGAGCCGGAGGCCGGGCCGGGGGCGGGGGCGGGGGCCGCGGAGCGCGTCGACGTGCGTTGCCGGCTGCGCAGCGCGCCCGACGCCGCCTCCACGCCCAAGGACGAGCCGCCCCTGCGACACTTCCTGCCCGAGGGCGGGCGGCCCGCGCTGCGGCACAGCTACACCGAGCACGTGAGGTGAGTGCACGCTCGCTTCTCCTCCGAGCCGGATGCCGCGCTCCTCCCCTCCCCACTACCGCCACCGCTGCATTCTAATCTCCGCGCGTACTAATGAGGTTGCGGGTGCGAGGGTGACTGTCTCTCCTTCTTCTGTTTTCGTCTATCCTTCTTGTGAACGTTTCAGTTTTAACATTATTTTGTTTAGCATTAAGTTTTATTTATTCTTGTGATCGGGTAGGCCGATGGAAACTATTGAAATAGGAATATGATGTTGTTGATTCTAGATGTTAGTTCGAATTTACAGATACATATGTGTGTGTGGATTATTCTAATATATACGTGTTAAAACCTTAAACACATAAGGAATTTGTAGAGTGTAAAATGTTGATAATGTAACGGTTAGGAAAACACTTACCATTACTTATATATTGTTCATCTAGACGTATGTCTGAGCTATCTTCAGCTGCCTTGTAACGAACTGGTAAACAATGACAACTCGTTAATTATATAATTGAATGTTACCTCGGCGAGCCTCCGTCACGGTTGATTCATCGTGAGGCAGGTGAGGGTAGCTCGGAGTGTACGTACATGTTGTATTCTGACGTTGGTTGTTCCTTGGCGGGGCGCAGGCGCGCGGTGGAGACGCTGGAATGCGGGTGGTGCGGCGCCGCGGCCGGCTCGCTGCCGCGTCGCCCCAGCTCGGCGGTGTTAGTTGCACACTACTACAGTACTACTATATACACGCTCGTCACGCGCAATCGTACCTGCGCACACACACACACACACACACACATACAATGTCACCTTCCAGCTGCCACGATTAGAACACAATGTTATTATTATAAATCGTCCAATTTGTAAAAAAATATTCAAAGTTGAAAAAAAAAATTATTGTATAATATGTTTGTGTGAGTGTATCTCGCAGGCGAGGTACAACACAACTTGCACACGAGTGTGTAGGTACATAACACAATACGTGTGTGTGTCCCGGTGGTGAGGTACGGTTGCGGCGCGCGCGTGTCGCTCCTTGTTCATATTACTAGATGTTGTCTCGTGTCGTCTCTCGTCATGTCGTTGTTCGCTCTGGTTTCCCTGCGTGCTTGTGACGTCAACCACTGTGCCGGATTGACAACCAATGAGAAACTGCCATGCTTAAACTGACCGTCCTGATTGGTTGCCTGTCTGTGTCAGACACTGGTCACGCAGGTGAACACCGAGTTTCCATGACGTGGTTTCATTGTATTGAGCTTTGCAGTTTGTTTGTTTAGTATTATAATATTAGTAATATACATTGTTTACATTAAACGTATATTTAGTATTTACTCGTAGAAGGTTGTTCTGCGATTGTTCTTAGTATATTGTAAGTGCTACTGTATGTGTATCTCGATGTACTTGTGGCATGCGTATTTCCATGTTTTTCTTCTAATATTTAATGCTTTATTAATATGCATGTATGTTTATTGAAAGATTGGGTTTCGGCATACTGGGCCGCTATCAAAGCACGGATTTATAATTGAGCTTCAGCTGAGTATCGATGGTTCTGAAGTTTGTACGCATTTTATTTATGTTTATTATCTAAAACTATGCTTTTGTAAGATTCATTTCATGCAATCGATAGTGATATGTTTGAATATCGATGCACATTCTTATGTATCGTATGTAAATCCAGCTGTTATCATATATTTTATTTACGTAACATAAGAATTTGCATCGTACATGAATATTCACTCAAGAGGAGACGGTGCCAGGATACGTTATCCATGAATACTATTGATGCGATTAATGTGACGGTGATGTCCATGTCCCGGTGCAGTACCTGCGCTGTGTCGCGCCGCGCCCTACAGATTGCAATTATATAATTATGAATCGCGTTCGTGATGGCCCAACGGTACACATGTGGCGATAAATTCAAATTTCACTTTTTAAAGGATAAAACATTGTTTAATATTTAAATTTCCCGCCGCATGTGTGTTTTACCACCTTAGGCCGTCTGCACAGTTAAGCGGGCGTCCGGCGCGGGCACCCGGCGCGGGCACCCGGTGCGGGCGTCCGGCGCGGGCGCCCGGCGCGGTCAGCCGCGTCGTCCTCCGTCGCGGATACCCGAGACGTCCTCCCGATATACGCAGCGCCGTCAGTACAAATTTTAGTCGTGCAGGTGTACAGTCGAGACGTAATGAATTATTTGATGATTTACTATGTAGCAAAAAGAGGCAGACGCGTGCCGCGCTGATCTATGAAATTACACGGAACAGGTTTGAACAATATAAAAAAAAAAAGTATCCGTCGTGGGTGTCCGTGTCGCGCCCGTTTAACGGAGCGGATGGCCTTAATGTCGCGTCCATAGGTCGGTCGGAGCGCGTGCGCGGCGCGAGAGGTTCTCCCGCCGCGCGCACGCAGCACAATGCGTGCGCTCGATGAACGCCGATAGAGGCTTTATTACTAAACATGTGATTGATATCCGCTTGTTTGTCGTCCATCGTACTGAATGTTAGTGCTGTGTGGCCCTAGTGTAGTGGAGTATAGCGTGTGCTGGTGTCGCGCAGGAACCCGTCGTCGGGGTCGCTGAGTGCGTCCGCCTCCGCCTCCGAGGGCGGGTCGCTGGAGCGCGCGCGCGCCGCGCTCGACCGGAAGAAGCGCGCCGCGCACCACCACCCGCCGCAGGACGACGCGCAGGTACCTACACGCTGCACACTGTACAATACACACTGCACACTACACGCTGCACACTGCACACTACACGCTGCACACTGCACACTACACGTCTCTAGTTATATGTTTTTATTAGTTCGCCGACATAGTGTTAATTCACTGTCTATACAGTAATGTTAATCATACAATAAAGCTGTGGTCGCACCTGCGCCCATCGTCGCACGTCACCCGTGTTGAATTATCGTACAATAATCCGAAATGGCCGCTCTAGTTGCCATTTGTCAGAGAGAAGATAAATCTGTGTGTTACATCATTATATTATTTTGTTTTCTACCGCAACAATGGACAGTAGCGTAGCTTGGACTAATATAGACGTGGGCGAAGTCGCATCAGCGAGCTCCCTTTTATTTTGTTCTCAAGATCTACCAAATAAATCTATCTTACTAAACATGCTTTGATACGACATGCCTACTCACATGATAGTAAAAAAATATAAATGCGCGGTGGGAGAATATTGAAAAGCATATAGATTTGAAACAAAAAAATATTTTGAAATCAAACCTTTTTATTTATATAATGTGGATAATTTTTTTTATTTTTTTTTATTTATTTTTTTATTTTGATTGTTAAAGAAAAACCATGTGTTGCTCTGTAAATAAAGATTTTTATTTTAACATTTTGTTTTTACAATTTCAACGTAAACAAAGAAACGACATTAAAGTTTATCTTTTCGTATTAACTTATTTTACGATAGTTTTATAATTTTAATATCCACCAACTTAACACTTATCCACAAACTCCATTTTTATCTTCATCTTGAATTCCTACACGACTGCAGCCTGATTGGCGGCAGTGCGGTGCGATTTCAGGACTGCTTCGTCGACGACGCGAGCGGGGCAATTTGAAAGAAATATATTTTCTTTACATTTATTTAAAGAGGCCTCGAGGCCCCTTTAAGTGCGAGTCCGTGGGCGAGGGCCCACTTCGGCCACGCCTCGACTGGCCACAATGGACGGCGACTTATATTAGTTGTATTATCTCACTTAATGAAAACTAAATAGAAACTTAAACTGAGAAGATTATAAGGTATTATTTACAAAATGTTGGTTTGCAGTGACAGGGGGTCACACTCCTATAAGTCCTATAGACCTTTCGGTCACAAAGATCGAAATGTAGGCTCCCGATCTACTGCGGCGTAGATCGCTGCCCTAAAAATGAATGCCCCTACTGGCATCAAACCGCAACCCCTACTGGGGCACCTGAACTGTGACAGGGGTTAGTTCAGCGGCTACTTAAACGTTAATTTCCTTCAAAATCCTAGGTAAAGAAGTTTCTCATAGTTACTACAAAAACGGACTATGAACGCTAAAATTGCGTTAAATCTAGTGCGAAAACTAAAACAGCAACATTGCAAATACCTCTATATTTAGTGTGCTAAGATCCGTGCAGCACGAACTATAGCGGTGATAGCCGATTATCGTGAGTCACACGTCGCACGATACGCGCAGTAGGCGCAGGTGCGGCCACGTCACAAGTGTGATCCTCTACACTGTTACACTGTTACCTATAGAGAGTTTTACATTTAGTGAATACTTATTACCTCAAGTTAATATATTTATAAGGTCTCTGTAGCAGGGTGTGGTGTGGTGTGGTGTGGTGGGACGTACGTAATGTGTGTGTGTGCGTGCAGGGCGCGGTGTCGTGTCGCGTGGAGAACACGCGCGTGAACCCCGACTCGCTGATCGACGAGCTGCTGGCGGCCACGGACCTGGCGCCCGCCGGCGAGCCCGGCGACCCCGGCGCCGAGACCTCCGGCCTGCAGCTGTTCATCGCGCGCGACGGCACGGCCGAGCTGGGCTCGCGGCGGCGCGCCACGCCGCGCACGCACTACCAGCGCGTCGTGCTGCACCCGCACGACGACAGGTCAGGCACACAGAACACTTCATACATCGTGCGATTACAGCGCGCTCTCTACTGACACCCTCGTCTCGGAACGGACTACTAATAAACTAAATAAGAAATTCCAATTTTACACACACAAATTTTTTACACCCATACATGTTTATACCCGTTTATATTTTACTTCCTCTCATATTTTAAGCTTATTCATATAGTCTAGTAAAAATAAAATTTGTGACAACATAAAAGACAACTAAGTATATTGTTATTTAGATGAATGTATTGGTGTTTTGAAATACATTTGACACAATTTCATAATGATATTATAAAAGATAATTTTGTTACCTTTACACGCTCAAACAGCTGAACCGATCGTTATGAAAATTAGTATAGAGATAGCTTTGGACCTGGAGACGGACATAAGCTATTTATCATCATCATAATCGTCACCGTTTTTCATAACTATGCGAGTGAAACCGCGGAACGCAGCTAGTCTATAAATCGGGGATTATTTTTGATTTATGATTTTTAGTTATTTACTAGCATAATTTCAAAGAATCCCCCCAGTTGCAAATACTGTGATCTGCTCCATACAAACGGATTTATTTTTACTAGACTAATATTTTCACAGCCATTCATGTTTTCCATCCACTCATAATTTACATCCATTTATATGAGAGAATGCAGTGCGGGACAGTGGGTCAGTCCATCGGCTGTGTCCCTCAAGTCTCGTAACTGAATGTTCAACTATAGTATGTCCGGGTAGAGAGGCAGCCGCGCGTCGTCTGCACGCAGTATACTGACACATGTCCTCTCCGTTGTCCGCAGGTAGCCCGCGGCTCGAGCCCGCCGCCGCAGCGCGCGTATTTATTGTTTTTTAACTAATTGTAAATTATGCCATACGATATTTGTTTTACAATTTTGTAACTTAAAGATGTTGATAATTTAATGAATAACTGTTCGGTGGCGATCCCGCGAGGACGGCTGTGTTGTGCAATCTGATGTTTTATATTCGCGCGATCTTCTACGATCGTGTGCTGTGAGGCGGACTGCTGTTCGTACGCTGAACGTTCCTATTACTTGCGTAGCGTCCGAGCTTCCTTCTTCTTCCTCCCCCAGCTGTATCTGTAGTCACTCTCCTCTCGCTGTTCCTAGACGTCGTCAGGTCGGGCGCTGAGGTGGCTCCTCGGCCCTTGCGGAGAGCGCGCCTCATGTAACTACATATTATAAATCCGATAACAGACAACTGAAAGTATTCTAGCAGTATTCCATCTGTAACCACTTGAACCAACTAAACATTGAACTAGGGCGCGCACACACCATTGTTGTCTATTACACATTTAATGTATTAGTAATGCTTTATTTTAAATGAAGTTTTCTGTAGAAAACAATGTTTTGTTCGCATGTTATTGTAAATTTGTTCGATGCAACATGTTTCACGGATTTTCTCTACAATCTACGGATATTCTCTATCAGAATATAGATAACATCGCGTGCTGAGTATGCGGGCTGCGTGCAGTCGGAGTGCGCCGGACGCCGCGTGTGATGTGAGCCAACATTGTTCCTGTTCGACGACCGGATCTCTAATGTTACATGAGACGCGAACGCTCGCAGCGGGAACCCACCTTAACTCGTGTCCTGTAACTATTTCTTCCGCTTTGTGCGACATATTCATAGTTAGAAGTGTTCCACGTGCTCACCGGTGGTGCTATGTGTGTGGTGGTGTCGCGCCCACCCACTGATTGTTCCGAGGAGCGCCGCAGTTCGTCGCTCGCACGTAAACGATGTACTCCCGACTCCCTCCATTCAGCTTCCATTGTCTAATTATATTGGTATAGTTGTGCCAAACCCGCGTCGCGCCGGACTCGAGCCGCGCGCGCCGGACTCGAGCCGCGCGCGACCGACTCTAGCGCACTCGACTAACTTATCTATATCTATGTACATCGATACCAAAACTGTATGGAAAATAATATGGCTCTAAGTCTCTTAACTTGCAAAGGACGATAGGGACGATTATACTCTATCTTAGGATCGAGTTATTTACTTGTGCCGATACATAGTTGGTCGCCGATGAAGATCGACTAGGTGTATACCTATAAGTTAACTGTTTGAACATTAGCAATATTCAAGGACATGTTAATTAGTGGTAGTATGAAACGTATGCAGAAATAAAACTGTAATAAATTCTAAAAAAAAAAAACTAAGAAAACCTTGGTTAATTAAAGTTTTCCCCAAGATTCCAGAATGTATGTAGGTACGGCGCGGTACTCTCGTCGCGCGTGGTTTGATTGAGTGTCCGTGTTTTTTGTGTTTGCTCAGGATTAAGTTAAATACTAACCACCTATTTCGTTTGATTATTTGGAACGAGAATCGAGTACTGAACTTCCTGTACCAATATTGCTAGTCTTCAAATAGTCTTCTTCATATACCTATGCAATGTCTACTTTTGAAATAACTTCATATATAACTCACTGTCAAGTAGTGAAGTTACCGATCATACATAATTAACCTTATGACAAAAAGACCTTAGAATGCGAAACACCAATACTGTCGACATAAATATGCTGTCGTTTATGAACCGTATTGTATTGTATCGGTTGAGTCGGGGCTTACAGCTTTTTTATTTGATATACATTTTGCTATCGATAGTAGTGCTAGAGCTCGGTCGGTATTCAATAATGCGAAGAGGTAATCTAAGTCATTCCTTTGCGATAGTAGCTTGAGCGCGAGGCTTGCCGCTCGCGAGCGCGGCTGCCGCGCGGCATCCCTCGAGCCGCCTTTATAATAAATGATTATGAAATGTATAATTATGAATGTGTATAGTCTGTTACTAACAAGCGCCGGTGCTCCGCGCGGGGCTCAGCGGCGCCTGCGTCGCGCCACGACGCGGGAGCGCGACTCGCGCCGCCTGCGCCTTGTTATTGTATATACCTATTGTGTTAAATACAAGCCTGTACAGTATTTGATTAAAGGACGTGTTTACAACTATCAGTTGTTTGTTTGTATTCCCACACGTTTACATATATTAGGTACCTACCTTAGTTATTAGAAATCCTTATTATATTTTAATCTTGCGATTATTGGCAATTATGGCAGGATATGGTTAGGGTCCGGGTTAAGTTAGGTTACAATACATTAGTATACGAGTATGGATACTTCGAATAGAAGAACAATGACGGAGATGAAGATATGGATTCCGAATAGAAGCCAAATCCGACAAATGGTGAATAGGGGATATTGATCATCAAGTTTGAATAAATTCTCAGAAAGCTGAGCTCAAAAAAAAAGTTGTTCGGCACGGCACTTGAAATCAAACTGCAAAATGTAATTGAATTGCGTAGAAATTTGAGGAGATAATAAAAATCCAGCAAAGTATGAGTTTCACTCGCACGCCGAGGCTTCCGTTCTCCTTTGCAACATATGAACACAGAAAACATTACTAATTAGCAAAATGTGATTATCTATGAATATTTGTAATTTCACATATTTTCTATCCAGTATAAATATTCTGAAATGGTAGGCATATAAAGGCTAGGCAATTACAGAAAATATTACTAAAACAAGTAAAAATATCAAATCGACGTAAACGCCATCTAGCATCACTCGTTTATGTCTTACGACAGAGGAGACAACATGAATTAGTTTCTTTTTAAAATAACAAAAAAACTGATAATATCTAGTTATTAGTAGTAGTTATTATTTGTTGATTTACATCAAAGTGAACCCTTACATCTAATTAGAACTTCAAAGTTGTATGAGCAATTTAGTCTACAGGACAGCTTTTCTAGATGGTACGATCTAAGTTAACATAATAAAAGTTTAACTTTTATTATGTTGGCTGTGGATAATTAGTGAAGAATCCTTCTCGTGGATCACAACTATCACTGCTGCACCTAATTTTAGAATGATCAGTGAAGTCTCAGTCGTGGAAACGCAAACCAAGGGGGGGGGGGGGGCAGAGGGGGTAGCTGCTTCCCTAGCAATTGTACCTGTACCTATAATTCAAGTTTTTCTCATCCTCCATAATATTAACTTGCTCCCGCCCCCGGGCCATGGGCTGGCGACGCCCTTGCAGATATTATATTCGTTGAGACAGACGCGGTTCCTTCCGCTTAGTGAAGAGGAACTCTAATTTATGTCCGACGCCAAGTTCTCATCTATGTGTCCAATTTCACTACTATTGGTTCAGCCATTTTAGAAAAGGTAAAGGTACTTGTGCTTTTATAATATCGGTTAGGATATATAGCACCTATTGACACTATCGGATCAAAATCCGTTAGCCGTGATTCCTACAAAGGGGTAATATAGAAACATACATGTACTCGTACATACAACCGAAATCATTTTCCTTTTTCGAAGTCAGTTAAAAATTCTGTTCAATTTGCCTTACAGAAAATAGTTTCAATATACGAGTATTGAAACAATTTTTTTTCATCGTCGCTGTTGAAATAAAAACAACATGTTTTCTAGAAAGTTCGTTTAATGAGTAAACGCCAATAGGCCAGTGCTGTGTCTGTGTACGTCGACACACAAATGCAATTTACACACAACGTCGCCGTTCATCTTGGAACAGCTGTATAAATGTCGGTAACAAACTAATACTCAAAAACAATTTAACTATTTCTTCACTCTTTCTACAGCTGAGAAGAGACAGGAGTCAAGAAGTAATGTATTATTTTGTGGTCTCTGTACCAATATATATTTAAGCTAATGTTCCAAGACGGACGACGAGTCTTTCTCGTGGACGGTAACATTGTTCACAGATATTATTCCCACAGAAGTGCTGCCCGCTTTATAATACAATTTATTATATACAAGTAGTATAGTAGTATAATTTATCTTAGTTATACATACAATACAATACACGAATCTTAAGTCACGAGATAAATGGGGAACGTTCAATAAGCTAGCGAGGACGGTCGAAATACTTTTTATAATGTTATTATTGCCGAGATCTAAACACTAGTACGGTATCACAAAACATTATTTACTCTAATACCTCCTCTCTAAGAATAGAACCCGAGACCTTCCAGACAACTTGCACTCCGCTGCAACAAGAAATGGAATAAAAATAGTGCGCGCTTAAGAAGATGACACGACAGAAGTGAAAACTTCATCAAAGCGACGTTAATAATATGAAATACCAGTATAGCAGTGACGCGTTCATAAATATAGTAACACCAAACACCTCACCGAGGTCTGACCTGACGCTACTCCTCGACACAAATACTACACTACCCGACTTTCAAATAGAACAATGTTATAAGTACATTAGTGGAGTCATGCCACCGTCGCGGAATGACCTCTTGTAACGTAATATAATTATTAACTACTGTTTTTATATGTATACCCATTTTAGTTGTTTTAATTTAAGGCCACTATATGTTGCCATCGTATCTTATCCGTGCAAGGTTGCCTGGATGAGATCGCTCCAAGCGATAAAGCCGCCAATTAAAACACCTAGCTGTAATATTATTCTCTATGTATTTAATGTTTCTGTATTGTGGTCTTTTAATAAAGTGTTATCTATCTATCTATTTAGAATGGGACTACCTTCATAGTAATATTTAAAAATAGAAACGTCATCAGTCCGCGTATGTCAGTTCGTTGCGCGGCGTTTACGAGAACACGATGCTGACGAGACTCGGGCTCTCGCTAGAGATGAGGCGGGAAATAATAACTGGAATGTCTTCGAAGTAATGACTCCATTAAATATTTAACATTTCGAATAATCGAACGTTACATTCGGAGAGAAGAAAAGACGGCGCGACGCATGCGCATGAGCAAAACGGTTACGTTAAGGTGGAGCTTAACGCGCGCAGCTATCTTTCTCGCGCATCAGAAAGTTTTTAAACATATAAAATCATTAAGTAGGTGTATCAGAAAAGTGAGTGATGAATTTGTTTATTTAGATACCTAAAATAAAGATTTAAAAAAAACTGATGTCATTTAAGCTAGTGACGGAGTAGTGGAAAAACATATTGCCTACTCATTTAAAAAAAATATTTTTCCAGTTTAAATAAACAAATTGGTATCTCACTTTTGTAATACATATCCATACTTAATGATTTTATAAGTTGTGATGCGCGAGAGAGATAGCTGCGAGCTTTGAGCAAATTCTTAAGTACAATATTCCAGATAATACTGGTCCGAGTACTAGCCTACGTCGGTACGGTAACGAGTCGCGGACACTACACCTAGCTAACATGTACTCATCTAGGACTACGTCTCCTAATACGATACAGATTGTAAAGAGCTCCCAAACACACAGACTTGCGAGTAAGGCACGGACGGCTCGCCGCGGCCCCTCCCCCCCCCCCCCCCGCACGAACACGAACACTCCCTGTCCCTGTCTTATAGAGAACCGGACTGTCGACCAATCGCAGCTCTCATTGGCAAAATGACGAGTTCTCATTGGTCGCACGTCCGCAATTGTTGTAAACGTTAAAACTCGTAGGAACAACAGGTCCACAACTACTTATATACACTTACAGGTCTTCGGAATGTACCTACTAAGTAGAAAACTATCGAGAATATTTCATATTATGTATGTATAATGAACTTCACATGCAGGTAAGTTCGTTTAATTATTTATTTTATAGAATATAGTATGTGTATAGTGTATCGCCGAATATATTACATGTGTCGGGGTGTAGCGGGGTGCGGGGTGCGGGGTGCGGGGCCTCGAGGCGGACGAGGTACGTCTTCACTATCATGTAATTTAGAATATCCACGCTTTACCTGTCTCACTCTTACACACTAACACCTTACATTACAGTACTTACAGGCGGGACTTCATCCTTTGTCGCCGAATAACCTCGAGACGCGCGGACACCGCGGAAATAAAAGAGACGTTGTCATATCGACCACCGAACACGATCGCCGTGTCACGAGTTATCGAGCGACAGAGAATGAGGGCGCGCCACGAGATCCGACCGAGAGTACCACTTGTCGATAAATCAACATTAATACTTCGGACCTCTCTTCGGATATAGTTTGCTCCGTCGGCGCCGCGTCACCCATCAAATTGATAAATATTAGTAATATAATTAGTTTAAAATAGCTTTTTAATTCAATTCATATAAAGATCACCAGTTTGTTTCAGTTTATATAATATTGCTAATTTGTTTTACTTCATATAAAAGCGTTAATTCATTTCGTTAGCTCGTCGTCTCGTTTTATTTTAGGAAGCGGCAAACATGTAATCATGTTCAAGCAGCGAAACGTAACGCGATTGTTCCGTCCCCAGGTGACCGCGGCGCTACCCGGAGCTACCCGGCGCGGGCGCACACTAACTAGCCTACAACTACACTCACAATATACCTCTGAGTCATTTTATAAAACACAATAAATAAATTCTTATCCATTTCGTACAAAACCTACGTCTAAGGTAAACCTACATCTACAATGTTACAATATAAAATATGTTCGCTAGTCATCGTTCGTTCACATTCTGAATGAATCAACTTTGTAACGTAGATTCACAGATATTTGCAGATCGCAGATAATTTACCTGTCACGTTTGCGTTTAGTTTTACCCCTATGTTGGTATCACAGCTGTGTTGCCAATAGTCGACATAATATATCAGTAGAACTACTCTGAAACAACTACTCCTATGATTATAATTGATTTTAAAATTGACATAATTTAGGTTCCCAGACGATTAAAATGTTAATGTTTAGTTTAATTCAGAAAATTCCAGAACAAAGAGCATAATAAAAAGGGCTGACAAATCGTGTAAATATGAAACTGTAAGGAAATATACAAAATTGAGCAGTTTTTTTAATCATCGGTGCATTGAACCGGACTTAGAAGACGTCTTGAGAAATAATTGAATACATACATACACAATGTTGGCAACACTGATATAGAAGTCAGGGCAGCCACCGTTACAGCTAGAGATGGAAGGTCTGTGTACAGAATGCGAGCGAAGGATATTAGAAGATCGTCGTCTCTTCAATATGAACGAACAGTAACAGAGGCACAAACAGTATGTCGGTAAAGTCATGCGGTTTTCCTTACGTTTCTAGGTCATATTTGAACAAGTTCATATCAAAATACTTCAAACACTTCATTGAATATATAAAGTAATAATATTAAACCTAAGTCATTTTGTTTGTCATTTTGTAAAATTGATTTAGTTATTTTATTGGAATATTTCCACCCGCTTCTCGCTTGTTTAGTATATAAATCTAGATATGTAAAAGTAAATAATTCATCTAAAATGGAGGTATCACCGCTCCTAAGGTTAAGTACACGATTTCATCATTTTACAAATAAAATAAAACTTACAAACTAAAGTCGTTCTCAGTCAGCCGCAGTCATCCGTCTCGCTCTCTCGCGCCTCTCACACTACAGGTACAAACTATAGCACGCACACAAATACATATAGTGACACAAGTTAACACTCACACAAACATAACGTACATTTGGTTGATATGCGACGAGTTGTAGTTCATTCACTTTCGTTCATTTTGTTCACGTGGAGTCCGACCTCGATACATGTTTTACCTGAAAACTAAAACACATTATATTAGGAAATACATTGACTATTTAGACAGATATAAATAAAGTTTTAACTGAACGCAACTAGTAGAGATGCTAAAATAACTATAGCGCGAACATTTCTGATTACTATTTACTATCGTAAAATACGTTAGCGTTCATTGTGTTCATTGAGCGGGCGGCGCGCGTCGGAGCACCGCACTGCGGGCGGGCGCGCTGGCAGCCTGGCGTACAGACACCAAGCGCTTGTTTATGACGAGTGTCGCGAGATACAGGCGACAGAGGCCAGCTACCGCCTTTACAATACATACATTTTTACGTGAAGGAAACGAAGTATATGCACATTGCGCGCATATAGCGCACGAGTGTAGCGAGCACGAATTTTAAAGGAAATCTTGCGGAAATGTTTTCATTGACGCATGCGCTCGCTTAAGAGTCCGTAGTCCGACCATCGTCGGTCTCGCTCACGCATACCGACATTTATGAAGATTTAAAATATATAGACATTACTTAAAGTATACGTATTTAAGTATTTAGGCTGTAAGTTGTTCTAAAAATATAAAATAAATGTGATGTGTGAGTAGTCGTGTGTGTAACTAAGTAGGTAGGTACCGTGCGTGGTCGTTATATGAGCCTCTCCTCGGGCGGCGGCTTGAGCGCGTTGTGCATCATCTCGTGCCGCGGGTTGCAGTACTCCTGCCCGGAGGGCGAGTACGTGCCGCGCGTGGCTCGCTTGCGCCGCGCCTGCGCGCCGAGCGCCGCGAGCGCCGCGCCGAGCGCAGCGAGCGCCACCAGCGCCGCGCCCACGCCTATCAGCACCGCCGACGAGTTGTCGCCGGAGCTCTCAGACTCCGCCGACACGATCTGTCAACGAACACACACACACATTGAAATTAACTGAAAATTAAATTTAACAGTTGATCATTTCATTGAAATGTAATTTAACAGTTGATCATTACTACACGCGGTCATCGTTTTAAAGTAAACCGTGTATGCACCGAGCAATAAAAAAACTATGAAATAATAAAAATAGAGCTGGTGTGACACATACCGAATAGATAACGACAAATGGGTCTACTAACGGCTAAAACGAAAAAAAACACCCAGAAAATTACAGTAATGAGGGCTACCAAGTTTGAATTAGCTGCTAGAGGCGCAGGCTACGACTTTCAACAGTTGCTTGTTTAGGCGACGCATACTCGTGGGCTGGAATGACAGGGATGATATTTTTTCCAAACACGCGAATGTTTCGAAGTGATATAGTTGTCCCGGGAATCACTATTAACCACTGCTTTAAGAGCGTTGTCTTGCAGAAACTTATGTTCTTCAATTTTCAGAACAAGCTGGATATGCACGAGACCGCGGCGTGCTCTGTATTATCTTCAATTGCACTTTTACGTTATTAGGAAATGGTTCGTAATTAAACTTTGTATCCGCGCGCGTAATAGTGAATGTTGGCGGGAGCTCACTCGCCGGTGGCGCCACCTGGTGACCATAGTACGGTAGCTCTCATTGAGTTCAGAAAAGCGAGCATAATTTACCGTTCGCTTTTTTTTAGTTATTAACCGGTTGAGTGACATAGTTGAGTGCGTGTATATATGTATAAGACGTGTAAGAGAGCAGAGCACCGAGTGCACAAGTAGTGCGGTGTACCTGTTGCGTGCAGTTCTTGCCTCCCCAGCCGTCCACGCAGTGGCAGACGTAGTCGGTGCTCGCGGCGCACCGCTGCTCGCAGCGTCCGGCGTGCTCGCACGGGCCCGTGCTGTTCTCTGCGGCCCCCGCCGCCGCCGCCGCGGGCTCCAGGCACGGGTCGCGCAGCGCGCACCCCGCGCCGCAGTACCCGTCCGCGCACACGCACCTGTACACACATGCGTACAGACCGGCCCAGTTTAACACACCACGACACTTGGACTTAAACATTGAATACTATGATAGTACATCCAGCGTCGGATGCAAGCTGCTTCCAATCGGTCTTTTTAGAAATCCATAAGGCCTATGTCCAGCAGAGGATTCCTTATGACTGAGATGATGATGATGACATGATACAAAATAATATTACATAGAAATTTATATAGCGTGTACTTGGACCTGATATATTTTAAACTATTATTTATATAGCGTGTACTTGGACCTGATATATTTTAAACTATTATTTTTCGGGACGAAGTGCCACATGGAGATAGGATAATACCATGAAGATCTGAAGCTTTGATGTTTTTTTTTTTATCAGCCCTGTTTGTACAAACTGTCCCAATGCTGGGCGCGGGCCATCTTTAGACATCCTCGGCCACACCGTCGCTTAACATCAGGCGAGGTTATCAGCCGTAGATCTATCTTGCATAAAAAACCCGAACAAATGCGAGTCAGACTTGGCCACAGAGGGTTCTGTACAAACTAGTACATAAAAGGGAGACATTATATATATTTTTTATATTTTCCGTCATAAACCGAAAAATATACATCGTAAAAATATTTAAAAACATGTTTCAGCTTGTGCTAATGAACCTCTTTCATATGATACTCCACATGATACGGTTAAAGCACTTTAAAATTAGGACCCTTCTTTCTTGCATTACATTATTTTTTGTGATGAAATTAAAAATATAGTTTTCGGATCTTTTTCCTTTATGTGTGTACTTTAAGACAATGCTTCTTGCCGAATTTCACAGTTCTAGGTCAACGGGAAGTAAGTACCCCATAGGTTTTGATTCCCTTGCGAGTGTCGAAATATGCGTTTTTAGCAACATATTCGGCTGTAACTTATTTTTATGAAAACTGAAAAGTTTGATTTTTCTCTCTGCAGCCAGAGACTATGGATCTGCGTATATGGTTCTAATTTCAACTCGATACCTTCATGCGTTCCCGAGATACATGTCTTGATAGACGGATGGACAGAGGGACAGACGGACAACAAAGTGATCCTATAAGGGTTCCGTTTTTTCTTTTGAGGTACGGAACCCTAAAAATGAAATAGAACATAAAGCGTATGCCTGTAGGTGGGGTGGTTATTCTGGAGACAGTGTACCGCCGCCGTGTATGTACTGACATGTATGAGCCGTGCAGGTTCCTGCACTCGCCGGGGCCGCAGGAGACGAGCCCGAGCGCGCACTCGTCCACGTCCAGCTCGCAGCGCGCGCCGCGCCACCCTGCGCACACAACACTGCATTACACACAACTCATACACATCCGGCACTAATAAAAGTGCCCGACTGGTCCTAGGGTTCTCAGTCCCCGGGTTTCCGGTAGTTATATCTCGCACAATCATTTCCAGCCGTTTAAGTGTAGGACAGACAAACACCGTAGTCTCACAAATAGGCTCCCGCACTCTCGGTACTGAAGCCTTAAAAAAACGTATTCTAAGATACAACATCGCTGCGTGCGCCACGCTCGCCTAGCCCTTGTAACATACGCGAAAAATTACTTCTGCGCCATCAGAGGCAGACCACTTCGCACCGTGAGAAAGGTACGACATTTGTTCAGCAGGCTGGCCGACACGCCAGGTTGCATGTTGCAACATGTTTAATATTGAGAGGTGCTCGAGCTTGTTTCACCCCCGAGCCAGGAGCTCCGACGGGAGCCCGTGTCTCTGGATCGCGAGCCTTCGTGCCCTTTATACCGATTTAAACATACATAAGAACAATCATCGGAATTATTAACATTTTCTCAATATTACTATTAAAATAATAATAATATAATACTTATATAATATAATATAATATATCGGTGGATACTTCACACAACACCATCTAGACCAAAATTAAGCAAAGCTTGTACTATGGAACTAGATGGCTAATAGAATACATAATATACTTTTTTGTAAAAATATACATATGATACATATAAACAGACAGACACAGAGCAGACATCCGTGCTCATCACACAGATGTCTGCCCTGGGTGGGATCGAACCGTCGACCCACAGCTGCCTGCAGCAAGCAGACATACTAGATGTAGGTACTATGAACGGAGCTGCGAGGCCGGTCAATAAAATGCGATCAATATTATTATTTCCTTGCATCAACCTTCGCGTTATCTTATCTTCGATAAACAAGAATTTGTTGTGAAACTGACGCCGTTTTGTGTTTTTTATTGTATTGCATTTCCTGCTTCTTTTATTCTTTGACATTGAATAGCAATAGAGCTTGACCGCCAGCACGCCTAGCGCAAAAACAAAACTGTTCCTGGACACTTTTTTTTTTCAGCCCTGTTTGTACAAACTGTCCCACTGCTGGGAACGGGTCATCTTCTCATTATGAGAAGGGTTAGGCCATAGTCTGCCACGCTGGCCAAGTGCGGGTTGGCAGACTTCACACATCTTCAAGATCATACATTGTTTTCCTTCACCGTTTGAAGTTGGCGGCAATCAACAATACGCACATAACTTCGAAAAGACAGAGGTGCGTGCCGTGGGATTCGAACCCGTGGGGGTCTCCCGACTAGGCTGCCGGAAACTGCGTGTCCTGGACACTTATTCAAACAAAGCTAAGGGCGAATATCAATCTCTCTCGTTCTCTTTCTCTGATTAATCTAAATATTTTAACCATCTGATGCAAAACGCAATATGTTGAGAAAACTCAATAAAATTTCTTTAAATTCGCTTGTGAAGTAAATATGTGAAGTAAGAATTCTATGGGGTAAAACTTATGCACAATCAACAGTACGATCGTAGCAGAAATAGCGTAGGAACCAGCCAGCCGGTGTAGCTGGGTGGTGGTGGTGGTGGTGGCGGTGGCGCGAGGAGCGCTTGTCGTTACTGCACTACAAAGGACGCTGTTTGCTTGTTCTATTGGATTGTTTGTATGTTTACAGAGGATTGTCTTCACGAGATGATCTCACCTCGACCCATCTGCAGCGCAAACATGTATTACTTATATTACGTTACATAACTATTTTATTTATTCATTCCGTTCTCGCTCGATAAATGAATACTCAATAACTTTATTATAAGTTACTTCACGAAACAAGCAATCAACGAAGGATTTTGATGAATGAAGTGACCGCTTCACTACACTACACTACACTCGACATGATTCAATGTTTTCTGTGACGAACACTTACGTGTTAGTCATCTTAGTCAGTACTACATTTAATATATCCTAAATTATATCATAAAACGGAAATAACTATATTTTTCTCTCTGTCTGTTCGCTTCCTCTTCACAGTCAAACGGCTGAGCTGATCATTACAAAATTAGGTAAAGAGATAGCTAAGAACCTAGAGACAGAATATAGCCTGTATCGATCAGCACCGCTCATTTTTCTTCCTATGCGAGTGGAAAGAATATAAATCTCGGTAAAATACTATAAAATACAATAAAAGTGCGTTTAGAAAGAAACCAAAAGACGGGAGTCTTTTGGTTTCTTTAAAAAGTAGGGATACTTTTTCTCCGGATCTAAGCGAAGCTTGCATATGACAGAGAGCGGTGCGATTGCGGTTGCGCTCACAGCACCTACTGAATTATTAATGATGATAATCGATAGTCAACAAAATACTGTATTTAACAGTTTAACAATGTTTATCAACATTGTATCCAATACATATGAACACTTTTTGTGCTAGAAGAGAATACCTACGATTCGATCTTTTAAATATATAGCTGTATGTAGTTGGATAGGTACTCATCCAACATATATATTTTACATATACATATTTATGATATTTTTGCTATTTAGCCCCTGTCCAAAAAGGGGGATGTTATAAGATGTGACGTGTGAAATTGTATATCTGTGTTTGTCTATGGCATCGTAGCTTTTAAACGGATGGACCGATTCTGATATAGTTTTTTTGCTTTTAAAGAGGATTTCATCAAGGATGTTCTTAGCTATGTGTCATCAGAATCTAACAGTTCATCAAATCTAACAGGTTAAACAGTTCTTTTTTTGTCGAGGGTTTTGAGTTTTCTAAACGTAAGCTTGTGAAAGTACGGTGTCACAGTAACACCTACCTATGATCAGTAACACTATCACTCGCACCAAATCCTCCATTTTCACCATCATAACAATATGATCACTGCACTAGTCGTGTCGCGGTCACAACTGCCTCCGCTGCACAAGATCCTCATCACTGCATATCCATCACATCATCATCACATCGATAGTTATATGAATATAGTGTAAATATAATGAAATGTGTCGCGGCGTGGAGCGAGGTGTCGCGCGCCGCTCGCGGCCTGTCCGTGGAGCCCTGCCGTAGACACTGACTCACAACCTGTCGTCAGCGTGCGGTCAGCACGAGCGCGCGCTACGTGTGTACACTCGTCACCCGTCACCCTGCACGGAGGGACTACGGCCGAGCTAGCGGGACAACTCGTCTAAACAACTCGTCTAGTTCTGTAGTCACCCACCGCGCCACCAGATTTTCGCGTTGACTTTGTTACAATTAAAGCTCAGTTCACATTATTCGCGCTCGCTAGTACTCTAACCTTCTGTTAAATTTATTTATTTTTCATTTAACTTTTTGTGTATTTTTCTTGGTTATGGTGGTGCGCGTGCGCATCTGAGGAGACACCACTCCTCAATTATTCAAAAATCTAAAATACATTGTGAATATATGTACATATAGTGTAGTGAGCTCACATTCATAGGAAATCTTCATATTATCTGACTTTTTATAAAATGAATCACGTTGACACGTCTAATTAAGGACATATCAACAATTTGTAGCGTTCGCCGGATGTTTACTGGATCACTGCGAGTGGGAGCCGCGCGAGTTGATCTCAATATGACGTAGGTACTCCTCCTTCCTTCCTTCCTAGTGCGGCCCCCATGTACTATACCTACAGTTAACGACACATCGCCGAGTATGTCCTAGAGACTCGACACGCGAGATACTTTGAATATTAATTAATAACGTTATTGTTTATACTTCTGTTCCATCCTTATAATGATGTATGCGCTGTTTATGACAACATCTCCTTAGAACCGCTGTCAACGCGTAGTATACAACTGGCACTTCGCTACTTCTTTATACGACCTATAATAGGAAGTTATAAAATCTATATCCATCGCGAGGTTCTCATCTATCTCTGTACCAAGTGTTATAACGATCGGTTTTTTTATGTTAGACTAGATGAGATGTATAAATAAACAAACTTAAATAACTTAACCGTACATAAGCTTCGTATCACCTATCAATGAGTGGACCCGATATTTTCTCAACGTTAAAACCTTCCCTGGACTACGACAAACATTCCAAAACCAAAATCAGCTAAATCGGCCCAGCCGTTCTCGAGTTTTAGCGAGACAAACGAACAGCAATTGATTTTGATATATATAAGTATGTTGAGATTGATCTATGATTGATCACGAACTCGCCTGATGTTAAGCGACGGTGTGGCCGAGGATGGAGCTCGTCGATATAGAAGATACCTATTCACTCTAGCCTTGAAGATTCGAAGATTGTAGCTAACAGGAAACATATATGGCGGCAAAGAATTCCAGTCCTATGTAGAACGCATCAATAACATGGAAAATCAATCGTGAAAATGTAACAAACAAAACAGAGAGACAGTTACTTTCTCTTTGAAAATATCAGATAGTTCATACTAGTTTATTTATATCTAAGAAGGTATATGTCAAACTGCAGTATTTCAGTTTTTTTTTTATCATCCCTGTTTGTACAAACTGTCCCACTACTGGACGCAGGCCACCTTCTCATTGTGAGAAGGGTTAGGCCATAGTCTGCCACGCTGGCCAAGTGCAGGTTGGCAGACTTCGCACATCTTCAGGATCACTGAAAACTCTCTGACATGTAGGTTTCCTCACGATGTTTTCCTTCACCGTTTGAAGTTGGCGGCAATCAACAATACGCACATAACTTCGAAAAGACAGAGGTGCGTGCCGTGGGATTCGAACCCAGGACCTGCGGATCGCAAGTCAGACGGTCTCACCACTAGGCTGCCGGAAACTTCATTCAGTAGTTCAGTTAAACACAAAATAATATAACATCAAAACAAATAATAGCTAAGTTAACATACAAAAGAATAAAATCTAGTCAAATAATAATCAAAATAAAATACAAAATAATAACAATGTAGGAGCCACTCTCGGAAAATGAGAAAGAATAACTAGTTCAGTAGATTTTAACTGCCTCCAATTTGAAACAATATCGTTTACAGGCGTGTATAGATTGAACGTTGATTTTTAAAATAATTAGAAACAAATGATGTGCGTGTTGAGAACCGCAGTCCCATGTTATCAATACGTGGCGATATCACGGCTGGATGATACTGATAAGATATACTGGTATACCTGCACCTAGGAACCTAGATAGATATGTTTGTAGGACACGTATGTTGATTTATGTCGGCCTCCAGATGCGAGATGGCGCGTGAGAAATGATAAGAGATGAGCAACATCAACAGTTATGTAATCGAGAGTTAATCATGATTTATTGACTGTTTACTTTTGCTATTTTTATAATGTTCCTGCTCGATTACCGCAAATCAATTGTGCGTGTGTGAGTTGTCTGATGATGTAAACAAGTGCAGTGGTAAGACGTAAGACCCCAGTCGCGTGCGCACACGAATGAAATAGAGGATACATACAGAAGCAGGATGGCCTTAACGCGTGGGTTCAGTATTGCTACTGATAATTATTACATACAGATACAGTATTGAAATAGCAGAGGAAAGATTAAAGGAAAAATAAAAGCTCACAAGCTC
The DNA here is from genome assembly GCA_947563715.1 of Lycia hirtaria. NCBI lineage: Eukaryota > Metazoa > Arthropoda > Insecta > Lepidoptera > Geometridae > Lycia > Lycia hirtaria. Next base: position 55,416,538 of record OX387375.1, read on the forward strand.
ACTTCGTTGCCTCAGTGCTTGTTTGTCCTAACTACCAGGTAAAATTTCACAGGAGAAGCGTTTAATAGCTATAATTGTAAGGCTCTCCGTCTGGCGTCTTTTTTATACGTGAATTACATATATTCATGTATAAAAAAAACCTTTCAGCCTTACATATATGTTTTCTTGAAAAAATAGAGCAGTAAACTTTTCTCCTGTGAAATACTAGATACCTAGAGCAAAGAAGCACTGAGGCAACGAATTGCAAAATACAGTGTTGTGTCTACACATAGTAAACAATTGATATAAACACTAAAAGTATAGTGTAAACACATACAGCTGTACAGGATACAGGATTAAATGTTTGTGAATACTGACCCGTGTGGTCGCACTCGCAGGTGTAGTTTCCGTCGACGAGGCGACAGAGTCCGCCGTGCAGGCAGGCTCCGGCGCCCGCCTCCGCGCACTCGTCGCGCTCGGTCTCGCAGCGCGCGCCGCGGTACCCGCTGTAGCACGAGCACATCGGCGGCTGCGCACGAACACACATTATATTACTTACCTAACTTAATATTACACTTAACTACTTTATTCGACGCCCCGAGACGAAGAAACCACGGATCTATACTGACAGCACATGTTACATACTATACCTATACTTACCTATGCCAAAGTATTATGTTTTGGGGCAACAGGACAGACATCCTCCACTCCTTTTATAGCCCAAAAGAATTAATCCGCATTCTAGTAGAAATCGAGAGTAAAATAGTGAAGTACAATAATGTGAGTATATATATAATAGTAGGCAGGGTTGTGCCGGTAGCGGTACCTCAGTATCGTTGAGGCAGGTCCCGTGCACGCACGGGCGCACCTCGCAGAACGCGGCCTCGCAGTACACGCCCTCGTACCCCTCAGAGCATTCGCACGTGAAGTTGTTCCCCGTCGGCGGATCTGCAACCGCACGCGCACATTCATAACCTTCTTTGTACGATGTCAATCTATTTACAGAAGGTAAGCGCAGAGACCAAATATACAGATGTACATAAGACAGGTAGATTGTACTACTTTCAATATCATGCAATCTAATTTTTTTTAAATACTAATTAAAATGTATATCATTTTAGATGTCAAATTCAAACGATTACTAATCGATATGGCTTAGCAATTTTAATTATGTATTACTAAATTCATTATGTTAAAAAGTATTTAATTACCAGATGTCTACTGGCCTGTAAACTTTAAATTTATTGGTAAAATCTGTAAGGCTTATTCTGTATTATATATTTACATCGTATATGTTTAAAGTTGTCTGTTTTCCAAAAATAAATAAGTATGTAAGCAAGTGTTGAGCACTGACCGGGCGGCAGGTCTATGCAGGCACGCGCGGCGTGTGCGCAGGGTCGGTGCACGCAGGCGCGGCGCTGCGGCTCCGCGCAGGTGGCGCCGCCCCACTCCGCGGCGCACTCGCACGAGAACCCGCCGCGCTCGTCGCGACACGTGCCACCGTTCACGCATGGCGACGACGCGCACTCGTCGATGTCGTGCTCGCATCTACGCACACGGGAGGGGGACTGTATTCACATAACGCTCCCTGTGACATAGTCATAGTCATAGTAATTTATTCATAACGGATAATGTTACATGTCAACAGTAAAAAGAATATCTATACAAATGTACGTTCACTTAACAAAACGAATCAATTAAATATTGCAATAATGTCAAATAATTGAAATAACAATTCAAATACAAAAAATAATAATCAAATAATAATAATAAAAAAATGTCAATAGTATGAATAATCACAATAAAATTTACCATTTATTTTTCTTCTTCTTAACAAATCAACTTTATAACATTTAATGACAATTAAAATTGTTACTTTTCATTTAATGATATTCAAATATGATATATATTATATTATTATAATTATATTATATCGGATAAATTAAATTTAACAAGCTTGAACATAAAATTAATATAAAATTCAATCATATATATATCCCTTGTTTTTTTTAAAAATAAAATAGGTGAAGCAAAAAGGCAGACGGCTCGCCTGATGGTAAGCGATAACCGTCGCCTATGGACAACTACAACATCACTGACATTACTGTTGCTTTGCTAGCCCGGAAAGGTGCTTGTAGACACCCTTTTTAAAACGCTCTTTGTTGAAGCTCGGCGGGAAAACCTTCCGAGGAAGGACATTCCACATTTTGCTAGTTCGCGGAAGGAAGGAGCGTGAGAACCTGACTGTATGGGATTTCCAGTTATGCAAAATGTGGGGGTGAGCTTTTTGGCGGTTTCGTGAAGTACGATGGTGGGACTCCGAAGCAGGTATTAGTTCAAAAAGCTCTGTATGGGCTGATCCAATTAAACTATAACAAACATTTGTAACATGCCATCATTTACACATTGGCTATATCATTATCTGTTAATGTATATACAACATAATGAACAACCAACAAAAAAAAAACACTATGACGATTTTATGCAATCAGTACACAAAATATAAAATATGAATAGAGTGAGAGTGTAGAGACAAAGCACGTGCACCGCGTCACCGCGTCACCGCGTCACCGCGTCACCAGCTGGAAGACAGTAAAAGCATCGTATATTCTCACAGCGGTCCGTCGAAGCCCGGCGGGCAGATGCAGGAGTAGCGCGCCACCTCGTCCCGGCAGGTGGCTCCGTTGGCGCACTCGTGGTGCTCGCACTCGTCCAGGTCGTGCTCGCAGTAGTCCCCGGCGTACCCGCGCGGGCACGCGCACGTGTACGAGGAGCGCACGTCGGCGCAGTGCCCGCCATGCCGACACTCCGTCTCCAGGCAGAGCTCGCAGCCCACGCTTGCGCCTGCGCCCCACGCGCGTCCCGACCTACACCATGCCACACGTCACCCACGTCATTACTGTATCTCCACAACACTTTGTACATGTTGCACCCGTACAAAGTTTCGTTTAACCTCGTTTCACCTCGGTACTTGATTTTTTTTAATATGACATTTATCATAAAAAAAAAAAATTTATAACTGAACCTGTATTGAATCTTTGTAGTTTCCATTTAGAAAAAAAAAAGTAAAACAAGGCTAGACTAACCGAACCACATCAAGTGACATAGATCAAGCTTATCAATAAGTATGGGATTCACGTATTATAGCAACAATGAATCAATATTACAAAGTTTTACCTAACGTCAGATTGGCTGTGGTCAAATGCTTAACATCTAGAACCATAAAACAAAACAAAAAAATATCAGTTATAAAATTAATGTAAAGGTACTTAACCTATAGTGTAGTATAGTATAGCAAGAACCTAACCTAGAGTATACGTGTAGTGTAGTGTAGTGTAGTGTAGTGTAGTGTAGTGTAGTGTAGTGTGGGTTAGGTTGGTGTAGTAACGTGTGCAGCGTATAGTATAGTAGTAGTATAGTTACAGCAGCGCGTAGTGCGGCTGCGCGGCGAGGAGCTGCGCGGCCGCGCCCACGAACAGCTCGGCCTCCGTGAAGTACGGCAGCAGCAGCGAGCCCACGTGCACGGCGCCCATGCAACCCTGCAACACGCATACATACATACATACATACATACACGTTACATACACAGTCGCACGGCTCAGGTACGATACGAGTGTCGCACGCAGTCCGACGCACCTTGAAGTACTCTCCGTCGAGGTTGTCCGCGGTGAAGTTGTCTCCCTCCATGTACTCCAGTTCGCTCACGTCCGTGGAGCTCTCCACCTGGTGACGACACCGCGTTACAACCCACACTATGACACGACAGCACACTCACTACATCAACAACAAAACACATTACACCTACACCGATGATGATCTAATGATAAACCGAATACTCAAATCCGCGCGATCAAAGGCGCGTACAGACAGCGTCAAGCTTTATTTCATATTTTTCCAAACTATAAGCGAAAACTTGTAATTAATATAAATGTATAGTTTATTTAAGTATTTAGGCTGTAAGTTTTCCTAAAAATATAAAATAAAACAAATAAATAAAAAATAATGACATACGACTACTATATACCATATTCATTTCATTTTTAGTGTTAAATGGGATCATAAATATGATACTTGTATCCATGATTGCCTCAAATAATATGAGTAACATAAAAGCGAGTGAAATAACACGAATAACCGTCATTTGGTTTGTCCTCGATAACCCAGTATAAGACGAGTAGTAACCGTGGGTTGCATGGTGGTGGCAGGCGCGCGCGGGCCCACGCCGCCCAGGTACACGGTGCCCTCCGTGAAGAGCCGCTGCCAGGCGCGCACGTCGATGGCGGCCGTGAGTCCCACCTCCGCGCGCCCCTCGCTGTCGATGAACGCGCCTGTGACACGACAATGTAATGTTACATCATCATCAAGCCGCACGCAGAGGGAGGGGGGGAGGGTGTATCGTGTTGCACTGACCGGTGACGGTCTCCCTGGCGACCGTGAGCCGCAGCGTGGTCCAGCCGGTGTGGTCGTGGTGCGCCGGCGCGCGCAGGTGTCGCGGCACGGGCAGCGCGCCGCCGAGCCGCCAGTGCACGGACACGCGCGACCCGAACACGGCCACCGTGAAGGAGTCCTCCCCTGCGCCCGCGCCGGCGGCGTGCAGCAGCGTGCCGCCCTGCCGCGTGCGGTACGTGAGCGTGACGGTCTCGGGCGGCGGGTCCGCCCCCGCAGCCGGCAGCCCCACGCCGCGCGCCTCCCGCAGCCGGTACCCGAGCGTCGTGTTGGCGCCGTCGAAGGTCGCGTTCGACACGCACTCGTACCTGCACCGCATAGTTACATTACAACACGCACATACACACTATGCGTGCGAGTATCTGTCGCCGACATCATCCAGCATACCCGTTGTCGAGGTTCCTGCAGTGCGAGTTGACCGGGCAGCCCTGCAGCTGGCAGAACTCCACCTCCGAGCACTGCTTGCCCTTGTAGCCGCGCGGACACACACACCTGCACATCGTGTATACTTCATTTAAGTATTTTGGCTGTAAGTTTTTTTTTAAATATTAAATAAATAAATCACACACATATACACTTCCACATCGCTGCACTCACGCAACGTTGCCAATGTATAAAATTGTATTTGTGATCTTAAAATTATAGTCAGCTCGGCGCGTTCTAAGTGAAATAATGACGGTATAATAAAAACAATTATTATCGACACAACATGGAGTAAAGTACGGACGCCGAGCAGGAAGAATTTCGTACATCGACCTATGATTACCCATCTCTGTCACTCCCGCGTGATTATATTGCTATCGCGCTCGCACAGGTGCAACGACCGGCACGATAGTAATATAATATAATTTCCGGCAACACTGATGCATCAGTCAAGTCAGCCAACATTAGAGCGAGAGGTGAAGCATGTAGTGTGCGAGTAGGAGGGCACGATGTAGGTGTATGTGTCGAGGTGAGCGCGGGACGTACGTGAAGTCGTTCCATGTGTTGGTACAGGTGGCGTTGTGCAGACAGGGGCGCGAGGCGCATGCGTCGTCGGACACCACGCCCGACAGCACGCCCGCCGGGTCCAGCGACACCGAGCCGAAGGGCGGCGGCAGCGCGAGCCCGGCGACGCGCAGCGGGAAGAACTCCACTACCGTCACGTTCACGCCGTTAGAGATCTGCACACACACACACACACACACTCACACTCACATACAGTAACAGAATACATAATACTAGATTATACGATGAGTCGGAACGACAGCGTCATGTATAGTTGTTCCCGTTACGTAAAAAAAACACTGCTTCGTTCGCGTTTACCAACAAACCACAGATGTCTTTTTACGTGACGGAGACTATATTGTTCTCGACGCAGCGTATGCGGCGGCAGGGGACGCCCGAACCTGGCGCGGCGGCGCGGAGGCCGGACTGCGAGCACGTGGTTGTGAGCGGTGTGCGTACTCATTACAAACGAGGTGCCTCGTCTCTGACTCGCTGTTGAAACGATTTTGTTTCATTCGAACCGATATTATATCCACTGTCCACCCACAGAGAGGAAAAAAAACGTTAAAGTAGAGAGGGGAAATTATCAATATAGAGTAAACAAGGAGAATTGACCTGTACGTCCTGAATAACCCCCTTGAAGTACTGCGCGTCGTCGGTCTGCGGCAGCGGGGGCGGCGTGGCCGGCGGCGGCGGCGCGGGCGCCGGCGCCGCCGTGGTGAGCGGGGCCGCGGGGGCCGCGGGGCCCGGCGCAAGCGCGGGGGGCACGGCCGGCGCCTCCGGCTCCGCCTCCACCTCGGGCTCCACGCTCGGCGCTTGCGGGATCGGCGGCGGCCCGCCCAGGTACAACACCTGACACATATACGATTCATATGACCCCCTTTCTACCTCCTCCTTATTTCTTAAAAATGTATATTATTAATAGAAACATTGTTTAAACATGTTACGGATGTAAATAGTACTTCATTAGAATAGGTTACCTGCGCATCTATGACTTTAGCTGCGGATATCGACTTCCGGAAGTACTCGGTACCGTTCAGCTTCACTTGTACTAACGTTGAATTGCGCACCACCTACAAACAAACAGACAAATGTTTACACATGCAGCCTTTGGTGAAAATATGTGTTGTTTTCATAATTAAATGCTTTAACTTTTTGCATTTTAAGAATTTAAAAAAAAAAATGGTTTTCTAAATAAAAAAAAGTAGTAAAACAATTAGATCGGTGTAAATAGATTGATAGTTAAGAGAAAACGTGGTGAAACTGTTTAGATCGGTGAATATGTGAGAGAAAGCGTGGCGGATATATTGAGATTGGTGTATATAGGAGTGTTTAGTATATAGGAGAGGATATACCTCGATGAGATGCAGGTGTCCGTTGTCGAGCCTGGTGCCGCCCACGGTGTAGTTCTCGTGCGTCTGGTTGAAGCGCAGGTGCACGAGCAGCTCGCCGCCGTCCAGCGAGGCGCCCACCTGCGTCTCCTCGCCCTGGCCCTGGCCGTAGCGCGGCAGCGTGCCCAGGTAGAAGATCTGCCCGGTGGGCTTGCGCGTCATCACGAACATGGAGATGTCGAGCGCGGCGAGCACGGCTCGGCGCGCGCCCTCCGACACGCGCACGGTGACGAGCGAGCGCGCGCGCGCCGCCTCCGCGCCGAACGTCGCCGCCGTGTAGTTGTACTGGCAGGTGGTGCCCAGGTAGGGCCGCGGGCAGGCGCACGAGAACGAGGACCAGGCGTCCTCGCACACGCCGCCCGACTGGCACGGGCTGGGCGCGCACTGCGGGGTGCGCGGGCACGAGCCGCGCACCCCGCGCAGCACGACGCGCTCCTCGCCCGCGCCCGCTCCCGCGCCCGCGCCCGCACCCGCGCCCTCCTCCTCCGGCAGCACCGGGTGCGAGTTCACCACCACGTCCTGAGACAACACACTCTCACATGTCTACTGCAACGCACACTTCACAACGACAGAGAGGGATCTAAACTGAAACTCGTCAGTAGCACACAACGAGTGAGTGAATGAATGAGTTCATTCACTCACTACAGTCGATTACTATCGACATGAATGAATAGTTGGAATGGTTAGTCAGGACAGTTCAGGCACCGTCGCCTAGTTAATATGAGCAGATGCGGATGTAGCGAGGGAGGAGTACACCGCGTACCTGGAAGCACCCGACGAAGAAGTTGGGTCCGTGCGTGACCCTGCCGAGGGAGCTGCCGGCGGTGCCGAGCCGCGTGCTCGGGAACGAGGTCACGCTCGAGTTGAACGCCTCCAGCTGACTGATGGGGTAGATGGTCTGCTCCTCGTTAGCGGCCAGCACCAGGTGGGACGAGTTTATACTCACGAACACCTGGTGTGTACGTGGTGGAACTTAGGAACACGCACCAATATATCACAATAATAAAGAAAGTACTCTAAAAGGTTATTGGTGGACATTAGGGATAATTGTGGGAACAAAGCAGTCTCGATCCAAACTAAGCAAAGCTTCTGCTATGGGAACCATTTGAGTGATAAATTACTACACATCATCATCATCTCAGCCATAGGTAGTCTACTGCTGTACATAAGCCATGGATTTCCAAAAAGATCAATTGCGCTGTCTATCTCGTGGCTGGTCTTCCTACGCCGCGCTTGCCGGTGCGTGAATACTATTTTTTTTTTTGTAAATACGTATATATTATACGACTACATAGAAACACCCAGACACAGAAAAACATTTATGCTGACCACAAATGTTTGTTCTAGGTGGGGATCGAACTCACGACCTGCAGCTCAAAAGGCAGACGTGTTACTGAGCCACAAGGCCTGTCAAGTTCGACAAGTCGAAGACGATTGGCCGTCCCAAATACATGTACTCTGTTCTATCTTTGTCTGGATGGTTGTCTGCCATACATTTGTCCAGGATAAGGGTCGGTGTCTATTAGAAAACGAAAGCCAAGGTTAATTGCACAATTGAAACATGCGACCGCAGTGCGGCTGAATACACAGAATATTGTGCGATGAGTAGTTCTGTGGCGACAGTGTCGTACCTTCTGCCAGTTGCTGTCGTTCAGGTTGGAGCCGATGAAGACTCCCTCCCACTTGTTGAGGAGGCTGGAGTGCAGGTTGAGCCGCCCGTTGGACAGCTCCAGGAAGAAGTAGGTTAGCCCCCGGCCCATGGCCAGCAGTCCGTTAGGGAGCGTCGTCTTGAACCGGAACGAGATGTCGTAGCCTTCCTCTCGCGACGTGTTCACCTCCGCGTAGCTGCTCTTTTCCAGGGACATCGTCGTTATCTGGAAGCACGTATCTCCTCACTACTTGTTCTATACGATGTGGATGAAGCAGTTGATGAAGGAAGTGATATGATAGCAGTAGATACCAGTGCTCAGCCAGCGAGTTACAGCCCCAGCTGTGTAACAGGATGTTTTGCCAGCTTCACATGCCGAGGCGATCCCATGTGAAGGGTAGAGTGGGGGAGTATGGGGGAGTGCGGGGGACGGGGAGGCGAGGCGTACCTTCTCGCAGGTGGTGCCGAGGTGTCCGGGCGCGCAGGTACAGTTGAACCGGTGCTCGGTCTCGCGCAGCAGCCACGGGTGGCAGGTGCCGTTGTTGCGGCAGGGCTGCTCGCTGCAGCCCGTCAGCACCACGGTGCAGTTCTGTCCGCCCCAGCCCGGCTGGCAGGCGCAGTAGTAGGAGGCGCGCCGGTCCACGCAGCGCCCGTGCTGGCACGGCTGGTATCTGCAACCGACGACAAACAACTCATCTTATTTCACCGCTCATCGCATTTAACACTTTTTAGTAACTTGCTTCATGATTTTCCTGAAGATGTTTCACAACTCCAAATAAAAAACCTTGAAGTACGGGAACAGTTGAATCAACGAGAACAGCCGGTTGTATATAGGTAGTATAGTATGTATAGTACACATGTCATGGCTCCGACCGTATATAAGTAGTATAGTATGTAGAGTACGCATGTCATGGCTCCGACCGTATATAAGTAGTATAGTATGTAGAGTACGCATGTCATGGCTCCGACCGTATATGTATAATAATTTACCAAATAACTGGGGCAAGCACTTTACAATATTTTAAAGTAAGGCTCAAAAAATGGCTACTCGAGCAGTCTTTTTATAATTTTGATGAATTTTTAACGCTAATATTTGACATTTAATGGTTTCAATTATAATTTGTACTTCTATTGACATTTATTATTCATATTTATTTTAGATGATTATTATCTCTTTATTTACTTCATTTCTTATGTCTAAATTTTGTACAATATAAATATACATATTATAAAAAACTTAAAACTAGGGTGCCGCCGGCAGCGTGACAAGGCTCAATCTGCTGGCGGTGGAGGCTACAGACTGAGGAATCTTCTGACAATGCGTACCGTGTCCAGAACCACTGCCTTTTGTATTCGACCCTCGATCCAACTATCAAGCGAGAGCCTCTTGAGATGTTGGTCGAGGCTCTTCGCAATTAAACCGTTCACCGATACGACTATCGGAACAATGGTCGTCGAGTCAACATCCCACATGGCGGTTATCTCGTGAGCCAAGTCAAGGTACTTGCTGAGCTTGTCCTTCTCAGCCTTCACGAGATTCTCATCATGATCGTTATTATTATTATTATTTGTTATATTTACATAATATTCAACTTGTTGTTCGCACCGACCGCTGGTTGTAAGTTTATACATTATATTATATTATTAATTGTACAAACTTGAAGTGTTAAATATATGAATACGTAAGGATGGTAATGTATGACTGTATGACTGTATACCTGACGCACTCGTCGATGTCCTGCTCGCAGTGGTCTCCCTCGTACCCCGCGAAGCACTCGCAGCGGTACCCGCCGATGCCGTCGACGCACTTGCCGTGTCCGCACGGGTTCGACGCGCACTCGTCGATGTTCACCTCGCACCGAGACCCGGTCGTGCCCGACACGCACACGCACTCGAACCTACATACGTGCATACATGATCTAACATTTACATTACAATAATATAAACAAACACCGAGATACACACTCAAAACACTGATAAACTTTCAATACCTATTACATTTTAAAAATTGTAGCCTCTAGCCTACACCACCGTTGTAGCACCGTTTTATTTATCTAAAATCTGATAAACGAGCTGTTAGACATTTTTGTTATTCCCGCTTAATTTTCACCTTTTTTTCAAGTTTTGGCTCCGAATGATCGACACATTTGTCATATTTCGGTCCGAACGAAACCACTTTACTGTAGTGATGGGGTAACAACTCGAGTACGGATAACAGTTACGACCAGTTTATAAACTAATAAGTTCGAAATTACAGGCCTTATGGCTCAGTGGTAGTACGACTGCCTCCTGAGCTGTAGGTGTTGGGTTCGATGCCCACCCAGGGCAAACATTTGTTGACTTATCACACAAACATCTCAAACCCCAGAGTGTTTCCATAGTACAAGCTTTGCTTAGTTTGGGCTAGATGGTGTTGTGTGAAATATCCACCAATATTTATATGTTTTTAAACTTGTATTAGTAATAATTCGAGATTTGACCAAACACTAATATAACTAACATGCACATATACATACCTAGCCAACTAGCCAATGGAATTGAAAAAAAAATATATATTAGAACATTATTATAAATTCCAATCAGATTCTATTGAGTTTAAAACTTTCGGGGAGTAAAGGAATCTGTATAGGAGTGCAACGTTACCCGCTGGCGTTCTCTAAGGAGAAGGGCTGGTAGAAGACGTGCGGCAGCAGCATCTGCGGCTGCGGGCCCACCTGCACGGGCGTGGCCTCCGCCGGCAGGTACAGCGAGGTGTTGGAGCGCTCCAGGCACACGCCGCCGTACTTGCACGGCTCGCCCTCGCACTCCGGGATGTCGATCTCGCAGTTCTTGCCTTACAACAACACAACACTACAGCTACTAGCTCGCTCACTCTTACTCTTTATACCGACATTCTCATTTTGTTTCTTTCCTTAGTATATTTGAGAATAAATTACATATGTCATGGGTGATCTATAATTTGAAACACATTTGCTCGAGTCTTACTTGCCCGAATCCATTTTACTTGACACGAGATCCTGCTTCCATCAGTGTGTTAGCCGTCAATTTCATTTGTCCGAACAGTTATTAGATTAGGTTCGTTAGGTTTCTGTTTTATTATATCGAGAGTTAGGTTTCTTTTTATTATACACATAAACTTTCGTATTACAAAGGTTCGGTTATAAGATGAATTGTCAAATGAGCTTTCGGTACTTTAATAGTCTTTAAAAAAAAAAACGTTTTCGGGGAAATGATATTCGGTATTTCATAATTTGGATTATTGATAGATTAACCGATTTTTTACAATGGATAGACATTTAGAAGTATAATAATAATGATATTTTTAATATACATATATGAATAAGTAGTATGTAGTGAGTGAGTGATCTGCGCGTACCAGTGTAAGCCGAATAGCACTCGCAGCGGTAGTCGTTGACGTCGTCGACGCAGGTGCCCCCGTGCCGGCAGGGCAGCGGCGCGCACTCGTCGATGTTCAGGGCGCACTCCTCGCCCGTGTACCCCGTGCCCTCGCACTCGCACCTGTAGCTGTTCAGTCCGTCCACGCAGCGACCGCCGTGCTGGCACGGCTGCGACTGAACAACACACATTCATTGTTCACTGCCTCACACCTCTCTTGTAGTATGTGTCTGGCTGTTTCTATTTGCAGCGTCGGACTGGACATGCATGCCAGGGATGCGATCGCACCCCACGCTCCTCCTAAGGCGGGCCCTCCAGGCTACTTACATGCATTATAGTTTTTACACGTAATGCCGTTATATAAGAACAGTTACATTTAATTTATATACCTAAAAAAATTCACGCTCGCTTCGCTCGCGCATTGTTTTATACTCCAAACGTTCACTGCACAGCACTACACTGTGTTACAATGGAGAAGTCACCTCATGTAAATAAATAAATACATATGGATGGAAATTTCACACAATACCATCTAGCCCAAACTAAGCAAAGCTTGTACTATGGAAACTAGATGGCTGATAGAATACATTTATACTCTTTTTTTGTAAATACATACTTATGATACATAGAAACACCCAGACACAGCACAAACATTCATGCTCATCACACAAATGATTGCCCTAGGTGGGGATCGAACCCACGACCTATAGCCCAGAAAGCGGTCGTACTACCACTAAGCCATGAGGCCTGTCAAACTGTAAAAAAATCTGATTTTAACTATCTAATCTCATGATTACAGCCAAAGTTAGCTTGTATGATACGTTTATTAATCTTTCATGCTAAAACGTTTGATATCGTGCTTGGAATAATTAAAAGGCTACATTTTATCTGGAAAATGTTAAAGATTCTTAAGCAGCAGTCACTCTTACAACGTCCCAGGGCTTGTTTGTTACAATTCTATTATTCGAATACGAATACATAAATTTATAGAAGAATAGTCGCTGCTCATTTAAACAGCCAAGAAATTTCGCACTCGCTTAGTTCGCGATTATTTTTAACCGACTTCCACAAAGAAGGAGGTTCTCAATTCGATTGTATGTTTGTTCAGCAATTACTCCGCCAATTATGAATTGTTTAAGATTATTCTTTATTTTTGTTTAGTAGGTAATACCTCAGAGGTGGTCCCATATACATTTTATCAAAATCAGTTAATTACTTTGGTTTTTATAACAAATAACTGAAAACATGTCATCTAAATAAATGAATTGTGTATTCTGAAGTCGTTTTCTTTAGTTTTTAGGGTTCCGTACCTCAAAAGAATAAACCGAATCCTTATACGATCACTTTGATGTCCGTCTGTCTGTCTGTCCGGGTGTAAAGACCTTTATCTCGGGAACGCGTAAAGGTATCGTGTTGAAATTAAAACCGTATACGCAGATCCATAGTCTTTTGCTGCAGAAAGAAAAATACAATTTCTCAGTTTTTGTAAAAAAAAAAAAGTTACAGCCGAATATGTCGTAAAAAACTCAAATTTCGACACTCACAAGGGAATCAAAACCTATGGGGTACTTCCCGGTGACCTAGAACAATGAAATTTGGCAAGAAGCATTGTATTAGAGTACACATATAGGAAAAAATCTGAAAAACTGGACTTTTGTAATTTAATCACAAAAAAATTATGTCTTTATGCAAGGAATGAGGGCCCAAATTGTAAAGTTATTTAACCGTATCATGTGGGGTATCATATGAAAGAGCTTCATTAGCACAAGCTAAAACATGTTTTTAAATATTTTTACGATGTATATTTTTCGGTTTATGAAGGAAAATATATGATTTCCCCCTTTATCTACTAGTTTGTACGGAACCCTCGGTTGGCGAGTCTGACTCGCACTTGTCCGGTTTTATTAAACTATAATTATCGATCGTATCTATGCTTTTGTCATCATTATTATATACTTATATATTATATATATTTATATATTATATATACTTATATATTATATATACTTATATATTATATATACTTAAGTTTATAAGGAGCCGGTACCCATAGCTAGTAGTAATAGCAATGTTTTAGTTTGGGGATATATAGCGAAGTGTGTAATTCATCAATTTAAAAAAATTGCCGCTATTTCGAATAGTTTATAATAAAGGATATCATCCTAAATGTCATGTTCAACTGCTTAATTATTACTTTTTATAACAACTACAAGTTATGCAACTCTGAATAGAGTGCGATCTCAACATAAAAAATATCCGTGTCAATGCAGTTAGCCTTGACAAAAAATCATCGTTAATGCATTCAATAAAAATAAAAAACCTACACCTTATCATCTAGAATTACGGTGTAAATTAGCAGATTCTACGGACAAATCATATCTTTGAAACGGACAATAATTCACAGTTTCTTTACCGATTGTATTATCGAGCGTGACGTAAACTGTGGCGTTCGCAGAAATAATTATATTGGCACCTCTAAACCGAGCGCAGTAGGAGCCTGGCTCGTGGACTCGAGCCGCTACAAACAAAGCGTCAATAATACCAAATAGTAGCAGTAAACCGATACCGGGTGCTTTATGATGCGTTAATTGCTCACGCGACCCAATCTAATAATGGCAATTATATATGTAGTCAATTGATATCATACAATTTGAGTACACTTAGACAAAAAAGCTATAGGCATATGTCGTATCATAATTATGTAACAAGGGCATTAAGATAATTTAAGGATAAATGAAAACAAAACCGCCATACCTCACAATCGTCGATGTTAATCTCACATTGGGAACCGGTGAGTCCATCTTGACAAACGCAGGAGTAACTGTTGATTCCGTCCACACAAGTCGATCCCGACGCACACGGATTGGATTCGCATTCATTTATGTTTATTGAGCAATCTTTGCCTGGAATTACAAATATTATAATTAGAAAACGACGCGGGTCATTTTATTATTAGAGGTAATAAAATAATTATTGTCTGACCTTCGAATCCTTCCATACATGTACATTCGTAGTTATTCTCTAAGTTCAAACATGTGCCGCCGTTTTTGCATGGTGCCGATAGACACTCGTCGATATCTTGCTCGCAGCTGTCGCCCGTATACCCTGTATTCAAATAGAAAATTACGCATGTGTAACTAATTTCAGAATAAATTATCTCAGATTTTGTACCGAGATTAGCATACCGTACCTGGTCTACAATAGCACTGAAAAGAGCCGGGAACGTTTACGCACACCCCGTTATTGCATATTTTCGGTTTCAAAACACATTCATCGATATCCGTTTCGCAGTATCGTCCTGAAACAACACACATAACAAAGTTATAAATAATGTTAGGGAGAAACTTTTTTAACTTGACCGACTCACCTTCAAATATAAAAACTAATATCAATACTTTAATTTGCATAATTGTAATAATAGCATACACACAACATAAAATAATATTGTGGACATTTAACTCAAATATTTATATAAATCTGTAAAATTAATAACAATGATTAAATTTACACAGGTGTGTTAACCGATTGCTTAACAACAGTAAACTGATTGTGTAAGAAACTTATGTTCAAATGTTCCGCAATACTGAAATAAAATTATGATGGAATATATTAATGTTTCATTTACAATAAAGCAGTTAATGAAGTAAATTGATCAAACAAAATTAAAATATTTCATAAAACAACAAAAAATATTTTCAAATAAACTAAACCGGAAACACATTAAAGACATCACTAGCAAACTTCACTCTGTTCACTCCACTTTACAAAAGATCACACTTTGTCCGTCAATGTCATTGATAGTTATCTGTCATACATGTGTCATACTCATGACTCGTCTATCAAACGTCTGTCATAACAAAAACAGTTAACCCAGTTTGTGTTGCGAAATAATAATTGAAATTGCCTATTAAATGTGTATTCCATTCCAAAACAAAATAATTGTTACGCTACAGATCCAGTTATGTATAAATTAACACCATGCTTTATCCGATGCAAAGAGTTTTGAGGTTATGTAAGCATCGAACAAATCTTTTACAAAAACGTTGTATAAATTACGTACGAGCAACAAATGGCACAAATACCACAGAAAACGTTGAAAGCTGCGATAGTAATAGAGATTTTAAGTCAATACTCCAAGAAAATCATCATAAAATCACATTTAACTCGTATTTAGAAAATGAGAAATTGTCATTAGGTTACTTCAAGTATTATTTGAAAACTCTCAAGCGAGCTAAAAAAGAGCAGGAAAAAGCATTTTTAGAGAAACATTTGCCACCATTGCCCATTGCATTGCAGTACCATGTAGATAAAGATAGGTTACTCAAAGAAGAATGTGAATATGTTGCTCCCGAGCCAGACAGAGTGTTCCAGTTGCCTTTTGCTAAGACAACAGAGGTCATAACAGACAACAATAACGAGGGGATCCCTGAAGCTCAGCCGACTACATTACAATCAGATGATAAAAATGAGTTTGATCGGACAGGCATTAACCGATGGATGAGAAATTATGAACATTTTGATGACAGCATAGTTTTAAGTGATGAAGAGACGAATGATGTGGATAGTTCATGGAATCAGTACTATGGGACTCCAGACCGGTCAGCAAACATTAGTAGAGTGCCGTGCGGTGGGTGCGGGGCATTGCTGCACTGCAATGAGCCTGCTATCCCCGGGTACCTGCCCAGTGAGATATTCCTTCACCGACATAATGATCAGCTGAAGTTGATGGAATGTCAACGATGCCACTTTCTCAAGGAGTATAATATTGCACTAGATGTCAATGTACATCCAGAAGAGTATGAAAAGTTACTACAATCTATCAGGTGAAGTTAGAACTCAGTTCAGATTTAAATTTTTCATACAGCTTTACAGTATCTTATAAGTATCTAGTACCTAGTACAACTAAGATTTTAGTTGAGCTAGCTGATTCTAGTTCTACTAGCAATAATTGTTACTAATTAAACTAACCTCAAATAAATTTACTTAGGCAATATTTTAGCCCTAGTCTTTTATAGTCTTGTTTCAATCTGTATATTTTATTTACTTGTAAAATGTATGTTTGCAACAAGGTACTTACCCTATAACAGTGTAAGTACCTAGCCTATTTAAGTTTGCTGTAAATATTGCAATAAATAAATTAATAATACACCAAACTAGGTTTTAATCTATGAGCTATATTGCTACACTACAGTAATTCCACAAGCTGAACTGGAAACTCTATAGTTAACAATGCAAATGGAAACAGGCTATTGTAGTTATTTTGCTCTAACTTGAATCAAATGTATTCAGTTTTACTCTTTGTGAACTATTCATTTGAGTATATTGAATATAAACTGGAGTGAAAGTAGTGATTTAAGTGTTATTGTTGTAGAAAATTAATGTTCCATTATTTTCCAGGCATGTCAAGTCACTGGTACTGCTGATGGTGGATCTATTGGACTTCCCATGCTCTATATGGCCAGGCATTGTGGACATCATTGGCACCGAGAGACCAATCTTTATTGTTGCTAACAAGGTAAACTAATCTTTTTTGTAAAATTTCTGGACTATTTAAATCTTGAAATACAAGAGTCACCTTTACGTTTATGAACACATTTTCAGTAATTTTTTATCCTATCTTCAGGTAGATCTGCTTCCTGGTGACAGTATTGGGTACATGAAGAGAATAAAAGAATCTCTGATGACTGAAATCAAGAAAACTAAGCTGGCCGAAGCCAACATCAAGCATGTGGCTTTAATCTC
Organism: Lycia hirtaria; assembly: GCA_947563715.1. Taxonomy (NCBI): domain Eukaryota; kingdom Metazoa; phylum Arthropoda; class Insecta; order Lepidoptera; family Geometridae; genus Lycia; species Lycia hirtaria. Next base: position 55,434,127 of record OX387375.1, read on the forward strand.
TGCTAAAACAGGCTATGGAGTGGAAGATTTGATAACTGAAATGTTTAAACAATGGGTTTACAAAGGTGATGTGTTTCTCGTAGGATGTACCAATGTTGGTAAGAGTTCACTTTTCAATGCCCTCCTGCAGTCAGACTACTGCAAGATACATGCAACAGATATAGTTCAGAGAGCAACTGTCAGCAGATGGCCTGGCACCACATTGAATCTGCTAAAATTTCCAATCAACAGACCGTCAGGATGGAAAATATATACCAGAACCAAGAGACTTAAAGATGAAGCTCAGCTGATGAAAATAGAGAAAGATATACGCAAAGCTCAGGTTGAAGGGCTACCGGACAAGGAAACACCGTCACTCATCGGTCACATCGGCAGATCCTACTCCATGTTTGTAGATGGTGATGACAAACTGAATAAGAATATAGAAAAGAGGAGATTGACAGTATTGGATGAGAAACACAAACTGTTTGCTCACAGCAAGTGGTTCTACGATTCTCCAGGAGTCATCCACCCGGATCAGGTACTCTCTCTACTCAGTACGGAAGAATTGCTAGTGACCATTCCTAAGAAATTAATTAGACCGCAGACATATTATTTACGACACGGGAGTACGCTGTTTATCGGGGGTCTAGCTCGCATCGATTTCGTTCACTGCCAAGAGGCGTGTCGTTTCACGGTGTTCTGTGCGGACACACTCCCTATCACCGTAACGAAGACCGAAGACGCCGATGAGGTTTACGAGAAATTTGTCGGCACCGAGCTGTTCGCGGCGCCGTCCGGAGGGGCGGAGAGGATGAGGAACTGGCCCGGGCTGAAGAAACACGACCAAACATTAGAGTTCGAGGGCGAAGGGCCCAAGCAGTGTTGCGGAGACGTAGTGCTGTCGTCCATCGGTTGGGTGTCGATCACCGCCAAGAAGAGGACTGTCTGCAGGGTGGAGGCGTGGACGCCTGAGGCGAGAGGCGTGCGCGCGCGACAACCGCCCGTGCTGCCCTACTCCATCAACCTGAAGGGGAAGAGAGTCCGCGACACGCCTGCCTACATGCTGGGCAAGGTTTTTGTCGAAGATGAATGAACTCATTTTTGTCATTGTACAATGTTTTCAATAAAGACAAGTCGAATAGTACGTACACCATATAAGCTTTTATTTAAGTTACCCTATTAGATATGAGTGCGTTGAATATTGAAACAATTTTAAACAAACTCTGTCAAACTGATTGAGACAGGTGGATGACGTCATCCTCCTGGTTCGGTGGCCAGATGAGGTGCTCATGCTTGGCCGACCACTTATTACATTTAATTATAAACCTATCTTTAAAGATTCAACAGCATGTTCCAGTAGGCACGCTCCGGAGCATATTCTCATCCAGGTAACGACGCAGTTGCATATCGATAATCACGAGGTTAGATAACATCGTGCGAGGTGTGGTGAACATAATACAATAGCAAGTAACGGATCACCTGTGGTTCCTGGCGCGCACTGGCACTGGAAGAGTCCGGCGCCGAGCGCGAGGCAGGTGCCGTTGTGGCAGGGCGAGGAGGCGCACGCGGAGTCCGGCGCCGCGGGCGCGCACCGCCACCCCGCCGCGCCCTCGGCGCACTCCTGGTGCGGCGCGCACGCAGCCGCGCGGCAGTCCAGCGCCGTCTCGCAGGCGGGCGGCGCGAACCCCGCGCGGCACGTGCACACTGCGCCCTGCACCACACGATATTGATACCAAATTAAACCTCGATCACTGGAAACTTCATACGAATTAACTATTTTCTTCTCTAAAAGTATCGAGACATCCTCTGGAGAATTATATACAGACGTCCCAAACAAGATCCGAATTAAACTTGAATTATCATCATCATCATAGGCCTTATTTCATCTTATCGGATAGTATAAGCAGTGTCACGGATTGGAGCACTTGCGTTGAAGGCTACATAGGCCAACTGCCATTGCTGTAGCTGCAGTTCTCAACTGCAGCTACAGCAACCGGTGGCAGATGGGGTATTGTACATTTGTCGTTATGGATTTTTGATAAATACTGTGTATCATATACATCGTCACAAAGTTGTTAGTTTATCGGTAGTTTATTGGATACATTTTGGTAATGTACCACAGATTCGCATAGCCTTATCCCCAAGAAAAGGGCAAAGGCCCATTTGAGCACATGGTTGTATGTGGATAATGACAGGGAACCTGTTCAGTGTCGCGGCAGGTGCCTCCGTTGGCGCAAGGTCTCGCTGCGCAGGAGTCGGGCGCGAGCGGCGTGTCGCAGCGCGCGCCGCTCCACCCCGCCTCGCACTCGCACTGGAACCCGCCGCCCTGCACACAGACGCGCACGTGACCCCGGTGCTCACAGTTACTAGAGCGACAAGCGCGCCTCTTACACACATTCAACTATACGCTGTAACTGAAACTCTAATTCAGTCTCGAATACACAAAACGCCTTATTTAAATACCATACAGGCAACAATATCATGATTTCCGAAGAATTTTAGAAGAAAATATTAAACTTTTTATATTATTAAGCTAAAACCATCGATTTCAAGATACTAAATTTTGTGGAAAACAATACTTACGCTTTGACATACATGTGCAAAAATAATTATAATAATAATAATAATTTATTTGAGACCAGATTCAGTCCATACTCCATACAAACACATCAACATTTTATTATATGTACAGTTTAAAATATAAAAAGTATTGAAATTAGTTCGACGTTTACAACGACGACGATATGCGTTCAAATCGTTTTTTTTTTTAAGTTTTAAGAAATATTCAAATCAAACTGAAAGGCACAATCTCTATGGGTACCTAGTTTACATATATGGGCTTTGTTCAAATTAGCCTATCCCATGACTTTTCTGAAAATGAATGTTGGCACTCGTATCTTGGTATATTACCTCGTGTCATACAAACAACCGAATGGTGGCGGTACTTCCGAGAGACTACTTCATGTTGCCTAACATTGTGGATTGCAACGCTAAAACAACTCAACAGGCAACACGGCATTTATCAAAAAAAAAACACAATTAGCTCGAAATCAAAATACGAGTGACCAAAGTTAATAAAACATTATAGATGAACAAATATGAATAAGGCACACAGTTGCAGCGGCACACACAAAACAAAAACAACATCATGCATATTTTAATGTTATTCATGTAGTTTATTTGTGGAACGTCACGGTAAAATGCCTGTGAACGGTCCCAGCAGTGGTGCTCCGCGCAGGTGGTGTGGTGTTGGGGAGTGGGGAGGGAATGTGTACTCACGGGCAGGTCGAGGCAGGTCGCGGCGTGCAGGCAGGGCGCGGCGGCGCCGGCGCAGCGCTCGGCCTTCAGGTCGGAGAGCGCCTTGCCCACGGCCGGGGAAGACACCGACTGCTCGCAGTACACGCCTAGTACACATGCGTACACACACACTAAGCGACGCGGCCGGCACGCGCGCATGCGCGACCCATGCGACAGGACGGACGCACGTCCACCGGCTCTCCCTCGAGTTACCGTGACACACTCGAATGTTGGCACATTTGCCATTATATATAATTAACACCTCTCTCTATTCCATTTATTATTTTCAAAATTTTCTACAATAATGATATTGGGTCTGATATATACTTATATATATATACTATATATGTATATATACTTTACTCTCAATCATTATTAGAGAAGATAGAAAATAATAAATACGGTACGTTTTGTTTCTCGCCCTGTCTATATTTCGAGCATAACATCGACAAAAACGCTTTTTAGGTTTCTTAGGATCATAGGTTCAATAAAATCACCACTGAAAGTTCTTTTCCGCCACAGACGAAACCAGAGCTTATTTACCAGTTGCAGAAGAAATTTGACAAGCACCTAACCTAGTGTCACACGTGCGTCCGACCCGTAACATGCACGACAACAACACGTACATATAATGACATGAAAATGATAAAATGCTATTCAAATGTTACAACAAATGAAATCTAACGTCGAACAAAATAAAACAGGCATAAAGGTTTAAGGTCTATTACCTAATATTCTACGGTTATTTAAGGGACACATTGCGAGGCGAGGCACACTCACTAGATCACAGATCACGTTCAAAACATCGACAACTATTCGAAACCGTTCATTCTAGGCTAAAAAGATAGTCTAAGCCTAAGCTACATACATGCAGAAAAACAGTTTTTACTATGCGGTCTGCTTCATGTAGGACTGGGCTACCGTCGGCTGCATATTAGTCAAGGAAGCATGTTTTTATAACTTAGTTTGTAAGCTGACATGAGGGTATAATAGGCAATGGCTAGCCAATTTTTATGGCATTTTATTTTTATTTTATGCTTTTATTAGAAACTACAAATACGTCTACTCAGTTGAAACATGCGCACGCTCATGTATATGTCAAAGACTATAAATATGTGACGGTTATGCACACATTTTGAGATTTTTCGCCTCACCTATGATCGATCGAGCTACCGATGTTTGAGTGAAACTATCTATCACTCTGAGTGACATTACCCTAACAATAAATAAGAATAAAAAATAAAAACTGCTTAATCGCATAAACATTGAAATGAAAGTGTACCTCTGTATCCTGGTGCGCAGACGCAGTCGAGGCGGTCGTGCGCGAGGCGGCAGGCGGCGCCGTTGAGGCAGACGCCAGCCTCGCATGCCACCTCGAGCGCGCTGCAATTGGGCGCGGCGCCCGGCGCCCCCGCGAACCCCGCGTCGCACGCGCACGTCACCGCCGCGACCGCGCCGCCCGCCGAGCTCACCACGCCTAACAAAAAAATAAACTACAATAACCATGTTTCTCTAGAAAACAAATCTAATCTATAATGACCATTGTCAACAGACGTGACCTGTCCAATCTCGCTTGCATCTTTGCGGTCTTTGTGCCCACATGCGCGTTGCCTGGAATGCAATTCCGTATTTCGTACTCGGTCTATTATTTTAATTCAAAGTATGCTACATTTATTGTTCTTCATTTGACAATTTTTTTTATTTGAACTTCTGAGCCCCAAAGACCAAGTTTTCGCACTGTAGGTCAAGACGGGTAGAATATACCGTGTCGATGAGTTGGCGCTTCAAAGAGAGAGGAAAGTCGCCTGTTATTAAATATTTCATGGACCAATAGCTCTTCTAGACGTTTTCGATGTGGCGATCAATTTCAAACCCCTGTTTGGTCTGGAACTATAATTAACTGGCTCAAATATACGTACTCCTCTACATATTGGATTTACCGCCTATCCACTTCTATCCTACATCTCCTGCCATAACCCTGGTCTCTGACTGACACATCATCAGTCCGGCCATCAGTAAGGCTTTTTTAGCAATTGAGATGCTGACAAAGCAAAAATGACAATGTTATTGGCAAAGCGAATGCTCTTCCACTCCCAAGGGAATACCAGGACTTTGAATATATCCTCGAGAGTGGTAGTAAACAGTTTAGGTGCGAGCGGGTCACTCTGTTTTACGCCTTTTTCTATTTTGAATTTTGGCCCAGGCGAGGTCAATAATTATTAGTGAAACTAGTGGTGTACTCACAGTGCGAGTTGGGCGGACAGACGAGGTCTGCGCAGGATGCGGTCGGCGCGGGGGTGTGTGTCGCGGACGGCGCGGTCGGCGCGGGCGGCGTGCAGAGCGGCGGCACGAGGCCGCGTGCGCACACGCACCGGAACCCCGAGCCGCCCGCCTCCTCCACACACACCCCGCCCACGCCGCACGGACCCGCCGCGCACGCAGACATCTGCAACACGCACGCACACATGCACGTTACACTACTACATTACACGACACTGTTTAGATGTATGGAGTGTAGGAAGCAGTGTTCACCCGATGGCAGCGCTCGCCGGTGTATCCTGGCTGGCAGGCGCACACGAAGCTGCCGTACGTGTCGTAGCAGACGCCGTGCCCGCAGATGTTCCTGTCCTCCTCGCACTCGTTCACGTTTGTCTCGCACCGAGGGCCCACGTACCCTACACACACACGGAATATCACTCACATTACTGAAAAAAAACAGTAATCCGGCCCGGACAGAAAGGGAAACACGGAACCCTTATAAAATCACTTTGTTGTCTGTCAAGACGAAGGGAATCAAAACCTATGGGGTACTTCCCGTTGACCTATAACTTTGAAATTTGGCTAGAAGCATTGTCATATAGTACACATAAAAAAAAAAACGAAAATTGTACATTTTTAATTTAATCACATAAAATAGGGTTTAGACCCTCCCTCCTTTATGCAAGGAAGGAGGGTCCAAATTTGAATGTGCTTTAACCGTATCATATGGGGTATTATATGAAAGAGCTTAATTAGCATAAGCTAAAACAGGTTTTTAAATATTTTTACGATGTATATTTTTCGATTTATGAAGGAAAATATAAAAAATATATAATTTCCCCCTTTCGTCTACTAGTTTGTACGGAACCCTCGGTGGGCGAGTCTGACTCGCTCTTGTTCGTTTTTTTTTTTAATTTATTGTTAAAACCAGAAAAAAAGACGGCAATGATATGGTTTGTAACGTACAAGTACGTAAAGCGAGTCAACCTCTCGCTCGGTCACCTGTATGTACTGTTAATAATGTATTATGGGCTCACACACGTATATTTACTTACGTAGTGAGTGAGTGTGCTGTCTTGTTCTGACGTCACTGACCATAACCGCAAAGAGGTCGCGTTTTAAAAGAGACAAAAAGAAAACTTCAATAACTTCGTTATTTCTTAACGAGTTACACTCATCCGAAACAATAAGATAGTGTAAATATCCGAGTGCGTCCGCCTACATACTTATCTAATACTATATATGAGCAAATCTTGTATATATAATATACATATATAATCGGAATCTCGGAAACGGCTCCAACAATTTTAGTGAAATTTGGTTTGTAGGTAGATTAGGGGACGATAAATCGATCTAGCTAGGTTTAATTTTTAGAAAACTTCGTTTTATCCGTGTTTTCAGGCAATGAAAAACTGGTACAATATCATTAGAAAACGAAGGTAAATTTCGCCACTATCTATAAGGTTGTAATAGCTCAGGTAGGAATCGGGCAATTCGATCAGAAGACCTCGGTTCGATTCCAGATAGATGATATTTTTTTTTTTTTTTTTTCAAGTTCCTTCTTTTGTGAGAAAAACTATTATAAAAAACCGAGCAAAGCTCGGACATCCAGGTACTAATTATGAGTATCATGCACGCGCGTCACCAGTGTTTCGATGGTGCGTGCGCGTGCGCTGTGCGTCGTGCGCCGCGCAGCATGCAGAGGCGAGTACCTGTGTTGGCGCAGTCGCATGTGAAGTTGTTGACGGCGTCCACGCAGCGGCCGCCGTGCAGACACGCGGCGCCCGCCTCCGCGCACTCGTCCACGTCCGTCTCGCAGTTCCGTCCAGTGTACCCTGCACACACACACATACATACATTACACAAACAAATATCAAGACCGTAGGGCTCCGTACCTAGTGCTCCAATCTAAAGAAGAGCACTCGTACGAAAGTCCCGAGAGTATAGGGAATATGTATGAATGTTGTTATAATGACAACATAACATCTATAATAGTCAGTCAGTCTACACAGTCGCGCTGTAATCTAGCTCGGGGAGGTGCCGCTAACGCAGCTATGCTGCCACTAGGAAGGGCTCGTACGAGTCGGCCATCGTCATCAAGATCAAAGGCAAACTGCAGCTACATGACAGCGTCTCGCACGCACTCGTGGCAGTCTCGAGGCACACCGGGGCTTCACTTACTACGTCGATGATGGAGATGCCATCAGCCGTTTTGTGATTTTAGATTACAACCTCAAAATGGCTATCAAAGATCGCAACACGGATCACGGATAGGAAAAACGGATGTGGAGAATAAATTTGTTAAATAAAAATATAAAAAAGGGCTCGACGTGCCGTTTAGAAGGTTATGTTGCGTAAACCTTTCAGATTCCCAACTGCTAATTTCACACACTCACCCACTCACTCACTCACATGCATCCTACCTAACACACTGACACCTTCTCACGCGTCACATGTATTATGCTCACGAGTTGTTTTATCGTATGTTTTTTATTATAATTGTATATACCTTCAATCTATATGAATGTATAATAGTATTGTGTACTCTGGGTCCTTGGCTCCACAATACGGGCCTTTGAGCCTAGTGTGGAACCGCACGTTACTATATTTCAACGAATATTTTGTACTCGTCGTTATGTTTATTGCTTTTTCTGTATTGTTTTTATTATTGTTGTTTGTCTGTATTTTTTTTATCAGCCCTGTTTGTACAAACTGTCACACTGCTTGGAACGGGCCATCTTCTCATTGTGAGAAGGGTTAGGCCATAGTCTGCCACGCTGGCCAAGTGAGGGTTGGCAGACTTCACACATCTTCAAGATCATTGAGTCAGTGTCAGAGATTAGTGTCAGATCTGCACAAAATATTAACAGATTCAGACAGCAGACCGTATTTCTTGTCGTTCGCAGAGAGATCCTTTCGCATAGCGGCTAAACGAAACTGCAAAACTGCTAAACTGCAGCGCAGAACTTGCTCCGAATCACACCCGAATCACCACCTCCCTCGACGGCGATGACACTCAGATCAGCTTCACAACCTCAGGTAGCCCGAACAAGAGCCGACATGGGACAGGTCAACCCTCCCCGTTACATTTTGGCTTCAGAGCCAAAGAGCCACGCAAAAAACGCCTTCATTGAATTCCTAGCTACTTTGAGAGCGACAAGGAAAGTCAACCTCAAGAACTGTGATACCATCCTTCAGTTCTTCACGCTAGGAAGTGAAAACTTCCTAAAGGAAAGACTCGAGCAGGCAGAAGCAGCTATATATAATAACGACACATCCCAAGTCATAAGAGGGACCATGAAGGGACAATATATGGCAGCTTATAGTGCAAAAAGTGGCTTTGTGGCGCTGAATGAGGCCGAGACGGGTCGAACAGGAAGACCGAAATATGCGATACCATCGAATGATCCATTGGTTGTTACAGCCCGCTGCACTAAGGTAATGCTGGATGACAAGATCCTAGAGATGGCTAAAACCATCGAAGGGAACTTAGATGTCGAGGCAAATTGGGAAAACTGGGCAGTACCAAAGATCCAATGGGTCAACGGAGTTCCGGGTTGTGGCAAGACAACATGGGTGATAAGGCACTTTGAGGTGGACAGAGACGCTATCATCACAACAACGACAGAAGCAGCAAAAGATCTGAGAGAGAAGCTATCGCATCGCATCGGAGATCTGGTGAAAACTAGGGTGCGAACCATGGCTTCTGTACTCGTGAATGGTTTTGGAAGAGAGAGCTTCAGACGCCTCATGGTCGACGAAGCTCTTATGAACCATTTTGGAGCTATAATAATGGCTTCACGGCTGTCTGGTGCTGGCGAACTCATCCTCATCGGAGATGTCAATCAACTGCCTTATATCGATAGAGAAAATCTCTTCGAAATGAGGTACCATCGCCCAAACCTGGTCACAACCATCAGCCAGGAGTTGCTCTGCACACATCGGAACCCAATGGACGTTGCGTATGCGCTGAGGGAAATATACTCCGGTATATATTCCTCAACTCCCCGTGTAAGATCTCTAGAGCACAGATAGTATAAGGGTGCGCAAATACCCAGCGCCCTCCCCAACACCCTCTTCTTAGTACATACACAGGAAGAAAAGGAGACCCTTATCAGCCAGGGCTATGGGGAAGGCGTGGGGTCACGTACCCTTACAATCCATGAAGCTCAGGGACTAACATACGAGTCGGTTATAGCCATCAAGACCAAGGCAAAAATGAAGCTGCACGAGAGTGTCCCACACGCGGTTGTTGCGATATCGAGGCATACCGGGTCTTTCACATATTACGCTGATGATACCGAAGACGATGCAATCAGTCGATTCGTGCGGCGTGCGTCGGCTGCTTCACCGCAGACCATCAGAGAGTACAATTTAGAGATGGCCATTAAAGATCGGAACGCGGCGGTGATGGAGGCCCTGGGCCGAGAGTAGGCGACAGATTTATGTAATTAGACGATGTGAGTGCAGTCGCTGATAGAGTCCGATCAACCGAGGGCAAATAGATAATCTGGAAACCCCATCTAAAACCGGGCTCTACCAGTGACTGCATTCACAGAAATACTAGTATTTCAGTAGTTAGAAATAAGAGTTGTGTGCATACCTTGAGCATTCATGCTCACCATCGAAGGCTCCTTCTTGCGGCGGCGTCGTGTGGCGGGTCGCCCTCTTCCCTAACATATGGTTGAGGAGGGCGATGGCTGGCACATGCGTCATACTTGTGATCGGGTGCTGCTTGCGGGTCGCTGGTTTGCTCGTGGTATGCACGCAACATAGTAATAAGTACTTAAATTAAAATAAAATCATTTTCCCGTAACGATAATTAGTAAACAATAGTTTGTAATTATGACAAAGGTCACGGACCCTGGTGTCTGTGGAGAATAAAATTAAATAAAAAAAAAGATCATTGAGAATTCTCAGACATGTAGGTTTCCTCACGATGTTTTCCTTCACCGTTTGAAGTTGGCGGCAATCAACAATACGCACATAACTTCGAAAAGACAGAGGTGCGTGCCGTGGGATTCGAACTCAAGACCTGCGGATCGCAAGTCAGACGGTCTCACCACTAAGCTGCCGGGAACTTGTCTGTATTGTTGTCGTATTAAATTACATTTCTGTCTATAATATAAGATAACATCTAGCCGCCTCTGGACGGGAGGTTCCTTCAAGTCGCCCCCGTCGCGGTCGGTGCAGAGCGCAGGCGCACACAGTGCGTCCGTCCTCGGCTCGTGCGGACTGACCTGGCGGACAGGCGCACACGTACGTGTCGGCGCCGGCCGGCACGCTGCAGCTGCCGTTGTTGCGGCACGGGCCCGCCACACACTGCGGGTCCAGCGATACCTCCAGCTCGCAGTACTGACCTGGAACACGACCACACACACATTACACTATCACTTATAACATACACACATATTACACAGCGGACTCGAGGAAAACTGGCGCTCAGGTTAGGGGTCGTCCATTAATCACGTGATGTTTTTAGCAACTTTTTAACCCCCTCCCGCCTGGTGATGCATGGTGTGCAATGCAATGGACAATCCCTTAGATGTACCTAGTCTTGCCATAAATATTGTCACGAAGAAAAAAAATTTTTTTTTATTGCAAATAATATTTATTACTTTTACAGTGTGTTAGTTTAATACATAAATATAAAACAATTTAAAATATAAAAGCTTATTCGAAGTGGTCTCCATTGGCTGCAATACAGTCCTTTAAACGTTGAGGCCAGTTATCAATAGAAGCACGCACTCTTTCCATGGGAAAATTCTTCACTGCCAATCGTATGGATTGTTTTAGGGACTCCAAATTATCATGGCGTTTAGAGCAAGCCATACTCTCTAAAACTGACCATAAATCATAATCCAGCGGATTAAGATCAGGACTAGACGACGGCCAGTCTTCAGCTCTGATGAAGTCCGAAACGTTTACTTCCAACCAAGACTGCGTGGACCGAGCTTTATGACCTGGCGCCGAGTCTTGTTGGAAGGACCATACTTGGTTATTGAACATGGTGTTGTTAAGGGGCTTAACTACCTTCTCAAGAATGGTATTTTGATACACTTGTGCCGATGTTTTGATACCTTTTTCACAAAAATATGGCTCAGTCACTCCTTCATAGCTAACACCCCACCAAACCATCACTGAAGTCGGATAATGCCCAAGTTGCACTCTGTCGACTAATTGGGAAGCTTCCTTAGAGCTTTGAGCATAAATACGGTCATTTTGTTTGTTAAAATGTTGCTCAATTGTAAAGATTTTCTGATCCGTAAACAATTTTTTTCTGTGACCTCCCTTTGCGTACCGCTTCAGTAGTTGTTTCGATTTTACCACCCTATTCTTTTTTAAATTATCAGTTAAAAAATGACCAGTGCGTCTCTTATAGGCTGCAAGTCCTAAGTCATCTTTTAAAATACGCGACATGGTTCTGGGTGCTATCTTCATCTCCCGAGATAAAATCTTTTGCTTTCGGACAGGATTTCTTCGAATTCTTTCCCTTACTGCTTTGACCACCTTTTTCGTACGAACACTACGTGGCCGGCCAGATCTTTTTCTGTCACAAACAGAGGAGGTCTCATTGTACCTATTAATAGCCCGGTACACAAACATTTGACTAATACCAAGCGTATGGAGAGTTTTAAAAATTGCATTTGGCTCCATACCAACTTTGTGTAATGCAATCACAGCGATTCGGTTCTCTTTATCACCCCACTCCATTTTAATATCGCAAAATATTGTACAATGTATTGGCGCCAAAATTAGAAAACTCAATGAACAATCGTATAAAAATGACAGATTCCAAATTCAAATGTAATATCTTTCTTATTTTTAACTGTAACAGTATTTATGGCCAGACTAAGTATAATTTAAAGTAAATCTTGATTGCATCTGTGTCATGTCACAAATTTAAAAGCATGTTGATCATGAAAGAGAGTTCCCTAAAGAGTTGAATATGCAATAAGTGAAGGTGCAATAGGTACCCTGACACCCTGAGGTACCGACCGTGGTAATGTGCGGTGCAGTCACAGGTGTAGTCGCCGCGCACGTCCTCGACGCAGCGGCCGCCGTGCTGGCAGGGCGCGGCGGCGCACGGGTCGCCCGCGTCCACCTCGCAGTTGTTGCCCATGTACCGCGCGGAGCAGTGGCACTCGTACCTGACGATGTCAATCATCCATCTCAAATCATAACTCGTTATAGGACTCATCACACTCTAGCTTTTGCATCAGCCATTCCGGCAAACTCCTAATACTATAAAAGTGAAAGTAACTCTGTCTCTCTGTCTGTTTGTTACGATCTCAAGGTTAAGCGACTGAATCGATTGTTTTTTGCCACATCTAGTTTTAGATGTTACTACGGTTAATGTATACAACATTTGATTTTTTTTATATGTAATGCTCGATTTAAAAAAAAACAGAAGGTCGGATCGGACCGAACGTGGAGAAATCAATATCAACCGACATTAATTAACAGTAGTTTCTTAAAATTATTTCATAGGCTCTGAAGTCGACGTGGCCCATTCCGTCACATCTCTAATTACACGTTGCGGATGAAGTTAGTAGATCTATTTCTCGTGAAGGAAGAGCAACAAAATGTGCGTTAGTGCAGAAACACGCAGCAACAATTACCTGTCATGTCTCGAGATGCAAGTGCCGTGCCTCATGCAGGGTTCGTTGTAGCAGTGGTCTTTCGGCGGTATCCGCAACACGTCTTTCCTGTCAATACCTGCAATAAGAAAGCAACAAACTGAGAACATGAGTAAAAGAACCCATCAACATTCGCCACCTTCATATTGGCTATAGTTCTTTATCTGTAGTGTTGGGTGATGGACGCTGAAGTGTAGTAGTGACGTAGTCGAAGTAACGCATGGAAAGCGTATGATACTATTATTTCTGTGTTAAAGTTCAAGAAAGAGTACGTTTGAGACTGGACGTCGTTGAATAGCCAGCATCTCCTGTCTATTTAGGCCGCAGGTACCTTGATGGATTTCAGAACTTAAAGTTGTCACTAGATTAGTCTTTAAATCAGAAGTATTCATACATAGGCCCTCAGAATACTGAAAAATACAGAAACCGTGAACATGCTCAGAACCGAAGCGACAGAAACTACTCTTTTATAGAGTAGTTTTAAGCGCGAGTGGCAAGCTTTGTTGATGTTAAATTTCATTCAAATATGCCGTCATGTGTCGTTCCTACGTGTAAAAATGCAGCTGGGGTGAAAAAAAACACGATGGGATAACATTTCACGTGTAAGTAGCACAATCGACATTACCTTACGTATTTATTTAATAAATTGTTCGGTCTTTGATTATCGTAGAGAAACAATCGTCCATTTTGTTGGTGTTGCCAATATCAACGTTTTAATTTTCCTTACTTTTACTTGCTACCGATTTTATTAGTTTGTAAATTAAATGAGTAGGTATTTAAATATATTTATTACCCGATTAAAAATTAATTGGCCAAGTACATGTCGAGTCGCGTGCAGGGTATGGTTTCTTACTTGCAGTTCACCCTATATCGACTTAGAATAGAACTACTTGTTTGATATTGTGAACATATGGATTGATTTTGGGATTTAAATGGATTTTGTGCGAAATTTTGCCTCAGTAAATTATACGTGTAATTATATAAACTATAATTATATTTATAAGTTAACGATAATAAAATTATATAACCATTAACTTATAAAGCCTACTTAGCTGTGATAGGTTTAAATAATGCCTAACATTTAAAATTTTAGGTTCCCTGCTGGTGAAAAAAGAAAAACAGAGTGGACAGAAGCAATACGAAAAGTGTGGTTAGAAGAGTTGTGGAAACCGTCAAAACGAAGCGTACCTAATTTGCTCGATAAAAAACTCATATTTGACATATAATGTGCACCAAAAAGAAGAGACTATTGATTCAGTGTAATATACTAGTTCGGAACCAATGGGTGGGATTTATTAGATGTGCGAACTAATATTTTTGTCAAATATTTTTTTTGTATTTGTATCTTATTACGTTAGCTTAGAATATTATACTTTTTTCTTGTGCATCAATTAAACTGAGTAGTAAGTCAGGAGAAAAGTTATATAAAATAATGATATCCGTTTAAGAAAGTAAACATTTTATTTTAATATATTTTTATTTTCACGATTTACCACTACAAAACGGGTAAATAATGTCTACACTAGCAACATTATGCGAGTGAGAGGTGAGACTGGTGCGGGACGATTCGTTTGTTTTCGGACACAGAGCACGGATTTTGTAACTGCAGCTGGACGCGCCTTCTGTATTTTTCTGTATTCTGAGCATAGGCCACATTTTGAAATCGTTGTTAGGGCCAGCCGGTCACGGCTATGCAGTTAAAATTTTTGTTTAATGGCATTTATGAAATTGTTTCACGACCCTGATAATCCCTGGTCTCCTACGGTGGACCATCAGCAGCAGATGAGTGGTAAGATCCCGTACTCTATGTAAGTGATCGTATGATAGGACTCACAGTCGTCAGTGGCGAGCGGGCAGTGTCCGAAGAGCACGTGCCTGTGCTGCGAGGTACCGGCGTGGAACTCCAGCTGCGGCCCCTCGTGGATGCAGCCGCTGAACACGTTCCCGACCAGCAGCACGGCACCGCCCGCCTCCAGCGCGCCCGGGGACAGCAGCTCCGGGTTCCACGTCACGTTCGATATCACCTGCGTGCGACACACACTACTGTCTCAACAAACATCTCCACCCCGACAGCGGCTGGATATCTATCACATACCGAGCAACCAGTGAAGTGTGCATGACAGATGTGCTGTGAATGAGATGACGGCTGAAAGAGTGGAGTGGGGAAAGGAAAAACGCTGTGGCGATCCCATCTTGCGAGATACGGGCAAGGAGATGAAGATGACCGCCCAACCACTAAAATAAATATTAATCCTAATAAAGTCTTATTTCAATAGGTTTCTTGTCAGGTGTTTCTTTTTTTTCGTTCGGACAAAACACCTGATCAGAAAATTACGCTTATTCATGCCAATTTCTGCATTGACTACTTTGTCAAAGTTAGTGAAACTCTAAATTCCGAATAATAATATGATGTATGTATAAGGTACGATGTACGTATAAGGTATGATGTATGTACAATTGTACATGGTATGAGATGGTACCGACCTGCGTGTCTCTGTCGACTTCGAGCAGCAGCGAGGGTGGGTTGGGCTTGTAGCGCAGCGCCACCCAGTGCCACCGGTTGTCGAGGGTCTCCTTGGGCAGGCCGACCTCGCGGTGCTGTTGCTGCGGGCGCGCCCAAGAGACCACCACCTGCTCGAACAGCGCCGTCACGTGCAGCGTGTATCCCTCGAACCGCTGCGAGAACAGCTCGCCCCCTGGCGACACACGACCACCGCCTCACATCAATATCATGCTCTACCTACACTATACGTCAGCCTCAGCGCCGCCTTTCAACACTCAGCCGAATGCGTTTCAAAACTGTACTGTGACATATCTTTGAACTGCTTGGCCACTTTCTTTCGTACTCATTCCTTTATATGTCCATATTGAAATGAGGAATGATAATTTGTATTGTCTACAAAAAACCACTTTGAGAAACCCTGCTCTAGGGGGTCTAATAATCTATAATAATAATAATGTACAAAAGTACACAATTTTGTATTAGGTAGAGACTATATAAATGCCGTACACGTGTACGGAAGAGAGTCAGTTTCCTCTGTGGATGGAATCCCGCCGACTGATTTGGTATGGAGCTGCATTATATACATATATATTAGATTATTTTTTTAAAAGGTCCTATGGGACAATAAAATCCCCGTGGCGCAGCTAGTGAATGTAATAATAATTCGACGTTGCTATCCGGTACTGTACCTGACAATTTTTTTTCGCTTCTTTGTGTACACCACGACGTAATATGTGAAAAACTGAAAACTGCACAGTCAAAGTTTCGGTAAGCATGGCTCGATTTTTATATGTGATAAAATCGCGGTGTAAAACTCCGGAGAAGAAGCCAAGCGTTCCGATGTTGGAAATTGTCCACTTAGACATTCAATGAACTTTAAAAGATTTGAATATATTAAAAACTGGCTCATGATGTCAGACGCGACTACTCATCTCTTATCCGAAATGTATTTCCCAAATGGTGTAGATTAGCACAAAACAACGCAGTTCGTAGTTACCGACGAGTCGGCCACACGCTTGTTCCGCGCTCGCAGAATAAATCGCGACAACTAGCTTTACTTATAATAAGTTTGCCTGCAGCGATCCAATAACGATGATAGTAAGCGGCAGCCGCGGTGCAATTCCAATCTAAAGGATGCTGCCAGTGAACAAAAACATAGGATTCAAGAGAACATCTTAGTTGTAGAGGCCTTGTTAGTGCACAGCTAGCTAGCCCAATCCGTCATCAAGAATCTTGCAGCAGTATTCCGGCAGTTTAATCTTTCGAATCAAGCTAATTGTTTAACATCTTCGGCCACAATATAAGTGACTGAGTATTCATATTCCATATTAATTTAATGCGTGAGTAGGTTAAATAACAAATTATTATGAAGAATGTTTTAATTAAAAAATCATCAGCATCGAGGTCGTCTCTGCGGCAAATTGTCGAAAACAATGGTAAGTATTGTTTAGTACGAGCGCAGAGCGGAGTGGACCACTTCCGACTGCGAGCCGGGTAACGGTACGTGAGAAGGCCGGCCGCCGCCACCGCCGCGCCGACGAGGGCTTTACGACTTACTAACTTAAAGAAAGTAGATAACATTCACTAAATGTTAACAGCATTTATCCCTGAGCCAGATGTTTTAGATTTTATGATACATAATAGTTCTTAGAAGTAACCATAATTCAATACGGACAATTTGATTTATAACAGTAGCATAACTTGATAATAGCATAATACAAGGGACACACAGCAAGCGAAAGGTAGCGCTTCGCGCGTAGACTAGAGAACTGAAGACGACAATCCGACACATTCCAAGACACACCCCTGCCGTGGCCTGAGCTAAAGTAAAGATTCCATTGCGGCGTATGATGAGTACTCGGTACTCGCCTACTCCGTGACTACGCGTTACTATTTTACACATATCTGTATGCAGCGTAGCCGGGGGCCGCAATGGATTGATCCATTGAATTTCATACATAGTATTGTCACTGATACCAGATTAGAAGGATCTTAAAGTCATGGGTATTTTTGGAGGTGGAAAAATCTGAACTCGGAGATAAGTAGCATTAAGGGCATTTATTACTAAAAACTGTAATCTGGAAAAACTTGGATAATATCGTATTAATAATATGATTATTATTCATGCTCGTGGAAACAGCTGTTCTTGAACCGAGACAGAGAAGCAGGAGTGCTGACTCGTGCTCAAATTCAACTCAGTGTTTTAGGGAATTGCTAAATAAGATTTGAGTGAGACTGACTTAATATTGATAGTAATTTTGATCTAGGCGTAGATTATGAATATTTTTAGAAATATAAATAAATATAGGATGGAGGCGCAAATCGGAAAGGCATCCCGCTGTCAAATGACATGTAATGTACCTACATAAAATGACGGCTCTTGCCCATACGGGGCGCGGGGCGCGGGGTAGGCAAAGCATCGGGAATGTTGAGGGCGCTTGACGGCACGTTTGACCGTGGCTAGAGGGTTAAATGGATTAGAGGGTGATCATTAACTATGTACTTTATGAATGTATTGACTTGAACATAATTTTATTTTGAATGTGTGTCATGTGTGCTCGCTGTGTTTCAAACTAAACACAGCGAGCATTGCCTTGACCTCGCGTCAGAACATCAGATAAAATGTGTCCGGAATATCGTATCGGCGTCTCCAGTCTGTTGTAACGGGCCGGACAAACGGTTGCTAGCCATGCACGAGTAGAGAATGAAACGAGAGCAAGTACCTCGAACACCACAAGGTGAGTTCCAGGCGTCTGCTGTGAATGGAAACGACACAATGAGTTCAGATACCGTTAGGGCACGTGCTATACGTCACTGCGCTGCGGCTCAGCTGGCTGGGGAAGGTGAACAGATGAACAAGTGAAACAAATCGCTCAGTAATGGATATTATGGTAATCACTGAAGTAACAAATGAGAACCTTGTTGTGATATCGACATGTGGTTGTTGAAGTCAGGCGGACGATGCTCCACAGTCCACACGACACGAGGGCGGCGCGCGCCGGGCGGCGAGACTCGACCTTGGTCGGGTTCTTGCTTCAGAATGATGATTCATACGTGAACGTGTTTATATGTCGCTTTAAATAAATGACTATTTGCATATGGAACAAAATACGGTTTTGCTTCCAAAATTGAGTGGAATCATAGCGGTTAGCGGTGGTATGGAAGTGTATGTAGGTATATTACATTATGAGGATGGCTATGACGTTCATGGAGACATACACAGATAACTCTTTAGAATATAATACTATAATTATAGTTTCAAAAACTGAAACAATTAACTTCGAAATACACAATTTCGTTTACTTGAATAACATTGTTATAAAAACCAAAGTACTGAACCTATTTTGATAAAATTTATATGGAACCACATCTGAAGTACCTATGACCTACCAAAGAAAAAAGAATCATCAAAATAAATTAATGATTGGCGAAGTTATCGCTAAGCAAACATACAAAAATACATAGTCGAAATCAGAACCTCCTCCTTCTTCGAAGTCGGTTAAAAACAAGAATAAAAAATGAGTACCCAACTAATAGTTAAGGTTTTAATTCGCGATCATATCGATTAGAGCGATTTCTTCCATGCAACCAGTAGTGTGCGGACTACGGACAGGAGAGTATGATTCAGATTTATTGTATATATATAATGTATAATGTCTATACTATATACGAGTACAACACGAGTACGAGTAAATTTAATACAAAACTTGATAAAACTAACAAATACCTACAATAACTTACAAAATATAACGCTTAGAGAAATAAATATTTTGTAGAAATTTCAGACACAGAACAATACATCCATGCTCATCACACAAATGTTTGCCCTGGGTGGGGATCGAAACCATGACTTAGCAGGCAGACATACTACCAACTGAGCCACAATGCCAGTTAGAATAGCGGCGGCGCGGCGACGGCAGCCGAGAGGCGGTCCTTTCTCCGTGGCCGTCCAACGCGGTCGACGCATGCCGACAAACTTATTTGGCACCAAGTTTTTGTGGCGCCACCATCGATATTTTATTACCAATATTGATACTCGTAGTTTTAATATGACATGGTTAGTACCGTTTTTGCTCACCGAGCTGGACAAGACTGTTGGAGTATAAACTATAAACGTTATTGACAGACGCCGCATCGGTGATGCAATTCCGATAACATAGGTGGGCGGATGTACGGACGTGGACGGTGTAAATATCGCGCGATTTAACACTCTATGTCAATGGAATAAAGATGATTTAAACTTAATCAATACAATTTATTCAGTAATCAAAATCAAATGAAAAAAACATTCTGCATAGAAGGCATTTGCAATTCGTGGCATGCTAGTTATTTGTTTATTATGATGATGCGACGTTGTTGCAACACACGACACGGTTGCTTTAGGTAAACATTTCACAATAGAAAGGTGTGTACATACTCGTACTTGTTCTGTCTGTAAAATGTCTACCGAGTTGTCTTTAGGAAAGGTCACTGATGTATGTTTTTGAAAGGAAGTTCATCTGTTTGTAGGTGTAGGGTGTAGCTAGGATAATATCAGTTGTTTGCATCATACTGTCCTATCCTAGTGTGCGGCACGTGTTTCACAAACACCTCTCTTCCATCCATCCATGCTTGTTGCTCTCATATCTATTCTACAAAGTTGCATCAACTCGTCAACTGTATCTGCGTCGCACTCATCTCTCCCTCTGTGATTGTTGTACGGCCCCCTGGCTGGGGGACTGGGCTAGAAAATCTAAGCGCGTTTAGCGGTTACTTTAGCGCGTAGAGCGTTTTTTAGGTTTCGGCACCCAAAGCTATAAGGGTGGGTCATATTTCAAGAAATAATAACAAAAAAACCGGACAAGTGCGAGTCAGACTCGCCCACCGAGGGTTCCGTACAAACTAGTAGATAAAAGGGGGAAATCATATATTTTTATATTTATCTTTTTATCTACTAGTTTGTACGGAACCCTCGGTGGGCGAGTCTGACTCGTACTTGTCCGGTTTTTATTTTTAAATGCAAATTTTGAACAAAAACAAGTTATATTCAAAAGCGATACGTTCGTCTTAGCAATTACGTCCTCTAGACTCTAGAGCACTGTTTTATGCAGGAAAGAAATAAATGTGAGGCTACGGAAGCCTTGGTGTGAGCAAAACACTCGCTTGGCTGGTTTCATTTAAAATAGATACGTAAATTGTACATTGGGCACCGAAGACTTAGAGCAACGGTTCATTAATATCGAAAGTTTCTACGAATTGTCTGCTCGGAGCAGGTAATGTGGGAGATAAAAGTGGAAGAGTGTGTCTGTACACCCGCTACTGAGTACGCGAGCTCGATAGATCACCGCACGCCCGCCGCCGCGCCGCGCCGTCCGCAGCCGGCGCGCTGCAGACAGGTGGCCCAGGTACTGCCTCGCCTGTTTCTCCAACTTGCCTTCGCGCACGTTTGCCCGACCAATTTCGATTATTCATTACGTGCATCTATTATAATGAGATGATGCGTTCGCAACAAGAGAACCTTGAACTTTACCAACTGGCGAACTTCTTATTAAATATTTTTGAAATGTCAGTCAAAGTATTTTACCCGATTAAATCCTAATTATAGTATTGAATAGAATACTCACCAACACAAGTCCTAAAACTAAGTCCAACGAGCTGCTTGAGCGAAATGGGCCTGGAGAGGCGTATATATGAGCTGCCGTTGAAGTAGGCCTCGGGCCGGTCCGAGGGTCCGAGCGGCGCCAGCGGCCCTGCCGCCAGGGCTCCGGTGGCCGCCAGCGACACCACCGCCACGCAACATGCTGCAACAATCAAACATAATACATATTACCAGAGTGTAGAGACTAAACATCTTACATTTGAAGTGTGTCCGTACAAAGAGTAGAAGATGTCGCTTTCAGAATCCTGTCGTGCATGCATAAACAATTTTGTAGGCGCCGGAGTGAAGAGAAGCACGCCAGCCTGCTTTGATCGGTATTCATCACGGAGAACAAGCATGTATATTTAAAGAAAAACAAAATAACCGACTGCAGAAAAGCGGTAGTTGCAGTCAAAGTTATACGAATTCGTTACGCATCGTCGTGCGAGTGAAACTCGTACTTTGCTGGATTTATTCTTTACTCAGTCTCCGTTTAGTAAGATTGCCTAGGCCGTCAACGTAACACTACATACTTTTAACTATTAATAGAAAAACGATTACACTGTTAAAATATATCAAAATTAATTTAAAGAGTCTGGTCATTTTTTGTAGTTTTAGCATAGATTAAGAAATAAACATGAATGTATATGTAAGCGGAAATGGGCGTAAATGTAATTAGTCTGAACGGAATAAAGCCGATAAAACAAAACAGTCATGCACAAAATTATATCCATAAATGACAAGCAGAGCTCAACTCGTTAGACAAACGATATCGCCAGCCGAAAAGTAGCAGGCGAGACTGATACGGGAGTGGAAAGGATAAACAGAAACCTTATAAATACTTTTTCACTCCTCTTGCCTCAAAAAGTCATTGTAGCGTACTAAAGTGGGGAAAAATTGCATTTTAAGCTCTAGGGGATAAAGTTTTTTTAAGCTATTGCATAGCTTCTATCGCGGGCCTTGAGCGTGGAGACCGAATCCAGAAATTCCGTAACGAAAATAACCTAACGCAGTAACGCTGATACAACCAATGCCACCTAGAGGCGATTTGCAGAACTAAAGAGACAAGCGTGATATTTCAAAAAGTCATTAAAAGTTCTGCTATTCATCGATAGATGGCAAAACTAAAAAGTATCACCGCTGTGCCGGTCGGAGTGGGGGGTGTTAGAATACTGCATAAATAAAATAAATAAATAATTATAATTACATAAGTTGATAAAAAATGCTATGCAATAGCTTTACCGCGGCAGTCTCCGAGTGCCACACGTCTTTTTTTTTTTTTTTCTTTTTCTGTCTGTTATCAAAGAGCCTTCATACACGAAACAGTCTTTATTCAAAAGTAGAATAATCTCTTTGGAATATATTTACATTCTCTTTGCAAACATCTCGTTAGATATCCAGAATTGTACTTGAATTGTACATATAATTTTTAATAAAATAAACTTTGAATTACATACTGTCAACGTGGGTAACTTTGACTCCGCGTCAAACATTGAACGTGACCTTTTAAGAAGGTTCTCGATTATTTTTCAAGAGATTAGTAGTCAAAACGACTATAAATTAATTAATCAGCTTAGATTATATACCTCTAGATTCCGTGTTCAAATACTAGGCGCATCGTTCAATATGAAGCAAAAACGTTTTACGTGTGTGAGTGAGCCGCCTATCGAGGGTGTATTGCTTACACCATTTACATTTGTGTGCACGATGCTTGTGATACCAGTGCTTAGATATTTCCCCAAAACATAGAGACTTAAAAAAATATTTGGAGTCAATATTATTCAACCGGAAATTTAAACCTAACATTACTGTTGAAAGCATGAAAGTCCAAATTGGGCTCGTTTGCTTTGGTGTCTTAAGCAGTTTCTGTTTCAGATGATATCTGGACGAAGGTATCAGATGATTGCCACTGGAACACCTTGATGGAAAGGACTAAGACAGTCTAGTTTGAGCTCGTTTGCTTTGGTTTCTTTAGCACTTTCTGCTTCATATGATGACGAGGGTCTGACGAAGGTATCAGATGATAGCCAATGGAACACCCTGATGGAAAGGACTAACACAGTCCAGTTTGGGCTCGTTTGCTTTGGTGGCTTAAGCACTTTCTGCTTCATATGATGACGAGGGTCTGACGAAGGTATCAGATGATTGCCACTGGAACACCCTGGTGGAAAGGACTAAGATAGTCCAGTTTGGGCTCGTTTGCTTTGGTGTCTTAAGCACGTTCTGCTTCATATGATGACGAGGGTCTGACGAAGGTATCAGATGATTTCCACTGGAACACCCTAGTGGAAAGGACTAAGACAGTCTAGTTTGGGCTCGTTTGCTTTGGTTTCTTAAGCACTTTCTGCTTCATATGATGACGAGGGTCTGACGAAGGTATCAGATGATTGCCAATGGAACACCCTGTTGGAAAGGACTAACACAGTCCAGTTTGGGCTCGTTTGCTTTGGTGGCTTAAGCACTTTCTGCTTCATATGATGACGAGGGTCTGACGAAGGTATCAGATGATTGCCACTGGAACACCCTGGTGGAAAGGACTAAGATAGTCCAGTTTGGGCTCGTTTGCTTTGGTGTCTTAAGCACTTTCTGCTTTATATGAGGAAGAGGGTCTGGCGAAGGTATCAGATGATTGGCACTGGAACACACTGGTGGAAATTACTAAAACAGTCCTGTTTGGGCTCGTTTGCTTTGGTATCTTAAGGACTTTCTGCTTCATATAATGACGAGGGACATTTATATTCGTAATGTAATCACGCGGCGAGCGCTCCTGAATGACTGATGGGCATTTGGCGGGGGCCGGGAGGGGGGTCGATCGGAGATGTCAATATCAGTGCCTTTTTAGTGGAAGTTTTTACTGAGCGCTTACTAGGCATCTAGACAATATATAATCTAAGTTAATCAGGTAATTTGACTACTAATCTGTTGAGAAAAAAATTGACAACCTTCTAAAAAGGCTATGGCCAATGTTTGCAGCAGATTCAAAGTTACCCACGTAGACTGTATTGTATTGGACTATTTTATTTTCTCGCAATCGTAGTGAAAAGTAGAGTGTAACACACGGCGCTAAAAACCCATTGTATAGTTCCCGTCACGTAAAAAGAATGCTGATTTGTTCGTAAGCGCGAACAAACCAGCGTTCTTTTTACGTGACGGGAACTATAACTCGGTTTCTATGTTACAATGGGTCATTTTAGCCCCTTGTGTAACAATCTACTATTAATAATCTAGTGTCAAGATAATGGCTAAAGATGA
Source organism: Lycia hirtaria (assembly GCA_947563715.1). NCBI lineage: Eukaryota > Metazoa > Arthropoda > Insecta > Lepidoptera > Geometridae > Lycia > Lycia hirtaria. Next base: position 55,458,677 of record OX387375.1, read on the forward strand.
ATTGATAAATAATACATTACAATGTTTCAATTTTAAATGTTTAAATTATTTAGAACTCCACAAACAACAGTAATAACTTACAGCTCCTCCAGGCTGGAGCATTCACACGGCGCAGGCGTCAGGAAAGGATATGACTATCTTAGAACGATATTCAAGATTTTTTTCACTAGCAATCATTCACACACTCGCTAATGCAACGAGCGGTCACAACCACTTAAATTTTAAAGCTATTAACAAAAAAATCTATCAAAGGCAAATTCACATGTTTTCCTTTTCCTTGAATTTCGCATTTCGCTCGAAAGCGTGCGATTTTAAATTGAGCGCCAGTTCAGTTTAGGTAGGGCGGTAAACTGTATATACCTATATAGGTAAAACTCTGTCTTATGATAGAGCTCAACTCTACGTGGAACGCTTGAAAGTAAATTGCAGCTAAGATGCACAAGATCCTCGCCCTCGGTGAAGAACAAACAGGTTGTGTTATTACCAATTAATAGCCTGAAGCGAATATCGCGTTACATAGTATTTCGTGAAATTTTACAATTACATTGACCTGGATTTAATAGAAGCGAGCATTCGACGCGCACGGAAACAAAAACGGTCAATGGAACTTTAAGTCTGGATAACTTTTACATTCTGATCGAGTTTGTTTTTCACAAACTCGATCAGAATGTAAAAGTTAAGTGCCTTTATACTTACCGCACTTACTTTAAAACGTTATGAAAATTATTTTATGTCCATTGAACAACTCGAACGGATTCTTAATCCACAAGTACTATAGAAGTTTGCGGCTCGAAGTTATGTTCTTTGTTAGTGTACTTCGGCCTTTGGAGCTTTCTCTCGCTTAGCAATGAAGGATCATTCTAGAACGGTTATTTTATGATACCGGCAGAACCGACCGCGGTGACCATAACAATATGCCCTTTTCCAAAGATCGCGGTCGAAAGAAAACGTTTAATTCTAAAAAGTTTACGATAAAATACAATCCCAACAAAAACATAAATGTTAAATGAGAGCCAAGTTCAATATTATGATACCTTAGTTGTTGACTTCAACGACCAAAGAAGTGAAATCTAAATGGGTGCCTAGTTCAATGGTCAGTCCTGAAATTTATTTATAGCAACGTAAAATATTTTATAACAACTTCAAATATCATTTCTTCTTATAACTTAGGATAATATATTGAAACCTAAGGTCTGACTTGGCTAGTTCTCATATACACATTATTATTAAGTACCTACTATAACAGTCATGGAAGAGCCCTATGTTCGATGGCTAGTTTCTACCAGCAAGCCAAATTTTCGGAAGAATAAAATAAGAACTTACAGCTTTAAAACTTACGAAAGTTATAATATAATATAATTCGTATATGAAATGAAATGCTATTCTATTCTAAAATACAATCATTTTGAGTACTGCAATTTCGCCAAAGATGATATTAGGTACCAGTTTTGTAAAATTCTTATAGACTGTATTTATATGGCTGTTAAATATCTGGACTAATATTCCAATAGCAATAACCCTGTAACATTTACACATCACTTCGCATATACAATTAGATCTACCGTTGACAAAGAAACTAATCAATAGAAAACAACATGCAATCGTGGATCACGCAGCGCATAAGCGTCACGTCATATTGTGCAGAGTGTAGTCGTACGACAGCATGCCGCGCGACAGTGTGTGCCGCGCGGTAATCCAATAAGGTGCGGGCGCGGATGGAGCACGCGACATGTGAGAGCCGGCCTAATCGAGTTACAATCGATTCGTCACGATACCGTGTCCCGCGAGCGTCGAGCGCACCACTACGTGCCTATCAAAGTTTACTTCACACGCGAAACAATCGATGCTTGATGATCATTAGCTGCTATATGATCAGAAATCTTATTTACAACGTTATCACTTTCATCATTCATTACATTATTCATTTACATCATTCTTTTTCGATAAACTAGTTGCCAAGAAGCTACTTAGTTTCGAGCACCGCCGTAAAGTAGCATATCTGTCTTTATTCTATAGGATTAATTTCGGGAAGTGTGCGCGCCGCAAGAGCTTCACGACCTAAATCCACCCTCCCCATTTTCACTACAGGATTAGCAGAAAGTCGGTGCATTACCACCCATTTCTCATTGAAATGCCAAAAATCTGTTCTCAGCGATATTGCTCCTCGTTCTTGATGCGTACTGCACAAAAATTGAATTCTTTGCCATCTTGTATTGCCGCCATCTATCTTGCATAAACAATCTGAATAGTAGGCTCGATGAATACATCGAGCCTACTATTCACTTGTTTATGCCTTCTATCAGCTCAGGTTAACAATGCTAATAGGCGATTACTCAATTATCAGGCGTAGCTATCGCATGACTGGGTGTTGTTAACTATGCACAAATATGCGCGCCGTGCATTACTTTCGAGCTTGCACTAACAACAGGCGCAGCTACAAGTTTTACGCAATACTGAAAATTAAGATACATAATTTTTTATCGAATCCATATAATTATGAGTAGCTATTTGTATTTAAATTGTGGCATTTTCGTCCTGATGAAGGAATAAATCAATGAGAATAAAACGCGACACAAGACAGAGAGAGCCTCATACGTAAAGAGCCCGCGCCCCGTGAGCCCGTGGTGTTCGTGAGACGCCGCTGGGAGCTGAAAGGCTGAAACCCTCTGCGAAGTAAATCAACACAAAGGGAGAATAATCTTTGTAACATTGTAGGTACATATTTATATTTGTTTCCTTATCGCCATTTATATGTGATTTACTACTTATACGATGGAATTTTCAAGTACATGCTGATTTTGTAAATAATTATATGTATTAATAATTTTATAGTTTAAAAAAATTCAACAACCGCCTTCGAAGTAGGTACGTTATTTCGTTTACTTGTAATATTATTAAGGATAATAATTAAACAAGGCGCTCAAGCGTTGAAGTAACTCTATTTTCTCCTCTTAATCGTACACATTGGATGAGGAGTAAGTAGGTTTTACTTTTCAAGCGCAATAAATCCCTCACGATTGTAAACTTTTTAAAGAGACCTCTCTTCACCCGCTCGTTTCTTTTTCAAGAATGACATTTGTCATTGAATGTCATATGCTTCGTCGTCGCAGATTAGAAAATGTGCAGATGTTTATACGAAAAATTTAAAAAAATTAAAAATTAATTATTTTAATTATAATATAATATTGTAAAGTAAACAATAAAACTATTTGTATTTGACACTTTTGTAAAGAAAAACGTGTCAGTGGAACTCTGCGATTCTATAATCTGACGCACTCACTCAGGAATCCAATGAAAATATTTTTACTTTTGGAGATTATTCAAAAAGTAATAAAGCAATGTTTCTAATATAATTATGGGACCAACTTGGGAGCTTTCTCTATATGCCAATTCACGAAACACAAAAATTGGTTCATGAATGAGAGAGAAATTCGTGTTCATACTGAGGTGTTGAATAAAAGGCAGACTATCGCAGAATGGCGTATATTTTAATAAAAGTAAGCTAACATACATAGGACAAAATGAGGGTAGTTAATAATTTATAATCTACCGCAACACACTACATCATCCTCCTTTTAAATACAGAACTAATATTTAAACTATAAACTAAATCAATCAGAATAATCAATTACCGAAATCATATATTATAATTTGAAAAGGGTACACAAATGAAAATGTTTTTATTGCGATTATACATTCTTATGCCTCAATAACAAATCAATGTTTAATATGTTTATTACCTATTATCGTACATGGTAGGCATTTCGGTGTTCCTATTGCAACGATGTTTCAATATTATACTTAATATTACTAATTTGTAACTAAGTACAATCTCATATTTTTAATCTAATATTACACGTCACATGTGGACATCGCCTGCGCAGGCGCCGTGTTCACCACTCGCTCTTCCTCGCTTTTCGTATACCGGACACAACTCATCATAAATATCTGTGGCGATGAGACACCGGCCTTCCCTAACACTACTCCTTTCTCAAAATTAACTAAGTGCATTCTTAAAACCTGGAGATTATTATGTTTCAGTGCTTGATATTACCTTGTGGCTGATACTTTTCTAACCACCACGTACCTATGACTTTAGAACATATTTAATAAGTGTGATATGAATAAACAATTGAAAGTGACAAACAAGTAAGCTAAACACATTAATATTTCTATATTGTATAATCACTTCAAACCTTGTATCATAATTACAAACATACTTGCACCATATAGCATAATACCTACATTACATATGAAATAGAAATAAAATCATAACTTGTATACTAACAGTGGATATCATTCATATCTAGTGACTGTCTCTTAGAATGGCTCATCTTTCGTTTTCAGAAAATGATACCTACCAAATATATATTCAATTGATTAGCTGATCGTAGTCGAAGTGGGTGTACACGATTATGTTTTAACTGATTAACTTTACAAAGAGATAATCACTACATAATGCATTAACACCATCTGACTACTTTTTACAATCGATAATTGTGAAATTGGTATTTAGGTAAATTTACTTTGAAATTACTTAGTAGTACCAGTAAGGCTACAACATTTTCAAGATTAATAGTATTATCTTAAATATCACAACAAACTTACAAAGCTACCACAAATCGCTAACTTTTCTTTTAGGTAAGTATACTTACTTAGTATTTTTGAATACTTTTAGGTATACATTTCGTACCGAAACACACATTTATAAGTATATATTTATGACATATACTTGTAGAAAAGACGTCTAACAATAAAATGAACCTTATGATGAGATTGGGACAAACTTATGCTCATAAAATATAACATCTCTCGAGCTAATGTGCAAAATATTAATTTAATGAATCAAAGTTGATTGCGTTTAAAGGTTATATAATTGTTATGGTACTTGTTCATTAATTCGAGTTGTTACTTATTATGTAAACAGTGCATTCACGCCGAAATCATTCAGTCTTACGTAGCATATTATATTATTGATAGCTGGTAGTTATAACACAAGCGACTACGAGTGAGCTTCAAAGAATATCAGTGAACTTTATGAAGACTGCAGAAGACTTGTTTACTGACGCTCGTGGATGCATGGTCACAATACCCGTAGATAAATATATTATTATGATCCCAAGCCCATCAGGTTATACTTCCAAATAAACATTACGTAATTTATGTATTTACATCTGTTGTACTGTAACAATCGTTGACATCGACACCTAACATTCTTAACCACATTCGACCGAGTAACGGGCGGCCGCCGTTTTCTATAACAAATAATTTCAGTATTTTTAAATGCGAAACGTATGTAACTTGGACCTCGAGAAAGCCTATCGGTTTAATAACATCACCGGATTCACCGGTGTAGGCCTTCAATGTCAACGCTTTCTTTTGTAAAGGTATATACTGAAACAATTTATCATAACACACTTTGGAGATCACAGAAAACTTGCCCCGTGTCTACTTCGAAACGTAATGAATGATGTTCGACCGTCAAATCGATACAATACGGAGCATCTTCTTCTTCTTCATCGGCACATGACAGGTTATAAAAGTGCATGTCCTCGTCGTCAGAATCAGAGTCCGCTAAGAAAAAGGCCGTCCGCGAATTATCTGATACACGACCGTTTTCGTACTTACGACACATCACTGGGTCTGGGTACTCGCTTTACTAAAGCTAGTACCCAGACTACCAAATAGACTCATTTAGCAACAAAGTAGAATGAACTTGACAATTACTCGCAATATTGAGCTATAGTACTCGAGACGCGGAAGGCAACGTGCAAAATATTTTCTGATGCCTGTCTGTGGATACGGGACTAGAATAAAATTATGCATCGCTTCGTGACCAGCACCAGGGTGAACAAACAAACATTCAAGGTATGTATTATTTTAATACTCTCGGTTGGAAAGAAGGCGGTATTCAAAACATGTTGAAAAGATCTAACCTAAATAATCTGCCGTAAGACAAATATATTGTATTATGCGATTCACATAATATCTTTCCCATCTGAGTACAAGACAATGTGTAGGCGTCGAGGCTGTACTTTGCGACACTATAAGTCTATCGAGATTCCACCAGCTCGGCTGGTGGAAACTGATCCGTATGACGTAGCAAGAAGGTGCAAGTTTGCCTGGTGGAGCCCGAACAATGGCCCGTTACACGTGTGATTTATTTGGGTATCATATTTATGTGGCACTAAGTTACTAGATGAAGTTAGAATGTGGCGACAGGAAACGTGCTGGTCCGAACATGTTTACTGAGATCGGGATAACAGGAGGAACGCATGCGTAGCTCACACCGTATACCGCGTACCTATATTAGGTATGTAGTTCCAGTAGTTTTTTAGAGTGCACACAATGGGATTAGCAGATCCTCGTAGTCACATGCAATAAAAGCACCAGTGACACTTGCATTTGTCTATAAGTGATTCTTTATGAACATTTAAATATCGCAATGTTAAACACTTTGATTGTGTTGGGTGCGTCAGTCAATCAATGTCGCACACGGGCAGGTACCCCGCGCTGGCGCATGACTCACCGCGAGCGCCATCGCCCGCCGCCGCCGCCTGCTCGAAGGCTTCGATTCCGGAAACCAACGTTCACAGAAACCCGGCAAGAGATGAGTCAAGTAACTTTCATTCATGGTTGGGCCGTTTACCTGGCGCCGGGATTTAGGCTAACTGTTACAAAAACGGTACATCCATTCGATGTGTGAATGCGAAACTGAAAACAATACGGAAACCTTGGAATTACAACGCTACAGCCGAGTACAGTGCTCTAACTCTAGACTAGGTGGAAATGTTTAAATTCTAGACTGATCTAGGCTAATTAAATAATAAAAGTTTTATAAATATGTATGAAACTCTGCAACCGCGTGCGGCTCGTGAGAGGGTGACCGGTGACGGTGACCGGCGCGGCGAGTCTCCGCTGCAGCTTTCTAATTCATCGATATGGAATATTTTCAGATTAGTGTAGAAACCATCGCTGAAACCGAAGCGACTGCCACAACGACCTTCGAATCGGATCGAGCTACATAGCGTCGCAATACAATGAAAGTAAAATAAACGGCGACCACCGCGCACCGCGCACCGCGCACCGCGCCGATCGCGCTGTAACAAATTCCGATTTAGTTTCGCGGTCAATTAGAAGAAACAGACGGACATTCACAAGAAATAATGTAGATAGGAACCAGTTTTGGTTTACTTTATACATTGCGTATTATAGTTAGGTAACTGAACTCGGAAGGATTACTCGTTGCTCGGATTCTAGTCCGAATGTCCATCTGATCATAGAGAACGTTTAGTGTATTTTACAATCTTCAAGGTTCGTGGTAAACGCTCAAATTCAATTAAATAACATGAGATCTTCCGCGCATTGTGTCGAAAACCTTCGTGCTTACGTACGAAACAGACGTGTCTTCGTAATGACTTGAAGTTGAAGCGTACAGGCTTAATAACATAAAATGAGCCATAATTCACGGAGTGTCATCTTTGTAACGGTAGCAGGCTGCGCTGTGCCGTTGCCGCCCGCTCGTCTGCGCCCGCGCCGCCATCGCCGCTGTCCGGTTACCGCCGCAATTTGCCATGCTCGGATTGCTCGACCCGTCCGCTCACTTACTATATAAATCGACATCTCCATCGGAGTACTTGCCGTGTTTACCTCAAACAACGACGATTACTTCAACACGACCGACAACGAGCTGTGAGAATTATGGAAATAAGAGACACTCTTTTACGGGTAGAAAGCCCGTGAGAATAAAACTAAGATGCGAACTGATAAGTAAGAGAAGACGCAAGAATAAGAGGCGAATGTTCGCGTCACGTTACGCAATTAACCTAGAAAGAGGCGGAGGGAGATTCCTATCTCTCCAGAGCCCGAGTGGCTTCTTGCACGCGACCGACGACCGAGACGGGGAGCACGCACCCCGCACCGTTGATAACAGAGCGTACGGAACGTGTGCGTCACTTCCTTGCTTCGAGTTTGGAGGAGGCAACATCGAGCTGGCTCGGCGTCAGTTTGATAGGTTTATTGCTTCCACAGGTTATATAGCTCGAACTACTAAAACCGGATTACGTCCTTACACTACAATCTGTTAGTACAATAATTTTTGACTACAATCTTTCTCGCAAAATATTTTTTAAGTGGTCATATTGAGTTTTTTAGTTTGATACGAAATATATACAATTATACATATTTAATATATATTTTTCTTTTTGATGATTGAACTGTGAATTTATGATTATGAAATTCCCCTTATTGAATTGACAGTGTCCGTCATATGTAGCATAAGACAGTCGGAGTGTGCGGTTGACAGTTGGATCAGATCGAACGTAGTCTTAGTTACTTGTTAGTTGTAATGTGACAGTCTGTAGTCTGTACTGTTACATTACAACTAACTAACTACTAACTATAATTAAAGTAAAACAACATTCCCGACTACATAACATAATTTACATAATTTTCATAGTGTAACCATTTTTTACAAAAAAAAATGTATTATTTTTATTTCATGCAAAAGTTCTGTTATTATTATTCCAAAAATGTAGCCTACGACATTTAGGAATTAAAGACAAATTGAACGCCACCAAACGCAAGTCGCAAACCCGGCCGAGCCGTATAAGCTATATGATGTAATATCACAAGGCGATATAGACATGCGTTTACATAAATACATCCGAAAAACACGCCGACGTCAATTTTTTTATTCTTCCCATGTGAATCGACTTGAGTGCGTTTTTATGGTGTTTCAAGTACCTACTTTGGATTCTTAGAGATAACAAGATTCCCATTTTTGAAAACTAAAAAATACCGTTAACGTCCCCTTGAAGCGATAATAGAACGATTTTGTATTCCATGTGCATACGGTTCATAAATAAAACCGGACAAGTGCGAGTCAGACTCGCTCACGGAGGGTCCCGTACAAACTAGTAGATAAAAGGGGGAAATAATATTTTCCTTCATAAACTGAAAAATATACATCGTAAAAATATTTAAAAACCTGTTTTTTAGCTTATGCTAATGAAGCTCTTTCATATGATAACCGTATCATGTGGGGACATGATACGGTTAAAGAACTTTAAAATTTGGACCCTCTTTCCTTGCATAAAGACACAATTTTTTTATGTTTAAATAAAAAATGTTCAGTTTTCGGATTTTTTCCTATATGTGTACTCTAACACAATACTTCTTGCCAAATTTCATAGTTCTAGGTCAACGGTAAGTACCCCATAGGTTTTGATTCCCTTGTAAGTGTCGAAATTTGCATTTTTTACGACATATTCGGCTGTAACTTTTTTTTACGAAAACTGAGAAATTTTATTTTTCTTTCTGCAGCAAGAGACTGTGGATCTGCGTATATGGTTTTAATTTCAACACGATAACTTTACGCGTTCCCGAGATAAAGGTCTTGACACCCGGACAGACGGACAGACGGACAACAAAGTGATCCTATAAGGGTTCCGTTTTTTTTCTTTTGAGGTACGGTACCCTAAAAAGAACCTTTTAAAGAGTGTCGTTACAAATCTATACGAGACCGGATTTGAGAGTCTGACAACCAACAAATCCAACAATACATGAACCTCGAGAATGCAACGACGTTCGTAGTATGCGTCGTTGCAGAGAGAAAGATGGGAAATTTTTTGGACGTGTTGCCTCCGATAAATAGAGAGATATCGGTGCGGTCCGGTGGAAAACCAGGAGCCTTCCGTCAAAAAACAGAGGCTGCCCCCGAAAGGGACTTCTTTTTGGAAATCCATTTGGAAGGTCTATGTTCTACAGTGGAATTCTTGTAGGTGAGATGATAAATGATTCCTCAACAAAAACTAAGGTTCTCAATGAGTTTGCCGGCTTGCTAATAAGTCCAGAATTGTTCACGAATTGATTTCTGCAATAATATTGTTCTAATTTTCTAGTTTCGTAATGAATTAGTAACGGATGACTAGACTAGGTACTGGCAGTACACAAATACGAACGGTTATGGTTTCAATATCCTTTGGCACGCACGCGCAGTCGCGAGCGAGGTTCGGCTACTTGGGGTCAACTCGTCGCGGCTTCGTAATCATTTCGCAAGTGATGTCGAAATGTAACTTAAGCTCGCACGACACGAAGCTTGTTTCTCATTCTCACTAACACGCAAACAGTCACGCTGCTAGCATTTACCAAATATAATATCTACTGGTTTTACATAAACATCTATGCAATATTAATGAAAGCTTGGAGGTTTTCTTTTTTATGGCCGATATGGGCTAAATATATTGACTACAGCTCACCTGTTATACTCGAGTATCGGAGCGAGAAATGAAACCCACTTTCCCGACACGACGCGCCATAAGATTGATTTCGTATCCGTAGGTTTAGCAGTTCCGCCTAAAACTTCCCACATTACGTTGGGACAGTTGCAGGACTGGCACCACCGCTCTAACCGTGAAAGACAAGTGACAGCTGTGTTACCAGTGCGGGAAGTCTTCCAAACTCTTAACTAAACCTATGAATACAAATTAAATCTTTTGGCGGTAATTTTAATAATCGCCGTCAAAAGTATGAGCGTAGATAAAAGCCATGTTACATGGTGGAAGTCGGTAAACACGGTTAGTTTATACGAGTAATTCAAGTTAGAAATGTGCTCAAGTACATATAAAAATGGCAGGTCGAACCTGGACAAGATTGGACATACAGAACAGAGATGAGCGGAGTACATGAGAGCCTGTGCTCAGCAGCGGCCGATAGCAGGCTGCTGCAGGGTCAATGATGATGATGATCATTTACTTGTCCAATGGCTCAAGTTGCTAGCTGCCCGGACTCTGTTACATAACAATATCGAAGACCTTCAGGTTTTTGGAGAGAAATTTCTAGACTCTTTAAAATATTAGGATGATTCGATCGTTAATCAAAGTTTTCCTTATTCTATTAAGGAAAATCTTTGGCATATTTTTTTATTCGAGTGCCGAAATAAAGTGTAGTGTGTTCTCGCAAAGGCGTTGCAAATGCACAATCGATGAGGAGTTTTTGCAACAGGTCATTCAACGGGTGGAACACCATTGTCTCGAGAGCCGTCAACTGGTTTAGACACTCCGCCTGACTCTGGTTACCTCATCTACGAGTGTCACAAATACAAATAGCTATAGCTATGGTACCAATAATTCTCATATACCTAATATATTAATAAATAAATTCGGCAAAGTACGAGTTTCACTCGCACACCGAGGTTTCCGTACTCGTGACATATGAACACTGACACCTGGGCTAGTTACTCAACGAAATGTGATTGATATCTAAGAATATCTGTACAGTCGGAACATATTGTCTACAGTAGGAACAGCCTGAAATGCTAGGCGTTCTCATACAATATCAAGTTCAAATAAGTAAGTGTTATCGAAATTGCTCTGAATGGCTTCGAGAAAAGGATGGTACGGCGTGACCTTGCCACTCGACTTGCCCGGGGCCACTGCCGTGCCCCCAGATAGACCTTTTTTCTTTATCCAAAGAGATTTTAGCACTACCGTGGGTACACGGTAATCGTAAAAAATAGTATTTTAAATTTATGTCACATGACACCAACTGTCAACGAAACGTTCACTTGTAATTTACAAATATGTATATATATTTTTATTAGAATTCTTTATTGGCCTTATAGCCTTATAAACTTAACTGCTATACTAGGCAAGTCAATTTACAATCAAGTTATTCATTTGACACATTACACATTAACATAATATTAACAATATCCAAATTAGCAATGTGTTTATTTTTTGTGGTTCAACAAGGAGGATTTATCTCGCACCTCGGTTGTAAAATTTCGTTTAAAAAAACTAGTTAGCTTCGATACCATTTTGTTGGTCAATTTAGATATTTGGCTGAAACATTCGATACTCAATCCTGAACAAGGATTTTGAATATTAGCCGACCACCTCGCGAGCTTTCTTTTTTGCTTGTTGCAAAAAGTTTGTGCAACAAATATTGTTGCAATAAGATCGTGCAACAAAATATTGTTATTGTTGTTATAAAATAAATAAATCTCCTGGCACCTGAAACAGCTTGACTTATTTTGAATTGCAACTAAGCCACAAAACAAAGATAGTAAAGAAGACTATCTACATACAAAGTGCGCTCGAGCAACGCACACATAGACACACGAAAACTGAAAACACGCCCTGACTGACTGGTTGTCTTTATTGGCCGAGCGAGCGAAGCGTCTCTGCATCAACTGGCCAAATTTTCTTTCGTCTGTCAGTTTGTTTGTATGTTCGTACTCGCGTACAGGGCGTAATATTGAACCAATTTTGATGAAACTTGGTGTATAGATTCTATGGATTATTAAAAAAAAATGTCGTCGGCGATTTTTGATAAGAGGGGTGGTTCCCATAAAAAAACGGCCAAGTGCGAGTCGGACTCGCGCACGAAGGGTTCCGTACTATCATCTATAATACTACAAAGTTTAGTTCTGTTTATAAAATAACGAGAAATCAACGAAATTCCAAGTAGTAAATTGCAAACTTATAGGTAGGTTTTCGATGCACATCCGGGCAGCATGACGACGCTCGCGCGAATACGCGCGGTTATGGCTCGCTCAGTGATGTTACCTCCCCGCTACCCGCGCGGCCGTTGCTTAGCAACCGCCTCGCGCTCGCGCTACCACCACACCGCGGCGCGGCGCTCGCACCGCGTTTAGATGCACGGATTATTTTCATTTTTTAAGTTTTTATGTATTAGATTAGGTATTAATTTTTATAGTTAATATATTTCTAAATATTTACTTACATATATTCAAGTTTCTACCTGTTAATTAAGATCGAGTAAAAATTGCTTAAAAATTTCGTTTGTTGTATGGGAGCCTTAAATTAAATTAAATTAAATTAACCCTTAAATTTTTACTTTATTGTTATTTATTAATATTTCATTTCATTTCATTTAATTATTTATTATGAAAGGTAATATACAAGTAAATATTCTGTGAAAATTTGAAGCGTCTACCTGTTACCGTTTTTAATATTGAGCAAAAAAATACGAATAAAACACGTTTATTGTATGGGGACCCCCCTTAATACTTTTTTTTTAATTTTTTGTATTTGTTGTTATAGCGGCAACGGAAATACATCATTTGTGTAAATTTCAGCTTTCTAGCTATCACGGTTTATGAGATACAGCCTGGAGACAGACAGACAGACAGACAGACATACAGACAGACAGACAGACAGCGAAGTCTTAGTTATAGGGTCCCGTTTTTACCCTTTGGGTACGGAACCCTAAAAAGGGGGAAGTTTATTGCAGCGTTAATTACCAGCCGATTTTAATAATATTTGGTAGGTAGGTAAAGTATACAATTATTACAACTTGTGGCAAAAATGACCAAAATTGGTCAAGTGTTTGTCGAGATATGACAACCAACTTCAGATTGCGTGTAACAGTGAGGGCGCGTGGATGTGCTTGATGCATTTTAGCGCTGAATAATTTTCTTGATTTTACGTTTTCTCCATTTATAAAATTATTATTTGTTTTTATAAGAATATACCTACATAAATCACTTGCGAAATCGGCTAAAATTTTACATACCTACGGCCTCCTAAGCCAACTTTATGGAGGTATTATGTACAGATGACCCAAGGTGAGCTGCAAATAAGCTCTCTCGCGAGGTCTACTGTTCGTAGAACTACTAGTTTATGTGTATAGAGTCCATTGATGATGCAACTATATCTTAAATCCGCTTCGGCCGCGTACGTAACTATCGTTTCGTAACTAGTTTCGAAGTAAACATAATTATTATTGGTACGGTATAACATGACCAGCATGTCATGTTACATTTAGCAACTGGATTTTCATGTTTCGTTAGATTATAGTGAAACGAGAGATGGTTTGTTTTCCGCGGAACCGTCAAGCGTCAACAGTGCGCGGGTTCATTGCTCGCCGCCGCGCCCGCTGCCTATCGGGTGTACTGTAACAGGACTGCACTCTGAGTGGGAATATGCGACTGTGCATTATAATTACGTTACCACCTGGGAATCTTGCGGGGCGCGTACCCAACGCACCATAATATACTTACCTACAGATTTCCTACTTCTCTTCAATTATATTACAAAACACGCAGCTATCTCTCTCGCGCATTACAACATTTTTAAACACAAAGTCATTGAATAGGCATATTATAAAAGTGAGACAAATAAATTCACGTCACGTCCCACTTTTCAAATATCCCTATTCAATGATATTGTATGTTTACAAATGTTGTGACGCACGAGAGAGATAGCTGCGTGTTTTGAGTTGAGACCCATCTTAATAGAATTGAAGAGAAGCAGGAAGTGCGCGCTTTGAAACTAGCTAAACCCGCGGCCGCGACTTCATTCGTGCAACAAACAAACAACTACATCAGTTTGATTTTCTAGCCTTTAATAAACAGTTTCAGGCCAGATTTATCTACATATTTGTCACAGAGTTCGTGGCCCTATTTACATGATTATGATTAACCTCATCAGGCTCATCCGGAAAGTTTTTCTTAGAATTTTTTGAAGTGAAAACTTCATTAGCGGCGTTGTGCATTTTCAGGATGGGTAAAAAAAAATAAACTCACGTCAGATCGCAAGACGAACAGTCAGAAACCTATTTTAACGTTCTGCATTTAAAGTTCATTATTGTATACATGTACAAGTTTGAACTTCTAGGATGACGTCATTTCGTTGCACCGAATGCTTATTTTCGACACATATGCATGTAAGACTCGTTAGCTCAATAGGTTAGAGCACCGATATAAATTTCAATTTGTCAATCGGAGGGCGGAGGTTCAAATCCTTCACGAATCAGTCTTTTTGCTATTTTATTTTTTAATTTTTAGGGTTCCGTACCTCAAAAGGATAAAAAGGAACCCTTATAGGATCACTTTGTTGTCCGTCTGTCCGTCCGTCCGGGTGTTAAGACCTGTATCTCGGGAACGCGTGAAGGTATCGAGTTGAAATTATAACCATATATACGCAGATCCATAGTCTCTTGCTGCATAAAGAAAAATAAAAATTCTCAGTTTTCGTAAAAAAAAAAGTTACAGCCGAATATGTCGTAAAAAACGCATATTTCGACACTCACAAGGGAATCGAAACTTATGGGGTACTTCCCGTTGACCTAGAACAATGAAATTTGGCAAGAAGCATTGTGTTAGAGTACACATATAGGAAAAATCCGAAAACTGGACATTTTAAATTTAATCACAAAAAAGAGGGTCTTAATGCAAGGAATGAGGGTCCAAATTTTAAAGTGCTTTAACCGTATCATGTGGGGTATCATAATATAAAAGAGCTTCACTAGCATAAGCTAAAACAGGTTTTTAAATATTTTTACAATGTAAATTTTTCGGTTTATGAAGGAAAATATAAAATAAAAAAAAATTTCTCCCTTTTATTTACTAGTTTGTACGGAACCCCTGGTGAGCGGGTTTCACTCGCACTTGTCCGGTTTTTTTTACTTCTGCCGGCACTCCCGGAGTGCAACCCGCGTTTTTTCATAACGGAGTTTTTAAATTTTCTAAATTTGTATTTCTTTAATTTGGGATCGCTATTTAATTTTTTTATCCGACTGCGTAAGGAGGGTTATGTTTTTCGAGTGTATGTATGTATGCACATATATATGTATGTATGTTTCTATATATGATGTCGTTAGATTCGTCTTTACTTCCAGAGTGTCACAAGTTACATTGTTTTGTAATAATAATAATAGTACATCTCTCGCAAAAATAATCAAATGCGTTTTTTCGTAACCTCCAACGAACTTTTTCGTAATATTAAACAAGTGGTTTTACTAGAATTATTCTAAAAAAAGCGCATTTATAAAATTTTACAGCGATTTTACGCATATTTTCTCACAAAAAACGTACACTCAATAACGTATCAAGCGCAACGAAATCGTATGTTAAGCTAAAACTGTATTTTGTTTTTCTTTTGACATAGGTATATATTTGTTTAGCTACATATTGTTCGTCATAGATAAAATAGATGATACCCACCAGCATATTGGCAGTGAGTATCTGGGTCTGGGCGTATTGTCACCGCGTTACGTGTCGGCGCCTTCGCCCGCCGCTGCGCGCCGAGGCAACCCTCGCACCCCGCGCAGGCGAAAACCCACCTGCTACTGTCTCCATGGACACCCAATTCACACACGTTTAGCCCCCCTTCCTCGGTCATTAGGTGAGTGAGTACACTCACCTAATGACCTTTCCTTGTTTATTCACTCCGACTAGTTTTGCTGTGGAAAGCATATTTTCGAACATTTGCATTGTAGCGGAGCACCCATTACTTAGTGGCTTGTATTTAGAGGATTCGATCCCGGATTTGCATTTGACAAATATCTTTTTTTTTTCTCCTCGAGGAATTTGGCGACAAATCTCATTCTAGACAAAAAAAAAGAAGGTGAAGAGAGGTCACTTTAAAAAGTTTACAACCGTGAAGGATTTAGTAAGCTTGAAAAGTAAAACCTTCTTACTCCTCATCCAATGTGTACCTATAAGGAGAAAATACAGTTACTTCAACGCTTGAGCGCCTTGTTTAATTATTACCCGACTGAACATGATGACTTGAACTTTATGTATCCTAATCCTTACTAATATTACGAGTAAACGTAATAGCGTACTTTGAATTCGGTTGTTCCAGTATTTTAAACTATAAAATTATTCAGACCACTTTCTTGATGCGCAATGAAAATTAATTCTTTGCCGCCTTCCCTGTGTTCTGAGAGCTAGGTATACAACAGTCTTGGAATTTTATGGGCTAAAGTGCTATTCACTTTAGCCCTAAAAATTCAAAAATCGTAGACCTACACAATCCACATATTTGTAGTAAAACAACTATAATATATGTAATCATAGAGATAGATAACTCTATGTATGAAATTCATCACCTATACCTAGTATAAAGTATTCAGCGCCTACACTAAGAACGAGTCTGCTTGGAGCGAAGCGAAGGTCGCTGGAGCGGAGCAAGGGTCGCCCAATGAAAACTGCACGAAAGTGACTAGTCGAAAACAAAGACGACACTCGTGCGTATCGAGCGGGGTCGCGCGGTGCCGCGCCGTGCCGTGCGCGTGCGCTGCCGGGAACAATGCGCACTGCTTTCATTTCAGCGAGAGCCGAAACCGGCGCCGTTTCTCTTTATATGCATACACGCTGATCCGCGAACCGGCGTCAACTGGGCCACCGCGCACCGGTGCCACCAGACTTGCTGTAGAAAGTTTCTAAATGCGCATTTAAAACACTAAATAACACAACACAGCTGGTAAATGGTAGTACAACAACTATTATTGTTTTTTGTTTACTTAAAGACCTTACAAGTATTGTGTTTAAAAATCTTAACAACAGAATTCAATCGGCACGTTCCCGGTTATATATAACATAATTGAAGTTAAAACACTATTAATATTAACGGGATATTTACCGTGGTTCGCGTTAGTTTGAGCTCCCGATATTGTGCCGAATAATGTGCCGAAATATCGGGAGCTCAAAATACTAATGAATGACCGTGATAGTTTAAAAAATAATTGAAGTTGGTTACTAAACTCATGCAAAGCAAATTTGATGAAAATTTGGGGGACTACAAATGATTTTTCCTCTTTGGAAAAAAAATTGAATTAAGGTTCCGTACCTTAAAAAGGATAAAAAACGGAACCCTTATAGGATCACTATGTTATCCGTCTGTCAAGGCCTATCTCGGGAACATGTGGAAGTATTGTGTTGAAATTAAAACCATATAGGGACCTACTGTAGTCTGTAGTCGTTTGCAGTTGTGAAAAAAATCGAGTTTGTTTATGACCAAATAAAAATAAAGGGTCTAAAAATCCGACGAATCTCTTCGAGAAAAGATAGTCCCGGCCGTACCCGCCGGCTCACATGGCGGGTGCACGGCCGTGCCCCCAGATAATGTTATTCCTTAATCAACATGGTCCTAAGTTTGCAAGCTCTGGTAATACATGTAAGTCTCAGAATTTATTTATTTATGGAAAACTAACAGCTAACAATTTTTTACTAATAGACAAGATTAAAGTTAAGCCTGCACAATACTAAAAACTGGTCAAGTGCAAGTCAAACTAGCGTTAATAATTTTGGAAGAAATGGGTAATTACTGTGACGATATAAAACCTCCTTGTAAATCACACAATAAGAAAAGAAACCAAAAATGACAAGTGAATGTTTTGTTGAAACTTGATGTTGGGAGATAGACTTTAAACAGTAGTGTTAATCACTTTGTGGATGAAGAACCCTTCTGCCTCAATGTGGATGATAAAATTAGAGACCTTGAAATCAATTGGTTTTTGCGACTTTTCTTACACCTTATTAGGAAAAGAAAAGTAGTTGACCCCCGACCCAAAAAGAGGGATGTTATAAGTTTGATGTGTGTATCTGTCAGTGGCATTGATGGAAAGATTTTGATCAATTTTTTTAAAGGAAGATTTCATCGAGAGTGTTTTGACTATGTCGCAATTGTTTTGTTGGGGATTTGGAGTTTTCTAAACTTACACATTTTTAGACACCTAGAATCAAGTGTCAAATAATACTTGCTTTGGGCTTTGAAACTATAATGTTTAATAAAAACCGGACAAGTGCGAGTCAGATTCGCCTACCGTATTCCGTACAAACTAGTAGATAAAAGGGAGAAATTATATATTTTCCTTCATGTTACAACCTTCATTATTATAACAGACCTCCATCCTCTCACTCCATCATCAAATCATCCGTCATTATACAAATACTTGTCAGTCTTTTATTCTATGTTTACTTCTCAATAAAACAACATTATATATATCAAAGAATATGATTTATTTCATTGGCGACGAGGAGTAAATAAGAAAAATGAACGATGAACAATTTGCACAGTTTCTGCGGACTCAACAAGTCCAATAAGAACAAATAACTTCCATATTGAAATTGTTAGTTCAAACAATACATAAAGGTCATGACACACCAGCGACTACCAGCGTGACGAACGCTTCAAACTCATCACTATCATCTAACGATAGGATGATGATTTTAAAAAATTTCAACATGGAAAAATTTGACTCGGATAAACACAAAATCGATGACTTCATCAACTATTTCGAGAATAAATGCAAGATTCTAAAAGTGAGTAATAGTGATGATTCCTTAAGAAAAGACATCCTTTTGAACATAATATCACCAGAGACATTTCGTGAATTAAATATAGCGCTTACACCAAATTTTGATAATAGTACGTATATAGACATACGGTCAAAGCTCTTGGATTTGTTCAGAATCAAAAAAACTAGATACCGCGCGTTACTGGAGTTTTGGAACTGCATGAGGGAACCTGATGAATCTATGGAGCATTACGCAAACAGACTTAAGAGTTTAAGTCGAGACTGCGCCTACAGTGACGAACTATTGGAACGACAACTGCGAGATCGTTTTGCCACAGGGCTAAATCATCCTGACTTGGAAACAGACCTCAAACAAAAATGGCCTGATTTACAAGAATCAGGCAGAGAAGTAACTTTCCAAGAATTCTTCTCCATTGCACAATCACGTGAACAAGCGGAACATGACACATCAGGCACAACGGCAACCAACGTGAACAGAATCATAAGGAGACACACTAAAAAGTGGAAATCAAATTACAATACGCAAAGAAAACTACACTTTTAACAGTGCCTTAGATGTGGCAAGAAAGACAAGCACGATATTACAAAATGTGCTGCCAGAAATCACGTTTGCGACGAATGTAACGTCAAGGGACATTTTGAGAGCTGCTGTATAAAAACTGGACGAGCATATATTGTCCCAAATACTAAGAACACACCCAAACGATTACAGAGAGTAAATGACGCACAAGCTTCGACATCCAGCTCTACAATATCGACGGACAACGATAGCGAGAGTGACGTGGTCTACAGTTACGTTACAGATCCTCGAAAGATACGTAAAGGTTGTAAACAAATAGATGTGAAAATCAATAACGTAACATGTACAATGGACTGGGACCCAGGATCCACATACTCTATCATCAGCGACAAACTTTGGCAGAAGATAGGATCACCACCATTAACCGAGGGTCCAAGGCTCAAAGCGTACGGCAATCATAAGAACAAATTAAAAACTGAAGGAATCACTGACGTAAACGTTGAAGTCAACGGCGAGCAGAAAAAGTTAACTGTAGTTGTAATGAAAAATGCGAAACCATTACTTTTTGGACTACGATGGAGCGAAATGTTTGAAATGGAGTTTCCAAAACCTGTTTATTCTATTAAAATAGAATCACCTACAAAACTTAATCATGTACTAAAACAGTATACAGAACTTTTTGATGGAAAACTTGGAAAAGTAAACAATTACCTAGTAAACATTCACGTGAAACCAGATGCAGAACCTGTCCATCTTCCGGCACGGCCAATTAAATTCAGCATAAGGAAAAACGTAGAACGGGAGTTGGACCGCCCTGTTGATACAGGCATCATTAACAAAGTAGATCCAAACCTGACCGCATTAGAATGGGCTACGCCTACCGTAAATGTTTTGAAACCTTCAGGTGATGTTAGAATTTGTGGAGATTATAGTACTACACTTAACCCAGTACTAACCAAACACTTACATCCAGTACCTATCTTCGATCATTTACGACAGAAACTAGCAAATGGTGTTATCTACTCTAAAATTGATCTAAAAGATGCATACCTACAATTTGAAATCGCTCCTGAATCAAAAAAATACTTGACTATATCCACACGCAGAGGGTATTTCCAATACAATAGAATGCCTTTCGGGATCTCAACCGCCCCATCGATATTTAAAAAATTTTTGGACCAACTACTTAGCGACATACCCAACGTAGCTGTGTATTTTGATGACATCGCACTGACAGGACAAAATATACATGAACACTTACGTACACTCTCTACTGTTTTAAGCCGATTGAAACAAGCGGGCTTAAAAGTGAATTTAAAGAAATGTACTTTCTTAAAAGAAAAGATTGAATACCTGGGACACATTATTGATCAGAATGGAATACATCCCACAAAAGGAAAGATAGATGCGATTACTAAAGCGTCACCGCCAACGAATACCAGAGAATCTTTTCTTGGACTTATAAATTACTATGAACGATTCATTCCACATCTGCATGGATTGTGTGCAGACCTTTACGAACTGACCAGTGGCAAACAGAAATGGCGATGGTCCGATCACGAAAAACGAATTTTCGAGGACGCCAAAACAAGCATTGCAAACACAAAACCTCTTATAGCATACGATGAATGTCGCCCTCTCTTTCTAGCGTGTGATGCATCAGAGAAAGGACTTGGAGCTGTTCTTTATCACAAAAACAAAAATATTGAACAACCAATAGCATTCGCATCCAGAAAACTACGACCAGCAGAGCGAAAGTATTCTGTGATTGATAGAGAAGCTCTAGCTATTCTATTCGGAATTAAAAAATTTGATCAATATTTAAGAGGAACCAAATTTACCTTGGTGACAGACCATAAACCACTCATTCACATTTTGGGACCACAACGCAACCTTCCAAAATTAGTAAATAATATAATATAATAATAGACTTGTAAGATGGGCTCTCTTGATTGGAAACTACCAAGATACGATATCATTTACCAGAAGGGAGAAAACCATGTCTTGGCTGATTGCCTATCTAGATTACCAAATCCTGACATAGAACCTTCAGCAACTGAAAGTGCTGTACATACAATCACTGAACATCTTCTTGGAAATAAAATCGTAGATCTTCAACTATCGGAAGACACCTTGAGTCAAGAAACGCAAAAAGACCCAATATTGTCACGAGTCTATCAATCTTTAAAAACTGGTTGGAGGGAAGTCGATTATAAACAACAGATGAAAAATTACTACAGAAAACGGTTTGAACTATCGATTGAAAACAAAATCATCATGTGGCAAGGTAGAATGGTTGTGCCTGAAACACTCAAGAAATCAATTTTACGCTACCTTCACAAAGGGCACCCAGGAATATCTGCAATGAAAGCTCTATCACGTTTCTACGTATGGTGGCCATCTTTGGACGAAGACATCGAAAATTTTGTAAAACGATGCAACAGATGCCAAGAAAATAGACCGTCCAACAGTGAATTGCCAGTCTTTTCATGGTCTATACCAGAGGAAATCTGGGAGAGAGTACACCTTCATTATTATAACAGACCTCCATCCTCTCACTCCATCATCAAATCATCCGTCATTATACAAATACATGTCAGTCTTTTATTCTATGTTTACTTCTCAATAAAACAACATTATATATATCAAAGAATATGATTTATTTCACTTCATAAATTGAAAAATATTTTTACGATGTGTAAATATGTATAATTTTCGGACTTATTCCTTTATTTGTACTAGGTATATGACAATGCTTTTTGCCAAATTTCACAGTTATAGGTCAACAGGAAGTACCCCACAGGTTTTGATGATACCCTTGTGAGTGTCAAAATATGCGTTTTTTTTATAAGTAAGGCTAAGTTTTTTTTTATAAAAACTGACAAGTTTCATTTTTCTCTCTGCAGCAAGACACTATGGATCTGCGTATATGGTTTTAATTTCAACTTAATACCTTTACGCGTTCCCGAGATAGAGGTCTTGACAGACGGACAGATGAACAACAAAGTGATCCTATAAGGGTTCTGTTTTTTCCTGGTAACCACCAGAGTTGATGTGACAAATATAGTAATATGTTAATAAATTTCTTCTTCTTCTTTTTCTTACCCTGTTCCCACTTATGTCAATACGTATATTTTTCATGACAAATAATTAGATAACCCTTACGATAATGACATTTTTATAATCATGTAATGTTGGTTTCACAAAAGGCTTGTACATAGCTTTAAGAGTTAGATAGATAGATAAAGAGAGAGAGAGAGAGAGATACTGCTGACAGATTACAAATACAATGTGTACCCAAAGTACTACTTAAGGTTTGTTTCAAGAAACTATAAGTTAACGATTTCCTCTGTTTACAGTATAGATAAGTAAATTCACATACACGAAAGTAAAAGTATTTAGTATTGTAAGTTTTAGTAGCCAACAACAATATAATACATTTCTACTACATTATCACTTTCCAGCTTCCCACCATGATATTATAGCTAAGTCTAAGTTAAAAAAACAACAACTAAACAACAATTTGTTCCACACTTAATTCAATCATTCTTCTAAGATTTTCTACCAAAGTTACTAAGCAAAATTATTATTGCAAAGGTACTTGTAGTGATATTACAAAGAATCAATTCAATTTGGACACAAGTACTAGGTGTGTAAAATTCACTACTGACTGAATTATCTATATTCTTATGATAATGATTACCTCTTTTTACAGTATAAATAAATCTAATATTGTATTGTTGTAGGTCAGCTGTACCTATATTATTATAAAATTTACTTCGCTTTGTTTGAAAAGTTTATATATTTATTCACACGAATTCTTGGAAAGCCCGTAAGAGCATTTTTTATAACGGTACCTATGTGAATTGTTAAGTGAGCGAAACATACCTGCAAGGCTCCGAGCGTCGCGTCCGTGCCACCCGACATCCACCTTCATGTCGATACAAACACAACAACTGTTACACAAAACTGGCTCACACACTGTTAAAACATATTTTCGGACGAAAACTACTTCACGTGAATCTAAATATAACCAAAATCATAGGAGAAGTGCAAATCTAAATTTTAAAATAATTTACGAAAATTTAGAAAAAATAGAACACAACAAAACAAAACATCACCGACTGCGGCTCATGATTGACTGCCTATTTTAATTTGTGAATTTGTGATTGACAGCTCTTCTTCTTCTTTTTTGTATTGGACTCGCATTAAAGCATTTGCCAGTGTCAAGTATTAGGATTTTTTCAAGTTTCTTGAATAAAACAAGTTGTAAATGTTCTAGTCACAATCTAAGTCACGTATACAGTCAATTTATAAGTCGAGTCCTGCTTCAGTAAAGTGGTGGCAACTTTACTAGAAGCTTCTATGTGGTGTTTTGCCGACAACGTAAAATCACACGTTTTACTGCTTTATTTCACTTGCCCACACTCACGCACTTTATCAAACACTTAATGAATAAAACACCACCATTTTTATAGCATTAATGTTCAAAATAACACAAATTTAGGAAAATAAAACAAAGCTACAACACGTTACTAAGACGTTCCCGCCAATCTCGATTGACAGCTCTGCTCATGAAATTCGTTAATGGAGTGACAGTCAGAAATCCTGGACAGCTGACGTTTATGGCAGCAAACAAATTGACGTTGACTAAAACGGAAACCTGGCACATGCGAAAACTGAACAAAACTCTTTTGCCTAAAACGGTGAATAGGCGCATTATAGCGCCTATTCACCGTTTTAGGCAAAAGACGGTACATCCAACGGTCTTTAATGCTACTCTTTCTTTTTCTTTATCTTAAATTCTTTTTAACTAATAAACAATAGCAAACTTCTAATCATAGTCAAAATCCGGTAGTCTAATCTTATTTAAAGTTGGTGCAAAAATATTGTTGTGTTATGTGTTCGATGTGAATTCAATTTTTAAATGTGTTTTTTTCCAAATTTTCATAGTTCTCAATAAAGTAATCACAACCTAAATATGACATATTAGAACAGTTAGTAATAGCAATTTTTCTCCAAACTTTTCATGTTCCCGCCAAAACTTTTCTCGGCACTTTTTAAATTTATTCTAGCATTGTATACTGGATCGTTGGCCATTGTTGTTTACTGGAGATTATTGCCATATAAAAAAAATTGTAATAGTTTTTTTTAATTAATAAGTAAAATATATATAAGAGAAAATATTATGTGCTAATTAACTAGCCATTTTTATTTATTAAACAAAAATTATACGTATGATAGCTAAGTACTATGAAAATTCATTGTCATTTGACATCACTTAAACAATGTTGCCAATATTCTACAAAAAAATGGCAGCCTTCATGTCGTAAGCTTTTCTTTTCTTTTCTACAATGAAAAGTTTTTATTAATATTTTCGGATGGTCCTGTGTTATTCGTTATTATTCAGATGGCCGTACGATTTTCTACAAATGTTATTTAATTATATCATTCCTGAAGTCATGTTCTTTACACCGCAGTGAGTACTACGTGGTTATGATTCTCTTTTTGTGGATTGTTCAGTTTTTTAATGCTACGGAACGCTATAGAGAATCGCAAGTTTGTATTTAGGTCGTACAATTCTTGCAATTATGTTGTTACAATTGAGTGAAATCGTAAATGTATTTCAGGAGGCGTGAAGTGGCGAAGTAAACAAATGTTGAACGGGTCGATTGGAACCGAAGAGACATTCAGTATAGATAGAGCATCTAACAGAAACACAATGAGCGCAGGAAGTACGACCGTCGAGCAGGAGCTGGCGCGCACGCGGCGGCTGCTGTGGGGCGAAAGCGTGAAGGAGGATGTGTTCCGGCGCTGGGCGCAGGGCTTTCACTTCAGCAGCGACGAGCCGAGTGCGCTCATCCAGCTGGAGGGTGGGCCGTGTGCCGCTATTGCGCCCGTGCAGGGTTTCTTGCTAGAAATATTACTGTCGGAAACTCCGGGACACAGTTTCCACGATCTGACCCCTGAGAAGTGCAACTCTTTGTTAGTTAGGGCCGTGTGTGCTATTATAAGCCAGTGTCTAGCTCCTAAGTACAATGTTGCCGTGCACCGAAAATGTGATCCGGACGCAACAACAAGTGCAACTAACAGCATCAATACAGAGGAAAATTCAAGTGACACTATTGAACATTTTCACCAACAGATTGAAGTACATTCATTTCAAACTTTATCTGAAGTGGAGTCCTTCTACACAAGAAATATTCGGATTTTGAAAGACAAGTATGGTGTTTTACTGTTGTTGTATAGTATCATACTCAGCAAAGGTGTGGCCACGGTAGAAACAGAGCTAGCAGAGCTCTCGGACCCCTTAATACACTCCATATATGGTTATGGCTCTCAGGGGCTCATCAATTTGATGCTGACGGGGAGAGCAGTAGCCCACGTCTGGGACCATGAACAAGTCGTTGGAGGTCTGAGACTTCGTGGTATCGAGAGACAGAATAGTATCGGGTTCCTCACAATCATGGAACATATGCAATATTGTACAGTAGGCTCCTTTTACAAGAATCCCAAACACCCTGTGTGGGTGCTCGCTTCAGAAACACACCTGACGGTGCTGTTCTCGCTTGAACGGCGACTCGCAGCGCCCGAGACGATAGGTGAATCGGCCGAGAGAATCTTCCGCTCGTTCGATCCCGAGGGGAATAACTTCATCCCATCGGCGGCGCTGCAGGACGTACTATGCGCTGCTGACCTCGTCAGCGACCCAGAGTATGTGGAATTGATGAGGAGAAAACTCGACTCTGAAAACCTAGGTATAATCTTGCTAAGCGCATTCATGGACGAGTTTTTTCCGGGTTGTGAGCATGGCACTCCTGACACTTTCACACTCCACCACTACAATGGGTTGGCTCGCAGCAACCCCGGCGGGCGCGTGGTGTACCGCACCGGGCGCGCGGCGCTGCTCGAGTGCCCCATGCGAGCCGCCACCACCGACCCGATGCTCACCTGCCTGCAGACCAAGTGGCCCAGTATCGACGTGGTCTGGGACGACGGCCACTCTCCTTCCCTCAACTAGCCCTCCCGCGCATCCCGCACCCGCCTGGCGCACTACACACTCACATTGTTGTGAACCGGACTATGGTAATATGTACGCTAAAATTCCATTATTTTATATATTAATAACTTATCTATAAAAAATTGTATCCGACAGATAATGACGAGAATCCAATGATTCTTGCATAGTAAGGACAGCTATTTTGCATAAACTTGGCTTTTCCTTAAGCTGGTGATGTGACCTATGTGAGAATACCACTATTGCTACATGGGATTAGCTCTGAGCTGTCAATGAGTGATCTGATAAAGTAAGAGAGCGATATGTGAAATGCAACAGAGTAATAAATGTGTAAAATTAAATTTTACAGCACAATATATTTTCTATGAGTAAAATGTGATGTGCATTATTTAAATTGGTATGAGTGTTATATATCTATTTTGGTATTTAATGACTTGACAAAATTCGCACTAGGTAATGCTCCTTGTTGTGACTCACACCAGTAATATCTTAGTGTAACATTTTTTTGCTCTATTTCTTATTCTGTGTACTTGTATACATAGCGGCTTTTACCACTTGATCCTTATATAAGTTAAATTGGTTACATTTTGGCAATGGCAAATAGTCACAACGACTTGCATCATGGGTGATTTTTGCTTACTACAACTACTTGTGAACCACTGTCTGTTAGGGACTAGTGAATCACTACTCGGTGACTAGTAAACCAGTCCTCAGTGACTAGAGAATCACTACTCGGTATTATTTGCTGTAGTGAATCATGCTATGGTAGTGACATGTTTTTTATTAATATTAATTGTCTTCAAGAATTGTACATTGTACACCGAAAAAAATTGTTGGAGTTATCTCTAATTTAATAGGTACATAGTTATTTATAAGTATGTAATATTGTTTATTTACGAAGTACTGTATGGACCAACAAACCAACTCTGGGTCAAATTCGTGTAAAATAGCTGCACATTACTGTTGCATTTTATAAAGAGTTTATTGAAAGATATTTTAATTTAGTCATAAATAGTGTAACATGCTTTTTTTAATTATAGTCATGTTTGTTTTATTTATTTTCCTGAATTATAACATTTAATAGGCAAACGAAATTTTTGGAGTTTAACTTACAATGTACGCGATATACTGTTGAGTAAAATGTTGGTTAGAAATGCGCATTCTTTTGAACAATTCTAGTAAGATCACTTATTTATTACAAAAAAGTTCATTGGAGGTTATGAAGAAGTGAATACTTATTAGTGAAGTATTATTACAAAAGAATTATCATTTGACACTCAGGTAGTTACCCGTAGTATATAAAAGGTACTCTTTGCAGGTAGTGAAGACATGACTAACAATACCGCATATCAAAATAGGTCAAGCTGTTTAGGCTGTAGGAAGGTACATACATACCAACAAACATATATTATTATATACATATACTAGAAAAACATAACCCTCTTTGTGCAGTTGGGTATAAATAAAATTAGATTTTGTTTATCTTTCATAGTTGTTTCTAAATAAATCTACTATATTTTTTAGGGCGAGCGAAGCGAGCCCTAACACTATTCCACAATCTGAGCATTCTTGTGGCCCCTTTTACTGAAAAACTATCACGACTATAGATTTGTGCTGTAATACAGTACCTAATTTAACTTCACTTCACTTCTTGGTTTATTGCCTTAAATAATTAAGTCACGATTCTGCCAATGTCCGTTTCATGCTAGTTTCGTAAACGGCGTCTTGTAATAATCTCATGTCTAGATGTTTTATCTGTCAAAAAATAATAATTTTATAACCATAAAAAAAATGAATATTAACAGTTTTTTAAATCTTCGGATACTACTAACGCCATCTGTTAAAAAACTAAAGAATTAACATCGCTGCAACGAAACAACCCAAAGGTATTGTTCCCGTCACGTAAAAAGAACGCTGGTTTGTTCGCGCTTATGAACAAATCAGTGTTCTGTTTACGTGACGGTAACTATACTCAAATACATCGTAGTTAATCTACTTATTACTAGATGCCCAGCCCAATTTTGGAGTTTTGGCGGGAACGTCTTAGTAACATGTTGCTTTGTTTTATTTTCCTAAACTTGTGTTATTTTGAATATTAATGCGATAAAAAGGTGATGTTTTATTCATTAAGTGTTCGATCAAGTACATGAGTGTAAGCAAGTGAAATGAAGCAGTGAAACGTGTCATTTTACGTTGTGGACAAAACTCCATAGAAGCTTCTAGTAAAGTCGCCACCACTTTACTGAAGCAGGACTCGACTTTGAAAATGACTGTTTATGTGACTTAGATTGTGACTAGAGCATTTATAACTTGTTTTATTCAAAAAACTTAAAAAATCTTAATACTTGACACTGGCAAATGCTTTAAGCGGGTCCAATAAGAAAAACCCAATTTTGTAGTTTTGGCGGGAACGTTTTAGTAACGTGTTGTTGCTTTGTTTTATTTTAACTATTTAGCTAAACTTGTGTTATTTTGAACATTAATGCTATAAAAATGGTGGTGTTTTATTCATTAAGTGTTCGATCAAGTGCGTAAGTGTGGACAAGTGAAATAAAGCAGTAAAACGTGTGATTTTACGTTGTCGGCAAAACTCCATAGAAGCTAGTAAAGTCACCTTCACTTTATTGAGGCAAGACTTAAATTTGAAAATGACTCTATAAGGTACTTAGACTGTGACTAGAACAATAACTTGTATTAATCAAGAAACTTAAAAATATTTCGATACATGACACTAGCAAATCGCTAATCGCGAGGTCCAATACAAAAAAGAAGAAGAAGAAACCCAATGTCAATGGAACTGTCTGATCAAAGGGTATCATATTACTGTGCTTCCCCTATAGGTGCCATAAAGTAACTTATATATACGGAGAATAGGTGCTTCCTTCTAACCATAATAATGGTCTGTGCTTCTAACTGGTCTGTGATCAAAGGTAAATACTCAGAATACAGAAAAATACAGAAGCCGTGAACATGCTTAGAACTGAAGCGACAAAAACTACTCTTTTAAAGAGTAGTTTGAAGCGCGCGCGACAGTTGCTCTATGAACGTCGTAACGAGTGGCAAGCTTTGTTGGTGTTAAATTTCATTCAAATATGCCGTCATGTGTCGTTCCTATGTGTAAAAATGCTGCTGGGGTGAAATAAATACACGATGGGATAACATTTCACGTGCAAGTAGCACAATCGACATTATCTTACGTATTTATTTAATAAATTGTTCGGTCGTTGATTATCGTAGAGGAAGAATCGTCCATTTTGTTGGTGTTGCCAATATCAACGTTTTGATTTTCCTTACTTTTACTTGCTACCGATTTTTTTAGTTTGTAAATTAAATGAGTAGGTATTTAAATATATTTTTATCCGATTAAAAATTAATTGGCCAAGTGCATGTCGAGTAGCGTGCAGGGTAGGGTTTCATAATTGCAGTTCACCCTATATGGACTTAAAATAGAACTACTTGTTTGATATTGTGAACATATTGATTGATTTTGCGATTTAAATATGGATTTTGTGCGAAATTTTGCCTCAGTTATTTTGTATTTTTTTTGTGGTGGTAGTCTATAACCGTATAAAGCCTACTTAGCTGTGACAGGTCAAAATAATGCCTAACATATAAAATCTTCCCTGCTGATGAAAAAAGAAAAGAGTGGACAGAAGTAATACGAAAAGCGCGGTTAGAAGAGTTGTGGAAACCGTCAAAACGAAACGTAATTTGCTCGATACATTTTGAAGAAAAATATTTTTATCAGACAAAATGTGGTTTGAAAAGACTTAAGAAAGAAGAAAAAGAAAAAGCTTACTCAGCAAAAAGAAAATTAAACACTTTTCTATTAATCGTGTTTTATTTTAGAAACACTTGTAATTTAGTTGTGGCTTTTTTCATTTTCAAAGAAAATTCTGGTATTTTTTTAGTGTAACGAATATTTTTTTCTTTAACTTAAAACTCAAATTTGACATATACTGTGCACCACAAAGGAGAGGCTATTTATTCAGTGTAATATACTAGTTCAGAACCAATGGGCTCATATTTATTTCGTATGGTCGACCTATTCTTGTCAAATAAATTATTTTGTATTTGTATCTTATTACGTTAGCTTAGAATATTATACTTTTTTGTTTTGCTTGTGCATCAATTAATCCGAATAGTAAGTCAAGAGAACAGTTATAAAAAATAAAATCAATCAATTGATGGCTTGGCTTTTGGCTGTTTAAAGAAAAATGTTGCGTGATCTTAAAAGTTTTAAAAAATATGCTACAGAATATGATCCAATAGAAATAGGCTCAATTGATGGTAAGTAAGCATGTAATATAAGAGTAATATTGTTCTGTGGTAATACATCATTGTTTACCCACCTGTATGCAAGCTGTTTGGTTGTCCAAATAAAAAGACTTATGTACCTACCTAGATGTTTTACAATGACATTGGCTATTTTCTAACTGTCGGTAGAGAGTATACATTTTCTTTGTTTTCCAGGTACGGACACGGAGCCCCACGACCGCGCTCTCGTGCGCGCCTTAAACTCTGAGTACTCTGCTAGCAAGCAGGTTAAGGGCGATCCTTACCGTACACTGTTTATTGGAAGGCTCAATCCCAGAACTACTCAGGCAAGGACATTACTCTGCTGTTTATATGTCGAATTGCGCGTTGATCGTGGATCTCATCTACAATTTCATTGCAGGAGGTGATCGAATCAGAATTCGCAAAATTTGGAAGGATAGTTCATTGTCGTCTAGTGAAAGACATCGTAACGGGAAAGTCTAAACGGTACGCGTTCGTGAGCTACGCGGATGCGAATAGCGTGGAGGCGGCGACACGCGCCATGGGCGGCCAGCAGCTCGAGCGCGCCGACATACTGGTGGAGTTGGAGGCGCAGCGGCGCATGCGCGGGTGGCGCCCGCGACGACTCGGCGGCGGCTTCGGCGGCAGGAAGGAGTCCGGCCAACTCAGATTTGGGTGTACAGACAGACCCTTCAGAAAACCGATCACTATAGAGAAACAATAAAAAAATGACATGCTTAACATAGTAAAAATACATTTTAAGCAAACCATATCCGCTTCGGCCGCATACGTAACATATTGTTTCGTAACTAGTACGAAACATAATTATTCTTCGTACGATACTAGTGTCGATCGAAGAAGTTTTTTTCCTTATACGTAACCACAGTTTCGTAGCAGGAAAAAATACATTTTTTAAAGTCCATAGTTCCAGAAGTGGAATTTATTATCGACCTTTTCTACAAAGGAATAAATTTAGGTTCAGATAGTGTCTAGCTGGTCATGGTGTGTCATTACAACAATTATGTGAAATATAATGAGTAATGTATGCTGCAAGGAGTTCACCGGGTGGTTCAAGTCCTTCACTAAGGCTGAAAGAGCTCTTACGGTGCTAGAAGTTGCACTCCTAGCTGTACTCGTTACGTTACTGATACTGCTCATATTGCATTTGATTGCTTGTTCCAAACCAGGGTGGCAGGAGGACTTACAACCCACCACTGATAAAGTTACCACAAATGTTGAACAAGAAGATCTACCTGGCTTGAAGCCGGGTCATGTATCAGACTGGGATACCTATGATGAGGGTGAAAATTTTAACAGCACAACTTATGGACCTGTTGTAAATTGCACCTGGACCCCTTCTGTTAAAACCACAGCAAGGATACATTACTATGAACATGGACATACACACAAAGCCGGCTCAAAGATTTCCAAAGTACATAAAACTACAATGAATCCTAATGCAGTACAAGTTCCTACTAAAGAACCGAAAATTGTTGGAAATATAGGATCTGAAACAGTAAAACCAGAACCTACCAGTTCAACAACTCAGTCTTTTGAAGACCTTATTCGAGAAGAACTTTCCGATGGTGAAGAGGCAGAGCATGAGTATGACAAGTATGTACTCGCTCTAGTGAAGTTAAAGCCACCAAAAGATATCATATTTGGCTGCATTCTCACCATTGTCAGTGAATATTGGACGCTGACCGCCGCTAGTTGTATTGAAGCTATTGAGGAGATGGACTCCTTGGATTCATTTGTTATGATAGAAAACTATGGATTAGAAAACACTGGACCGGTTCAACCCGTTGACGATGTTCAAATTCATCCCCTGTATGAGGGAAAAAACAGGACTTATGACTTGGCAGCTATCAAAAGTGCCAAGAGTTTCATCGGAGGCCCCAAGTCTCTGATTGAGCTGACATCCTTCCTAGAGTTTGCCCTGTTGTCTCTTGCAGAGAGGTTTATTATTCTGGGATATGGAGCTTTCAGGTAAATAAATGGTCTAACAAGAAACACATTACTCAAATTTGAGCAATTAAAAAAAAAACAGTACTTCTCGTTAGCATAAAATGTCAATTGTGGATATGAGACAGAATTGAAAGGTTCAAAGTAATGGTTTTTGATAAAGCTGATACTAAACTGACTGACAGATAACATACAGCCCAAACTCTTGCCCCTAGGAATGTGAAACTTGCAGGGTGCCCTGTTTGTGATGGATTGTATCCATTAAGAAATAATTCTTCAGTAGTAGGAAAAAGCATTCTCATTCGACAAATACTCATATATCTAGGCTAGGTATGTCTATTATCTTCAATCACTGGGCTAATGCCTATAGACTCTCAATTATGGTGATGACAATAAAAAAAATAGTTTATTAACACTTTATTGACACTATAAAAAGTTATAACAGAAATCAATGGCACAATGGGCAGTCTTATTCCTTAAAGCGATTTCTTCCAGACAAGTTTAGTTGCATTTCGTGTGTAATATAAATGAATAATAAATATATAGGTCACGGAGGTGGATTGTGTCATTGAAAAGAAAACACTGTATTCCAGGAGTATAGAGAGCGGTCCCGGTGGTCGGCGGCTGCGGCAAGCGCACGTGTACTCGCTGCCGGTGCGGCAGTGTGCGGGGGACAGGGGGGAGGCTGCGCTGCGGCACCTGAGCGGCGGGCGCGCGGTGTCGCGCGGCGCGTGCGCATCGCCCGCGCTCTGCGCCGGCGTGCTCCACTCGCGCGGGCTGCCCTGCAACTATTGCGCCGGCACGCCGCTGCTAGTGGGCGCGCCGCCCTCGCTCCTCGCCCTGATGGCTGACAGCGAGCAGTGCGGCGTCACGTGCGAGGGTGCGCTCTACGTCAACCTGGCTGACCCCGACATCGCGGACTGGGTGGACGCCACGCTGCGCTCGCATCTACTGCACTAGACTTGCTCTTACCTTACCTTACATGTTTGCGGTCATTCTTTCACATGCATATGTACTTTTATGAATGCATTAGTAATGAATAAAGAGGTTATATTTGTACACCGTACAATACAGTTTTTATGAAATAGTTCCCTACGAAGTTGCCGGTTTCTTCAAGGGTATGTTTTGTATCCGGCGCTTGGCTGCCACCACCAAAACATTCTTAAGCTGCAACTATATTCGTGTCTGTGTTAGAGAAAATATCCACGCCAGTAATTACAATAAAATATCTATTATCGTAATCATTATCCTTACTTAACATTAGAAAGGCGAAAATTACTTTGTTTCTCAACCAAACGGCTAGACCAATTGTTATAGAATATGGTACAGAGATTACTGAAGATCTGGAGACAGACAAGAACTCGAACTAGAACTCTATCAGACTACTGATAGAGTTCTAGAGTCTCATAGAATACAATATAAATAATCTAGCAGTGCCCCATGGTCTAACCTGCAGGGCTACACTCAACTCTTATTGCGATACAAAGTTGGCTCGTGCCCCTTTTTAACACGCTTTTATTAGCTTCATACATATGTTAGTATGTGACGGAAACTTTGAATATGATTTAGACCCACTTCAAACGGTCAGCTTCCATTCAAACTTTGTAGACTTATCGAGGACCGATGACAATACAATAATTTGATAAGATTGAGCGTGTTTTGTTAGTTTTTAAACTAATATATTTTAATTATCTTGCTGTTTCTGCATTTCATAGAGTTTCATTCATTTTCGTGTCGATGGATTTTGTATTTGTATGTTTTATTTTTATATTAATATTTTATATATATATTTTTTTTTTATTCATAGAGTGAAATTAAAGTTAAAAGAGACTAAAAAAAATCACAATTTAAAATAGTCTCATTAGAACTTTTGTGTCTAGTCATTAAAGAAACAAGAAGATTAAAAAACCGGACAAGTGCGAGTGAAACTCGCTCACCGAGGGTTCCGTACAAACTAGTAGATAAAAAGGAGAAATTATATATTATTTGTATTCATTCATAAACCGCAAATTATAAATCGTAAAAATAATTAAAAACCTGTTTTAGCTTGTGCTAATGAAGCTCTTTCATATGATACCAAACCACTTTCCTTCCTCCCTCCAAACCCTCTCTAAAACAAAAAAATACCCACTTGATACGGTTTATTCACTTTAAAATTTTGACCCTCATTCCTTGCATAGAGACACTATTTTTTGTGATTGTAAATAAAAAATGTCCAGTTTTCGGATTTTATCCCAAATGTGTACTTTAACTTAACACAATGCTACTTCTTGCCTTTCATCTTCATAGTTCTACGTCAACGGGAAGTACCCCAATAGATTTTGATTCCCTTGCATGTGAGTGTCGAAATGTGAATTTTTTGCGATATAATCGGCTGTAACTGTAGCTGAGAATTTTGATTTTTCTCTGCAGTAAGAGACTATGGATCTGGGTATATGGTTTTAATTTCAACTCGATACCTTCACGCGTTCCCGAGATAAAAGTCTTGAAACCCGGACGGACGGACAGACAAACAGACGGACAACAAAGTGATCCAATAATGGTTCCGTTTTTTTCTTTTGAGGTACGGAACCCTAAAAATGAACGCGTGCCAAATTTGCATCGCTATATAAAATTTGAGCCTAACTTGCGTAGTGACGAAAACAGTGATGATGATAATTGTGTCCCTCTCAGGATCTCCTGTACTGTACGAAATTTTATAACATTATGTTTAGTCGTGAAAAAGTAACAAACAAAAAACGGTTACTTTCGTTTTTTAGGATTGAGTGATAAATAAAATAGTAAGGAAGGCACAGAAGCGTAGAGGTTCTGTTTAAATACTACGGAAACACGGAAGACATAAATACAAGGATAAAATTGTTGTCAGTGCCTCAGTAGCAGATGACAATTGATATTTAGTTTGCAAGTGACGGGCGCTTTCTGCTCAAATAATTTTATTGCGCAATGTAATTCGAGAAGAGAGTATTTGTTTTAAATCCGAGATCAGTGAATACTGTACGTAGTGTTGTTCTCTTAAAGAGGATATAGTCAGTGGTCGGAGCGAAGGAGTGTCTGTTCTGTTCGGGGGTGGAGCGCGGAGTGCGGGGAGCAGCATGTGCATGAACAAGGTAGTGTGCGCGGTGTCGCTGTTGATGGGCTTGTTCACTATGTCCGTGCTCGCGGTCGCCGTGCTGCAAATGATGCAGATGATGCCCGAGGACGTCCTAACAGCGGAGGACGACCTGCCACCCGCCGCCGACCGGTAGCGGCAGCAGCGCGCGTCCCATGATACTCTACTGTGTCTCTGTTATGTCATTATGTAGTCCTAGTAATCCTAATATTATAGAAGCTTAATTAAGTCTCTCTGTCATCTTTCGCGATTAAACGTCTGAACGCATGATACAATGTGTATAACTACATACTTACTACTAGTACCAGGAAGATGCGGGAAGCGAGCCACACGTAGCGTGTTTTAAGACTATACAGCGCCATCTAGTACGTTAGTCTGGAACTAACTTTATTGTATGAACACTTCATATAATAAAGTTAGTTCTATAACAACGTACTAGGCCTCCAGCTTACTCGTGCAGGTGTAGGTACAGTCGAGACGTTATAAATTATTACAAAGGAGATATAATTTTTCGGGATAAAAAGTAGCATATGTATTAATCCAGGGTGTCGGCTACCTCCATACTAAGTTTCATCAAAATCGGTTTAGCCGTTTGAACGTGAAGAAGTAACAAACACACAAAGTTTCTGATGTATACGCGCTTGAATATTCGACTGGTGCGGGTCGCCGGACAGTAATAAACGAGCACTGAGCAGTTACACCGAGTGAATGTGTTTCCTTTATCTACATATCACTTTATTAGCATGTGTTGCCGCCGGCGCCGGCGCCAAGCTTTATGATAGAATACGGTCCGTTCAGTTACCATCGCTTCATTATCGCGTACCAGCCAGCAGCCGGCAGCCGGCAGCCAGCAGGGCTGCGGACAACCGCAATATAGTCACGTTACTGTTCACCTCAAGTAATTCATTGTTTCAAATAAAAATATATACTTGCCTTAAAAATATTTTACATAAATCATTATGAAGGCTCGTGAGACATTCAAATCGACTACACTAGCGCTTTATGTATACCTGACCGTGAATAGAAATAAAAATACACAATTAAAGCATAACATAAACATTTTATTTAAATATTCCACAAATCGAATCATTATTCATTATAATACATTTCAAAATTCACAATATCAGGGGGAGTCCCTCCAAATATACAGATACACCGCTACGAGGCTATACACGACTACCTCCCTCCCCTCGCCTCCTCCTCCTCCTCCTCCTCCTCCTCCTCCTCCTCCTCCACCCCCTACAGAACGTATAATTTTATAAGGCTTTAACATATTTTATACATGATAAGTAGTGTCTTTACATATAGCTCGTCTGTAATCTGTACATGTACTGTTGATACACAACACGAGCGGGAGTCAACTCTTTAGGCTCCGAAAAACGTTACTCCAATTTGAGCAGCTCTCAACATATTTCGTGTCACCTTCTCGCCGACACGTAATGTCACATGCGGACAGAAGACAGAGAATTTGAAACGCTGATCAAAGTAACGTTTCCCGTGAAGGCCGTGAGTTTATTGTCTACGTCTGTGGTCTGTGGGCGTCTGGCGGATGTCACTAACACACACACACACACACGCACACGCACACGCATGGGCTTCGTGTTGCACCCTTCGTGTTTACAGCGGAATCAAAATATAAAAAATATGACATTGTAGAAACATCACGTGGCTGAAGTACACCGATCTGTTATTAACTAAATATAAACAATGTAATCACATAATACGTTTCGGAGACACGAATGTAAAGATTTCATCAAAATACCGTCGGCTCCGACTTCATCCTACTACCACTAATATTACATTAAAATAAAATGTCTAGTAAGTAATAATATGAAAATAATTGAAATAAACAACATATAGTATAAGCTATGAGCTAAACCACCGCCATCTATCTACCTAATATATATATATATAATTGAGTCTGTCGGTCGGTTGAATATCGTATGAGTATGCGGTTCCGGTTGTACGAGGAACCTGCGCTGAGCGGCAGCTTGTGACGAGTCCAGAGCTGCAAGCCTCGACGCGGACGATGAGCCGGGAGTACGGGTACTGCACATTACTGCAGAGGAAATTAGTATCGACTTCTCTGTTTTATTTCCCTCTATTCGAGGTTCAATTAATAGAATATGGACAGCACATAGTACAGAAATAGAAAGTAGATTAATAGAAGATTGTTCTCATCGGTCGATGTCGAGACTGGCAGGCTGTAGGCTCACGTGATCCTACCACAATGCGATGCTCTACATAGTTACGTCGGCGACATGAAGTGTCCATGTCCCACGTGTCGTCCAGCGCGTGCAGGAGACGTCGTCCTCACGACGCGATGTTTGCACTGAACAGTTGCGAGTGTCGACACACTGTCTCGGCTCGTACGAGTACGTTTAAGCAATTTTTTAATCATGAATAAATGGAGTTTTCATAAAATAAGGTTAACGTAAACGCCAGTTTCTACAGCAGAACCTCAGCTGCACGGTGCGCGTGCGCCTGTGGTGGCGTGCGTGGCATGGCGCCGTCCAACTAATGCGTACAAAATAAACTAGTCCAACTACGTAACATAGCGAGGTTGCGGACTCGAGTACGTTTTTACAGAATGTCAAATATGCATGATTATCAATTTTATATCTAGGAATATACACAAATTATTTCATTAAGAAAATTTCCGTTAGATTTATTTTATTCTATAGTGACAGTAACTTTGAATTTATATATTAATAGCAACCGTCAACATTTTATTTATGTTATATCACGAGCAGCAAAAATATTTTTTTTATTATATTTATCATTAAAATAACATCGGAAATAAAATAAATCTATCCTGGAATATAACAATACATATATAAATTAGAATTAACTACAGTATTTACTAATTCTCAGACGTTTCGACTTCCAGAAAAACTACAAAATGAAAAATGAGACTACCTTTCGTGTTTCTTCCCAGAGCGGTACTATACTGTCGGAAGAACTGAATTATATCCAATATATCCGCGAACTACTTCTCGGCAGTAGTGAGTGTCGTAGCAGTCTTATTTTCATTTCCATAGTATCGTAGTTAGGTTAGTATGAGACACGAGTAGGCCGGCGCGGGCGGTGACGTCACGGCGGGCGGTGACGTCACGCGCTATATCCCGGACTGGTTGTGTTCGGCGGCGCTCGGCTCGTACATGTCGTTCTGGAATAACAACAAAGAGAATCGTTAAGACTACCATTTTAATCAGTAAATTACACATTTTCAATCAACAAAACGAGAAAACTGTTTTCTACCCCTAAATATTATCCGATTTTGATAATTAGTTTTTTGTTGTATAAATGGCCAGCCATATTGGTTGTTCATATTCCTATATTGTTTATTGCATATTGTTGTCGCTTTTTAGAAAGTAATAATTTTTAACTTTCGCCAGTGTAGATGTCGCGTTTTTCATACAAAACGGGAGAAAACTGTTCTCTGCCCCTAAATAACATAATTCTTTTTAATATTTTGGTTGGAAGGTATCCTTATTAGCTATGCTTATACAATTTGTTTTTTTCACAATTTTAACTTCATAATTATAACGAGACTTGAAAATGCAAACCGCAGAGATATAGCCATTTATGAAACCAATCAATAAAGATAAAGAATCTTCGAAATCGGATGATGTTAGGAGTCATCAGTCAGGAGTCGAAGATCAGTTCCTTCCTTCCTTCTACGGACAAACGCGCGATAAACGTCTCTCAGCGAATACGTCGGATCCCTTTTTAAGAAAATTGCGCCCGCGCGGAGGCCGAGTGTGTTATTTACACAGAGAAGTACAGAAAATAGCTTAATAAAATGATGGTCCAATTTCAAACGCTGAACGATAATCCGAATAATTTATTGAACAACTGTCAGTGTATTATTATGCTACGTGGTATTGCAATATTTAGTTTACAGTTTTCCCACACCGGGCATTCAATATTCAATAATATATCATAAATACATATAACAACATGCAAGCTTATAATATAATTTTTTCACAGAAGTACACACTCGAAGAGAAGAGAAGTACACTCATCTATCTACGTGTTTGACGAGAACATTACCTCGCTAATGTCCGTTGGTCAAGCTGTCCGCCTGGGAGCGCGTGGGAGGGAACAACGCTAGTATCAATAACATGAATCAGGTACAATGTGCCGGAGTATGCACGTAGGCTCGGCAGCTACACAGACAACCAATACAAGAGGCGGGAAGAAGCAGGATGCAAGTCGCTTCCGTCAGCTCTTTTTGGAAATCCATGTGGGAGGCATATGTCCAGCAGTGGACTTCTTATGGCTAAGATGATGATGATCCGACTTCAAAAAGGAGGAAGCATTCAATTTGATTATGTGACTTTCTTTTGTTTATATGTTTGTACGCGATTGCTTCGCCTAATATAAATTTATTTCGGCGTTTCTTTTTTTGATTAGTAGGTCATACTGCAGGGTCATAGTCCCATGTACATTTTATCAAAATCGGTTCAGTACTTTGGTTTTTAAAACAAAATAAAAACGGAAAAAATGTCATCCAAGTACGTGTACGAAATTGTGTATTTTGAAGTCGGTTGTTTCTTTTTTTAATCTATAATTATTTAAAATGTTCTGCAACGTTAATCTGCAGCGAGTGTTAGACATGTGTAATGTGATGTGTGCGTATTTATGTATGGGGGTGTATGTGTGTGTGTGCATACCTGCGTGGCCGCGGCCGGCACGAAGTAGGTGGGGTTGGGCGCCAGCGCGGGGGCGGGGCCGAGCACGGCGGCGGCCGGGGGCAGGGGCCGGCTCGCCGCGCCGCTCGGGTTGAACACGTCCACGTACGACTTCTTTATATCTGGAAACACAACGACACTACACGTCGTGACGGGCACACACATATTGACGGAGACACGTCGTGACGGTCACACACGTGTTGACAGTCACACATGTCGTGACGGTCACACATGTCGTGACGGTCACACACGTCATGACGGTCACACACGTCATGACGATCACACACGACGTGACGGTCACACACGTCATGACGATCACACACGTCGTGACGGTCACACACGTCATGATGATCACACACGTCGTGACGGTCACACATGTCGTGACGGTCACACACGTGGTGACACTCACACACGTCGTGACGGTCACACTGGTGGAGACAACCACACACGTCGTGACGGTCACACACGTCATGATGATCACACACGTCGTGACGGTCACACATGTCGTGACGGTCACACACGTGGTGACACTCACACACGTCGTGATGGTCACACTGGTGGAGACAACCACACACGTCGTGACGGTCACACACGTCGTGACGGTCATACATGTCGTCACGGTTACACACGTCGTGACGGTTACACACGTCGTGACGGTTACACACG
Organism: Lycia hirtaria; assembly: GCA_947563715.1. NCBI lineage: Eukaryota > Metazoa > Arthropoda > Insecta > Lepidoptera > Geometridae > Lycia > Lycia hirtaria. The sequence continues at coordinate 55,500,001 of OX387375.1, forward strand.
TCATGACGGTCACACATGTCGTGACGGTCACTCACGTCGTGACGGTCACACACGTCATGACGGTCACACACGTCATGACGATCACACACGTCGTGACGGTCACACATGTCGTGACGGTCACACACGTCGAGACGATCACACACGTCGACACAGTCACACACGTCGTGACGGATCTGTGTCTGTATGTCATTTGTTAACATGCAATAAAATTGTATAGTTAAAATATTTCAATTGTGTTCAGTAGCTCCATGGTTAGAGTGAAACGGTAATGTAATGTATGTGTACTCACGGCGTCCCTTCTGCATCTTGAAGATGTTAGAGACGGGCGGGGGCGGCGGCGCTCCCCCCGCTCCCCCCGCGGGCGGAGCGCCCGGGCTCGCGTTCGGAGTCGACGTGCTCCTGGAACAACGTACAGCTAATCACACCCCTGCCTGACCACTAACTATTACACAATACATTACATCATTAAAAAAACTGAGAACTCGTGTCTACTAGTTCCTAATAATAATTATAGTTTATAAAACTGAACACACACCACTTCAAAATATACAATTTCTTTTACTTGGTCATCCAAGTAAAAGAAATTGTTTATTTTTCCGTTGTTATTTTGTTTTAAAAACCAAAGTACTGAACCGATTTTGATAAAATGTACATGGGACTATACCTGAAGTATGACCTACTAATAAAAAAAGGAATCGCCGAAATCAATTTATATTAGGCGAAGTAATCGCGTACAAACAGTTTCAGTTATTTTGTTTTAAAAACCAACCGATTTACCGATTTTTAAAAAGTTTTTATGGGACCACCCCTGAAGTATGATCTACTAAACAAAAAATAATCATCAAATAATTCATAATTGTAGTTTTTTTTTTTTTTTTTATAGAAGATAGATCTACGATTGAGCACCAACTCGCCTGATGTTAAGCGACGGTGTGGCCGAGGATGGAGCTCGTCGATCTAGAAGATATCTATTTACTCTAGCCTTGAAAATTCCAAGATTGTAGGTCTCAGGAAACAGAGATGGCGGCAACGAATTCCATTGTTGTGCAGTACGCAACAGGAATGTGGATAGTAATACAATAGTGCGTAACACACACTAAATAAAAATATACAATCGAATTGACCTCCTTCTTTTTGAAGTCGGTTAAAACAAGTCGTTGAAACGCGGCCACTATCAATACGGTTGGATGATTTAGTAACAGTAGAGCAGTGCAGTGTGTGCAGTACTCACGGGTGCGGCAGGCGCTGCGCGGCGGGAGGCGGCGGCGGCGGCTGCTCGCCCTCCGGCTCCTCGCCGTCCAGGTTCTTCCAGCGCTTCTTCTCCGCGTCCCACACGATCTACACACCACACGACACGGCACCGGTCAGTACGGGACACACGCACACTAACTTATTAAACAAAACACGACCCTTCATGAATATACGGCCGCCGCTTCCAAAGAAGCCGGTGGATATTACCAGACAGCGCCATCTAGCGCCAAACATGCAACACTTGTAATATAGGACCTAGATTTTAGTTTTTTTTTTAAACAGACAACTATAGAGCCTCGGCTTAATATAGACGAGCTTAATTATCGAGGCGTCTTGACTTCTCTGATGAGATGCATGACACCTGTACAAGCCAGACTATGCACGTTTATATAGTTTACGAAGCTGTTAGTTTGACGATGTTTGAGGTTAGTAAGCGATTTTTTTAGATTTCGTTATCCTATACTAATTTATCCCAAAGTGTATAAATTGATCATATTCCAGAATAGCTACATAAATATGTACTAATTAGTTAAAAAGTTACAAAGTATAATAGCCTACTTTATAGAATAGTTGAACTGAGACATGAAGCGAAATAAGAACATGCAAAAGGTTCAATAAAAATCCACTATTAAAATATATTTTAATACTCGATACACATACATAAATATACAAAATATAGATAGGCCAATTAAATAAAGGATTCACTAATTACAAGCAACCATTTTAAAGGGGAACAAGATAAATAAAACAACCCTAACAGTGATCAATAACAATATTCCTAGAAATATCGACAACATCACAGACCAGCAATCGAATAAAGAAACCCCAGCAACAATACAATTATAGGGGAAAAATAAACACCGCCGAGGAAGTAGAGGCGGCATGCGCGCGCGCACTGCGCCGCGACCAACTATTGACACGTATCAAAGGTACCATTTTGAAGAAGTTAAACAAACTTAAATCACGGTTCAAATGGGCGAGGCTAACATTCGAGGGTCTGTAGACACCAAGTAGCTGAAAGTGTTGCAGTATAGTATATATAGCTACTGACAATATCATTGTTAAAGGTAAACAACATTTTAAAAAGATTCTACTTCGCAAAATCTATTTATTTCTCCCAGAGTAAACTGCATGAGTGCATTCATGTTATAGCAAATCTATCAAAACAATATTTATTTTAGCAAGTTATCTTAAGTTGACATCAAAAGAAGCGGTGGTTTTAAACATTTGTGAACCAAGCGAGTTCAAACGTGTCACTCGGCGCGTCACGCGCGTGTTACAGCAACGTGGGCACGTGTCGTACGGTCGCGCGCGGCGCGGGCGCCGGTGGCGCGGACAGCTCACTCACAGTGGGGTTCTTGTCGTCCGGCAGGATCATCTGGTTGGGCGGGCGCAGCGACAGCTTCGTGAGGATGCCGCCCAGCCAGCCGCCGCCCTTGCCGCCCGCCTCCCGCGGCCTCGAGTCCGCCGCCCGGGACGACTGGGGCGTGTCCGTCTCGCGTTCCTGTTGCTGTAACATACGACATTATGTACTCAACGCACGGTGGAGGTGATGGTGAACCGCAGCACGTCCGACACTAGGTTCCCGCGACACACGCCTTGTATTACAATTGTTCTACATCATACCTGGATAATCGATATTGTACCTTGTAATGTAATGTAATGTTTATGCAAATTAATTTTTCGTTTCTAATAAAATTCTAATCTAAATCAACTATAGTACAGAGGCACAACAAAATAAATGTCAGCATCGATTTATAAATAGTCTTCAACACGGTGATTATTCGATGAATCGGAACGCCAACGAACCTGTGCTGTTCGATGACGTAACATAGTCAGTCTCGCGGCTTTACACTCGGATTAGGAAGACGTATTAGAAACTTGCGCGTTTCGTATTCGTATGTTGCGCTATCTGGATATACTCGTACCGATGTGATTTCATATTGAAACAAGTTTCCTTCATTGGAGCAAACATTAGTTGCGATAAGCCCACTGTGATACACGATACGGATACATAGAGCGGAACAATAGTTAGCTGTAAGCAGGCTTGTAGCAACGTCTCGTAGGTCGCATCTTGTGTGCGGAGCGGGCGCGTGTCGGTGTACCTGTGTGTCCGGCGCGTCGTCGTCAGCGTCGCCATACCCGTGCGCGGGCGCACGCGAGCCCGGCATCGTGATCACGGGCCGCGGGCTCGACTCCTCGCCGGCCGCTCCCGGCGCGCCGATCTCGCCGCTCGCCTGCAATACCGATATGGAGCATATTGGATACATTACTAAATACTATTAGTATGCTACCATTACTATACTATTAGTACTTTACGTGGTGTCAATAAAGTGTTATTGATTGATTAGTATCAGCCCACGTGACCCCGCAACTGTTGATTTGTGAATAGTTTTAACAGCGAGTTCTCTATAGCGGCTCTGCTAGAACAATTTCTCTGATAATATTTTCCAATTGCACTATAATTCTGCTATATAATTGAATAACGTCAGGTGGATAACGAATATGCATTACTTTTATTTTGTCATAAAAAAGCAAACCACAAATAGATCCATTTCACAAAAACTAAATTAAAATACCGTTACAAACAGTTACTTACAAGAATTTTAATTTCATGTTAGACAGAGATCACACGATAGAGAATGATAACGTCACGGTTCAAGTTCTCCGTACAAAATCAATACAAACTGCTGTTTCGCGAGAGAGGGATAGATAGAGCATCCCTCCCCTAAAACTTTAATGTTTATATCTCGGAAGTTTATTGATCGGTTGAGATATTTTTTTTTGTATATACGTAATACATTTTAGTATGTTATCAATTAAAGCTATTATTCGTATGAAATAAAATTAATGCATATTCCCTATTGTGGAGATGAAGCAGTGACGTCCTTTTCAGTGGGCGAGCGTCCTCAAATACAAACGGGGGCGCCCTAGAAGACTCGGTACACCGGTCTATATCGTTGCACCTCGTCACATGTGTCCTAGCCATCATATTATTACTAGCAATGCCTCGCGGTTACACCCACAACGGTGATGGTGATGGTGATGAAATCCAACTTATTATATGAATAGTAATTTAAACTATAAAAAGAGAGTAGCTTTCTTTTATTAGTTAATTATAAGAGTAGAGCGTGCGGTCCGTGCGCGTAGCGGTGATGCGCGGTGATGCGCGTTTAAGGATCGAGCACATTAGGACGGGCCGGAGCGGGCCGCAGCGCAGCGCAAAATGCTTACCTAGCACATTAGTGACGGGCCGGGTCGCAGCGCATTGACGGATTTTGAGTACAGTGTACTGCCACAATTTGCGTGCAACTGTACGATATGGATAGCTCTGACGAAAAACTTTCATTTTTTGCCTGCTGTTAGAAGAAGAAGTTAATGAACAGCATAGACAAGAAGTTCGTCAAAAAAGAAAACGTAAAATATGGACTGGGCGCAGCGGGGCGGGGCGGGCCGCATCGCACGGACGCAAATCCGCGTCGCAATAATGCGAGCCGCTGCGGCCCGACACAGTGTGCGATATTTCATACAAATTGTATTCAAACGATTTTTGCGCTCCGCCCCGACACGCTGCGGCCCGACATAATGTGCTCGAACCTGCTATTTATCCGTTTTCAAACGCAGTACATGTAATAATAATTGGTCAGGATTTTGTTTTGATTTTTTTTTGCCAAATTTCGTTATAATTTCGAAGAAAATAATTTGAAAACATAAAAGCCAAGCGTGCTTCCAATTACACATATAAAAAAAAACAAATAAAATTTATAAGTAGAAAACAGTTCTCTACCGTTGTATGAAAGAATATACAGTTATAGAGTACACAAGAATACAGAGTAATGCACAGTTGCCCAACACTATGCAATTAAAATATTAAGGAAATTTCTTGGTCTAGGATGTAAAGATAGGACTAGAGAGGTTTTAAAGCGGGTTTTAATAAAACGCATGTTAGTTTGATAAAACATTTAATCAGCAACACAGCAATATACAATACATATAACATTAGTAATATAATCTGATTAAAACATTAGCTATAGAAGCTACAGCTCTCCTCGCTACTTGCAACTACCAATATAGTAAATACAGCGCACACGGAATCACAACGGTACGGACGATCCGCACAACATAAATATATAAAAAACATTTGAGACATCGAAATCAGATCAAATAAATATCACAGGTGATTAAAACATCAGATCAAAATAATACTTCCGTAGTTAGACAAGCTTTGGTTAAACGAGGATCGAATTCAATTTGTATAACTCCATTTTTATGACGAGAGCTCCAGAATTGTCGACAATTCCTTCCGCCACTTTTTTGCAAATATAATGCGGGATTAAAGTAAAGTGACAGTCGAGTTACTTCAGCTAAAATAAAAATTAAATAATGTAATGCGGTTAAAGCAAAACAATCTGTGCACGAACTTGACAGCGACCAGTTCAGTAGATTCATGAACGTAAAGCTGTTAAGCGTCGGTGTGGCCGCGTATGGTGGGGGCGTCGTGTGTCGCGTCATGTGCCGCGTCTCGTCGCTACATGTGCGAGACGGGCTCGTCGATGTCGAACGTCTTAGGTCCCGCCACGTAGTAGTTGGTGTGCGTCCGCGCGGCGGTGCGTCGCCGGGGCGCGGCGGACGGGGCGTGCACCGGCGCGTCCACGTCGAAGGTGTCGGCGGGGCGCGCCGCCAACATCGCCTCGAACCTGTCCAGGCTCGCCTCGATCGTGCGCCGCAGGTGGCGCCGGTGCGCGTCGCCCGGGGCGGGGGACGCGGGGGGAGCCTCCTCCGGAGAGGCGGGCACCTCTATCGGGTAGGTGCCGCCGAACACGAGCGGCTTGTAGGGGTCGCGCGGCGGCGGGTGCCGGCGGAGCGCCCACGTGTCCACCGTGTTGCCGATGACGCGCCCGACGCGGTTGGGTCGCGCGGCGCGCTCCACGAGCGGCGGCGCGCCCCCGGCCGGCTCGCCCGGCTCGGACGGCGCGCGCTCGCCGTGCGCCAGCTGTATGTCCAGGTCAGAGAGTTTCCTCGGCGAGGCGGAGCGCGGCGTGGACTCGGCGCTGGAGCGGAACGAGCGCGGCGGACGCGCGGCGGCCGGCGCAGTGAAGGCGGCGCTGGGCGGCGCGGCGCGCGCCGGGTGCACGCGCCAGCGCAGCCCGGGCCGCAGCTCGGGCGGCTCCGGCGCCTCCGCCGCGGCGGTGGGCGGGCGCGGGCGGGCCGCCGCTCGCCGCGACCCCTGCCCCTGCCCGCCCACATACACACGTTAGCGACACGGTATACACACACACACTGACACGATCGGACCGGACTCGGGAAGCACCGTACAAGCTTACAGGCGACGTATCGACTTTGAAGCATAATCACATCTCCGTCGTTAATTTTTGAAGAAAAGTTCGACATCGTGGGAATTAATAATTACAGGTTTATATTATGTATTTCAGTATTTTAAAAGGTTTAAAAGAAAATCAAAATACCTGACTGTGAAAGGTCAGTCAAGAAAAATAAATACGGCAAAGTACGAGTTTCATTCCCAAACCGAGGCTTCCGTACTCCTATGCATGACACAATACATGAACACTGACACTAATTACTCAACAAAATGTGCTTTATATCCAAGAATATTTATCTATTGTTATTGCCTCTGGTTACCCGGTTATTGACAATTTGGTGAGATATATTTTTCTTTCTCAAGTGAGCATTCATAGGAATCGTTTTTGTAAAACCAAGTATTTTGGATGTCATTTATCGTCGCGTGAAAAGAACTATCGAGATGGGAAAACACGCAGAAAACTAATAATACAAGTAATCGGACTTGAACATTAAGTGATTTCGAGGTCGAGCCAGCATGCGCGACCTGAACGTGCCTCTAGGAGGCAACATGCGCGACCTAAACGTGCCTCCAGGAGGCAACATGCGCGACCTGAACGTGCCTCTAGGAGGCAACATGCGCGACCTAAACGTGCCTCCAGGAGGCAACATGCGCGACCTGAACGTGCCTCCAGGAGGCAACATGGGCGACCTGAACGTGCCTCCAGGAGGCAACATGCGCGACCTGAACGTGCCTCTAGGAGGCAACATGCGCGACCTGAACGTGCCTCGAGGAGGCAACATGCATGGCTACAACAACCTAAATATTCCGCTCCATCTTAGACCGCAACGTTTAACATCAGGCAAGTTGGCGGTCAAGCGCAAATCTATTTCCACATAAAAAAAAAGTCAGATTACAATTTGATGATAGACTTCCGAAAACAACGCCTGATTCAGTAAATATTTGGGTATATAAAGAAAAATGTGACATATACTGATTCCAAAACCATTTCGAGATTATAAACCATATTTATAAACTATAGTCTATAAACCATATTTTTTTATTTTGGGCTCATAAAATGATGAGATGGCGCAATTTTTTACGAAAATATAAAATATATTTGACCTTCAGTCGACCTCCAAAATGACGTCACAGTTACAAAAAAAAGTTGATGCTAACAGCATTGGCATTGAATATCAAGCATAGACAATATCTCTATGAGAACTGTCATAACAAAATAATTTTCTATAGAATTGTAGAAATATACATGTCACTGTCAACGTCAAGTTAGAACTTAAAACTTTACATACCCAAATAATTGACTAATAATGTATTTATATTTTCATGATTGTATCGAAGCTGATAAACTATTCGTTAAAATCTATAATTAGCTTTTTAATCATATATTATGATTCATACAAAGCTGATGATTTTCCTATAAATAAATAAGCAATATCTTTGACCCTTGGCTTATTAAGCTGTTTTTTTTTATTGAAAAATTGGCTTACGCTAGATCGCAAACTCGCCTGATGTTATGCGACTGTTGCAGTCTTCGATGGAACGCGCTTGCCTAGAAGGTACCTATTCATTCGCGATTTGAACACACTCAAATTATATTAATTCGGAAAACCCCAGTCAAGAAGCGTGTTCCAGATTGAGGCGGGCCGCACAATAGCACAGTTTCGTTCGAGTACCGTACAACAATGACGGTAATAGTGTTTCACTTCCGTGGCCTAAATGGTAAAGCTACAGATCGGGATAATGCGTGTTCAAGTCCCGTCGGATGTGTGTCATTTTTGAACTGCCTATAAATTCGTAAACAATCATGTATATTCACCTCTCCATATGGTGTGTAAGTGTTGTCCTGGTGCCAGTAGTTCCCCGGGTCCGCGTACTGCTGCGCGTGGTGTTCCTCGGTGCGGCTCCAGTCCTCGTACGCGTACTGCGGTGACGTCACGTCCGGCGCGTCGCCCGGCGCGGCGGGGGGAGCGGGGGGAGCAGGCGCGGGGGCAGCGGGCGCGGGGGGAGGCGGGTAGTACTGGTGCGAGTACTCGGGCGGCACCTCGGGCTCCGCGTAGGGCGCCGGCGCCGCCGCGGCGGGCGGCAGCGCCTGCGACGCCTGCTGCTGTTGGTACTGCGCCTGCGGAACACTCCTTATTGACTATTCGTGCGGACTGCTAGAATGTGGAATACGCTTCCTGAATGAAACTTTCTCGATAGATATAATCTGGATGTCTTTAAATCGCGAGTGAATTGGTTTCTAGGTAAGCACGCTCCATCGTAGACTGCAACGTCGCTTAACATCAGGCGAGTTGGCGGTCAAGCGCAAACCTATTTATGCATAAAAAAATAAAAATTATAGGTATTAATAATCTTAGTTTAGGTTATATACAGTGCTTATTTTATATTATAAATAACATACATTAATTTTTACACAACATTATTGTTAATGCATGCTGTGTTTACAACTAGAAGGGCGTATACATTTCTAGTATGTTTCCATTTAAATATCAATTATGTTCCTATTGTATATGTCCAGTTTTGTAAACCAATAATAAATAAATCTACTCTGAACATCTTCTAATGGACGATATTTTCGTCGTGTTCCTGAAACAGTGTCTAGATATACACGTGTGTAAATTAAAACAAGTTATATAAAATTAACGATATATATATATATATATATATATATATATATATATATATATAAGCACTCCCATGACTTGGATATCAAAGTAAAAGGGTTTGTTGAAAAGCTAAGAATACCTACGAAAAAGCTTGTTTTTTTAAAAACGTTTGTTTTAACAGACTTCCAAAAAGGAGGAGGTTCTCAATTCATCGGAAACTTTTTTAATGTATGTTCCCCGATTACTCGAAGACACCTGGACCGATTTGGAAAAAACCGGACAAGTGCGAGTCAGACTCGCCCACCGAGGGTTCCGTACAAACTAAATAAAAGGGGGAAATCATATATTTTTTTATATTTTCCTTTATTAATCGAAAAATATACATCGTAAAAATATTTAACACATTCCTTGCTCACCACTCGGATCCGAGTGGGGCGGGGCTATAGTAGCGGCGCCTCCCACTCGGATCCGAGCGAGCGTCCCGTTTTTTTTTTTTTTTTATATATTTTTAAATATTCATTTTGTAGTAGTCATTAAACGGCGTTTGAGGCAGTCAACGTTGCTTTGCGCGGCCACTCTTATATCGAAATTCACGTACTTAATCAAAATTCGCCTAAAAGTTTTGGTTCCCAGCTGAAGTGAAGGGTCTGCAGGGGGCGAAGAATGCTAATTAGGCTCTTTCATATGATACCCCACATGATGATACGGTTAATTCACTTTAAAATTTGAGACCTCATTCCTTGCATAGAAAGACTATTTTTTTTTTGATTAAATTAAAAATGACCAATTTTTGGATTTTTTCCTATATGTGTACTCTAACACAATGCTTCTTGCCAAATTTCATAGTTCTAGGTCAACAGGAAGTACCCCATAGGTTTTGATTCCCTTGTGAGTGTTGAAATGTGCGTTTTTTACGACATATTCGGCTATAACTTTTTTTACGAAAACTGAGAAATTTTATTTCACGCGTTCCCGAGATAAAGGTCTTGACACCCGGACGGACGGACAGACGGACAACAAAGTGATCCTATAAGGGTTCCGTTTTTTCCTATTGAGGTACGGAACCCTAAAAATTATAATTTCCCAGGTGGTCCCATAGAAATTTTATCAAAATCGGTTCAGTATTTTGTTTTTTCCAACAAAATAACTGAAAAAAATATGTCATCCAAGTCAACGTATCGCGTATTTTGAAGACGGTTTAATTGGTTTTACGATTAATTGTTTTTATAAAAATTTCTTCAAATTGTTTCGGTTATTATGTTTTCATGACAAATAAACGTAATGTTTGTTCTCCATCGGGATACAAATGGTTGCATTTGTATCCCGATGGATTGGTTGCATACCTGATCCCAGTATTGTTGTTGTTGTTGTATTTGTTGTTGTTGTCCGTAATAATCTCCAGCGACGTGTTGCGGCGTCGTGTGCTGCACCTGCGACTCCGCCTACACACACACACATGCGGTTACCAACAAGGATACACACGCACGCACACAAACAAACAGAAATGATATTTCAAATAGTTAAATTAGCATAACCGAAACTAGACAATGATAGGATCGTAATATTTGTGACCTTTCCTGTGAAAGGTGCGGTTCTGAAAGCCGGCCGTCAGACGCGTGTGTGCGTACCTGCATCATATGCGCCACGGTCTGGACGTCGTGCATCCACTGCTGGTGTCGCGGCGAGCCCTCGCTGGAGCCCTCCTCCAGCAGGGGCGGGTCCTCCAGCAGCGCCGGGTCGTGGTACTTCAGCCTGTACACGACGTGTCATACAACACAACAGTTCAAACGCAATATAACGACTATGTAAAGGTACACACATCCCCGATGTTGGTAACACTGTTCAACTGGACACGGCGCGGAGCAAACGTTTTCGAAGGTAAGTATACCTATGCAGTGCCGCTGTGTAATTTAATTTATGAATGATTACCGTCCGCCACGTGTTACAATGATTGTTTAGCAGAGCTAGTCCATGTAAACTGGCAACACTGAGCGCACCTTTATTTGACTTGTTGTACACTACCTTATTCTATTTGCTCATACTAATCATTTAAAAAAAAATGTTTTTTTTTCTCTCTGTTACTTCTAAGCACTTGACAGAGTGGACAGAACATTCTTCCAAGGTGAGAGATTATTTATGCAACAACGCAGGTGCGTTCATGTTTAGCGATATTGTGTATACGAAGGGATTAAAAAGATCTTTAAGTATTTTGATTGTTGTCATGGTTTTATTTTTTAGTATTTTGGCTGTAAGTTTTCCTAAAAATATAAATATAATATAATATGTAACATATAATGTTATGTCTCTAGACGCAGCATATCTCACCTGTCCGCCATCTCTGCGAGGTTGCGCACGAGTCTCGGCGCGTAGTCGGCGGGCGCGCGCGTGACTGCGCGCGCCGCCTGCTCCACGTACGCCAGCGCGCGCTCGTACTGCCCGCAGTCGACCAGCCGACACGACAGCACGAACTTGTACACCTGCCGCCGAGACCAGGACGCGTCACACGAGACACGCGGGCACCGGACCACGGACCGGCCGCAGTACCACAACCGTTACAGCAGTCTCATTTCAATATTACTTTAACTTTTGTCTCGCTCTTCCTGCAGTTGATAGATCAAGACGAAGGTCAAAGTAATGTTGAAATAAGGTCGCTATTAAGATTAGGAACTCTACTCGATCGCAACATGCACCTCTTACAACGTGCACGGGTGTTTCCTCTGAGTTTGTATTTGTAGTTACTTTAGTTTTTTTACGTTTATCGGTTGTGATAAGCCGTCAGTTAAGTGACGTTAAGCGATGTATGCGGGCCGAAACAGAGCAGGCTCGCCTTGATAAAACAACACGCGTCACTACGACGTCATTTATAGATAAATTATAGTTGTCAACTAAGATCGATAGGGAATATACATAATTTATTTTTATTTGGTCATAAAAAAGCTAACCACAAATATATTAATTGACAAAAACAAAAATTTTATATCTTCATAAATAAAAAAGTCACAAGCAATTTAATTTCATGTTAGGCAGAAAACACACGATAGCGAACGGTGACGTCATGGACTCATGGTTCAAGTTCGTCGAACAAATTCAATACAAACTTGTTGTTTCGCAAGAGAAGGACAGAGACCAATTGAAATATTTGTTTTAGTATAATTATGTATTATATTTTAGAATGTTATCAATTCAAAATATTATTCCTTTAAAATATAATTCACGCATATTTGTTATTTAGCCAGCGGTTAGCACATTTTGATCGCCATAATGAAAACAAATGTAAGCGGTTATTGTAACATAATGGAACGCGAAAGGCTAATATATACGTGTATCGTACCTGTAGGTCTGGTATGACGTAGTCCTGGTTGAGTGAGAGCGCGTACTCGTAGATCTCTGTGGCGAGTATGGCGCGCGTGGTGGCGAGCGCGGCGAGCGTGCGCGCGCGCGGCTCCGCGAGCAGCAGCGAGAGGCGGGGCGGCGCCGCGCCCGCCCCCGCCCCCGCGGCGCCCAGCGGCGCGAGCGGGTGACGCGCGAACCGCACCCCGCCCACCACGTAGCAGAACTGCGCCGAGTAGATGAGCCCGCGCGACGCGAGACTGTCGCCTGCGCAATATTCACTGTTACTTATCACACAATAACTATTTATTTTTTTTAATTTCTATTATTTATTTGTTTCAACGAACTGAATGGTGTTAATTTATTAAAACAATTCAACTTTTATTTGTCACAGAAGTGAATAGTTGAAGGTTCATGCGCACCAGGTATACATCATTTTATGTAAAACAAACAATAATCACTATATTGAACGTCATATTGTATGTAGATAGGACATATAGGTCACATTTATAAAATACGTTTTATAGAAGGGCACATCTCCGTATAATTATGTTATTAACATTAACATTTTATAGAAGGGCACATCTCCGTATAATTATGTTATTAACATTAACATTTTATCAATTTCCGGCACTTGTCTAGATGTGCACATATTTCTGTATAGATACATCTATAGCGAGTGAATGAGTGAGTGAGTGAGTGAAGGTATGTAGTATAGTTACCGAGGTGCGTGAGCGTGCGCGTGTCGTGGTCCGGTCGCGCGCCCGCGTTGGCCAGGATGACGGCGGCGTGCGGCCGCCAGTCGGCCCAGCGCTCCTCGCTCACGCACTGCAACACAACACGCTGCAACAACGGCAACACGCTCGCTCCCCTCCGTCACCCGCCGTCACACCGATAGCAATATACGTTATACACGATGCGTGCCGTTATTATATCAAATACAAACTCCTCACTGATATATCAACGCACATTTGAACCGCTCTTCTTATTTCATATAATTTGGATTGTGTGCGATTTGCGTCTGCGTGTTATATAGGATATCAACTATTAAGAAATTAATTGTGAAGGACAGGATGCACCTACACATATTTATATTAACAAAAATATTTGTTTACCGGCGATATGCTATTTACATATTATATTGACATAATGATGCCATTATGTCTAAATATAATATGTAAATCGCATATCGCCGATGTCGATATGATTTATAGATAAATTATAGTTGTCTGCTCTGAAGCCTAGATAGAGCGGCACGAGCACGAGCACGAGCACGAGCCAGCCACAACTCTGGCCACCACCGGAGTCCGAATTTGACGGATTGTGAATACCCTTTGAGTCCCTAGTCCTTCATCTTATCGCGATGCTATGATGGGGATAGTTAGAACGCAGCAATGTTCCCAATGAGTGAGAGTGATCAAGGAACCAGCGCAAGGTATCTAGGTAGAACAGGCTGCGTTGTTAGAAGCGCGTGTCGGTAATATATGAGGGCGGTGTTACCGTGGCGGCGGGCGGCAGCGTGCCGGCGAGCGTGGCGTACAGCGTGTGGATGGGGTCGGCGCGCGGCGTCGCGGCCAGGAAGCGCGCCGCCACCGACGTGCGCGTGCGCCGGTCCGAGTACGCCGCCAGGTGCAACGCGTGACCCCACAGGTTGGACGACATCGCCCACTCTAAGCGACCACAAACAATACTATGCTATATGTATGTCGGCATCGATCATAAATCGCGAGTGATTGATACAGCGACTATTCGATGAATCGAAACGCAACCACCGTGGTATAACCATGAGGAGTGGTGCAGAGGGCTCCGGGCGGGTACTCACCGAGCGCCTCCTGCCTGTTCCCGCAGAGCAGGTGCTCCCGCAGCTTGTCGAGCGCCGCGCCCTCGTCCCCGCCGGCCGGGCTCGGCTCGCCACCTGGCGCACACGCTACGGCTTATACTGACGTTTCATCACAATTTACACATTCACAGAGGGATCTGCCAAAACTTACAAACTAGAGCAAGAGACACAAAATATTCAGTTTTTTTAATAAAAGCAATAGTTTCATTTTTGGGTTCCGTACCTCAAAAGGAAAAAAACGGAACCCTTATAGGATCACTTTGTTGTCCGTCTGTCCGTCCGTCCGGATGTCAAGACCTGTATCTCAGGAACGCGTGAAGGTATCGTGTTGAAATTAAAACCATATACGCAGATCTATAGTCTCTTGCTGCAGAAAGAATAATAAATTTCTGTTTTTTTTTTGATACGAGTAGAAATATCAATTGCAAAAGTTTCTAATATTTTGGAATTAATTTTTTAAGAAGGATATTTGCAAAAGCATAAATAATTTTATATTTTAAAGTGTAAGTGTGTGTGTGTGTGTGTGTGTTTGTACGTGTGTTTTGGAGTATATAATAATGTAACTCACCGGCGTGGGCGTGCGCCGAGGGCTCCGTGAGGTCTGGCGAGGAGCGCGCCTCCTCCGCGGAGCCCGACACGGAGGACTCGCGCCGGGACTCTGCAACCACAACAACGCTGTAGCGGATCTTGTATCGCCGCACGTGCGCGACAACAAGGGAGGGTCCGCCTCTCGTTGTCCTCTCTTACACACTCAAGGCGCGGTAATCATCCAGTCAAACTATAAGGCCGGTTTTCTTGTCCCGCGTGTCGTCGGAACTGACAACTGGAGCTCAACTCAAGACCCCCCCCCCCCCCTCCCTCCCAAATCATCTGAATCCTCCCATGACACATCTTAAATTGATAAAACATGTTTTAGATTACAGTAGACTTTCGATCATCATTATCATCCCAGCCATAAGAAGTTCAGAAGTCCACTGCTGGACATGCCCCCCCCCCCCCCATGGGTTTCCAAAAAGACTGATTAGAAGTCCCGCCACTTGTATAAGGTCATGATTTATCCATCTCGTAGCTGGTCTTCCTCCGCTGCGCTTGCCGGTGTGTGGTCTCCACTCGAGAACTTTTTGGCCCCGTTGGCCATTAGTTTACCGTATATGCCCCACCCACTACCATTTCAACTTGCTAATGCGCTATGCTATGACTCTCGATAAGTGTAAACGATTGGGCTATTTTATTTAATTGGGGATTGATCAGCAGGGTCAAACCACTCCCAAACCAAAATCCTGAATCCGTCCCTGCACGTACTCACCGCTACGTGTCGTTTTGTGCGTGTTAGTTTGGTGTTCGTGTTCTCGCGTGTTCTTCATGAGCAGCTCCGCGATGTCCGACCCGACCACCACCTGCACGACAACACACACTCTTTATATACATCATCATCATCTCACCCACAGGAAGTTCACCGCTGGACATGGCAGGCAGACACCGGCAGGCAGTGGCGGATTTGCCCTAAGGTCCAGTAGGCCCATGTTACCATTGGGTACCAACATGGTATAACCATGTTGGTACCCAATAAATAAATAAAGCGCTAGTCTCTATTGAAAATGACACACAACTGAAGAGAATCGTTATATGCGAAGCAAGAGGTATTCGTTTGAAACTAGAACGTTTTGAAACGGCCCTCATGACTGTTTTTGGGGATGTTTACTGGATCGCATCGCATGTTTAATGCCACAAATAAAAAACTTCAGTGAGGAAATTGACATTACCATTGTCATAGAACTCTATGAGACACTGATACATTTGTTGCCGAAACAAGAGATAACTTCGATGATTTCGAAAAAAAGGCCAAAAAACTGTCTTTCGTACAGGAATATGAAAGGGATTTTCGACGCAATCCAAAGCCTAAGCTATTTCCTGGCGAGACTATTACAGGCGAAGAGATGCAACAAAAGAATAGTCGTGAAAATTTCAGAATCACTAGTTTTTTGGTAGTAATTGATACATTACTGTCAGAAGAACTGAAAAAACGACGGGATGCTTATAAATTACTTCACAATACATTTAACTTTATTACTAAATACTGGAGAAGGTAGTAAACAAACGATTGCTAAGCTTCCTAGAGAAAAACAATATTCTATCTTCTAATCAATTTGGATTTAGACCCAATAAATCCACTGAGGATGCCGTATTAGCCTTCGTGGATAAAGTGTCATCCAAGCTCGATTCAAAAAAGAAGTGCTTAGGGATTTTCCTAGATTTGGCCAAGGCATTTGATACAGTGTCTTGGCCAATTCTACTAAAAAAGTTAGAAGTTCTCGGAGTGCGAGGAAGTGCACTTAACTGGTTCATCTCGTATTTGAGTGACAGGAAGCAAAGAGTCCGCATCTCTAACCAGTTCAGTGACTACGAATCTGTCTCTTTTGGAGTTCCCCAGGGAAGCGTACTCGCACCCACACTGTTTCTGGCGTATATCAATGACCTGTGCAATTTAAAGATCACAAAGGGGAATCTGTTTACCTTTGCAGATGATACTGCGCTTGTATTTTACGGGGATACTTGGGATGATGTCGTCGATGTGGCCCAGCAGGGGATGGCCCAGGTGGCAGAGTGGTTACAAAATAACTTGCTCACACTGAACACAACCAAAACCAAATACATGGCTTTCCGAATTAACCAAAGAACCAGTCCTGGACCTATATCACTTAAGCTCCATTCATGTGGATCACACACGAACCCAACATGTGCATGTCCCATGCTTGAATTTGTTAATCATATCAAATACCTTGGTATTGTTATTGACCATAGAATGACATTTGATAATCACTTGACCTGTTTGCGGACACGAATACGCAAAATGTTGCATATCTTTAAACGATTAAGCAAAATAGCTGACCCCAAAACACTAAGAATGGTCTATTTAGCTTTATGCCAGTCGGTCATTAGCTACTGTATTGTTTCTTGGGGATCTGCAGCAACCACACGTCTTATTAATGTAGAAAGAGCCCAAAGAGCCCTTCTGAAAGTTGCGTACAAAAAACCTTTTAGATATTCTACCAGTAAGCTCTATGAAGATACCAAATATCTAACCGTCCGTCAGTTATACATTGTTGCGGTGGTTGTCCGTTTCCACAAAACTGCTTTGTTGAGCGCAAAACAAACGAAAAAGACTAACAGTCGCCGGAATACATGGCCACTACCAAATACGAGAACTACATTCGCACAAAATGCCTACTCTTTTAAAGGACCGTTCCTTTATCAATTTCTTGACAACAAGCTAGACATATTAGAAAATACACGTTTTGAATGTAAAAATAAGATCAGTGCATGGCTTTCTACCCAAAATTATACAAACACGGAAAAAATAATTAATATAATTAAATAGTGTGGTCTGATTTTCAGTCACAATAAGAAAATACCAGGGAGGTAGAAGATCGCTTTATAAAAATGGGGGCTTCCATTATTATACAGTGATCTTGCAGAAAGGTGATGCCCAGGTCCCACACCTATTATCTTTTTCTATATGCTAAAAATCATGGAAACCCACATAATAATACACACGTCTACCCGCACATTAACGCAAATACTCTTTCATACACACATACATGCATTCTCCACTCTCCTACTCAATCATAAACGCGCACAGACGCTGGCACTCACGCATACTCAGAACACAGTCTATAAAGAACATAACCTCACTGTAGCATCTAGTGGGCTGAAAGTGCTATTTTGTTCTTTTTATATTATCTACTTCAACAACTTATGTATTATGTATTACACTTTCATAAAATGAGTTTAGTCTAATAGCTGTGAATCTTATATGTTTTGTATGTTTTAAGGAGGAGCCTGAAACCCACGACACAGGTCACCCTAGTGTGGGCTTCAGTGCACACCGTTGTAACTGTAATTTTATTTAGTTGTAATTTTCATATTGTTGTTCCTCGGTGTCTGTTATTAGCCATAGCATTTTTTCCAATAAATTTCATTTCATTTCACTAACCTGACGAAACCGAGCATCTCAGAAGTCGAAGAAAAGGCCAAAACATTGTAAATGGTTTATTCTACTGACTTAGAAGACAATTTTTCCGAAGAATGCATTCGTTGCATTCATTCGTTGCGTTGCATTCGTTCTCACTGCAGCATAAATAAAAGTAATTTTAAAAAAATTAACCAATTTCAAACTGAAAAGAAAGAAATAACTCGAAGAAAATCAAAACTGGGCGTCTACCTAAGTAGGTACGTACACCCTCTATTTTTTTTGAGGTCGGTGTCTGTATAGGACTTACTTGATGATAGCTTAGGGCCTGACACCGACCTCAAAAAAATAGAGGGTGTACGTACCTACTTAGGTAGACAACAGTTTTGATTTTCATTTCATTCATTCTTCCTTTCTCAGTTTGAAGCCGGTTCCATTTTTTTATTACTTTTATTTCATCATGATCATAATCCACAGCCTTCTCTATCCCACTGCTGGGTATATGCCTCTCTCTTGTCTTGCCATCTTCCTCGGTCCAGCCAACCGACTCGACTCGACTCGACTTGGTGAGTCGGTCGGTAGGTAGGTCGGTCGGGCCAATCGAGTCCAGGTTTGACCCGCGATTGTTGTTATATCGTCGACCCATCTTGCAGCTGGACGTCCCACACTCCGCTTACCTTGCCTCGGCCACCATTCTACTTTTATTTATTTATTTTTAATAGTATTTATTCTTTTGAAGTCGGTTAAAAGCGGTCGTCAAAGCTCATCACCGCTCATGTCACTGTCTATCAAACAATTGAAATATAAAATGTAGACACTGCTCTTCAGTTGCGATGAACGAAGTGAGTGTTCAAAGCCCATATTTTGAAAACTACTGAACCGATTTTGATAAAACTTACAATGACTCCTAAGTTGAAAGATACTTTATTCAATAAAAAGATTTTTTGAAATACGACTTCTAGTTTCTGCGTAATGCGTGGACAAACATACAAACACACAAAGCTACAAACATACATACACTTATGAAATTTGGCATACATGTTTAGAAGCTGGTATAGACTAACATATACAAAAATTGTGCAATTCTGTCAAACATACAGGTCGAATTGATAACCTCTTTTTGTGAAGTCGGTTAATAAAACCGTTTTAAATGTTTTATTTAATTGTGTAATTGACCCTTGAACCACGGAATATATTACTAATTAGTAGCTATTCAAGTTCATTACGTACCGGCAAGCGCAGCGTAGGAAGACCAGCCACGAGATGGACAGACGACCTCATACAAGTGGCAGGAAGACGCTGGATGCAAGCCGCTTCCAATCGGTCTTTTTGGAAATCCATGGGGGAGGCCTATGTCCAACAGTGGACTTCTTATGGCTGAGATGATGATGATGAAGTTCATTACATTTCTTATTTAGATTTAGATAATAGTTGTCAATAAAGTAAATTCATTATCTACCTAGTGTCCTGTACGTTGTCTATACGGTGGGCGCTGAGAGGGGCGGCATATGGCCTGGGGCCTAGAGCGGCCAACACTGCTAATCCACCACTGCCGGCAGGCCTACCCCAAGGTTTTCAAAAAAGACCGATTGCGCGCGGCTTGCATCCAGCGTCCTCCCGTCACTTATATAAATAAGGTCATCTGTCCATCTCGTGGCTGGCCCGGCTTGTTTACATAGATAACTAATACCTTGACTTATTGTGAACAATTTATGGTTCAACGGGACAGCTTGACAATTCATTAGATTTTGACAGTAATTTTTATCTTTGAGTTATTAAAACAAAATATTGCCAAAGTTACAAAAACATTATCAGTAAGTACTTAACGTTACTCAGGTGTATGAAATATCTCGGCAATCGGACGAAATCAACTTTATGCAGTAGGGATAATAGTACCTACTGCGCTGGTTTGCATTTTGCCTCCTTACTCGATCTCAAATGTTAGAATGTTGTACGGCGGGTATTTAACATCACCGCGCGGTTCTTTATTGACTTAGTACACCGAGTACTTACCCGAGTGGTATAATTTACTATTATAATGGCAAGTATATTGCCTATTTGACATTTTACTGACATTGTATTTTATATACTCGTAATGAATATTTTGTAATCCTCAGACACGAATTGTTTAAGAATAATGTTTGAATGTTATGAGATAAATGTAATTGGTCTTTTCCGTAGTTTCCCGTTTTTTGTCTCAATCAACAAATTTGAATAGAGCGGGACAGGCTTACTCGCGAGGGGGATGGAGGTGTTCCATTAATGGGTATCAACGAAACACGTTATTTATCGGTTTATATAAAATAATAATTTATTACCGATATTATTAAATTAGCAGGAGAGGTGCGAGTCGAGTGCTCCCTGATGAGTCGCGGAAACGACACAGGACAGATAACGAGCTCTGGAATATTTAGCTAAGCCCAGGAAACGAACACTGTGGAAACTAATTAGGGGTCTTCTTGTTAGCTATAAACATAAGTATAGAAAACTCAAAAACCCCTGAAACGGCTGAACCGATTTTGATAACACATTCTCATATTTAGAACACTCTCGATGAAATCCTCTTTCAAACAAAAAAAGTAGATCAAAATCGGTCCATCCGTTTGAGAGCTACGATGCCACAGACAGACACATAGATACGTAGACATACAGATAAAATTTATAACACGGGGGGTGTTTGAGTCGGAGGTTAAAAACGTACGAAAGAGAAGGCATTACAAAGTCTCAAACGTCAGAATGAGACAGATTATTTTTTGTTATATACAATACTCCAACAGGTGTAGCCAACGGTGGAGTACTTAAGGTCGGCTACAATTTGTCAACTCAATCATTAGAGTAAGTGTATGTGAGTGAGTGAGAGAGTGCGTACCCCGTTTTGCGTGAGTAAGAGCGCGAGCAGCTCCCAGATCAGTCCGTAGCCACGTGCGTCCCGCGCGCCCTCGCGCGCAGCGTTGCGCACGCGCACCATGCAGTACTCGATCACGCTCTTCTTGTGCGTCACGCCTGCAACAGACAGTACACGACCGATCTAGTTACCATGGAATGTGACGCTTTTTACCTCACGACATAACACACACCGCTCTGTCTGTACTAAGTATAACCTGTTATTATTTTGCTAAGTACCTTTCGATTTGGGAGTTAAAGTAAATAAGCTCGTATAGACTGAGTGGCCAGCCCTAGTGTGAAACAGTGAAACGCGCGTGGAAACAGAGTTTAATTACAAATCATTTTCTAGTAATGTAAAAGTAAAAGGAAGTAAGAATCCAAGTAAGCAAGTATGGTAAGTAGGATGGAATTCTTTACCATCTTCTCCGTTTCCTTAGAACTAGCATCTTGACATTTTCAAGGCTAGAGTGAATATATTCCTTTTAGATCGATGAGTTCCATCCTCGACCACCCCGTCGCTTAACATCAGGAGAGGTGGTGGTCACTCGTAGATCTATATTGCATAAAAAAAGTGTAATTGTAATAAAATATAGAGCATGCCGCAGTGTTGCGCAGTTCCGTTTCGTACGGAGGTCCATCAAGTTGTGAGTCCGTATGTATATAGAGGTGAGAGGTGAGCGGTGTACCTCTAACGAGCGGGCCCGGGCAGGCCTGCAGCTCCGCGGCGGCGGGGTCGCGGAGCAGCGCGTGCGCCAGCGACACCACCTGCACCGTGGCCGGCAGCCCGTCCGCGGGCCAGGAGCCGCGCACCACCACCACGTCGCGGCACGAGATGCTGCCCTGCGGCGGGTGGGGGGCATTCGGTTAAGCTCAGTTAAGAGAATTTGACGGAAATTGGAATTTACACGGACGATGAGTTGACTCATTGCAAGCCTATACTTTCATCAGCTTCCTGTTGTATTTTGTGTGTTTGTTCAGTGATCACTTCGCCAATTATGAATTAATTTTGATGTTTTTATGTTTAGTCATTTTTCATATAGATTTTATCAAAATCGATTCGGTAGTTTGACTTTATAACGAAATAACTGGAAATATATGTCATCCAAGTAAATAAATTACGTATTAAACTATGTATATCGAGGGTACTTTTTCTGCACAGAACCACATCGTCGATGAACAAATACTTATCAACATATTATATTGATATATTTTTTCATAGTGTGTATTTAATACATTGACAATTAACTTCCGAATTCTTTGATACACTAACTTAATTAATTTACAAATTACTTGAAACTGATCTTTATATTTTCCGCTCAGTATCTTTTCACCGGCAAGTATTGTTATTTTATTTTTACATTCATGAAAAACCAACGGCATACAAATCAAAATAGCAGAAAATAACGAATTCACAAATGCCCAGAACAGTTGTCACCTACGAGAACACACACACATGTACAAGTGCCTACACCTACGAGAACACACATGTACAAGTGCCTACTTAAAAAATTATAATAATAACAATAACAAGTAGAAAAATAAAGTCCCACGAATAAAATATGAAGTTAAATAAGATTAGTTTTGTTTTGATGTCTTCTCGACAACCCAGCGCCTCTCTTTAGTACATTCATATTTCATTTTAGCAGAATCAAAGAAATCCTTCGAGATAATGTTTTGAAAGGTGCTTCGCCTCATCGTGAATAGATCGACGTGCTTGGAATATTTAGAGTTGAAGTTATTTACTGTACGAGTAAAGAACGAGTTTCTTCGGTAGTTTGAGTTTATGATTGGCTGTCAAGCTTTATATCATATTTTCCAATCTATAGGCGAAAACCATAAATGTTAAATAAACTATAAATGTATAGTTTATTTAAGTATTTTGGCTGTATGTTAAGTCGGTTTTATCAGTTATTTAAGCCATAATTATTTACTCATGTCATCATTCACGCATTTCATCCATACATTTTTCGGGCGATATTTATTTCTGTGTCAATTCACGTGCATGGACTTGTTGTTTTTATAATACGCGAGCCCATATACCCTCAGTACAAGATATTGGCTATGCAGAGGCTCGTTGAAGGGTTAGAGAGAGAGAGAGAGAGAGAGAGTAGGGGTTACCTTGACGTGTGGTGTGGAGAAGCGGTGCGGCGTCATGCGGTCGGAGCGCACGGTGGAGGTGTCCGCGCACGGCGGCAGCGACATGTCCGTGATGTCCCTGCACTCATCGCACGTTACTACGAGTACGAGCTACGCCCCGCGTCAGACACTTCAACTCGGTCACCACTCGCGCGCACCGCAACGCATTCTCGGACATTTCATTGCATGAGAAACGTTCACTTTATTTATTTATTTTAGTTATTATTATGTATGACCATCGGCCACGTTACATCATGATATTGACGTGTGTGCGTAAACGATGAAACTTAGACTTTAATGTTAAAAACCTAAAGTCTAATTTTCATTGTCCACACACCCAGGTCACGTTCATGTAACGCGGCCGATGGTCATACAGATTCAAGGCCCAGAATGGTATTTTGTCCAGGCGCGTGCGCGCGTCAGCTGTTACGGGCGCAAGCTGACATCGCTGTGAGTACTTGTCATACAGCGATGTGCTCCGATACTATTTGTAATTCTCTCGAAGCGTACGTCAACATATTTTATACAATTAATGTCCGATATTACATTACGCATACGCACTGCGTAGTGCGTTCTGATCGAGAAAACATAGTTATACATCGTTCAGAAGTGGGATCACTACCCATGTTCTACCTTTATTATTATTAATTCTGCCTTTGCCGCTTTAACCTGTGGTAGTAATACGCCTTTTGGTATTTATTTCATGGCGATTACTTTTCTTGAATGACTTGTTAAGGACGCTCTCTCGTGAACGGGATTATCATTTAACATCAGATGTTTTAGCAAACACAAGCCAGTTCAATGTAGAATTCCATTCAATTTTGAACGCTGAAAGTAAATTCTAGAATTCCGTATATAATGGTTTCTCAATCGTTATTTGTAGCCGCGTCTCTACAGTTTATGAACGACATATTTAAAAGGTAGAACCGTGGTAGTGTTACATTTATTTGAGACGCCAGATGCAGCAACACAAAAGACGGAAATTCTAACACATTAATTAGCAACACTAGCATTTACATTTACACAATAGGTAAAAGAATGGCTGTTACTAGTTAGTTCCTCCATGCAACAATACAACACAAGCACCGACCCGTATAGTTACTGCCATGAAATGACGATGATATGAAATGATTATGCTAGCGATAATGTAAGCTGCAGTACATTTTAGTCTAAGTACAAGCGCATGCCTATAGAATAGACGTTCGACGAAAGGTAACAATAGGACAGCTTCTATTCCCGTACGAAGATTTAAAGAAACCCACCCACCACAAGCGACGCTACAGTAGCAAGAAAGTTTAAATGCAATAAAGTTGGCCTTTACAAGGAGTAAAATCATTATCGGCTAACGGATCGTGATACAATCGAAGACTTCATTATTTACTAGTTACTATAGTAATTGTAGTAATCTAGAAATCTATTTACTAATCTAGGAAATTGATAACAAAATCGAAGGATGCAGTTCAGTGTTGCAGCTATATACCTAAGGTTTAATTAAACCACTCAATAGTTAAAAGATCAAAGAACGAATTATTTGATCCTTTAACCTCACTCGACGTAATTAGTTACGTCGAGTGAGGACTGCGACGCATCGCACGCGGCGGAGAGAATTTTTGTAATTTTTTGCAAAATACACAGACGTGTCCACGATCACATCTCGATTTTTTTATATCTCCACCTTTGCCGGTTTAGAAAAGATTTAGTTTATTGTTCTTTTTATTACAAAAGAGGATCCACAAAATGTGTTTCCATAAATGACGGCGATAATAAATTATTTCTTTAATCCAATCATAATCGTTTTTTTTCTGTAAATACCTACCCGCCCTACAAAACTGGAACTCGAGATCGAGTAAGGGGGCAAAATGAAAACCAGCGCAGTAGCGTAGTATAATCACTACTTATTCCTACTGCATAAAGCTGATTTTGCCTCTTTTCCCTGGAGAGTTTGTAGGTAATTGTTGTTTATACTTCATGTATTCCTATAATTCTTTATACTGGCAATAAAAACATTTTATTATTATTATTATATGAATGTTTTGTTTGAGCATATGTCGCTAAGAGTCAGTTCTACAGTTAATAAGATACGTACAATAAAATTAAAAGTTAATTTTATTTTTTACAAGTATAATTAATGTGATCACGTCACGTATGCGCCTGTTGCATGTACTGTAACTTCGGCCAGGTCCATGTAAAAGCCAACTCTACGCACGGTGTAGATAAGGTTGTCTATCGTGTGTACCTGTCGGAGAGGTCGGTGCGCAGGGAGGGCGCGTCCCGCAGCGAGTCGTGCCGGAACGCGTAGTACCTACGCCCACACGCACACCCGCATGTATACTATACTACACGTACACTACCACCACATAATATACAAGTGTGAATGACGGCACCTCACACTCCGAACTGCTCATAGGCGGAGTGTTCGAGAACATTTGACGACGTGCAGTGAACGTCGCGTGTCGAACAAACATACATACAAGTGCCGATCCTCCGGATAGGCCCTATAGATACGTGCACTACGCGCTACACGCATCTAGATATGCGAATGGATATACTAATGCTATATTTTCTAGTATTTTTAAGACACTATGATGAAGCGTTTGACCACTACCTTTAACATAAAAACAAAAAAAATATACAATCACTCTAGAGTAACCTAAATAGTAAATAAGTAAATTATAGATCACCACTAGAATTGTTACTTTAGTTTTGATGTATTGATGAATTTCTCGCTAAGAAAAACGTGTTAAGTTAGCGCCAAATATCTTGAGGAATGTTTCAGCGTGCACTCTGTTTCTGTCGAAAACAAAAGCGAGGGCAGGATGGAAATGGCTCAAGATGTTTGCCGCTACGTACACGAAAAAGCAACGATCTGAGATAGATACAAAGTCCAGTTGTAGTTTACACAGGTGTCGTCCGCACAAGCCGTTGTACTCGGAAGCGAGTGTCACAAGCTTGCTGTTCAACGTAACAACTGTATTGTACGCGAAAAGCCACGCTCTGCCCACTAACTATCATAACAATCTGTGGCATAGCCCCGCATTATTAAATATAAATTAATCGTCCACCGGGCGGGCCGGACGCGCCGGACGCGCCGGACGCGCCGGACGGATTGTTGAAAATCAAACGTTCTTCACCTCTTCCAACTGTGTAAATCGAGTGGCTAGAGTTAAAGATTTTAGGCCGTCCGATAGCCCTTCGACACGCTATAACGATACTTGTATCGAAAAAGTGTGTGTAATTACCACGTCTTACAATGTAGCGTGCCATCCGAAGCACGATAGCGCTCAATAGTTAACGCTGACACCCAGCCCGGTCTGCTGATGCTAAACATCGGTTATCTTTCACAACCGTTTCGGTAAGTTAGGTATTTATTGGCGCTAATATTCTAAGCTGTCATAAATTACTATAGACAGTCGCGTGGTTAGTAAGTATTGATATTTCAGGTTCAGCTCCGTCCGACGTGTCCGACGCAGCGCAGGCTGTGGGCGCTCACCCCGGTGGATGATGGCTCGCGATAATAACACCAGTAGAAATCAGAAATAGAGAACGAGTCGCGGCATGTTCTTACAGTAACACATGTCATTCTAATTTCTACACTCTTTATTGTAAGTTAGATAATGGGTATGCATGTGTCCTGTCGAGTCAGGCGGCACATGACGAAGCCTGTCGAAAACTCTCGCATTGTTATATGTGTGTCCAAATTATACTTTAAACAATGGCCACAGTATACCAAACAGTACCGTGGTACAATAATATTCGGTTTATGCATATTCATGGCAAATGTGTTTGTTAAATTATGCAAAAAAATGTGGATAACGATGATATGGGAATATGGGATGATGCCGTGATCGATGATCAGTGCCGACGACGGATAATGTATGTTGCAGAGATGAGAGTTGCGCACCCGACACGTATGCAACGTATGTAGCTCTGTATAAATTGTTGCTACCTAGAAGACCCAAAAAAGGCGGAAAACAAATATCTCAACCTATGAATAACGAAGGAGAAAACGAGGCAGCAAATATAATATACTCGTATGACATTTTTATATTTTGGACAATCCGACAAGTAAGCATCATAATTAACAACGGCAAGTAAATACTATCTTCTGTTATTATACTCGCGCGTGTGTACTCGTACTTGTTATTGTACTCGCGCGTGTGTACTTGTACTTGATTTGTACTCGCGCGTGTGTACTCGTATTTGTGTACTCGTACTTGCTCCGTTGTAACGTTTCTAAATTGATGTCTCTTCGACATTCTAACTTTATGCTCAAAAACAATATTACTAACTTAGTAAAATGTTAAGATAATTTGAACGAGGGTAGGTCTTCATTCCACTCGCGCACAGGTCCCATCGGTGAACACGTCGTGTATTGTCATGTTAATTGTATAGTGCAGAGTAGTGTAGTGTAGTGCTGTGTAGTGCAGTATAGTGCGGTGCGTGTACGTACGTGTCGGCCCCCTTGTGGTCGGCGGCGCTGGAGCGGCCCGAGTGCACGCTGGCGCGCTCCTCACGCAGCCCGTATGAGCGCAGGTACTCTACACACACACACACACACATTAGTGTACCGTCCTCGGGGACACGGGCGCGCGTGCTCTCATCGTCGACGGAGCGAGCCGTGTCGGGCCACTGGTGACTGGACTGTGAATACGGACATCCCTCTGCAGTCTGCACTGCACCTCTCCTCTCCATATAATTATACGATCCTTGTATATTTTGACACAGATGCGGTGATCAGATGTTATCTAGTAATTGGTTATATTTATATATAATAACTAGTAGCACCCCGCGGTGTCACCCGCGCAGTGATGAGAAACGGCAATGATGATGATGATGATGGTAAAACATAGTCAAAATAATCTCTGTGCCAATTTTCATAACGACTGGTTCAGCCGTTCCCCCTTGAAGAGGAAACACAAACACACAGATAGACAGACAGACAGACAGACAGACAGACAGACACTGACGACCGATAGTTACATTTGCGATTATAATATTAGTTAGATTACAGGAGAAGTTAACTTATATAAGTTATGTATACAGATATGTTTGTGGAGGTGCCTGGAAGGGATCGATAAACGATAAGGCAGCCTGTCGTCTCGTTAGTTTGTAACCCTAATTATTTAGTTTAATGTGCAATCAATAAATAATTTCTATATATTAGTGATGTTATCGTGATGGTCGTGTTTACCTTGCACCGTGTCGTGGCGCGGCTCCTGGCGCGCCGCCATGAGCCGCCGGTACAGCTGCGTGTAGGCCGCGGGGTCGGCGGCGCGCAGCCGCTCGTAGTACGAGTACTGCGCGCGCTGCGCCAGGTACGGGTCGCCGTACGCGCCGCTCGGTGACCCGTACCCTGGGGAACACACACGCGAGTTGAACTTATGTGCGTATTGTTGATCGCCGCCAACTTCAAACGGTGAAGGGAAACATCGTGAGGAAACCTACATGTCTGAGAGTTCTCAATGATCTTGCAGATGTGTGAAGTCTGACAACCTGCACTTGGCCAGCGTGGTAGACTATGGCCTTACTCTTCTCGCAATGAGAAGATGGCCCGCGCCCAGCAGTGGGACAGTTTGTACAAACAGAGCTGATTAAAAAAAAACTTTGACAGCGTTACATTACATCTCAATGAACTTTCTTTAAATGTTGAATTGGCATTGAATGGTATTTATATTGGTCATATGTAAAGTAATGAAATAGTATTTTTTTTTTGTATTATCATTAAATATGGATAGTATATCGTACGAGGCATGCAATAGTACTGCAACTACGATAATGATCGTAGTGAATCCAACCGTGCTCACCGTCATAGTAGGGGTCGAGTAGACGGCGGGAGTGCCGCGGCCGGTCGCGCCGGCGCTCGCCCTCCTCGTCGGTGGCGGTGCGCGAGTCGCCGCGCGCCGGCGAGTACGTCTCGCCTGAAACCCCGCACACATATCAGAATACAGCAAACTTCACTCCACACTCACTAACACTTACAGCCCGGCTACGAAATTGTCGCTCGCCGTGACAAAGATAGACGGCGGTATCTCTCTCTTGCAGCGCGTCAACACATCGCCGCTTCGTGGCCGGGGCGTATAGAAAGTAATTAATAAGTAGTAAAGTTAAATAAAAGGCGCAACATTTAGGATTATGTCCTGTTAGTAGCAAGTTGAAGTGGCAGTGGGCAGGGCACATAGCACGCAGAACTGATGGCCGATGGGGCCGAAAGGTTCTCGAGTGGAGACCACGTACCGGCAAGCGCAGCGTAGAAAGACCAGCCACGAGATGGACAGACGACCTCATACAAGTGGCGGGAAGACGCTGGATGCAAGCCGCTTTCAATCGGTCTTTTTGGAAATCCATGGGGGAGGCCTATGTCCAACAGTGGACTTCTTATGGCTGAGATGATGAGTTGCGCGTCAGGCGTGTTTACGTACGTCTTTCACTTATTTAGATTTACTTTGCTACTCAGGAATGTACATAGGTACATATAAATATTAATTCATTATTTAACAGATGAGTTTGATAACTCTTTAACCGACTTCCAAAAATAAAGAGGTTCTCATTTCGACTGTAGGTATGTAATTTTTTGTATGTTTCTTCAGCGATTACTTTGCCAATTATGAATCGATTTTGACGATTATTTTTTGTTTGGTAGGCCATACTTCAGAGGTGGTCCCATATAAATTTTATCAACATAAGTTCAGGACTTTGGTTCTTATATCAAAATAACTGGAAAATATGTCATCCAAGTAAAAGAACTGCGTATTTTCAAATCGGTTTTTTCAGTTTTTTTAACTATAATATAATTTATGACATATGATATATTTAATTACGAATAACGATATTTAATGCAGGTTCTTATTTAATGAATTTCTTATGACATCGATTTCTTATCTTTCTTATAGGCCAGTGAGCACATCTAGAGTAGGCAGGAATGCTACATGCAGGCATACTCGCCTCGGTGCGCACCGCATCAACCGATTATCGACGCTCCAAGCAACTAAATTAAAACTCTAAGTGTAACGAGTTATTCACACTTTTTTCCTTTAATTTCTTGAATTAAATTTTACATTTTTTTCAACAAGTATAAAATAAAATATTATTATGTGTATTCCGTGCCACTGTTGTGACATGGTTGTACAAGTCTCCCGTCCTCCTTCCTATCGGAGTTAGAAATGCGTAACTTTGTGAAACTTGATGGCTGTGTTTAAATCACGGATGAATCAGTTTCTTCTATTACAGGTGATAGCGCGCTCCAACGTATTAGTTGAGCGGTCAAGCGCAAGCCATCAGAAATCAACAACAAAAACTGTTTTAATACAACAACATGTGTTTGTTAGTACATCACGCAACAACTACAGAGCGATTTTAATGAAACTTCAGTCGTAGCTGCAGCCCGTTCAGATTCATTTATTTACACATCTATTTCTCATTTTATTTTAGTTATTCCAAATAAAGCCGACCTCGACCCTCGCCCACTTTGAGCCGCACGGCCCGTATACCAGACTATTCTTCAGGTGGCGCGACTCAAAGGCCACGTCCGAGGTTGGCTCTACGTTTTTTGTCACAAGTAAATTATCTGTGAACTGTGAGCAATACATTAGAAGCGCTCGCGGCATTACTCGACTTGGTGACCGTAATCGACATTGCCGTATACAGATATTTTTAGTGGGGGCCTGGCCCCTAAGATCTCTATATACTTAGATGGGTAAATCCTTGAGTGGGCCACATGCCACCCTGGGTGGTCCTGGACTACCCGCCCGCCCTTATATTCGCCCATGGTAAACGATCACCGAAAAGAAGGTACGGATTGCGGACCGTCTTCAGATGGCTGACCGCGAGTGACATACTAACATGATATATATACATATAATCGTCGTAGCTCGGGTGACACGTTCAATTGTGTCTTCCGAGGGCTAAAATACCAACGCTATGTCTATCCACTCGGTTTTAAGGAATTTCTCTATTTAATAAAATAAAGTTTCCATTGGATATCGAGTAAAACCGCGGGGCGCTGCAAGTTTAATACGATATTTTGAAGTTTGGGTCGTAGAATAAAGACTAAGGCTATATACTGTGCAATCTCAATCACCAAGTAAGAAGTCCGACAACAACATACAGATAGATATCAAGATAAGAGAGAGAAGCCCGTAAAACTTTATCTTCAACCGGAATAGCCAGATAAAGAAGGATAGACTGTATAGATCACTTATCTATTTACTAAAATAATAATGAGTGGCCCGTGTCAAATATCTCATGTCTGGCTCTCGTCAGATGTGAGCTGGAATGCAGCGCCTGTTTCACCTGACGTACTCTCGTCAGAAGTGAGCTGGAATGCAGCGCCTGTTTCACCTGACGTACTCTCGTCAGAAGTGAGCTGGAATGCAGCGCCTGTTTCACCTGACGTACTCTCATCAGAAGTGAGCTGGAATGCAGCGCCTGTTTCACCTGACGTACGCGCGGATGCTCGAAAAGGTTCAGAAGGCCTTTTTGAGTTATAGTTACTCGTACTTTCTATATTATGTACCCGACAAAGTTTCTGCTAGAGTATAACTCATTAGCAGTCAGGAGGCTGCTGAACCAACTGACAATATGTCGTGTGCTTATATAGAGGATATACACACAGGAGATACACCTGCACAACTTGCTATGCATGTTGTTGGTGCTGGGTGACCCACGGGTTCCGGCGAACAGGCGCGGTCGACCGCATCACCGCATTCATGCAGATCAAGGTCACACTGTTCCGATCCAATCCGGATCCGTCGTCATTTCAATGCCTTCCTTGCCGCCAACACTGATTTTGATATATTAGTTGACAGCTGGATAAAAGTTCTGGCGCACTTTTTGACATATTGGGACAATTTGACTGACCTGTCCTATTACAGGTGTAATAGGCGAGTCTTTGACGACGGACATACTGATATATTTTGACGTAATTGACATTGAATTTATTTTGCTCTCTCTATATACTTAAATATATAACTTCGTGATTAAGTATGTAGTACTATTAGTCTTCTGTGTTTGTGACATAAATGAAAATGTATATCGTTTTTATGTCAGTAAATAATTTGAATTAGAAATATTAAAAACAGCCTACTACTGTACTGTGAACCACATATCGGAGATTACGAGTTATCTACATTCTCTGACATTATCTTACCCTTTAAGTACCCATTCGATTATGATTAAGAAATAGATTTTTAGTTGAAGCTAACAGACTGAATATCTTGATGTGATCTACGGAACACTGAACACTGAGCTGGAAGAGAGCCACCAGCCGGCAGCAAGCGGTTGTTTTAGAACGTGCTATGAGTCCGCTCCGCGACACACTCGCAACAACTCCTGTTATAACACAACTCGGTCGATATGAACAGCGATCACAAGCTCTTATATTCTAGAGGCATCGGCAACGTTCCTAACACGTATCGGGTTTCGGGAGTAGCGTGACTTGTCGACGCTCCAGAGGCAGAGGTGGTGTGCCATGCATATCATACAGTGTCGTGAGACAAACACCGCGTCATGAGGGATGCTGTACCTTCGCTCCTAGAACTATCGCTAGGTTTCGCGTCGCGAGAGAACCTCACTGCAAAATAAACATAATGTCAGTCAGTTAGTCGGCTGCTAATTTGAATGAAAGTGGACGACTGGCCGACCGCATGGCCCGCAAACCTATCAACAAATAACAACAACAAAAAGAAAATACAAAACAACAAATAAAACTAAAAAAAAACGAACAAGAGCGAGTCAGACTCGGCCACCGAGGGTTCCGTACAAACTAGTAGATAAAAGGGGGAAATTATATTTTTTTTATATTTTCCTTCATATGTTCAAATGTTAAAAACCTGTTTTAGCTTGTGCTAATTAAGCTCTTTCATATAATACGTGGGGTATTATATGAAAGATGATACGGTTAAAACACTTTAAAATTTGGACCTTCCTTCCTTGCATAAAGACCCTATTTTATGTGATTAAATTAAAATGTACAGTTTTCGGAATTTTTCCTTTATGTGTACTATATGACAAAGCTTCTTGCCAAATTTCAAAGTTACAGGTCAACGGGAAGTACCCCATAGGTGTTGATTCCCTTGCGTCTTGACAGACAACAAAGTGATCCTATAAGGGTTCTGTTTTTTCTTTTTGAGGTACGGAACCCTAAAAAGACTTAAAGAATAACCTACTTTTACCAGACTGCGCAAGAAGGAGGGTTATGTTTTTCGGACTATGTATGCATGTTTCTATATTAAATCCTATAGCCTAAACGGTTTTTGACCGATTTTGATTTACTAAACAGGTCGTAATAAACATATACGTATTTTTATAACACAAGTGTACATAAGGCTGTTAACAAGACACATCTACTACATGTTTATATGCCTTTAGGTAATTGGGTATGTAAAGTTTTTTTGGTATTTTTTTTATATTTTTATATGATAGAATGGATCATTTAAAAAAACTCATTTCAATATTTTTTTATTCTGTTCAGTACTTTTTTTAAATATTTTTTTAAAGATAAAATCGTCAGTTGGAAAGATGACGTCATCTTACCTACTGAATAAGATGTTGTGATAGCCAATAAGGTTGCGTTCGTAAACGGGTAAATATTACTCGAGAAATGTCAAAATTTACTCCAGGCCGTTCGGAAACCTCTCAGGAGAATTTTCTCCGAGGTTTACGAACGGCACAGATAGGGTAATAATTACTCTGACAGGAGTAAATATTTACCCGACAAAAATCAGGGAGAAAATTCACCCGGCTGTCAAAATACTTTGAGAGAACGCGAACTTGAATACGTTAATAATAAAAAAATGGCCGCCTCTATCAAAAAATCCAGGAATTCCATGATTTTTGCTACTCTGAGTACAGAAATTTCGTGATAAAAGCGTTTCTCTAGTCAAATTTATGGTAAGTGTGAAGAAAACCACTTCGTTTTACTATTTATATTACGGCGAAAGATTATGGTGTGTAATACTATATTTTTGACCCCAAAGACTTTAAATTCGGTATTGTAACCATTCCTTTAAGTAAAATCCACTAATTATCAATGTTTTCATAAAGTTTTTTGAATGTGTAAGTGAGGTTCTGTGAATTATGTATGATAAGCTAGCCAGTGTTTTCACATGTATTCGATTGCCTCCATATTCCTACTACCCATTAATTATTTGCGTCCAAATCAACATTAGGCGTGTAAGTGTGTTAAAATAGGTAGCTATAATTATATGTAAATTGGTAATATTTAGTCATTATATAGCTATGTGAATCCCATTAAACTTTACCGTTTTTCTTCCTAATACTGGTGAAAAACGGTGATGACTATGATCAAATATGTACCTATCCTATATGGAGACTACACAGCCACATAGTGGACAGTCAACCTCATACAAGTGCTAGGAAGATGTATGCAAGCCACTTCCACAAGTCTTTGGAAATCTATGGGGAATGCTTATGTCTCGCAGTAGACTTCTTTTGGCTGAGATGATGCTGATGTAGCAGATCCATTACCAGATCTGCGTTCTCTGTTCTAAATTTAGACAGTATAAAACGACAGCTACTTCAAGCTAGGTTAAATTTAAATAAGATTATATTCTATTATTCTATTTAATCAACTTACAAATTTATAATTATTTTTGCAGCACCCCGAGGTGTAAGAAGACAGACGAGGATGGAGAGGGTTGTAGGGCGCTGGGAGGCAGAGGAATTTCGGTATGAAGGCCGCCAATGAGAAGATGCGAGAGCGCAGCGCTATGAAGAATTAATTAGGCTTTTGAAGAAAAGCAATGATACTTAAGAAATATTAATGGAGCTATTAATCGACAAATTATAACATCTCTTGCAATTCGTCAATTATTTGCTGTCGATTCTCTAGACAAATGGTCCCATCTTAATTTTGTAACTTTATGATATGTAAGACTGGAGGGTAATAAATTTTGAGCAGATAGAGGAACATTCATTCATTTTACAAAAAGCAAATCATAGAAGTATAGCTTTAAGTAATTCCAAACAGATAAATGTAAAGATTTATTGTAAATGGATAAATAGGGGTAGAAAACAGTTTTCTTCGTTTTGTATACGGAAGAGCTCTTGTATAAATAAAATATTTCTCTTAATTTTTGTAAAAGTATGTATTACGTACTTAATAGAAAAGTAGTATTGATAATTAAAAACTTATTTGTGTACAAAGAGTTTTGTTTCAAATTGAATATTCCAAAAACATTATGGCCTGCACCGCACCCCACCCCACCCACATCCCAAGATGTATATTATTACATACACATCCATAACATTTTGTATTTAATCTAATTTACTATTCTTAAAATAGTATGGGGATACTACGTCATAAATCAAGAATAATGAAACTAACAAATCGAAGTTGAGTTTTGGCGGGAACGTCTAAGTAACGTGTTGTTGCTTTGTTTTAGTTTCTTTAACTTTTGTTATTTTTAACATTAATGCTATAAAAATGGTGGTGTTTTATTCATTAAGTGTTCGATAAGGTACGTGAGTGTGGTCAAGTGAAATAAAGCAGTAAAACGTGTGATTTTTCGCTGTCGGCAAAACTCCATAGAAGCTTCTAGTAAAGTCGCCACCACTTTATTAAAGCAGGACTCGACTTATAAATTGACTGTATACGTGACTTAGATTGTGACTAGAACATTTACAACTTGTTTTATTCAAGAAACTTGAAAAATCCTAATACTTGACACTGGCAAATGCTTTAATGCGGGTCCAATACAAAAAAGAAGAAGAAGAAACCGAAGTTAAATAATGTCAAACATGACAGGAAAAATTTTACCAAGCCTGATTCTCAAACAACGAACATAGATTATGTTGGTCTCTGTCACACTCGAAACATTCATAATAATAGAGATCACAATCGAGATTAATCTCGAAGGCGTCAGCATAGCGAGATAAATTTTAGCGTTCGTAAACAGAATACGCTCAGAAGTGTTTATTACCCTAAATAACCCCGTTCTAAAACCACATATTTATCCGATAAATTTTACCGGGTAAATATTATCTGCTTACGAACGCAACCTAACATAGCTAATATATATACATACAACCTAATATATATACATATACGTCAACTTGACAGTGACATGTACCTATATTCGTTTTTGTCTCTGACTGATACATCGGTTTTTGTTGTGTTTTGAAAAAACAAATACGTTGTGTAAACATAAAGAATGAAAAAAAGAATAATTAATATTGAGCTCGTTGTAATTAATTAATGTTTTCTAAGGTCTTCGCGATTGTGTTTGCGCATTGAAATGAAACAAATTCACAATATTATTCAGAAACTACAACTGTGAAATGTTTCGACTTTCGTGCCAAAAATCCTAATAAACTGTTTTTTTTTTCAAGTAAAGGAAACCTTTAAAAGACTGGTGTGAACAAGAACGTAGAATATGTTCCTGGGCGAAGCATTGATGCTGCAGTACAATGAACCAGAAAAAGGAACCAGAATAAAATAAATAATGTGTAAATGTAAAAAAAAATATCTCTTATATAATTACAATGAAATTGGTATATAATTAAACACAATAAAATCATTTCAAAAAAGAAGTTATGTACTGTCAATCACTTTTATTTCATATCCTGGCATTGTTAATAAGTTTTAGCTCTTAAGCTCCTCGGATTTTTGCGATGTTGTTCTTGTCGCTAGTTGAGATGAACTCCAGAATGATAAGATTCTCAACCTTAGGTAAGTTAGCAGAGTCGGCACGTACAAAATTATCCATAATTTATCCAATCAGTAGGCAAACAGTTCCTTATAACAAAGCAGTGGTCAACGTAAATGCAGTATCAATCAAAACGGTAGGAAAGCAAGGTCGTCGTAAAGATAATGAACAGAATTAATTTAATACAAATGAATAGAGTAGCAGAGCACCAAAACAATTCTTTTTTATTTATTTTGGTATGACAGTTGTCATAGAGATATTGTCTCTCTTGTCAATGCCAATGCTGTCAGTTTCATCTTTTTTTACTAACTAAACTACATTTACTACATTTTAGAGGTCGACTGAAGGTCAAATATTTTTTTTTAAATTCGCAAAAATTTGCGCGATCTCATCATTTTATGTGCCCTAAATAAAAAATATGGTTTATAGACATATAATCTCGAAATGGTTTTGGAATCAGCATATGTTACATTTTTCTTTACATACCCAATTCCTGTGCCAACTTTCCGGGTTCATAATCGGGATAATTTCATGATACAATTATTTTACTGAGACCGATGCGACCGAGCGCGAGCAGATCAGTGTCAGTCCTCCTAGTGTCTCAGTAGTACTGTCCCAAGACGTCGCGCGTCGGCCGCACGAATGCTGCGGAACCACAACTAGGGGAGGTAGAGTATGGAACAATACTGCAAGTTATCACATATAGAATAGTTACAAATTAAGTAGAGGAAAATACAAACGTCTATTTTAATAGATTCTGTAATTTAAATTTAAAAGAGGGAAGCGATTGCAACCATTGCATAGTGTCTACGGCGTGGAATTACACACACGCCATTAACGACGTGCCTGTTCATGTTCCATGCGTAAACAAGTTTATCTCGAAAAGGGGGCAAAACAATTTTATTTTTTTCAATACTAAAAGCTACAGCGGTCTCTAAGACAAAACAATTATGTCTCAATGATTTTCGTTGTTCGATGATTTTTTGATTAGGCCTTGTATTTATTTTATATGTGTAAATCTACGAATTGAGAGACGGAAACAAACTGTAAGCGCAGGACGGCGAGAAGGGTCCGCTTCTGGTAGTTATGCGCTTCGATATTTCAAGTATATAGGTTTTTTTTGAAGTTGGTTGTAGGAGAGGAAAGGTGGGTGGGTTGACAACAAAGGGTCGGAGCTAACGGAATACTCCTTTCCTTAGTAATAATATAGGTTCGAGGTCGCGCGTAGTCAGGACGAGTGTCATGGTGTGTTACAGTGTAGTGTAATGTAGTGTAGTGTAGTGGGCCGACTCACCTCGCCGGCGCTCGCCGTCGTTGCGTTCCCTGCGCCGGTTGCCGAGCTTGCGCGCGGGGTCGATGTCTCGGTAGGAGCGCTCGTCGCGGTCGCGGTCGCGCCGCCGCTCGCGGCCGTCCGCAGCGCCGGCGCCGGCGCCCGCGCCGTGCCGCGGCGGGCGCGACGCGTGCGACCCCTCGCGGTAGCGCCTGACACACAACACTAGTTAAATGAACACGACCACACTCCGACATACACTGCATCACACAGATGTACTGTTACGGTCTCGATCACACGACTTGAATTCAATGTTTATAACTTCACATCATATTTTCTATACAGTAGGAAAAGGTTGAAATTCTAGGCCTTCATATACAACATAATAGTTCAAGTACGTTAGTAAGTACTAACAATAATACAACAAAAAATTATTAAAATTTAAACCATAAAAAACATGTTTCAATTTAGAGAACGTTTACGTAATATTAAGCTTTAAAGTGATCATTTTTGTTAGTCACGTGTGTGTGTGTGTGTGTGTGTGTGTGTGTGTGTGTGTGTGTGTGTGTGTGTGTGTGTCTACCGGCTAAACGACTGACTACGACTGACTTTGGAGATATCGTTAAGTTATCGATTTATAGTCGATTAACTAAAATAATTACTTAGACAAGTCAAAACATTATAGTTCATTTAAATTAACATAAGTTAACTCATCATCATCATCATCTCAGCCATAAGAAGTCCACTGCTGGACATAGGCCTCTCCCATGGATTTCCAAAAAGACCGGTTGGAAGCGGCTTGCATCCAGCGTCTTCCCGCCACTTGTATGAGGTCGTCTGTCCATCTCGTGTAACTCATATGTTCATAGTATCAAACAAGAGACCCTGTTTTAAGGTTACATAAAATTTATGATTGCGAGTTTGTTGTTGTTCACAATATACAGTAGTTAAAGTGACAGACAGACAGACCGACAGGACACCGTAGCTTCACGAAGAGACTCCCGCACCCTTAGTACGAAAGCAAAAACAAATGAGAAGGTCGCGGCAGCAAGGCTCACCTTCGATCTCTCTCCTTGTCGCTGTAGTAGTCTGTGTCTTCCGTCTCGTAGCGGTGCGAGCGCGCGCTGCGGCGCGTGCGGCGCGCGTCCGGGCTGTCGTCCCGGGCGTCCCTGGCGTCCCGGGCGCGCCGGTCGCGGTCGCGGTCGCGCCGGTCCCGCCCCGAGCGGCGCTCCTCGCGCGGCTTCCTGTCGTCGCGCTCGTGCTTGTAGCGAGCGTCGCGGCGCGGCGAGGACGCGTCGTAGGCGCGCTCGCGGTCCGTGTCGGCGGAGGAGCGGCGCGCGCCCTCCGCCGCCGGCTCGGGCTCCGCGGAGCGCGGCTCGAGCGGCGGATCCTCGCGCGAGTACGTCCGCTCCGTCGAACCCACGGCGGAGAGATCTTGCAGGTTGTCGGAGCCCTCCAGGTCGCGGTCGCGGTCGGAGGCGGCGAGCGGCACCCTCTCCACGCCGGGCAGCGCGGGACGCGCGTACGCAGCATACTCGGGCGCAGGCGCAGGCTCGCCGGCGGGCGTGGCGCGCGCCAGCGGCCGCCGCTCACCGCCGTACTCGGGCGTGCGTCCGCCGTCCGCGCGCCGGTACGCGCCGCGGTACGAGTCTGCGGGCCGGTCGCAGGCGCCGTCGCCGTCGGTCTGCCGGCCGGGCACCATGCGCGCGAGCCCCGGCGGCGGCTCGTCGGCCGGCGCCGGCTCGTGCCGGCCGACGCCCATGCGCCGCGGTCCCGGCGGCGGCGCGTCGCGCGCGAACTCCGCGTTCTCACTGTAGTCGGCGGAGAGGTGCGCCGTCTGCAGGTATTCATTCCGGTCGCTCCGCGGCGCCACCTCCATGTTGTCCGGCACGTGGGGAGCGGCCGGCGGGGCTCCCCACGCGGCCGCCGGCGCGTCGGGCCGCTCCGAATTGTCGGGCGCGCTCTCCAGGTTCGCTTCGAAGCCGAGCGGGACCGGTGGACGGCCGGACGCCGCCTTCACGGCGGCCGGAGACGCTAAATTAGTTCCAGAGACCGGCGGAGGGAACTGGCCGGGCCCGGGGGCTCCGGACGACGACGGCTTCGGCTTGTGGCCGAATGGCCCCGCGTGCTTG
Source organism: Lycia hirtaria (assembly GCA_947563715.1). Lineage (NCBI taxonomy): Eukaryota > Metazoa > Arthropoda > Insecta > Lepidoptera > Geometridae > Lycia > Lycia hirtaria. The sequence goes on from OX387375.1 coordinate 55,540,406, forward strand.
AACGGGTTTTGGGAGTTGGACGGCGGGGGGAAGTTCGGTGGCGGTAGAGACGCGACCGTCGGCGGGGGAGGATGCGGCGCGTTGGAAGGGGGCAGAACCGGGAGCTGAGACGGAGCGGGAGGCGTCGGTGCCGAGGAACCGGCGGAAGGAGGCCGGGCGGGGGACGCCGCCGGGGGTGAGGGGGCCGCAGCCGAGACGGGTGGCGGCGGGGGCATCGTCATCGTGGGGGGCAGCGGGTGCGTCGCGGCCGCGTCGGGAGGCAGCGCGGGGGACGGCGGGGGCATCGTCATCGTGGGGTGCGTCGCGGCCGCATCGGGAGGCAGCGCGGGGGACGGCGTCGACGCGGGTTGTGCCGCCGCCAAGCTCCGCTGCAAGCTACAATGTTCTTCTTGAACATTTTCATGATTCACTAAAGCCAAATGTTGCATAGTGTGAGCCAGTTCCTCGTGGCTCTCTCTCCTGCTCCCGGCCCGTATGCTGTCCGCCAAGGTCGGCTCGTCCGACTGTCTCGACCATTTGCTGTTCTGTGCGTAGCCCTCTTCTAATCCCGCCTGGGAGTAATTGAAGTTGGAATTGTCAGTATTGGGACCGGGACTGTTCGATCCCGAGTTTCGAGACTGGTTTTCGCTTCTGTATGTGCTCTCTGAATGGGTGTGTGGTCCATCGCTGGACTCCTGTGACATCTGAGACTCGATGGACCACTGAGGTGTTAAATTGTCTAAATGGAATCTTTTTCCTAGAGCTAAGTTAGGCATGTGTTCTTTCACTACATCCCTATCACTCAAAGTCCTCACCCCATCCGCTGGCAGTGGAGCACCATTACTGGCGCCGAGTGAATTGTTAAGTTCAGATGTTATATTGTTTTGTACCGTATTCGGCGGAAGGGTGGCCGGTTCATCGTTCACCCGCTCAGTAGAGAGAGTGGCTGGCTCTTTGCTTACTTTCTTGTCATCGGTAGCCCAATTCCAGGTGTTAGTGGGGGCGAAGCTCTCTTCTAAAACATTCGCATTATTCAACACCTGTTCCTGGTGAGGCGCGTGTTGCGTCGCACTCGTCTGAGTTCGCTGAGCTTGCTTGGCCGACTCGTCCCACCCCCAGTCCCAGTTGTCTTCCCACCCGTCGTTATTAGTAGCTCGGTTTTGAGTATAGTTTTGTGGTGGTTGGTTCTGGTAGTAATTCTGTTGGAAGCCCTGCTGCGGGTTCGCGTAACCGGTGTTGGTATAGTTGTGGTTGTACTGCGGTTGTTGATACATCTGGTTAGCGTTAGGAGGGTACTCCTGCTGGTACACTGCACCGTACTGCTGGCTGTACTGATGTTGAGGCTGCGAAGAGGGTGCCCCTTGCCAGTACTGCCCCTGCTGACCTGGTTGCTGCGGGACATTCTCTGTACCCGCCGGGTAATTTGTGTACATGTTTGGCTGGTTTGCGAAGGGCTGAAAAAATATTGCACAAATTAAATGTAGTGAATTTCAATTAAAAATTACCGGAAAAGTTCGAGTCTGACTCGCCCTCCGAGGGTTCCGTACAAACTAGTAGATAAAAGGGGGAAAATATATATTTTTTTATATTTTCCTTCATAAACCACAAAATATACATTATAAAAATATTTTAAAACCTGTTTTAGCTGGTGCTAATGAAGCTCTTTCATATGATCCCTACATGATACGGTTAAAGCACTTTAAAATCTGGACCCTACTTCCTTCCCTATTTTGTTGTAATTAAATTAAAAAAGTACATTTTTCGTTTTTTTCCGTTATGTGTACTATTTAACAAATTTCACAGTTATGGGTCAACGAGAAGTACCCCATAGGTTTTGATTCCCTTACGAGTGTCGAAATATCCGTTTGTTGCGATAGCTTTAGCTGTAACTTTTTTTAATAAAAACTGAGACGTTTGATTTTTCTCTCTGCATATACAGTTTTAATTTCAACTCGATACCTTCACGCGTTCCTGAGATACAGGTCTTGACAGATGGCCAGACGGACAACAAAGTGATCCTATATGGGTTCCAATTTTTCCTTTATAGGTATGGAACCCTAAAAATGTTCTTAAATGGCTTTAATGTATGTACAATCATGTATCAACAGTACTGATTACTTGCAACCTGTGATTGCTTTTTTTAGGGTTTTGTAATTCAATTAAGAACCCTTATGGTTTCACTATGTCTGTCCATCTGTCCACATCTTAGCTCAGACTATAAGTACTAGAAAAAGGAATTTAGTATGAGTATACATATTTATTATATCAACAAAACAGTAGAATAAATAATTTTTTTTAGTACCTCCCTTACTCATAAATTTTTTTTACCTACCCCATTGTGTGGGGTATAATTGGATAGGTAATCAAAAAACATTGGGGGTGTGCAAAAACTATGTTTAGGGATCCGTTTGCGAAATATTAAGCTTTGAAGTGATAATTTGTCATAGAGCCAATTGGTGTACTCCTTAATGTGTATTTGCTAACTAGTAATGGACCTATCAAAGATTTCAAACTGAAATATGTCATACTAGGTACATCGTTACTTACGAAATAACTATTACAACTATTAGTATGGAGAGAGAAGTACAAACGAGGGATTTGCTTCTTATTTACACACTTGGCTCTAGCAAATATAACATTTTAAAGTTTAATATTTCACAAACGGGTCTCTTGGGTCTATTTCAAATTTAAAAATTTACACTTACATTAATTTATTTTATTTTGAAAACTTACAGTGATAAATATCTAATTTTACTTAACAATGTAATTAAATAAGCACCATTTAGTAGTTTTTTCGCGTATTATTTACCTATTACCTGTGCAATGACCCCCTACACCACATTATGGAGCAACTGAGAAAAAAAAACTTTTATGTGTAAGGTAAGTACCCCAAAAAAAAAACTAAATTTCTTTGGACCACATTTTCTGCATGATTGGTTTAAATATACCTATACCAAAATTGTAGCTTTCTACCATATGTTTCACTTATGCAAGTCCCTTTCTAATATTATTATTAAAATATTAAAGTAAGTACATAAAAGAACAATAACGCGTTTTTGTTTACAGTAAGAATGTAAGTGATAACTTCCTAGTTGGCCTATCTCCGAGGAAGCAATGTTTACGTATTTATCAATCATATGATGGAACAATCCGGGTGCAGCGGTTGGTCCACGTCATTGTTTACGTCCGTGTAGATATAACCTGAGAGCTCACCTGCACCTGGGGCGCGCCGTAGGGCTGCGGCCCGACGCCCGCGCCCTCGCCCGGTTGCCCCCGCTTCATCCACGACATTGGCGCTACCACCACTTACGTAACATTCGCGAGGGGCTCACATATGCTTGCACTGCGACGAATAGCCTCGTCACTATCATCGACATAAATTACAGATCTCGCAAAGCACTTTCACTTTTAGCGTTTAGCTGGTTAAATCTACCGAAGCTACTAGGAAGTCTTTAATATGAATTATTTATTCGTTTATGAGAAACCGCGTCAAATCAAATATATTTTATTTTAGGGTACAACTTTTTTTAAATAGAATTTGTTGACAGCAGACCATCGATCGAAGGTGCCCTGTTGGCAGGTGTCGCTGTTTGTCGCTTTGGCTGTCGCAGCCAGGGTTACCATATAAAAAAAATTACTACCGTGTTTTGGATGTAGAATTGCCGTGTTTTTGCTCAAACAAAAATTGCCGTGTTTTATATAAAAAGCAGTTTTTTATACGGAAATACTTAAAAGAAGTGCTGTTGCGTGATCTCCCATACCTACAAATAGGATAACACTGTTTTCTACGCCTAAACACTAACTGATTTCTAAGATGAATATTTTCAATCAATGGACTTGTATCCGTAGCTATATAAAAAAATAATGAAATCAGATAATATTGAAAGATATAAAACAGTTCTTTATTAAGTGTAGTAGGCTGTTCAGAGTCACTATTTTCACTTTGCATTTATCACTATTTGAATTCCTAAAGTTTCGTAAATAACGTCTAAAGCAAGAATGAATGGATATCTTTGTTCGTAAAGAACGAGATTTATATGTCCAAGATATATTTTTAACCTCTCGGGGGTGTCCCTACTAGTACTAGGGATGTGGTAATATTGCTCCTTGGTATCCTAGAGAGATGTATGATGAATAATCGTCTACACTTAAAGTGCCAAGTGTATTTGATGACGTGTATATGGAATGTGTTCGATTTAATTGTTGAGTAGCTGTTGCCTACAAATTAATCGGTTTATTTTTTCTCTCATTCGGATTGCCGTGTTTTATGATACGGCAATGAATGTTCTGCTGTATACCGTGTTTTTTATGTCAAGCAGCCTTAATTGCCATAAAACACGGCAATTGCCGTAGAAATGGTAACCCTGGTCGAAGCGCAGCACAGTCGCCATTCTGTTTATTTTTAGCTTTAAAAAAAGAGTGAATTAATAATTTCTATTCAACGCAGCCTGACGAAACTCCATAGAAAAATAAAATTATAAAAAATTAATCCTCGACTCGAAATTATTTACTTACATTATACTTTAAGAATAAGTATTATAGTTAAATAAAAAAGGTTTTTTTTTTGCTTTTCAGTTTTTTCGGAAGTTTAATTTTTTTGTAAAAAGATTTTATTTTATATTTTTTTGTGGCTTTAATCTACTAATTACTACATGCTTAATTTTTGATTACATTTTAAATAGCTACCTACCTTATAATACACAATTTAGCATTAAAATCTGCGAGTGAACAATATATTATGCATGGTCATACATAAAAAAAATACAACCCAAAAAAAAATATACGCTTCGAGACTTGAGAACCTCTTCCGTTTTTTCGTCGGTTAAAAATGTTTGAAACTATGCTGATACTGTATAGGTACGCAAGATGCAGTTTACAAAACTAGCATGAAACGGACATTGGCAGAAACGATGAGGTAATTAAACCAAGATGAATGAAGTGAACGACGTCAAATAGTTGGAGTTTTGGCGGGAACGTCTTAGTAACATGTGGTTGCTTTGTTTTATTTTCCTATACTTGTGTTATTTTGAACATTAATGCTATAAAAATGGTGGTGTTTTATTCATTAAGTGTTCGATCAAGTGCGTGAGTGTTAAAAGTGAAAAAATGCAGTGAAACGTGTGATTTTACGTTGTCGGCAAAACTCCATAGAAGCTTCTAGTAAAGTCGCCATCACTTTACTTAGGCAAGGCTTAAATTTTAAAATGACTGTTTCACTTAAACAACACAACTTAGACGGTGACTAATATAACTTGTATTATTCAAGAAACTTGAAAATATTTTAATATTGACACTGGCAAATCGCTAATCGCGGGGTCCAATACAAAAAAGAAGAAGAAGAAGACGTCAAATAGGTATTATCACAGACCCCGTATTCTGAACCCATTCGGTTTCGGAATCGATTCGATTTGGTTATCTCCGTCTCTGTCATTTCCATAGAGAATGACAGAGACGGAGATATACAAATCGTATCGATTCCGAAACCGAATGGGTTCAGAATACGGGGGCTGTGAGGTCAGTGAGTGACCAAAGCGAGTGAACTGAGTGACCCCACCCCCACCACAGGTGACCCCTTATTCTTTGATCTTTGACAGTGATTCAAAATACAAAACAATTCAAAGAAAATTCGTAGTATTATTTAGTGAATTTGTTTTGGAGAATCTAATTATAATTTATAGTATGCCTAAACGAGCGAATCCGTTCATTGATGATTTTATTCCTCAAAGTAAAGTACATGTTAATACCAAACAATTTAACAACAATGACGACCGCCTAAAAAAGGTTTATGGTATGTCACTGTATACTTACAGCGATTCTTTTATTCTCTCATGGTTTAATTTCAAGAGATATTGGAAATTTCCTGATCCAGAAAATAATGATACTGCTATATTATTATTATATATCACAGCTTGTGTCATTTTCAGAGAAAACTTTGGCACTTCTCTTCAAAGGTGCCAAAAAAGCGCCTACTCCAGACAATCTGAATAACAATGATATACATTTTAACAAGAAAGAGGAGAAAATGAAACAACTGTACATTGGGACAGATGGATCTCTTCTGCATTCCGGCTGTATGGTAATAAACTAATTTGGTTATGTTCTCATAAGCATATAAAAATATACTACCCTCATTTTGATTATATTCCAATTTACTTTCTTTTCTGGAGAAAGTCATTAAAACTCTATTGGCAGGGACCAAAGACTTTAGTATTAAAATACATTTTTGTATGTTAAAATAGGGTAAGTATAGACTATGACTTGGTAGAATGTAGACCATCCTAATGATTTTGGCTCACATTTCAGAAAGAGAACAATACAAGCACAAAAAAATGTGTTTGTGGTGGGCCTGTAGAGACTCAGTGTGCATACTGTGAGGCAGTGGTTTGCAGTGCCTGTGAGCATCACTGCCAGCGCTGTGATCAGCCGTACTGTCAGCGCTGCATACTTGTTGGGTATTAATCTATCTTATTTTTATTTCATACTAGCTTTTTGGTACTAATTTGTCATACGTCTGCAGAAGTTATGACCTTGTAAATACGCATTTCTGTAACCCCCCAATGGACTCTTTTGTAACAAATGAGTGATTTTGCAAGAATTAATCTCAATAAAGCTCATCTATACACAATATATCATCTATATACAGGGATCTTGCATATATCAAGTTATTTTAGTTCTTGCTTGTTTTGTTTGCAATCATAGTGCTTGCGATTTGTTACTAATCTTGTTTGAATTTTACTAGTGAATTTATGTTTCACATTGCTGGTTTTTTTTGTGATTTTCATTTGTCACTAGCTATGCTCGAAATGTGTGATTTTTTTGTTGCTAATTTTGCTTGCGTTTTATTTGTTACTAACTCTTGTTTAAGAGTCTATAGTACAACCATTGTCCGACTCGCTCACATATCCACATTTTTGAAGACATAAAATAACTGCATGATCTTTTAACAAAAAACATTTTTATTTTGAAAATTAACTTTGATCAAATTGAAATTTTTGTCGAATATTTGTGATATTGTTTTCTAGTTTTACAAACAACGTTTTTTTATAGTAAATAAATAAATATTTGTGGACAATTCACATAACACCATCTAGCCCAAACTAAGCAAAGCTTGTACTATGGAACTAGATGGCTGATAGAATACATATATACTTTTTTTTTGTAAATATATACATATAAACTTGTAATTAGCCTCGTAATTCGTATAAATGTATAGATTATTTAAGTAAGTATACCTAAATCCAAAATTTGTTTAAAATCGAAATATATTATTATAATTTATTTATTCATAATACATAGAAAGACCCAGACACAGAATAAACATCCATGCTCATCACACAAATGCTTGTCCTGGGTGGGGATCGAACCCACGGCCTACAGCTCAGCAAGCTGACATACTACCAACTAAGCCACAAGGCCAGTCAATTTATATCCTCAAAAAAGTGGCTATGCGCAAGCTAGGCAGACGATGGTCGGACTACGGGCACTTAAATTCTACACATAATTTCTCCCAGTGCATGGAATGCTATTTGTCACTGACTATGCTTGCAATTTTGTGTGATTTTATTTGTCACTAAATATAATAATATACAATATATATATATTAAGTTTTTAGTATATACATATGTATTATATCAACCATCTAGTTTCCAAAGTACCTACAAGCTTTGCTTAGTTTGGGCTAGATGGTGTTGTGTGAAATGTCCACCAATATTTATTTATTTTTATCATTTTGTATAATCTTATTTGTCACTAATTATACTTAAAATTTTATGTGATTTTATTTCTCACTAATTGTGATCGCAATTTTAACACCATATTTAATAATTGTCACAAATTTTGCTCGAAAAGTTGTGTGTTTTTGCCGCTAATTTTATTTGCTATACCAAGGATGTAGAGTTGTTTGCAGCGAGTCACAACTTATTCAAAAAATATATTTTCCTGGCGTTTTTCTGCGATAACTAGATTGAAAATTAAGTGGTATATGTATGTTTGTGTGTATGTATATAATTATGTATGTGGGTATGTATATAATTTTCTATATGACCTATAGCCTAAACGGCATGACCGAATTTAATGTGCGAGTTGTCATTAGATTCGTCTTCACTCCCTGAGTATCATAGGCTTTATTTTATGTAATATTAATAATATTATGACTTTTGCAAAAATGAAAAATGCAAAAACTTAAATCTAACTTATATATATCTAATGCGTTTTCGCTTCGAGGTCTTCAAGTCGGTACTCTTGTCAATACGCGTTTCACCTCTTGAAGACTTTAAGACTCTTTGAGCCAAGAGCATCACGAGTACCAGCTAGAAGACACTAAAGCATAAGAGTACTTATACTAGCTTGAAAACCTAGAAGCGGAAACACACTAGATCTAATATAAGTTACATTTAAGTTTTCGAATATGAATTTCCGCAAAGTACCGCCTGATTCAATAAATTTTATATAAAATGAGCTTTTTTTGTAACCTTCAACAAACTTTTTCGTAATAAGTAGAATTTTTCTAAAGAACGCCCATTTATAAATTTTTAACACCTTTACGCATACTTTCTCACAAAAAACGTGGACTCAACAGTGTATCAAGCATAACGCAATCTTATGTTAGACTCCAAAAACCGCTTTTCTGCAGTAGGGTATTTTATTAGGGTTCCTTGGTTAGGGTTAAATGCTACTGGATCCACTTTTGGACGAGATGGAATATAGGAACGTATATTGTCAAGCATTTGCGGACGACATTGTTCTGGTTTTCTCTGGGCACAGTACCACTGCTATTGAAGAACAAGCTGATGAAATACTTAGCTATGTGCACGAATGGGGCATCAAAAATAAATTAAAATTTGCCGCACACAAAACTAATGCGATAGTTATCACAAAAAAATTAAAATATGATGTGCCACGCGTGCATATGGACGGAGTAGAAATTAAAATGGTGGAAGAAATTAAAATTCTGGGTGTCATAATAGATAGTAAGCTTACCTTTCACAGCCACGTAGAACATATCTGCCGGAAGGCCACGAAAATTTTCATGCAACTGTCAAGGGCTGCTAAGATTTCATGGGGCTTGAATCCAGAGGTAATCAGGACAATGTATGTATCTGTTATAGAGCCAATGGTTCTCTATGCAGCTGGTGTTTGGGGCGCAGCAGCTAAGAAAAAAACGGTTCAGAAGCGACTAAACGTAGTGCAAAGGGGATTTGCCCAAAAAATTTGCAGAGCTTACCGAACCGTGTCATTGCACGCAGCTTGTCTATTGGCTGGCATTCTTCCTTTAGATCTTCGACTCCGTGAAGCATCTGAAATATATGAAGCAAAAAGAGGGAAGCCGCAGCCACTATTAGGAGATCGAAAATTAGAGAAAAAAGTTTGCTTCACTGAAGCTATACATCCATCCGAAGAAGTAAGAATAGACTTTCAGTGCCTAGAAGAGATGAATCTTGAAATAATAGGGAAAGACACAGGAATGCAGGTATACACCGATGGAAGTAGGATGAATGACAAGGTAGGAGCTGCGGTCACGTGCTGGAAAAATGGTACATAACACTCAAACAAAACGTTTAAACTGGCATCCTACTGCTCAGTGTTCCAGGCGGAAATGTTTGCTTTATATCAGGCTACGGAAATAATATTGAAAGAAACTGACCCAAAAGCAAGTATATTTAGTGACTCTAAATCATCCCTCGAACGACTGAAGAACCAAGATTCGTCTCTCCCCTTAGTGCATAGAATAAAAAGGAACATCTCGGATATTCGAACACAGGGACGAGAACTAAAATTATTTTGGATTAGAGCGCACGTTGGGACTGAAGGTAATGAAAAAGCCGATGTATTGGCAAAGCAGGCAGGAAACAAAGAATCAGCACCAGACTACGATATATGCCCACTATCATATATAAAACACACACTAAGAGTAAACAGCATCGAGGAATGGAATAAAAGATATATTAATAGCAAAGTAGCAAAAATTACAAAATTGTTTCTACCAGATGCGAAACGGGCATTCCAGTTACTTAAAAAAGTAACTCTCACACCTTTGTTGGTACAGGTGCTGACCGGACACGGAGGGTTTGGTCAGTACTTGTACAAAATCAGATGCAAGGAAAACCCTGGATGCGTGTGTGACCCGGAGACTCCTGAAACTGTTGAACATTTGCTGTTAGAATGTCCAAAGTTTTGTTTAAAAAGATTTGATTTAAGCCAACAGATTGATGCGCCTCTAACAAAAGAAAATATAAAATATATTATGGAAGACAAATATACCAGAACATACTTTATAAAATACTGTGAACATATTGTAAAAGAAACTAATAAGCGTAACAATTCTAGATAAGTAAGAAAAAATTATGTATAATATATACTGAGTATATAGAGTAGCATAATAATTAACATAGATATAGATAGATGAAATCGAGGGAAATGAGAAAGCAGTGATACCACTGCAATCTGATATCCTGAACATGTTCATGGTGATGATTAATTACGTATGAAATGAGGCAACCTATAATTGTGTATGTTAATAAAAAAAAAAGAAAAAAAAAAAAAAAGAAAAAAAACAACAAACAAACAAAAAATATTTATATATATAAAAAAAAAAAAAGTAATGTAATATGTACCCATTCTTATTCCAGGTTTCCAGGAGCACAGTGCTCACCCATTAGGTGGACATTGCCTTTATCGCAGAGCAATGGTGTGTAAAATCGAAAGAAGTTACACAACAGTGTTTGGCTAAATAATGTCTCTGACCAGTGTTGGAGGAGTAATTGCTGAACATACAAAAAAAAAAAAAAAAAAAAAATAGGGTTCCGTACCTCAAAAGGAAAAAAAACGGAACCCTTATAGGATCACTTTGTTGTCCGTCTGTCCGGGTGTCAAGACCTTTATCTCGAGAACGCGTGAAGGTATCGAGTTGAAATTAAAACCATATACGCAGATATATCTCATAACCATAGTCTCTTGCTTCAGAAAGAAAAATAAAATTTCTCAGTTTTGCTAAAAAAAAGTTACAGCCGAATATGTCGTAAAAAACGCACATTTCGACACTCACAATAGGGAATCAAAACCTATAGGGTACTTCCCGTTGACCTAGAACTATGAAACACAAGAAGCATTGTGTTAGAGTTCACATATAGGAAAAAATCCGAAAACTGGACATTTAAATTTAATCACAAAAAAATAGTGTCTTTATGCAAGGAATGAGGTCCCAAATTTTAAAGTGAATTAACCGTATCATGTGTGGTATCTTATGAAAGAGCTTCACTAGCTTAAGCTAAAACAGGTTTTTAAATATTTTTACGATATATATTTTTCGGTTTATGAAGGATATAAAAAAAGTATGATTTCCCCCTTTTATTTAGTTTGTACGGAACCCTCGGCGAGTCTGACTCGCACTTGTCCGGTTTTTTTCTAATATACATACTTATTTTATTCGATTTTTTTAGGTGTGATCACTAATGTTGCTTGCAATTTTAACGTCTATATTATTTGCCACTGGCTGCTTGAAATTTTAACGCCATTTTATCAATAACTTTGCTTGAAATTTTACTCGTGATTTTATTTCTAACAAATTTTGCTTTACGCGCCATTTTATGATGTACTCTTTGCTTTATTTTGTTCATAACTAACTTTGCATACAATTGTATATGCATTTTTTTCTATCAAATTTGCTTTGATTTTGGTAGCTACATAATTTTATTTCTCACTAGCTTTTTTGACACTTGTTATTTTCCGGTTTTCCTATTAGAATTACGAGTACCTTGGGCTAGTGTCAAGTCCACCCTATGCGGCGTTTATTCCACCTACTATGTATGACACACGTCATTATGATCAGTTCCGCCGTTGCGAAAAGGTCAAGAAGTAGTTGGCCAGATAATTCATTTTAAATTGTCAAGATGTTATTTTGATTATTTTCAGATCGGAGAGCAACGAAGTGTGTGTGTCTTGTTATGGTTAGATCAATGTGTATTTAGTTGTCAATTTCTCATAATTATCTAAATAAGTTATATTTTATTGTAAAACGTTGTGATTAACTGTTTTTATGCTAAGTCTAATAACAAATAATGAAATAAAACTACTCAATATTTTCCCACATATTTTATTATGTATTATAAAAGTTCCCATCAAACATAACTTAAGAAAAACTCACACAAGAATAACACAATCAATAAATCAAATATATATATATTTTTAGCAAAAGCTGAATAACAGGCGATGTTGTATTAATACGAGACTGTATAATGACAGTCGCCTTACTCTAGAGACCGCGTGTTGCACAAACAAGTCCAGATGTCAGACATTCTAATATATATATTTACGGTGTAGATACAATAAAGCAATATATTATTATTAATATTCTGAAATGCTGTATAACTATATAACTAATTTACAAAAAAAACTGTGCATAAAACGATAACAGTAACAAAACTGTCTTTGTGGACGAGGTGGACGTATACGTTATAGTATATATTTAGTGTTATATAGATATTTGTTCTCTTAAGCTGAGCTAATAATAACATAGAAAAATCAGCACCTATAATTACCCTCATCCATTCTCTTACCACAAGTTATACTTAGCCATAGTCTAAAATAAATCTACCTGCCATCGCTCTAATGCCTCTAGTAAATGCTAATACATTATTACTATAATTAAACATTATAAAATCTTAATAAATAAAATGTAAATCCACAGGTAACTGGAAACAACATTGTTCTATCATTTAGATAATCATAGATGGAACGTACTGTCAACATTTAATATTAACTATATAAAGATGTATATGTTAGATAATCTAGTAACATGACATGTCTACTGGCTCGAATACCGTGTAATGTAATGCAGTTACCTACAGTACAAGTAGTACAACTGTCGGCTGCGAAACTTGTGCGGAGCGGAGTGTGAACTGTTCTCTGATATAGATATAAATACATCATATTCATAAAGAAATACTTGAGCGCCACAACTGGTAACAACTAGGTATGTAAAACACATAAACTAGATTGAAGCCGTGAGCGTCAAGTGGATACCAAATCTTATTGAAATCTAGTTCATTCCCGTTTTGGGCAGGAATAAACTGTATTAAAATAAGCGGGCAAGTACGTGTCGTGCCGCACGCAATGTAGGGTTCCGTAGTTGCACATCATAATTTATATGAACTTTGAACATACGAGTTAACTTGTTAGCTCAAATTAAATTTGCACGAAATTTCAATTTCTTCGTTCTCTATGTACATTTTTAAGTTGATCAAATATTACTCATTAATTTGTAAAGCCTACCTAGCCGTGATAGTTTTCCTTATAATTTCATCATTATGCTACTAGCATGATTTTTTTATATCTCGAAAGTCAAACGTTTAGCCGGTACAGGGGCAGGGGACGACGACACACTCTTTACTCTAACAAATATTATCATTTTAAAGCTTTATGGGATTCGTTTGCTAAGTATTAATTTCGCAAATGAATCCTTAAATTGAAAAATGGTTTTCACACACCAGATTTATTTTATTACCCATATAACGACACCCCACACGATGGGGGTGGATGAAAAAAAAAACATCTCCAACACGACTTTTTCGACGTAACTAATGTGCAAAGCCACGGACAGATAGACAGACAAAACATGGCGAAACTATAAATCCTTGTTTACTACGGAACCCTAATAAAATTAATATTTATAAATCCTCGCAAAGTAACACCTTGAGTGTGGAAGACCTCTAATAATGTTCTGACCCTCTAGTTTATACCAGTTCCTATTATTACATATATAATTAGTCAATTTTAAATGAATTCATAAAAAAGTAGATCTCAAGGAACTTACTAGCATATCTCGAGTGGTTATTAATTAAATTCCTCTCGGCGCATTCAATAATACAATACTTCGGACTTGGAAACGTAATTTTCACGAACATTTTCTTATGCTATAAAATAGTCGAAAAATACAGGCAAGCTATCCGAATCATCCGAAGCAAACAAGATGAACATTCTTATAAATGTATTGAACGTCATGGAGACCGGATGATCTCCTAGCTACGAACGGCAAAATCTATTCCTATACTGAGCTAATAAATAGTTTAAAAAATAAATATATTCCTACCATAAAAGGTCTCGACCACATCTGATCGCTAAAACTCTTGAACCCTGTCATGCACCAATCTTTGAAACTACAGACTAAAATTGAACGAAACATGTAGGCTGACTTTCGAACAAACATCCATGCGTTTTCGTGGGGTTACCATCCCCGCTTCGAATACGACAATACAGAGGAGCACGTGGACATACACCGTCATGGTGGACTTGGAGTACCTAACTATGTACAACTTGCTACGAGTACAGCCTGTGACGAGGTGAATGCTTGCAGTCATTGCTTGACTGACCTTGTGGCTCAATTGGTAGTGTCTACCTGATAACCTGTAGGTCGTGGGTTCGATCGCCACCCAGAGCAACCATTTGTGTGATGAGCATGGATGTTTGTTCTGTGTCTGGGTGTTTCTATGTATCATAATATGTATATATTTACAAAAAAAGTATATATGTAATCTATCAGCCATCTAGTTCCATAGTACAAGCTTTGCTTAGTTTGGGCTAGATGGTTTTGTGTGAAATGTCCACTAATATTTATTTATTTATTGTTCCTAACTCGCCTGACGTGTAGGCTATCGCTACAATAATGTCTGCAAGCCGTTCATTTGAAATGTTTACATGTTTAAGAGGCCGTAGTCCGACCATCGTCCGTCTCGCTCGCGCATACCCACATTTTTTAAGATATAAAATGACTGCATTAACTTATCGTTTGTAAAACTAGAAACTAGCATCACAAATATTTTACAAAAAAATCAATTCGGTCCAAGTCTATTTTCATACATAAAAATTACAAACAACGTTAATAATTTCTAAAAATGATAATAAAAATTAACTTGGATCAAATTTAAATTTTTGTCGAATATTTGTGATGTTGTTTTCTAGTTTTACATACGACGATTTTTTTTAAAAGATCATGCAGTCATTTTATATCTTCAAAAATGTGGATTTGCGCGAGTGAGATGGACGATGGTCGGACTACGGACTCTTAAGCCTCGATGACACTGGGCTAGTTTACGAGCTGCTAGTCGGCGAGTTTAAAAGCTAGCGAGTGAGCGAGTAGCGAGTGTCTATGACACAATCAAAAGCAGATTGTAAAAAAGCTCAATGGCACGGAGCGAGTTTACAAGCTGCTCGCGAACTCGCTGGCTTGTAGCTTGTAAACTAGCCCAGTGTCATCGAGGCTTTAATGTGTGGTTTTAAAGATTGTTGCTCTTATGCATAGACTGCTAATCAATTCTACAAAATGATGTCAGTTAAACATACAGAACGTCAGACCAGACTACATCATCAAGAATGAATGATTACAGGTCAGAGATACAGTCAGGCTCTCACTGCGGAGTGCACGCCACTCAATAGAGGTGCCATCGGAATTATGTCATCATCACACTGAAATTAACTTTCAAATAATCAAATAGGCAACCACTACATTCAGCTTGGATAACTGAATCTTTGTGTAATTCCGAACGGCCGATGGTATTTTTTCATATATTTTTAACCAACTTCCAAAAAGAAGGACGTTCTCAATTCGACTGTACGTTTTTTTAATGATACGCGATTACTCCGCCAATTATGAATTGTTTTTGATGATTACTTTTTGTTTGGTAGGTGATACCTACCTGAGAGGTGGTCCCATATAAAATAATCAAAATCGGTTCAGTAGTTTTTATGACAAATCAACTGAAAAAATTTCATTCAAGGAAACAAATGCGTATTTTGAAGTATTTTTTCCGTTTTTAGAGTTCCGTACCTCAATAGGAAAAAACGGAACCCTTATAGGATCACTTTGTTGTCCGTCTGTCCGTTCGTCGGGTGTCAAGACCTTTATCTTGGGAACGCGTGAAGGTATGGAGTTGAAATTAAAACCATACACGCAGATCCATAGTATCTTGCTGCAGAAAGAAAAATAAAGTTTCTAAGTTTTCGTAAAAAAAGTTACAGCCGAATATATAGTTAAAAAACGCACATTTCGACACTCACAAGGGAATCAAAACCTATGGGGTACTTCCCGTTGACCTAGAACAATGAAATTTGGCAAGAAGCATTGTGTTTAGAGTACACATATAGTAAAAAAAAAACGAAAACTGGACATTTTTAATTTAATCATAAAAAAATAGTGTCTTTACGCAAGGAATGAGGGTCCAAATTTTTAAATTCTTTAACCGTATCATGTGGGGTATCATATGAAAGAGCTTAATTAGTAAGAGTTAAAACATGTTTTAAATATTTTTACGATGTATACTTTTCGGAATAAAATGGAAAATATAAAAAAAATGATTCCCCCTTTTATCTTCTAGTTTGTACGGAAGTAGTGCGAGTCAGACTCGCCCACCGAGGGGGGCGAGTCTGACTCGCACTTGTCCGGTTTTTATATTTAAACTATAATTATCTTTGGATATAATTAAATTAATAACATAAGTATGCTTTTAAATAAAAAATAAAAAAAGGCTCAATATAGACGTGAGTGACCCGTAGTTTTCATTTAAAAATGTGTGAAAACCACGTAACTTAAGTATGGTTGAGAAAATTCCCTAAGTTGAATGCACTTTTGAGTTGTTATTTGAATGTACGTACGTAATTGCAATGTATGTAAAGTACATTTTTAGGTATTTATTTTATGCTTTTATTCGATACTTTAAGCTATATCTAATTTCAATATTTTTGTGATTAATTTATTTTTTATATTTTTAAACATTTATTAAAGCATTGTTGTAGGGACACTGTGCTGTCATAGAGTACGCCTAGTAAATTTGTCTAATCTCCCCATTTAGTTGATGAAATAGCAAGACCTCGTTTGTGTAGGTATACAGAATTGTTTTCTTATTGTATTTATTGTAGAATAAAACCCGCCGACAAAACCTGGCGGCCTATAAGTTGGCCCTGTGTCGAAAGTCGGCGGCTCTTGCGAGTGTGGTGTGTATTGCGCCTACATTTTTGGGACAATTGAACTTAAAAGGGTATAAGTTAAACAGGAATCATTAGTAAAACGAACCCTATGACGTCACAGTGCTCTCCACCACAAAACTTGTAAACTACATCAATTCTAAAAATATTGAAACAAGTTTCAAAATTTTTCGATTTATATATATATTTGACATAACCCATTCCGAGGGCACCTAGAATCTCTACCGCGCAGCGTGCAGCGTGCAGACGAGCTCGGAGTCGCCTATAATCACAGCACTTTAGCTATTTTACAATCTGAAAAATTACTTTAAATTTACCGTAGGTAATAAATTCACGTTAGAACGCTAGATTGGTTATTGGGGCGGCGGCCGGCGCGTGTCGGCGAGCAGCGCTACGCGAACAGGTACCGGTAGCTTGGTTGTTGGCGCGGCGGCCGGCGCGTGTCGGCGAGCAGCGCTACGCGAACAGGTACCGGTAGCTTGGTTGTTGGAGCGGCGGCCGGCGCGTGTCGGCGAGCAGCGCTACGCGAACAGGTACCGGTAACTTGGTTGTTGGAGCGGCGGCCGGCGCGTGTCGGCGAGCAGCGCTACGCGAACAGGTACCGGTAGCTTGGTTGTTGGAGCGGCGGCCGGCGCGTGTCGGCGAGCAGCGCTACGCGAACAGGTACCGGTAACTTGGTTGTTGGAGCGGCGCGGCGGCCGGCGCGTGTCGGCGAGCAGCGCCACGCGAATAGGTACCGGTAGCTTGGTTGTTGGAGCGGCGGCCGGCGCGTGTCGGCGAGCAGCGCTACGCGAACAGGTACCGGTAGAGAACGGTCGCGGCGATGCCTAGCAGCAGCGGCGTCAGCCACGAGCTCCACGCGCTGTGGACACAATAAGCGCACCACGTACATATACAACCTGGCTGCTGCATCTTGCAGAAAATTATATTATGTACCCTATAATGATAATGACATGTAGCCTGCCTTTAAATCACTATTATTATTAACGGGATATTTATGGTGGTTCACGTTAATTTTAATCTCCCGACCGCGCAAGTGAACTAGTGTTTTTCTTGATCGATACTGCACCCGTTCTCTAAATCTTACTTAAGTTAGTAAGTATAGGGAACTGCGGGGTTATTCTCAACTCTTATAGCGATGCAAAGTTCGCTCAGCGCTCGTTTTTATCTTGCTTTTTCTGTAATTAAGAGTGCGAGACAAAAGTTCAAATGAGCCTACTTTAAATTGTGATATTTTTAATAATCGCTTCAACTTCTGTGTCACTCTCTTAAATGCAGACCAAGCAAGACAAGAACAAGCGCTGAGCGAACTTTGCATCGCTATAAAGTTCAAAGTATTGCACGAGTTCGATATTTAGACTTTCTCTGCAGTTTTCAGGTGGAAACATTCAAATTCAGTGAAGACCTCACTTCACTTGCATCACAATTTTGTTGAGTGAATCGACCAGCAGAACCCATGCAGTTCCGGTCCAGTACACGTAGAGCCGTAGATAGAATGACTATTTGCAGCCTGCGCGTGCGCGTGCTGATAGGATATAAATATGATAATGACATTTCTGTCTTACCCTTGTCTTGCACGGTTTCACCTATCTTTATAATAGTATCTTTTTAACCGACTTCAAAAAAGAAGGTTCTGAATTCGGTTGTATATTTTTTTAATGTTTGTTTTATGCTTATCTCATCTATAAATCCATTAAAAAAAAATGATAGAAAGTACTTTCAGATTGATTCCATCAAAATCGGTTTAGTAGTTGGGTTTATAAAACAAAATAACTGAAAAAACTGACGTCCAAGTAAAGGAAATTGCATATTTTAAAGTCTTAAAACTATTCTTCTTTCTATATATAAGTCTTTTTAAACTATTAATTATATATAATAGTAATTGATCCAGCGAGCGAAGGTTTCTCCATCAACTGGCGAAATTGCTTTCATCTGGCCGGATGTTAGTACTCGTGAAATAGTACTTTTCAGTGAATCAAATTCAAAAATTAATCTTGAAACTCTGTATAGAGCTTCTACAATTTTATAGATATTTTGATGTGAAACATGTATAGGCGCGCCTCAGTAGTAAAACCAACTCGTATGCTGTGACGGAAAATGGCATGATGCTCTTTCCTGCCGTCACGCTCCCGCTACGTACCGCTCTCGACTCCCTTGCCTTGCGTGCGCGTGCGCGTGCGTTTACACTTTGTTACTTCTATCCGTTAAGTTGTATGTATACTGCATATATTTATATATTCAACTATAGTATATTTGACGCATTCACCGCTCGTACTCACATTATGCACTGCTGACATTACCTTTTATATTACATCCGCCTGGAGAGCCTGGCGTTCTGAAACAACTTTGTAGTTTGTTTGTCGTGGACTATTTTTGATGGGGTGAGGGGAAAGTTTGATAATACCTACCTATTTGGTAAAATTTGGACTGAATTCAATTCTAAACAAGAATTTCAAATGTGAGCAAAATCGGTCGAGATGTTAAGATATATCTACATTAAAAGAAAAAGAGACTGATTTATATTTTTGCGAGAGATGTATTATTATTATTATTCCAAAAAAATATAGTCTATGACACTTAGAAATAAAGACGAATCTAACGACACCTCGCACATCAAAATCGGTCAAGCCGTTAAATAGCGCAACCTCGACAGAGGGCGCGCGGCGCCGGGCCGGTAGCCGGTGCACAATAGGCGGTAGTTCGCTATCAGGATCATAATTTAACTTGCATTTGGCAGTTGTTAATAACATTAAATGTCAATCGAATAAAAATATTTATTTATGTGGACGTGTTGTGTTTCGATTGGGTATCTTATCGCGTGAGATCTGTCGATGTCTCCGCGCTCCGAGGAGGATGTCTGAGTCTCACCTATTCCATTTACGCGCGTGTTATTAATATAACAGATATATCAAGATAACTAAGGTCAAGTTCTTGTGACCGATTAATATCGTGAGTTTTTTTCGGATATTTAAATAATATAAATGAATACTCAGGGAAGTTTTAGTGCAAACTAAAGCCATTAAAAATTCAAGTGGCATTTTGTTTTAGCACGATTGCAGGAGAAGGAAAGCAATGTTTTTCGACTACCTACTTTTATAAACACTGAAGAAAAAAGTCATCGACTTGACCTGTCCATACAAGAGAAGAAAATTGTTTTTTTCCATCTGAACATTATCCGATATAGGTACTTTATCTGATTTGAATCATAAATGGCTAGTATGATTTGCTCTTTACCCGACTGCGTAAGAAGGAAAGTTATATTTATCGAGTATTTGTATTGGCTAAGCGGTTTGATTGATGTTGACGTGCGAGGTGTCGTTAGACTTGACTCAACCGAGTGTCTGATCAGCATTAGACTTGGAGAGGTGCTGTCAAGAAGCAGGGGATGTCACAATAGATCAGGAAAGGTCGCACTGACGACTAGCCGGGCGGCCCATTTGGCCCCCTAAGTTTCGAATATAAAAATAGATTCGCCTACACTCCCTGAGTGTCATCTACACTTAATATTATAAAGAGGAAAGATTTGTATTTTTGTATGTTTGACAAACTATACTCAAAAACTACTGGACCTTTTTCAAAAATTCTTTCACCACTAGAATACTACATTATCCCTGATGAACACAGGCTATATTTAATACCAAAAAAAATTAGGGATCCCTACTAAAACTTCAATAATGTAACGCAAGGTGTAAAAAAATTTGCCATAAAATGTCATTCATCGCATGCGCTGCGCAAACTATTGGTGATACAACAAAAAAATGTTCTACAGTATTAAAGAACATACCAATATCTACAAAAAACGTCGCGATGGCATAATGTCCAACTATTGTTATTATGAGTGGCATAATAACAATAGTTGGACATTATGCCATAACTGCTTTTTTTACATTTAAAAAGTTGATAGAAATGCCGACCAAAATCAGACCATGTTATCCATACCTTGGTATTAATCCTTATCCATATAAATCATTTTGTATTCAAGACTGTTTCAATATCTGTAGATCGTATGTATGGGTCCTAAAATCTACAATAAGATTCCTAAGTCAATAAGAGACCAGAATAGTAATTTATTTAGAAAAAAGTTGAAGGCATTGTTATTGCAGAAGTGTTATTATTCTATCAATGATTTTTTAAATGACAAATTTTAATTTTATTTGACATTATGTGTATCTTTTATTGCTTCTGCTTTGTCATATTATAGATATTTTTGGTTTGTGTATTAATCTAATAACAAATATTAATAATTAATATTTTTAATTTTTCGCGTGTGCATGATGCTGTCTACCTGACATTTGTACGCCTAATCGGCACAACATGATTTTAAGCGACTAAATTTAGTGTAACATCTTTTATGCACTTGTTGTATAAAATTCTCGTGTTGTATGCAAATAAATTATCTTTATCTTTATTACTTTTCTCGCTGACACGTAATGACACTTTCGGAAAGAAGACAGAGAATTTGAGACGTTGATCAAAGTTAAGTAACATTTTTAGGGTTCCGTACCTCAATAGGAAAAAACGGAACCCTTATAGGATCACTTTGTTGTCCGTCTGTCCGGGTGTCAAGACCTTTATCTCGGGAACGCGTGAAGGTATAGAGTTGAAATTAAAACCATTTACGCAGATCCATAGTATCTTGCTGCAGAAAGAAAAATAAAATTTCTGTTTTTGTAAAAAAAAGTTACAGCCAAATATGTCGTAAAAAACGCACATTCCGACACTCACAGTGGAATCAAAACCTATGGGGTACTTCCCGTTCACCTAGAACTCTGAAATTTGGCAAGAAACATTGTGTTAGAGTACAGATATAGGAAAAAATCCGAAAACTGGAAATTTTTAATTTAATCGTAAAAAATATGTATGCAAGGAATGAGGGCCCAAATTTTAAAGTGAATTAACCGTATCATGTGGGGTATCATATGAAAGAGCCTTATTAGCATACGCTAAAACAGGTTTTTAACACATTATTCGCCCCCTGCAGACCATTCGCTTCAGCTGGGAACCAAAACTTTTTAGGCGAATTTTGATTAAGTACAGAGTGGCCGCGCAAAGCAACGTTGACTGCTTCAAACGCCGTTTAAACGGCGGTTTACTGACTACTACAAAATGAACGGGATGCTCGCTTGGATCAGAGTAGGAGGCGCCGTTACTATAGCCCCATTCCACTCCGATCCGAGTGGTGAGCAAGGAATGTGTTAAATATTTTAACGATGTATATTTTTCGGTTTATGAAGGAAAATATAAAAAAATATATGATTTCCCCCTTTTATTTAGTTTGTACAGAACCCTCGGTGGGCGAGTCTGACTCACACTTGTCCGGTTTTATTTCATGTTACATCGCGTGCACTGCAAAAAGTATTCATAATAGAACAAAATTTTGTTAAGTTAGTATTTAGGTTAACTATTACATATAAACGATTAGTTTTGCGACAGGGATAAATTAAAGGAATGAGAGGTCCAAAGTTTTAATGTTAGGGAAATTAAGTTTTTCATTTAGATTAACTAACAGATATCAGATGATAACTATTAATTTATTTTAATTTATTAATTATTCTAAAGAATTCGCATTTAAGTATCTATAATCTTTTACAGTGATTTTACGGATACTTTAACAACAGCGTATCAAGCGTAACGAAATCGTAAGCATACAAAAATAAAATTTTTGCAGTCAGGTATTTTGTTTTTCTTTTAATATAGATACTCGTTTAAAATGTCGTTATAATTTTGAAGTTAAAAAGATATACGTATAGAATTACGGTTTACGGTTACTATTTAGGGATAAAAAAGAGTTTTCGCCTGTTGTATTAAGAAACGTGCTATAGGTACTCGTATACTGGCAACACGCCGATTCTCATAAAACAAAAACGAGTGTTCTATCAAATTGGTATCTACTAAATATAACGTCTGTAAGTGGATCTCTTATATTATTATTATCGAGATATTTTTAAGGATATTTTAATTTCCTACCAATGAGAGTAATGATTAGAAGCAACCAAGAGCACATTCTTAAATAGATTCAATTAGCTGTTAACAGGGTGATCCTTTGTGACCCACCATTTTTATTCCTATCGCCCATTTAACTTCTCCAGATAAAACTTATCTTTTTAATACCTACCAAAAAACCATACAATTCGACTGCTAAAATCCCTTTCAATTCATTAATTTGTTGTAGTTAATAAAGGGTGTCCACAAGCACCTTTCCGGGCTAGCAAAGCCACAGTAATGTCACTGATGTTGCAGTTGTCCATAGGTAACGGTTATCGCTTACAATCAGGCGAGCAGACTGCCTTTTTGCTGCACCTTTTTATAAATAATAAATAACAGTTTAAAAAACTAAAAAACACGCTACAAATTATTGTGGTCAAAGTTCATTACAAGACTTTTCTAACAAATCCAAACACAGCTATGATACGATGTTCCATCATGAAGTTCTAGTTCATATCTTCCGGCTCCATCATCAGATCAGTTCGACAGTACCATATTATTGTATTGTCATCAGAACTACATACAGCTGCCAATTTTCATGACGCTACGAATACGATCTTTGGAAGATGGTTAAATTAGTTACCTTAGATTTCATAACATACAGGTCGACCTAATAAAAGCGTGTTAAAAAAAGATAAACCCTGTTCTATAGATTAAAGCACAGAAGACGCTACACTCGGAGATACTCGCTCCGGTTCGTTTCTGGTACAAAGAATTTCCGTGGCAATTCAGCGTGGAAACGCTTCTAGTGTCATGGGAACCTTTGCGCCAGGAACAATCCGGAGCGGGCTTTTTTTGACTAGTTTTATATAATAATTATTAATATTTTGTCTTTTCTTACTTATTTAATTAGTTTTTATGTTAGTTATTGTAATACTTTATTGTGAATTTAATTTATTTTAAAATATTATATACTTAACAGACGCTACATGGTTAATCGTAGATCTATCTAAACTACAAAAATGTACTGCTACATGTAATACACTAGTTCATCATAATGGACAGTGAGTGATGTGTTGTGTGTAATATAATGCTTACGATAATGTACTGCTACATGTAATACACTAGTTCATCATAATGGACAGTGAGTGATGTGTTGTGTGTAATATTATGCTTACGATAATGTACTGCTACATGTAATACACTAGTTCATCATAATGGACAGTGAGTGATGTGTTGTGTGTAATATTATGCTTACGATAATGTACTGCTACATGTAATACACTAGTTCATCATAATGGACAGTGAGTGATGTGTTGTGTGTAATATTATGCTTACGATAATGTACTGCTACATGTAATACACTAGTTCATCATAATGGACAGTGAGTGATGTGTTGTGTGTAATATTATGCTTACGATAATGTACTGCTACATGTAATACACTAGTTCATCATAATGGACAGTGAGTGATGTGTTGTGTGTAATATTATGCTTACGATAATGTACTGCTACATGTAATACACTAGTTCATCATAATGGACAGTGAGTGATGTGTTGTGTGTAATATTATGCTTACGATAATGTACTGCTACATGTAATACACTAGTTCATCATAATGGACAGTGAGTGATGTGTTGTGTGTAATATAATGCTTACAATAATGATCGATCTATCTAAGGGTGGTGAGTGGTGACTGACCGTTCGTCGGAACATATAAGAAGTATCGCAAGGAACGTTCCCCACGCATGATTGGTCGAGACCAATCACTCCGCTCGTAGGAAATTTCTGACTTACCAGTAACATGTGTGTTATTCAAGGTTAATAAATATTCTTATTCTATTTGCTCGAGGAAAACCCCGACTAACATCAGTCACCACTTTAAGATCTACATGTGCAACTGTCACTACTGATATACTTACAACAGTAATCCAAACGTTGCGTTGCGATGTGCCGCATGCGCATGCGTGCATAGCCATTGTACCTAATACTTATATCAATGAATATCTATTTATATCTTCTAGATGTTTGGGATTAATAGAATTATCAAGGTTCCAACGTCACCAACAAGTATGCACATCTTCCTACTTTTTATGTCATATTATTCAGGTATTAAGTCATAATAAAATTAAATGCCAATTAAAATAATAAAAGCACATGGGTCTGTGTAAAAACAGAAAATGAAGGAAACGAAACGGGATGTGATCGGTGTTTGAATAATGAAATAACTATATGTTTGCACCATCGTGTTTATTGAAACCCTCACAATAATTACAATACAGCATGTATGTACGTATGTATAGCGGAACAGAAAGGAACAGCACCATGACAGGCGGACCCGCCTTTATTGCCTTACATCACTCAACTATTTGTTACGAACGAGTCCTCCTCTTAACTCTAGTGGAATTTATAAAATATTCACTCTGAGAGATCATTTCTATTTCTATAAGCATAGCCGATATGAAACCAAACAAATATTTTTTTTCTACTTATGTTTATCACAAATATATACAAGCATTCGAAAATATAAACGCTATATAACTAATATAACTCTAAAATCACAATACATTTTTGGTATAATTTAAGTATAGCTTGTTGTTGTACAGGTTGTGAGCAATAAACGTGTCAATACACAGATCCATGTGCTGGTGAGTTAATGATATATTATGTTGGTGTGTATAATGTGCATATAGTAATAAGTGCGTATGCAGAAGGTCACATGCGCTAGGACGCAACTTTATATTTATTAGAATCTGCTTCACTTTTAATGCAACATTCTCTGAGCATGTTGACTTGTTTACTGCAAATAGAAATTTCTTTAAGCTGTGTGCATGTACAAAGTTCTTTAAAGATGCCTAGTATGTTAGTATTGGATGGGTCGGCTCTCAATACTTATCAGGATGATATGGATGATTCCGTATGGCCACCAGCCGAGTTACGTCAAATTGACGTAGATGTGTGACAATGAAAATTAGGCTTTAGAGTTTCAAACTAAAAGTGTACCTAATTTTCATTGTCAACGCATTCACGTCAAGTTCACGATGGTCATAAGGAATAAGGAACCCAGAATGATATGGCTTTTTATCTTTTGTTTCTTTCATGATGCTTTAAACAGACTCTTAAAAGGTTATTTACTGAGCTTCTTACCTGTTCTTTAAGTACCAATCTATATTCTCATATTGTCTTGGAAAAAAATATGTGTTGATGTATTGTGTTGTTTAAATACTTATATAACTCGTTAGTTAGTACTAATCTAAATTACTCATTTTGGTTAGGAACGTACAATTTCTTTGATTGATCAATGAGTGAAAACAAGTTACGGCTTCTGTGTCCTAGATCCATTTAACTACTTTGTGTATCAACAGCTGTTTGTTTTCCGAAAAGCATTAAATAAATAAATGCCAATAGCAGATATGCTATCACTGTAATGATCCAGTGTGTTGCAGGCGTTGCAGCTAGCATCTGACCTTACTTAAAAAGTAATCTTTGTGAGGTTACTCACTACTTACAGTTTCATTATTGTGTATGAATATTAAATATATATACTTAGTCTGGCCATAAATACTGTTACTGTTAAAAATAAGAAAGATATTACATTTGAATTTGGAATCTGTCATTTTTATACGATTATTCATTGAGTTTTCTAATTTTGGCGCCAATACATTGTACAATATTTTGCGATATTAAAATGGAGTGGGGTGATAAAGAGAACCGAATCGCTGTGATTGTATTACACAAAGTTGGTATGGAGCCAAATGCAATTTTTAAAACTCTCCATACGCTTGGTATTAGTCAAATGTTTGTGTACCGGGCTATTAATAGGTACAATGAGACCTCCTCTGTTTGTGACAGAAAAAGATCTGGCCGTCCACGTAGTGTTCGTACGAAAAAGGTGGTCAAAGCAGTAAGGGAAGGAATTCGAAGAAATCCTGTCCGAAAGCAAAAGATTTTATCTCGGGAGATGAAGATAGCACCCAGAACCATGTCGCGTATTTTAAAAGATGACTTAGGACTTGCAGCCTATAAGAGACGCACTGGTCATTTTTTAACTGATAATTTAAAAAAGAATAGGGTGGTAAAATCGAAACAACTACTGAAGCGGTACGCAAAGGGAGAGAACAGAAAAATTTTGTTTACGGATGAGAAAATCTTTACAATTGAGCAACATTTTAACAAACAAAATGACCGTATTTATGCTCAAAGCTCTAAGGAAGCTTCCCAATTAGTCGACAGAGTGCAACGTGGGCATTATCCGACTTCAGTGATGGTTTGATGGGGTGTTAGCTATGAAGGAGTTACTGAGCCATATTTTTGTGAAAAAGGTATTAAAACATCGGCACAAGTGTATCAAAATACCATTCTTGAGAAGGTAGTTAAGCCCCTCAACAACACCATGTTCAATAACCAAGTATGGTCCTTCCAACAAGACTTGGCGCCAGGTCATAAAGCTCGGTCCACGCAGTCTTGGTTGGAAGTGAACGTTTCGGACTTCATCAGAGCTGAAGACTGGCCGTCGTCTAGTCCTGATCTTAATCCGCTGGATTATGATTTATGGTCAGTTTTAGAGAGTATGGCTTGCTCTAAACGCCATGATAATTTGGAGTCCCTAAAACAATCCATACGATTGGCAGTGAAGAATTTTCCCATGGAAAGAGTGCGTGCTTCTATTGATAACTGGCCTCAACGTTTAAAGGACTGTAGGTATTTTTTCTTCGTGACAATATTTATGGCAAGACTAGGTATATACCTACTTGTTAATTTAATCTTTTTTTTTTCACGGAAAGGAGCGTGTGGTTATACACGGAAATACCAGCGTAGTGCAGTAAATTAAGTTTAGATCGTAGTCTAGCGAATGTCACCTTCCAAATAGATAATAATAAATCATAAATAATGTATGTATGTATATCTAATGATCTATGTGATATTTATAAAATACGTAGATGAATGATGTCGTCAGCTCGAGTTCGATACATAGGAACATTTCAATAAATTGTGCATTTATTAAATTCTAAAAGTAGTATCACAGAAATAAAAGTGTTCGATATAAACGAGACAGGAGCAATATTCGAGATCAATGCGTTTCACCCGTGAAGGATATATCTAGCCCGAGAGCGAGCGAGCGAGCGGTGCTCTGCTGTCGACAGCATACAATAACACGCGTGTTTCTAATCTATGCTCAATCAAATAGATACGGGATGATCGTGCCAATGCCGATAAGCTTAATCGATAGCTATAATAACTGTATAGATAGCAGTGAACCGTGCCGCGCGGCCTGCATGTACTAATGATAGTAGGTATCAGCGACGTGAGGGTGGCGTGGGTCGCGAGAGGAGTCAGGGGCGAGGGGGCGTGTGGGGATAGCTAGGCGATGACGCACTTGCCCTGCTCCTGGGGGGTGTCGTTGGTCCACTGCGGGGCGAAGCCTCCCTTGCTGGGCACGCGGTCCGCCTCGACCAGCTCGCCGATCTTGTACTTCTGCATCAACGACCTGCAACACGCACAGGATGCGTTTATTACAGTACACGAGTATTGCCACATTGTACGTACATAGAAACAACACGAGTCACATTTATTCACTATTCAATATTTTGTACTGCTTCACCTACATTTTTAATCGACTTTTCAAAGAAGGAGGCTCTCGAATTTGACTGTATGTAATAATAATAATAAATATTTATTTCAGGCATAAAAGACCCATATGGCATACAGTTGCAGTAAAAAAAATAATAGAATTAGGATTAAAATTAGTCATAGAATAAAATATATGTGTATGATAAAATTATCACAGTCATTTTTTGTTCGCACTCAGGTGCACAGTCAGCCACCTTTTAAATATAAGGCTACCAAGGTAGTCACAAAGACACTGGAATGTGTTTTAAATATAAGGCTACCAAGGTAGTCACAAAGACACTGGAATGTGTTTTAAATATAAGGCTACCAAGGTAGTCACAAAGACACTGCAATGTGTTTTAAATATAAGGCTACCAAGGTAGTCACAAAGACACTGCGATGTGTTTTAAATATAAGGCTACCAAGGTAGTCACAAAGACACTGCAATGTGTTTTAAATATAAGGCTACCAAGGTAGTCACAAAGACACTGCAATGTGTTTTAAATATAAGGCTACCAAGGTAGTCACAAAGACACTGGAATGTGTTTTAAATATAAGGCTACCAAGGTAGTCACAAAGACACTGCAATGTGTTTTAAATATAAGGCTACCAAGGTAGTCACAAAGACACTGCAATGTGTTTTAAATATAAGGCTACCAAGGTAGTCACAAAAACACTGCAATGTGTTGTTTTGTACGTTTGTTACGCGATCACTCCGCCAATTATGAATTGTTTTTGATGATTCTTTTTTATTTGGTAAGTAATACCTCAGAGATGGTCCCATATAAATTTTATCAAAATCGGTTCAGTACTTTGGGGTTTTTTATAACAAAATAACTGAAAAAATTTCATACAAGTAAACGAATTGCGTATTTTGAAGTCGGTTTTCAGTTTTTAAACTATAATTATAACTGACCCTCATTTCACTCTCACTGTTACTTTACAGTGACATTGTTAGTTTTTTTTTCAAAAACGCTTGAGCGTATTACAACGTAAGTTTCGATATTTCTTGTATGATGTTTTATTAATTATACGTCTCTCGATGTCCTAGGGTACATTTTTGGTTTATTGTATTCACTTTAACGAATATCGGTTTTACGTTAGATGTGGCAGACCCGTACTTTCCGTACCTAACAGACTAACTCACAGCCATCATAGCCTCTATTTCTCTTTTTTCCCCTTTGTTTCAATTTAATACCTAAAATGTGTTTGCTCAAATGATGTATACATGCTTTGGATTATAGTCTGGTTCTGATCGATTGTCACATGTTATCTTATATTATGTTAGGCTATATTCTGTTTTGTATACTTAAATACATAAAATAAAATAACTTTAATATTTCTCCTACAGAAGCAGCACCGACCATGGCTGCCATTTTATTTGCAGTCGAAAGTCAATGATAAGAGCGGGTGAGGGTGCATCTCGGCGCCTCGGGCCGCCCGGCGCCCGCACCCCGCGCCCCGCGCCCTTGATCCAGCCACGGCCGAGATGTATGCCCCTTCCAGACTAGAGCAGCCACGGATATAATTACCGAGTCATCGCCATACACTTATTCATAGACAAATAGTGTTAGTGCAAACAATAGCTTTTCTGTTCATTGCTACCGGGTTACCTCAATGCTAACGACCTTTGCTCGAGCGCTGACACAGTCTCACTTATTCTCAGTTTTACTTATTTATATATACCTACTTAATAAATATACACTTTACCGTTTATCTATTCCGCTTCGAAGCTTACTGAATATGTTTTAGATAAAAAGATCCCACCAAAAACATTTCATGTAAAATTGGTTGCCATGTCTCGCATTGTCATGCCACTTTCACTGACAAATATAAATCACATGAGATCTGACTGAATCTGAAGAGCCAAGCTGCTAACTCTACAAAGTCTAACGCTACAATACTTACCTCTGTAAAACCTTCAATCTTGATCAAAAAGCATGGCTTGGCCGTTTTCCGGCTGTCAGTTACAAACATAATTATGTCGCATAACATGTCGTACTTGGACTTCTAAGGAAGAAAAAGAAAGAGAAACTATAATATCTGCTCTTGATTGATGTATATTGTAATAGTAATAGTGCCATGAAACGACCAAGCCATGCTTTTTGACCAAGATTTAAGGCTTACAGAGGTAAGTATTGTAGTGTTAGACTTTGTAGAGTTAGCAGCTTGGTTCTTCAGATTCAGTCAGATCTCATCTGATTTATTTTTGTCAGTGAAAGTGGCATGACAATGCGAGACATGGCAACCAATTTTACATGAAATGTTTTTGGTGGGATTTCATTTCTTTTTGTACGAGACCCTGCAATTTCTGCAACGTTTTATTTTAACGGAATGTATTTTCCTGTGCATCTGTTATTATTTTTTTGCAGCACACTCTCTGTCATAGCCTCTTTTCTTGTTAGCTTATTACTTAAAATAGGTGATAGCTGCTGTAACCTTCAATTCTGATATGGCGCCATACTATGTATAGCGCATGAATAAGAGTCGGTATCCAGATACACTTCTCAGTCTTCAGCACAAGTATTAAGTTGAAGTTCGTCCCAATGTTATACAACTTAACAAACAATAACACACCTAATTTGCAATGCCATATCAAAATCGATTTTTCCATATAATAAATATGTCAGCGAATGGAAAAGGCATGAACCATCTCCAGGCATGTGAACTATACGATGAGGTCCTAGCCCTACTCCCAAAGAAATTATTTCGTTGCTCATTATATCCCCAAGCCCCAAACTATTATAACCTAAAATAAACTATCTTCTCTATCTAGCAAGATCCGGACGCGAACTCAACTTGAGCTACTCAAGCTTTTAAATAATTATCATAGAAACCAAAATCACTAACGAAAATAGATTACGAGTACGAAACTTAGGAACCAACCTTATACCAGTCATACCATACCAAACAACCCATTAAATGCGAAACGATTATAAGACACAACCTAACTAACCTAACCATCCATACGAAAATTACGAAACACTGAGTGTAACGACTTCCAAAACTAACATGAAACAAAGCGCGTGAAACGATACCGCGTGCTAACTCGAGGCGCACACCATCTAGTATCGCCTTTTGAAACTAATTAGACAAACGATCCTCAGTGAGTGGTAAAATTGACGTATTTTAGATGTGAATCATATCTAAAGTACAAAAGCTAAATATATGAAACTTTGTATATTTTATAATTGTACTGTCTACTTTTTATCCTGAAAATTTGGATTCTCTAGAATTATCCATATCGAAGTTATGTTATGTTAAAAAAATATAGTCAAAGTCACCCTTTAAAAGGGTTGGAGGGTGAAAGTTACAAATGTCATAATTTTTCTGTTGTTTATGTACCAATCGTAGTTTGCACACCAAATTTCAGCTTTCTGAGACTTCAGGAAGTGCCCTATCTTTTTGATTACACTGAGAGGTAGTACCCACAAATAGGGGTTGGAGGGTGAAAAGTAAAAATGTTTTGATTTCTTCGTTATTCATGTGTAAATATTAGCTTACACAACAAGTTTCAGCTTTCTAGGACTTCAGGAAGTACCTTATATTATTGATTTAATATTGATGAAAATAACGGGATAGCCCCCAAATAGGGTTGGAGGGTGAAAGTTTCAAATATTTTACTTTTAGCATTGTTTGTGTGCAAATTGTAGCCTACATACCAAATCAGCTTTCTAGGACCTCAGCCTCACCTATTTTTTTAGTTAATCAATGGCAAATCGACGTATTTTAGGTATCAAAAAAATCAAAAGTATAAAAGCTAGATACATGTTTTTTTTTATATTGTATCAGTCCACTGACCACACTTGATCCTGAAAATTTGAACTCTCTAGTGATATCGGGGCCGAAGTAATGAGCGTCTAAAATCCGAGAAATCGCTTCGAGTCCGACGAATCTCTTCGTGTAAAGATAGTCCCGGCCGTACGCACCCGCTCGCTCACATGGCGGGGGCACGGCCGTGCCCCCAGATACACTAAATAGACATCGATAATAATGAGTTTTAAATATATAATAATTTTGATCGATGTGTTCCATTAAAATTATCTAAAAATGATTAACGCAAGTAAGTAATTTTAGCAGACTTGAACCATGCAAGGAAGCACTGAGTATCATCTACCTATAACACAGAATACATCATAGTATTAGAGGAGATCCTCTAACCAACACCATGTGAAGTGTTAGAGTACATTCTAGAAGGACAACCGAGTGGAGCGCTTAGCGTCAACTTGATGCGCCTACTAACCAAATAAAATAGTGTACGAGTATGGTCTGAATATAGTTCATGGTTATCCTGCGACATTGTGCCCTTCTCACGCGGCGTCTGTCGCATAACGCGTCGCGCAGCGCGCAGCGCGCAGCCCGACCATTATTACATTCATATTGAATAATGCATATTGTCGTCACTCGTTATACGTATCGTTGAAACCAGGCTCTTAGAATGAATGAAGTAAATAAATAGGAGAGTTAGGAGACGAATTCATACTGGCTTGCCTCATAGCTCAGTTGGTAGTAGGTCTGCCGTCTAAACTGTAGCTCGTGGGTACACGCACGGTACGACCCCCGCCCAAAACAAACATTTTGTGTGATAAACATGGATGTTTGTTCTTTGTTTGGATGTTTATATACATATATATATCATAAATTCGTATTTATAATACAAGTATTCTATCAGCTATATAGTTCCCATACATAGTACAAGCGTTGCTCAGTTTGGGGCTAGTGCAGTGTGATAATGTTCACCGATACTTTATTTATTTACTTATATAATCTATACACACACTATACTAGTATCATCAGTAATAGGACTTATGGTAGGGAGGTGCCTTAATCTGGAAGGAGTTGTTACAATAGATCTACAAAGGTCGCAGTGACGCACCGGGGCTGCCCAAGCATGTTTTGTCCCATAAGGTCTGAATAAAAAAATCTATAATAACCCCTGGCCTGCCACCATAAGGAATAATAGTGCGGAGAGCGTGTGCGCGCGGGATACCTTGCGTCGGAGCTGTGGCTGACGTCCTCGAAGGGCTCCGTGCCGTCCTGGCCCGCCTTCTCCAGCAGCACCTCCTCGCCGCCAGGGTGCTGCAATCACACACACACACATTATCGCTCGCTGCTAACGGTTATTAACAGACTTACTAAAAAGAGGAGCTTCTCAATGCGACTCTATGGTTGTTACGGGATCACTTCGCACATTTTGAATTGATTTTGATAAATCTTTTTTATTTGATAAGTTATCTTTCAGAGGTACCCATAGAAATTTTGACAAAATCGGTTCAGTGCTTTGGTTTTTAAAACAAAATAACTGGAAAAAATGTCTTGTCATATAATTATTATAACCTCCGTGTTGGTGACAAATGTACGTTGGTCCATTGCTACTGGCCATACTGGACTCCTCCTGATGAATGATACTCCACTAGGCATTTCATTATAGCCTCCGTGTTGGTGACAAATGTACGTTGGTCCATTGCTACTGGCCATACTGGACTCCTCCTGATGAATGATACTCCACTAGGCATTTCATTATAGCCTCCGTGTTGGTGACAAATGTACGTTGGTCCATTGCTACTGGCCATACTGGACTCCTCCTGATGAATGATACTCCACTAGGCATTTCATTATAGCCTCCGTGTTGGTGACAAATGTACGTTGGTCCATTGCTACTGGCCATACTGGACTCCTCCTGATGAATGATACTCCACTAGGCATTTCATTATAGCCTCCGTGTTGGTGACAAATGTACGTTGGTCCATTGCTACTGGCCATACTGGACTCCTCCTGATGAATGATACTCCACTAGGCATTTCATTATAGCCTCCGTGTTGGTGACAAATGTACGTTGGTCCATTGCTACTGGCCATACTGGACTCCTCCTGATGAATGATACTCCACTAGGCATTTCATTATAGCCTCCGTGTTGGTGACAAATGTACGTTGGTCCATTGCTACTGGCCATACTGGACTCCTCCTGATGAATGATACTCCACTAGGCATTTCATTATAGCCTCCGTGTTGGTGACAAATGTACGTTGGTCCATTGCTACTGGCCATACTGGACTCCTCCTGATGAATGATACTCCACTAGGCATTTCATTATAGCCTCCGTGTTGGTGACAAATGTACGTTGGTCCATTGCTACTGGCCATACTGGACTCCTCCTGATGAATGATACTCCACTAGGCATTTCATTATAGCCTCCGTGTTGGTGACAAATGTACGTTGGTCCATTGCTACTGGCCATACTGGACTCCTCCTGATGAATGATACTCCACTAGGCATTTCATTATAGCCTCCGTGTTGGTGACAAATGTACGTTGGTCCATTGCTACTGGCCATACTGGACTCCTCCTGATGAATGATACTCCACTAGGCATTTCATTTTCCAGTATCAGCCATTTCATTTTCCAGTATCAGCCGTTTCTACTGCATTGCTATCGTCACTTGACCGTGTTTGACTCTTCTCCGACACAAAATACTCTTTCGATGTACAAATTTAACGCAAAATTAGCTCGCCTAAATATTTGTTTAATCTACTCTTCCTTTAATGTACGAAGAAATGGCGTTAAAACTAATTGTAATTATTTTGATATTAAAAGAGGAAATGTGTGGAGCGTGGTTTACTGTAATCTTGTGTGGATGTAAATTCATGTTCTCGACGGTAGAAGAGCCACAGATAAGAACAGATATCAAGAATTTGACCTTACTTCCTTGCAACCCTCGTATCTAAAAGGCCTATTACACCACCCGATTTATCGTACCCTGTCGATGTCGGCAGGGAAATAATAAGAGACAGGGTCCCGATCTCCATCTTCCCAGTCAGGCGCCCGATAGACAGGGCCCGAGAAATCGTGTGGTATAAAAGCTTATTAGCAAATGTGTAATATATTCTTGATATTTAATTTAAACAATACGTAGTGTTCACACGATGAATCGCTCATTTATTCAAGGGCATGCTGTAGATAGACTTTGCGTACATTATTTACGCAACTGAGAAATGGTATGAAAATGAATGGTAATAGTTCATAGAAGTGAGCCGAGTGAGTGATTATAATTCGGTCTCAATGACGCCTGACAGAAACGATTGGGTATGTACATATTTACTCTCCTTCAGTGTAATATACTAGTTCAGAACCAATGGGCTCATATTTATTACGTATGGTCGAACTATTCTTGTCAAATAAATTATTTTGTATTTGTATCTTATTACGTTAGCTTAGAATATTATACTTTTTTGTTTTGCTTGTGCATCAATTAATCCGAATAGTAAGTCAAGAGAACAGTTATAAAAAATAATGATATCCGTTTAAGAAAGTAAACATTTTATTTTAATATATTTTTATCTCCACGTTATACCACAACTACGTATAAATAATGTCTACACTAGCAACATTATGCGGGTGAGAGGTGAGAAGGGTGCGGGACGATTCTTTTGTTTTCGGACACAGCACGGATTTTGTAACTGCAGCTGGACGCGCCTTCTGTTTTTTCTGTATTCTGAGATTTATTATTATGAAGTCGGTTAGAAACGGTCGTCAAAGCTCATCACCGCTCATCTCACTGTCTATCAAACAATTGAATATGCTAATATACTGCGTAATGCGTGGACAAACATACAAACCTACAAACATACATACACGTATGAAATTTGGCACACATGTTTAGAAGCTGGTATAGACTGAAGTATTTATATGTTTATAACTAACATATACACAAATTGTGCAATTTTGACTATATTACAAACATACAGGTCGAATTGACCTCCTTTTTTATGAAGTTGGTTAAAAAATGGAATCAGGCGTCACTTTGAGTAAGTTCATCTTCGAAACGTATAATTCCGCTTCGATATCATGAAGCTGGTACTCAAGTCGGCTTCGTTTTCGTAGAGAAGATAAATATAAAGATATATTTATTTGTCAAAACATGTGTACTGGTGCAGATGTCAAAGCGTTAATATCGGTCAAACATGTTTTTACCACATAGGGTGTACAAATATGAAAGTCAAGTAGCTTACACTTACATGCTTAAGTCATTTTAGTTACAATATCAATTTAATTAGTTACAACATCAATTTCATTAGTTACAATATACATATTTAATTTTATAGATTCTAATGTCAGTAGTTAATATTAATTCTTATTGAAATCAAATGTATCCTGTAGGAAGTCATCTATTTTATAGTAGCATTTAGCAGTCAATAAAGCTTTGAGTTTCTTTTTAAAAAGGCTCGTATTAAGGTCTCTTATACTTTGTGGTATCTTATTGTATATCAATGGGCCCATTCCAAAAACACTATTTCTAAAAAGTTTTGTCTTACTATATCGAGTAAATAATTTATTGTCACGGCGGTTACGAACGGCTTTTTTTGATAGTGCCGGAAATGTTTTTGGATTAGCCCATACAAATACTGCCAATTCATATATATACATTGATGGTAGTGTCAGGATTTTATGTTTCTGAAAATAGGGTTTACAGCTATCTGTTGGCTTGAGTTTTAACATGGATCTTATGCAGCGCTTCTGATGCTTAATGGCTTGGGTTTTGTCTGTTGAATTTCCCCAAAAAACTATTCCATACCTCAAAACCGATGCAACAAGGCCATGATATGCCGTTAAAAGACCTTCGGTACTAGTATTAGGTGCCAATTTATAAAGAGCATAAGAAGAGCTGCTTATTTTTTTCTGTGACGTGTGCTTTCCAATCTAACCTTTGGTCAATAGTTAAACCTAATAATTTCGTTATTGGTACATTACTTAATTGTTTGCTACCATACATAATATTCATATCAGTTACTTTATTTGGTTGTTTGTTGTGAGAAATGCATTATTTGCGTTTTACTAAGATTAATTTTAAGATTATTATTTTCTAACCACTGTATTATGGAGACTAAAGCTTTGTTTATGTCATTGGAATATTGTACTTTTTGCTTACAAGCTACTGATATTGTACTATCATCAGCGAAAAGGGTCATTGAATGTTCAGTAGCCCTTGGTAAATCATTTATATATATATTATGAACAATAGAGGACCAAGAACACTTCCCTGGGGCACGCCATACCTTGGAGTGCGTACTCCTGAGGTAAAAGTTTCTTCTCTTTTCTTCTTAACATTTAATTTTACTCTTGATATGTCTGTTACTTGTTTCCTATCACTTAAATATGATTTTATAAGATTAAGCAAATCACCCCTGATCATGGCCGTAGGCAGGGGGGGGGGGGGGGTTGGGGGGTCCTGGCCATTATAAAAATTCTTCCATTGTATACAATGCTTCAAAAGTTTTCGCGCTCGCTTCGCTCGCGCATGATTATTTCATATTGATCTTTATTTGTATTGGTCATTAAAGTGCCGTGAACTTTCTAATACGAGCAAATAATTCACTAAAAATAGCCACTAACTAAAAATTTTTGCGCGTTCTTGTAGGTATGTTTGTAATTTTCTATAAAGTCATATATTCATATTTAGGATTATTAAATTGGCAATCCATGCATTCAAATGGTTGTATTTATAATTTTTGATAGCGTTAAGTCGCTCTTTACCAGTCGGGTATTTCCTTTTAACACAGTTACTTGTTTGATTCATCTGGTCCACGAAAATCTAGGACTCGCTAACACGATCAATGAATCAAATCACTTCCATGATTTAATATTAAAAACCTTTAAAAAATCTTTTATTTTGACATGGAAGTACTGTGGGTTCATTAATACGAGAAATAAAGCATATTACTATAAAAACACCACTAAAATTTTCGCGCTCGCGCACTATTACTATTTTGACATAGAAGTACTGTGAGTTCACAAATACGAGAAATTTAGCATATTACTATAAATTTTTCGCGCTCGCTTCGCTCGCGCATTAGTTTTATTGTATTATTTTCACATGGAAGTACTATGAGTTCACTATACGAGAAATAAAGCTTATTACTATAAAAACACCACAAAAAATTTTGCGCTCGCGCATTTATTACTATTTTGACATAGAAGTACTGAGTTCACAAATACGCCAATTTTGCATATTACACTAAAAAAATTCGCGCTCGCTTCGCTCGCGCATTCATATTATGTTGGCATGGAAGTACTATAAATTCACTAATACGAGAAATAAAGCATATTACTATAAAACACCACTAAAATTTTCGCGCTCTCTTCGCTCGCGCATACTTATTACCTATTTTTGTTTATATTTAGGTCATGCAAGCGCTGAGTGCTCGTTAAAACGAAAAAAATATTTTTTTATTTCTACCCAAACACAATAGTACATTTTGCTATGACAAACTTGGTACATTTGGGACATTAAAGTGCTCATTTTTTTACGCTCGCACATTATACGTAAGATATGGGACAACATGGCCACAGACTCTGCCCCCCCCCCCCCCCCCACCCCGCTATGAGAAGGCTATAAGTGCCCATGTCCATTGCTGAACCCCCCCCCCGAAATGAATTCCTGGCTACGGCCCTGCCCCTGATACCATATGCCTCAAGCTTACGAAGGAGTATATTATGATCAACATAATCAAATGCCTGTGTCATGTCACAAAAGATTGCACAGTTAGGGTTCCTATTATCAACATTTAATATAACATTTTCCAGAAAATCGCAAATAGCCATGTTTATATTTTTATTGCCTCTAAATCCTTTTTGTTCATTGCAAAATAATTCATATTTCTCAAAGTAGGAATAAATATTTTTGTACAGAAATTTCTCAAAGATTTTTGCAAAAACTGATAGAATAGCAATAGGTCTATAAAATTCCATTTGCTCTCTATTTTCTTTTTTAAATAATGGTTTAACTATTGAAATTTTAAGATCATCAGGTTAGGTGCCTTTACTAATACAAGGATTAATAATATAGCTAATATGTTTACAGATACATTCACCTACATATTTAATTACCTTCGTGTGAAATCCATCATGTCCAACGCTATTCGTTGGTTTCAGGTTCTTAATAATTTTCAAAACTTCTAATAGAATACTAGGGCTCATGAACATAGAATTGCAACTGCTTTCAATAAGTTATGTTATATTTGAGCTGGAATTACCAGATGGAACAATTTTGTCAATAAAATAATCATTAAAAGCATTAGCAATATCACATGGATTAGTAATTGTCTTGTTTTGTAATTTAATTGTGTCAATTGGTTGTCTTGGTAAATTTAACTTCGTGCTATTTATTATTTGCCAAGTGGCTTTTCTTTTGTAGTATTAATTTTGTGGTTGTTTTGTGCACGCTGTGTTAATCTGATATTTTTTTTGAATAATTTCGAATATGATGTGTAGGCAGCTTTATTATTATCAGAAGGGTTTGATCTAAAAAAAAATCAAAAGATATCGTTTCTTTTTACTACACAACTTAATGCCTCGTTAAATCCAATGAGGTTTTCTTTTAACCCTAATCGTAATAGTCTTAATTGGAAAACACAGGTCATAAAAAAGCTTGAAACGCTCATAGGCAACATTAGGGTCATCTGTATTATATATTTCTGAAAAAGATAAGGCACTTATACAAGATTTAAATTTAAGTAAATTTTCTGTAATAGTCTCGTTTCTTTTTACGCCATATATCAATAATACACTTTTTTTTATAGGACATTTTAGTATCTGAGCTGTATGATCTGACAGGGCAAACTCAATCACATCTGGTTTTATAAAATTGTGTAAATATGATGTTTTATATGATTTATAATAATGTCATGATGATAATATATACAGAACAAAATATAATAAAATAGCTGTTTCCAGCAGTGTCATGATGGGGACATCATGATCATATGTAGCATGTCTTTGTGCTTTAGCTTTTCGAGATATAGGGCGCTTTCAATTTATGCGTTTCGTGTCGGCCCGCCGCCGCACGTTTAACGTGCCGCTGGTTATTACCCGCTGCAGACCCCGTCCCGCTGCAGTACGGTAGCGGTCCGACACCAAACTCCTACATTGAAAGCATATCTATACTTCATTCAACGAAACGAGCTAATAGGGAAATCAAGCGCTGAACGTCATTGGTCGGAGATAAGGGACTTAAGGCGCGTACACGTTGCGAGCAAATGTCAGTCCTATTCTGTCTCTTGAGCGGTGCGGACGTGTGGTGTGGTGCTGGACTGTTACTGTTACTGGACTGATCCCTACTTACTTCATGATTTAGCCTGCCTATCGGATTGATTCCTGCTTTCCTCGTGATTTGGCTTACCTACTGGACTGATTCTCACTTATTTCTTGACTTGGCGTGTTATTTTGGACTGATTATTTCCTTTAATGGCCTCGACACAAACCTCTCCAGCTGCATTTAAAATGCAGCAACGCCCTTTTTCATCTACCGATAAAACGATGATCTTAAACATGTATGACTGTACTACCTTTCCTTAAACTACATCCAACACAGCAAGTGGCAGAGCTGTACATGTGGTAGAAGTAGTGTAACCCAGAATGAACGTCATGGATAGAAATATGGAATCCATGCAAATACGATTTTTTTTAAACTTGGAAGATGATTTAGACTCAAGTGATTCAGAAAGCGAATAAATGTTTCAGAAAATATCTTATGTTTAATTTATTTACATCTTAGCATATTCTTTTGTAAAAAGTTTCCGGCAGCCTAGTGGTGAGACCGTCTGACTTGCGATCCGCAGGTCCTGGGTTCGAATCCCACGGCACGCACCTCTGTCTTTTCGAAGTTATGTGCGTATTGTTGATTGCCGCCAACTTCAAACGGTGAAGGAAAACATCGTGAGGAAACCTACATGTCTGAGAGTTCTCAATGATCTTGAAGATGTGTGAAGTCTGCCAACCCGCACTTGGCCAGCGTGGCAGACTATGGCCTAACCCTTCTCACAATGAGAAGATGGCCCGTTCCC
The DNA here is from genome assembly GCA_947563715.1 of Lycia hirtaria. Classification (NCBI taxonomy): domain Eukaryota; kingdom Metazoa; phylum Arthropoda; class Insecta; order Lepidoptera; family Geometridae; genus Lycia; species Lycia hirtaria. The sequence goes on from OX387375.1 coordinate 55,581,731, forward strand.
AGCAGTGGGACAGTTTGCACAAACAGGGCTGATAAAAAAATAATATATTCTTTTGTACACAACATTGGAGAATAAAAATATTATATTAGAAAAGAGTACTTCTAATCTTCTAAGAGTAATCTAGTACTTGCTTGTATTGTTGAAAATTATAAAATATTACATTGATGTGTTCGCTAACACGGTTAGGTACTTAGGTCACACGCATGGGCGTACCCAGGGGGGGGGGGGGGGGCAGCTGCCCCCCCCCCCCTGGAAGTCTCGCAGAAAAAGTATGAACTCGCCTAATTACTAATCAAAGTGTAAACGGGGCCTTATTATGCTAACTTTTAAATAAACCGCGCAGTACACATTGGCAAAATGCACGGTGCCATTATTATAGCCATAAAAAACCTCGCAGTGAGCAAGTGATATAGTCGCCAGCCACCGCCGCGGCGACGATGGCGGACGAAGGTTACCGAATCTAGCTGAGCGTTCATTTTCTTGGCGGTAGGGAGTTGCGAGCGACTAGCATTTATTTTATTTGACATGTTAGCCTTAAGGTTTTGAATCTTGAGAGCTGCGTCTTCCAAGGACAGCAAGCCGCCAACAATATAGGGCAAATCAACCAGCTGGTTCGTTAAGCGAATATTTTTTCAATTCAATTCAATTCAAATCAGCATACGAATACCTAAAATTTGATATAAAGTTTCGAGAAAATTCGCGCTCGCTTCGCTCGCGCCTGATTATTTCCTATTATTTTTAGCCGACTGTGTAAGAAGGAGGGTTATGATTTTCAAGTGTATGTATGTATGTATATGGTATGTTTCTATATGATCGCCTACAAGCCTAAACGGCTTGACCGATTCTGATGTGCGAGTTGTCGTTAGAACTCCAACGAGCTTTTTCATAATAAATAAGTGATTTCACTAGAATTATTCTAAATAATGCGCATTTATAGTCATTTACAGCGGTAATTTTCTATGAAGTCATATTTTGTAATTAGGAATAATAAATTTGCAATCAATGCATTCAAATGGTTGTATTTATAATTTTTGATAACGTAAAAGTCGTTCTTATCCCTGTCGGATATTTCATTTTTCTCTTAACATAAATACTTGTTTGGTTCATCTGGGCCACAAAAGGACACGCTAACAAGATCAATGAATCAAATTATTTCCAAGATTTAATTTTAAAAACCTTTTAAATTCGCGCTCACTTCGCTCGCGTTTTTACTACTTGAACATAGAAATACTGTAGGCTCACTAATGTGAGAAATAAAGCATATTACTTTAAAAACACAATTAAAATTTGAAAAAAGTTTCAAAAATGTTCGCGCTCGCTTCGCTCGCGCTTGTTTATTTCTTATTATTTTTACCCAACCGCATAAGAAGGAGGGTTAAGTTTATTCGAGTAAATGTATGTATGTATGTGGGTATGTTTCTATAAGATCGCTTACAAGCCTAAACGTAAAGCCTAAACTAGAATTATTCAAAATAATGCGCATTTATATATATACTTGTTTATTTGTATTAATTATTAAAGTGCCGTGAACTTGCTAATACAATCAAATAATTCACAAAAAAATAATCACTAAGCAAAAATTGTTTCCCAACTGCCAAGAAAGTAGCGCGTATCTTGTAGGTATGTTTGTAATTTTCTATAAAGTCATATGTTTAAATTTTATCAGGAATAATAAATTTGCAATCAATAAATTCAAATGGTTATATATATAATTTTTATAGCGTAAAAGTCGTTCTTATCCAGTCGGTTATTTCATTTTTCTTCAGATACTTGTATGGTTTATCTGGGCCACAAAAACCTAGGATACGCTAACAAGATCAATGAATCAAATTACTTCCAAGATTTCATTTAAACCTTTAAAACCATTTTATTTAACCTTTTCAATTTTCGCGTTTAACATTTTTCCAATTTAATATAGAAGCACTGTGGGCTCACTAATACGAGAAATAAAGCTTATTACTATAAAAACATTACAAAAAATTTCGCGCTCGCTTCGCTCGCGCTATTCACATTACCTATGCTTTTATTTACTTGGCCATTTAGCATCCCCCCCCCCCCCCCCCGCTATGTTTCATGTAGGTGTTTTTGTGTAGTGAGTATGACCAAACGCGGGCAATCTGACCTAAAAAAACTGACTTGCCCCCCCCTAGACCAGAAGCTGGGTACGCCCATGGTCATACGTGTTGAATTTATATTATGTAAAGCGCGCCTACACACTCGTAACTAGCTAAAGGTGATAAGTATAAAGTATACACCACTTGCTGATCACTTTTCTACAGGCACTTGTATGATATTTTACCAGTTATTTTGTTATAAAAACCAAAGTACTAAACCGATTTTGATAAAATGTATATGGGATCACTGCTGAAGTATGACCTACCAAATACAACAATAATCATCAAAATCAATGCACAATTGGCGGAGTAATCAGTGAACAAACACATTAAAAAACATATAGACGAATTGATAACCTCCTTCTTCTTGGAAGTCGGTTAAAAATACAAAATGCTCTCCTGGAAATAAAAATAGTATCATTGACATCATTTGTTAGTGAGTTGCAATGAAAGTGAGCATTGCAGACCAACAAGCTTGCTTTACTGCCACTGACAAAATGATAATTTTGGATCCTCCAGTCATGACACTATACATAATAATTACCTATATGATTTAACTATGAGACCAGCAGTAGAGCATTATTTATATAAAATACTCTACTACTTGTAATCATGATCTCTCCCACCCGCAGTTAACGATTTATCTACATATACTCTTGCACAACTCCATGTATATATGTGATGTTTAATTAAATATAGTCAGCAAGAGGACCGGCACCACCCTCTGCAAGACGCGGAGGAATTTTTCATTTGAGCAGTGAGACGGTCGGGAGCCGGGGCGTCCACCGCCCGCCCTGGAATGCGCTCCCCGCCCTCGATACTAAGCATGCCATGACGCCATCTCACCTAATATATTATTATTAATATTACCTTCATTATCGCACTACACTCCTTATCGGTAAATAGTATACGCGCCGACGGCGACAAATCTAACCTGTGCGGTACTATAACAGCTACAAACTTGTCTGTACATCATTTTGCAATCCATTAATTTTAAGCAATTTCAGTATTGTTGCGCTAGTTGTTCAAAAAATAATGCTTGTTTTTCAACTTTTATCTATGGGCGCTTACAATTTATGCGTTTCTTGACGGCCCGCTACGGTGCCGAAGCGGTGCGTTAGTCGTACTAAGTCGTACGATCGTTTTTAGGGTTCCGTACCTCAAAAGGAAAAAAACGGAACCCTTATAGGATCACTTTGTTGTCCGTCTGTCCGTCTGTCCGGGTGACAAGACCTTTATCTCGGGAATGCGTGAAGGTATCGAGTTGAAATTAAAACCATATACTTGCTGCAGAAAGAAAAATAAAATTTCTAAGTTTTCGTAAAAAAAAAGTTATAGCCGAACATGTTTGCACATGTAACTTACATTGATATGTATTACGACAAATTTCGACCTCGTAGACATGAATTTTGTGTGCATATATGTAGAAGCATTTTGAAGGAAATAGTACATATAGCATATAAAAATAGTTCCATTTGCTACCAAAATAACCTCAAAGTAAATGATTGTAATAAAACCACACAAACATTACACAACATAGATGAGTTAGCCCAAACCAGCAGTAACCTTAGTACAACTTATAAAGTTCATAATAGCACACAAACTGACAGTGATCATATTAAAACTTATAAAATAAATAACAGCACCCAAACGAATGACAATGCGACATGCGATTCCAGGGAGAGCAATGATTTATTTCGTATCTAAAGAAATTCGTATTATGCATCAGAATATAGTCGGTCTCCTTAGTAAATCTGATTTATTAACAGCTAGCTTAGAGTCCTTAAAGAGTAACGAGGGCTTAGTAGACATTTTATGCATAACAGAGCATAACATGAAACTGAGGACACTACTTTATTAAAAATTCCTAATTTTGTTTTGGGTTCGTTTCATTGTAGAAAGAATCGCCATGGGGGAACTTGTATCCTAATTCGTAATACTCACAGATTCAAACCTATCACTGGGCTACAGAGATATGCTGTCGAGGGTATAATGGAGTGTTCTGGAGTAGAGTTAGTCGATCATAAAATCATAGTTTTATGTGTTTATAGACCTCCGAAAATGAGGCTATGTTATATGGATTATTTTTTCGAGAAATTGAACTTACTCCTTACAGATTTTTGCTACGGTAACAAAAAGGTAATACTCTGCGGTGATTTCAATATTGATCTACTTAGTGAAACAAATAAGGTCATTGAATTCAAAGAGTTGATAAGTTCGTTTAATCTCAAGTTCGCAATTAGAGAACCAACTAGGAAAAGCAGTGGGACTTGTATAGATAACATTTTGTTTAATACAAGGGGATGCAAGGGAAAAGTTCTAGAATTGGCTCTATCAGATCATACAGCACAATTACTTGTTTGTCCGGTAAAACCTACGTATATAATTAAATATTGGCACATAAAAAGACGCGACTACAGTCAAGAAAATATTGACAAATTTAAAGAATGTATCAACTCTCTCAGTTTTTCAGATATATTTGCACAAAATGACCCGAATATAGCTTTTAACGAGTTCCATGATCTTTTTACTTTACTATACGATTTATGTTTCCCTTGGCGCAAAATAAAAGTAACAACAAGGCAAAGACCCCGATGGCTTACGTCGGGAATTAAAAACTGCTGTAAAAGAAAACGTATATTGCTTTGGACTTATAGAAAGAATCGTACGCCTGAAAATAAAAAGAAATTTAAAGAGTTATCATTGAGACTAAAGAGAGTTATTAATCTTACTCAGAAATCACAAAATGATAATTACATAAAAAATCCATCAATAAAACGAAAGCAATGTGGAAAGTAATAAACGGTGGTCAAAAGAGTATCCCAAACGAAAATATAGAGCTGAATATTAATAGTAACTTAGTTAAAAACCCACTTGAAGTAGCTAACCAGTTTAATAACTTTTTTATTGATCAAGTGCGACCTACAGCTAAACGGCAACCCACCAATAGGAATATAGTCAAAAATCCAAACTACAATACTAAATCTCTATTTATGGCCCCTACAATACCACAAGACATCAGGAAAATTATTATGTCCCTTAATAATACCAACAGTACAGGATATGATGGGATTTCTACACAAATTCTTAAGCAAGTTTCAAATTCTATTTCACATGTGTTAAGTCATATTATAAACTTGTGTATTTGCAACGGAGTATTTCCTGAAAAGCTCAAAAGGACTATAATTAAGCCTATTTTCAAGAAAAATGACAAACATGATATGAGTTCTTACAGGCCTATAGCGTTAGTCCCAATTTTGTCAAAAGTGCTGGAGAAAGTTATTTATAATAGTGTCTCAAATTTCTTTGAAATAAATAATTTATTTGCGAAAGAGCAAATAGGCTTTCGCAAAAACAAACGAATAAACCAAGCAATTCATAAGTTTTTAGAGGTTGTGATGACAAGTTTGGACAAAAACATACCCGCTTGTGCATTATATATGGACTTAACTAAAGCCTTTGATTACGTAGACCATACTGTATTATTAAACAAACTTGAAAGATATGGAATCAGAGGTAATGTTTTAAAGCTAATAAAATCATACCTTTCTAATAGGTTGCAGTGTACGCAAATAACTAAAATCTGTTCTAAGCTTAAAAAAGAATTAATCTATGCATCAGACTACAAGCATGTCAAGTATGGTGTACCACAAGGAAGCGTACTAGGTCCACTTCTGTTTATAATTTACATTAACGATCTTCCAACAGTAACAGGTCATCCGACTGTCCTTTTCGCGGATGACAGCACTGTATTATTTACCGGAATGAATAGTTCAAGCATGCGAGACGAAATTAACAAGACGCTTAATGATTTAATACAATGGATGACTATAAATAATTTAGAAGTTAATCTTAGTAAGACACATATAATGACATTTAGGAATAAAATAAATAAATTAAATAATTTGGACATTGAATACTCTGGACATAAAATTGAATCTATTACGACAACAAAATTTTTAGGCTTGAATATCGACTGTAATTTGAATTGGAAATCTCATGTAGGAAATTTGATTAACAAACTTAGTCAGTACTCGTATGCATTGCATATGCTTTCTAAAAGAGCTAGTAGGTCCACAGTTCTCGCAGCATATAATGCATATGTCTCTTCATCACTTCGGTTTGGTATCGTATTTTGGGGTAACAGTACAAGGAAAGAAGACGCTTTTAAGGCGCAAAAAAAGTGTGTTAGGGCCATCTGTGAGTTACGGCAAAGAGACAGTTGTAAACCATACTTTCAATATCTTAAAATTTTAACTCTACCCTGTCTATACATTTATGAATGTGTAATGTTTGTACGGAAAAATATGAATTTATACACAAATTTATTAAGTAAACGACATAAACAAAAAATTAATATCCCTGTTAACAAGACTGCACTGCTCAATAAGAGCGTAATATGTATGGCACCTATTTTATATAATCACTTGCCACAATGGCTAATTGAGATAGACCAGACGCAAATCTTTAAACATAGACTCAAAATCTTTCTTCAAGAGAAGGCATATTACGACACTGACGAATATTTGAATGAAAATTTTTGAAGTATTTCTGTATTGATATATAATCTGACATTTAATATTTGACATTCATAAACTTCACTTGACATTGTGACATAATTCTGACTTATTTACTTATATTTTAATTAATGAACTTGAAGTGACATGTATTTTTTTTTATTTTTTTATTATTTATAAACTGTACCATGTATAGATGGCTTTAAATCTGTATGTATTGTGTTGTGTATGCCGGGCGGATCGATTGATGAAATTGATTCACGTACTTAATTGCTTCCTTTCGTAAATAGTGAATGGTGTTTGATAAATCCAGTGATATTCATGTACTTAGATAAATCGATTTATTTTTTAATTTTGCCTAATTTTGCATGCCGAAAGGTAGGATATGGCGGTCTCATGTTAATTTTATTACCACCTTTGTAACCCATATGCGCAAATAAATGAATTATTATTATTATTCTTCTTTATTCAATTTAAATCTCGGGTCGCAGCCCGGTCCTTTGATGGGCATCAGTGGAGCCGAAGCCAACACTGAGAGGCCCTTTACAAAAAATAAAAAATACAGTGTTTTGGTATGTGGATGGATGATGGAACTATTGTACAATATGGAATTTGACAAATCGGGGCTATTGAAATGAAATGGTTATGATTTATAAAACTAGTTTATTGACTGATGCTCCCACACAGTGAGTAAGATAAGGTACTTCTGTGTGGGAGCATCAGAATGAGATATCGGCACCTGCCTATTTTGTCTCATTATCCAAAAATATTGAGGCAGGTGATGACTCGCCACCCACTGAATGGGCCCCCCATAGTGGCGCCGCATATTGGCGCCGGAGAAGCAACATCGGTGTGGGTGGCTAAGGGTGTCGAGAGGTGTGCTGCGCGTTCACTGAGAGCTACTAGCGGCGTTATGCCCTTTAACACTTCCACCCTGGAGCTTAGGGTCTTAGCTCTTATTATTATTATTATTATGTCGTAAAAAACGCACATTTCGACACTCACAAGGGAATCAAAACCTATGGGGTACTTCCCGTTGACCTAGAACTATGAAATTAGGCAAGAAGCATTGTGTTAGAGTACACATATAGGAAAAAATCCGAAAACTGGACATTTTTAATTTAATCACAAAAATATAGTCTCTATGCAAGGAATGAGAGCCCAAATTTTAAAATGAATTAACCGTATCATGTGGGATATCATATGAAAGAGCTTCATTAGCATAAGCTAAAACAGGGTTTTAAATATTTTTACGATGTATATTTTTCGGTTTATATAGATACATAGTTCTAGGTTTTGATTCCCTTGTGAGTGTCGAAATGTGTTTTTTTTTCGACGATAGGCTTGAAACTAAATAAAAGAAAGAAAAATATAGAAAAAGAAAAATAAAATTTGTTTTCACGAAAACAAATTTTATTTTTCTTTCTGCAGCAAGATACTATGGATCTGCGTATATGGTTTTAATTTCAACACGATACCTTCACGCGTTCCCGAGATAAATGCGTCTTAATGCGAGATAAAGGTCTTCACACCCGGACGGACAGACAGACAGACGGACAACAAAGTGATCCTATAAGTGGTTCCGTTTTTTCCTTTTGAGGTACGGAACCCTAAAAATCGCGTGGATCTTGTTTTAACCTTGGGTAAAGATTATGGAAATCACCAGAATTAAATTTTAACGAAAACATCGGTGCTGCTCTTTTACGAGGGCATCGTTCTTGTTTCTGTTTGATTATTTTTAACAAGAGCACTAACAGTAATGTTTCTTCGTCAGAGTCCATGGTTTAACTGACTGAAGTCACATCACTAGCATAAAAACGCACGGCAGCGATACTTCATTCAACGAATCGAGCTAATATGGCACCCTCTCTCTTGCATGAATTGTATGAAAGTGAAAAGGATGCAGCGCCGACTTAAATTGTCAGGATTAGTCAGGGGGCGTGACTTATTGAAGAAAATGTAAGGCTGCGTTTATATTGCTGATCTATATCGCTCACTTATGGTAAAGTAATCATCTAAAAATAATAGTTACTTCAATTTAATCTGTATATGAAAGCAAAATGTAATGTTTTGTCTCTCTTTTCTAATATAATATTTTTATTCTCCAATGTTGTGTACAATAGAATATATTTTTTTTATCAGCCCTGTTTGTGCAAACTGTCCCACTGCTGGGAACGGGCCATCTTCTCATTGTGAGAAGACCTTTATCTCGCATTAAGACGCATTTATCTCGGGAACGCGTGAAGGTATCGTGTTGAAATTAAAACTATATACGCAGATCCATAGTATCTTGCTGCAGAAAGAAAAATAAAATTTGTTTTCGTGAAAACAAATTTTATTTTTCTTTTTCTATATTTTTCTTTCTTTTATTTAGTTTCAAGCCTATCGTCGAAAAAAAAACACATTTCGACACTCACAAGGGAATCAAAACCTAGAACTATGTATCTATATAAACCGAAAAATATACATCGTAAAAATATTTAAAACCCTGTTTTAGCTTATGCTAATGAAGCTCTTTCATAATGATATCCCACATGATACGGTTAATTCACTTTAAAATTTGGGCTCTCATTCCTTGCATAGAGACTATATTTTTGTGATTAAATTAAAAATGTCCAGTTTTCGGATTTTTTCCTATATGTGTACTCTAACACAATGCTTCTTGCCAAATTTCATAGTTCTAGGTCAACGGGAAGTACCCCATAGGTTTTGATTCCCTTGTGAGTGTCGAAATGTGCGTTTTTTACGACATGTTCGGCTATAACTTTTTTTTTACGAAAACTTAGAAATTTTATTTTTCTTTCTGCAGCAAGTATATGGTTTTAATTTCAACTCGATACCTTCACGCATTCCCGAGATAAAGGTCTTGACACCCGGACAGACGGACAGACGGACAACAAAGTGATCCTATAAGGGTTCCGTTTTTTTCCTTTTGAGGTACGGAACCCTAAAAACGATCGTACGACTTAGTACGACTAACGCACCGCTTCGGCACCGCAGCGGGCCGTCAAGAAACGCATAAATTGTAAGCGCCCATAGATAAAAGTTGAAAAACAAGCATTATTTTTTGAACAACTAGCGCAACAATACTGAAATTGCTTAAAATTAATGGATTGCAAAATGATGTACAGACAAGTTTGTAGCTGTTATCGTACCGCACAGGTTTTAGATTTGTCGCCGTCGGCGCGTATACTATTTACCGATAAGGAGTGTAGTGCGATAATGAAGGCAATATTAATAATAATATATTAGGTGAGATGGCGTCATGGCATGCTTAGTATCGAGGGCGGGGAGCGCATTCCAGAGCGGGCGGTGGACGCCCCGGCTCCCAACCGTCTCACTGCTCAAATGAAAAATTCCTCCGCGTCTTGCAGAGGGTGGTGCCGGTCCTCTTGCTGACTATATTTAATTAAACATCACATATATACATGGAGTTGTGCAAGAGTATATGTAGATAAATCGTTAACTGCGGGTGGGAGAGATCATGATTACAAGTAGTAGAGTATTTTATATAAATAATGCTCTACTGCTGGTCTCATAGTTAAATCATATAGGTAATTATTATGTATAGTGTCATGACTGGAGGATCCAAAATTATCATTTTGTCAGTGGCAGTAAAGCAAGCTTGTTGGTCTGCAATGCTCACTTTCATTGCAACTCACTAACAAATGATGTCAATGATACTATTTTTATTTCCAGGAGAGCATTTTGTATTTTTAACCGACTTCCAAGAAGAAGGAGGTTATCAATTCGTCTATATGTTTTTTTAATATGTTTTTTCACTGATTACTCCGCCAATTGAGCATTGATTTTGATGATTATTGTTGTATTTGGTAGGTCATACTTCAGCAGTGATCCCATATACATTTTATCAAAATCGGTTTAGTACTTTGGTTTTTATAACAAAATAACTGGTAAAATATCATACAAGTGCCTGTAGAAAAGTGATCAGCAAGTGGTGTATACTTATCACCTTTAGCTAGTTACGAGTGTGTAGGCGTGCTTTACATAATATAAATTCAACACGTGTGAGTCGTGTGACCTAAGTACCTAACCGTGTTAGCGAACACATCAATGTAATATTTTATAATTTTCAACAATACAAGCAAGTACTAGATTGACACCAGTACATCTTCTAAAGGTGTAACAACAAGTAACTAAGCAATTGCATATTTTGAAGTTGGATTTTTCAGTTTTTTTAACTATACTTGTACTGTAACAATATCCATTGAAATTAAATTACTTTTTACCCGACTGCATAAGAAGGGTTATGTTTTTCGAGTGTATGTATGTATGTGGGTATGTATGTTTCTATATGATCGCTAAACTACAGCCTAAACTGCTTGCCCGATTTTGATGTGTGAGGTGTTGTTAGATTCGTTTTCACTTCCCGAGTGTCATAGGTTATATTTTTTTGTAATAATAATAATATATCTCTCGCAAAAATAAAATAAAAACCAAACAAGTGCGAGTCAGACTCGCCCACCGAGGGTTCCGTAAAAACTAGTAGATAAAAGGGGGAAATCATATATTTTTAGGGTTCCGTACCTCAATAGGAAAACACTGAACCCTTATAGGATCACTATGTTGTCCGTCTGTCGGGTGTCTAGACCTTTATCTCGGGAACGCCTGAAGGTGTCGAGTTGAAATTAAAACCATATACGCAGATCCATAGTATCTTGCTGCAGAAAGAAAAATAAAGTTTTCGTAAAAAAAATTACAGCCGAATATATCGTAAAAAACGCACATTTCGACACTCACAAGGGAATCAAACCTAGGGGGTACTTCCCGTTGACCTAGAACAATGAAATTTGGCAAGAAGCATTGTGTTAGAGTACACATATAGGAAAAAATGCGAAAACTGGTAATTTTTAATTTAATCACAAAAAAATTGTGTCTTTATGCAAGGAATGAAGGTCCAAATTTTAAAGTGAATTAACCGTATCATGTGAGGTATCTTAAGAAAGAGCTTCAGTAGCATAAGCTAAAACAGGTTTTTAAATATTTTTACGATGTATGTTTTTCGGTTTATGAAGGAAAATATAAAAAAAATATATGATTTCCCCCTTTTATCTACTAGTTTGTATGGAACCCTCGATGGGCGAGTCTGACTCGCACTTGTCCGGTTTTTATTTTTATATTTTCCTTCATAAACTGCAAATTACAAATATATATATATAAATAATTAAAAACCTGTTTTATTTTGTGGTAATGAAGCTCTTTTATATGATACCCCACATGATACGGTTAATACATTTTGAAATTTGTTTTTTGTGTTTTCGGATTTGGCTGTAACTTTTTTTCTGGAAACTCAGAAATTTGATTTTTCTTTCTGCAGCAAGAGACTCAACACGATACCTTTACACGTTCCCGAGATACAGGTCTTAACAACCGGACGGACGGACGGACAGACAGACAAACAGGCAGACGGACAATAAAGTAATCTTATAAGGGTTCTGTACATTTTACTCAACAGCATATTAAGCGTAACGAAATCATAAGTTAGACTGCAAAAGCTGCTTTTCTGCAGTCGGTTATTTTGTTATTGTTTTAACATAGATAGTTGTAAAAAAATTATCACATATATATACTTTATATAATATATAAATTAATTAATTTTTAGTATATTTTAGAATTTGAGATAAAAAGCTTGGTTTTGTTAAAAGTAAATTATTTTCACTTTTTTTATTGGTGACAATATATTTAGTAAATGTAAGCAACATTAATTCATATGTACCAACAGTAAAGTAAGTAAGTAAGCCTAAGTTACTTACAGAGGTAACCTCCATTTTGTTGCTGAAACTATTCAGGATTTCTTAAATTATATATTTATTTATTTACATACAATGGAAAAACAATATTAAGAAACATTACATAACAGTCCTCACTAGGATACCCCATGTCGAGGACTGCTACAGTCCGCTCCCCACTACAAGCGGAGAAAAGCTTTAAAAGATTTTATACTCTTACCATCTAAGTAAATTACTAATAATCCTAGATATACTATAAAAATAAATAAGTTTATATATAATAACAAAAATACTCGTAGGAGTTATAATGTAAATATTATATACTGATATACTATTCTATATATAAGATAGTGATATAGTATGTATAGTTAAGTATAGTATTCAAATTATGATTTTAAGGATATATACTTAAAATAATATATAAATCATATCCCAACTGTTAATATTTTATCTTCTAGTTTTGAGATGCCTAATTCCCTAATCCATGATTTAATTAGTTTTTTTGAGTTCTAGTCAGTCATCGCTTTTCTAGCTTGTCGAAGTTCGTATGGCAACTTATTGTTGTCGATTGGTCCAATCCATGATAGAAAATGTGTCGCAAATACTGTTTTAATAATAATAACTATAACCTATCATTATTTACTCTTATTTGTTTCATTAAACATAATTCAGGCCATTTGTGTGTTCCAACATTCAGGCAATAACCTGCATAATCTTCCAACTGAACATCAGCCAGCCTGGCCATTTCACTAACTGGTCCATCCCATTTAACTTTCAGAAACATTAAAATGGTAGGTGTTGGAAGTACTCATAGTACTCTGAAGAAACAGTCTTGCAGTTTTGAACCTGTCCAATACCAAAAAATAGAATACATGAGATAAATACATTAACTGTGGTGAGTGTAATTCCTTCCACAATTGTTGGTACATTGCTATCTCTGACCAACCCTATTTAGTACCCCTACCCTACCTAACCCTACTGAATCTGAATTTCAGTTTAATTTAAATGTATCTTCACCAAATTAATACGGGTATTTATTATAATTAATATCATCATAATTAATGCAGACTTTTACCCTTGTGGATAATATTATTATTTATTTTACCTAAATTATATATATTATTCAGTAAAAGGGTATAAATTATATTCAGTGATTTAATCGATCAGTATGCCTTATATTTATAGACATAAAGCAGTGATTTGTGCTTCAGTTAGTGTCAGAGTCTTTCTACGCCGTATAAATTAACTTTATCTGTAGATATCGACTCCAGCCACATCACTGCTACCATTGTAATTTATGTAGTTATACTGACCTCTACCAGAAACGAGGTGACGTCGTAGACGCCGTTGTGTATGATGAGTACAGCATCGTCACGCGAGCACCGTGATTTAAGCTCCTCGCGCGTGAACAGCTTTACCGGCTCGCTCTGCGTTTTTTGCTCCATTCTTGTTACTAATTAAGGACTCAATAATCCGGCGCCCCTCGAAATCACACGTTCACACAACGACCCGTTCGGTAACTAGCAGCAACGCTATTCACCCGGTAAATGCAAACTCTGATTACACCCTACCGATAATTCTGATTATTCAACACTAACAACCGGCCAGCGGTGCTCTAACAGGCAGACAGCGAAAGATACGAGTTTATGACAGTGAGACAGCAAAATAATTTTAATTTATTTTGCATTCGTCACCCGTTTAGCTTTCGCACCACAGATGACCACAGACTAGACGCACGTACTCAGTATTGCTAGCGTCTAAAATTTTATTTTCCCACTATCATAAACTCTCTCTCACTCTCCGTGAATGTTGGTTGGAATGTCCTATCCTTCTGGACTGCAGATCAAATACCTGATAAATCCTGCTAAATGTACTGCAAACAATTCTAAGCTCCTGTTAATACACGAAATGCATAGTAATATTACTAATTTTTTTGGAAAAAAATGCTGTTTTATTTTAACAGCATAAGATAAAACGAGACGAACTTTACAGCCTGCTTGCTGTCGAAACATTGCGGCAACTATATTTGATAAAAGAAAACAATCAAATTCGATTTTATTTTAATATCTAAGAATGTGATGCAATGTCTTCTGCGATTATGTACCTTGTTGATTTAATTTATGATATAAAATATACTAAATATAAAAATTAAAAAAAACACGTAATATTGTGGTCAATCACCAAAAACTGTATGTAGCACACTCGTATCCTAGATGAGAGTACTAATTGATGTATTTTGAGAACGTCGCAAATTTTTTAATGTCATCATCATCATCTCAGCCACAAGATGTCCATTGCTGGTCATAGGTCTCCCCCATAGATTTCCAAAAAAACTGGTTGGAAGTGGCCTGCATCCAGCGTCTTTTTGTTACTTGTATGATATCTTCTGTCCACCTTGTGGCTGGTCTTCCTACGCTGCGCTTGTCAGTTCCTGGTTTCTATTTGAGAACTTGTCGGTTCGTGGTCTCTATTCGAGAACTTGTCGGCCCCATCGGCCGTCAGTTCTATGTGCTATGTGCCCTGTCCACTACCACTTTAACTTGCTAATCCGCTGTGCTATGTCAGTGAGTTTTGTACGTCTATGGATCTCCTCGTTTCTGATACGATCTCGCAGAGAGACTCCGAGCATAGCGCTCTCCATAGCTCTTTTTGAGCTTTCTTATAAGCCCCATAGTAAGAACCACGTTTCAGTGCCATATGTCATCACTGGTAGCACACACTGGTCGGAAACTTTCTTTCGAGGGACTGGGGTATATTGGGCGAGAAGACGCTTTTTAGTTTCTCTAACACTGCCCAGCTGAGTTGGATTCAACGATTGACCTCTCTCGAAAATTAGACCTGCCTAGTCAGACCCTTTGTCCTAGGTAGACGTATTCGTCGTACTTCGAGAGTGGAGTTCCCCCCATGACGATTAGTAAGAAAAGAATCAGGCATCCAGTTCCCGGCAGCTCCACTAGTTCGGACTACGGTAGCGGTCCCGGTAACGGCAGAGCAGGGGGTGCGAAGAATCTCCAGCAGAGATCCGGCTACCACCCCAAACGAAGAAGACGACTAGCCTTGGTAGCACACAACATTCGAACTTTTACGACAGACGAAAAGCTAGCTAAGCTGGAAGAAGAGATGAACAGGTTACATTGGGATGTCTTGGGGTTATCTGAAGTTCGGCGAGGTGAGGACACGATAATCCTAAAATCCGGTAACCTACTATACTACTGGGAGGGGGATGAACAGTACCAACAATTGCCAGTGGCAATTATTAAGATATCTTTATGTTTCCCAAACCGACAAATGTCTTTTACTTGTATTATTCTAGAAACTTGAATAATTTCCATGGGCACCCATTTTCATTTGATAAATATAATATATTGAAGTAGACGTTTTTGAATGCACTTCCACGCAAGCTCTTCGGCTTGATATTTGTCATAATGTAAAGCGTGAACATCGTACAAAATTATATGCTATTTTTTCTTAAAAAAACCCGTCATCAAAAAATCTTAAGCTTAGGGGAAATACTTTTACTGTGCATACTGACCTTAGATTATATACCTCTAGATTCCGTGTTCAAATACTAGGCGCATCGTTCAATATGAAGCAAAAACGTTTTACATGTGTGAGTGAGCCGCCTATCGAGGGTGTATTGCTTACACCATTTACATTTGTGTGCACGATGCTTGTGATACCAATGCTTAGATATTTCCCCAAAACATAGAGACTTAAAAAATATTTGGAGTCGATATTATTCAACCGGAAATTTAAACCTAACATAACTGTTGAAAGCATGAAAGGATTAGTCCTTTTCACCAGGGTGTTCCAGTGGCAATCATCTGATACCTTCATCAGACCCTCATCATTATATGAAGCAGAAAGTCCTTAAGACACCAAAGCTTACGAGCCCAAACTGGACTCTCTTAGTCTTTTCCACCAGGGTGTTCCAGTGGCAATCATCTGATACCTTCGTCAGACCCTCGTCATCATATGAAGCAGAAAGCGCTTAAGACACCAAAGTAAACGAGCCCAAACTGGACCGTCTTAGTCCTTTTCACCAGGGTGTTCCAATGGCAATCATCTGATACCTTCGTCAGACACTCGGCATCATATGAAGCAGAAATTTCTTAAGAAACCATATCAAACGAGCCCAAACTGGACTGTGTTAGTCCTTTCCATCAGGGTGTTCCATTGGCAATCATATGATACCTTAGTCAGACCCTCGTCATCATATGAAGCAGAAAGTGCTTAAGAAACCAAAGCAAACGAGCCCAAACTAGACTGTCTTAGTCCTTTCCACCAGGGTGTTCCAGTGGAAATCATCTGATACCTTCGTCAGACCCTCGTCATCATATGAAGCAGAAAGTGCTTAAGACACCAAAGCAAACGAGCCCAAACTGGACTATCTTAGTCCTTTCCACCAGGGTGTTCCAGTGGCAATCATCTGATACCTTTGTCAGACCCTCGTCATCATATGAAGCAGAAAGGTCTTATGACGCCAAAGCAAACGAGCCCAAACTGGACTGTGTTAGTCCTTTCCATCAGGGTGTTCCATTGGCAATCATCTGATACCTTCGTCAGACCCTCGTCATCATATGAAGCAGAAAGTGCTTAATAAACCAAAGCAAACGAGCCCAAACTGAACTGTCTTAGTCCTTTCCATCAGGGTGTTCCAGTGGCAATCATCTGATACCTTCGTCAGATCCTCGTCATCATATGAAACAGAAAGTGCTTAAGACTAAGAGTCAATAGGTTATAAAACTCTTTCATCACTTTTCCATTTTTGGCCAAAAACAAAGCTTATCATTGTTAAATATATTTTATACCCTTGGCAACACCAAGGATTATGGCGCCATATTTCAATATTTTTTAATTCATTTTAAATTTCGGTTTGTCATTTTGATAAGAAATACATCGGAAAATTGAATATTTACTTAAGAAATGTGATGTTTACACACTTTTCTTTTTTTCCTGGATGTTTTTTACAGGATTTTACAGTGCTGTAAAATGTGCTCACAAACTGATATTTTTTTTATTAAAACATTTATATTCGTAATGTAATCACGCGGCGAGCGCTCCTGAATGACTGATGGGCATTTAGCTGGGGGTCGATCGGAGATGTCAATATCAGTGCCTTTTTAGTGGAAGTTTTTACTGAGCGCTTACTAGGCATCTAGACAATATATAATCTAAGATACTGACGTTGTTTCCCACAACTCTCAACGCTGTCAGCATTCATTATTAGTCTGTGGTCAGCATAGACCTTTTTTTTTTTTGGTTAATTTTTCCCTTTCGGGAAAGGCAAAGGGTGTCAAGCCCATACAGCCATCGTCTGATGTTATTTTTAATTTCATTATTTCAATAATTTAGGCCATCGTGGCCAAGTCTTTTGAGTTTTTCCTTATGTGTTTTCATCATTGGTTTTGGTCAAATCAATATTATTAGTATTTTTACTCTCGATACATTTTTTTTAGGTCCATAAAATGGTATGTCTAAGTCATGAATTGACTAAGACTATTGACATAGTCAAGTTTTTTTAGGTTATTTATTTATTTCATTGTTACACCAACAAAGCCACCACCAAGCAAATCAAGTAAAAATAAGGTACAAAAGTGAGATACATATTGCTACCGTGTAAAGGCAATACACTGTAAGTCGAAAAAACGTGTTTTGAGAAAATGGCCGATTAAAGTTTTTTGGGTTTAATTTGATTATTTTTCCTTCTTATGACTTTCAAGAACATTGTTTGATATTGATTTAAAGGTATTTTTGATATCTATTTAGCCATCTAGTATTTACTCTAATATGTTTAATAGTAAATAAAATACAATCAAAAGAGTGGTTTCCCATACTCTCAGAGGATGTGATTCTTCCTCTGAGCCCATACTAGTGTTCCTACAATAATGTTGCCATTGTTGTGGCAAAACATTGATTCACGTCATTTAGCAAATAGACAAATTTAGCAAGAGTTTGTTACCAAAATCCGCACATTTTTAACGTAAAAACTCTATAAAATAATTAAATTATACGAACGACAGCACGGTCCCGTTGCAAGTGCAGCGTGATCTATCTCTTACTTCAAAGTTGCGTAGCCCCGCGCGCGCGCGCACACTGATCGCGAACGAGCCACTGTTATTTGAGCTCCTGGCAAACCTATGCGCTATCGCTTGTCCATCGCAGCGCGCGTGTCTTGAAACGTTGGTTTTTTAACACGGTATAACTTTCGCGCGCATTGTTTTGTTTTAGCAATACACGGTATGTTTTGTTGCCGTGTTTTGGAATAATAAACCTGCCTTATTCTAGTTCTAATCGGTTGTCGGTTTGTCAATTTTGTCGGTAATGAGCCGGCTATCGAATAAAGCTCCATTCGACTCCAATGGGTATTCACGAATTCGAATTTATGCCCGTCGGTCCCATTTTTAGTATAGAAATCTCGAGAAACCAAAGACAATCTCCACTCGTCTTCAACTAGGGAAGGTGCGTATTTACGCAACCAGGTTTTTACACCAGGTATTTGCTTGCAAGTATGGCGACCAGGTGCCGCCCGAAACACTTGCAAGGAGAAAAAGTATTTACTTTACGGGATTTCGCGAATGCTATTATGCTTCTTATTGTAACATGTACAATGAACATTTTCCTATGCAAGTATTTTAGTTGAAAAACTCGCTACGCAATTGTGCACCTTATTATAACTTAAATACAAATCAATTTTCTTTAACGAAAAAAATACTTTCAAGGGTTTTGACCCTGGTTTTTGGCGCTTCACTCGGGTGTCATCGTCAAATACACGGAACGAAGTAGGCAAGCAATATATATCGCGCTCGCTCAGTCATGTTTGGTGTCGTTTGGAACGTTTTGAATTTCGTGAATGCCATTATGCTTCTTATTATAACGTATATAATGAACAATATCCTATGAAAGTATTTTAGTAGAAAAACTTGTTACGCAATTGTGCACCTTATCTTAGTGAAAATACAAATCAATTTTCTTTAACGAAAAAAATACTTTGAAAGGTTTTGAGCCCTGGTTTTTGGCGCTGGTATTTTTATGTGGGCGCACTTGGAAGCCCTGGTATGAGATTTTGCAAGTATAACCCATCCCTATCTTCAACTGGATCCGCCGGGATTCGGGTAGACCGATTCACAAACTCGAATCCGAAGGAGTTTGACATATAAATTCGATGGCTAATTCGATATCGCTCCCGACAGGTTTATCCTGTCGGGAGTGATATCGAATACATTTCACAAATACATTTTAATAATATAAGAGCACTTTTTTGATATTTTCAATTACCATTTTCCATAATTTGACATAATATATTCACCTAATAGTCAAATGTACCGATTTTACGGGTTTTAAAATTCCCCTAATTATGATTTCCAAAGTTTCAAAATGTAATATTTTATAGTTGGAGAGCTTAGTCAGATTACACGCATGGCGCTCTAAGTATATTAAATATTTTATACTTGTTACTAATAAATGGCAAATACATTAAATGCACGAGTACAGGGAGAAAATAGAAGAACTTTGAAATCACACACAGACATGCACACACGCAACCAACAAGATATTTTCGAAGCATGCTTCACTTATTGAAGCTACAAATTTACCAAAGAATTATATGCCATAATTAATATGATGGATCAAGTTATATGTATATTATGCAATAAATTACATATTTTGTCAGTCGCTGGTCATAATTAAGCATTTTTTTACTTCTATCACGAATCACCTATCTAAAAACATGAAACTGACTCTGAAAACTAGCTTGTCTATGTTATCCTATCGGTAACACGAGGTCATTACCGATTTGGTACCGACTGGTGCCATTCGAATTTGTGAATAGGGTTATCGAAGGTTATCCATTCGATTCGGTAGGTTTTTCGCGGGAACTTAATTAAAAAATGTCACAGTTTTCTTTTATTATTCTAAACTTGTGTTATTTCACATAAAGATTTCGTAAAGATGATGTTTTTTTAATCTATTAGTGTTCGTTTACGCGCACGAGTTTGAAATGAGAGTGATGAAACATACTTCTTCACGTTGTAACTTACAAAGTCCTTAACAGCTCCTAGTAAAATAACCAAGTCATGACATGAACTTGATTCACTATCAACCGAGTATCTCGTTATAATCCATTGTTGGAGCAAAGAGATGCTACTACATCTATTGTAATGTAACCTCTATGTCAGTGTGACAGGCTGGTTAGGTATTTTGAATGAGAATTCAAAATTGTTTGGAAAACTGTCAATGAGAAAATGTTTTTTCCATCGTGAATGTTTTACAATGTTTCTTGTGAATAATTAGTGTTCATTGTAATGTATTTCTAATAATTTGCATTAAAGGAGATTTGCGCATTATATTCTGCTTTGTGTTCCTAAATCTATTATCATAGTAGGAATAATATACAACTGATAGACGGAGGGTTCTATCTGGACTATCAATGGTTATGAGCCGCGCAGAAAATTGAACAACGCCGTAATGAATTCGCAAGAACCCGTGAGTAAACATGAAAACATGAGTTTAGCATCGTTTGAAAAACTGGAAGGTGCCATGAACTATAACTCGTGGAAATTTATGATGGAGCTGTACTTGATACATGATGATCTTTGGGAGTTTACGCAGACTGACCCCAATGGTGAAATAGGCAAGAAAAGAGACCAGAAAGCACGAGCTAAAATTTGTTTGATGGTAAAACCAGAGTGCCTCATTCATGTGCGTCAAGCAAAAACAGCCAAGGAGGCTTGGCAAGCTTTAGAGAAAGCTTATGAAGATAAAGGGCTAAATAATCGTTGTAGGTTATTGTCAAAGCTTGTGAGTCTGAAACTGGAGCAGTTCCCGACTATAAGAGATTATATCACAGCATTGATGACAACAGCACAAAAACTGTGTGATTTAGGAAAAGAAATTGATGACGAGTTATTGGCTGCCCTAATGCTACAAGGATTAACAGAAAATTTTCAAGCTATGAGATTGGCAATTGAAAATTCGAATATAGAACTTACTACAGATTATGTGAAAACAAAACTTTACCAAATGGAGGATACACACACAGCTACAAACACAAACAGTCAAGCTCTTCTGTCAAAGAAAAAGAATCTTAATGCTACACATAAACAAAAGAAGTTGGAATGCTTTATTTGCAAAGGACCTCATAAAGCGAGAATTTGTCCAGACAACCGAAGCAAAAAGGCTGACGAAGCTTCTGTGGCGTTGGCGTTGGCGACTTCAACTTCAGAAGATTCTTGGATAGTCGACTCTGGCGCTTCAAATCATATGACTTCAAAGCGTGAATGGTTGCATGATTTGAAGAAGTATGAAAGGGGAGTGACTGTTGCCTGTGCAAATGGAGAAAGGCTGCAAGGTGTTGGAAGTGGTACAGTAGTAAGTAGAAAACCTAATGTTACGATTGATGCTATGTATGTCCCAGGATTAGCTTCAAACTTACTTAGCGTCAGTGCAGTCACAAAGAGAGATCTTAACGTTTTGTTTTTCAAAGGAGGTTTTCATATAGTGAAAAGTAGTCATTGCAAAATACTGGGTGAAAATGTCTCAAAGTAATCAACACCTCTGCGTTGACTGAAGCCTCTCGCAACAAGTCGTGCCTTATAGCGTATAGAGAAGATATCCATTAAGAGAGAGAAAACTTAAAGAATTTCCAAATCACATCACATACCAAGCTCTTGAATGTGATTTTCCACTTACAGTTAGTGAAGCTTTATCGAGAAATGACAAAGAGAAGTGGAGAAACGCAATTGAGGAGGAGATAGGTGCTCTAAGGAAAAATAACACTTGGACACTAGTGAAGCCACCAAGATCGAGCAACATCGTTGATTCGAAATGGTTATTTCGTATCAAAGAAGAAGCGGGGGGAAAGATACGCTATAAGGCACGACTTGTTGCGAGAGGCTTCAGTCAACGCAGAGGTGTTGATTACTTTGAGACATTTTCACCCGTAATCAGACACAGCTCTTTGAGAGTGCTTATAGCCTTAGCGGCTAGAATGGGATTGAAAATTGATCAAATGGATGTAAAGACAGCATTTTTAAATGGAGATTTAAATGAAGTCGTTTACATGAAACAACCTGAAGGGTTTGCAGTAAAAGGTAAAGAAGATTACGTTTGCCTTTTACAAAAGTCATTGTACGGCCTTAAACAAGCTCCGCGAGCATGGAATGCGAAGCTTCATTCTGAACTCACTAGGCTGAAGTTTAAGAGATCAGAAAATGAGCCATGTGTCTACATGCGATCACAGGAAGATAAAATTATCATCGTCGCTGTGTATGTAGATGACATTTTAATTTTCTGGAACAATGAGCAAGAGATGCTGAAAATCAAGAGCGAATTGAAATCCAGCTTTGAAATGAAGGATCTCAATACAGCTGAATTGATGTTGGGAATTCATATTGTGCAGGATGCTAACGGGATTAAGCTACATCAGGAGAAGTATGTAGAAAAAGTTTTAAAAGCATACAATATGAATGATTGCAAGCCAGTGACTACACCAGCAGTACCAGGCCAAAGATTGGAGAAGCCAGTGCATGGTAGGAAGCCAGATGAAAAGATTCCTTATAGAGCATTGATAGGCTCTCTTATGTACTTAGCAGTTTGTACAAGGCCAGACATAGCTCATGTTGTAAATCACTTGAGTCAATTCAATGAATGTTACGAGGAACAGCATTGGACTGCCGCTAAACGTGTCCTGCGGTATCTCAAAGGGACGAAGAGTCATGGTTTGAGATACACAAAAGGAAAACAGCAAGAAATGATGGAGGCTTTCGCTGATGCCGACTATGCAGGTGATAGCGATCGCCATTCATATTCTGGTTCAGTGTTTCTCATTCAAGGAGGAGCTGTATCATGGCAGAGCACCAAACAGCGAACTATAGCTCTAAGCACTGCAGAGGCTGAATATGTATCACTGTCAGAAGCTGCAAGAGAAGCAATATTTCTGCGACGATTTATAGCAGAAGTATCGGATGGACATGCCTTTAATTTAGATAAAGCT
Organism: Lycia hirtaria; assembly: GCA_947563715.1. Classification (NCBI taxonomy): domain Eukaryota; kingdom Metazoa; phylum Arthropoda; class Insecta; order Lepidoptera; family Geometridae; genus Lycia; species Lycia hirtaria. The sequence continues at coordinate 55,605,105 of OX387375.1, forward strand.
GTGACCATCTATTCTGATAGTCAGTCTGCCATTGCTATAGCGAAGAACCCTGTACACCACCAACGCACCAAGCATGTAGATGTGAGGTATCACTTTGTGCGTGAGGCAATTGTAAATAATCATGTGATACTGAAGTATAAGGAGACAGCATGCATGGTTGCAGATAGTTTAACGAAACCACTTCCACGAGGGAAGTTTGAGTGGTGTTTGAGAGGTATGGGTGTGTGTTGTTGAGAAGCATGATAGGTGTGCGAATGGACATAAGGTTAAGGAGGAGTGTTGGAGCAAAGAGATGCTACTACATCTATTGTAATGTAACCTCTATGTCAGTGTGACAGGCTGGTTAGGTATTTTGAATGAGAATTCAAAATTGTTTGGAAAACTGTCAATGAGAAAATGTTTTTTCCATCGTGAATGTTTTACAATGTTTCTTGTGAATAATTAGTGTTCATTGTAATGTATTTCTAATAATTTGCATTAAAGGAGATTTGCGCATTATACTCTGCTTTGTGTTCCTAAATCTATTATCATAGTAGGAATAATATACAACTGATAGACGGAGGGTTCTATCTGGACTATCATCCATAGATACAAGTTACTTGGCTTACCAAGTAACTTGAGATTGTGACTAAAACTTATATTATTTGTATTTTTCATGAAACTTTTAACATATTATTTTGGCAAATGAGCCAATCGTGGCCAATAAAAGAAAAAAAAATTTGACGGCTGCTACTGTTAAATTTACAAACTTTTTTTAGTGACTTGATACCGCTAAAGATTTCGATTAACTGTTAAAAAAAAACGATTAAAGTTCGATTCTTTTGTGTTTCAAAATTTTCATTTTCAAAGTAACATTACGTCACAAATAAAAGTAAGAAAATCGTATTTTTTTACAGTTCAAATAGGGATCAGTCAATAATGCGAGCTAGTAAAGAAAGTCTATTATATTTTGCTGGGGCTGAAGTAGCACACATTTATATTTCTAACCGATTTCAAAAATAATGAGGTTCATAATTCAACTGTATGTTTTTTTTGTTGGCAATATTATAAATTCTACACCGATTTATCGACTCCATAGATAAAGAAATTTGATGTTCTGTGATAGCAGTGATAGCTTGTAAAAAATTGATATTTTTTTTATTGTTACTAGAGGAGCATCCGGTGTCATTCCTCCTTCTCGCTTTCGACCTACACTGTCTCTCGTATTCCTTTGTCCGGTGGACGTTCACTGTAATCCAAATCATATTAATTATCGTACATCATCCTAGCAAATACTAAGTTATATTATTTGAATTGTGTAACATTACGTCACTTTAGTGCTTGTTTAAAACAACTACCACACAGAGAGAGGAGCGTGGGAGAGAAGTGTGTGGTTTCATGTTTGTCTTTACGTTGCTCATTTGGCAAACAAATGAATAAATTTTGGTTTGAATTTACTTATGAAATGAAATTTATTTGCAAGAATGTAGGTAAATAAGGTCTTAGAAATTAATTACAATTTTCCATTACATTCGATCATTAGATAGTGAATCAATATGACATAAATAATATTAAATTAGAATTGATTATAGTAGGTGTACTATATATATATTATGTAAATTACATCAAACATAATTAACTGTGCTGTCTTAAAAGTAGGTACTACAGTAGTAAAAATACAATAACGTGACGAAAATTACACTTTCACGAAAATGACATGCAGCATGAGATAAATCTAAAAATCGGTTTTTGCAAGTCAAAAAATAATTTCCGATTAATCGATTGATAATCGACATGTCACATGCCGCTTTTAATCAATGGAACCGTGTGGGATGATCAGCTGATACCTTATGGAATGGAAATGTCAAAATTATTCGATATTCGGGAAACCTGAATCGCTAATTCCGCAAACCGTGTGAAATCCTTCGAGATCTCTCTCCATATCGAAGATCGCATCGAATCGAATGTAATCTGAATAAGGGTGGCGGGTGGTTTCGAACCCTGTGTCTCGTATCAAGGTGTTTCTTTTACTGGGGTTGAATCTGCAGAAGCGTTTGCAAACTATTTTTCCAGCGTCTTTTTAAATAGCACGCCACTTTTAAATGTTGACGAGTGTTCTGCATTAGGCTATCAAGGCGGTTACGTTAGTTTACCCACGGTGCTCCCCCAAGATATCGAACGAGCCCTGAATAAGCTCAAAATAGAAAGCTCACCTGGTCCGGATAACTTACCTAGCTTTGCCCTTAAAACTGGTAAAAAACATTTAATTCTTCCACTACACCATATTATAAATCTTTCGCTTAAAAATGGCAAGTACCCCACACAGTGGAAATTATCAAGGGTAACCCAAAGATTACTATTATAACCGGGGGTAACCCCCATCTCAAAGAATAATAAAAAAACCGTAATATAGGAATATCGTCCAATCGCAATTCTATGTGCGCCTGACAAAATCTTTGAGTACATTCTGCACAATGAAATATATAGCCAGGTAAAACAACAGATAGGCGAAGAGCAGCACGGATTTAGGCCGGGCCGATCAGTAAATTCAAACCTGTTGTGCTTAACAGACTATATATCTAGCGCTATGGATCGTGGATCGCAAGTTGATGTAGTATATTTCGATTTTCAAAAGGCCTTCGATAAAATTGATAATGATATATTATTGCATAAGTTATCTACGTTTGGCTTCACTCGCGATTTCTTAATTTTTATAGCCGATTTCTTGAGGGACCGGTGTCAATATGGATCGTAAAAGAAATCCAATACAGTTTGATTATCATATAAACAACGAACTTAAAAATAGGGTTAACTGTATCAAAGATTTGGGAGTAAATTTTGATCGCAGTCTAACTTTTCATGATCATATATCAGAACTCGCAAAAGTCTTATCGGCGCCTTGGCTTCGTCCTACGGAATGCCTTAAGGAACGACTTTAAAAATCCTGAAGTAATTAAAACATTATATAACTCCTTAGTTAAAAGCAAACTTGAATCGAGTGCTTGTGCCTGGAACCCCTATCATGTCACCTACGCGCGAATGCTTAAAAAAGTCCAAAAGGCCTTTTTAAGGTCGCTGTTTAGCAGACGAACGGGAAGCAAGCATGAAAAAAACACTGAGTCAATGTTAGTTATTACTTATTATTGCTTTACAACACAAATGTCCGTCCATAATCTAAATATTCTTAAAATTAACAATTATAACGTTTCGGGCGCGTTATGCGTCGGCGCGGGCGGGGAATTGCAATACACGCGGGGGCCGGGGAGCGGTCACCGCGTGGCGTCTGCTCTGTGTCCGCCGATTTAGAGGCTTAGAATATAGAAAAATATTTTTCTATATTCTAAGTTTAGAGGCTTCGTCGCGCAACAAATCACCGCGCTCTGGCGAGCGCGGTAAATCTTGAATGTTTGTGCCTACCGCTACAGCTGTATAAGAAAATTTATGGTTACTATCCGTTTCTGTACCAAACTAAATTCCTGCTCGGTCAGCTTGGTTACAACTCTTTGGAAATTAGAAGGATGTTAGACCAGCTAACTATCTGCTGTACGGCGCTTAGGGGGTCCGTCGATTCTATACGTCTGCACGACTTGCTATGCGTACTGTTCGTACCGGACGAGCCCGGGGTTCCAGCAAACAGACGTGGTCGCCCGCATGACCTGTTCCACGTAGATCGCGGTCGCACAGTAGCACGTTCTATGTCGCCTCTGAATCGTGCCCGTCGCCACTTAAACGCACTCCTTGCTGCCAACCCTGATTGTGACATCTTTTGTGATAACTGGAAGACTATTTTAAGTACCTCCTTGACTTATTGTGAAAATCTATTGGATCAATGGGACAGGTGTAAAAAGCCTGATGATTCATTGGACTTTGACGATAACCTTTGAGTTTATTGACTTGGTACTCTGAGTACTTACCCGAACGGTATATTTTACTTTGTATGACATAATTATTTTTTTGTATTGACATGCTAGGCGTATTGCCCATTTGACATTTTTGTATTGACATTTTAAATGATATTGTATATAAATAATGAATATTTTATACTTGTTGCTGGCAAAGATGTTAATTTAACAATTGCAAAAAAAAAAAAAAAAAATGAATATTTTGTATTCCTCAGACATGGAATTGTTTAAGAATATTTTTTGAATATTGTGAGATAATTGTAATTGGTCTTTTTCCGTTTTTATGTCAATAAACGAATTTATCATTATCAATTTATCATACCCCAAGTATGTTTCTATAAGACAGCCTGAACGGCTTGACGGATTTTGATGTGCGAGGTTGATGTATCATTACAGTCATCTTCGTTTCCAAAGTGTCCTATGTAGGCTATATTTTTTGTAATCATAATACATCTTTCAAAAATAAAAATAAAACGTTTTTTCGTAATCACTAACGCACTATTTCGTAATAAACATGTGGTTTTCTAAAATTTTTCTAAAGAATGCGCATTTATAATCTTTTACAGCGATTTTACGCATACTTTCTCACAAAAAACGTACACTTTACAGCATTCCAAGCTTAACGAAATCGTAAGTTAGACTGCAATAACTGCTTTTCTGCAGTTGGGTATTTTGTTTTCTTCTAATATAGATACTTGTTGGGACTGAAAATGACGACCTCTTAAATATAGAGTAACTATCTATATAGATCGCTATTAATCTTTCTTGCTTTGTTTACAAAGCTTTTATGTAGGTACTAGTTTATTTACCGCTTGATGCAAGAGATAACTGACTGCCTGGGCTGGAAGTTTTTCCAAAAACCAAACCAAGACCAAACTAGGTTAATAAGTTGATTCATACAGGCAGTACGGACACGGATGGTAAGTTTAATAGAAAAGTGGAGACTTCCAGTCCTGGTTTAACTGTTTAGGTAGGTTCATGGGCGTACCCAGCTTCTGGTCTAGGGGGGGGCAAGTCATTTTTTTTTAGTCTGTTTGGTCATACTAACTACACAAAAATGGGATACAAACTACATGAAACATAGCTGGGTGTAACAATTTTTTGGTTAGTAATATGATTTTTGTACGAGCGTTCAGCGTTTGCATGGCCAAGTAAATAAAAGCATAGGTAATTAATAGCGCGAGCGAAGCGAGCGCGAAATTTTTTGTAATATTTTTATAGTAATAAGCTTTATTTCTCGTATTAGTGAGCCCACAATACTTCTATATTCAATTGGAAAAATGTGTTAAACGCGAAAATTGAAAAGGTTAAATAAAATGGTTTTAAAGGTTTAAATTAAATCTTGGAAGTAATTTGATTCATTGATGGTTAGCGTGTCCTAGGTTTTTGTGGCCCAGATAAACCATACAAGTATCTGAAGAAAAATGAAATAACCGACAGGATAAGAACGACTTTTACGCTATAAAAATTATATAAATAACCATTTGAATTTATTGATTGCAAATTTATTATTCCTGATTAAATTTAAACATATGACTTTATAGAAAATTACAAACATACCTACAAGATACGCGCTACTTTCTTGGCAGTTGGGAAACAATTTTTGCTTAGTGATTATTTTTTTGTATTAGCAAGTTCACGGCACTTTAATAATTAATACAAATAAACAAGTATTTATATATAAATGCGCATTATTTTGAATAATTCTAGTTTAGGCTTTACATTTAGGCTTGTAAGCGAACTTATAGAAACATACCCACATACATACATACATTTACTCGAATAAACTCAACCCTCCTTCTTATGCGGTTGGGTAAAAATAATAGGAAATAATGCGAGCGAAGCGAGCGCGAACATTTTTGAAACTTTTCAAATTTTAATTGTGTTTTTAAAGTAATATGCTTTATTTCTCACATTAGTGAGCCCACAGTATTTCTATGTTCAAGTAGTAAAAACGCGAGCGAAGTGAGCGCCAAAATTTTGAAGGTTTTTAAAATTAAATCTTGGAAATAATTTGATTCATTTCATCTTGTTAGCGTGTCCTAGGTTTTGTGACCCAGATGAACCAAACAAGTATTTATGTTAAGAGAAAAACGAAATATCCGACAGGGATAAGAACGACTTTTACGTTATAAAAAATTATAAATACAACCATTTGAATGCATTGATTGCAAATTTATTATTCCTAATTAAAAACATGACTTCATAGAAAATTACAAACATACGTTTTTATGACAAAGTACCGCTGTAAATTACTATAAATGCGCATTATTTAGAATAATTCTAGTGAAATCACTTATTTATTACGAAAAAGCTCGTTGGAGTTCTAACGACAACTCGCACATCAGAATCGGTCAAGCCTTTTAGGCTTGTAGGCGATCATATAGAAACATACCATATACGGTCCTATGTAATAGGGCGAATTCTGTGCCATATACATACATACATACACTTGAAAATCATAACCCTCCTTCTTACGCAGTCGGCTAAAAATAATAGGAAATAATTAGGCGCGAGCGAAGCGAGCGCGAATTTTCTCGAAACTTTATATCAAATTTTAGGTATTCATATGCTGATTTGCTGTTAATGTTGTCACAGTACTGACATGGCTCAAAATACAAAGGATATTAAATAACTTTGAACGATCGGCGAAAATATTCGCTTAACGAACCAGTTGGTTGATTTGCCCTATATTGTTGGCGGCTTGCTGTCCTTGGAAGACGCAGCTCTCAAGATTCAAAGCCTTAAGGCCTTAGCATAACATGTCAAATAAAATAAATGCTAGTCGCTCGCAACTCCCTACCGCCAAGAATATGAACGCTCAGCTAGATTCGGTAACCTTCGTCCGCCATCGTCGCCGCGGCGGTGGCTGGCGACTATAGCACTTGCTCACTGCGAGGTTTTTTATGGTTATAATAATTGCACCGTGCATTTTGCCAGTGTCTACTGCGCGGTTTATTTAAAAGTTAGCATAATAAGGCCCCGTTTACACTTTGATTAGTAATTAGGCGAGTTCATACATTTTCTGCGAGACTTCCAGGGGGGGGCAGCTGCCCCCCCCTGGGTACGCCCATGGGTAGGTTCTCATTGTAGTATAGACTGTGCATGCAGCAACTACGTAGTATTATTTTTAAGGATCCCTACATAATGAGGCCATGGATAACAATGACTTGATTTGTATACATTTTTATATTGCTATTGCTCCACACCTATAAAGATCATAGATAAGCTCTATGAAAGTCTGTATTATTAGTGCTCTTCTCTTCTAATCTTTGAAATGGCCACTGGAATGCAGGAATGTGCAAAGTTATCATAGAATGATATAAGTTGATAAAAATGAATGATTTATCTTAAACAACATAGATAAGTAATATTATTTCATATCTATATTTTTACATATCATTTTCCTTACAAACTTCCAATCTATCTACATTTAATTGATGAATAAATTAACCTAACAGAAGTAATTTCATGCATATCTTTAGATTAAACTCTGACAGTTGTAGCTTCCAGCACATCCTTCTGCTTATGTGTCCCATCACAGAATGGCCTGAGCTTAGTTTGTTTGCAATTGCACAGCCAGTAGTCTTTAGTCTTCTCTACAGTGAATCGGATTGGTCTGGAAGTAAATTTAGTAAATGCAGATGACTTGAAGCAGCATTGAGATAGCCAGATTAACAACAGATTATAATATAAATCTTCAGGTGCAATTTTCACTTCTACAGTTCAATGAGAAGGCTATACACGAATAGCGTTTGCGAATTCATCATAAATATCCTTTTACTCATTAGTAAAATGGGCAATTACCTTTGCGTGATTTTGAGGTATATGTCCTTGTGTGTACCATCGCACAGCGGCTGGGACTTGGAGCGGCCACAGAGGCACCAGTGGTATGTCTTTCCTGCTTCAAGAGTGATTTTGAATGGTTTTCTATCATAAACGATGCCATTGTCTTTCTGGTTAGCCGCAGAGTATACTCTTTCTAATGGATTACTTGGAATCTCCGGTTTCGGTGGTTTCGTTACGTAGCTAGCCTGAAATAAAAATATTTAACTATACACGTTTGTTGACATTCTTTTCACGATAACCTCGTAATCTTAACTCTCTTGTAACATACCACACGTAAATATTTTACACCTGACTTTAATCTAAATCTAGTTACGAACATATTTATTTGTTATAAAGAAGTATAGAATTTAATAAATTCAGATAGAACACAATTTTTAATTTTTTAAACAATTATTCTTCTTTTTTTTTTTTTTTTTGTATTGGACCCGCATTAAAGCATTTGCCAGTGACAAGTATTAGGATTTTTTCAAGTTTCTTGAATAAAACAAGTTGTAAATGTTCACAAATCACAATAGTCACAATCTAAGTCACGTATACAGTCAATTTATAAGTCGAGTCCTGCTTCAGTAAAGTGGTGGCGACTTTACTAGAAGCTTCTATGGAGTTTTGCCGACAACGAAAAATCACACGTTTTACTGCTTAATTTCACTTGCCCACACTCACGCACTTTATCGAACACTTAATGAATAAAACACCACCATTTTTATAGCATTAATGTTCAAAATAACACAAGTTTATGAAAATAAAACAAAGCAACATTACAACACGTTACTAAGACATTCCCGCCAAAACTGTAAACAATTATTAGTAATTCCAGATAGGGAATAATGTACATTCACTGTAATGTACAGTCAGTTTTATACACATACTATTAAACGCTACGCGTTTGTATAAATGTTTTATACGGGCAGGAATCCTTTTACGACTTCGACGATCTATTTTTGTTTATATTATTTACGTTTTTTGGATCGTCAAAGATTTTACAGGGAGCTTTTTATGAATTTAACGCCTTACAAAATAGGTCCATGGAGTTGTGGCGGGAACGTCATGGCATGGAAATGTCTTCTTGTTTTGTTTTTTAATAAGTGATGTACCAAAAAACTCACAACTCTCACAAGTGTTCAGAGTCTCTAAAAAAATCTCTCCAAATTCCTGTGTTTCTTTGAACTTTAATACTATAAAAATGGTGCTGTTTTATTTATTAAGTGTTTGATCAAGTACATTAGTGTGCGCGTTTGTCTGCAAAACTCCATAGAAGATTCCAGTTATGACGCCACCACTTTACTGAAGCATGACTTGAACTTGAAAATAGCTGTATACGTGATTGACATTGCGACTAGAACATTTATAAGTTGCTTTATTCAAGAAACTTGAAGAAATCTTAATACTTGATACTGGCAAATGCTTTAAGTACCCATTTAAAGCATTTGCAAATCCAATATTAAAAAAATAGTTCCGGCCTATATTACACAACCAAGAATGCACAGCTAGGAATCAGTTTAAATAGCTGTAAATTATGGACTGGGAGACCAACAACTGTCTTAATTGAACGCTGAATAAGCGTCAATCAATCTTGGTCCTTCCACCACCTTCTCAGGCGTGGTGAGAAGTGGCCTCGGGGGGTTCCCCTTTGCCACAGCAGGGCGCCAGAGGTGATTACCCCTGGGGAAATTTCTTTGCCGTGAGTGGCGCTATTAAAGTGCCTCCCTGCGGCGTTGAGGTTATTTTATTTCTTTTTGGCTATGTCCTTGCTGCCCTCTTCGTTTTCGTCGTCATTAATAGAAACGATCTCGCGAGGGAGTGCACGCCTGGATTTGATATCAGGTGGACGAGTGTGTAGTGGGGCAATATTTCTGAGGTGAAGGTGTGGGCCGTTGTCTGCTCTATCGTACATACGACGCGCCAGCCGGCTCACAAAGTCCTTCACAGTTTCAATTTTGACATCGCGGGCAATAACGTCATTTCGGACGTACCGCCCCGCTCCTGTGCATATGCGTAGGGCAACATTTTGTACGACCTGAAGCCGTTTTCTCTGGGTGTCAGAACATAGCGCGTACCATGCTGGTGCAGCGTATGTCAGTCTGGTTCTTATGTAGGTCTTGTAGATTCCTACCTTAGTACGCAGTGGAAGCTTCGAGTCGAGGACAGGACGGAGAAGGGATCTGGCGGCTTTGGCCTGTCGTACGGCGTGATCCACTTGAGGACACATTCTCAAGGTCCTGTCGATGTGTATGCCCAGGTACTTTACTGTGCTTTCCCATTTGACAGTCTCTCCTCGAAGCTTCAGTGGTGGAGGTAGAATGCGCTGTCCGCCGGTAAGTAATGCGGCTGTTTTGCCTACATTTACAGCCATACGCCATTTGTCAAGCCAATCAGGTAGGTTATTGAGGACTCGCTGTATTCTGCCTGCAGCAATCTTGGAACTTCTTGAAGAGGCGAAATACGCACTGTCATCAGCAAATAAGGCTAGCGTTACACCTCGTTCACCCGGAAGTCGTTGGTCCTCGTCCAAAACCGGAATGTCGTCAGTATACGAAGCATAGAAGGAAGGTGAAGTACAGCTACCCTGTGGCACTCCAGCTTTTATCGAATGGTAAGTAGAATCTGCACCTTCTACTGACACGAAAAACTTCCTGTTGTCTAGGATTGACGATATGATTTTTGTGAGTGCTGGCGGTGTTGTCGTTTGCATGATCTTGAATAAAAGTCCGTCATGCCAAACTCTGTCAAATGCTTTTTCTATATCTAAAAATACAGCAACTGTACGGCGACCTTTGTTGTTCTCATCAGCCAGATGGTGCAACACTCTCGTGAGCTGCAGAGTAGTAGAATGTCTCGAGCGAAATCCATACTGTTCATCTCGTGGAATAAGGTGAGGTCGTAGTCTTTTTAGCAGTAGTCGTTCGAATAGCTTTGATATTTGTGGAAGTAAGGTGATGGGCCGGTAGCTAGCTGGGTATCGTCGGTCTTTCCCAGGTTTTGGCAGCACTATCACCTTTCCGATTTTCCATTCAGACGGAAAGTGACCAGTTCTGAGGATGCCGTTAAACAGTCTCGACAGGCATACTAATCCTTTTAGGGGCAGCTGCTTCAATACTGCATTCGTAATCCCATCGTGTCCTGGAGCCTTTTTTGCCTTGAGTCTTCTAACTGCCTTACTGACTTCGGCTGGGGAAATGAAGTCCTCACCTCTCAGAGGGGAGATAGGGCCTTTCAGAAAGTTTTGCACTTCCATACTAACTCTAGCGTGGTGGCTTGACACTTCAGGTTTAGCGTCTGAAGGTGTTGGGTGAAGTTGAAATTGTGTTGCAAGATGGTTTGCTAATAATTCAGCTCTCTCAGAAGCCAGGTAGTGTCTTTTTCCTATGTCATCTAGCAAGGGACTTACCGCCACTTTGGCCTGAGTCAGCTTCCTATTGAGATTGTAGAGGTTGGTTTGATCTTCGCTGACTTGAGCTATATGGTTGTCCCAGCTTGTCCCTCTCCAAGCATTTACCTCCTTTGAGAACATTTCGGCTAGTGAATTCAGCTCCTTTTTTAGTCGCGGGCATCGAGTATGTGCCCACGTTTTCCGTAGCCATCGTTTGCGGTCTCGCATTGCCCTTAGCCTCGTTGGTAGCACTTCTCTCCAGTTGCTTACTTTCTCATATGTGGTTGCAGCTTCTTTCGCAGTCTTGATTTTGTGACTTATGTCGCTCGCACAAACTTCTACGTCGTTAGGCGTGGATAGCTTTCCAACCGTGATTGAACTGACGTCTTTTTGGAATTTGGCCCAATTTGTTATCTGTTTCAAGGGTCGAGGAAGAGTGCAGCTCGCTGTCGCTCCAATGGTTATTAGGAGTGGAAGGTGCTGTTCATCTAGGTCGTACAGGACGTCCACATGTATAGGACTTGGTAAGTGTTGATGAAGTACTATGTCTAACACATCAGGATTATGAGTTGGGCATACTGGGATATTTGTGGGAGAGTCTGGGCCCAATACTTCGTATCCATGGACCTCTGAGTCAATAAACAATTTCCGTCCTGTCGGGGTTATTACTCTGGATCCCCATGCTTTATGTTTTGCATTTAGATCAGCTGCTAACAAGGTTGGGGTCCTTCTGTCGAAAATTCGATGTAGGTCTTCCAGACTAATTTCACTTATAGGTGGCCTGTATCCGGCATAAATATTGGTCTCTTTGCCAGCCAAATTTAGTCGTACACCTATTGTACGTATATTCTCAAATTTGAGGAGCTCCAACTGTTCGTGCAATAGGTCTCTACGCACCAACACTGCTGTACCTCTGTACGCCTGACCTCGTGGTGACTTTTCGTCTCTTCTGTAGGTGTAGTAGTTTGGTACTTGGAATTTATTTTTTGGAAGTAATTTTGTCTCTCCCAAGAGAATTAAATGAATATCCTGTGCCTGGGCAAGCAAATTAAGAGCGGAGGCCTTTTTTCGTACACCTCCTGCATTCCAATAGATGATACGTAGTGGGCCGTTATCCATTAAGGCACCCGTTTAGTTTGGTCAATCCGCGCATTGCTGCAACCTGGAGGTTTTCTCCGGCAGCAATAGCTGTGAGTAAATCCACTAAGGCTTCCAGCATTGCGAGTGTAGGTTCCTTAGCAGGTCTTATTTGTTGACGCCTTGGATCCAGGGGATATTGTACCTGGGGCGGTTGATAATGATGATGATGATATGTGGCCGGGTGGCTCGCATAATTATAGGTGTTTGGTTGGGCTTGTATTCCTGGGGGAACTCGGGTGATACCTAGTGGTAGTCGTGGTCGGAAATTGTTTGCATAACCCTCGTGGTGTGTATTTATGAAACAAGACGGGTATGCGTAGGGTTTGTTAAATGCCATATGTGTTGAGTTTGGCATAATTTGTGGTCGACTCATCTGTGATGGTGTGACTACAGTTGGAGCTGATTTGGTTATTGGTACAAATATGTCTTGTTTGTTGACCCCGGTTCCGCATAAAATCTGCTGCCGTCCAATATTCATTGGGGGTTCTTTAGATAAGCTTCCTTCTATGACTAACTGAGGTACAGGTGTTTTTTCCATTATTTTGGGTTGCTGTACTTCTCCACATTCCTGGACATGATTAGTTGCAGAGTTTATTGTATCTGCCGCCGAGCTAGGTATTTGAATTGGATGAGCCTGTCCTAACGGCTCGTTTTCTGTAACTGTGCCTCTAGCTTGGGCTGGGTCAGATGGCTCTCTTGTATTCGCAATATAGCCTGGGACGTTTGTGACTACTGTGGTCTGTTCCACCTTCCCTTGAGCAGTATCTTCTCTTGGCGGGGCTGGTTGAGCAGGTGGTGCTGTCTCCGTGTAGTACATTATAGGCCCGTATCGGAGATGGGGGTTATAGGGGGTGAATGCTGGTGCTGGAACAGGTAGCAGGGGAGTAGACGCTGCTGTTGGTGGTGGCCTTTTGTTCCCATCTGTATTTTTTCTCCTTCGTGACCGTCTTCTTCTGGTGTTTGTAGGGGGAGATGCTTCTCGTCTAGAAGGCGGGTTTGCGGGAGGTTGAAGAGTAGCTGTCTGTCCATATGTTGGTGGCTGTCTCCATACCCATTCTCGTACTGGTGGGGCTAGTCGTATGGGCAATGGTGCAATGTTTCTCACTCGGTTTTCAGGTGATTGTTGCCGGGGTTTTGGTGAGTGCTGGGTATATTTTCGCTCACCTTGTGGATGTTGGTATGGTCCAGGTATTTTAATTTGACGTTTTCTGGCCTCTCTTCTAAAGACTGGACAAGTCCTGCTATTCGCAGTGTGTGCACCATCACAGTTAGCGCACCGCAGTGGTGCTCCTTCCAGCCTGTTGCATTCTTGCCCAAAGTGTGGGCCAGAGCATTTGACACACTTTTGAAGTCGATAGCAGTTGCTTGATGCGTGGCCAAACTGTGGCATTGTGGGACAGTAGTTTTACCTTTCCATGCTTCTATTCTGACCGTTGCCATATCTAGGAGGTCAGTAGTTTCATAGAGCCGGGCCAGTTCTTCCTTTCCAATGGGATCTAATTGAGCATGGTAGATGCTTTGACTTGGTCTAGCTCCCTCCTTCCCCCTCCGTGTGGGAATTGCACGTACAAATCGTGCTGGGAAACCGCGCTGTTTTAAGGCTTCTGTTATCTGCTCCTGATCTGTTTCACTTGGCAGCCCTCGGATAGCTATTTTAATAGGCTTTTCAGAGTTCAAACTGAAGCAGTGCCATTGAATTTCACTGTCTTTTTCTTTGGCTTCGATAAGATAGCGCTGGACTATTCTGAACTCTTCTGCTGTGCGCGGTATGAACGTGACTCCTTTATTATAGGGTCGGGCATGTGGGATACGGCCTAGTTGCTTCCTAAATTCCTTTAAATGAGTAGGCCAGTTTGGGAAGGTTTCTACAATTATAGGTGGATAACCTTTCTCTTCTTGGGACCCTGCAACTGCCTGGGGCTGCGATTGGCCTACAGGACTTCTCGTTGCCGCTTGAGTCGACGTTGGTGGAGAATGTAGTGCTAGAGCCGCTGCATATGATATTGCAGCTTCTGCCGGTGGTGAAGGCGGTGACGGAATGGGTGCCGCATGAAAAGGGACTGAGTCGAGCAGCGCGTAGGATGTCGAGTCATATTCTGTGTCAGACTCCACCGCGTACATCGTGTCTCTCATTTCCTCTGCGTCCATCGTGTCTCTCACTTCCACTTCTTCTGCTACATCTGGGACTGCTTCCTCTGAACATTCAGGTACAGTTAGGTTTGTAGCAGATAGCGATGTTCCTGGTTTCGAGTTGTTGGGTCGAGGTTCTGCAGCTTGGCCTTCATTGACTGTTTCTGTTTCACTAAGGTCTTCTTGTCTTGAGGGCTCCCGTACAAGACGTTTTAACAAAGGCCCCTTAATCACTGGCCGCGGCGCAGCCTTTACGCCAATTTTTGGAGTGGGGATTTTGGATGTCCTAGGAGATGGGGGAGTCAAAGACTTCTTAATCTTAGGTTTCTTTTCGTCCCCTTGTTGGTCTTCTTCCAAAGACGATCTGCGCCTGCGCGATGGTACGACTCGTTTTGGCACATCTAGTTTCATTTTATTGGATGTAAAAAACCTTGGAATATCATCTAGCGAAAGCGGTCGTTGTGCGCATCGTAGTTCTGGTGCTGATGCTGGTTTGATCATAGTTTGTTCGGGATAAAAGGTATTTTGACATACTACAGCTCTTTCCACCTCTTCGCCAAGCGGGGGGGACAAGGGCGCGTTTTCTTCTTCTGGTTGATAATAGGATTCTTCAGCCATGATGTATTTATATGTTTAAATATGCAGTTTTTTTTTTTTTTTTTTTTTTTGTTAGATACAGGTAGTTTATAAAATGAGGAGGTTAAGTGAAGATGTTACTTTCTAAGTAGATATTTCTCACTAATGCCGTGACACCAACGGCGATGCAGTCCAGTCAGGTGAGATCTCTATCAGAGAAGGCCCAACTAAACGATCAGCGACAGGAGGAGTCACGTTAATTTGGAATGAGTAGTGATATTTTGGTTGCGAATTATATGGGCACGCCCTACAAAGTAGCTTCACTGTCGATTTTAGGAAAAACCACTAGCAAGCAGACCACTGTATAAGGTGCACTGATTCGCCGATTCACTAAGCGTCTTCTCAACATCCACTGGGCTGAGGCGCCGTACGCGCAGAGACGATTGTTTTTCACAGAATATAGGTGGGAGTGATGTGAGACTTGACAAGACTCAACGCCCAAGCGGAGTACTTGTTTAATTTGCTCAGATAGTTTGTAATTGTCGACTAAGATCACTTAAATTCACGGATTGCGGGAGAAAAACTCAACCGCGCGTCCGCTCACGAATATCGAACCATAGACAATGTTGAATAAGCGTATTTTAGTTAAACAGTGTTGTGTTCAGTTTTCGCGACCACCTTTTTTATCGCATTAATATTCAAAATAACACAAGTTTAGGAAAATAAAACAGAGCAACAACATGTTTCTATGACGTTCCCGCCAAATCTTTTTATTTAAATACATGGATTCCTGCTCGTACAAAACTGGTTGTACATTGCAGTGGTTTAGCATTTTTTTTTTTTTTGGTGGGACTGGGAACCTGGGAACGTCTTAGAACGTGTTGTTTGTTTTATTTTCCTAAACTTGTGTTATTTTGAACATTATTGCTATAAAAATGGTGGTGTAAGGTGTTTTATTCATTAAGTGTTCAATCAAGTGCGTGATTGTGGGCAAGTGAAATAATGCAGTGAAACGTGTGATTTTACGTTGTCGGCAAAACTCCATAGAAACTTCTAGTAAAGTCGCCATCACTTTACTAAGGCAAGACTTAAAGAAAATGACTGTTTACGTGACATAGACTGTGACTAGAACACTATATAACTTGTATTATTCAAGAAACTTGAAAATATTTCAATACTTGACACTGACAAATCGCTAATCGCGGGGTCCAATACAAAAAAGAAGAAGAATGGTTTAGCAAATTAATATAATTATCCCCTTCCCTTTCTACTTTCCTGTTTAGTACAATACTCTTTGTTTCTGGGCTTTAGCATTTATTTTTGCTAATTTTTAAGTTCGTTCGTTTTCGTGGTGTTTTGTTTTTTATTTTTTAGTTAAAGTAGGTACATTATTTTATTTAAATTTGTTTAACAAGTGACAAAAATTGTATTAGAAGTGATCACAAAGCAATTATGATCAATTTGCTAAGTAATGTCTAGGATAAGGGGAATTGAAATCAAAGTGCAAAAAGAAATTTTGCAGACACGTAAATACGGACTCAATCAAATTCTCAAAAAGAAAAATGAAGACCATTCTTCTGACTCCAAAGATGACGTCGAAAGTAGGTATTCGTTTCGTACTTCGTTCTACTATAATTCAAGATCCTTTCTGCTACTCTTCAATGAACATGACCCGCAATTTTGTTTCAGAAAACCAAATCAGTGAGCTCTTGCAAAAGCTGCCGAATCTGGATAAAGTATTTGAGGTACACCGCAAAATTGGAGAAGGGACATTCAGTAGTGTGTATCTGGGATCACTGCGGCAGCACGCAGGGCTGCCCAACGCGGAGAGGCGCTGGTTCGCTATCAAGCACCTGGTGCCGACGGCGCACCCTGCGCGCGTCGAGCACGAGCTGCGCTGCCTGCAGGACATGGGGTGTGTACATTCACCATGTTGGTGTGTCTGAGCACCATGAGGATTTTATGACCTGACATTTGAACACTTTGCAGCACTGTCATTTATCCTCACTTGGGACAGATGCTGCAAAGTCTAAAATGTCAAGTCATAAAATTATGTAAAATATATGCAATAAAGTTGTTTAATTTCAATGAATAGCAATGTTGAAAACCTTAGAAAATGTTTTGTTAAAATTCTTATAAATTGGTATGACTTTATTGTGTATTAATTTATATTCTAGTGGCAAGCACCATGTGATAGGTGTGGATCTGTGTCTTCGCCACTTGGACACCATAGTTTTTATAATGCCATATATACCTCATAGGAAGTTTTCGGTAAGTACAGTTATATTTTTCCTTTTAATATACCTCTATCAATAATATTCTACAATGTAATTTTTATTTATAATGACTTCTTAATAAATATAAATATAAACTACTAGTACTATGTAGAATACAAGCTGTGCCCCAAAGCTTCACTCGCACACTATTGGACATAATATTATGGTCTGTCATTTTATTTTATTCAGAAAACTTACAGTAATTATTTATTATTTATTTATTTATTTATCATCATTAGTACGGTTCATCACCAATTACATAAAATTATAAAGTACGAAATATTCATGTTAAATTATGTTGGGCTGTTGTTGAGGATGCAAAAAAAAACCCAATTAATCATAAAGATTATTTAATTACTATCAATTTAATTTTAATTACAACTAATTTACATGTGATTGATGTCGATGTAAGAACAAAAGTGATATACTTAGTGACCTATAACTTAAAAGTAAATTTATGTTTCGCAATTCATGACACCTGGATTCACATGGGAGTTCGTTTCTCAGTATCTTGCGGCGATCGAACAGTATTGTGAAACAGCGGCGACTTCCCGGTAGGTGTTGTTATGTGTCATCAAATCACACGATGTCTGCTTACTTAACACAGTGATAAATATTTAATGTTACTAAACAACATTCTTAAATAAGCACCATTTAGTAGTTTTCGTATATCGAATCTGGTTACATTTGTACTTTTTTGCAAGTGGAGTTGAGACAGGGATACACAGCAAACCATCATCATCATCATCATAAAAATGATTGAGATGAAAGTTACTGTTTACTATTTTTGAAAATTGGTCTGCCTAATAAGATGTCTGAACTAATTGTTATGCTGAAAATTAACCATTATTAGGGTTCCGTACCTCAAAAGAAAAAACAGTTCCCTTATAGGATTACTTTGTTGTCTGTATGTCTGTCCGTCCTGATGTCATAACCTGTATGGGAACGCGTGAAGGTATCGTGTTGCAATTAAAACCATATACGCATATCCATAGTCTCTTGCTGCAGAGAGAAAAATCAAACTCAGTTTTCATAAAAAAAAGTTACAGAAGAATAGGTCGCAAAAAACGCATGCACACAACAACGGACACTCGAGAATCAAAACCTATGGGGGTACTTCCCGTTGACCTATAACTGTGAAATTTGGAAAGAAGCATTGTTATATAGTACACCTAAAGGAAAAAATCCGAAAACTGTACATTTTTAATTTTATCACAAAAAATAGGGTCTTTATGCAAGGAAGGAGGGTAAATTTGGACCCTAAAGTGCTTTATTAGCACAAGCTAAAACAGGGCTTTAAATATTTTTACAATGTCTATTTTTCGGTTTATGAAGGAAAATATATATAATTTCCCCGTTTTATCTATTGCTTTGTACGGAAGTGGGCGAGTCTGACTCGCACTTGTCTGGTTTTTTTTAGTACTAAAATGGAGTTGTTTTTCGGTTAGGTGTATTCCCGGCTATAATTCTGACTTACTTATTAATAAAATATATGCTTTTATTTTATTCTATGTCATTGTAATGGTGATTGGTTTGCCATGCAATGTGCATTTAAATAATCATAAAAGTTATTTATTTTACTAGTACATATTTAGTTATAAAAAAAGTACTGGTGGATCTTTCACCTTTTCCACTTTCAGAATTTTACATTGACTTTTTACTTTTGCCATTATTTCCGGCTGTTTATATATTTCTATCAACACCTTTCTGAATTTATTGTTAGTGTGGCGCAATACTGCGGTCCCTTTATGAGCACGCTTTCTGGATTCTACAGTATTACCTTGGTAAGGTAACATTGATGTTAGGAGTGGTATGGACCGGACAGATCCCATACAGTGTTCAGTGAGTTCACAATAGAATGGTGTATGTTGTTGTAGTGTAGGTGAGATGTGGATATTATTCCAGGAGTACGTGGCGGAGATGGACGCGGACGAGGTCAAGCGCTACATGCGCGCGCTGCTCACGGCGCTCAGGCACGTGCACTCGTTCGGCGTCATCCACCGGGATGTGAAGCCCAGCAACTTCCTCTACGACAGAGAGAATAGGAGGTACATTATTTACTGATACATCAACTCACAGAGCCACATACTTAATGAAAATATTATATTGATATATTTTTGGACAGTATGTAAAGAGAGAGTTATCTTGATATGTTCACAATTGACCTATGGTTTCTTTGATTCACAAACTCAATTTATAAGTAAATAAATAAATAAATAATAAATATTTGTGGACATTTCACACAACACCATCTAGCCCAAACTAAACAAAGCTTGTACTATGGAACTAGATGGCTGATAGAATACATATATACTTTTTTTTTGTAAATATATACTTAAGATACATAGAAACACCCAGACACAGAACAAACATCCATGCTCATCACACAAATGTTTGCCCTGGGTGAAGATTGAACCCACGACCTTTCAGTTCAGCAGGTAGACGTAAACACACTACCAACTGAGCCACAAGGCCAGTCAAGTAACTTTTAACTGGACTTGTATTTTTTTCCACTCAGTATATTTACAATAGGCGCGTACAGCTTCAAGCCTTATTTCATGTTTCCAATCTACAGGCGAAAACTTATAATTATCCTTGTAATTTATCTAAAATAGTGTTTTTAAGTATTTTGGCTAAAAAAAATTAAAGATAAACATAAAAGTGAAACGCCAGATTTCAAATAAGGTTTCTACTTTACTCTTTCTGTGATCAAGTATTAATAACATGAAGTTATACAACAGAATACTTACTTACTGTTGTATAATTGCATTTTGGAATAAAGTAAGATGCTGCGGCGTTGGGGGCTGAAGGCCACCCACAGGCCCGCAGGTAGGCCGCCGGCTAGGGCGAGGGAAACACAGTGGTCACATATACAGATTTTATTTCTCGATCACACCGCCGCACCTTTTCGTACCGTCAGTCAAATAACACTGAGGAACACTGGCCTGGGCACTCGCGCGTACGAGGGTTGCCGACACGCACTCCCGTGACGTCACGGACACCGGTCTGGACGGGCGAGGAAACTCGTCAGGCCGCAGTCCAGGTCTCAGGGCTCCGAGGGTGTAGGTAGGGTCTCTTCCGATAGATTGACGTCGTAGACAGAAATCTCTTCCGTCAGGTAGAAAGCGTAGAAGAGAAGGCGTAGATGGAAAAATCCTGAAATTATAGCTAGTATTAGCTCCATCCAGAAACAGGATCGTCAGGGGTGCGGATGTCGGCATGAAAGGTCAAGTCGTACCCGTGCGGCTATCCTCAGTGAACATTCATAATGTTTATTAATTTCGCAGCCCGCTGACGATTAGAACACTAATATAACAATACATTTAGAAATATAAATAATGGGAAACTCACCCTAGAGGGATTCCAATAGTTAGATCACTTTTTATTTAGATTTAGTAGCACGACCATATGTTACGGCCGTGAAATCAAAATGCGAGAGCCTGCCAGTGCACCGACCGCGTCATAATCCATAACGCTTCTTTTGTCTGGTTCTTAGCGTTCCGTGCCGTCGGCCTTAGACACGCGCGGAATCGAATTTAGACAAGAACTTTATTTGAAACCGTAGTGGTTCCGTAGATTAATAAGATATTTTAATTTAAGAAATTCGTTTAGTATTAGGTAGTTTATGATTTTATATACTTTAAGTTTATTACTTTTATTTTATCTCGAAAATTAAGTTTTTTTTTTTTTTTCAAAGTGACGCGCAACGTCACAATGCAAATAGATATTGATGAGCAACACTGTTAGTGTTTGTAGGCTGGTTGTTGTAACTTTCGTATTATATGTATCCCGTGGCCCAGATACTTGCTGGTGGACTTCGGTCTGGCGCAGCGGCTGGAGCCGCCCGCGGAGCCCCCCGAGCCGCCGCCCGCGCACTCCGCTCACGTCAGGAAGAGGCCACGGAACGAGGTATATTATTTATTTACTAACTTTTCACTTTGTTAGCGAACATGCCAAGTCGCTTTCTTTCTACATCATTTATCTACCTACATGGCTATAAAAGTAAACTTAAACTGAACGACTTAGTATTCGTTTTAAACGACTTCCAAAAAGAAGGAGGTTATCAGTTCGGTCTATGTTTTTTTTTTGTATGTTTGTTCACCTATTACTCCGTCATTCGTGAACCAATTTTTGTGTTTCTTGAATCGACGAAAAAGTTTACAACCGTGAAGAATTTAGTAAAAGTAAAGCCTTCTAACTCCTCATCCAAAATGTGTATTAGCTGAAAATAGTTACTTCGACGATTGAGCGTTTTGTTTGATTATTACCCGAAGTTTTAGGGTGGTACAAATCGTTTTGCAAAAAAAATAATTACTCCTTTGCGGCGGTATAGCGGCCATTTGGAACTGTCGGAAAAGTATGGCAAGGTGATTTTCGTGAATGGCTACTCGACGATCATTAGCTGTGCAATAATTAGCCTGGTACAAATGGTTAAATTGTTTATTTAAAATTAATGTATTCGCGTCGGTATGGCGGGCTGTAAGTCACGCTGGAGAAGTATGGCATTACGCTACCGCCTACTACTTTTTTTTATCGACTATCGGAAAATATACGCATTTTTGTGGAACAAATCGTTCGACAATCGTTATTTATCCGACGCGTTCGATTAACGCGATTGAGCCGCCGGTACCGGGCCGCCGCGCTCCGGTACCGGCGCTATGACCATCATTTTCCTTTTTGTCTTAACATAGACAGAAATTTATTGTGTCAAAAAACATACAACACAAAACAAAAATCATACACAATATACCAAATGTTTACGTAATTAGACCCCTGAAGAACCGCCATACTGTAACAAATGACCTAGTATTTTGTGTTACCATCTCCTGGTCTATCAGGAATACAATGAAAATTAGCATTTTTAGATATTCAAAAAGTAATAAAGCAATGTCTATAAAATAATTATGGGACCAACTTGGGAGCTTTTTCTTACAAGAAACACAAAAATTGGTTCACGAATGACGGAGTAATTGGTGAACAAACATACAAAAAAAAACATACAGACCGAATTGATAACCTCCTTCTTTTTGAAAGTCGGTTAAAAAATAACATAAATCAATATTAATGACTGTAGAAAAGTGACAGCAAGTCGCGTACATAGTTATATTGCATTGCGCATTTTGAAGTCGGTTTTTTAATATTTTTTTAACTATAATTAGTTCACTTCAACATGCAAAACGAACTATGAAAATTAAATTACGTATTATTAATAATAAAATAAGTAATGACGTACTGTCAACGTGGGTAACTTTGACATTGCGTTAAACTTTGGACATAGCCTGGTTTAAAGATTCTTGATTTTTTTACCAAAAGATGAATACTTAAATTGATTGATGAATGCATGAGTTGTAGTCGCCAAACATTATAAATCCCACCAAAAACATTTCATGTAAAATTGGTTGCCATGTGTCGCATTGTCATGCCACTTTCACTGACAAAAATATATCAGATGAGATCTGACTGAATCTGAAGAGCCAAGCCGCTAACTCTACAAAATCTAATGCTGCAATACTTATCTCTGTAAGCCTTCAATCTTGGTAAAAAAGCATGGCTTGGCCGTTTTCCGACGGTCAGTTACAAACATATGTCGCATAACATGTCGTACATGGACAAGGAAGAAAAAGAAACTAAAAGTTCTGCTCTTGAATGTTGTATAATTGGAATAGTAATGTAATAGTTCCATGAAAGTGAAACGACCAAGCCATGCTTTTTGACCAAGATTTAAGGTTTACAGAGATAAGTATTGTAGCCTTAGATTTTGTAGAGTTAGCGGCTTGGCTCTTCAGATTCAGTCAGATCTCATCTGATATATTTTTGTCAGTGAAAGTGGCATGACAATGCGACACATGGCAACCAATTTTACATGAAATGTTTTTGGTGGGATTTAATTTCTTTTTGTAAGAGACCCTGTAATTTCTGCAACGTTATGTTTTAACGGAATGTATTTCCCTGTGCATCTGTTATCATTTCTTTAGCAGTACACTCTCTGTCATAGCCTGTTTTTCTTGTTGACTTATTACTTAAAATAGATGATAGCTGCTGTAACCTTCAATTCTGATGTGGCGCCATACTATAGCGCGTGAATAAGAGTCGGTTTCCAGATACACTCTTCAGCACAAGTATAAAGTTGCAAATCGTCCCAATATTCTACAACATAACGAACAATAGCACACCTTAACTTGCAACGCCACATCAAATACGGTCTTCTATAGATTGAGTAAATGTCAATGAATGGAAAAGGCATGAACCATTTCCAGGCATACTATGAACTGTAGTATAGACGATAGGGCCCTAGCCCTTCTCCCAAAGAAATTGTTTCGTTACTCATATTGTTCGTCTTATTTCCTTTTTATAGGAATACGTCCACTAAACCAACTTTAGATTTATTCTTGTATCCAGACTATTATTCAATAACTTAAATTCTTAACCTATAACCTAATACCCCTTCTCTAACAAGATCGGTCCCGAATCCAAGCTTCTAAATAAGCTCTCGGTTGAAAGTATTATAATTTTCTGTGTAAATAAGTCCCTAAGCCTAAGTAAGTACTACCTAAAACAAACCAAGTCATCAATTAAAGTCGAATAATGTATATATATATATATATATATAACATACAAACCTATAACCTAATGTATATATATATAATACAAACCCATATTTACTAAACAAACATGAAACAACGAACGAAAACGATACTATTTATCCTTATACCAAACAAACCGTTATCATAAACGAGAACCAAATCAGAACGAACGAATACACAACACAGACCAACCATAAATACGGAATACATAGGTGCCTCAGCATGTCGACTTCCAAAATTGATTTGCGACAGAGCGCGAGAAATGATACCGTGTGCTAACTTGAGGCGCACGCCATCTAGTATCGCCTTTTGAAACTAATTAGATAAACGATCCTCACTGAGTGGTAAAATTGTCGTATTTTAGATGTGAATCATATCTAAAGTACAAAAGCTAAATAAATGAAAGTTTGTATGTTTTATAAATGTACTGTCTACTTTTTATCCTGAAAATTTGGGCTCTCTAGTATTATCCATATCGAAGTTATGTTGTGTTACAGAAATATAGACACACACACAAGATCACACTTTAAAAGGGTTGGAGGGTGAAAAATACAAATATCGTAATTTTTCTGTTGTTTATATACCAATCGTAGTTTGCATACCAAATTTCAGCTTTCTGAAACTTCAGGAAGTACCCTATCTTTTTGATTACACTCAGGGGGTGTGCTCCCACAAATAAAGGGTTGGAGGGTGAAAAGTAATAATATCTTAATTTTTTCGTGGTTCATATATAAATATTAGCTTACACACCAAATTTCAGCTTTCTAAGACTTCAGGAAGTACCTTATATTAATTATTGATGAGAATAACGTAATAGCCCCCAAATAAGGGTAGAGGGTGAAAAATACAAATATCATAATTTTTCTGTTGTTTATGTACCAATCGTAGGTTGCATACCAAATTTCAGCTTTCTACTACTTCAGGAAGTACCCAGGAATATTGATGACGAGAACGGGATAACCCCAAATAACCCCAAATAGGGGTTGGAGGGTGAAAGTTACAAATATCTTAATTTTTCTGTTGTTTGTGTGCAAATTGTAGCCTACATACCAAATTTCAGCTTTCTAAGACTTCAGCAAGTACTTTATCTTTTTTATGATCATCAATTAATTTGTGCCAAATCGGCTTATTTTAGGTATTAATAAAATCGAAAGTATAAAAGCTAGATACATGAAACTTTTAACATTTTATAAGACCGTGGACCACACTTGATCCTGAAAATTTGAACCCTCTAGTGTTATCGAGGCCGAAGCTATGAGGGTCTAAAAATCCGACGAATGTGTTCGAGAAAAGATAGTCCCGGCCGTACCCGCTGGCTCACATGGCGGGTGCACGGCCGTGCCCCCAGATGTTAATTTATGCATAAAGTTGACAAATGTGATGGAAGTTTTAAAAGTTCTCCACCATTTTCTAAACACAAGAATTTGTGACTGAAAAATGTATGTCCAAGATTTCGGATTTAATTATGCAAAACTTGTTTAAATCCCATGAGTTTTATTTAATATCGATAAAACATTGATCTATCTTACCGTTTTAAACAATATTTCTTGATCTTATTTAGTTTTACTACGTAAAAATATTGTAGACAAAAGGGTCAACGTATTGTCTTTAATTGTGGTTAACATTGACAACGGAGTTTCAGTTAATTATACACCTAAAAATGCATTAATAGTGTGAATTATTTGACTTCTATGTCTGACAGAGATGTTTTAAGCAATATAATGTGGTCGAAGATGGTAAGCATACATAACACGGAATAAGAACTGGCTCTCAAGTAGGTGGTTGATAGTCATGGCAAAAATAGGTGTTTGACGATAGCTTTTCCACTTGAGAGTTTTAGTCTCAAGTGGAAAAGCTATTGTCAATTACCTAGGCTGCAAAACTAATACTCAAACACCATAATTCAGTTTCCTAATGATATTTTTCTACACGGAAGATCACAGTTTCTTTTTCAAAAGGAGCTTTCCAATATAAAAGTTGAATGCACAACCAACTGCGCTGACATTGCTTCACTTTAGCTTCACTTTCTACATTTCTAGGGCCTCGTTAACAAGTGCTAAAATAATTTTTACTACTTTATCGGCGTAATTAAAATATATCTTGAAAACACTTTCTATGGGAATAGAGTAATTACAAGGTAGGTACCCTTGTAATTCCTCTACACGTAAAGTAAGGATGATTTTTTTCTCATATACCCCTTGGTGTTGGCCGTAATTAGATACTTTAGGTAATTCAAAAATATATTATTCAATTTAGTATTCCATATTTGTCTTCGTTTCTTTTGCAAAATATTAGGCTTTAAAATGATAATTTTTGTTAGGGTCAAGTGTCTCTCCCCTCTACCAGCTAAAAGGTTCTTGTCCAGCAATTAATTTCCCTAACGAAATTGTAAGGAAAAATATCACAAGTAGGTTTTACAAGTTAACGAGTAATAGTCGATCAACTTAGCTTAACTAGAATATTCTTAGTATCAAACAACCATATTTTAAGTTCGCATAATATTGACATAGACATAAATTTTGATATGGAACTACGAAACCCCACATTGCGCGAGGCCGTACATGCACTTCACCGATTTAAAAAAAATTGTTTTTAGTTAGTACATACTTGAAAACTAGTCTTCTAAAAACCAAACAATAGAGAACTAAAGAAACGTAAAGAAAACAATAGTTATGCAGTTCATGGAATGGGGTGAATCTTTTTTTAATTTTATATTACTCACTATTAATCTTAGAACTGATATTTGACAATGAGGTCATTCAACACTCAAATGATTGTAGATTTTTTTGGCTCTATTTGATTTTTAAGAAATTATTTCATTAGTAAATAAAAATGCAATTAAACTATTTTATTTTTTCAGCTTGCTTGTAGCTCAAAGTTTTTAAATGGCATTTCCCATGAATATGAACATGATTGAATATGACAAATTGATTTAATTTGATAGGTCTATGTTTTTTACATCAAAAAAGTAAAATAAATCCAACCTAAATTACGTAAATCACCGTTTATGAAGATTTTCCGCTATCGAAATAAACGGGAGTCAATTTTATCCACTTTCGCGTTTAACTTTGACTAGCCATTTAAACGCGATTTTGTTAAATATTTTCTATACTAATGGACTTGATTTACTTTATTTACTTTAAAATTGACCACGAAAGAACACGCTTAAACACGCGTTTTTATTTTTATTTTATACATATGTTTTAGCAAATAAATGAAATCTGAATCTGAATCTGAAATAAGTAAAATACTATTAGACTCATACATTAATACTCTGATATCGTCAAAAATATGAAAAAGTGTGTGTAAAGTTACCCACGCTGACAGTAGTCACGTTCCACGAATATATTTGATTTTTATTTTTATATTATAATCACGAGAGACGCTAGCTATATCAATGCAATATTTTCTTTACGTTCTTCTTCTTTTTGTATTGGACTCGCATTAAAGCATTTGCTAGTGTCGAGTATTAGGATATTTTGATCGAACACTTAATGAATAAAACACCACCATTTTTATCGCATTAATATTCAAAATAACACAAGTTTAGGAAAATAAAACAAAACAACAAAATGTTTCGATGACGTTCCCGCCAAAACTCCCTGGAAAAATATTGCAGATAAACAAACCCCATGATATAAGTATACATGTCATAAAGTAAGTAAGTTCGTATAGACTGAGTGGACAGCCCTAGTGTCAGAGTTATTAAGCCGCCGAAAGGCCTCTGAGGCCTCATGTCATGAGGTCATATTTAAAGGCGCACAGCCATTTATATTATCAAGGCCTCTAGATGGCGCTTTCTTAATTATTTTTAAGGTATATTTTATATTGCTTACATAAGCTTTCACAGTTTGATGAATTGATAGTGAAGATATTATTTTAAGTATGTACTCGTATTGTAAGTATGTGAACGCTTCAGGCTATTTCTATTGTATAGAAAATATTGAAGATACAAATATTCATAGATTTATAGCACATTTTGCTAATGAGTCATGTTTTCTGTGTTCATAATTGTTGCATGGGAGTACGGAAGCCTCGGTGTGCAAGTGAAACTCGTACCTTGCCGGATTTATAAACAACATATTTTAAAAATTAGACAACAAAGTACGTCATTTCTATGCTGCTAAGCTGGAATGGAACCGATAATAATATGAGACAGAATATTCCAGCAGCGGTTCGTTTCTTTGACCATACTGTGAAAGGTTATATTAGATTGATAGTTGTGTGTCGTATAGTGACGTCGATTGCGGCATATGATCTGTGTTGAACGGCGCATCGGTCGCGTGTCGCAGGAGGAGGGCGCGCCGGACGCGAAGCGCGCCGCCCTCGACCTGAGCGTCGCGACGCGCACGCGCGCGTGCGGCCCTGCCACCCCCGCCGCCGCCGCCGCCGCTGCCGCCGCCGCCGCCGCCGCCGCCGCCGCAGCCGCACCGCCGCCGCCCGTGCATACCCAACGCCTCGCACAGAAGGTAATCATGGCAAGGCAGTCAACATAATAGATAAACCGGACAAGTGCGAGGCAGACTCGCCCACCGAGGGTTTCGTACAAACTAGTACGAGTAGATAAAAGGTTTTTTTATTTTTATATTTTCGTTCATAAACTGATAAACATACATCGTAAAATAAATAAATAAATATTTGTGGACATTTCACACAAAGCCATCTAGCCCAAACTAAGCAAAGCTTGTATTAGGGAACTAGATGGTTGATAGAATACATTTATATTTTTTTTTGTTGTAAATATATACAAAAGATAGTTATAAACACCCAGGACAACAGAACAAACATCCATGCTCATCACACAAATGTTTGCCCTAAGTGGAGATCGAATCCACGCCCATACAGCTCAGCAGGCAGACATACTACCAACTGAACCACAAGGCCAGTCAAAATGTTTAAAAACCTGTTTTAGCTTGTGTTATTGAAGCTCTTTCATATGATTCCCCACATGATTTGGTTAAAGCATAAAGACACTATTTTTTGTGATAAAATTAAAAATGTACTGTTTTCGTTTTTTTTTCCCTTATGTGTACTATATGACAATGCTTCTTGCCAAATTTCACAGTTATAGGTCAACGAGAAGTACCCCATAGGTTTTGATTCTTTTGCGAGTGTCGAAATATGCGTTTTTTGCGACATATTGAGAACTCTCAGACATGTAGGTTTCCTCACGATGTTTTCCTTCACCGTTTGAAGTTGGCGGCGATCAACAATACGCACATAACTTCGAAAAGACAGAGGTGCGTGCAGTGGGATTCGAACCCAGGACCTGCGGATCGCAAGTCAGACGGTCTCACCACTAGGCTGCCGGAAACTTCAAACTGTTAGACTATACAGCGACAGAAATGCGTGATGAGAGTAAAAACATACATAATCTATATTATAAAGTCGAATCGCATACTTACTAAATAGAACGATGATCGATCAAATACCGGGTGGAAGGTTTAGAGTCGGCCGAAAGGTAAGTTAAACGTTTAATCGATGACGATGAACGCTCGCCGAAAAGTTACTTATTCTCGAGTATTGCCGTAATGTATGCAAGAGCATGTCTTTTCGTCCATGTTCTATAGATTTTTTTTTTTGGTCCACTTAACTGTTCGTAACAAACATAATATACGTAGTCTTACAACACAAGCTTACAGGCGCGAGGCGCGAGGCCGACCTGTGACCTTCTAGAAGTGAACACTACATGCGTAAAGAGAAAACTAAATAGAAATACACGACTGCGTTAGGCTAAAGGCTACTTAAATTTAAATTACAATTCTTAACACAAATTACAGACAGAATTAAAATATTTTTTTATTTTATTTATATGGTATTGAAAAGTTTTAAATCCTTGCAAATTTTGTTATATGTTAGTGACATGTGGTACATAGGTTCCCCTGTGCCGGCAATAATTAGTACGAGAAGATGGGAGGCTAAACGTTTTCCGATTAACTAGGCGACTATTGGGGCGTGACATTTTCAGGTTACATTTTGAAATTAGATTCAGGACTATCAACTTTTCCTGTTATTTATTTTGTGTAAAAACACGATATCGGCGGTTTTCCTTCTATGTGCAAGAGAATTCAAATGAAAGTGTTTTCGGTGCGTAGAGTTCCAGTAGCGGGCGGTGCGCGTGCGCCGGCGTGGGCGGCGTGTGCGCGCGCTGCCTGGCGCTGGGCGCCGCGCGTGCGCCACGCGCCGGCACGCAGGGCTACCGGCCGCCCGAGGTGCTGCTGAAGGTGGCGGCGCAGGGCACGTCCGTGGACCTGTGGGCGGCGGGCGTGGTGCTCGCGAGCGCGCTCTCCGCGCGCTACCCCTTCCTGCGCGCGGCCGACGACTCGTCCGCGCTCGCCGAGCTGCACGACCTGGTGGGGTCGCGCTCGCTGGCGCGCGCCGCCGCCGCGCTCGGCCGCCGCCTGCTCGCCTCGGAGCGGCGGCGCGCGCTCTGCCTGCGCAAGCTGACGGCGCGCCTGCGCGGGGCGCCGCCGCCGCCGCGCCGCGCCCGCGCCGCCGCGCCCGCCCCCTGCAAGCGATGCCGCACCGACGCCGCGCGCTGCCTGTGCCGGGACGACACCGACGACGAGGTATGGATCTCTACCACTATCCACCCGACTCTACTTGGAAATATAAATAACGGAGTTATGAGGTAACATACATTTAAAAAATACACCCGAACTAATAACCTCTTCCTTTATTGATTTAGGTCACAAATAGGAGAAACCTTGCGATTTTCAAAAATGGATTTAATTCACAGTTTTTATTAATTAATCCTTCACTTAGTTTATTTATTATGCAGAGTAGTGATCGATAATCCAATCATTTCAAAAGGAACATTAGGAAGATGAGGTGATTTCAGTTACAATACGCAAAAATGGTGCGCGTATGAACTGAACAGAGACAGCCATCATGCGATTGTGACGTAGTTATCTTCTAGCTCACTCACGTGTCATTTTACTAAATAATCATACGGATGAATCACTCGCATTTTGTATGCATTGCTTTTATTTATTTTTATTTTATATTATTAGAAAAACTTACAGCCAAAATACTTTTGTAATCTATACTATTCCAATTTTAAATATACACAAGAAAATAAAGGCATAGTTGTCTAAGATGCCACGATGTCACACGATGACGTCACCACTATTTAATTAATTAAATACGCATGTTATTACGATATGATACATAACATTAAAATTCTTCAGTTATTTTGCTTTTAAAAGTAAATGTAACGATTTAGTATTTATTTTTAACCAACTTCCAAAAAGGAGTTCTCAATTCGACTGTATGGTTTTCTTTGGATGTTTGTTCAGTTATTTTATTACTCCGCCAATTATAGATTATTTTTGTTGTTTTTTTTTTGTTTAGTAGGTAAATACCACATGGGTGGTCCCATATAAATTTTATCAAAATCGGTTGAATATTTTGGTTATTGAAGTTGAAGTCGGTTTTTCCAGTTTTTAACACTATAATTATTTTATTCACTTCAATTAAATCACGTAAATAATCACGTTCCACGAATATGTGCCTGCATAAAATAGTTATGACATTTTTTATCTTGTTTTGTCAAACTGATGCTAGATGGCGCTTTTATCAATATTTTCTTAAGATATGCCTTTCTGCTATAAAGAAACTATGGGAATTAGAAATATTCACAGATTTTTAACACATATTGCTAATTAGTCCTGTTTTCTGTGTCGATATGTCGCATGGGAGTACGGAAGGCTCGGTGTGCGAGTATTATTTAGTGACGTAGTGAGTGTGTAAGAACACCCGAGGTGTGTCCGCAGGCGGAGGAGTTCGACCCCTCGTTGACGGTGGCGGGGTTCCCGGACAGCGCGTTCTCGCTCGCGGCGCGCCTCCTGCAGCCCGACCCGCGCCGCCGCGTCTCCGCCGCGGAGGCGCTGCAGCACCCCTTCCTGCGCGACTAGCGGCCACTCTCCCTCCGCGCCGCCGCCTCGTCCGGGTGCGGCCTCGATGACGAGATACATTATGGAAACCTTGATTACATGCTAATATCTAATTGAACAAAATCTTAAACTTAGGTTTACATTCAGTTTTGAAAAATTGTTCAAAACGTAATTCGACACATTATAACACTAAAAATATTAAAAAAACTTAAATCTAACTTATATATCTAGTGTGTTTCCGCTCGAAGTCGAATAAGTTAGATTAAAGTTTCTTAATATGAGTTCCGCAAAGTTAATATGAGTATCCGTTACGCAAAGTTACGCCTGATTCAATAAATTTACTAAAAATATCCAAATTCAGCAGATGTTCTCATAGCTGCTTATACCGACGACCGGCATTTCGTTTATTTTTAATATTAGACGGTAAACGATTGCTGTAGGGCCACAAGACAATTTCCCGATAATGAACGATCTATTTACCTTGAAACGGCTCCCACTTGAATGTAGCGCGTGCGACGGGAGCTGCGCCTGCGCACGTGATGCGCGTCCATGTGACGTGTGCGCAGGAGCACTGACTCCTCGTATTTTGCCGTGAAAAATTGTATAGTCGTCGAGTACAGTAATTGCCGGTCAAAGTTTCCTGGTACAACACTGTGCTCATATTTGAGTCGCCTATAACTACGAGACTAACAATGCGTTAACCACGGACGGAGTCGATGTTTCATTGTGTATTCTCAAGTGTGTCTACGTATTTATCAAAGGAAAACAATTAAAATATTCGCCGAAATATATGTAAAAATCGGTATTAAATTATAAATTGCAAAGAAATGAAAGTATCGTCTCATAAGTGTCTTAAATATGTGCAGAATTATAGAAAACACTAATCAAAAAACAAATTAAAAAAACCTAATAAGTGTGATGGGCAGCACATCTGAGAGCGTAACTCCCGCGTCCGTTAGCCGACACTGCTCGGCAGCTACTTACTCCGAACGGAGCCTCTCCTTTACTTTCTCAATCTTGCGATGGATAACAACTTTCTCCTCAAATATTCCATCGATTAGGTCCGTATTCTCAAACGTTATTTTTGTAGCTGCTTCATTCAGTCGACATTATGTCCATATAGTTGACGTTTTCTGTAGAAACAAATGTAATTTCGAGGCAGGTTCATGTAGACATGTAGACATGAAGCATGAAGACAGAGAGCATGGAGATCGGGACCCTGTCTCTCATCACACTGCGCTGTCCACGGTAAGTAGGGTGATGTAATAGGATTTTAAATAAAACTCAAAGTAATAATTAAAGAATGTTTCGGCGCAGAACGCAGACAGAACTCCGTCACATTGTCCGACCCCGACGCGGGGATACTCTTTATACTCGACTGAAGTAACGAGGTGCAGCTATTCTCGTGTGATCGCCGCGTGCCTTACTGTATAGTGTTTGAGTTAGAATAAGACTGCTCGGCTCGTATTGTCGTGCTGACCGTACAAACAGCGTGAGAGTACAATACCTACGTGCTACTCGAGCCGCTAGTTAAGCTCTCGCATCAAATAGCGAAATATTCTGTGGAATATTGGTTATTGTTACTCCAATACTTACTGTTACGTTAGTCGGTGGCGATCTCCATAAACCTTTAATTAAATAGTAGATTAGTACCCGCATCCCGCACGGCATTGGAGCCATACGATGCCTCGACTGCAGCTCGCATTAAATTTGATCGAAAGTGATATTTCGCTGGCACAAAGTACTATTTGCGCTGATTGTACCGATCACTGAGCTAGACTAGTGAACTAAGGTTCAATATTTAAGAGAACTGTTGTCGCGCGCCCTCCCGACGACGATACAAACAGGAGGAGAACATTGTGTCCTACCCCTACACATTAACAGATTTCAATGGTTCTTTTTTATCTGATTAAAATCAATATTTATTTATTTACTAATGGAAAACAGTTCTCTCCTACATGTAGGAGGTACACTGTATGAAAAACGTGTAATTTGGTGGTAACCGATCGCGCGACAAACATTCTCCCAACGACCGACATATTGTAACTGCGAGCTTCCAAGCTAGGTCTGAAAACGATAGCATAGTTGGTGTGCTGTGAACCAATGTTACCTCCCGTTTATGGCGGTTATATTATTACTAATGTTAAGGTAGATATACTGACTGTCACTTGTGGTGCTTATTTATATAGCATGTTAGAGGTAGATATATTGGCTTCTGTTTACCCTACCCCGACTATTAGAATGGAGAGGTTGAAAATTCGTCAAAAGAAAGTAGAAAATCAATAACTTTACTGTAGATTCAGTGTGTGAAGTTAAAATAAGTTATTTTTAATGTTATTGTTGATTAGTTTTAAAGGGGATCTCAAAGTAACAATTAAGATTTGTATCAAGTACAAAGTAGATCATTCTTGCAGAAGTATTCCTGTATGACCAAACAGAAGTTCAAATAACATTACATCATCATCAGCATTGTATATGTAGTATTTATTTGAAATGGCAGCTATCTCTAGCTGCATTGTTAGGGCTTAGTATCGGAGAGCCGAGTGTCTCAGGTGGCTGGCCGAGGTCCTACCCTCCGGTGGACAACCTACCGCTCATTTGTTGTCCATGTTGTGAACATTGTACTATTGGCCGTTTAGGTGCTGTTATTGTGTAAGTGGGACAAGAGCCTTGTCGCTCGTGTTCAGAACTAATTCATATGTTACCTAATTTTTTAATAACCTCATTAAAGTTATAACTATATAAAATAACTGTTTTTTTTTATATTTGTACTAGCTGCGTCCTCCTGTTGGGAACCCACAGATCATTTTTAGGGTTCCGTACCTCAAAAGGAAAAAACGGAACCCTTTATAGGATCACTTTGTTGTCCGTCTGTCTGTCCGTCCATCCGGGTGTCAAGACCTGTATCTCAGGAATCGTGTTGAAATTAAAACCATATATGCAGATCCATAGTCTCCTGCGGCAGAAAGAAAAATCAAATTTCTCAAAAAAAAAGTTTGTCTAATATGTCGTAAAAACGCACTTTTCGACACTCACAAGGGAATCAAAACCTATGGGGTACTTCCCGTTGACCTAGAACTATTAAATTTGGCAAGAAGTATTGTGTTATAGTACATATATAGGAAGAAATTCGAAAACTGGACATTTTTAATTTAATCACAAAAAAATAGTCTATAAGCAAGGAGGGTCCAAATTTTAAAGTGCTTTAACCGTATCATGTGGGGTATCATAAGAAAGAGCTTAACTAGCACAGGCTGGGCAGCGTTCGGGAAACTGAAAAACGTCTTCTCGTCCAATATACCCCAGTCCCTCAAGTCGAAAGTTTGCGACCAGTGTGTGTTACCAGTGATGACTTACGGCACTGAAAGGTGGTCCCTAACTATGGGCCTTATAAGGAAGCTCAAGGTCACGAGAGGGCTATGCTCGGAGTGACTCTACGAGATCGAATCAGAAACGAAGAGATACATAGACGTACAAAAGTCACCGATATAGTAAAGAGGATTAGCAAGTTGAAGTGGCAGTGGGCAGGGCACATAATATAGCACGTAGATCTGATGGCCGATGGGGCCGAAAGGTTCTCGAGTGGAGACCACGTACCGACAAGCGCAGCGTAGGAAGACCAGCCACGAGATGGACAGATGACCTCATACAAGTGGCGGGAAGACGCTGGATGCAAGCCGCTTCCAATCGGCCTTTTTGGAAATCCATGGGGGAGACCTATGTCCAGCAGTGGACTTCTTATGGCTGAGACGATGATGATAATTAGCACAAGCTAAAACAGATTTTTAAATATTTTTACGATGTATATTTTTCGATTTATGAAGGAAAATATAAAAAAATATATAATTTCCCCCTTTTATCTACTAGTTTCTACGGAACCCTCGGTGGGCGAGTCTGACTCGCTCTTGTCCGGTTTTTCTTTCTCAGAATGGTAAATAGCCTTCTTATTATGAAAAGTTGTCTGATTTCAGCACAGAATTCGCCCTATTTACAGTATTGGATTTCAGCATATACAGCTATCTCCATTCAAGATTTTATTCAAATCCATTGGACCATTTAAACATGAAGAAATAAACAATATTGGCAATAATAACGAGAGGAAACACAGCCAACATTTTGGGCACTTTGCCTGAAACTGGAGATTATTGGAACTATCCATAGGCTTGATGCCTATCATGGGCGTAGCTATAGCATTTTTGGGGGGCAAAAAATAGTATAAAAATATACTATTTTTTGCCTCTTTATTTGCGCAGACTATACGCAGACGAGTACTAGTTTCTAAACGTCAATGTTTATATAATTATATGTTATAAACATTTAAATACACGAAAATTAAATTACGGACAAACGTATAACTGTAAATAAAGTGTAAAAGTAACGTCGGAACAATATTAATTCATATTACACTAGGGGTACCCTATGACTTCACCCGTTTTAACGAGCGCTCATCATTTGCATGACTCAAGTAAACAAAAACATAGATTATTGTTATTTAATTATTTATTTTGAAAGGTAATATACAAGTAAATATTCTGTGAAAATTTGAAGCGTCTACCTGTTACCGTTTTTAATATTGAGCATAAAAATACGAAAAAAACACGTTTATTGTATGGGGACCCCCCTTAATATATTTTTTTCAATTTTTAGTATTTGTTATAGCGGCAACGGAAATACATCATTTGTGAAAATTTCAGATTTCTAGCTATCACGGTTTATGAGATACAGCCTGGAGACAGACAGACAGCAGAGTCTCAGTAATAGGGTCCCGTGTTTACCCTTTGGGTACGGAACTCTAAAAATAAATAATAATAAATAAATTGAACTGATAGTGAAGAAATTTGGTACCAATCTGAAAGTATATCCTTTCAAACAAAAAAATAATTTTCCAATCAAACTGAATTGAGATGAGAACATGCTTTTAAAAAAAGTAAATGAGCTTCGATAATATAATTATGCTCGAAGTAAATGAGCCATAATATTCTTACCGAATGAAAGGCAGAATAACATTATGCCATTATGTAAAAAACAGAGTTTAAAAAATAAAAGATATTTTTACTTTAAAAACTAAATTATTTTATTAGATAATATTTCAAAGCAGTCTTTTCCAAGAACTGTACATACAAGAAGATAGCCAGCAGCCTCTCTCACATCACATGAGACACAGCTACATGAAGCTGCAAGTAGAGGCAGGCAGGTAGCAAACTGTGGTCACCTGCACCGGCCTGTATCCCTACATACCATATATACATACCTACAGTTCATTCAAAACATTTTATTGCATTTATTGTTTGGTAAGAAATCTTACATAAGCATGATTTAAACAGTTCTCCATATAATAAAACAAGGCACAAGATGCTACACGTTTTTCCAGAAATTAGGGTTTTGTTGTAGTCGCCGCTCAAAGTTCTGGTACCAGGTATGCAGAGTGTTGAGCGGGATGTAGGACACTCCCGGGGTCGGAGTCATCTGGTCCTGAGTCACCGAGAATGACGCCACAAAGTTTACTAAATTCTCTAGCATTTTCTGTGCAAATGTCACATATGAATTGGTCTGATCTGCCTGAAACAGTAAATAATGTATGTCAATATGAGCATTTCTCTTAAAAACTACAGATAGTTGTTAAAAGGGATACTCACAACGGAAGAAGCAAGTAGTTGTACGTTGACTTCTGGCTCAATGCTGATCCCGATTTGTGCATCGTGACAGATCTGCTGCTGCCCAAATGCACTTCCAAATTTATTGTCACCTGCAAAATAATTATTATATTAATATGTAACTTTTTTAATATCTAGTAACAGACTAGAGAATTATTAAGTTTATAGGAGTTCTATTTATTCAGTTCTGTCAGACTCATACAAAGCACATTAGAAATGTGATTCTGTATTAACCTGTGTTCTAGATTGAGCTGATTTCAAATCCTATGCAAAAGCTGGCTTCACTCTCAACTTCTGTGAGCTTTGTCTACTAGAGGAAAAAAGGTAGCACTGTACTTTACCTGCTGTCGATTTAAGGGTGGGGTGAGGGGGGGATATGTAGATACTCCCTGAGAAGGGGGAAGCTAGATTCCTCCCCCCTGAGATATGAATTTTTAGATTATTTTTTTCAGTACTTTTTTGTTTTCCTGGTGAGGGAAAGGGGTCGACAGGGGGAAGGTGTAAGGCGGGAGAGTGTAGGACCCTCCCCCCCAAAAGGGGGGGTGCGAAAACCCAAGGGAAAGTGAAAAACACACCAAAGACACCAAAATCTCGGAAGGATTTTAGAACAAGTATATGAATATTTTGGCTTCAATTTTTTTCTGAGATATAAATTAATGAATTTATTATTTTTATCAGCATTTTTTCAAATAGTTTTTGAGGTTAAGTACAAAAACATTATTTAGAGCTTCGCCGGCCGCTGCCGCGGCACGCTCGCTACAGCTCGCGTGATGTGTTTTTCATGTTCTAACATAACCTAACCTACTTTTTGGGCTACTATATTATTTACAGAGATTTTTTACTGCTAAAATCTTAATTTGTGGCTACAATTCTTATAAGATTTGCCAAACAACCAAAATATTTAAAAAATTATTTCTTCAAAACCATTAATATTCTAGTGTTAAAACTTTAACTGAAGACTTCTTATAAACAAAGCTTTCTATTAAAAAAAACAGTTCCCAACTCAGCGGCAGGTAAAGTACAGTTGAGCCGATTTGCCAAACAACCAAAATATTTAAAAAAATATTTCTTCAAAACCATTAATATTCTAGTGTTAAAACTTTAACTGAAGACTTCATTTATAGTAAGCTTTCTATAATAAAAAACAGTCCCCAACTCAGCGGCAGGTAAAGTACAGTTGAGCCGGAAAAGATGTCTCAGAGTATAGTTTAGAAAAACTCACTAGTGAGTTCATGAAGCTTCTTCAAGTTGTGTATCTTGAATATAGCGGAGGGTTTGTCGTTGGAGATGTGTCCAAGCAGCTGCCAGTGCGGCGGCGCGGCAGTGTCCGGCCAGCTCCAATACACCATGCCGACGGTGCCGAGCGGCAGAGGCGCGAGCCCCGTCAGGAATACCACGGCATGGTTGATGGAGTCCGCGTCCGGGATCGTCACCAGGAACCGCATCTCCGACAGCGCCGTGAACTCCGTCTGAACCTGCGGACAGTGGACGCATACTCGCGGCTCAGCTTCTACTAGTCTCGCGCGATACATCCAACCGAGTGGATCGGCACGCCGCGCGCGCGCCACTCCATCACACTCACCAGCCGACCCGATACTATCAATCCGAACACGTTAGACATTATTTCCTATAAAGTTTAATTTATGATTTTACAGTAGATACTAAATTTTAATGAAAAGACTGAGATTTCCACTGCATTCTAGAAGCAACTTAAAATAATGTTGTATGTTCTGGTTACATTACATGTTTCCCTAAAACTATCGATATCGATATTTATTTACATTTTAATGATATAACCAGTACACAACATGTAATAATGTAGAAATGTGTAACCTTACAGAAGCACAAGTTTTTATTTATGTTTTTACAAGTAATTAATAAAAAATAAATAAAATAAAATTCATTTATTTCAGGCAACCAAAACCCATACAGTTGAAAGTAATAATATATTATACAGTAATAGAATAATGTATAAATAAATGTAGAATTAATGATATAACTAGTACACACGCATGTAATAATGTAGAAATGTGTAACCTTACAGAAGCACAAGTTTTTATTTATTTATTTGTTTTAAACAAACAATAAATATAAAAAAACAAAGGTTTGTCTTGTGTCAGTCAGAAACATGAAAAATCATCACCGTTTCATGGTGGATATTCTAAAAATCCGACCAAAACGCTTTAATTCCACTTTAAATATTGCGGACTGCAAGATTGTGAAATACGCTAAGTGGCTCTTTCCCGATAGATATAATCTGGGTGTCTTTAAATTGCGAGTGAATTGGTTTCATCTAGGTAAGCGCACTCCATCGTAGACCGCAACGTAACATCAGGTGAGTTGGCGCTTAAACTTATTTATACATAAAAAAAGTTCTTGAACTTAACACAAAAATTCATGCACCTCACTGCCGAACATCCTGTTCTCACTGTTACTGAACGATTTGCCATGCGCCATCATACAAGCTGAAATTCTGATGAATGCAGATAATGTCGCTGCCGTAGTAACGGCGCCATCCTTACAGATGCTCGAGGCTAAACTAGTGCTGAACCTCACAAAGACACATTTCATACACT
Source organism: Lycia hirtaria (assembly GCA_947563715.1). NCBI lineage: Eukaryota > Metazoa > Arthropoda > Insecta > Lepidoptera > Geometridae > Lycia > Lycia hirtaria. The sequence goes on from OX387375.1 coordinate 55,645,036, forward strand.
TTGACTTATCGGGCCGCCCCGCTGAAACCACTGAGTGTTTACGCAGAACAGAAGGCAAGAAAATTGAACAGAGCGACAAAACCACTTTCTTGGGATTTGGGAAACAAGTCATTAATATGGGCCGTAGGACCCCCCCCCCCCCTCCTGCTATGGGAAAGCCATGTATAGTACAATACTCTTTGGCCATGTTCACCAATGAACATGAGCATTTGCCGCCGTCTCTGTTTCCTGAGACCTACAATCTTGGAATTTTCAAGGCTAGAGTGAATAGATATCTTCTAGATCGACGAGCTTCATCCTCGGCCACACCGTCGCTTAACATCAGGCGAGTTGGTGGTCAATCGTAGATCTATAATGAAATAAATAAAAAACTGGCTTGTAGCCCTGTATAGTACAATACTCTTTGCTTGTAGCTTTCCCCAAAGTACCTTAACTGACTTTTATAGTATGCCCGGGAAGAAAGGTAGCAGGTACTGTGTGTGTATGTTTTCCTATGAACAACATTGTTTTTAACATTGCAGTGAACCCAGGATAAAAGTAGGTTTAAAATTGTATATGAACAAATGGACAGAGTTTGACAACCGCATAATATCGATATGTGGTTCTATCATTGTTGCTATGAGGCATCACTATGTAAAATTTTAGTTGACTTTGACAGCTAATTGACGGATTTTTTTTTCTATCTGGCTCTGAATTATTTGGCTATTAATTATTTTAAGTCCCTAACTAAAGGTATGTGCCCTGTGCAAAATGTCCAACTATTTATTCTAGAAAATCACTAATTTATTACGAAAAAGTTCATCGAAGGTTACGAAGAAGTGCATTTATTATTCCCTATATTTAACGACAATTCCGGGTCAAGCTGATCTTTTGGTGAGCATCAGTGGGGCCGAAGCAAACACTGAGCGGAGTGAGAGGGCCTTTTTACTAGGCTAAGGCCACACTACGGTTTTTTCCCGTGAGCGGTAACCGCTATAGGCTAAGGCCGCACTACGGTTCAACCGCCGCGGTTTTTAACCGCGTGAGCTTATGAAACAGGAAAACGAATACCTACAAGCGGCCGCACTTGCGGTTTTTTCCCGCGACTGATTTAAAAACCGCGAAATGTTACAAAACTGTCGCGGTAAAAAATCGCAGCAAAATTTGTGATCCATAGAACAAAGTGGGCGAACACGCACTATGCGGTAACCGCAGGCGGTTTTTTGGCTAGTATTCGGCCCACCGCCGCGATGAATAGTTCTGTTGTCGTGCTATTGCAATTATGTCGTCCATCATATTGTAGTTGAAAAATTTCTCAGGATGTTCTCTTAAAATTTTATATTTCTTATGAAAGAAACCTTTCTCAAATCTACGGCTAGTGAGTTTTAGAGTTCCGTATCTCAATAGGAAAAAACGGAACCCTTATAGGATCACTTTGTTGTCCGTCTGTCCGTCCGTCCGTCCGTCCGGGTGTCAAGACCTTTATCTCGGGAACGCGTGAAGGTATCGAGTTGAAATTAAAACCATATACGCAGATCCATAGTATCTTGCTGCAGAAAGGAAAATAACATTTCTCAGTTTTCGTAAAAAAAGTTACAGCCGAATATGTCGTAAAAAACGCACATTTCGATACTCACAGAGGAATCAAAACCTATGGGGTACTTCCCGTTGACCTAGAACTCTTTATTTGGCAAGAAGCATTGTGTTAGAGTACACATATAGGAAAAAATCCGAAAACTGGACATTTTTAATTTAATCACAAAAAAATTGTGTCTCTAGGCAAGGAATGAGGGCCCAAATTTTAAAGTGAATTAACCGTATCATGTGGGGTATCATATGAAAGAGCCTCATTAGCATAAGCTAAAACAGGGTTTTAACACATTCTTCGCCCCCTGCAGACCCTTCACTTCAGCTGGGAACCAAAACTTTTTAGGCGAATTTTGATTAAGTACAGAGTGGCCGCGCAAAGCAACGTTGACTGCCTCAAGCGCCGGCGGTTTACTGACTACTACAAAATGAACCCCGGAAAAAAACGGCTGAACCGATTTTGATGAGACATAGCTAAAAACACTCTCAATGAAATTCTCTTTCAAATAAAAAAAAAAACTAGATCAAGATCCGATCCATCCGTTTGAGAGCTGCAAAGCCACAGACTGACACACAGATATACGGACAGATACATACGTCAAACTTATAATAATAAATATAAAAAACATAAACCTCCATTTTCGCGAAATCAAGTAAAAATTTACTATAATATTAATAAATTATAAAATAAAATTTATGGCAACTGCTCCAATGCAATGCGTAAGGGGCCAAAGGTCACATCAAAATAACCCCCAACACAATTCAGTATTCGCAGTCGCACTGCCCAACAATAGTACAGATATCATATTAGACCTATAAATAAAATATCCTTTTTTCAAAAGGCACAGTTTATCAGATGTATGGAGGTTATAGAAGTAATAATAAAAACTAATATCTTTTTCACATAATTTATTAAGTTGAAACATGGTCAAATCAGGAAAAAACAGGAACTAGCACCTGAGATGAAATATTAACAATATTAAAATAAATAACAAGGTGAACTTTCATAGAATAACAAAAATAAAGCATGTACAAGTGTATTTATAAAACATAGTTAGAATATAAAGCAATAAATGCAGTAATTAATGAAATGGAGCAGACAGACAAATAACAGATAACAACTTGAAAGATAAAAGGAAGCAAATAGAGACAGCTGATAACAGCAGTCAGTTAGCCGCGAGCTCACACTAGATACGTACAACTCTAACATAATATTACAATTAATATACTTTTAACAAATAATTACAGCATTCCTTCTGTTCAGTGCTGGACCCTAATCTGGATCATGCATCAACAGTACTCGCTCAACAGGTTGGTATGGTTACATCAACATCCCATTCATATCACTTTAGTAGCCGAACCTATCATTATTTATCAGCTCTCATAACAATTCCGTCCTATTCTATACTTCGGTATAGATTACCTTATGATCACTCATATTACATTATAACCATTAATACAACTGTGAACATAAAGAACATGAGCTAACAATAGCGAGATAAGAAATGTTCTCCTATCAGATCTTTTTCATCTAACTCTAAATAATACCTAATGTGTATTAATGAGTAGGTACATCGTAACAATAAATTATTGTACTGATATTTGTGTGGTGCGCCGCGACGCACCTGAGCCTAGGGCGGAGCGGGGCCTACTCCCGCATGTAAGGGTAGTCGATGTCGCGCAGCGGGACGAACGTCTCCTTGATGGACTGCGGCGTGGTCCAGCGCATCACGTAGGTGGGCCCGCCCGCCTTGTCGTTGGTGCCGGACATGCGCCCGCCGCCGAACGGCTGCTGCCCAACCACGGAGCCCGTCGACTTGTCGTTTATGTAGAAGTTGCCCGCAGTCATCTTAAGGTTTTCGAGCGCGCGCTGCAGAAAGGTGCGGTCGGCAGCGAACACTGCGCCCGTGAGCGCGAACTTGGTCGAGGAGCCGACCAGGTCGAGCGCGCGCGTCACCTCCGCGTCCTCGTACGTATAGAGCGCGAGCACAGGGCCGAAGATCTCCTCGGTCATGAGCCGGTCGTGCGGATCCCTCGTCTCTACGATGGTCGGCTGCACGAAGTAGCCGCGCGAAGCGTCGTGCTCGCCGCCGCCCAGAATCTCGTTCTTAGGGTTCTTCTTGGCGTGCTCGATGTAATCGGAGATACGCACATAAGCCTTGTCGTCGATTACGGCACCCATGAAGCAGGACAGGTCTGCCACGTCGCCGACCTTCAGCTTGGCGCGCTCCTCGAGCAGGCCGCGCTTGATGGGCTCGTACAGCGAGCGCGGCACGTAGATGCGGGAGCACGCCGAGCACTTCTGGCCACAGTACTCGAACGCGGAGCGAATGGTCGCCGTGACCACGGAGCGCACGTCCGCCGACGGGTGCACGAAGTGGTAGTTCTTGCCGCCGCACTCTCCGATGAGCCGCGGGTAGTTGCGGTACAGGTGCAGGTTCTTGCCGACCTCGTTCCAGAGCCAGTTGAAGGTAGGCACGGAGCCGGTGAAGTTGACGCCGGCCAGGCTCGGCGAGCCGGTGATGGCGCGCCCGAACGTCGGTCCATCGGCCGGCACGAAGTTGACCACACCGTCGGGCAGGCCTGCTTCGCGCATAATGTTGAAGATGCGCCAGTTGGAGAGGAGCGCCGTGTCCGATGGCTTCCAGAGGACAGCGTTACCCATGAGCGCGGGCGTGTACGCGAGGTTCCCGCCGATCGCCGTGAAGTTGAACGGGCTAATAGCTGCTATGAAGCCGTCGATGCCGCGGAAGCGCAGCGAGTTCCTCGTCACTGTCGCGTCCTCCGAGATGGGCTGGTACTTAGAGTTCTCCTTCAGGAAGAACACGTTGAAGCGGAAGAAGTCGACGAGCTCAGCGGCTGCGTCGATCTCGGCCTGCACGGCCGTCTTAGACTGGCCCAGCATGGTGGCGGCGTTGAGGCGCTGCCGGTGCGCGCCTGCCATCATATCGGCGGCCTTCTCCCATATGCGGACGCGCTCCTCGAGCGGCGTGCGATCCCAGCGCACTTGCGCCGCTACGCTCACCTGGATCGCTTTACCGATAGTCTTCTCGCTGGCATAGTAGAACTTGGCGATCTTCTTGCCATGGTCGTGCGGCATGGGCTGGTAGCGCGGCTCGCCGTCGCGTATCTCCTCGCCGCCGATCACGATGGGCACCTCCTCCGTGGCAGCGGCGGTGCGCTTCAGCTCGGCCATGAGCTCGGCGCGCTCGGAGCTGCCGGCGCGGTACCCCAGTACGGGCTCGTTCTGAACGCCGTACTCCTTAAACTGCGGCAGGTCTACGATGGTGGAAAGCGAGCGCTCCAGCGCGAGCGCGCTGCGCCCGCTCCTACAACATACGCTCAGCATGTTGACTGCGGATATCGGTCAGCTGACTGCACGGCTCGACGTATGCGCGGTGGTGGTGGTTCACCTCGTTACGTAAAAGGCGCGACGGCTGTGCGAGGTCACGATGCGACGGAAACTCCCCTGCGAGTGCACTGACGTTGTCGGAGGGCCGAACGGAACGACGACCTTCACTGCTTCACATTTTACTCAAATTCGAAATGGCACTAGAATAGGTATTGAGCATTTTGTACGTATTGATCTTTTGGAGATTATAGAAACTGTAGAGTTGAAAGACGGCTCGTATTTTCATGAGTTCATCGGAAAACTTTTAAATTATTGTTAACAATTCCCATTGATGCTTGCGAAACTTTAAATCCAACAGAATATAATTAGAAAATTGAGAAATAGAAACGACGCTAATCACTGTAAATAATTTACTCTGACAGCTGTGACTCCACTCTCTACATAAATGTCACTGACGACACTGACAGCAACAAATAAAAACTGACACTGACACTTTTTTTGACCATAATACACAGATAAAAAATAATATATAGATTATTCTTTATCTGTGATCTAAATGTTTTCAGTCAGATTCTCTGTAGATGTCTCTGATTCTCTGTGTAGAAGAGGTCTATTACACTATCCTATTAATCGTGCCCTGTGGCCAGACGGCCAGGGGCAACACAGCGTAGTGTAATAAGAGACAGGTCCCGATCTCCATCCTTTTCAGACAGGGACCCGATAGACAGGCAGGCGCGGTTCTAGCCTATGATTTCCCACAAATCATAGTCTAGGATCGCACCTTCACGTCAGTGGCAAATCGTGGATTTCACGGGAACTAATAAGATTTTGCCGTCTTTTCCCCATCTCGGAATTTGTATCGTATTGTTCCCGTCACGTAAAATTATTTTTACGTGACGGGAACTACCTAGCCATTTAACTGCGTACTGAGCGTTTTATCGGTCAAATTGGTGGAATGAAGGGGGCGACAGGGGAACGTTCAGCTGGCCGTACGCTATTGGTTCGTCACATGGTCCTTGTTTCCCGCGCTGAGATTTTGCTTCGTTTGCCCTCAAAATACAGTCCCACACCCACTTTTATTGCACGACGATGGTTTTACATAGGTTGTTAGGTTTTTATGACAACGCGGGAATCTAGTCTATGCACCCGAGGTGGATCAATGACATTTTATCCGCTCATTGCCCGTGGTCCGGTTCGGTTGTCCGGTCAACCGGACCACGATTAGTTCTAAACTAAAGTCATACCATCATTTTTAGGGTTCCGTACCTCAAAAGGAAAAAAGGGAACCCTAATAGGATCACTTTGTTGTCCGTCTGTCCGGGTGTCAAGACCTTTATCTCAGGAACGCGTGAAGGTATCGAGTTGAAATTAAAACTATATACGCAGAATAGTCTCTTGCTGCAGAAAGAAAAATAAAATTTCTGTTTTCGTAAAAAAAAGTTACAGCCGAATATGTCGTAAAAACGCACATTTCGACACTCACAAGGGAATCAAAACCTATGGGGTACTTCCCGTTGACCTAGAACTATGAAATTTGGCAAGAAACATTGTGATTGAGTACACATATAGGGATATAGGAAACAATCCGAAAACTGGTAATTTTTTATTTAATAAAAAAAAAGTGTCTTTATGGAAGGAATAAGGGCCCAAATTTGAAAGTGAATTAACTGTATCATGTGGGATATAATATTAAAGAGCTTCATTAGAATAAGCTAAAACAGGTTTTTAAATATTTTTACGATGTATATTTTTCGGTTTATGAAGGAAAATATAAGATTTCTCCATTTTATTTAGTTTGTACGGTTTGGTTTGTACTAACCTAACCTAACCTAACCCTCGGTGGGCGAGTCTGATTCGCACATGTCCGGTTTTATTCTTGATACAAAACTTATTTTATGCTTTAGGATCGAAACAAAAAATAATGCTCAAGTAAACATTTTTATTCCTGCTTATTCCAAAGTACTAAGTAGCTAGTAATGTACTTGTTGATATAGGTAATGAAATTATAAAACGATAACCTAGTACATATCATGAGCCTAGAACTTTTTTTGAAGTGAAAACTTCTTTAGCGGCGTTGTGCATTTTATGGATGGGTATAAAATTTTAAACTCGCGTCAGATCGATTTCGTATGACGGACGGATTATTTTAGTCAGAAACCTATTGTAAAGTTCTGCATTTAAAGTTCATTATTGTATGTAAATTTTTATCAGTCTTTTTGCTATTTTATTTTTTAGTTTTCACTTCTGCCGGCACTTCCGGAGTGCAACCCATTGTTTTTTAGGGTTCCGTACCTCAATAGGAAAAAACGGAACCCTTATAGGATCACTTTGTTGTCTGTCTGTCCGTCCGTCTGGGTGTCAAGACCTTTATCTCTGGAACGCGTGAAGGTATCGAGTTGAAATTAAAACCATATACGCAGATCCATAGTATCTTGCTGCAGAAAGAAAAATAAAATTTCTCAGTTTTCGTAAAAAAAAGTTACAGCCGAATATGTCGTAAAAAACGCTCATTTCGACACTCACAGAGGAATCAAAACCTATGGGGTACTTCCCATTGACCTAGAACTCTGAAATTCGGCAAGAAGCATTGTGTTAGAGTACACATATAGGAAAAAAACCGAAAACTGGTCATTTTTAATTTAATACAAAAAAATTGTGTCTCTATGCAAGGAATGAGGGCCCAAATTGTGAATCAACCGTATCATATGAAAGAGCCTCATTAGCATAAGCTAAAACAGGTTTTTAACACATTCTTCGCCCCCTGCAGACCCTTCACTTCAGCTGGGAACCAAAACTTTATAGGCGAATTTTGATTAAGTACAGAGTGGCTGTGCAAAACAACGTTGACTGCCTCAAACACCGGCGCTTTACTGGCTACTACAAAATGAACGGGACGTTTGCTCGGATCCGAGTGGGAGGCGCCGCTACTGTAGCCCCGCCCCACTCGGATCCGAGTGGTGGGCAAGGAATGTATTAAATATTTTTACGATGTATATTTTTCGGTTTATGAAGGAAAATATAAAAAAAATATATATGATATCCCCCTTTTATTTAGTTTGTACGGAACCCTCGGTGGGCGAGTCTGACTCGCACTTGTCCGGGTTTTTTTAAATCTTTATTTAACGTGCTTTTTCGCATGAGCGTGTTCGTGATGCGCATGTAGAATGATAAGTGATCTTTAGGATACGTTAACATGGATAATAAGAATAAGACTGATATAGATAGGAGGCCTCTAGCACGTAGTACTTAGTATATAAGCTTAGTTATTTGTTGCAATAAATTAGACCGATACCAGCATGTCTCATCATCACAAACCCTCCAGGCTTCGGCAAATTGGTGACCCCGCGTTCATCTTTACCAACCAACGGGGTCCCGGCATATTGGTGAACCCGCGTTACCAACCTTCGAGGGTTTCGCCCGACGTCAGTGTCTGCAGTGATCGGGTTTCGGCGCTATATTTATTGACATATTTAATTGAATATAAAATACTTTTCATCCATTAACCAGCTCGGTGAAGGTCGTCTTATAGCGGGATCTTAGACTAATTGTATTTTTATATTTATTTATTGTTTACATTAACTAGAAATAAAGTAACGTAACGTTCCGTTACAAGGTCGAGGAGGAGTCGCAGTGATACATTGCACTTCGCAACAACGAATGATCGTAACTGAGGAAGGGAGGAGGAAATGAAACTCCCAAATTCAGATTTGTATTTATTTTTATTGCCATCATAGCATCGATACAACTAAACATAATACGGATATAATGTAGCACGCGTCGGCGGCGGCGTCGCGCGGGCAATAAGCGGCGAGAACACGAGGCGAGCGCTGGAGTCCCGGAGTCCCAGGGCTGGGGGAGCCTCGGTCGCTTCATCGAGTACGTATTATAACTAGGTCGCGTTACAATATATATCGTTATATCTAAATGTCATAATATGCGTAAAATATAACTAGGCATTGGCAAGGGTCGTGCGGGGGCAGTGCGGCGCGGAGACGGTCGCAGCGGCGGGACGCGTGACTCGGTCGCGGCGTCGGGACGCGTGACTCGGGCGCAGCGGCGGGACACGTGACTCGGTCGCGGCGTCGGGACGCGTGACTCGGTCGCAGCGGCGGGACGCGTGACTCGGTCGCGGCGTCGGGACGCGTGACTCGGTCGCAGCGGCGGGACGCGTGACTCGGTCGCGGCGGCGGGATGCGTGACTCGGTCGCGGCGTCGGGACGCGTGACTCGGTCGCGGCGGCGGGATGCGTGACTCGGTCGCAGCGGCGGGACGCGTGACTGTTTCCAATGGATCGGACATTTTGCGTCGGCCGCGACCCGCGGAATGCTACCCTTCCGTTTACATAATAATGGCGTGAATATGGGCGTGACACGTCTCCCGCAGCCCACACGGCACCAGACACGGTACTTTAATACATATTTATGTTCGCCGCCGCATTCTATATAAGTCATCCTGTTTCTCGTCAAATTAAAGAAGCGATCAGAGCCGATGGAGTGTCGACATCATGGCTCTTTGTAGATTCACTTGTGTAGAGAGCGGGCGAGGGCGGGCTGTGGCGCCGCTCGGACCGACTCCACTCGATTGTAGTACATACAAGTAACCAGTCCACTAAGGAGTACTCCTCGTGCGCACTGCCTCTACCAGCTCGCGATAAAACAGCACGGAAATTAAATATAGCGAGTATCTCCGTTCGCAGCATACATCGAGGTGCGGACGAGGGACTACCTCCTGTTGGACTGTACTAGGCAGCACCAACTAGATATATGTGCGTCATGTCACGTTCGGACAATGTACTTATGTATGTAATGGCTTCAAGCGCTCCGGACTCCTCCGCCCCGCCCCCTCCCCACACACTCGTACAAGCGCACTCACACATGCAGACACTTGTGTTGGATCACATTTTAACAAATCAATGTGCTCTTCAACTATACAATATGTAAGTTATAATTTCGACGCCCAGAATTATATTTTGCGAAATAGAATGTCATCATTATCAGTGCATAGAACATCGAAACAAATAATAATGTGACGCGTTGTCGCGACATAAGAACCACACTTTCAAATAACGGAGGCAAATTAATTTCATAAAACGTGATCCTGATAATATTACTGACAAAGGCACAGCTCGTTCTAAATCATTACAAAATCTATATAATTATATGAAATGCGGAGCACCGTCCGCGTCGCTCCGGTCTCCCTTACATCATATACGTTTAAACGCGGAGCACCGTCCGCGTCGCTCCGGTCTCCCTTACATCATATACGTTTAAACGCGGAGCACCGTCCGCGTCGCTCCGGTCTCCCTTACACCATATGCGGAGCACCGTCCGCGTCGCTCCGGTCTCCCTTACATCATATACGTTTAAACGCGGAGCACCGTCCGCGTCGCTCCGGTCTCCCTTACATCATATACGTTTAAACGCGGAGCAGCGTCCGCGTCGCTCCGGTCTCCCTTACATCATATACGTTTAAACGCGGAGCACCGTCCGCGTCGCTCCGGTCTCCCTTACATCATATACGTTTAAACGCGGAGCACCGTCCGCGTCGCTCCGGTCTCCCTTACATCATATACGTTTAAACGCGGAGCACCGTCCGCGTCGCTCCGGTCTCCCTTACATCATATACGTTTAAACGCGGAGCACCGTCCGCGTCGCTCCGGTCTCCCTTACATCATATACGTTTAAACGCGGAGCACCGTCCGCGTCGCTCCGGTCTCCCTTACATCATATACGTTTAAACGCGGAGCAGCGTCCGCGTCGCTCCGGTCTCCCTTACATCATATACGTTTAAACGCGGAGCACCGTCCGCGTCGCTCCGGTCTCCCTTACATCATATACGTTTAAACGCGGAGCACCGTCCGCGTCGCTCCGGTCTCCCTTACATCATATACGTTTAAACGCGGAGCACCGTCCGCGTCGCTCCGGTCTCCCTTACATCATATACGTTTAAACGCGGAGCACCGTCCGCGTCGCTCCGGTCTCCCTTACATCATATACTTTTAAATTCATCTGTTCAGTACAAAACGTGTAAATTGGATAAAAATCGATTACAAAATCAGTACGTTTGATATAGGAATGAATTTTTGGAATGAGTATAATCGCAGTGGGCGGTGCGACTCGTTCGAGGCGCGCCGCTCCCGCGGTACCACGCAGGAGCCCTAACATATGACTCAGTATCTTAACCTACAGTATAATAGAAGAAGCGCTTGAGCAGTAGTACACGTCCTTTTACTAACAAAACTGCGGAGTGTACGGGCCGCGCGGTCAAGCCGCAGGCCGCAGCCGGCGCACGCGCGGTCGGACGCGGCTCGCGGTAAATGCCATCCTTCTGCAACAATGTAGAGTTATTAGTAAGCGAACGGATCGAATCGTATGACAGTTGGTGTGCGAGTTGACGAGGGGAGTGAACTACATTTGTATGACAGTAGTTAATAATAAATAAATATATTTGTGGACATTTCACACAACACCATCTAGCCCAAACTAAGCAAAGCTTGTACTATGGAACTATATGGCTGATAGAATACATATATACTTTTTTTAAATAAATATATACATAGAATCATCCAGATACAGGACAAAGATCCGTGCTCATCACACAAATGTTTGACCTGGGCGGGGATCGAACCCACGACCTATAGCTAAGCAGGTAGACATACTACCAACTGAGCCACAAGGCCAGTCAAAGTTGATGTGCTAGGTGACAAAGGGGGGGGGGGGGGGGGGGGGGGAAGTACATTTCTATGACAGTAGTTGATGTGCGAGTTGACAAGGGGGGTGAAGTACATGTATGACAGTAGTTGATGTGCGAGTTGACAAGGGGGGAGAAGTACATTTGTATGATGGTAGTTGATGTGCGAGTTGACAAGGGGGGTGAAGTCCTTTTGTATGACAGTAGTTGATGTGCGAGTTGACAAGGGGGGGTGAAGTACATGTATGACAGTAGTTGATGTGCGAGTTGACAAGGGGGGTGAAGTTGATGTGCAAGTTGACAAGGGGGGGGGGGGTGAAGTAAATTTGTATTTCAGTTGATATGTTTTGTTGAAGCGAGATAGAGGTACCTACCGGTGTGTCTGTGTGTGTGACTAGAAGAGCAGGTCGGTGGGCGTGGAGCGCGCCTCGCTCCAGGAGCGCGCCGCGTCCGCGCCGCACGGCACCGCATGCGCAGGGTACTCCGCCCCCGCGCACGCGCCCCCGCACTCCGGAGACCGCGCGCTGTACTCCTCCTCTGGAACGGTACAACAAGATGCGTCAGCTACGCGTGCAACCACGTCGCTACTCTCAAATATCTTCCACGTTTGCTCGACGCCTGTATGGAACCGGAACACTAATTGCTTTGCAGGTGGAAGTCGGCGATCGACCGGCGTCCTGTCGGCTGGTGTAGGTGTCGGGTCACTCACCGGGTGCGTGCAGCAGTGCGCCGGGCGGCGGCGGCGGCGCGTGTCGCGTCACGCCGAGCTGGAAGGCGGCGGCCGGCGTCTTGCTGGGCGTGTACCGGCTCAGCGCCGCGGATGCTGCAACAACACAACAAGCCCTTACATCTCACGCTCGAAATCGATAAAATCTAATTGATTTTCGCAAGTGGGAGCTCAACAGGGGGATCCGCTTGGACCGCTCATCTTTAGTCGAACGATTCACTCATTTGGAATTGGAAGTGACATCTGATCATGTGATAGCTAGATAACGGGACCACTGGTGGTACAATGGAGACCGTCGAGTCACCCAGTGTGATCTACGTCTCTTAGTTTCAAGCCAAGAGTTTAGCCGGAGAGATAGGGAGGCGGATTCACCCTGACGATCCAAGGGACGCTACTACTCAACAATCATCCGGGAAGCGGTGGAGGGGCTAAAATGAGACTATATGATTTCTTCATCAAAGTGCCGTATGTCATCACTGGACATGCATCTATCAACATATATCGTTTGATTTAATGGTTTAATTGAGAAATAGCACCTGCTTTCTTTATAAATGTGTAACTAAATTTTATAAACTACCTTGATCTTTTTTCTGTTTTAAACCGCGCTGGGTGATTTTTATTTTAAATCATAGCCTCGTGTATTTGTAAAATATAATGATAAACCTTTTTATTGCCTGGACTCTTCAAGTCAACCTAATCTTTAATATTATAATTTACAATCTACCTATCTGCACTTCATGCAAATCTTTTATTTGTTTGGACTCTTATAGTCACTTAATTCTTGTACAAGATTGTGTCATCGCCATAAGAGGACTTAGCTTGCTTCTTCGGCTACATCTACATACCTCGTCTCACCTTATGGCATGGCACAATCAGTCTGAACTCTAGACTGGCACGGACACCTAACATTCCAGGGTTCCTGCAGACGGCTACATTTCCTGTAGACGGCTAGAGTTCCTGTAGACGGCTTGACTTCCTGAAGACGGCTACATTTCCAGTAAACGGCTAGAATCTCCTCAATACTACGTGCACTTCACTGACTGATCGCCGATCGCCGAGCTAGGCGGTTGCTAGCTTACCAGTCAGTGGTGGTGTTTATTTGTACGCTCTACGCTCTACCGACGTTGGCGACCGATGTCAACGTAGAAGGAAATCAAGCCTTATCTAAAAGTTATAATCCCACACAAACTTTTGGGCTCAATTCGACGCCTCAATCTTTTATTTTATTATTTATGATAGAAACCAGATTTCAAGAGATTGTAATCGCTTTAGATTATGAGTCAATAATTATTTTAGTAATAAAAAAAGTATTATAGTGTCACAAGGGTACTGTAAAGAAATGAATACAAATCGCAAATCAATATAAATTATACGCCAATAAAGCGTGAGCATGGCGAGCGCAAAAATATAGAGTTTACCGGATATAGAGATTGCCATTTATGGTGGGAACAAAAAATACAGTCGTTGGATTTAATGAGCGCGGGAAATGTGATACATTACTTGTTTAAGATTTCGTCTAGTTATTCTTATTTAGAAATGATGCCGGAATACAGCTGTGTGGTGTCCTACCACGTGTCAAACGTTTGGTACATTTGGCACCACCCGGAGCCATGTGCAGAGTTGCGTATTTGAGGAGGTGACCGGAGCCGACGAGGGTATTTAAATTTACTCATCGAAATGTCTATTTTTGTTGGCACATGAAATATTTTGCACGAAAAAATGTGGATCTCACATTTTTTAAGTAAAATACAGATCACTAACGTCCGTTTTGAATGAAAATCTCCGACTATAATTTCTATATTTCAATTCCAAGTAGACGTAGTATTTGTATTTTACAAATTTAACCTATATTCGGGATACTCCCGCAGCAATTATCTATGCACTTAGAAAGCCCACTACTAGGTCTAGAGTGGTAGCCGAATGCCACTCTGTCTTACAACATCTAACCAATACTTACAAAGTCGTAGTCCAATGGACGAAAAGCCATAGTTCATGTAAAGGAAACAACGAAGCAGACTTATTTGCCAAAGAAGGTACAAAAAAAGAAATATGTGCAGACGTTGCGGAACTATGCAAACCGACAGCGGCTGAAACACGAAATTTATTATGTCTTCACACAGAGAAGGAACAACGAAACCTATGGAACAAAACAATAGACTGTAAACATGCAAGAAAACTCTATCCATCAATAAACAGGAAAATAACTAACAAGCTACTTGGCCTATCCAGGTCGGACCTACGAGAAATGATAGGTATCATCACAGGTTACTGTGACTTAAACTACCACCTGCACAAGATTAGAGCTACAGACAGCCCCTTGTGCAGAGGCTGCCTTCTAGATAACGATACTGTAGAGCATGTGTTACTGCACTGTACTGCTACAGAACAGGCTAGATCAAGATCGGGATTTCTGGAAAAATCTCAAAGTCAAACAATTATGCCAGCGACCCAAAGCTGTGCTCCGTTATTTTAAGGAGCTTGGCTGGTTTGAGTAAGCTGGCGGGGGGAAATGCACAATACACCCCAAGCGGGACGTCGGTGCAGGTCTTATCGCCTCCACTTCAAATTAGAATTAGATACTCCCGGTGTACTCCTGGCTCCATCCGACCCGGAAGGGGTCTTGTTTTGAATCTTGTATAATGGTAACATTTAGAAAAGTCGTGCAGCTGTGTGCTCAGTCCGCGTGTGTGCACTGCTCATGTTTGTGTGTATGTGTGTGTGTGTGTGTGTGTGTGTACCTGTATCCGTGTCGTGTAGAACGGCGAGCAGGCCTCACACAAGTGGCAATGTCTTGGAATCTTCAAGGCTAGAGTGAACTGATAGACTTCTAGATCGACGAGCTCCATCCTCGGCCACACTGTCGCTTAACATCAGCAGAGTTGATGGTCGTAGATCTAACAAAAAATGTTTCTATTTCTACAAACGCATATGCTCCGAAATGCTAAAAACTGTGACGTGCCATTTCGTTAGCTAATGTCAATCCCATACATTTACTTTTCAATTCTACCGGCGCGGGCGCTCACGAAAGTAGAATGCGACTTGTGTAACCCCCGAGTAGTCGACACCTACCGATGTGCGTGTTGTCTGCGAGGTGCGCGTGCGCCGCGACCGCGCCGTCCAGCGCGGGCGCGGGGGCGGGGGCAGCCACGTGCGCGGGTGGAGGGGAGGTGGAGGGAGACTCCTCGCACAGCGACGTCTCGGAGGGGTACTCGAAAGTGCGCGTCAGCGAGTCGTCGAACTGCAGCTTCAACTGAAATACGACACACGCCCGCCTTAGAACACAACACGGGCTGTCAGCCACCGACCATCGGCCGGGTGCCGTGGGTTCGTCGGCGAGTGACGCACGACGGTAATTATGATGATCACATGTTAACTCAAATTTCAGCTACGGTATGTTCCATTTCGATTGGCAATAAAGTGCGTTGACCTTTGAGTGGTCTAGCAGAGATGACAAACCTTTTATGACAGTGATTATAATTCATTTTATTTTACTTAGCGGTATGTTTCATTTACAGGAGTTTGCGTATATAGGTACCAACAGAATATCAAATATTCTGTAGCCAAGCAGTACCTAGTAGGTAGTTTGAAGTTTTTAAAAGGACTTTGTTACTAAACGTTGTAGGCACCTACTAGTGCAACAGGCATGCGCAGCGCAGGTGTTATAACTTACCATCAGGAGAGCACCAAAAATAGTTGAGCACATAAACATCGAAAGTACTTATTTAATGCCATTTATTTAATAGAGTAGGTACATATATATTGTCGTAAATAGGGCCACAAATTCTGTGATATTGTCATTCACTACCATCACTTAATTCTTCACTGTCTGTGGAGCTCTCTGAATCAGACGAATTGCTTGTGACATTAATTATGAATCTGTCGGCAGTCCTATCTATTGTAGCATCAATTCCACGCATTTTTTCAATAACAATACATAAATAACAACAAAACAGTAACAAAAATCAAGCTATTATCAGGAATAATTTGTATAGGCATGCATTTCTGAAAAGTACCAGAAATAAAATAAAAATGCATATTCACAGGACCGCACGTTTTGGGAAAGATGTTTGTGGTATGGGCCCCAATATATATAATCATTTGCCGAATGATATATTGGAATCGGAGTGTGTGAATGTGTTTAAAAGAAAGCTATTCAATTTACTTGTTACGAAGGCTTATTATAAATTAGAGGAATTTATTAACGATAAATTATAAAATTATTTGAAATGCTGTCGTTTAACTTTGAGAAATTAATACTAATTTATTGACACTGACTTTAATGTATGGGTTAGTAATGTATTGTGTAACTTTCCCAATGTTTTGTTTGTAATTAGCATTAATTTGACATTAGATATTTTATTACTATTGACATTCGAATAATTATTATTTTTAAGTTTTAATCTCATTAACGTAATTGTTTTATTTTAATGTTTATAAATTGAATTATTGTATGTTCGCCATGAACTGTTGATACCCAAATTAGTATTTTAAGATCATTGATGTATAAGATCATTGATGTCATAAGACACAGTTAACAATAAATAAAATCTGAATCTGAATCTGAACACGACTGAACAAAATGGCGGCGTTGCTTGCCGCGCGACCGAAGGTGACGCATCTCTGTTGTCTGACGTAACAAAATGTTCCAGGAAAAGTGACTTGGTTCGCGTTTTGTGTTTTTTTTTTTTTTTTTATAGAAGATAGATCTACGATTGACCACCAACTCACCTGATGTTAAGCGACGGTGTGGCCGAGGATGGAGCTCGTCGATCTAGAAGATATCTATTCACTCTAACCTTGAAAATTCCAAGATTGTAGGTTATTTTCAAGAAGTAGTTTGGTAAGTGTTACAAAAGGTGTTGTAATGCTTATTTTTTATGTTTCAAGTAGAATAATTACAAAAAGAGATGTTTGTTACTAATCATTAAAATAAAGTATAACATAGAACACTTTTAGTGCGATAAACACCCTTTTTACAAAAATAACACACAATAAGTATAGAGATCATGAAAATATGACAAATAAATAAGTCAAGTGTGTTCTAGTACTATGTAGAGATGTAATAAAAATCGATGAAAATTAATATTTTTGTGATCAATTTTAGTAAAATTTTAAGTTAGGCTCATTTACTCTTAGCGGCCGACGAGGGGTCAACAAACTTTATTGCCAATCGAAATGGAACATACTATAGATAAGTATATAGGGATTGTTGATCTTTTAATACGAAAATAAGCTTGCATCAGCATAATAGCATCAGGCGAATAGCGGTCAAGCCGCTATTCGCCTGATGCTAAGCTACTAAATCGGAACTCACAAAGCAATGAAAAACTAATATATATCTTACTAACAACCACTGAACCCTTTGTGTAGAAGCGGCGTGCTGCCTCCTGACCACACATCCAACCTGCCGACCGGCTACTCCTCCGCAGGTACTCCCGCGACAGATGCTCGCTGATAAATATATCCCCATCTGCGTCGGGTACGTGTATGCGATAACTTTTTACAATTTTACACGCCTGTCGTTGCATGCATGCGTTGCGTGCGTGCACGGTACCTTGGCTGCGCGCGCCGGGTCCCTGGGGCGCGCCGGCATGGAGGAGCGTCCGTTGATGAGCACGTTGTCATTGAGGAAGCGCACGCGGCAGGGCGAAGGCGGGCCGGCGCCCCCCTCGCTCCCCTCGCCCTCGCTGTCGGAGTCCTGTGCGAGCGCCTCCGGGCGCAGCACCACCACGCCGGGTTCGCCCGCCTGCAACCACACACCGGGACGTCCATCTTATCTAAGTTTTAATCTATTTTCAAGCTCCCACACAGCAAGAAGAGTAAGAAGAGGTAAGTTAGACGTGTGCATTTAGATATTCTTGAACAGATGGCTCAATGTTTAACTATCGACCCAAAATGAGGGCTGTTATAAGTTTGACGTGTGTATCTGTGTCATCGTAGCTGTCAAACGGATGAACTGATTATGATCTAGTTTTTTTTATTTGAAAGAAGATTACATCGAATGTTCTTAACTATGTGTCATTAAAATATGATCAGCAGTTTAGGGTTCCGTACCTCAATAGGAAAAGACGGAACCCTTATAGGATCACTTTGTTGTCCGTCTGTCCGGGTGTCAAGACCTTTAGCTCGGGAACGCGTGAAGATATCGAGTTGAAATTAAAACTATATACGCAGTTCCATAGTATCTTGCTGCAGACAGAAAAATAAAATTTCTCAGGTTTCGTAAAAAAAAGTTACAGCCGAATATGTTGTAAAAAACGCAAATTTCGACACTCACAGAGGAATCAAAACCTATGGGGTACTTCCCGTTGACCTAGAACTCTGAAATTTGGCAAGAAGCATTGTGTTAGAGTACACATATAGGGAAAAATCCGAAAACGGGACATTTTTTATTTAATCACAAAAAAATTGTGTCTCTTTGCAAGGGCTGCCTCAAACGTTCGCTCGCTCGGATCCGAGTGGGAGGCACCGCTACTATAGCCCCTACTCGGATCCGAGTGGTGAGCAAGGAACCGAAAAATATACATCGTAAAAATATTTAACACATTTTTACGATGTATATTTTTCGGTTTATGAAGGAAAATATAAAAAAATATATATGATTTCCCCCTTTTATTTAGTTTGTACGGAACCCTCGGTGGGCGAGTCTGACTCTCACTTGTCCGGATTTATTTCATGTCGGGTAAGTTTCCTAAACTTATTTTTAGAGTTCCGTACCCAAAGGGTAAAAACGGGACCCTATTACTAAGACTTCGCTGTCTGTCTGTCTGTCTGTCTGTCTCCAGGCTGTATCTCATAAACCGTGATAGCTAGAAAGCTGAAATTTTCACAAATGATGTATTTCCGTTGCCGCTATAACAACAAATACAAAAAATAAAAAAAAATAAAAAATTAAGGGGGGTTCCCATACAATAAACGTGTTATTTTCGTATTTTTTTACTCAATATTAAAAACGGTAACAGGTAGACGCTTCAAATTTTCACAGAATATTTACTTGTATATTACCTTTCAAAACAAATAATTAAATAACAATAAAGTAAATATTAAAGGGGGCTCCCATACAACAAACGTAATTTTTACTCGATCTTAATTAACAGTTAGAAACTTGAATATTTGTAAGTAAATATTTAGAAGTATATTAACTATAAAAATAAATACCTAATCTAATACATAAAAACTCACAAAATGAAAATAATCCATGCATCTAAACGCGGTGAGAGCGCCGCGCCGCGGTGTGGTGGTGGCGCGAGCGCGAGGCGGTTGCTAAGCAACGGCCGCGCGGGTAGCGGAGGAGGTAACATCACGGAGCGAGCCATAACCGCGCGTATTCGCGCGAGCGTCGTCATGCTGCCCGGATGTGTATCGAAAACCTACCTATAAGTTTGCAATTTACTACTTGGAATTTCGTTGATTTCTCAACCCTTCGTGCGCGAGTCCGACTCGCACTTGGCCGATTTTTTTTATTTATCTTCACTAATATTATTTAGAGGAAAGATTTGTATTTTTGTATGTTTGATATGAAATCACTCATAAACTACTTAACTGATTTCAAAAATTATTTCACCACTAGAATACTACATTATCCCTTAGTAACATAGGCTATATTTAATACTAGAAAAAAATAGGGATCCTTACTAAAACTTCAATAATATAATCTAAGGTGTAAAAAAAATTAGCCATAAAATGTCTTTCATCGCATACGCTGCTCAAATTAATATTAAATTTAATTATTAAAGAATATACCAATATCTACAAAAAAAACGTCGCGATAGCATATGTCTAACTATTGTTATTACGTTACTATAACTACGTTTTTACATTTTAATAGTTGATAGAAATACCGACCAAAATCAGACCATGTTACCCATACCTTTTTACTAATCCTTATCCAAATAAATTATTCCGTTTTCAAGACTGTTTCAATACCTGTTGATTACTTTTTGAATTATTCAAATCCAACATTCCATTCAAAAGATATTGCTAATTTAAAAAATAATAAGAGAAAAATAAACGCCGTCGCGCCGCGCGAGCGACGACGCCGTGGCTGGTGTGACCCCCACTTAGCGAAAACGAATTTGAGTAATAACATATTATGTCAACTTCTCGCTGACACTTGCGGAAAGAAGGCATACAATTTGAGACGTTGATTTATTTATTTATTTAAGTCCATCAACATTGTGTACATGAACAATAATTTAAAAGTCTAACATAATAAAGAATAAATCCAAATGGCACAATAATTATAGATGGAGACGGCATGCATTACAAGAGCGAAACATTATATCAAATTATACATTACTATACTGATCAAAGTTAAGTAACGTTTTTCGTTAAGACCGAAAATATCTTTCCGCGTGCACTGCGAAAACTATTCATAATAGAACAAAATATTGTGCAAAAATATTAAAGAACATATCAATATTTAGTATTTAGGTTACCTATTAACGAACAGATGCAAACGAATACTGTTATTATAGTTTCGTAACGACAGGGATCAATTATAGAGTTAAAACAAGGTGTAAAATATTATATGAAAGTTAAAGAGCTTTAATGTTAGGGACATGAAGTGTAGGATTTAAATCAACTAATAGATATAAACGAACACTGCCATTATAGTTTTGCAACAGGGATGAATTAAGAGTTATTATACACGGGGGGAGGGGAGTTAAAAGTTTTTTTTTAATTCGCCGCTAGGCGATCAAGAGCAATCTTGACCGTCAACTCACCTGGTGTTAAGCGACAGTTACGGTCTACGATGGAGCACGCTTGCCTAGAAGAAACTTATTCACTCGCGATTTGAAGACACTTAGATTATATATATTCGGAAAAACCTATTCAGGAAGCGCATTCCACATTTTGGTGGTACGCACAATGAAAGTGGAGTCAAAGCGTTTCGTACGTGTTTTCGGAATATCAACCATGTAACGATGTCGCTTTTTCGTGCTTCTTACTGTCCGATAGAAAAAAGGGCATGGGGGAATGAGATCATGCAAAGCAGACGCACACTCACCGAAATGTTTGCGATAAAAAACCGATAAACTGGCAACTTTGCGACGATGCTCCAGACTATGGAGTTTAGTCCGAACAAGGGAATCGTCACAAATGAGCCTCTTAGCACGCCTCTCAATGGTCTCTAACACCTCGAGCTGGTACTTAGCAGATCCGTCCCAAAGGTGCCAACAGTACTCCATGCACGACCGAACTTGTGCCTTGTTGAATGTTAGGGTGAGAGCGGGACAGGAAGGAGCAGAGCTGGCGAGACTGAGGCATTAGTGTGATGGATGAGAGCGTCACGGGAGCGGGATGAGAATGATAGATAAACTCTTTATTGTACACACCATAAAATATACAATCAAAAGAAATTAATTAAAAACTAGTGTAACAACTGGCAGCCTTATCGCTAATAGCGATCTCTTCCAGGCAACCTGGAATGGGATAAAATAAGCTAGGTGGGAGAGAGTGTGGGGTGGGAGTGAGGCGTAAGCTTGGTGGGAGTGGATAGGATTACAGAGAGAGGGGTGGGATTACGGCGGGAAGGGGTGAGTGCGGAGCAGGAGTAAAGTGGGAGTGAAAAGGTGCTCGAGTCTGTTGCTCGACTCGAGCTGGGAGCAAGGTGGGAGCGAAACAGAAGCGGAACGGTGTCGGTGTGTCAGTCAGGTGGGGTGCGGTGGGAGCGAGATAAAAGCAAGGTATGAACGGTATGCATGCAAGAGTTGAATGAGAGTGAGCCGGCAGTAGGGTTGGCGGGACGCGGGGGCGAGAACGCAAAACGAGAACAAAGTGGGAGTGGGACAGGTGCCATGCAGAATCGCGAGTGAGTATTTAGGGTGGAAATGGAGTGAAAGCGATCTGAGATCGGGAAGAACGGAACAGGAACAAGTCGAACGGGAGCAAGGTTGTAGCGGGGCGAGAAAGGGATGAGAGTTTATTTTTCATTGAAATACATAAATCTACGTTATACCACTGACTCGACATTAATAGATTGAGTAGTTTGGTTGAAGCAGGACGGAAGTGCAGCGAGATTGAGTTAGGAGTGAAAAACGAGCAGGGCAGATGCGGTATAGGAGCATTAGCTTGGCGGGGGTGCACTGTGTGCGGGTAAGAGCGTGACATGAACGATTTTCTAAAGCGTACGAAGTCGCGGCGGGCAGCTAGTTTTATTTATAAAATAAACCCAACATCTTTAATTACAAGCTTTTATTTAAATTTAGGACAGAGAGAGATGTATCCACAGTGACACACAAAATGCTGGGTGCTAACATTAGGTTTTGTTCTAGTCCTATTACGCCACAGAATATTAAATAGTTCCATAAAACACGTTGAAAGTGGCACACCTGGCCAGTGTCCACGATAACCAATAAATATTGTACCGAAGAGCCGGTCTGATGATGGAGCCCTTGAATTCCTAGTGGTAGATTACACACACACACACACATACATATCATGCATCATAGGAGGAAGAGGTTCTTATATCCGAGAATATTAGAGCCTGTTCCCGATCGTTGATTCTTATGAATCATCGGAAACTGCAAAAGCTCAAACATGAGCCGATATAAGCACCTCTTCCTCTTCATTCCTTAACTCGATAGACAACCGTCAACGGATATCCGAAGAGGTTCCGATGCGGGGCCGATAAACTTATAGCTTTCATGCTTCCAAGCTATCTTGATCACTTTACGTGATAAAAAAGTATTTTATAAGGTAAATAAATTTTGTTCCTAAAAATGTATTAAAATGTTTTGTAGAATGCAGATCTCAGGTAAATTACAGCATGTTCCGGTAAGCAACATTTCTACGGGTCGTTGACAGAGGCAGCGTGTCGCGGCGCGAAGGTCGGCTACCGCGCTATGTTCCATTCATACCATGGAGCTAACAATACTCGTACGGGTGACTTCTCTCGCTTTACGGCTCTCTTATAACACCAGCCCACGACAAGAAAATAAAGAACTAGACGGTGTTCGGCAGCGAACACTTGCACACGCTCTTTTAGCCCGCCGGTGTACTCTCATGCAATAAACGATAGAGTGTGCCGAGCTGTGTATGTTAACGTGTGTATCGGCGACGGAGCCGCGAGAATGTCCCGCCACGGAATGTCGTCGTGAAACCATATCTCATCGAGTGTAGCGCGAATGTCTTAAAACAAGGTGCAGGAATCCGGTCCGCGTCCGGTGCTCGCCGCTCGAATCCGCCGCACTCCACCGGCCAATGTCAAGGGAATGGAACCTGCACGCACGCGCACACGCACGCGCGCATGCACGCGCGCCGCGACGACATACGGCCTCACACTTGATTGAGTACACGCTGTATGTAATGTCAAACAGCAACATGGTGCACGCGGTACGAGTACTGCTATGGGCATTACACTTGACTCGAGAACAGTTGAATTGCAATGTTAAACTCGGTCAATTAATACAATTTTAGCAAACTGTTTCGCTCAGTGGTGGCATGTTGGTGCCCAGGAGGACAAGGTTCCAAGTTCGTTACCGGCCGGCCAGATGTTTAGAATTATGAATAAAAATATGAGTGTTACTATCCGTGTCATTGTATGTATTAAGCGGCATTCCCGACACGGAGGCTAGCATCCCCGCGTTCGGAATCCGTGTTGGGAATGCCACGGAAATGATTATTAGTGTGAAACATACTACATAACTCCATTGTTATGTCGTAGATTCTGTTAGTAGTTATTCAAGCTAAATGAATGCGTTTGACCCAATAACAAATATAGATACCTAATAGCATAGTACATATTTATTTATAACGAGGAAAATATACAACATTGGGTACGAGAAGGATACAGGATAGGATTTAAATAGTCTCCGTAATTTAACAGAGCTAACACATTACTGGCTAATAAGAACATCGATCTCTACGAATGATGATAGTTCGAGCGTATCAGCTGTGACTGTGACAGTGTAGGCGCAGGCGCAGGCGCAGGCGCAGTGCTCGTCCGT
Organism: Lycia hirtaria; assembly: GCA_947563715.1. Classification (NCBI taxonomy): domain Eukaryota; kingdom Metazoa; phylum Arthropoda; class Insecta; order Lepidoptera; family Geometridae; genus Lycia; species Lycia hirtaria. Next base: position 55,669,322 of record OX387375.1, read on the forward strand.
AACCGATAGCAATGATTAGTTTATAATGTGTTCGGTCGAGTAGAAGCCGCCACGCGCCGCTACACTCGCTCCCACGGAGAACACGAACACGGGTGCATGCGCATGCGCACGGTCATGCAACAAGGTCTAACCTTGTACTACTAGTCGTCATACTCTCATATAGAGGTATGCACATATAATAAGGTTTTTAATGGACCACCCGTAGCTTCAGAATCTGTCAAACATCACCCGCGTATCGGTTTTCGTCACAAAATTCGAGGTCCTATTCGAGGTCTAATTTTTGCGAAAGAGAGGTGTGACAAATCCAGTTATCTCAATAAAAAAATAGTTATTGTTTGTACCTGCCTACCGAGAGATAAGTAGTTGGTGCCGGTGCCGGACGCAATAATTGAGATAAAGCCCCATAGAGCCCGCCATCGGGCGGCGGCGGCTCGGCCGCTGGGGACGAACGGCAGAGGATCGCACAGCAACGAGGAGCACCCCGAGATCGCAGCCGTCCGGCGTCCGCGGAACGAGCTACGAACTAAACACCGACCACGACGTCCTTATGCTCTGCTTCTTTTCTTACACAAGTCATTTTAAGTGATCATATCTATTATTATCATTAGCGTAAATTATACGTACTTGGAGTATGCTGATCACCTCTTTTCTTTTGCTGTAAAACACGTCTCCACTCGATTTACTTTTACTAGTTAAATTAGCTTTTCAAATTCACCACATTGCATATTGGGTGAACCTATGTCGTACGAACCATAATAACGAATCCATCGACACCTATCTCGTTCAAAACTGGATGTATTTAAGGCACTACGGTAGAACAAACGTCAATACACGTATAGGCCGCTAAAAGTATAATCCTTCCTGCCGTAGTCGGGTAAAGAACATGAGAGAGATGGATGCCAGTACATCCGGCCGAGGCACGTGTCGGATCCCGTCCACATGGTTGTTTATCGTTCGTACCTGGATGAGGAAGACCGGGCCGAGCGGGTCGACGCCCGCGCATACTCGTACGTGACCCGCGGCCGGCATGGCGCTCCGCTCCGCACTGGCAGCGTGGCAGCGGGCGGCGGACCGAGCGAGGGCCGGCAGCACGGCCCTATCTGCACGACCGGTGTAATCCGGGATTATTCTGCGATTAGCTCCCGCGTCACCTATCGCCCGTTTACGGCATTCATAAACTGCGCCGATAAATATAATCTAATATACAGGGAAACCGGGCGTCGATATCTAAAGCCACTGTCAGCGACATATGATATATGACACAATTACAGATTATGATTCCTTTATATTTGAATACCTATTCGGTAATTCACCGATCGCTACACCTCTTCCTAGTGAGACAATCGTTATATGTGTTATGTATATGGTTTGCGCCTGTGAACAGATGTTCAACAATACGTATATTGAGTAACGTCGATTGTTCTTACATTGTTTCGTTTTCCCGCGCACTCGAAAGGCTTCCTTAAACAGCCGCTCGCACGGGTCCCGCAGAGTTCCATCCATACTGCCCTGACTGAATAATGACGTAGGTACGAGCGACAGTTACTCATCGACATATTATGATGTATGCTAGCAATCACGATAGCGAGCACCTACTGTATCACCATCCGGGACATCTGCTAGCACTGAGTCCGTGCGCGGCCCGCTCAGATAGGGCACGCAGGCACACGCACGCTCCAAGTACGGGTAATGCCTGTAGATAGCGGGTCTAGTGAGACCATTCTGTTGTTACTAGCTGTGTGTCGCGCTCTCACCAGCGTAGTGATGAAAAACGGTGATGACGGTGTTAAAATATAGCCTATACCCTTATTCAGGTCCTAAAGAATCTCTGTGCCAAATTTCATAACGATTGGTTCAGTAGTTTATGAGTGAAGAGGTGACAAACAGCTACTTTCATAACGATTGATCAGTAGTTTGTGAGTGAAGAGGTGACAAACAGACAGAGAGACAAACAGCTACTTTCATAACGATTGGTTCAGTAGTTTATGAGGAAGAGGTGACAAACAGACAGAGAGACAAACAGCTACTTTCATAACGATTGGTTCAGTAGTTTATGAGTGAAGAGGTGACAAACAGACAGAGAGACAAACAGCTACTTTCATAACGATTGGTTCAGTAGTTTATGAGGAAGAGGTGACAAACAGACAGAGAGACAAACAGCTACTTTCATAACGATTGGTTCAGTAGTTTATGAGTGAAGAGGTGACAAACAGACAGAGAGACAAACAGCTACTTTCATAACGATTGGTTCAGTAGTTTATGAGTGAAGAGGTGACAAACAGACAGAGAGACAAACAGCTACTTTCATAACGATTGGTTCAGTAGTTTATGAGTGAAGAGGTGACAAACAGACAGAGAGACAAACAGCTACTTTCATAACGATTGGTTCAGTAGTTTATGAGTGAAGAGGTGACAAACAGACAGAGAGACAAACAGCTACTTTCATAACGATTGGTTCAGTAGTTTATGAGTGAAGAGGTGTCAAACAGACAGAGAGACAAACAGCTACTTTCGCTTTTATAATATTAGTTAAGACGCATGTTTCGATGTCGGTCTACATGGAGAGCAGCGCGCGTGCGCCGCCGCGTGCGCGTACGCTGCGCGCGTGCCGGTAGTGCAACTCGCGGTTACTCGGTACACTGCAGCCATGTCTGTTGCCGGTGTCTTCATGGCGTGCTACTACTACGGAAGAGTTCTTCACACAGCGGTTATAGCGTGTAGTGAGGAGGGAGCGTGGACATCCTATGGCTTCGTAGATATAAAACAATATTGAGGATTATTTTCGCCTGTAACCAGCTTAAAAAATGAAGAGGTCAACATACAAATATAATATATAGTTCGAGCGCTTACTAATATGAGTCTGTTGATTGAACTTGCGAGAAAATATTTCCTATATTATTGTGACGTGCGCGGGGAGACGGGGAGGCGGGGAGGCGGGGAGACGGGGACCGACAATTAAGCAACGATAAATCGATTTATTATTTGACGAGTATGAATGTTATAGCTACTGACACAGCTCGAACGTAATGTAGTCGTAGTGTTATCAGCGTGCCAACTCCGTGATCGTATTCAAACATGTGTCATTTCGAGGCGGGCGATCTCCTCGCTATCTGCCATCGACAACTTATCTCTTAATAATAACGGCACGAGAATGACTCACTGAAAATATTTATTCAGAAGTATACATTTAACGGAATAATGCGAGTGATTCATAGGTTAAGTAGGTATTACAATATCGAGCGAGTCCTCCGGCCGTGGTCCCCTCGCGGAGGCGGAGGGTCGCCGCTCCGCGATTCGTACGTCGCGCTCGGTACCGGGAGGCCCTGCGATCCTATCCGCCGCGGCCGTGTCACGACGATACAACTGATGCGACCGTGGTATGTGACGTGGCGGCCAGGGCCCAGCGTGCAGCGGTGCAGCCTCCGAGCGCGCGCGTGCCGCCACCTGATCCCGTATGCCTTATCTATTCACTTGAGACACGAGTATGCAACTTCACTTACAATTATCTACAACTAGTTTGCGACGTTGAGTACGTATTTGTAATATACGTAAGTGAATATGTTGGTAATATAGGATGAAATATACCAACCAACTCATTTAGGATTCAGAATGTTCGGCCAATAAAAGATACACTAGAGGCAAAAGGTTATTTCAGTTTTAATATATTTAAATAATGATATTGATATTTAGTTAACTCGTGGGTTTAGTTTCGACTCATCGCGTCCGGCGGCGGCGCGGCGGCGGCGCGGCGGCGGCGGCGGGAGACGCGCGGACGGCTACTCATCGTACCGGCGCTAATTACCATAGAATCTTGTTAAAATAAGATCTCAGAGCGAGAAGAGAAAGTAAACGATTAATGTAGAGGCGAATCGAGCGAGTTCCACAAGAGTCCGCCCTCGCGTTACACGGATCGCCGCACGCGTGCACCATGCCATCTACATCCATCACTCTCTCGAGCCCCGCTCGTCGTCGCGTCGCACGCTAAACTGTAAACGGCGAGCCGCTACTTCATATTTTTAGCCTCTGTAATTAACCGTAATTAAGCCGCTCGTCTGATATTTTTTGTTATTAAAGTATTAATTTTTACAGCGAGCAGGAAACTGGGCAAGAACTGGAACGAGAGCGCCGCTCGGTGTGGTTTTAACGACCGTTTGTCGTAAATGAGGTTCGGACGGATGGACCGCGGTCCGCGCGACACCTGGCTCGGGTCGAGCGCCGCCGCGGGAGAAAGCATGATTCGCACCTGCTCGAGAGCTTGACGGATCGAAGACATTACGAAAGGGTCCATTATGGGATCCGGTCACTCGGGAAACGAAGCCGCCGAGCCGAGTGCTTTCTATTTTTTGCCGTTACCTAGCTGCGATTACCGCGATGAACATTGAACTCTGAGGCTAGGTCGGCATCGTTGCCGTTTCACAATATTTTATAGGTCGTGAACCCGCGTACGCAGCACTTCTCTTTAAGTAAACCGTTCTGCGAATTAGTTGATTGAGTGGATCGGATCGTGTGTAATCACTCGCTCCGGGTGGAGCTGTGACGGCGGCGCGCGGTCAGGCGCAGTGCCATCAGGAAGGCACGCGGCACGATAACGGCCGCCTTGTTTACTTACCTGCCAACACTCGCGCGGAGATCATTACATACATGAAGCAGTGTGCTTTGCACAGATTTTTTTAAATGGAAGTCTCTAATGATAGTTGCAAATTGTCCCCCTAGACTGTCTCGAGACGAAACGCGTGAAACGATGATTTACTTTATCATTCTGCACCGATAACCCATCAGCTTTGGAAATGCCAGATAGGTAGATACTGTTTCGGTGCATTTAGCAATGTTTCCATCGATTTAGCACAATCACAGCTAGATGCGAAGGCTCAGAATGGCGACATTTACCATTTGAAACGCTAAAGTAGCAAGCGAATAGTAACAGCAGGAAGTAATGTAATCATTCCCAGTGTACAGTGTGCACTAGCACTAGCACTCGCTAGCGGCCTTGCGAACATTGTACGTTTCAACCGAGGCGAGTGTCAGCCAGGAAGTGGAAATACGTGGTGTACGTATCGCGAACCGATCACTACTCGGTATCGAGTGTGAGTAATAGAGAGAAGAGTATCGCGAGAGAGAGCGAGAGAGAGAGAGAGGCGCCAGCGAGGCTCTTCTCGTCTCTGCACCGCTACTCCGAACATCGACCGAGGAAGAGGGATGCCCTCCATGTGGACTGAAACCTTGCCGATGTATAATATACCAAACACGACGTCCACAAATAACTCCGATTAGCAGGTCTCAAACGTCGCGTCGGCCGCGTGCTAATGGTGACATTGGTAACAGTGCGGTAGGAGCGGTCAGCGAACACTCGAATTTCGTGGCGCGGTGCGGGCGCACCCGTGTGTTGTATGACGGACGCCGGTGTTTATTTGCGTCACTGTAATTAAGTGTCGTGTAACAGTTAGCCGGCGCGTGCGGTGATGAGTGACAAATACCGTACTCGTCTCGCAAATGTTTCGGCATAACATCGCGTGCTGTCCAATCGACCTTTGGTAAACAGAACTCGTACACAGGTCGTCCACGGCTCCTCCGTTCCGATAACCCGACAGGCTCTTGCGTAAACGATAAGCTGGTATTTCATGAGATGTCAATTTTGGTTTATGAATATTGAGTTCATTGATTCGACGGCCCTGAAGTCGAAGGAAGTTAAACGTTCATAGTTAGCATGTAAGGATGGAAACAGAGCTCGGAGGCGAGGTCCGGGCAGTCGCGGGGAGGCTCGCTGCTGACGCGCACAAGGTCCGGGCAGTCGCGGGGAGGCTCGCTGCTGACGCGCACAATCAGAGCGGAACGCGGGGTAATCGTCCCACTGTTTGTGGCGTTATGTGATCTCGAATATCGCACGGATACTCGACCCGCTGTACACAACGACACGACGAGGCGAACGTTTTCGCGACACCACTCGATCACGTTACGTCCGTCCTCGATACTTAACGTCAGCGGAAAGTTGATATATTATTAGAAAGCCGGTACACACCGACCGATCTATCGCCGGTAGATACACATGTATCTACCGGCGATAGATCGGTCTGGCCCTTAGAGGCCGACTGACGCCGCGCGCGCGTTGTGTTATAGCGCTCCTTACGCGACGTCCCTAATTAATAGTGATATCGGATCCTACACCGAATACTGATCGATGTTATTGTTTAACAACAGCTCGAACGTGTCTATATTTTATTTAGTATGGTTATATTGGAAGGTGCGGGCTGGCGAGTGGCGACGTGGCGACGCGGCGACGTCGCGTATTATTAATTGCCAAAAGGGTTTATCGTAGATATCGAGTGCGGCTATCTGATAGATTATCTCGTGTTGTGCGACCTCACAGAGCCGCTCCTCCGATGTAAATAATGCATACGGAGCCGTGCGCGGCCTTTCCCTCCCCGTGGAGCCCGTGGGTGCGACACGTAGGTACTTAGTAGTTAGCTCCGCGCACTTTCAATGAGTTCCGCGTCTGAATACTATCTGTGTCCCAGATCTCGACGACTTATCGCACTGATATAAGAGCTGGCCTCGAGTGACGTCACGCGTAATTCAAGTGCACCGCGTTTTCAGGCCGCCCGCGCCGGTTACATCTCGCTCTATCAATGCATTTATGTCGATATAAATGAAATTATTTCACATGAAGCGACCGTCCAGCGGCATCGAGTCACGCGAATGGCTCGCGTCGCCGTCGCAGCGAGCTCTGGCTCCGGGTTACCTCTAGCCTCTAGGGGCTCGACCGGTTTTCGTGTCGGTTTTCGTTTTGAATATCCCGATAAATTAAACAACACCGGTTGCTTTGTACCTCGAATGCACACAAATGGAATGAGACGAAGAACTTTACGAAGGGCATTAGCGAGCGAAACGTGACGACTTCTAGGGCTTTGCTGTTGAATTGGGAGCCATCGAAGTCGAACGGATATAGATAATGAAGGAAGCCGAAGAAATGTAGTGTCTGAAGCGCCGGAGTGGAAACGGCGGTACCGGTACGTGATTCGAGGCAGACGGCAAAAATAAACAAGCGAATGCAAATGCGAGTTACATCACTATGATCAGATAAACGGTGCCGCGTGGAGTGGAGCGACTCTGTATACATATCTATCTACCGTATCAGCATGCTCGTTCGATCCGTGGCACAGTCACCTACTTCGCCAAGTGTCGACCTCTGCATTTTTAAATGTCGTCACATTCAGCGAAAGTATTTCGCTAACAGTTGTTCAACCGCTCACGCCGCTGAGGTCACCGTGTTCACCGTGAATCGATCCTTGTTACACGATTATACTATAATATATTGCGAATTCATTATTTCAGTGGAGCGTCGTCGCTTAGAGTATGCTGTTTAGCTACGTTTCGTAATATTTCCTGCGAGTCCGTTGTGTGCTAACTAAGGTATTCCACGTTCAGGGCTAATGCGCGAATCGACAAGTAAAACTGGTGAGTTTCGTAACGCGCCGAGTTGGCGCTCTCGACGTCCGCATTTTTGAGTCTTCCGCATTAAAATATTAGCCGATACAGATTTTACGAATCGGCATCGGATCGAGGTCGTCGACACCTCGCCTTAGCCATCGTCGCTCGGTAGTTAGGAGATGTAAGTACCTACTCGGTTGCCTGTTCAGAACGGTCATCACTGATACGGCAGTTGTGTTTTATAAGCGACGCAGAATGCCTCTCGACGCGGACGTCGCATTACGAACTGGCCTTATTGTCAGTAGTACCATTGATCGTACAAGTGACACAACTTTCTTTAATGGTTCTAAGGACTTAGTACCATTAAAGAAAAATGAAGATATTCCTCCGTAATTCTCCCACCGCCTCCCACGCCAACCTTACGGTTATAAAGATCGAATCGTAGGCAGACAAAATGAGCGCCTTTTACTATCAGTGTACACCTCCCTTTTTGGGTTATATAGGCATACACACGACTTACGTTACGAAACCAAAAAAAAAAACTGAACTTTAGAGTGGAATTCGTAGGAAAGGGGACATTCACGAGTGAAGTACGCACGTAATCAGCAAAAACAAGCATAGCGAGGTCCGCGAGACGAGCTCGCGCTCGGAACAGGCTGCGTGCCGATGACGCGCTGATTGCGCACGGTTCGCGCGAAAGTCTTCTCTCCAAGGTTGGGAACGAGTTTTTAGGCGGCGCGCCGCCTATTGTTGCGCCGCGCGGCACCGTCTCTCGCGCACGTGCGTTTTTACTATTAGAAAGTGCTAATATTAGTGTAATCGGTAATTAAGCATCAGACACGTTTCCGCGACGTGACGGAGAAGAGCCATGTTTTTGCCGAGCCGATGTTATACAACGACGTTCTAGGAAGTGACACGAACACACGATAACAATTTGAAAGGATTCCGCCGTCGTGTCGTATATAGTGCCGCGAGATAAGGGCCTGCCTAGCGCCCGGTGCCAGGGCGCCGGCCTCCGCGCGCGACTCACAGCGCGCCCGACATAATGATGCTCCTTCATCGACCTATCATCGTTACGAGGAAAATAAATATGTAGTTTGACCGCAATGACACAGAGTAAATGATCGTAAATAGTCGATGATTAAGTGCACGGCGCGGGTCACGAGCGATCATCCTCCACAGCGTACACTCTTTCAAAATACAGTTATTTCCATGAGTGTAGGTAGACGCTCCGACTATAATGGTCTCCGTGGAAGCCCTCTTGGTGTAGACGCCGTACCTATGTCGTGTATCTCGGGCAGGCCTGAGCCCGGAGCCCTGGTCCGGCGCCGGCGTCCCGGAGGCGGCCGGGCTCGCGACCCACTCTGTGCACGTCGGTTCACGGTCACATGACCGACTCCGTCGTCGGCCAACATCTAACAGTCTTTATCGAAAACGTCATTTATTGTTCTAATCTTATACATTCCGACTAATTCACGAACGTTGTCGTGTACAGCAACAGGGGATACAGCGCGGCGACGTGACTAGATACAATAAACATGTTAGTCGAGTGGTTCAGAGGTACTGCTATCAAAGGGGAGGCAGAGAGCTCGCAAAGGGAATACGATGTACAAGACGAGAGTGTGTGGTGCAGCGCGGGACGAGGCGCGCGCCGCCACGACCGCCTTGTTCCCGAACAACAACACGCGCGGCGGAGTGCCGACAACCCCTAGAGGATTCGAACCCGGGATCCCGGTTTTAGTCCCGAAATATTCGGGATAAAATTTAATGAATCCCGGGATTTTCGGAATTGATATTTTTTTTATTAAGTCAATAAAAATGTGCGTGAAACGAAACGCACTTACCATGATTTGACGTTTGACAGCCATCTTGTTTACACAGCTGATTTCATTTGTTTTTGCTAACGACCGGTACCGGATTATGCGTCAAAGTGTGTAAAAATTCCCGCTTCACGTCGTGTGTCTGAGTAAATAATATTTACTCTATAATAGATGAAAAACAACAAGTGTTATTTTCTGTAGCTTTTATTTTCGTGGTTTAAATAAGTAATTTATAAAGTTTCTGGTCAATTTAATTTAAAAATACGAGTACCTAATGTACCTATAAACATTGATCTCTTTAGTATATATATATAGTCTTTTTTATAGTTTATGTAAATATGTCTAAAGAAGTCACCTGGCAACCCTGCCTCTGTGAACACTAGGCTCTCAACTTATTAAAATTTTAATATTATAATTTAGCTGTCAATTACAGTAAAAGTGATTAATAAGTGTATTTTAGTGCAAAATTCATCAACAGTGCTATTTTTCAAGACATTTTTAAGCTGTTTATCCCAAATCAAACAAGATATTTTTTTCCACAAACACTGCAAGTACCCACTTCTAATAGTTTTTTGAATTACATGTTCTGTCAAATTCAAGTGACAGTTACGATTTTCATTTTGACAAGTCTATGTCAAACTCAACTGACAGTTTATAATTCGAATTTGACAACACGTGAGTTGCCATAACCAGAAAATCTACCCAAATTCCGGGAGTTGTAAAAATGTCTGTCTGCAGCAAATGCAACAAGACCATAAAGGCAACTGAAATTAAAAATTGTTCAAAGTGTAGCGCCGCTTTTCATTATCAGTGTTTAAATATACACGCGGATAATTTTTCCAAGGAATCAAAGGCTCACAAGGCTTCTTGGAAGTGCTCTGAGTGTAAGATTACGGATAGACATAAGGGAAGCCCAAGTACTTCATCTCAACTCGGAACTACTTCTACACCAGCCACCGAACTTTCAGGTGCGTGTAGCTTTGAAGATCTGAAGCTGTATTTCGACAAAAAGCTCGAAGCTTCGTTGACTCAACTTCACAGAGATATTAGACGGGACTTCACTACAGACAACTCTGACACTCGTTCTAAAATCCAAGAGCTCACGGAAAGTGTTAATTTCATGTCAGCGAAGTACGACCAGCTTAAGGAAGCGCTAGATTTAAAAAACCAGGCTATACACGAGCTGCAAGACGAAAACCAAACTCTACGTTCTCAAGTTGGTGATCTCTGCACTGAAATTGGAAACCTTAATTCTCGAATCAACCTCTTTTAACAACAATCTCGCGACTGTAACCTGGAACTCCAGTGTGTTCCCGAACATTCATCTGAGAATCTTAAAACTATAGTCCGACAACTAGCTTCGACCGTGGGATATAATTTGCCCGACAACGAATTAGTGAACTATCACAGAGTTGCCAAGGAGTTGCAAGGAATCGAACAGACCCCGTTCAATAGTGGTAAAGCTCTCCAGCCCACTGGTGCGAGACTCCCTTATCGCTGCGACAAAAACTTACAATAGAACTCATCAAACCGACAAGCTGAGGCAGAAACGCTGTATTCGTTCAATGTTTAAACTCAAAAAAAGAGATAGTTGTAAGCCCTATTTTTTAAAGTATAAAATTCTTACACTTCCGTGTTTATACATTTTAGAAACGGCCCTTTTTGTAAAAACAAACCGGGAGCGATTCCCCACACTATCTGATACTACTGTAAGAAATAGGCACGACCAAGACAAACGGCGCGACATGAAGGAAAGACAGCACTGGTGCAAAATAGCATCGTATGTATGGGTCCTAAAATCTACAATAAGATTCCTAAGTCAATAAGAGACCAGAATAGTAATTTATTTAGAAAAAAGTTGAAGGCATTGTTATTGCAGAAGTGTTATTATTCTATCAATGATTTTTTAAAAGACAAATTTTAATTTTATTTGACATTATGTGTATCTTTTATTACTTCTGCTTTGTCATATTTTATATATTTTTGGTTTGTGTATTAATCTAATAACAAATAATAATTATTATTATTTTTTCGCATGTGCATGATGCTGTCTACCTGACATTTGTACGCCTAATCGGCACAACATGATTTTAAGCGACTAAATTTAGTGTAACATCTTTTATGCACTTGTTGTATAAAATTCTCGTGTTGTATGCAAATAAATTATCTTTATCTTTATCTGAACTGCTCACATCTGGGCATTGCCGACAGTGAGAAGAAGCCAGTTTTTGTGTGCGAACACTTACGTGTTACACTTACTTTGTATCGGTGCGGTGTATAATCCGTCTCCCGCTCACATGATCGCACCAATCGCATCACATCTGATTTAACAAATGTGGTCCAACACAAAATACCCCAAAGTTCGGACTTACTACTGGCTGGGGATTTCAACTTTACACACTTGAACTGGCAACCAGTCGATACTAGCACAAGTTTATCCCTCTCGTGTTCACCAAATTCTGAAATTGAAGAACTTCTAATTGATTTCCTTTCATTCAACAACCTACATCAAATCAACCCGATAACAAACAAAAACAAACGAACACTAGACTTGGTTATAACAAACAATCCCAGTATGTTTTCCGTCATAGAATGCAACGATCCTCTTGTTGAATTAGATGCAATGCACCATCCAGCTTTAACTATAGAAATGAAACATTACCCACGTAAGATTATAAAATATAAAAGAATCTCCAGCTTAAATTTCTCTAGAGCTGATTATAAAAGCATAAACGAAGAATTAGTCAAAGTTGATTGGAGCGCTCATTTGAATTCCTTGAACACGGTGGACGAAACAGTTGAAGTTTTCTACAATCTTATTATGCCAATTATTACTAAGTACACACCAGAATCTCTAAAACGAAGTACTGATTATCCATGTTGGTTTAGTCACTCATTAATCAGAACTATCAAAGAAAAAGCAAAATTTCACAAACGTTATAAAAAATACGGTAATCCCAGGGATCAATTAACATTTCAACTATTGCGCCTACGCTGTGAGAAGACGATTGTCTAGTGTTTAGCTAAGTTCAGGTCCAACGCTCCAACGTATATCAAAAACACTCTAAAATACTTTTGGTTATTCATAAAATCACTCAGATCTGACAGCAGTGACATACCAGACCAAATGCATCTCTATGAGAACAATATATCTGGTGGGCAACATATCAGTAACTCGTTTTCGGAACACTTTCATTCAATCTTTAATAATGATTCAGAGATAACTACATCATCGGACGATTTGAATAAATGTCACAGGTCTCTTAATTCTTGTTCTTTTTCCGTAGCTGAAGTTTTGAAAGCCCTTCAGTGTATCGACACAAACAAAGGCCCTGGACCGGACACTATCCCACCTATATTTTTAAAAACATGTGCCTCACAGTTGGCAAAACCACTACAGATTATTTTTAACATGTCTCTTAGAGATGGAATATATCCCGAGAAATGGAAAATTGCACATATTATACCAATTCATAAGTCAGGTGATCGCAGCGATGTGACAAATTATAGGCCTATCTCTATTCTGTCGGCAATGGGGAAGTTGTTTGAGTCGATGGTACAAAAAATACTATACTTCCATCTCAAACCCCTTTTCGATTCTCATCAACACGGTTTTTTACCGGGTAGATCCACAGCATCTAATCTCTTTGGGTACACGAACGATATAATCGATGCAATCGAAAAGGGCGGCGAAGTACATGCGATATATACCGATTTTTCTAAAGCATTCGATGTCGTCAACCATAACATCTTGGTTCAGAAACTTGGGCACGCTGGAATTTGCGGTTCATTGTTACGATGGTGCGAATCTTACTTGCGTAATCGTTCCCAGTTGGTCATCATTCGAGGCTTCAAATCATTGCTTCGGAAAGTACCCTCTGGTGTACCACAGGGATCGCATCTGGGACCTTTGTTCTTTTTAGTGTTCATAAATGACCTTTGTTCCAATTTAACCTCAAATTACAAAATGTTTGCAGATGATTTAAAAATTTATAAGGAAATTAGTTGTAGATATGATGTTATAACTCTGCAAAACGATCTCGATCTTATAAGACATTGGTGTCTCAAAAACAAAATGATTTTAAATCCAACAATGTGTCATTATATAAAATTCACACGGAAAAAACCCGCTAGCTGCATCGTATCATGTAAATGGCGCGCCTATCAAGGAAGTTACAAGTACTCGTGACCTGGGAGTTGTTGTGGACCAAAGGTTGGACTTTAGAGATCACATTGATCATATCGTTAAAAAAGGCAGTAGACTTGCCGGTTTTGTCTTAAGACAAACCAAGTTTTTTAAAAAACCTGAGATACCTATCATCCTTTTTAATTGCTATGTCCGTAGCCTGTTGGAATACTGTAGCCCTGTCTGGAACCCATTCTATGCTGTTCACGAAAATCGAATTGAAGCTCTCCAAAAGAAATTTTTCAATCATCTTTCTTATGCTGATAATAAATGTCGTAGACTTAACACTTATGACTCTAGACTCGATCATTACAAAGCAACTTCACTTAGCTATAGGCGCAAGGTAGCTGACATAGTATTTCTAAATAAACTAGTTCTTGGCAAAATTGAACAACAAAGTTACAGGGGGGTCAAAAGTGCTCTGAATGGCTTCGAGAAAAAGGATGGTACGGCGTGGCCTTGCCGCTCGACTTGGCGGGGCCACTGCCGTGCCCCCAGATAGCTCCACTTATTGGAGAAAATAAACTTTAGGGTTCCTCGGTCATTTGCCCCACGTCAACAAGTGAAATCGTTCGTTGTACCTACTTGTCGAACAAACTATGCTCAAAATTCACCGATCAACCGCTTATGTAGCACGTATAACGACTTTTGTCAGGAGCTTGATATTTTCGATACATCGGTCAACAAAATAAAAAATATCCTTTTCAATATTTATATAAACTGAAGAACACGGTACTTGCAATTGTATCTTAGACTATATACCTAGTCTTGCCATAAATATTGTCACGTAGTTTTTTTTTTTTTTTATTGCATATAATATTTATTACTTTTACAGTGTGTTAGTTTAATACATAAATATACAACAATTTAAAATATAAAAGCTTATTCGAAGTGGTCTCCATTGGCTGCAATACAGTCCTTTAAACGTTGAGGCCAGTTATCAATAGAAGCACGCACTCTTTCCATGGGAAAATTCTTCACTGCCAATCGTATGGATTGTTTTAGGGACTCCAAATTATCATGGCGTTTAGAGCAAGTCATACTCTCTAAAACTGACCATAAATCATAATCCAGCGGATTAAGATCAGGACTAGACGACGGCCAGTCTTCAGCTCTGATGAAGTCCGAAACGTTCACTTCCAACCAAGACTGCGTGGACCGAGCTTTATGACCTGGCGCCGAGTCTTGTTGGAAGGACCATACTTGGTTATTGAACATGGTGTTGTTAAGGGGCTTAACTACCTTCTCAAGAATGGTATTTTGATACACTTGTGCCGATGTTTTGATACCTTTTTCACAAAAATATGGCTCAATCACTCCTTCATAGCTAACACCCCACCAAACGATCACTGAAGTCGGATAATGCCCACGTTGCACTCTGTCGACTAATTGGGAAGCTTCCTTAGAGCTTTGAGCATAAATACGGTCATTTTGTTTGTTAAAATGTTGCTCAATTGTAAAGATTTACTCATCCGTAAACAAATTTTTTCTGTGACCTCCCTTTGCGTACCGCTTCAGTAGTTGTTTCGATTTTACCACCCTATTCTTTTTTAAATTATCAGTTAAAAAATGACCAGTGCGTCTCTTATAGGCTGCAAGTCCTAAGTCATCTTTTAAAATACGCGACATGGTTCTGGGTGCTATCTTCATCTCCCGAGATAAAATCTTTTGCTTTCGGACAGGATTTCTTCGAATTCTTTCCCTTACTGCTTTGACCACCTTTTTCGTACGAACACTACGTGGACGGCCAGATCTTTTTCTGTCACAAGCAGAGGAGGTCTCATTGTACCTATTAATAGCCCGGTACACAAACATTTGACTAATACCAAGCGTATGGAGAGTTTCAAAAATTGCATTTGGCTCCATACCAACTTTGTGTAATGCAATCACAGCGATTCGGTTCTCTTTTTTTTTTTTTTTTTTTTATCGATTTTTTATTATTATTTTAATATCGCAAAATATTGTACAATGTATTGGCGCCAAAATTAGAAAACTCAATGAACAATCGTATAAAAATGACAAATTCCAAATTCAAATGTAATATCTTTCTTATTTTTAACTGTAACAGTATTTATGGCCAGACTAAGTATAACTATTCCTATTTGTTGAGTGTCACAATTTAAATGCATGTTGTGTTTGCTTCTAGAAGGCTGTTCAGCCAGTCTATGTTATTCATATGTATGATGAAATTATGTTCGTATTATAGCTGTAACATCCAGTTTGCAAACCATTAAAAAAAAAAGGTGAAGTTAAGTTTTTTTTAAGTTTATTGTTAGTTTCATAAATTATTTACAGAAGTGCCTAGTTTGTTTATTTTATATGAAGTATAATTTTGTTTAACCGCGTTTTTGAAGATTTAAAACATAAATATTCTATGTCCTCACATAACTAAAAGAGAAATAAAAAATGATTTTGATATGTTTTACTGTCTTTTTGTTACCACTTTCCATTACCAATACAATCCCGGGACTATCCAGGGATTCCGAGATTAACTAACTGTAGATATTCCAGAAATCCAGGGATTAGAAAAATCGACCGGGATCGAATCCTCTACTAACGCCCTACTTTTCATGGAATACTATGGGAGGTACCGACCGCGACAACTACATCGCTGCTGTATCACATGTTCACGTTATTGACGGAACAATTCCACCTTCTATTGTGAATCACCATTTAGTGTCGAATTATTAAATAAATAAATACCTAACAACACTTTCAATCTAATCCTCTTTCAAACAAAAATAAAACCGCACAAGTGGGAGTCAGACTCGCCCACCGAGGGTTCCTTACAAACTAGTAGATAAAAGGGGGAAATCATATTTTTTTTTTATATTTTCCTTCTTAAACCGAAAAATTTATATCGTAAAAATATTTAAAAACCTGTGTTAGCTTGTACTAATAACGCTCTTTCATAAGATACCCCACATGATACGGTTAAAGCACTTAAAAATTTGGACCCTCATTCCTTGCTTAAGACACTATTTTTCTGTGATTAAATTAAAAATGACCAGTTTTCGGATCAGATATGTACTCTAACACAATGCTTCTTGCCAAATTTTAAAGTTCTAGATCAACGGGAAGTACCCCATAGGTTTTGATTCTCTTGTGAGTGTCGAAATGTGCGGTTTTTACGACATATTCGGCTGGAACTTGTAAACTGAAAAATTTGATTTTTTTGTGCAGCATGAGACTATGGATCTGCGTATATGGTTTTAATTTAAACTCGATACAGTCACGCGTTCCCGAGATACAGGTCTTGACACCCGGACGGGCGGACGGACAACAAAGTGATCCTATAAGAGTTTTGAGGTACGGAACCCTAATAAATGCCAAGACCATGTCATGACTAAGGCACGCATATGATAAGGTTCTATAGCTAATGCTGTAAGTTTTTTTTTTAGTTTACAAAACTGGACATATACATACAATAGAAATATAATTGATATTTAAATGGAACATACTAAAATTAAGGATGCAATATGAATATTGTGTAAAAATTAATTTATGTTATTGATAATACAAAATTTCGTTTAAGTTGTGAGACACGGCGAAATTATAAAGCGTCCTCATAGTTACTACTGAATTCTAAAAAAATAATCGGACAAGTGCGATTCAGACTCGCCCACCGAGGGTTCCGTACAAACTACTTTTTGGTTTAGGGGTTAAAAACAGTGATGAAACGTGTGCTGTACTTCGAGAACTTGTACGGTCTCGCTGAAGCCAGATGAAACGACCGCGATTACCACATCCGTAGAGCATCGGAGTCGGGTCGAAGGCGCGGCCTCTTGGACCCGGGGAGAGCAATGCCACTAATCGAATGTTAAGTAATAATTGTCCGTCTCCACTCGCGGCGGCGAGTGGAGACGGACGCATCAGCATTCCGCGCGAGGAAGCACTCTCACCGGCACCGGTCGATTACGCAGGGCACGCTGCGCGCTCGTCGACAGAGGGAGACTTACCTTGATCCTGGTCCGTCGGCTGGCGCGCAGGATGATGCCGTCGTTCTCGATGTAGTCGGGCACCTCCTTGCGGTTGGAGAAGTTGAACACGACGGAGGTGGTGGCCGGGGGCGGGGCACGCGCCCGCCCGCCGCCGGCGCGCACCCAGGGCGCGCGCGGCTCGGCCTCCAGCGCGGGCGCAGCCGCGGGCGGGGGAACGCACCGCCCCGCGGACCCGCTCCACGCGCGCTCTATGCCGGCCGCGCCGATGCGGGAGAGCGCGCGCGGCTCCGGCGTCGAGTGTCCGTTCACGAGAGCTACCGGCTCCTCCGGCTTGTCATGCGTCGGGGGCGGGGGCGGCGTTGAGGGGCGCGGGGATGCCGGCATCGGCCGGATGACGCCCACGCGGCGCGCCACCAGCACCGGGTTAGTGGCGGCCAGTGGCGGCAGGTGCGAGCCGCCGCGCGGAGCTTCGAACGCGTATCGCACCGAGCTCCCGGCCCGCGCGATGCCGTCCAGCGCCGCGCGCGACACCGCCCGCGGGCCCGAGTCCACCTCCTCCCCTGCCGCCGGGGACGGAGCGACAGGGGCCAGAACGGGACTCATACGGCCCGATGCTTTCGGAAGGATCGAAGCGATGATCGTCGGGGAAGTAGGCGACACAGTCGACGGACCGAAAACTGGCGCTGGCGGCGGGCTCGCGGGCGGCGGACTCGAGGGCGGTGGGGAGTCTGGGGGCACGGGGGGCGGCGGGGTGTCGGACGCAACCAGAGGGCTTGGGGAGCGCGCCTCGGGCTCCTGCCGCTCGGGCGTGAGGCTCCGGCGCGAGCCCTCGAGGCCACGCAACACGGCGGAGACGCGCGCCGCCGGTGCCGGCCGCCGTGTCGGCGCGCTCTCGAACTTGCGCAGCGTCGAGCGAACTACGTCGAGCGGCGGGCGCTCCGTGTCACGCAGCAGCGGCGCGGGGCGGCGCGGTGGCCGGCCGGCACGCAGGCCGGGCGGCCGCGGGGCCGGCACCGGCGGCGGCGGTGGCGACGGCGAGGGCGGCGCGCGTCCCTCGCATGAGTCGAGCCGGCTGAGCGCATCCACGGAGCGCGCGCGCTTAATGGACTCGCGGCGCGCGGGTGACGCGAGCGGAGCGGCCGCAGCCAGGGACACGGGACGGGCGGGGCGGGGCGCACGGGGCGCGGGGGGCGGCCGCTCATCCAGGAGGTGCTCGAGCGAGGCAGCGCGCCGCAGTACTGAGGGGCGGCGGCGCGGCGCGTCTCGCAGCGCCAGGCTCAGGTAGCGCGACTTGAGCCGCTTCACTATGCCGGGCCCGTAGCGCAGCTCCTCTTCGTTGTCCTCGTCGGCGGCGTGCACTGAGGCCGACGGGGGCGGCGGGGGCGGGGGCGGGGGCGGCGGAGGAGGCGCCGCCCCCGCCATCGCCGGACGCCCGCGCGCCGCGCGCCGCTGCAGCAGCTCGCGCTTCCATTGTGGCAGAGATCCGTTAGACATGCCTGCATGTACAATGAGATATAAATTTTTTTTCAATCTAAAATAAATCAGAAAAAAACCACTTGGCCAGTATTGTTTGTTAAAAAAAACCGGATGTGCCGGAGGCTGGAGGGTTGGTAATGATGAGACACATGATGGTATCGGTCTAATTTATTGTAACAAATAACTAAGCTTATATACTAAGTACTACGTGCCTCCTATCTATATCAGTCATACTCTATGTTAACGTATCCTAAAGATGACTTATTATTCTACATATAATCACGCATTACGAACACTAAACTATGTTGCTACATTACACCACCCTTTAAAAAAGAAAAAAAAAATGATAATAAAATGCAATCACACATATCCTAATGAGTAATGACCTAGAAACACAAGTAACCTTGTCGGTTCAGTAAAAATAATGCTGACAAACGCATAGGTACTACCGGCTGGTCGATGCACTCGATGCTCCAGTTTTGCTGACGTATGTTAGTGAGCTTGTTTAACTGGTACATTTATCAATCACAACCGTTTCCTAGGGTAACTTAGCCCTTTTATAGCGTCAAAAACTTGTCCTTAACACTTTTTCGGTAAATAAGGATGATATTTCCCTGTAAACGTATCGTAGCTAATGCTTTCAGTAGAATCAGGTAGCTTGACGTTTTTAAATCCTAAATTCTATTGTTATGAAGACATATTTCTTGATCGTTGTGCATCTCGTCGTGTTGTGTGTGTCGGCATCTTGCTGAATACGCATAACTAATAGGTGAAGGCATGTCGTTGTCACGTCCACTAACGTGTTGAATGTTGAATATTCGTACAATATTGCGAGATAAAATCAAATTGGCGTATTCCTTGGCTCGTTAAGTGATAACCTAAGAAATCCATTTCGCTCTTGAAGAACTCGCATTTTCCGAGATTAATATTTATCCCATTCTCATAAAGGCGGTTGAAAATCGTTTCAAAAATGTCTGTAATCCTCTTCCTCGTTGACATATATAGACAAATACGAAGTACGTAGAAAAATTATGGCTGCGTCGATTTGCTCAAAATTACGGGCATTGTACGCTCCGTTACTTTGTCAATAATTTTCCGACCAGCTATATCTACAATTAACTTATAATGCTCAAAAAATCTGCTCCGATAAATGGTTGCTTAACTTCGCCAATAATAAAAATACATATAAAATATCCCATATTAATCAAAATCTTATACCACTTTTTCGGTAGGTAAAAATGAGACGATTTGACGAGTGAAAATTGCACTAGTCTGTACTTCGATTAATTTCCTTGATTCCTTTAGCCAGTTTCCTTACTTCCAGTCCAATTGCTCAATGGTTTTGTCATCAATTTTCCATCAGCCCAAATCTTGCATTTCGCGTGTAGAAGTTGTGATGGTTTCTGCGGTGCAAAAATTTCCTCCAGTTGCTTGATCCATAGTCGAGATTGGTCCCTCCAGAACTCCGGAATGCGGTATGCTGCTATTTTCAAAGATCCATAACTGCAGCTTGATTTGCACGGCGATGATGTCATGCTGAACGTCTTCTTCTCGTATTATCAATCGACACTCGGAGTCACTAATTTTCCAAAGCCCCGAAACCCGATCACTGCAGTCACTGACGTCGGGCGAAACCCTCGAAGGTTGGTAACGCGGGGTTACCAATTTGCCGAGATTCCAAAGTTTGGTGCTGTGATATGCCGGAGGCTGGAGGGTTGGTAATGATGAGACACATCATGGTATCGGTCTAATTTATTGTAACAAATAACTAAGCTTATATACTAAGTACTACGTGCTAGAGGCCTCCTATCCATATCAGTCATACTCTATGTTAACGTATCCTAAAGATGACTTATCATTCTACATATAATCACGCATCACGAACACTAAACTATGTGGCTACACCGGACAAGTGCGAGTCAGACGCGCCCACCGAGGGTTCCGTACAAACTAGTAGATAAAAGGGGGACATCATATGTTTTTTTTATATTTTCCTTCATAAACTGCAAATTACACATCGTAAAAATAACTAAAAAACTGGTTTAGCTTGTGCTAATGAAGCTCTTTCATATGATACCCCACATGATACGGTTAATTCACTTTAAACTTTAAGGTGTGTTCTTGTAGGTGAAAACTGTTCTGGGCATTTGTGAATTCGTTATTTTCTGCTATTTTGATTTGTATGCCGTTGGTTTTCCTTGAATGTAAAAATAAAATAAAATTTGGAGCCAAATGAAAATTTTCATTCCTTGCATAAAACAAAAAAAAAATACTATTTTTTTGTGATTAAAGTAAAAATGACCAGTTTTTGTTTTTTTCTTTTATGTGTACTCTAACACAACGCTTCTTGCCAAATTTCAAAGTTCTAGGTCAACGGGAAGTACCCCATAGGTTTTGATTCCCTTGTGAGTGTCGAAATGTGCGTTTTTACGACATATTCGGCTGTAACATTTTTTTACGAATACTGAGAAATTTGAGTTTTCTCTCTGCAGCAAGAGACTATGGATCTGCGTATATGGTTTTAATTTCAACTCGATACCTTCACGCGTTCCCGAGATACAGGTCTTGACACCCGGACGGACGAACGGATGGACGGACAGACGTACAACAAAGTGATCCTATAAGGGTTCCGTTTTTTCCTTTTGAGGTACGGAACCCTAAAAATAATAATAATAATATCTTCCTAATCAATAAACAAGCACCGTCTATAACACCATATTACATAATTGTCACCCTTAGTTTTTTTTTTTTTTGTTTTTAGAACTGCTTTTTGTATTCTTTCATAGAATACATTTATCTGTCAAGTTATGTTTATGTAGAGCTGATAGTCTCTGAATAAAATGGCTGTGACATATGGACAAATAGACCGTCATGGCGAATTAATAATGGTTCCTCATAGTTAGTACGGAATCCTAAAAAGTGAATTAGTAGTTCTACAAACATTGTTTTTTTCAAACTTAAGATTATTTTTATTAGTTTTATTCAGTAAACAGTCTCCTCAATGCAAAACATAGCATATTTATAAAAACTTAAACATCAGTACATTGTTTTCATTTTAATATATTACGGGTTACTCAAATTAATTTATGAGTCATAAAAACCGACTATAGTTTCAACCGCATTCGCAGGTCTCTTTTAAAAGTAGCAGACGTCGGACCTGGTTGACATCCTGCCTGGTAAAAATAAATGTGAGTAGCCCGTAATATACATTTAAAAGATGTTAAGATGCTTAAAAGTATCAGCTACTATATAGATCTACCGCTTAACTGAGACTGTTCCTGGGGTATGGGAGCGGTACGGGAGGGGTTATATTACGATACATGAAATGACGCGTGACGTCAGTCGGGCGACAGCATCGCTATTACATGTGAACCCTCCCGTGCCGCTCCCATATCTCAGAAATGTACTATTTATCGCTTTGCTACTATAGTAAAACCGCTTAACTGAGTCTGCGGTTTTACTATAGTAGCAAAGCGATAAATAGTACATTAATGTCACTAATACTTGGTAAGTAATTATGTGAGTGTAGGAAGAGTATTGGTAGTATTAATTACTTATTGCCCGCAAAAGGCATTATCCTTGAGTTATTTTTAGGGGTCCGTACGTCAAAAGGAAAAAACGGAATCCTTATAGGATCACTTTGTTGTCCGTCTGTCAAGACCTGTATCTCGGGACAGCGTGAAGGTATCGAGTTGAAATTAAAACTGTATACGCAGATCCAT
This sequence comes from Lycia hirtaria, assembly GCA_947563715.1. Taxonomy (NCBI): domain Eukaryota; kingdom Metazoa; phylum Arthropoda; class Insecta; order Lepidoptera; family Geometridae; genus Lycia; species Lycia hirtaria. Next base: position 55,691,892 of record OX387375.1, read on the forward strand.
AGTCTCTTGCTGCAGAGAGAAAAATCAAACGTCTCAGTTTTCATTAAAAAAAGTTACAGCCGAATATGTCGCAAAAACACATATTTCGGCGCTCGTAAGGGAATCAATACGGTCTAATCTGATACGGTCTCTCTACGAGATCGAATCAGAAATGAAGAGATACGTAGACGTACAAAAGTCACCGATATAGCACAGCGGATTAGTAAGTTGAAGTGGCAGTGGGCAGGGCACATAGCACGTAGAACTGATGGCCGATGGGGCCGAAAAGTTCTCGAGTGGAGACCACGTACCGGCAAGCGCAGCGTAGGAAGACCAGCCACGAGATGGACAGATGACCTCATACAAGTGGCGGGAAGACGCTGGATGCAAGCCGCTTCCAATCGGTCTTTTTGGAAATCCATGGGGGAGGCCTATGTCCAGCAGTGGACTTCTTATGGCTGAGATGAAGGGAATCAAAGCCTATGGGGTACTTCCCATTGACCTATAACTGTGAAATTTGGCAAGAAGCATTGTCATATAAAGTACTAGTACACATAAGGGAAAAATTTGATAACTGTACATTTTTACTACTACTAACTGTACATTGTATAAGTTATTTGCATAAGACTGAATGTGAACTTTCAATAAAATAAAAAAAAAGTTTTTATATAATCAGAAAAAACAGGGTCTTTATGCAAGGAAGGAGCGTCCAATTTTTATAGTGCTTTAACTGTATCATGTGAGTTATATGAAAATAAATGAAAATTTTAAAAATATATAATTTCCCCTTTTATCTACTAGTTTGTATGGAGCCCTCGGCGGGCGAGTCTGACTAGCACTTGTCCGGTTTTTTATTTATTTAACTATAAAAACGTAAATGAAATAACTGAATAACGACGAGCACTCACCGAAGTCCTGTGAGGACTCGAGGGCAGTCTCCACCATCATCGTCAGGCGCCGCTCCGAGTCCAGTTCTGACATCACAAATGCAAAACAACACGTTAAGCTTCTCACAACGTTTACATGCCCATGCCACGCCAATAATAAGATTCAGATAATAATTATGCACAAGGAAACTCATACATCCTCCCATTATTATTATTATTTCTATCCCAGTTTATGAATAACTAGCTGCCCGCCGCGACTTCGTACGCGTAAGAAAATCGTTTATGTCACGCTCCTACCCGCACTCAATGCACCCCCGCTAAGTTAATGCTCCAGTACAACATCTGCCCTGTTCGTGTTTCGCTCCCAGCTCAATCTTGCCGCACTGCCGTCCTGCTTCAACCAAAAAACTAACTCCCATCCCTTTCTCGCCCCGCTCCTATCCTGCTCCCGGACGGCTCCCAAACTGTTTCTGTTCTGCTCTTCCCGATTTCAGATCGCTCTCACACCATTTCCACCCAACACTCACTCGTGATTCTGCTCCGCACCTGTCCCACTCCCACTTTGTTCTCGTTCCGCTTTCACCTCCCTCTCACCCCGTTCCGTTCCGCTCTTGTCCCATTCCCGCCTCGCTCCGTTCACACCTTGGGTTTCTCCCGCTCTTACCTCGTTCCCACCGCACTCCCACCTGACTCCTGTTCCGCTTCTGTTTCGCTCCCACCTTGCTCTCTACTTGGGTTTGTTGCTCCTTTTTCACTCCCACTTCAATCCTGCTCCACACTCACCCCCTCCCACCGTAATCGCAGCCCTCCCGCTGTAATCCCATTCACTCTCACATCGCTTACGCCTCACTCCCGCACCGCACTCTATTCCACCTCGCTTTATTTATCTCGTTCATCCATCACACTAATGCCTCACTCTCGCCAGCTCTTCTTCCCCACTTCCACCCTAACATTAAACCCTGGAACTTTCGTATAATCTTTTTACTCTCCTCTACCCGTGTATAATCCTTAATTTATTCCTATTGCAAAACTATAATGGCAGTATTCATTTATATCTATTAAGTTGATCTAACATTAAACCTGTGAACTTTCATATAATCTTTTAGGGTGTTTCAACTCCATGTTTCCTGTCGTTATGAAACTATTATAACAATATTCTATTAGTTTGCATCTGATAGTTAATATAAATACTGGAATTCATATCCGCAACATTAAAACCATGGAACTTTTACACAATCAATTACCCCGCAAAACTATAATAACAGTTACCTAAAAACTATAATAACATTTATAACTAAATTTCGTGCCCCTAACATTAAAACCACGGAACTTTCATACAATATTTGATTTTTTACTTTAACTTTCATACAATATTTGATATAATTTTTTGGCAACTGTTCGCATGTACAATCAGGCTCATGATCAAGACAAACTAAATTCCATGCATCTCGAGATCCCCGGAGATAAACAGCCCATTTACATATCGGAACATCTCTCTCCAGCAAACAAAAATTGCATGCTGCAGCAAGATCTGCTGCAACTGAGAAAAAATATCAGTTTGTTTGGATTCGTAATGGACGCATTTATGTAAGGAAGGACGCTAAGTCCAAACCCATTTTAGTTAAGGACCTAGATTTTATTAAGACTTTATAAAATAAGTAGTCGCAAAGAACACCCTTAAGGTATATTACCAGAACGTTAGAGGGCTACGGACCAAAATTGAGGATTTATATCACAATACTCTTAAGAATGATTACGACATAATAGTTTTAACCGAAACATATTTAAATGACTCTATCTATGACAATGAACTGTTTGATCCTCGTTATAGTACTTATAGGCGTGACCGGCAGGATTCATTATCTCTAAAAAAGGACGGGGGTGGAGTTCTGATTGCTGTATTAAATAATTGTGAAGTATTATGTAGACGTGATTGGGAATCTCATTCTATGTGCGAGGACGTATGGGTGAACCTCAAGCTGAGAAAAGGATCATCAGTAAACGAGTTGAATATTTGTGCAGTTTATGTCCCTTCGAATATAAGTGTTAATCATTTTGAAACATTTCTAGACAATTTATCATATGTAACCAATAATAAGGTGGTAGCAGGTTCTCAAACACTGGTATTAGGTGATTTTAACTTACCACATTTTAATTGGCAATTTGATAATAATTATAATCATCTCATTCCGCAACCAGGTTCTAGTGCAGTTGATGCTCTATTTCTAGACACGATGGACTTTAATGGTCTCAACCAATTCTCTGGTGTCTTGAATGATAAAAATCGGATACTAAACTTAGTATTAAGCACTAACGGTATTAATAAAATCACGGTCACTAAAAATTACACTCATCTAACTAAACTTGATTTGCCTCATCACCCTGCTCTGTATATAACAATTAAAGTTGGCGTATATAGTTATCTTAAAAGAAAACCAGATAAGACGTACAAATACTTTAAGTCTGACTATATGAAAATCAATGAGCGGCTGGCTGAGGTCAATTGGGATGTAAGACTTAATGCCTGCAATAATATCGACGATATGGTTAATACGTTTTACGATATTTTTGTACCAATTCTTCAAGAAAATACACCTTTAGAATTTTCAAAAAATGAACGCTATCCGATTTGGTTCTCACGGCCACTTATTAAATGTCTTAAAGAGAAGATCAAATATCATACCAAGTACAGACTATATGGTAATCTACAGGATAAACTGGCTTTCGTAGATGCTCGTAAAAGATGCAACATTCTTCTAAAGGAATGTTTTTCCACCTTTAGGCATGATGCCTCGTTGTTCTTGAAAAAGGAACCTAAGCACATATGGCGCTATGTAAAAAGTCTCAAAGGGAATAATGCTTCATTGCCAAATCAAATGTATTTGACTAACAAGTCTAGTGTGGGAGGTCAAGCAATTTGTGATTTGTTTTCAGAGCATTTTAATTCAATTTATGGAGGTTTTTCTAATTCGGACATAGTTGCTGACCATGTACCCATGTTAGATGTCACCGCTTATAGATCCGTATCGCCATTATGCAAGATATATATTGAAGAAAGTGAAGTCTTAGAAGCATTAACTAGGCTTGACGGAAATAAGGGTGCGGGTCCGGATTCATTACCTTCAGTAGTATTAAAACGGTGTGCTCAGCAACTGGCAAGACCTCTCTATATTATATTTAATAAGTCCTTAAGCACAGGTGTATTTCCATCAAAATGGAAAGTGGCTCACATAACTCCAATACATAAAAATGGTGATCTATCGCAAATTATAAATTATAGACCTGTCTCAATACTGTCTGGGTTTGGAAAGCTACTGGAATCTTTGGTGGTTAAAAAAGTGTATTGGCACCTATCACAAATTTTAAATACTGAACAGCACGGTTTCAGGCCACGGAAATCGACAAGTACTAATCTCATTGGCTATGTAAGTGACATACTTGAAGTATTAGATGAAGGGGGAGAGATTCATGCCATATATACAGATTTTAGCAAGGCGTTTGACCTAGTCGATCATGACTTGCTCATAGCGAAACTGCAGTGACTTGGTATTCACGGGATACTTTTAAGGTGGTTTGAATCCTATCTACGTAATAGATCACAATTAGTAGTCGTAAAAGGTTTCAAATCCAAAGAGACTGAGGTACCGTCTGGTATTCCTCAAGGATCCCATGTTGGGCCTATTCTGTTTGTGGGTTTTATAGACGACTTGCCGGGTGCAGTTAAATCAAAAGTACAACTTTTCGCCGATAATCTAAAAATTTACAAACGGATTAGCAGCCAGAAAGACGTGGAGGATCTCCAGGCCGATATCGATAGGATTAGCTATTGGTGTCATAAAAATAAGATGTGTCTTAATGCTTCAAAATGTTTCTGTTTAAAGTTTACGCGTAAACGCAACCCTTATCCCGCCATCTACAGAATAAATGATGTTAATCTGAAAGAGATGTCGTCTATTCGGGATCTTGGGGTGGTAGTTGACAAGCAACTGAACTTTCGGGAACACATCGATGTAATAGCAAGAAAAGCGAATATAATGTGTGGGTTTGTATCTAGACAGGCTAAAACATTCAAAAATAAAGACCTTTCCTTGCTCTTATACGTCAGTTTGGTGAGAAGTATTCTTGAATACTGTTCAGTTGTGTGGAATCCTGGATATCATGTTCATGCAGACAGGTTAGAAAGGGTGCAAAAAACTTTTATGTATCACTTACATGCAAAACAAATGTAAAGTGTTGCGATCATATGAGTCGAGATTGAAATATTTTAAAGTGATGTCTTTACAGAAGCGTCGTCAGATGACAGACATAATAATGTTATATAAATTACTTAATGGATACATCGACTGTCCAGACATCCTTGAAAAAATAAAGATTAGAGTCCCCAGACCTCATCATAGATTGACATGGAAAAAGTCATTTAAATTGCCCCGGTTTCGTAAAAATATGCTTATTCATTCTCCTTTGGTCCGTATGTGTGCTAGCTATGATAACGAAATTATTCGAAAAAATTTAGATATATTTAATGTAACATCGCTTCCCTCTTTTAAATTTAAATTACGGAATCTATTAAAATAGACGTTTGTATTTTCCTCTACTTAATTTGTAACTAATCTATATGTGATAACTTGCAGTAGGTTATTGTAGGTAAATTTAAATGTTTTTCTATGTAAGTTAGGTTCACTGTTAAGGACTTATGCATAATGCATGTTTTTAGCTCCTAGGTAATATTATTGTATAAGTTTTCTTGCATAAGACTGTTTGTGAACTTTCAATAAAAAAAAAATTACTCCCCCCTTTTAACCCATTTATTCAACCTAAGTAGCAAAACTATAGTAGCAGTTTTCATCTATTGTTAGCTAATATATATTACTTTTACAGTGTGTTAGTTTAATACATAAATATAAAACAATTTAAAATATAAAAGCTTATTCGAAGTGGTCTCCATTGGCTGCAATACAGTCCTTTAAACGTTGAGGCCAGTTATCAATAGAAGCACGCACTCTTTCCATGGGAAAATTCTTCACTGCCAATCGTATGGATTGTTTTAGGGACTCCAAATTATCATGGCGTTTAGAGCAAGCCATCCTCTCTAAAACTGACCATAAATCATAATCCAGCGGATTAAGATCAGGACTAGACGACGGCCAGTCTTCAGCTCTGATGAAGTCCGAAACGTTCACTTCCAACCAAGACTGCGTGGACCGAGCTTTATGACCTGGCGCCGAGTCTTGTTGGAAGGACCATACTTGGTTATTGAACATGGTGTTTAACTACCTTCTCAAGAATGGTATTTTGATACACTTGTGCCGATGTTTTGATACCTTTTTCACAAAAATATGGCTCAGTCACTCCTTCATAGCTAACACCCCACCAAACCATCACTGAAGTCGGATAATGCCCACGTTGCACTCTGTCGACTAATTGGGAAGCTTCCTTAGAGCTTTGAGCATAAATACGGTCATTTTGTTTGTTAAAATGTTGCTCAATTGTAAAGATTTACTCATCCGTAAACAAATTTTTTCTGTGACCTCCCTTTGCGTACCGCTTCAGTAGTTGTTTCGATTTTACCACCCTATTCTTTTTTAAATTATCAGTTAAAAAATGACCAGTGCGTCTCTTATAGGCTGCAAGTCCTAAGTCATCTTTTAAAATACGCGACATGGTTCTGGGTGCTATCTTCATCTCCCGAGATAAAATCTTTTGCTTTCGGACAGGATTTCTTCGAATTCTTTCCCTTACTGCTTTGACCACCTTTTTCGTACGAACACTACGTGGACGGCCAGATCTTTTTCTGTCACAAACAGAGGAGGTCTCATTGTACCTATTAATAGCCCGGTACACAAACATTTGACTAATATCAAGCGTATGGAGAGTTTTAAAAATTGCATTTGGCTCCATACCAACTTTGTGTAATGCAATCACAGCGATTCGGTTCTCTTTATCACCCCACTCCATTTTAATATCGCAAAATATTGTACAATGTATTGGCGCCAAAATTAGAAAACTCAATGAACAATCGTATAAAAATGACAGATTCCAAATTCAAATGTAATATCTAACTTATTTTTAACTGTAACAGTATTTATGGCCAGACTAAGTAATAGTCGCGAAAATATCCTTATTTTTGAAGCTTATTTAATATACTTAATGGTCGCGAAAATATTTAATCGCTAGCAAGTTACTTTATTAGTTGCAAACACTTAATTGCCTTTTAAGTTATTAGTCACCTGGAAAATAATAAGCCGTTAAGATATACGTAATTATGAGTATTATTCAAGCGTTGCTCACTTGAAATTACACCTTTACTTACATATCTTATAAACCTGTCATTTGTTCATGGTCGCTTTCCTAAGCAGCTTAAAAGGTCTTTAATCAAACCAATATATAAAAAAAGGAAACAAACTTGATATACGTAACTATAGACCTATTACACTCGTTCCAATTTTATCAAAAAATTTTTAATTAGCCATGTATAAACGGCTGGTTAGCTTCAACCAAAAACATAATATTTTAAGACATGAACAACATGGATTCCAGAGAGGTAAATCCACCACATCTGCGTGTTTTGAACTTGTGAATAACGTATTGGAAAACTTGGACAGTGGCAATCTTGTGACGGTGGTGTTTTTTGATATGTCGAAAGCGTTTGATTTTGTGTCTCACACACTCTTATTAAATAAATTGGAAAGGTATGGTATCCGCGGCCCTGCCTTAAGTTGGTTTCAATCTTATGTCGACGAGAGAGAGCAAGCAGTAGAAATTACTCACATAGATAAAAAGGAAGAACTTAATTCAAATCTATCTTCATTTGTTTTTAACAACTATGGTGTCCCGCAGGGCAGTGTTCTCGGCCCACCACTATTTTTAATATATATTAATGATCTACCTGATGCAACTTTAAATCCTTGTATAATATTTGCCGATGACATTTCTCAAATTTTGACATGTAAAAAAATACTGACATAACTAAATATAACTCTGACATAAATCATTCTATTGACTCTATTATTAAATGGCTTACTGACAACAATCTTAGTGTAAATTTAACTAAAACTAAATATATTCAATTCAGTACTTATAATAGCAGACTACCAGAACTTAATATATTCCATGGCGATACAAAAATGCAAAGAGTAGAAGAAACAACTTTTTTAGGGTTTAATATAGATAGATATTTAAATTGGAAAAGTCACGTCAATAAAGTTTGTAACAAAATAAATAGATTTATGTCTGTGCTCTACAAACTTCGTAAAAATTCTATACGACAAACTGTTTTATCAGCGTACCATGGATATGTTTCTTCTGTGTTAAATTATGGTCTTATATTTTGGGGAAACTCCACAGACGTTCATAGAGTGTTTTTGACCCAGAAAAAATGCGTCAGAACAATGACAGGTACACCACCATGGGAATCATGTAAACCACTATTTAAAGAATTGCGAATACTCACTTTGCCTTGTATGTATATATTTGAATCAGCTAAGTTTGTAAAGTTAAATCCTGACCATTTTAAAACAGGCAAAGATATTTATCCTAGAAATACTAGAAATCCAGATAGAATTGTTTTATCATGAATTCCAAGAACTGCATTATGTGCTAGAAATTGTCAAGCAATGTGTGGACGTATTTTTAACTCTGTCCCTAATGAAATTAAGGAACTACCGAGTAACATGTTTGTCAGAAAACTTAAATTGTGGCTTATTGAAAAATGCTATTACTCTCTGTCAGAATTTATTAAATAAAAATATCATTATGAACACAAATAATAAATAAAGCAATATGGGACATGATCATTTAACATGATTTAATATAAAATTCCTGACTCAACTATTAATATTAACTTCTTCTAACAAATTTGTATGTCGCAGTGCGGCAGAATGTCTAAGAGCTAATTATTGTATCCTAACATCTTTAATGTACTGACATTTTGGACAAATAAATATTTCTAATTTCTAATTCTAATTTCTAATGAGTCAAGTATCTTGACGACCATGGAAATCACAGAGTTTAGGAAAGGAACGTTATTAAAATTTGAAGGTGGGCACCACCTCGATTCAAATATCAATGAATACAAATTATAGCAAAGTTATTTTGAAACTTGTGAGAGATGTAAGTCAGTAAAATCTAATAATCATTTATGTAGCACAGAGAGCTGAAAACTATGTCAGTGAAAGTAAAGTATTACTAAGAAGATTGAGAATGTGAGGTGATATGAATGATGATGACATCATTTATTTAATCATAGCAAATCCATGATTTGCTATTTAGATATAGTCAACTTTTAACCCTCGACCCAAACAGAGGGGTGTTCAAAAATTCAAATTCAGTGCTTATTCAGTGTTTGTGTTATAAGTTTGATGTGTGTATATCTGTGGCATCATAGCTTTCAACTGAATGGACTGATTTTGATCTAGTTTTTTTGTTTGAAAAAGTTTTTCATTGAGGGTTCTTCTTAGCAATGTCTCATTAAAATCAGTTCAGCCATTTTTATTTGTCAGGGGTTTTTGAGTTTCTTAAATTTATATATTTGTATTGTAATGCCTTATGGTTTTATCTAGAGTGTTGAAAAACTGTGATGATGATGATGTAGGCTGTGGAAGTCTTCAGGTTCTTGGCTATATGTATATATAATAATTCTATATTGATTGGTTCATCAGTATGATAGTGACAAGGTAACAAAACGAGATAGAGTTTATTAATAACATTAGTCAAATTAGTCTCGTTCAGAGCTGCTGCTGACAAGGCCTAAGCTTCGAGTGTCAGCACAGCTAGTGCACATTTTGTTTGATGTCTGCCAACATATATTAGGTTGATTGGATTTCTTATTTAAATGACAAACCATATTGAAAAATAACAAACATGTTATTTTATTATTGATTCTGTCTGCATTTTTTTGATAATATATTGCTTGGCCAAGTTTCTAAATAAAAACTACAAATCACTCAAAACACGCATAATATGGTAGGATTTCATATGTGACAAACACACATATTGTGGTAGGATTTCTTATGTGAAGTCATGTGTTACACTGTGGCTGTGGTCACTATTGAGAAGTATCATTCCTACATAACATACATTATAGTACAAAAGTAATGTGAATGCCCTTTGAGCCAGAATGTCCTGAATGTTTGATAGAGTTATCTACATAACAGTTGTGATCGCAGAGTGAACACAATCATTTTAAATACCTAATAGTTTGATAGAGTTATCTACATAACAGTTGTGATCGCAGAGTGAACACAATCACTTTAAATACCTAATAGATTTAAATCCGTTCAGTATGAGAGGTCTACAGATTCTATATCTAACATATTCTATATGTAACATTGTCAATAAGGTTGCCCACTATACTGGCCTTCCTAGTGTGTTCCTTAGTGTCTGTAAATTGAGCAAAGGGTTGGATATGTATAGATATTTAATTTGAATTGTAGAAATACCTTTTGGCCAACTTTTTAGGCCTCCGTGCTAAGAGTGTTTGTGAGGCTACAGTGTTTATCTGTCCTACATTTAAACAGCTGTATCTTTGAAAGGTAATAGATGCAAGCCTTAAAATTATCAAGATTATAGGGTTTACTTAGTAAATCAACAAATACTTAAAACTGTTCAAGTGTAAGTTTGAGTAAGTTTTTTTTTTGAGTTTTAAGGCACATACTTTCGAAAATATAGATTTATAAAGTTCTAAAGTATTAAAGCAGACATAATTAAACTAAAAGGGTTACTTGTAGTAATAAGGGAGCTTCAAATCAGCTATTAAGATAGGATATTTATAATGTAATGAATATTACTGTACACTCATTAATATTTTTTGCCATAATAATGTTTTAGGGAATTATATTTTATATTAGTGACAGTTCAAAGTTACTCAAGGAGATATATATTATTAGGTTATCTATTGTTGATTATCTGGTCAGTTAAAATATAACACCAAAGGTAGTAAAAAGAATCAAACACCACTGTCCCCAGGGATAGTAACAAATATGTGATAATAATATTATGTATGATTCCTTCTATATCATCAAAAACAATATAAGATTATTATCCCCAAAAGTGTTACAGAACTAGATACCTACTTTTTATGAACATACAAATTCCAATTTGACAATTAAGACTATCCCGCATAGTATAATGGCATATACACAAAATAATAAGGGAATTCTACTGTACATGGGAGACAGGATACCAGTAGACAAAACCACATGAAATACTTTTATGCATTCGGTCTATGGAAGTATGTTTAACAATACAAAATAAACTGTGTGTCATATACACAAAATAATAAGGGAATTCTACTGTACATGGGAGACAGGATACCAGTAGACAAAACCACATGAAATACTTTTATGCATTCGGTCTATGGAAGTATGTTTAACAATACAAAATAAACTGTGTGTATACATCTACATCTTACTTTTATACTTTTTTGTTTAGAGTGTAGAGTTACTGAGGGCATGATAGCATTCATAATCTAAACGAGATACATGCAAAACAATATCACAGCTGATAGGGTGCAATCAATGAATGAGTCCAGTGGGTAATATCAATCCCGATACCTAATCGGTTGATAGTAGCGGCAGAGGCGCGCGGCGGCGGTGGATGACCTCCGCGTCGCTGGACAGACGCCCTGGAATGCGCGCTCCAAACAATAGTGCCGACTGCCGCCGCTACCGGCCATAGAGAACCCGCATTCGATCTCATTAATTTTTCTTACCTGCTAAAAATCCATTGACGTTGCACGTATTCCGCGATGTATGCGCTGACGACGCGCAATGTTCACCGCATCGCCATCGACACGCCACTCAACACTTGAAATAACATAGATTCTCCGTGAAGCACAAAATATCACTCACACTCGTTGGGTTATTAAAATCACCCGGATCACTTACGACGGCCGTGGTCGCTCGGACAATCGACACGATTTTTCACAAACACATTATCCACTGTAGTACCTACGCTATTTTAAAAACAAATGTTTTAAACGAACTATCAGCACGTCCAGCGACAACAAAATAATAAGATTGATTAAAAATATTTTTCAATAAATCGGAAACGACAGCAACGACGCAGAACAAGCACAATGAACAATGAATGCTGATGTTGATGACATTTGCGACACTGACAGCACTGCTTTGTGTCAGTTGTTTTTTCTGAGATCATAGAGAGAGAAAGCAATAGAGTACATCAAGAGAGAGTAGAGTAAAGAAAGTAGTAGAGTAGAGTGCATCGTTAATCCAATAATATTAGCAGATTATATTTAGCGCCATAATAAATCAGAAACTTGTGTATTTAATTTTTCACATAAAACAGGACTTGACAGACAGAAACAAAAACATCATCAAGTAATAAAAACTAAACATTCTCTCCATAAAGGATTGCTACACCTCACAGAGGTTTCAAACAACATCCCCACTCAATCCTATATGGTGTGCACAAAACAGATGTTTTGACCTGCCTAACCCCTTTGTAAGCATATCCGCAGGCATTTTAGAAGTCTCACAATATTTTATAACAATAGACCCCTGCTCTGCCAGTTCTCTTACAAAATGAAATCGTATATTTATAAATGCTTTGGACGCTTCCCCACTGCAGGTGAATACACTAACTTACTAGCGCTTTGACTGTCACTATATATTGTAACAGCATTCAGTAACGCCAGTTAAATCATTGTATAAGCCATTCAAAGATATCACTTCTTTTGCAGCTTCACAAATGGAGAGTATTCCGAATCTGCAGTACTTAAAGACACACATCTCTGCAGCACCACCGAAAATTAGAGCATAGCCCGAAAATGACTTTCAGTCAGGCCCGTTGCCCCAATCTGCATCTGCATAAGTAATTATAGGACTATTACACTTTTTATAATACAGCGAGAGTCCTATAGTCCCTGAAGGGATCACCAATGATGGGTGATGCCAGAGAGGAGCCACCGCTGTATGATGATACGGCGGGGGCCTAATGGTCTCTGGTTCCTTCTTTTATGAGCCAGCCGTGGCACGCGGGATGGTGGAGAACCCGCCTCCTTAGGCGGCCGGTTCCAAGGAATAAAACACCATGTCCCAACTAATTATGTATTTAGAAGACACGAACACAATAACAATGCGAAGCACAAGATAAATGAGAGCACGCGGGAGGAGACCGAGACGAGTAAAATAACTGACACTCTTCGGTCGTTCGATCGCGTGTCTCTTGTACCGCAAGAGAATTTACTCCGCGTGTGTGTCGCGTGCCATAAGATTGCTGACTGTTTTTGGGTGCGTATCCCGACGCGGGCTAAGTACGCCCGCCTCACTCGCCCTCCCGCGCTCTCGTGTGTGTGCGTGGTGACGTATGTCGCCACACCACCCACCCACGGAGAAAAATACACCCCAGAAAAAAATATATAACAAAATGCTTATAAAACTAACACTAAACATCTACAGGCGTCTTAAAGTGAACTCGACGACCTGAGCGAGTTGTGTACTGAGGAGGAGCGGGAGGAGCAGGAACAGGTTGTGGGCTAGGTGCTGGTGATGAAGGTGGAGGATGAAGTGGAGATGGAAGAGGTGCCTCTTCAATGTAAGCTGGCTTCACCCTATCCAAACTAACCTGTGCCTTCCTGTTACCCACGGTAATGCAGATGTTTTTATTGTCCCTGCTGATAATTGGGTGAGGTCCAGTATAGGGTGGCGTTAGAGACGTTCTTACAGAGTCATCCCGGAGAAACACATGGGTGCAAGTGGATAGATCCTTGAAAATGAATGGCCGACGTTGAGTATGCTGAGATCCCGTGACTGGTTTGAGATCGGTCATGTGGTTTCTCAGTTGTGACGTAAAATCGTGTACATCTACTAACGTATGGCTACTCGTTGCTGGATTAATGAATTCTCCGGGCAGTCTGAGAGGTTCACCATATACGAGTTCAGCGGCTGATGTTCGTAGATCCTCTTTTAAAGCTGCACGTATGCCCAGAAGTACCAGAGGTAAAGCAGCGCACCATGTACCTCCGTGGCACATGAGTGCTGCTTTTAGTTGGCGGTGTAACCTCTCCACCATACCATTGGCACATGGGTGATAACTGGTAGTGCGTGTGCGTTGAATTGAGCACTGCTTTAAGAGAGCTTGGAACAGCGAGGACTCAAACTGTCGGCCTTGGTCAGTTGTTATGACTGAAGGTACACCAAAGCGAGCAATCCAACCGGCTGTAAATGTTTCGGCCACTTCCTCTGCCGTAATGCCGACCATGGGCCAAACCTCAGGCCATCGGGTGTATCGGTCTACGGCGGTTAAACAATATCGGAAGCCTTTGCTTGGAGGCAACGGGCCAATAATGTCAATGTGCACGTGGCGGAAGCGGTTGGTTGGCGCAGTAAAACTTCCTAAAGGTGTTACAGTGTGACGCGACACCTTGCTGCGTTGACATGATAGGCATTCGCGAGCCCATTTGCGGCAATCCTTGTTAATAGAGGGCCAAACAAAACGTTCAGCCACCAATCGTGCAGAGGCCTGCGCGCCAGGATGGCTGAGGTTGTGTAATTTATTAAAAAAATTACGTCGGAAAGAAGGCGTTACGAATGGTCTAGGTTTCCCTGTCGACATATCGCAGATTATCTTCGTGTTGGTGCCCGGGATGTAAACGTCTTGTAGTTGGAGCGATGAGTGCGTTTTGGCGTGTTGAAGCTCGTCATCTGTAGCTTGTTCATCGGCCAACGCTGCGAAATTTTCCTCTAAGGAGATTGCTTCAATCCTTGACATGGCGTCAGCAACCACATTGTCCTCTCCCTTCACATGAACAACATCAGTTGTGAATTGGGAAATAAAGGACAGCTGGTTGAGCTGAACAGGAGGAAGCTTTTCGCGTCGTTGCGTGAAAGCGTAAATGAGTGGCTTGTGATCTGTATAGATTGTGACATGTTGGACTTCGAGTAGGTGGCGAAAGTGTTGAACACTTTCGTATACACCGAGAAGTTCGCGATAGTACGCGGGCCACTGAGCTTGTTTGTCTGTCAGCTTTTTGCTGAAAAAGGCCAAGGGCTGCCACTGGTTGTCAACTTTTTGTTGAAGGCAAGATCCCACGTGAACTGAAGAAGCGTCCGTGAATAAACCCAGAGCAGCATCGCTAACTGGATGGGCAAGGAGAGTAGCACTGGTAAGGCTATCCTTGCATTTCTGGAATGCAGCTTCAAGTTCGGGTGTCCAGGGCACTGGCTTCGCACCTTTGAGCTTAGAAGAAGCTAGGATATTAATAAGCGGAGCTTGCAAATCGGCTGCGTGAGGGAGGAAACGGCGATAAAAGTTTATCATGCCAAGGAACCTGCGGAGGCCTTGCACAGTTTTTGGCAAGGGGTAATTCTGCAGAGCTTCTATTCTCTCTGTAGGTGGACGCGTACCGTCTTTGCTGATCCGATAGCCGAGAAAAGTTACCTCTTCGGCGCCAAATACGCACTTAGATGCGTTGACTACGACCCCGTAATTGGCCAGGCGCTGGAACAGGATTTCCAGGTGTTCCAGGTGTTGCTCCCTGCTGTGAGAGAAAACTAAAACGTCATCAATATACGGGTAGCAGAAGTCGAGTCCTCTTACAACTTCATCCATGAAACGCTGGAAAGTTTGTCCTGCGTTTCGGAGACCGAAAGTCATGAAAGGGAACTCGTACAGTCCAAATGGAGTAGTGATTGCTGTTTTGCAAATATCAGCCTCCTGGACAGGAATTTGTTGGTAGGCCTTCACCAGGTCGATGGTGCTGAAGACGGAATTTCCAGCAATGTTGTGTGAAAAATCCGCAATGTGTCTTACGGGGTACCGATCTGGAACGGTCCTGGCATTCAGGGCCCGGTAATCTCCACACGGTCGCCAGCCTTGTTCTCCTTTCTTTGCCATGTGAAGTGGAGAGGCCCAAGGGCTTTTAGAAGGTCTGGCAGCACCACAGTTGACCATGTCGTCAAACTCTTTCTTGGCCGCGGTTAGCTTCTGCGGACCAAGGCGGCGTGGACGGCAAGAAACTGGCGGACCACCGGTGGTAACGATGTGGTGAACCGTGCTGTGTTTCACTTGCCGTGGAAGACCTGGAGGGCGAGTCAAGTCTGGGAAGTCCAGAAGAAGCCTCGTGTAAGGTGAAGAGTCATCGACAGAAACTGCCTTGACACTCATTTGGTTGACCTTTGCGATTGAAGCAGGAGTTGTTAAGGTCGTATTCCCGTCAATCAGGCGTTTGTGGCGCAGGTCTGGCAGCAAGTTGTAATGGCTGAGAAAATCCGAGCCTATTATAGGAGCCTCTACGTCAGCGATAGTGAAATTCCACTGAAAATCGCGACGTAGACCTAAGTTGAGGCGAAGGGAAATACTGCCGTACGTTTTTATAACACTGCCATTTGCTGCAGCCAGTTGGTATCCTGTTGACGACTGCGCGTGACTTTTGGCTAACCTATGAGGATAGCAACAAAGGTCACTGCCAGTGTCAATTAGGAATCTGCGTGCAGTCGCCTTATCTGTAACAAATAAGCGGCGGCTGGAAATATCGCAGTCAGTCGCCGCGTCTACTGACTGCTGCTTGCATTTCCCTGGTTGTGGTCCTTCCAGCTGCAGGGGCTGATACATTTAACAGCCTTGTTTCTGTAAGTGCGGTGATACCAGCACAGCGTGGAACGCGACGACGAACGGGAATTAGACCTTGACCCGTTGCTCTCTGAACGAGAACGTGGTCGCGAACGAGAGTCGGCGCTGAAGGCTTCAACCATTTTAGTCAGCTGCTCAACTCGAAGAAAAAGTTGAGTCAGGTCTGAGGGCTGGCCGGAAGACTGGTTAGCAATAGTGTGGACCATAGGTGTTGCTACTTCGATAATTTTATCGGCAATCTCCGCAGACTTTTCAAGAGGCAGGTCTTTCTGTGCGGCTAAAATGACCTGGACGTTCCCCGGCAAACGGCGCATCCAAAGTTGACGGATGATGTCATCGTTGTTAAACTCGGTACCTGCCAAGGAACGGAGACGACGCAGGAATTGCGATGGCTTTTGATCACCGATATCCTCTTCCCCGAGAAGCCGCCGTATTCGATCTTCACTGGAAGCAGAAAGGCGTTTAATCAGCTCTGATTTCAGAAACTGGTAGCGGTCGGTTTCCGGTGGGTGTTCAATGATGTCAGCCACTTCGCCGGCTATCCTTGAATCAAGCATAGACACGACGTGGCTGTACTTGGTCCGGTCCTGTTTGATACCAGCTATATCAAATTGTGCCTCAACTTGACCAAACCAGACGGTGGGCTTATCAGCCCAGAAGGCAGGCAGTTTTACAGTCACTGCCATTGCCTGTCTTTTTTGGGTGTCAAGAAGCACTTGAAGCTGGTCCTGCAGCAGTTGAATTTGTTCCTCGGCAGTTGCCATTGTCGCGTAGGAAACAAAGATACTACAGGAAAGTGAGACCAGAAATAAGTATAATCAGCTGATCACTAGCGCTAGATTAAAATATCGGAAATACCGGAAGTTAATAAAAATGGAAACCGAAAGTACGCAATTCACTCAGGGTCGAGTTGGTAATCGGTTAGCGATTACTATAAAACAATTCCTAAAGTTATACACAAAAAACAATACACAAAACAGTAAAAACACAATGAGGCAATAAAAAACACAAAATACAATAAAAACACAGGTAAAGTTGAACAGTAGAAAACACAATCGAAATATCTCAGCCGAAAAACAGCGTAATATAATAATGTAAAAAAAGTATTTCAAAAAAAAATCTACCTTTTATGAAATATACTAAAGAAGTCTACCTTTCATAACAATTGTTTATATTAAAGAGTAACTTAAATGTTTACATTATAAATTGGTCACTGTAACTAAACCCGAAGTTAAAAGAAGTGCGATGTTTATGTTTTTGCTTCACTTAAGTGTTTATGTTATGGCTTCGAAGTTAGAAGTGCCTTTGTACTGTCTTTGTTCTTTATATTATTAACACAAAGGTGAATGGTATAAAGTTCGCTCACCGGATTGAAGTCATAAGTACTCCCTGACAACACTGGGCCAGTGGGGGCACTATCCAGCTTTTGTTCTCGATGTTATTACATGACGTCACGGTGACGAGGCAAACGTAGCGGCGGCGGCAGGGCGCAGCGGTATGACGAGACCGTGCTGCGCGAGCACCGCGAATGATGATGATGCCGTCGTCGATAACCTGACGATGAGTGATGGGCAGCGGGTCGGCGAGCGATGGTTAAGGCCGGGCGGCCAGTGGTAGCAGTAACGAGTTACATAGCGCGGGTCAGTCCCGCGAGCTATACGTTGTCGTCGTACTAAGTGGCCGGTGGCGGTGGCGGGTTGCGCGTCCGCAAGTCCCGCGAGCGTAGTAAAGGCACGAGCGCTGAGCGTTTTTAGAACATGTAGCGTGTATCACGGCGCAACGGAGGTGGAGTCTTGACTCACTCGGCGTCGCGTCGTGTAGATCGGGGTCACCAATGAAGGGTGACCAATGATGGGTGATGCCAGAGAGGAGCCACCGCTGTATGATGATACGGCGGGGGCCTAATGGTCTCTGGTTCCTTCTTTTATGAGCCAGCCGTGGCACGCGGGATGGTGGAGAACCCGCCTCCTTAGGCGGCCGGTTCCAAGGAATAAAACACCATGTCCCAACTAATTATGTATTTAGAAGACACGAACACAATAACAATGCGAAGCACAAGATAAATGAGAGCACGCGGGAGGAGACCGAGACGAGTAAAATAACTGACACTCTTCGGTCGTTCGATCGCGTGTCTCTTGTACCGCAAGAGAATTTACTCCGCGTGTGTGTCGCGTGCCATAAGATTGCTGACTGTTTTTGGGTGCGTATCCCGACGCGGGCTAAGTACGCCCGCCTCACTCGCCCTCCCGCGCTCTCGTGTGTGTGCGTGGTGACGTATGTCGCCACATCCCCTTAAGATACCTAAGTACTCGTTTCAGTGCTGCCATATGCGTAGAATCGTTGAAGTTGTTGGACTGGCTTAACATTGTCACTGCATACGATATATCAGGTCTCGTACAGCACGCCAAATACATCAGCGAACCAATAATTTCCTGATACCTTGGATTGGCTTGGTCCCTTTCTCATGGTTTTAGTCATAAATTGACTTCTATTGGTGTACTGACTGGTTTTGCATCTAACATGTTATACTTTTCCAGTATCTTCTCAATGTACGACTTCTGTAATAGATACAATCCATCATCCTTCCAAAGAATTTGGATTCCCAAACACTCTCTTGCCAATCCCAAATCCTTTATTTTAAAAGAAGAAAGGCGTTTCAGACCTGCTGCTTCTTTTACTTCATTCGTGAAGATATAAAAATCGTCTACGTAAAGAGCTATTACGGTCATATTTTTACCGTTCTTCTATATATACATGCACGGATCATATTTACTTCAATTGGACCCTATATTCATCAAATGAGCATGAACTTTTTGGTTCCAGCATCTAGCGGCTTGTTTTAGACCATATATAGCCTTCTTGAGTCTACAAACCATGCCTTCATTCCCCTTCTGAACAAAAAATTCAGGCTGCTCATGTATATTTCTTCATCTAGATCACCATTGAGAAAAGCCGTACTTACGTCAATATGATGAACGATCAAGTTTTTCTCAACAGCTAATGCTAGCAGAAGACGAATCGACGACATTTTGACAACTGGTGCAAATGTTTCCAAGTAGTCTTCTCCAGGCTTTTGCGAATAGCCTTTAGCAACAAGTCTGGCTTTATGCCGTTGAACTCTGCCATTAGCTCCAGTCTTTAATTTGAAAACCCACTTTGTTTTGACAACATTGCGATCCAGTGGTCGTTTTACCAATTCCCATGTTTCATTAACAATGAGGGAATTATATTCATCCTTCATCGCTTCTATCCAAAAGCTTTTATCTGTACGTTCCATTACATCTTGTACAGAAACCGGATCAGGGCTCTCTGACACATGATAATTATATATCATATCCTTGTCATGCTTCGGAATCCTATCTCGCACAGGATACCTTCTTGCCCGCTCTGAATCCGCTGCCTCTACATCAATAGATGTCGAAGGTATAATTTGCTCTGTCTCTGCATTTTCTAATTCGCTTTCCGATTCAACAGTATCGAAAAAATCTACAGGCGAACTAGGTCTTGGGTCTGCTGATTCTTCGTAAAACGTCACATTTTTTTCAACTTCCGGTACATTTATCTCTATTGTCACCGGACTCTGCGACTGAATCGTTCGTGAACCATTCTGTATTTGTACAGAACCATTTCTTGAGACAACATCTTGTTTCTTCTCAACCACGGGAACTTTCTCCATGATAGTAACGTCACGCGCGATCACAATTCTCTTCGGGTTACCATTCATATTTATAAACCGATATGCCTTTGAATCGGTGGCATAACCGGTAAAAATCATCTCAACTGTCTTAGAATCAAATTTCTTCCTATGATTCTTTACCAGAACTTGAGCTTTCGACCCGAATATCCTCAATTGGGATAAATTTACACGATCTCCCGTAAAAACTTCTTCTGGAAGTTTGTCTTTAACCGCCATGGTGGGAGAATGATTTTTCAAATACACTGCACAATAAACAGCTTCACCCCAAAACTTTTTATCAACACCAGCATCGTGTACCATACACCTAGCCTTTTTGGTTATTGTGCGCATTGTCCGTTCGGCTACTCCGTTTTGTTATGGTGTGTACGGTACTGATTTCTGATGTTGAATTCCATGTTTCTTGAGGAAACTTTGAAGCTCTTCATTGACGTATTCTGTCCCGTTGTCGCTGCGTCCTTTTAATTCTTTTCCCCGTCTGGTTTTCTACCATCGCTTTAAACTCTTTAAAGCGAGCAGGTACTTCGCTCTTTGATTTCAATAAATAAACAAATGTTTTCCTACTGAAGTCATCCACGAAAATCAGGAAGTATTTGTTACCTCCCCACGATTCCACTTCCATTGGATCAGCTAAATCTGAATGAACAAGCTCAAGTAAGCCGTTTGCTCTCTTGTTCTTTCTTTTCGGAAACTTCTTGACGCACTCCTTACCTTTACAGCAACCTTCACATGGTTCCATGCTCACATCCTTAAAAGTCAGCCCATTTGCTAAACCTTTCAACCTTAATATCAGAGATTTACTCAAATGTCCTAACCTTCTATGCCATAAATCGTATGAAGCATTAGAAGTATCTTGAGAACACGTCAGAACCGTCGCTGCACCTTTGTTAAAAACATATAACCCTTTTTTCTGTGGTGCTGTCAATGTTGGCTTACCTTTTACAGATACATTACAATCTTTATTGTAAACCTGACAACTAGCTTTATCAAAAACAACAGTGTAACCTTTACTACACATTTTACCTACAGACAGCAAGTTAGAGGAAGCATAAGAACTTCTTCAAACCTCACCGAACGTCCCATGACATACACATTTCCCTGTTCATTAGAAACTAATTTCTGATTATTTGCGGTCGATAAAGACTTAGAACTAATGTCCTTTCTTTCTTCTAAAATATGTACATCAGACGTCATGTGCGACGTTGCTCCAGAGTCAATGATCCACTGCCCTTCGCCAACCGTTGCAGACAAAGCGGTGATCAAACCCGACGTCTCCTTGCTCTTCTTATCATCAGAAGTACTGTCCATCTTGTTGTTAGGCTTCCGGTCTGGGCACTGCCATTTGAAATGCCCTTTCTTTTTACATAAATGACACTTCCTTGAAAACTCTTCCTCGTTTTCTTAACTGTCATCGCAGTATCCGCCTCACGTTCTACCGTATGCGTATCCTTCCTTAAGTTTTCTTTAAGTAATGCTGCCGTCACCGCCTCTGTTGAGATCTTCTTGCCAGAATGTTCCAGTGTCATAACAAGGGGATTAAAATCTTTGGTCAGACCCGCCAGCATAATAATTCCGACGAACTCGTCATCCAATCCCGCCTTTATGCTAACTAAAGACTGGCTTATCATTTGTATCTCATTAATGTATTCTTCAACATTTGTAAATGATGACAGCTTCACATTAAATAGCCTGCGCAGTAAATATAACCATCGCATCAAGCCACTATCTGCATACGCCTTCTGCAGCGTTAGCAACGTGTCTCTAGCTGTACTAAGAGACATAATCATAGGGAAAATGTTCTCCTTGCACATCAGACAAATTTTACTCCTAGCTTTGGCATCACGTTTCTTCGCTTCAGCTGTATCGAGCTTGAAATCTTCATCGACGCAGTCCCATAGATCGAGATCGGTCTACATCATTTCCATAGCGAATGACCACGTACCATAATTTGCCTGGCCGGCTAACTTTTCAACGTAACTTACGCCTTGCATCTTTATGTCTTACTCACGTATTTTGTCGTAAGTAAAAGATACTTTTACACAATACGACGCTAAAAAGGTATAGGGCTGGGCCCATAACCTATTAATAGATTATATCAAAGACTTACAAGACTCCTAATGCGATACAAAATATTGTTCCAAAAACTTAACACCAAAATCAGGTGTTTGCTAATGACACGTCACAAACGTCATTTAATCTTAAACGTCATCTCATCGCAATCACTTCACAATTCATACGGTGCCAAGATGGTGAACTGTGCTAAACAATCTTGTAAAAATTACAAACTTCTTTAAAAAACTATGGAAAACATTATCACCTTCCATCTCTAAGTAGCAAAAATATATTTCTAGCAGTCTACAAAGCGAAATGAAACAAATTTTTACGTATTTGTAGCGTATGTTCGTGTCTCACCTATGACCACGGATGCTCCAGTGTTTGAAAAATCGGGTCTTAAATTATGTGAAATATACGCGATGAAATTGTTGAAATTTATTTCATTTTAATAATTATATAACATTCGCGAATATTAGTATAAAAAGCGTATATGCATTTCATTTCATAAATTGATTTTATTATTTGTACCACAGAATTCGCCCTATTACATAGGACCCAGAAGGATAATCTCCATACAAACCGCCTTTTAAATTCGGGCCAATTTTATTTTTCCAATTTGACACTTCATTTTTTTATAAATTTATTTTTAACCGTAGATTGCCTTTGAAAAGGATATCTCCCGATTTGATCGGGTAATTATGATTAATGTAAGAATGGTCTATGGGAGATTCATACAATCATATAACTGAAATAATAGTAACTTTGAAGTCTGTTGTTTCAGTTTTTTAAACTATAAAATTATTATATTTGTTATTTTGACCGAAATTTAGGTATAAACGTGAAAATTTTGTCGGTTACACGTTTATCACGGTAAAAATATCACATATAAAATAACAGCTACTGTTAATACATTGTAATAGTGTTCTTATGACTCTGAAAGAAAATCTGAAATTAAAAATGAAATCAGTAATTTAAATAATTTTATATCTATGGGTGCCGCGTGCGAGTGAAACAGGCAGCGGCGCCACTTTCATCACTTTATAAAAGAATCTAATGTATTTTTATTTTGTAAATAAAAAATACAGTTCATGATGATAGTATTTATTAAATAAGTTTATACATGCAATTTACAAATTGTGACGTCATATAATTGATGTCACAGTGGAAATGAATCGACTAATACCTCATTCATAAAAAAACTAACTCAGTAGCTCAGTAGAAGTCATTCACAGTTATTTTTTCCAATAAACTTCATTTCATTTCAATTTGACTCTGATATGTCATATTTTATTTTAGTAAACTTTAAGCCGGCCTTAACACGGACTTTGAGTTGCACGATCTGTTGAGAAGAATAAGAGTCAAAGTAATTGTGACTGGAAAGACTATATTTTTATGCTACGGCGAAACATACGCGTGTGTGTATGTGTGCGTGATAAATGTGTACATAATGTAGGTTAAGATCACGAAGGTTCTTTTTGCTTTCGCATCAGTTGACAGTCAGGCAAACATATATTACGTTTTTTTTTTGTTGGAGTGCAACGGTCCACGCCCAGCTATTTCATTCGGAACTTCATTTTTGAAAATAGGATAAAACAGCAAATGTTTATTTTATTATAGCAGAGTTCCTATATTGTGGTTAACGTAGCACAATTTTTTGTCCTCCGTATCTGCCTCTCGAAATCTAATAGATTTATCACAATACTTAGATAAGTATGTCAATGGTTAATTCGTAGCACCAGTAATGGACCAAATTAATTTGATTAAATTCTACTGAATAAATAAATTTTCACACCTATTTACAAACAATATAGTATAGGTAAATACAAATGATACAGGGAAATTGAGAAAACATATACTGGCAATACAGAAATAAATAAAAAAAAACCTAATGACATTAAGCCAGAGATAGACCAAGAGGTATTAAAGTATCGATATCGATAAGTAATTATAGGTACCAATTTTTTCTTTTGATTTTTTTTTGTAATGTTTCAAGAAACATCGTTTTATTAGGGTTCCGTAGTAACTACAGGGAACCCTTATAATTCCGTCATGTCCGTTTGTCTGTCTGTCCGTATGTCAGAGTCATTTTACTCGGAGACTATTAACCCTATAAAAACAAATTTTTACACATAATTGTGTTTTGTGAGCCGCTACAAAATGCCGTAGTAAAATTTTCAAAAAAATTCAAAATAGAGATTGGGGTTTTCATATATACAATAAAGACTGGATCATTTTTTTAATCCCCGCCCTATCGTGTCTCAGATGTGATAAGTGCGAGATGTAGCTCGCTAAAGTTAAAAAGATGTCCCCCCCCCTACATTTGTCAACTAAGACCTAAAAATTCATTATTAACCATAATAGTAGACCATATTAAATACTTTCAATCAAAATTATTTTGAACATTCTGTGATTCCAACTTCTCAATGGGACTATAAATTTAAATTTGAATAAATGTTATTAAAGTCATGATTTTATAATTTTAAGTAACCTTTGAAGGTATTGCTCAATGTTGTAAACGCTGGCGCCCTGTTTTTGTTATGTATTTACATTTATTGTGGAAATTCACTGAACAAATTGTTAAGCGAGAATTCGGCTTCCACCAAGGATCATTTTGACTTCGCCTTACTATATCTGCCCAATGTTCTGCTTGTACAGCATCAACTAGAAAATCTAAACAGAATAATTAGCATGGTGCTGTGTTAGTTTGAGAATAAAAAAAAAACATTTATCGTAAAATCAAATACCATGTTTCACGTACAAAGGTCACCGACATAGCACAGCTGATTAGCAAGTTGAAGTGGCAGTGAATGTAGAACTGATGGCCAATGGGGCTGAAAGTTCTCGAGTGGACACCACGCCCCGGCAAGCGTAACGTAGGAAGACCAGCCACGAAATGGACAGATGAACTTATACAAGTGGCAGGAAGATGCTGGATGCAAGCCGCTTCCAATCGGCTTTTATAGAAATCCATGGGGGAGGCCTATGTCCAGCAGTGGACTTCTTATGACTGAGATGATGATAATGATTCACATATCATAATTATTATAGTTTACAAAACTAGAAAAACCGACTTCAAAATTCGCAATTTTGTTTTAAAAACCAAACTACTGACCGATTTTGAGATTTGAAAGGAATTTTAAATCAATTTAAATGACGAAATCATGCGGGTAACATATAAGATAAATATAAGCTAACTGATAATCTCGTTTTTGAAGTCCGTAAAAATAATAATTGTTATCGATAACTTATATTACATCGACCCATCTCTAATTCTTTGCAGTAATTTGTACAAATCAAAGACTTACAAGACTCCTAATGCGATACAAAATATTGTCCCAAAAACATAACACCAAAATCACCTGTATTCTAGTTCTAATCGGTTGTCGATTTGTCAATTTTGTCGGTAATGAGCCAGCTACCGAATAAAGCTCCATTCGACTCCAATGGGTATTCACGAATTCGAATTTATGCCCGTCGGTCCCATTTTTAGTATAGAAATCTCGAGAAACCAAAGACAATCTCCACTCATCCTCAACTGGATCCGCCGGGATTCGGGTAGACCGATTCACAAACTCGAATCCGAAGGAGTTTGACATATAAATTCGATGGCTAATTCGATATCGCTCCCGACAGGATAAACCTGTCGGGAGCGATATCGAATACATTTTACTAATACATTTTAATAATATAAGAGCACTTTTTTGATATTTTCAATTACCATTTTCCATAATTTGACATAATATATTCACCTAATAGTCAAATGTACCGATTTTACGGGTTTTAAAATTCCCCTAATTATGATTTCCAAAGTTTCAAAATGTAATATTTTATAGTTGGAGAGCTTAGTCAGATTACACGCATGGCGCTCAAAATATATTAAATATTTTATACTTGTTACTAATAAATGGCAAATACATTAAATGCACGAGTACAGGTAGAAAATAGAAGAACTTTGAAATCGCACACACACATGCACACACACAACCAACAAGATATTTTCGAAGCATGCTTCACTTATTGAAGCTACAAATTTACCAAAGAATTATATGCCATAATTAATATGATGGATCAAGTTATATGTATATTATGCAATAAATTACATATTTTGTCAGTCGCTGGTCATAATTAACCATTTTTTTACTTCTATCGCGAATCACCTATCTAAAAACATGAAACTGACTCTGAAAACTAGCTTGTCTATGTTATCCTATCGGTAACACGAGGTCATTACCGATTTGGTACCGACTGGTGCCATTCGAATTTGTGAATAGGGTTATCGAAGGTTATCCATTCGATTCGGTAGGTTTTTCGCGGGAACTTAATTAAAAAATGTCACAGTTTTCTTTTATTATTCTAAACTTGTGTTATTTCACATAAAGATTTTGTAAAGATGATGTTTTTTTAATCTATTAGTGTTCGTTTACGTGCACGAGTTTGAAATGAGAGTGATGAAACATACTTCTTCACGTTGTAACTTACAAAGTCCTTAACAGCTCCTAGTAAAATAACCAAGTCATGACATGAACTTTATTCACTATCAACCGAGTATCTCGTTATGATCCTTAGATTCAAGTTACTTGGCTTACCAAGTAACTTGAGATTGTGACTAAAACTTATATTATTTGTATTTTTCATGAAACTTTTAACATATTATTTTGGCAAATGAGCCAATCGTGGCCAATAAAAGAAAAAAAAATTTGACGGCTGCTACTGTTAAATTTACAAACTTTTTTTAGTGACTTGATACCGCTAAAGATTTCGATTAACTGTTTAAAAAAATCGATTAAAGTACGATTCTTTTGTGTTTCAAAATTTTCATTTTCAAATAAAAGTAAGAAAATCGTATTTTTTTACAGCTCAAATAGGGATCAGTCAATAATGCGAGCTAGTAAAGAAAGTTCTTTATATTTTGCTGGGGCTGAAGTAGCACACATTTATATTTCTAACCGATTTCAAAAAGAATGAGGTTCATAATTCAACTGTATGTTTTTTTTGTTGACAATATTATAAATGCTACACCGATCTATCGACTCCATAGATAAAGAAATTTAATGTTCTGTGATAGCAGTGATAGCTTATAAAATAATGATATTTTTTTTTATTGTTACTAGAGGAGCATCCGGTGTCATTCCTCCTTCTCGCTTTCGACCTACACTGTCTCTCGTATTCCTTTGTCCGGTGGACGTTCACTGTTATCCAAATCATATTAATTATCTTACATCATCATAGCAAATACTAAGTTTTATTATTTGAATTGTGTAACATTACGTCACTTTAGTGCTTGTTTAAAACAACTACCACACAGAGAGAGGAGCGTGGGAGAGAAGTGTGTGGTTTCATGTTTGTCTTTACGTTGCTCATTTGGCAAACAAATGAATAAATTTTGGTTTGAATTTACTTATGAAATGAAATTTATTTGCAAGAATGTAGGTAAATAAGGTTAAGAAATTAATTACAATTTTCCATTACATTCGATCATTTCTCAAGTGCAAATATTAGATAGTGAATCAATATGACATAAATAATATTAAATTAGAATTGATTTTAGTAGGTGTACTATTATATATATTATGTAAATTACATCAAACATAAATAACTGTGCTGTCTTAAAAGTAGGTACTACAGTAGTAAAAATACAATAACGTAACGAAAATTACACTTTCACGAAAATGACATGCAGCATGAGATAAATCTAAAAATCGGTTTTTCCAAGTCAGAAAAACAATTTCCGATTAATCGATTGATAATCGACATATCACATGCCGCTTTCAATCAATGGAACCGTGTGGGATGATCAGCTGATACCTTATGGAATGGAAATGTCAAAATTATTCGATATTCGAGAAACCTGAATCGCTAATTCCGCAAACCGTGTGAAATCCTTCGAGATCTCTCTCCATATCGAAGATCGAATCGAATCGAATGTAATCTGAATAAGGGTGCAGGTGTTTGCTAATGACAGGTCACAAACGTCAGCTTATTTTTTTCTTAGTGTTACCCGCATGATTTCGTCATTTAAATTAATTTAATAATCCTTTCAAATCTCAAAATCAGTCGGTAGTTTGGTTTTTAAAACAAAATTGCGAATTTTGAAGTCGGTTAATTCTAGTTTTGTAAACTATAATAATTATGATATGTGAATCATCATCTCATCTCAGTCATAAGAAGTTCACTGCTGGACATAGGCCTCCCGCATGGATTTCACCACTTGTATAATTTCATCTTTCCATCGTGGCTGGTCTTCTCACGCTACGCTTGCCGGGGCATGATGACCGCTTGAGAACTTTTCGGCCCCATTGGCCATCAGTTCTTCGTACCCTACCCACTGCCACTTCGACTTGATAATCGGCTGTGCTATATCGGTGACCTTTGTACGTGAAACATGGTATTTGATTTTACGAAAAATGTTTATTATTATTTTTTCCTCCCAAACTAACACAGCACCGTGCTAACTATTCTGTTTAGGTATCCTAGTTGATGCTGTAGTATACTATCGTTAGGGGAAGTCAAAATGATCCTTGGTGGAAACTGTTCAGCGCATTTCCACAATAAATGTAAATACATAACAAAAACAGGGCACCAGCGTTTACAACATTGAGCAATACCTTCAAAGGTTACTTTGAATTGTAAAATCATGCATTTACGCATTTACAAATCATCATTACTTCCAGCGAACTTTTTCGTAATAAACAAGTGATTTTACTAGATTTTTTCTAAAGAATGCGCTATAATCTTTTACAGCGATTGTACGCATACTTTCTCACAAGAAACGTACACTCAACAGCGTATTAAGCGTAAAGAAATCGTAAGTTAGGCTGCAAAAACCCCATTTCTGCAGTCGGGTATTTTGTTTTTCTTTTAACATTGATAATTGTTATTTAAAAATGTGTGATGCTTTTTATTTTTGTAATAAACAAGTAATTTTACTACAATTGTTCTAATGAATGCTCATTTACAATCTTTTGCAGCGATTTCACGCAAATTTTTTCACAAAAAACAGCGTATCATGCGTAACAAAATCGTAAGTTAGATTACAAAAACGGCTTTTCTGCAGTTGGGTTGTTGTTTTTCTTTTAATATAGATAGATAAGTACATGTTACGGCGTATTCCAAGTTTCCAACCACACACAAACATCTTTTACGCTGCGTCCCGATACTCTCATCAGAGGCAGTGCTCTCTCTAGGTACTAGGTGTGCTTCAACGGTATTTGACCACGGCGCCACATGTTGAACTGTGCCCAAGTGGGGCATAACCTGGCTCAAATAAAAAAATAATGCGAGGGTTTTATTTGTGTAAGGCGTAAGCAGATATATCTCTAATAGTGATGAATGTGTCATGTAGTTGTCCGAAGTGAATACTAGTAGGATTGTTCCCTCGCCACTCGCAGGCCTCCTACCTCCTGCCTTCTGCCCCCTGTCTCCTGCCTGCTCTCTGTCTCCTGCCTGCTCCTGCCTCCTGCCTCTTGCCGGCTCCTGCCTCCCGGCTCGTTGCTCGTCGTTCGAGAGACAAAACTATTCTGTGTCCGGAGATAAGTATGATATGCGGCGGAACATGTTTGCGCCAAATTGTTACATTTTTTCCGAGAGAAACTTTTACGGTAATCCGGGTCGCGAGCTCCCCTGGCGCCGGCGGCGCGCCCGGCCCGGCGCCTCCCGGCCCGGCCCGGCTTCCGGACGCGACCGGACTACTGTTTTTAATAAGACCTCATATAATCCGAAGGGAAAACAATGATCCTACTTCGTTTAAGTGACATTCCCTTGGTCCTTTTGTTACTTCATTCTCATGATATTTATGCATTGGACTGAGCTTATAAAAATAAACGAGACACGTTACGCGTTAAATAGTTACGAGTAACAAGCCTAGCGCAATGCTAGATATAATATCTGGTTATTGTAAATATACCCAGTAGTAACATGTACTGATTGATATTGATTGTAAGTGATTACTTTTATAAGTATATTTGTTGGGTTGATTGACTCTTACTCGATAACTTGTAAAGCGTACTTAGCTGTAGTAATAGTTATCCTTTTAATTTCGTCACACACGCTATTAGCACGATTTTTTTCTTTTTTTTCTAAAGTCAACCGTTTAGCCGGTAGAGCCCCCCCTGGGTGGGGTACACACGTGATTTTTAACAAAAATTATCACTTCAAAGCATAATATTTTGCCAACGAATTTCTAAATTGAAAAATACTTTTTGCACTCCCTTAATATTTTTTGATAACTTATCCAACCATTAGTCGTGGCTTTTTAAACGCCAAGAACCTTCACAACCGTGAGGTGTGCAGTCTCAGGGATTATTTCCGCAACAACGAATGTGGGATTCATTGCGATGTAATG
Source organism: Lycia hirtaria (assembly GCA_947563715.1). Taxonomy (NCBI): domain Eukaryota; kingdom Metazoa; phylum Arthropoda; class Insecta; order Lepidoptera; family Geometridae; genus Lycia; species Lycia hirtaria. The sequence goes on from OX387375.1 coordinate 55,722,436, forward strand.
GCAGTTGACAAGGGCCTAACGCCTCTCTCCTTGGCAAAAGAGAACTGGCGCAAACCAACGGTGCTCAGCATGGAAGATCGTAGGGACGTATGGAAGGGCAAGGAGCTACACGGGAGGTTCTCCCGGGCCTTAACAGGACCCGATGTAGACCTTCTTGCGTCGGTGAACTGGTTACGCTTCGGTGACCTCTTTGGTGAAACTGAAAGGTTTGCTTGTGCTATTGTAGATGAAGTAATCAAGACGAACAACTATCGGAAATATATCATGAAAGACGGTACGGTCGACATTTGTCGGGCATGTCACCGTCCCGGAGAGTCTCTCCGACATATTATTTCCGGTTGTTCACATCTTGCTAACGGCGAGTATTTGCACAGACACAACCAAGTAGCCAGGATCATCCACCAGCAGCTTGCCCTTCAATACGGCCTTGTCGAGTCAGAGGTGCCGTACTATCAGTACGCACCAGCGCCAGTTCTCGAAAATAGCCGTGCATTGCTCTACTGGGACCGTTCTATCATCACGGACAGGACTATTCTTGCCAATAAGCCTGATATCGTGATCGTAGATCGGTCTCAGCGCCGGGCAGTCTCAGTGCTCGTCGACATCACCATCCCACATGAGAATTTCGTGAAGGCTGAGAAGGACAAGCTCAGCAAGTACCTTGACTTTGCTCACGAGATAACAGCCATGTGGGATGTTAACTCGACGATCATTGTCCCGATAGATTTTTATATGTTTATATTTGTGTAGTAAAACATTTAAAATTAAGATTGTAAATAAATAAATGAGATAATTATATCTCTCACAAAAATAAAAATAAATGCGTTTTTTCGTAACCTCGAACTTTTTTCGTAATAAATAAGTAGTTTTACTTGAATTATTCCAAAGAATACGCATTTGTAATCTTTTACAGTCATTTTACGCATACTTTCTCACAAAAAAACGTACACTCGTACTCGAAATCGTAAGTTAGATTGCAAAATGCTCTTTTCTGCAGTCAGGTCTTACGTTTTTCTTTTAATCTTTTCGACGTCGTGGCGCAGAGGAGGAGCACAAGACGGTTTATTTATACGCGTACACAGGCACTGGGAGTAGGCAGGAGAGATTTCGTCTCTCGGCAGAACTTGTGTAAACTAATGAAATGTGGCCCTGAAATAACTTGTGAATAGTTATATTAGCGTTAACCAAGTGCCGCATTCCTCCCCGCGACCGCGGCGCGCTCAGTCTAACCGTCTCCTAGTCTCAGGGAGGCTGCGGCCTCACCGGCCTGGGCTTCGCTAGACAATTAGCGCGACCTTCCAACTTGGCGCAGCGTCTCTCATTCTCATTATTACTGTGAACTCTCTGCTACAATTCATTCAAGAAAATCGTGTAAAAGCAAGTTTTTATGTACATCAAAATTTAATAAATGTTGTTTTTGGTGTACATTTATTTTTTTCTGTTCAACTAAATATCTAGAAAACTACATGTAGAAAATCAATATTTTTGCTATTAATGTAATTAGTATAGGGTCCTAAATTAAAAAAATATTACAGTTTCTTGGCACCAAAACCACTGTTGACCATAATTAGTGTGAAGTGTGATGTGATTTATTAGCATTTCCTATTCCAAACTCCAATAAAACATATAAGTTATATATATATATATATATATATATATATATATATATATATATTCGTAATCACTGTTAAAAATTCTGTATTTTGATACCACACTCTATGTATTTTGAAAAAAAAAATGAGATTACTTTTTGCCGCCAAAAATCCTTAATTCTTATTTTTTTTATTTTGATGTACCCAGTGTCATTCTCACGACTAAGACTAATCTATTGACACCACTCACATAAAATTACGACAAGCCGTTTAGGCTCTAGGGAGTGCCAAAGAAATATACATACATACATATATACATAATTACATACACACACTCGAAAAACATAACCCTACTTCTTTCGCAGTCGGGTAAAAACAGAATAAAATTAATATTTAAGGGGGCTCCCATACAAACAACGAGATTTTTTTGCTCGTTTTTGCTCGATATTGATAATGGCAAACAGATTACCCTAAATCGATAATGGTATAAAATCCAATTGCTTAAACTCATTATGAGAGGAATGATCTTATTGTAATGGGGACACTCCCATTAGCCCATTACAATAAGGTCATTTGAGACTACTTATAAGTACCTTCCCGTAAGTACGTAAGTATATAGACCTCTATTACTTATGTACTCGAATAAAGGAGTCCAAGAAAAAGTAGATAGAGCGCCCTCGAAAGAAAGGCACTAGTGATCGATTGACCGTCGACAGCCGACAGCCGTAACTGTGCAGTGCCGCGCCGTGGCGCACCGTGTCGCGCCGTGCCGCGCCGTGCTTCAACTCTGTAAGGATTACTTTAAGATGTACTTTCATCATAAGTTGCAACTTATTTCATACGATGTATAAATCTCAGCATGTACAGAACTCACCCGGCAGATATCACAGGAAGAATGAAGAGGCGAGTCCAGCGGAGCGCGACCCCACATAACTCTCGTAGCTTGTCGCTATTTTACATATGTCAAGTAAACCATGGCGGGGGGCGCGCGGACGAGCCGGCCCGGACTCTGGATCATAAATTAATTTGACAAAAGGGCTACAATGTTCGCAGCAGCGGTCCCTCCGTATATTACGTCGGTGCGGTGATGAGACGAGAGACTGCATGCCTACTTGAGCCCGCTTTATTTTGTTAGCTGTACGTGAGTAGTTGCGATCTGACATAAAGCTGATCTGTAAGGTCGGTGAAAAAAACACCGGATAAGTGTGAGTCAGACTCGCCCAAACCGAGGGTTCCGTACAAACTAGTAGATAAAAGGGAGTAATTATATATTTTTTTATATTTTCCTTCATAAAACGAAAAATATACACCGTAAAAATATTTAAAAACCTGTTTTAGCTTGTGCTAATGAAGCTCTTTCATATGATACCGCATATGATACGGTTAAAGCACTTTAAAATTTGGGCCTTCCTTCCTTACATAAAGACCCTATTTTTTTGTGATTAAATTAAAAATGTACAGTATATGTACAGTATATATGCTCTCAGAAGACTCACAACAAGGCCAAGAGTCACAGCAGAATGCCATACGGTGCTACAATCACAGGACGATACTGAGGTGGAAGAAAGGCCACGGAACATGCTCGGGTCTTAACAAAGCAGACACCATTGCAAAAGAAGGTACAAAGATACAGGCAATCAGAGACATGTTGAGTTTCTGCAAACCAACCGCGATGGAAGTGCAAGAGCTGCTACGAAAGTACACGCAAACATGATAAAGCTGCCTTTCCAACCATTGACAGGAACGTTACGAACACCTTCTAAAATTGCAACGACAGGAGCTCCGTATACTCGTGGGCCTCATTACTGGTCACTGCAATTTAAATAGCCATTTGTTCAAATTAGGTGACACAGACAGCCCTCTATGTCGGGTCTGTCTGAAAGAAAAAGAACACGTACTGTGGCATTGTGAAGCCACAGAAGATACCAGAAAATCCACAGGACTGCATGTGGGAGCTTTAGCCTCTATGTCAATAACAGCCTCATCATCGCTTTTGTCACTATCGCAACAGCATGCTTCCTCATCGTCTTCGTCATTACCATCACAAACACCCTCACCACTGGAGCAGTTGTGCCAGCTGCAGCCTAAAGCTTGCCGTTATTTCAAGGAGTTGGGATGGCTCGGGTAATGCTGGTAGGGGGAAATGCACAATACACCCCAAGCGGGACATTATGTATTACGAAAAAGCTCGTTGGAGTTCTAACGAATCTAACGACACATCACACATCAAAATCGTCAAGACGTTTAGGCTTGTAGGCGATCATATAGAAACATACCCACATACATACACTCTGAAAACATAATCCTCCTTCTTACGCAGTCGGGTAAAACTAATAGGAAATAATCAGGTGCGAGGGAAACGAGCGCGAAAATTTTTGAAACTTTTAATCAAATATTAGGTATTCTTATATTAATTTGCTGTTAATGTTGTCACAGTACTGTCATGGCTTAAAAATACTAAAAATACTAAGGGTTGAAGTCAGGGCCGGATTAACCCTATCGGGGCCCCTAGGCAATGTGATTCTCCGGGCCCATTGCAGCATTGGACTATGCGGGGGGAGGGTCAACAAGTTTGAGATAACAATTTTTTGTAGTAATATGATTTTTTAACGAGCGCTCACCGTTTGCATGGCCAAGTAAATTAAAACATAGGTAATAAATAGCGTGAGCTAAGCGAGCGCTTAAATTTTTGTAATGTTTTTATAGTAATATGCTTTATTTTGGAAATAATTTGATTCATTGATCTAAGTTATGTGGCCCAGATGAACCAAACAAGTATTTGTGTTAAGAGAAAAAAGAATTCCCGGACAAGGATAAGAACAACTTTTACGTTACTAAAAAATTATAAATACAACCATTTGAATGCATTGATTGCAAATTTATTATTCCATACAGAAACATACCCATATACATACACTTGAAAATCATAACCCTCCTTCTTACACAGTCTGCTGAAAAGAATAGGAAATAATCAGGCGCGAGCGAAGCGAGCGCGAAATTTGTCGAATCTATTTATCAAATTTTAGGTATTCATATGCTAATTTGCTATTAATATTGTCACAGTATTGACATGGCTTTAACCAAAACCGCCCTCTGTCTACAGCCTTGTGTGTGGCCCGCATCGACTAGGCCCCGATGGGCCCCTAGTCGGTGCGGGGATAATCCGGCCCTGGGTTGAACCCCCAAACCTACTACCTACGGCCTTGGGGAGCGCACTGCATAAAGTACACCTCATCGACTACCAGGATGAGGGCTATATCTCAGTACCGGATTGAAATTTTTATGAGTGTGGGATTGATAAATTTCGATAAGAATGAGTTTTTATAGGGATATAACGTATTAGTATAAAAACCATGAGAAAATCAGTGAACTTGTTTGACTTTTATCCTCTGAAATCTGCCGCCCTTAGGATGCTGCCGCCCCTAAGTCGCGGCCTATACGGCCTATTGACAAATCCAGGACTGATAGTTAACCTAAATACTAAATATTGATACGTTCTTTAATATTTTTGCGCAATATTTTGTTCTATTATGAATACTTTTCGCAGTGAACGCGATGTAAGATGTTTTCGGCCTTAACGAAAAATGTTACTTAACTTTGATCAACGTCTCAAATTCTCTGTCTACTTTCCGCAAGTGTTGTTACGTGTCAGCGAGAAGTTGACAAAATATGTTTACTCAAATATGAGTAACGTATTTCGCTGGTCACATCAGCCACGACGCGGAGTAAACATTTGTGTGATGAGCACAGATGTTTGTTCTGTGTGTTTCTATGTATCTTATGAATATATTTACAAAAAAAGTATGTATGTATTCCATCAGCAATATAGTACAAGCTTTTCTTAGTTTGGACTAGATGGTATTGTGTGAAATGTCCACAAATATTTAATATTAAATTTAATGATTGAACGAGTTTCAAACAATAATTCGTATTTGGTTACAAAAACCAGTAGCCGAATCCGTTTCGGGCATGTATGTATTATTTGTTGGTTTCTATAAATTATTGGCTAGTGATATGATGTATTGCTTACCTCAGCAAGTCTCAAGTTCTTTCTTAGTCTAGATGTACATATACTATAAAAAGTAGCTAATAATAACCTCTCATCACCATTTTGTAGGGTTTCAAAATAAGTTTTTGCTAATAATTTGTTTATTTGCTCATCTTAGTAAGTTAATTATTGGCACTATCGTGACAAATTAGAAAAAATGGGGAATAATGAAGCGTGAGAAAAGCAAGCACAAAAAATTAAGTTAATTAATTAAGTTTCCGGCAGCCTAGTGGTGAGTCCGTCTGACTTGCGATCCGCAGGTCCTGGGTTCGATAAATTGATAAAATGATAAATTAATGATAAATTCGTTTATTGAGATAAAAACGGAAAAAGACCAATTACAATTATCTCACAATATTAAAAAATTATTCTTAAACAATGTCTTAAACAAATGTCTGAGGATTACAAAATATTCATTATATAAATACAATATCATTTAAAATGTCAATACAAAAATGTCAAATGGGCAATACGCCTAGCATGTCATTACAAAAAAATAATTATGTCATACAAAGTAAAATATACCGTTCGGGTAAGTACTCAGAGTACCAAGTCAATAAACTCAAAGGTTATCGTCAAAGTCCAATGAATCATCAGGCTTTTTACACCTGTCCCATTGATCCAATTGATTTTCACAATAAGTCAAGGAGGTACTTAAAATAGTCTTCCAGTTATCACAAAAGATGTCACAATCAGGGTTGGCAGCAAGGAGTGCGTTTAAGTGGCGACGGGCACGATTCAGGGGCGACATAGAACGTGCTACTGTGCGACCGCGATCTACGTGGAACAGGTCATGTGGGCGACCACGTCTGTTTGCTGGAACCCCGGGCTCGTCCGGTACGAACAGTACGCATAGCAAGTCGTGCAGACGTATAGAATCGACGGACCCCCTAAGCGCCTTACAGCAGATAGTTAGCTGGTCTAACATCCTTCTAACTTCCAAAGAGTTGTAACCAAGCTGACCGAGCAGGAATTTAGTTGGATACAGAAACGGATAGTAACCATACATTTTCTTATACAGTGACCTTAAAAAGGCCTTTTGGACTTTTTCAAGCATTCGCGCGTAGGTGACATGATAGGGGTTCCAGACACAAGCACTCGATTCAAGTTTGCTTCTAACTAAGGAGTTATATAATGTTTTAATTACTTCAGGATTTTTAAAGTCTCTAGCATTCCGTAGGACGAAGCCAAGGCGCCGGTAAGACTCTTTTGCGAGTTCTGATATATGATCATGAAAAGTTAGACTGCGATCAAAATTTACCCCCAAATCTTTGATACAGTTAACCCTATTTATAGGTACGTTGTTTAAATGATAATCAAACTGTATTGGATTTCTTTTACGATCAAAGGTCATGACGTTACATTTACTTATATTAAATGTCATTTTATTTCTCACGCTCCATTCGTAAATTTGATTGATATCATCCTGCAATTTCAGGCAGTCACTAGAAGATTTAATTTCAAAAAATAGTTTAAGGTCATCCGCATACAAAAGACATTTGGCAGTAGATAGTACATTAGGTAGGTCGTGAATCATCATTTGAAAGAGTAACGGACCAGTGACAGAACCCTGGCCTACACCAGAACTAGTGCAATATGGTTGAGATACATATGTACCACGCCTCACATATTGACACCGGTCCCTCAAGAAATCGGCCATAAAAATTAAGAAATCGCGAGTGAAGCCAAACGTAGATAACTTATGCAATAATATATCATTATCAATTTTATCGAAGGCCTTTTGAAAATCGAAATATACTACATCAACTTGTGATCCACGATCCATAGCGCTAGATATATAGTCTGTTAAGCACAACAGGTTTGAATTTACTGATCGGCCCGGCCTAAATCCGTGCTGCTCTTCGCCTATCTGTTGTTTTACCTGGCTATATATTTCATTGTGCAGAATGTACTCAAAGATTTTGGCAGGCGCACATAGAATTGCGATTGGACGATATTCCTCTACTACGGTTTTTTTACTATTCTTTGGGATGGGGGTTACCCTTGATAATTTCCACTGTGTGGGGTACTTGCCATTTTTAAGCGAAAGATTTATAATATGGTGTAGTGGAAGAATTAAATGTTTTTTACCAGTTTTAAGGACAAAGCTAGGTAAGTTATCCGGACCAGGTGAGCTTTCTATTTTGAGCTTATTCAGGGCTCGTTCGATATCTTGGGGGATCACCGTGGGTAAACTAACGTAACCGCCTTGATAGCCTAATGCAGAACACTCGTCAACATCTAAAAGTGGCGTGTTATTTAAAAAGACGCTGGAAAAATAGTTTGCAAACGCTTCTGCAGATTCAACCCCAGTAAAAGAAACACCTTGATACGAGACACAGGGTTCGAAACCACCCTTGGATCTGAGTCTATGCACGTGGCTCCAAAAATGCTGAGGGCGCAGCCGTAAGTTTTCTTCGATAAGAGCAGTATACGATTTATATGCGTCTGAGATACGGTTCTTCAAGCTATTACGAAGATCTGTGTATAACTTGTACGATGTATTACATTTCGACCTCAACCACACCCTGTGTAATCTCTTTTTACGCCGAATATCCTTTATAATATTTGCATCAAACCAAACCGGAAATCTGTTGCATTTAGCTACTTGTCTTTTCTTTTTAGGAACAGTTAAGTCAAATAATGTATAGATAGTATCATAGAAAATATCAGTAGCGGTTGCGACATCACTACATTCAAGTACAGGTGTCCAAGAGGTTTCGGCGAGCAATGAGTGAAAAAGAGGTATATCCATCTTTTTAAAGTTCCAGTCGCACGATGTATCTAAGTTACTAGGCTGTAGCCGTGCACAGCTGTTATGTAATCGTAAAGGGAGCATTATCTCCAGAGCAGGATGGTACAATACATCGATAGGTACGAAGCCGTCGGCGGCTTCTCGCACACAAACAGGTTGCGCCGCCGTCGCCGTCTCAGAGCACTCCTGCGCCAACACTACGTCCAAAATACCTCCGTGAGAATTAAAAATTCCATTAAAATCTATTAGATTACAATATGTCAAAAAGTAACAATAATAATTTTTTATATTATTAGATGCACTATTCATATTAATATCACCAAGAATAAAAATTCTTGTGTCTGAATCAGTTAAAAATGTTTCTACGTTATTAAATACATTCATGTACACGGCGTCGATAGCTTTTGGTTTAATGTATACGACGCAAACTATAAAAGAAACACCGCGATATGTCACAGACGCCCAAAGATCTTCTCCTAGTTTAGACTCGAGCTCAGGTCGCCGACATATGGTAACACCCGGCCTCGCAGCTAGCAAAACTCCCCCACAAGGGGAAGCACGGTCTCGTCTAAGCAATGTCCATCCGTCTGGTACTACCTCGGCGTCCCCCACTGACCCGTCGAGGAAGGTTTCCGAAGCCGCGACGAGCACATGATCCGAGAGTGACAAGCTTGTATACCATGTTCGGAGCTTTGTCTTCAGTCCTCTAACATTCTGATAGAATACGTTAATGAGAGATTCTTGATTGCGCGGCTCACAGGGCGCCGACTCCGCGACGAAATGTTTGTCCGTCCGAGGTAGGAGAACGTTTTCTGTAGTTGATCCATTTTTTCACTCGCGCATTCTCAGGCCAAACATTTACTGAGAAACATTTATCGTAACAGTCCTCAGGTACTCCTATTTTGAATGAGTTATAATTATGAGTCGTCTTCGACTGTTCAACGGTAATTGCCTTCTGCGGACAAAGATCGCTCAAATATTTCTTTATTTCATCTAATCCAGATAGCATATTCCATAAATGGAAGTGTTTCCGATGCTCGGCCGCTTTAAGTGACGTCACTGTAGGCCCGGCGACGCAGCGCAGTGATACCGATTGGCGCGGTTTTTTGTATCGTACTTCCGTCCAGCTTTCGTCATCGAGATGGGATTTAGGCATAGTACTCATTTCTAATTGATGCTTTGTAGATGTGCCGTGATAACGTTCGGTGTCCCCTGGTGTCGTCGGTTTGATGGATAGTGATGTATCGAGGATATTGACGGGCTCGTGTGAGCGTCGCGGTGGCGACCCATTGTCTCGATTAACCGAGTGACATGGGGCAGTGGGAGCAACTTTTTTGGTTTCAACCTTTCCCTTTCCCTGTATCCTCTCCTTCTGCTTTTTTGTTCTCAAAGGAGTAACATCTGGTTCTTTAAGAGAAAAAGATGTGTTTTTGGGTGGAGTTCCTGGCACAACTGATGCGCTAGAAACTGCTGAACACTTATTAGACGTATGGAGTTCTATTTGCGCAGCGTATCTCTTCATTTCCGAGGACAAAGCCGTATTCGCAGCCTCGTAGTGGTTAAGTTTTTCCTGTAGTTGTTGCATTTGAACCGCATGACTTTCTAACCGAGCATCATTAATTTTTGTGACAGCAATAGATTGCATAAGCAACTGCCGCAACGACAGAATCTCTTGCCGAAGACCATGTACATCCTCAGTTGGGGCATCTTCTCCTTTTTTAAAGTGTTGAACTTGTTCTTCCGTAGTTTTGGACGACGCAGAGACTACTTTTTTACGGATGGTGACATTAGCATCCTGGGATTTCTTTGAAAAGCCTACAGGAGTCAGGCTATTATCGCCACCCTTTTTCGCTGAACAGCGACACTCAGGGCATACCCAGACGCCTTTGGTGCTTTCAGCTGCCTTTTTCTCACCCGCGCATAGAAGGTGATAGATTTTATTGCACTTAGATATTGTACAATGCATGCTCTCCTCAGTGGCCGGAATGATAGTACAACAGCCAGCGCACTGCATTGTAATGATGGCAGGTCAAAACAAAAAACGATAATAATGGTTTATCGTCTTAAATGTGTGTACTTTAGTGAGCAGAAACACAGCTGTTAATGAGTAGGTACAATATACGGCAAGATTGGTATGCAATGAGTCACTCGCTGCAGCCGCAGGTCTGTAGCGGTCTCAACTGCAATGTTTATGTCTAACTATATCTAGGTACATACGTGACCGCAGGCAAAATATTAAAATATTTTTGCTTGTAATATCGGCGTTTGTAAGCCAATATCGTCAAAAACAGTTTAGCGGTGACTCATACACTTTTAGCACTGGTTTAATAACACTCCATTGATTGTATTTGTTCACTACAATAAAAATTAATGAGGGTGGTAATAGAAAAATAATCAGTTTATTTTATTTTGATTATCACTTATTTCTCAGTTATTTAGCACTGTTCCCTCAATAATTATTGTTTATATCACTACACTATTCAGTTTATGGTCCACAGTCGATGTTTACAATTTACAACGTAAGAATACGCAGCTAACACTATCACTTTATTTCGCGATGATTTTAAAACGTTTTAACTATTTCCACGTCTAGATAACGTTATCACATTACTATTATTAATAGTTTTACACGATTAATTAGTTTGTTGATCTAAAAATTACAGTTTTATATTTTTAAATAATTTTTATGCACGGAGACGTATTGTTCGAATCGACCGCGTCACTGACTGAATCCCACGGCACGCACCTCTGTCTTTTCGAAGTTATGCGAGTATTGTTGATTGCCGCCAACTTGAAACGGTGAAGGAAAAACATCGTGAGGAAACCTACATGTCTGAGAGTTCTCAATGATCTTGAAGATGTGTGAAGTCTGCCAACCCGCACTTGGCCAGCGTGGCCTAACCCTTCTCACAATGAGAAGATGGCCCGTTCCCAGCAGTGGGACAGTTCGTACAAACAGGGCTAATAAAAAATAAAACATTTTTACTGATTTTTTACTTCGTACAAATCCGGATCCCGGAACCGTTTTGTGACGGTCGATATCTTACGCATTTTTCGGCCTACCAATTTTCTAGAGGTCGTACTCGTACCATGCGGCAATTCTTCCTTCAATACAATGCGTGACTAGGCGGTCGCGCGGGGCGGCGTGGCTGCTCTGTCAGATGTCGGGACCTTCCTTCAATACAATGCGTGACTGCTCAGTCGGATGTCGGAACCTTCCTTCAATACAACGCGTGACTAGGCGCTCACTCGGAGCGGCGTGACTGCTCTGTCGGATGTCGGAAACTTCCTTCAATACAACGCGTGACTTGGCGGTCACGCGGGGCGGCGTGACTGCTCCGTCAGATGTCGCAACCTTCCTTCAATACAACGCATGACTTGGCGGTCGCGCGGGGCGGCGTGACTGCTCTGTCAGATGTCGGAACCTTCCCTCAATACAACGCGTGACTAGGCGGCCGCGCGGGGCGGCGTGACTGCTCTGTCGGATGTCGGACCTTCCTTCAATACAACGCGTGACTAGGCGGTCGCGCGGGTGGCGTGACTGCTCGATCGGATGTCGGAAGCTTCCTTCAAATTGATTTACCAAGCTCAGAAGTCAGAGAACAGTTAGCGAGCCATTACGGCCCATGTCGCGCCGCCATGCAGCGAGCTAAACTGTAATAAAATTAGGAATAAAAGCCACTCTTCTTAGCGGCGGAAGGTGGGAGTTGTGAAATATGGACGCGGCGGTACACAATAATTCACGGCTAATTTCCAAGATTACGCCATCGAATAATTCATTCTATTTTTTTCATATTTCGAGGACGCCACCCAGCGCTCCGCATCGCGCCCGCTCCGCGCCCGCGTCGCCAAAGGCGGCGGCGGCGTCGCTCACCTGGAATACTAATTCTTCTGTTAAGCGAATGCGTCATCACTCGCGGTTGCGATATAGCCGATGATTGCGATTTGCGACAAAATAAATAAAGCATTTCTACATTTTTATTAGCTTTTCTTCCCGTGAAAGGAAAATGAAAAGTGCTTACATAAGAAAATAATTTCCGAAAATAACGAGTAAAGAATCGTCGAGAAGTCGTAGAAAGTGGGCCAGTGTCGAGGGGTAGGTAATTGTTCCGTAGCCCATTTTTTCCTGTTTAAATTAATCTAATCGTCGGTTCTGGGTACTAAACCAAATTTACGTTGCGTGCTTAATTGCACAGATAAGAGAAAAATGAACGTTCGCCAGAATAATTAATTCCTGTTTGTGCTTATAGTTAAATAAGCACAAATTGAACTTCGCCGACTATAGCATATGACGAAGATGATAAATTCTTATATGATCCTGTTTTTGTTTAATCTTATTTGACATTTTATATATTTGACATTGTTTGACGTTTTTAATTTTAATTTTAATTTTGACATTATTATTGGATATTACGTTTTAAAAATTAATTGTATATATTTTGATTTTATTAACTTTATTATTGTCAATTATAAAATAATATGTATGTAATTGGTGAATACCGTTTTAGTTAAATAAATAAATAAATAATAAATAATAGCACTAATTGTAAGATTTGTCTTGTGCTCTCAGCCTGTCAAGTTTGATGAAGTTCGTATTTCAGTTTTGGTCAATTGCGTACACAAGTTTTGGTCAATTGCATATCTGGCCATGTACGTATCTAGTCATTTGCGTATCTGGTTAAATGCGTCTATTGGCCTCTTGCGTTCTTGGCCATTTGCGTCGATCCCGTAAGCACCATCACCTGCAACCTTTGTCTATGCGGCGGGAGGTAGCAGATTTAACTTTCCTCCACTTTCTGGTTTCTAATACAATCGATTGTAATGATCTTCTCTCTTTGATCAAATTTCAAACACCCAATCGCGGCATCACATGACGAAATTATCTTAAGCTTCATACGGACTCATGTGTGCCCAATTAATAATAATAATAATAACTGCAGGGGCGGCTTTGAGGCGAGCCGTCGGTGAGTGGCTACACCGCATAACCCGATGTTTCCCTGGGGCTAAATGAGACCCCTGACTTTCAGCTTGCCTTAACCGGCCGGCTGTGTGGTGGAAACCGCAAGAGCTAAGTACCTAAGCTCCAGGGTGGAAGTGTTAAAGGGCATAACGCCGCTAGTAGCTCTCAGTGAACGCGCATCACACCTCTCGACACCCTTAGCCACCCACACCGATGTTGCTTCTCCGGCACCAACATGCGGCGTCACTATGGGGGACCCATTCAGTGGGTGGCGAGTCATCACCTACCTTAATATTTTTGGACAATGGGACAAAATAGGCAGGTGCCGAGCTCTCATTTTGATGCTCCCACACAGAAGTACCGCATCTTACTTATAGTAGGGGAGTCCAAGAGGGGATTTTGCGCGTTACTCGAGCGCGTCAGAAAATCATATGGGGAGAAAGCTTGCACCCTGTAATGTACCCCTACCATATATGAACCCTTAATATGGGGGGGTTAGTTGAGGGCAGCCCGTCAGATTAGTAAAAAAAATCGATCCTCAGAAAAACTCGAGCGCGTCAGATTAAGATAAGGTAAGTTAATTACATCCAGAAAAGTGTATATATTTCAATAATCTGACAATTTGAGCGTGGCGTATGGAAATAAACGAGTCAGAAAGTTGAAAAAAACGTCATCTCGAAATACTCGAGCGCGATTATTTGTTTTGAAGGAAATCCACACATTCACACTTCCACACATTCAGGAAATAAATTACGAAAAACATATAATCTGACGTCTTCGTGGGGCGATGTAGCTAAAACCATCGATAAAGGATGAAGCGTACAGACGCTGAGAACTGTGTCTTCCCCACTCCGCACTTCTCTTGCCTTCTCACACTTTTTTATCTCTCACCCTCTCGCACCGTCACCACACTGTTACAATACATACACAAAGTTTCAATAGATCCGCAAGAGTCGCAGTGACGGAGAGGCTCATGGCTTACCCACCCTACCTACCGTCTCCACACTGCCGTCCAAAGAGAATATAACTGCACAGCGTGATCACAGTGGGATCTTCCAATGATTTGAGTCGAAATGTAAGAAGTTTGGTCAAAATTCCCAATTCAAGATCACTTCTCTTTTTTTTCAAGTTTCTTGAAAAAAACAAGTTTTAAATGTTCTAGTCACAATCTAAGTCACGTATAAAGTCAATTTATAAGTCGAGTTCTGCTTCAGTAAAGTGGTGGCGACTACACTAGAAGCTTCTATGGAGTTTTGTCAACAACGTAAAATGACACGTTTTACTGCTTTATTTCACTTGCCCACAAAGTCCACGCAGCTTGAACAATAGAACCGATTTGCACCGGGCATTTAAAATGTCGCTCATTCATACGAACGTCTAATGAAGTGTTTCTTTTAACCGACTTCAAAAAAGGAGGTTATTAATGTGTATTTATATTTATTATATGTTATTTATATGTAACGCGTAACGTTACAGTCTTTGGTGAGAAGATGCAGACCCGTAACCACCTGTTTTCTAAAGAAACTCGAGGAGAGATATTAATCAAATGCCTCATGTGTGGGCTCTGGTCACATGATGATTGCGCAGGTGTAGAGTTCGATTCATTTGAATTTGAGAATTTGTGATTTTTGCGTAATTTAAGACTTTAAGTTCCTTTTCAAATTTGACCAAAGTTCCTGTAGTACCTCATAAAATTTAAGGCTTAGTTTTATAGTAGTCCATATTTGGGTACCTATTCCATAATTAGGTGCCTTTATGATGATTTTGTTTTTGAGAAAATTTTATACTTTAAATTAATAATATTTATATACACAAACTGTTTTTATGTGCAAATATATGACTGATTATAACTGAAAATTAAAGTTTTTAATTTCCAAATATATATTTATATATTTTATGACACAAAAACAAAATGGTATTCCATATTTGGTTACTTTCTTCTACATATATAGTTAGCCATGTTCACGACATATCACAAAAAAACCGGACAAGTATGAGTCAGACTCGCCCATCGAGGATTTATTGTTTATTTTACATTGCATTACAATTACATACATAGCATAGGTACATACATAATCACCCTAATAGGGTATAGCAATCTAGTGCGGAGCGGAACGGTTTATTTTATTATGTTTGTCTTTAAAAAACTCTTCTATCGTATTAATAAATTTAATTAATAATTTTTTTTGGGTTTGAGAAAAATTCTGTATATTTTCTATTTGTTTCAGCATATATTTGTATATTTGCATTGGTAAATTATTATATATTTTGATAGCCATAGAATGAGGGCCGGAGCTGTGTATAGTATATAGTTTGGAAGATGGCAATATCAAATTATGTTTATAGTTTGATCTCATTAGGCAATCTCTTTTATAAGCTAATTTTGGGAAAAATTGAGGGTGTTTTTTTATGAATATGCAGTTTTCGAAGATATATAGAGAAATTAATGTCAGAATTTTGAATTTAATGAAATAAGAGCGGTGAAAGTGTGGTATATTTATGTCAGGTAGTTTAATGTTAGCTATACACGTAGACATTTTTTCTGTATTCTGTTTCGTACAAACTAAATAAAAGATGGAAATCATATATATTATTTTATTCGAAAATAGACTTACGCTTGACCGTCAACTCACCTGGTGTTAAGCGACAGTTACGGTCTATGATGGAGCGCGCTTGCCTAGAAGAAACCTATTCACTCGCGATTTGAAGACACCTAGATTATATCTAGTCGGAAAGACCCATTCAGGAAGCGCATTCCACAGTTTGGCAGTACGTACAATGAAAGTGGAGCCAAAGCGTTTCGTACGTGTTTCGGAATATTAACCATAATGTAACGATGTCGCTTTTTCGTGCGTCTTGCAGTCCGATAGAAAAATGGGCATATTTTCCTTAACTTAACTCATAAGCCGAAAAATATACATCGTAAAAATATTTAAAAACCTGTTTTAGCTTATGCTAATGAAGCTCTTTAACAATATTGGGGTATTATATACATAGTATGATTTATAGTATGATACGGTTAATTCACTTTAAAATTTGGGCCCTCATTCCTTGCATAGAGACACTATTTTTTTGTGATTAAATTAAAAATGTCCAGTTTTCGGATTTTTTACCCGACTGCGAAAGAAGGAGGGTTATGTTTTTCGAGTGTATGTATGTATGTATGTATATTTCTTTGGCACGCCCTAGAGCCTAAACGGCTTGTCGTATTTTTATGTGAGTGGTGTCAATAGATTCGTCTTAGTCGTGAGAGTGACACTGGGTACAACAAAATAAAAAATTAAGGATTTTTGGCGGCAAAAAGTAATCTCAAAAAAAAATATGTTTTCAAAATACATCGAGTGTGGTATCAAAATAAAGAATTTTTAACGGTGATTACGAATATATATATATGTATAACTTATATGTTTTATTGGATTTTGGAATAGGAAATGCTAATAAATCACATCACACTTCAAACTAATAACATAAATGTGAAGTTTGTATTAGTTTGTTACTTCTTCACGGTAAAACGGCTTGACGGGTTTGGCTGAAATTTGACACACAGGTAGTTTATAATCTGGATTAACACATAAGATACTTTTTATCCCGGTATTCCAGCGGGAACGAGTAAAATAGGATTAAACCTATTTCCTACCTCAAAAAAATCACCGACAACTGTTCCATTATAATTGTGTTTTAAGGTAAGGAGAGGGGAGAAGGGAGGGGGAAGGGGAGGGAGGGAGGGAGAGGGTAGATGAGGGAGAGAGGAGGGCAAGAGGGAGGGGGAAAGCAAGACAATGTTTTCCCACTAATACTAATCCTTACTAATTAATAAGTATAATAAAGTAAGTAATAATAGTTATAGGCTATATTTTTTAATAATAATAACAACATCTCTCACAAAAATAAAAAAATGCGTTTTTTCTTTACCTTCAACGAACTTTTTCGTAATAAACAAGTGATTTTACTACAATTATTCTAAAAAATACGCATTTATAATCTTTTATAGTGATTTTTTCGAACGAATACGCACACTTTCACACAAAAAACGTACACTCAACAGCGTATTGAGCGTGACGAAATCATTATTAAGTTAACTGATACTTTGAAAACCTGATTTCTGCAGTCGGGTATTTTGTTTTTCTTTTAACATTGATTACTATTGATACTTGTCTTATATGTATACTCTAGCACAATGCTTCTTGCCAAATTTCATAGTTCTAAGTCAACTGGAAGTACCCCATAGGTATTCATTCCCTTGTGAGTGTCGAAATTTGCGTTTTTTACGACATATTCGGCTGTAACTTTTTTTTACGAAAACTGAGAATTTTTACTTTCTGCAGCAAGAGACTATGGATCTGCGTATATGGTTTTAATTTCTCTCGATATCTTCACGCGTTCCCGAGATAAAGATCTTGACACCCGGACGGACGGACAGACAGACAGACGGACCACAAAGTGATCCTATAAGGGTTCCGTTTTTTCCTTTTGAGGTACGGAACCCTAAAAAGATGGGATTAGATCTTAGGTGAGTGTGACTTTATTTGACACATTTATGAAATTGACGGAGCCCACCCCGCGAGACCGTGCCGGGGAATGCATTTTTAACCGACGATAAAACGGAGGAGGTTCTCAAGTCGACGCGTATATTTCTTTTTATGTATGATCACGCATAACTTTTTACAGAGTAGTCCGATTTTGATCTTTCTTTTTTTTCCGTCATAAATAGCGCGAGTAGCACGGCGGCGGCGTGCGTCCGACGCTCATCGCCGCTCCCGTAAACAAACTTCAGGACAAAGGCTCCCCGCTCCCCGCTCCCCGTCGCGCTCGCGCTCGCGACGACGGAATGTAATTCCAAAATAATTTTATTGTAGGAAAACGCTCACTTATTTTAAAGGCTCAGAAAATTTAAAGACAGAGCGGAGAGCTTATTACGGGATGAATTCCTTGTTTCTCGGAGTCCTTTAACTGTTATTATCTTCTCAAATGGAAATGCTTCCTATTAAGAAACAACATTTAATTTTGAAAACGATCGCCCGATAATTTGAGTCAGAGCTCCGTCGGATACGATGTACATCATATTCTCATCAACAGCCTTCTCAGTCCCACCGCTGGTACAGGCCGGTGCCGCGGTGGCGCGGTGGCGCGGTGGCGCGGTGGCGTGGTGGCGCGGGACACGGAGTGGAAGTCGTCCGGTTGCAGGGTGGGTCGACGATATCATTACCACCACCGGTCGAACTATCGAGGCAGATGACATGACAAGAGAGAGAAATATGCGTTTTTTTGCGACATATTCGGCTGTAACTTTGTTTTATGACAAATGAGATGTTTGATTTTTTGACAGCTCCAAGGGACAGTAGACCTGAGTATTTGATATGAATTTCAGCTTGATACCTCCATGCGTTCCGGAGACAAAGGGTCTTGACAGACAGACGGACAACGAAGTGATCCTATAAAGCTTTCTTTTTTTCCTTTTCTCATCTATTTGAGAGCTATGATGCCACAGACAGGCATAGATACACAGATATACATAACACTTATAACACCTCTCGTTTTAGGTCGTGGGGTAAAAATATTTGAAGCCAAAAAAAGGAAACACATTAAATAGGTAGCTTCAAAAAATAGAATTGATATAATATTGATATTGAGCATAGGTTGGGGCTCGAGACCTCCCCCTCCTCGGTGACAACGCTTCTGGCACGTCTCCGTCGAGACCTCCCCGGTGACAACGCTTCTGGCACGTCTCCGTCGAGACCTCCCCGGTGACAACGCTTCTGGCATGTCTCCGTCGAGACCTCCCCGGTGACAACGCTTCTGGCACGTCTCCGTCGAGACCTCCCCGGTGACAACGCTTCTGGCACGTCTCCGTCGAGACCACGCCAATCACTCTGGTAGTATCTGGTGAACTGTTCCCGTCCGTTAGATCCAGCTGCCACCACAAGCTGGAATACTTGTATAGCATTACTCATCTTGTTTCTGTACGGGAATGAGAGAACGGACTGACGTGAAGCACACACATTTGATAAAAAATATAAGTAATAAGTAACTGTATAAATATGCTGTTGTTCATAATGAACGTTTTTTACTTCGATTAGATTTTCGCTGTTTTAGTTTTTACTTTGTAAATTAGTAATTGATTATGATTTGGCATGCATATTAATATCAAACAAAATGTTTCTAGTGTAATATGGATTAAAATAATGTGATATTTGTTTTCAGAGAATGGCTTTATTTGTATATGTACTGTAAGTAGTGTTAGGAAGTTATTACCACAGTTTTATTACACAGATCATTTTACTGTTGACAAGACACTTAGTCTTTATAAAATTCAGATCTTTAGATTTAGATTTAGATAATAACATATTCTTAAATTGTGCATGCCGTTAGGCGGAATATGGCGTTCTAGTTCGTTATTTTTTTCCAACTCTGTACACCCATGTTTGCAATAAAATTATTTGAATTTGAATTTGAATGATTTTAGAGTAAGACTCGTGGTTAATCTGGGTAAAACTTATTAATAATAAGTAACAATATTTTCTTAATACATAGGTATTCGTTGTTAACCGATAAACTCCTGTATAGTGGCTTGCAGTACTGTTACGTTGTTTACCGATACACTCCTGTATAGTGGCTTGCAGTACTGTTACGTTGTTTACCGATACACTTCTGTATAGTGGCTTGCAGTACTGTTACGTTGTTTACCGATACACTTCTGTATAGTGGCTTGCAGTACTGTTACGTTGTTTACCGATACACTTCTGTATAGTGGCTTGCAGTACTGTTACGTTGTTTACCGATACACTCCTGTATAGTGGCTTGCAGTACTGTTACGTTGTGTACCGATACACTCCTAAAGTGGCTTGCAGTACTGTTACGTTGTTTACCGATACACTCCTGTATAGTGGCTTGCAGTACTGTTACGTTGTTTACCGATACACTTCTGTATAGTGGCTTGCAGTACTGTTACGTTGTTTACCGATACACTCCTGTATAGTGGCTTGCAGTACTGTTACGTTAACTCGGCTCTGTCTTGTCTAAAACATGTTACTGGTAAGTATGTTCTTTCGCACCACGCACCTTAATAATAGCCGATATTACGTGGGTCATTACTATCAGCTAATAATATCTTTACGACGCGCCGGTCACGTGTCGCTAATAAACTCTGTAAGCATACAAGCAGCTTTCCTCCTCTAACACGAGAAAGTATCTTATGTTGCTCCCGAACATTTTAGAAGCATTCAAACGAACTTTAGTCGGTTAGTTTGCTTAACGTCTGGAAACCGAAGCGGCCGGGCTCGTGGCGACACAGCAGGATTACGCCGTAAGCCGGCGTGAGTACACACCCGCACCGGCGCGGCAGCAGCGGGGCGGGGGCGGGACGGCGGCGGGGCGGGGCGGGACGGCGTGCCGCGCGTGTGTTCTTTCAAGGAGAAATCCAATTTGCGCAGCGGTCGGCGGTCGGCTTCCCTTCGAGACGTTTGACGATACAAATTGTTCACCAATTTTATTACGTCTGTTTCAATCAAATAAACAGTACGGTTAAAGTTATGTGTTCAGAAAGCGCAAGCTAAATGAGCACAACTCTCGACTACGAACTCCTCCGACCTCGTTATCTGTTCGTACGTAGTTTGCGCTACTTTGAGTTATTTAGAAAAGCTGTTAGCTTTGCAAACGCTCCGGGAGGCACTCATCGCTAGAATACTAATACTACGGTATGATAACGAGCTTAGATAGACTTACATCATTTGTAAGTTTTGCTAAGAGAATGTAATGCAGCTAACTGTTTTCAGATTACAATCAAACTTGTTTGTTCATCCAGTTCTATACGTTGTACTTACGAACTGATAAAGTTTCGCATTTGTAACATAGTGTGATTGGTGTAATGTGATTAAATCAGTGGGCGAGTCCCGTCGCTCGTTAGCTGCGAGCCC
Organism: Lycia hirtaria; assembly: GCA_947563715.1. NCBI lineage: Eukaryota > Metazoa > Arthropoda > Insecta > Lepidoptera > Geometridae > Lycia > Lycia hirtaria. Next base: position 55,743,704 of record OX387375.1, read on the forward strand.
CGGAGATGAATGGAGGCGAGCCGCGACTGGGGAACCTGCTCGGTAACGGCGATACCCGAGTGAAGTCACGTGACGCAGCACTTCGCCGCCGCGCATTGTTTCAAGCAACTACTCAGTAACAGGGTGATTCACTTCCATCTTACAACCAGCGAATCAAACATAATTTATAATAAATTAAAGTTTCGTAGTTATATAGAATTTGAATTGTCTATAAAATAAAACGCGGATATTTTAGTGTGTACGGCGATGAATTCCTAATAACAGTCATAAAGATAATTAACATTACAAGTATTAATGTTTTTACGATTGTTTTCTAAAAAAAAAAATTAAACGACTACTTTCAATCTTTTATATAGTTTTAAAACTTGACTTGTTTGCTTTCAATCACTGTTTGTAGACAGGCGAGGCTGCATGGCACGCGCCTAATGCTCACGTACTGTGGACTTGTTTGAACGCTCAAACGTGAGGTTATTGTAATTGGAAAATATCCGAAATTGAATAAAGGAAACGTTCGGCAGGTATCACATGTGTAACGCTTTGTTAACAATTGAATAAAGGAAACGTTCGGCAGGTGTCACATGTGTAACGCTTTGTTAACAATTGAATAAAGGAAACGTTCGGCAGGTGTCACATGTGTAACGCTTTGTTAACAATTGAATAAAGGAAACGTTCGGCAGGTGTCACATGTGTAACGCTTTGTTAACAATTGCCACACCTTCTAAAACTAAACATATTTTTTACAAAATCACCTAAATTCAGTTATTTTACCTGATTAATTTCAATATAATGACTAACTTTATTTGTTTATTAAAATAGAAAAACAACTAACAATACAAGTTAATGAATGTTAATGTTAAAAGAAAAACAAAATACCCGACTGCAGAAAAGAGGTTTTTGCAGCCTAACTTACGATTTCTTTACGCTTAATACGCTGTTGAGCGTACGTTTCTTGTGAGAAAGTATGCGTACAATCGCTGTAAAAGATTATTGCGCATTCTTTAGAAAAAATCTAGTAAAATCACTTGTTTATTACGAAAAAGTACGCTGGAAGTTACAAAAACACGCGTTTTTATATTTGTGTGAGATGTATGATTTTTATTACAAAAAAAATTGTATAGCCTTTGACACTCAGCAAGTGAAAACGAATCTAACGACACCTCTCACATCAAAATCGGTCAAGCCCTTTAGACTTTAGGCGATCATATAGAAACATACAGATATACATACCCTCATACATACACTCGAAACTCCTCCACCCCCCCCCCTCCTTTCTCACCTCTCCTTACCTTAAAACACAATTATAATGGAACAGTTGTCGGTAATTTTTTTGAGGTAGGTTTAATCCTGTTTTACCCGTTCCCGCGGGAATATCGGGATAAAAAGTATCTTAAGTGTTAATCCAGATTATAAACTACCTGTGCGCCAAATTTCAGCCAAACCTGTTAAGCCCTTTTACCGTGAAGAAGTAACAAACTATCACAAACTTCGCATTTACATTATAAGTGTGAAGTGTGATGTGATTTATTAGCATTTCCTATTCTAAACTCCAATAAAACATACAAGTTATATATATATTCGTAATCACCGTTAAAAATTCTTTGTTTTGATACCACACTCGATGTATTTTGAAAAAAAAAAATTGAGATTACTTTTTGCCGCCAAAAATCCCTAATTTTTTTTTTTTTTTTTTATTTTGATGTACCCAGTGTCACTCGCACGACTAAGACGAATCTATTGACACCACTCATATCAAAATCGGTCAAGCCGTTTAGGCTCTAGGGCGTGCCAAAGAAATATACATACATACATACATACATACGCTCTAAAAACATAACCCTCCTTCTTATTTGCAGATGATAGCACTATCACCGTAGCATGTAAAACACTTGACTCTTATGAAAACGATATTGTTAAATCTTTAACCTCAGTTATATCTTGGCTTGACAACAATAACTTAAAAATTAACCTAAATAAAACAAATATAATGCATTTTAGACAAAGAGGAAGAAACAAAGGTAATATTAATGTAGCATATGACAATAACATTATAAATGAAGTAGAAAGCTCAAAATTTCTTGGATTATATATTGACCGAAAATTGAATTGGAAATCACAAATAGAGCACCTTTCGAAAAGAATAAGTAGCCAAACATATGCCATCGCCTAACTAGCTCGTACTCTAAATATAGAATCTTTACTTAAAGCCTACTATGGGTTAGTTGAATCAATTTTGAGGTACGGGATTATTTTTTGGGGAAATTCAACAGATAAAATTATTATTTTTAAAAGGCAGAAACGCTGTATTCGTTCAATGTTTAAACTCAAAAAAGAGATAGATGTAAGCCCTATTTTTTTAAGTATAAAATTCTTACACTTCCGTGTTTATACATTTTAGAAACGGCCCTTTTTGTAAAAACAAACCGGGAGTGATTCCCCACACTATCTGATACTACTGTAAGAAATAGGCGCGACCAAGATAAACGGTAGGTAAAGATAAAGATAAAGATAAAGATAATTTATTTGCATACAACACGAGAATTTTATACAACAAGTGCATAAAAGATGTTACACTAAATTTAGTCGCTTAAAATCATGTTGTGCCGATTAGGCGTACAAATGTCAGGTAGACAGCATCATGCACATGCGAAAAATTATAAAATAATAATTATTATTACTAAACGTAAACGCGTACATGAAGGAAAGACAGCACTGATGCAAAATAGCATCGTATGTATGGGTCCTAAAATCTACAATATGATTCCTAAGTCAATAAGAGACCAGAATAGTAATTTATTTAGAAAAAAGTTGAAGGCATTGTTATTGCAGAAGTGTTATTATTCTATCAATGATTTTTTAAATGACAAATTTTAATTTTATTGACATTATGTGTATCTTTTATTGCTTCTGCTTTGTCATATTTTATATATTTTTGGTTTGTGTTTTAATCTAATAACAAATAATAATAATTATTATTTTTTTATTTTTCGCATGTGCATGATGCTGTCTACCTGACATTTGTACGCCTAATCGGCACAACATGATTTTAAGCGACTTTTAGTGTAACATCTTTTATGCACTTGTTGTATAAAATTCTCGTGTTGTATGCAAATAAATTATCTTTATCTTTATCTTTACGCAGTCGGGTAGTAAAATTAATATTAAGTTTTCATAGGTAGAACTCTGTCTATGCGTGAACGCAACGTAAGACCGCGCCACTTATAAAATTATTATTTGTTTTTATAAGAATATATATATATTTTTTTAATTAAGGGCATCTAAACATATCCTATTTTTTGTATTAAAATTAAATTGATGTTTCAAGGTGCTTAAACTTATGGATAAAATGTTGTTTGACCATGAAATTACGTCTGTAAAATCACTTAAAATTGCGAAATCGGCCTAAATTTTACATACGGCCTCCTAAGCCAACTTTATGTAGGTATTATGTACAGATGATCCAAGGTGAGCTGCAAATAAGCTCTCTCGCGAGGTCTACTGTTCGTAGAACTACTACTAAAATATTTACTTTTAAATTCAGTGTGATACCCCAACCTGGGGTCCACCCGCCTGACTACAGCCCTACCTTCTTGATAACGATCTAGATGCCGTGATTAATTCTGCGATCGCCGCTTTCAGCCACAACCGTGACGAAGTGGAATTGGGCTCAGCCTTGACGAACCGGAATCGTTCTCAACTGAGACGAAGTGAATATTGGCAACATCTGTGGCCTACCTGTTAGAACATTAAGGACGCCACTTACCTCCATGACGCTGCGGACGCCTGGTCTACTGGCGAAACCGCCCTGAGGATCACAGACGGCCACCTGCTGCTGCGCGAGTTCAAGGCCAGTATGTCATGACGGTCGTCCAACGTATTTCGGTTCACGTTAAGCGAACCCTCTTGAACGAACTCTCTTAATTTGAACTTCGTTAGCACCCTTCTTACTTTACTTTGCGTACCTTCATAAATAAATAAATAATATAAATAAATATTTATGGACATTTCACACAACACCATCTAGCCCAAACTAAGCAAAGCTTGTACTATGGAACTAGATGGCTGATAGAATACATAAATACTTTTTTTTTTGTAAATATATACATATGATACATAGAAACACCCAGACACAGAACAAACATCCATGGTCATCACACAAATGTTTGCCCTGGGTGGGGATCGAACCCACGACCTACGGCACAGCAGGCAGACATACTACCAACTGAGCCACAAGGCCAGTCAAACTTTACGTACCTACTTATCTTACCTACTTTGTTTTATGTACTTGTTGTTATATTCACTTGTACATTACATTTTGTTAACCTCTCAACTGTGTTTCTCTTATCCGCCTACCTAACTATATAGTTAGGTCAGTTAAGAACGTTACACGTGCATACGACCCGGCAATTACATAATAGTAGATTATGCAACAAGAGGATAAAGTAGTGTCACCTGTGGTTGTTCAGGAGGCTAAGAATTAATCCTACGCAAAGCGCGCAGTCCCACCAGGTGAGCTACTCGCTAAAAGAGTGAATCTATATACAAATATAACTCAGACTTTGCAATTAAAAAAAAAATATTGTTTTTTAAAACAAGCTTTTATTTAAATGCACTAAAACGAAGAAAATTAATTTAGAATGCAATCAAACTCACCATTTTATTAAATTATAAAATTTATATTGATATAAATAAAAGCTTGTCGCGAGATTTCAAACAACATCGTACCTATCTACCAAGTAATATTTAATTCCAACAAAAGACTTAGACGCGTTCTTATCATTTGCTTAGAATTAAAGTTAGTTTGTTCTTTTGAAAAAAAAAAATATGTGTGTTCTTGCGACAAGCTTTTATTTATATCAATATAATATGAAGAAAACTCCTTGTCTGAACTTTATGACGCTTTATTATTACTTATAACACTGCACTTATTTCACTGCACTGAGCGGTCTGACGCTAAGACCGCCCTTTTACTACCGAGTTACGCCGCGACTACTTTTTCGAAGCGCCGCTCGCGCTCGTCCGCCCGCGATATATCCCCTCCCCGGAATTACAACATCACGCCATCATCCAGGGTAGCGTTCATTCTGTTCGATCACCGTTCTCCAGAGTATATAAATTAAGAAAATAGCAGTGCTGCCACTCCGCAACACTGAAAACACCGCACACCACATACAACAAATATTCAAATCATGACACTCGGCCATCCGCTTTTGTGCAACGTCCCGATGCACAACAACTCTCTAAAAGCAAGTCTGATTAATCATATCGAACCCTTTGGACTCCTTAAAGATTTGCTGCAAAATAAAATAGTTAAACAGTAATTATTATGCTAATTTTATAAAACTACTTATGGCACACTAAACTTTGTAGTATACGTTGTCGTAACTAGTTATTATTGTAGATACAAGTAATCATGACACTCGGATTCGTTTTTATATATGACAATTATTTTATGTTTATTCTAGCTGGTCTGGGAACCGGAGGCTTCCTATTCGTGTGTAAATGTACACTATGCAGATAAATCATTGTTGTACAAATATGTTGTACGGATCGAGTATATATTCTGGTATTTCCAGAGGTTTGGTATATTGTTAAAAAAAAGTACATAAAAACTTATTCAATTCGCATTATTAATTTACTGTCGGTTACTCAATTACTTCCTCCTCTGGCTTAGTGATTGCGAACGGCAGCATCATTATATAAATGTCCCAATGTTGTAATGGCCACTGAAGTAGCATTCAAACCTTGTAGACTTGGGCTTGTAGACTTTTTCTTTATGAAAAACTCTATAAATACTCCTTTTTGTTCTTCGTCCAAACATTAAACTGACCAACGACAAAGCTTGAATAAAATGAAAGCAAATTTCGTCCAAAAATAATTACACATAAATTCAAATATTTAGATCCAACTCAAACCAGCTCCAGTAATAATTTGGTGACACGAGTACGTTAATTTTGTAAGTGCTCTCATAGGAATCAACATTTTAAACTGTATTTCTGTCATTGTCCTGCCATTACCAAATAGCATTTTAAAATTGTGTAATGTATACTCCCCAAATCCGAGTAATAGAGAGAATAAGAGAACGGAAATAATATTCCAAACCCCTTTTTTTTTAGCAAGTCGCTATAACCGCATTAATTTCTGTCAAGCTTGTGGATGATCGGCAAAGCACATGAGCAAAATTTTGTCAGTTTAGAATGTCAGAAGTATTATTATTTTCTAATCACTAAATTTCATTATCATAGGGACAAATTAGTCACGATAAACTACAGATAGCTGATCCATTGTCAGTCCTTCACCAACCGTTATTTGACTGGCGTATACCTGTTGCTGTTTATCATTAAATTGATGTACTATCAAGTTGAATCACTTCACATCACAGATGCCCTGAGTTGACATCTGTCGGATTTTAATCTGTTGTTTGCCAAATTCTTCTTCTTAATCGTACACTCTAGTCAGAGTGGTCGTGGTTGCAATGGCGGTGGCTCCTAGCCGTCACCGTCACTCTCCAGGCCAGCTGCTCTTCTCGCGATGCTTCTCCATTTCGCCGGTCGGTTGCATTGCGAGTACACTCTACTTCGGTGGACTGCGTAGCTTTTCTAATGAGGTCGGTCCAACGTGTTGGTGATCGTCCAGGACTTCGCTTGCCTTCTACACGGCCATGCATATGCTGCGATAGGCTATCCGTCGAGTGTTCTTTTCTTGAGATCTGCGCAAAGAACTTCAGTATTTGCAATTGCCCAGTCGACGATAATCTATCTCGTATATGATTCTCTTTGAGGATAGAGTTGTTGGTTGTTTGTCAAATACGTCATCATTATTTTGATGACACGTTAGCTAGAAAAAATACTGTACACATTACATACTAACAGTACTCAAACCGAGAATGTGGACATATTTATTTTCCCATCCTATATTTATAGTACTGATGTAACAGTAGAGCAGAAATTACTTGACTAGGTTTTAATAAACTTAATTGTAGGTAAATACTGAGAATGTTTATACACAGAAGCATACTTAATTCCTTTTAGTGCACACCTGAACTAATACTAAAGCATCAAAAGAGAAGAAGCAGGTAATAACTTCCATAAATAAAATTAGTCTCAATATTTGTCTTACTAATTTATGTTGTTTTTTTTTTAAAGGTCTATATGATGTCGACTAGTCATATCATAACTGCTCTTGCACTGAGTACAAGCCAGTGGTGATTTTGATAGCTGCCGTTTTATTTCAACTAAAAATCATATTTCGGAAACGTTACCAGTCCTATCAAATATTGCTTATTTTTAATGAAGATATTTTTTTATTTATCGATTTTTTTTCGTATGCTGGATCCAATTCTGTTATACGCTTACCAAAATTATACTAGATTTATCAAAATGTTCATATGCACGAACGATATTTAACGATATTGATCTAGAACCTAGAAATACTTGCACGCTTTGACAGCAAAAATAGAGGGCCAAATGTTATTACTATCATAAGACCACATGTTTGTATACCTATTTTGCAAGAAATAAATTAATTATGAATATTCGGTTTTTATATTTGACTAATTTTTGAACTCATAAACTGTACTTTTACAATAAAACCGCCACCGGTGCAATCTATTTTTGGGGCTACTTTGTTTGAAATATGAAACTGATCAATCAGTTCTCTCTTTGAATTATCTTTAGTTCGTGATAAGAAACTTCGGTCATCGCTTAAATTCAAAGTCAAATTATTTCTTGGGCTTGTAACAAAAGTGTTATATTAGAAAAGCCCTTTTCAAATTAGTATTTTTTGTTATGTTTGTACTCCAAGCTTTTTCTGTTATAAAATACAATTTAACGTAGTTTTTATTAATTTAGATATAATATATTCTATTTATTTATGTCATTTTTATATCCAATAACATTTTTTTTTTTTTTTTTATCAGCCCTGTTTGTTCAAACTGTCCCACTGCTGGGAACGGGCCATCTTCTCATTGTGAGAAGGGTTAGGCCATAGTCTGCCACGCTGGCCAAGTGCCATACCATCCAATAACATAATAAATAATAAAAGGATGTCTTCAAACTTATGTCAATATTCATAATAATGTTCAAAAGGCCAAAATAGAATAATAAAAAATATGCCAATCCACTTATGGAAGAAAGTAGAAAATATGATCCGCTGTTCCATTAGAACGAGAATTCAGCAAGATCTATTTTCATCAACTCATTCAAGGCATAAAATGGGTTTCTCTCAAAGAAACGTTTACTATGTACGTTTACTCTCGACTAATAGTTTTGTAATATTATCGAGTGGTTCATTTAACATACAGATATGTTTATATAAATTTTACGATAATTGTCAACGCTCATCACTGCTTACGTCACTGTTCAGCGGACAATTCAACAAAGTGTAGACACTGCTCTGCAGTTGCGAAAAATAACGTGGGTGTTCAAAATATGACATCTAATTACGTTGGCACATACAGATCGCTGATATCTATATATATTTTTATAATAATCCTTAACCGAATAGTATTTTTCGGAAAATGTCTTAGGCTTAATCATTTATCAATTCATGAATCTTATTGATGGAGTAATTTCCATTATCTCTATAATCTAATAATAATAACCATAATAATTGAGAATCTAATAATTGCAAACAGATTACTCATAAAATTATTCGCTCTAACGCACTATACGCGTTTTATCAAAAGTAAGTGACTTAGTCGATTCTAATTAGTACGTTTCGGAAATTTCAAGCATAGTGGTATTTGTCAAGACTCTTCGACTCTTCGAGTTGCTATGCACGTCAAGGTTACTTGCTGCGTGTCCGATCGGTTGATCTCTCATATATGATTTAAATTTTCTCTATGAAACTCGAAACTACATCAAAACTGGAATTATAACGTTATATCATCATTAAAAGTCAGGTGCTCAGGTTCTGGGAAAGTCCGATCAATGATTCTGCTATTCAACGCTTAACATAATCTCATTAAAATGATCATTAATCGACTGGATTAATCAAATCCACTAAAATACAAGATCTGTGCACACTCTTGCACACCATATACATATTATACAAAATTTAGTTAATCAAGTTATTTTGGATTAAATACAGTTTGGAGCTTCTACTTTCCTTTGAATAGGCTTGACCTGCTGCAGTTAAAACGTTCATGGCTGGAAGCTAAGTGTTCCGTGACCGGTTAAAATTATCATCCTGAAACCAAACCTTCATGGTTACAGCTAAAACATCATTGAATAATTGAACTTCAATCTTACAGCTCACTTACATGGTTGCAGCGAGAACATCATCAAATCTTCAAACTTCGACATCGTCAAATCTTCAAACTTCAAACATCATCAAAACTTCAAATATCGTCAAATCTTCACACTTCAAACATCGTTAAATCTTCGAACTTCAACCTTACAACGCGCCTATATGGCTGCGGCGAAATCATCATAAAATCTTCGAACTTTCCTTACGGCACACCTACATGGCCATACTTCTTTAGAATATTACCCTGTAGCTCACCTACACGGTTGCAGCGATAACATCATCAAATCTATGAACTTCACCTTTACGGCACACATACATGGCACTCTTTGGAACATTTTCCCTGCAGTTCACCTACATGACTGCAGCTAACAAACTCGTAAACACTAAAAATCCTTGAATTTCAAACTTGCAGTAACACTAAGTGTAGTTGTTAACACTAAGAAATGCACTTTAATTTTCAGCACTGTCGATACTCTTATATCTTAGCGCGGCTTTAAATTCCGCCTCCATGATTACAAGGCGTCAACGGATAAATATTCGCGACAAGTTACCGGTACACAATGGTACTATTTCTGAGGTTATAAATGCCTTTGAAATTCAATTAAGATTTTAAGTCAATCGAACTATGTTATCTCTGTATAATTCAACTTCATAAACAGACTTCTGTATTAAATATTTACGCAGTGATACTCTGGTAAATCCATCAATATTGTAGCTCTACTCATATAAAATTTCGTTTGACACACTTATGTGGTTCAAGATCTTACAATAGTTACGTCACAAAGTAGTAATAGTGTTGCAGGTGGAGATACAATACCTAAATTTCGCTTCATGGTATAGCATACTTACACGACTAAAGACAGTGCTACTAGTTGTAGTAGACTGGTTGTCGTACTAGAATATTTTACTTGCGGTACTTTATTAACCTTACAGAAAAACGAACACAGTACAACTCGCCCTAAATGGCCGTAACCGTAAAGACAGGATTCCACCAGTGTGCGGCTCTGTACCGCACAGAGTGCAGCATAAATGTATTTCTTGGTGAACTCTTACGGGCAGCACCAGCAAACTGTGCGCGCACTCTATTGGACAAACCGTGAACTTTTGTCGCGCACTCCTCGGTCTCGCGGTGTAACCGCGACGACGCACTTGCACACATGTTTACACACTAAACTGAAAGTAAAGCACATTTCCGAGGTATAAATGTTCGTGTACAAATGTACCGTACAGCACTCATACTAAAGTTACGCACAACCACCTCAGGTGGTGAACACAAGCAATCTACTATTGTGATCAAGTTCGCGCACTGCAAAAGGTCTGCACCAAATTTTTATCAACAAGTGTTCTGAATCTGAACACAATTTTAGTGGAGCCCAACCTTAACAGCTAGATAATAAGCTGTTAAGTTTACCATAATATTTTATTTGCATTACTGTTAGCAATATTCTAGAAAAACTACATTTAGAAGCTCGCTTAATTGGCTGTATTGATGTAGCCCAGTTACCGAATTAAAATATTTTACTCGCAGCACTTTACTAGTCTTCTAGAAAAATAACACACTGCTGATCGCTGACACGGCCACAGACCGATATGCCATAGCCATTGTACTATTAAAAACACTACTCTCACCATCACACCAAAAAAATATTACTACGCTATGGTTCCTCTGAATGGCTGCAGCATAATCAAATACAAAAAGTAAAAATGGTTCTCAAACAAGAAAAACATATTTTCGTATACTTGTCTCTCGGGATGTTAACGAAATAATTTACTAATGACTTACTTACAACAGACTTCATTTCGTTTAAATTACGATAAAATTATCGGGGAGTAGCCCCAACCACACTATCAAAATTTCATTAGGTTATAATAAAATCGTCGGATTATAATCTTTAATCGCTGTGCTACAATAAAATAATCTGGGAGTAACTCAGATCACATCTCATTGCAGTATCTTAACAGATTCTGTCTACCCGTATTAAGAATATCCCGTTATAATTATTTTAACACCCTGTTTCAACACTTTTAAGAACCATTTTCTCCAATTCGATATGCGTGACAAATTTTTAACATCAATATTCAATAATCGGAGGGTAAAATATAATCTCGCAGGTGACTCACGATTTTAACGGGCTCGGCTCGCAGGTTGATTGCCACTTCTGATATATGAAGAAAACTCCTTGTCTGAACTTTATGACGCTTTATTATTACTTATAACACTGCACTTATTTCACTGCACTGAGCGGTCTGACGCTAAGACCGCCCTTTTACTACCGAGTTACGCCGCGACTACTTTTTCGAAGCGCCGCTCGCGCTCGTCCGCCCGCGATATATCCCCTCCCCGGAATTACAACATCACGCCATCATCCAGGGTAGCGTTCATTCTGTTCGATCACCGTTCTCCAGAGTATATAAATTAAGAAAATAGCAGTGCTGCCACTCCGCAACACTGAAAACACCGCACACCACATACAACAAATATTCAAATCATGACAATAAATTTTATAATTTAATAAAATGGTGGGTTTGATTGCATTCAAAATTTATTTTCTTCCTTTTAGTGCATTTAAATAAAAGCTTGTTTAAAAAAAAAAAAAAAAAATTTACTAGACTAAAAATGAGTGCTTGTCAAGACTATTCAACTGAATGACCCTATTGTAGTCACAACCCGGCACACCAAAATAATGCTAGATGACAAAATCCTCAAAATGGCGGAGTTTCTCGAGGAGAGTTCTGGAGTTAAAGCATTGTGGGAAAACTGGGAGGTGCCTAATATACAGTGGGTCAATGGAGTTCCAGGATGCGGCAAGACAACTTGGGTAGTTGGAAACTTTGATGCGAACAAGGACGCCATTATCACCACAACAACAGAGACAGCTAAAGATCTGAGAGAGAAGCTAGCGCACCGGATAGGAAACTTGGTAAAGACCAGAGTGCGCACCATGGCTTCTGTTCTCGTAAATGGTTTTAGAAAAAACGAGAGCTATATCCGCCTTATGGTAGATGAAGCACTCATGAACCATTTCGTAGCCATAGTAATGGCTACACGGCTGTCTGGTGCCGGCGAGATTGTTCTCATTGGAGATATCAACCAGTTGCCTTATATCGACAGAGAAAATCTTTTTGAGTTAAGGTACCATCGCCCAAATCTGGTAACCAACATCAGCCAGGAATTGTTATGCACGCATCGCAATCCAATGGACGTCGCATATGCGCTGAGAGAAATATATTCAGGAATATATTCCTCAGTCGCCCACATCCAGTCACTAGAGCAGAGAAGGTTCACGGGTTCCCAAATACCCAAAGCCGCCCCTAAAACTCTTTTCTTGGTCCACACTCAAGAAGAAGAGTTAACCCTTAGCAACCAGGGTTACGGGGGAGGTACGAATCCTCACCATCCATGAAGCTCAAGGTTTGACGTACGAGTCGGTCATCGTCATTAAGACCAAAGGCAAACTGCAGCTACATGACAGCGTCTCGCATGCAGTCGTGGCAGTCTCGAGGCACACCGGGACCTTCACTTACTACACCGATGATGAAGGAGATGCCATCAGCCGTTTTGTGCGGCGGGCAATGGCAGCTACACCAAGGACCATTTTAGACTACAACCTCAAAATGGCTATCAAAGATCGCAACACGGCGGTAGTGGAGGCCCTGAATAGAAAGTTTCGCTGTTTGTTATAAAAAAAAAAAAAAAGTGTTAGGTGTTAGGTTATTTTTATTCTTTAGTTGTCTGTTCCTAATTTTGTAAATTCTTGTATGTATTATTTGTCCCCGTTGTGTTATTTTAATAATAATAAGAAAGCGTGTATACTCAGAGCACTCACGCTCACTAAAAAGCTTCTTCTTGCGGCGGCGTCGTGTGGCGGGTCGCCCTCTTCCCTCAAACATGGTTGAGGAGAGCGGGCTGGCACATGCGTCAACTCGTGAACGGGTGCTGCTTGCGGGAGCTGGACTGCTCGGCGTATACACGCATGCATGTTAGTTAAGTGTAAATTAAAATTTTGTCTTCCTCTTGCATAACTTAAAAAAAAAATGTAAGTAGTTATAAATGCTTATATTAGTTCATAAAAGGCACGGACCCTGGAGTCTGTGGAGAATAAATTTGTTAATAAAAAAAAAAAAAAAAAAAAAAAAAAAGACTATTCAAACGAGTCCAAGCTCGACGGTTTTATCTTGTTTAGTTTAGGAGTTCCTATGACCACCTTCCGACGCCATCTAAAGACCAGCCTCATGGTACCATATTATTGCATTGTCACCGAAGTTACTTAAGTAAACCAAATTTCAACCTAATCTAACGACAGGAAGTGGTTCTAATTTAACTTGCAAGATTTGTCCCACACATACTAACAGGGCAAGTTAAATAAAAGCTTTTAAAAATAGTCATATCGGTTCCGGATTTTCAAAGGATGTAGTTACAAAGGAACAAGGTTTGAGCTGTGCGCGACGTGCTTCATACGAACTGTTCGCGCGTACTCGTGGGTGGTGGCTGCTACACGCTGCTATACACGTGATGCTGATTAGAGAGCACAATCACTTGTCGCACATCAACGTCGTTATCTAACAATCTGTTTACTGATACCGTTGTTGATGCCGTTATACCGGTGCGGTCTCAGGGTTTCATGCCAACTTGTAATCTCGCAATGGGACATTTCGTTGGCGTAGGCGTTAGCTACGTCGTAGGCGTCATAGCTACGCCAGCGTAGGCACGGCTACGGTGTACCCGTCGACTACGGCACAGGATACGCAGGCGAACTTCACCTAAAAGTTGGCTGGTATTACGTGAAGAGTATTTACGCCAATATTAGATCTTGGATTACTTTGTCTACAATTGTAGTTTAAACGTGTATTATAAAGCTATATTGATAATCATGAATTTTCGTTATATTAAGATAAAATTATTACAGCATGAAGTTAGGAGTTTACTTGTCTCTATGGTAGTTTTCTGAAACTTTGAATGTGAGGACCTGCAGAAATTAAATTTGTTGAAATAAATCTTCCATAGTTTGATTTTTGAAAATTACTGAAAAATAATAATGATATTTTTTTAAATTTTTCAATTTTTGAGTTTTGTTCCACTTTGTTCAGGCGACGCAGGTGGACGCAACCAAATTTAGTATCTTAAGAAAGCTACAAAAATGTACTTTCCAAATATATGTAAAAAGTGTGTTGATATTGCTTGACTATAAACTTTTTCATTATAAGAAAAAATGATAAGGTTTAGTGTTGTGTTTAAAACTATAAGTATTTCGTAGCGGTCGAGTTACATAGCTATTGTTTATAATTGAAGAAACGTCTATAATATATAAAGTTTAAATCCTACAATTCTTTAAATAAAGATTATTTAAAGAATTGTAATATATTATATAAATTATTAAATGATAATAAACTTAATTTAAACAACTGCTCAAAATCGCATATTAATTACTTCATAAAAATCGCTGTTTAAAACAAACGCGGAAGTAGTTAAATAAAAGTTTCAAATGTTTTACAGATAACCGATAGATGGCGACATCTGTCTTGTTGTTAATTTTGATTACTAAATTTTAATCAGAGTAACTTATTTTTTTTTTTGTTGGCCATGAATTACGTCATTTCTCCTGTGTGCGCCTCCAGTATACACGAAACATTTAAGAACAGAGCTGTGTTTCTTGTGCAAAACGACACAAGTTGAAAATCACAACTTTCAGGGTAAACAATATTAAAAATATATTTCACGAATTGTATTATTTTGTTAGGAAGGAGATGCTTTAAAAAGGCGTCTATGTTATGTTGCGAAAAAATACTTTCAATATTAGGTGTTTAAATATCCGAAAACCTGAAACAGATCTGGCTCACGTAACGCTAACCTTTTACTTTAATGTGTGTGCGTGTTTAATAAGTTAAAATATATCTATTAACACAAAAAAATAAATGTAGTGCAAATACATACCTAGTCTTGCCATAAATATTGTCACGAAGAAAAAAATTATAAATTATAAATTATATGTTTATAATTTATATATATATTCGTAATCACTGTTAAAAATTCTTTATTTTGATACCACACTCGATGTATTTTGAAAACTTTTTTTTGAGATTACTTTTTGCCGCCAACAATCCTTAATTTTTTTTTAATTTTGATGTACCCAGTGTCACTCTCACGACTAAGACGAATCTATTGACACCACTCACATCAAAATCGGTCAAGCCGTTTAGGCTCTAGGGCGTGCCAAAGAAATATACATACATACATACATCCGCTCGAAAAACATAACCCTCCTTCTTTCGCAGTCGGGTAAAAAACGCAAATTTAGACCTACAATATATTTCGACTCGCAAAGGAATCAAAACCTATGGGGTACTTCCCATTGATCTATAACTGTGAAATTTGGCAAGAAGCATTGTCATATATCTATAAATATATATATCAAGGAAAAAATCCGAAAACTGTACATTTTTAATTTAATCACAAAAAATAGGGTCTTTGTGCAAGGAAGGAGGGTCCAAATTGGGGGTATCATATGAAAGAGCTTCATTAGTACAAGCTAAAACAGGTTTTTAAATATTTTTACGATGTACACTTTTCGGTTTATGAAGGAAAATATAAAAAATATATAATTTCCCCCCTTTATCTTCTAGTTTGCACGGAACCCTCGGTGGGCAAGTCTGACTCGCACTTGTCCGGTTTGAAACTGTTGAAAGCGCGATTTTGTTATAAATCGAGTAATACTGTTTTTCCAGCAGGCACAAACAGTTGCATGGGCTCATCTCTCCGTCTCGTACTTACTGCATTGTAGCGAACCCTCGCTACAATTGCACGATTTGTCGCTATTCGTGAAATCAAGATAAGGCACCCTTCTGCGCAGTCGGGTAAAATAAATTTAAATATATTAAAAACTTACTTAAATATACCTCCTTTCGTAACAGAAACTTAAACGAGTTTTACAGATCGTTGAACACTTTTCATCTTATAAGTTGGTTGTCTCTATATAAGTAGATATTAACTCTCAAAAATTTGCTATCACCAAAGCGAGGGAAGGGGGGGGGGGGTTTATATACCCCCCATATGAGAAAACTATACCTATATACCCATGGTCCATTGCTGAAGATGAATTCCTGGCTACGGCCTTGATAGTGTTGGATAACTACTTAAGTGGTTTATTAATATTAAATTGCAACGTGACGGTTTTTACAGGGAGGGTCCCATCCAAAGAATTTGCCACGGGCCTCAGATGGTATAGTTACGCCACTGTTTAATTTATTTATTCTCAAAGAAGAAATAATAATAATAATAAAATCTTTATTTGCGGTTATGGGTATACATACGGTTGGTGGAACATAAAAAATCGGCCAAGTGCGAGTCGGACTCGCGCACGAAGGGTTCCGTACTATCATCTATAATAGAAAATCGTATAAAATAACGAGAAATCAACGAAATTCCAAGTAGTAAATTGCAAACTTATAGGTAGGTTTTCGATACACATCCGGTCAGCATGACGACGCTCGCGCGAATACGCGCGGCTATGGCTCGCTCCGTGATGTTACCTCCCCCGCTATCCGCGCGGCCGTTGCTTAGCAACCGCCTCGCGCTCGCGCCACCACCACACCGCGGCGCGGCGCTCGCACCGCGTTTAGATGCACGGATTATTTTCATTTTGTGAGTTTTTATGTATAACATTAGGTATTTATTTTTATAGTTAATATATTTCTAAATATTTACTTACAAATATTAAAGTTTCTACCTGTTCATTAAGATCGAGTAAAAATTGCTTAAAAATTACGTTTGTTGTATGGGAGCCCCCCTTTAATATTTACTTTATTGTTATTTAATTATTTATTTTGAAAGCTATTATACAAGTAAATATTCTGTGAAAATTTGAAGCGTCTACCTGTTACCGTTTTTAATATTGAGCAAAAAAATACGAAAAAAACACGTTATTGTATGGGGACCCCCCTTAATATTTAATTTTTTTGAATTTTTAGTATTTGTTCTTATAGCAGCAACGGAAATACATCATTTGTGAAAATTTCAGCTTTCTAGCTATCACGGTTTATGAGATATAGCCTGGAGACAGACAGACAGACAGACAGACAGACAGCGAATTCTTAGTAATAGGATCCCGTTTTTACCCTTTGGGTACGGAACCCTAAAAAGTAGATCGCCATAATCTGCCTTGCGGCGTGCAAAGTTATAGTAGGTACCTATTGTAGATAATATTATATAAGCATTAAATATGACTGCTTTCATTACAATAAAATTAATGGCGATAAACATCGCAAAGTTATTAACACATTCCAAACAAAATTCCACAAAAATTCAATCACATAGCATTCAAAATTCAAAACACTTCAATCAAAACAAATGAATGTCATTTGTCAAAGTGCAGTATATGAACATATAAAGTTGTCTGTTCACGGCCACATGCTAAATGCAAACCTAGTATTGCTAATTTATAAGTATTTAATTTATAAGTTTATTTCTTCTTATATATAATAATTTTTATTTAATTTACTTGATTTTATGATTGATTTGATTTGATTTAATTTAATTGATATGGATTTACATATGGAATAAATAATTTTCATTTCATTTATAAGTCGTGTTAAAATATTTTCATAAAACTAAAAATCACAAAGTTATTTGTATTGCTACTTGTACCAACCTATCTCCGAAGCGAATAGAGATATCGGAACGTGAGTTAGGCCAAACAATCGGCGATTTTTAGGGTTCCGTACCTCAAAAGGAAAAAACGGAACCCTTCGAGGATCACTTTGTTGTCCGTCAAGACCTGTATCTTGGGAACACGTAAAGGTATCGAGTTAAAATTAAAACCATATACACAGTGTCTTGCTGCAGAGAGAATGAAACCACCCAAGTGCGAGTCGAACTCGTGCACGAAGGGCTCCGTACCATTATCTATAGAAAATTGGAAAATATCACGTTTGTTGCATGGGAGCCCCTCTTAAACATAAATTTTATTTTAATTTAATTATTTATTTTTAAAGCGAATAATATAACTCAATATTCTGTGAATATTTCTAATATTGAATGAATATTGATGAATATTTCTAATATAGCGTCTACCTGTTGCCGTTATCAATATCGAGCAAAAACGAGCAAAAAAGCCAGGTTTGTTGTATGGGAGCCCCCTTAAATATTTATTTTATTCTGTTTTTTAGTATTTCTTGTTGCAACAGAAATACATCACCTGTGAAAATTTCAACTGTCTAACTATCACAGTTCATGAGATACAGCCTGGTGACAGACGAACGGACGGACAGACAGCGAAGTCTTAGTAATAGGGTTCCGTTTTTACCCTTTGGGCACGGAACCCTAAAAATCAAACTTCTCAGTTTTCTTGAAAAAAATTACACCCGAATATGTCGCAACAAGTATCAATGTTAAAAGAAAAACAAAATACCCGACTGCAGAAAAGAGGTTTTTGCAGCCTAACTTACGATTTCTTTACGTTTAATACGCTGTTCAGTGTACGTTTTTTGTGAGAAAGTATGCGTACAATCGCTGTAAAAGATTATTGCGCATTCTTTAGAAAAAACCTAGTAAAATCACTTGTTTATTACGAAAAAGTTCGCTGGAAGTTACAAAAAAACACGCGTTTTTATATTTGTGTGAGATGAATGATTTTTACTCGTATTACAAAAGAAAATATAGCCTCAGCACACTCAGCAAGTGAAAACGAATCTAACGACACCTCTCACATCAAAATATAGCCTTTCACACTCAGCAAGTGAAAACGAATCTAACGACACCTCTCACATCAAAATATAGCCTTTGACACTCAGCAAGTGAAAACGAATCTAACGACACCTCTCACATCAAAATATAGCCTTTGACACTCAGCAAGTGAAAACGAATCTAACGACACCTCTCACATCAAAATATAGCCTTTGACACTCAGCAAGTGAAAACGAATCTAACGACACCTCTCACATCAAAATATAGCCTCAGCACACTCAGCAAGTGAAAACGAATCTAACGACACCTCTCACATCAAAATATAGCCTTTCACACTCAGCAAGTGAAAACGAATCTAACGACACCTCTCACATCAAAATATAGCCTTTGACACTCAGCAAGTGAAAACGAATCTAACGACACCTCTCACATCAAAATATAGCCTTTGACACTCAGCAAGTGAAAACGAATCTAACGACACCTCTCACATCAAAATATAGCCTTTCACACTCAGCAAGTGAAAACGAATCTAACGACACCTCTCACATCAAAATATAGCCTTTGACACTCAGCAAGTGAAAACGAATCTAACGACACCTCTCACATCAAAATATAGCCTTTGACACTCAGCAAGTGAAAACGAATCTAACGACACCTCTCACATCAAAATATAGCCTTTCACACTCAGCAAGTGAAAACGAATCTAACGACACCTCTCACATCAAAATATAGCCTTTGACACTCAGCAAGTGAAAACGAATCTAACGACACCTCTCACATCAAAATATAGCCTTTGACACTCAGCAAGTGAAAACGAATCTAACGACACCTCTCACATCAAAATATAGCCTTTGACACTCAGCAAGTGAAAACGAATCTAACGACACCTCTCACATCAAAATATAGCCTTTGACACTCAGCAAGTGAAAACGAATCTAACGACACCTCTCACATCAAAATATAGCCTTTGACACTCAGCAAGTGAAAACGAATCTAACGACACCTCTCACATCAAAATCGGTCAAGCCCTTTAGACTTTAGGCGATCATACAGAAAGATACAGATATACATACATACCCACATACATACACTCGAAACACCCCTCCCTTAAGGTAAAGAGAGGGGTGAAGGGAGGGGCCTTCACCCCTCTCTTTACCTTAAAACACAATTATAATGGAACAGGTGTCAGTGATTTTTTTGAGGTAGGAAATAGGTTTAATCCTGTTTACCCGTTCCCGCAGGAATCCTGGGATAAAAAGTATCTTATGTATTAATCCAGATTACAAACTACCTGTGTGCCAAATTTCAGCCAAACCCGTCAAGCCGTTTTACCGTGAAGAAGTAACAAACTAACACAAACTGCGCATTTATATTATAAGTGTGATGTGATTCATTAGCATTTCCTATTCCAAACTGCAATAAAACATATAATTTATATATATATTCGTAATCACTGTTAAAAATTCTTTATTTTGATACCACACTCGATGTATTTTGAAAACTTTTTTTTTTGAGATTACTTTTTGCCGCCAACAATCCTTATTTTTTTTTTAATTTTGATGTACCCAGTGTCACTCTAACGACTAAGACGAATCTATTGACACCACTCACATCAAAATCGGTCAAGCCGTTTAGGCTCTAGGGCGTGCCAAAGAAATATACATACATACATACATCCGCTCGAAAAACATAACCCTCCTTCTTTCGCAGTCGGGTAAAAAACGCAAATTTCGACCTACCATACATTTCGACTCACAAAGGAATCAAACCCTATGGGGTACTTCCCATTGATCTATAACTGTGAAATTTGGCAAGAAGCATTGTCATATAGTACACATAAAGGAAAAAATCCGAAAACTGTACATTTTTAATTTAATCACAAAAAATAGGGTCTTTGTGCAAGGAAGGAGGGTCCAAATTGGGGGTATCATATGAAAGAGCTTCATTAGTACAAGCTAAAACAGGTTTTTAAATATTTTTGTGATGTACACTTTTCGGTTGATGAAGGAAAATATAAAAAATACATAATTTCCCCCCTTTATCTTCTAGTTTGCACGGAACCCTCGGTGGGCAAGTCTGACTCGCACTTGTCCGGTTTGAAACTGTTGAAAGCGCGATTTTGTTATAAATCGAGTAATACTGTTTTTCCAGCAGGCACAAACAGTTGCATGGGCTCATCTCTCCGTCTCGTACTTACTGCATTGTAGCGAACCCTCGCTACAATTGCACGATTTGTCGCTATTCGTGAAATCAAGATAAGGCACCCTTACCTTCTGCGCAGTCGGGTAAAATAAATTTAAATATATTAAAAACTTACTTAAATATACCTCCTTTCGTAACAGAAACTTAAACGAGTTTTACAGATCGTTGAACACTTTTCATCTTAAAAGTTGGTTGTCTCTATACCTATACATTATATTGGGATGAATAATTTTCCTGTATTTCCTTCAAATATTCCAATACATCATATTAGGTAGATAATATCAAGCACGCCGCGGCGTGGGCTCCATTGGAGTAACATAGAACTTATCTATGCCCGAACAAATGATGTAATATGTCGGGGGCTTGGTGATGTCCTCGATGTGGACCATGTTGTCTGTTTGTTGGTCAAAGTTCGGTAGGTTTATCACTCATATAATCACTCACATGTCACTCATTATCACTCATATGTGAAAAGGTCTGGCATACTTTATTAACCGAGTTCAAAAAGTAAATACTATTAAAAATGAATTAATAAAAATAATTTAAACAAATTAAACCGACTTTAAACTGAAAAGAGAGAAATAACATGAAGAAAATCGATACCGGGCGTCTACTATTTCTCTCTTTTAAGTTTGAAATCGGTTTAATTTTTTTAATTTACTTTTATGATCTAGTGTTTTTATTTGAAAGATAATTTTATCGAGAGTGTTCTTAGCTACATTTCATCAAAATAGAATCAGCCGTTTTTTGTCGGGGTTTTTTGAGTTTTCTTGAGTTGAATTGTAATTTTTAATTTTTGCAAGAATGTGTTATTATTATTAGTTTTATTTTCGATAAGCTCTCGGTCCACGGTAAGTCTTTTGGTAGGCATCAACGAGGCCGATCCCAATACTGAGAGGCCCTGTTTACATCAACGAGGCCAAGCCCAATACTGAGAGGCCCTGTTTACATCAACGAGGCCGAGCCCAATACTGAGAGGCCCTGTTTACATAAAATATGCAAAGTTACAAAACATTGCCTTCGTGGATGGAAAAGGGGAAAACAAAATATTGTACAATATGGAATTTCACAAATATTGGCATAAAATTAGGCTATGGCCTGGTACCTATTATTATTACTACAAAAAACAACGGGTTGCACTCCGGGAGTGCCGGCTCGACCGAGCTGACCCCCTCGCGACTCTACTCACTCTGTGCAGAAGTGTTGCCGAGCGACAAGTTGCAGCGAGTCGCCGTCCTCCGTCCGTCGCCGCAACTCGACCGAGCTGACCCCCTCGCGACTTTACTCACTCTGTGCAGAAGTGTTGCGGAGCGACAAGTTGCAGCGAGTTGCCGTCCTCCGTCCGTCGCCGCAGCTCGACCGAGCTGACCCCCTCGCGACTCTACTCACTCTGTGCAGAAGTGTTGCCAAGCGACAAGTTGCAGCGAGTCGCCGTCCTCCGTCCGTCGCCGCAGCTCGTCCGAGCTGACCCCCTCGCGACTCTACTCACTCTGTGCAGAAGTGTTGCCGAGCAACAAGTTGCAGCGAGTCGCCATCCTCCGTCCTCCGTCCGTCGCCGCAGCTCGACCGAGCTGAACCCTCGCGACTCTACTCGCTCTGTGCAGAAGTGTTGCGGAGCGACAAGTTGCAGCGAGTCACCGTCCTCCGACCGTCGCCGCAGCTCGACCGAGCTGACCCCCTCGCGACTCTACTCATTTTGTGCAGAAGTGTTGCCGAGCGACAAGTTCACATGACATGACCCAATCTTTTACAAGATTTAAGTAACTAGAAGAGTCCAAACAATTAAAAGATTTGCATGAAGTGCTGAAGGTAGATTATAATTAAGTTTAGGTTGACTTGAAGAGTCCAGACAATAAAAGGTTTATAATTATAATTCACTAATACACGAGGCTATGATTCGAAAATAAAAATCACCCAGCGTGATTTAAAAACAGAAAAAGATCAAGGTAGTTTATAAAAATAGTATGCACATTATTTAAGAAATCATGTGGTATTTCGCAATTAAAATGTTATAATATGCGTTACATGATTTTAGACGTATGTCAGCCACGGTTACACAGTTAAATATGATAAAACAATTAAATAAGAACGGTACCTGTGTGGCTGACATGTAAAACAATAGATTATCACAATGCACTTGAAAACACATTATAAGAATTGCAGGGTCGACATGCCTTTTGAGGTTGTTTTAGATTTTTAAAAGAAAGAATTTAGTTTTAAATAAAAGTATTTAAAACTTAAAAAGGCAAGTCGATCCTGGAGCAAAGCGATATATTAACACTGGTGAAATTACAATGGCGTACACAGGAAGTTTCACTTACCGAACAGTTCGGGGTCAAAAGGTAAATGAGACCTCATTCAAATGGGGGATGGTATTTATACCATTCGTTTTTCACAATTTCGCTCCTAATAAGGAGCGTTAATCTATTTACGCGAAAGCTAAAAATAGAAACGAGTATTTGCGTCATGGAAAATTTATACATTTTTTCTCATAGCCCTTGCGCAGTTGTTTGGCACTGACGATCGATCAAGCGATATGTCAGTTTGTTTTTTTTTTCTTTTAGGGACACACGGCTTCTATTTGCCATTGCTTTTGTACTCACGGCTTCTATTAGCCGTGTGTTAAAATTAAAAAGTGTTACACCCTCGCGACTCTACTCACTCTGTGCATTCATATTATTGTATTTAGTATATATTAGCCGTCTCACGCAGCGCCTTCCAGAATTTAGATTTCCATATTTATATAATAAGATAGATAAACCGCTTGCCATTCACAATCAAACAACAAGGAAATGTAAAATCTCTATAGCGAAGTATATATAAGTATGTTCTCTCTCGTATGATGAGACTGAGAAACTGCTAAAAATATTAGCCTAACTGCTTAACTGCCTAAACATTACATAAGCACTCTTGCTACACACACACACACATACACATACACACAAACATACATACATACACACACACACATCAAACCACCTACAAAAAGTTTATAAACGCGAGTATAAAAAGCCGCAACATACCTCTACATAGCAAGCATATCACCGTTCTGGGTCCTGCGATACAAGATTTTCCTAGTGCAGGACCTTCAATCAACCTGTTAAGCCTCTTGCTAAGGAGAACACAATGTTTATAAGTTGAAATAAGTCACGAAACAATTTTTTGTAGTTTATAACAATATCGTAAAATGTAACTTCTTTAGAGCTAAGGTTATTTGTAAACATGTTTTGGTAGTAAATATTTTAGTATTTTGTAAAATTAGAAGCTTTATTTCGCAGTAAACATATTTTTCCCCAATATGCAAAAGCAATTTGTCGACGATTAAAGACAGTGAGTGAATCAGTATTGCGCTCTCCCCTTCACCCCTCGGAGATTTGGCGCGGTAAAATACTATTAAGGT
The DNA here is from genome assembly GCA_947563715.1 of Lycia hirtaria. Taxonomy (NCBI): domain Eukaryota; kingdom Metazoa; phylum Arthropoda; class Insecta; order Lepidoptera; family Geometridae; genus Lycia; species Lycia hirtaria. The sequence continues at coordinate 55,768,231 of OX387375.1, forward strand.
ACGTTTGAGCGATTCAGGCCTTAGGCGAGATGGGGCCAAATTGGCAATCCCGCGACATGTGCTCTACCTCCCCGCGGCCCCGTCCTCGGCTGGCCCTGCTCCGCCCCCGCATCCAATCCGCTTGTTTCATTACAACACGTGTCCTTGTGTTTCTTTTGATCTGGCTTCTGTCGCGAATATATTGTATGCTTTATCACGAGCCGCTTAATTGTGACGCGCCACAACGCGCCACAGCGCGCCACAGCGCGCCACTGCGAATCACAGGCGCGGCGGCGCGCCGCCCTCGGGGCCATATAATAAACTGAGTACGTCCGCGCCTCTCCTGTGAATCAAAGAATGAATTTGTTTATTGACATTTGCGAAAAATAATCTCTCACAAGTTTCACGGCTCGATGGTTATTTTTATAAAGGCGACCATTTATTCTCAACGCAATAAACGATAATTTATACGTAATGCTATACATGAACGCGGGCTGAGCCTGACTGCTGCGGGGATATTAATGTATCGAGTGCGGGGCGACCTCTATCATGTACAATCTAGTTATGTAGGGTAGGTGTCTTTAACGTACTATTTATCACTATATAGAATAGACTTAAGTAAACAAATATGTGTTGTGTGTGTAAATCCAGGCTACCTCTAGACGTTATTTGTGACAGGCAGGCGGGGCGCTGGACTCTACACTAGACCAACTCGGCTTCCGACTAGCTTTAGATTTGAGCGGTGTTCGTATAGAAGACGGAGTGGTTCTGAGTTAATCCTATTGTTCACATCGAATGTCTCTCTTCGCAGCGCTAGCGAACACTTTAGCTCTGCAGGGCTCAGCTGCAGGGTTACACAAGTGGCTCTCTAAGTTCGTGAACACCAGTAGATTAGAAAAGGAAATGTATGGCATTGACCTAAGCTAACGAACTAAAAGAGTTCTTCACGTTTTAGATAAATAGAAGAAAATTTTTAGGGTTCCGTAACTTAAAAGGAAAAAAACGGAACCTTATAGAATCTCTTTGGTGTCCGTCTGTCCGTCCGTCCGGGTGTCAAGACCTGTATCTCGGGAACGCGTGAAGGTATCGTGTTGAATTAAAAACCATATATGCAGAACCATAGTCTCTTGCTGCAGAAAGAAAAATAAATTTCTCAGTTTTCAAAAAAAAAGTTACAGCCGAATTTGTCGTAAATACGCACATTTCGACACTCACAGGGGAATCAAAACCTATGGGGTATTTCCCGTTGATCTAGAACTATGAAATTTGCCAAGAAGCATTGTGTTATACTTAGTACATATATAGGAATAAATCCGAAAACTGGACATTTTTAATTTAATCACAAAAAATAGTGTCTTTATTCAAGGAATGAGGGTCCAAATTTTAAAGTTCTTTAACCGTACCAAGTGGGGTATCATATGAAAGAGCTTCATTAGCATAAGCTAAAACAGGGTTTTAAATATTTTTACAATGTACGATTTTCGGCTTATGAAGGAAAATATAAAAAATATATGTTATTCCCCTTCTATCTACTTAGGTTTTATTAGATATAGAAACTCTTCCAAACTTTTGTCAGTTTACTAGCTCCGCTGAAGACGCTTCAACGCTTCTCTATAACGTATAAAGTAAACATTTATTTCCAGTTAGTTTTAATATAATACGATGGTTTCCCAGCGGGACCCGAGCTCGGCCCCACAGCCGGGACCCAAGCTCAGCCCCACGGCCACTATCTGGGACCCAAGCTCGGCCCCACGGCCACTATCTTGGCCGTCATGGATTACAGATTACCCGTCTCACTTATAAACGGTGAGTAAGCGTATTTTAGTAAACAGTGTTTTGTTCCGTTTTGCACGTGTCAGATTCCTGTCTGACAGAAAGTGACAAGATCTTATTTAGTGAATAAGATTTTAAGAGAATACGTTTATAAGACAGTTTGTGTGTAGCACAAGTGTAACCTGTATCGCCTGTATCAGTGTTTTGATATGTAGCTGAGACTCAATCAGCTAATACCTACGGTACCGACTTCAGTGAACAGTTTAATAATGAAATGTTCGCATTATCTTGTTGTAAATATCAATATATTGAACGGTGCTTGTGTGCTCACCGAGCATGTTCTGTAGTACACACGACACACGTGTGTAGTTATTGTATTAACCTATGGCTGTTACATACAGGATACAACTCATATATGTATTGTATACAGAAGTAAATCTACCTTTCAAGTCAGTAAACAGCTGCGAGTGGTGAGCTCGCGCTTGCCGCCGTCGGGTCACGCCGCCGCCCCGCCTGTGCGCGCCCGGTCGCCGTCGGGTTACGCCGCCGCCCCGCCGTGCTGTCACGCGTCGCCTCATACAGCTTCTGCGGCCGTGCGGTTGCTTCACGTGATATCGCTTAATTAAGAACTTATACCATGTAGTTTCACAGAACAGAAATACTAACTTCAGCTTCAGAACTACAGGAAGGAAATGTTACTTGGCAAGTTTACTTTAAATAAAACCAGACAAGTGCGAGTCAGACTCGTCCACCGAGGGTTCCGTACAAACTAAATAAAAGGAGGAAATGATATTTTTTTTATATTTTCCTTCACAAACCGAAAAATATACATCGTAAAAATATTTAACACATTCCTTGCTCACCACTCGGATCCGAGTGGAGCGGGGCTATAGTAGTGGCGCCTCCCACTCGGATCCGAGCAAACGTCCCGTTCATTTTGTAGTAGTCAGTAAGCCGCCGGTGTTTGACCCACGTTGTTTTGCACGGCTACTCTGTACTTAATCAAAATTCGCTTAAAAAGTTTTGGTTCCCAGCTGAAGTGAAGGGTCTGCAGGGGGCGAAGAATGTGTTAAAAACCTATTTTAGCTTATGCTAATGAGGCTCTTTCATATGATATCCCACATGATACGGTTAATTCACTTTAAAATTTTGGCCCAAATTCCTTGCATAGAGACACTATTTTTTGTGATTAAATTTAAAATGTCCATTTTTTTCCTATATGTGTACTCTAACACAATGCTTCTTGACAAATTTCAGAGTTCTAGGTCAACGGGAAGTAGGTTTTGATTCCTCTGTGAGCGTCGAAATGTGCGTTTTTTACCACATATTCGGCTGTAACTTTTTTTTGCGAAAACTGAGAAATTTTATTTTTCTTTCTGCAGCAAGATACTATGGATCTGCGTATATGGTTTTAATTTCAACTCGATACCTTCACACGTTCCCGAGATAAAGGTCTTGACACCCGGACAGATGGACAGACAGACGGACAGACGGACAACAAAGTGATCCTATAAGGGTTCCGTTTTTTCCTATTGAGGTACGGAACCCTAAAAATAAGCTGTTGTTTGCTTTAAGAAAAGTTACGTTTCGTAGGTTGAGATAATAAAGCGGTGACTGTGTAAAGCCTGTGATATCGTGCGTGCGGGGGCCAGCGACCGACTGTGCCGCGATTCGCCACAAAAGGACGGCAATAACGGACCCCTACGTCAGCAGATCTCGCGTCCCATCTGCGAGTTGTATCTGAGCTCGGCGATAAGTACTGCGGCCCCGGTACCGTGCACCGTCCGCGTCCTGCAGCCGTCTGCCGCCGAGACCCGAGGTGTCCTGTCCTGTCCATTACTACATACCGAATATTTGTCTGACGGTACTCACTACACACTATTAATATAGATCTGTTAGAACGTGACCAGTGTAGTATAAACAATTACTCTTCCTATCCGAAGTGCTTAAACAGCACGAGAGCTATCGCCGAAAACTGCGAAAAAGTAAAAATATCCCTCTAAAAGGAATTTCTCCATTGCGTCGGCAGCTTTCACAGTTCGCTAGGATTTATTAATATTGGCGCCCAACGCGGGACAATTTGTCAGCCTTCGCTCCAGTCGAGAGGCAGGTTGAAAGTCACCTCTCGTCGCACCACCGCCCCCGCCTCCCCGCCTCCCCGCTACACCACCGCGCCGCGCCTTCACTCAATCCTGAATCAAATACGGTTATTGAATTATTTCCAACAGATAACAGCGGGCTCTGATATTTATCACCTACTCGACACTTGCACACATACTACACATGTCTAATATCAGAAATACTATGATTCTCATTGTGCATGTGAGAGCGAGCATCATGACGCGAGGTGGTGAGCCGGCGGCGCGTACTGGCCGACCATTAGGCCACATTCCAGAGCGGTAATGGTCCCGGCTCACCGCCGTCGAGGCTGCCCTCTAGCGGGATATTAATTGGCTCTGTCTGGGTTACTAATGACCTCTCTCTACGAGTCACTTTCGGCATACGGTAACACGAGATTAAAGGCTTAACTGGTGAAGGTATATCGGTTTAAAAACTGCCGTCACGCAGTGGAAAAAGTTATAAAACTCCTTAAACTTTACAACTGTGCAGTACTAGAAGTAATAAGAACTGGAATACCTGCATAGCTTATGGCACAATGAAGAGAGTCCAGTGAAGTTAGTAGTCAGTAGGTGAGATCTCGACCCCCAAGTGTTCAGAGCTCTGCTGCGTCTCTGTCCTATGATGTGAGTGTTTGTGTCGTCCCGTCTCTTTCACATCGGATTTGTCCGTTAGACGGTCGTTCGCACTCGTGCTCGTCAGACACAGATTAGTTCGAAAATAGGACTTACATTCTATAACTTGTGGACCAACCGCAGAGCTGGATTTGGTGGCAGAATGGCTCGTTAGCTCGCGCCGACAATACCGGTTCTACGAATATAGATCTGTTACCTGCGTACGTTAATTATACTAACAGAATAACAGATGAGTATAGAAAACAACATGTTAGGTCGAGTCTCACTCTTGACTTACATAAAGAGGGAATATAAAAAAAAAAAAAAAACAGATCGGAATCCATAGTTATGTGACTACACTTGAAGCTAATACATATATTAGGCAATACAAATTCAAAAATTAATATGTACAACAATAATAACAATGCAAAAATAAAACAATAGTCAATGACGATCTCAAATAATAAAATTAAAAGTCAAACACAATAGAATTTATAGTCAATAATATCAAATTAACATTAGCATAATATAATTAAAAATAGATTTATCATCATTATCTCATTTATTTATTTACAATCTTAATTCTAAATTTTCTACAACACAAATATAAACTCATCATTATTATTATTATTTATTTATTTATCATTATTTCATTATTTATCATTATTATTATTACTGTTGATGGCAATATCAAATTATAATAAAAAATCGGCCAAGTGCGAGTCGGACTCGCGCACGAAGGGTTCCGTACTATCATCTATAATAGAAAATCACGTTTGTTGTAGGTATACTAATTTTTAGTCTGTTTTAGTTGTTATATAAATCCATAAGAGTTTATTCTTGCTTTTCGGGTAGTTTTGATAAAATCTATTGCTCAATTCGAAATTGTATCCATAAAGGGCTATGGTAACTAAATAGTGCACAGTACGTGCCAGCATTTAAGTCAATATTGCTAAACACGTTATCTATTTGAGTATAACCCGTTGTTTAGTTCTGTTTATAAAATAACGAGAAATCAACGAAATTCCAAGTAGTAAATTGCAAACTTATAGGTAGGTTTTCGATACACATCCGGGCAGCACGACGACGCTCGCGCGAATACGCGCGGTTATGGCTCGCTCCGTGATGTTACCTCCCCCGCTACCCGCGCGGCCGTTGCTTATCAACCGCCTCGCGCTCGCGCCACCACCACACCGCGGCGCGGCGCTCGCACCGCGTTTAGATGCACGGATTATATTCATTTTGTGAGTTTTTATGTATTAGATTAGGTATTTATTTTTATAGTTAATATATTTCTAAATATTTACTTACAAATATTCAAGTTTCTACCTGTTAATTAAGATTGAGTAAAAATTGCTTAAAAATTACGTTTGTTATATGGGAGCCCCCCTTTAATATGTACTTTATTGTTATTTATTTATTTATTTTGAAAGGTAATATACAAGTAAATATTCTGTGAAAATTTGAAGAGTCTACCTGTTACCGTTTTTAATATTGAGCAAAAAAATACGAAAAAAACACGTTTATTGTATGGGGACCACCCTTAATATTTTTTTTTTAAATTTTTAGTATTTGTTGTTATAGCGGCAACGGAAATACATCATTTGTGAAAATTTCAGCTTTCTAGCTATCACGGTTTATGAGATACAGCCTGGAGACAGACAGACAGACAGACATACAGACAGACAGACAGACAGACAGACAGACAGACAGACAGACAGCGAAGTCTTAGTAATAGGGTCCCGTTTTTACCCTTTGGGTACGGAACCCTAAAAATCATAAATTTACAGTATAAAATTAATATTAAATAGTCAAAACTGGCACATTAAATTATAAAAACATATGTATGACGGAGTAGCGAGCGGCGGATACGGTAGTTCCAGAGGCGAATCCGTTATTTTTTAACTGCGATCATCCATTATGGGCGCGTGTATGTAGGAGATAAAATAATGTTCACAAAACTTTAATCTTCACAATGTTTAATCACCCAATATAAGAAAACCACAAAATATAATCAGATTACAACGATTTAAGCCGATTTAGGAGCTAATGGATTTGTACGTGCGCACCGCTCGGTCGCCAGACTACAACTGTCCTTCGATCGACGCCATGACACTTACGAACCCATTCGGGGTTGCCCGCTCCCAGATTTACAAAAAGGTAGGTAACGTAATCTAAGAATCGATTCAATCGATTTACTATAACTCGATTTATAATTTTATTAATCGTAAGATTAATCGCGCGCCGATATGTACAAAAATTTATCTGTCCACTTTATTTGGCACAAGGACGCCATGGTAGCACATGTGCCCTTACAAGGTTACTGAGGAAGGGTCCTCCCCGCCGCTACGCTCAGACTGTTGCCGCTGCCACGCACCCGCCGCATCAAGGAGGCTATCCGTTTGCGCATGATGGCTGCAAATCCATCGATGCGAGCCTCTGTGAACATACCTGATGCGCTACAGAAGCGGGGCAGCCCCAACAACATCCTGAATGCGTTATTGTATTGGACACGTAAGGCGCTTCTTTTGAGTATAGTTGACCCAGAGGCTACAAGTGTAAAACGCTTGACAGTAGGCTCAAAAAAGTGTCACCATAACATCTTTTGAGCACTTTGCAAACCTCCGGATTAACATATTACTTCGAACTGCTAGCGCCCTGCGCTCCCTCTCGATGTCCATGTGATCATTGAGCAAGTCTGTTACCCAGTGACCCAAGTATTTGAAATGCGAGATCATTTTGAACGGAGTACTAGCCAATTTTACATCGGGTACATCTGGGAAATATTTTGTGCCCGCTCTGAACTCCATCATCTCGCTTTTGCTAGCATTGTACCTAAGGCCATGGGCTTCCGCGTAACGCTCACATATACCTACCAAAGTCCTTAAACCATTGATTGAGGGACTCAGCAGCACCATGTCGTCCGCATAACTAATAAATGTTGTTAATAAATACCCCATCTACAGAACAACCTACTCCGGCGCCGCTGAGCTCCTCAATCAGACGATTCACGTACAAGTTGAAAAGCTTTGGTGAGCTAAACCCCCTCTGCCTCACCCCGCATTTCAACCTGTACGGATCCGACAGTGACCCTGCCCACTTAACTACATTAGACTGATGACTATATCAATATTCAAACAATTTAATCAGCTCTATCGGTAATTCAGTATCTTGGCGTAACTTACGCCAAAGCACATCATAGGACACTAAATCAAAAGCCTTCGATAAGTCTAGAAAACACGCTTAGACTGGTGTTTTTCTATTCGTATAGTAATGAACAGTATGCTTGAGACATAATATTATATACTGGAGTCCGCTTTATGTTTTTTTTTTGTCTCCAGTTTTAGGGTTCCGTACCTCAATAGGAAAAAAACGGAACCCTTATAGGATCACTATGTTGTCCGTCTGTCCGTCCGGGTGTCAAGACCTTTATCTCGGGAACGCGTGAAGGTATCGAGTTGAAATTAAAACCATATTATACGCAGATCCATAGTATCTTGCTGCAGAAAGAAAAATAAAATTTCTCAGTTTTCGTAAGAAAAGTTACAGCCGAATATGTCGTACAAAACGCAAATTTCGACACTCACAGAGGAATCAAAACCCATGGGGTACTTCCCGTTGACCTAGAACTCTGAAATTTGGCAAGAAGCATTGTGTTAGAGTACACATATAGGGAAAAATCCGAAAACCGGTCATTTTTTATTTAATCACAAAAAAATAATGTCGTTATGCAAGGAATGAGGGTCGAAATTTTAAAGTAAATTAACCGTATCATGTGGGTATCATATGAAAGAGCTTAATTAGCATTATTTAAAACAGGTTTTTAAATATTTTTACGATGTATATTTTTCGGTATAAGAAGGAAAATAAAATAAAAATGATTTCCCCCTTTTATTTACTAGTTTGTACGGAACCCTCGGTGGGCGAGTCTGACTCGCACTTGTCCGGTTTTTTTTCCTTTGTACACATAAAACGATAAATATAAATGTTTTAATTGCGGTAAATTTAGGCACGTAACGACTCCGAGGACCGATAGCAACGGTCTGATCAGTTGGAGCTTGTGAGGCTCGCTAGAGTGGTGTCTGTGGGCGGAGCAGCGGCGGAGGTCGCGGGAGCCCGCGCCGCCGCTACACTTTACTAGGCAATAAGTTTATTAGAGAGCGGTCGCGCCGCCCCGGTTATTGCGACTCGTCGGCCGTCGTTCGCGCCTCATATTTCATAGCCGAGCGGCGGCGGCGGGACTCGCCTTTTCGCTTCAGAAAAGTTATATTTCGAGTTGATTGAGTTTGACTATTTCCGATCGGGTCAGTAGCCTTCATTGGCCTTTCTAACTGCACAAGGGTGAACGATCTGTCTATGAATTGTCGTCGATAACGTGAAAGCTGTCGGTAATTTTTGCGAAGTCGGCAAATGAGTTGCGAAAGTCGGTGACAGTTATGAATGAAACGGAAATGTGGGAAGAAAGCGCGCTCGAGCCGAGCCGGGGGCAGCGCATAAGTGTTTCTGACTCCGTAATTATGATTGATGCGACGGCGCGGGGCCGGATGGCGCAGTGTCGCGCCCGGTGCGGCGGGACGGCGGCGGGACGGCGGCGCGGCGGCGGTGCGGCGGTTGCCATGCTCTGGAACACTCACTGTTTTGTTTTTTGCATAAAAAAGGGCGAAAGAGTCTAAAAGTTATGTTTCTTTCATTGTGTCGCCGTGTACAGCAATAAATTATACAAGTGGCACAGAAGTTGGCCAAGTTTGAAAACAACAATGTCATATAGTTAAGACATAGCACGGTCTGCTCAGAGGACCGGAGCCGGAGTGACGGAGCGCTCCTTGAACTCAGTCTCACTACTCACCAACTCTGACAACCTTGTCTTCCTAAAGCTTATTGTAGATACTTCACTACAAGAGCTTACGGCAGCCTAGTCGGGAGACCGTCTGACTTGCGATCTGCAGGTCCTGGGTTCGAATCCCGCAGCACGCACCTCTGTCTTTTCGAAGTTATGTGCGTATTGTTAATTGCCGTCAACTTCAAACGGTGAAAACATCGTGAGGAAACCTACATGTCTGAGAGTTCTCAATGATCTTGAAGATGTGTGAAGTCTGCCAACCCGCACTTGGCCAGCGTGGTAGACTATGGCCTTACCCTTCTCACAATGAGAAGATGGCCCGCGCCCAGCAGTGGGACAGTTTGTACAAACAGGGCTGATAAAAAAATACTTCACTTAGACATATTATTGGTCACGTCGCCGTCGCTTTCTATCAAGCAAGTAGGTTGTTAAACGTCATCTTACTATGGATACGAGTAAATATAAAACCGAGACTGGTCGATGTTATTTAGAGCTGATTCCCGATGCAGACATGTTACTCGGACGGAGGTACATCATATAGTTTAGAGCTGATTCCCGATGCAGACATGTTACTCGGACGGAGGAACATCATATAGTTTAGAGCTGATTCCCGATGCAGACATGTTACTCGGACGGAGGAACATCATATAGTTTAGAGCTGATTCCCGATGCAGACATGTTACTCGGACGGAGGAACATCATATAGTTTAGAGCTGATTCCCGATGCAGACATGTTACTCGGACGGAGGAACATCATATAGTTTAGAGCTGATTCCCGATGCAGACATGTTACTCGGTAGGAGGTACATCATATAGTTTAGAGCTGATCCCCGATGCAGACATGTTACTCGGACGAAGGAACATCATATAATTTAGAGCAGATTCCCGATGCAGACATGTTACTCGTATGGAGGTTCATCATATAGTTTAGAGCTGATTCCCGATGCAGACATGTTACTCGGACGGAGGAACATCATATAATTTAGAGCTGATTCCCGATGCAGACATGTTACTCGGTAGGAGGTACATCATATAGTTTAGAGCTGATTCCCAATGCAGACATGTTACTCGGACGGAGGAACATCATATAATTTAGAGCTGATTCCCGATGCAGACATGTTACTCAGACGGAGGTACATCATATAATTTAGAGCTGATTCCCGATGCAGACATGTTACTCGGACGGAGGTACATCATATAATTTAGAGCTGATTCCCGATGCAGACATGTTACTCGGACGGAGGTACATCATATAATTTAGAGCTGATTCCCGATGCAGACATGTTACTCGGACGGAGGTACATCATATAGTTTAGAGCTGATTCCCGATGCAGACATGTTACTCGGACGGAGGAACATCATATAATTTAGAGCTGATTCCCGATGCAGACATGTTACTCGGACGGAGGTACATCATATAATTTAGAGCTGATTCCCGATGCAGACATGTTACTCGGACGAAGGAACATCATATAATTTAGAGCTGATTCCCGATGCAGACATGTTACTCGGATGGAGGTACATCATATAATTTAGAGCTGATTCTCGATGCAGACATGTTACTCGGACGGAGGTACATCATATAGTTTAGAGCTGATTCCCGATGCAGACATGTTACTCGGACGGAGGAACATCATATAGTTTAGAGCTGATTCCCGATGCAGACATGTTACTCGGACGGAGGAACATCATATAGTTTAGAGCTGATTCCCGATGCAGACATGTTACTCGGACGGAGGTACATCATATAATTTAGAGCTGATTCCCGATGCAGACATGTTACTCGGACGGAGGTACATCATATAATTTAGAGCTGATTCCCGATGCAGACATGTTACTCGGACGGAGGTACATCATATATTTTAGAGCTGATTCCCGATGCAGACATGTTACTCGGACGGAGGTACATCATATAATTTAGAGCTGATTCCCGATGCAGACATGTTACTCGGACGGAGGTACATCATATAATTTAGAGCTGATTCCCGATGCAGACATGTTACTCGGACGGAGGTACATCATATAATTTAGAGCTGATTCCCGATGCAGACATGTTACTCGGACGGAGGTACATCATATAATTTAGAGCTGATTCCCGATGCAGACATGTTACTCGGACGGAGGTACATCATATAATTTAGAGCTGATTCCCGATGCAGACATGTTACTCGGACGGAGGTACATCATATAATTTAGAGCTGATTCCCGATGCAGACATGTTACACGGACGGAAGTACATCATATAATTTCATCATGCATAAGATATCGTTAAGCGAGTGCTACTCTCACGTCATACATGATCGGAGTGTCCGACTTCCGGCACCTAACTCTGGGGATGGGCGACGCGACGGCGACGCGACGCGACGCGACGGCGACGCGACGCGACGCGACGACATGCCCTCGACTCGCGCGCTTGTCTTGCGTCGCCTTCCAACTTACTCTCTATTCAGTTCGGTAGGATGGGGGCCATCATCCTTGCAGTCTCTATAACCTTGTGCATAATGTTGTATGTTCCTGAATGTTCCGTTCCTGCTATCAGATACAACATCTCTTCACAGGCCCGCGTGTAACCAACATTTCACAAAATATTTTGAGGTGAAAGTCTTGACGTCTTCAAGATAGATAAGAGGCTCGTTAGCGCTGGTTCCTGATGGTGTATAACACATTCTTAGAGGATACAGACAGGTGCCTCTTAGGCAGCGGTCGCTTCGAAGCGACCGCCGCCTAAGAGGCAATTAAAGATTATTAGAGGGTTAATTTTTGCATTAGAGCCTTTTCTGACTTCTCGTTTACCCTTATTTTGTAGAGGTTGTTCATTCTATAATGTCCCTTTAAGGTGTGAACAAGAAACTTGAGCTAGATCTTGTTGTAAAAAATTAATATATTCTGGAATAATTTATTTATTTATTTAGAATGAACGGTTGACACCAATTACACATTGCATATACTTAGTCATAATTATAAAATTCAAATATTAAAAAGTAATATATAACATGTCAATAATAAGTACAATAATTAATAAGTAAAAATTAAATTCATTAAAAGGAATGTTTTTCACAAAATAATAATGAAAATTGCAGTGGTCAGGGCACTTATCGCAAAAAATATCACAATCCGGGTACTTTTTTAAGAATGCATTGGACTGAAATTCCGTGACTTTGTCCAGCTAGAGCCGTTGGAGAACAGCTTATGTTTATGGCTGGGCCGATGCCTCAGATATTTATCTGGTACGTAGAGACTACAAATATTGTTGTGCAAATCCGGTAAATTTATTGCACCTCTCAATATCTTGCAGCCCGTCTTAAGCCTTAAGTATTTCTTGTTGAAATCTTCTTACAACACTTGAGTGTGCACTATCCCTGAGTTTTGGTTTCATCGCGCTGGGTTCAGCTAACCTGATTTGCAGCTATCTCTTATTCTGCAGCCACAAATGATTTAGTTGGGGTCAGGTCCCACCTCCATAACACCTCCAGACCCGATCCTAGCTCATCAACTACTGCTTAATTGACAGATGTCACAGTGTCCAGGAACCCTTAAAGCAAAGGTAAGACAGAGAGGTAAAATAAATTTGGCCCGGAATGCGAAAGAATTTCCATAAAAGGTTACGCACTGTGCTGAGGGAGTTTTAAATTATAGATCGTTGTTGCGTTATTATAAATTAGCTGGCCGCTGTCCACCAGCACCAGCCCAGCACATGTCCGGCACGAGCACAAGTTACATAGATATCGGTCCCTGTGCGTCGTGATCCCGCCACAGAGCCAACAACACTCTCTCCCGCTCGCGCTGCTCCGCTCCGTGCCTGCGTATCTATAGCGACCGACATTTGCATTCCGTCTGCGAATATCAATTTGGGGAAGACATACTTTCATTCACCAAATTGGACTATTTGCTTCACTAGCGTGGAGCGTGATATATCACTATACGTTTTGCAGAATTAGATTAGGTCTCTTTAATTGAATGTATATATCGATTAATATTAAACGTGGCGTGACTACATTAGTACAATGAAATCAACATATTCCATGAAATATTTTATCAAATGTGGTATCTATGACCTGTCATGTATGTGGTAACCTATCATATGTGGTATCTATGACATGTCATGTATGTGGTAACCTATCATATGTGGTATCTATGACATGTTATGTATGTGGTAACCTATCATATGTGGTATCTATGACCTGTCATGTATGTGGTAACCTATCATATGTGGTATCTATGACCTGTCATGTATGTGGTAACCTATCATATGTGGTATCTATGACATGTTATGTATGTGGTAACCTATCATATGTGGTATCTATGACATGTTATGTATGTGGTAACCTATCATATGTGGTATCTATGACATGTTATGTATGTGGTAACCTATCATATGTGGTATCTATGACCTGTCATGTATGTGGTAACCTATCATATGTGGTATCTATGACCTGTCATGTATGTGGTAACCTATCATATGTGGTATCTATGACCTGTCATGTATGTGGTAACCTATCATATGTGGTATCTATGACATGTTATGTATGTGGTAACCTATCATATGTGGTATCTATGACATGTTATGTATGTGGTAACCTATCATATGTGGTATCTATGACATGTTATGTATGTGGTAACCTATCATATGTGGTATCTATGACCTGTCATGTATGTGGTAACCTATCATATGTGGTATCTATGACCTGTCATGTATGTGGTAACCTATCATATGTGGTATCTATGACATGTCATGTATGTGGTAACCTATCATATGTGGTATCTATGACATGTTATGTATGTGGTAACCTATCATATGTGGTATCTATGACATGTTATGTATGTGGTAACCTATCATATGTGGTATCTATGACCTGTCATGTATGTGGTAACCTATCATATGTGGTATCTATGACATGGTATGTATGTGGTAACCTATCATATGTGGTATCTATGACATGTTATGTATGTGGTAACCTATCATATGTGGTATCTATGACATGTCATGTATGTGGTAACCTATCATATGTGGTATCTATGACATGTTATGTATGTGGTAACCTATCATATGTGGTATCTATGACATGTTATGTATGTGGTAACCTATCATATGTGGTATCTATGACATGTTATGTATGTGGTAACCTATCATATGTGGTATCTATGACATGTTATGTATGTGGTAACCTATCATATGTGGTATCTATGACATGTTATGTATGTGGTAACCTATCATATGTGGTATCTATGACCTGTCATGTATGTGGTAACCTATCATATGTGGTATCTATGACCTGTCATGTATGTGGTAACCTATCATATGTGGTATCTATGACATGTTATGTATGTGGTAACCTATCATATGTGGTATCTATGACATGTTATGTATGTGGTAACCTATCATATGTGGTATCTATGACATGTTATGTATGTGGTAACCTATCATATGTGGTATCTATGACATGTTATGTATGTGGTAACCTATCATATGTGGTATCTATGACATGTTATGTATGTGGTAACCTATCATATGTGGTATCTATGACATGTTATGTATGTGGTAACCTATCATATGTGGTATCTATGACCTGTCATGTATGTGGTAACCTATCATATGTGGTATCTATGACATGTTATGTATGTGGTAACCTATCATATGTGGTATCTATGACATGTTATGTATGTGGTAACCTATCATATGTGGTATCTATGACATGTTATGTATGTGGTAACCTATCATATGTGGTATCTATGACCTGTCATGTATGTGGTAACCTATCATATGTGGTATCTATGACCTGTCATGTATGTGGTAACCTATCATATGTGGTATCTATGACCTGTCATGTATGTGGTAACCTATCATATGTGGTATCTATGACATGTTATGTATGTGGTAACCTATCATATGTGGTATCTATGACATGTTATGTATGTGGTAACCTATCATATGTGGTATCTATGACATGTTATGTATGTGGTAACCTATCATATGTGGTATCTATGACCTGTCATGTATGTGGTAACCTATCATATGTGGTATCTATGACATGTTATGTATGTGGTAACCTATCATATGTGGTATCTATGACATGTTATGTATGTGGTAACCTATCATATGTGGTATCTATGACATGTTATGTATGTGGTAACCTATCATATGTGGTATCTATGACCTGTCATGTATGTGGTAACCTATCATATGTGGTATCTATGACCTGTCATGTATGTGGTAACCTATCATATGTGGTATCTATGACCTGTCATGTATGTGGTAACCTATCATATGTGGTATCTATGACCTGTCATGTATGTGGTAACCTATCATATGTGGTATCTATGACATGTTATGTATGTGGTAACCTATCATATGTGGTATCTATGACCTGTCATGTATGTGGTAACCTATCATATGTGGTATCTATGACATGTTATGTATGTGGTAACCTATCATATGTGGTATCTATGACATGTTATGTATGTGGTAACCTATCATATGTGGTATCTATGACATGTTATGTATGTGGTAACCTATCATATGTGGTATCTATGACATGTTATGTATGTGGTAACCTATCATATGTGGTATCTATGACATGTTATGTATGTGGTAACCTATCATATGTGGTATCAATGACATGTTATGTATGTGGTCCAAAATCCTGAAAGTTCATTTAACAACTCGTCTGTTAACGGAATCTTTCTAAAACGAAAGTTTATGTGTATAATAAAAAGATACCTGACGAACTTAACCAATACATATTTGATATATCTGATGACTAAACCATTGTAAATAAGAATGTTTTTTTTTTATTTAGACCACAAAAAAGGACACGCATTAAGAATAGTTTATAGAGCATACAATTATAATGTAATGTACACATTTGCCTTCTTGAGTAGTAGGTAGTCAGTCATAACATGCATAAATACACGCTACACAGATAAACCATTATTAAATGACTGTTTCTGTTCATAATAAAACAGACACCTAACGAACCTAAGCTAATGAAACTTATAGCTAATAAACTTATGGAATCCGAGACTCATGTCCAACAAAACATCTGAAATTAGTCATTTCTATGAAATGGATTCGGCCAAATAAAATTCAAACAAGAGTATTTCGGGTTTTTGTATTGTTAGGTTATGACGAAGCAGTTTGATACATAATATAGTATAACATGTCCACAGTACGGCGACGCGCCGCCACGCCGCGCGCCGCCACGCCGCGCGCCGCCACGTCGCGCGCCACCACGCCGCCACGCCGCGCGCCGCCACGCCGCGCGCCGCCACGCCGCCACGCCGCGCGCCGCCACGCCGCCACGCCGCGCGCCGCCACGCCGCGCGCCGCCACGCCGCGCGCCGCCACGCCGCGCGCCGCCACGCCGCGCGCCGCCACGCCGCGCGCCGCTCGGCACTCGTCACTATTTATTTAGGGGGTGTTGCATGAACCCTGTGTTCGGTGGCGGTCTCTCGGCAGTCGGCACACGGAGCGTGGACCGCACGATGGACGCTCGGACGAGTATCGAGCGGCTCGGGTTCGATTCCAGCCTCGTCAATGTCAGACGAGTGCGCGTCCGTCTGATCCACCTACTCGTACCGGACAACCTTTTAAACTTCGACCAGATCTAAATGCCTCGGTTATTTATTACACGCGACCGCTCATCCATCGGTTACTCGTATTATAGTCTACCAAATCAATATCGGTAGATTCGAATAGCAAAGCTACGGTAAATGCATATAACAATCGGTAAATAAGTCTCCTGTTCATTAGCATAGCATAGCATTATATTAGTGGTATATACAAATAAAGCATATTAAGTACCTCGGTGTACTTTTGCAGACTCTGCTCTACGAGCCGAACTCCCGACGAAAATAATTATCTAATAAATTTGAGCGATGTTCCAATTAATGAGCCGCCCCCGGCGCCGGCGTCCCGCCCGCGTCCCGCCCGCGTCCCGCCCGCGCCCCGCCCGCGCCGCGCCGCCGTGGTGGCCGGCGACGAGGGCTTCATGATGTATTATCATCCATCAGTTTAAAAACCTACACAGTAATTAATTAGAGGAGGATTTCTTTACACTGCCTCTATACGCTTCAGAGTACAGAGTTACGGAGTGAGCGAGAGCGAGATTTTTTTGCCGTTTCTATAGATAATGGTACGAAACCCTTCGTGCGCGAGTCCGACTCGCACATGGCCGGTTTTTGGTATCTATTCTCTCTCTGTCTATTTGGTTCGCAATGAGGATCACCTCGAAACTCAAATCTCCTCAAGTATTGAAAAGGCTGTGCCATCTTTTGGCAAGTTATGAAAAATAATTTGGGACTTGCATGATCTACGTTTGCACATAAAGATTATGTAGACACAAAGATCATGTGCACACAAAGAGCTAGTGTGGACATTTTTATAATATAAATCTGGGGGCACGGCCGTGCCCCCGCCATGTGAGCGAGCGGGTACGTACGGCCGGGACTATCTTTACACGAAGAGATTCGTCGGACTCGAAGGGATTTGTCGGATTTTTAGACGCTTATTACTTCGGCCCCGATGACACTAGAGAGTTCAAATTTTCAGCATCAAGTGTGGTCAGTAGACTGATACAATATATAAAAAAACTTTTATTTAGCTTTTATACTTTCGATTTTATTGATACCTAAAATACGTCGATTTGCTATTGATTAACTAAAAAAATAAACGACTTGCTGAAGTCCTAGAATCTGAAACTTGGTATGTAGGCTACAATTTGCACACAAACAATGCTAAAAGTAAAATATTTGTAACTTTCACCCTCCAACCCCTATTTGGGGGCTATCCCGTTATTTTCATCAATATTAAATCAATAATATAAGGTATTTTCTGAAGTCCTAGAAAGCTGAAATTTGGTGTGTAAGCTAATATAAATTATATTAGCTTACACACCAAATTTCAGCTTAATGAATAATGAATAATGAAGAAATCAAAACATTTTTACTTTTCACCCTCCAACCCCTATTTGTGGGTGCACCCTCTCAGTGTAATCAAAAAGATAGGGCACTTCCTGAAGTCTCAGAAAGCTGAAATTTGGTATGCAAACTACGATTGGCACATAAACAACAGAAAAATTATCACTTTTGTAACTTTCACCCTCTAACCCCTATTTCGGGGCTAGCCGTTTATTTTCACCAATAATATATCAATAATATAAGGTACTTCCTGAAGTCCTAGAAAGCTGAAATTTGGTGTATAAGTTAATATTTACACATGAATAATGAAGAAATCAAAACATTTTTACTTTTCACCCTCCAACCCCTATTTGTGGGTGCACCCCCCGAGTGTAAACAAAAAGATAGGGTACTTCCTGAAGTCTCAGAAAGCTGATATTTGGTAAGAAAACTATGATTGGTACATAAACAACAGAAAAATTATCACTTTTGTAACTTTCACCCTCTAACCCCTATTTCGGGGCTAGCCGTTTATTTTCACCAATAATATATCAATAATATAAGGTACTTCCTGAAGTCCTAGAAAGCTGAAATTTGGTGTGTAAGTTAATATTTACACATGAACATTGAAGAAATTAAAACATTTTTACTTTTCACCCTCCAACCCCTATTTGTGGGTGCACCCCCCTCAGTGTAAACAAAAAGATAGGGTACTTCCTGAAGTTTCAGAAAGCTGATATTTGGTATGAAAACTATGATTGGTACATAAACAACAGAAAAATTAAGACATTTGTAACTTTCACCCTCCAACCCTTTTAAAGGGTGACTTTGACTATATTTTTTTAACATAACATAACTTCGTTATGGATAATTCTAGAGAGTCCAAATTTTCAGGATAAAAAGTAGACAGTACATTTATAAAACATACAAAGTTTCATATATTTAGCTTTTGTACTTTAGATATGATTCACATCTAAAATACGTCAATTTTACCACTCACTGAGGATCGTTTGTCTATTTAGTTTCAAAAGGAGATACTAGATGGCGAGCGCCTCGAATTAGCACGCGGTATCGTTTCACGCGCTTTGTTTCATGTTAATTTTGGAAGTCGTTACATTCAGTGTTTCGTAATTTTTGTATGGATGGTTAGGTTAGTTAGGTTGTGTCCTAAAATCGTTTCACATTTAATGGGTTGTTTGTTATGGTATGACTGGTATAAGGTATTAAGGTCGGTTTGGTACTCGTAATCTATTTTCGTTACTGATTTTGGTTTCTATGATAATTATTTAAAAGCTTGAGTTCGCGTCCGGATCTTGCTAGATAGAGAAGATAGTTTATTTTAGGTTATAATAGTTTGGGGCTTGGGGATATAATGAGCAACGAAATAATTTCTTTGGGAGTAGGGCTAGGACCTCATCTTATAGTTCACATTCCTGGAGATGGTTCATGCCTTTTCCATTCGCTGACATATTTATTATATGGAAAAATCGATTTTGATATGGAATTGCAAATTAGGTGTGTTATTTATAGTTTGTTAACTGTATAACATTGGGACGAACTGCAACTTTATCCTTGTGCTGAAGACTGAGAAGTGTATCTGGATATCGACTCTTATTCACGCGCTATAGTATGGCGCCATATCAGAATTGAAGGTTACAGCAGCTATCACCTATTCTACGTAATAAGCTAACAAGAAAAGAGGCTATGACAGAGAGTGTGCTGCAAAAAAAAAAAAAAACAGATGCACAGGAAAATACATTCCGTTAAAATAAAACGTTGCAGAAATTGCAGGGTCTCTTACAAAAAGAAATGAAATCCCACCAAAAACATTTCATGTAAAATTGGTTGCCATGTGTCGCATTGTCATGCCACTTTCACTGACAAAAATAAATCAGATGAGATCTGACTGAATCTGAAGAGCCAAGCTGCTAACTCTACAAAGTCTAACACTACAATACTTACCTCTGTAAGCCTTAAATCTTGGTCAAAAAGCATGGCTTGGTCGTTTCATGGAACTATTACTATTACAATATACATCATTCAAGAGCAGAGATTTTAGTTTCTCTCTCTTTTTCTTCCTTAGAAGTCCATGTACGACATGTTATGCGACATATGTTTGTAACTGACAGCCGGAAAACAGCCAAGCCATGCTTTTTGACCAAGATTTAAGGCTTACAGAGGTAAGTATTGTAGTGTTAGACTTTGTAGAGTAGCAGCTTGGCTCTTCAGATTCAGTCAGATCTCATCTGATTTATTTTTGTCAGTGAAAGTGGCATGACAATGCGAGACATGGCAACCAATTTTACATGAAATGTTTTTGGTGGGATTTATAATTTATGAAAAGTATACAAGATAAATAGTTCCTAATGTATACCTACCACTGTAATTACCTATTGTACTTGTATATGTTTATTGAATAAAAAACTCCAAGCTACCTACAGCTGATTCCCACTTACAGCTGAAGGAGGGAAAGGCCATTTAATTTTACGCGCTCCTGAGACCATATACGTTATAAAGATGTTCTGCAATGCTATCTCACCGCATGTAACATCCCGTGCGAAGGTTAGGAAGACATCGCGCCACAGATACGTGAATGGCGCATCTCGGTTTATAAGGCTAGCATACCAGCCTGTTATGTTGGAAAAATTTAAGAAAAGAGCTACAAGCAAGGCAGACGCTAAACGTCTTTTAGAGAAGATCCGACCGAAGCCTTCCTACAACTATACATACATGCTGTAAGGCTATTGCACTGCGCGCTTTGCAATAGCCTTTATGACAAAATTTGGCTTTGTAAGCCACATAGGAGCACACTACCGAAACTAGCATTGTTCGCACTTGACGCATAGTCAAGGAGGACAGCATCATCATCATCATCATATCGATGAAACACACTGTGACGTTGTATAGATGACGAACGGCACGTGACGTGTTGATGGATGATCCGGTCATCTTATTTGCTAACACTCGAGTAACTTCCGTGTGGAGAGAAACAAAACACCTGCGCCTGCCGCCTGCCACCTGCCACCTGCCACCTGCCACCTGCCACCTGGCGGCGTACTCGCGCAACTCCGCAACATTTGAAACATAATAAACATTATCACACAAATAACACGACACACCTGTTTTTATATAAATAAACCGATTTCATAATACAACAATTTAGAGTTTTCATTTTCAATATACAATAGCGGCGAAATAGTTTATTTTAACAGTTTTTCCAATAACCTTCATTCCGTCGGGGAATACTGCGTACATTAGGACGAGTTCCTACAACTGGAGTAGAAACTACCTGTCGACATTCTACATTACGTTTAATGCTGAAAGCTTTCGTGTCGGGCTCGCGCGCCTGACATTAACACGTTAACATAATCTCCTCCTCCCCTGTCCACCCCCCCCCCCCCCCCCCCCCCGCCCTGCCCCGGTCGCCGCATGAGTCGCGATGCTCTCACTTTGTATTTTTCCATTTCCGTATAGGTGGATATTGTCGGTGGGCGCGACGGCCGGTGCGACAGATGACGCGACCCGGTCGTGCCGCCAGCACACTACTACCTACACCCGATAACGGAATCTTTCACAAGGATGGCGGCGAGCCCTGAATCGCTCTATCTACATTGTGCGAGTAAAACTTTTAACAAACCTTCGACATTTGTTCTTAATTAAGTTGTGAAATAGTTCTCTAAAGTGTATTGTATGAAACTGGTGAAGTATGCGAGTGCGATGTAAGTTGGCAACTCGGCTGTAGGCAGAGGTTGGTCAAAGTTAGGCGGAGCGCGGTTCAAGGGCGGTCGAGCGCAGGCCGCGGCTCCCGGCGACGCGACGCGATGCGACGCGACGGGGATACACGGCCCGGCCCGCTGCTGCAGGCTTAGACAAGTACCAAACGCTTATATTTCAATCAATCAATCAATCAAATCGTTTATTTGCAAGAAGACATATTGTATACATGTCTGCAGGTAGAAGTGCAAATGTTTCAAATCTGCTTATAAATGTATAATTTAAAAAAATATTTATTGTCCTAATTGAATTCCATATAATCCTTAATGCTTTATTTTTTTTTAAGAGAAGCCATTCAGTCAGACTTCTTAAATTTGATGCCATCCAACATTTTGATATGGTTTGGGACTTTGTTGTATGTAAATTAAAATAGACTTGTTGAAAAATTTGTAAGTATATCTTTTCTGGCCGGAGGTTGATATAATAAGTTAGTAAATGTGTCTCTTCTTTGGCGAGTTATAACTTCACTACGTTTATTAAAATACTTCTACAAAAGCTTCCAAACGATAAGGAACTGAGCCGTGTTGTCACGGCGCGCGGCGCGCGGCGGGTCACGGCACATTTCGTTAGCTAATGTTACTGTTCTATTCTACTGGAGTTCACGATATTAGATGCCATTTGTTGCCCCCTTGACCCTAAGTAGTGGATTGCAGCTGGCTTCACTTTGCTGATATAAATTGCAATTACTGTTGACGGTGGATCTGTCGGTCTGTCTGTGTACCGCCATGTCTGGAATAACCAGGAGCTTATCCGTCCATTCGGGACAGTCAGTAGAACAGGTTCGAGAACCAGATTATATAGTTACTTTAGATGTTTAGTAACTCGATTGATAGGATAAGGTCACGGTTACATTCATTCAGTGCTTTAAAAAGTATGGAGTTGCTCAGAGATAGAAGAAATAAATAATCCAATTATCATTGAAATTACTCATAAATAATTTTATAGTTTGAAACAATCGACTTCAAAGTACGCTATTTCGTTTACTTGCAATATTAGTAAGGATTAGGATACATAAAGTTCAAGTCATCATGTTCAGTCGGGTAATAATTAAACAAGGCGCTCAAGCGTTGAAGTAACTGTATTTTTACCCGACTGTGAAAGAAGGAAGGAGGGAGTGTGGTATCAAAATCAAGAATTTTTAACAGTGATTACGAATATATATATAACTTATATGTTTTATTGGAGTTTAGAATAGGAAATGCTAATAAATCACTTCGACTTATAAAATAAATGCGAAGTTTGTGTCAGTTTGTTACTTCTTCACGGTAAAACGGCTTGACGGGTTTGGCTGAAATTTGACACACAGGTAGTTTATAATCTGGATTAACACATAAGATACTTTTTATCCCGTGATTCCCGCGGAAACGGGTAAAAAAATCACCGACAACTGTACCATTATAATTGTGTTTTAAGGTAAGGAGAGGGGAGAAGGGAGGGGGAGGTAGAGGGGGAGGTGTTTCGAGTGTATGTATGTATGTGGGTATATATGTATGTTTCTATATGATCGCGGGCTTGACCGATTTTGATGTGTCGTGTGTGAGAGGTGTCGTTAGATTCGCTTTCACTTGCTGAGTGTCATAGGAAATATTTTTTGTAATAAAAATCATACATCTCTCACAAATATAAAAAAACGCGTGTTTTTTGTACGCGTGTAATAAACAAGTGATTTTACTAGATTTTTTCCTAAAGAATGTACGCATACTTTCTCACAAAAAACGCACACTCATCAGCGTATTAAGCGTAAAGAAATCGTAACTTAGGCTGCAAAAACCTCTTTTCTGCAGTCGGGTATTTTGTTTTTCTTTTAACATTGATACTTGTCTCCTTATACACATTGGATGAGGAGTAAGAAGGTTTTACTTTCAAGCTTACTAAATCCTTCACGATTGTAAACTTTTTAAAGAGACCTCTCTTCACCCACTTGTTTTTAGGGTTCTGTACCTCAAAAGGAAAAAACGGAACCCATATAGGATCACTTTGTTGTCTGTCAAGACCTGTATCTCGGGAACGCGTTAAGGTATGGAGTTGAAATTAAAACCATATACGCAGATCCATAGTCTCTTGCTGCAGAGAGAAAAAACAAACTTCTCAGTTTTCATTAAAAAAAAGTTTGCCGAATATGTCGCAAAAACACATATTTCGACACTCACAAGGGAATCAAAACCTATGGGGTACTTCCCGTTGACCTATAACTATGAAATTTGGCAAGAAGCATTGTGTTAGAGTACACATATAGGAAAAACCCGAAAACTGGACATTTTTAATTTAATTACAAATTATTTTTACGATGTATATTTTTCGGTTTATGAAGGAAAATATATAAAAAAAAACATTTTATTTAGTTTGTACGGAACCCTTGGTGGGCGAGTCTAACTCGCACTTGTCCGGTTTTATTTTAATGCAAGATAGATCTACGATTGACCATTAACTCGCCTGATGTTAAGCGACGGCGACGGTGTGGCCGAGGATGGAGCTCGTCGATCTAGAAGATATCTATTCACTCTAGCCTTGAAAATTCCAAGATTGTAGGTCTCAGGAAACAGAGATGAAAAACGGCGGCACAGGATTTCATTCCTGTGCAGTACGCAACAAGAATGTGGTTCGATATCGCCGAGTAGGTACTGATATTTGTCATTTCAACAAGAAATGGGAGGTAATTTGTATGTTTGTTATGTGATTACTCCGCCAATTATCACTTGATTTTGATGATTATTTTTTGTTCAGAGGTCGCTCCATATACATTTTATCAAAATCGGTTCAGTACTTTGGCTTTTATAACAAAATAACTAGAAAAAAATCATCCTAGTAAACGAAATTGTGTATTTTGAAGTCGGTTGCTTCAGTTTTTTTCAACTAGGTATATTTAACCATTCCAATTAAAATTTTTGAACAAGAGCTAATAAATATACAATTTGACGTTTGTTTTTGCTAATTCAATCAAATTAGCAAAAGATAAACGTCAAAATTGTATACCTCTTGTTCAGAATATGTTTCGATGTAGCACCTTTTCTTGTGTGTGCGGAGCGTGGCACACTTGTGCCTGTCACTCCCCAGCACGGTGTCCAGCCTCGCGAAAGGACAGATCTCTTCAATTCTATAAACATCAACTTTCAGTTGTTTTACTCGTAGGATTTACCGACCATACTACTCGTATCACTGTCACTCATTCGCTTTTTTACTAAACATATTTAGAAAAAAGTAAGTGTTGCATTGCATGTTATTAGTGTAATTTGTAGATTAATGCGGTACTAATTTGATTATTAAATAAATAAATAATAAATAAATCTGGCGCAAGCCAGCTACACATACGACGATGTCCCTCTAAGCCGCGGCAGCTTTGCAAATATTCAAAACTAAACTAAACCACCGGCGCGTGTTTAATATTCGCCGGTCGTTCGCTCGAAGCGCTCTGGGAGAGGGCTCCGGACGGTATAATTCCACCGCGGCGGCGCCCATTTGCAAAATAAATAAACACGCGTGTAAACAGCGCCCGGCGGAGGCTTCGACGACTCGGCCGGGCTTAATCGGGCGTGTGACGAGTCCCGCGGCCCGCCGCCCGCCCGACGGCCGGTCCCGCGTCACCCGCGGCCCGCTCGCCGGCTCGCACTGTGTTTCTTACTTGTCGTATACATTAAGCTGTAGTGTAATCTTCAAAGCTTGAGCGATGATGCGGTTCGGGAGACTGCGACGTAGGCGTGCGATTACGAGCGCTTAACCGAGGAGCCGAGCGAAGCGAGGGCGGCGTCTTGCGGCCACGACACCGCGCTCGCGCGATTTGTGGATCTACGAGATTTGTGGCTCTACATGATTTGTGGCTCTACATGATTTGTGGCTCTACATGATTTGTGGCTCTACAATTTTGCGATGAGAAAAATACGAGTACTTACGAATGTAGGTATATTAGGAGTAAAATAAGATTGGAAATATAATGTCGTCGACTTGCGTCGCGTCAGTGAGGGCACAGCTCGCTCCTTGAAAAACTTCTGCATAATCTACTATGTCGCGGAACTCGCAATAAAACGGTTTACTGGTGACTCTATTAACAGATGTTTTATTAAGTTCCTCGCAGCTCGAGGAGCGCTCGGCGCTCTCTGCTCACAACTCACTTAGCATATTCCAATCACCTCCGAGCGAGAGTACGCGCCGGCACCAGACCCACTGGGACGTACGTCCAGTCGCACCCGGACTCTCAGTACGCGCCGGCACCTGGCAGACCCACTCGGACGTACGTCCAGTCGCGCCCGGACTCTCAGTACGCGCCGGCACCAGGCAGACCCACTCGGACGTACGTCCAGTCGCGCCCGGACTCTCAGTCAGACTTCTATCAAATAACGAACATGTATGCGATGTAAGTATTATATAGAAGGGCAGGAGAAGGGTATAAGGGTAACTCTTTGACATTTTCGTATTACTCGGTAGTGAATAGAGCCGGCTGTTTGAACAGGACGGGGCCGGGGCGGGACGCCAGAGTGGTGGCTCGCGCGCGCGGCCTCGCCTGCCCTCGAGCGTGACATGTGGCGAGCCGCCACGATCCAGTTATTCCGTTTGCGGAGCAAATTACAACATTTGCTCACGAGCGAAATTCATTTACGATAAACTCTCGTATTAGCTTCGGTGAACGCACCGTCGCGTGTCGTATACATATACAAAATTCAATACAATGTTGTATGCTGTTGTCGGATCCGGTCGCTGTACGAGTGCGCGGCCACGGGCACGAGTTGAGCGACGCTCCGCACACGAAACCTATTTAAAGGTTAAATCTGTAATCGAGCCGACGACGTTTCGACCTATTTCAAACACGAGACAGACGTTGTCGGGTTGGAAGCAGGTACACACCGCACGGGTTCACAGTAAACAATGTTGTGTCGATGTTTACTCGTATTACTCGACATGTATACACTATAATAATATCTTCAGTTTACGTAACGCGAGGGTAGACCTGCGCGGGCTCGCGACGGCGGCACGAGCCGAGCCCGGAGCCGATAACATCCGAGGAGACAGGACCGCGGCCTGAGGATTTGCAGACGACGCGCCGAAACGCATATCTACTTACATGTCTAACGACCGGAATAAACACGTTTTAGATTAAAGCTGACAGGTAGGCGGGGCGGGGGGGGGGGGGGGGGGGGGGGGGTACGAGGAACCGAACTTACTCGTGAAGTGTTCTGTTTGTCCTTTAATAACGGGCTCGGTTTCTACAAAACAAACTTTATATCGATGCGAGCTGAGAAAGACTTTTTTAACTTTTTTCATTTGAGCGGAACGAGCTTTCGAACAACAAATAGAATGACACCCGCGTCGCGGTGGAACTGGTGTACTTACACAAATAGCAAACGTTTCTATTTCTACAAACGCTAAGAAACCACAGCAAGAAACTGTGACGTGCCATCACGTGACATTTTGTTAACTAATCGTCACTTTAGTGCTTGCTTAACACAACTACCATTGGTAAAATTTTACAGAAGAGTTTTTTGTTTTATCTTATTTATATAAAGCTATATTTTTAAGGCTTGAAAGTCTTTTTTTATACATGAGCTAGATACAAATCGCCACAACTCCACAAGTGACTGATTATTTTTTTCGTGCTTGTTTAATACAAGTGCTAAATGTATATACAGAGTGTATCTAGGTAAAAAATATCTCATTTTTGATTCTTACAGTTGAGCAGAGCAGAGCAGATCAGAGCAGATCAGAGCAGATCAGAGCAGAGCAGAGCAGAGCAGAGCAGAGCAGAGCAGAGCAGAGCAGAGCAGAGCAGATCAGATCAGAGCAGAGCAGAACAGAGTAGATTAGAGTAGAGTAGAAAATAAAATAAAATTAAATAATCATCATCTCTGCCACAAGAAGTCCACTGCTGGACATATGGCTCCACGTCCACCTTATGGCTGGTCTTCATGCGGCGCTTGCCGGTTCGTGGTCTTCATTCGAGAAGTTTTCGGCCTTATCAGCCGTCAGTTCTACGTAGTACGTGCCCTGCCCACTGCCACTTACGCTGTGCTATGTCAGTGATCTTCATTAAAATAAAACAAAGTGAAGTGGAGTGGAGTGGGGTCGGGTCTTTTTACCCGACTGCGAAAGAAGGAGGGTTATGTTTTTCGAGTGTATGTATGTATATTTCTTTGGCACGCCCTAGAGCCTAAACGGCTTGTCGTATTTTTATGTGAGTGGTGTCAACAGATTTGTCTTAGTCGTGAGAGTGACACTAGGTACATCAAAATTAAACAAAAAACAAAATTAAGGATTTTTGGCGGCAACAAGTAATCTCAAAAAAAATTATGTTATCAAAATACATCGAGTGTGGTATCAAAATAAAGAATTTATAACAGTGATTACGAATATATATATATATATAACATATATGTTTTATTGAACTTTGGAATAGGAAATGCTAATAAATCACTTATAAAATAAATGCGAAGTTTGTGTCAGTTTGTTACTTCTTCACGGTAAAACGGCTTGACATTTGGCTGAAATATGACACACAGGTAATTTATAATCTGGATTAACACATAAGATACTTTTTATCCCGGGATTCCCGCGGGAACGGGTAAAAAAATCACCGACAACTGTACCATTATAATTGTGTTTTAAGGTAAGGAGAGGGGAGAAGGGAGGGGGAGGTAGAGGGGAAGGTGTTTCGAGTGTATGTATGTATGTGGGTATATATGTATGTTTCTATATGATCGCCTAAAGCCTAAAGGGCTTGACCGATTTTGATGTAAGAGGTGTCCTTAGATTTGCTTTCACTTGCTGAGTGTCATAGGAAATATTTTTTGTATTAAAAATCATACATCTCTCACAAATATAAAAAAACGCGTGTTTTTTATACGCGTGTAATAAACAAGTGATTTTACTAGATTTTTTTCTAAAGAATGCGCAATAATCTTTTACAGCGATTGTACGCATACTTTCTCACAAAAAACGTGCACTCATCAGCATATTAAGCGTAAAGAAATCGTAAGTTAGGCTGCAAAAACCTCTTTTCTGCAGTCGGGTATTTTGTTTTTCTTTTAACATTGATACTTGTTATCCCTACCTGTCCGGGCGCATAGGCCCGGCCCGCGAGCTATTTGTTCCCTAACGTAGTCAAGGCTATGGTGAGCAAGGGTTTATTTATTTGCCTCTTACAAATTTTGGTTATTATATTTGTTACATAGTTTGTCTACATTTTGTATTTTTACATTTATTTTAGCTTGTAAGTACTTTTATTCATGTTGTGTACTACATAATTACTACTGTTTTTATTATTTTATTCTATGTTAGTTTTTGCTGTCTTATTATTTACCTTTTATTGTTATAGGGGGCAAAATA
This sequence comes from Lycia hirtaria, assembly GCA_947563715.1. NCBI lineage: Eukaryota > Metazoa > Arthropoda > Insecta > Lepidoptera > Geometridae > Lycia > Lycia hirtaria. Next base: position 55,797,535 of record OX387375.1, read on the forward strand.
TGTTGAGAAAAATTGGCAAAAATGTTAAGAAAAGTTTTGTTTTTGGGGAGGAAGCAAATTATGTTAAGAAAAAATTAGGGAAGGGAGGCAGAATATGTTATGTAAAAATGGGGGGGGGGGGGGGGAATACATCGGTTGGGTCGGGTCGATATATGAACTCACTCCCACACATACTAAAGGGCAAGTTAAATAAAAGCTTTTAAAAAGCTCAATGAGACGGAGCGAGTTTACAAGCTTCTCGCGAATTTGGTGTCTTCTAAAGCATTTAAATAAAAGCTTGTATTTAAATATATTTTTAAATTAATATTTTATTAACTATACATGTATCAAAATCGGACGGCACATGAATTTGAAGGAAATACCCCCCAATAACAGACGACAAAAATCTATGAAATTGTAGAACCTGCACAACGTTTCTTCAAGACTTCTAGAAAAATGCGACTTCTACGAATATCAACATTTAAACGAATAAACTAACTATCCGGATTTATGAAAACAAATGTTGTCACTCGAATTCACTCGATTTAGCTTAGGGATTTAGCCGTACCATAGCTTAGGGATGTAGCCGAACCATAGCTTAGGGATGTAGCCGAACCATAGCTTAGGGATGTAGCCGAACCATAGCTTAGGGATGTAGCCGTACCATAGCTTAGGGATGTAGCCGTACCATAGCTTAGGGATGTAGCCGTACCATAGCTTAGGGATGTAGCCGAACCATAGCTTAGGGATGTAGCCGAACCATAGCTTAGGGATGTAGCCGAACCATAGCTTAGGGATGTAGCCGTACCATAGCTTAGGGATGTAGCCGTACCATAGCTTAGGGATGTAGCCGTACCATAGCTTAGGGATGTAGCCGTACCATAGCTTAGGGATGTAGCCGTAACGAAGTACTTCTAAAAGTTCCTTCCGAGTCAATGAAAATTGAAAAAGCTGTCGCGGCTCAATTGTTTTAAGGCGGCGGCGGCGACGGTGCGGCGGAGTGGTTCATTTCATTTGTCAGCACATCGAGTGGCCGCGGGGCCCGACGGCCTCGCTCGGGACCACATTACGGACGTACTGGGGCGGGCCGGCGGCGGCGCGCCCGGTCGCGGGCCCCGCCTGAGACCCGATACTAAGCGGAGAAACGTGCCGCCAATAACTAACGCATCGATATCGAGCCGATACTCTCTCCTATTATTTGTTTTTATGTTCGGCCGACTCCGGGCGGCTATTAGTCTCTTGCGAGAACGTGAAGGCCCTGTAAGGAGGCGCGTAGCTCGCCCCGCGGCCGCGCGCCGCGCCGGGTACTGTAAGGAGGCGCGTAGCTCGCCCCGCGGCCGCGCGCCGCGCCGGGTACTACTCGCCCTTACTTTTTATGACGTCGGTCACTGGAGTAGCGCCTCATCCGTTTAAACTATTAAGACTAAGACTAGTTTGTTTGAGACCTACTACTATCTTGGAATTTTCAAGGCTAGAGTGAATAGATATCTTCTAGATCGACGAGCTCCATCCTCGGCCACACCGTCGCTTAACATCAGGCGAGTCGGTGGTCAATCGTAGATCTATAATGTATAAAAATAAGACAGACAGAGAGACAGTTTTTTTTTTAAATTACTGGTTTGTCTTCTGTGTCGATAGTAATGCATACTCCGATCAACATTTTTCAATAATATTGAATGTACAAGTATTGGCCCGATACAGTCTTATTATATACTAGCTGCGCCCCGCAGTTTTACCCGCGTGGTGATCGATTATGTCGTTATGTGTATCCCATTGGAACTGTCAAATTTTTCGGGTTAAAAAGTATGATCTTGCATACTTTTTATCCCGAAAAATTTGACAGTTTCTACAAAGTATAAGTAATAATCCTGCCAAATTTCGTCCAAATCCGTCCAGTAGTTTGGCGTTCATCGGACACACCGTACAGACAGACAGACAGACAGAAAAATTTTAAAATTGCTATTTTGGCTTCTGTATCGATAGGAATGCATCCTTCAATAAACATTTTTCAAAAATATTTAATGTACTAGATTTTGACCCGTTACAGACTTATTATATGTATAGTTTTTTTATACAAGATAGATCTATGATTGACCACCAACTCGCCTGATGTTAAGCGACGGTGTGGCCGAGGATGGAGCTCGTCGATCTAGAAGAAATCTATGCACTCTAGCCTTGAAAATTCCAAGATTGTAGGTCTCAGGAAACAGAGAAATATAGATAAAAAGGTTAGATAACTATGGTTACATAGAGATTGTGTAGTGGTATCTCAAATTTCTAGAAATTACGTAATAGTATTCGCTATGAAATTTTAGTCGCATAACACTTTAGTCATATAATTTAGTCCGCAAAACTTTTAGATGATTAAATTATAAGTATGATGATGAGTATGATCGCTATAAAATAATCCCTAATAGTCGTGAACTTTATAAAACACTTTAATTTAACTTATAATCGAGTAAACGAAAAATATATTATGATCATCATGAATTAGTCTCGTTTCTGTTCATTTAAGGACTATTTTACGGTTAAACTACTTTTACAACATAAACGCGTTAAGGCCACAACAACTTATTTTATAAGATTTTCTTGTTAATTACGATTTCAAGGAATATAAAAGTAAATGATATGACTGTTGTAACGTGGTAACGGTGACCACTATATCACTTGTAAGTAATAATATTTTTACATGGCGATCATATAAAAGTGCTAGCTTTACCTCTAATAAAACTTATTGTCGTGTACACGTTTTGTATAAGAACTTTGTTTATATGAGTATTATATAATATTTAAAATACAAATTTCCGGATTAATATCGCTTAAATAACTTATACCATCAAAAACATAATATTTATGTACAAAAAGCCAAGTCGAGCTGCGTTCTACCACAAAAAACTTGTGAGATCTAATGTAAAACCAAGTCGGTTAAATTTTGCACTGTTTATGAGAGCATTTATCCAACTATTTTGTAAGAAATTGTGACCTAATTAGTTAACTAACAACTTTTGTAGTAACCATATCGATATTAGATATCTTTATTTCTTATAATAGAATGACTTGGCCATCGCACGACAACACAAACACATAAGCATTGATCTGTTGTTTGAAATAGTAATTATACCAAAGACCTTAGATTATATACCTCTAGATTCCGTGTTCAAATACTAGGCGCATCGTTCAATTTGAAGCAAAAACGTTTTACGTGTGTGAGTGAGCCGCCTATCGAGGGTGTATTGCTTACACCATTTACATTTGTGTGCACGATGCTTGTGATACCAGTGCATAGATATTTCCCCAAAACATAGACTTAAAAAAATATTTGGGGTCGATATTATTCAACCGCAAATTTAAACCTAACATTACTGTTTAAAGCATGAAAGTCCAAATTAGGCTCGTTTGCTTTGGTGTCTTAACCACTATCCTGCGGTGCGCGCCTTATGGTCCGCGGAAAAATGCGCTTTAACTGCGCTGAGAACCTTAAGGTCCGCACGCACACTGTCAATATAACCCGCCAAAATACTTGCCCCGACTCATAGATACGCTGCTCTAACTTATATAGAGAGTAGATGAAAGACAAAGACACAATATAAAACCGTTAGAATTGTTACCACCCATAGAAAATGTTTGGGAATATTCCATCAGTACGCGACGAACCGCCATACGGTGCGCGGGCGTTGAAAATCATTTGAAAGTGTCATGGCGGCCGGTCTCCCAGTTGATGATTAAATAAAGATTTTAAGTATTTATTTCAATTAAATACATATTATTTTATATTTAACACGTGGTTAAATAGTGACAAAACCTAATTACAGTGTCAAATACATGTCAGTGTGAACAAAAAATCGAAATATTTTTATCGAAAAAGTGATCACTGTGACGTCATGTGACCATTGTGCTGCCAAAATTCGTGTAATTAAAAAGTTGGAGTGTTTTAAAAATAAATTTTCTTCAAAAACATATCAAAATAAATAGTGATATGTGAGCCAAATATATCCAGTGATACGACAAAAGTGTTAAAATAATTTTTATTAGTTTTTAATTACAAAAAAAATGACTAAATCTGTGTGCGTCTACGTCTACATCTGCGTGCCGTCGGACCGCCGTCGGACCGCCGTCAGCTTTTCAAAGCCGATTTTTCAAAATATCTTCAATTACAACAGGTATGTTTGTTTATTTACTTTTATAGAACATTTGAATTAGATTATAAACACATAAAAATATTTTTAAATAGAGCAATCCATTTTGCTCAATAACTTCCTAAATACGCTAAGTCACTTAGCGTATTTTTTTTCCCATGTTTTTTCATCATCATCATCAGCTACAAACGAGGTTTTTTTATGGTCTCTAATAAAAAATTAAAACACATTTTTATGAGCTAAAACAATGTTCACAGATGCTAATAGAGTGTTACTATAACATAAACAAAACATCAATAGCCACTTCACAATAGAAGTTCTCAGATTTAATTTGTAAAGACGACCCTGTTTTTATGAGCCTGTTAATGGCCACTTGAACAGCGGGTGCTTATTGACGATCGTATTATCTAAACAATGTATGGGAGTATGTTATTTTTATCTCGGATATCTGTTTATTGTTGTTTTTTAAAGTAAATAAAACAATAATATGTATGAAATGGTTTTTATATTTTTTTATATGATTTTTTTCGTAAAAAATTGCGAAAAAAATCGCATGCTCAACTTTAAGCCTAGATAGGGGATACTTTGATTTAATTAAAATATATATGCGTTAGATATTCAGTTAGCTTTATTCAGTAGAATTACAGTGATATAAGTTTTATATATAGTTTTCATAAAAAAAATTAGGAAAACTCTAGGTTTTCATTGCGCGCGGAAAATTCGCGAAAATTCGCGAGGCGCGTGCGCAGTAAAAAAAAAATGGCGGACCCCCGGACCGCAGCTGAGCGGCTAAGCACTTTCTGTTTCAGATGATATCTGACGAAGGTATCAGATGATTGCCACTGGAACACCCTAATGGAAAGGACTAAGACAGTCCAGTTTGGGCTCGTTTTCTTTGGTATCTTAAGCACTTTCTGCTTCATATGATGACGAGAGTCTGACGAAGGTATCAGATGATTGCCACTGGAACAACCTGGTGGAAAGGACTAAGACAGTCCAGTTTGGGCTCGTTTGCTTTGGTGTCTTAAGCACTTTCTGCTTCATATGATGACGAGGGTCTGACGAAGGTATCAGATGATTGCCACTGGAACACCCTGGTGGAAAGGACTAAGACAGTCCAGTTTGGGCTCGTTTGCTTTGGTTTCTTACGCACTTTCTGCTTCATATGATGACGAGGGTCTGACGAAGGTATCAGATGATTGCCAATGGAACACCCTGATGGAAAGGACTAACACAGTCCAGTTTGGGCTCGTTTGCTTTGGTGTCTTATGCACTTTCTGCTTCATATGATGACGAGGGTCTGACGAAGGTATCAGATGATTGCCACTGGAACACCCTGGTGGAAAGGACTAAGACAGTCCAGTTTGGGCTCGTTTGCTTTGGTGGCTTAAGCACTTTCTGCTTCATATGATGACGAGGGTCTGACGAAGGTATCAGATGATTTCCCCTGGAACACCCTGGTGGAAAGGACTACGACAGTCTAGTTTGGGCTCGTTTGCTTTGGTTTCTTAAGCACTTTCTGCTTCATATGATGACGAGGGTCTGACGAAGGTATCAGATGATTGCCACTAGAACACCCTGGTGGAAAGGACTAAGATAGTCCAGTTTGGGCTCGTTTGCTTTGGTGTCTTAAGCACTTTCTGCTTCAAATGATGACGAGGGTCTGATGAAGGTATCAGATGATTGCCACTGGAACACCCTGGTGGAAAGGACTACGACAGTCTAGTTTGGGCTTGTTTGCTTTGGTTTCTTAAGCACTTTCTGCTTCATATGATGACGAGGGTCTGACGAAGGTATCAGATGATTGCCAATGGAACACCCTGATGGAAAGGACTAACACAGTCCAGTTTGGGCTCGTTTGCTTTGGTGGCATAAGCACTTTCTGCTTCATATGATGAAGAGGGTCTGACGAAGGTATCAGATGATTGGCACTGGAACACCCTGGTGGAAATAACTAAGACAGTCCCGTTTGGGCTCGTTTGCTTTGGTATCTTGAGCACTTTTTTTTATTAAGTAAATAATTACGCTTCAAATATTGTATTTACAGTGTGCTGGTTTTCAGAACAAGGTTTACGGTGCCATTTGAAAGAAAAACAAATAATATCAGAAACATATTCTATATGATTATATAAGATTTAATTGACATTGCCATATGTAATTTAACATGTATACATTTGATTGAAATTTGACATAATAGTAATATGACATAATGTGAATCTTGACATGGATTAAATTTAACATTGTAATTATAACTTGACATGGATTAAATTGACATTGTAATTATAACTTGACATGGATTAAATTTAATATTGTAATTTAACATTGTATAATTAATATAATAATTTCATATTTTGATTTGATTTTTCTGTAATAATAGTTTTTTTTTTTAATAGCAATTTTAAAATTACTCGGTGAGCCCACTTCCGGTATTGCATGCCTGTTGGAGAGGCAAGTTTGTATAGGGAAAATCTAGAATTGTTATAATTCGATATTAAGATCTTTAATGTACCTAGTACCTACAAACTGCAATAAAATTATTTGAATTTGTATTAGAATTTGCATACCACAAATTTCTTATGTTAAAAATAATGACGAATCTGATTGGAAAACTATTTAATTTTGATGAAACTGAACATGCATATGGCCGCTATCACGGAAATAATATTGTCAAGGTGACGGTAGAGGGTCACTTAAAATAAATAAAAATATTTAAAAAAAGACTGCGTCAATATCTGCCATCTTTATTAAATTCATTGCAGAACTAAAAAGATAGAAATAAGATTTTAATTTGAATAGTTTATTTTCAGCGTTCCGACAGCGTTGTCAACGCTGTCGGACGCATAACGGAGGCATAACACGCTCACTTCTCATAATTTGGTTGGTGATATAGGTAGAGCAACTCGGAGTGAGCAGATGCCTCCGACTGCGTTTGTGAACACTGTCAACTAAGATTATTCAAAACCAAAAATGGAAAAAAATGGGACGCCACGTGCGTTAACATTTTCGCCGCCTGTCACTTGAGTCACTCGGACCACGCATCGGGGGCGGCTGTTGAGGATGCTGCGAATAAAAAACGCCAGAAGTATGCGGCTTTGGAGGTGAGGTATGATTTTGTACCCATTGCTGTCGAGACCATGGGTAGCTGGGGCACTGAAGCCAAAAGTTTGATTCACGAGTTAGGGCGCCGGATACGGGAAAAGTGTAGTGACCCCCGCTCCGGCTCCTACCTGGTGCAAAGGTTGTCCATCGCTATTCAACGCGGTAACGCAGCTAGAGTCATGGGTACTTTTGCGCCTGGTAAAGTTCGGGGCGGGCTTTTTGGCTGAGCTTAACTGAGCTTACAGGTTTTTTTAATATATTATTAATAAAATGACGTTGTTGATGACTTGTAAACCAAAATAAAATATTCAATTTGAAATCTTGTTTCTATCTTTTAGTTCTGCAATGAATTTAATAAAAATGGCAGATATTGACGCAGTTGTTTTTATTTTAATATTTTTATATATTTTAAGTGCCCCTCTACCGTCACCTTGACAATATTATTTTCGTGATGGCGGCATGTTCAGTTTCATCAAAATTGAATAGTTTTCCAATCAGGTTCGTCATTATTCTAAACATAAGAAATTTGTGGTATGTTTCTGATATTTTTTGTTTTTCTTCTAAATGGCACCGTAAACCTTGTTCTGAAAACCAGCACACTGTAAATACATTTTTTGAAGCGTAATTACGTACTTATTTTTATGCAGTAAAAAGTGCTCAAGATACCAAAGCAAACGAGCCTAAACGGGACTGTCTTAGTAATTTCCACCAGGGTGTTCCAGTGCCAATCATCTGATACATTTGTCAGACTCTCGTCATCATATGTAGCAGAAAGTGCACAAGACACCATAACAAACCAGCCCAAACTGGACTGTCTTAGTCCTTTCCACTAGGGTGTTCCAGTGGCAATCATCTGATACCTTCATCAGACCCTCGTCATCATATGAAGCAGAAAGTGCTTAATACACCAAAGCAAACGAGCCCAAACTGGACTATCTTAGTCCTTTCCACCAGGGTGTTCCAGTGGCAATCATCTTATACCTTCGTCAGACCCTCGTCATCATATGTAGCAGAAAGTGCACAAGACACCATAACAAACCAGCCCAAACTGGACTGTCTTAGTCCTTTCCACTAGGGTGTTCCAGTGGCAATCATCTGATACCTTCGTCAGACCCTCGTCATCATATGAAGCAGAAAGTGCTTAATACATCAAAGCAAACGAGCCCAAACTAGACTGTTTTAGTCCTTTCCACCAGGGTGTACCAGTGAAAATCATCTGATACCTTCGTCAGACCCTCGTCATCATATGTAGCAGAAAGTGCACAAGACACCATAACAAACCAGCTCAAACTGGACTGTCTTAGTCCTTTCCACTAGGGTGTTCCAGTGGCAATCATCTGATACCTTTGTCAGACCCTCGTCATCATATGAAGCAGAAAGTGCTTAATACACCAAAGCAAACGAGCCCAAACTAGACTGTTTTAGTCCTTTCCACCAGGGTGTACCAGTGAAAATCATCTGATACCTTCGTCAGACCCTCGTCATCATATGTAGCAGAAAGTGCACAAGACACCATAACAAACCAGCTCAAACTGGACTGTCTTAGTCCTTTCCACTAGGGTGTTCCAGTGGCAATCATCTTATACCTTCGTCAGACCCTCGTCATCATATGAAGCAGAAAGTGCTTAAGACACCAAAGCAAACGAGCCCAAACTGGACTGTGTTAGTCCTTTCCATCAGGGTGTTCCATGGGCAATCATCTGATACCTTCGTCAGACCCTCGTCATCATATGAAGCAGAAAGTGCTTAAGAAACCAAAGCAAACAAGCCCAAACTAGACTGTTTTAGTCCTTTCCACCAGGGTGTTCCAGTGAAAATCATCTGATACCTTCGTCAGACCCTCGTCATCATATGTAGCAGAAAGTGCACAAGACACCATAACAAACCAGCCCAAACTGGACTGTCTTAGTCCTTTCCACCAGGGTGTTCCAGTGGCAATCATCTGATACCTTCGTCAGACCCTCGTCATCATATGAAGCAGAAAGTGCTTAAGACACCAAAGCAAACGAGTCCAAACTGGACTATCTTAGTCCTTTCCACCAGGGTGTTCCAGTGGAAATCATCTGATACCTTCGTCAGACCCTCGTCATCATATGAAGCAGAAAGTGCTTAAGACACCAAAGCAAACAAGCCCAAACTGCACTGTGTTAGTCCTTTCCATCAGGGTGTTCCATTGGTAATCATCTGATACCTTCGTCAGACCCTCGTCATCATATGAAGCAGAAAGTGCTTAAGAAACCAAAGTAAACGAGCCCAAACTGGACTGTCTTAGTCCTTTCCACCAGGGTGTTCCAGTGGCAATCATCTGATACCTTCGTCAGACCCTCGTCACCATATGAAGCAGAAAGTGCTTAAGACACCAAAGCAAACGAGCCCAAACTGGACTGTCTTAGTCCTTTCCATCAGGGTGTTCCAGTGGCAATCATCTGATACCTTCGTCAGATCCTCGTCATCATATTATGAAACAGAAAGTGCTTAAGACTAAGAGTCAATAGGTACCTAATAAAACTCTTTCGTCACTTTTCCATTTTTGGCCAAAAACAAAGCGTATCATTGGTAAATATATTTTATACCCTTGGCAACACCAAGCATTATGGCACTATATTTCAATATTTTTTTATTCATTTTAAATTTCGGTTTGTCATTTTGCTATGAAATACATCAGAAAATTGAATATTTACTTAAGAAATGTGATGTTTACACACTTTTCTTTTTTTCCTGGATGTTTTTTACAGCACAAACTGATATTTTTTTATTAAAACATTTATATTCGTAATGTCATCACGCGGCGAGCGCTCCTGAATGACTGATTGGCATTTGGCGGGGGCCGGGAGGGGGGTCGATCGGAGATGTCAATATCAGTGCCTTTTTAGTGGAAGTTTTTACTGAGCGCTTACTAGGCATCTAGACAATATATAATCTAAGCCAAAGACTTACAAGACTCCTAATGCGATACAAAATATTGTTCCAAAAACTTAACACCAAATCAGGTGTTTGCTAATGACAGGTCACAAACGTCATCTCATCGCAATCACTTCTCAATTCTTACGGTGCCAAGATGGTGAACTGTGTTAAACAATCTTGTAAAAATTACAAACTTCTTTAAAAAACTATGGAAAACATTATCACCTTCCATCTCTAAGTAGCAAAAATATATTTCTAACAGTATAAAAAGCGTAATGAAACAAATTTTTTACGTATTTGTAGCGTATGTTCGTGTCTCACCTATGACCACGGATGCTCCAGTGTTTGAAAAATCGGGTCTTAAATTATGTGAATTATACGCGATGAAATTGTTGAAATTTATTTCATTTCAATAAATAACAATCGCGAATATTAGTATAAAAAGCATATATGCATTTCATTTCATAAATATATTTTATTATTTATACAAATTACTGCAATTACTGCAAAGAATTAGAGATGGGTCGATGTAATATAAGTTATCGATGACAATTATTATTTTTACGGACTTCAAAAACGAGATTATCAGTTAGCTTATATTTTTCTTATATGTTACCCGCATGATTTCGTCATTTAAATTGATTTAAAATTCCTTTCAAATCTCAAAATCGGTCAGTAGTTTGGTTTTTAAAATAAAATTGCGAATTTTGAAGTCGGTTATTCTAGTTTTGTAAACTATAATAATTATGATATGTGAATCATCATCATCATCTCAGTCATAAGAAGTCCACTGCTGGACATAGGCCTCCCCCATGGGTTTCTATAAAAGCCGATTGGAAGCGGCTTGCATCCAGCATCTTCCTGCCACTTGTACAAGTTCATCTGTCCATTTCATGACTGGTCTTCCTACGCTACGCTTGCCGGGGCGTGGTGTCCACTCGAGAACTTTTCAGCCCCATTAGCCATCAGTTCTACGTTCACTGCCACTTCAACTTGCTAATCAGCTGTGCTATGTCGGTGACCTTTGTACGTGAAACATGGTATTTGATTTTACGATAAATGTTTATTTTTTTTTATTCTTAAACTAACACAGCACCATGCTAACTATTCTGTTTAGATTTTCTAGTTGATGCTGTACAAGCAGAACATTGGGCAGATATAGTAAGGCGAAGTCAAAATGATCCTTGGTGGAAACCGAATTCTCGCTTAACAATTTGTTCAGTGAATTTCCACAATAAATGTAAATACATAACAAATACAGGGCGCCAGCGTTTACAACATTGAGCAATACCTTCAAAGGTTACTTTGAATTATAAAATCATGACATTAATAACATTTATTCAAATTTAAATTTATAGTCCCATAGAGAAGTTGGAATCACAGAATGTTCAAAATAATTTTCATTGAAAGTATTTAATATGGTCTACTATTATGGTTAATAATGAATTTTTAGGTCTTAGTTGAGAAATGTAGGGGGGGGGGGGGACACGACTTTTTAACTTTAGCGAGCTATATCTCGCACATATCACATCTGAGACACGATAGGGTGGGGGCTAAAAAAATTATCCAGTCTTAATTGTATATATGAAAAACCCAATCTCTATTTTTAATTTTTTTGAAAATTTTACTACGGCATTTTGTAGCGGCTCACAAAACACAATTATGTATAAAAATTTGTTTTTATAGGGTTAATAGGCTCCGAGTAAAATGACTGTGACATACGGACAGACAGACAGACGGACATGACGGAATTATAAGGGTTCCCCGTAGTTACTACGGAATCCTAATAAAACGATGTTTCTTGAAACATTACAAAAAAATTCAAAAGAAAAAATTGGTACCTATAATTACTTATCGATATCGATACTTTAATACCTCTTGGTCTATCTCTGGCTTAATGTCATTAGGTTTTTTTTATTTATTTCAGTATTGCCAATATATGTTTTCTCAATTTCCCTGTATCATTTGTATTTACCTATACTATATTGTTTGTAAATAGGTGTGAAAATTTATTTATTCAGTAGAATTTAATCAAATTAATTAGGTCCATTACTGGTGCTACGAATTAACTATTGACATACTTATCTAAGTATTGTGATAAATCCATTAGATTTCGAGAGGCAGTGATGTGTTAATGAATACGGAGGACAAAAAATAGTGCTACGTTAATCACAATGTAGGAACTCTGCTATAGTAAAATAAACATTTGCTGTTTTATCCTATTTTCAAAAATGAAGTTCCGAATGAAATAGCTGGGCGTGGACCGTTGCACTCCAACAAAAAAAACGTAATATATGTTTACCTGACTGTCAACTGATGCGAAAGCAAAAAGAACCTTCGTGATCTTAACCTACATTATGTACACATTTATCACGCACGCACACACACACACACACACGTATGTTTCGCCGTAGCATAAAAATATAGTCTTTCCAGTCACAATTACTTTGACTCTTATTCTTCTCAACAGATCGTGGAACTCAAAGTCCGTGTTAAGGCCGGCTTAAAGTTTACTAAAATAAAATATGACATATCATAATCAAATTGAAATGAAATGAAGTTTATTGGAAAAAATAACTGCGAATGACTTCTACTGAGCTACTGAGTAATTTTTTTATGAATGAGGTATTAGTCGAGTCATTGACGTTGTGACATCAGTTATATGACGTCACAATTTGTAAATTGCATGTATAAACTTATTTAATAAATACTATCATCATGACCTGTATTTTTTATTTACAAAATAAAAATACATTAGATTCTTTTATAAAGTGATGAAAGTGGCGCCGTTGCCTGTTTCGCTCGCACGCGGCACCCATAGATATAAAATTATTTAAATTACTGATTTCATTTTTGATTTCAGATTTTCTTTCAGAGTCATAAGAACACTATTACAATGTATTAACAGTAGCTGTTATTTTATATGTGATATTTTGACCGTGATAAACGTGTAACCGACAAAATTTTCACATTTATACCTAAATTTCGGTCAAAATAACAAATATAATAATTTTATAGTTTAAAAAACTGAAACAACAGACTTCAAAGTTACTATTATTTCAGTTATATGATTGTATGAATCTCTCATGGACCATTCTGACTTTAATCATGATTACCCGATCAAATCGGGAGATATCCTTTTCAAAGGCAACTTTGTAGATAAATTTGGCAAATGGACGTGTATCTATGGTTAAAAATAAATTTATAAAAAAATGAAGTGTCAAATTGAAAAAATAAAATTGGCCCGAATTTTAAAGGCGGTTTGTATGGAGATTATCCTTCTGGGTCCTATGTAATAGGGCGAATTCTGTGAATTATACATAGGACTTGGGAGCCAAATTTATGAATATAATATATGAGGTATATTTTATTGTATGTAAATTCTATAATCATGTGCGATTGCCAAGTCATTCTAATTATTAAAGAAATTAAGACGTCAAGCTCGTATGTCTGCTAGAAGTACCTTAGAATTTTGATGATCGGTGAGTGTATAGATGAGTAGATGAGCGAGTCAGTGACAAAATCAAGGAAATTTGACTTGCAATCATTCTTAAACAACTGGTTCAAATTGAATGAAATTTGAAAGTGTACTTAGTATCATTATATTCTCTTTGTTTCTGAAGTTTCAGACTTCTAGCTTTATCCACAACAAAGTTACAGGGATGTCGTAAGTGCTCTGAATGGCTTCGAGAAAAGGATGGTACGGCGTGGCCTTGCTGCTCGACTTGGCGGGGCCACTACCGTGGCCCCAGACTTATGGTTTTAAAGAGGTTCAATAAGTAATTTTAGTAAGAATTTTAGTTATGTAATGATTTTTTTTACTTGATACTCTTTTACAGAATGTACTTGTATATTTTCTTTTGTTGTGACTTTAATACGACGTAAAGGTTTAAGATAAAGAATTAAAATATGGTTTCGCAGAAAAATAATAACTTTGAAGAGCGAATTTTGTTGTTGCATAAACAAAACTTAAATGTAAGCAGGCAACCAACTCCAAACAATCATAATTATTATGGTTTCGATATTTTTGTGGCTCTGACTTTGTCTTGGATTACACTATTCTTTGCGGTACCTTGAAAATGCCAGACAAATAAAAGTAATAAATATATATATATCGACTTCAAAACTGAAAAGGAAGAAATAACTGTTACATAATACCGACAAATTAAATCAAAACTGGGCGTTTACCTAAGTAGGTACGTACTCCAACTATTTTTTGAGGTCAGTATCAAGCATTAAACTATCACCAATTTAGTTCTAGACAGACACGGACCTCAAAAATATGAGTGAGTATGAGAGTGGAATGTGAGAATGAATTGAACTGAATTGTCTGAATTTGACATACTTCATGGATGTATGAAGAATGTCAAATTCAGACAATTCAGTTCAATCCCATCCCATTTCAGATTTCAATTTCAGATCCCATCGTATTTGAAAAGTGGCACCTAGTTTATCGAACTCTGGCGTTCCACATGCCAGCAGTGAGCAGTGAGCAGTGAGCAGTGAGCAGTGAGCAGTGTGCAGCGCGCGGACTCGAGCCCGCTCATCCGAGTTCGGTTACTGTCACCGTGACGTTAGAAAACGCAGTGCGACATCGCATCTCGACGTTTCTCTTTATCGAGGAGTGTTTAACCGCACGTCGTGACGCGTTTATATTGAATGAGACGTCGAGCGAGCGGAGGTCACCGTCATTATGAAGGTAGCTAATCAAATCGGCCGCTCGTGTATGTAAACGAGACGGCCACGAAGGCTCCGGTAAAGCGGTCGAAGGCAAAGAGTCCCGAAAAGTACGTCAAATTAATATTAATGTATGTAAATGCGGATAGGTCGCCGCGACCACGGGCTTATATTATAATCGACTTTCAAAAATACGTACGTGACTTCATAGAATTGCAAAACTCTAGCGGACGGATCAAACGCGACATTTGCATAGCTTTACGAGTAGATCGTAAACGAGCCGCAGGCGGCGCGGTACCTCGCGCTCGACTGTGTGTCGCACCGCATGCGCACGGCTGTGTGTCTCGCCGCTCGGACACGATATTGTAAATGAGCCGCAGGCGGCGCGGTACTTCGCGGTCGGCTGTGTGTCGCACCGCACGCGCACGGCTGTGTGTCTCGCCGCCGCTCGGACACGATATTGTAAACTAGCCGTAGGCGGCGCGGTACTTCGCGCTCGGCTGTGTGTCGCACCGCACGCGCACGGCTGTGTGTCTCGCCGCCGCTCGGACACGATATTGTAAACTAGCCGCAGGCGGCGCGGTACTTCGCGCTTGGCTGTGTGTCGCACCGCACGCGCACGGCTGTGTGTCTCGCCGCCGCTCGGACACGATATTGTAAACGAGCCGCAGGCGGCGCAGTACTTCGCGCTCGGCTGTGTGTCGCACCGCACGCGCACGGCTGTGTGTCTCGCCGTTCAGACACGATATTGTAAACGAGCCGCAGGCGGCGCGGTACTTCGTGCTCGGCTGTGTGTCGCACCGCACGCGCACGCCTGTGTGTCTCGCCGCTCGGACACGATATTGTAAACGAGCCGCAGGCGGCGCGGTACTTCGCGCTCGGCTGTGTGTCGCACCGCACGCGCACGCCTGTGTGTCTCGCCGCTCGGACACGATATTGTAAACGAGCCGCAGGCGGCGCGGTACTTCGCGCTCGGCTGTGTGTCGCACCGCACGCGCACGCCTGTGTGTCTCACCGCTCGGACACGATAACGCATCGTTTTGCACGTCCTAGTTCAACACGCAATCTGCACGTCGGCGGTCTATAAAATTTATAATACTAGTAGTTTCTACGAACAGTAGACCTCGAGAGAGAGCTTATTTGCAGCCCACCTTGGGTCATCTGTACATATTACCCACTTATAGTTGGCTAAGGAGGTCGTATATAAAATTTTGACCGATTTCGCAATTATAAGTGATTTTACAGCGGTTATTTCACGATAAAACAAGTACTTACTTAAAAAAACTTTTTAAGTTAAACGGTTTTATTGAAAAGAAAGATAATTATGTAGGTATTGTATTTACTAGAAAAGCCCTTTCATTTGATACCCATATTGTGGTTGGTAATTAGCGCTGCAATAAACTTCCCCTCTTTTTATGGGAACCACCCCTCCTATAAAAATCGCAGACGTAAAAAAAGTTTAATAATCCATGGAACCTAAACGCCAAGTTTCATCAAAATTGGTTCAAAAATACGTCCTGTACGCGAGTACGAACATACAAACTCACAAACAAGCTGACAGATGAAAGAAAATTTGGTCAGAGACGCTTCGCTCTCTCGGTCAATAAAATGTATTAAATTAAATTAATTTGTTGCGCACAGGACGTGACTAGTGTGCCTCCACTTTCCTCTGCTGTGTTGTGCTGTGTTGTAGCGCACCGCACGCGCGGGTGTCGCAGTGTATCGGGAGTCGGGACACACACAGGAGACATTATAATTGAGATATGAAAACCCAGTTCCGAAGTAATACTAGTCTAATTAAGATAAAGCCGAGTTCGGAACGCTTTCGCACATTCCCCGACTCGGGAAGTTATCGAGTTTCCAACACGGCGTCGTAAACCGAAAGTAAACAGACGGAACAACGTTCAATATTTTGTCGTTTAGGCTTACATTCGAACGGAATCGAATTTCAAACGATCGCCAGTCGAAATAATGTAAATGGGAAGTGGACGAGGGTTGTTCAGTGCAGTGGAGCCGCACGTTGATCGGGCGAGCGAAGCGAACAAAGCGTCTCTGTATCAACTGGCCAATATTTTTTTTCATCTGTCTGTTTGTGAGTTTGTATGTTCGTAGTTCGTACTCGCATACAGGGAGTAATTTTGAACGAATTTTGATGAAACTTGGCGTATAGGTTCCATGGATTATAAAATTTTTTTGTGGACGGCGATTTTTTATAGGCGGGGTGGTTCCCATAAAAAAGGGGGGAAGTTTATTGCGGCGCTAATTACCAACCGATTTTAATGATATTTGGTAGGTAGATAAAGTACATCATTATTACAACTTGTGGCAAAAATGAACAGAAATGGTCAAGTGGTTGTCGAGATATGACAACCAACTTGAGATTGCGTGTAACATCGAGCATATCCAGGGCGCCTGGATATGCTCGATGCATTTTAGCGTTGAATAATAGCGTAATTAAACAGAACGTATAGGAGCAACGAATATATTGTTTATGTAAGCCACCTAACAATACATAATATATCACTCCCAGAAACGTCCAGCATTATTATGTATTAAAATTAAATTGATCTTTCAAGGCGCTTAAACTTATGGAAAAAATGTTTTTTGACCGTGAAATAACGCCTGTAAAATCACTTAAAATTGCGAAATCTGACAAAATTTCATATACGGCCTCACTCTCTCGCGAGGTCTACTGTTCGAGGAAATACTAGTGTAGTACGGTCTCACATTACATCAAGATGTAAGATTGTCATCGAGTGAGACGTGCCAGGCGTGTGTTGCGGGTCGAGTGAGACGTGGCACGCGCGTGTTGCGGGTCGAGTGAGACGTGCCAGGCGTGTGTTGCGGGTCGAGTGAGACGTGCCAGGCGTGTGTTGCAGGTCGAGTGAGACGTGCCAGGCGTGTGTTGCGGGTCGAGTGAGACGTTCCAGGCGTGTGTTGCGGGTCGAGTGAGACGTGCCAGGCGTGTGTTGCGGGTCGAGTGAGACGTGCCAGGCGTGTGTTGCGGGTCGAGTGAGACGTGGCACGCGCGTGTTGCGGGTCGAGTGAGACGTGCCAGGCGTGTGTTGCGGGTCGAGTGAGACGTGGCACGCGCGTGTTGCGGGTCGAGTGAGACGTGGCAGGCGCGTGTTGCAGATCGAGTGAGACGTGCCAGGCGTTTATTGCAGGTCGAGTGAGACGTGTCAGGCGTGTGTTGCGGGTCGATTGAGACGTGCCAGGCGTGTATTGCGGGTCGAGTGAGACGTGGCAGGCAGAAGTGCTACGGGTACGTCAGCTTTATATACAAAAGGTTGCTTTGACTGTCCATCAGAAAATGGTTTTCCACGACTCTGGCCCACCAAAGAGGAACCACCCCGTGCTAAGGAGCCTTTCACTAAAACTGTCTTCGCGCAGCGCCTTCCAGAATTTAGATTTCCATATTTATATAATAAGATAGATAAACCGCTTGCCATTCACAATCAAACAACAAGGAAATGTAAAATCTCTATAGCGAAGTATATATAAGTATGTTCTCTCTCGTATGATGAGACTGAGAAACTGCTAAAAATATTAGCCTAACTGCTTAACTGCCTAAACATTACATAAGCACTCTTGCTACACACACACACACATACACATACACACAAACATACATACATACACACACACACATCAAACCACCTACAAAAAGTTTATGAACGCGAGTATAAAAAGCCGCAACATACCTCTACATAGAAAACATATCACCGTTCTGGGTCCTGCGATACAAGATTTTCCTAGTGCAGGACCTTCAATCAATCTGTTAAGCCTCTTGCTAAGGAGAACACAATGTTTATAAGTTGAAATAAGTCACGAAACAATTTTTTATAGTTTCAATAGGGATCGACGCAAAAGACCATTTGGCCTTTTGTTTATTTAAAAAAATATTTACGCGAATGACCACATCAGCGAGAAGATCATATTATCATTCTTTTCATCTTGAAAAATCTTTATTCTAAAGACATAATAGAAAATAACAAAATTCGTAATTTTGTTTGTTTGTAAAAGTTACTACAAAGAAATAAGCTCTCAGTGTAATGAGAGCAGATTGTGTCCGCGGTAGTCGCCGACCGGTTTTGTTTCAGACGTTTTCATTAAAAAAAGGCAGAAATCACGACCGAAAAAAGTTTTTTGGCTTTGTATAAAGCGCCATTGTTACCGTACAAATACATGTATACTTATATAGAGGTGGTCCCCGCGGCTTCGGCCGCAGTACCTTCACGGCCGTGGACACAATCACTTAGCGAAGTTTCGGTTCCGTTCGGTCGTGTGATGATGAACGGCGCGTAAACGGTTATGCTGGAAAATCGTATTTTACCGTGAGTGGCGACAGTTACCATCCAATACAAGTGAAGGATTCCACTTATAAAAATTATTATTATAGATTAATAGCGAATGAACAACCGACTTCAAAATACGCGACTTCGTTTACTTGGATGGCATTTTTTTAATTTTTTTGGGTTTCGTACCTCAAAAGGACAAAACGGAACCTTTATAGGATAACTTTGTTGTCCGTCTGTCCGTCTGTCAAGACCTGTTTCTCGAGAATGCGTAAAGTTATTGAGATAAAATTAAAACCATATACGCAGATCCATAGTGTCTTGTTGCTGAGAGAAAAATCAAACTTCTCAGTTTTCATAAAAAAGTTACTGTCGAATATGTCGCAAAAACATATATTTCAACACTCGTAAGGGAATCAATACCTATGGGGTACTTCCCGTTGACCTATAACTGTGAAATTTGGCATGAAGCATTGTCTTATAGTACACATAAAGGAAAAAAGTCCGAAAACTATATTTTTACTTTAAACACAAAAATAGGGGTAAAGACCCAAGGAAGGAGGGTCCAAATTTTAAAGTTATCACCGTACCATGTGTTAGTTACCGTATCATGTGGGGTATTAAATAAAAGAACTATTTTATATTCTATTTTCTTGCCTTTTATAGTTTATTAAATTGATTGTGTTTTCTTGATTGTGTAATTTTATGTTCTGTATGTGTATGGATTAATGTGTATGTGTTACTATGGATCTACTTAGTATCTGAAATAAAGATTTAAATTAAAAAAAAAATGCACAAGCTAAAACAGGTTTTTAAATTTTTTACGATGTATATATTTCGGTATATAAAGGAAAATATAAAAAAATATATAGCTTCCCCCTTTTATCTACTAGTTTGTACGGAGCCCTCGGCGGGCGAGCCTGAATCGCACTTGTTCGGTTTTATTTTTATACAAGATAGGTTTGCGTTTGAGCGCCAACTCGCCTGATGTGAAGCGGTCTACGATGGAGCGCGCTTACTTAAAAGAAACTAATTCACTTGCGATTTCAAGACACTCAGATCAGATGAATAGGGGTATTCAGAACTTTCCGAATCGATTGCGAGTCCGAATGAGTTCTGAATACCCCTACCCCTAATTATTTCATTTAAAAAACCAAACTAATAAACGGGGTTTTATAAAATTAGATTTTTTTATATACTTTCGAATAAAAAATAATTTAAAAAACATATTTTATATCGACTTATAAATGACGATGTTATACGATTTAAAAATTGCAATTGCAATGCAACCGAATTGAGAAACTCCTCAACTTGCAGTCGGTTGAACAAAACTAAAAGTTGAAACTTTCATTTCGTCCTAGCGCATGGCGGGGAAAATAATTCACACGTTTTATCTTACAAGAAGACCAGCAGCGTTGGAGAGCCTGCAGCTAGGCACTTATCTATTAAAACAAAAAACTAAGATCCTCAATTTACAGCTTACTGTTTTCCAGTTGTGTATGTGTTAGTAATGTGTGTTTACAACGATTTACAAAACGGACAAGTGCGAGTCAGACTCCTACCGAGGAGTATTATATGTATATGTATATACAAACTAGTAGGTAACAGGGAGAAATTATATATTTTTCTAATATTTCCCTTCATAAACCGAAAAATAACATCGTAAAAATATTTATAAACCTGTTTTAGCTTATGCTAATGAAGCTCTTTCATATTTTGTATGAAGGAGCTTCATTAGCATTATAGGTTTTGATTCCCTTGCGAGTGTCGAAATATGCGTTTTTTGCGACATATTCGACTGTAACATTTTTAATGAAAACTGAGAAGTTAGATTTTTCTCTCTGCAGCAAGAGACAATAGATCTTCGGGAAGGTATCGAATTGAAATTAAAACCATAAAGGTTATAGGTTAAACCGATACCTTCACGCGTTTCCGAGATACCGGTCTTGACAGACGGACGGACGGACGGACGGACGTTAAAATCAAAAATCTTCCCGTAACAACGTATGTATTTAGCAATATTTAGCAAAATTGACAAGGTCAAGGATCCCGGTGTCTGTGTATCTAAAAAATAAATAAATTAATAAAGCTAATGGAACTATGTACATAAATGCCACCCAGAATAGAATATACCTATAAATAATAGAAATAAATAAATAAATATATTATACGGATTCGAAATGTCAGCTCGGTCGGACTACGGTCCAGTGGAGATCTCATAATGTCAGCACGATCGCACTACGGTCCAGTGGAGATCTCATAATGTCAGCGCGGTCGGACTACGGTCCAGTGGAGATCTCATAATGTCAGCGCGGTCGGACTACGGTCCAGTAGAGATCTCATAATGTCAGCGCGGTCGCACTACGGTCCAGTGGAGATCTCATAATATAGTTTCTATGAGTTTGATGTTTCAAATACCCGAAATGTGTGAATCGCGAAAGGAATCAGCTGTTCCATACTTTAGGTTAAGTACATGTAAAGTTTATCTGAGTTTTCTCGATTTCAAGATTAGGTCCATAGTAAATTTAGTTAATATTGATAAGTAGTATACCATAGTTAATGTTACACATCCATACGTACACTATATGTAGACGCATAGTTGACATTGTGTAGTCGCGTGGGTGGAGGGACCCGGGAGGTAGTGGAGGAGAGGTCGCCTCTGTGCCCAGAGCCGTTATCTAAATCGGTTCACTGTTTATTGTTATCGCTCAATGAATGAGCGTCAAATAAAGCCGTGGAGGTGGCCCTCGCCTGCCTTCTGCCGCCTGTCGCCAGCTGGGTAATGTGCACTTTGACGTTGTTACCACCCCCGGCACCCCCGGACTGCGCGTGATTTAACACGTTCACCTCGTTATGAGTAATCTGTATATTCAAATGGAGGCTCGTTTCGCGGTCTGCCGCCCCCGCGCCCCGGCGCCCTCGCGCCTCGGCACAGGCGCTCGACGCTCGCTCCACGACCGAGGTGGATGCTTGCGGCGCGCTCGTGCCGCGTGGGAGGTACCGCTGCTATATTTTATTTTTTATTCTCCATTTCTCCCGCTTTTATAGTCAATGGTTTTATTTATGCTACACTTCAAAACAGTTGCACTTTATAATGTACTGTGTTGAATTAATGTAGTTGTGTTGTGTGATCCATTATGAATAATAGTAGATTGTTACTCAAGGATCGAAGGTAACTTATACACGTGATGACATAAGTGTAGCGAGGGCGCCAATAGTTCGACTGCCTAAATACGTGTTTCTCCCGAGATCCCCGAAGCACTTCAACGTATAGTCGGTACATTTCATGGAATACGACTATTTCATGAAACGTTCATTCGTTCGTATCATTAACATATGAAAACGATTTACTCGAACTATGCGACGATACAGTGTAGCCATAGTCCGAGGCGGCGCGCTCGGCTGTAATGTTGTACCACAGAACATTACAGCCGAGCGCGCCGGCCCGGTGCGTGGTGGGTGGTGCCCCGCTTCGTAGTCTCGTAGTGCCAGGACTACAGCGTAGCACTGTAGCTACCGCAGAGAGCTACGAGGAGCGCTACGATATTTATGACTTTCCAAACAAAGCAATTAAGAAACGATCGAGAATTATTAGTCAATTAAATCGCCTTCGAAAAAGTGTAGAAAGTTTAGCGGCTGACTCCGACCCAGCGTCTTCAGTTTAGTGGCTGGCTCCGTCCCAGCGTCTTCAGTTTAGCGGCTGGCTCCGTCCCAGCGTCTTCAGTTTAGCGGCTGGCTCCGTCCCAGCGTCTTCAGTTTAGCGGCTGGCTCCGTCCCAGCGTCTTCAGTTTAGCGGCTGGCTCCGTCCCAGCGTCTTCAGTTTAGCGGCTGGCTCCGTCCCAGCGTCTTCAGTTTAACGGCTGGCTCCGTCCCAGGGTCTTCAGTACGCCTACTTCCACTAGCCGGCTTGAAAATTATTGAACGAGTGAACGAAACGAACAAAGGTCTGCATCAACGAGCAAAACTTTGTTTCTTCTCTCCGGATGGTTATTGATATCCGCGTACAGGTTGTAGTTAGTAACTGGTATAACTCGTGGACAAGTACCGTTTGTATTTGTCAAGCGATCTTTACGAAACTTGGTACTTTTTTACAATTATGTGTATAGATATATTTTGTCGTCGGTGATTTGAGATTGGGGGTAGTTCCCTTGAAAAGAGGGGAAATTTATTGTTTCCTTATTTACTACGGATTTTGATAACATTTGCTAGAAACTTTTGGCAATCAATTCTAAACAAAAAAAATAAATTAATAAATAATATAATTTGGAATATTTTTTAAATTTACTAAAATGATGAACATTACACTAGGAGTAATTTAAGGTGGGGGTACTTTTCACCGATTTTTAGGGTTCCGTATCTCAAAAGAAAAAAACGGAACCCTTATAGGATCACTTTGTTGTCCGTCTGTCTGTCTGTCTGCCCAACTGTTCGGGTGTCAAGACCTTTATCTCGGGAACGCGTGAAGGTATCGCTTTGAAATTAAAACCATATACGCAAAACCATATACGGTTGTCACACTAGTTTTGTAAGTTTCTCTGTTTTTTTGTTTTTGTTTAATAGTGTACAATAAAGAGTTTATCTATCTATCTATCTATCCATAGTATCTTGCTGCAGAAAGAAAATTATTATTATTATTTATTAGCATAAGCTAAAATAGGTTTTTAAATATTTTTACGATGTAAATTTTTAGGTGAAGAAAATGTAAAAAAAAAATATTTTCCCCTTTATCTACTAGTTTGTACGGAACCCTCGGTGGGCGAGTCTGACTCGCACTTGTACGGTTTTATTTTTTAATCAATGTTATTTGAAGTCAATTGATAAAAGAATTACACATAATATTTTCTAAGGTTTTTGCGATTGTTAAACCAATTCAAATGAAACCAATTTGAACGGATTTATTTATCGCATATAATTTAAATAATTTTATGAGCTGACGTTTCGAACACATTGCAGCCTTTGATTGCAGCGTCCGCGGCGCGGTCACGGGAGGCGACGACGTGGCTTGAGACCAGGGATCTTAGTCCGCGGCGCGGTCCCGGGAGACGACGACGTGGCTTGAGACCAGGGATCTTAGTCCGCGGCGCGGTCACGGGAGGCGACGACGTGGCTTGAGACCAGGGATCTTAGTCCGCGGCGCGGTCACGGGAGGCGACGACGTGGCTTGAGACCAGGGATCTTAGTCCGCGGCGCGGTCCCGGGAGACGACGACGTGGCTTGAGACCAGGGATCTTATACAAATATAATTTATTGTAATCAGGGATATATACTTATATAATGTATCGTGAGACGAAGCTCCCAAGCTGATAGTAAACTACATAGTCTCGAATTATCGATCTCGAGGTATTTTTAGATAGAAGCAATATTTCGGAGACACAAACAACATTTGGTCTAAAATTAAAGAGAACGCAGAGATACTCGTACTTCCTAAATAATGAGACAAATAAGAGTACGTTCCGTCTGGTGCAGAGGGCGGGTATAAACCATCGATTGTACACAGAAACGTTCAGAGCATGCTCGTAAGCCGGGGTTCAGTCGCACGCAGACGTATCGCATCGCATATCCCGTCCGTTTCTCACGGCCGCGGCGGGAAGGGGGGATCGGATGGGGGGGAAGATAAAACGAACGCAGTTTTTCTTAGCCGAATGAATAGCATTGGTAAATAACAGACTTACATCCGAAGATGCCTCCCCCCCATCCCCCTTCTTGACTACCCTTGCCCCGTGCTGCGAAGGGAATAATAGAGGCGGCTGTTACTACGCGTACTGCGCATATTACCGACACGTCACGTGTCGCCAGCCCTCGCGCTAATTAAAGCGACACAATAACATTGATTGAGGCGGCTCGAGCGCGTGCCGGAAGCTCCACAATGTGTGTATTGTTCATTATTCCGTCGCGCCGTGTACACACGAGCCTACGGAGTGGAGCTAGCGACCGAGGATGCTCTTTGTGAACGGGACCATCGAAGCAGGAAGCGGCAAGGGCGCGACAAGCCGACACGCGTCAGGCGACTCGCTCTCGCACGACTTGCGGTTAGGATCTTGCAATTGGTCGCTCCGCTGGCCTTGCCCTCAGATCGAGACGCTGCGCTCACTAAGACGCGTTTGGCGGCGCGGGGGCGAGGCGTAGGCGGTGCGGGGGCGAGGCGAGAGCTGCTCGGGACGGACCGACTCGACACAAGTCAACTTGCGATTTATCTCGAATTGTGATTTGAATTTAGATATAGCTAAACAATATTTTGAGAATATTAATTTAGCCTGTCCGCTTCACTTTATGAACTTGAAGTTCTGACAACTGAAAGCCCGTTATCATTGTCTTATTGTTCATACGATAGTAACAATAATAATTGAGTGTAAATAACTTACACAAGCAAGTCGATACATTGTCTATCTACGCTATATTACAATAACTTACACAAGCAAGTCGATACATTGTCTATCTACGCTATATTACAATAACTTACACAAGCAAGTCGATACATTGTCTATCTACGCTATATTACAATAACTTACACAAGCAAGTCGATACATTGTCTATCTACGCTATATTACAATAACTTACACAAGCAAGTCGATACATTGTGTATCTACGCTATATTACAATAACTTACACAAGCAAGTCGATACATTGTCTATCTACGCTATATTACAATAACTTACACAAGCAAGTCGATACATTGTCTATCTACGCTATATTACAATAACTTACACAAGCAAGTCGATACATTGTCTATCTACGCTATATTACAATAACTTACACAAGCAAGTCGATACATTGTGTATCTACGCTATATTACAATAACTTACACAAGCAAGTCGATACATTGTCTATCTACGCTATATTACAATTCAATTAAGTGTACGATTTAATAAAAGTTGTTTTATATTTACTAAATACGAATACCTATGTAGTTATAACATATTACAAAAGAATACGCATCAACAAGTATGTAGTTATGCATCCCCCTCAATCCTCTGCCTTAGATTAAAAGGGTCTTACTCAGCAGTACTCAGCATAACATGTTGTTTTATCATTGCTGAGTAAGACTACTAAGGAGCGGGCCACCGCCGTAGCATAGGTTAGCTGTAAGCTTTTGTAGTAGATTTAAATCATTAATATTAGAGCCTTTGCATCGGCTACACCTAGTGTTAGAGCCTCCAATTCGGCTACCATATTTTAAGTTTAGTCATTAAAGGCTCTATATCGCCCATACATTTTTTAATTGTAGTTTTTAAAAAAACTAGAAAGCGTTCCCGAAATTTAACTATGTACATTAAAAGAAAAACAAAATACCAGACTGCAGAATAGTGGTTTTTTCAGTTTAATTTACGATTTCGTTACGCTTGATATGCTGTTGAGTGTACATTTTCTGTGAGATGTATGCGTGAAATCTCTGTAAGAAATTAAAAATGCGCTTTATAATAATTCCAGTAAAATTACTTACTTATTTATTAAGAAAAAAATCATTGGAGGTGGCAGAAAAACGTTTATTTTTATTTTTGCGAGAGATGTATCATGTACGTTGCGATCTTATAGAACCAAACATACTGAACCACATAGATATCTACATACAGTCTCGAACGTCGTCGCTGTAAAGCAGCATGTCTGTCTGTAATCCGTCGGATTCATTTCGGCGAGTGGTCGCAACGGTTTCACGATCTTATTCCATTCTCCACATTCCACTGTACATTTTTGTTATTTTATTTGTTGGTTTATAAAACTGGACATACACAATAGAAACTTAAATGATATTCAAATGGGAACATACTAAAATGCATACGTCCTTCTAGTTGTGAACACAGAATGGTTTAAGAATATTGTTGAGTAAAAGTTAATTAATATTATTTGTAATAATATAAAGTAAGCGCTACTCGTACATATTATAATATAAAGTAAGCGCTACTCGTACATATTATAATCTAAATTTAGATTGTTGACAACAGTCTTTTAAAATAGGATTAAATATATCTAAATCTAAGTATATGTTTAGAGGACTAGCAGTCGGCAGACTACAATTCATTTTTAAGGTTCCGTACCACTTAAGGAAACAACGGAACCCTTATAGGATGACTTTGTTGTCCGTCTGTCTGTCTGTCCGTCCGTCCGTCTATTAAGACTTGTATCTCGGGAACGCGTGAGGGTATCGAGTAGCAGTTAAATCAATATACGCAGATCCATAGTCTCTTCTCTGCAAAGAGAAAAATCAAACTTCTCAGTTTTCATAAAAAAAAGTTACAGCCGATAGTCATGTCAATTTAAACCAAAAAATAGGAGTTAGGTAGTGAGGTTACAAATCAAATCAAATATTCACAGCCAGCTGAAACTTGGTAGGATTGTTCACAACACCATTATAAATGAAATCTAAAAAGTCATCATCGATCCGACACCTGGATAAAAAAATATTACTCGGGGTCAAAGGTCACAAACACGGGGTTTTCGCGATTTTCTGGCAAAACTGTAAGTTTTATCATAAAATTAGCCTCGACAAAAATGGTAGATCAAATAATTATCTATAAAAAATGACAAAATACTTTTTTTTCCTAAGAGCCACCGTTTTTGAGATATAATGATTCAAAAAGTTGAAAGAGTTAAAAATGAGTTGAAAATGATAACCTTTGACGCCGAGCAATTTTTTTTCCAGGTGTCAGATCGATGAGGACTTTTTAGATTTCATTTATAATGGTGTTTTGAACAATCCCACCAATTTTAAGCTGGCTGCGAATTTTTGTACCCTCGGATGTCTGAATTGGCCGGACTACGAATATGTCGCAAAAAAACGCATATTTCGACACTCGTAAGGAAATCAAAACCTATGGGGGTACTTCCCGTTGACCTATAACTGTGAAATGTGGCAAGAAGCATTGTCATATAGTAGGTACACATAAAGGAAAAAATCCGAAAACTGTACATTTTTAATTTAATCACAAAATATAAGGTTTTTATGCAAGGAAGGAGGGTCCAAATTTTAAAGCGCTGTAACCGTATCATGTGGGATATCATATGAAAGAGCTTCATTAGTACAAGCTAAAACAGGCTTTTAAATATTTGTACGATGTATGTTTTTCGGTTAATGAAGGAAAATATAAAAATATATACAATTTCCCCCTTTTATCTATAAGTTTGTACGGAGCCCTCGGTAAGCGAGTTTCACACGCACTTGTCCGGTTTTTTTTTGTTTAAATACAAAAATCCGTAATCCGCGCGCGTCTCCAACGACCGCAAATACAAAACGGTTTATATTTTGTACGAAGACGCCTGGAACTCGCATGAAGCCATCATGAAAACAAAAGATAAAATTATTTGTCAAAAAGGCTTCCTGGAATGTAAATGTGTTACTTCTGCCGGCAGCCGGGCGCTGTCACCGGGCCGGTCACCGGGCCGGGCGCCGGGCCGGGCGCCGAGCCGGGCGCCGGGCCGGGCGTCGAGGCAGGCGCCGGATGTTGCCAGAATGTATAAATGAATATCTAAAGTATGGTTCTTGTTATTGGTTGCCAGACCACTCGTATCTACTACACGCTCGCTGCTACAACACTGTCCTCAACAATAGTAATCACACGTATGAATACTAAACTGAACAAGAACTGGCTCTCAAGTGAGACTGATGTCCAACTAGTGGCGTGGTATCTACCATCTTGTATAACACCGTGCTGCTGGCAGTGTTACCTACACGCGTACACAAGTACAACACGTCATGATGATACATTTCAGGTTTAACACATGATTAATTAGATCTTGTTGTATTTCATTAGACAGCCAGGCGTCAGTCGCGAACGAACTTACAATGTAAATAGACATCTCCGTTACATTTCGTCGAGAGAGAGCTATATTTGTTCTTCCGAACAGCGGCTGCAGACCGATAACAATATTTATTGAGTATTTTCTGTACTTAAGTTTACGGCGCACCTGGGATGCCCTCTTAGATACCTCTTAGTTACTATTCCAATTAATTTCGCTTTACTTCAAGCCCCTGCTTATTGCTGTTACTTTTTAAAGATAATGCTGAAAACGTAATGAGTTGAGTATTTTATTAATGTAAGTACAATACAATACAAAAACACTTTATTGACACCATAATAAAATAACATTAGGTACATAATTAAGGCGTAAGTACCGTATTTTATTAATGTAAGTAGGTACCGTATTTTATCTAGAACTGTATATAGAAAATGTAAGATGTTGTTAGGTACTAATTACGAGAAGTAGATATCTTATGTAAGAAACAAATAAACAAACAAAGAAAATGTTTTATTTTTTACCAACGAAAAGGAAGTTCTAAAGTCGACGCGTATATATTTTTTTTTATGCATGACCACGCATAACTTTTTACAGAGTTGTCCGATTTTGATAATTCTTTTTTTATTAGATAAGGTATACCTCGAAGTTGGTTCCATATAAATTTGGAAAAAAAATCCTACCCTAAGGGTGGAAAAATAGTGGTGAATTATTTTTCACTCGCAGATTTTAGTGCCGCCGAAAATTACCTTAAATTTAAAGAAATAACCAAATCAAATGTATCAATATTTTATCTTATTTTTACTTATCATACTAATTTAAATTAATCTTTACGTATATTACAAAGACAAATAAAATAATCAACGGCACCCCGCGGCTGTGGCCGCCCGCGCCGCCCGCGCCGACCGCCTCGCTCCGGACCCGGATATGCGTCCCGCTTCAACACGCTCCAAACAATATTCCACGCTCACCGCTTACAAGATGGTGTCCAACATCTCTTAATCGCATTCATTTGACTACAGAATAATTTAAATAGCAAGTCATACTTGTTACAGATCTGTGAATATCGCAACTTTTGCGTCTCTCACTTTTAAAACTTTCAAAACCGACTACTTTATACAATTTTTTACTAAAAAACCGAGACTAGCTCTACTATGAGTTTTTAGCGGTCCTACACACAAGCGAAACCTCACTAGGGCGTAAATGACTATAAGTATCCATGGAAAATAGTACCGTGCTGGTAACGGTCACTTTGAGAACTAAAAATTGGCAGTATGACTCACTGTAAGCCACTAAAGTAAAAAACCACAATATAATCACTAGCGAGTAAGATTTTTAGCAGTTGCCATAGAAAATCGGTACCATGAATCTAGAATTCGACAAGTGCTCGCGAAAAATAACTATCTTGAATAGTCTTGATAGTAGTAAAGTTAAACGACTGGCATATTGTACGGTGAATGCTTGTGAAAGTGGATTTGTTTTGTATATAAAAAAACAATTAATTTTAAATGGTATACGCGTAAATAATATCCGGTAGGAATTTATATGTTAGCGACGACTGCATATGAAGTCAAACGACGTGACGAAGGAAATTTGCAAGCTAATATGCGAAGGAGACTTAAAGGTAAACTTACACATTATGTATTAGTGAAAATAAAGTTATAAAGAATATATATACACGGTTATGCTTTTGTACCAACATATAGAAACAAAAATACTCGAAAAGAATTATACACTAGCGAACTCTCACTGGCAAATCTGCATGCCTCATGGGGTCCTATGTAAATAGGGCGAATTCTGTGTCTCATGGTATAGCTTTAATGTAAAGTTACTTAACTGTTAAGTTACCATTACTTAGTGGTATACAGACATCCACTAAGTAATGGTAACTTAATAGTCAAAACCGCGAGATGCACCGGGCCGGCGCGGGCGGCCGGCCCGGCGCCGGCGACATGACACGGCGGCCTCACGATGTGATATTAACCGTCGGCGCGCGAACGAGACGACCGGTTAATAGGTACGCATTTTATTACGACTTGAATTGTTTTAATTGTTACACATAATAACTTTATGAGTTGTAAAATTTTAACGAGCCGCCATTGTGCCGTAAAGAGGCCAGTTAATTACGATAATATGCTAATTATACTTATTGTTGTTATATTTGTTGATGTCTCAGCAGACAAGGGACCGTACGCTAGGACGCTCTGATGAGTTCGTGTAAACATGCTGAGAGATGGGATGAGATATACGTAGCTCTACATATGCATAAGTTTGTATGAGCGCGGGTATTCACTATCAAATGGATACAGTGTTGCAATAATATAATGGTGATTGATTAGTTCCCAGACGAACACCTGCAGGACGTCGGCATCGTATTTCCCCGAATATATTTAAGCTTCCTACAGAGCTGTGTCCCACAAGGCGGCGTTTTGCCTCTATTTTGTTTTTACCTACAGAGCTGTGTCCCACAAGGCGGCGTTTTGCCTCTATTTTGTTTTTACCTACAGAGCTGTGTCCCACAAGGCGGCGTTTTGCCTCTATTTTGTTTTTACCTACAGAGCTGTGTCCCACAAGGCGGCGTTTTGCCTCTATTTTGTTTTTACCTACAGAGCTGTGTCCCACAAGGCGGCGTTTTGCCTTTATTTTGTTTTTACCTACAGAGCTGTGTCCCACAAGGCGGCGTTTTGCCTCTATTTTGTTTTTACCTACAGAGCTGTGTCCCACAAGGCGGCGTTTTGCCTCTATTTTGTTTTTGCTATTTTCATAAATACTATCTCCCAGCGCCTCACTTCTTCCTACCATCTTTATGCAGACGATCTCCAAATTCACTTCCAAGCTCGTCTTAGTGACCTGGA
The DNA here is from genome assembly GCA_947563715.1 of Lycia hirtaria. Lineage (NCBI taxonomy): Eukaryota > Metazoa > Arthropoda > Insecta > Lepidoptera > Geometridae > Lycia > Lycia hirtaria. The sequence goes on from OX387375.1 coordinate 55,829,212, forward strand.
CATGGTTATAGCTACCATTAACTCTGCCTGCACCACATCATTAAATGGAGCAATTCTTATGCTCTGAAAATTAACCTTACAAAATCACACGTAATAATGATTTGTAGTTCGTACATGATTTCCAGAATGGAGTAGGATCAAATTCTCAAAGTAGTGATTGTATTACCGTTCGGCGATAAACATCTTGGCGTACTGTTTGATCGCTCCTTAAGCTGGGACGCTCACCTACACTCGGTAAGTGCTATACCCATATACACCCTTACAAATTACGTACGTACATAAAATCATACATAGACTCGAAAAACATAAACCTCCTTCTTACGCAGTCGGGTAAAAATGCCGTGTTGGTAAATGTGTTTGCATTCCCTAGTTGTATTCAATATTCAACCTCTATAATATTTTATCTGTATATAATATAATTCACCCATAAAAGCATTCAAACCTTACAATAAACTGTGATGTGAAATATATTCAGTAAAACACGAAACGGCACAACAGAGAAAAACTGCAAATAGTTCAATAGAATAATATGTAGCGTAGATACGACATCGAGCTACAGTCCTCCTTCGTCCGGGATCCCTAATTGAGTGACGCTCTTCGCTCTAATTAAAATTAATTATATTATGTTTGGATCGCTACAGCTCACTCCGTAAGCTCGTAGAACTTTCGGCTAGAGATAAGGGGCGGGGTGGGGTGGAGTGACGGAGAGGGATGGCACATTTGACAACTAAAACGGAACAAATATAATAAAACAGAAACCTAACGAACCTAACCTTATACTTGTTCGGGCGAAGGAAACTTATAGTTTCAGAAATTCGTGTCAAGTACAGCATTTGCTGGAAACGTTCTATGATTCGGACAAGTAAGATTCAAAGAAATGTGTTTCGGATGTTAGATAGGTTACCGCGGAGGGTTGAGAGGTTGACTTGTGTTGTTTCGGATGTAAGATAGGTTACCGCGGAGGGTTGAGAGGTTGGCTTGTGTTGTTTCGGATGTAAGATAGGTTACCGCGGAGGGTTGAGAGATTGGCTTGTGTTGTTTCGGATGTTAGATAGGTTACCGCGGAGGGTTGAGAGGTTGGCTTGTGTTGTTTCGGATGTTAGATAGGTTACCGCGGATGGTTGAGAGGTTGGCTTGTGTTGTTTCGGATGTTAGATAGGTTACCGCGGATGGTTGAGAGATTGGCTTGTGTTGTTTCGGATGTTAGATAGGTTACCGCGGATGGTTGAGAGGTTGGCTTGTGTTGTTTCGGATGTTAGATAGGTTACCGCGGATGGTTGAGAGGTTGGCTTGTGTTGTTTCGGATGTTAGATAGGTTACCGCGGATGGTTCAGAGGTTGGCTTGTGTTGGTTCGGATGTTAGATAGGTTACCGCGGAGGGTTGAGAGGTTGGCTTGTGTTGTTTCTGATGTTAGATAGGTTACCGTTCATCCGCTCGCTGCGCTCGGATGCCACACGTACACCAAGAGAGCTTTATATTCTAAAAATTTAATTACTTATGTCATTAATTTGTAAGAGAATTCATATTTTATACACTAAAATTTTGGGCTCCTTGTACAACAGCGTTATTTTTGTTCTATTGTAAATAGAACCGGATAAGTGCGAGTCAGACTCGCCCACCGAGGGTCCCATACAAACTAGTAGATAAAAGGGGGAATTTATATATATTTTTTATATTTTCCTTCATAAATCGAAAAACATACATCGTAAAAATATTTAAAACCCTGTTTTAGCTTGTGCTAACTAAGCTCTTTCATATAATACATGATACGGTTAAAGCACTTTAAAATTTGAAGGATATTTTTTGTGAATAAGTTAAAAATGTCCAGTTTTCGGATTTTTTCCTATATACTTATATATGTAACACAATGCTTCTTGCCAAATTTTATCGTTCTTGGTCAACGGGAAGTGCCCCATAGGTTTTGATTCCCCTGTGAGTGTCGAAATGTGCATTTTAACACGCAATACGAAATTGAAGTCTGTTTTTTAAGTTTTTTATACTATAACTATTATAACCGCTGTCAGAAATATTTATATTACCATATAATTTTGGCAATAAATAGTGGACGATGGATGTTGTGAAACACCATACATTCCATCTAATAGTGGACGATGGATGTTGTGAAACACCATACATTCCATCTAATAGTGGACGATGGATGATGTGAAGCACCATACATTCCATCTAATTGACCGTAGCGAACAATTCTGAATGTATGCTGCAAAATGTTCGAAACGTCAGCTCACAAATATTCAAATATATGTAAACTAAGCGCAAGAAATACGTTAAACATTGTTTAATTTGAATGAGTAACAATCGCGGAAACCTTAGAAAACATTAATTGTGTCAGTGTACAAAAGTGAAGTGGCACATCGCGCTACATCCTCGACCCTTCCTAGGAGAGTAGCACGCGGGGTTCACGCGGGACGACACGAGAAGCGCTAGTCTACTTTAGAACACTACGAGTATAAAAACTGAATGTGAAGTGATAACAATTATATCGGTTCGTGCGAACATGTAAACCTCTCGGGAGCAGTTTGGTTAAGTCAAGGTGGCGGCGGTCCACATGCCGCGATCACTGGACAATCGCGCTGCCGGCGGCGGCGGGGGCTCCCGTCGAGCGCCGCAGTACGCTAATGCGTTATTGAATTACTGAAACCGATAAATTCCCACATTCCCGACCCTCTTTACATGTTACTGTTTAATAAATGGAAACCTCGGGAATTTCATGTGTACGTCTCGAACGAACTCGGCGAACAGATGCGCTCCGAGCTATTTTTATCCTCGCAGAGGATATCGGAAGTGGATGGATTACTTATTTACTGCCGCCCGGGGCCGGGAGCCGGGAGCCGGGAGCCGGGAGCCCGACAACACTTTATTGCCATCTACTTACCCTGTAAAAGAAATGTGCTCTTCTCTCTTAAAATAAACCGTTAGAGCGGTCATCTCGTTCGTTGTGATGTCTGCGGACAAGAGCGTGTTGTGACGTCATCACATCTTCACACTCGTTATTAACTCTCTTCGAACATTTGCGGCAAAGTTTCTATTGATAGAGCGCGGCGGCGCGCGGAGTGCCTCCCGCGCCCGCGCCGGCTCCAGAGCGAACCTCTCCTACTTCCAAAACTAAATCGTTTAGTCGCCGTTTGGCTCCAAACATATTAGAAAGTAGGATCTCCTCTCATTCCAAGTTTGTTGTTCGCCGAGAGTTTCGTGTACACAAAGGGGCTTATCAGTGCTTACTTATATTTTATCCTCCCTTTCTTGTAGGGGTGAAGGTGGTGCGTGACTACCGTCCACGAGCGGGCTGCTCGCTCGCAGGCCGTGTGTCGTGTTGAACTTAGAGGAGAGCGCGCCTCTCTCGGCGGCTGCTGGAGCGGGAGCACGCGCTAATTTATCGCACCAATATTCGTCCGTTTGTAATTTATTGTTAACGGCCAGTCCGGTAATTGCGGAGCAGTGTCTCGCGGACCACGAAGCGCGCTCGGCGCGGACCGCGGAGCAACGCGCCCTCACTAGTTACCACTGCTACATAATATGTATGTTGTGGCAGATCAGAGCTGTACGTGCCAATGAAACAATCATTACTTTTCGAGTTTTACCAAACAATCATTATTTTTCGTGTTCCCAACGATTAAAAACAATATTAACAGAAAGCTTAACTTAGAAATAACAACAGCAATAAATGTATAATTGTGTTAGGATAATATCAGCGGGGTGGGCGTGGGACCGGCGCGCGGTGCTCGGCCCGACAGACGGACGGAGATATCGGCCGCTAGTATTGATAAATAATAATAAGTAAGGACGAGCGGGGCTGCTCCGGCGGCCTCTGGGAGTCCGGCCGCGGCCGCTTTCGCCGCTCTTTCAATTTGTAGGGCAAACTAACCAGCGGTGTCCGGAATGATTGCTCCACAAAATTGCCAATTAGGTTCGAAGCCGCGGGCGATAGTTCCGATGTATCGTCGTAAACGTCAACCTTTCGGGAAGAAAGGAAAATAAATATACTATAAAATACATCGGAGATCGAGGAGCGAGTCCGTGCAGGTCCATGCGGCGTCCGGTGGCGGTCCGGCCCGTGGACCTCCCTCGGGACGCTATCGCGAGGCGGTGCTTACGTCGTCCCACCATGAGGCCACTCAGATACCAAAGTAATCTGAAACGATCGTAAATAGGGGTGTTGTCGTGTCGTGAGTCGCGGCCCGCGCCGACCGGGCCCGGAGCCTGCAAGCGGATGACGAACGGCGCCCAGATATCGCGTTTCCAAGAAGTCGCTCGTTCCACCCGAGCGCACCCTTTCTCGAGCCCGCGCTCCGACCCGCCCGAGAGGTTATTGTTTATCGTTTCGTGTTCTCACGTCGCACAATACAAATGACGGAGGCGGGAGTCTTTGTGTTCGCTCGTCGCGTCACGCGATACTCCTTCTTTCTGGAATGTAACGATGCGTCTCGGGCGCGCTCGGGCCATCCGATCCACGCCGATACTGTAACGGGAGGCGCGGGAGGCGCGTTACCGCTCACCCACTTTATTGAAGCTCGTATTCCTTGAGAATTACCGTCATGTCTGTGTGATATTAAATCGGGCCGTATTCGGCGTTTACTGGGAGCCGCAGCGACCTCCGAGATACGTTTTAGTTAATATTCATAAAGGATTAATGAGGGCAATTTGACGCGTTTACGGCGGCGCGGAAGGATCAGCGGAGACAATACGCTCGCTCGATGCGTACACACATCCATGCCGCTCGGGTTGTCCCGGCCGATACCGTCCGATCTAGTTCTGGCTGTCGACTACCATTAACACATTCGATAAATATTTATCTACTCGAGTGACGTGATAAGGAGGAGCTGGAACGACGACCTATATGGACACGGGGTGGCCGGCTGGGCTCCGCAAACGGTACCTTCGAAACCTCTGTCCCTCGGCGACTCGATGTCATTCGAATAAATGTTTCCCGTGCCGTTGTTATCGCAGGCACATTAAGGCGCAATACTAGACCGATGTTCACAAGCGAGACGAACTCTACTGACTGATGCTCGCCGGTTCCGACACAACAGTATCTACTTGACATCATATCATAATGCTATGGAGTGAGTGGCGTGAATACTGTGAATGAGCCGTTCCCATTATGAGATTAAGGCGAGATGGTGGCGCGTGTCCCGAGACTGTCCGAGAATTGAGGTGTATTACGGGCCGCGGTAACGGTTGCTCGCCGTTGTCGAAGGATGATTGTCTTTTTTAATTTACGACGTCTCGGGCGCAAGGTCCGACCGTCGTAAGCTCGCTCGTAACTCGCGCTCTCTCCGCATCCCGCATCCCGCATCCCGGAGGGAGCCGCGGCTGCCGAACTGCCGCAGATAGATCGCTGGAAGTAATTTGGATCTAACTCGGCTTTTTATTTGAGCTTGTTTTCTTTGTATTTATATAAAAGTCAAAGTCCTGACTGATACTTCAACGCGCAGGGAGGGTGTAGTCCTTGCAAGCTGTAGACATCCACTGGCAATGTACTTATTTATCGGTCGCGGCTGAATCCGGGCGACACTGCGTATACAATAGTAAAAGAAAGAACCGAATGTAAACTGGCTGAAGGGGTACGATAATATTGCTTAAAACAAATAACTGTATATTATCTTTTTAGATGACGTCATGTTGAGAGACTCATGGTTTGAAGATACCGGGGTTATTATATGTCGAGGAAAACCTATTTGGGTAACGTATTCCACAATTTGAAGTTTCTATAATAAAGATCCGCTTCCAATCGGTCTTTTTGGAAATCAATGGCCAGCAGTGTACAGCAGTGTACAGCAGTGTACAGCAGTGTACAGCAGTGGACTTCTGAGCTGAGTGAGCTGAGATGATGATAATGATTATGATAATAAAGATGTCCCCAAAATGGTTCATTCCGATGTTAGTAATATTGATCGTGAAAGCAAGCGCTGCTTGTAGCCGTCTCCGATAGAAGAGAACCGAACAGCTCTTGGAGACAGTACCCGCTTACGACAAATATGTATGAAACTATGAAAACACAAGTGAGAGTCGAAAGAGCAAATATATTCCGCCTACCTCAAAGAGAAAAAACGTGATTGTGTGCACGTGAAAATAAAAAAAAACCGGACAAGTGCGAGTCAAACTCGCCCAACGAGGGTTCCGTACAAACTAAATATAAGGGGGAAATCATATATTTTTTATATTTTCCTTCATAAACCGAAAAATATATATCGTAAAAATATTTAACACATTCCTTGCTCACCACTCGGATCCGAGTAGGGGCTATAGTAGTGGCGCCTCCCACTCGGATCCGAGCGAGTGAACGTTTGAGGCAGCCCTCATTCCTTGCATAGAGACACTATTTTTTTGTGATTAAATAAAAAATGTACAGTTTTCGGATATTTTCCTATATGTGTACTATAACACAATGCTTCTTGCCAAATTTCAGAGTTCTAGGTCAACGGGAAGTACCCCATAGGTTTTGATTCCTCTGTGAGTGTCGAAATGTGCGTTTTTTATGACATATTCGGCTGTAACTTTTTTTTACGAAAACTGAGAAAATTTATTTTTCTTTCTGCAGCAAGATACTATAGATCTGCGTATATGGTTTTAATTTCAACTCGATACCTTCACGCGTTCCCGAGATAAAGGTCTTGACACCCGGACAGACGGACAACAAAGTGATCCTATAAGGGTTCCGTTTTTTCCTATTGATGCGGAACCCTAAAAAACACGTAAAATTTACACTAAAATAATATTATAAAAATATGTGTGAGTGTGCTCTTACTTGATACCGTCGGCGGCGCGCAAACAAAAACAAATAAGTAAGAGTTATCCTGAATGTGTCCGTTGTATCGTGTGATATTCGTGACCGCTATAAAGTGTAGCCGCGTCGAACCCGGAACGCTGTGATACGGGAATATATCGGCGGGCGCCGGGCGGCGGGCCGTGCGGCGGTCACGCGGGCGGCGGCGGTCACTTCACGCCCGGCATGATATAAACTCCGCATTTACCCCTTCATAACGACGTTACTGGACAAACGCGCTTTTGTTTATAATTTGCCCCATTACACATGATGCGTCGCTCAGATCGGCAAACTCATGTTTCCGGCTGCCTCCCCTCTCCCTTCCCCGCTCACCCTCGGCCGTGTGTGCGGGATGTATGCGGGACATGTGCGGGAACTCGAGTCACCTGTTTCATTGAGTTTATTGCGGTTACGCTAAATGAGAAAAATATGTTTCGACGCTAAACTTGTTTCAGCTTATTTAAAACTCCGTCGAGGCGAGGCTTCACGGGAATGTGAATTGAGGTGAGTTTTTGTAAGCTGTGTAGGTCCCATGTCCTACATAAACTAACTCGCTCGGAACTCTCTCTCTCTCTCTCTCTCTCGGCAGCATCGAGTCACAGGTCACAGAGTACATATATCAACGTAATGGCCTCTTTAGAATCCAAATATTGTCTTCTATTCTAATAATATTTTGTTGGTGACAGTAAGCCCTGTACTTTACATTACTAACTTTGTTATATAATTACTGGCCACATCTTGTTCCGCTCGCGATCAAGAATTCCTTTCTTAGTGGATGTTTACACTTGACAATGATTTCCTGTTTAATGTCCCTCGGAGTGAGACAGAGTGGCAGACACCGTACAGCATCAGCTGCCCACAGTGGGACTGCGTGTAACAGAGTTGTTCCTGCCCACCAAGGCATGTCGTGTAAACATAATTCATAATAATATATGTTTATTTGCGCATATGGGTGTACAAAAAAACAGTTGAAATGTCGTATATATGTTACAGTAAAAGCCCGAACATTGGTAAATCTTAGGTTTTACCAGTAAATCTTAGGGTTTACCAACACGAGTCGGTAAATGTAAGAATATGTAAAAAAGAAACGATTCTATCGGGCTTTTACCATTAGAATTTAGTACATGCTAGGTTTTACCAGTGACGGTTGGTAAATGTTGGTTTTGGAAATAAAACAATGCATAATAGACCAGCTTAGGCTAGGCCAAACAAGTTGATCCTGGTATAGGTATAAGCAATAATTTCTTCAGAGGTTAGGTTATGTTTTTTTTTTGTATTAAAAAAAAACATAAAACTAACCTCTGAAGAAATTAATGCTTATACCTAAGACTGCGTTGCACCAAGCTACATCGTTCAATCAAACAAATGTTATTATATATGTTACTGTAAAAGCCGAATACAGTAACATATGCATTGTTTTATTTCCAAAACTAACATTTACCAACCGTCACTGGTAAAACCTAGCATGTATTAAATTCTAATGGTAAAAGCCCGATAAAATCGTTTCTTTTTTACATATTCTTACATTTACCGACTCGTGTTGGTAAACCCTAAGATTTACTGGTAAAACCTAAGATTTACCAATATTCGGGCTTTTACAGTAACATATATAACAGAGCTCCATATCCGACCTTATGGCATGCAAAAGTAGTAATAACATATACCTTATACACTAATACAGTATTTAAACAACGACATTGTGGTGCACGATAGCAGCGTATAAAGGAAACTCAAATAAATGTTAACACCGTCGCTTAACACCAGGCGACCAGGAGCCGGTCGTCAATCGTATCTCTATTCGCTTAACACCAGGCGACCAGGAGCTGGTCGTCAATCGTATCTCTATTAATAAATGTTAACACCGTCGCTTAACACCAGGCGACCAGGAGCCGGTCGTCAATCGTATCTCTATTAATAAATGTTAACACCGTCGCTTAACACCAGGCGACCAGGAGCCGGTCGTCAATCGTATCTCTATTCGCTTAACACCAGGCGACCAGGAGCTGGTCGTCAATCGTATCTCTATTAATAAATGTTAACACCGTCGCTTAACACCAGGCGACCAGGAGCCGGTCGTCAATCGTATCTCTATTCGCTTAACACCAGGCGACCAGGAGCTGGTCGTCAATCGTATCTCTATTAATAAATGTTAACACCGTCGCTTAACACCAGGCGACCAGGAGCTGGTCGTCAATCGTATCTCTATTAATAAATGTTAACACCGTCGCTTAACACCAGGCGACCAGGAGCCGGTCGTCAATCGTATCTCTATTAATAAATGTTAACACCGTCGCTTAACACCAGGCGACCAGGAGCTGGTCGTCAATCGTATCTCTATTAATAAATGTTAACACCGTCGCTTAACACCAGGCGACCAGGAGCTGGTCGTCAATCGTATCTCTATTAATAAATGTTAACACCGTCGCTTAACACCAGGCGACCAGGAGCTGGTCGTCAATCGTATCTCTATTAATAAATGTTAACACCGTCGCTTAACACCAGGCGACCAGGAGCTGGTCGTCAATCGTATCTCTATTAATAAATGTTAACACCGTCGCTTAACACCAGGCGACCAGGAGCTGGTCGTCAATCGTATCTCTATTAATAAATGTTAACACCGTCGCTTAACACCAGGCGACCAGGAGCTGGTCGTCAATCGTATCTCTATTAATAAATGTTAACACCGTCGCTTAACACCAGGCGACCAGGAGCTGGTCGTCAATCGTATCTCTATTAATAAATGTTAACACCGTCGCTTAACACCAGGCGACCAGGAGCTGGTCGTCAATCGTATCTCTATTAATAAATGTTAACACCGTCGCTTAACACCAGGCGACCAGGAGCTGGTCGTCAATCGTATCTCTATTAATAAATGTTAACACCGTCGCTTAACACCAGGCGACCAGGAGCTGGTCGTCAATCGTATCTCTATTAATAAATGTTAACACCGTCGCTTAACACCAGGCGACCAGGAGCTGGTCGTCAATCGTATCTCTATTAATAAATGTTAACACCGTCGCTTAACACCAGGCGACCAGGAGCTGGTCGTCAATCGTATCTCTATTAATAAATGTTAACACCGTCGCTTAACACCAGGCGACCAGGAGCTGGTCGTCAATCGTATCTCTATTAATAAATGTTAACACCGTCGCTTAACACCAGGCGACCAGGAGCTGGTCGTCAATCGTATCTCTATTAATAAATGTTAACACCGTCGCTTAACACCAGGCGACCAGGAGCTGGTCGTCAATCGTATCTCTATTAATAAATGTTAACACCGTCGCTTAACACCAGGCGACCAGGAGCTGGTCGTCAATCGTATCTCTATTAATAAATGTTAACACCGTCGCTTAACACCAGGCGACCAGGAGCTGGTCGTCAATCGTATCTCTATTAATAAATGTTAACACCGTCGCTTAACACCAGGCGACCAGGAGCTGGTCGTCAATCGTATCTCTATTAATAAATGTTAACACCGTCGCTTAACACCAGGCGACCAGGAGCTGGTCGTCAATCGTATCTCTATTAATAAATGTTAACACCGTCGCTTAACACCAGGCGACCAGGAGCTGGTCGTCAATCGTATCTCTATTAATAAATGTTAACACCGTCGCTTAACACCAGGCGACCAGGAGCTGGTCGTCAATCGTATCTCTATTAATAAATGTTAACACCGTCGCTTAACACCAGGCGACCAGGAGCTGGTCGTCAATCGTATCTCTATTAATAAATGTTAACACCGTCGCTTAACACCAGGCGACCAGGAGCTGGTCGTCAATCGTATCTCTATTAATAAATGTTAACACCGTCGCTTAACACCAGGCGACCAGGAGCTGGTCGTCAATCGTATCTCTATTAATAAATGTTAACACCGTCGCTTAACACCAGGCGACCAGGAGCTGGTCGTCAATCGTATCTCTATTAATAAATGTTAACACCGTCGCTTAACACCAGGCGACCAGGAGCTGGTCGTCAATCGTATCTCTATTAATAAATGTTAACACCGTCACTTAACACCAGGCGACCAGGAGCTGGTCGTCAATCGTATCTCTATTAATAAATGTTAACACCGTCGCTTAACACCAGGCGACCAGGAGCTGGTCGTCAATCGTATCTCTATTAATAAATGTTAACACCGTCGCTTAACACCAGGCGACCAGGAGCTGGTCGTCAATCGTATCTCTATTAATAAATGTTAACACCGTCGCTTAACACCAGGCGACCAGGAGCCGGTCGCCAATCGTATCTCTATTAATAAATGTTAACACCGTCGCTTAACACCAGGCGACCAGGAGCTGGTCGTCAATCGTATCTCTATTAATAAATGTTAACACCGTCGCTTAACACCAGGCGACCAGGAGCTGGTCGTCAATCGTATCTCTATTAATAAATGTTAACACCGTCGCTTAACACCAGGCGACCAGGAGCTGGTCGTCAATCGTATCTCTATTAATAAATGTTAACACCGTCGCTTAACACCAGGCGACCAGGAGCTGGTCGTCAATCGTATCTCTATTAATAAATGTTAACACCGTCGCTTAACACCAGGCGACCAGGAGCTGGTCGTCAATCGTATCTCTATTAATAAATGTTAACACCGTCGCTTAACACCAGGCGACCAGGAGCTGGTCGTCAATCGTATCTCTATTAATAAATGTTAACACCGTCGCTTAACACCAGGCGACCAGGAGCTGGTCGTCAATCGTATCTCTATTAATAAATGTTAACACCGTCGCTTAACACCAGGCGACCAGGAGCTGGTCGTCAATCGTATCTCTATTAATAAATGTTAACACCGTCGCTTAACACCAGGCGACCAGGAGCTGGTCGTCAATCGTATCTCTATTAATAAATGTTAACACCGTCGCTTAACACCAGGCGACCAGGAGCTGGTCGTCAATCGTATCTCTATTAATAAATGTTAACACCGTCGCTTAACACCAGGCGACCAGGAGCTGGTCGTCAATCGTATCTCTATTAATAAATGTTAACACCGTCGCTTAACACCAGGCGACCAGGAGCTGGTCGTCAATCGTATCTCTATTAATAAATGTTAACACCGTCGCTTAACACCAGGCGACCAGGAGCTGGTCGTCAATCGTATCTCTATTAATAAATGTTAACACCGTCGCTTAACACCAGGCGACCAGGAGCTGGTCGTCAATCGTATCTCTATTAATAAATGTTAACACCGTCGCTTAACACCAGGCGACCAGGAGCTGGTCGTCAATCGTATCTCTATTAATAAATGTTAACACCGTCGCTTAACACCAGGCGACCAGGAGCTGGTCGTCAATCGTATCTCTATTAATAAATGTTAACACCGTCGCTTAACACCAGGCGACCAGGAGCTGGTCGTCAATCGTATCTCTATTAATAAATTTTAACACCGTCGCTTAACACCAGGCGACCAGGAGCTGGTCGTCAATCGTATCTCTATTAATAAATGTTAACACCGTCGCTTAACACCAGGCGACCAGGAGCTGGTCGTCAATCGTATCTCTATTAATAAATGTTAACACCGTCGCTTAACACCAGGCGACCAGGAGCTGGTCGTCAATCGTATCTCTATTAATAAATGTTAACACCGTCGCTTAACACCAGGCGACCAGGAGCTGGTCGTCAATCGTATCTCTATTAATAAATGTTAACACCGTCGCTTAACACCAGGCGACCAGGAGCTGGTCGTCAATCGTATCTCTATTAATAAATGTTAACACCGTCGCTTAACACCAGGCGACCAGGAGCTGGTCGTCAATCGTATCTCTATTAATAAATGTTAACACCGTCGCTTAACACCAGGCGACCAGGAGCTGGTCGTCAATCGTATCTCTATTAATAAATGTTAACACCGTCGCTTAACACCAGGCGACCAGGAGCTGGTCGTCAATCGTATCTCTATTAATAAATGTTAACACCGTCGCTTAACACCAGGCGACCAGGAGCTGGTCGTCAATCGTATCTCTATTAATAAATGTTAACACCGTCGCTTAACACCAGGCGACCAGGAGCTGGTCGTCAATCGTATCTCTATTAATAAATGTTAACACCGTCGCTTAACACCAGGCGACCAGGAGCTGGTCGTCAATCGTATCTCTATTAATAAATGTTAACACCGTCGCTTAACACCAGGCGACCAGGAGCTGGTCGTCAATCGTATCTCTATTAATAAATGTTAACACCGTCGCTTAACACCAGGCGACCAAGAGCTGGTCGTCAATCGTATCTCTATTAATAAATGTTAACACCGTCGCTTAACACCAGGCGACCAGGAGCTGGTCGTCAATCGTATCTCTATTAATAAATGTTAACACCGTCGCTTAACACCAGGCGACCAGGAGCTGGTCGTCAATCGTATCTCTATTAATAAATGTTAACACCGTCGCTTAACACCAGGCGACCAGGAGCTGGTCGTCAATCGTATCTCTATTAATAAATGTTAACACCGTCGCTTAACACCAGGCGACCAGGAGCTGGTCGTCAATCGTATCTCTATTAATAAATGTTAACACCGTCGCTTAACACCAGGCGACCAGGAGCTGGTCGTCAATCGTATCTCTATTAATAAATGTTAACACCGTCGCTTAACGCCAGGCGACCAGGAGCTGGTCGTCAATCGTATCTCTATTAATAAATGTTAACACCGTCGCTTAACGCCAGGCGACCAGGAGCTGGTCGTCAATCGTATCTCTATTAATAAATGTTAACACCGTCGCTTAACACCAGGCGACCAGGAGCTGGTCGTCAATCGTATCTCTATTAATAAATGTTAACACCGTCGCTTAACACCAGGCGACCAGGAGCTGGTCGTCAATCGTATCTCTATTAATAAATGTTAACACCGTCGCTTAACGCCAGGCGACCAGGAGCTGGTCGTCAATCGTATCTCTATTAATAAATGTTAACACCGTCGCTTAACGCCAGGCGACCAGGAGCTGGTCGTCAATCGTATCTCTATTAATAAATGTTAACACCGTCGCTTAACACCAGGCGACCAGGAGCTGGTCGTCAATCGTATCTCTATTAATAAATGTTAACACCGTCGCTTAACACCAGGCGACCAGGAGCTGGTCGTCAATCGTATCTCTATTAATAAATGTTAACACCGTCGCTTAACACCAGGCGACCAGGAGCTGGTCGTCAATCGTATCTCTATTAATAAATGTTAACACCGTCGCTTAACACCAGGCGACCAGGAGCTGGTCGTCAATCGTATCTCTATTAATAAATGTTAACAACGTCGCTTAACACCAGGCGACCAGGAGCTGGTCGTCAATCGTATCTCTATTAATAAATGTTAACACCGTCGCTTAACGCCAGGCGACCAGGAGCTGGTCGTCAATCGTATCTCTATTAATAAATGTTAACACCGTCGCTTAACGCCAGGCGACCAGGAGCTGGTCGTCAATCGTATCTCTATTAATAAATGTTAACACCGTCGCTTAACGCCAGGCGACCAGGAGCTGGTCGTCAATCGTATCTCTATTAATAAATGTTAACACCGTCGCTTAACGCCAGGCGACCAGGAGCTGGTCGTCAATCGTATCTCTATTAATAAATGTTAACACCGTCGCTTAACGCCAGGCGACCAGGAGCTGGTCGTCAATCGTATCTCTATTAATAAATGTTAGCACCGTCGCTTAACACCAGGCGACCAGGAGCTGGTCGTCAATCGTATCTCTATTAATAAATGTTAACACCGTCGCTTAACGCCAGGCGACCAGGAGCTGGTCGTCAATCGTATCTCTATTAATAAATGTTAACACCGTCGCTTAACACCAGGCGACCAGGAGCTGGTCGTCAATCGTATCTCTATTAATAAATGTTAACACCGTCGCTTAACGCCAGGCGACCAGGAGCTGGTCGTCAATCGTATCTCTATTAATAAATGTTAGCACCGTCGCTTAACACCAGGCGACCAGGAGCTGGTCGTCAATCGTATCTCTATTAATAAATGTTAGCACCGTCGCTTAACACCAGGCGACCAGGAGCTGGTCGTCAATCGTATCTCTATTAATAAATGTTAGCACCGTCGCTTAACACCAGGCGACCAGGAGCTGGTCGTCAATCGTATCTCTATTAATAAATGTTAGCACCGTCGCTTAACACCAGGCGACCAGGAGCTGGTCGTCAATCGTATCTCTATTCGCTTAACACCAGGCGACCAGGAGCTGGTCGTCAATCGTATCTCTATTTTGCTTAAAAAACATTAAACATTTATTAGACAACTAGGTAACTGCATGGACGTTAAGCGCAAGTCCAAAGAGAGATCCAAATCCGCTCATCGAAAGTTTGTTCGACTGTTTATTTGAAGTAAGTGGTTAAGTACCCTCGTCTATACGTCTATGATAACTTATTACGAAATTGGTATCTCCTGAATCTCCTCACATCACATATCACACATCGGCAACTTATTTCAACTCTGAGAAAGACATGACATGATATAATTATAACTCTTAGGCGCGTCGCTCACTGGTAAGTCGAGGCGCGGTCTCGGCGGCGTCGCGGCACACTCGAGGCGTGGCGTTTTTGTTAGAGTCGAGGCGCGGGCGGCTATGCTTCTTTCACACACTACAGTGTAAACACGTCTACGCACGAAACAAAATAACAAAATGGCGGTGGAGTCGCGGCGCGGTCGCGCACTGCACCCCTGCCGCGACGCCGCCGCGAAAGCGCCTCGACTCCACGTCGCCTGCGACGCTACTCTAGCTAGTGTGTGGGCGCACTGCCATTTGAACCTGAAGGAAACGTAGAAGCGGCGCGCCGCTTGTGCGCCCGTGCCTCGACTCCAGCTCGTGTGGGCGATGCGCCTTACACCTTCCCATCATTTTTGAAGGTTCCGTATTAAATAACCCTACCCTTATTGTTTGCGTTAATAACGCCGTTGTTGAAAGATTACTAGAAATTAGAAAGCTAATTAAGCATGAACATACACATTAGATACGCCAACAAAGTAGGTATATATTATATATTTTATTTTTATTCATTTGGACAACCAA
This sequence comes from Lycia hirtaria, assembly GCA_947563715.1. Lineage (NCBI taxonomy): Eukaryota > Metazoa > Arthropoda > Insecta > Lepidoptera > Geometridae > Lycia > Lycia hirtaria. The sequence continues at coordinate 55,844,996 of OX387375.1, forward strand.
ACAGCTTTTTACACAATATCATGGAAAAAAATAACTAGATTAAATTAACTAGGCACAATTAAGCCAAATTTAGGTTATCACTAGTAATTCCTGAGACTGATGTTACACTGCTAATATATACATATATATCAAAACCTTGGAAAAAAAAATAGGGCTATAGATGATAATTATTTTACCAGTTATTTTGTTATAAAACCAAAGTACAGCACAGATTTTGATAAAATATATATGGGACCACCTTTGAAGTATGACCTACCAAATACAAAAAGAATCATCAAAATCAATGCACAATTGGCGATGTAGGTAATCGGTGAACAAACATACAAAAAAATAACATACAGATGAATTGATAACCTCCTTCTTTTTGGAAGTCGGGTAATATGCTAGTTCCTTTTAATTCTCGGCTAAGAGCTCGGAGAGTCAACACGTCCTAAGAATGTTATTTGAGAGGTGAAATACTTGTCGGCAGGTACAACATACACGAAATGTTGAACGGAGATTAGGATGTGTATCTGCAGTCCCCGTCCCATCGGCGCCGGCGCACCTTCATGGCACGCACACGGAGTCACATGAGCGATGTGTTCTCTTCTTTAATTATATAGAATATAGTTGCTACCAGCGAGCTGTGGTCTGACGCGGGCCGCCCGCGCCCGTGGCTACCGCTACCTACCCAAAAGTCCGGGTTTCAGGCGATAAATCACGCTGCTTGGTGTTCTAATGGCCTATTTGAGCCGATTCATACCTACCTCGGTTGGCTCCTGGTCTCTCACCTCAGACGCCTAAATACATCCTATTTATTACCCGACTGCGAAAGAAGGAGCGTTATGTTTTTCGAGTGTATGTATGTATGTATATTTCTTTGGCACGCCCTAGAGCCTAAACGGCTTGTCGTATTTTTATCTGAGTGGTGTCAATGGATTCGTTTTAGTCGTGAGAGTGACAATGGGTCCCTCAAAATTAAAATAAAACAAAATTAAGGATTTTTGGCGGCAAAAAATAATCTCAAAAAAAATAATGTTATCAAAATACATCGAGTGGTATCAAAATAAAGAATTTTTAACAGTGATTACGAATATATATATATAACTTATATGTTTTATTGGAGTTTGGAATAGGAAATGATAATAAATCACTTCACACTTATAAAATACTTAAATGCGAAGTTTGTTTTACTAGTTTGTTACTTCTTCACGGTAAAACGGCTTGACGGGATTGGCTGAAATTTGACACACAGGTAGTTTATAATCTGGATTAACACATAAGATACTTTTTATCCCGGGATTCCCGCGGGAACGGGTAAAAAAATCACCGACAACTGTACCATTATAATTGTGTTTTAAGGTAAGGAGAGGGGAGAAGGGAGGGGGAGGTAGAGGGGGAGGTGTTTCGAGTGTATGTATGTATGTAGGTATATATGTATGTTTTCATATGATCGCCTAAAGCTTAAAGGGCTTGACCGATTTTGTTGTGAGAGGTGTCGTTAGATTCGCTTTCACTTGCTGAGTGTCATAGGAAATATTTTTTGTAATACAAATCATACATCTCTCACAAATATAAACAAGTATCAATGTTAGAAGAAAAACAAAATACCCGACTGCAGAAAAGAGGTTTTTGCAGCCTAACTTACGATTTCTTTACGCTTAATACGCTGATGATTGTACGTTTTTTGTGAGAAAGTATGCGTACAATCGCTGTAAAAGATAATTGCACATTCTTTAGAAAACAATCTAGTAAAATCACTTGTTTATTATACGCGTATAAAAACACGCTTTTTTTATATTTGTTATTTTTTTTGATTATTTTTTGCCGCCAAAAATCCTTAATTTTGTTTTATTTTAATTTTGAGGGACCCAGTGTCACTCTCACGACTAAGACGAATCCATTAACACCACTCACATAAAAATACGACAAGCCGTTTAGGCTCTCATCATCATCATCATCTCAGCCATAAGAAGTCCACTGTTGGACATAGGCCTCCCCCATGGATTTCCAAAAAGACCGATTCGAAGCGGCTTGCATCCAGCGTTTTCCCGCCACTTGTATGAGGTCGTCTGTCCATCTCGTGGCTGGTCTTCCTACGCTGCGCTTGCCGGTACGTGGTCTCCACTCGAGAACCTTTCGGCCCCATCGGCCATCAGTTCTACGTGCTATGTGCCCTGCCCACTGCCACTTCAACTTGCTAATCCGCTGTGCTATATCGGTGACTTTTGTACGTCTACGTATCTCTTCATTTCTGATTCGATCTCGTAGAGAGACTCCAAGCATAGCTCTCTCCATAGCTCGTTGCGTGACCTTGAGCTTCCTTATAAGGCCCATAGTTAGGGACCACGTTTCAGTGCCGTATGTCATCACTGGTAACACACACTGGTTGTAAACTTTCGACTTGAGGGACTGGGGAATATTGGACGAGAAGACGCTTTTAAGTTTCCCGAACGCTGCCCAGCCGAGTTGGATACGACGATTGACCTCCCTCGTAAAGTTGGACCTGCCTAATCGGACCGTCTGTCCTAGGTAGACGTATTCGTCAACAACTTCAAGAGTGAAGTTCCCCACAGATATTGGGGTGGGCACTACATGGGCGTTCGACATAACCTTCGTTTTGTCCATGTTCATTTTGAGGCCCACCCGTTGGGAAACTCTATTGAGGTCTTCGAGCATCGTACTGAGCTCTTCCATCGACTTTGCCATGACTACTATATCGTCGGCAAACCGAAGGTGAGTGACGTACTCGCCGTTAATATTAATGCCGAGCCCTTTCCATTCCAGAAGCTTATAGGCATCTTCCAAACCGGCGGTAAACAGTTTCGGAGAGACAACGTCTCCCTGCCTCACGCCTCTCTTCAATGGAATTGCCTCTGAGTTCTGGTCTTGTACTCGGACTGACATGGTGGCGTTGTTGTACAAACACTTCAGCACTTCGACATACCGATAGTCAATACGGCATCGCTGGAGAGCCTCAAGCACCGCCCAGGTCTCGATCGAATCAAAGGCTTTCTCATAGTCCACAAACGCTAAGCAAAGGGGCAAGTTATACTCTTCGGTCTTCTGTATCACTTGCCGCAGCGTATGGATGTGGTCTATGGTACTATAGCCTTTTCGGAAACCGGCTTGTTCGGGAGGCTGGAAGTCATCAAACCTGCGTTCAAGACGATTCGTGATGACCCTTGAAAACAGCTTATAGACATGGCTCAGAAGCGAGATGGGTCTGTAGTTCTTCAGCAAAGTGTTGTCTCCTTTTTTGAAGAACAGCGCCACCACGCTTCTGTTCCATGCTTCTGGCGTTGTACCTTCAAGCACGACGGAATTGAAGAGCCTCTGAAGGACTTTCAGTACCGGTTTTCCACCCGCTTTCAGTAGCTCTGATGTAATTCCGTCGTCGCCCGGTGCCTTGTTGTTCTTGAGCTGTTTCAAGGCCATCCTAATCTCGTACAGGCTGATGTCCGGGATATCTTCGGTATAATGTCGAGTCAGTTTGGCTCTTGGATCTTTGCCCAAACTGCTAACAGGTTTTGCGACCGATGTGTATAACTGTCCATAGAACCTCTCGATTTCCCTCAAGACTTCTGCTTTAGTCGACGCTATACTGCCATCTTCCATCTTCAGCTTCGTCAACTGGCTCTGCCCAATAGACATGTCTTTTGCGAACACTTTGGAGCCTTTATTCCGCTCTATCGTCTCTTTAATACGATTAGTATTAAAGGTACGGATGTCGTGTCGCATAGACTTTGATATGAGTCTATTGAGCCGCCTATATGACTCGGCGTCACCGGAAGACTGCAGTTGCAATGAGCGTCGTTCAGCCATGAGGTCGAGGGTATGGCTCGAGAGCTTTTGCGGTCTGTTTGTACGGTGGGGCTTATAAAACTTCGCGCCCACCATACGGACAGTTTCCACAAACCTGTTATTGATCTCATCCACCGATGCGCAGCTCTCTAGGCACTCGAAGCGATTTGATAGTTCGAGCTGAAAGCTCTCGGGGTTTTGGATATGGGCGCGAGTGGGTCGGAGTGTAGACTTCATCATACGGGACCTCTCAAGTTTAACATTAATATTCAAAGTGCCTCGTACCATTCGGTGATCACTTCCGGTTTTAACCATGTTGATCACAGAGACATCATTGAATATTTGCTTCTTGGTGGTCAGGATGAAGTCTATCTCATTTCTCGTAGAACCATCGGGACTCAGCCAGGTCCATTTCCTATGAGGTGGCTTCTGGAAGAAAGAGTTCATCATGAAGAGTCCCTCTTTCTCCAGAAAGTCGGCCAACCTCTGTCCCCTGGGGTTCCGTTGTCCATATCCAAATTGCCCCACTCTCAACTCACTTTCGCATTTCCTGCCCAGCTTCGCATTGAAGTCCCCCATAACAACATTAAAATAGGTCTCAGAAGTGTGTATGGCCCTACTAATGTCCTCATACATCACCTCCACCTCATCATCCGAGTGTGCGGAGGTCGGTGCGTATACCTGGATGACCTTCAACGAATATCTCTTGGATACTCTGAGTATCAGGTACGCAACCCTGCTCGATACACTGTCGATGGCAAGAATGTTGTTAACAAGGGACTTGTGGACGAGAAACCCGACACCACCTTGGGACTGTTGGTCGCCCTCCCGGTAGTATAGTAGGTTACCGGATTTCAGGGTTATCGTGTCCTCACCCTCTCGTCGGACTTCTGATAACCCCAGGATATCCCAATGTAACCTACTCATTTCTTCTTCCAGCTCAGCTAGCTTCTCGTCTGTCCTCATCGTGCGAATATTGTGTGTTACCAGGGCCAGTCGTCGTTTATGCAGGGGGTGGTAGCCGTTTAGGCGGCGTTGGTTGGTCGGCGGCGGTTGGGGGGCGTTTAGGCTCTAGTGCGTGACAAAGAAATATACATACATACACTCGAAAAACATAACCCTCCTTCTTTCGCAGTCGGGTAAAAAACGCGTGTTTTTTATACGCGTGTAATAAACAAGTGATTTTACTAGATTTTTTTTTAAATAATGCGCAATAATCTTTTACAGCGATTCTACGCATACTTTCAAACGTACAATCATCAGCGTATTAAGCGTAAAGAAATCATATGTTAGGCTGCAAAAACCTCTTTTCTGCAGTCGGGTATTTTGTTTTTCTTCTAACATTGATACTTGTTAGGTATCGACTCCACGATCTGTGCGAGTGAAGGAGTCTACACGATAGAAATAACTTTTAATAAGGTCGCTGAAGATATTTTAATATAATATATACATATATATATATATATATATACAGCCGCGAAAGTAAAAAATCTAGATCGAAAAGTTTCTGAAGTGATAATTAAAAATAACCCTAAGTTCGGCCCCGACCGCTGGAACGCGGCGGACGGTCTCTCGTGAGGGTGAGTTACATCCACATAGGTACAACCATACATCTGTTCGGTCTTGTTTTGAAGATGCCGGGAGAGGTTTGTAGGAAACTAGGAGCACTAATGAAACTACGTATCGTGAATGCGTGTGTTTTGAAGATGCCGGGAGAGGTTTGTAGGAAACTAGGAGCACTAATGAAACTACGTATCGTGAATGCGTGTGTTTTGAAGATGCCGGGAGAGGTTTGTAGGAAACTAGGAGCACTAATGAAACTACGTATCGTGAATGCGTGTGTTTTGAAACTATTCTATGCAAAGTTTTGAAATTTGCTTAGATTTTTTAGAATTTGCTCAGCAGTAGGTACGGTACATACTGCAGCAGTCTTTTTGTAAAGAATAATGAAAAATATTTCTTTTCTCAAAATGCTTCGAGCCGTGCTTCCATCTTGCGATCTAATCAAAAATTCAATGTCGGTATTCCTCAAGTAAACAATGCTATGTTTCATAAAAGTTCTTACTACAGTGCAATAAAAATATACAATCACCTGCCACTGGAACTAAAGTCGTTAAAAATACAGTCACAATTCAAGCGTAAATTAAAACAGTGGCTGATATCTAAGGTATTTTATCATTTAAAAGAGTATTTTAATGACTAACATTTAAGTAAATTTCGTTGTAAATATTTAAATAATATCAGTAACAATATCTATTCTAAATATCTTTTCAAATTATAAATTATATATATATATATATTATATCTTTTAAGATGTTCCTATGTAAATAGTATACCTATCTTAGTTTTTTAAATTCAAGTTAAAAAATAAATTAATAAGAAAAAGCTTAGTATATAAGTAAGTAAATTTAGATTGAAAATATAAATAAGACTACGAGTTGAATACTTTTAATAAGTAAAATTGTGAAATGACTATTTCGTTATTCACTATAATTATAATACTACAAAAATATTGTACGCCCGAAATGGGTAGACTGAGATGCTAATTGTACTCTTTAACACCAAATGTACCAGTTTATACAGTAAATATATTTTGATTTTGATTGATTTTGATTTTGCAGTAGCTACATACTGCAGCAGTAGGTACAAACAACATTTTTAATTCAATCGCTGTTTCGAAATGACTAATAATCAAGTTTAATGATTCCGTTATATTATATTATTGCTGAATCTTATAGAAGCGTGTTAAAAATAAATTAAGCCATATGTTACTTAGGGATTTTGTAGAGAACTTTCCTAATCGGTTCAATATTTTCAGAGATAAACCCCGTTCAAATAAAGTTAAAAATGTTACACCATATCCTAATACTATCAGAGAAGAAAATCAAAAGAATCCGACCTCACTCACGCACCGGACTATCCATAAAACAAAACATTGTCACGAACCTGACCGGCAAGGAAGGCGCGCGTCGCCGCAACCACGGCCGCAGCACGACCGGTACACCGAGCAGGCAGCAGTGAGCGAAGCGACACGATCATTACCGACACACCCGTTTCATTTCCATCAAACTCGTAAGGACTCAGAAGAAGGTCATATAACGTACCGCAGAGCTATGTGTCGCCGCTGATTCTTAATTTAGTCGAGCACAAAGCCGAGCCCTTTGCCACGGCGCGGCCTTTTCGCTTAATTATAATGCAGGGACCGCCGGCGACGACGGCGCCGTAATGAGAGCGGCGGAGCGGGGATCTCGCTTCGTCGGGGCTACTCGGGACGCAGGGTAGCGAGACCACGACCGACAATTTGCACGCGGATGTAGCTCAATAGTATTTTTTTTCAATAGCAACTTATTATACAGAACCGGGTCGCGCACCGGACACCAAGCCCGCGCCGTTCTGCCTGCCCAGCAGTACGGAAAGTACGGAGGCGAAGGGAACCTCTCTCCGTTAGTATCGTACTCGGAGCTTCGATAGCGGGATGAGACACGAGTCTCTCCTTTGTACGTCGGCAGCGGCGTCGTTACGGCGGCGCAGCGATACATCATCACACATGCACGTATTTAACGTAGGTCTACTCTAAGCGATCAGAGCCGGCGACGCAGACGATGTCGGTCTGCGGCGGCGCGTCGTAAAGAGCCGCTCTTTATTCCCGGCCCCTAAGCCTCTGAGGAAATGTGCGTCGAAAGGGAATCTTCACTCAAAGTAAGCCACTTCGGTAAGCTGATAAAGATTTCCGTGCGCGAGCTTTTTCCGAATTCCGGCGCGACCCGATGGGAACCGACGCGAAATGGACGTAAATAAAAAGATTTCAGTTTTTACTTACGCGCTGGAAATGTCGCCTCAGCAAACGGCGGGCGGACGTCATCGCGCCGCGTATACACTTCGTAGACGTTTTCCTTCTCTCTGTGAACTCAAAGGGTCCTTTGTAAACGTTTTGTGTTTGTAGCGATTTTTCCGCGAGCTTCTATCGCGGGCCGCCGCCGGGCGCGCCCCCTTTACCTGTCCTACCTGTATCTGGGCCCCTACAATTAATACTTCCCACAACTATTGATACTTTGGGTCGATAAAGTTTTAATCGAGTTGCTAAATATTATACTAGTGGCATGAATACGTATTTAGCAATTACGGAGAAACCGCCGGCCGGCCTGCTCGCACCGCCTGTGCGCCAGCGCCACCTGCCGAGTACCTCGTCCGTAGCTCGGCCGCGGTGCCGCCGGTCGTCCAGCTCCTTACGATTTGTTTTAGGGAAAGCTGGTATCGATTGGAATAAGTTCAATAACTAGGTTAGTGATAGCGGTGTGCTCCCGAGAGGGAGGGGCCCGGCTTGTGAGTCGGAGCCCGCCGATCTGTGCATGTCGCCACTCCTTGCGTTACAAATTATTATTTGCGTGTATTCCTTTTTTGTCTAAAACTATCACAACATCAATTCTTCTATTTCGGTTTCAATATGCGTAGGTACCTGCGAATATCTTTTCCTTAGATTTTTTACTATTTCCGAAAGGGATCTCTTCAAATATTTTTCAAACAGCATAATTAGAACAGTGCACCCGGTTGAATCCGGGTGAATTGAATGTTTTCAAACAGCATAATTAGAACAGTGCGCCCGGTTGAATCCGAGTGAATTGAATGTTTTCAAACAGCATAATTAGAACAGTGCGCCCGGTTGAATCCGGGTGAATTTAATGTTTTCAAACAGCATAATTAGAACAGTACGCCCGGTTGAACCCGGGTGAATTGAATGTTTTCAAACAGCATAATTAGAACAGTGCGCCCGGTTGAATCCGGTTGAATTGAATGTTTTCAAACAGCATAATTAGAACAGTGCGTATCCTCTCACGTGAGTATCCACTCACCTGAGTATCCTCTCACGTGAGTATCCACTCACCTGAGTATCCACTCGCCTGAATATCCACTCACCTGAGTATCCACTCACCTGAGTATCCACTCACCTGAATATCCACTCACGTTTATTTTTCTTACTATTTTGTAGATCTCTTCCATCTCTTACCATCCGTTTGAGAGTTATGGTGCCATAGACATACACACACACGTCAAACTTATAAAATCCCTCTTTTTGGATCGGAGGTTGAAATTAAAATATTTCAAATAGCATTTCAGAGACGCTCACCCTAATTGATTGAGTTAATTTGAATTGTTAACAATCACAAAGTGTAAAGCATGCTGATGTTAATGTAGCTTTCATTCACCAATTGTACTCGTACACGAATAGCACGAGTACGTCCTGTGAGTCGTCAAGGAAATTAGTGCGAACTTGGCTCATAAAAGTGGGAAGCGATATCGTTATCTGCGAGGGCGATCGGGAGCGGGACGGAGGTCGAGCGGAGCGGAGCGCCTGATGTCGGTAGTGGCGGCTGGAACAAACTACCGTCAAGTCACCCGAGCCTCACGTGGGCGCGCGCCGGACGGCTGGCTCGCTGCCAGCGCCGCAACCTTCGCCCTTCCCTTCCGCCCACACCGCCGCACTACCACACCGTCACCCGACACGCATCACATTTGCATCATATTACTTGTTGTTGTCAACTGCAGGGGAGGTTCGCGAGAGGTCGACCTCTGTCTCGTGCTTCACTTGACCTGGTGTCTCTGACTCGTAAGTAGGAACGGAATACAGGAGCGCACTCGGTCTGCACTGATCCCTGCCGCGTGTTCGATCGCGATAAATACCCGTGAAATGCTGTATTATACAGGGCGGAGGGCGGGGGGCGGGGGGAGGGGACGAGGGAGCTTCTATTGTAAAATCCTGTTCAATATTGAGGCTATTGTTGCAAATTTCGGAAAGCCGAAAATAAGGCTATTAATATAAGATCCGGCACCTGTCAATAGCGCATCATCTCGAGCGGGAAGAGCGATGGCCACTGGCCCCCGTACAGATTATAAATGACTCGGCTTCCGCTAGTTTTCCAGGGTTTCGTGGCGAGGCAACTCGGCAGGTAACTCGAGAGAGATTTGTTAAGAAAATAATAATGACAAACTGGCTCGATATCTCGGTGGTTTTGTTTCGAACAGAACTATTAAATAAAAAGTAATTAAGAAAAATTAAACCGACTTCAAACTGAAAAGAGAGAAATAACACGAAGAAAATCAAAACTGGGCGTCTACCTAAGTAGGTACGTAACCCAACTATTTTTGAGGTCGGTGTCTGTATAGGACTTAGTTGATGACAGTTTAGGTCCTGACACCTTGTGGTTGGGTGATGCCTCTATTTGGACTTATAGTCATAAATCAATTCCTAGCGTATTTTTTTTTATGTATGTACATGAATTTCTCCGTCATTCGGCAACCAATTTTTGTGTTTCGTTAATTGGTGTATAGAGAAACCTCCCAAATTGGTGCCATAATTATTTTAGAAACATAACTTTATTACTTTTTGAATAATCTCTAAAAATAAATGAAAAATAATATTATTTTCATTGGATTCCTTGAGTGAAGTGCGTCAGATTATAGAATTGCAGAGTTCCACCGACACGTTTTTCTTTGCAATAGTATCAAATGTTAAGGATTATCGTCTAAACATCTGCACATTTTCTAATCTACGAAGACGAAGCATTTGACATTCAATGACAAATCTCTTTTTTAAGCTATTGCATAGCTCCTATCGCGGGCCTTGAGCGTGGAGTCCGAAAATAACCTAACACACCGCGCGTAAAGCTATTATGCAATAGCTTTACCGCGGCAGTCTCCGAGTGCCACACGTTTTTTTTAGGGTTCCGTACCCAAAGGGTAAAAACGGGACCCTATTACTAAGACTTCGCTGTCTGTCTGTCTGTCTGTCTGTCTTCAGGCTGTATCTCATAAACCGTGATAGCTAGAAAGCTGAAGTTTTCACAAATGATGTATTTCCGTTGCCGCTACAACAACAAATACTAAAAATTAGTAAAAATAAAATATTAAGGGGGGTCCCCATACAATAAACGTGTTTTTTTCGTATTTTTTTGCTCAATATTAAAAACGGTAACAGGTAGACGCTTCAAATTTTCACAGAATATTTACTTGTACATTACCTTTCAAAATAAATAATTAAATAACAATAAAGTAAATATTAAAGGGTAAATATTTCCCATACAACATACATAATTTTTAAGCAATTTTTACTCGATCTTAATTAACAGGTAGAAACTTGAATATTTTTAAGTAAATATTTAGAAATATACTAACTATAAAAATAAATACCTAATCTAATACATAAAAACTCACAAAATGATAATAATCCGTGCATCTAAACGCGGTGCGAGCGCCGCGCCGCGGTGTGGTGGTGGCGCGAGCGCGAGGCGGTTGCTAAGCAACGGCCGCGCGGGTAGCGGGGGAGGTAACATCACGGAGCGAGCCATAACCGCGCGTATTCGCGCGAGCGTCGTCATGCTGCCCGGATGTGTATCGAAAACCTACCTATAAGTTTGCAATTTACTACTTGGAATTTCGTTGATTTCTCGTTATTTTATAAACAGAACTAAACTTTGTAGTATTATAGATGATAGTACGGAACCCTTCGTGCGCGAGTCCGACTCGCACTTGGCCGATTATTTTTTATTTGCCCTACGGGCAGGCTAAAACCGTTTGGCCATACTGCCTTGTCTTATGTATGGTATATTATTATAAATCTCAGGTAAAGTGATGGCGACTTTACTAGAAGTTTCTATGGAGTTTTGCAGACAACGTTAAATGACAAGATTTACTGCTTTATTTCATTTGTCTCCACTCACTCACTTGATCAAACAATTAATGAATAAAACACCACCATTATTATCGCATTAATATTCAAAATAATATAAGTTTATGAAAATAAAACAGAGCAACGACATGTCTCAAGGACGTTCCCGCCAAAACTCTGACAAATTTCATTCTTGACAAAAAAAATGAGCGGGTGAAAACAGGTGTCTTTAAAAGTTTACAACCGTGAAGGATTTATTAAGCTTAAAAGTAAAACCTTCTTACTCCTCATCCAATGTGTATAAGGAGACAAGTATCTACGTATTAAACAAAAACCAAAATACCCGACTGTAGAAAAGCAGTTTTTGCAGATCTTCAGATCGTAAGACGTATAGTCAAAAACCTATTCTATCGTTCTGCATTTTAAGTTCATTATTTTATGTACAAGTTTGTTCCTCTAGCATGACGTCATTTCGTTGCGCCAAATGCTTATTTTCGACACATGCACGATAATTAAGACAAATCTCGAAGGTTTTGTGACCTTTGTGGAGTTTCATTATCCTCCTCCCAGAGCCATGTCCGGGCCAGTTCGATCAAACCAAATTGTTATACTGTGATCGGCATTATATACATACGTTTGCAAAGTTTCAAATAGACACCAATAATAAGAAGTCGGTTATTCGACTCCCAACATTTGTTTACAGAGTTGCTAAGAGCTATTAGAAGCGCGTTTAAAACAAACATAAGAACAATTGCAGCCTGAAACGTTAGCTGAGATCTCTAGAACGGCTTAGATCATGAGTAAAGCAACAAAACGTTTTATAAGCGTATCACCAATTCACCAGACGCGCTGCTATCTACGCGTAGTAATGTGTACGGTGCCGTTCGAAGTGCAGCTCCGTGAGGAGGTCGGAGGCCGCGAATCAATTACTTCTGCGGCTCGCTGGTTGTTCCGCGTCGTCCCGGCACTCGCGGCACACCGCGACCGTCCCCCCCCCCCCCTCGCCCCCGAGGTCGTCCTCGTGTCTCTACTCGTATATATATTCTTCGCGAAACTTTTTTTGGAACATAAAACTAGTTTACCGCGTCTTTATGTCTATTATTTGTTTTACAACTTTGCGAAACTCGAAGATTGGTTCGGTGAGTAAAAAACCGGACAAGTGCGAGTCAGACTCGCCCACCGAGGGTTCCGTACAAACTAAATAAAAGGGGGAAATCATATATTTTTTTTTATATTTTCCTTCATAAGCCGAAAAGTATACATTGTAAAATATTTAGCACATTCCTTGCTCACCACTCGGATCCGAGTGGGCTATAGTAGCGGCGCCTCCCACTCGGATCCGAGCAAGCGTCCCGTTCATTTTGTAGTAGTCAGTAAACCGCCGGCGTTTGAGGCAGTCAACGTTGCTTTGCGCGGCCAATCTGTACTTAATCAAAATTCGCCTAAAAAGTTTTGGTTCCCAGCTGAAGTGAAGGGTCTGCAGGGGGCGAAGAATGTGTTAAAAACCGGTTTTAGCTTATGCTAATGAGGCTCTTTCATATGATGATACGGTTAATTCACTTTAAAGTTTGGGCCCTCATTCCTTGCATAGAGACACTATTTTTTTGTGATTAAATTAAAAATGACCAGTTTTCGGATTTTTCCTATATGTGTACTCTAACACAATGCTTCTTGCCAAATTTCATAGTTCTAGGTCAACGGGAAGTACCCCATAGGTTTTGATTCCTCTGTGAGTGTCGAAATGTGCGTTTTTTACGACATATTCGGCTGAACTTTTTTTTACGAAAACTGAGAAATTTTATTTTTCTTTCTGCAGCAAGATACTATGGATCTGCGTATGTGGTTTTAATTTCAATTCGATACCTTCACGCGTTCTCGAGATAAAGGTCTTGACACCCGGACGGAAGGACAGACGGACAGACGGACAGACGGACAGACGGACAGACGGACAGACGGACAGACGGACAGACGGACAGACGGACAGACGGACAGACGGACAGACGGACAGATGGACAGACAGACAGACGGACAGACGGACATACGGACAGACGGACAGACAGACAGACGGACAACAAAGTGATCCTATAAGGGTTCCGTTTTTTCCTATTGAGGTACGGAACCCTAAAAACAAATTGACGTCTGAACGAGGGCAAAAAAGAGCGGCGTGACTGTGAGGTTAATAATACATAATGGTGACGAGCCGGGAGTGGAGGCGCGGAGTGGCGGCGCGGAGCAGACCGGAGCGGACCGGAGCGGAGAGGCGGCGCCACTGAGACAATCGAGCCATCTGCAGACATGTGACACGGGTATCTAACACTCGCGGCGGGGGTCACGCCACTGCTGCCTTTGTCACGTTGTATCCGAGCCCAGCAGCGGCAGCGTTCCGGACTTTTCTCAGGATGATGAGGGTATTTATTTTTCAATTTGACACGTGCTACTTGGCAAGACCTATAAAAAAACTGGCGCAGCCGTAGCATGAAAATTAACGTGGTTTTCACACATTTTTAAATAATCGGCCAAGTGCGAGTCGGACTCGCGCACGAAGGGTTCCGTACTATCATCTATAATACTACAAAGTTTAGTTCTGTTTATAAAATAACGAGAAATCAACGAAATTCCAAGTAGTAAATTGCAAACTTATAGGTAGGTTTTCGATACACATCCGGGCAGCATGACGACGTTCACGCGAATACGCGCGGCTATGGCTCGCTCCGTGATGTTACCTCCCCCGCTACCCGCGCGGCCGTTGCTTAGCAACCGCCTCGCGCTCGCGCCACCACCACACCGCGGCGTGGCGCTCGCACCGCGTTTAGATGCACGGATTATTTTCATTTTGTGAGTTTTTATGTATTAGATTAGGTATTTATTTTTGTAGTTAATATATTTCTAAATATTTACTTACAAATATTCAAGTTTCTACCTGTTAATTAAGATCGAGTAAAAATTGCTTAAAAATTACGTTTGTTGTATGGGAGCCCCCCTTTAATATTTACTTTATTGTTATTTAATTATTTATTTTGAAAGGTTATATATAAGTAAATATTCTGTGAAAATTTGAAGCGTCTACCTGTTACCGTTTTTAATATTGAGCAAGAAAACACGAAAAAAACACGTTTATTGTATGGGGACCCCCTTAATATTTTTTTTTAAGTTTTAGTATTTGTTGTTATAGCGGCAACGGAAATACATCATTTGTGAAAATTTCAGCTTTCTAGCTATCACGGTTTATGAGATACAGCCTGGAGACAGACAGACAGACAGACAGACACCGAAGTCTTAGTAATATGGTCCCGTTTTTACCCTTTGGGTACGGAACCCTAATAAAAACTACGGGTCACTCACGTCTGTGCTGCTCCTTTGAAAAAGACCGCCGAATGCGGTTGAAACTATAGTCGGATATTTCGGCTCAAAACAGACGTGAGTGACCCGTAGTTTTTATTTCAAAACAGCCGTAGCATATTACGTTCCTTCTGTAGGAAGGAAGATTAGGATCTTCAAGACGTTTTTTTAACACGAATAAGTCCGCTTTTGACCACAAACACGGCTGTTGGAAAGCGAAGATGTGGTCGGAGATGAAGCACGCAAACTTAGAAGATACCTATTCACTCTGACCTTAAATGATGAAGATTGTCTTAGTTGGACAAAAAGATAAGTAACTTTTAAAAGATTGATTTAGGAACTACGGTGTCACAGACAGAAACACACGTTTTTATTAGGGTTCCGTACAACAATGGTAAAACGGGATCCTTTGGGATTTTGATGATTCTTTTTTATTTGAAAGCTGGTGTTCCCGTGTGGTCCCATTTAAATTTAGTCCAGTTCTGACAATGGCATCCATGAGAAGTCGGTTGCTTCAGTTTTTTTAACTATAATCATTGGAAGTCGGTTGCAAATATATCATATATAGACCGAACACATTTATTGTTACAAAAATATGTGTTTCCGAGGTTCACCTGTTTATATTCAATATTCTTGTACACAATTGATTATTTCTGCCAAATATTATTAAAATTAGCCATCGAATGAGTTCGTAGCAAACTTCCTCACAATCGTTTGTTTCGACTCCATCGACCAGTTCTGTTTCTATTTGAAATACGTACTATTATCTACCTTTTTTTTCCTGACCAAGAACCAGACGGGCTGATCCTCGTGCCCTGGAAGCACAGCAAGTGCCTGGTTTGGGATGCTATGTGCATCAGCACCGCGTTGCCGCCAGTCACTTGGTCGCACCGTCTCCTCGCCCCGTCACCAGCTGCGAATTATGACGCTGCCAAGAAAAGCTGCCGAGGAGATGGAACCGTTATACATATTCGTTCCGATTGCAATGGAGACCTTGGATTGTTGGAGTACTGAGGCCAATCAGCTCATAGCTGAGTTGGGTATCGCGGCAAGGTACCGCGGTATCGCGGCAAGGTATCCTTTGCACCAGGAACAGTTAGGGGCGGTTTATTTAACTGGTTTATTTTTTAGGATTTTGACAAGAAATAAGGATCATGCATGAATTTTATTTAAATTCATTTATTTAAAAATCAATTTTATTTAGGTATTTAAAAATGTAATACGTATACTAAAAAATAATATCAATCAATTTTAAACGTTTATATCTCGGAAGATTATGGATATAATCTTCCGAGATATAAACAACAAAAAGGGTGAGGGTAAGGGTGGTCTGTCCCTTTCCCGCGGCACATTTTGTATTGAATTTGTACGGCGCACGCGTTAGATGACGTCATCTTCTGCGATGATGTGGTCTCTATCTAACATGAAATTAAAATGTTTGCAACTTTGTTTTTCTTGAAGATATTTTAATTTTGTTTTTATAGAATGAATCTATTTGTAGTATACCGATAATATATCATGCATATTGATATTGTTGATTAAAAAGTAATAAAGATGTATATGGAGAAACAGCATACTTCCTCCGTTATGGGGGAAAACCCCCCAAATTACTATTAACGATACTAATCAAACAACACAAATCTTGTATATTGTAGAACCTGCGGCCTGTACTCGTATACCAAGCCGGGAGTGACACTTGTATATTGTAGAACCTGCGGCCTGTACTCGTATACCAAGCCGGGAGTGACACTTGTATATTGTATAATGTTACTAGTCGACGGTACAGCTTCGGGGCGGCGAGCAACGTTGCTTGAAAAAATACAATGTTTGCCAACATCTAAACCAACATCCGAATAGAATTACATTTTATCAGTTATTGCCTTCGGTCACATATACTAAGTTAAAGACATCTTTATATCGAGGGTGATTCGTTTTCTACTGGGCAAGTGTGCTCCACCGTAGACCGCAACGGTCGCTATTTAAAATTTGGCGAGTTAGCTGTCAAACGCAAGCATATTATTATCTATGAATAATAAAAAAGTTAGTATTTCTTGGAAAACAATTACCTACTATAAAGCAGCAAGTTTCGCCAGGAAACAAAAATGTCGCCGCGGGTACAAAAATTTATAAAAATATACTACTATTTGCCTCTTAATTTGCGCAGACTATACGCAGACGAGTACTAGTTTCTAAACGTCAATGTTTATATAATTATAATCTTTATATAATTATAAGTTATAAACATTTAAATACACGAAAATTAAATTATGGACAAACGTATAACTGTAAATAAAGTGTAAAAGTAACGTCGGAACAATATTAATTCATATTAAACTAGAGGTACCCTATGACTTCACCCGTTTTAACGAGTGCTCAGCATTTGCATGACTCAAGTAAACAAAAACATAGATAATAAGCATACGCGAGCGAAGCGAGCGCCAACATTTTAGTAGTGTTTTTATAGTAATATGATTTATTTCTCGTATTAGTGAACCCGCAGTATTTCCATGTCAAAATAGTACCAAATAATTTTTTTTAAGGTTTTTAAAATTAAATCTTGGAAATAATTTAATTCATTGATCGTGTTAGAAAGTGGCCCAGATGAACCAAACAAGTCTATAAGTGTTTAAAAAAATGAAATATCCGACTGGATGAGTAAGACTGACTTACGCTATCAAAAAATATAAATATAACCATTTAAATGCATTGATTTCAAGTTTAAGCACGGCACTTTAAGAGCGAGCGATCGCTTCGCTTTGGCGCGCGAAAAATATTGAAGCAAATTAAGTAAACTTTAACTACAAACGGTGAAGGAAAACATCGTGAGGAAACCTACATGTCTGAGAGTTCTCAATGATCTTGAAGATGTGTGAAGTCTGCCAACCCGCACTTGGCCAGCGTGGCAGACTATGGCCTAACCCTTCTCACAATGAGAAGATGGCCCATTCCCAGCAGTGGGACAGTTTGTACAAACAGGGATGACAAAAAAAAAAAAAAAAAAAGTAAACTTTAAAAAAGAGCAAGGATTTTTCATAATTGCCAGGATATTTTGGGGGAGGGTAGGTTGAACCCCTGAGCCCCCCCCTGCTTACGGCCTTGTTCACAACTTGTCGGATTCAGAATCGGCCTGGAAACTATATCTCCATCTCTCTCAATTTGTATAGATATGACAGAGATGGAGTTAGGGTTTCTTAAAAAGCATGTATATTAAAAAAAAAAAAACGACAGCAGAAAAGCAGTTTTTTGCAGTTTAACTTACGATTTCGATACTTTTAATACGCTGTTGAGTGTACGTTTTTGTGAGAAAGTATGCGTAAAATTGCTGTAAAAGATTATAAACGCGCATTCTTTAGAATAATTCTATAAAAACACTTGTTTATTACGAAATAGTGCGTTAGTGATTACGAAAAAACGTTTTATTTTTATTTTTGAAAGAGATGTAGGTATTATGATTACAAAAAATATAGCCTACTTATGACTCTTTGGAAACGAAGACGACTGTAATGACACATCAACCTCGCACATCAAAATCCGTCAAGCCGTTCAGACTGTCATATAGAAACATACATACATACACTCGAAAAACATTACCCTCCTTCTTACGCAATCGGGTAAAAATATATAGTTTCCATTTGATATACGCGTTTGTAGTATGTGCAGGCGAAAGATGGACATGGGTCATACTGCATCTCTATAGCTAAGCTGTACACACATTATGCACACACATTACTGCACATCAAGTTTTTATATATATTTTGTAACATGCGTGCCATCCGCGAAACCTATTCCGGAATTTTGACAGCACTTAATTTTTTTTTCGGCCAATGCCATGGGGGGGTCCGGACCCCCTGGACCCCCCCCTTATATACGTCCATGATTGCAGCGCATGCTGTGTGCTGTGACGGGGCGCAGCAGCGCGCGAGGAGCGGCGCACGGCGCGCGGGGCCGGCCGGCGGGGCGCACGGCGCCGCGCGGAGGAGAGGCGGCACGTCACTGCCACTCGCTCAGCCACCGGGCGTGGACGCGCTCCAGTTCCGTGCCGCGCTCTGCCGACCGCCACCGCTCGCGAGACGACTGCTCCAACAGTCACTGCTTGCACGCCGCCGGACCTCGCAACAAGTGTCACCTACCTGCGACAGTGTTGTGTGTTGTGCCGGACCGTGATACTTGGAAAAGTTTGAAACTTGAAAAAAGTTGTGCGCGAAGTGAAACTTTCTCGGCAGAGAGAAAAGGCGCGAAGCTCAGGAAGAGACTAGCGAGCGGCCGGGGGCGTCCTCACCAGCAACTACAGTCTGTTTAACTACACACGCTGACGTGAGTGGCTAACTTATAAATACTGTCAATGTGGGTAACTTTGACTTTGCGTAAAATTTTGGACATAGTCTGCTTTAAAGATTCTTGATTTTTTTACCAAAAGATGAGTAATTAAATTGATTGATGAATGCGTGAGTTGTAGTCGCCAAACATTATAAATGTTAATTTATGCATAAAGTTGACAAATGTGATGGAAGTTTTATAAGTTTTCCACCATTTTCTAAACACAAGAATTTGTGACTGAAAAATATATGTCCAAGATTTCGGATTTAATTATACAAAACTTATTTAAATCCCATGAGTTTTATTTAATATCGATAAAACATTGATCTATCTTACCGTTTTAAACAATATTTCTTGGTCTTATTTAGTTTTACTACTTAAAAATATAGTAAACAAAAAAGTCAATATATTTTCTTTAATTGTGGGTAAAATTGACAATGGAGTTTCAGTTAATTATACACCTAAAAATGCGTTAATAATGTGAATTATTTCACTTCTATGTCTGACAGAGATGTTTTAAGCAATATAATGTGGTCGAAGATGGTAAGCATACATAACATGGAATAAGAACTGGCTCTCAAGTAGGTGGTTGATAGTCATGCCATCGTTAGGTGTTTCTGTTTGACGATAGCTTTTCCATTTGAGACTATAATTCTCAAGTGGAAAAGCTATCGTCAAACACCTAGGCTACAAAACGAATACTCAAACACCATAATTCAGTTTCCTAATGATATTTTTCGTACACGGAAGATTAGCTCGCAGTTTCTTTTTCAAAAGGTGCTTTCCAATATAAAAGTTGAATGCACAACCAACTGCGCTGACATTGATTCACTTTAGCACTTTCTACATTTCTAGGTACTCGTTATCAAGTGCTAAAATAAATTTTACTACTTTATCGGCGTAATTAAAATGTATCTTGAAAACACTTTCGATGGCAAAAGAGTAATTACAAGGGAGGTACCCTTGTAGGTAATTCCTCTACACGTAAAGTAGGGATGATTTTTTTTCTTGTATACTTGGTGTTAGCTGTAATTAGATAGGTAATTCAAAAATATATTATTCAATTTAGTATTCCATATTTGTCTTAGTCTCTTTTGCAAAATATTAGGCTTGAAAATGATAATTTTTGTTAGGGTTAAGTGTCAAGTGTACCCTCTACCAGCTAAATGGTTCTTGTCGAATAGGTAATAGGTATGCTGAAAAAAAACCAGCACTTAATTTCCCTAACAAAAAATATCACAAGTAAGAAGGTTTTACAAGTTAACGAGTAATAGTCGATCAACTAAGCCTAACTAGAATATTCTTAGTATCAAACAACCATATTTAAGTTCGCATAATATTGACATAAACATAAATTGTGATATGGAACTACGAAACCCTACATTGCGCGTGGCCGGACATGCACTTGACCGATTTTTTAAAATTATTTTTAGTTAGTACATACCCGAAAACTAGTCTTCTAAAACCCAAACAAAAGAGAACTCAAGAAACATAAAGAAAACAATAGTTATGCAGTTCATGGAATGGGGTGAATCTTTTTTGAATTTGATATTACTCACTATTAATCTTAGAACTTATATTTGATAATAAGGTCATTCAACACTCAAATGATTGTAGAATTTTTGGCTTTATTTGATTTTTAAGATATTATTTCATTAGTAAAAAAATGCAATTAAATTATTTTATTTTTTCCGCTCACTTGTAGCTCAAAGTTTTTAAATTGCATTTACCATGAAAATGAACATGATTGTATATGACAAATTGATTTAATTTGATAGATCTATGTTTTCTACATCAAAAAAGTAAAATAAATCCATCCTAAATTATGTAAATCACCGTTTATGAAGATTTTCCGCTATCGAAATGAACGGGAGTCAATTTTACCCACATTCGCGTTTAACTTTGACTAGCCATTTAAGCGCGATTTTCTTAAATATTTTCTATACTATTGGACTTGTTACTTCTTTAATTTAAAATTGACCACGAAACTACTCTGAAATCGTCAAAAATATGAAAAAGTGTGTGTAAAGTTACCCACGCTGACAGTACCTTAAATTTAAAAACAAATAGGTATATTTAACGGGTCCGTCCTCTCATCGCCTCCGAGATATAGTAATTAAACTTTACTTCCTAATCAAACCACAAACAAGTTAATAATTATTTGAAATAATGTTATCTACGTCCGTGACCACATTGATATACGCGACCGTCGCTGGTAAACTGGTAGCTAGTAGAGAACGAGGAAGGTTGCGGGTTCTGATTCCGTCGGAACTCGAATTTTTTGGATTGGCTTAAGTATTATAAAACTCGATCGGAATATAGGTTCAACATTTACTCACATAACAAAGGAAAACATACAAATAATTTCCATAATTAGGTATGCTAAGAAGTAACGCGACGCGGAATTCATTTTATTCTCCAGCAGCCCCGACTTACAACAGCTGGAGTTGAGATCACATCGAGAATGTTCGCCAGTATACCTACTGCTAACTGCACATTTTTAAACAGGATAAAACTGTTTTCTACTCCTAAATATTACACGATTTCGAGTATGTTTTGATACAGTTGGAGCTCGGCTCGGCTTGTATGCTTTTTTCTTTAATTTTTTTAATTTAAACTTCTGAGTTTGATGTTTAAGTTACAATAAACATATTTATTTTATTTTTACTTTTTGGTTCCTATGGTCTCCTTCCGATTCCATCTTGCTAAGACAAAATAAACTAGAAGTTCTACGAACAGTAGACCTCGCGAGAGAGCTTATTTACAGCTCACCTTGGGTCATCTGTACATAATACCTACATAAAGTTGGCTTAGGAGGCCGTATAAAAGATTATGGTCGATTTCGCAATTTTAAGTGATTTTACAGACGTTATTTCATGGTATTTTTTTTCCCATATGTTTAAGCACCTTGAAAGATCAATTTAATTTTAATACATAATTAATACAAAAAATAGTATATCTACGAACAGTAGACCTCGCGAGAGAGCTTATTTGCAGCTCACCTTGGGTCATCTGTACATAATACATACATTTTACTCAATTTTATAAATGGAGAAAACGTAAAATCGAGAAAATTATTCAGCGCTAAAATGCATCAAGCACATCCACGCGCCCTCACTGTTACACGGCATCTCAAGTTGGTTGTCATATCTCGACAACCACTTAACCAATTTTGTTTATTTTTATGTCATGTTGTAATAATTGTGTACTTTACCTACCTACCTAATATCATAAAAATCGGTTGATAATTAACGCCGCAATAAACATCCCCCTTTTTATGGGAACCACCCCTCCTAAAAAAATATGATACCATAACACTGTGTTTGCTACGCCAAAATAAAACAGCCCAAACTCGATGGGTTTATCTTGTCTATAGTTTAGGAATCCCTATCGCCGTCTTCCTACTACACCATTAGATTAGCTCCATCTCCATGGCGCCATTTTATTGCATTGTCACGGAAGATACGCAAGTGTACCAAATTTATGCTCAACTGAATGCCAGGAAGTGGTTCTGATTTCCTTCCAAGATCGTGTTTGTCCGTCTGTCTGTCTGTGGGATGACTCCCACAGATATACAGACGGACAAACACTGTAAGTTAAAAAGTTTGTAACTTGTAATTAAAAAAACCGGACAAGTGCGAGTCAGACTCGCCCAAGGGTTCCGTACAAACTAGTAGATAAAAGGGGGAAATTATATAAATTTTTTTATTTTCCTTCATAAGCCGAAAAATAAACATCGTAAAAATATTTAAAAACCTGGTTTAGCTTGTGCTAATAAAGCTCTTTCATATGATACCGCACATGATACGGTTAAAGCACTTTAAATTTGGACCCTCCTTCCTTGCTTAAAGACCTTATTTTATGTGATTAAATTAAAAATGTACAGTTTTCGGATTTTTTTCTTTATGTGTGCTGTATGACAATGCTTCTTGCCAAATTTCAAAGTTATAGGTCAACGGGAAGTACCCCATAGGGGTTGATTCTCTTGCGAGTGTCGAAATATGCGTTTTTGCGACATATTCCGCTGTAACTTTTTTTATGAAAACTGAGAAGTTTGATTTTTTTCGCATCGCCAAGGGACAGTAGACCTGAGTGTTTGATATGTATTTCAGCTTGATACCTCCACGCGTTCCTGAGAAAAAGGGTATTGACAGACAGACAGACGGACATCAACATATTAGTACATAAAACATATTTTCCTTCATAAACCGAAAAATATTAATCGTTAAAATATTTAAAAACCTATTTTAGCTTGTGCTAATAAAGCTCTTTCATATGATACCCCACATGATACGGTTAAAGCAATTTCAAATTTCCTTCCTTGCATAAAGACTCTATTTTTTGGGTTTAGTTTCCGATTTTTTTCCTTGCTATCTCCTGAATTGAAATTTAGGAGATTATTGTTTGTTCACTATCTGCAATTAACAAACAACGCCGCTAAAGAAGTTTTCACTTCAAAAATTGTGTCTGTGGGTCTGTGGGCCCGTTAGAGATTTGACTTCGGTAACCAAATACGAGTATACTCTGTAGAGGCAGATGATTTTTGTTTTGTCCTAAGAGATTTTCATTGCATGTAAAAAACTTAGAGCAAAATAAAATATATTTAGTTCTAATACATACTGTGTCCGTTTTGTTTTAAATAAATGCATGCCAGATATATAGTTCGTGTGTCTCACAGTTCACACTCGCGGAAACATTGTTGGTGGATCCCGACTCCCGACATCAACGAAGGAAGTTTCTGTGAATGTCCCGTCTCCTTAAATTAGCGTTTCTTTTATTAGTCAGCAATTCGGCGGCATATCTAGATGAAATAACTAAGAAATACATTAACCATATTATCTAAGCTCAAATACATAGTAAATTTGTTTTTCCCTTTCCGCGGTAATTCCTCAGACTATAGAGGCACATTTATCAGAAATTGATAAATGACACACACATATATATATGTATATAGATAGATCCCCAAGTTCAAGGCTGGCCGCTGAACGGTGACGTCACCAAACATACAAGATGCCGACTCATTTGCAAATTCAGGGAAAGTGGGATTGAGAAAATAAAATACATATAAATGTGGGTGTCAAAACCGCAAGTTGTAAATTAAAGTGAGCTTTCAAATATCGTTGAAACAGGTTTACTGCTCGCAAAATACTTCATTATTATACGCTATATACAAGTGAGTATAAATTGAACACGTTAAACTTGGCGACATGTATGTTAGGGTCAGAACTGTCGAAGCTGTACGCCGCCGCCGCCGAGCACGCCGCCCCGCCGCCGCACTGACTCCGCTGCGACGACAACAGACTACAGAGGCACAACAATTCAAAACATTTTTAATTTCAAAAATAAACTCAAAAATTTCAAACCAATTTCAAATGAAATTAATTTTTGTTTAACATTATTTGAAAGTTTAGGGAGTCACGCACGTGTGCGTCTCGGCTGCCGGCTGGTGCTGCACCCACTATTTAGGAGGAGCCGGTAAATTTTTGAGTAATATATTATATTATTATATATATAATTTTTGAGAATACATACGCACACACACAAATGCAATAAAGGAGCTGGACGGGAAAACATAACAAGAGGAATTTTGGGCAACAGCATTCTTGGAGAGTTGTATAAAGAAGACGACTTTATAATATAAAATATTATACTACATACAAACTGAGAGCTGTAAGTTAGGCCACCTCACGTAAATACTATACTACATACAAACTGAGAGCTGTAAGTTAGGCCACCTCACGTAAATACTATACTACATACAAACTGAGAGCTGTAAGTTAGGCCACCTCACGTAAATACTTTCGTTCTAACTAATTACAATCATTGCAATCACGTTTCGTGTAGTGACGAAGTGAATAACTAATTCTCAACAATAAATAAAACCGGCCAAGTGCGAGTCAGACTCGCCCACCGAGGGTTCCGTACAAACTAGTTGATAAAAGCGGGAAATCATATATTTTTTTTATATTTTCCTTTATAAACCGAAAAATGTACGTCGTAAAAATATTTAATAACCTGTTTTAACTTATATGCAAATGAAGCATTTTCATATGATACCCCACATTATATGGTTAATTCACTTTAAAATTGGGACCCCTCATTCCTTGCATAGAGACACAATTTTTTTGTAATTAAATTAAAAATGTCCGGTTTTCGGATTTTTTCCTATATGTGTAGGGGAGAACAGGGTATTGAGAGCTAGCGGGCAATGGGAGCTCTACCAATTTGACTCGTAAGGAAAGTACAATATGCGCCGAATTCACACGAATAGCTTCGGAAGTCATCGGTTATTGGACGCGAACATCGCTAACTGGCTTAATATCAACAATATGACGACAGCTGCAGGTGAATGTCAGCTTCATGACTTTTTATTACAAGAAATATGAAATTAAATCAACAGAATTAAGTACCTGAACTTTTACTATTTAATTATGCTTAGAGTTTATTTGATGCTTTATTGAGTCTATATTACGATAAAAGTAGACCGAAGACGACATTGCAATTTGTGTTTTTACAACAAAAAAAACTTTGGAGACTATTGACATTCGGGTAATGGGAGTCAGTGGGGCTCCCATTATTATATCATTATTAACGTTGATTTTTAATTTTTAAATAATTACTGGGTTTGGTTTGTTTATCAGTAATTACTTTAAGTACATCAAATTAAAGTTAATTTGGTAAATTTAAATGAGTGGCTCCCATTACACTTATGGGCTTTAAGTGGCTCTCATTGCCCGACGTGTGGGGTAATGAGAGCGAAAGACACTTTTTATAAAATTTTATTTTTCCCTATTTAAGTAATATAAAGCCAGATAGTTGAAAGACTGATTAATGTCAAAAAATATAGACAACGAGTACAAAAATATGCTTCAATTTCAACTTTTCCTTACATGGCTCAAATTCCCCCCTTCTCCCCAACTATAACACAATGCTTCTTGGATAATTTCATAGTTCTAGGTCAACGGGAAGTACCCCATAGGTTTTGATTCCGTTGCGTCGAAATGTGCATTTTTACGACATATTCGGCTGTAACATTTTTTTACGAAAACTGAGAAAATTTATTTTTCTTTCTGCAGCAAGAGACTATGGATCTGCGTATATTGTTTTAATTTCAACTCGATACCTTCACGTGTTCCCAAAATAAAGGTCTTGACACCCGGACGGACGGACAGACGGACAACAAAGTGATCCTATAAGAGTTCCGTTTTTTTCCTTTTGAGGTACGGAACCCTAAAAATGAATTGAGTTAATAGAGTTGAGAACCTTATCCTTATTTTGGTATCAGTTAAATAGTTATAAGTGTGAGTCGAATTCTCAGACATTACAAAATATGAAAACTAGACGACACACATTAACTGACTGAGCGAGCGAAGCCAGATAGGGAATCTGCATTATTTGGCAAAATTAAACGTTATAATAGGTATTAATAAAGCTCTCGCAAAAAATATAAATTGTATATTTACGTAGCCCTCTGTTCCAGGTAAGCTGTTTTTCAAGAATATTTTAAAGATGTCCCATTGCAGTAATTTTAAAGATGTCCCATTGCAGTAATTTTAAAGATGTCCCATTTTAAAGATGTCCCATTGCAGTAATTTTTCAGTGACTGCACATAGTTTATCGCGAAAAACGTACACTCAACATTATATCATTACTCAAAATAGTTTTCCATCAGGCGTGCTGGTGGTCAAACGTAGAGCTATTCTTTATATAAAAAACCGGACAAGTGCGAGTCAGACTCGCCCACCGAGGGTTCCGTACAAACTAAATAAAAGGGGAAATCATATAATTTTTTTATATTTTCCTTCATAAACCAAAAAATATACATCGTAAAAATATTTGACCCATTCCTTGCTCACCATTCGGATCCGAGTGGAGTGGGGCTATAGTAGCGGCGCCTCCCACTCGGATCCGAGCAAGCGTCCCGTTTATTTTGTAGTAGTCAGTAAACCATCGGCGTTTGAGGCAGTCAACGTTGCTTTGCGCGGCCACTCTGTATTTAATCAAAATTCGCCTAAAAAGTTTTGGTTCCCAGCTGAAGTGAAGGGTCTGCAGGGAGCGAAGAATGTGTTAAAATCCTGTTTTAGCTTATGCTAATGAGGCTCTTTAATATGATACCCCATATGATACGGTTAATTCACTTTAAAATTTGGGCCCTCATTACTTGCATAGAGACACTATTTTTTGTGATTAAATTCAAAATTTCCAGTTTTAGGGTTTTTTCCTATAAGTGTACTCTAACACAATGCTTCTTGCCAAATTTCAGAGTTCTAGGTCTACGGGAAGTACCCCATGGCAGGTTTTGATTCCTCTGTGAGTGTCGAAATGTGCGTTTTTTACAACATATTCGGCTGTAACTTTTTTTTACGAAAACTGAGAATTTTTTTTTTCTTTCTGCAGCAAGATACTATAGATCTGCGTATAAGGTTTTAATTTCAACTCGATACCTTCACGCGTTCCCGAGATAAAGGTATTGACACCCGGACAGACGGACAGACGGACAGACGGACAAAGTGATCCTATAAGGGTTACGATTTTCCTATTAAGGTACGGAATCCTAAAAATATCAAACGAAAATTTTACTACTAAGGCTACTACATGAAAAAATCATGCGTATCAGTAACACTACGAAAACAGTGAAGTAGTTCGTTTATTCTGTTGACACAACACCACATTTTATGCAAATAAATGACGATGTTCAATTTTATAAAGTAAAAATAACATATTCTTGACTATTCTCAACACTTTAAAACAAACGAGTGTTTTGAAAAGGGTGTGTACAAGCACTTCTCCGTGCGGAGCGAAACAACAGCGACGCCACTGATGCTGCACTTGTCAACAACCTTATTACTTGTTCATTTTGAATGCAAGAGAGCGAGACAAGTTATCTAACTCGTGTTGAACTGACATCAATAATATGTAACATAATCCGCTCAGTTCTGCGCGCTCTAACTGTATGTAGTAGCATGTGCGTTCAGACGGGAGCGGTATGTAGCTGGCACAACCGCTAATTGTTTGTTTTAATATATTGTTATGAGATGATACCAACACGCTAATAAAATAATCGTAGCGAAGTTGTACTTCAAGAAGCTTTTTATGTTTTTTCTTTTCTTTTCTAGAACTAGTTGTTTGACTTCGAACTTCTGGCTATGAAATATTGAGATCTCGTAATATGTTATTCTCAAATACCGGCGAGAGGATCGTAGTCGCCATCTATTCTCTCGTCTTCATGCCTCACTCGCGTCCTCTCGGACACTCGACGTTTTGTGACATAGAGCTTATCGAAAGATTATACAAAGAATTAACTTTGAAACACACAGATTTATCGGAGTTATGGTGTGTGTCAGTTACGTAGCCTAAGTTTTATGTAGTTGTGTTATGACTTGTGACATTCGTTATTAGGTATACTCGTAGATGCCGTCGTAGAGCCGAGCCTCGTGAGTCGTGAGTGAACCCGCGCCCGCGGCCGCAAGCCACACTGCTGATAAATGCCCGGTTTCCGGCCATACTTGTGTTCAGCTTATCGCTAAAAATAATAAAGTAAATTGAGCATTTCGATGCAAGATTCCATAGAATATCCGACCGTTGTAAAAGTGTGTGTAAATCCTCAAACGGCTCCGAACGGACCATTCATCAAAATGAAACAAGTTTCAAGGAACAAACAAGTGGAAGTAGCCACCTGGATAACGCGGGAACTAGGGGAGACCGCGGCGGCGGGCCGGTGCCGGCGGACGGCCGGCACGCGGCACCGGTCCGCCGCCGGCTTTATTGCTGTTTCGCAGTTTTGTTATTTACGATACGCTTCGGCTGATATTTAGGAAGTTGTAAGTCAGGAAGTTGAAAAGTACCTTGGAGTTATTTACCGCGAGTCCCTCCGACCGCCATTAGCCGCAGAACAGATCGCCCGCCGCCCGTCTCGGACCCAATTTATCATAATTCACAAGTTTCCGCCATTGTTCTGCGCGGAGGCTCGGAGCCGTCGACCTGTCGCGAGCGCGACCTCCTGCAGGCCGTTAGTCGGACCGCTTCTGCAGAACCATCTGCTTGCGACCGCGACCACGGACACTTATTTTTCCAACGGTCCTAGTTACAGGTCAGGACCGGTGGGAATGTCGTATTTCCAAATGTCGAAATAATTAAATCGAAGCTAATTAGTTTGTCCAGTACTCAACAATCTCTGTAGTCTCCGAGTTAGTAGCAACACTGTCGCGTTGTTACTCTGCCCCTCTGCTAGTTACCTCTCCGCGCGCGCGCACGTTGTGTGGTCCGAGTGTTGACATGTTGGTGCAGAGATAGCTGTCGACCTAGAGACGGGCATAGGCTGTAGATATTTCGTTATGGTGATCGTTATTCATCACTAGTCACCACGCAGGCCAAGCCGCGGGGCGCAGCTACTGTAATAATCTACTTATTTAATATTTATAATTAACTCGTGTAGAATCACTAACACATAACACAAAGAAAATAAATCACTGTAGAAGTAGGTAATACTTAGATAGAATAGAATAATAAAGAATAATAATAAATAAATACAGTTATCCCAGTTAATTATACTCGTATATACGTACTATTTTATTTTTTGTAATCCCATGAGTTTTATTATTACTATATACATATACGTACTAATTGATTAAATAAAATAAGAATCCTGAATATAAGAACCTTATTCTGAGAACAAAACGGTTAATAATATTATACCTACCCTACATAGTAAACCGAACATGCTTTAGAGGCGGTCGGTTTCAAAGCTTGCCGACCTGCGAGGTTAATCGGTGATAATAAACTAGTTGCCAAGAAGCTACAGCATCATTGTAAAGAAGTACGTCTGTCTTTGTTTTCTCTGATTAATTTCCTACCCTTCCTACAGAGTACAGAAGGAACAGAAAATCAGCGAACTATCTCCCATTTCTCATTGAAAAGCCAAATATCAAAATGATATCGGTCCATATTCTTAATTCGCAATGCTCAGGAGTTTTTTTTATTTTAAAATAGTCATGCACTTGACCGCTAACTCACCTGACGTTAAGCGAAAGCGACTGTTGTAGAACTTGTTTTAGTAATAATATTGAAGGACATTTACCACACAATACCATCAGCCCAAACTAAGCAAAGGTTGTAGTACTGTAGGAACCAGATGGCTGATACATGATAGAATATTTGTTTTTTTGTATACATGCATACATTTATTACGATACACTCACGTAGAGAAGGCAGGCTACTAGCAGAGAGCCACGCACGGCAAACACGAGGCCGGCACTCCTGCAGACTGCCCGCCTCCGTGTTTCATCACTCTCTACCCTGTCTCGGAATCGACAAGGCTACAGTAACAGATTGATGTGCTTCATCCTGACCCTGAGATGGTCAAACATAGTTCTATTTCTTAAAAACAAATTATGTGGAGACTTAAGATAACCGAATACATACACATTTAGTTGATTTAGTAGAGCCACGGCCAGCAGAAATTCCCCTGATTGATATGCTCCTACTGGAAAAAACCTGCGGCTGATTTAAGGTCATGGTAAGATATCACTCATCTACTCGTTACTGTTGTATAACTGTGCTGTGTGGTCCTCGATATGAGATATGCATGCATATAGGACGCGGTAAAGTAGATATGCATGCATACGTAGGCGGCAGTGCAAGACTCGTGTCAGTAAGCGGTACATCATCGACAAATAACTAGATAACCGTGACTCGATGAAAGAACTCACCAGCGGACCCTTTTACAGTAATTTGATCGTACCCTTAGCGGAGTCCTCGGGCCGTTAGTGTACCGGGTACGCGGAGGGCCGGCCCACTGTAAATCGACTCGTTAGCATTGTCGTTCACTAGGACCCTCCTAGACTACAAATATTTGCAAAATCTGCATAATTTCGTAATTCCAAAGCTAGACCGAAATGCGAAACGATAGTGATGGGCTCTTTAGGTACGAGTACAGCGGTCGTAGAGGGAGTCGGAAGGAGAGATCGGTGGAGTTATTTATTGATGCGGCGGCTCGCTCCCGACCACAAACAGGAAAGGGAGCGGGCATTAGTGTCTCGGCGATGTGGTGTCGCTGTGCGCGACACACAGCCGCGGCCGCGTAATGGGTGCGCGGTGATTGATGACGCGCCGACACACGCGCCGCGCACACTGCTTCCATTTCAAAGTTGATGGACATAGGAGCAAAAGTTCTAATTAACCGACTTCAAAAAAAGGAGGTTATCAATTCGACCTGTATAAAGTAAGTAAAAGTAAAATTTTATTTGCTAAACACATTGTTGAGATACTATGTACAAAGAGGTAAATTTTATGGCAGTAAGGTATTACTTAGTCTAAGTTATGTATCAGTGGGCCCCAAACTAGGCAATGCCTGTATCTTGGCGACCCAGGGCTTCGATTTTCCTATATACAGATTGGCGCGACTGCAACAAGCTCAACTTCAACCGACTTCAACAAGCTCAACTTCAACCGACTTCAACACAATCTAATTAACTGAAAAGGGAGAAATACTTAATACGAAAAATATCAAAACTGGGCGTCTACCTAAGTAAGTACGTAAACCTACTATTTTTGAGATCGGTGTCTGTATAGAATTTAATTGGTGATACTTTAGGACTTGAAATCCACCTCAAAAAATAGTTGGTGTACGTACCCACTTAGGTAGACGCCCACTAGTTAGTTTTGATTTTTTTCGTGTTATTTTTCCTTTTTCAGTTAATTAGATTGTGTTGAAGTCGGTTTCATTTGTTTAAAATTACTTTTGTTTCGTATCAAAGTAAACGGAAGGTCTCTGCGACAATTATTTATTTTTCTGCGTTATTAGTAACATGGTCGTTCTTACGTCCGGATGTTTGTTGAAGCTCGCTTACATTGTAATTAGTAACATGTTCGTTCTTACGTCCGGATGTTTGTTGAAGCTCGCCTACATCGTAATTAGTAACATGTTCGTTCTTACGTCCGGATGTTTGTTGAAGCTCGCTTACATCGTAATTAGTAACATGTTCGTTCTTACGTCTGGATGTTTGTTGAAGCTCGCCTACATCGTAATTAGTAACATGTTCGTTCTTACGTCCGGATGTTTGTTGAAGCTCGCCTACATCGTAATTAGTAACATGTTCGTTCTTACGTCCGGATGTTTGTTGAAGCTCGCCTACATCGTAATTATCAACATGTTCGTTCTTACGTCCGGATGTTTGTTGAAGCTCGCCTACATCGTAATTATCAACATGTTCGTTCTTACGTCCGGATGTTTGTTGAAGCTCGCCTACATTGTAATTAGTAACATGTTCGTTCTTATGTCCGTATGTTTGTTGAAGCTCGCCTACATCGTAATTAGTAACATGTTCGTTCTTACGTCCGGATGTTTGTTGAAGCTCGCCTACATTGTAATTAGTAACATGTTCGTTCTTACGTCCGGATGTTTGTTGAAGCTCGCCTACATCGTAATTAGCAACATGTTCGTTCTTACGTCCGGATATTTGTTGAAGTTTACGTCCGGATGTTTGTAGAAGCTCGCCTACATCGTAATTTTAAATCTTAACGAAACTTGTACAAGTTTCTCAACTTTATAGAATATTGTTGTCGGCGTGAATCTTTCATAAGTAGGGTATCTCCCCAAAGGGGGGGAAACTTGTTGCGGTGCTATTTACTAGCCGATATTAATAATATCTGATACAAATATTTGGTACTTAATTCCACACGATAACTTAAAACATGAGCAAAATTGGTCAAGAGCTTGGAGGAGAAATGAATGTCAAGTGGTTGTTGAGATAAAAAGTTATGAAATTTCCGTTGAAAAGAAAAGAAATTAGCTTTAGCAAAGGACGTCATTAATTTTTGTCGGCCGATTTTGATAATATTTGACAGAAACATTCGATACACACGTATTGAACGGGTACCGAGGTCTACTGTTCGTATAACTATCTCTTGTATGGAACGGGTACCAAGGTCTACTGTTCGTATAACTATCTCTTGTATGGAACGGGTACCAAGGTCTACTGTTCGTATAACTATCCCTTGTATGGAACGGGTACCAAGGTCTACTGTTCGTATAACTATCTCTTGTATGGAACGGGTACCGAGGTCTACTGTTCGTATAACTATCCCTTGTATGGAACGACGATATATTTTTATTCTCACGTTATGGTAAAGTTGCTATTAAGTATAATATAGTTTTCCAATTATGATATATTAAGTTATCGAGGACCCGAAAAAATAATAACGCTTGGCTTTTGCTATCACCGTGTGCTGAATATGCTGATATGTAAGTGTTTATTTTTCAAACAGCTGATATCGATTTGTTTCTATTTAATAAGTTTCCTGAGATACTTCCTAACAGGTTATATTCCGTACTTACATTTGTTCTAAGACTCATATATTGGGAGTATGTTCTAAATAATTATTATAGTTTCAAAAACTGAAACAACCGACTTAATTTAATTTATTTGTATGACATATTTCCACCAATTATTTTGTTTTAAAAAGCAAGTTACTAAACCGATATTTTGAGCATTCACAAATAGGAAGACTGATATAACGCTGAACACTATCACAGTCTAATACATTACGAGAAAGTAAATCCGAGGTAGATGTCGAGTGTGCATTAGAGGCCGGGGTAATGTCTGAGCCGTCTGCGGCTCGGCTCGGCTCGGCTCGGGAGCACGTTACTGTTTGAAGTGAAGACTTCTGCGCTTTATTTAGAGGGCATTGAATGAAACTACGCTTGAGTATGGAACACTCGTTCCACACAAAGTTATCGGTAATTTTTTACGTCTTTGGACCAATTACACAGCACAATAAATTATAATATTAACTAAAGAGATATATAAAAATACTAAATTATTAGATAAAACTTACAATATATATATATATATATATATATATATATATATATATATTTAGATTGACAAAAAGCTATAGATATAGCACACATTCAAAACTAGGATCAAAATTATAAAACCTGACTAAGGTCCCTGACTGTCCCTGGGGGAGAATATTGGTGGAGGAGGCCGCCAAAAAAGACAGATTGTTTATCTCTTTCTACGTAAAATTTCCTTGCATGTTTTTTGTGTTTAGTGATTTAATTTGGAATTAATGTTTTCTATTTCATGATTATATTCAAATCAAGACCGAAGTGGTAGAAATACCTAGTGGTAATACTGATATTCCTATGTAAATTTTGGAACATATTTTATTTATTTTCCTTTTATTGAATTCCTCGATTTTCTCATCCCTGGCTACGTTCGAGATTATATCTCAGCGTCCGTCGCTAAGCTCTGAATTCAAACAAACACTTGCTGGAAAAACACTGTTTCGCTCCCTTGTTATACAATCTACTTTAAATATTTTGTTTTCATATTCAAGTCCTATATGATTTAGAAGCATATCGAATAATTTAAGTCTATCAACGGTAGGTATAAGTATATTGAAATATCAATCAAAATTCGCATTGATTGACATTGAAAAGTTGAGTGTGGTGATGTGGACTGGCTACGACCGCGGCTGCAGGAGGAGACAGACCACATATATCATTATTGAGAAGGTGAGTGTGGTGATGTGGACTGGCTACGACCGCGGCTGCAGGAGGGGACAGACCACATATATCATTATTGAGAAGGTGAGTGTGGTGATGTGGACTGGCTACGACCGCGGCTGCAGGAGGGGACAGACCACATATATCATTATTGAGAAGGTGAGTGTGGTGATGTGGACTGGCTACGACCGCGGCTGCAGGAGGGGACAGACCACATATATCATTATTGAGAAGGTGAGTGTGGTGATGTGGACTGGCTACGACCGCGGCTGCAGGAGGAGACAGACCACATATATCATTATTGAGAAGGTGAGTGTGGTGATGTGGACTGGCTACGACCGCGGCTGCAGGAGGGGACAGACCACATATATCATTATTGAGAAGGTGAGTGTGGTGATGTGGACTGGCTACGACCGCGGCTGCAGGAGGGGACAGACCACATATATCATTATTGAGAAGGTGAGTGTGGTGATGTGGACTGGCTACAACCGCGGCTGCAGGAGGGGACAGACCACATATATCATTATTGAGAAGGTGAGTGTGGTGATGTGGACTGGCTACGACCGCGGCTACAGGAGGAGGTAGACCACATATATCATTATTTTTTTGCGACAGACACTTTGGATCATTATGCCAACAGTGAGTCAAATCTCACACCAATTGTAAAATACCTTCTTATCAATCGATCAATAACAATTTATTGCCACAACATAAAGTAATAAGAAAATGGCACAAAATGGGACCGCTCCCATGTTGATATTTGAGGCGCTCTACATATTAGAAGTACGCTTGACGTTTTTTAACCGTTGTCCGTCTGTCCGTCTGTCAAGACCTGTATCTCGGGAACGAGTGAAGGTATCGAGTTGAAATTAAAACCATATACGCAGATCCATAGTCCCTTGCTGCAGAGAGAAAATCAAACTTTTCAGTTTTCATAATAAAAAGTTACAGCCGAATATGTCGCAAAAATGCATATTTCGACACTCGTAAGGGAATCAAAACCTATGGGTAACTTCCCGTTGAGCTATAACTGTGAAATTTGGCAAGAAGCATTGTACACATAAAGTACACATAAAGGAAAAAATCCGAAAACTGTACATTTTTAATTTAATCACAAAAATAGGGTTCTTAAGCAAAGAAAGAGGGTCCAAATTTTAAAGTGCTTTAACAGTATCATGTGGGATATCATATGAAAGAGCTTCATTAGCACAAGCTAAACAGGGTTTTAAATATTTTTACGATTTTTTTAATCTGTATCTACGCCACCTCCCCACGCCTCGGTGACCACTTCTGAAGTGGAATCTCTGAACGAGGAAAGTTTATAGGAATTTATAGAAAGGCCGTAAGTAGAAAGGCATCTCGCCAAACTGACCGCATAATAACATCTATACAGTACAACAGGCGCGGCGCAGCGTGCGGCGTGCGGCGTGCGGCGTGGACGGTACGAATCTCCGCAATTTATTGGTATTAGGGGGCCATTGTGCGTAATCTGCGCCGCCGCCGACCCACTGAGCACGCCCGATCTGCACAACCAAACGGTTCTATTATCTGGCTAGCCGGTGTAAAGGCAGTTATCCGCCGCCGGGTGGCGGTCCACCGCCGGCGTCCGGCCCTGCTCTAATGTGCTCCTACTGATAACGGCTATATTTGCACGGCGACCGTAACCCCCTCCCGCGCCCCGCGCCCCGCGCACCGCGCCCCGCGCCCCGCGCACCGCGCACCGTGGCACGCGCTAGCCGGATTAAAGGATTGTAATCCTATTACCTGATCAGTAAATTTTCCAATACACGAAACATCCCCGATATTGCCCATGTTTCGATTCAAGATTATTATGTCAAAAATATAATGTTTTTAGATGGATTCGCTTACCGACCGTTGTCGGTGAAGGAAAACATCGTGAGGAAACCTACATGTCTGAGAGTTTTCAATGATCTTGAAGATGTGTGAAGTCTGCCAACCCGCACTTGGCCACTTGAAAAATATTTTCAAAAACTTAAATCTAAATTATATATCTAGTGTGTTTCCGCTTCGAGGTCTCCAAGCTGGTACTCTTGCCTACTTCGAAGTCTTCAAGCTGGTACTCTTCACGACTTCGACGTCTCCAAGCTGGTACTCTTGCCTACTTCGAAGTCTTTAAGCTGGTACTCTTGTCGAAACGTGTTTCACCTCTTCACGAGGCATCCTCAGGACGTCTTGACTCTTCGAGCTCTTGCACGAGAATGAGCGAGCTACCCGTGTGGTCGCCCTTATATATGAAAGCAACCCGTTTGATAAGAATAGGACCACGTCATTGCTAATTAGCTCCGCCCACCACTTGCTTCGAAACATCGCAATAACGGCGACATCACATTTGTTTGGTCATTCAACAGTGTAGTACTACTTAAATTTCCATTTTTCAATATTTCTAGCTGTTCAAGGACACTTAACCGAAACCCTTTTTCACATACATGTAAAATTTTGAAGGAATTATTATTGTTTAATTTGTGTGACCCGACTCTAACAAATGTTTTGCAAAATTGGATTGTTCTGGATGGTCATTTCTATACGCAGCTTTATGTTCTTTGTAGCGGGTTTCAAAACTTAGACCACATAAACCGCATTGCATGCATCGCAAGACAATTCGTAGACACCTGATTTCTTACTCCCTGGTATGATATCTTTGCCATTACAAAGTCGCCGCATATTATGGATGGTACGATATGCAACATTTACCCCAGTTCTCTGAAGTATCCTTGTGATTTTCTCTGATGTCAAATCTAAATATGTCAAGCTTTGTTCTCACTCTGACCTGTGTTTTCTTTTGAATCAAATTATTTATTAACTGCTTGCTGTATCCATTTACAACTGCTATTTGATATATAATACCTATTAAGTTCTTTGTTAAATGCTTCATGGGATAGTGGGACCGACATAAGTCTATGTATGTAGCTTCTAAACGCTGCTAGTATATGCTCCATCGGATGGTTAGATGTCATAGGAATGACTGTATCTGTATGAGTTGGCTTGTGATAAATTTGAAATTCCAGATTCTCGTTATCTCTTGTAATCGCGATATCTAGGAAGTTGAGTGTTTGGTTTTGTTCTTATTCCAATTTAAATTAAATTTTTGGGTGTATGTTATTGATTTTATTAAGGAAAACTTCCATTTGACGTTGAGTTCCTTTCCAACAGATAATAATGTCGTCTACATATCGGTAATAGAAAATGATGTTTTTATCTTACTAGCTCGTAAAGTTACGTTTCCAAGGCTAATATTAGCGTAGAAAAGTTCATTTTGCTCCCTAGGGT
Source organism: Lycia hirtaria (assembly GCA_947563715.1). Classification (NCBI taxonomy): domain Eukaryota; kingdom Metazoa; phylum Arthropoda; class Insecta; order Lepidoptera; family Geometridae; genus Lycia; species Lycia hirtaria. The sequence goes on from OX387375.1 coordinate 55,882,897, forward strand.
GGAAAGTAATTTAAAAATTCGAACACGACGGAGCTCTATATTTTCAATACAAAATATTTCCAACCTCTTTGTATAATACCTTCACAAAATGAAGAAAAATAGTTTGATTCAAAGAGGTTGCTATCTTCGCTTAAAGAAACACTAAATATTATACTAAAATAACTTAGGCATTTTGTATATTTACGTAAAATGTAAATAAAAATGTAGAATTTACTTTCTCTTAGCAGTGTTTTGAGTTTTTAGAACCATTTACACGAAAAAGGTTTGGATGAGTAAAGAAGAATGCGATCTATGCGAGTTGTGTCAAGAGCCTAATAGAAGAAAAAAAAATAGAGTAAAAAAAACTTTGTACTACGTAATTTTGTTGTAAATAATGTTCAAAATTAATGAAATGTGTACATGTATGTGAACTCACGTGATTATAATGTAACTTTAGGACCAGTAAAGTTGCATAAATGCCAAACAGATTTTTCTAGTCGAGAAAATAGGTGAACTAAAAAATTTCCTCGCTACGTTAAGATGAAAATTTTTGTATTGCACTCGGCTGTAAAGTTATTTTATCTCGTGTCTTCTTTCTTCTACACTAGAACCATTCGCTACGCTCGTGGTTCAAACCTAGAATCCTTCGCTTGCTCTGGTTCAACTGTCAGACACTCGACGGTAAAATACAACTTTCCAGCCTAGTACAATAAATAACTATTCCTTTCCCTACTATATGTTTGCACTCGAAATCGTCCATAAAGTATTCTGCCATCAATGGGCTTAATGGAGAGCCCATTGCAAGGCCTTCTTTTTGTTGATAAAATTGGCCATCAAATTGGAAATAATTTTGTTACATACAAGCATTAGTCGATGTCATAATATCACTGTCATTTCATCAACGTAAACGTTGTTGTTCTTATCTGTCATAAAGTATTTTTAAAGTCTTCACTTGGTACATTCGTAAATAAACTTTCTACATCTAATGACATCAATTTTGCATTTGGTGGAAATCTTACATCCTTGATTTTTTCTATTACATCCAATGAGTTTTTTAAACTATGTTTTGGCTTAAATGATGATTTTTCTTTTAGATAATTATTCAAATATTTAGCAAGATTGTATGCCGGGGCTCTAATATATGACACAACTGGTCGGACGGGAACATTTTCTTTATGTAATTTGGGCAAACCATATAGAAGTGGGGGTCGTGGATTCATTGTCACCATGTATTTCAAGGCTTTTGGGGGGATATATTTAATATTTTTGGCAATTTCTTTAATTTCCTGTGTGTAAGTTTTCGTTGGATCCGAGGATATGCGTTCAAAATCATCTCCTTATAATATCGAGTACCTTTTCATGATATGATTCCTTTTCTAGGATGACTACAGAATTTTCTTTGTCCGGTTTTGACAAATTCCGAAAACTGTACATTTTTAATTTAATCACAAAAATAGGGTCTTTATGCAAGGAAGGAGGGTCCAAATTTTAAAGTGGTTTTACCGTTTCATTTGCGGTATCATATTATGAAAGGGCTTTATTAGTACAAGCTAAAACAGTTTTTTAAATATTTTTACGATGTAATATATTTTTGGTTTATGAAGGAAAATATAAAATAAAACCGGACAAGTGCGAGTCCAACTCGCCCACCGATTGTTCCGTACAAATTAGTAAATAAAAGGGGGAAATATTTTTTTTTTCATAAACCGAAAAATATACATCGTAAAAAATATTTAAAAACCTGTTTTAACTTTATGCTAATTAAGCTCTTTCACATGATATGGTTAATTCACTTTAAAATTTGGACCCTCATTCCTTGCATAAGGACACTATTTTTTTGTGATTAAATTAAAAATGTCCGGTTTTCGGATTTTTCCTATATTTGTACTCTAACACAATTCTTGCCAAACTTCATAGTTCTAGATCAACGGGAAGTACCCCATAGGTTTTGATTCTTTTGTGAGTGTCGAAATGTGCGTTTCTTACGACATATTCGGCTGTATTTTTTTTTAACGAAAACATAGAAATTTGATTATTCTTTCTGCAGCAAGACATGAATCTGCGTATATGGTTTTAATTTCAATCCGACACCTTCATGCGTTTCCGAGATAAAGGTCTAGACACCCGGACGGACGGACGGACAGACAGACAGACGGACAGACGAACAACGAAGTGATCCTATAAGGGTTCAGTTTTTTTCTTTTGAGGTACGGAACCCTAAAAATATATAATTTCCTCCTTTTCTCTACTAGTTTGTACGAAACCCTTGGTGGCCGAGTCTGACTCGCACTTGTCCGTTTTTTTTTCACTATTCCGTCGCCAGTGTCAATGATATCTGATTAAAACTTGTTTGTTTATGTTGGATGCCCACAAATGTTTCTCCTATGAAAACAAACAAATTGACCTCTTACTTTTCTAATATTCATACTCAATGATTTTATATGATTAAAAATGTGATGCGCGAGAGAGAGAGAGAGATAGCTGCGCGCTATAATCTCCACCTTAATTATTAATAGGGCGCGTTTTCGCAATGTTGTTGTAGAATGACAGTGTAGAAAGCACTGCAATAATCGGTACACGTGATGAGATGCATCTCGGCGCCGCACTCGAATGAAGTGACAAGTAGCAGAGCGGAGTAGTATCGGCGCGGCGGCGCGGCGGCGGGGCGGCGCGGCGGCGGGGCGGCGGCAGTGCACAGTGTAGACTGGTGCAGAATGCAGGCTCTCCGCGTTATTGACTCGGGCGGGCGCGCTGCCTCTGTGCGACTCACTCGGTCGCCTCACCCTCCACTCGGAAGCACAACACAAGTAAACTTCCCGCCACTCTCAAATTTTACTTTCAGTAAGAATTACAATTACAATTTTCGTTAAAATGATGATATAGAGTTATGCCTCGGTTAATCATACTTATAATTTATTCAGAACCATTGTTACATGGCACTATATGTCTGATTGAAATTAACCTTCTTACATAATATCAGATGGAATTTTGTATCGCGCTGTGATACAACGAGCAGCAGGAATGATAGTCAGCACCCGACGACGGGGCGGCACGTTTACAGGGCGGCAAGCAGGGCAGAATGACGGCTCCGAGCGACCTGGATGACCGTCCGCCAGGGCCGTCCTGGCAAATGCGTCATGTAAGAGACGCCTTAACAAGCAGCACGTAAATATAGGCAGGTCTTACCACGGAAGCCGCGAATTCAATACATACGAGCAGACACACAACATGACACGTGTCGTGTGTTTCTTTACATGCTAGTTGTAGACATGCGAATTTGAAGAGTCCACTCCTTTATGCCGTGGGGTACCGGCTTAGAATAGTACCTCCCCCTCTCTTCCCGTGGGTGCCGTAAGAACCGGCTAAGGGAAATATTACCAGAGATGGGCAGCAGCATCCTCTGCGGAAAACGCTACCCACTGCGCTCGCCAACCCGCATGCCAAGCGTGGCGAGTAATGGCAAAACCCCCCCAATGATAAGCAACGAAAAAACCAGGCCCCCAGTCCCCGGCAGCTCCGCTATTCCGGGCTACGGTAGCGGTCCCGGTCACGGCGGAGCAAGGGGTGCTAAGAATCTCCGGAAGAGATCCGGCTACCACCCCCTGCATAAACGACGACTGGCCCTGGTAACACACAATATTCGCACGATGAGGACAGACGAGAAGCTAGCTGAGCTGGAAGAAGAAATGAGTAGGTTACATTGGGATATCCTGGGGTTATCAGAAGTCCGACGAGAGGGTGAGGACACGATAACCCTGAAATCCGGTAACCTACTATACTACCGGGAGGGCGACCAACAGTCCCAAGGTGGTGTCGGGTTTCTCGTCCACAAGTCCCTTGTTAACAACATTCTTGCCATCGACAGTGTATCGAGCAGGGTTGCGTACCTGATACTCAGAGTATCCAAGAGATATTCGTTGAAGGTCATCCAGGTATACGCACCGACCTCCGCACACTCGGATGATGAGGTGGAGGTGATGTATGAGGACATTAGTAGGCCATACACACTTCTGAGACCTATTTTAATGTTGTTATGGGGGACTTCAATGCGAAGCTGGGCAGGAAATGCGAAAGTGAGTTGAGAGTGGGGCAATTTGGATATGGACAACGGAACCCCAGGGGACAGAGGTTGGCCGACTTTCTGGAGAAAGAGGGACTCTTCATGATGAACTCTTTCTTCCAGAAGCCACCTCATAGGAAATGGACCTGGCTGAGTCCCGATGGTTCTACGAGAAATGAGATAGACTTCATCCTGACCACCAAGAAACAAATATTTAATGATGTCTCTGTGATCAACATGGTTAAAACCGGAAGTGATCACCGAATGGTACGAGGCACTTTGAATATTAATGTTAAACTTGAGAGGTCCCGTATGATGAAGTCTACACTTCGACCCACTCGCGCCCATATCCAAAACCCCGAGAGCTTTCAGCTCGAACTATCAAATCGCTTCGAGTGCCTGGAGAGCTACGCATCGGTGGATGAGATCAATAACAGGTTTGTGGAAACTGTCCGTATGGTGGGCGCGAAGTTTTATAAGCCCCACCGTACAAACAGACCGCAAAAGCTCTCGAGCCATACCCTCGACCTCATGGCTGAACGACGCTCATTGCAACTGCAGTCTTCCGGTGACGCCGAGTCATATAGGCGGCTCAATAGACTCATATCAAAGTCTATGCGACACGACATCCGTACCTTTAATACTAATCGTATTAAAGAGACGATAGAGCGGAATAAAGGCTCCAAAGTGTTCGCAAAAGACATGTCTATTGGGCAGAGCCAGTTGACGAAGCTGAAGATGGAAGATGGCAGTATAGCGTCGACTAAAACAGAAGTCTTGAGGGAAATCGAGAGGTTCTATGGACAGTTATACACATCGGTCGCAAAACCTGTTAGCAGTTTGGGCAAAGATCCAAGAGCCAAACTGACTCGACATTATACCGAAGATATCCCGGACATCAGCCTGTACGAGATTAGGATGGCCTTGAAACAGCTCAAGAACAACAAGGCACCGGGCGACGACGGAATTACATCAGAGCTACTGAAAGCGGGTGGAACACCGGTACTGAAAGTCCTTCAGAGGCTCTTCAATTCCGTCGTGCTTGAAGGTACAACGCCAGAAGCATGGAACAGAAGCGTGGTGGCGCTGTTCTTCAAAAAAGGAGACAACACTTTGCTGAAGAACTACAGACCCATCTCGCTTCTGAGCCATGTCTATAAGCTGTTTTCAAGGGTCATCACGAATCGTCTTGAACGCAGGTTTGATGACTTCCAGCCTCCCGAACAAGCCGGTTTCCGAAAAGGCTATAGTACCATAGACCACATCCATACGCTGCGGCAAGTGATACAGAAGACCGAAGAGTATAACTTGCCCCTTTGCTTAGCGTTTGTGGACTATGAGAAAGCCTTTGATTCGATCGAGACCTGGGCGGTGCTTGAGGCTCTCCAGCGATGCCGTATTGACTATCGGTATGTCGAAGTGCTGAAGTGCTTGTACAACAACGCCACCATGTCAGTCCGAGTACAAGACCAGAACTCAGAGGCAATTTCATTGAAAAGAGGCGTGAGGCAGGGAGACGTTGTCTCTCCGAAACTGTTTACCGCCGGTTTGGAAGATGCCTATAAGCTTCTGGAATGGAAAGGGCTCGGCATTAATATTAACGGCGAGTACGTCACTCACCTTCGGTTTGCCGACGATATAGTAGTCATGGCAAAGTCGATGGAAGAGCTCAGTACGATGCTCGAAGACCTCAATAGAGTTTCCCAACGGGTGGGCCTCAAAATGAACATGGACAAAACGAAGGTTATGTCGAACGCCCATGTAGTGCCCACCCCAATATCTGTGGGGAACTTCACTCTTGAAGTTGTTGACGAATACGTCTACCTAGGACAGACGGTCCGATTAGGCAGGTCCAACTTTACGAGGGAGGTCAATCGTCGTATCCAACTCGGCTGGGCAGCGTTCGGGAAACTTAAAAGCGTCTTCTCGTCCAATATTCCCCAGTCCCTCAAGTCGAAAGTTTACAACCAGTGTGTGTTACCAGTGATGACATACGGCACTGAAACGTGGTCCCTAACTATGGGCCTTATAAGGAAGCTCAAGGTCACGCAACGAGCTATGGAGAGAGCTATGCTCGGAGTCTCTCTACGAGATCGAATCAGAAATGAAGAGATACGTAGACGTACAAAAGTCACCGATATAGCACAGCGGATTAGCAAGTTGAAGTGGCAGTGGGCAGGGCACATAGCACGTAGAACTGATGGCCGATGGGGCCGAAAGGTTCTCGAGTGGAGACCACGTACCGGCAAGCGCAGCGTAGGAAGACCAGCCACGAGATGGACAGACGACCTCATACAAGTGGCGGGAAAACGCTGGATGCAAGCCGCTTCCAATCGGTCTTTTTGGAAATCCATGGGGGAGGCCTATGTCCAACAGTGGACTTCTTATGGCTGAGATGATGATGATGACTCCTTTAAACTGTACTCTGTGATAAGAGCACTTATTAAGTACGAGCCTCGTGTCTCTGTGTGGAACACAGCTTCGAAGCTAAGACATGAGCGTGTTCTTACATACAGACTTGTTTGCAAATATAAGTATGAATAAGTAAATTTAGATGTATCGGTTCGAACGGTAGGCACCCGGCCACCGACTTCATGTGTCGCTCTACAGTAGTCACGTACTATCGGTTCGAACGGTAGGCACCCGGCCACCGACTTCATGTGTCGCTCTACAGTAGTCACGTACTATCGGTTCGAACGGTAGGCACCCGGCCACCGACTTCATGTGTCGCTCTACAGTAGTCACGTACTATCGGTTCGAACGGTAGGCACCCGGCCGCCGACTTCATGTGTCGCTCTACAGTAGTCACGTACTATCGGTTCGAACGGTAGGCACCCGGCCGCCGACTTCATGTGTCGCTCTACAGTAGTCACGTACTATCGGTTCGAACGGTAGGCACCCGGCCACCGACTTCATGTGTCGCTCTACAGTAGTCACGTACTATCGGTTCGAACGGTAGGCACCCGGCCGCCGACTTCATGTGTCGCTCTACAGTAGTCACGTACTATCGGTTCGAACGGTAGGCACCCGGCCGCCGACTTCATGTGTCGCTCTACAGTAGTCACGTACTATCGGTTCGAACGGTAGGCACCCGGCCGCCGACTTCATGTGTCGCTCTACAGTAGTCACGTACTATCGGTTCGAACGGTAGGCACCCGGCCGCCGACTTCATGTGTCGCTCTACAGTAGTCACGTACTATCGGTTCGAACGGTAGGCACCCGGCCGCCGACTTCATGTGTCGCTCTACAGTAGTCACGTACTATCGGTTCGAACGGTAGGCACCCGGCCACCGACTTCATGTGTCGCTCAACAGTAGTCACGTACAGCGTCCTCCCCGCGTGCCAATCTGTTCACCTCTTCCCCCTGCATGTGCGTGGTCTCGTGTTGTGACACACAGTGGAAACAAACTGGCTGTCAGAACACACCCCCGACGATGACGCGTATTTACATTGTGCCCCGCTGACTCCGCACAGCCGACGCTACCTGTTCTTGTCTATTTTGAAAGTACAATAACACGTCATGAAGACTGTGACTTGTCAGATCGAGGTGAACTTACACAAATAGAAATGGTTCGACGACTTCGACGTCCGATTGAATGCAAAGTACGTCGACTTCGACTTTGAGGTCCACTTAAAATACGTCTCGATCATATCGAAACAAAGTAAATGAAACCAATTCCCATCGCAGAGAGTGACTATCCGCCTCCTGGTTACATACTAGTATAATCGGATCAGCTCAATCGAATCAAACTATTATATTGGCAACGAGATTACACAAATTGTAGTCCGTGGTTTGGCGACATACTGAGCTAGATAACGAATGATACGTCCGACGCGAGCGCAAGCGTGCGTGACGTCACGGCCGGCGGCTGGTTTTTGTGAGACTGTACAGTTTTTAGGGTTCCATACCCAAAGGGTAAAAACGGGACCCTATTACTAAGACTTCGCTGTCTGTCTGTCTGTCTGTCTCCAGGCTGTATCTCATAAACCGTGATAGCTAGAAAGCTGAAATTTTCACAAATGATGTATTTCGTTTGCCGCTATGACAACAAATACTAAAAATAAAAAAAATAAAAATATTAAGGGGGGTCCCCATACAATAAACGTGTTTTTTTCGTATTTTTTTGCTCAATATTAAAAACGGTAACAGGTAGACATTAAAAATTTGCATAGAATATTTACTTGTATATTACTTTTCAAAATAAATAATTAAATAACAATAAAGTAAATATTAAAGGGGGGCTCCCATACAACAAACGTTATTTTTAAGCAATTTTTACTCGGTCTTAATTAACAGGTAGAAACTTGAATATTTGTAAGTAAATATTTAGAAATATATTAACTATAAAAATAAATACCTAATCTAATACATAAAAACTCACAAAATGAAAATAATCCGTGCATCTAAGCGCGGCGCGGTGCGAGCGCCGCGCCGCGGTGTGGTGGTGGCGCGAGCGCGAGGCGGTTGCTAAGCGCGTATTCGCGCGAGCGTCGTCGTGCTGCCCGGATGTGTATCGAAAACCTACCTATAAGTTTGCAATTTACTACTTGGAATTTCGTTGATTTCTCGTTATTTTATACGATTTTCTATTATAGATGATAGTACGAAACCCTTCGTGCGCGAGTCCGACTCGCACTTGGCCGATTTTTATAAAATAAATAATTATATTTAAATGGCCTCATTTACTATTAAATCAGAAGTAATAAATTAATATATCCGGATAATTTATTCATAAACGAGACTGAGCGAATTGACTGGTTACTTTTTGCGAAGTTACGCAGCCGACGCGCCTCGCCACTCTACGCCGCTAGGGAGCCGCGCTTCGTGAGGCCGCGCTATGTGGGGCGGTGCTACGTGGAGCCGCGCTACGTGGAGCCGCGCTATGTGGGGCCGCGCTACGTGGAGCCGTGCTACGTGGGGCCGCGCTACGTGGGGCCGCGCTACGTGGGGCCGCGCTACGTGGAGTCGCACTACGTGGGGCCGCGCTATTTATCACGTACATTGTATATGAGCCGCAGTACGACAGAGATCTATAGATGTACGGAACTCGTTTTAAATGATTTTCAGTTTCATGATGCTATCTGATGAAATTTTCCGTAGTTGTTATTCCCACCATTTAAAGACTTACTCTGAAGAAAAGCACGTTGACTTCTTCAAAATCTGAAACCACAAATAAGATGTAATAGCGCCATGTGGTTACGCATAATAATTATATGTATGTTGAGACATATCTATATCTATAGAGAGGTTATTACTCATTACTCTTAGTATCTTAGCCTTATATATCTTGGTTTTGCACTTTCTAAACATACAGGATGGCATTGTCACTGTTCACTAGATACGTCACACGAGCACGACACGCGTCTAACAGCGCTGCCCGAGCGACGCGACTAGATACGTCACACGAGCATGACACGCGTCTAACAGCGCTGCCCGAGCGACGCGACTAGATACGTCACACGAGCACGACACGCGTCTAACAGCGCAGCCCGAGCGACGCGACTAGATACGTCACACGAGCACGACACGCGTCTAACAGCGCAGCCCGAGCGACGCGACTAGATACGTCACACGAGCACGACACGCGTCTAACAGCGCAGCCCGAGCGACGCGACTAGATACGTCACACGAGCACGACACGCGTCTAACAGCGCTGCCCGAGCGACGCGACTAACGACAAGACGAGCGATTACCTTACTTGAGGCTTGCCACGTACACTCGGGGAAAACCTATCTACATAAATACATAATTCTGTTGAGAGATATACATTTTAGATATTTGTATTCTCGTTTACCGTACCTACATTGAAAACCATTAAAAATCCATGAAATGTAACTCTCTGTTTAGTCTGCTACAATATAGTTGAACCTTGAAGTTTAGAAAACTTATAAACCCCGACATAATAAAGAAAATCGGACAAGTGCGAGTGAACTGATGTATGAATAAATGAATATGAAAATCGCTCACCGAGGGTTCCGTACAAACTAGTATATAAAAGGGGGATTTTTTTAATATTTTCCTTCATAAACCGCAAATTACACATCGTAAAAATAATTAAAAATCTGTTTTAGCTTGTGCTAATGAAGCTCTTTTATATGATACCCCACATGATACGGTTAATTCACTTAAAAATTTGGACCCTCATTCCTTGCATAAAGACTAAAGATTTTTTCTTATATGTGTACTCTAACACAATGCTTCTTGCCAAATTTCATAGTTCTAGGTCAACGGGTAGTACCCCATAGGTTTTGATTCCCTTGTGAGTGTCGAAATGTGTGTTTTTACGACATATTCGGCTGTAACTTTTTTTAAGAAACTGAGAAATTCGATTTTTCTTTTTGCAGCAAGAGACTATGGATCTGCGTATACTATGGTTTTAATTTCAACACGATACCTTCACGCGTTCTCGATATACAGGTCTTGACATCCGGACGGACGGCCAGACAGACAGACAGACGGACAACAAAGTGATCCTATAAGGGTTCCGTTTTTTTCCTTTTGAAGTACGGAACCTTAAAAACAGTAGAACCGGAAAATTCAAAATCAGGATACTCTCAATCGAATCCTCTTTCAAACAAAATACTAAATAAAATCCGTCCATCCGTTTGAGAATATTACGATGACATAGACACACAGACACATAAATACCCACATACATACATATATACACAGGTATAACTCATAACACCCCTGTTTTGTCGTGAGAATAAAAGAAGAGAAGCTGCAGATCTATGTTTTCTGCATAAGTTAGCGTCAAATCAAATTGATTGTTCATCCTTGTTAGCTGAAATCAAATTTATTACTCCGCCCATATCATCTCGTAAAAGCCATTTAAGACTTCGTGTCCCCCATTGTCGAACAAACTACCGCGGAAACTCTTTCTTCTCGCGTACATTTAATAATTTTAATTCCAAATTTTCAGAGTCAATTGACCTATTTACCACGAGGCATAATGTGTTTATAAATTTGATTAACAGTCGGTTCTTTGGTCCTAAACTTAAATAAAAAAGCATTATAACACGTAGTAGGTATATATTCAAACGAGCAATACACGTATAAATAAATAAGTAGGTATGTAGTATTTTACAGTAATGGTTCTAATATCGTTGTTCTCACAAAAAATGTGTTGCAATTTTATTTTATTATATACATTCATATTGTGCGGATTTGTTCTATTTGGTAGGTAGGTATGTGATTCTACTATATATGTATTATGTATGTTTTACTCTAATCTTAAGACACATTTCTGTTGCTGCACATTAGCAGTGTAACATCAGTCTCAGGAATTACTAGTGATAACCTAAATTTGGCTTAATTGTGCCTAGTAATTTTTTTCCATGATATTGTGTAAAAAGCTGTTTGGTTGTCCAAATAAATAAAAATAAAAAATAAAAATAAAAATAATGATTTAGTCGATATTATCACCGAGTTACCACTCGAGTCGCCTGCCTGCCTGGAGGCCGCGCGAGGCCAGGCCGGGGCTCGCTGTCGGAACCACAATCAAACAGCAATAAGTATGGGACGCGAGTAATAGCGGCCGAGACCCGTCTCGGGACTGATTCGCAGATGTAATCAATCATTCTGATGTGATAGAAATCTGTGATCTGGTGAAGAGTTCATTTGTCAGAGTCGAGTCGCACCTCGAGGCCGGACGTCCGCCGCCCGCCGCCGCCCGCCGCCGCCCGGCGCCGCCCGCCGCCGCCCGCCGCCGCCCGCCGCCGCCCGCCGCCACCCGCTGTCACGTGATCCACATCCCAGAACAGATGCTCGATCTCATTTACATTAATAATACGATTACTTCAAATTATTTATTGAAAATTATGTTAACGTTAAAAGCGTCGGTAAAAGGTCAAAAATCAAACTGTTGTTTGAATTGGAGTCGATTCCTTGAGCGGCCCTGAATTATTAATTTGTTTAGGAACAATGGGCACAAGTCATTGTGTTAGGTCCCGGGTCGCTCGGCTCGTTGCACGAGTACTTGCAGCGGGACAGCGGCCACTCCTCGTTCGCACCTCTCTCCTCTTCTCTCTTCCTTCCCGATACCGGCCGCCCCCTGCGGGCCGCGCCGCTCGCTCAGATGAATCACCACAGCCTAATGTAAAGTGGCTATTCGGCCGATTTCCTGAGAGAGCACAATACGTAATCACTCTTAAGGCGACGATCGGCCGGCGGGCGGGCGTCCGTTTGCTTAATGTTGGCTAGCTCGGCAAACATCACTCTGGCGCGAATAGTTTACTGACACACGCGCGTGCAGGCCGGCGTGCTTACGCCGGAGTGCAGTGAAGCTGTGGCTGCTGGCTGCACCGTAGTCTCGCTACGGCGCGCTGCTACGTGCAGCACCCCTGCTACATCGTACGCCGGATTGCAGTGAAGCTGTGGCTGCTGGCTGCACCGTAGTCTCGCTACGGCGCGCTGCTACGTGCAGCACCCCTGCTACATCGTACGCCGGATTGCAGTGAAGCTGTGGCTGCTGGCTGCACCGTAGTCTCGCTACGGCGCGCTGCTACGTGCAGCACCCCTGCTACATCGTACGCCGGATTGCAGTGAAGCTGTGGCTGCTGGCTGCACCGTAGTCTCGCTACGGCGCGCTGCTACGTGCAGCACCCCTGCTACATCGTACGCCGGATTGCAGTGAAGCTGTGGCTGCTGGCTGCACCGTAGTCTCGCTACGGCGCGCTGCTACGTGTAGCGCCCCTGCTACATCGTACGCCGGATTGCAGTGAAGCTGTGGCTGCTGGCTGCACCGTAGTCTCGCTACGGCGCGCCGCTACGTGCAGCACCCCTGCTACATCGCCATCTTCTCCGCCCGGAGTATATGACGCGCGGTGTACAAGCCGAATAGAGGAGTGTAAATAGTAGACTATCCTGTCGATGATTTATTTCTTCTTTGCAATAAAACGTTTAATGGCTCCCGTCGTCGCGACTAAGAGCACTCGCGACTCGATTTTTATGCGACATTACGATCTCGAGCAAAAACATAATAAAGTTGTCGTGTTGATTAATTTACCAGGATGACGCACCGGCGGCAGCGCGCGGCGCGCGGCGCGTAGCGTCCGCCGTCTATTCTGTGGCCGGCTGCTAATAATATTCGCCAGTCATTGTCGTCGCCGTGTTTCGCAGATTGCGGGACACACGCTTCTGTCCCAATTCCGGCCGGCCGCTGACTTATTCCGATCGTGACCTTATACTGTTCGATATTGTCGCGGCGACGATACATATTAGGGATACAATTATTTCACCACCTCCTGCGGGCTATATTTTGCACACAAAACCCACCCAAATGCCACCCCTATTTTTGTTGAACTCACTGCTCAGTTGGTAGTATGTCTGCTTGCTAAGCTGTAGGTCGTGGGTTCGATCTCCACCCAGGACAGTTGAACAAGGATGTTTGTTCTGTGTCTCGGTATCATAGTAACACTATGTATCATTAGTAGGTTAGTATTTACTACAAAAAAAATCGGACAAGTTTTATAGTTTCCGCCATAAACCGAAAAATATACATCGTAAAAGTAATTAAAAACCTATTTTAGCTTGTGCTAATGAAGCTCTTTCATATGATACCCCTCATGATGTGTTTGATCTCTTCGTGACCTGATCTGATTTCAAGGTCGTGATGTATTTGTTGATTTGTATGCCGCAGGCTGGAGGGTTGGTGATCATGAGACATGATGGTATCGGTCTAATTTATTGTAACAAATAACTAAGCTTATATACTAAGTACTACGTGCTAGAAGCCTCCTATCTACCTATATATCAGTATATCTATGTTAACGTATCCTAAAGATGAGCCTACATTCAACATAGTCTACATCACGCACCACGAACACTAAACTACGTGGCTACATGACTCCCCCCTTTAAAGAAGAAAAATAAACTATAATAAAATAATAAATTGCAATCACACAAAAACTAATGACCTAGTAACACAAACAACCTTGCTGGCTCAGTAGAAATAATGCTACAAACGCATAGGTAACGGCTGGTCGATGCACTCGATGCCGCAGTTTTGATGACGTCTGTTTGTGAGCTTGTCGAACTGGTACGATCCAATATATTTATAAACAATCATAGTTAGCTCTTGAATGGCGTCAAAAACTTGTCCTTAACAGTTTTTCGGTAAATAAGTACGATATTTCCCTGTAAGCGTATTGCAGCTAACGCTTTCAGTTAAATCAGGAAGCTTGACGTTTTCAAATCTTAAATTCTAATTATTACGAAGTCACATTTCTTGACTGTTGTGCATCTCGTCGTGTTGTATGTGTCGACTTTTTTATTTTTACGATAACTGAGAAGTTTAAGTTTTTTTCTGCAGCAAGGGTCGGATTGGATTGGATATGGATTTACGTTTAAGGTTTTAATTTCAACTCGAGACCTCTACGCGTTCCCGAGATACAGGTCTTAACAGACGGACAGAGGGACAGACGAACAGAGGGACAGACGGACAACAAAGTGATAGTGAAGTGATATAAGGGTTCCGTTTTTTCCTTTTGAGGTACGGATCCCTAAAAAGCATATAAATGTATTCTATCAGCTATCTAGTTTCCATAGTACATGCTTTGCTTAGTTTGGGCTAGATGGTGTTTTGTGAAATGTTCACCAATATGTATTTTTCAGTTTTTTGTAAATTTACTACGGTATTTTGTAGCGGTTTACAGAACTCATACATATCACATTTCGTTTATATATAGTTGATAGTCTCTGAGTAGAATGACTATGACATACAGATAGACGTCCTATAGCTAAATAACCATATTGGCATTTTACTTTTCTAATATCCCTACTCAATGATTTTATATGTTTAAAAATGTTGTGATGCGTGAGAGAGATAGCTGCGCGCTTTAATGTGGTCTGTATGAATTTACGGTCAGCAAAGAAGTTGCTCGAGTTCAAGTTTAAAGTTCATCTTCGACGTTTGATAATGTATGTGAATAGTGGTCGCGTACGTGAGATTGCAATTGTAGTGTAGATACATCTCGCATAACCGGCGTGTAGCGCGAGCCGCGCTGCTCCCGTGTGCGGTGGCTCGGTGGCTGTGTGTGCACGCGCGCCTGGTGCCGCCCTGTGCATGCGCGCCTCGTGCCGCCCTGCCTGCGGCGTGCTGCGCTAAATACGATCGTTCGAGATGAAGAGGCGCGCGCTATCTTGAACGCGAGCCAAATGCAACGAGCGTACAACACTTGTGCCTGAAAGCTAATTGCAGCGTTGCGTCACTCGACATCACACTCGGACACTTCTCGGAACGTATCGAACATATAGTCAAATTTGTTTCGATACTTGTTTGATTACCACGCAGACCCAGGGAAAACCTATCTACGTATAATAACATCACTGTGGATACATATGTGTACCTACTCCGGGCGAAGGAATATGGTCTTGACGCATCATCGTTATATTACATCATAGCACATTATAGAGAACGTGGTACCGAGTGGCCGTAACCGTTATACGAGAGAAGAACAGCTCCCGGGTTCGCCGCGGGAACCGATCATATCCGACGGACTTATCGCTCGAGATAGTTTTAATAGTTTCCGAAGAGCCACGACGTCTCGAATGAACGCGAGGTTAGAGCGAAGAGATACCCGCGCTATCTGCGACCTGGAAGACACCCCGGGTTAATAACGGTAACGCGAGATAGCGGCGCCGCCGGCGCTCACTCGGCCGACACGTCGCCGCCGTCCGGCAGCCGCGGGAGTGAGGGGCCCGGTCCCGGCTCGCCGCTCGCCCTGTCCAGTCTCCGCCTCCAGGTAACGGAAATCTTATTTCCGCTCCGAGAGACTCGCGTTCGTTCCGCAGACCCTAATTATTTTAGCGCGGCTTTCATCTTGAAAAATAAAAACAATCCGTTTCCAAGGCGAAACTTTAGTCGCTTATTAAAATTTACATAATTGTATTGTCGCGGGACCGAAGTTAATTTTCTTATATAAATAGCCGTGATTACTCAAATGAAAGTAAAATTTTAAACAAATTCGCGAAATGAGAGTCGACTCGCCGCGACCTCGCTCGATTGTTAATTCCATTTCCTGCTCATTTTTTGACACAAAGCGCCGAAATTGCTTTTCTTAGTCTTAAATAAGTGGTTAAATTTCATCTCCGCGGCGGGAAATAGCTGGAAGTGGGCGCGCGGCGGATGAACCCTTCAACTACTTACCTACGGAACCTGTGGTGGCGCGCTGCGCTGCTCTCCACGGCGGCAGCGCTCTGTCGACAACTACAGTATCGTACTGGCGAGACCGAGCGGGGGCGCCGCGCGCCGGGGCCGCCCGAGTCTCACTCACCTCTCACCTCGTCCTGCGCTAGCGAGTAATAAAGTATTTAAAATTTAAAGCCGTTATCTCAATCGGGCAGAGGTTCATAAACCATTATGATGGATGGTAAAGCGCAGCCGTAAGCCGCGATATGACCCTTTTCATTCGACCTCATTACACGAGAAGCCGGACCGATATCTGTAATGTATAGACGGTTTATTAGAAGCACGCACTTTACCCGTGAAAAATTAATAGCCGCCTATAAGGTATACGAGAAGTGACTAGCCGCCACACACCGCCTCGGACGCGGCCGGCGCGCCGAGGAACATCATGTTTTAGTAATAATTAATAAGGAAATGCTCAGGATTAAAAAGCTCGCGACGAAGTTTTCAGATACTTAAATCATCGATGGAGACAGGGAACCTCGCGAGCCGCGCCGGCCCCTGCCGCGAGCGAGCCGCGCCGCGCCGGCCCCTGCCGCGAGCGAGCCGAGCCGCGCTGCTATAATTCACTATTCGCTATATTTTAAAAGACAAATAGTCAATAGTCAATAGTTTCAAAGAGCCTTCGATTCGCACTATTGTTCCGGGGACTCGCTTGTGAAATAACAAACGATCGCGGAGGCGTGTTTGTAAACAAATAATTGTCATCGTACAGCCGCGCCTACTTCGAGCGCTCCTGGCGCTTCTGGCGCTCCTGGCGCTCCTGGCGCTCGTGGCGCTCCTGGCTCGACGCTGAACGCTCGAATCAGTAAAAGTTAGCGTTACAGCTAGAGCGACACCGCTGTAAGTCGAGTAACCGTCGCCCTCTCCTCGGGACTCGGGACTCGGGAGCGGCACGCGCCGACATAAATCACGACAAAACTTGAATTACTCATAATTTCAAAATGAATTTCCAAAATGGAATTCGTACCGTTTCTTCCTCAAAAGTAAAATTCATTGTTAATTCTGTTAAGAGAGTTGACTTAGTTCCCTCCCCTCTCCGCCGGCTCCACCGGCTGGTGTTTGTACAATCAAATCATGAAACATCTGAATATGCGTCGAACTCTAATCAAAATAACTACTGTGTGAGAAGTGGACAGAGCAATTGTAGTTCGTTAGTGGTGCGACCCCCCCCCCCCCTCCCCCCGCGTCCGGCGGGGTCCCACTCCATTCATCAAGTAGACAGTGTACCTACTCGATTCGCCCGCGGACGAGTCGTATCTAGGGGGCTCTATTCCGCAGGCTCCTACGTGTCACCGAACTATTACAGATCCTATGTAAATAGGTCGCCGAGTGAAGCATCTAGTGGCAAATATCGTTTCTTATTCGGAAAGTATAGAGTAAACAGGTTTCTTCTGGGTGAACGTGCTCTATCCTAGATCGTATAAGAAATAATAGCTCGGCTTCCGATAACCCCGTTAATATGTAAGAGAGACATCAGCGTCTGGAGCCGTCAGAAGATAAGTAGTTCTCATGTCGTGGTGGTAACGTGTGTGTGACTCCGCCCTAAGCGGTAGGCACTAAGGAGGATGTAAAGTGTGCTGTCCTTGATATTTAACCACATGAAACTGGCACAAATCTAATAAAAACATTCGGACAGTGTACAGACACGATGTTACTGGCCGCCCTCGGCCATTTATCTCGCGCCGACCGAATATATCATTAAATATTATTATCCGAGAACGGTTTATCTATTAAGTTTTTGCCGTGGATATTACTTAGACAGTTTTTTGAAGAGTTTTTTCCTTCGAACATATTTTAATGGAGTTTCCTAGCCCATAGGTCGAGCGAAGCCGCGTCGTCGGCGAGTGCGAAACGTGATTCCAATTATTTCAGCGGTAACCCGATACCCCAGGATATCACTGAGACGAGGAGACAAATATCTTCTCCCCCCGCGGACCCCCCCCCCGGCCCTACGTATAGTGAGGGCGAGCACTCCCAGCGAGCAGGGTATAGACTAACCTTGCAGCGAGCTGTGTTATCAAATGTCACGCGGAAGATGTAGAGGGGTCGGCGAACAGACCGGGGAAGCGGGCGCGGTGCGCGGGAGGGACGGCACCGGCTAGCGGGCCTTTTTGTGGTTTTAAGAAGTAGGCAATTCCGCGAGAGACGGGTTTTACTGGTTCCGACTCTCGGCGTTCATTTATATGGTAATCGTTACAACTCGCAGCCCCACTTGTAAATAATATATTATTATTATACGTAGCATTGCACCAGCTCGGCGGCTGACCAGCTATAAGCACCGGCTCCTGTCTCGTAGGCTCGCCCCCACCACGCTCGGCTCCACGGCGCACTTCCCGGGGTTGTAAGCGTTCTTGAGGAGTGCATGTCTTGTAATGCCTTTTAGCATTTAACAAGCAATACTCGCTTAGTGTTCTTCCTTTATCATATCATAAAACATTTGCTAGGTAGCCCTACAATATCGCATGTCTCGACTCGGTCTTGTCCATCTATTCAGATTTAATTGTATCGATTTGTATTGTATAATTTACTGTATATATATATTTATTGTATAATTGTATGGGCCTCCATGTTTCTCATTACCCTGTAGTCTGTCCTAACGTACTACTAGCTATCAGTAAGAGATGGTTTACTACATGCCCATGTTATTTGAGTCTATTATTTCATTAAAAAACCTGTAGTGTACGAGCGGCACTACAGGCCGTTAGTAATTAAGTACTGGATTACCCCACGAAGTTAATTACTGGAATATCACAATAATTCCCTTGTTTTAATTTGTTCCCCGGCTTCGATGTTCCCCACTCGGCACTCGGCACTCGGCACTCGACACTGGGCACTCGGCACTCGGGGCTCGCCTAACCTCGAGAGCGGGTAATTTTCAACGTTTGCTCAAATCTAACGTTTAATAATTATTCGAATGACATAATAAAATTTGTATTTTTATATAAAATTATTATTTTTAATAACGTTGGAATAATCAGCGGACGCGATAAGCAGACAGTGGCCATTTATAAATAATCTCTAGTTTTGTTGTCGTCGAGGCGCACGTCGCGCCGGGCGGGGCGTGGTGTCGCCGACGCTGCGCGCGCGCATCAGTTTGTTTATTTCACGGAAAATCATTTTAAACAAGTATCCAAATATTCCGATGCTACATTTTTGTACTCGACTACTTAAAGGAATTACTGGTAATTGTTTTCTCCAAATGATGCATACGCAGTACTGGAATGGAAGTATATATACCGATTTAGGTAATTGTAGCGGCATGCTCGGTGTCCCGGTGGGCTCCGGCGCCGGCGCCGCCAAAGGCATAGAAGCGGCGCGGGCGGAGAGCGCGCGCCCGACCGTGACGTGGTAGACACCCCGCGCCGGCCCTCGAACTTGCGGTCCATTGCCTGCTGCCTACCTACAGATGACTATTTATGGGCTATCGACGCAATTTATCTATTTCGGTCGCATTGTTGTGTGACGTTATCGACGAGGAAGGTGCCGCCGCGCCGCCGCGACTCCCGCGGCACGAATTCATTATCGGCCCGCAAAGATCTCCGGTAACTCGATACGACCCGCGCTCGCTCTTTTACCGTACCTTTGAAACGGTGAAACGTTTATGTATCTTATTATTTACTATAAAAATAAACCTAGCGATGGGATGTCACGGTCCTGCGATGTTATTATTTTAATGAGACAGGGCCGAAATTAACACTTTTTCCGACGAACGCGTTCAAAAAAACCCTCGTTATTCATCTGCGAGCTCGCCTCGACGCGGCGTCTGGCGAGACGCGGCCGGCGCCCGTGTCAACTCGCGCCGAATCCATCCCCACGTATTCATACAAACAACAGTAGTAAAAATAAATAGATCACCGCGAGCGCGGCGCGTGTCACGTGTGTTGCGAGCACGGTCGCCTCCTACTGACGGACAGCTGCACGAACATTATTTTAGTAAGCTATACGGTCACGTCACGTACCTCGCCACCAGCGACCAAAACAAACGATGGCGGGCGCGCGACCTCACGTGCCGCCGGCCGACGCGCCGGCCGCACGCTTCGATACTCGCAAGGGATCTACCCGATCGTGATGCACGTCCGACCGAGGAGGCCGCTACTTGCAGCAGCCGACATCCAGACGAGCCGAGTTCCTTCCAAATTAATTAGTGGTGATCCACCATCTCACCCGCTACTCGACTTGTAGGCAGGGCGCCTCTCGAACTGACGACACACTCGTCTGATATGTGCGCTCGCCGCTCGCCGCTAGACGCGTGGCTTCGCGCGCGTTTGCTTCTCAGCGTACCGACTTCACTAGGAGACTGATTTAATTTCATTGCGTGATTTACATTTACAGCTTTGTTATTTATTTATAGAGAACGAGATTTTTTAACAGTTATTAAAGCGGCAACATAACATTTAAGTACCGTGCTGTTTTAATATAATTTTTTCTTCATTAATAATCGGGGCCGGTTACTATGAACGCCGGTACCTGTGTACTGTGTAGGTTTAATGTTCTGACGAGCCACTAGCGGGTGTCATTGCGTCGTTCCCGGTTGGATCCGCTTCACGCGTCGCAGCTGACAGCCGGCCCCCGCCAGTGCCAGCTCGGCCAGCTGCTCTGCGGCCTGCGTCCGTCCCCACGCTGAGAGCGGCGCGGACTCGCCCCTAGTTGTGTTATGAGTACTGAGAGAGCGGGTGCAGTTGGCGCTCGTCTGTCACCGCGCCCCGCATCCAACGGGTCGAGCGGCGCCCGCGCGGCCAGCTGGCCAGTATTGTTGGCACGCGCTATGTTCTCGTTCGAGTGTCAGTACACCTATCTACATCATTATAATCTTATGCATAGCGACTACAAACCACGACTCCATTTAAAAATCCTTTCACATGTGATCACTCTTGCTCGCGCCGAGCACCGTTGTCTAATTTAGCTGTTGCTTTAGTGATTTCCTTTTTTAGATATTTTCGTGAAAGATCTGTTCGTATGTCAGTTATGTTAGTGAGGCCCGGTAGATTTGTTTGTAGAACAAAATATAGTTACAGTATATTTCCTTTCCTACGCACCGGCGCACGCAGCGTAGGAAGACCAGCCACGAGATGGACAGATGACCTCATGCCGCATGAGATGGAACATCGCGGTTGCGCTACAATTTACTGCCACGGAACTGTGGGGTTACAGGATACGACCTACGCAATGACATCCACACCGTAGAAGACAGTTACAGCACCACTCTCTTTAAGGCTAGTGCTAGTGTGACACTATAGCATGATATGTCGAAACTATAAGGGTTCCTCTTTGCCTATAGAATAATAAAAATATCTATTTCCAAACATGTAAACGTATCTCTGTGTAAGCAGCCACTACTGTTCAGTGCATGGTGGTGCTCTGTGCTGTTGTGGTGAGAAGTAGGAGCAGAGCGGCCGCGGGGGACGCGGGGGGGGGGGGGGGGGATGCGGCTACCATGGGAAAGGTTCACGATAACCACAATAACCACAGAGATAATTGCTCCCATAGATAGAGAGGTACTCGACGTTTATGGTGAATGTTACCACAACGCTGTTTTATTGCGCATTGTCTGTATGCAGCCGGCGCGGGCGCGGGCGCGGGCGCGTGGCTCGGGTACCTCCTCGCACGTCTCGCCTCTCGCCGGCTCGTCGCTGTTATCATGGAGCTAACTCTTGGTGTTACAATTACGACTCCTAAGTAGCAACGTAATGGAATGTGTGTTACTTAAGAAACTTTATTTTGTTTTTGTTTACTCGAAATCGGAGCTCATAATAAGGCTGATGTTTCGTTTCTTTGCGGCTTTGCCCGCACCCGCACCCGCACCCGCACGCGGTGAGGTTTCCATAGAACATTTGATGATTTTGATGTAATCATAATTAGAATCTGAGCAGAAGCCTCTCCCTATAACTGGTGAAGTAAGGAGTGTCGATTCTCTCGCATCCAGCACCCGGCACGCGGCACGCGGCACGCGACACCCGGCACGCGGCACCCGGCACCCGGCACGCGGCACGCGGCACGCGACACCCGGCACGTTGTGATCAGCTGACTGAGTGATGGTGAGATGAGTGGGAGCTGTAGTCGAGCTAGCGAGGCGTCGGAACACAACCGAATGTGTTTATTTAGATCAATTCGTAGACATTAAACATCATACGAATACATTACATGTAAATTATTTAAGAGTTATATTTTATGATGATCGATAAAAAATAATAATTAGTTGTTTATGAAAATGAAACATGAGGGCCGCGGAATTCATATAAATTATGTTACCGGTTATTAAACCGGTATTTGTGCGAAATCTGATTAATTTTAGTAAACCGGTTCCCGCTCCACTCCACGATGAGGTCTCATTTATGGACGTCATCAGATATTCATATTATTATTACACAATCGACGAATTTTATTGCACATAAAATTTACTCATACAAATTTAGTAGGTAGGTACTGTAGGTAGGTACTGTAGATAGGTACTGTAGGTAGGTACTGTAGGTAGGTACTGTAGATAGGTACTGTAGGTAGGTACTGTAGATAGGTACTGTAGGTAGGTACTGTAGGTAGGTACTGTAGGTAGGTACTGTAGATAGGTACTGTAGGTAGGTACTGTAGGTAGGTACTGTAGGTAGGTACTGTAGGTAGGTACTGTAGATAGGTACTGTAGGTAGGTACTGTAGGTAGGTACTGTAGGTAGGTACTGTAGATAGGTACTGTAGGTAGGTACTGTAGGTAGGTACTGTAGGTAGGTACTGTAGATAGGTACTGTAGGTAGGTACTGTAGGTAGGTACTGTAGGTAGGTACTGTAGATAGGTACTGTAGGTAGGTACTGTAGGTAGGTACTGTAGGTAGGTACTGTAGATAGGTACTGTAGATAGGTACTGTAGGTAGGTACTGTAGGTAGGTACTGTAGATAGGTACTGTAGGTAGGTACTGTAGGTAGGTACTGTAGGTAGGTACTGTAGATAGGTACTGTAGGTAGGTACTGTAGGTAGGTACTGTAGGTAGGTACTGTAGGTAGGTACTGTAGGTAGGTACTGTAGGTAGGTACTGTAGATAGGTACCGTAGGTAGGTACTGTAGGTAGGTACTGTAGGTAGGTACAGTAGGTAGGTACTGTAGGTAGGTACTGTAGATAGGTACCGTAGGTAGGTACTGTAGGTAGGTACTGTAGGTAGGTACAGTAGGTAGGTACTGTAGGTAGGTACTGTAGATAGGTACTGTAGGTAGGTACTGTAGGTAGGTACTGTAGGTAGGTACAGTAGGTAGGTACTGTAGGTAGGTACTGTAGGTAGGTACTGTAGGTAGGTACTGTAGATAGGTACTGTAGGTAGGTACTGTAGGTAGGTACTGTAGGTAGGTACTGTAGATAGGTACTGTAGATAGGTACCGTAGGTAGGTACTGTAGGTAGGTACTGTAGATAGGTACCGTAGGTAGGTACTGTAGGTAGGTACTGTAGGTAGGTACAGTAGGTAGGTACTGTAGGTAGGTACTGTAGGTAGGTACTGTAGGGCAGGATGGTCGCAGAGGCTCTTGCCCAGCAGAGGGATACTTCAGGCTGACAACAACAACAATTGTCCGTCTGTTACCTCTTCACGGCTAAACCGATCGTTATGAGATTTGGCACAGAGATTCTTTAGGACTCGGAGAAGACAAGAGAAGGACATAGGATATATTTTATCACCATCGACATCATCAATACGCGAGTGAAACTGCAGGGCGCAGCTAGTCAGGTGCAAACGGACACGAATACTGTAACCAAAGAGGATGTATTACGCTATATCTGCAACATTTGTTGCAGTATTTGTTGATATCACGTAGGTACTGTTTACCTAGATACAGGAACGTGGAGCCTGACCACCGATCCCGCTGCTCTGGAAGGTTACGACCGCCTACAACAACAACACCTACAACAATCTTGTTTTACTTGCGATTTAAAGAGTCCAGAATTCCAGATAGGTATATCTATCAGAGGAAATAGCGCGTCCTTCAATTTTTGCCCGACTGCGTAAGAAGAAGGGTTATGTTTTTAGAGTGTATGTATGTTTGTATGTATTTATGTTTCTGTATGATAGTCTAAAGCCTGAACGGCTTGACCGATTTTGACATGCGAGGTGTCATTAGACTTGTCTTCACTTTCTGACTGTCATAGGCTATATTTTGACATGCGAGGTGTCATTGGACTTGTCTTCGCTTCCTGACTGCCATAGGCTATATTTGAACATGCGAGGTGTCATTAGACTTGTCTTCCCTTCCTGACTGTCATAGGCTTTATTTTGAAATGCGAGGTGTCATTAGACTTGCCTTCACTTCCTGACTGTCATATGCTATATTTTTACATGCGAGGTGTCATTAGACTTATCTTCACTTCCTGACTGTCATAGGCTATATTTTTACATGCGACTATTCAAACGAGTCCAAACTCGACGGTTTTATCTCGTTTAGTTTAGGAGTTCCTATGGCCACCTTCCGACGCCATCTTGAGACCCTGGCTGTCATGTAGTACAAGAGTGCTTGTCAAGACTATTCAAACGAGTCCAAACTCGACGGTTTTATCTCGTTTACCTTCCGACCAAACCAAAAAAAAAACAAATTTTAACCTAATTTAACGACAAGAAGTGGTTCTAATTTAACTCGCAAGATTTGTCCCACACATACTAACAGGGCAAGTAGAATAAAAGCTTTTGAAAATCATATTACTCAGTTTTCGTAAAAAATGTTACAGCCGAATATGTTGTAAACAAGTATGTTTATTAAAAGAAAAACAAAATACCCGACTGCAGAAAAGCAGTTTCTGCAGTCTAACTTACGATTTCGTTACACTTGATACGCTGTTGAGTGTACGTTTTTTGTGTGAAAGTATGCACTGTAATCACTGTAAAATATTATAAACCCGCATTCTTTATAATAATTATAGTAAAGTCACTTGTTTGTTGTGTAATAGTTCGTTGAAGGTTACAAAAAAAACGCATTTTTTTTTTGCAAGAGATGTGTTATTATTATTACAAAATATTATATCATATGACACTCTGGAAATGAAGACGAATTTAATGACACCTCGAACATCAAAATAGGACAAGCCGTTTAGGCTGTAGGCTGTCATATAGAAACATACATAAACCCTCATACATAAAAACATACATCTCTGTCTCTGTGATATGATATATATTACTCATCTTCACTGACAGGACTTGGCTTCCCCTCCCTTCTCCCCTCTCATCTTAAAACACAATTATAATGGAACAGTTGTCGGTGATTTCTTTAAGGTATGAAATAGGTTTAATCCTGTTTTACCCGTTCCCGCTGGAATACCGAGATAAAAACTATCTTATTTGTTATTCCAGATTATAAACTACCTGTGTGTCAAATTTCAGCCAAACCCGTTTTACCGTGAAGAAGTAACAAACTAACACAAACTTCGCATTTATATTATTAGTGTGAATTGTTATGTGATTTATTAGCATTTCCTTTTCCAAACTCCAATGAAATATATAAGTTATATATATATATTCGTAATCACCGTTAAAAACTCTTTATTTTGATACCACACTCGATGTATTTGGAAAACATTTTTTTTTTGAGATTACTTTTTCCCCCCAAATTATCCTTCATTTTTTATTTTTTTTTTGTTGTACCCAGTGTCACTCTCACGACTAAGACGAATCTATTGACATCACTCACATAAAAATACGACAAGCCGTTTAGGCTCTAGGGCGTGCCAAAGAAATATACATACATACATACACTCGAAAACATAACCCTCTTTCTTTCGCAGTCGGGTAATAAATTATTTTTGTAGCTATAGAATAATGAATAATATCTGAAATAAATGAAAATTGTATTAAATTGTTATAAAATAGGGTTCACTTTGATCTTTCATACAAAAGCGATCGAACAATTCGTTTCATATTGAACTCGTTCGTTCTTCTACCTGAACAAACTAACTCTAGTTAGTTTGTTCAGGTAGAATAACTAATGTTTGTGGAGCTCATAGCAAGTCCGGGCCCCGCGGCGCGGGATCGGCCCGGCGCAGGACCGGCTCGGTGGTGATCGGTCCTGTGCCGGGATGGGCGGCAGACCGCGCCTGCCCCCCCACCCCCGGATCCCAACCAAATATTTATTTTCTTCCAGAGAATTGGATATACAAGCGATACATTATTTATACGGTAATATCGACATTGAATAATGGATTACTACAATTAATAATTACAGTTTAAGAAACTGAAAAAACAGATTTCACAATATGCAATTCATTTACCTTATAGGATGACATAATTATCCAGTTATTTTGTTATATAATCTGTACTGTAAAGTACTGAACTGATTTTGATAAAATGTACACAATATGGGACCACCTCTGAAGTACTTTCCTCTACCAACCAAAAAGTAATCATAAAAATCAATTCATAAATAATTGGGTATGTAAAGAAAAATGTAACATATGCTGATTCCAAAACCATTTCGAGATTATATGTCTATAAACCATATTTTTTTATTTAGGGCACATAAAATGATGAGATCGCGCAAATTTTTGCGAAATTAAAAAAAATATTTGACTTTCAGTCGACCTCTAAAATGTAGTAAATGTAGTTTAGTTAGTAAAAAAAGATGAAACTGACAGCATTGGCATTGACAAGAGAGACAATATCTCTATGACAACTGTCATACCAAAATAAATAACCAAAATAAATAAAAAAGAATTGTTTTGGTGCTCTGCTACTCTATTCATTTGTATTAAATTAATTCTGTTCATTATCTTTACGACGACCTTGCTTTCCTACCGTTTTGATTGATACTGCATTTACGTTGACCACTGCTTTGTTATAAGGAACTGTTTGCCTACTGATTGGATAAATTATGGATAATTTTGTACGTGCCGACTCTGCTAACTTACCTAAGGTTGAGAATCTTATCATTCTGGAGTTCATCTCAACTAGCGACAAGAACAACATCGCAAAAATCCGAGGAGCTAAAGAGCTAAAACTTATGAACAATGCCAGGATATGAAATAAAGTGATTGACAGTACATAACTTCTTTTTTGAAATGATTTTATTGTGTTTAATTAATACCAATGGTCCTATGTAATAGGGCGAATTCTGTGCCAATTTCATTGTAATTATATAAGAGATTATTTTATTTACATTTATACATTATTTATTTATTTCTGGTTCCTTTTTCTGGTTCATTGTACTGCAGCATCAATGCTTCGCCCAGGAACATATTCTACGTTAACTTGTTCACACCAGTCTTTTAAAGGCTATGTAATAGGGCGAATTCTGTGTTTAAAGGTTTCCTTTACTTTAAAAAACAGTTTATTAGGATTTTAGGCACGAAAGTCGAAACATTTCACAGTTGTAGTTTCTGAATAATATTGTGAATTTGTTTCATTTCAATGCGCAAACACAATCGCGAAGACCTTAGAAAACATTAATTAATTGGCTGAGTCTATTAATACGGGTACTGTACGAACAATTTATAATTATCAATACGGTTACCGTACGAATAATTTATAATTATTAATACGGGTACTGGACAAACAATTTATTATTATTCGTACAGAAGCCTTTAAAAAACAAGCTAATCATCCGGGTACTCGTCCAGTACCCGTACAAATAGTCACTTTCTAATTAATTACAACGAGCTCAATATTAATTATTAATTATTCTTTTTTTCATTCTTTATGTTTACACAACGTATTTGTTTTTTTCAAAACACAACAAAAACCCACAGAATTCGCCCTATTACATAGCAAAACCGATGATCTCTTGTATCAGTCAGAGACAAAAACGAATATAGGTACATGTCACTGTCAAGTTGACGTATATGTATTTTTAGTTCATGTTGGCTATCACAACATCATATTCAGTAGGAAAGATGACGTCATCTTTCCTACTGACGATTTTATCTTTAAAAAAATAAGTACTGAACAGAATAAAAAAATATTGAAATTAGTTTTTCTAAATGATCCATTCTATCATATAAAAATAATATCAAAAAAAAAACTTTACATACCCAAATAATCGCTGAACAAACATGCATACATAAAAACCTACAGTCGAATTGAGAATCTCCTCCTTGTTTTGAAGTCTTGTGAAGAAGATTAAAAATAAATATTACTTATTATTAGTTCAATAAACTTCATATTCTAACTTCCTGTGCAAGAAGGAAGGTCATGTTTTATAGAATAAAAATGTGTAATTGTTGTATAGAGTTACAGCACCTACAAAATGTAATGGAGGCATCTACACGAGTGGTGCACATACCCGAGCGGGGAACAGACGAGATAGAGATACAAACTGAAGCTATCGGGCGCGCAAACAGTGCTGAGGAGCTTTACATGATAACACTCTTGTGAAGCCAGTATAAAGTTAGCGCCGACAGCGGCGGCGGAGGGCAGTCGATGGCTCGAATTAACTGTTCCGACGTTATTCATATTTAGCTAGTGGTTATTGTATAGGTACAACATTTATTTTAGGAAACTTACAGGTTAAATAATAGATGAGTAATAACGTAAGTACAAAAGATAGAGTCCAATGGCTCCAAGTGCGTCCAGCTATTGGGACTCCAAGATAACAGTTATAAAAGCGGAAAGCTAATGAAATATTTCCTTATTAAACGTAACATATATCTGTAAGCTAATTATATTTCGACATAGTTTTAATACGAATCCTTCCCGTCGCTGTGTCGGGCAGTGGGGGCAGGACAGGGCAGGGATGCGCGTGCGCCGGCCCGTTCGTCGAGAGTCGTGCCGCTCTGCGATCCTTCGCTTCCTATCAATGAGCTACTTCTCAGCTGCAGTGTTAGATTCCAGCTCCGTGAACTTTCTCGACGCACGCGCACGCGCACGAGCAAGCTGTCACGGTAGCGTGTTGAGCTCGAGGCTGCCGGTCGCCGGAGCTCCGCGGACATCACCTCACCTCACCTAGGAACCAGATCCTATACTCATATTATATTCAAAGAGTTCGCGCAACGATTCCTGACTTTTTCAGAACATACAGATAATATTCTCTTGAGAAGTCCGTTGATACGGACGCTACGGTATCAGGTATCAGGTGTGGGCACGGAACCAATGACATTCGTTGACACTATCAAAGCACGGAACAATAAAACAAAATAAATAAAAAAACTGGACAAGTGCGAGTCAGACTCGCCCACCGAGGGTTCCGTACAAACTAGTAGATATAAGGAGGAAATTATATATTTTCTTTCATAAACCGACATATACATCGTAAAAATATTTAAAAACCTGTTTTAGTTTGTGCTTTATAGACTATAAAATAAAAATAAAACAAAGGCATTAGTCATAAGGCAATATGGGAGAGCTTAGGAAGGCAAGGTATACCTGCAACATATATTAACATTATCAAAGATATCTAAACAAACAGTAAAGCAAAAATCCAATTGGAAGCTTTGGGCAAAGAATTCCGGATCAAGCGAGGAGTTAGACAGGGAGACCCAATGTCCCCAAAGTTGTTTTCAGCAGTTTTAGAGAACGTCTTTCGCAACTGACTGGGAACATCTAGGCCTCAACATAGACGGAAGAAAACTAAACCACTTAAGATTCGCAGACGATCTGGTTCTACTAGAAGAAAACCCAAAGGCACTTAAGAAGATGATCCAAACTCTAAATACTGAGAGCTCTAAAGTGGGATTAAAAATGAACATAACAAAAACGAAACTAATGACCAACTCTGAAATGGAACCCATTGAAATTGAAGGACAACAAATAGAATATGTCGATGAATATTGCTACTTGGGCCAGATTATCTCCCCTAAAGACCAAACAACCAAGGAAATAAATAAGAGGATTGCTAAAGGGTGGAAAAGATACTGGTCTCTCAAGGAAATTGTAAAATATAAAGACCACAATATGGCAACGAAAAGAAAAGTATTCAATGCTTGTATTCTTCCATGCATCGCCTACGGCTGCGAAACATGGTCCCTTACAAAATACCATAGAGATAAACTAGAAAAGTGCCAGAGAGGTATGGAACGAAGCATGACAGGAACAAGAAGGCAAGATAGACTTTTTTTTTTTTTTTTTTTTTTCCCTTGGTTTTGGCATCATGCTTCCACATTTGCCAAGATAGACTTAGCAATGTGCTATTGAGAGCAAAAACCAAATTAACCGATAGCCTGGAAAATAAAAACCGGACAAGTGCGAGTCAGACTCGCCCACCGAGGGTTCCGTACAAACGAAATAAAAGGGGAAATCACAATATTTTTTTTATATTCCTTCATAAACCGAAAAATATACATCGTAAAAATATTTGACACATTCCTTGCTCACCACTCAGATCTGAGTGGGCGGGGCTATAGTAGCGGCGCCTCCCACTCGGATCCGAGCAAGCGTCCCGTTCATTTTGTAGTAGTCAGTAAACCGCCGGCGTTTGAGGCAGTCAACGTTGCTTTTTTTTTTTTTTTTTTTTTTTTTATTAACAAATTTATTCTCCACAGACTCCAGGGTCCGTGCCTTTTATGAACTAATATATGCATTTATAACTACTTACATTTTTTTTTTTTTTTAAGTTATGCAAGAGGAAGACAAAATTTTAATTTATACTTAACTAACATGCATGCGTGTATACGCCGAGCAGTCCAGCTCCCGCAAGCAGCACCCGTTCACGAGTTGACGCATGTGCCAGCCATCGCTCTCCTCAACCATGTTTGAGGGAAGAGGGCGACCCGCCACACGACGCCGCCGCAAGAAGAAGCTTTTTAGTGAGCGTGAGTGCTCTGAGTATACACGCTTTCTTATTATTATTAAAATAACACAACGGGGACAAATAATACATACAAGAATTTACAAAATTAGGGACAACTAAAGAATAAAAATAACCTAACACCTAACACTTTTGTTTTTTTTTTTTTTTTTTTTATAACAAACAGCGAAACTTTCCATTCAGGGCCTCCACTACCGCCGTGTTGCGATCTTTGATAGCCATTT
This sequence comes from Lycia hirtaria, assembly GCA_947563715.1. Lineage (NCBI taxonomy): Eukaryota > Metazoa > Arthropoda > Insecta > Lepidoptera > Geometridae > Lycia > Lycia hirtaria. Next base: position 55,914,046 of record OX387375.1, read on the forward strand.
TGAGGTTGTAGTCTAAAATGGTCCTTGGTGTAGCTGCCATTGCCCGCCGCACAAAACGGCTGATGGCATCTCCTTCATCATCGGTGTAGTAAGTGAAGGTCCCGGTGTGCCTCGAGACTGCCACGACTGCATGCGAGACGCTGTCATGTAGCTGCAGTTTGCCTTTGGTCTTAATGGCGATGACCGACTCGTACGTCAAACCTTGAGCTTCATGGATGGTGAGGATTCGTGACCCTGTACCTCCCCCGTAACCCTGGTTGCTAAGGGTTAACTTTTCTTCTTGAGTGTGGACCAAGAAAAGAGTTTTAGGGGCGGCTTTGGGTATTTGGGAACCCGTGAACCTTCTCTGCTCTAGTGACTGGATGTGGAACGTTGCTTTGCGCGGCCACTCTGTACTTAATCAAAATTCGCAAAAAGGTTTGGTTCTCAGCCGAAGTCAAGGGTCTGCAGGGGGCGAAGAACGTGTTAAAAACCTGTTTTAGCTTATGCTAATGAGGCTCTTTCATATGATACCCCACATGATACGGTTAATTCACTAATTTCGGCCCTCATTCCTTGCATAGAGACACTATTTTTTGTGATTAAATAAAAAATGACGTTTTCGGATTTTTTCCCATAAGTGTACTCTAACATAATGCTTCTTGCCAAATTTCAGAGTTCTAGGTCAACGGGAAGTACCCCATAGGTTTTGATTCCTCTGTGAGTGTCGAAACATGCGTTTTTACGACATATTTGGCTGTAACTTTTTTTTTACAAAAACTGAGAAATTTTATTTTTATTTCTCCAGCAAGATACTATGGATCTGCGTATATGGTTTTAATTTCAACTCGATACCTTCAAGCGTTCCCGAGATAAAGGTCTTGACACCTGGACAGACGGACAGACAGACGGACAGACGGACAACAAAGTGATCCTATAAGGGTTCCGTTTTTTCCTATTAAGGTACGGAACCCTAAACATGACCTCCAAAAATGGAGATGGACCGGCCATATGTTGAGATCTATGCAAGAAATGTGGAGCCAAATTACAACGAATTGGTATCCAAGAGATGGCAAGAGATGTCGAGGACGACAACAAATGCGCTGGGAAGATGAGCTGAAACTTACTGCGGGACCCAAATGGAGGAGAGTTGCTCAAGACAGGAAGCAATGGAAACTACTGGAGGAGGCTTTTGCCAAAAGGCAAACTGAGTTGAGAGACATCCTATAGCCAAACGATTCAAACAATACAGTCATGAAGATTAATCTCACCAGTTTAACGGGCTAAATAAATAACTTTAACTTTATAACTTTATTTGTAAAAACAATTTGTTCGTTTAGAACACTATTTAAATACATAAAATGATATGCCTGAACTAGGTATTCCTGTTTGTCAGGCAAATCACATATGTACTATGTTTTTTATATACTATCTTAAATAAATAAATTTAGCTTGTGCTAATGAAGCACTTTCATATGATAACCCACATGATACGGTTAAAGCACTTTAAAATTTGCATCCTCCTTCCTTGCATAAAGACCCAATTTTTTGTGATTAAATTAAAAAAGTACAGTTTTTGTTTTTTTTTATGTGTACAATATGAAAATGCTTCTTGCCAAATTTCACAGTTACAGGTCAACGGGAAGTAGGTTTGATTCCTTTGCGAGTGTCGAAATATGCGTTTTTGGCGACATATTCGGCTGTAACTTTTTTATGAAAACTGAGAAGTTTTATTTTTCCCTGCAGCAAGATACTATGGATCTGAGTACCTATATGGTTTTAATTTCAACTCGATACCTTCACGCGTTCCCGAGATACAGGTCTTGACACCCGGACGGACGGACAGACGGACAACAAAGTGATCCTATAAGGGTTCCGTTTTTTAGGGTTCCGTACCCAAAGGGTAAAAACGAGACCCTATTACTAAGACTTCGCTGTCTATCTGTCTGTCTCCAGGCTGTATCTCATAAACCGTGATAGCTAGAAAGCTGAAATTTTCACAAATGATTTATTTCCGTTGCCGCTATAACAACAAATACTAAAAATTAAAAATAAAAAAAAAATTAAGGGGGGTCCCCATACAATAAACGTGTTTTTTTCGTATTTTTTTGCTCAATCTTAAAATCGGTAACAGGTAGACGTGTAACCCCCCCAAATCATCCCCCTTAACCCTCTTAGAAATGCTCGACCTAACTTGATGAAATTTAAAGATATTTGGTACTTACTAAATTTAGAAGATATCATACCCTACTGCCCTACCTTATTTTCACTTATCTTCTACCTTATATTAACTTAAAGTAACTTAAGTATATGGCCAGTGATTCGTCTAGTGGAGGACTTTCTACTTGTTGTGACGCAATAACCGCAGAAGGGAAATTTGAGTCGATACCTTTCCTATATCAATATAACTATTTGACTTATCGTTAAAATACAAGGATTAACCTACCTAATATGATGATATTTGTGTTTACCTAGTTACTGGTGATTGAGACACTCAATTGCAACATTATAAATAACAGTTATAAAATATAATAATTCACTATAGTGTGCCGTAGGTTTTATAATATGTTAAGCGACCGATAAACATGACCCTTACTTGGAACCAAGATAGTTTTACCTAACTGAAATAGGAAGGCTATGTTGTGGGAATCCTATTTCTCAATATATGATAGAGTGGACTTATGTTCAGAGAGATTACTTCTACATCTTTTGTCACAAATTAATAATATACTGTCAAGATGTATTTTGGAGCTAAGAGGTAGGGCTCCGCCTTCCGCCCTTGCGTACCACGAGGAAAACCAGCTAGCAATAACTAGTTATACCAACTAGTTGGTAAAAACCAGTCACACCGACCAGTTACCTACTAGGAACGCCCCATGTGCTGCGACCAGAGACTGGTTGGACTTTTAAGCACCCTGGCTCCATCAGAAACCTCCGGACTAACATCCTTTAGGAGGCCCTGTTTAGCAAATGGGAAATGAGTCTTTCTTGTACGTGTGTCAAAATTCCCTACTTTCTTAATAATGTAGCTAGACAAGAGGACGCAAAATCTTTCAAGTATGTCTGTGTTGGTATAGTATAACGTCAGGCCGAGATAGAAATAAGTTTATATCGGAAAACTACCCATTCCGCTTAGAACAGCAATGTAGAATCGGAGGCTTTCCTGTTGGCCCAAAACCTATGGAAAATCCTAACGAAACAAAGTGGTTTACTTTGTTATTGCAAAAGGTGAGATGGTTGATTCTACATCTAGTTGAAGTCTTAAGCAATGCAACAGTGACTTTACTGCCTAGGTACGTTCCTGCCTATAGGTTGAACTTCCTGGTTCCAATACTTAGGTCTATAGCAATTATTTATACTTTCAGTAGGTCTTAATCTTGACCTACAGAGATTCTTCAATTCTGCCAACAAGAATCGAATAATCCCTACAATAATTATTTAGTTATTTCCCTACATGCGAAACCCTTTGGTCACCGCGATGGATCCTTAACCTTAAATCATAGGTGTAGTATACTTTTGATGAATGTGTTTGTCCAGACGATTTGCTAAACATCAGGCAAGTATCAGTCGCCACATCAGGTATAATGTACCTATGTAGATGTTCTTCTTCTTCTTCGACGTTGTTCTCCCGCAGGGAATTTATATCTAACCCTGATAAGTGAGGCAGTCTTTGATATAGCTCGGTAGCATGTATGTAACATATAGGTACAAATACACTTCAACACTGCGTTATACAGCAATGACTACTCAAAATGCTGACACCTCTCTCTCGACAAGGTTAATCAGACAAACGGTTGGTCTTTCCTCACCGTAATAGGAATTACTGTAGAACTGGCACATCCTGGCCAAAGGTTTTGTGTATCTAAACCTTAATTTAGTGTAGTGATTATAAACTCAGACATATCTCAGGCTGCCCGACTTTTACAACAAAATCTAGCTTTTCATGCAAATTACACAATTCCTATTTGCATTATGTTGTTTGATACTTCCACTGAACTAAATGAGCATAGGTAGATTATGAACGAGATTCTTCCGTCGATTGTCAAATCAGAGACCAAGCATGAAGTAGGTACTTCCGAAATACAAAGGAATTTGAGTAGTTCATCCAATGAAGTATATGAAACAACAATGCTTACATTTTTATTCGTAACGTGTTAAATATTACGGGTAGGGTTTCGCTAGTTTTGCCTAATGAATCTAAATTTTACTCTGGTTATTGAATTCAGTGATCCTTATTGTATAATGTTGTTCAGATCGCTGATGTCAAGATAAAATGGTTATAATATTTAAAGGTATAAAGTGTTCCTTATTGAATTGATTGTTCAGAACACTAATATACTGTTCATAAGAAGAATTTACTCATCTATTTTGGTAGAAGTAACACCAATAAAACATAAACTTTTAGAGATCCTTGTTGAATAAGTAGAATCTACCTACTTAACTGATAATATCCTACCTGAAACGTTAATTGTTAAGAACCCATTTTAACTCCTTATTTTATTGTATTGTTCAGAGTCAAGGGTCCCCCCTGCCTATCACAAGACCTACCGACAAAATTAGAGAATTGAATTTTGTGCATGTCTTCTGGAACTCCAAGGGGTTTCCAGAAGTTGTGTAAATGAGATGATGTGTGTGTGCTTCTTTGTGAAGTGTACTTAACCCTTCCTAATACGAATTAAAAGAACTACATCCCTAGCTAACTACGTATTTGTTAATAATAGCTATCTTCTAGCTATTATAACAAATCTAACCACTACCCCACCGTGAACTCGGGTTCACACGGAACTGCTCCAAAGCTATAGACGCTTCCTCACGCCCGATTCCACGTCTACTAAGTTATACTACCAGTTTAGATGGCGAGTCTGAAATACCTACTGGCCCCTGGCTCCCTACAATCTCTCCAGCAACTTCATCGATAGTTACAAGGAGATTACCCTACAACGCGAAGGGCAGTCAGGAACCAATTCTAACCAAAATTCTGGTGGAAATCCATCCGCGCACTACTTCTTTCTATGCTGCCAGAATTCGAGAAAGAACCAATCCCCGACCAGAGACCTCAAATCCTCTACTCCTGGTCGCGTCTCAAACAACCAGCCGCCTAACAAAACGTAACAAAAGGGGACAGCGTCGTATGGTCTCCAACTTGCGTTTGAAGCTCATACGACACTAGCAATAACCACTTTGGGGTTATAATTAATAAGACTCCGCAGTTGCTTTCCCTAAACACCCACGCCATGTTTAACCGGAGGTTCATACTCAAGAATCATACACCAATCCGTGCATCTACTTTTCGGTATCAGCCGGACCAGCACATAATTCCATTCCGAACTCTCAGGCTAAACAGGACGCGCACTCTCACAATAATTTATCCCCGCATCATCTATAACAATAAGTAAAATAATAATCTAACACAAAACGTTTTCAAGTAAAACGTTAGCAAATGAAATTAACGTAATAGAACACTTCAAAATAATTTAAGTTTAAAAGAAGACTCCCCGCATTCGTTAATCTAAAATAATTCTATTTCCCAAATGAGCAACCAGCGAGAGTAACGTCTAACGCGAAAGCTACGAAGTCCTAGCGCCCAGCGAGCACCAGAACCCAGAACGAGTGAATCGACAAGAGCCCCGCCGCGTTCGAATCATTTCCTTTTACGTATCAATCCCCACCAAGAACTACGCCTACTCGTCCCGACTTAAGGCTTCGCGCGCACTCAAACTAAACACACACCGAAATTGCAAATGACCGCCATTCGAACTTAGTAAATAACAAAATACGCTTCCGTCACCCGTAATCAGTATCTGTATCTGTGGGCATACAATACTTAAATGACCGCTCCCCATTATAACTCACTTTTAGCAATATCATGATAAATTCCAGCAAAGTAGGTTTGGTCGTTCTACAATAACGGTTATAAATAAGGTGAGAAAGTGCTGTAGACCAAAACATCGTCGCCATTAACTATTCCTAAATTCAACATACATACAAACGTAATTAGCAATACTACTTAGTAATACGAAAACCCTTTTAACAACTAAAACCTTTCATTTATTTACCACTTCCGTTGACTGTATAAATATTTAGGTAACTATGGTCGATATATCCGAATTATTGCATGAAAATATGAATTTCCGAGAAATAATAATATAATTATCTTAAAAGAGTAGTATTGTAAATTTGATATAAATAAATCTATTTTAATCTTTACAATAATTTACCGTGACGTCACATATGATGTATTTATAAAAATAAAATATTTAACTTCTGGAGTGTGCGCCGGCGCTTAGCCTTTTTCCAAGAACCGATCGTGCAAGTCTAAATATGGAACTGACAATAACAACAATTTTTCGGATCTACCCTCAACATTTTCTCATTAAATTATTCAACTAATTCAAATGACTTTAAACTCTATTCTCATGACGTCTGTATACCAAATTGCATACTTGTACACATACTATCAAGAATGCAGCCTTCTTTCCATGAAACGCTTGTGCAAGTCTAAATATAGAACGAAATGATCCAATACCTATTTAACTACTAAATGAAGGTAGCTCCAGTAGACAGTATTAGGTAATATACTTCCCATTAAATTTGGTGTTATGCTCCCAAACAGACATTCATAATAATATTATAAACCATTGACCTCAAATATAACCTTGACTGACTAAATAGCATTATTTGGTTTTTGTTAATGTTTTATATAACGCATCTTAAAATAAATTCTATAAGTAATTAAAAATAAGGGAAATACTTATAATTACAGATAAATTAATGTAGACGAGATAAGTTTATTTGTTATCTTTATTCCATATTTTGAACATTTAGAGTTATGTTGAATACATGTGTAACGGATAGGGCTGGACCGTTACAGACGCTTCAAATTTTCACAGAATATTTACTTGTATATTACCTTTCAAAGTAAATAATTAAATAACAATAAAGTAAATATTAAAGGGGGGCTCCCATACAACAAACGTTATTTTTAAGCAATTTTTACTCGATCTTAATTAACAGGTAGAAACTTGAATATTTGTAAGTAAATATTTAGAAATATATTAACTATAAAAATAAATACCTAATCTAATACATAAAAACTCACAAAATAAAAATAATCCGTGCATCTAAACGCGGTGCGAGCGCCGCGCCGCGGTGTGGTGGTGGCGCGAGCGAAGAGGTTGCTAAGCAACGGCCGCGCGGGTAGCGGGGGAGGTAACATCACGGAGCGAGCCATAGCCGCGCGTATTCGCGCGAGCGTCGTCATGCTGCCCGGATGTGTATCGAAAACCTACCTATAAGTTTGCAATTTACTACTTGGAATTTCGTTGATTTCTCGTTATTTTATAAACAGAACTAAACTTTGTAGTATTATAGATGATAGTACGGAACCCTTCGTGCGCGAGTCCGACTCGCACTTGGCCGATTTTTTCTTTTTAGGTACGGAACCCTAAAAATATGCGCCGGTGACGCGGCCAGCGCCCGGCGCGCCGCGTGGTGACACGATCTTCGGTCGCGGTGACGCGCGACGACCTCCGCTTCTAATTTGTTCGCTTGTTAGTTATTTGTGTTTATCGCAATCTACTTCTATTCCACAATAAAACTCAAACAGAATGTAGGACACGTCGGATTTCGGCCACGAGAGGCAACTAAAAATACACGCAGTATATATTTATATATTATGGCGGTAGAGTACGCTCGCGCCGCCGCACGTTCGCTATTCACTCGTACGACGATGCGCATGCACCTGTGGCCGTCCGGGTCAGTCGCATCTAGCTAGCCATGTACTCGTCAAATACGTATATACTGAGAGGGGTGTATGTACTGTCATTACTAAAATGTTCCCTCTTACGCTCGGGAAGTGAAGACACGTCTAACGACACCTCACACAATATCAAGGTCGGTCCCATTGAGCTACATGTAGATACTTAGTACGTAAGTACTACATGTAGCTCAATGATCGGTCGACTCGTGTAGGCTGTAGGAGTGTACACTCGAAAAACATAACCCCACTTCTTGCACAGTCGGGTAATCATGAAAAATATGAGCGATAAATACATTTTTAATGGGTTTGGAATTGTGTATATTTCTCTGTTGAACAAAAATAACATGGAAACCCTCGGAAATCAATAAACATAAATAGAGTTGTAATGTAAGCTGTGGCGGTCTGTGGAGATCTTGGAGGTGGCGTTCTGAACGGAAGCCTAACAGTAAGCCTGGACAAGCGACACAACAGTGCAACATCTTGGAGGTGGCGTTCTGAACGGAATCCTAACAGTAAGCCTGGACAAGCGACACAACAGTGCAACATCTTGGAGGTGGCGTTCTGAACGGAATCCTAACAGTAAGCCTGGACAAGCGACACAACAGTGCAACATCTTGGAGGTGGCGTTCTGAACGGAAGCCTAACAGTAAGCCTGGACAAGCGACACAACAGTGCAACATCTTGGAGATGGCGTTCTGAACGGAAGCCTAACAGTAAGCCTGGACAAGCGACACAACAGTGCAACATTTTGAACAGCAAAACTGCATCCGTCACCTTTTATTAACCGACTGCGCAAGAAGGAGGGTTATGTTTTTCTAGTGTTAGGGTATATGTATGTATTAATGAATGTATGTGGGTATATACGAGTATATATAATATGTTTATATAGGAGCTTCTACAGCCTAAACGGCTTGGCCGATTTTGATGTGTGAGGTTTCGTTGGATTCGTCTTCACTCCTTGAGTGTCATAGGCTACTTTGCAGAATGTATTGTTTTATTACGGTAGGTGGCATACGAGCACGGTTGTCCTCTGAATACCACTATGAAAATGTATGAAATACAATACGATATTTAATACATGCATGTTATTTAATCATCATCATCATCTCAGCCATAAGAAGTCCACTGTTGGACATAGGCCTCCCCCATGGATTTCCAAAAAGACCGATTGGAAGCGGCTTGCATCCAGCGTCTTCCTGCCACTTGTATGAGGTCGTCTGTCCATCTCGTGGCTGGTCTTCCTACGCTGCGCTTGCCGGTACGTGGTCTCCACTCGAGAACCTTTCGGCCCCATCGGCCATCAGTTCTGCGTGCTATGTGCCCTGCCCACTGCCACTTCGTTATTTAATACACGATACATATCGAATCAGAATCAGAATGTATTTTATTGCTAAACTGTGTATACAACAATTTCAGATGAAAATACTTTCTTGTTTCGTGATTTTTCAGTAGTCTGGTTTTAGTTTTTGAACTTATTTTTTTCAGCCTTATTTTAAAGTAGATTTTTTTAATTTGGGAATATTTTAGGTAGGTAGCGGCATCTGTCGAGATTAACATAACCATCGTCTCAGCCACAAGAAGTCCTCTGCTGGACATAGGCTTCCCCCATGAATTAACATAACCATCGTCTTAGCCACAATAAGTCCTCTGCTGGACATAGGCTTCCCCCATGGATTAACATAACCATCGTCTCAGCCACAAGAAGTCCTCTGCTGGACATAGGCTTCCCCCATGAATTAACATAACCATCGTCTTAGCCACAATAAGTCCTCTGCTGGACATAGGCTTCCCCCATGGATTTCCAAGAAGCCTTTACCGGATTTATTCTTTTTCTTCCAGTCCAGTATGAAAGATAATAATAAATTATATTTAGTAAAATCCTGACGTCATATAATCAGCTGATCGCTTGATGAGAGTCAAGAATCGTTTCAGTGCATTTCCGCGGCAAAGATAACTCCAGTGACGCTGACAGCCCACGCTACGTCAGTGTCGCTGACAGCCACGTCAACTACGTCAGCTAGAGCGCTCGTAGAGCGCGCGGCTAAACAACCGACGACACTACTAACTATAATATAATTAACATGTAGCTTTATCATCATCATCATCTCAGCCATAAAAAGTCCACTGCTGGACATAGGCCTCCCCTATGGATTTCCAAAAAGACCGATTGGAAGCGGCTTGCATCCAGCGTCTTCCTGCCACTTGTATGAGGTCATCTGCCCATCTCGTGTCGTGTAGCTTTATAATGTATCAAAATACAGCAAATCCGAGTGATCTCTTCGCGACGACGAACTCATTATAGTTTAACTAGAATATGCGTAAATGGCATATTTGATGAGGCATATAAATGTATCTACTCATATAGATTCTTGTGACAACCATCACTGTCTAATTATAGATGTAGGCACGAAGCTGAGGGGAGTAATAAATATCCGGGATCCTGCCAGGAACTACCATATTAGTTTGGCGGGATCATGGGAATGGTTTTATCGCCGCTTTGTTTTATTTCATAAAACTTGTGTATCTTTGAACGTTAAAGCGTAAAACTTGTGTATATTTGAACTTTACTGCGCAAAACTTGTGTATCTTTGAACGTTAAAGCGTAAAACTTGTGTATCTTTGAACGTTAATGCGTAAAACTTGTGTATCTTTGAAATTAATTTAAAACGTAAAACTTGTGTATCTTTGAACGTTAATGCGTAAACCTTGTGTATCTTTGAACGTTAATGCGTAAAACTTGTGTATCTTTGAACGTTAAAGCGTAAAACTTGTGTATCTTTGAACGGTAATGTGTAAACCTTGTGTATCTTTCAACGCTAATGTATAAAACATTTTTTTTATTGGTGAGTTGAAACATTTATTTTTCGTGTTGTTGGAATTTCATGGAACGTAGAAGCTTTATCTGGGGACACGGCCGTGCCCCCGCCATGTGAGTGAGCGGGTACGTACGGCTGGGACTACCTTTACACAAAGAGATTCGTCGGACTCGAAGCGATTTGTCAGATTTGTAGACTCTCATAGCTTCGGTCCTGATAACTCTAGAGAGTTCAAATTTTCAGGATCAAGTGTGGTCAGTAGACTGATACAATATAAAAAAATCATGTATCTAGCTTTTATACTTTCGATTTTATTGATACCTAAACTACGCCGATTTGCCATTGATTAACTAAAAAAATAAAAGACTTGCTGAAGTCCTAGAAAGCTGAAATTTGGTACGTAGGCTAAAATTTGCACACAAACAATGCTAAAATTAAAACATTTGGAACTTTCACCCTCCAACCCCTATTTGGAGGTTATCCCGTTATTTTCATCAATAATATATCAATAATATAAGGTACTTCCTGAAGTCCTATAAAGCTGAAATTTGGTGTGTAAGCTAATATTTACACATGAACAACGAAGAAATTAAGACATTTTTACTTTTCACCCTCCAACCCCTATTCGTTGGTGCACCCTCTTAGTGTAATCAAAAAGATAGGGCACTTCCTGAATTCTCAGAGAGCTGAAATTTGGTATGCAAACTACGATTGGTACACAAACAACAGAAAAATTAAGACATTTGTAACTTTCACCCTCTAACCCCTATTTGGGGGTTATCCCGTTATTTTCATCAATAATATAAGGTACTTCCTGAAGTCCTAGAAAGCTGAAATTTGGTGTGTAAGCTAATATTTATACATGAATAACGAAGAAATTAAGACATTTTTACTTTTCACCTCCAACCCCTATTTGTGGTTGCACCCTCTGAGTGTGATCAAAAAGATAGGGCACTTCCTGAAGTCTCAGAAAGCTGAAATTTGGTATGCAAACTAAGATTGGTATATAATCAACAGAAAAGTTAAGAAATTTGTAACTTTCACCCTCCAACCCTTTTAAAGGGTGAATTTGACAATATTTTTTTAACATAACATAACTTCGTTATGGATAATTCTAGAGTGTCCAAATTTTCAGGATAAAAATTAGTCAGTACATGTATACAACATACAAAGTTTCATTTATGTAGCTTTTATACTATAGATTTAATTCACATGTAAAATACGTCAATTTTTGGCACTCACACACTAATGATAGTTTTTAACGGCGACGCTAGATGGCGTGTGCGATCTATTTATTTATTTATTTATTTAAGTATACAAAACAGAATATAGCCTAACATAATATAAGATAACATGTGACAATCGATCAGAACCAGACTATACTCCAAAGCATGTATACATCATTTGAGCAAACACATTTTAGGTATTATATTGAAACAAAGGGGAAAACAGAGAAATAGAGTCTATGCATATTTTGTAAGTTTACATAGGTGAATATGTGTAAGCAAATCTAAATTTTATTCATTTTGCAATTGATTTTATTTTACAATCTATTTTATGGATTGGTATAGAGGATATCCTTCACTGATTTAGCATAGAATGAGAGTTTAGGAGTAAAAATATCAATGTCTAGCTTATTATTAATACAGTCATTATACTGCCGAGCCATCCTTACTAGCGGATTATAATAGGAAATATTGTTTTTAAAAGTTTGTAGTGCGAAGAGATTTATTTCATTGGACCTACGTGAACTATACTTTGTGTTAAAGTTTATTTGTGAAAGTAATTCGGGTGCGTCTACTACGGAGTGAATTATTTTATATAAATAAATAAAATCGAAAAATTTTCGACGGGCTTCTAACTTTTGCACATTATACATAGACAATCTTAATTCGTAGTTAGGTTTGGGGCGTCCTAGCTGTTGACGGTAACAAAGCATTCTTAAACACTTTTTCTGTACCCTTTCTATTTCTTCAATATGCACTTTGTAGTGCGGAGACCAGATAGGACTGGCGTATTCTAAAATACTTCTGGAGAGAGTAAAGAATAAATACAGTAAAGACTGAGGTTTTTTAAAGCCTTTAGTAGATCTAAAAATAAATCCAAGGAGTTGACTAGCTTTGGTTGTGATATGTTGATAGTGAGCCCGAAACGAGAGTTTATCGTCGAATATAACACCCAGATCCTTAGCGATATCAGCTCTGATTAGACACTGGCCGTCAATTAGGTAGTTATGGACAATCTTGTGACGTTTGTTGGAAAACGTTACAACAAAGCATTTCTTAATATTGAGATACATGGAGTTCGATTTACACCAGTCTGAAATAGAGTTCAAGTCATTTTGCAGGAGATAGCAGTCGTGAGAAGTGGACACAGTTTTTAATATTTTTAAATCATCGGCATAGAGTAAACATTCACAAGTTAAATGCTCTATGAGATCATTGATAAAGATGATAAATAATAATGGGCCTAAATGCGATCCTTGAGGCACACCAGAGGTCACTTGAGTTGGAGAGGACAGAAAACCTTTCAGAGCTACTAACTGACTCCTATTGGTAAGATAAGAAACTAACCAACGGAGCAGACTACCATGAATACCATAAGATGCTAGCTTCCTGCAAAGTAATCTGTGACTAATTTTGTCAAATGCCTTTGAAAAATCTGTGTAGATAGAGTCAACCTGTCCACTAGTAGCGAAACTCCTACAAAGAAAGTTCTTGTACTCCAACAGATTAGTAACTGTCGACCTGCCCTTAACAAATCCGTGTTGCTTAGTGGAGAGAAGAGGCCTAAAATGGTTATATAAATGGTTATAAACTAAAGATTCGAATAATTTTGCAAAGCAAGACAAGATACTGATTGGCCTGTAGTTTTCACAGCGTGATTTATCACCGTTTTTTAAAATGGGAATTACATGTGCAACCTTCCAGCGCTTGGGAAAAATGCCAGTGACAAGTGACTTGTTGAAAATAATACTTAGTGGCACGCTCAATTGCTTGCTACAAAGTTTTATAAAAGAAGGAGGCAATTGGTCTGGTCCAGCACCTTTATTTTTATCAAGTTGTTTAATTTTAATCAAGATGTCTCGTTTAGTTATATAAAATTGCGAAATAGTGTGCGTAGCTTTATTAGTATCCAAATTATGGGAAAGAAAAGATGTGCTATGATGTGTATCTTTTTCAAAGACAGATCCAAAGTATTCTGAAAAAAGTTCACATATGCCTTGTCCATTAGATGATGAGGAGCTGCCAAAACTCATTAAATGTGGCATTGATACAGAGCCTTTTCTATTATTTACATGTCTCCAGAATAAATTTATATCGTTTCCCATAGAGTCTTCAAGAGAAGAAACATAATTCTTATAACAATAGTCAGCCATTTTTTTAAACCTGTTGCGTAGCAGAGAGAATGTGTCGTAATCTCTAGGGTTATTGAATTTTTTGTATAGTTTATGGTATTTCTTTTTTTCTTCATTACATTTAATTAAAGGTTTACTGTACCAGACTGGATAATTTTGTGGTTTTGTTTTCATAAAGGGTGTATATTTCGCAATAATTTGAAGTAGAGCATCATAAAAAATATCGGTGCAGATATCAACATCAGAGCTCGATAGAATATCGCGCCAGTCTATTAAACTCAATTCTTGTTGTACATCTGAATAATTACATCTCCTATAATCTAGTCGTTGACTGTTAAGTTTTTTTAAACATTTTGTTTTCATTTTTAAAGGAAATTCAAATTTAATAGGGGGATGATGTCTATCTACCAGGCTCAGCGGTTCAGCTTCGGTAACTGTCAAACTTTTGACCGTAGACAGTATTAAATCAAGAGTACGCCCATTCTCGTTATTGATATCATTACATTGGTATAAGTTACAAAATAAAGTAAATTCTACTAAAAGCGAGAGTTTTTTATTTCTAGAATTTTGATATGGAACGGAATTAAAACATATAGACGAAAATTCTGGAATATTAAAATCGCCGATAATCAGGCAATTACCGTTGCTGCAGTTTTCTAAAAATATTTTTTGGCAATTACAGTAAAATTCTTCTATCATTTTAATGTTCAGATCTGGAGGAAGGTAACAGAGACAGATATTAAGATTAGGAGTATTACGAGTGTCCGGTATTATAGTAACCCAGATATCCTCTATACCACTATCCCAAGATGCTTGGCGGATAACTTGAAATGATTTCTTGATTGCGATTAGAACACCACCGCCTTCAGTTTTCTTAGAGTTCGTGTCTATACGATCTCTTCTAAAAACATTATAGCGAGCATCAACCAATTCTCCATCAAATACGGTATTATTTAGATTTGTTTCTGTTAAGCATATCATATCATAATCAGAACTTAATAAGTTTAAATAAAATTGAGATAACTTTGTACGTATTCTATTAACATTTTGGTAATAAATATTGAGCATTGCAGAAAGTATAACAGGAAACTTAGTAAATAATTTTATGTTAGAAAAAAGTAGGACACAGTTTACGATAGCTTATTAAGAGAATCAATGTTTCTAATGTGTGTGGCTGGGCTTTGTTCATCTCTACGGATGTAAATTTGATCAAAGCGCACCCAGACAAATTTATAATTATGATTTTTGGAGAACTTCCGTACCGCTGCGTAGAGCTCTTTTGCTTCAGGAGACAGATGTTCAGCAACATATATTCTACGGCTTTCGCCCGTGAAGCCGATATGAGTCGATGACAGTTTATCATTTGGATGAATCTTATTAAAGCGCGTCACCGAGGACAGGATCAAATCTCGTAGACGTTGTGATGAAAATGTAACCAAAATGTTGCGAGGCCTCATGGAAGACGCATTCATCTTGGCGACGCGACGACAAGCTTTTACATCACCATCCGAGATCACCACATCCAGTCTGTCGCAGAGTTTCCGAAATATGGCGAAAACATCTTCATTTTTGTTCTCAGGGACTTCGTGTATCTCTATATTGAGATCACGCGATATTTTCTCAATGGTAGACACTCGAGCCTGTATCTTAGAGAGTGAATTGTGGGTGTTAGAAAGATCGAACTTTAATTTCTTAATTTCAGCGTCTTTTTGTTGTATCTCTGTTTTCAAATCCTTTTGTTCAGCTGCCAAGAAATCCGTCGTAGCAGTAAATTCACCCTTTAAGTTTTCCACAGCACGTTCAACATGGACGGCCACAATTTTTTCGATGTCTTTATTTAACGCCGATCTCAAGTTGGTCATGAAAGTAGACTCCGGTGATAGCTTTAAATCGAAAAGGTGGCTAATACTCTCCAGAGTGAGAGGTTCATTCAACAAGTTGACGCCTGCCGAAATGTTCGTAGCAGCGCTCGCGCTGGTGTCGCAGCTTGTATTTGCGAAGGATACATTAGTTGTGTTGTCCGGAGAAGGTGATTACGGCGAGAATGGACGGGGGTGTCATCTTTATTTTTGCGTCGTGTTACATTCTGACAGTTAGGACAGAACAGTGACAGTTAGGATCGACTTAAGCACACGCTATCGTTTTTAGCGCTTTGCTTATACATCCTGCGTACTTATGGATGGATAGTGTCGTTTTCGTTCGTTGTTTGGTTGTTTGTTTAGTAAATATGGGTTTGTATTATACATATTCGACTTTCATTGATGATTTGGTTTGTTTTATGTAGTACTTATATTAGATTACAGTATTATATTTTTCTGTGTAAATAAGTCCCTCATTTACACAGAAAAATATAATACTTAAGTTATTGAATAACAGTCCGGATACAAGAATAATCTAAAGTTGGTTTAAAGCACGTATTCCCATAAAAAGGAAATAAGACGAACAATATGAGTAACGAAATAATTTCTTTGGGAGACGGGTTAGGACGCTATCGTACAGTTCATAGTATACGCAGGATAGTTCAGAAGTGAAACTCAGGATACTTTTAACTGGTTTTATTATGTACAAAACTAATTATAATTTATACATGTAAGTTGCCGTGACACTTATACTTGTTGCCGGGTACAGAACGCGCTTTAGAACACTACGCGCTAATGCACAGCTAGCTCTACAAAGTCTAACGCTACAATAAATCCTTAAATCTTGGTCAAAAAGCATGGCTTGGTTGTTTCATGGAACTATTACATTACTATTACAATTATACATCATTCAAGAGCAGAGATTTTAGTTTCTCTTTCTTTTTCTTCCTTAGAAGTCCATGTACGTTATGCGACATATGTTATATGTTTGTAACTGACAGCCGGAAAACGGCCAAGCCATGCTTTTTGATCAAGATTGAAGGCTTACAGAGGTAAGTATTGTAGCGTTAGACTTTGTAGAGTTAGCAGCTTGTCTCTTCAGATTCAGTCAGATCTCATTTGATTTCTTTTTGTCAGTGAAAGTGGCATGACAATGCGAGAGATGGTAACCAATTTTACATGAAATGTTTTTGGTGGGATATTATAAACTTGCCGTGTTTGTCTGTCTGTCCGTTGAGGTCAAATGTAGAAAGCTGAATAAAAGTAATTTAAAAGAAACCGGGCAAGTGCGATTCAGACCCGCCCACCGAGGGTTCCGTACAAACTTGTAGAGATAAAAGGGGGAAATTATATATTTTTTATATTTTCCTTCATACACCGAAAAATACCTATATACATCGTAAAAATATTTAAAAATCTGTTTTAGCTTGTGCTAATCTCGGGAACGTGTAAATGTATCGAGTTGAAATTAAAATCATATACGCAGATTCATAGTCTCTTGCTGCAGAGAGAAAAATCAAACGTCTCAGTTTTCATAAAAAAAGTTACAGCTGAGTATGTCGCAAAAAACGCATATTTTGACACTCGCAAGGGAATCAAAATGTATGTATGGGTTACTTCCCGTTGACTGTGAAACTGTAAAATTTGGCAAGAAGCATTGTCATATAGTACACATAAAGGTAAAAATCCGATAACTGTACATTTTTAATCACAAAAAAGCGGGTAAGCGGGTCTAAATTTTAAAATTGCTTTAACCGTACCATGTGTGTGGTATTATATGAAAGAGCTTCATTAGAACAAGCTAAAATAAGTATTTAAATATTTTTACAATGTATATTTTTCGGTATATAAAGCAAAATATAAAAATATATATAATTTCACTCTTTTATGTACTAGTTTGTACGGAACCCTCGGTGGGCGAGTCTGAATCGCACTTAAATATACCTACTTATATTTACAGAATTGAAACTGAGAAGCGTGTGAAGACTTATCGACTCGATAATTAATTTTTGATATTTTTCTTGTCTTGTAGAGAGTGAATTGATCAACAAAATAGATAGGGGCATCCATTATTCGCGTCTTGTTTTTAACCGGTTTTTAACACTTCCCTCCCCTGGTGATACGCGATGGTGTTTCAGACCATGACTAGACTACGTTCTGCTTAATTATGCTCGTTTCAGACCATGACTAGACTACGTTCTGCCTAATTATGCTCGTTTCAGACCATGACTAGACTACGTTCTGCCTAATTATGCTCGTTTCAGACCATGACTAGACTACGTTCTGCCTAATTATGTTCGTTTCACGGCGACAGAAGAACGAGAACCGATATGCCTTGTGCTCTTGCAGCAGAAGAACGCGGTGGTAGACGTTAGGTAGTAGTGTGCGCAGATCTCGGTACCATTAAACGGCGTTAAACAGTTCCTTTATCGTCTATATCGTAAAATGGCAATTGTTGTGTGTCGTAAGAATCGGAACCGTAAACATGATGTCTCGTCGTAAATATTCGCGCTTCATATAAACCATAAAGCCGACCTTATGTCGCCGGTGTTTATACAGGCGGTGCGGGGGTGCGGGGGCGCGTGGGGGCGCTAGCCTATACAAGGATACAACTCATACTACAACTATCAGTTTAGAAACTCAAAAAACCCCTGACAAAAGAACGGGTGAACCGATTTTGATGAAACATAGCTAATAACACTCGATGAAATTTTCATCAAACAAAAAAACTAGCTCAAAATCGGTCCATCCATTTGAGAGCTACGATGCCATAGACATACACGCAGATATGCAGATAGATACACACGTCGAACTTATAACAGCCCTCTTTTTGGATCGGGAGTTACAAAGAAAAAACCGGACAAGTGCGAGTCAGACTCGCACACCGAGGGTTCCGTACAAACTAGTAGATAAAAGAGGGAAATCATATTTTTTTTTATATTTTCCTTCATAAACCGAAAAATATACAGCGTAAAAATATTTGAAACCCTGTTTTAGCATATGCTAATGAAGTTCTTTCATGATACGGTTAATTCACTTTAAAATTTGGGCCCTCATACCTTGCATAAAGACACTATTTTTTTGTGATTAAATTAAAAATGTCCAGTTTTCGGTTTTTTTCCTATAATATATGTTTTTTATTTTATTTTAAATGTACTTTTATGTGTACTCTATTACAATGCTTCTTGCCAAATTTCATAGTTCTAGGTCAACAGGAAGTACCCCATAGGTTTGATTCCCTTGTGAGTGTCGAAATGTGCGTTTTTACGACATATTCGGCTGTAACTTTTTTTACGAAAACTGAGAAATTTTATTTTTATTTCTGCAGCAAGAGACTATGGATTTGCGTATATGGTTTTAATTTCAACTCGATACCTTCACGCGTTCCCGAGATAAAGGTCTTGACAGACGGACAGACAGACAGACGGACAACAAAGTGATCCTATAAGGGTTCCGTTTTTTTTTCTTTTGAGGTACGGCACCCTAAAAACTACCCGACTGCATAATTGCATTTTTCGTATTGTGACTTTCGTTTTTGTTACGCTTTATAATTATGATGTTGAGTGTACGTATTCGCAAGAATGTATGCGCAAAAACACTTTACAATGTATTTAAATGAGCATTATTTAAGATAATACTTGTAAAATAATTTATATGTCATGAAAAAGTCGGTCGGAGGTTACGAAAAAGGAAAAAGTGTAAATTTTAATTTTACTGAAATGCTTGAGAACTAAAGACGAATCTAAAGATACCATGCACATCAATAATTATTGTTAATGATACTCATTTAAATAAATTATTTAATACAGTACAGTAATACAGTCCGAGCCGTGGGGTACCGGCTTAGAATAGTACCTCCCCCTCTCTTCCCGTGGGTGCCGTAAGAACCGGCTAAGGGAAATACTACCAGAGATGGGCAGCAGCATCCTCTGCGGAAAACGCTACCCACTGCGCTCGCCAACCCGCATGCCAAGCGTGGCGAGTAATGGCAAAACCCCCCCCTATGACAGACGACAAAAATACCAGGCCCCCAGTCCCCGGCAGCTCCGCTATTCCGGACTACGGTAGCGGTCCCGGTCACGGCGGAGCAAGGGGTGCTAAGAATCTCCGGAAGAGATCCGGCTACCACCCCCTGCATAAACGACGACTGGCCCTGGTAACACACAATATTCGCACGATGAGGACAGACGAGAAGCTAGCTGAGCTGGAAGAAGAAATGAGTAGGTTACATTGGGATATCCTGGGGTTATCGGAAGTCCGACGAGAGGGTGAGGACACGATAACCCTGAAATCCGGTAACCTACTATACTACCGGGAGGGCGACCAACAGTCCCAAGGTGGTGTCGGGTTTCTCGTCCATAAGTCCCTTGTTAACAACATTCTTGCCATCGACAGTGTATCGAGCAGGGTTGCGTACCTGATACTCAGAGTATCCAAGAGATATTCGTTGAAGGTCATCCAGGTATACGCACCGACCTCGGCACACTCGGATGATGAGGTGGAGGTGATGTATGAGGACATTAGTAGGGCCATACACACTTCTGAGACCTATTTTAATGTTGTTATGGGGGACTTCAATGCGAAGCTGGGCAGGAAATGCGAAAGTGAGTTGAGAGTGGGGCAATTTGGATATGGACAACGGAACCCCAGGGGACAGAGGTTGGCCGACTTTCTGGAGAAAGAGGGACTCTTCATGATGAACTCTTTCTTCCAGAAGCCACCTCATAGGAAATGGACCTGGTTGAGTCCCGATGGTTCTACGAGAAATGAGATAGACTTCATCCTGACCACCAAGAAACAAATATTCAATGATGTCTCTGTGATCAACATGGTTAAAACCGGAAGTGATCACCGAATGGTACGAGGCACTTTGAATATTAATGTTAAACTGGAGAGGTCCCGTATGATGAAGTCTACACTCCGACCCACTCGCGCCCATATCCAAAACCCCGAGAGCTTTCAGCTCGAACTATCAAATCGCTTCGAGTGCCTGGAGAGCTGCGCATCGGTGGATGAGATCAATAACAGGTTTGTGGAAACTGTCCGTACGGTGGGCGCGAAGTTTTATAAGCCCCACCGTACAAATAGACCGCAAAAGCTCTCGAGCCATACCCTCGACCTCATGGCTGAACGACGCTCATTGCAACTGCAGTCTTCTGGTGACGCCGAGTCATATAGGCGGCTCAATAGACTCATATCAAAGTCTATGCGACACGACATCCGTACCTTTAATACTAATCGTATTAAAGAGACGATAGAGCGGAATAAAGGCTCCAAAGTGTTCGCAAGAGACATGTCTATTGGGCAGAGCCAGTTGACGAAGCTGAAGATGGAAGATGGCAGTATAGCGTCGACCAAAGCAGAAGTCTTGAGGGAAATCGAGAGGTTCTATGGACAGTTATACACATCGGTCGCAAAACCTGTTAGCAGTTTGGGCAAAGATCCAAGAGCCAAACTGACTCGACATTATACCGAAGATATCCCGGACATCAGCCTGTACGAGATTAGGATGGCCTTGAAACAGCTCAAGAACAACAAGGCACCGGGCGACGACGGAATTACATCAGAGCTACTGAAAGCGGGTGGAACACCGGTACTGAAAGTCCTTCAGAGGCTCTTCAATTCCGTCGTGCTTGAAGGTACAACGCCAGAAGCATGGAACAGAAGCGTGGTGGCGCTGTTCTTCAAAAAAGGAGACAACACTTTGCTGAAGAACTACAGACCCATCTCGCTTCTGAGCCATGTCTATAAGCTGTTTTCAAGGGTCATCACGAATCGTCTTGAACGCAGGTTTGATGACTTCCAGCCTCCCGAACAAGCCGGTTTCCGAAAAGGCTATAGTACCATAGACCACATCCATACGCTGCGGCAAGTGATACAGAAGACCGAAGAGTATAACTTGCCCCTTTGCTTAGCGTTTGTGGACTATGAGAAAGCCTTTGATTCGATCGAGACCTGGGCGGTGCTTGAGGCTCTCCAGCGATGCCGTATTGACTATCGGTATGTCGAAGTGCTGAAGTGCTTGTACAACAACGCCACCATGTCAGTCCGAGTACAAGACCAGAACTCAGAGGCAATTTCATTGAAAAGAGGCGTGAGGCAGGGAGACGTTGTCTCTCCGAAACTGTTTACCGCCGGTTTGGAAGATGCCTATAAGCTTCTGGAATGGAAAGGGCTCGGCATTAATATTAACGGCGAGTACATCACTCACCTTCGGTTTGCCGACGATATAGTAGTCATGGCAAAGTCGATGGAAGAGCTCAGTACGATGCTCGAAGACCTCAATAGAGTTTCCCAACGGGTGGGCCTCAAAATGAACATGGACAAAACGAAGGTTATGTCGAACGCCCATGTAGTGCCCACCCCAATATCTGTGGGGAACTTCACTCTTGAAGTTGTTGACGAATACGTCTACTTAGGACAGACGGTCCGATTAGGCAGGTCCAACTTTACGAGGGAGGTCAATCGTCGTATCCAACTCGGCTGGGCTGCGTTCGGGAAACTTAAATGCGTCTTCTCGTCCAATATTCCCCAGTCCCTCAAGTCGAAAGTTTACAACCAGTGTGTGTTACCAGTGATGACATACGGCACTGAAACGTGGTCCCTAACTATGGGCCTTATAAGGAAGCTCAAGGTCACGCAACGAGCTATGGAGAGGGCTATGCTCGGAGTCTCTCTACGAGATCGAATCAGAAATGAAGAGATACGTAGACGTACAAAAGTCATCGATATAGCACAGCGGATTAGCAAGTTGAAGTGGCAGTGGGCAGGGCACATAGCACGCAGAACTGATGGCCGATGGGGCCGAAAGGTTCTCGAGTGGAGACCACGTACCGGCAAGCGCAGCGTAGGAAGACCAGCCACGAGATGGACAGACGACCTCATACAAGTGGCAGGAAGACGCTGGATGCAAGCCGCTTCCAATCGGTCTTTTTGGAAATCCATGGGGGAGGCCTATGTCCAACAGTGGACTTCTTATGGCTGAGATGATGATGATGAGTAATACAGTAGCTTTGTTCATTATTTCTCACAAAAACTTACACATACTTAATAACATCATGCGTAACGTAACCATTATGCATTTGTCAGTTTGTCTAAAACAAATCGGAAGTGCTGGTGAATGACAAAGAGTGTTGATAATAATTTTGTTGCTATTTTCTTGTCAAAAAAAAAAATACTTTGTATATTTTTTGTAATTCACTAGTTGACCGAGCAAGCGAAGTGAGCGAAGCGTCTGTGCATCAACTGGCCAATTTTTTTTTCGTCTTTCTGTTTGTGAGTTTGTATGTTCGTACTCGCGTACAGGGCGTAATTTTGAACCAATTTTGATGATTCTTGGCGTATAGGTTCTATGGATTATTAATTTTTTTTTTGTCATCGGCGATTTTTGATAGAAAGGGTGGTTCCCATAAAAAAGGGGGAAGTTTATTGCGGCCCTAATTACCAACCGATTTTAATGATATTTTGTAGATAGATTAAGTACATCATTATTATAACTTGACGTAAAAATAAACAGAATTGGTCAAGTGGTTGTCGAGATATGACAACCAACTTCAGATTGCATGTAATAGTGAGGGCGCGTGGATGTGTTTGATACAATTTAGCGCTGAATAATTTTCTTGATTTTACTTTTCATACTATTTATAAAATTATTTGATGATCGAGCGAGCGAAGCATCTCTGCATCAGTCAGCCAAATTTTCTTTCGTTATTAATACGGCTTCCTAAGCCAACTTTATGTAGGTATTATGTACGATGACCCAAGGTGAGCTGCAAATAAGCTCTCTCGCGAGGTCTACTGTTCGTAGAACTACTAATGTAGCAGTAATTCTCAATAGACTATCCCACTAAAAACATTTCATATAAAATTGATTGCCATGTCTGGCATTGTTATTCCTTTTTCACTGACAAAAAGTCATCAGCCCTATCTCTAACTCTACAAAGCCTAGAAACCTACCTTTAGAAACGAACTAGGCACACAAACGATCATAAGTGAGTAGCAAACTTGACGTATTTTAAGTGTGAATCAAACTAAAGTATAAAGGCTAATTTATTTATTTATTTATTTATTTATTTAGGCACACAAAACAGAATACAATTGGAGTATTAACAATAGAATACGATAAAACATACGAACTAGATTGCATTCCTACACATGTGTACACAGCAACAACAAAATAAATGCAGTACTTTTTAAATTACATTAGAGTATATACGTATAAATATGTAGATAACAAAAAGAAAATATTAAGTTACATAATAATATGGAAAGGAAGTTAGAAAAACAAAAACAAAAATAAAAATAAGTTAGAAAAACAACAGCGCTGATATCGCTATATATAATTAAATGAAACTTTTTAAGTTTTTTAAGTTTAGTGCTCTACTTCAGGAAGTACTTTATATTTTTGGTGACAATAACGGGATAACCCCCAAACAGAGGTTTGAGGGTGAAAGTTACAAAATGACTTAATTTTTAGGGTTCCGTACCCAAAGGGTAAAAACGGGACCCTATTACTAAGACTTCGCTGTCTGTCTGTCTGTCTGTCTCCAGGCATTATCTCATAAACCGTGATAGCTAGAAAGCTGAATTTTTTACAAATGAGGTTTTTCCGTTGCCGCTACAACAACAAATACTAAAAATAAAAATAAAAAAATATTGAGGGGGGTCCCCGTACAATAAATGTGTTTTTTTCGTATTTTTTTGCTCAATATTAAAAACGGTAACAGGTAGACGCTTCAAATTTTCACAGAATATTTACTTGTATATTACCTTTCAAAATAAATAATTAAATAATAATAAAGTAAATATTAAAGGGGGGCTCCCATACAACAAACGTAATTTTTAAGCAATTTTTACTCGATCTTAATTAACAGGTAGAAACTTGAATATTTTTAAGTAAATATTTAGAAATATATTAGTTAAAAAAATTAATACCTAATTTAATACATAAAAACTCACAAAATGAAAATAATCCGTGCATCTAAACGCGGTGCGAGCGCCGCGCCGCGGTGTGGTGGTGGCGCGAGCGCGAGGCGGTTGCTAAGCAACGGCCGCGCGGGTAGCGGGGGAGGTAACATCACGGAGCGAGCCATAGCCGCGCGTATTCGCGCGAGCGTCGTCATGCTGCCCGGATGTGTATCGAAAACCTACCTATAAGTTTGCAATTTACTACTTGGAATTTCGTTGATTTCTCGTTATTTTATAAACAGAACTAAACTTTGTAGTATTATAGATGATAGTACGGAACCCTTCGTGCGCGAGTCCGACTCGCACTTGGCCGATTATTACGTTGCTTGTGTGCAAATTGTAGTCTACGTAAAGAGTACTTGATGAAGTACTAGAAATCTGAAATTCGGTACGTAGGCTAAAAAAACAAAAATAAATAAAAAGTTTCAGTTATCTAGCTCTTATGAGCTAGATAACTGAAACTTTTTATATTTTATGAGTCCGCCGACCACACTCGATCTTGAAAATTTGTACTCTCTAGTGTCATCGAGGCTGAAGCTATGAGGGTCAAAAAATCCGACGAATCGCTTCGAGAATAGGTAGTCCCGGCCGCGCCCACTGTCTCACATGGCGGGGGCACGGCAGTGCCCCCAGATTTAATTACCACGTAGTAGTAGTGCTTAATTAACTAATTTGAACAACTTTCAGGGTTTCTGTGTTTATAAATATTCCTTTTTAGGGTTTCATAACTCAAAAGAAAAAAACGGAACCCTTACTTATAGGATCACTTTGTTGTCCGTCTGTCTGTCTGTACGTCCGTCCGGGTGTCAAGACAAGTGTATCTCGGGAACGGGTGAAGGTATCGAATTAAAATTAAAACCATATACGCAGATCCATTGTCTCTTGCTGCAGAGAGAAAAATCAAACTACTCAGTTTTCATAAATGAATGAAAAAGTTACAGCCGAATATGTCGCAAAAAACTAATATTTCGACACTCACAAGTGAATCAAACTATTGGGTACTTTCCCGTTGACCTATAATTGTGAAATTTGACAAGAAGCATTGTCATATAGTACACATAGAGGAAAAAATCCTAAAATGTACATTTTTAATTAAATTGCAAAAATAGGGTCTTTATGCAAGGAAGGAGGGTCCAAATTTTAAAGTCAAATATCATATGGAGTATCATATAAAAGAGCTTTATTTTAGCACAATCTAAAACAGGTTTTTAAATATTTTTATGATGTATATTTTTGGTTTATGAAGGAAAATATAAAAAAAAATATAATTTCCCCCTTTTATCTACTAGTTTGTACGGAACCCTTGGTGGGCGAGTCTGACTCGCACTTGTACGGTTTTTTACATAAGTAAGGTTTAAAATAATAGCTATATTGATCTCATTAAATGATGTTGCATTGTTTATACATAAGGTTTAAATGTATCGATAAGTAATTGGTAGTAATGATATCTTACCTTGTTTTATGTTCTAATAAAAAATAACTAAAACTGGTTTCTAGACAGGCAGGAGTGACACGATATAACAAATGTGATCACGAACTTACATAAAGCTAAATAAGAGCTTACTATTCTCCTACGATTACTACTACGATTCGATGTCGAGTCTAGTTTCATCAAAATAAACAACAAGTCATCGAGTTGAAGCTACCTACTACTATAGTAAGCAAGACAGGAGGACAGGAGGCGGAGACAGGAGCTCCCGGCGAGCGCGAGAGCGAGTCTGAGAGACGGGGCGGAGACAGGAGCTCCTGGCGAGCGCGAGAGCGAGTCTGGGAAACAGGGGGCGGAGACAGGAGCTTCCGGCGAGCACGGGAACGAGTCTGAGAGACAGGAGCTCCCGGTGAGTGCGAGAGCGAGTCTGAGAGACAGGAGGCGGAGACAGGAGCTCCCGGGGAGCGCGAGAGCGAGTCTGGGAGACAGGAGCTCCCGGCGAGCGCGAGAGCGAGTCTGGGAGACAGGGGGCGGAGACAGGAGCTCCCGGCGAACGCGAGAGCTAGTCTGAGAGACAGGGGGCGGAGACAGGAGCTCCCGGCGAGTACGAGAGCGAGTCTGGGAGACAGGAGGCGGAGACAGGAGCTCCGGGCGAGCGCGAGTGCGAGTCTGAGTCCGATCGCTCGCGTGGTGTCGTGTGCTGGCTGTATGTCCTCTGGGACACATGTTGTGGAGTGGAAGTACCCGCTTGGAACCGATGCATTTAAACACGAACTGAACCGAACAAAGGTCTCTGGATTATTCTTCTGTCCGGATGTTTGTCGGTGCTCACGTACTGCGCCTCAAGGTTGCTATTTGAACTATCATTCGTTCGCCACTCGCTGATACGATTTAGCGACAATTGTGACAAATTGTTAGTCAATTACATAGAAATAAATTGTCACAATTGTCGCTAAATCGTCTCAGCGAGTGGCGAACGTATATATTTTACAACCGATTTTGACGAAGCTTTATACTTTATATGTTAATGTTTTCTATACAGGTTTTTCAATTAAAAAAAATCAATGCAGATTTTTTCGATAAATAATCTCAATTATCGAAAAAAAAAACCGGACAAGTGCGAGTCAGACTCCACCAAGGGTTCCGTACAAACTAAATAACAGGGGGAAATCATATATTTTTTAATATTTTCCTTCATAATCTGAAAAATATACATAGTAAAAATATTTAAAAACCTGTTTTAGCTTATACTAATGAAGCTCTTTCATATGATAATTCACTTTAAAATTTGGGCCCTCATTCCTTGCATAAAGACACTATTTTTTGTGATTAAATTAAAAATGTTAACATTAGTAAACTACAAACTATTCAAAATAAATCAATTAAATACTCATTTAACACTCCTAGTCTCCTATGTATACAAACCTAAATAAAATCCATGAAAAAATTGGTCTTCCAAATATTAACACCGGACAAGTGTGAGTCAGACTCGCCCACCGAGGGTTCCGTACAAACTAGAAGATAAAAGGGGGAAATCAATCTAGTTTTTGGATGTTTTCCTATATGTGTACTCTATCACAATGCTTTTTGCCAAATTTCATTGTTCTAGGTCAACGGGAAGTACCCCATAGGTTTTGATTCCCTTGTGAGTGTCGAAATGTGCGTTTTTTACGATATATTCGGCTGTAACTTTTTTTTAACGAAAACTTAGAAACTTTATTTTTCTTTCTGCAGCACGATACTATGGATCTGCGTATATGGTTTTAATTTCAACTTGATACCTTCACGCGTTTCCGAGAACAAGGTCTTGACACCCGACGGACGGACAGACGGACAGACGGACAACAAAGTGATCCTATAAGGGTTCCGTTTTTTCCTATTGAGGTACGGAACCCTAAAAATTACTAATACACTAACCCCAATAGCAAAAATAACATAGTTAATAAAATTTGCAAATATAGAACACGAGACGAGTTATATCGACATTCGACAAGTACAAACGGTGTAAACTACCCCATCACTTGTTCCTCGATGAACAGGTACAGGTGAGCGCGAACTGCTCGCCACGGCTGCTCGCGGCAGCGCGCGCCATTCTGGCCCGTATTATCTAGCGATATGTCGAGCGGAATAGCGCGCGCGGCTCCGGACTCGGCCGCCGGCACTTGCGCGGCTCACATACCTACTTACAATTAAACTTGTTTACGAGAACCTCCTGCTATCTGCGGAATACTTTCGGTCGCGCGTCCGAAACTATATTGTATCTTACCCTCTTTTAATATTTTATCTCTTCATAATCATTCAAATTAATAAATGTAATACTATCTTAAATTTACATAACCCACTAATTTAGGATGTTCAAAATGTAGTTATAATGTTCATTTAACTCAAATGTTTACCCCCTGGAAATAAGTTTTTAGTAAGCATATTATTGTTAGCTTGTCAAACGTGCATAATTTGCTGTTGATATTTCTAGGAATTAACGTACACTGGAAATGTTCATTAAGTATGTAATATTTTATGTTTAATACAGATATTTTGAAATTGAAAATAGATACCTTCACGCGTTCCCGAGTTAAAGCTCTTGACACCCGGACAGACGGACAGACAGACAGGCAGACAGACGGACAGTGGGACAACAAATTGATCCTATAAGGGTTCCCTTTTTTTCCTTTTGAGGTACGGAACCCTAAAAATGGGAGAAGTGTTGGTACGGCGCCATTTGCTGGCCGATTGTGATCATGTTGTTTGTAACGTTTGTCACTCAATCTATATAATTATGAGCAAAATCGGTCAAGAAGTTGTCGAGATAAAAGATTGTGAAATCTCGGTTAGAAACTTTAGAAAGGGCCGAGTTTCGCAACGAGCCTATTTATCAGCGGATTTTGATATTTGACAGAGAGTCGGAGCACGCGGCCACGAGACGTTACATACTCGACGAGTCGGAGCACGCGGCCACGAGACGTTGCATATTCGACGAGAAACGAGAAATTCGAATATAAATAAATATAAATAACACAGTGCCATGTATTATTGCACAAGTGCTCGCGAGCCCTACTGTTCGTACAACTACTAGTATTACATGGTGTGATCGGATGTAGCCGAACTCGAGGAGCGTTTCATTTTGATAATCGTGTAAAATAAAATAAAATAAAAAAATAAAATATTGATGACGAATGACGGCAGTGAGCGTGGGCGCACTGAAGAACGACCTCTCCGGCAATGCGCATCGGTCGCGTCGCATCGCGCCACGTCGCGTCGCGTCGCGTTACGCTGCGTGTGCGGATTAGGATCGCGCCTAAGCTCCGGATTTACCGGATAATACGGCCTGCACGAAACGTATTTTACGCAGAGGCTGAGCCTATTCAGATGGAAATGTGACGCCGACAAACAACTTTATTTCAGTTATGATGAAATCGTGTACGGTGCCCGCCTCATACTCGTGTACGGTGCCCGCCTCATACTCGTGTACGTTGCCCGCCTCTCATACTCGTGTACGGTGCCCGCCTCATACTCGTGTACGGTGCCCGCCTCATACTCGTGTACGGTGCCCGCCTCATACTCGTGTACGGTGCCCGCCTCATACTCGTGTACGTTGCCCGCCTCTCATACTCGTGTACGGTGCCCGCCTCATACTCGTGTACGGTGCCCGCCTCATACTCGTGTACGGTGCCCGCCTCATACTCCAATACGATTTACTTTGAGCACATTTTTCTTCATGATGTTATCCATTTATGATGAGGAACAGGTACGTAAGCGGCTTATGGTATTCGTAGTTCGTATGTCCGGGTGTTTTCATAAAAACAAAGAGGGAAGTTTTCACAATCCCCGTATGTGAGAGATCTTTGCTTTTGATGACACATGCTTAGGATCTCTGCTCAGTACGAAAATACTCATTAGCTAAGTAGTCGAAGAGAATAGAGGCTACAGGGAGCGAGGGTAGCCAGCGGGGCGAAGGGAGCGGAACTGTGAATGTTGTGGCGTCGTGCTGGAATATTTAGCTCTCAGAGTTCTACTCGCAACTCCACACACACACACACACACACGTAGACCATATATAAGTTTAATTTACATGTGATAGTGCTATAGTCGACGATTTGTTTTTATCATTAAACCTAAAAACGTATTCTGTTGTAATATGTTTGCCTGTCGGTGTTTCCTCTATTGCTAGACGGTTAAATGACAGGTCCCATAGGAACTACATAATAATAGTACAAAGTTTGATATAAATATAAAGTAGGTCGGATGAAAGTTTAGAGTGATCGACAGAGGTTGCGCCTGCGCCAGCTCACGGAGCGTAGCGAGCTCCACTCTTGACGAACGAGTTGACGAACTCAAGAACAAACCTCCCATAAGAATACCATATAACTATAATTGTGGCGTTCTGACTTGCATTGTATGCTCACGAACATTTTCTGCAAAAATAGGGTACATAAGTCACGTGAGAGCGAAACATCCAAGCTCAATTATTACAGAAGCTTAAGTCACCGTGGCCGAAATCGGCTAGTATGACATCATGAAGAGGTGCCCGACGTAGGAACACGATATTCGTATTTTAGGATGACATCATGAAGAGGTGCCCGACGTAGGAACACGATATTCGTATTTTAGGATGACATCATGAAGAGGTGCCCGACGTAGGAACACGATATTCGTATTTTAGGATGACATCATGAAGAGGTGCCCGACGTAGGAACACGATATTCGTATTTTAGGATGACATCATGAAGAGGTGCCCGACGTAGGAACACGATATTCGTATTTTAGGATGACATCATGAAGAGGTGCCCGACGCGGCGACGTAGGAACACGATATTCGTATTTTAGGATGACATCATGAAGAGGTGCCCGACGCGGCGACGTAGGAACACGATATTCGTATTTTAGGATGACATCATGAAGAGGTGCCCGACGCGGCGACGTAGGAACACGATATTCGTATTTTAGGATGACATCATGAAGAGGTGCCCGACGTAGGAACACGATATTCGTATTTTAGGATGACATCATGAAGAGGTGCCCGACGTAGGAACACGATATTCGTATTTTAGGATGACATCATGAAGAGGTGCCCGACGTAGGAACACGATATTCGTATTTTAGGATGACATCATGAAGAGGTGCCCGACGTAGGAACACGATATTCGTATTTTAGGATGACATCATGAAGAGGTGCCCGACGTAGGAACACGATATTCGTATTTTAGGATGACATCATGAAGAGGTGCCCGACGTAGGAACACGATATTCGTATTTTAGGATGACATCATGAAGAGGTGCCCGACGTAGGAACACGATATTCGTATTTTAGGATGACATCATGAAGAGGTGCCCGACGTAGGAACACGATATTCGTATTTTTATCCGACTACGGTGAAGCAAAAGGGAGGGTTATGTTTTGACCGGTATATTATATGTGTATGTATGTTCATCTGTTTCCCCATAACTTCTAAATGACTTATCGTAATCTAACAAATGAGTCTTAGTCTCAAACGTGTTATTTGTCCGCTGGTGTAGGCTATGTAACATCACATTCAATTGGATTTGGCGCCTTCTAGAGTCTAGGGGCACGAAGTCAAGAAACAAAATTCGGCCCATCCCATTATGTGTAGTATCATTGAACAGGGATTTTAAGGCGCAGGGGGCGCTGCGGCCTCCCAAATGATTACGCTGACGTTACGCGAGTACGTTTCCTGCTGGCGGCTGCGCGCGCGCCGCCCGATCGTTCTCTGAGACTGCGGAGATTCAGCGCGGATGAGATATATCGTATCGTTATGACGCGGATTCCTCCCAAAATATCTAAGGATATATATGATATCTCAATAAAATTGATTAGAACAGGTATTCTATCGCTAGCACCGGTATTAGCTGACCTTTTTAATAGCTGTTTGATAGAGGGTACCTTTCCAAGTCCGCTTAAGATCAGCAAGGTATCGCCGCTGTACAAAGGAAAGGGAAAGCGGGAGAACATCGACAGCTACAGACCTGTCTCGATTATACCTGCAGTCGCGAAAGTATTCGAGAACGGACTTAGCTCTCGTCTTGTCGAATTTCTGTCCGACACGTGTGCACTATCCGACCGTCAGTATGCGTACCGCGAGGGGCGTTCAACAACAGCCCTGACCCGTGAGGTGGTGCGACGTGTTATGGAAGCCCGTGATTCCAGACCCAAGCTGCAGGTGGCGATCCTCTGCTGTGACCTGTCGAAGGCGTTTGATGTCGCCGATCGTGACGTCTTAGCTGTTAAATTACAGCATTACGGCATGGTCGGTGCTGCTCATTCCCTTCTGACAGGTCTGATGGCGCACAGATCACAAGTGGTCGTCGGCTGTGGAGGATCACTAAAATCCGATCCCATGATGGCGGAAACGGGTGTGGCGCAGGGATCATCAGTTTCAAATATTTTATTCTCCATACTCCTGAACGACCTGCCCAATGCCGTGACTGCCGCTGACGTACTTATGTACGCTGATGACATGGCCGCCGTGGTTACAGCGCCGACAGTGGATGCGCTTGAGCGGAAGCTGAACGACGCAGCCTCTCATCTGTCAGGGTGGTTCCACATGAATGGCCTCGCTCTCAACCTGAACAAGACTCACTTCATCCAGTTTAGTCTGTCAGGGAAGTCTCAGAGACAACTGTCTGTGTTTGTGGATGGAGTGAGGATTGAGGAAAAGCAAACTACAACGTTCCTGGGTTTTGAAATAGACCGAGGACTAAAGTGGGACCACCACATTGACAAGCTGTGTAGCAAACTCGGAGGTGCTTGTTTCGCGCTGAGTCGAGTGACGAAAGTGGTGCCGAGTGAGGTTGCACGTGTGTGTTACTTCGCTACGGTACACTCTCAGCTTCAGTATGGCACTGAAATATGGGCTCGAGCCGCGGACTGGGAGCAAGCGTTCCGCATGCAGAAACGTGCGGTGCGGTGCGTAGCGCGAGTACCGTGGGACACCCCGGCTCGCCCATATTTCAAAAAGCTTGGAATCTTGACGTTACCTGCCATGCTGATCTATCAAGTGGCAGTGTATGCTAGACTAAACATAGACAAATACCCGGAGCGTGGTTCTCAGCATCACTATTCCACTCGAAACAGACACAAACTGATGGCGGTCATGCGTTCCCTTGAGAAGTCCACTAAGCTCACACATGTCATGGCCCCGACCGTATATAATAATTTGCCAAATAACGTCACTAGGGCAAGAACGTTACAATCTTTTAAAGTAAAGCTCAAAAAATGGCTCCTCGAGCAGTCTTTTTATAATGTTAACGAATTTTTTAACACTAACATTTGACATTTTTCTATTATAATTTGTACTTCCATTGACATTTAATAATTCAATCTAATTATTTTTTACTTTTTGACATGATTATTATTATTGTAATGTGGTATATTTACACAGTATTCTTTGTTGTGTTTTTATGCTTACAAATAGTTGTAAGCTTATACATAATATTTTATTATTATTTGTAGAAACTTGACGTGTAAAATAATATTTTATCAATAAATATATGAATATGAATATGATTAGCTCGCTTGTATTTGGGGTCGACAGAGAAAGTCAATTTTACAAAATATCACTGATGGAACAAATTAGTATTTGTGGAGCGCTGTCGGCGCGTCACCGAGATCATCTCTCTCCGCGAGCCGGTGTTATTAATGAGACGAGAATTAAAACGAGTAGCGGGTAGAGCCGCCGAGGGCGGCCCTTCTATCATCGCCTGCGGCCTCAGAGACCGCCGCGCGCCGCTCTGACTCGGCCCTACGTTAGAAACGTTGGACAAATTTAAAATGGTAAATATTTAAAACAAAATAAATGGTAGGCCATTAAATTTTATTGATTTTATTTGGTATTATGAATTTAACACTCATTAAATATATATAACTCTATAATACTATCACAATAATCATCATCATCATCTCAGCCACAAGAAATCCACTTCTGGATATAGGATAGGCCTCCCCCATGGATTTCCAAAAATACCGGTTGGAATTGAATTAATAAAATTGAGAAGATGGTTGGCGAGTACCACATGCGCGGGACCCGCTCCTCAAATTAATAAAATTGAGAAGATGGTTGGCGAGTACCACATGCGCGGGACCTGCGCCTCAAATTAATAAAATAGAGAAGATGGTTGGCAAGTACCACATGCGCGGGACCCGCTCCTCAAATTAGTAAAATAGAGAAGATGGTTGGCGAGTACCACATGCGCGGGACCCGTTCCTCAAATCAATAAAATCTCAGCCTCAACACAGATCTGCGATACCTGTTGGCACCGTGAGCAACTTCTGCGTCCGTAGGAAACGTTTTAAATAAAAATAGTAGGCGGTAGTAGTTAATATTTTCATAACAAAAAAACTGTCAACTGTCATGTAGTCTCACCTGTGACCACGGACGCTGCAGTGTTCGAGACAACTGTCATCTAGTCTCACCTGTGACCACGGACGCTGCAGTGTTCGAGACAACTGTCATCTAGTCTCACCTGTGACCACGGACGCTGCAGTGTTCGAGACAACTGTCATCTAGTCTCACCTGTGACCACGGACGCTGCAGTGTTCGAGACAACTGTCATCTAGTCTCACCTGTGACCACGGACGCTGCAGTGTTCGAGACAACTGTCATCTAGTCTCACCTGTGACCACGGACGCTGCAGTGTTCGAGACAACTGTCATCTAGTCTCACCTGTGACCACGGACGCTGCAGTGTTCGAGACAACTGTCATCTAGTCTCACCTGGGACCACGGACGCTGCAGTGTTCGAGACAACTGTCATCTAGTCTCACCTGTGACCACGGACGCTGCAGTGTTCGAGACAACTGTCATCTAGTCTCACCTGTGACCACGGACGCTGCAGTGTTCGAAACAACTGTCATCTAGTCTCACCTGTGACCACGGACGCTGCAGTGTTCGAGAAAACTGTCATCTAGTCTCACCTGTGACCACGGACGCTGCAGTGTTCGAGACAACTGTCATCTAGTCTCACCTGTGACCACGGACGCTGCAGTGTTCGAGACAACTGTCATCTAGTCTCACCTGTGACCACGGACGCTGCAGTGTTCGAGACAACTGTCATCTAGTCTCACCTGTGACCACGGACGCTGCAGTGTTCGAGACAACTGTCATTTATTCTCACCTGTGACCACGGACGCTGCAGTGTTCGAGACAACTGTTATCTAGTCTCACCTGTGACCACGGACGCTGCAGTGTTCGAGACAACTGTCATCTAGTCTCACCTGTGACCACGGACGCTGCAGTGTTCGAGACAACTGTCATCTAGTCTCAGCTGTGACCACGGACGCAGCAGTGTTCGAGACAACTGTCATCTAGTCTCACCTGGGACCACGGACGCTGCAGTGTTCGAGACAACTGTCATCTAGTCTCACCTGTGACCACGGACGCTGCAGTGTTCGAGACAACTGTCATCTAGTCTCACCTGTGACCACGGACGCTGCAGTGTTCGAGACAACTGTCATCTAGTCTCACCTGTGACCACGGACGCTGCAGTGTTCGAGACAACTGTCATCTAGTCTCACCTGTGACCACGGACGCTGCAGTGTTCGAGACAATTGTCATCTAGTCTCACCTGTGACCACGGACGCTGCAGTGTTCGAGACAACTGTCATCTAGTCTCACCTGTGACCACGGACGCTGCAAAGTGTTCTAAATGTCAGCTCATAAAATTATGTAAAATATACGCGATAAATCCGTTATAATTTGTTTCATTTCCATGTCTAAATTTCATGCTCCTAACAATAAAATCCTGGAACTTCCATACAATATAATACCCCCATTTCAACCCTTTAATCTGCTCCTTTCGCAAAATCCGTCCTTAAGTGACCTATTTACTTCTTATGGAACTTATATGCCAAATCGAAAAGCACATACCTAGCTAATTGTATTCAAAATTGCTTTTTCAAGTTGAAAGTGCTGTATAAAATGAGGCCATTCTTAAAAGAGGAAATCTAAAAGAAGAAAACGGGTTCAACTGACGGAGTCACTAAATATTGCTAAAGTTAAATGGACTTCAAATTTAGTTAAATTAGTTAAATGGTTAATCTACTTGGATGCAGATTAAATGTAGAAAATGCATGCGCTTTTGATATCCACTACAGGTCACATGTCTCCAACTCCATTCTTAAACAAGAATTACCTTCTTAGTATGACTCATCGGCGAAAGCTCCACCTTGCCTGTCTTTTGTTTGGCGTAGCTTACTATGTACAAACTGGCGTACTCCGAGTTATCTCTGCAGCAAGTTGTCATCCAAGGCAACTCGTAATTCAGATTCAGTACGCGCCTGCTCCAACCTCCAACCCCAGGACGCAGCATCACAGCTCAGCTGCTTTTCGAGATGGTTTCAGACAGAGTACAGCGACAAAGTACTGGAACAACATAATATACGAGTACCTTCCAAGTATGAGGCCGATACGGAACCTGCAAACTATAAACAGGTTTAGATATAACTTGAAAGTGCATTTATACACTCGTCTCACAACTATCTATGCTGTTAAGTGTACGTTTTTTTGTAAAAAAGTATGCGTAAATCGTTGTTAAAGTTTATAAATGCGCATTCTTAAGAATACTCGTAATTCTAGTAAAACTACTTGTTTATTACGAAAAAGTTCGTTAGAGATTACGAAAAAATTTATTGCATACATGCTGGAAGTGAAGATAATTCTAACGACACCTCGCACATCAAAATCGGTCGAGCCGTTTAGGCTGTAGGCGATCATAGAGAAACATACATACATACCCACAGAGTTTTGAGATTTTGTTGTGAGTGAGTTTTGTTGAGTGACCGGACGCGCGATCGGGTGTTGCGACCGGCACATGTAGCTTTATTATGCTATTTTTATCTAGTAGTAGGTACAATGTACATAATTAAGTAATTTGTTATTTTATTTATTTTATACATTTGTTGAAACTTAGTTAGAGTAAATATGTACTCACTTCTTAGGTATCCAATTTAGACTTTGTTATCATAGATTGAATATTACAGTGCACAAGTACTTCTTTAGTTTGTAGATAAAAAAAAATATAAAGCATATTTGGGTACTTAGGTAGAATTTAAAAATAAACAAAAATCAGAAAAAACTTTGAATCCGCTTAAAAATAACTAAAATATGATAAGTGACAGTTACAGCGGACAGTGCATTCTTGCACAACACTCAAAATATGATAAGTGACAGTTACAGCGGACAGTGCATTCTTGCACAACACTCAAAATTATTTCTTGTTTTTTTCCTTATTGGCATGATTTCGGCTGCCTCACTCATTCGGTCGATTCGCCTGCTTCATAGTTCTGTTTCATGTTTGTAGGGGGGGGGGGGGGGGGGCAGGTAAGTATGTACATTATTTATTGACTACATATTGTAATGATGATGATGGTGAAATTTCTAGAAGGAAATGCTCCTCGACTATTTAAATAAAGAATCTCGTCAACATTCTAGAAAGTTCGAAACAAATGATAAAAACAAAAGACGATCGAAATTGAACATTCTGGAACGAAACAAATGACGAACGAAATGACTATCGGAATAAAAGCTTCTAGAAGGTTCTGCGGGGTATATAAGGAGCTTCAGTCGCGGACAGAGGGCAATGACCTCATCGCAGCAGTCACGGCTGCTGCGTTGGGGTCACCCGATCCGACAGCCCCAGGCAACAGGAAATACTCCGTTTTTGGTATAGGCGTCGGTTACCAAAGGAACACAAACACGACACACCGACCTCGCCGGCGAGGTCGAGGAACCCCCAGGTCTGGTAGAAGACCGGTTAGATTCTCTCCAAATAGTCAACCAGTTCAACCCAATAGGGCCGCAGGGCACACCCCATCGGGGTTGCCGCACGGCAATTCGACTTCCCCCCCCCCCAGGCGACGGCCCAAGCCGAGGTCCGAACCTCCCTCGAGGTGCCCTTGAGCTAGTCCCTCGTAACCTTTAGTTTGTAAGCGGCCCAGCGCCTTCTGCGCTCGTCAAAGTCCGGTAAGCTGTAGAGGCCGTTAGAGGCCAACAGCTCTAGTCATTTCAAAAAAAAAAAAAAAAAAAAAAAGGACAGAGGGCAGTTCAGATACGAGTAGCATACAGGAAAGAAGAAAAAGTTACAAGTGAAAGTGAAGTGTTGAAGTGAACAGTATAGTGAAGAGACGTTATAGTAGTAGTGTGTTGGTCGGAACACATACTCTGTGTGTTTGTAGCGCGTCGATTCTGTAACTATTGTCGGTGTTTGTGTTATAGACTGTGAGTGCTCTGTAGAAGACACCACTTGTCAACGAATTAAACGGGCTTGAATAACATCGTTGTTTCCTTCCAATCCCTATACCCACTTCCCGTAACAATATTTTACTCAGAACTCCTTGAGACGCGCTCTCGCATAGATAAAGGAGTTTATCGACTAAAATGTTCGCCCTTTAATCGGCGGCGTTTTTAATTAAACTTTGTTTGTTATCTGTCGCGTGTCGCTTTAGCCGCCCCCGCTTGCCACCCGCGAGCGCCGCCGCGCCTCGCTCGTTTCCACAACGGCTACATCCACTTGCACAAGTGATTGTGCCTCGCTCGCAGTGCGTGCTGTGGAATGTACCTCGTATTTATATTGTTTCCAGTAGGGACGGGAAGTTCACACCTGACCGAGTGTGGGTGCGCGCCGCACAGCCAGGTTGCATCGACACATTGTAAGTGGCATGCAGTCGCTGGATGGTGGCCGCTTCCATCAGGTCTTTACGGATGCCTATATCAGTATACGAGCAGTGGACTTCTTGTGCCTGAGATGATGATGATGGCGATTGTGATGTTCAACTACGGAGCCCTACACTGCCCAGTTTCGTTTTGGTTTGGCTAAGCATGTGGGAACGTTTAGCGGTCGCGTGGTGCGTCTCGACATCCGACCAGCATCTGTACCAACAATCGATGCGAGAGCACCCCTGAGAGTCTGCCCGGAACACTTGTTGCGGAAACAATGGGATCGCGATAGATATACCTAATTAAATCTGACAAGTACGAGTTAGACTTGTAAACCGAAGGTTCCGTACCCCCTTGTGGTACTTATTGCAATCCACAAAATGTAATTATTTATTTTTTCCTTATGGCTTGAAACGCATATTTCGACACTCACAAAGGAATGAAAATTTATAGGGTACTTCTTGATCTAGAACTATGATATTTGGCAATAAGCATTGTCTTATTTTTTTTATTTTTTATATATAATAGGAGAAGCAAAAAGGCAGACCGCTCGCCTGATGGTAAGCGATAACCGTCGCCTATGGACAACTGCAACATCACTGACATTACTGTTGCTTTGCTAACCCGGAAAGGTGCTTGTAGACACCCTTTTTAAAACGCTCTTTGTTGAAGCTTGGCGGGAAAACCTTCCGAGGAAGGACGTTCCACATTTTGCTGGTTCGCGGGAGGAAGGAGCGTGAGAACCTGACTGTATGGGATTTCCAGTTATGCAAAATGTGGGGGTGAGCTTTTTGGCGGTTTCGTGAAGTACGATGGTGGAACTCCGAAGCAGGTATTAGTTCAAAAAGCTCTTCAGAGCATTCCCCGAAAAACAAGCGGTAGAAAATGCAAAGGGATCCTACATCTCTACGCAGACAAAGTAAGTCTAGCTTATTGGTAAGCTTGGGATCGTCAACAATTCTAATGGCTCGTCGCTGTAGGGAGTCAAGAGGCTGAAGTTGATAAGCAGGTGCGCCATTCCAGAGGTGGGAGCAGTAGTAATTTCATTTAATGTTAATTTATTCACAAAGAACAGGCTCTCTATGCAAAGAATGAGGGTCCAATTATTAAAGTGAGGTAATCGTATCATGTGGGGTATCATATTATAAAAGAGCTTCAAGAGCACAAGCCAATTTTTTAAAATTGTTTTTACGACGTATAATTTACGGACCATGACTTGAATATGCCGCGCCACGTAGTGTTCGTAGTGGTGCTACGTCGTAGTGGTGCTACGTCGTAGCCTAGCTTACTTGCGTCTAGTCTAGTGTTTAAGCGATATTTAATTGTTTGTAATATTGTATCCCACCAAAAACACTTCATATAAAATTGGTTGCCATGTCTCACATTGTCATGCCACTTTCACTGACAAAAAGAAATCGGATGAGATCCGACTGAATCTGAAGAGACAAGCCGCTAACTATACAAAGTCTAACGCTACAATACTTATCTCTGTAAGCCTTCAATCTTGATCAAAAAGCATGGTTTGGCCGTTATCCGGCTGTCAGTTACAAACATAATATCTCGTACATGGACTTATACAGGATGTCCGAGTGAGGCCCAACAATATTTAAAGGTGTTTATCTATATCAAGTTTGGAATCGTATGCGTAAATGTTAATAATAAAAGCGAATCTTTATTTTTCTATACAAAACAAAACAAAAAAAAATTGAGTTTTTTTCGACAACCCTAACAACTCTATAGTCGTGGTTCATTGACCACTGGCCGCTGGCTTTGATAATGCCGCACGCACACACGGATACGATCCCCGCTCCCCCGCGTCACCCACGTCACCCGCGCCGCTTCCAGCGCACGTGCACCTACTTTAAAAAAAGTACTTTCTGTAAGTTTCACTTAAACTAGTTTAATTATTATCATCATCCTAACCTTATCTGTGGTCTAATTAGTATCTGACTAAACCTAACTGGATAACCTACCTGCCTATGACTAGGTACAAGTATTGTTAAAATAGGAAATAAATTGCGATTATTTCAAATCGAAATGTAACAGGTGCCTAGATAGAACCTGACACATTACAAGTAATTCGCTTATCTGAATTCTAATCTGAAAATCTAATTATCTGAGTTAAAATTAAATGCGTCTATTTGCCTATTGCGTTCTAATAAAATACCAATCTTATTTACCTATCATATCACCAAATAATGTCAAGGTACATTGCTTACCTTAGGGTACCTAAACCGAGGGAGTGAGAATGATTAAAAACACCAGTACTAATCAATTAATCAATGCTTGTTTATTATAACATACATTTATGGTTTATTATTCACATTTATTTGTGACAAAATTACGATTAACATTTTACTTTCAATGTACTTTGCGTACCATGGACGAGGTATTATTTACTTATTTTTACTTTTCTTTACTCAGTTTACTCACGACGCATTAAAGAAAAGGTTCGAAATGCTGGCCTCCCTTCTCAATACAAAACCGGGCGCGCCGAAAAATCGAACCCATGACGTTTATCAACATTTGTGGGGTTATGTTGTTGAATGCCGTTGTGATGCGCGGTATCATATCTTCTCTCGTGTTACACGGCTCCGAATACACAATATTCTTTATGTAACCCCACAAAAAGAAATCCAAGGACGTCAGGTCCGGGGAACGTCGAGGCCACGATTTCGGCGTATCTTCTTCCGCCGCGACCGATCCAACGGCCGGGATACCGAGTATGCAGGTATCGGCGGACGCGAAATGGGCTAAGTTGATGGGATTAAGTTATCTAAGACAATTAAAATACAATAATAATAGCCTACTTAACTAAAATATTACATAAATACCTAAGTTGAACAAAACTTAAAAGAAAAAATGAACGTATCACATAAACCAAAACAACAAATCTGTCAAGTAGCAAAAACACTAAACGTAAGCAATAAATTAATTATATGACACTATACCTAATAATTACTAGATACTTATTTTAACAGATATAATAATTTCTCCGTATCGTCGTATGTCATACTTTGAAGGACTTGTTTCGTTAGTTTTTTACAAATATTAAAATTAGCTGAATAAATGTTGACTAATGTATTTAATCTATTATACAGAAGCGGACCAAGGAACATATAGAATTTTGTAGTGAAGGCATGTTTTAAGCCAGTTAGTTGTGGACAGACATTGTGCTTCCGTCTTTTGTTAGTAAACTCCGTGCTATATGGAAGGGCTGCGTGTTGCTTCAGAACTATGTTTAATATAAATAACTGCCGAACTGTTAGTACCTCACAAGATTTATAGAGAAGGTTAGTAGGGAAAACGAAAGGACGGAAGGAGGCCACTTTGAGTATCGCTCTTTGTGCTCTTTCAACTGATAATAAAAGAGTTTTACCCACTCCACCCCAGGATGTGATGCAGTAAGTTAAAATTGATTGGCAGAGCGCATAATAAACTTGTTTAATTAATTTAAGATCAGTAATGTGGCGCAACTTCTTGAAGACAAATATCAACTTTCGGATTCTACTATTCAAAGCTTGTATGTGTGGTTTAAAAGAAAGCGTTTCATCTATTATAATACCCAGATATTTTATTTTGTTTGTATTTTTAATATCTGAACAAGCGCACTGGTTTATAATGGGGTCATTACAATGATGAGCGTACAATTTGCAGGTGTCATCAGGTGACCTTGTTTTGCGCATCGAAAAATTTATTAAATTCGTCTTAGTTGCGTTTAGTGTCAGCAAGTTTTCCTGAAGCCAGTTGTTTACAATATTAAATCCGGATTGCGCATACCTGTAGACTTCTTTTTCAGAATCAGCTGAAAAAAGGAGAGCAGTGTCATCTGCGTAAGAAATTATGGTACCATGATCTAAAATTATGCTACAAAGATCATTTATGTAGACCAAGAACAGGGTTGGTCCAAGGATGCTCCCTTGAGGAACTCCAAAGGTCGTATTTTCCAGGTCATCGCTGATAATGACACCAATTCTTACGCACTGACTACGCTCGTCCAAGTAGCTTGCAAAGAGATTTAGTTGAATGTCTCGAATACGTAAAGACTCAAGCTTACGCAATAGGATAGGAATAGAGACGGTATCAAACGCTTTTGCGAGGTCCAGGAAGATACTTACAGTGTTTACCCTTGTCTAGTTCCTGAGCAAGATAGTTAGTCATGTGATGAACAGCATCAGCGGTTGAAAGCCTAGATCTAAATCCAAACTGCGTTTTTGACAAGATTGATTTACTTTCCAAATACTTGACTAACCTGATATTTATAATTTTTTCCAGTATTTTCGACAGAACAGGAAGTAATGAAATCGGTCTATAATTTGTAATTTGATCCTTAGTACCGGACTTATATACGGGAACAACGACAGCTTTTTTTAAACTTTTCGGAAAAGACCCTGTAGTTAAGCAATTATTAAAAATGTATGTTAGTGGGGGGATGAAGATATGTCTAAATTGTTTAATAGCTTTAGTTGATATATTATCCCATCCAACCGCATAGTTGTCCTTTAAACCCATAATTATTGTTTGTATCTCCGATTCATCAGTATCTATTAAAGCAAAGGATGCTAGTGTGTTGCTACAAGCTGAAAAAGTATGTGTGAGCTGGTTTGATTGGTTTTGCACTTTTTCCGCTAGATTACTGCCAATGTTATCAAAGAAATTATTTACAGCGTTAGCAGAGGATAATTTTGACGAGTTAGCATGTAACAAACTTGAGGATGATTTACGTAGACTGGAGGAGTGAGTTGCATTTTTAATAAGTTTCCATATTTTTTTACTGTTTGTCCCAACTTTTTCCAATGCAGCTTTCTCATAGTCGGCCTTCACCTTTCTTAAAAGATCGTTACAGAAATTCCTATAGCGTTTGTATGATAATTGCAATATTGGATTATTTGAATTCGACTTAGCTCTCATATGCAATCTATCTCTATGTTTCATACAACGAATGAGACCCGGCGATATCCATGGTTTTATATTTAATTGACGTAAACACTGACCTATGTTTACGTAGTCATGGGCCAGAGTGGTCAGACGAGTTCATGTGCTGCCAACATGTGCAATATACTGTACTCATTTT
Organism: Lycia hirtaria; assembly: GCA_947563715.1. Lineage (NCBI taxonomy): Eukaryota > Metazoa > Arthropoda > Insecta > Lepidoptera > Geometridae > Lycia > Lycia hirtaria. The sequence continues at coordinate 55,957,954 of OX387375.1, forward strand.
TTTCTTAATTATGATCGACACTTAAATATTAATTTTGATTTAAAAAGTTTTATATATATATATGTACATATATTCGTCACAATAAACTTAGATTCTCGATACGTATAAACATTTACAAATAATGAGAGTTTCCATCGTTGCAGGTTCGATGCGGCTCCGGCGGCTTCTGCGTCAACCGGTGAGTACCCGTGTCCAGGCGGCGCCCCAGCACAGGCAGGCAAGCAGGGGGAGGCGGCGCGGGGGCGCGGGCGGGGAGGCACTCAGCGGCGTCATGGCCAGCGCCGCGTCACTCTCCACCACGGTGGCGTTCAGGAGCGGCACGTACTGGCGCAGCGAGGTGAACACGCTTGTGAGCGTCGTCCCCGGCAGCACCGCGTCCGAGCCGCACTCCACGGGGCCCATGGAAGTGACTGCGAGCTGCGCGCCGCGGTACAGCACGGGCCCGCCCGAGTCCCCGGCGCACACGCCGCGTCCCTCCCCCGCGGCGCGCTCCACCCCTTCGCCCCCCCTGCCGCACACGCAGTGCAGCCAGGCGCTGCGCTCGCACCCCGTCACCACCAGCCGCGTGCTGAACAGCTGCTCGCCCTGCGGCGCCCGCTCCGTGCGTCCGAACCCAAGCACCTGCACGCATGGCTTAGTAGTCACACCCATACACACACGTACAGTACAGTAAAGACACACTCACCTCGACCGGCTCGCCGGTCAGCTGGTAGGGGTCGTAGTAGAGCATGGCGTCGAACGGCGACAGCGGGGGCGGCGAGTTGAGGCGCATGTCGGCGCGCGTGCGCACCAGCCCCACGTCGTGGTGCAGCAGCGTCACGTCCATGCCGCGGCCCTCGTCCTCCTCCACCACGCGGTACCTGCGCCCGGCCACTCACTCACTTACCACCACATACAATATTTTGATTGGCGTAAAAAACATTATGATGATAACTCTTTCTTCTCGCATACTTTTAAAAACTTCAATTCTATCTTTTCTGAGTTTATTGATTTATTTACAACGAGGCATCATGTATTTATAAATTTGATTAACAATCAGTTCTTTGGTCCTAAGCTTTAAAAAAACCGGACAAGTTCGAGTCATACTCGCCCTTCGAGGGTTCCGTACAAACTAGTAGATAAAAGGGGGAAATCATATATTTTTAGGGTTCCGTACCTCAAATGAAAAAAACGGAACCCTTATAGGATCACTTTGTTATTCGTCTGTCCGTCTGTCCGTATGTCTGTCCGTCCGTCCAGGTGTCAAGACCTTTATTTTATCTCGGGAACGCGTGAAGGTATCGAGTTGAAATTAAAACCATATACGCAGATCAATAGATCCATAGTATCTTGCTGCAGAAAGAACAGAATATACATCGTAAAAATATTTAAAAACCTGTTTTAACTTATGCTAATTAAGTTCTTTCATAATAATATGATACCCCACATGATACGGTTAATTTACTTTAAAATTTGGACCCTCATTCCTTGCATAAAGACACTATTTTTACCCTATTGCGAAAGAAGGAGGGTTATGTTTTTCGAGCGTATGTATGTATGTATGTATATTTCTTTGGCACGCCCTAGAGCCTAAACGGCTTGACCGACTATGATGTGAGTGGTATCAATAGATTCGTCTTAGTCGTAAGAGTGACACTGGGTACAACAAAATAAAAAAAAACTAAATGAAGGATAATTTGGGGGGGAAAAGTAATCTCAAAAAAAAATATGTTTTTCAAATACATCGAGTGTGGTATCAAAATAAAGAGTTTTAACGGTGATTACGAATATATATATATATAACTTATATATTTCATTCAAAAACGTACATTCAACAGCGTATTAAGCGTAAAGAAAACGTAAGTTAGGCTGCAAAACCTCTTTTCTGCAGTCGGGTATTTTGTTTTTCTTTTAACATTGATACTTGTTACCTATATATGTACTGTAACACAATGCTTCTTGCCAAATTTCATAGTTCTAGGTCAACGGGAAGTACCCCATAGGTTTTGATTCCTTTTTGAGTGTCGAAATGTAAATTTTTAGGGTTCCGTACCTCAAAAGAAAAAACGGAACCCTTATAGGATCACTTTGTTGTCTGTCTATTTGTCCATCTGTCCGGGTGTCAAGACCTTTATCTCGGGAACGCGTGAAGGTATCAAGTTGAAATTAAAACTATATACGCAGATCTATAGTTTCTTGCTGCAGAAAGAAAAATAAAATTTATCAGTTTTCGTAAAATAAAGTTACAGTCGAATATGTCGTAAAAAACGCACATTTCGACACTCACAAGGGAATCAAAACCTATGGGGTACTTCCCGTTGACCTAGAACTATGAAATTTGGCGAGAAGCATTGTGTTAGATTATTCATATAGGGAAAAATCCGAAAACTGGACATATTTAATTTAATCACAAAAAAATTGTGTCTTTATGCAAGTAATGAGGGCCCCAATTTTAAAGTGAATTAACCGTATCATGTGGGATATCATATGAAAGAGCTCCATTAGCATAAGCTAAAACAGGTTTTTAAATATTTTCACGATGTATATTTTTCGGTTTATGAAGGAACATATAAAAAAATATGATTTCTCCCTTTTATTTAGTTTGTACGGAACCCTCGGTGGGCGAGTCTGAGTCGTTTTTGTCCGGTTTTATTTACGACATATTCGGCTGTAACTTTTTTTACGAAAAAAAAGAAATTGAAATGTTAGGTATCGATATAATCTCTAGTCGAAGCAATCGAAACGCTGCGATCTTGTAACGAGAACAAGTCTACATCAGACGTCCGACTTGTCGTTAGCAAGCGACGACATGGGGGACAATGAAGCACACAGACTTCGACCATTCTGACTTAAGATGTACTCGGAAGACGAGGAAGCCGCCAATTTATTTAATCCCTCTTCTGTGCGGATTAGAAATTCGCTAGAACGGCTCGATTGCGCAATTTCTATACCGTCCTTGACGCTTCGGCCGCGTACGTAACTATTGTTTCGTAACTAGTTTCGTACGAAACAATTATTCTTCGTACGATACAGCGTCGATCGAAGAAGTTTTTTTCCTTATACGTAATCACAGTTCCGTAGCAGGAAAAAGTACATTTTTAAAAGTACACGGTTCCGGAACCGGAATTTATATTCTTTGTACGTAACTTTACAAAGAAGTTGTATCACGTTGTTTGTTTAAGTGAAGCGAACAATTCTTATGAGAAGTGTGGTCGCGTTTTTAGGGTTCCGAGTAAAAGAAAAACCTTTGTAGTTTCGCCATGTTTGTCAGTCTGTCTGTCCGTTTGTTTGTCCGTCAGTCTATCTGTCTGCCCGTGGAATTGCTCAAAGACTATTAGTAAGCACAGTAATGCTGTAATTGGGCATGGATAATGGATATGCATAATAATGCATAACTGCCCAAAAAGTCGTAGAATAAAACATTGAAAAAATGTTATTTGGGGCAATACCTTCCTTACACGTAAAATGTTATTTGGGGCAATACCTTCCTTACACGTAAAATATATGTTCTCATCTACCCAATCGTGCAGGGTATCGTTGGATATGTAATCAAGTTGAAGATCTATCACTTTTGTGAAGGAACTAATAGTCTAGAGTCATAGTCTCCGAGGTAGATAAAGCCGTGTCAAGTTTGACAGCTGTCATTAGAAATGAAGATCTTGACGAGATCTATCACTTATATAAAGAAACTAATAGTCTAGGATTAATAGTTAACGAGATATGGCCGTCAAGTTTGATAAGTGTCAAACTGACAGCTTCACAGGTGACAGCTGTCACTTTGACATCTGCGTGAACTTTTTATTGCAAGGACTAAAAACTATTTCATATAAACACTATAAAAATGTGTATTTGATTGTATGTTCTTGTGTATATACTATTGAAGCAAAGAGGTTACAAATACAGAAGGACACATATTTTATCGAAACGTTCAGTTTCGTACAAAGAATAATTATGTTTACTACGTAACCAGTTACGCAACAAATGCCGTGATTACGTATAAGGAAAAAACTTCTTCGATCGACACTAGTATCGTACGAAGAATAATTATGTTTCGTATAAAACTAGTTACGGAACAATAGTTACGTACGTGGCCGCAGCGGTCCTTGAACGTACACTATAGCCAGAATGTAAGACGAGTGTAGTGTGCGGGCGTGCGGTGTCGGGTGTGACTGCGAGCAGACTGACCCCGGGTGTCGGTAGAGCACGTGCACCGGCGCCGCGTCGCTGTGCTTGTCGGCGCCGGCTGGGCGGCGCGTGTTGTACTGCACGTAAGCGAGCCGCGGCGTCACGCAGTGCGCCGCCGTGAGTGCCCAGCGAGGCGCCACCACGGCGCCGGAGCAGCACGCCGACCAGTAGCGGTCCAACAGCGCGCACACGGCGCCCCACTCCTCCAGCGCGGTGGCGCGCCCCCCGAACAGCCGCCGCCCGCCCGGCCCGCGCGCCTCGTCCGCCTCCCCTGCGCCCTCCCGCAGCTGCCGGTAGAAGGTGTGCCGCGCCCCGCCGGCCGCCGCCAGCACCGCTACCACCACTACCAGCGCTCGCATCACTGTTATACTCGCTCCGCGGCCGGCCTCGTCGCTCGACCCGCATGACACCACCTGACACGCCGTCACCCTCCCCTGACAGGACGGCCCTGACACGGCGGACTGACACTGACGCGTACACCACACTATACACCGTTTAGAGCAAAGAGATCGTACGCTTCAGAAAAAAAAAAATTCGTTACGCTGCTCATAGATTGTGTTCTCTTCAGAAAACGCGCTGATATCGCATGACGTATGATGTGTTGCTAGCAAGAATATGTTTTGACTTCTTTAAAAACAATACTTCACATTTATGATCAAATTAAACTAGTCCTGTGAATATCGCTGCAATCGCATAAATACCATACAGGGGTGACATGTAAAATATTTCGTTTAGGTATTTATTGAACTTTTATTTGAAACAAAAATATTCTTCAATAATTATGACTTCAATATCTTTGCGATTAATGATATTTGTAGGGTTCGATTGTAAACAAGAAACCCGTTATAGATTCGTCATGTCTGTCTGTCTACGTAGTGGCGGATTTAAGATGTGACCGAACTTTATAAGAGTAGAAGGATAACAACTACCACCTGCATGGGCCCCGCTCATCAAGTTAATAAAATCTCAGCCTCAACACAGATCTGCGATACCTGTGACACCGTGACCGACTTCTGCGTGCATAGGGAACGGAGCGCATAAGAAGTATCAATGTTAAAAGAAAAATAAAACCGGACAGGTGCGAGTTAGACTCGCCCACCGAGGGTTCCGTACAAACTAGTAAATAAAAGGGGGAAATCATATATGTTTTTTCCTTTTTATACCGAAAAATTTACATCGTAAAAATATTTAAAAACTTGTTTTAATTAATGCTAATTAAGCTCTTTCATATACTACCCCACATGATACGGTTAATTCACTTTAAAATTTCGACCCTCATTCCTTGAATAACGACACTATTTTTTGTGATAAAATTAAAAATGTCCAGTTTTCGGATTTTTCCTATATGTGTACTCTAACAAAATGCTTCTTGCCAAATATCAGAGTTCTAGGTCAACGGGAAATACCCTATAGGTTTTGATTCCTTTGTGAGTGTCGAAATGTGCATTTTTTACGACATGTTCGGCTGTAACTTTTGTTTACGAAAACGGAGAAATTTTATTTTTCTTTCTGCAGCAAGATACTATGGATCTGCGTATATGGTTTTAATTTCAACTCGATACCTTCACGCGATCCCGAGATAAAGGTCAACACCCGGACAGACGGACAGACGGACAACAAAGTGATCCTATAAGGGTTCCGTTTTTTCGTTTTGAGGTACGGAACCCTAAAAATTTAATGTATTAGCTTATAAAAGGCACGGACCCTGGAGTCTGTGGAGCTCAAATTTAAAAAAAAATAGCCGACTGCAGAAAAACAGTTTTTCAGAGTTTCAGTTAACTAATGATTTCGTCACGCTCAATACGCCGTTGAGTGTACGTTTTTTGTGTGAGTGTTCGTAAATCACTATAAAAGATTATAAATGCGTATTTTTAGGGTTCCGTACCCAAAGGGTAAAAACGGGACCCTATTACTAAGACTTCGCTGTCTGTCTGTCTGTCTGTCTGTCTCCAGGCATTATCTCATAAACCGTGATAGCTAGAAAGCTGAAATTTTCACAAATGAGTTTTTTCCGTTGCCGCCACAACAACAAATACTAAAAATTAAAAAAAAAAAATATTAAGGGGGGTCCCCATACAATAAACGTGTTTTTTTCGTATTTTTTTGCTCGATGTTAAAAACGGTAACAGGTAGACGCTTCAAATTTTCACAGAATATTTACTTGTATATTACCTTTCAAAATAAATAATTAAATAACAATAAAGTAAATATTAAAGGGGAGCTCCCATACAACAAACGTAATTTTTAAGCAATTTTTACTCGATCTTAATTAACAGGTAGAAACTTGAATATTTTTAAGTAAATATTTAGAAATATATTAACTATAAAAATAAATACCTAATCTAATACATAAAAACTCACAAAATGAAAATAATCCGTGCATCTAAACGCGGTGCGAGCGCCGCGCCGCGGTGTGGTGGTGGCGCGAGCGCGAGGCGGTTGCTAAGCAACGGCCGCGCGGGTAGCGGGGGAGGTAACATCACGGAGCGAGCCATAGCCGCGCGTATTCGCGTCGTCATGCTGCCCGGATGTGTGTCGAAAACCTACCTATAAGTTTGCAATTTACTACTTGGAATTTCGTTGATTTCTCGTTATTTTATAAACAGAACTAAACTTTGTAGTATTATAGATGATAGTACGGAACCCTTCGTGCGCGAGTCTGACTCGCACTTGGCCGATTATTTAGAATAATTGTAGTAAAATCACTTATTTATTACGAAAGAGTACGTACTTTGGGTACGGAACCCTAAAAATAGGCGAACCTCAAGAAACACGCTTGAAATTGCAAGAAATTGTGAAAGAAAAATTAAAAACACTAAACAAAACTACACGCTAAGCACTAAACACTGCTGTCCAGACGTGTTTACTGTGTTTAGTGGCAGGCATGCTGCGAGTGAGGGGGAAGGGAGAGCGCGCGGGACGTGGCTGATCACAAAAAAATAGAACACGCTGCTAATCAGTTGACTACGCAGGTTACTTCACACTTGCACTAATCAATCGGTGTCCACACGTGTTTGCTACTAATCACTCAACACCTGCACTAATCACTAATCAAAGTGAAAACCGGCCATAACGTGCCCGAACTGCCCGAGTGAGCGACAGCCGCGCTCATAAGCGCGTGCGCCGTCTTGCTGTCTGGTTGTGTCTCGATTCAAATTAGTATAAACAGAAAATGCATAATGACACTAAATGGGCTAGGTATGCACTCGAACATTTCAAAGATAACAGATTATATAGGAAAAAAGACAATTATACCCCATAAACGCAGGAAAATACAGTAGATTAACAAAAATCATTTGATATTTATTTTATTGTGAATAAGTACCTACTAAATTTCTGTACAAAAAGTAATGATATCCCATCAAAAAACAAACATATTCGAAAACCAAACTAGGTCAACAGAGATAATTTTCGGAGTGATGGTTCCGTTAAAATGTCTACAACGATGTATCAATGTATGTATCGTTTCCCGGCAGGGTGCGCAGGCGCAGCGGCCGCGGTGAGCCGGCATGGCGGCGGCGGCGAAGCGGACGGAGGCGCGGGACGCGGGGCCGGGACCGGCATGAGCGGCAACGCGTCGCAGGCCGAGGAGCCGTGGGCCGGGCCGGGCTGCGCCTCCGACGCCGGCGTCGAGGCCGCCGACAAGCTGTTCCGGTTCGTGGTGCACGGCGTGCTACTGAACGGGATCGCGGCCGGCGGCCTGCTCGGGAACGCGCTCTCCGTGCTGGTGCTGACGCGGCCGCAGATGCGCTCCTCCGTCAACTGCCTGCTGGTGGGGCTAGCGGCGTGCGACACCGTGCTCATCCTCACCTCCGTGCTGCTCTTCGGGCTGACGGCCATCTACCCGTACACGGGCCGGCTGCGCTACTACTACTACCATGTGTGTCCGCACCTCACGCCGTACGCGTACCCCATCGCCAACGCGGCGCAGACCATGTCCGTCTACCTGACGCTGATAGTGACGGTGGAGCGGTGGGTCGCCGTCTGCCACCCCTTCCGTGCGAAGGCGCTGTGCACGTCGTCGCGCGCGCGCTGGTACGTGCTCGGAACGGCCGCGTTCGCGCTCGCCTACAACGCGCCCAAGTTCCTCGAGGCGGAGGTGGTCGCCACAGAGGACGAGGCGGGCGAGACCGTCTACTGCGTGACGGCCGACCTGCGCTTCCGGACCGAGTCCTACATCGTGGTGTACATCCACTCGCTGTACATGGTGGTGATGTACCTGGTTCCGTTCTCTGCCCTGGCGGTGCTGAACGCGTGCATCGTGCGTCAGGTGCGGCGCGCGCAGGCGGAGCGTGCGCGTCTCTCGCGCGTGCAGCGTCGCGAGCTCGGCCTCGCCACCATGCTGCTCGTGGTCGTGCTCGTCTTCTTCCTCTGCAACCTGCTGCCGCTCGTCACCAACTCCATCGAGGTGTTCCTGGGTGACCGGCTTGAGCGGCTCGACCCGCTGGTCAAGACGAGCAACCTGCTCGTCACCATCAACAGCGGCGTCAACTTCCTCATCTATGTCATCTTCGGCGAGAAGTTCAAACGCGTCTTCCTGAAGATGTTCTGCGCGGGCGGCGTGGCCAGGCGCGCGGGACGCGGCGGCGGGGACTCCCCGGACCACACGCGCGACGACTCTTTCGCGTCGTGCGGCGAACGCGTATCACTGCGAATGGCGCGCAACGGCACGCTGCGGCGCTCCGACGGCCGCACGTCGACGCGCGCGGCCGCCGGCGGCAGGGCGCGCCGTGCTCCCTCCCCCGCCCCCACCGTCTACTACCCCGCGCCGCTGACGGAGCTCACCAGCACTTCGGAGCGTTGGAACAACAACGGCAGCACGCGCGCACACTTTTAGCCGCACCGGGACTGCGGCCGCGTAGCGCGCCTCGTCACCGAGCCCGTCCGTGTAACGTGCCGCGTAACCGAGCCCGGCCTTGTAACGTGACGCGTATCCGAGCCCAGGCGTACACACGTAGCGCGTCACCGAGCACGGCCGTGTAAAGTGGCGCGTAACTGAGCGCGGCCGTGTAACGTGACACGTCACCCGGCCCTGGACACCTGTGCGCGTGTTATACATGGCCACCGGCTATCGGCATGCACGTGTTATCTACAATATGGATAGCACAATACTACGTAGGCCGGCACGTACACTCAGTACGTACATTCTATCGATTTCATATAATACGTTATTGTGATCGGATACTTCACATTGATACTAAACAAGCAACAGAACATTGGATATATTAATGTGAATCTTTTTTTATGAATTTAAAAAGACAATAATAATTATTATTTTGTAATTAGACGTGTTCAATATAAAACGGAATCGACAGTGATAATATAAACGAGCCGGGCGTCTCCGGGCTCGCGTCTCCTTCACATGCACTATGTAACAAACATCCAGAACTAATAAGTTATTTTGAGTCATAAACGTTTATGATGACGTCTCTTAAAAGTATTCCTTTAAACTAATTATCATTATGATCTGGTTACTAATTTTACTAATTTTATATATTTTTTTGGATACAATTTAATAAAAATATGTACATACCAGTATAAAAATGGCAAGGGTAACGAATCGTAGAGTAACTGTTATTGATGTAAATAAAATACTCATAGTATAGTATGTATAATTGAATTTAATGAACTGTTAAGAGTTGTTCATCTGTGACCGAGCTGGTCGAGGCACCGTGCTGGCTCGACCTGCTGCGTAGTCGGCTCGCGCCTATTTATCTTGCTTTTTTTGCAACTAAGAGAGTGACACAAACGTTGAAGTGACTGTTAAAAATATCACAATTCAATTTTACTATGGAAACTAACGTTGTTTTCACACATTTTAAAATAAAAAGTACGGGTCACTCATGTCTGTTTTGAGTCGAAAAATCCGACTAGTTTCGTCGAAAACATTACTCTCGGCCAGTGACGCGCCTCGCACGTTTGCGCTGCTCCTTTGAATAAGACCGCCGCATGCGGTTGAAACTATAATCGGATTTTTTGGCTCAAAACAGACGTAAGTGACCCGTAGTTTTTATTTAAAAATCACAATTCAAAATAGGCTCATTTAATTTTGAACTTTTATCTCACACTCTTAATTAAGAGAGAGGGTCGGCAGACTAAACCAAATAAGTCAAAAAAAAATGTTTTATTTTTTTATTACACCAAAGAATATAATTTTAATTAATACGTCGACCGACTTAACCACATAAGTCAAAAGCGCTCGTTTTAATTTGAACTCTATTACCGTACCTTTTCAACTTCATCAATCTCTCTACACCTTGCGACAATATAAATAACATAAGTCGACTTATGTCAAAAGGGACATGAGTTTACTACACTTTATAAACTCTAGGCGCTATACTTATGTCATAAGGGACGGATAACTGCATTGTGTCGATAGGTTTTTACTTAAGGGTATGCACTTGACAATATGAATTATGGATTAATAAGTATCTTTATTAAAAGAAAAAGAAAATACCCGACTGCAGAAAAACACTTTTTGCAATCTAACTTACGATTTCGTTACGTTTGATACTCTGTTGAGTGTACGTTTTCTGTGAGAAAGTATGCGTAAAATTGCTATAAAATAAAAATATATATATTATAAATGCGCATTACTTAGAATAATTCTAGTAAAATCACTTGTTTATTATGAAATAGTTCGTTGGAGGTTACAAAAAATGTTTTTTTTTATTTTAGCGAGAGATCTATTATTATCATTAATATCATCAAAAAATATAGCCTATGACACTCAAGAAATGAAGACGAATCTAATGACACCTCGCAAATCAAAACCAGTCAAGCAGTTTTGGCAATAGGCTGTCATATAGAAACATACATACATACACTCGAAAAGCATATTCCTCCTTCTTACGCAGTCGGGTGAAAATAGTGAAGTGGCTGTGGTGTTATGAGACATGAGATGCAAAGGCAAGTAGTACTACTCATCTCATTTCAACATGTGGTTTTATTTTGTGGTGACGTAATTTAGAAAGCTAAAATATTCCTTACATATAATAGGAAAAAAAATTGCCGAGATGGCGTTAATATTTCCAACCTGATGGTAAATCTGGGATTTATTTATTTAAACACAAAATTAATTAAAAATGATAGTTAACAACAACTTTAGATTAGCTCTTCAGTAGCTTTTTACAAACGTCAGTTGTGTATGTTCAAAACCATTGATTTAAAATGAAGAGCTTCTGTATTACCTAACAGTATTCCTGTCCTATCGGAACAGCCTTTGTCAACATTTAAAGAAAACAAAAGAAGACTTGATATCTTTACTTATTTTAATACGCGACGTTTTCCATATTTTTTATAAGGATGTATCTTATCTACCTACTCTGTATGTGATGTTTTAGTGAAAATTATAAATAATGATACTCTTAAAATAAGTCCATTGTTTGTAGTTTTTAAACACAAAAAAGAAATAATTTAATAAAATAATAATTTAAATGTATTGTTTCCATACACATAAGTCACAAGTATAGATTTAAGTTTAGTAATAAATTCAAAGTTCCTATTGACATAAGTCACAAAAAACAGCTTTTAATTAACATTGTATTAATAATAAGTTAATGCGCGATAGTATTAATTTTAGAGTAACATAATATATCACATTACACAAAGTAATATTTTAAGCTTGAATTTTTATTTAGTTTTTTGTTGTTCGTGAAAAGTATGAATTTTTGACTTATGTGGTTTAGTCTGCCAGCCCTACAATTACAGAAAAAGCAAGATAAAAACGTGCCCGAGACAATTCTGCATCGCTACAAGAGTTGAGCGCCACCCCGTAGCGCGCAGCGGGTCGAGCCGCTGCAACTTCGATCGCTCGCTACTCGATCAATCAAAATATTAAACAACTATTATAAATACATATGTTTCATTAATATCCTTTCTCTGTTATTGAACACAATATTCATCATTGAAAGTTAAAGGTAGGTGTAGGCGAGTGACACTGAAAATCAAGGTTTGCTTGCACGAGGAAATTATTGCAAAGCAACTTATGCACATGCAGCAATGGGCCGTCTTATCTCGGCCTCTGTTAAAGTAATATATATCTCAGGGCGTCGTAGTTCCGCGCGGCGCAAGCGGGAGCCGCGTACATTCGTAACTTATACTTACTAGTAGTTTTATAAATAGTACACCTCGCGACTACACATTTATTGCATGTGCTCGCCAGATGTACAGCTCTTATTCTTATTTCATTAAAATAAGTATCTTTTTAATAGAGATTAAAAAACTTTTATCAGAACAAAGCAACCTTTTGACCGATTTTGCTCATATTTATAATCGGCACGAATTACGAAAGAAGAATAAAAGAAAAATCGTAAAATTGATTGTACACATTACAATTACATCACAAACAGAATTTACTGCAAAAATAATTATAGTTTTAAAAACTGAAGCAACCGACTTCTGATGGATGCCATTGTCAGAACTGGACCAAATTTAAATGGGACCACACGGAAAGCACCAGCTTTCAAATAAAAAAGAATCATCAAAATCGGTTCACCCAGTCGAAAGTTAAAAGGTAACAAACATAAAAAAAAAACAGTCGAACTGAGAACCTCCTTCTTTTTGGAAGTCGGTTGAAAATATTACCTTTTTATTTGGCATAGATAAGAAATATACATCAACCATAGCACATTCACATTTCACGAGGCAACTCTGGGCCTCTCTGGGCATCATTGTTTAAGTTTTTCAAGTATATGTATATAAGTATGTATGTATTGTTTCATATTACCTTCCACAGCCTCGTGAATCTACTTTTTTGCGCCTATAATATTAGTGGTTGCGGACTCTGAGTGCCGATGCAGTATCTTATTAGAACTCCGCCGCCGCAACACTGGAGCTGGCCGCTAGAGAAAAACAAAATGAACAATGTCAGCTTTTTGCGTCAAATTAAAATAGAATGTGAAAAATTGGTAGGTATTCTATTCTCTAATGTAAAAAATAACCCTTTGGTCAAAGTTTCGGTGATTTGTATTATTCGAAAAAATAACCCTTTGGGCGATGTTCCTGCATTTACAAATAATGCGGTGGCGGTGCAATCCAGGTGAGTGCTTTGTCATAACTCAGGGACATCTGCAGCCATAGAGTAGGCGCTAGCCCCTTGCTTCAGCCTCTCCTCTGGCATGTGCTAGGCGGGGTGCCTTTCATATGAAACCGGACAAGTGCGAGTCAGACTCGCCCACCGAGGGTTCCCTACAAACTAGTAGATAAACGGGGGAAATCATGTATTTTTTTATATTTTCCTTCCAAAAAATATACATTGCAAGGATATTTAAAAACCTGTTTTAGCTTATGCTAATGAAGCTCTTTCATATGATACCCTACATGATAAGGTTAATTCAGTTTAAAATTTGGACCCTCATTCCTTGCATAAAGTCACTATTTTTTGTGATTAAATTAAAAATATCCAGTTTTCGGATTTTTCCTTATATGTGTACTCTAACACAATACTTCTTGCCAAATTTCAAAGTTCTAGGTCAACGGGAAGTACCCCATAGGTTTTGATTCCCTTGTGAGGATAGGACCCTATTGCTTATTTAGAAATAAAAGAGTGATTACCGGAATACATGCATTTATTATACGATTGGTTACATAAGTGCTAAATAATACATTTGATCTATGTATGGGGTTACGCCGTCGCGTCGGTTACAATAGTAAAATAAATAAATAAATAAATATTTGTGGACATTTCACACAACGCCATCTAGCCCAAACTACGCAAAGCTTGTACTATGAAACTAGATGGCTGATAGAATACATAATTATATACTTTTTTTTTGTAAATATATACATATGATACATATAAACACCCAGACACAGAACAAAACATCCATGCTCATCACACAAATGTTTGCCCTGGGTGGGGATCGAAACCAGGACCTTTTAGTTCAGCAGGTAGACGCAAACACACTACCAACTGAGCCACAAGGCCAGTCAACGCGAAACGGATTTGCCTAGGCCGGCGTTTCATATAAATAAGAGCGAACGGGACGCAGCGAGTCTCCCGCCGTTACTTTGACGCGGCCCCCCATCACCCCAACCCCCTTGTAGTCCAAGCATCCAACTACTCAACAGACACGACTGACCCTCCTCCCCTCCGGTGCCGCCCAAGAAACATCTTGGGCGACCCGGATGACCCCATCGCAGCAGCCACGGCTGCTGCGTTGGGGTCACCCGATCCGACAGCCCCAGGCAACAGGAAATACTCCGTTTTTGGTATAGGCGTCGGTTACCAAAGGGACACAATCACGACACACCGACCTCGCCGGCGAGGTCGAGGAATCCCCAGGTCTGGTAGAAGACCGGTTAGATTCTCTCCAAATAGTCAACCAGTTCAACCGACAGGGCACACCCCATCGGGGTTGCCGCACGGCAACCCCCTGGCCTGGGGGGGGGGACTTCCCCCCCCCCCCCCCCCAGGCGACTTGGGCCGAGGTCCGAACCTACCTCGAGGTGCCCTTGAGCTAGTCCCTCGTAACCTTCGCCTCGATGACGTAGACGTCACGTAAATAGTTGGCGCGCCGCTCGTTCCGGTTCAGTATGCTGCGGCGCTTGCACGCGATGGACGTGCCGCTAATGTATGTAGATTACATGCATGTAGGTCACTACAAAGCCGTTCAGGCTCTAGGGCGTGCCAAAGAAATATACATACATACACTCGAAAAACATAACCCTCCTTCTTTCGCAGTCGGGTAATAAGTAGGTAATACGTAAACATTGCTACTAGATGTAGCAGAGGTAAAGTTAAATCGCGATATCGTTGTGTTTCACATATTGCTTATATACAAATCATCGATTCCTTGTGATACTTTCTTAATTTCGATTTATAAGTAGTTATGTTTACTTTAGTTTTGTTGCAAATTATCTATCTAGTTACCCGACTGCGTAAGAAGGAGGGTTATGTTTTTCGAGTGTATGTTTGTATGTATGTGGGTATGTATGTATGTTTCTATATGATCGCCTACAGGCCCTACAGCCTAAGCAGCTTGACCGATATTAATGTGCGAGGTGTCGTTAGATTCGTCTTCTTTTCCAGAATGTCACAGGCTTAGATTATATACCTCTAGATTCCGTGTTCAAATACTAGGCGCATCGTTCAATATGAAGCAAAAACGTTTTACGTGTGTGAGTGAGCCGCATATCGAGGGTGTATTGCTTACACCATTTACATTTGTGTGCACGATGCTTGTGATACCAGTGCTTAGATATTTCCCCAAAACATAGAGACTTAAAAAATATATTTGGAGTCGATATTATTCAACCGGAAATTTAAACCTAACATTACTGTTGAAAGCATGAAAGTCCAAATTGGGCTCGTTTGCTTTGGTGTCTTAAGCACTTTATGTTTCAGATGATATCTGACGAAGGTATCAGATGATTGCCACTGGAACACCCTGATGGAAAGGACTAAGACAGTCCATTTTGGGCTCGTTTGCTTTGTTTTCTTAAGCACTTTCTGCTTTATATGATGACGAGGGTCTGACGAAGGTATCAGATGATTTCCAATGGAACACCCTGGTGGAAAGGACTAAGACAGTCCAGTTTGGGCTCGTTTGCTTTGGTATCTTATGCACTTTCTGCTTCATATGATGACGAGAGTCTGACGAAGGTATCAGATGATTGCCAATGGAACATCCTGGTGGAAAGGACTAAGACAGTCCAGTTTGGGCTCGTTTGCTTTGGTGGCTTAAGCACTTTCTGCTTCATATGATGACGAGGGTCTGATGAAGGTATCAGCTGATTGGCACTGGAACACCCTGGTGGAAATTACTAAGACAGTCCCGTTTGGGCTCGTTTGCTTTGGTATCTTGAGCACTTTTTATTATTAAGTAAATAATTACGTTTCAAAAATTGTATTTACAGTGTGCTGGTTTTCAGAACAAGGTTTACGGTGCCATTTGAAAGAAAAACAAATAATATCAGAAACATATTCTATATGATTATATAAGATTTCATTGACATTGCCATATGTAATTTACCATGTGTAAATTTGATTGAAATTTGACATAATAGTTTTTTTTTTGTTTATCAGCCCTGTTTGTACAAACTGTCCCACTGCTGGGAACGGGCCATCTTCTCAGTGTGAGAAGGGTTAGGCCATAGTCTGCCACGCTGGCCAAGTGCGGATTGGCAGACTTCACACATCTTCAAGATCATTGAGAACTCTCAGACATGTAGGTTTCCTCACGATGTTTTCCTTCACCGTTTGAAGTTGGCGGCAATCAACAATACGCACATAACTTCGAAAAGACAGAGGTGCGTGCCGTGGGATTCGAACCCAGGACCTGCGGATCGCAAGTCAGACGGTCTCACCACTAGGCTGCCGGAAGCTATAGTAATATGACATAATAGTAATATGACATAATAAGAATCTTGACAGGGATTAAATTTAGCATTGTAATTATAACTTGACATGGATTAAATTGACATTGTAATTATAACTTGACATGGATTAAATTTTATATTGTAATTTGACTTTGTATAATTAAAATGATAACTTCATATTTTGATTTGATTTTTCTGTAATAATAGTTTTTTTTTTTTTTTTGGAATGTCAATTTTTAAAATTACTTGGTGAGCCCACTTCCAGTATTGCATGCCTGTTGGAAAAGCAAGTTTGTATAGGGGAAATCTAGAATTGTTATAATTCGATATTAAGATCTTTAATGTACCTAGTACCTACAAACTGCAATAAAATTATTTGAATTTGTATTAGAATTTGCATACCACAAATTTCTTATGTTAAAAATAATGACGAATCTGATTGGAAAACTAATCAATTTTGATGAAACTGAACATGCATATGGCCGCCATCACGGAAATAATATTGTCAAGGTGACGGTAGAGGGACACTTAAAATAAATAAAAATATTTAAAAAAAACGACTGCGTCAATATCAGCCATCTATTAAATTCATTGCAGAACTAAAAAGATAGAAACAAGATTTTAATTTGAAAATTTTATTTTCAGCGTTCCGACAGCGTTATCAACGCTGTCGGACGCATAACGGAGGCATAACACGCTCACTTCTCATAATTTGGTTGGTGATATAGGTAGAGCAACTCGGAGTGAGCAGATGCCTCCGACTGCGTTTGTGAACACTGTCAACTAAGATTATTACTCGCTCGGTCCACGCATCGGGGGCGGCTGTTGAGGATGCTGCGAATATAAAACGCCAGAAGTATGCGGCTTTGGAGGTGAGGTATGATTTTGTACCCATTGCTGTCGAGACCATGGGTAGCTGGGGCACTGAAGCCAAAAGTTTGATTCACGAGTTAGGGCAAAGGTTGTCCATCGCTATTCAACGCGGTAACGCAGCTAGAGTCATGGGTACTTTTGCGCCGGTAAAGTTCGGGCGGGCTTTTTGACTGAGCTTAACTGAGTTTACAGGTTTCTAAATGTATAATTAATGAAATGACGTTGTTGATGACTTGTAAACCAAAATAAAATATTCAATTTGAAATCTTGTTTCTATCTTTTTAGTTCTGCAATGAATTTAATAAAGATGGCAGATATTGACGCAGTTGTTTTTATTTTAATATTTTTATTTATTTTAAGTGCCCCTCTACCGTCACCTTGACAATCTTACTTTCGTGATGGCGGCCATATGCATGTTCAGTTTCATCAAAATTGAATAGTTTTCGAATCAGGTTCGTCATTATTTTAAACATAAGAAATTTGTGGTATGTTTCTGATATTATTTATTTTTCTTTTAAATGGCACCGTAAACCTTGTTCTGAAAACCAGCACACTGTAAATACATTTTTTGAAGCGTAATTACTTACTTACTTTTATGCAGTAAAAAGTGCTCAAGATACCAAAGCAAACGAGCCCTAACTGGACTATCTTAGTCCTTTTCACCAGGGTGTTCCAGTGGCAATCATCTGATACCTTCGTCAGGCCTTCGTCATCATATGAAGCAGAAAATGCTTATGACACCAAAGCAAACGAGCCCAAACTGGACTGTGTTAGTCTTTTCCATCAGGGTGTTCCAGTGGCAATCATCTGATATTTTCGTCAGACCCTCATCATCATATGAAGCAGAAAGTGCTTAAGACACCAAAGCAAACGAGCCCAAACTGGACTGTGCTAGTCCTTTCCATCAGGGTGTTCCATTGGCAATCATCTGATACCTTCGTCAGACCCTCGTCATCATATGAAGCAGAAAGTGCATAAGATACCAAAGCAAACGAGCCCAAACTGGACTGTCTTAGTCCTTTCCACCAGGGTGTTCCAGTGGCAATCATCTGATACCTTCGTCAGACCCTCGTCATCATATGAAGCAGAAAGTTCTTAAAAGATACCAAAGCAAACGAGCCCAAACTGGACTGTGTTAGTCTTTTCCATCAGGGTGTTCCAGTGGCAATCATCTGATACCTTCGCCAGACCCTCGTCATCATATGAAGCAGAAAGTGCTTAAGAAACCAAAGTAAACGAGCCCAAACTGGACTGTCTTAGTCCTTTCCACCAGGGTGTTCCAGTGGTAATCATCTGATACCTTCGTCAGACCCTCGTCATCATATGAAGCAGAAAGTGCTTAAGAAACCAAAGCAAACGAGCCCAAACTGGACTGTCTTAGTCCTTGCCATCAGGGTATTCCAGTGGCAATCATCTGATACCTTCGTCAGATCCTCGTCACCATATGAAGCAGAAAGTGCTTAAGACACCAAAGCAAACGAGCCCATACTGGACTGTCTTAGTCCTTTCCATCAGGGTGTTCCAGTGGAAATCATCTGATACCTTCGTCAGACCCTCGTCATCATATGAAACAGAAAGTGCTTAAGACACCAAAGCAAACGAGCCCAAACTGGACTGTGTTGGTCCTTTCCATCAGGGTGTTCCATTGGCAATCATCTGATACCTTCGTCAGACCCTCGTCATCATATGAAGCAGAAAGTGCTTAAGAAACCAAAGTAAATGAGCCCAAACTGGACTGTCTTAGTCCTTTCCACCAGGGTGTTCCAGTGGCAATTATCTGACACCTTCGTCAGACCCTCGTCATCATATGAAGCAGAAAGTGCTTATGACACCAAAGCAAACGAGCCCAAACTGGACTGTGTTAGTCCTTTCCATCAGGGTGTTCCATTGGCAATCATCTGATACCTTCGTCAGACCCTCGTCATCATATGAAGCAGAAAGTGCTTAAGACTAAGAGTCAATAGGTAAAAACTCTTTCGTCACTTTTCCATTTTTGGCCAAAAACAAAGCTTATCATTGGTAAATATATTTTATACCCTTGGCAACATCAAGCATTATGGCGCCATATTTCAATATTTTTTAATTCATTTTAAATTTTGGTTTGTCATTTTGATAAGAAATACATCAGAAAATTGAATATTTACTTAAGAAATGTGATGTTTACACACTTTTCTTTTTTTCCTGGATGTTTTTACAGGATTTTACAGCACAAACTGATATTTTTTTATTAAAACATTTATATTCAATTCAATTCAATTTATTTCGGACCATAGATTATTTAAATAACACTTGGTAACGTCAATTACAATATAGTTTTTTACAATAATAATAATTACAATTCAATAACATAGCGGCTGTAAAAAATGGCCTTGTCAATTACCTAGGTGCAGCTGTAAAGGGGCTTTGTCAAAAAGTCAATAATTAATTATTTATACAGTCAGTATACACGAAATTTCTAATCATCAGGTATATAATTTAGATTTCAAAACAGATTGTTTCCATTGTTTTTTGTATTCTACAAATGCATTTTCGGTGTAATATGCTTTACTCAATAAATAGTTTTTTATGGCATTTTTAAATTGCCTTTCATTGAGACCTGCCAACTGTTCAGGAATAACATTATAAAAGCGAACACAATTACCAATAAAGAAAGTATTTGTTTTCTGCAGTCTACACTTTGGAAATACAAGTTTATGTTTATGACGTGTTTTGGGATTAGAATCACCTACTTTTTTTAAGTTTGATAGATTCTTTCTAGCATACATAATGCATTCGTATATATAGAGGGCTGGGACCGTCAAGATATTTATAGTTTTAAATATATCTCTAAGTGATTCTTTAGTAGGCAAATTATATATGGCACGTATTGCTCTTTTTTGCAAAATAAAAATTGATTCGATATCTGCCGCTGATCCCCACAACAGTATGCCGTAAGACATTATGCTATGAAAATAACCAAAATAAACTAGCCTAGCTGTTGCCACATCAGCGAGTTTTCTGATTTGTCGCACTGCGTGTGCAGCCGAACTAAGCCTATCGGTAAGTGCATTTATGTGCGGACCCCATTGCAGTTTGGAGTCAACCGTTATTCCTAGAAATACAGTGTATGCTACAGGTTCAATTACCTTGTTTTTCAATTCTATTTTCAGTTGTATGTTTTGTACATTCGACAAGGAAAATCTAACGCACTTAGTTTTCGAAGGATTCAAAACTAAGTTATTTGCATCAAACCAACTACTTAAAATACCCAAAATTTTGTTAATGGCTGAATAATCTGGAAAACCTCTTTTTGTTTTGAATAATAGTGACGTATCGTCAGCAAACATAATGATCTCGGTGTCTCTTTGCTTCTCTATTAAGAAGAGTAAATCATTTACATAAACAAGAAACAAAAACGGCCCGAGAATAGACCCCTGAGGGACACTGGAGTTCCTTGTGATTTTATACCATTGATCTCAACAATCTGTAAACGATTGTTTAAGTAAGATGAGATAAGGTCCAAAGCTAATTTTGAAACTCCATAAAATGATAATCTGTCCAAAAGAGTTTGGTGGTGGACACAGTCAAATGCCTTTGAAAGATCACAAAAAACGCCTATGACATCGTGGAAGTCCTCCTATTCGTAATGTAATCACGCGGCGAGCGCTCCTGAATGACTGATGGGCATTTGGCGGGGGCCGGGAGGGGGGTCGATCGGAGATGTCAATATCAGTGCCTTTTTAGTGGAAGTTTTTACTGAGCGCTTACTAGGCATCTAGACAATATATAATCTAAGGTCACAGGCTTGATTTTTTTATAACAATAATAATACATGTCTCGCAAAAATAATAAAATGCGTTTTTTCGTGACGTCCAACGAACTTTTTCATAATAAACAAGTGATTTTACTAGAATTATTCTAAATAATGCACATTTATAATCTTTTGGAGTGATTTTATGCATACTTTCTCACAAAAAACGTACACTTAACAGCGTATCAAGCGTAACAAAATCGTAAGTTAGATTGTAAAAACTTGCTTTCCTGCAGTCGGGTTTTTTTTTTAACATAGATACTTGTTAGTGGAAGTTTTAACTGAGCGCTTACTAGGCATCTGGACCTATATAATCTAAGGGTTCTAATTTAACTGAGCGCTTACTAGGTATCTGGACCTATATAATCTAAGGGTTCTAATTTAACTGAGCGCTTACTAGGTATCTGGACCTATATAATCTAAGGGTTCTAATTTAACTTCCACGATTTGACCTACACAGGCAGACAAAGACGGCAATTAAATATAAAGTTAGTAAATAAGATATCGTTGTCAAAGATCGATATTACTCGCTCCATTTGACCATTTCATATAGTTCCAAAAACTGTATAATTTGACCGCTTTTCACTGCGGTGGTAGCTTATGGTGGTATCTTAACACAAAACAATAAAATAATTTAGTTCATACAACTTTAAACATGTAGGTTTGCGCAGGCGCGCCGGCGGTGAGTGAGCGAGAGAGCTGCGCGCTCACTGTCAACTCTTAAAGCGATGCTAAGTTCGCTCGGTGCCCGTTTTTATCTAGTTTGATGTGAGAGAAAAGTAATCGTATAAAAGAACCTACTTTAAATTCTGAAATTTTTAATAATCGATTCAACTTTTGTTCTCTCTAAGGCCTGTTTTCACTTTGATTAGTGATTAGTGCAGGTGTTAAGTGATTAGTAGCAAACACGTGTGGACACCTATTGATTAGTGCAAGTGTATAGTAACCTGCGTAGTGAAGTGATTAGAAGCGTGTTCTATTTTTTTGTGAGTAGACTGCGAGTAGCCACGTCCCGCGCGCTTTCCCTTACCCCTCACTCGCAGCGTGCCTGCCACAGTGCCACTAAGCACGTCTGGACAGCAGTGTTTAGTGTTTAGCGTGTAGTTTAGTGTTTTTTTTTTTTTTACAATTTCTTGCAATTGCAAGCGCGCTTCTTGAGGTTTGTAGCCACATAGTTTAGTGTTCATGATGCGTGATTATATGTAGATAATAAGAGTATGACTGATATAGATAGGAGGCCTCTAGCACGTAGTATTTAGTACATAAGCTTAGTTATTTGTTTCAATAAATTAGACCGATACCAGCATGTGTCTCATTAACACCAACCCTCCAGCCTCCGGCACAAGGTTCGTCCATACTTTTTTTGTTTTATTCATAGTTATTTTTGGGACTTTTATTATAATAATATAAACATGACAGTCCCATGGTATATTCTTCAACTATTAATCACTTGAGATGACTTACACAGTCAAACAACTCTTTAGCTGCGTCAGAGTTAGGATCCGCTTTCGTCCATAATTGCGGGCCGACGGCTGACAACTGTATTTACTAAACACTAAACAGAATTGGACACTACTCGCACTACACATCTGCACTAATCACCTGCACTCGCACTAATCAAAGTAAAAATAGACCTTTAGTTTTTTTTGTTGCTCAATAAGCAAGATAAAAACAAGCGCTAAGCGATCTTTGCATCGCTATACTAGCAGAGAGTGTGGCTGCTGAATGAACATTGAACACGCTCTCCCTGACACGGTCGCGCTGTCCGCTTGTTATACCTACATGCTGACGTTCGCTAAGTAGTAGTGGAGCGCGCCCTGGTCGCAGTTCGTTATTATCTTGTAAAGCACAGAGTTCGAGGCCCTATTCACTTCTGAAGCATTCGAGGTAGTAGAGGTTGGCGCGGCGGCGGCGGTGCGGCGGCGGTGCAGACTCACATACTTCATGTCACTCTACGGAAATATCAATTAAAATATATATAACTGTAGCTTTATTTAATGTTTACTCTACTACTAATAAGCCAAAGGAAGGGTTACGTTTTGACAGTATGTATGTGTGATTGTTATTTATTATATCGTAGCGTTAAAATTACAAGTACCTACGAGTGGGTGATTACAAGAAGCTGGATGCAGGCCGCTTCCAACCGGTCTCTTTGTAAATCCATGAGGGAGGCATATCCAGCAGCTGTGGACTTCTCGTGGCTGAGATGATGGTGTTAACATTACGCATCCGACTGTGATAACATCTCAATTGATTCATTGTTATGATCCAGGCGAAGAAACTGATTATAGAAGCAAAACTACTTGCTCTTTTCGAGCTAGCCTGCTTCACAGAAAGTACACTGCCTACCTACTACACCTACTATTTGTAACGAAAAGAAACAATAATCTATATTTTTTGTTTTTTTTTTTTCTTCATCTTCTCATTGTGAGAAGGGTTAGGCCATAGTCTGCCACGCTGACCAAGTGCAGGTTGGCCGACTTATTTCATATTTTCATATATTATACATTTTCATATTTTTATATATTTTCATATTTTGACATATTTTTAAGAATCTTCACATTCTTCAAAAAAAAAAAAAACATTGAGAACTCTCAGACATGTAGGTTTCCTCACGATGTTTTCCTTCACCGTTTGAAGTTGGCGGCAATCAACAATACGCACATAACTTCGAAAAGACAGAGATGCGTGCCGTGGGATTCGAACTCAGGACCTGCGGATCGCAAGTCAGACGGTCTCACCACTAAGCTGCCGGGAACTTCATCTATATTATAGACCAACAAAATACCCGACTGCAGAAAAACAGTTTTTGTAGTCTACGATGTCGTTACGATTGATACGCTGTAAGTATACGATATTTTGTGTGAACGAACCTATTCGTAATTATGGCGTTTTTATACAGTTGTTACCCGCCCGCGAAAGAAGGAGGGTTATGTTTTTCGAGTGTATGTATGTATGTATATTTCTTTGGCACGCCCTAGAGCCTAAACGGCTTGTCGTATTTTTATGTGAGTGATGTCAATAGATTCGTCTTAGTCGTGAGAGTGACACTGGGTACAACAAAAAAAAAAAACATCGAGTGTGGTATCAAAATAAAGAGTTTTTAACGGTGATTACGAATATATATATAACTTATATGTTTTATTGGAGTTTGGAATAGGAAATGCTAATAAATAATTAACATCACAATTCACACAAATAAATATAAATGCGAAATGTTTGTGCTAGTTTGTTACTTCTTCACGGTAAAACGGGTTGACGGGTTTGGCTGAAACTTGACACACAGGTAGCTTATAATCTGGATTACCACTTATGATACTTTTTATCCCGGTATTCCCGCGGGAACGCGTAAAACAGGATTAAACCTATTTCATACCTCAAAAAAATCACCGACAACTGTTCCATTATAATTGTGTTCTAAGGTGAGAGGGGAGAAGGGAGGGGGGGGGGAAGCCAAGTCCTTTCAGTAAAGATGAGTAACATATCACAGAGATAGAGATGTATGTTTGTATGTATGTATGTTTCTTGACATATGACTTGTATCTTGACTATGTTTATATGACAGCCTACAGCCTCAGCGGCTTGTCCTATTTTGATGTGCGAGGTGTCATTAAATTCGACTTCATTTCCAGAGTGTCATAGGATATATTTTGTAATAATAATAATACATTTCTTGCAAAAATAAAACAATGCGTTTTTTTGGAACCTTCAACGAACTATTACGCAACAAACAAAGTGACTTTACTATAATTATTCTATAGAATGCGCATTTATAATATTTTAGTGATTTTACGCATACTTTCACACAAAAATGTACACTCAACAGCGTATCAAGTGTAACGAAATCGTAAGTTAGACTGCAAAAACTGCTTTTCTGCAGTCGGGTATTTTGTTTTTCTTTTAATAAACTTACTTGTTCTTATATAGTTTTTCCCGAATTGATCCCATGATAATAATTGTTCATAATAGTGTATTCCTGACTGACCGATATTCTTTTTAGGGTTCCGTACCTCAAAAGAAAAAAATGGAACCCTTATAGGATCACTTTGTTGTCCGTCTGTCCGTCCGTCCGAGTATCAAGACCTGTATCTTTGTATTTTCGTAAAAAAAAAGTTATAGCCGAATATGTCGTAAAAACGCACATTTCGATACTCATGAGGGAATCAAAGCCTATGGGGTACTTCCCGTTGACCTAGAACTATGACATTTGGCAAAAAGCACTGTGTTATATTACACGTAAAGTAAAAAATCCGAAAACTGGATATTTTTAATTTAAACACAAAAATAGGGTCTTTGAGCAAGGAAGGAGGGTCCATATTTTAAAGTGCTTTAACCGTATCATCATATTATATTATGATGATAGGTAATACATTATGATGGTTAAAGCATCATTATGAAAGAGCTTCATTAGCACAGACTAAAACAGGGTTATAAATATTTTTTACGATGTATATTTTTCGACTTATGAAGGAATATATATAAAATAAAACCGGACAAGTGCGAGTCAGACTCGCCCACCGAGGGTTCCGTACAAACTACTAGATAAAAGAGGGAAATCATATTTTTTTTTTTATATATTTTCCTTCATAAACCGAAAAATATACATCGAAAAAATATTTGAAAACCTGTTTTAGCATATGCTAATCAAGTTCTTTCATATGATACCCGACATAATACGGTCAATTAAGTTTAAAATTTGGGCCCTCATTCCTGTATAACGACACTATTTTTTGTGATTAAATTAAACATGTCCAGTTTTCGGATTTTTTCCTATTGTGTACTCTAACACAATGCTTCTTGCCAAATTTCATAGTTCTAATCGCAATCGTAATAATGATTAACCGAATAACGATTAACCGAATAACGATTAACCGATTAACGATTAACCGAATAACGATTAATCGAATTACGATTAACCGAAGAATGAATAACGATTCAACGAATAACGATTAACCGATTAACAATTAACCGATTAAAGAAAACGAAAACGATAAGGATAACGAAAGCGATATCGATTACGATTACGACACGATTACGGTTACGATAACGATTACGATAACGATAACGATAATGGTAACGGTAACGGTAACGGTAACGGTAACGGTAATGGTAACGGTAACGATAACGATAGCAATAGCGATATCGATATTGATAGCGATAGCGATAGTGATAGCGTTACGTTAGCGATAGCGATTACGATTACGGTTACGCTTACGATTACAATAACGATAACAATAACGATAACGGTAACGATAACGATAACGATACCGATACCGATAACGGTAACGGTAATGGTAACGGTCACGCTAACGATAACGATAACGACTACGATTACGACAACGATAACAATAACGATAAAGAAAACGATTACGATTACGACTACGGCAACGATTAAAATAACGATTACGATTACGATAACGATAACCATAACGATAACGGTAACGGTAACGCAAACGATTACGACTACGATTACGACAACGACAACAATAACGATAACGATAACTATTACAATAACAATAACGATACAAAAACGATAACGATAACGGTAAAGGTATCGGTAACGATAACAGTAACGGTAACGGTAACGCTAACGATTACGATTACGACTACGATTACGACTACGATTACGACAACGATAACGATAACGATTACGATAACGATAACGATTACGATTAAGATAACGATAACAAAAACGATAACGGTAACGGAAACTGAAACGGTAACAATTACGGTTACGATTACGATGACGTTTACGGTCACGGTAAGCAAGCAAGCAAGCAAGCAAGCAAGCAAGCAAGCAAGCAAGCAAGCAAGCAAGCAAGCAAGCAAGCAAGCAAGCAAGCAAGCAAGCAAGCAAGCAAGCAAGCAAGCAAGCAAGCAAGCAAGCAAGCAAGCAAGCAAGCAAGCAAGCAAGCAAGCAAGCAAGCAAGCAAGCAAGCAAGCAAGCAAGCAAGCAAGCAAGCAAGCAAGCAAGCAAGCAAGCAAGCAAGCAAGCAAGCAAGCAAGCAAGCAAGCAAGCAAGCAAGCAAGCAAGCAAGCAAGCAAGCAAGCAAGCAAGCAAGCAAGCAAGCAAGCAAGCAAGCAAGCAAGCAAGCAAGCAAGCAAGCAAGCAAGCAAGCAAGCAAGCAAGCAAGCAAGCAAGCAAGCAAGCAAGCAAGCAAGCAAGCAAGCAAGCAAGCAAGCAAGCAAGCAAGCAAGCAAGCAAGCAAGCAAGCAAGCAAGCAAGCAAGCAAGCAAGCAAGCAAGCAAGCAAGCAAGCAAGCAAGCAAGCAAGCAAGCAAGCAAGCAAGCAAGCAAGCAAGCAAGCAAGCAAGCAAGCAAGCAAGCAAGCAAGCAAGCAAGCAAGCAAGCAAGCAAGCAAGCAAGCAAGCAAGCAAGCAAGCAAGCAAGCAAGCAAGCAAGCAAGCAAGCAAGCAAGCAAGCAAGCAAGCAAGCAAGCAAGCAAGCAAGCAAGCAAGCAAGCAAGCAAGCAAGCAAGCAAGCAAGCAAGCAAGCAAGCAAGCAAGCAAGCAAGCAAGCAAGCAAGCAAGCAAGCAAGCAAGCAAGCAAGCAAGCAAGCAAGCAAGCAAGCAAGCAAGCAAGCAAGCAAGCAAGCAAGCAAGCAAGCAAGCAAGCAAGCAAGCAAGCAAGCAAGCAAGCAAGCAAGCAAGCAAGCAAGCAAGCAAGCAAGCAAGCAAGCAAGCAAGCAAGCAAGCAAGCAAGCAAGCAAGCAAGCAAGCAAGCAAGCAAGCAAGCAAGCAAGCAAGCAAGCAAGCAAGCAAGCAAGCAAGCAAGCAAGCAAGCAAGCAAGCAAGCAAGCAAGCAAGCAAGCAAGCAAGCAAGCAAGCAAGCAAGCAAGCAAGCAAGCAAGCAAGCAAGCAAGCAAGCAAGCAAGCAAGCAAGCAAGCAAGCAAGCAAGCAAGCAAGCAAGCAAGCAAGCAAGCAAGCAAGCAAGCAAGCAAGCAAGCAAGCAAGCAAGCAAGCAAGCAAGCAAGCAAGCAAGCAAGCAAGCAAGCAAGCAAGCAAGCAAGCAAGCAAGCAAGCAAGCAAGCAAGCAAGCAAGCAAGCAAGCAAGCAAGCAAGCAAGCAAGCAAGCAAGCAAGCAAGCAAGCAAGCAAGCAAGCAAGCAAGCAAGCAAGCAAGCAAGCAAGCAAGCAAGCAAGCAAGCAAGCAAGCAAGCAAGCAAGCAAGCAAGCAAGCAAGCAAGCAAGCAAGCAAGCAAGCAAGCAAGCAAGCAAGCAAGCAAGCAAGCAAGCAAGCAAGCAAGCAAGCAAGCAAGCAAGCAAGCAAGCAAGCAAGCAAGCAAGCAAGCAAGCAAGCAAGCAAGCAAGCAAGCAAGCAAGCAAGCAAGCAAGCAAGCAAGCAAGCAAGCAAGCAAGCAAGCAAGCAAGCAAGCAAGCAAGCAAGCAAGCAAGCAAGCAAGCAAGCAAGCAAGCAAGCAAGCAAGCAAGCAAGCAAGCAAGCAAGCAAGCAAGCAAGCAAGCAAGCAAGCAAGCAAGCAAGCAAGCAAGCAAGCAAGCAAGCAAGCAAGCAAGCAAGCAAGCAAGCAAGCAAGCAAGCAAGCAAGCAAGCAAGCAAGCAAGCAAGCAAGCAAGCAAGCAAGCAAGCAAGCAAGCAAGCAAGCAAGCAAGCAAGCAAGCAAGCAAGCAAGCAAGCAAGCAAGCAAGCAAGCAACCAAGCTTAGGTTAGGTTAGGTTAGGTTTTTTTTTTTTTTTTTTTTTTTTTTTTTTTTTTTTTTTTTTTTTTCCTGTCCGGGCGCATAGGCCCGGCCCGCGAGCTAGCCTACGACTTATCCCTATCTTTATATATTGACAGGGGTTGTCTTATCCTTTCTTTCATATATCGCGCTATCTTTCTGCATACTATTTCTTTCTCTCTTGCATCTCCTTTCATTATCACATACATTTTAACTATTTAACTTAGGTTTCTTTATTTACTTAATGTTATCATACATGGTTTAAATCATAATTACATTACATACATACATACATACAGATTAAATCTTAATTACATTTTACATTACATTTTACATTACATTTTACATTACATTTTACATTACATTTTACATTACATTTTACATTACATTTTACATTACATTTTACATTACATTTTACATTACATTTTACATTACATTTTACATTACATTTTACATTACATTTTACATTACACACAGGGGGTAATATGGTTGGATTGAGTTAGGGGCATGACATGGTTTAGGGCATGTACATTTGTTTCATTCAATGCTTAAATTTTTTAAGGTATCTTATGCTATATACATCACAATTTGTTTTATTTCTTAATTTATAGGTAGCGGCGCAACCGGTTTATATATTATATTTATTTACAGTGTCAATTATACTGCCGGTTCCGACCCTGCCGGCGGCGGCGACCGGCGCAACCGGCGCAACCAGTTGCGCCGGTCGTGCACCGCCAATGTTACAAAGGTTGCGCCGGTTTCGCCGGAAAAGGACGCAACCAGGGGACCGAGTTCAACCGACCTCGCCGTGACCGGGCGGTCGGTTGAACCCGGTGGCCGGCTGAACTTCCATTAAAGTGGCAGCCCACTTTAATGGAAGGTGACGCAACCGGAGGCGGCGCAGCCCGAGGCGGCGCAACCGGAGGCGGCGCAACCGTCAATACCAATGATTAGATTTAAGACTTTACTTGTACAACGGTTGCGCAGGCCTCACCACATCGAGAGCTCACCTTAATAGGTAGTGGCGCAACCAGAGGCGGCGCAGCCAGAGGTGGCGCAACCGGAGGCGTCGCAACCGGCACCACCAATGAGTGGATTATTATAACTTATTTAACATATTTATATATTATCTTTATTTACACTGTCCATTATACTGCCGGTTCCTACCCCGCCGGCGGCAGCGACCGGCGCAACCGGCGCAACCGGTTGCGCCGGCCGCGCACCGCCAATGTTACAAAGGTTACAAAGGTTACAAAGGTTGCGCCGGTTACGCCGGGAAAAAGACGAAACCGGGGGACCGAGTTCAACCGACTGCGTCGTGACCAGGCGACCGTGGTGGCCCACTTTGATGGAAGATGGCGCAACCGGAGGCGGCGCAGCCAGAGGCGGCGCAACCGGCACAACCAATGATTAGATTTAAGGCTTTATTTGTACAACGGTTGCGCAGGCCTCACCACATCGAGAGCTCACCTTAATAGGTAGTGGCGCAGCCGGAGGCGGCGCAGCCAGAGGCGGCGCAACCGGAGGCGTCGCAACCGGCACCACCAATGAGTGGATTTAAGGCGTTTCAGTTCTACAGTTTTAATTTTATCTTTACACTATTCATTCCTTCTATTCTCTATTTACTATTTTTACTTACTTACTAGGTTGCGCCCTCACTGGAGGCGGCGACCACCATCCTCCAGCGATGCCGCAACCGGCGACGCCGCAACCGGTTTTTTGTCGTTCTAACTTATTTAACATATTCATATACTATCTTTATTTACACTGTCCATTATACTGCCGGTTCCGACCCCGCCGGTGGCAGCGACCGGCGCAACCGGCGCAACCGGTTGCGCCGGCCGTGCACCGCCAATGTTACAAAGGTTACAAAGGTTACTATTTATTTCTTATGTTCACTATTCTTACGATTTCGCTACAGTATGCCAAAAACTCATCTCTTATTTCTTTATTTTCTAATATTTCCTTAAGGTTGCCGACAGTAATGTCCATGTTAATTTTGTGCTCTGCATCATATCTACGCTTGCCGAATATTGGGCATTCAGTGATTATGTGCATTGCAGTCTCCTCCACGTCCGGATCACATACACACGCCGGGTTATCCTTGCACTTGAATCTGTGTAAGTACGAGGAGAACCCGCCGTGTCCCGTCATCATTTGTGTAATTTGTGGGTTTAAATTGATTTTCTTTATGACTTTAAATGCGCTAATAACATCAGGGAAGAATATTTTAGTAGTTCCGGCCGTTGTCCCTTCGGTGAAACGCCGGTTCCATTCGTCAAGCGACTCCACGCGGATTTGTCGCTTGACGAAAGAAACCGGACAGCTATCGTAATCCGGTTTTTTCTTTAGGGTCAATGCTGCGCTCTTTGCCAGTTCGTCCGCCCTCTCGTTTCCCGATAGCCCCACGTGAGCCTTAACCCAGAACAGCTTGAGTGTTTTGTTCTTGTCGGTTATTTGGCTTATAATATGCCTGGTTTTGACTGCGAGTGGGTGTAGGGCGGAGGGATTTGCGACTGTTTCGATGGCAGACCTCGAGTCACAGAAAATATTGCAGACCTGCCTGGAGCCACGAAGAGCCCTTCCGGCCGCTTCCGCTAGCGCCAGCAGCTCCGCTTGGTACACCGAGCAGCAATCGTCCAACTTCAGCTTTTTTGTCGCAATCTCGACAGTACCCTCCCAGACGGTCAGGGCTGCACCAACCTTACCCTCGATCCTACTCCCGTCTGTAAAGATGTTTAGGTTGCCGTCGAGATGCCGTTCGAGCGCCGCTCCGTCCACCAAGCATTCAAAGTGAAGCTCCCTGCGCTTAGCGGGATGTGGCAACGCCATATAAGGCTCCGGTCTCTCCATTTCTCTATCTCCTATCATTCTCCTGCAAAACCCTTTCTTTGTTTCGTAGAGAGTGGCCGCTTCTCTGATCCTGATGTCCAGAGGCAGTAAGCCGGCTAGTAGAAGCGCAGAGTTCTGTGATACTGTTCGGTACGCTTTCACCATCTTTTGGGCAAAGCCCCGTTGCACAGCGTCTAGTTGCTTTTTTACCATTATTTTGTTTGTGGCGGGTGCCCATGCCGCGGCCGCGTACATTATAGTAGGCTCCACCACCGCTGTATACAGAACTCTAATGATCTCGGACTTAAGCCCCCAATGAATCTTGGCCGTTCTTGATAACTGCTTATAGAAGTTTAAGGACTTCTGACAAACATTTGCTACGTGTGCATTGAAAGTCAACTTGTCATCGATGGTGAGACCCAACAGTTTTATCTCTTTAGAGTGTTCGATGGGGATCCCGCCCATGCACAAGCGAGGGGTGTCATACTTAAGCTTGCGAGTAATAAGCATTGCTTTAGTTTTCTGCGGAGCAAATTTAAGCTTATTTCTGACACCCCACGCCCGAACATGTTCGAGTGCCGCGTTTGCTTTTGTCTCTATTTCTAACGCTGTCTCACCATCGAAGACAAGTATGACATCGTCCGCAAACGCCTGCACGTAGTCTCTTCGGTTTTCCAAATCCTTTAACAGAGGGTCCAGGAGCAAGTTCCACAGCACCGGCCCTCCAATCGACCCCTGGACACATCCCTTTTCCGTCTCCTTAACATACTCCTCCCCGGCATAACGGACTCTTACTCTGCGTTGAGAAAGATAGCTGTCAATCGCCTTCCTCTCGTCCAGCGGACACCCTTCCTCAGCCAGTCGGACCCTGATGGCAGGCCACCACGCGCTATCGAAGGCTCCCTCTATATCCAATGAAACCAATGTGATAATTCGTTTCCGATTCAGTTTGGCGTATATGTGCTGCATTAAGATATAGAGGGAGTCCTCGGTGCTCCTTTGTGGCATGAATCCGAACTGGCGAGTACTCATCCGTGGTAAAATGTGGAACTTGATTCTGGCGATTAACATCTTCTCGTATATCTTTCCAAGTACGGGGAGGAGTCCTATTGGTCTAAGGGATTTCGGGGTTGTGTAATCTTTTCTTCCGGGTTTCCTCAGCACCACTACAACTGCCTCCTTCCAGGGTCTCGGAAAGTACCCGTACGATAAGCATCTGTTCAATATGCCCAAGAAGAAGGCCGGGTCGCTTCTTATCGCCTCCATACAAATATCAGCTGTGAATCCATCGGCTCCGGGAGCCTTCTTAGGGTTGAAGGAAAACATCGCACTTTTGAGCTCAGCCATAGTGAAGGGTAAGTTACGAGATTCATCCCGTTCCCCAACATTTACGTTTTCCGCTTTTTCCCTAATGATACGGTGCTCCACGTCATCGTCCTCCGCTCTATCTTCCGGGTAAAAGGCTTGGGCTATTGCTTTTACGGATTCCTTCGCGTCAAGCACTTTTCCTTCAATCCTGAGTGGTTGGTCTTCCTCCCTTGTTGTTGCTCTTCCAATAACTCTATAAATAGAGTTCCAAACTCCTTCCCTGTCCTGCTCACCACAGAAACGCTTCCAGCTTTCTATCTTCGCCTTATTTACACTTGTCTCATACTCCTCCTTCTTTTCCAGGTATTCCGCAACAACCCTCGGTCTTCGGTCTGCTGCGGCGCATCGGATTCTTCGCTTTCTGGTGGCGACCTGCTTCTTCAGTTCTGCGAGTTCTTCGGACCACCACGGCTTGGTAAGTGTTTGTGTGTTTTTCTTTTTGGGTAGTGTATATGTGCATGTCTGTGTTATTATGTTTGTGTATTTGTCTACTATTTCCTCAATTTCTTCTGTATTCCTAATTTCGTTTATTTCTGTTTGTGTTAATTTGTTCTCAGTTTTTAATTGGTCCATTTTCCTGCGAAAAGTGGCCCAATTGGCTTTTTTCGTGTTATATTTTCTTGTAGTTCGGTTTATTTGTGTGCCTGTAGATTTGTGTAGTCGTATGTTTAATGTTATACCGTTGTGGTCTGAACTCGTGAATCCCTCGTCTACCTTCCAGTCCTCCACCAGAGTGAGCAAATCGTCTGAACAGGCCGTGATATCCACGTGGCTGCTGTACCTTTTCCCACCTCGTATTGTGTCAAAGGTGGGTGAGGAGCCCTTATTTAGAATATGCAAGTCCAATTCATCCAGTGCACTTCGCAGGTCCTCTCCCCTGTGGTTCGTTATCCTGCTTCCCCACCAAGTATTCCACGCATTAAAGTCTCCTCCAATGACTATCCGTCTGGGGCCTAGTGTTTTGACGATCTTAGTGAGGTGATCAATATATGGGTTTAAGGGCTGGTCTGGCTCGACATAGACTGAGACCAGCGTGACCCTCCAGGTGCTGGTCCGGATTCCCACCACCGTGATGTTGTTGGTGGTGAGTTGCGGATACTGTACTACATCCAATGCTGCATCAAAAACAACTATTGAAGATTTAACAGTATCCTCTCCCTGTTCAGCACACTGGAAGACCCTTACGCCCTGGTAACTTTTCATCTTTTTGGCCCGGCCCACATATGGCTCTTGTATTAGTGCGACCGCGAACTTGAGCTTTGTAGCTTCGATCAGAAGCTCTTCGGTGGCGAGCAGTTTTCTCTGTAGGTTTGCTTGCACGAGTTTGTACCCCATGGAGCCCTCAGCAATACGCCACGGTAGATCTCGCCAGTGCGTCCCACTTGCGCCTTACCGGGCATTCATCGCTGAACGCTCCATGATCTGTTTTCGCCATTTTCAATTTAATGCAATTTGTGCAGCAAGGCGGGATTTCCGCAAGCCACTTTGCGCACTCAGTTCTTAGGTGTGAACCTCCGCAGTGGCTGCACACGTCAACAGTTTCGGTACAGAATCGCTTCCCATGTCCGTACCCCAAACAGCGTGAGCACTGTATCAGGGGGGATTGGTCTGCGACTCTAATCCTCTGCATGTCAACATGTACTGCCCCCGCTTTGGTCAAACGTTGCCAGATCTGTGGCGATACTTTTATGACGATGTGCGCAGTCAAGTGATTCCTCGCCTTCTTCCTGAACCGCACCTCCATCCGGTTGTCCTTCTCCTCTATATCCCCGAGTAGGTGCCGGTTTTGAGTCCTTATGGCTCTCACCACGTCCTCGTCAGAGTTACTTTGTAACACGTTATACAGTATTATCAGCGGGTCCTTATTTTGCATTTTTTCCACGTCCAATTCTGCATTGTCCTCCCCTATTTTACTCCTAACTCTATCAATTTCGCTCTGACTACTACATCCTACAATTACTTTCCGGTCTTTAGTTCTCCTTATTCTATCAATCATTAAGCCCTCCTCCTTGGCATTAACCGTTTTACGCACCTTCTCATAAACCTGCTCACCCGACTCCAGCTTGTCTTTTGAGGTAATGAGGATCGAAAACATGGGCTTCCTCTCTGAAGACTGGCTCTTTGGTGCAGCGGCCACGTTCGCGTAGGTCTTCTTCACGAGCGCTTCCTGAAGGATCTCCATTTTTTCGCTATTTTCGCGGAGTAGGGCTGAATGCGTTTTGATTAGTTCTTTGGGGGGGGATGGCGCGCCGAGGGCTCCGTCCCTCATTGCGCTCTCGAGCATTTTTAGTTTTTCAGAGATTTCCGCGAGGAACATCTCGGCACCCACACCCCCACCCACTCCCGCTTGTCCACTCATTTGGGCAGTTACCAGCTCCGCTTCCCTTGCCTCCTGTAAGTTTGTCATGGAGAGCTGGATTTCTTTGAGCTGGTTCCTAACTGGCTTAAGCTCTCTGCGCACTGCCCCCGCTGCCTGCTCCATATCCATGCCCCCACTTCGGTCCAAGATTTCGCCTCTTAATCCTTTTATTTCGCATAATATCAACGCCATTGTCTCTGCCTCAATGCGTCCACTGGCAACCCCCTCCGCAACCGCAACCTCGGGGGTTGCGGTTGCGGTTGCGGTTGCGGTTGCCACCGGTAACGGCCTTTCTTGCATCTGGCGTTGTATCGAGCGTATTGAGGACTGGACCTCGTGGACGTCCTGCCTTAGAGAGCCTAGCTTCCTGGAGATTTCGTGGATCTCCTTCGCCGTAATGCTGTCATTTGGGTCAGCCGGGGGAGCGCTGCCAGCTTCGCTGAGTCGGTCTTGTATTTGTCTGAGCTGGCCCTGGATCTCATTTATGGTTTTCAGGGGATCGGCTAGCTCGTAGTTGAGCCAGCCAAGGACCGACTCCGACACCTTGTGCGTTGCTTCCTGCTTCTCCAGTATTTCTTTTATTTTTAGTGTATGGTCCTTCTGCATGTCAGCAATCTGTTTATTGTGGAGCCGTTCCAGCCTCACTACCTCCCTTGCCGACCGCTTTCTCTCCTGCTCCAGGTTGACAATGTGTCTTGACCGGGAGTCCGAGATTGCTAGGATCATTTCGTATAGCTGTTGAAGCGAGTCCGCTGCAACTGCTTTACATTCCCGCTTCATGTTCCCGGCATTCTCGAGGGCCTCTTTCCCGGTCTGTAGGAGCTGGTTGGCTCGCCTGCCGGCATGCTCCATGGACAATGTAGGTCCTTTGTTTGAGGAGGGCAGGATGCTTGTTCGGCCGCTGGCTATGCTACCCTCCAGGTCCGACCAGTCCTCGTCATCTGTTATGCCGGCGATCGATCCGCCTGGCGAACGCGGCACAATTTCCAGCCGCGCACCCGGCCGCAGCTCAGAGGTGGCGGCTGCCGCCGAGCTCTGGGTCAGAGCCTTTTTTATAAGGGGCTCTGACCTTGCGCTCCTCGCGGGTTTCGGCATCGCGTTTAGGGCTTCTGACATTTGCGGCGAGAGGTGGCCCCTCGCCGAGAAGCCCGTCACGATGCCGGCCCCCGACTGTGGCAGCTCCACATCCGAGCAATCCGATGCATAGTCTATAACCACCGATTTGCCCCCGGATGCCGGGCTTGCGGCGTTCAATTTGGCGGCCTCTGCGCCCGTATAGACTTCGAGCGCAGATTCCGCAGGCGTGGTCGTACATTTTAACGGCTCCACTTTATGGAAGGCGGTTGCGCTGGTTGCGCTTCCCCCCGGTGAGCCCACGCCGGATCCAAGGGCTGACGCCGCTGCCGCCGCCGATCCCGCCTTTGCCGCCCTTGGCCTACGAACACCCGCTTCAGAGCGGGGCTTCCGATCGATGACTTCTTTTCGATCGGTTTTTGCGCTGGTAGATCTGGCGGACATTTCGGCAACGGACCTCAACGCCGCAACACCGCAGCCGGCAGCGCAACCGGTGGCACCGCAACCGGTGGCACCGCAATCGGTGGCGCAACCGCAACCGGTGGCACCGCTATCGGAGTCACCGCAATCGGTGGCGCAACCGGCGCAGCCGCAACCGGTGGCACCGCAACCGGTGGCACCGCAACCGGTAGCGCAACAACGACAGTCCCGTCCCAATATGCTTATTTATTATTATCTATTCCTACAGTGAATATATGATGAGTCCAAACAATAAACCCTAAAATACCAAT